>OU342763.1:0-5000000 GCA_910591435.1 Acronicta aceris | reverse complement strand
TGACACAACTAATTAAGATGATTACATAATTTTTATGCAAAGTTCGTATACTTTCTTTTGCAATGTATTGAGTTGAATATGAATTTGGAAATTTGTCAATGTCTACATTTCATTGCTCGTGACTGTTCATTGGTGACAAACCAAGGGGCAGTCGTTATTATCCTCGGCATTTTATTTTGGAATCTTTGCTCAATTTCGGTATTCGAGTGCGAACGAGACTGTACCCCAAAGTTGGATGCCAATGCCATAAAGGTCCGCCGAAACCAACACGGTCATGGAGAATCGCGCCGAAACACGTCGTCACAATAATTCTTCTCACGAGCGATGCGCCAATGAGATTCGGCTCGGCGCGTCGCGCCTCTAATGGACGCGCTTCCATTTATAGCAGAAGAATTAATGCGATTCGATTCGATGCGAGCAAGGCGAGACGAGGCTTGTCGGTCGACGCGGAGCTTTAGGTCGTCTTCAAGTAATTTCAGCGATTTTAGAGGCTTTGACTTCAGCTTTAGGGATAAACATTTTTTGGAGTTCGTAACACTGAATAAATGTTAAGACTGTAATGTCAAACATACTAGTATCTCTTACCTCTTACTGTAGTCTGTGGTCAAACCGTCAAATCTGAGCCGTCAAAGCCGTCAAAGGTAGATGTGAATGTGAATTTGTGAAAAATTGAATCGCAGAATCGCGAATCAATTTAATTAAGCTATTAAGTTTATTCATAATTACCGCTTTTAGTGAAAAATATCAGTCAATAGTGTATAAATTTACTAAATAAACTTGTTGCGATGGATGATATTTACGGTGATCTAGATAACTACGAAGATGTAAATTCTGTTCAGGAGGTAGGTATTGGGGTTTAGCGCCAAAACTGTCTGTCATACACTTACAGCCATAGAAAATCTTTATTGTTTTGAGTTCACCAACAATTATGTTGGTGTCAATTACATATTATGAACTACTTTACATATATTTTACATTAACGAAATATCACAAAGACCTCGTATCGACGAACCGGTAGGCCAACAAAATGCTGACTTCAATTTTTTTTATAGTTGCGAACTGAAAACATGGAATTGAAAGTTAAGCTTGAAGAACATGCTACTGCCATGGAAAAGCTTCAAAAAGTAAGTACCTACATATTCTATACTATTACTATTATAACAGTGTTAGGTATATTTATTTGTAATTGACTGCCTCATTAGTCTGATGGTCCCAAGCGCGACTGCTACGTTAGAGGTCCTGGTTTCGATCCCCAGGTCGAGCAAAGTGCTATTAAGTTTTTTTATGAAATTCTCAGTACTAGCTCAGAGTCTGGATTTGTGCCCAGTTAATGGCTATAGGCTTGCCCACTATAATATGGGACCTAAATATACCTGGCGAACTGTGGGTATACATTAAGTACGCCTCTTCCTAACCCTTCGGGGAATACAGGTGTGATAGTATGTTATGTTAATTGTGTTTTTCTCGGAAATGAATATATAATATATATATATAGATTCAAAAAATTTACAATTCTAAGGCGACTGACCATTGCAATTCTGGGGCGCAAAGTCTCTCTTTTGGGAAAATTGGGTTTCTTTGCATGTTTATGATCAAAGTAACAAATATTGTTAATCTAAAGTAGTAATTTTATATGTTGTAATTACATAGCCTCATGGTTCAATGAATAAAATACAGGAACAGACAACACATTGATATTGTAGCAAATATTGCAGGATTATGATAAACTGGAGATGGAGTTTAAGAGATTGCAGAACAATTATTCTTCACTGTTGAAAACGGCTCGGTCAGAAATAGAGAGGAAGACTAAAAGAATTACACAGCTTAATATGGAGTTAGTATAAATTCCTAAATAATTGTTCTATATAATGTCTCTTTCCTTTTTATGGTCAACTAATGTCAATAAAAGTAAGACATTTCCAAATAAAAAGAAGTGACTCACTAAATGCACAAGTTAAAATAAAAGTTTTACATAGAGATTATTTAATTAATGTTGTAATCATCATATAAAAAAAAATGTAATGTGATTATAATTTGTGTACAGCAAAGTATTTTGTTCGTAATATTAATTACTTTGTGTGCATAATTCAAAATAAATAACCTCAATCTTCATTAATCATTCTCTATAGAGAAATTACTTTTATCTTTTCATTTTGTTTTTCAGTAAGGATATGATGGTATTGGAATCATTAAAAAATGGGAAAAATATAAGAAGGAATTTCAATAAAAGTGTCCAAAGTCAAGGGCAAGCCAATAAAAAAATGGAGGAAGCCAACAAATTGAAGAATATTGATAAAAGGTTAAACTCTTGTTCGCAATAATAGCACCATCATTCTACAATATCAATAGCTTATTATGATAAAATGATGGTCCTATTACATTTATTCTATCTAAGTTAGTCAAAAAATCCAGTATGCATCTGATGATCTTTTGGATTTTATTTCACAACTGCAAGGATGGAAATAATTAACACTAATTACTTCACCCAATCTATGTATATCTGTTGTAATAACAGAGAATGTCTACACAATTGAAAATCCAAGCAAATCAAAAACATCAACCCATAATATAATAATATCAAGAATTGGGTAGTATTAATATTTTAAGTTCCAGAGTATTTCAACACTTGTGTAATCTGACCTGTTACATTGTAACTTGATTGTGACACATTCATGTTGTGTTATTATAAATTTTCCTGTGCATGCATAATGCTAAAAGTAGTTGCATTATTAGGTTTTTTTTATGGTTCTATTCATGCAAGGAATTATATTTGTGAGCATTTATTTATATTGCTAATTATTCTTGAAAATGCTGATTCATTTCAAAATTATGTAGGTATTTTAACACAAATACATTTTCATAATCCTTCATCTATAATAATAAGTGAATTATCATAAAAAATCTAAGGAATGGCACTCTGTATATATTTAAAAAAGCTTACTAGCAATGTGGGTCACATTACATTACTAGTATTCTTGTTAACCCTCGTGCTAAGCTAAATGCTTGTGTTATGAGTGGGTTCACACTGGTAGTGCAATAGGTGGGTTTCAGACCAGCTGCCACCACTTTCAATGTACATTTTTTGTTATTTCAGATATCGCACAACAAGTGTGCAGACCGAAAACTATCCTAATTGTGGAGCAGACAATAGAATTAGTATGGTAAATAAATTTGATAATGTGAGTGCAAAACCAGACTCATCTTATAAAAACCAGAGTATTGTTAGAGAAAAACCAACACATAAGACTGAATATAATGATACTCGAAAAACACGTGCTGGTAGCATTAAGGATAGACGGAAATCTATGCCAGTTGTGAGGTAATTTTTTAGAAGGACTAAAGGAGAATGTCTTCGGACAGTACTCTTGACAAATGGCTTGTGTATCAAAAAGATAAATAGTATTAAATATTTATTTAGGAATAAGACTTAATTACTATTTATAATGGGATAGTTTTTTTGAATAATAATTAGTAATTTTAGTGTTCCAACCATACAGTACGCCATTTTTCCTACCGCCTGACAATACTAGGATGTCCTTTCAGGCCTACCTACCTACCTAAAATATAATGATATCGATTCACTATTGCTTGTTCGATTTATTATTGTGTATCAAGTGAAATAACTGTTTTATAAAAAACGTGAGAATATTTTGAACATATCGACAGATTACTCGCTAGGTAAAAAAAAAGTCAGTTTCTATAACCCTACATAACTAGATATTATTTTCATTGCAAATGTGACGAGACAATGGTATGGTAATTAGCTTTATCTTTATTTTAAACCATATTTGACATAGTTGATTACTATTAAACTTGAAACAGTAACCAGTATGTTATTTGTGCTGGTTTTGGTATGTTGTGCGTCGAGTTCCTCTGTTACTGCTGTTAACCCACTGAAACTAAATATATGTACTTCCGCTGCACGGTGTGTGATGTATTTTACTAAAGACAGGATGTTTTGTGTTGTGATATAATAAATATGGCGAAGTAGATTGTGTAAGATGTCTCATCAGCTTGTTGAGATTAACACCACTTTGCAAATTTTACACAAATCTACTTCAAATGCACAAAGCCCACTCATAAACTCGTTCAAACCTTTTCAAATAGCTTTTTTCAATTCATTTTATAGTCGAACATATCCTCAAAAAAGTAATTTCATTTAAATAAATATCTCAGAAATCCCATTGCAGATTGTGTTGAATTTTTTGAGGATGTATTTAGACATGCCTTTGAGTATTTTAAAGGTGGTTTGATAAAGACAACAATGTTGAATTCAGTACATTTGTCCATAGTGCCGTGGGCATTCTCCTTTCTTGTTGATAACTTAACATGATATTCCTTAACATGTGGTATCAATATTTCAGCATGCCAGATGAGAAATTTAGTTCAGATGAAGAAAATGAACATATATACAGGGTCAAAGAAACAAGGACTGATTCTTCAATACAGGATAAATTTGGAAAAAACATAAACAAATGTCTTGTTGATAGGCATAGCAACAAAACTTCTGAAACATCTAGTATAGATGACAGAGCATCAAATTACCATGAATCTACTTCAAGGGAAATTTACAGAGGTCGGACAGGTAGACATGACAATAATTCATATAGAAGTAGGGATAAATTTAAAGTTTCCCAGAAATACCGGAAAGGTAACAGTCCAGAGAGAGGTCAGAAAAGACAACACTCGCGTAAAGAATACCAAGATGACTATTATAGGCAAGAACAAGGAAGACACAGGCCACGGGATAATCCTCCGTCCGACCATGATCCTTATCCTCGCCGAAATTCAGACCATCGCACTAATTATGACAGACATTCTTATGATCACCAAAAATATAGACATCACCATGACGAGAAGTATGGAACCAAACAAAAAATGCCGAATGATTATGATGAACCATTTACTAAACGACAGAAAACAGAGAATTTTTGTAATCCTGATGTGCACAATAAAGTGGAAAAGGAGGATTATGGAGAGTCTATGGATATACAATCCATTCCAAAATCCTCCCCACATCAATATGATGCCCTGCGGCTGTCTTGTCAGTCCCCAGACTATGTTTACACTGATGCAGCTTTGGCATATCCCATTAAAGGTAATAAATCCAATTATGATGACTGAATATGAGTTAAGCATAATTATGTATCAATTGTCTATCAAATGTTTTTGGATAAGCACTCAAAACACTACTCAATTTTAAGAAGCTGTAAGTATCATGCTGCCTGTCACTTGACTGTGATAGCATGAGATTTACAGCATCTTAAAATTGAGTAGCATTTGAGTATTTGCCCATTTGCTTGAAAATAAGTATTGTAATTATGATACTTGTAACAGTGACAACTTAACTAACTTATGACATCTTTACATTTTAAAATGTATGTTTTTAAAGCTTATTAAACTTTTAATTGGAATGCCTACTTTTTTTTTTCATTAATAAATGAAGAGTTGTAGCCATATAAATTAATAATACAGTGCTACAAGTATTTAACTTTTGCAGAAATAATGGCTACTGCTACAACACCTCTAGAAGATCCGCGAATGAAAAGCAAAAGATATACACTTATAAAAGATAATGACAAAGAAACATTATCTGCAGTAGTGGGCAGAAATATTGACATGAGAGTGGTTAACAAAACTCTTTGGAACATGGCACATGTTAGGATCCCAGATGCATTGATGCGTCGGCCATCACTAACCAGCTACGAAATTGTTAAGGATATTGATATAAACATTGATAGCCCAGTGGCCAATTTGTCATTGGAATCAGGAGAGATCCATTTTGAGTCTGACAGAGAGGGTAATGAAACTCGTGATCAACCCAAGGCTATTTCACATGTGATTCAAGATTCTGATATAGGCAGACAAGTACCAGAAAAATTTTCAAAACAAGTAATTAATTTAGAAGAGATTTCGAAACTGAATCTTGCTAAATATCGTATTCCAAAAATCGCTCAAAGTAGTAGGAGTGCTCAAAACAAGAAGGATGTTCCCATTATTGATGTGAATGAAATTGTATCTACCGAGAATCTTGATAAAAAAGAAACAGCAGAGGATGAAATTTGTAAGACATTACTAACTAGACCGCAAAATGATGACCACATGAATCTTCTCCCAAGTAATAAAAATGGTAGTAAACATGTAAATAAGGATAATAAAAATCAAGTAACACTGTCCAAAATGGCAATCGTGGCAGATGATCTCGAGTTAAGTGACGAAAATAGCGATAATGTGGATTCTCATAAACAAATAATAACAAAATATTGCAAAGTGCAACCAAATAAGCAAAAGGAAGCAACAAGTGATCTAAAAAACCATTCTGATATGATAGTCAATACTGATAAAACTAAAGAGCCTGCTGATACAGTGGAAACAAAAGTGGTTAAGGTCGATGAAGAGACGAAGACTAAAGAAGGTTCTTCCGATAGTTCTAAAAAACAAAAGAGTAAGAAGAAAAAGGCGAAATGTAAAGAAGCATCCAAGGATTCGATAGAAAGTACAAATGCCCTCCCAGTAATTGAGAAAAAGAAGAGACCAAAGAAGGAAAAGGAATGTAAGCCTAAAGAGACAAATACGAAGTTTAGCGATCTCTTTGGTGATAGTAGTAGTTTAATGACTCCAGAGGATTTAGGAATACCTTCATATTTGCCCATTTCTGAAGATGCACAAGACGCAGTTGACTTGAAAATAAACCTAATTATCGATGGTTCACCAATAATAGATAAAGTAGAATCTTCTGATGGTAATAAGGTTCAAAGCAGCATTGAAAGAAACAAGCAAGAAGTAAAACAACATGACAATAAAGCTGAAATTAAATCAAGAAAATCAAAGACAGATAATAAAGACGTCGCTATAGACAATATAAAGGAAAAAAGTATAGAAGAAATAGATACTAATGAAATATCTCCATGTGATATTTATGAAAATTTAAACCCTGGATCTGACTCAAATGAACCAGATATTTTCAAAACTGTTATAATTTCGACTGGTGTACAGCCTCAAATTACATTTGAAAATAATAGTGAACCAGTTCTTGTGAAACCTAATGCAGATGTGGAAGTACACACAAAACCAAGTGGTTCCAACTGCTATTCAATACCGGCTACTATGGATTTTAAGAGACAGGATATCTTAAAAGCTTTAGCTACATCCACACCACATAAAGAGACTGCCTTGAATTCGCTACCCGACAACAGGACAAATAATATAACAATAAGTGATGCGAGGTCTAGCAAAACAATTGAAAGTGGAGCTGTCCAAGCAGTCGACGAAACTAACATAAATATGCCAGATTCCCAAGACACGCCTGATGTGAGGATATTTGTGAAAAGGCGCCGAAAAGTCATGAAGCGACCACCAATGACTTAGTAGACATTAGAAACTAGGCTTAGAAATTATGGATTAAGTAGCGAAATAAAGAATTGCCATGCAATCTTGTTATATGTAGCAGTCGCGAAGTTCACACGAACACGCGTGCGGCACGCTTCCGTTCTCCGCCGCGTATGCCGCAGTGATATTCCTTAACATGATTGTATTGCGCAAAATCGGTACAGGATTTTCGACTGCTTGTCCGAATGCCGCCGCTGTAGGGGGTGCTGGACCGCACCGTGTGCTCACCGCCTTATGTTGAAATATACATTATTTTATAATTATGTCAGTTACCACAGTATTTGAGATGAGGTTTTTGCACACAGGATGAAAGCTGGACTACTGTTTGTGTAAACGAAGTCCTTAACATCAGCAGGAAATACGACATGGGTAATACAAGTACCATACAGTACCAATAACATGTTACGTTAAGTTACGAAGTTAAGCTCTGAACGACCATACCACGCGCTTTTCAAAGTACCTATTTAGTGGTCTAATTGAAATAAAACATTTTGACTTTGACTTTTGACTTAAAATATTTTGTATTAATAACTTCAAAGAGGCACAGTGGCATTGTCATAAGGTACTGAATTATTATAATGTAATTTATGGAGCGTATATATGCTATGCTCTATAAATTAGATAAGAGTGGACCCTCATTATCATTTCCATTTAAAACAAAAACCTCGCCAAGTGTGTGTCGGGCTTCGCACATTTAGGGTTCCGTACCAAATTTAGAATATAAGCTATCCGAATGGCAGAATCCATAATTCATCAATAAATCTGATTTATCATTCAGTATTTGTTAGTAAAATATACGTAATAATAAACAGTATCGCTTAACATCCGGTGAAATGGTGGTCAAGTGTAAGCCTATACAAAAAAAAATAAAGTTCGTCAATGGGAAGTTAAAAAAATTCTTCGCACCAAAATTTTGTGACATGCAGACAGGTACGGAATCCTAAAAATGGTTGACACGCAGATTTTTTCGGTATCTACTTTTTTGGAATATGCTACGAAGTTTACTAGGTCACGAAACGATGTACAACTTTGTTGAATAATAATGTGCGATATAAGAGACTATAAATCAGTGCTTTAGGAATAGTAAATAAAAATACTTAGTATATTCCCATAACAGTCTTTATTTTCCTTATCAATTACATTCAATTATATTTACAGTCTATCTATAACTATATGATACATTGGAAAGAATGATAACACCTAATTCTAAGGAATTTATTTGTACATAATTATTATTAATTCATACATATATTAAATTAATTTCCATATAGACTTATTTAAAATATTTACATGAACCAGGAAGTCATATACCGCTTAAATAATACCGGTGAGTCACTCTTCGCGAGTTCGTCCACCTTACTCTACTCATGTCTTTTATAGTTAATGTAAAAAACGTCAATCGGATTGAACACAGGCCACCTATCAAACCAAACAAAGAAAACAAGTTCTACTAATTTTGTTGTTGCTTGCGGTGATTAAAAGTTAGTTATATCGTTAATAAATTGGTTGACAAGAAAGAATCGACTAATTAGATATGTCATGATTTTGTGACGCACTTTAGTATCAGTCGGTATATTGAACTTGAAAATTATTTTTAATAAAATATTACCCTATGCTAAAATCGACAGGCATTTTACGGAACGAGCTTTGTAGAATGATAAGGGCTGGACTTGGACATCATTTTGAGATTACGAACAACATGTTCCTCACGTAGCCAAACAAGCTAAACGCGCGGAAAAAGCGGCGGGCACATAATCAGTTAATCACCGATAACCATGATGTAAATGTTCACTACATGTAATCACTGGGAGTTCTGGGATTAGATAAGGTGCCTATAATATTGTTGGCAGTGGGTATGTCGTCATTTCTGGACATGGACGTGCCTGACGATGTTCCGGAGAGGGAGGAGCCTGATGCGGATGGTCGTTTGCCTAGTTTTTTGATGACGGTGGGTATTTGTTCGCATAAGTCTGTGTGCGGCGCCACGTGCTGGTAGCAGACGGCGGACGCGTGCCCGGACCGCACCGACGTCAGCGGGGTACCGCTCTCCCATGTATTCGTCACCGGGTCGTATACTTCCACGATGTCCAAAAACGATGTGCCGTCGTAACCGCCTACACATAAAATATTATAAATTCGTTTATTCGTATTTAAAACTTCTAAAAATGATAAAAGAATGGCTTGTAAAAGTATCTATTTACTATTTAGTTATACGATTTGTTTTAACCGTAAAAATGTTATGTATGTGTACTAACCGAGTGCATATAGTTTGTTGTCGAGTACGGTGAGCGAGAGCGCGGAGCGTGCGATGTGTACGGGCGCGACGAGCTCCCAGCTGTCGCGCTCCGTGTCGTAGCGCTCCACCGACGCCAGCTGCTGCGACCCGTCGTATCCCCCCACCACGTAGATATACTGGCACATTGCAGCAACACCTACATCAATTCAAACAATTGCTTAATGCTAATTAGATACTAGCTGTTAACCGCGGTTTCACTCGCATCACATTCTTCAGGGTCCAATCTATCTTTCTAGCAAAATTCATCAACGTTGATCCGAGAAAAGGATGAAGAGAGTTACTTTCATTTCGATTATTAATATGGACTAGTTGCTGTTGCCCGTAGTTTCAGTCATGACCCAAAAAGATTAATACTAAAGTCCGATTCTAGGCGGTGTATCAAGAAGAAACATGCACCAGATTTTAAGTTAGAACTGTAGCAATACTTCGGTGAAAACTGCATTCAATTCCATGTAGTAGTTTTTGCGTGATGCGCGTACAGACATACAGACAGACAGAGTTGTGTACTTTCGTGTATAATATTAATTTAGATGTTAAATGTAGTTTATAGTTGTACATACTTATTTTTTTATTATTCGTGATAGGCTTACGCTTGACCGCCAGTTAAACATAAGATCTCCAAATAAATCCAAATCTTTTCATATTCAACAGAAACACCATAGGTATGCAAGCTACGTTATTGTAAGACTAGCCTCGTCCCGCGTCCCTACGGTGTTGGACGCACTGTTCTACTCTCGTGTTTCCCAAAATCTTTTCATAATACAATGCCTATATTTTATAGGAAATCTATCTGCCAAATTATATAATAATAATATGTATATAAGTTCTAGTGATTTCGTGATTAATCAATGAGTGGTATTTTTGTATACCTACGAAGATAGATTTAATGTAGCCGACTGATCTGCGTCAGACTGACGTATTGTAGAGTTATTAGTTTTAGTGCAGCGAACTTAACAGCTCCCTAGTTGTGAATGTTATGGAACTCTCTCTCTGAGAATGCTGCAATAACATCGACACATCCAACGTAACTAAAATAGGACCATACCAGCTCCACTCCTCGCTATGTTCATGGGCGCGACCTCGTTCCAGCAGTTGTTCTCAGGATGGTAACACTCGACGGAGGCGATGCGCCTGGCGCCGTCGAACCCTCCGACGGCGTACAGCAGTCTGTTGACGACGGCCACGCCGACGCCTAGACGCGCACAACCCATAGACGCTACTGATGTCCACGAATCACGCTCAGGATCGTAGCTACAAAAAAAATTATAATGTAAGCTTCAGTTGTTAAACAGTAGCTGACTCAACACACGTTGTCTTGTCCATTGACGTTGTCTGTGAATTAGGTAGGTAGGTATCTTGAGTTCACACAAAAATCCCGTATTTTAGATTTCCGGGTAACTACCCATTTACCTTATTCGAACTATAACGAACGTTTACGTAAGCTATTTTAGTAAATCGGTGCAGCCGTACCAAAATGATCCGCTTACCGACGAACTGCATTTATTTTTTATTTTATAATAGATAACTTGCTGTTGCCATAAAGGACTTTAAACAGGTAGCCTCTGTCCTTCCTTGGGATGCATTCTATTTCCTTAGTTAAACTTCCCACAAAATGTTTCCTATGATTGGACCAGAGCTCGACCCCACGCCCCGAACTTTACTGTTAATTACTGACTACGTAGTCAGGAATGTATGCAATGCAGCAATGTATTGCATACATTTTTTGAGTATTATAAATACCCATGTATTTATATTATTATTCAATATAAACATTACAATATTTTATCAGTTAATGTATTTAGAAGTTATTGATATTGTAGGTAGGACATGTCTTGCGATACAGTTAACCAAATATTCATATTATCATGATTAGACACGTGGCTTCAATAAGAGCCACTGTGCATATTATTTAATTAGTACTTTATTTGGGGTTGAAAATCGTGTTTTGAATAATGATAAACAGGATTAATGGAGCGTTAATACCTGGGGGCTCACTCTTGAATTCAATTCCGATACATCGACATTAGAATTGTGTCGTTTCGTAAAGTTTCGTACTCTTGATTCCGAGACTAGCGCCAAATTGTTTCCATATTGCGCGGTGATTGAGTGAACTAAATAGGATTGGGAAACGACCCAACCATTGGCCAATCAGGGATGCCGATACAAGGTTAACGGATTTGTGCTCAAGAGTACGAAATCACCTGACAGCCAGATTGACATTGGAATCGGATCACGTTTGGTTTGGTATTGTTTTGTTTTCAACAGTAAGCCTGCTGACTTTATTCTAATATCGCCAATACTAACCATTCTACAGATTTATGATATTCAGAACCTGCGGAGCCGCCGACTGCATATAATAGTCCGTCCATAACTGCTACTCCTACCTGTTAAATGAATAAATAGCATATATAGTTTATTGAAGATACGTTACGTACGTACGATACGTTTGCCGCGATCTACACTTTAAATAACTATGATTTTTCTAATCTATTCATATTTCAATCTATTGTTAGTAAATGTATGTATTCTAATTACGATTCTAATGAAAGAAATAGAAGATAGTAGGTTATACATCAGTTAGACGGAAGTAGTCTCGTTTTGAAACTCCTTGATCACCTTTATTATTTTCGGATTAGCTTGACTCATCTGTAAAAATATTTTTTTAACCAATATTTCTTTGGAAAGTTGTTTATTATGATGAATTGTTAGAAAGTATTTTATTACCCTTTATATGTTTTACTCTTATTCCGGTAAAAATATATTAGTTGCAAAAAACCCTATAATATATACAAATTATTATTATATTTACAATTAGGTCTAGTTGTAGTGATTTTTTTATTAAACGTCGATTCGACACTTATATTTATTTTTACTTATATTTTCAATTGATTAGCAATGAATAATTTGTGCATTCTATTAAAGAAGTACCTAGTTCTGTTAGATGTAGAATATAAACACCATAAACATAATATTTTAATATATACTTTTTGATGGGCAATCAATTTTCAAATGATGCTAAACCTTCTTCCTAATTTTACTGTGCCCGACAGGGTCCATAATGATCTAATTTATCTATAGTCCACCTTTATAAAATATTATGGAATGCAATAAAGTATTGAGTATGTAACTTTGATAAAAAAAAAAAAAAAAATTCTGTAATAAATGCGATTGTTTTACGTACCCTGTGCCTCGGTGTGGACATTGGGCTACAGGGCCTCCAGTGTTCTGTCGCAGGGTTGTACATGTCCACCCAGTCGCTGTCATACGATGAGCCTGGCGACGTGTTACGACCGCCAACAGCGTAAAACAGACCCTGGATTAAAAAAAACATTTTCAGTATAATGTTACAGGTGAGTTAGCAACTAAAATTATATTGAAGCCAGGTTAAAATTTTGCCTGTTTTGGTGAGATGATGCAGTGTGAGATCTTACTTAGTGAAGTAAGATCTCATAATGCAGCACAAAGCAGGGAAGATTCGGATTTTTGGAAGTGTGGCTAAATTATCCCGTATTGAATGATGAAAAGCCGATGTTTCAAAAACTGGCTCGCTAAAAACTAACAAATCTAGAATTACCAACAAAATCAGGCACACATCACTTCAGCGCTGTTCAGGCTTAGTAGTACATTCACAGATTAAGTAACGGTATAATCGACCAACTTTGAAGTCCACTGTTCACCCTTATTATTAGGATTATAAGGTCGGAAAGTCATCAAACGCCAACGTACCTTACAAAAGTATTATACCTTATTTACTGTGTCTGGCTCACCTTTAGAAACGCTGCCCCCAATCCTGACCGCGGCACTGTAAGCCGGGGCAGCGTGGTCCAACAATTGTCGTCCAAGTTGAAGGCTTCGAACAAGTCTATGGAGTGCCTAAAGTATCCGCCAGCTACGTATATAATACGAGGCGTGTTTGGTCTTCGTTCTTTAACCACGGGCTTCTTGTGTAGTGTGAGATCCTGAAAAATGACATGAACTTCGCATAATTATGTTACGCGCAGACCTGGAGGCTTACTCTTGAACTCAATTCCGATACATCGACATTGGAATTGTGCCTTTTCGTCAAGTTTCCTACTCTTGAATCCGAGACTAGCGCCAAATGCGCGGTGATTGAGTGAACTAAATAGGATTGGGAAACGACCTAACCATTGGCCGATCAGTGATGTCGATACAAGGTTGACGGATTTCTGCTCATGAGTACGAAATCGCCCGACAGCCAAATTGACATTGGAATCGGATCACGTTTGGATAAGTATTGTATTGTTTTCAAGAGTAAGCTTGCAGGCCCGGATTGGGACCCGAAAGTGGCCCGGGTATTTTAGCGGTCGCCCCTCCACTCTCCAAGAGAAAGGAAAACTATGATTGTATGTAGGACCGGAATGGAAATGAAGTGGTTCCGCTTGAAACCACAGGAGAGGAGAAGAAAATGATAAGATAATACGGTGATCCATTTTTTTAATTAGCAATAGAAAGTCGACGGCTAATCAGCCACACCGGCTCTTCGGGCATTTGACCCATTTGCACGTAGGTATGGCCATATCAGGATTGGCCTTACTTACTTAGTTAAGTAGTGACGACGCGTGGGTACAGGAGATGTCAAGATTATTTGCGTGTTAAACACGCATATAAATCGCGTGACGTCATCGCCGTCGGTTCCAGCGTATTTCCACCGCTCTTAACACGCAAGATGAAAAAAAAATTATCCAAATCTTTTTTATTCAGGTCGGAACCAATTCTGAAGTCCACGCAGACAAAGTCGTGGACTTAAGCTAGTGGGGAACTAAAAGTAACGATAATTTACCTTAAATATTTTGGCGAGGTACTCCCGGCAGGCGGGCACTTTCTTCAGCACCGTGCACGTGCTCATCTGCTCCTTGAGGAAGCTGGGCGTCAGGTACTGACACCTAACCGCTTGCAGAATGTGCTCCATGCGCGGGTATCGCCTGTCCTCATCGTACTTCACCTTTAAAGTCGATAGGTTAAATTAATTAACTAAATATTACAGTAATGTTAATTTAATATTGCACCCAGGCAGTGTTTCGGATCGAATTCTTATTGCTAATAATGCTCTTATAAGAGAGATAAACATTCCAAAATATCTCAATCGAATATGTAATAACTATATGTCTAAGTTGGATTGGTTGGTTGTTTTGTATACCACTATATTTTTATCGTTTACTTGCATACATATTGTCATACAAACTCGCCAGTACCACTCCAATAAGATTGGCACAGAAAACATTCATAATTAGGCCCGCTGCCCACTGGATGGTGGTACGGGATTTTAAGGGTCAGGCGGAGCTTGAATTAACCACAAAAACGTAATACCGAAATAAATCGTAATACAGACAATATTCTAAAAAATTGTGTTATTATTCGGATTTCTAGGTTCCTACGGTACTATTTCGTCTACTACTAAAACTTCACTGGAATTAAAAGACCGGGAAATCGTTCCAAACTTGGTAAAGTTATCAAAAATTGCATTCGCTTACATTTATTTCCAGTGAAGTATTTTGAACGAAATGGTAACGTAGGAACCTAGATTAATGGTATCGGAATCAGAATTTGAGTAAATTGTGTTTGGATGACGATTTATTTTGGTATTACGTATGTAAGAGAAATTCGGTCCACTGGACTCCTAAACTCTTTTCCGTGCCGTCGTAAAATAAACTTGGCCTATGAATAATAATTTTAGTGTAATACTGGCTTTAAAACTATGTCCTACATCATCATCATGTCCTCACGGGATATGCCCGACGATGAGTTATACTAATAACATAATAAAAGAACTGGTACAGTAAATATTTCTGTATTTAAGTTTGAAAATATCACTCATATCTTTAAACGATAACTACATAAATCAATTAAGTACCTAGACAGTATAGTTTTTAAATTTGGGTAAATTTTATCGGACAACAGTGTAGTCAGATAAAAACAATCAAATTACCCATTGAGGAACAGTGACTGTCCCAAATGGAATGAAATAATAGGTATAGTACTTTTAATAATATGTGTGTAAGAAGTTTTATTTGTAGTTAAGAATGACATTGTACCGTATACAAAGAACTTCGGTATTTAATTTCATGGTTATAATCGGTCACGTATTTATCATTGAAAAACACTGCAATAGGAGCATGATTCTCAATTTTATTTATTAATCTATTTATGCCTACTAGACACTATGCTTGGATTTCACAGTATGTATGTCGACGTTCTAATAAAGTGTTGTACCTGTATTTTGCGGTCTGCAACAAGCGACTGTATTTGCTTAAAGAGTTACTTATTTGAGGAGGGTTTAGCGGTACTTACCTACATTACTTTTACATCCGTTATCAGGTTCGGTATAGTTTAAGTATGTTTTACCCGACTGTGCTAGAAGAAGGGTCATGTTTTTCGAGTGTATGTATGTATGTGTACGCATGTTGATTTCTTTGTCACGGTCTGCAGCCTAAACGGCTTGATGGATTTTAGCTTGAGAGGCATCGTTAGATTCGCCTGAATTGTGAAAGTAACATAATAAGTTATGGAGATTAAAAATGGCCATTTTAAACTTTATTAATATAGTTTTTTTTTTATATTGCCCGACACTTTTCCTGTATCGTGGGTTCTTTTACAAACACAAATTATGATATACACAAAGACCCGGAACAACTACTGTAGAGTTACAAATATTTGTTACGTGTTCTGAACCCACAACTCGTGGCGCAGAATCGATCAGCGCTACGCCGAACTTGTCTCATTGTATTTGATAACTAAGTAGTTGCTGTTGCCCGCAGTTTCTTTCACTCACGTCCCAAAAAGATTAACATACTATAAGTTCGATTCCAGGGGGTGTATCAAGGTGAAACATGCACCAGATTTTAAGTTAGACCTCTAGCAATACATCGGTGAAAATTTCATTTAATTCCATGTAGTAGCTTTTGCGTCATACGCGTACAAACATATAGACAGACAGACAAAAATTCTAAATATTGTTATTTTGGTTTCTGTTGTTCTAATAAAGACCTCCCATATTCGTTTTTCTTAAATACATATAGTACAGACATCGGCCTGTTACAATTTTATTATAGGTATAGATAGATGTGATAGGTATACCTATCGGATAGTACAGGATTTTTTTAACATAGCTTAAGAGGTTATACTCTTGTTATGGCATTCTTTAACATCCGCGAGGCCTTTTATCCGTAAATGACATGTTTTGATCACATAATTCTTCAGGCACGTCATTCAATGATAAGAATATCGCCTAAATACAAGTCGGGCCTCAGACGTCTCAGTAAATATTTGTGTTATAGTGGCTTTACAGTTACAGTATAGTCCGTTTTTAATATTTGTGAAGAAATCAAATAGTGGTACTATTATATGAGATACTAGCGCCCCGCCCGCGGTTTCACCCGTGTACTGCCGTTCCTAAGAGGCATAGCGTGATATTATATATCCTTCCTCGATAAATGGACTATGCAACACAAAATAATTTTTCAATTCCAACCAGTAGTTCCTGAGATTAGCGCGTTCAAACAAACAAACTCTTCAGCTTTATTATATTAGTATAGATATTAAACGTCATTATAAAAAAGATTGATATATGTATATTTTTCTTTATGGTACACAGAAAAAGTCGAAGAAACACACACCAAAGCCCGTAATTTATTTAAAACGTCACGACATCTTAACTTCTTCAGTGATAAATGATAATGAAAGCGAGAGTCATGGTTTTACACAAAATAAGGCTCGAACAGAGTTCAATGATACCACGATAAGATAATAACAGCACAATCGCCTCACATAATACTAAGTATTTAGCATTCCTGCGGTCGTTACTCTACATCCACTGATTAAAAAAAAATAACAACATACCAACCATTATATTTGGTATCTCATATCATAATATCCTCCTCGCGTGGTTTATTGATAAAGTTTATTTGCGACCTCGACAGAGACGCATCTGACCTCGGGTTATTGGCACAGAAACGCTCTCTACGACAGCATCCATTGTAATTTATAATTTCAAAAAATATGCATATTTGTTACCATATTTAAACACGCGATATGTAAATATTATCTGTGTATTTTATGATATCAACGGATGTAGAGGAATTACTTATCATGATGATATTTCAGTTGGAGTTATTAATTTACTACTGAGGAGAACTAAGTATTTTGTTAGGTATATGTATTATTTTTAATTTCAATTCTGTGTAACACATTCATCTACTTAATATAGTGAAAAAGGCGAATTCGTCATCTATTGTAAGTCTCAATAGTCATGCGTCAATAGTAAATTATAACGTATGTATATTTAAATGACTAAATTTTATATAAAGTTTTACGTAACTGTATGACATAAATGGATTTCTACACATCGATGTTTTCGCAAAGTTGACTGAACCGCGACCCATTTCATAAATCTTCCAAAATCTAGACTCACGTATTGCTGTCATGAAGAAATCGTCTTGCCAACTGGTCTTGGACTATATGAATGGACTTATAAATGCATTTTTCAGGGCCTATCCAATATTCGCTATCCTCGACCCATAGTTTAGGAAACGCTGATCTACTAGGTACACAAGTAGGTAGTTTACTTACCCAGCTCAATACTGCATTGTAGACCTCTCTTTCTTCCCTTACATTGAGTTCGTCTTTGCGAATCATACATATCAACTCTTGAGGTGTTAACTGTAGAAACTCTTCTTCTTGACACACCTGAAAATGAAGATAATATTATCGTATATAAACCTGTCCTTGTTAACGCTTAGATCGAGGCTCAATAACAATAGTAGAACTGTTAGCATGCTTGCGAATGCCTAGCCCTGCTGTTATTTAAACTAAGATGAGTGAAAGTCCATAAAAACCACATCCTAAATCTGGATGTCTGGGTCCTGGTAGCCTGAATTGCTCACAAAAACGTAATACCAAAAATAAATCGTAATCCAAACAATATTTTATCAAACTGTGTTATTATTCGGATTCGGATACCATTAATCTAGGTTCCTACTCTACGATTTTGTCTACTACTACTTCACTAGATATAAACGACCGAAAAATCGTTCCAAACTTGGTAAAGTTATCAAAAATTGAATTTGCTTATTTATTTCCAGTGAAGTATTTTGGACAAAATGGTAGAGTTGGAACCTAGATTAACGGTATCGTAATTCGAATAATAACACAATGTGATTAAATTGTATTGGAATTATGATTTAGTTTGGTATTGCGTTTCCATGGGAAATTCGGTCCACCGGACTCTTATGATATATAATTAATAAAAGCTAAAATGCAGTCATCATAACTTTCGCTAGGTATGTCGCCGTTATGTTTTGTTTGTGTATGGTTGTCTGTTATAGTGAATGGAAAAACTGAATATTTCGGCTAGGTTCGGTTAGAGTGCTGACGTGTAGTTGCGATTTTCTAATCCACGTGATATGCACTTTATAATTTTATCGATATTTTAAATAGTCACGCTTGTGTTAAACATAATAATTTGTTGCCAAGACGGTGCTAACAATGATGATGATTGTGAAATACTGCCTTAGTTATATTATACATAATATTACTATCTTAATTACATAAGTATAATAAATCGTTTGCACGATTATCGATAAAGGCGAGGTTATATTATTATTATAAATATTTATTATTTGTACGCAGGTATGGCTAGTATGGACTTAAAATCGTATATGTACGGTAGCGATGGGACGAGTCGTATTTTTTTCAACTTGTATAACTGGAGTTGCAGTGGTTGTTGATTCGAATCATGATTCGAGTTGATTCGATTCGGTCGACAGAAGGAATTGCCTGATGCGAATGCAACAGGAGAAGCGTATGTTCGAATATAATGACGAGCCGATTTGAGCCACCGAGTTGGGCTCGGGAGTTGAGTTGACTTAATTCAGTGTCGATTTAATGAATGAGCTCAGTCATTTAATTAGGCAAAGTAATCACGAATAATTTGTCCAATGATTTTTAATGCAAATAGAGATTAAGTTTGAATGTTAAAACACATTACTCAGTTGTATCAAATATAATCAACTGTTTAATTTTAAAAATCACAACAAATCAACATATTAATAAATAATAAAATAAAATCAACATAAAACGAAAAAATATAGCGTCACTGTGTCTCAATTCGGATGGACGGCTATCGTTGACAAATAGAAACTCCGCGCCATCCGAGCCAGCGAATAGCTCCAAGTCAAGCGAATCATGATAATCGTTGTACGAGTTGATTCGTTTATACGAATACGAATCAGAACGAATTCACACCGAATCGCATGATTCGTAAAATTCGCTGCTCGGCTACCTATTCGAGCCGCCGAGCTAGACGCGCGAGTTGACTCGCATGACGAATACATAAAACGAATCAACTCGGTTTTAAAGAAACACCATTCGAATAAGCGAATACAAAGACTGATTCGACACATCAAGTTTAAACCTGACCTCTCAGTGTAAGGAAACTCTTGTGTAGGTTAACGTGTAGCCGTGTGTAAAAAATTGAAAGTTTAGGCTCTGAGTTACATAATGTATGAGGCTATGATGTACATAATTATGATACATTCGTTTAAGTAGGTACCTGTGTGAAATGCCTCTCGATGAACTGATTAGCTTTTTTCTTGAGGTCCACGCAGCCGTGTTGTTCCGCGAAGTTGGCTATGCCAATTGCGTTGGAGGGGTCGAGCTGCCGCTCCAGGAAGGCACAGCACGCGTCAATGACGTTCGTTATCTGTCGGCACACCGCTAAAATAAGTGTAGATTGCTAAAGTTTACCACTTTTTAAAAGTACTTTATACGGTTGGACGTCCATAAGGGAATTCTCAGGGTATCAACCCATTTTATTGCACCATGTACAGTCGCAAGCAAAATCCAATAGCAATTTTCTCTTAAAGTATTGAGAATTTCAAAGAAACAAGCTATCAGTCAAAATACAGACCCTGAGAATCCGGTGTACAAGAGAGGGGTAATAAAATTCAGAAAAAAAAAGACTACTAGCAATGTGGGTCGTACATTACTAGTATTCTTGTTAATCCCTCGTGCTAAGCTAAATGTTTGTGTTACCAGTGGGTTCACGTCGGCAGTGCAATGGGTGGGTTTCGAACCGGCAACCACATGATTGTAAGTCGGACGCTGTAGCCATTAGGCTACCGCTGATTTCAAATTTAACAACCTTTGGCAAAAAATCATAGGTAATGCTGTTTTGATTTAAATATGAGATAAGACTTTTATGCTATGTTATCTAAATGATAGGTTTTTGAAATAATAAAGGGGGTGGGGAGGATTCAGGGGGGTGCGTTCCCTTCCACTTTAATTCAGTGTTTATTATATTATAATCATACTGCCTTAGGTTAGAAATTAGATGCTTAGTATGTCTAAACTACCATCTAAAAAAGCTATTTATTATTATGTTGCTGAGGTGATGTTAGTTGTTTGTCATGATAATAATAATAACGTCTTAGGCATGACTTTCCAGTTTTCCAGGAACATGAAGTGCTGACTATCTCACAGTTACGAGGGAATTCCCCGTTGCGATAGTATAGACAGAAATCCCTCATAAATAGTGCACACGGGCAATGACATTCATTGACTGAAAAATTGCTTTGTCATATTGGCAGTACACCTACTCGGCAAAAACGCAATTTTATAGCAAATTGAAATTTGTTTACTCTATGAAGAAATAGCCTCCTACAACAGGGTTAAAAAAAAATGAATAGACGTGACAAATTAAATTAAATACGTCATGATTCTACTTATGTGTAACAAAGAAAATTTAGAACATATTATGGAAAATAATTAAATAATTAATGATTAATTAAGTATTGTATAGTGTCATCTCGCGTGCCACGCGCCGCTGCTACTTTTCTTGTGAATAAAAAAAAATTGGTAAATGATAGTAAATAACGGGCACCCCGCGCCAATATTTTGATAGTTGCTTGAAATTATTTGTGTTTTTTTAGTTAAATACTGATCAATTCTGCCTATGTTAAGCTTATCTAAGACGAAGAAGCTTACTTTGCACCATCTATAAAAAAAATTAGGTATTTCTTTCTACCATTTAGTTAGATCATTAAAATTTCATCTTAGAATGAATAAGTAATGATTACTGAACCTCCCATTTTGATTTGTTGCATGTTTTCAAAGTCACCCTGTATACTGAATATCTTTGAAAATGTGACTAAACTAATCTTTTATCACATGAAGAGATATGTTGATGCACTTCCCTAGCAGGAGGAGGGCGACGTATACGTGGTTAAGTCTATATAAATATAGGGAAATCCGACACGCGCCGTAGCATTTAATACCACAGTGTTTCGCTTCACCACTTGGTACAGTGGCAGTGGATTGCCATTCGTCTGAAATATGTGGGTAAATCTCTGTAGCAATATACGAACACGCAACACCATGAATGAACTGAATTAATCTTCGCAGCTAACGTGTGTAGATATATCTATAATAGCACATATAGCTTACCTGGAACATAGTGGCGGCAGGCAATAGCTGGCACACCGTGATCTCCGTGATGCGAATCTTGCCCGTGTACAGGAAGTACACCAGCCACGCGATGGCAGACGGGCACACACCTTGCAGACGCACTCGAGACATCTCACACTCTTTCAGACCACTTGTGAACATTGCCTGTGGAAAGTCATTATATAATACTAATATAATGAAATTGTAATATGAGGGGTCTTAGTATAGCAAATGAAGCCGAAAATATTGGCTCCTGCGCTTCAAATAAACGAAATACTGAAATTCAAAATACTTAATATTATATGTATAGTGTTCAGCGTTTCGCCTGAAACCAGTTTTGGGCTCAATGGAAAATTAGGAAGAAAACTGCTTTGCTCCTATCCCATAAAATATATTTATTTATATATATATATATATATATATATTTTATGGGATAGGAGGGCAAACGAGCAGACGGATCGCCTGATGGTAAGCGATTACCGCCGCCCAAGGACACCGTTTAAAAGGGGATTGGGCCTCCGGTAACCTCACTCACTCGGGCAAACACAACGTAAGCGTTGTTTAACGCCGGTTTTCTGTGAGGCCGTGGTATCTCCGGTCGAGCCGACCCATTCGTGCCGAAGCATGGCTCTAAAATATATTTACTAATGATGGATAATAAATAATCTTATGATATTTAATTTTATTGATTGATCTTATTAATCTTGTGATCTGATTTTATTTCTTTCTTCTTCTACTTAGTCGGATCAAAGTACCTATTCACCCTATTAGATGAATGTTCTCTAAGGTGCCTCTACGTCTAAGACCTAGGCCTCCGCACAAGCCTTCCAACCAAAGCACTGGAAGTTTGCGTCTCGGATACATCTGTGATTTCCAAAGCAGATACAAATAATTGTATCCTATCGCTATGGAACGCATACACCATTTAACACACAAAGAAAAATACAGAAACTGGTTTCAAAATTTTCTTGTGTATTACTTTTATAAACAGAGTCGCGTACTACGCGTCTGCGATAAGTACATTAAATCCATGCCAAACAGACCCAAGTAAAGTCTACATTACATCTGACTGTGAAGTACCAAAACACACTTCAAAATCAGAAATAAAGATGTTTTCGCAGAAAATTACTTACTTTGAAGTACGGACTGCCAGCAGCCAGTACCACTTTGTGAACATGGAACAGTTCGTTGCCCACTTCCAATACGACGTCTGTCAACATGTGGTGTGACCGCATTGTGAACATCATCTGAGAAAATATGACATATTTATTTCCATGTTATAATTACTTACCATACATAATTAATTAATTACTGTGTTCCAATTAATTTACTAAAACAACACCTGAACAAGCGGGTTATTTTGTTCAGTATAATATTATTTTAGTTTACACAGTTTACATAATCATCATGCCTTTATTCCTATAACGGATAGGCAGTACACCAGTATATTTTCGATCCCAAATAGTTTTCGTATTGAATTGTCACAGAAAGTAGAAGGACTTGAGGTCGAACTTGGTTCATTTATTTGATGTTGCTTTAAATGTAATCTTGATACATGCCCAGGAATTTTGTAAATATTTGTCCGACACCAGTAACGGATCGGACTTTCATAGGAAGCCGGGACTATGCTATAGATACAACGTAGTCTGCCAATTGACAACATTTAATTTTTTTTTATGTTTTGGAACTCAGGATAGGATAACAAAGAAACAGTATTTTTGTTGAGGTGGCTTGATAATTTTGAAATGTTGTCAATAATAATTGTCATAATATGTCATACAGGGGCCGTATTATGACATGTTAACGCTATCATTTTTACGTTGTGAGAAAGTGATGCCGCTCTACACATTACATAGCCTCATCTCTTTCTTACAACCAAATAAATGATGGCGTTAACATGTCATAATACGGCCCCTAGTATGCGACGTCGTTTGTCAACTATCATAACATGTCCTACTAGTTTCTGCCCGCGACTTTGCTTGCGTGGACTTCAGAATTGGGTCCAACTTGGATAAAAAGTAGCCTATGTATTATTCCAGACTATAATCTATCTCTGTGCCAAATTTCATCCAGATCCGTTCAGCCGTTCTGGCGTGAAAGAGTAACAACCATCCATACATCCATACTCACATACTTTCACGTTTATAATATTAGTAAGGATCTATCTACGTCATGTTGTTGTTATCAGAATTTGTCGTCCTACAGTCGTCATGAATGGGTTTGTCCTTGAAGAATAATTTTCAACAATTTTGTTCAATAAATAAAGACGATTATATTTTCATGTACTAGAAGCTGTTTAGACTGGCACACTTGCACATATTATGCAGTCGTTTTCGGCGTACAGTCAATACGATTACACATCATTCTTACACATCATCATCACGACTTTATCTTGGACTATGCTTACGTACATTTTAATCACGATTACAATTTGAAACAAACACTTAATTTATCTTTAAATAATTATACTTAGTGTAATCTAAGCGCAACTTGTCATATAGTATCTCATATCAAATCAAATACATAATATAACATACATATTGATACTGGTAGTATAATAATATTTCCACAAATGATATTACTAACACATAATTTAATCTGTGCTAATTCACTAGTTCCAATTATGAGTCTTCGGAATAATATTATCTAGTAATATCTAGCACAAAGTGTCATTACTGTAATTTAGCGCACTGGCTGCCAAAATTTTTAAATAATACTATTAATACGTTACATCCAGTTATTTTAAATTACGTTACGTTATAGATAGACTATTATCAAAGAATAGTAACTACTCCATCAACTCGTTCCCAAAATAAAAAACTTTCCTAATAATGATTCACATTAGAAAATTGAGTATGAATTGTAAAGAGGAATTGCTCAAAGCGGCCATTATTACCCACCCAAGATTTTATTAACGTGACTCAGCTCAAATATCCACATCAAAATTCAAATTAATGTCGCGATGATTTTGAAACAAGTCCGTTTGAAAAATTATTTAACATTTACATACAATTATGTTGTATATTCAACGTACCTGTACCTACATATAAACACAGCGCGACATAAATGAGTAGATACCTAGTAGAGGTGTCTGATAAAAATATGCTTGGTCATAGCGTAGCACGTCTCATCGTGCGAAAATGTGATAAATACGCAAACAACTACCTATTTATATGTTTATTTATTGGAAAGTCGTACTATGAATCTATGATTGATCTACTTCGGTTTTCTGGTCCAGTTAAAGTGAAGCCGTTAACATGAGCCATAAGTCAATGTAGATGGATAATTTTAATTGAGATTTACAACGATTAACCACAATACTAGTAAAAAAAATATTTAATTTGTGACTAAAATTACAATTGAAATAATTTTGTATTACAATATAATGTTCGGTTAGTTCGGTCCATAGAATTTCTTACAACTGAAAACAATACAATGGATGTTTTTGAAACTCTTGTTGGCTACAACAAAGATAATCAAATAAGAATTATCTGTGTGATACGCGATTATTCTGTCAATTATGAATTATATTGATGATTCTTTTTTTGATTGGTAGGTTATAGGTACTTCAGAGGTGGTCTCATAATTTGGTCAAGATCTGACCACAAAATTTAGAACAAAATGACAATAACACGTAACTACCGAGTAAATGATAACGTCGTTATAGGTATGTAAAATTCAACTCGCTACTCAAAATGTTGAAATAAAAAAACTTTTAAGAAAAACGCCACCGCCACCGACTTCCGAAACTGTTTCGCACATAACATTATATTTTATTTTTTAAGGCGGTTTTACTTTTTCTTAAAAGTTATTTTATTCATTGTATTATGTAGACCTAACAGCAGATTACCTGTACAAAGTTTATTACTTTATGCATGGCGTGAGTCGTGACTCGCATTAATCACGGACACATGGCTTAACTTACTTAGTATGTTGTATGAAATAATTTAAATGTATAAGTCTCTGATAAAACAGATAAGTAGATACAAAAACGCTACCTACAGACCAACAGATTCAAACTTACAGCATTGTAATGGTACTGAGTTTCTTGAAGTGAGAAAAAGGTTGTCAGAATTACCAAAACCGAACTTACATGACATACCTATTTGTATTGATAATACTGTACAATTTAAAGTGGGTTGATGGTGAGTTGTTAAGTATGATATTGTTAAAATCCACTTACGAAGTCGAGATCTTTTGAGAATAAAAGAATGGACTACATTGGGAATAAGCTTGTTTTTATATGATCAAACTAGCTTCATGTTATTCCAGACTATAATCTATCTCTGTGCCAAATTTCATCCAGATCTGTTCAGCCGTTTTAGCGTGAAAGAGTAACCAACATCCATACTCACAAACTTTCGCGTTTATAATATTAGTAAGGATTAGTAACTCCATAAACCGGTATAGGTATATTATATTTCGGTTACTAGGTGTCTAAATGATAGCATTGAACACTCGAAATTTATTTACTCCAAGACATCGTCATAAAGATTCATTTGAAGATAAAATTATGGAGGTTGAATAAGTTCAAGAACATCTTTAGCGATAATGATATTGTTAAATTGATAATATGGCGAAATGTTGCCGTGTTTAGATGCTTGCTATCTTAACCTTTTTCATGTACTGCACCAGTTTTTAAAATTATACCTGAACAGGTAAAACAATTAGTATTTTTTAAGGGATAGGGGGGCAAACGAGCATATGGTTCGCCTGATGGTAAGCGATTACCGCCGCCCATGGACACCCGCAACACCAGAGGAGTCACAAGTGCGTTGCCGGCCATTCGTGCCGAAGCATGGCTCTCCCACGTACATACAATTACGTTTTATTTCACTATTATTCATCATTTTAATTAAATTTGTGGTCAATATGAATGTACTACAGAGCCATTTGCCACCTTCCTTTTTTAATAATATCGGATAAGTAGGTGTCTGATTCGCACACCGAGGGTCCCGTACAAACTTCTATGTAGAGAGTTCCTCAATCTTGGGGTTTGTGTCTGGAAAATTTTTGCTTGTTTTCTGACGACACGATTGGCGTAGCAGTTGAGCGATCGGCTTCTGCGCCACATGTTGTGGGTTCGATTCCCACACGGAGCAAATATTTGTATGATCTACAGGTAGTTGTTTCGTGTCTGGGCGTTTGTGTATGCGAGAATTTGTGTTTGTAAACGCACCCACGATAAGAAAATCCTAGTGTGGGGCAACGTTTTTATTAAAAGAAAAAAAAAAGAGTATGTTCTGAGTTAACTCCCTCCAGTCCCCGAAAGGTGTAATGATGGAGGGTGTGGAGATTGAGTATGTCCATGAGTATCTTTATCTGGGTCTAATAGTCTCATTCCAGGCAAGACAGAACAAAGCAGTTGCAAGACGCACAGAAAATGCCTTGAAGAGCTATTGGACCATGAAGGATCTTATGAAGGGTGATCTGCCTCTATCCCTGAAGCGGAGACTCATGGACGTATGCATTCTTCCCATTCTCTCATACGGTTCTCAAACATGGTCTTTGACAGAAGAGCTGAGGTCCACGCACGGGGTCTGTCAGAGAGCAATGGAACGGAGTATTCTGGGTATAAAACTTATTGACCGGGTTAGGAATACAACCATCCGTTCCAAGACGAAAATAACAGACGTCACTCGGAAAGCTGCCACACTGAAATGGAACTGGGCTGGTCATATCTGCCGCATGCCAGACGAACAATGGACCAAACTGACAACCCAATGGGTTCCACTTAATAGCAGACACCAACGCGGCAGGCACAGGAGATGGCGGGATGAGCTGGACTCTTTTCAAAAAGACTGGTCCTTAAGAGCAATAGACAGAGAGAAGTGGAAGGAGAGTGGGGAGGCCTTTGCCCTGCAGTGGGACACTACGGGCTTTTAATAATAATTAATAATAATAATAATTAATTGATTGATAATAATGGAATAAAATTCAGTAAAGTTCGATTTTAATTTAACTCTTTAGAAACCAGTAACAGTTTTTTAATTCCGTCCAAGCCGAAATGAAAAAGGCCTGTTTCAACTACAGTTTTAAAAGAGAAACATTTTTCTTTTTATTTTTATTCAGGTGTAGCTCAATGTCTGGAACAGACACTTAAACACCCATCAGAAGTTCCAAAGTCGATTGCCCTAAATTATGCCGTCTTCTTATCTGTACACGGACAGGATGTCAATTTAAAATGAAACAGGCAACTTCATAAAAAAAAATCTTTAGTACTACGGTCATTGACTGAAGCGCGCTAGGTCGCTGAACTATGAAGAGAATAGGGATGCTACTTCTTGTAAGGCTCATTTTTATACGTTAATCAGTTGATAGCTGGAACAATAACAAGATCAACGATTTGACTACGTCAGTTGGAATGACACATCATTATAAAATATCATTAAAATTTGCTTTATTTAAATGAAAACTTCTCTGCACTAAATAACAGTAACTTGTATCAGTTAGCAAAGCAAATGACCTCTTTGCATTGAAATAAATCGAATTTTAAAAATGTCACGCAAACTTTATTTATGTGACATTTGTATACAAAATATTATGTAACGGGATATATAATAAACGGGAATGTAACAATTAACAACATTTCAAAATAATTAAGGCACCAAAACAAAACGCTGTTTCTTTGTTTCCAATCCCAAGTTCCAAAACATTTTTTTATATTTCTTTATTTCGGAGAAAAAAAAATCAAAAAAACTTGAGATGACGTCAAATAAACGGCGGAAACTGAGAAAATTGAAATTTTGTTGAAATAGTAGTAAACCAACAACGAAAAAGGTGTATGAATAATTGTGATAGATGCCAAACTAATATAAGATTTTTTTTTAATGGTCAGAAAAATGACTTCATGTCACCGTTTAACCAGGTTTAACCCGTTTCACCAATGACATCATTTGGTACTTACATCTGTTTAGAACTTCAAAGTCGAAAATAAATATGAAAATTTATATAGGGAAAATAAAAAATATGGGTATCCTATTTTTCGATCTAGTTTCAAATAAAATTATAATATATGGGTGTTAAAAAATGAAATGTGGTCAATTATTTGCGTCTAATAAATCATAAAATTAAACGTAAACAACTGGGATGGGTCTTGGAATTGGTCGAATCGAATCTCCTATTAACTAGAGTCTTTGCTTTCTACCAGGCTGGTAGGTACCTTACTTGTAATAACTTTATTAAAACTATATTGTCTTGCGAAGGTCTGATTTAGCAGGTCTACTTTAATAAAAAAAAAAATTACACCTTCAGTTCCTATCTCTTTGTTATTAGACGATAGATCATCATGATCATTTAATCATCAGCATCCTTAGAGCATAAAACTATTAAAAACCATTATTTATATTTCATGTATTTAACGAAGTCGAGTCCTACATCTCTTACCCAGAAAGCCACTATATATATCTATGTTATTATTAAATTGTGTATGTTGTTTTGTTTTTTTTTTAAATAAGTGTAACTTATGATCAACACGTTAACCGGAAGATGTAGTAGGTAATAAATTATCAAAATACCTAGTTATCTTTGTTGTAAAGTCAAGTCAAGAGTCAAGGGTTGAAGCTGAAAACCAGCGCTTGGGAACCCCCTTGGGGGAACTTAAGCATAAGCTGACGCTTAGTTATTTTAGTAATGGAAAAATTCAATCGCGGGCAGGATTCGTACCTGCGTCTTCTGGTTTGATACACCAGACGCTCTGACCGCTAAGCCATCGCGAACCCCACCCGCCTGATTGAAATTTGCCTTCACATTCTGAGTTTACGTCATAAGGTGACGTTGACTCAGAGCGTCTGGTGTATCAAACCAGAAGACGCAGGTTCGAATCCTGCCCGCGATTGAATTTTTCCTTTACTAAAATAACTTTATAGTCTCAGCATGGAAAATGCAAAAAAATCACAAAAAGATAAGCTGACGCTTTAACATTTTGCTTTCAGTATTATAGTTATTTTTGTAAGTACCGAATTGCGACAATGATGGCTGTAATATTGAAAATAATAAACCACTATTCTATTCTATTCTAAGATGGCCACGTCTGATGCAGATATAATATAATTTACTGCTTCACGGTGCTGTTTTATTTTATTTTTTTATTTTATTTTATTCAGAAAACTTACAGCTAATACAAATTATAAACAAAGAACAGGATATGTAGAAGAAGGCCAATTACAAGTTTTCACTTATAAACAAATCAGATACAAATAACTTCAAGAATCGGTGACAACTGGACTCAGAGTGAACTAATAAAAATGTAGAGAAGTAGTAGAAATGTAGAAGTTAGAAAGACTATTCAGGCGAAAAAACTATTACACAACGTCTTTTTAAGTTTGTTAACGCTGGTAGCAAAAAGATCTAGCTCGATTTTCTGAGACTCCGCGTTGAATGTGCGACACGCTCTAATCAGGTACGAATTTTGCCTGTAAATGGTCTTTACATCAGGTGTATGCAGAAGATGTGATCTGCGGAGAAATGCGGGTGGTACACGAAGTCCGATTTTAGTCACAAGCTCAGGGACATCCATAGATCCATTCATAACACCAAACAGGAAAGAGAGATCCGCTATTTTTCGTCGCTCGTATAGAGGAAGCATATGAAAATGTTTACACCTACTTATGTAGTTTGGTAAATATGTATTGGTACGATATTGAATGTACCTTAAGAACTTTTTTTGTATGCTTTCCAGACGATCAATATAAATGTTATAATTCGGGTTCCAGATTTGTGAAGCGTATTCAAGGTGGCTACGGACAAATGTACAGTAGAGAATTTTCATTGTTTTAATGTTTTTAAAATCAGAGGATAGTCGAAAAATAAAACCTAATGCTTTAGAAGCTTTATTGACTATATTCTCTAAGTGTGAATCAAAAAGAAGCTTTGCGTCAAACGTTACTCCTAGATCCCTTATGACGCTAACCCTAGTAACGTCGGTATCAAACAGATGATAGTTAAATCTGATAGGGTTAGGTTTACGCGTGAATGTGCACACATAACACTTAGAAACGTTGAGATCTAATCTATTACTAACACAGTAATCCTGAAAACGGTCAAGGTCGTCCTGCAAAAGGTGTGCATCATCCGCAGTTGAGACTTGCTTTAATATTTTCATATCATCCGCGTATAATATAATTTTGGAATTCTGGAAACACGAAGTTATGTCATTTACAAAAATATTAAATAACAAAGGTCCTAATAATGATCCTTGGGGAACACCTGAAGGGATAAATACTACCCTTGAGGCATAACCGTTCAAAACTACAGTTTGACATCGATTTTCAACATATGACACAAACCATCTGAACAAGTTTCCCCTGATTCCGATCAAAAGTAGTTTTCGCAAAAGCAGTATATGATCAATTCGATCAAAGCATTTGCTGTAATCCGTGTATATAACGTCGACCTGGGACTTCCTGGACATGTGCTCCGACAGATAGTCACTGCAGACCACAAGATTAGTTGTGGTTGAGCGGCCCCTGAGAAATCCGTGTTGGTGTTCGGAGAAGCTTAGTTTAAGCGATGATGTGAGTTGCTTGTGTATAATTTTCTCCATGATTTTCGCGAACACGCAAAGTTTGGATATTGGTCTGTAATTCTCGACACAATCCTTAGGACCCTTCTTGTGAATCGGCGTTATATACACCGACTTCCAGATTTTGGGAACTGTTCCTAAATCCATAGACCGCTTAAATAACAACGTTAAAGGGACAGACAGGCACTTTGCACACTTCACGATTAAAACGGGGGGGATGTTATCGGGACCAGCAGATTTATTCAAGTCAACTTGCTTCAGCAGCCGCAGTACCTCCTCCTCACAAATGTCAACTGAACAGATATCAGATACAGAGTCAGCTGTTTGGTCGTAAGATAAGAATTCACTAACATCGCCGGTATTCTCCTGAAAGTTTGAATGGAAATATTCGGCAAACATATTACATATATCCTCCCCAACGGCAGAGGATGTTTCTCCTAGCTTAAGCACAGAAGGATAACAGTTTGTTTGCTGTTTCGATTTAACATATTGCCAAAACGCTCTAGGATTTTTAAAAATTGCTTTTTCTATATTTGAGATATATTCGTCAAACATGTCATGCTCCAGATCTTTAGCCCGTTGCCGCAGCATAACAAAAGATTGCCGATCTGAGAGATTCCCATACTTTTTAAACTTGGAGTGAAATTTATCCTTTTCCTTCAAGATTTTTATCAGAGGGCTTCTGTACCATGGAGGATACTTGTTCCGAGGAACGACCAGTTTGGTGGGTATGTGCGTATTTTGAAGTCTGTATATGGTATCATAAAAGAATGTAACTGCGTCATCTAGAGGTCTATGGTTGATCTCATTATGCCAATCAATCAGTTCTATGTCTTTTAAAATAGCATCGTAATTTGCTTGTGAATATAAGAACTTGATCCGAGGGCTAGCAAGGAGCTGATGAAGCTGGACAAATTCAGCAGATATACAAAGCGCCTTATGGTGAGGGTCTTCTTGCACCAAAGGATCAGGACAACAACCAACCATAAGATCATTATTAGATAGCACGAGATCAAGTATCCTGTTGTTGACATTTGGATGAGAGTTATACTGTAGCAAGTTGCAAGCAATAAGATTGTCACAAAAACGCATCTGGATTGGACCTTGCAAGTTATTAGGGCATAAATAGCTGCTTCCAGGCACAGAATACCAATTAATATTAGATTGATTAAAATCACCCATTATTACGAATTTATCAGCAGGATTTTTAAGAACAATATCAGTTAAATTATTTGAAAAATTAATTAATTGTGTCGTCAGAGAATTACCACAGTGCTGGTTACAAATATAAACAATACATAGATGCATTTTATATGATACCCTCGGTTTCTTTTGATGCAAGGTTAGGGTAACCCATAAATCTTCGGCAGACGAGCACCATTCAGTATGGACGTCGGTTACAAGTTCACGACGTACGGCTATTAAAAGCCCACCACCCATGGTTTGATTAGTATTTGAATAATCTCGGTCACGCCTCCACACAAGATATCTGTCATTAAATAACTCACTGTTCGATATTCCTTCCAAGAGCCACGTTTCCGTTAAACAAATGACGTCAAAACTACTAACACATACGCTTCTATAAAAAACAGATGTTTTTGTCCGCAGCCCCCGAACATTCTGATAATAAATACTAATAGGTTTCATGGTAACTTATTAACCATAGATCAATAGTCAAAATAACATTAGGTACAATCATGTGTCTAACTAAAAATAGACAACATAGGTAATTCATAAGTGTATATGAGCCAAAAATATAACAAATGTAAAACATTAACTCCATAACATAACTAATAATTGCCAAAGCAAGCTTACTTAGACTCAACATGTTTAAATAATTCCAAACATAAAAAGTAAAAGGATTAGGTGCGTGTACGCAGATATCATCTCTAATAGAATGTGAGTAAGCTTTAAAATTGCAATATCGAACGCTTAATGAATGGGTGTCACCGAGCGATAAGAGAACAAAAGACGGGCGATGATGGAATGTATAGAAAGAATAAGTACCTGAGTTTCTCAAACTTAAGGTTAAAGAACTAACGATGAATAATTCCGTATCAGAAAATCGGCCAGATGATTCACCTAAAAATACTTTTTTAAGTCTAATTCAGTCCTGATGTGGTGTTTCGGTGAGGTATGACTTTTCCGAATAAATATCTTGCATCCTCGGACCCAAACGTACTCATATCCCCTTTCTTTTGCTAAGGTCTTGGTTTTATTTAGCAGGGCTTTATTATCCAATGTTAGGTGGTCATTTATATAAATTTTATTTTGTCCAGAAAGTCCCAAGTCCACCGCCGTTATTTTTTTGTGGTTTCTTGCGGCAGCAACAAAGTCGTTCTTTAGGTAACAGTTGTGAACAGAGCATATTATTGTTTTAGTATGGCTGTCATTTCTCATGGGAATTCTAGCCACATAATTTATTTGTTCCTTAGTAATGGGGCACTTAATTATATCCCCTATCTTGGATATGATGTGGAATAAATTCTCTGTGTTAGATTCCGGGACACCTTTTATCTCAATGTTATTTATTCTCGAGCGCTGCTCATTTTCTCTGCACTGAAGCTCAAGATTCATACAGCGGTCTCGTAAAATTGCTACTTCATCTTTAGTTTTCTTCAGTTGATCAATTTCTTGCTCCAAACCTGAGACCTTACTGGTCAAATCACGAACTGAATCATGTACAAATTCCAAAGAGGCTTTCATATCAGAGATAGAGGTTGTTACACTTGAGAACTCCGCTCTCATACATTTCAGCTCCGCTAATTCTTGGTTAATAGATTTGAGGTTTTCCATTAATATCGGCAAAGACTCCAATTGATCGGAGAGTCTTTTAAGTTCCGATACTACGCCGTCCATGTCCGATGGCGTGATCTTTGAAAGGCCTACACGAGGGCTTAGAGCCTGCGTTTTGCAGGAATGACACTTCCAAGTCAGCTTACGATCTCCCAGTTTTCTCCATCCGCCCTCGGTTATTCCAGCACATGGAAAATCAAATTTGCCGGCACAAGCAGTGCATGTGACTCCGTCACTAACTTCAGCTTCGCACTTCTTGCACTTAAACATTTTAATGGGTAAAAGATTGAGAAACGTTGCGGTGGTCACCAAAGTGCGTGGAGCGTGTGCGTGCGTACGGTTCACTGTCTACCGTCAACTGATACTGATACTGACTTTGATAGAGAAAATAATCCAGCGTCTGTATATTGAATAAGCATGCTTACCTTCATAAAGTCACTTATGTAGTTCCCCATGCAGAACGTCATGTCACCGATGTCATTGGAACCGGTGCCAACCTCGCCTTCAAGCGACACGTCGCAGCTGATAGGTGGCATATCATCCAACATATTTCCTCGGCCAACATCTTCATCTGTCTCCATACCTGACAGATACAAAGAAATCTTTAAGATGTAGCAAATGCTACGATAGCGAGGCGAGAGGATTTTCGATAACCAGAAGTATTGGTTTTTATGAGACTGCTCTGTATGAGCGAGACTCTCGATGGAGAACGCTACACTTTAATACTTTCTCTTGTTTGTGTCCTAATTAAAAAAGGTTACGTGAGACGGGAACCGGCTTCCAGTATGATTCTAGCAGCTACTGCAAGATGCTAAGCAATCGTCGTAAATTCGTTTTCTTAGACATATAGGAATTTAATGCCCACGAATTTGAAATGCCTTTCAGTTTCTTAATTTATGGAAAAAATACTGTTTCCTGGAACCTGACTAAACATTTTATGTGTATGTAAGTACCTAAATCGATCACTAAAACTGCTGGATGATGCACAGACATTATTTAAGACCTTGTGTAAACAGATTGTTGAAAATGTTTCAACTCTTTCGATGAGACTACCAGTAGTGGTTACAATTGACTAGTTTTATACTGTGCCAATTTCCAGTATGTAAATATTTGAATATTTTCGGTACAGTTAAATAATATTCTGTTATGAATACTATTAGTTCTGTCAGAAATTCTGTTTCCAGAGATAATATCTATAAAGGAATAGATAATATTTATGAAATCTAGAATGCGGAAAGAGAGTGAGTTGTCTGCTCAGGTTGTCTGCCACCTAAAAAAGCAGAAGGGCATGTCGGACTTGTCCAGAATAAAACGGCACTTTCCTTCCCTTGGCCTATTACCGTGGGATTCGTGACATTTGCCACGACCACGACAGGCTGTGATCCGGGCCAAATACCGGACTCCTACATGGGGTGACACCTTACGCATGTCAAGGACATGTCAAGAACGACAACAAATTTAAAATGTATATATCAAAGAATGAAGACGTATGTTTATTACCCAGGTTGAGCAGGCAGTGATCCGATCCAAACACTGTGTTTATTTTCATTTTCACTTAACTTAGTAATAATATACACACATTATATTATAACAATTTCAACTCGAGATCAATATCGCCTATGGGCACTATCACAAAACGCACGAAATTTTAAAAGAATGTTCGCGTTAGGTTGGGACACTGAGACAGCATGTCTTGGGCGGTATCCGTGGCTAATGTTGTGGGTGCCACAAGAGACGCGCGCTTACTGACTACGCGGACTATACGACTTGCACATTGAAAGTTTGACTGCCTAAACGTCTATAATAGCAATAATTCTGAGTCATGGTGACTCGGCATAAACCCATATCACGCTTGAATAATACATTCAAAGTCAGCCTGTACATTAAACCAATTGGGTAAATATGACCTGTATGGGACAAAATTTATTTTAAAAATCGGACAAGTGCGAGTCTGATTCGCGCATCGAGGTTAACATTACTGAAGTTCGTATGTTCGTTTGTTCGTAAGCTGGATGCTCCGAACATTGCTCTGAAGAATAGTCCGATTGAAGGACAAACTAAACTTTGGAATTGTAAAAATGTTCTTCTATAACTTTTGTCACGTCATTTCCATAATTCCAAATATAAGTAAACACTAAAAATGTTTTTCCTAAACTAATATTATTATAATTTATTTTTGATAAAACCTTTGATACTATTGTTCCTTCTTTAATGGTTCCTTTTCCTTTTCTGGTATGGAACCCTAAAAATAAAATAGAGTCTAACCGATAATATATATATAAGGAAGCTCAGGGTCACTCATCGAGCTATGGAAAGAGCTATGCTTGCCATTTCTTTACGCGACCGAATTTCAATCCGTAGAAGAACTAATGTTGGCGGTCACCACAGGTCAAAGAATAAGCAAGCTTAAGAGGCAGAAAGGATCTCGAGTGGAGACCACGCACCGGGAAATGCATTGTGGGACGACTTCCAACGAGATGGACGGACGACTTAGTGAAGGGGGAACCGGGGGGACCGGATATATGCCGCCCGCATCCAACGACTACGTTGGATGCGGGCGGCATATATCCGGTCCCGGAACCGGTTGTGGAAGTCTTTTACGTAGGCCTTTGTTCAGCAGTGGTCGTCTTTTTTACTGTTAAGATGATGATGATAACTGATTGCAGTGTTGCGAAAAATAAAATTGTTGAACAATTAATTAATTGTTAATCGTGTTTGTTGCAATCAACAATTAATTAATTGTAACTACCTCGTTAGTGTAGTCGTCCCAAGCGACTGTTACGCTAGACGTCTAGCGTAACAGTCGCTCTGCTCGCCTGGGTTCGATTCTCAAGTCGAACAGTGTTATTGAGTTTTTCTAAGAAATTCCCAATAGCTGCTTGGAGTTTGGACTTGTGCCCGGTTAATAGCAATGGGCTCGCTCGCTCCCTATTACATGGGACCTAAACATACCGGCGAACTGTGGGTGTACAGTAGTACACCCACAGTTCGCCGGTCGAAAAAATCCAAGTCGATGCCTTTGATTGCATGGGATCATTTTTTTTCGCCACCGACTTTCAAAACTGTTTCGCATATAACATTATTTTTTATGTTTTTGAAGGTGGATTTACTTTTTCTTAAAAGGTATTTTATTTCAACATTTTGAGTAGCTAGTAGAATTTTACGTACATAAACGACGTTATCATTTACTCGGTTTGTACGCGTTATTGTTATTTTGTTTTAAATTTTGTGATAACATCTTGACCAAATTTTATACAACCACCTCTGAAGTAAGTATGTCCTACCGATCAGAAAAAGAATAATCAAAATCGATTCATAATTGACGGAATAATCTTGTAACAAACATACAAAAAAATACAGTCGAATTGAAGTTGCTTAACAAATAAAAGACATCATTCTTTTTATTTAAGATTCGATATTAATTTTTCGATATTAATTTTTACGAATGGGCCGGCTCGACCGGAGTGATACTACGGCCTCACAGAAGACCGGCGTTAAACATAGCTTGCGTTGTGTTTCGCCGAGTGAGTGAGGTTACCGGAGGCCCAATCCCCTTATAGAAGGTCGGCAACGCACTCGTGACTCCTCTGGTGTTGCGGGTGTCCATGGGCGGCGGTGATCGCTTACCATCAGGCGATCCGTCTGCTTGTTTGCCCTCACATCCCATAAAAAAAAAGAAAAAAGCTATGGCACTTCGATATACCCTACATTATATTCTGATTATTAGTACTAATCATTATGACACCAAAATGGTATATTATATCTTCTTAAAAAAAATCGTTGCGAAGCAAACTAGAATGGATTTTACAGGAGTAGAGTAGTACTACAGGGTGCTTCAGTTAGAAATGACCATCAAAAATTTGTTGTCAATAAGTCAAAAAAATACTTCAAAGATTGCCAAAACAGTGTTTTTAGCACTTTGAGATTGGTATATCTCCAAATTCTGACATGTTAGAGCAATTCTGTTGCTGGATTTAGATTAATCGTCAAAAAATCTATGTTAAAGCAAGATAAAGTTAATTGTAGGTAATTGATTTAATGAGTAAAAGTTTCCCTATACAGAGTCCCCTCTGTGAGACAAAGAGACCCACTGTCACTGAAGTTGTTTCTGGCAGTACTAGAAGAAGTATTCAGGGGGCTACACTGGGACAACTATGGAGTGAACATAAATGGCCAGAGTAAACAATTTAAGATTCCCTGATGATCTGGTGTTAAATCTAATAACCTGCCAAAGAAGCATGGAAAGAAGTATTCTGGGATTTAAAAAAATAGACAAGAAAAGCGCAACAGATCTCAGGAAAAAAACAAAGCTAGAAGATGTGACAAAGAAAACAATTCAAGCTACATGGAGGTGGACAGGTCACATGCTAGAACAGAACTGATAACAAATGGAAAAGAGGAAGGCAATATAAAAGATGGGCAGATGATTTAAAAAAACAGGCAGGCCCACTATGGTTAAGAGTTGCTAAAGAAAAACTAAAATGGAAAAGTTAGAGGAGGCCTATGTCTACAGGACACGCTAACTTGAATAATAATGATATTTAACTGGACTGTGTGTGCAAATTAAGCTACTATCTAAAATAGAGTGGTGACAATGTATGTAAAAAAAATGAAATAATTTAGTAATAAAGACTATTTCATTTCAATTGATTTAATTGAAAAATATAATGATTCTTTAAATAAAATTAATTGCAATGAGTAATTATTTTACATTAATAAAACTTTGATTTAACCTGTGAATATTTTGCAAACCAGGCTGATTTATTATTGAATCAATAATGATTTCTACTGAATAAAAAGACATTGCACAGTAAATTACTTATATCATCATAACAATATGATGGCGACACAATGATACATGTTTTGGATGATACAATACTGATACTTATGGATTTGTATCAGCAATACTAACTTGGGAGGTGAATTTTAAAGTATTGGCTATGACACCTTAAAAACCAAGTTGTTTAGTAATAATATTTAACATATCATCACATCTGTATGTCCTTGAAGGTTAAACATAGGTTTTATTTAGTAATATTCCAATATTAAAATTTTAAAAGCTGATAAGATTCTTATTGAGAAAATAACATTGTGTTCATCTGGCATGAAAAGGTGACTAATGATTGTGAGGGCAACACTTGTTGTATGGTGATGGTAAAATGTAACCATTCAAAAATATAACCATGTGTGGGCAAAAGCCTTTGATCAAAATTAAAGGAAGGTTGGATGAATAGAGAAAGGATGTTTTATATATTTATATTTTTTATATCAGTTTGAACTATAAAATTGTATTTCTAAAATCCATAAGGGTTAAAGGAACAACAAATTATTCCAATTAGCTGTATCTTGAGAGTACATGTTAACAATGATACTCTGAAAATATTCATGAAAGTTTAAGTGACTTGCATTTTGTAGGTGACTACTTTTATTAAATAGTTACTGTGAATATTTAAATTGCAGTAAGTAAAAATACTTAGGAACATTGATAGCTATGCTTCAAAAACAACTGAATTTTATAAACAAGTGGAACAATTTAGTACTTTTTGTCTTAGGATTTAAGAATATTAAAAAAGTTTTAAGAAAACTTTTTTACCTAAGTACTTATTTGAAAGATTGCAAGAAAATGTTTTAGTTACTTTAGTCTTAGAAAGTTAAGTATTTGAGAAAACTGATCAGATTTTACCCATATCTCTCAATAATAATTGTGTCGACAAGTTTACAAACTGGTTTATAGAAAATACTTTAGTGCTTACCTGCTTGCTAATTTTTTTTATCTTTTTTTGATGATGTCAATAGTCAATGCACTTCATAAACTTCCGAGAGCTTCAACACACGTAGCTCACGTATACCAAGTTATCCAGTGCATAATAAAAAATCTTAGAGGAACTCGATTTGATTTTACTTGAAACACAACATTCAATTATTTACGTCACCAATTCACTGAATTAGATATACAGCTGGAATGTTTTAATTATTTCTAATATGTGTAATATTACTTATTGTGATGATTTGTTCCAATACTTAGTACTTCAAATCCCAAAATTCAATTTTGCATTTTGCAGATTTTGCTTCTCTTGATTGACGGACACATTTTTGATCATATCAAATTGACAGTTTAGTCATATTGTTTTTTTTTTTTTTTTAATTTATTTTCTTGACCATGGATACAAGTCCTTCAGTCGGAATAGATAGAGTACATATTAAAATCCATTAAATTTGAATAATCATCAACATTAGAAACATAATACATCAAAGAGTTAAATAATTATTAATAGGTACATTACATATAACATAAGAAAATAATCTAACATACACATACAAATATTCTTTGCCCTATGTAATTTTACACGTAACATCTAACAAACATTAAAGCTTACATAAACTAGAATTCAATGAACAATGAATCAAATTTTTTCCATAGTATTTGAGATAAAATTAAACACAGGTATGAAATAGACTGGGTTTGATAGTAAATCTTGAACGTGGCGGGGAACACTTAAAGAATTTTCGTCTGCGACATCACTAATTGCACTGGCAAGTGTCAGCCTTTGAATCGCAAAAGATTCACATTCAAACATCACATGTTCTATACCTGCATCTTCCTTTGTACAATATGAACACTTGTCATCGTTGATGATTTTCATCCGATAGAGATGCGCTCGGGTCAAGCAGTGACCCGAGCGCAAACGATTAATACACGTTATGAATTTTCTGTTAAAGTATTTAAAAAGGTTGTACCACGGTGCTGTTGGTAAGTTTCGCTGTAATTCTGCATACCATTTTCCTTTCGTTTCTGTAGTAGCTGTCCAGTATTCCTTCCATATTCTCTTTGATGACATTTTAAACTGATGATAGTAGTCCGTAAAAGGTACTTTAAATGATTCTGTTAAATCCTCATCGTGGTCGCGACGAGTCGCCTGATCCACAACCTCATTTCCTGCTATGCCACTGTGGGACGGAACCCATACAAATTCTACATGTTTCCCTATCTTAAGTATCATGTCTTTAACTTTATGTACAATATAGTTTTGCTTAAATGTTAAATTATAATTACATAAGGTGGTTAAAACACTTTTACAATCACTAACTATTAAGATATTTACACTATTTATATTTCTATATACATATGTCAAAGCAGCTAATATGGCCCAGCTTTCTGCAGTGAATACACTACAATTATTTGGGATTTTAAAGCATTTTGTTAATTTTATTTGAGGATCATAATATGCTGCCTTAACATAGTCTCCCTTAGACCCATCAGTATAAAGGGTATAAAAGTTGCATTTTTCATTTAAGAATTCTAAGAAATCAAACTTATTTGTTACAGAATCTAAATGACACTTAATGTCAAGGTAACTTAGTATTGTGTTATATGGGCAGTCATAAATTGGCCACTTGTTACTGGTGTACATGTTTTTAGTCAAGTCTTTTATATTTCTTATTATTGTTGGAATTTCAGGCAAGGAACCTGAAAGCAAAGTAATAGCCGAGATGTTGGATGTCTCAGCTGCCTGTGTGATTCCTGCAGGGTGTATTACTTTATCTAAGACAACATGGTTGTCATAAGACAACTCCTTCAAACAAAATCTCTCAGCCAGCTGCAAACGTCGCAAGGACAAAGGAGGTATACAATTTTCAATTTCCATAGTGTTAATAGGAGTGGTGCGCATAGCTCCACTTATCACTCTCAAACCCATATTCTGTATAACATCCAGTTTTCTTAATAGAGTACTGCTTGCATTCATGTAAGCCAAGGAACTATAGTCAAAGTGACTTCTGACTATGCTTTTGTACAACATGTTAAGGGTTTTCGGGTCAGAACCCCAGAAAGTTCCAGCTAAGCTTCTTATTACATTTATACCCTTCATGGCATTCTGACATATATAGTCTATATGCTTATCAAATTTTAGTTTATTATCAATAACAACACCTAAAAATTTATGATGACTTACAATAGGAATAAGATTGTTATCATAAAATATGTTTACAGCGGAGCGTGCAAATGGGTCTCTACTGAATACTAATACTGAGCTTTTCTCTGAACTGATTTCTAATTTTAAAGTGTTGCTATAATAATCCTGTAGTTGATTTAATGCTATATTCATGTTTTCAACAGCCAAGTTTAAGTTCTGATTTTCACTGTACAAAAGCAAGTCATCTGCAAATTGTAAGATTTTAACCTGGGATGTATCTACAAAATTAAGGATTTGAGAGGTATATAAGTTGTACAATAGAGGTGACAATGTAGCGCCTTGCATTGTCCCTTTATTAACAATTCTAGGTCCATGTAATTTATTATTGAATTTAACAAATAAGGTTCTATTGTGTAAAAAATCTAATATCCATTTTAAAGTTTTACTTGGTAAGCCCAATTCATGTAAAACATGAATCAGACTTTCAATATTAACATTGTCAAAAGCACCTTTAACATCTAAAAAAACACAGATAACATTAGTGTGACTGAGTTTTGCCTTTTTAAGGTCAGCTATGAGAGATACAAAGCTTTCAGAGCAACTTCTTCCTTTTCTGAATCCAAACTGAATATCTGGTAACTTTCCTTGTGTTTCAGCAAAGTAGTCTATTCTTAACTTTAACATGTTTTCAAAAAGTTTACCTAAACATGATGATAAGGAGATAGGTCTATATGATGAAGGATTATTTACGGCTTTATTTGGCTTTAAGATGGGAATGACACATTGTGTTTTCCATGATTCAGGAATAATTAAACAGTTCCATAATTTATTATAAACTTGTAATAAAATCTCTACAGCATTAGGATGTAACCTTTTAATTAACATGTATGGTATATTATCCAACCCTGGTGTTGTATCTTTCCTGCTTTTTAGTGCTATATACAATTCATTCAATGTAAATGGCCTATTGAGAAAGGAGTTGGTTTGATTTTCAGGAGACTGACTCAATATGTTACTTAGGTTATTTGGTTCAAACTGAGAGGAATTTGTAATTTTATCTAAGAAACTTGGTACCCATTCATCATTTAGATATCTGTTATGAAAAGAACCTATTCTTTTAAATCTTTTAATGTATTCCCATATTCTAGAAATAGGCGTCATTCTGTTAAAACTACTGCACAAGTCATGCCAGGAATTAACACTTTGTTCTTTTAATGTCCGCTTCTTTTGTGCATCAGCCTTTTTGTATTCTATGAAGTTAGTAATGCTTGGCGCTGTCCTATACAGTATTAAAGCTTGTTTCGATTTATGAACAGCATCCTCACATGTTTGATTCCACCAAGGAGCAGGTTTTCTCATGACTTTCGGAGTTTGTTTTGAATTCTGCTTTGGGACTGTTTCTGATCGAATTTTATATAAAATGTTTACAAAGCTGTTGTACAAATGAAGTGGTTCTGTATTATGAATATCTAATTGAGAAAAACAGGTTTCTGACAAATTACAGTATTTAGACCAATCTGCTTTACTATAAATATACTTTTCTTCTACAGGTCGGATCTCATATGTGGAAGGCTTTACATTTACAACCACCTGAGTTGGATAATGGTAACTGCCCATTGGATCGTCATGAACGCGCCATTCGCAAAGTGGGGCCAACGTGGGACTAACTAGAGCTAAATCAATTGCAGATGGATTTCTATTTGGATATGGAACAGTTGTTGCAGTACCATCATTTAAAACACACATGTCAAATTCATCAATGAGATTGTACAAGCTGTTGCCTCTGTTATTGTTTGAATGACATCCAAACAAAATGTGATGTGCATTAAAATCTCCCATGATAATATATGGTCTAGGGGTTTCCTGTAATACTTTTCTCATTTTGGTAGCATCAAACCTGTTAACACGGGGAGGACAATATACACAAAGAATATTTAAAGTACCTATAGAGGTTTCTATTGATACACAGATATTCTGGATGGATTCATAGAAAGTTGTGTTTATAACAGTATATCGTAAATTCTGTTTAATTAATATGGCTACACCGTTATGTGAATTTACTGAATTTTTATGTATACAATTATAAGGTGCAAAATTAGGAATAATACTTGTACTTTTGAGCCAGGTTTCATTTAATAAGCATATGTCAATATTATGCTCAAAAAGAAATGATTTTAATAAGGCCTTCTTGCTCTGAAGGCTCTGTATGTTAAATTGTGCTATGGTTAAATATGTATCCATTAGTTTAATAAATTTGCTAACAATATTTCCTTAATTTTTTTATTTGTAACTGGGCTATCCTCTTTGTCATTACCCAGAGTGATAAGTGACTTAACAATGGCATTAATTATAATATCATTATTCACTATTTGTTCTGCATTGTAGGTAGGATTAATATGACTAACTGGTTTAGGCAAAGGCATGGCCGGAAAGGCAATCGTCGACTGTACAGGTGGTGCAGTACTCACCACAGTGGCATAAGGCTGGGTCAGGTATTTCTTTTTCTTTTCTTCCATCTTTTGTTTTTTAATGGGACAATCCCTAGATATCGCGAGGTGGTTCCCGCTACAATTGATACACACTATCTCTTCAACATCGCATTCTTTGTAGGAGTGTCGGCCGGCACAGGACGAACACATTTGCTCGCCTCTGCACACCTTGGCCGAATGATTGAATTTCAAGCATTTATAACATTGCAGCAAGGGTGGAACATACGCATGCACCTTGTACCTGAACATATTTAAATATGCATATTGAGGCAATATTGTTGTCGCAAATGTTATGGCAATAGTTCCCAATGGGACGAGCTTTCCGTCAACCTTCCTCATGAACCGCTTGATAGAAATAATTTCGGCGTCGCACGCTATATTTTTATAAATTTCCTCGTTTTTTAGCTCTTTAGGTACGTACCGAAGCACCCCCGTTGTTTCTGTCAAGTTTGCCGGCACGAAGGCCTTTAACTTATTACGGCCTAAAAAGTGGTCCATTTTCAGGAAACTATTCGCTGGCGCGGGCTTCTTGAATGTAATGCCAATTTTGTAAGCATTCACCCTGTGAACGCCGACTATACCTTTGACTTGTTCGGTGAAAAGTTTCGTCAGTGTAATAGGGTTTCTATTACCCAACTTGTCGTTTTCCTGTGATTCTACATAAACTATACACTCCGCACTATGATTTTCAGGAAATTGCCGTCTATAGTTTGGTTTTGTATACATTTTATAGTCCGAAGTATTATCGTCCAATTTTCGCTTCTTGGGTTCTTTGTCACCGGGGGCCTCGCCCCCGGGGCTATCTGTACCCATTTTATTTACACTATATATACACTTTTTACAATTACTATATTTACAGAGAAAATATACAAATATACACAAATAAAATCAATTTTAAAACACGAGAAAATTTTAAAGCTCCCGCCTAATTCGACTTCCCGCCAAAAAACTTAGTCATATTGACATTTCTGGGGATGCCATATGCATTTGCCTGTTTCAATAATATTTATTTAGGGTAACATCACGACTACTGTCCATAGTAAGTAATTTAAGAGTCCGGCGGACCGAATTTCTCTTAGAAATGTAATACCGAAATAAATCGTAATTTAAACACAAATTAATCAAATTGTGTTATTATTCGGATTCCGATACCGTTAATCTAGGTTCCTACGTTACCATTTCGTCCAAAATACTTCACTGGAAATAAATGTAAGCAAAAGCAATTTAACAGCAATAACTTTACCAAGTTTTGAACGATTTTCCATTGTTTTATGTCCAGTGAAGTAGTAGTAGACGAAATAGTACCCTAGGAACCTAGATTACCGGTATCTAAATACGAATAATAACATAATTTGATAGAATATTCTCTGGATTACGTTTTATTTTGGTATTACGTTTTTGTGGAAAATTCAAGCTCCACCGGATCCTCACAGCAATGAGCAACCCCGCTTGCGCTTGCTTGAATCTGCCAAGTGTATCAAATAAAAAAAGCAGCTTTGAATCGTTTAGTGGGGTCTAGCAAGTAAGAATCGATAATAAATACAAAATTTACAACATTTATCATAGTAATTTTTAGTAAATATTTTTTACACCAATAAAAAATAGAGATTTCAACGAATAAAAAGCCGACCAACTTTTTTTTAAAAAGCTGACATTTTGACGTGAGAGTTTTCGTTTGAAAATTGGGGTGCTTTTTCGGTATTTAGTCAAAATAATGCGAAAAAATAAATATTATTTCCCTAACGTGACTTGTAGTTTTGACGGAAATCGAGATAAACCGTTTTTGCTCTTAAAACTCACTCCCATCCACTTCCCGACCTGAGATCGCCTGTAAATTATTTTTCCTTTCATTTTTGTTAAATTCTACTTCTTTTCCAATGGGTTTCATTCTACTATAATTTTTTTGGTATAAAAAACTATCGACCCTGCGTCTAGGATCAAAGAGTATATAGTAGTAATTTAGAGGAAAGTTTGGATGTTGGGCTTTTTGCACCGGAGATCGAAATGTTTTCTCAGTAGAAGTACTCATTAATTTTATGGGATTTTATTTTTGAGATACCTCATCATAATTAATGATATTTTTTATTAATTTATTAAAAGCTATTTATAACATATTTTTTTGTTTACGTTGCGATATTTTGAACGTAAAAAGGCATTATCATACACGTCCTTGTATGTACTCCTCCTTGTCATTTCTTTCTATGTTCAGTTAAAAAAAAAAACCTCTAAATTCGACAATGGCAGACGCAAAGCAAGGTAAGATTTAGAATTTTTACTTAATTTTGTCGTCCTTTAATGTTTTTTCACTCGTATCCTGTTATTTTCTTAAGAGCCCTTTATTTTACACATATAAGTAAGTCGTATAAAGGTATAAATGGAGTTCAGCTTGCTTTGTCCATGCTGCATCATCAACGAGTTTCTTTTTATTATTATAAACTACTTTTGGATTTAACTGAGACTATATTCCGCGTGCTACAATACATTATAAATGCTAATATGTCCTAAGGCTGGTGTAAGGCCCGTGCTGAAAAATAAAATTTATGTATGAAATTACAAGCATCTTGTTTTAGTATTCACCATACAACTCGTTTCATTTTTTTGTTTACGATCACAAACATTAGTGTGCTTGGATAGATTCAAGTAATGGTTAGATGAAGTAGGTTATATTAAAAATGGTCTAAATCAAAAGTGTACTCACATTTTTATTGACATACAACATACCTATAATTATAGTGATTTTTTACTGCAAAACCAGCTAGTTATTGATTGTGCTACTCTGGTTTAGATTGGTACTAGTATACAGCTAAAAACGATAAGAAATGTAGAAACAGTTTTATATAAACCTATGGCAGTGATAGTTCTTACTTAAATGAATATTCATTTTACTAATGATTCATGCTTTTTGTTTGTCAATATTTTACGAGGCTAATTTTACTTTTAGGTAAATCACCAATTGAGGATTTTTACAATGGATCATCCCAGTCACGAGTGGTTCTGGCAAAGCCACGTCTTGGTGGGTTTGGCTCTTCCAGTTTTGCATCAAGTTCTTCGAATAAAGGGTGTAATCCATTTGGTATGTTTTAAAACTTGTTTCTTGGTGAAGCATAGTGCAGATTGATGATAATTGATATTGATAGAAAGAAAGCAATCGCAAGTTTATGAAGAATTTAGGGCCGATTTTTCCATTGCCAGATAACTTTATCAGAGGAATAAATTTGAATTTCTGACAGGTTTTCTATACAAAATCTGTTAAACATCAATTATTCCTCAAAAAAGTTATCTGGTGATGGAAAAATCGGCACATAGTAATTTAATTGTTTAAAAAAAAAATTTATAATGTATCATGTACAGGTTCCATTCTGCGTCCATCTCAGCTGAAACCTGGTAGCAATCCATTCTTGAAGGTAGCTACTGCAACTGACAGTTCTGATGCTACAAAGGAGAAGGAAGAGCCTACAAATGAAGATAGATTGATGGAAACAAAACCTGAAACTGAAGTACCCAAATTTGTACCTCTAGGCTCTGCAAATGTCACTTCACGGACAAGCAATGCAGTACCCCCTTCAGCACAGCCAGCCCCTAGCGCTTCAGGATTTGTGTTTGGGCAGAATTTAAGTGAGAGAGTTGTTATTAAGGAAAGCATCAATAATGGTGAGGCTACATCAACAGATCACAGTTCATCTAATGGGACTACAGAGTTGTTGTTTACTAGTGCTGCGGCTTCTGTTAAGGAAAATCAGGTCAGTAAAATATATTAAACATTGACTTTTATTAAATGATTTTACTAAGTTATAGCAAAAGTTGTAATGATGTACTTGTTGTGATCTGGTCTGTTAACATATTTATGTCAATAAAATTATTATTATTATATTATTAATAAAGTACTGACCTGTAATATTGTTGTAAAAGAGAAACCTAGATAAATACATGGATACATATTAACTCACCAATTAATAAATTACAAACACAATGCTTTGCTGAATCCATACAAAAAATAAATTACGTTGTTTAACATATTGTACAATTAATGTGTATTTACGTATGTGTATATTATTATCTTACTACTATGGGGAAAAATTAGATTTAACTTAAAAATATTGTTCATATAGTACATTCTTTTACTGGTATATATTGATATTTATGATTGACCATTGTTTGATTTTATTGCCTAGGAGGACAGTAATCAAGGTGAGACATCAAGTGGCGATGGGCTAGCGGCCGCAGCTGCCGAGTACGAACGCTCACACGCGAGGCCGCCGCCCCCGACCACTCACTACAACATCACGGGCGAGGAGGGTGAAATCAATGTTTTGCAGGTTAATATTTCTACTAAACCCCTATCCCATGTCACAGGGAATTCTAGTTTGCCATGTGGGGTCCAGAGAGACCATATACAAGTACTACTTTGATAAGTTTCATTATTATTTGTACTAATTATTGTGACTGAATTAATTAATTTATTTCACAAAACTAAACAAAGCTTTAATTCAGATTTTTAAGTATAATTAAATAAGCACAGAAGGCAATTGTAGTATGTGGGTTCTATATGAAACTAAGATATTAGTTTCTAGTTAAAATTATTTAGGGAATAATTTAACAATACATCCTAATGTTAATACACTTTGGGTTACTCTGCTCAAAATAAATAATGGTATGTATTTCGCAGATATCTTGTCGTTTATTTGCGTGGGAGGCGGGCAGCTGGCGCGAACGAGGTCGCGGTATGCTGCGGCTCAACGACGCGCCAGCCGGCAGCGGCGGCGCCGCTAGGCTCGTTGCTCGCGTGTCCGGCTCTCTCAGAGTGGTACTCAACACCAAACTGTGGCCCGACATGGTCGTGGAGCGAGCCGGGACCAAATCACTCAGGATCACGGCCGTAGACGCTCAGCAGCAAATCAAATTGTTCCTCATAATGGTTAGTTACAATAAAGTGTAAGGAAGTGCACAATAACTTAATCTGTGGTGTCTGTCCTCACCTCACTTTTGAATGACGACATGGTCCTATGAATTACACATTATTTCGGCTTTGTTCAAAGGAGACTTGTTCATAATTATCATAAGCTTGTGCTCCTTTGTGCACTTAAGATTGATAATATGAGTTGCTGACGATTCGGACACAATATATTGGGACACATTGTCCGAATTGACACATTTTAATTTTAATATATTTTTAGTGACAATTCGGATACCATTAAATTATTGAAGCTGTTTAGTACAGTCAGACAAAAAAGCGTTACCAAATCTATTTTAGAGTGGTTTAGACTTTTATATATGCATGTTGAAAAAAGAAACAAAAATCATTCAAAACGTTTATTTAGTATAAAATCAACATAAATACTGGTTTTTATTAATTTACAATATAATCATAAAAAATATCTCGACAACATTGATTGATTTGGCAGCCACGTTACTTGTTATTAAGCAAAAACTCATAACCCTATAATGCATAAAAATCACAGATAATAATCAGTTCAAACATAGACTAAATAATAGTATTAAGTCTAGTAAAATGACAAAATATGTAGTAGTTATATAGATAGAAAGAAATAGAACTACTACATATTTTGTCATTTTACTGGAAAAACAATAAAAATCTTGAACAAAATAAAATAACCTACATCAATCACAATATTTTTCCACAGCATTTGGCGAAATTCTAATCACAGATTTTTATTAACAGTCACTAAGTAACAATCTTAAAATAAATCTTAAAACTATCGAGAAACCATTTTCCGTAAATATTATAAAATAAGGCGTTCTATGCACAATCCAACATTTATTTCTCCTTGTTTAAATTCGGTCATTGTAGCAATAAGGTTTTCATCGAACTCATAATTTCTTTTTTCACTTTAACCACGTATGTACTTGCACTGACCTTGACTTAGGACGAATGGCTTGCTGTTCGTCGGTGGTGCGTCAGAGCAAAACGAGCGAGAGAGACCTTTACTAATAAAAGAGATAGAAAGAGTGTCTTTTCTATGCATCTATTAGCGCTTCAAATACTTATTACCCAACTGCCAAGGCGCGTATCTATGTATGTGGGTTTAGAATTTTATTTATTAAAAACGGCATCTTTCGTTAAAAATAAAACTGTATTTTACGGATGGAGGACGGATTTCTACAATTAAGGTATCGTTGGAATTTTTTTATCTGACTGTACAAAACAGCTTTTTTTATTGGTGTCCGAATCATCAGTGAAAGAAATATTAAAATTAAAATGTGTCAATTCGGACACTGTGTCCCAATATATTGTGTCCGAATCGTCAGCAACTCGATAATATACATTAATAACATTATCTACAAGATTTATTTGCTTTGCGCGGGTAGGTAATGTAACATACTCCTCCAAAAACATACCATCATCACGCCTGTATTCCCCGAAGGGTTAGGCAGAGGCGTACTTAATGTACAACCACAGTTCGCCTGGTATGTTTAGGTCCCATGTTATAGGGGGCGAGCCTATAGCCATTAACCGGGCACAAATCCAGACTCCGAGCTGCTACTGAGAATTCCATGGAAAACTCAATGACAGTTTGCTCGACCTGGGGATCGAACCCAGGACCTCTAGCGTAGCAGTCGCGCTCGGGACCACTAGACTAATGAGGCAGTTTTTATTATGTGTACCTATACATATTTATGATTCGTAATTATTTCGAAAATATTATTTTTTTATTAAAATTTGTTTAAAACCATTTAACAGGGTGCCCCAGGAGATATAGTGCAACTGTACAGAGCTCTCACAGCTCGTATCTCGGTGAGCAAACGTTCAGCCTCTTCAAACGCGGGCTCACAGAATGCCACCTCTCAACAAGCCGCTGAAAGGCTGGAGGCAGCAGCAGACGAGAATGATTACCTCGAGAAACCTGATGACGATGAACAAGATGATGTTACCGATGACATTGCACTGGATGACGATGTCCCAGAAAATGAATTGGCTAATAATGAAAGGCTAGAAGCTGACGACAAACAAAAGACTGAGGAACACGAGTCCAATGTAGATGGCATGAAAGAGGACAAGGAAATGAAGTCACTGAAGCGGAAAGAACCGGCAGACGACGAGACGTCGCCTAAGAGACAGTGCCCCGAAATATTAATAGAGTGATAACACAATATTATGTTCATATCGACGCGTTGTATAAACTTTGTGATGTAATGTGGACATGGTTCATTTGTTCTACATCTGCTGAAAGCTCTGGGTTCAAATAGAAATCTTTATGTAAATGTAACTAATAGATAATGTGTAGAAATATTTATGATTAAATTAATATAGCATTTTACAACATTGTTGATTATTACTAATGGAGGTTCCATTTCTAATAATTATAGCGACCGCACACGCATTTGAGTAATATTTGAGTACAAACTAAAGTGGCCGCAGATTCAATTATGCTATGTAACGGCTCAAAATTTCTGTTATCACATTCCAATCGTTGCATGCGAACGCAAGTGGTTTGGCATGTTCGGCCAGAGCTGAATACCAAATACAATACTGATGTGGTTTATTTTCTGACAGATTTTTAAATAAACTATTTCACAATAGATCTTACATTGTTATTAAAACAACATCTCTTCCTTTCCTTGTGTCCTGAATTCGTTCCAACTTGTATGTATCACGCACAGCTCCGAATTGGTGGGGGGGGGGGGGGGGGCAAACCGGGGCAATCAAGAGGATTCACAAAGCAGTTCGGTGTTGTAACACTTGTAACCTTTATCTCAAACGCTGGAGAGAGGGGCGCCAATACCAATTTTCTGCCCGGTTCGAAAAAATAATAACTCCGAGGCTGATCATGCATAAACGTCGGTGTTGTTAACTACCTATAGGTAATTAACATGCTAGCAGATAATATAATTACTTAAAACAATCTATGTCAACTCAGATTTCATTAATTGCTGCCGGTAGGTAGGTACCTACATGTTTATACTTCGGACTTCCCATAGACTGAACATCTACAACCGGTCCATTCGGAAGACCAGCGTTGATTTGCCGTAACTGGCAATTCGGCATTATGTTGACATTGGACCGATTTGTAAAGTTCACCTGTGTACCACAATTTAGTTAATAAGTAGGTAAGTATCTACTTAGTGTTTACTGTATTCCTGTGCCTTTTCCAAAAAATATATGTCCTTTCCTTTCCATCTCTTGACAATATCATAAACAGGTGCGGTCCCAGGCAAAGACTGGGGAGGGTCATAGTCAGAGAGTAGGTACCTACTCGTGTCTAAGTAATATAGGAAACGTGTATGGTATGACAATTCTATTTATGTAATATACCTACGTCCCAAATACCACATTCCATAGGTACATTTATCTACACCGCTTATAGTAGGGAACTCAATAAATCTTCAAACTCCAGAGCTAAAAATGTATAGGTACTACATAATGACGCATGTAAATGTACCTATACTTATATTATTAACGAAACACCCGCAGTGGGCTAGTGTGGTATAGCCTTACTCCTCTTACTCTGATATGCCCGAAAGACTGACAACTATTTGTTATTAGCAAAACCAGTCTATCATCAGGTCAAGCCAGTCGGTCGTAGTTGTAAGTCAGATGGCCGTCTCTTCGTGTAATATAGATAGGTACCTACTGCTATGTACTTACTTGTTTGCTTGCTTGTTTAGAAACCGACCACAAATAGGTATAGTTGGGAAAATTTTAGGAGGATGAAGATGATAGTAGAAACCTACTCTGTGACCTCCTCCACTCTTGCTGAAGCCCAAACAGTATAAAACTAAGTAAGTACCTATTTATCTAGGGCCCCTATTTATTGGTGTCTTGTTAGCCCTCGACGGAGGCCTTGTTGATTTAGGCGGGTATTCGGTACTTCTTATCGTGTCCAATGGTCAAACAATTATTCGGAACTGATAACAAGGTGCACGGTACAAGTAGCCTATCATACTTACAAACTAAGTAGTGTAGATTGGTGAGTCATCATCATCATCATATCAGCATATTGCCACCCACTGCTGAACGTAGGCCTTTTTATTTCTCGGGTGGGGAAATGCTCCTTAAGCACGCCGCCCCGCTTCGGGGATGCGGGATGGTTGTGTCGGGCTCTCCGGCAAGGTGGCCAGCATACCGACTAAAACCACCACCACTGCCACCCTCCGCATAGTAGTGGGATCACGGGAATCGCTCTCGCATGCTCCGCGATCCCGCGGACGTCCAATATTTGACCCTCCTCTAGGGCGACTGACGACCCCGAGTCCGCCGCCGAAAACCCTCCCTGCGGCGGGACAGATATGTAGCCCCGCCGCCGTCCACACATCGGCCGCAGAGGGTAGGGAGAGCGGCGCATCGTAATACCGACACTCCTCCCCCCTGCGGCTCCATCGTGTCCGCAGTCTTACGGCTGCGACCCCGCCGAGGCCGCGGAAGGCAGAGAGAGCGGCGCACCGTAATACCAGCACTCCTCTCCCGCCGCGGCCTCTCAACCTTCAGCCGCAGTGTCGCCCACACAACACCGCGGCCCGCCTCAGTTGCGGTGCCTCCCATACGACACCGCAACCTACAGTGGCCGCTCCAAAGCAGGCTTCCTGGGCAAAGCCCGCAGGAGCAGCCCCTCCCTGGGGTTCTACTTAGCTTCGCCGTGGGCCACCATCCACGGTTACTAAGCCCCCCCGGCGCGACAAGGCGAGAACCTCTTTGGAGGGGGGGACGTAGGCCTCCCCCAAAGAGCGCCAACCATCCCGGTCTTGGTAAATACTTTAATCATAAAATTTAATTTTTAATTATTTTTTAATTAAAACTATTATAATTAGGAGGCACTTTTAAGCATTTTTCTAATACATTCACAAATCTTAAAACATTTAAACTTGTAGGTATCACGGTAGATACTTAGGTACCTACTTGGCACTTATATAAATTACCTTGTAAATATTTTATTATGGTATAATTTCCATCAAATCAGTTTGTATACTGTGTTAGCAAGTTAGTGCTTATTAGCGAAATTACTTAATTGACTGTTGGATGGATACATCATTAACTTAATTGAAGTATCGTTAAATTAACACCCTCGCTTTTTGCTGGTACTACAATAAAATTATACATGGTGTTTTCTCCACCAAATTTGAATGGGATACACCGCGAGAGTAATACTTTTTCATAAAGGTACCTACTTAGGTATTAGTTTTACCGTTAGCCTTTTTTATAATGCTCTTTTGAACAAAAAATAATCATCCAAATCCTTTTATACGTACCTAACTGAGTTATGCCCGAACACACATAAAAAATAGATATCTACATCTTAATTGAGACCTCCTTTTTGAAGTTGGTTAATCGGCGTTTAGATCGGGGAGTACGAACTCAAGAAGTTTCGAATTCGAAGTCAACCCGTAGCACTATTGACAATATTATTACATTGTCAATGCACTATTGACAATGTACGGGGGTTACAAAGGCCACACAGAAATTCCTCTAGTATTCTATCCCGTTTTCAATTATGAATTATATTCCTGACAAAACAGAACAAGAGAAACTCACCTTAGGGCCACTCTCCATTATCATAGAAAGGAAATTTCGCTGCTGCACTGAGATTTTAAAAATTCCCAAGCCTACAAGACTCGTGAATATTTATCCATAAATTCGTAGTTAACCATCTTAACCTCGACCTAATCGAGCGAATTCAAAGAAAGCACTTTGCACAAGTACCCATTTTAAATTGGAACATTCTGTATCGTTTTAGTATATTAGAATAAAATTGATGCTTTACATTCATCGATTTTAATGGTATGCCTACTTAATATCCACTTACCTCCCTACGCCTACGGTGTTAAAGACAAGCTCGAGGAAACACGACCAAGTCACTGAATCAGTTTACGAAATCATTTGAATTTGTATTTTTCAGTAAAATGGAGGAAAATATTACTTATTCCACATTCCAAGGATTGAGACCCCATTTCGACGCATTAGCCAGGGTTGGCTATTTCAAAATAGTTTTAAAACCCTTGTCTTCTAGTAAACGATTCTTTCATGACGCTTATCGTCTTTGTGCGTGGGTTTTTATCCTAATGTACAATATGCAACATGTTATACGCGTTATAAAAGTAAGTATTGTGATATAGTTATTTTTTTAATTATACAAGAGTATGTTTGTTGGATGACACTATCTATACACGATTTCTATATAACACGCTTTCAATAAGTTACTGGGGGAGCGGATGTGGAATATACCTACTTACTTCTCACATTATATTCAGCGTGATCCTGTGATTTCTTGCACCTCCTCAGGGCGGCAGCGTCCACAATTGATACTTTTATATTTATTTTTTAACACCTGTTAACATTGTGGAGTGAAATAAAAGAATTGAGTATTGAGTGTCGATATGTATATTCAGGTAATTAGGATTTAGGGTTCAACTTATGTTTATTGTCTTAGGTCCGTCACAGTACCAATCTCATAGTGGACACTCTGTTTATATTGCTTACAACTTTGAACACGCTGGGGAAACAAGCTACCTTCAATCTGAGGAGTGGCCGCATCGATGAGATAGTCAATATCATTAACGGTTAGATTATTTTTAAGTTTCTACCTGTATTAATACGGAAGTGTAAATAGGTACCTAGTTTAGTTCAGTTTAATTTTATGGCTAACACTTTGGATCTGGTAGTTTCTTTAATTTAATCTGGAGCTAGAGCCGGCAAGTTCTTTAAAATAAATAATGTGCCGTACCTACCTCGAACGCATTTGGTCAGTACAAATGATGTCCTCCGCAATCCTGAATGACATCCGCATCCATACAATAACAAACCGAACTTTGGCAATCGGCCGAAGAATGATGAAAACGCCTGTATGCTGTTGCTGTTGACAAGTTGGGCAGAGATGTTCCTAATATCAATTATTTGCATAGTGGGAACGGGTCGTAGGCTCATTTTCACAATACACATTGATGTAAATATGATGCCATATTGTTACAACAATTTCCTGATATATCTGAATAGGTGAATGAAAATATTAGCTACAGTAATTTAAGCTTATATTTGATTGAAAAAAATACGCATACTGACAGGTATGGATTTACAACCGGAAGCTAGCAATAGGATGAGGCTTTACCCGTGTGCACCAAAACTTGCCACCTGTCTGAATCATATCAAAGTCCGACACGTAGTTAGACACAGAGGCAAATCTATACATATAAAACGCTTTGTCCTGAATGACTGAACTGCTGATCGTAGAGACCTGAAACTTGGAGGGTATGTTCTTTGTATGACGTTGGTATCCGACAAGAAAGGATTTTTAGAAATTCAACCCCTAAGGTGGTAAAAGGGGTGGGTGAAAGTGGGTGAAACCGCGTGGTACCGCTAGTCATAAATATTTCCCACAGGGCCTGTCTTCGCTGCAAGTAAGACATATCATGTAGAAAAGATGAAGAAGTATGCGTTAGTCATGTCCCGTCTCCTGTCATTATACCACGGAGCCATATTTGCTTGCGGTTTTTTGTGGACCGTGTTTCCGATCGTGAACAGAGCTCTCGGCGAAGATGTCCAGTTCACTGGTTATTTTCCTTTTGACACTACTCATACGCTAACGTAAGTAGGTAAGCCTAATTAATAATTTGCTTTGCTTTGTAACTGAAATGAATGTACTACTGTATCTACTTTATAACTAGGTCCTAGAAAAAGAATACAAGAAAATTTCGCTCTACATGTGAAGTAGGTAAGCTGAATTGATCATGTTTAATTAATGATAGGGTGAGCTGACTGACGTTGCGAAATAAATAAAGCATATTACCACATCTTCTTCTTTGAGAAGGGGTAAGTTTTCTTGATTTGAAATTATATAGGCGAATACTTAAGTGAGCGCATATGGTGTTGGGTAAATTTCGAGAAAATAAAGCAAAGAATATTTAAGAAAATAGTCGCTATGAAAGTTAAAAAAATAGTTATTTGGCCGGCAGACCTACAGCATCATAAAACTTTTCTTGTTTTTAGATTTGCGTTGGCATTGGCCTACATGATCATTTTAATAATCTTCCAAGCCTATGGTAACGTAACAATGGACTGCACGATTGTGGCGTTGTACGCTCAGGCCACGTTACAAATACAGATGCTTCGCTACAATCTAGAGCAACTGGTGGAATTCGACCCAGTAAAAATAAACACACAGTCAATTATGAGATCTAGTCAATTTATTTCTTACAAAGACGAAGAAAACAATAGAAATGAGTTACAAGAAAGATTAAGGAAAAGCGTGGTACATTATAATCAAATCGTACGGTAAGGTTTTTGAAGTGTTTTAAATTAAGTTTTGGTCATTACCCCGTATATTTTTCTCTGCTGAATCTTCGGCCCCTTTAAATCTATGGATGCTATTGATCCAGCTATGGATCCATTTGATATTTATATCCATTCTGTAATAGACTCGTTCAAAGTCTTGTTTTAATGAACCTCTGATCAGCTTTTCATAATTCTCTTTCTGTTACCAGGTTTGTTAAGGAAATAGAGTCGATATTTGGCGAAGCAATGGTAGTACAATTCTTTGTGATGGCTTGGGTTATATGCATGACAATGTACAAAATAGTTGGAGTACGTAACCTTGTATTTTATATGCAGTCGGTAGATAATAGAGTAGCAATCAATTGAACAATTTATACTTAATCCATGTTGTATGTTTTGACAGTTGAGCATATTTTCAGCAGAGTTTGTGTCGATGGCCATGTATTTGGGTTGCATGTTAGCCCAGCTATTTATTTACTGCTATTTTGGCACACAACTCAAACTTGAAGTAAGTATCTAACTGATAGTATTGTTACAAGCACTTTGACCTAATTATGCCCAATTTGACTAATATATTATCATAACAGCTTCGTGAGGATAATAATTAGGCGTAGTAAAAATGATCAATCTTAATTTGGCAGTGTGTTTTCAGAGTGAGTTCGTGAACCAGTCAATATATTGTTGCGACTGGCTGTGCCTGTCACCGCGGTTCCGCAGACAGCTGCTGGTGATGATGCGATGCTGTGCTCGACCGCTGGCGCCTCGCACTGCTTACGTCATTCCCATGTCTTTGGAAACTTATATTGCGGTAACGACGAAATATTGAATATCTACGTGCCAAATGTTCGCGCTTAATTTCTATAAACTTATGGACATATGTGTTTTGCAGGTTTTACGATCATCATACACTCTGTTCACCTTCTTAAATCGTTAGAAGAGCAATTTGCACGACGTAGAAAACTGGGCACAGATCAGCCACCGAAATAAACTTTGAGTATCTACCTGCTTTATACCTAACCATAATAAAATGTAAAATGCTTTCTTCATGTAGTACTTAGATTTAGCTGTAAGCATCAAGTCAAATAAGAGACATCTAATTGCATCTATCCATCAAAGAGGAAGACGAAAACAAATTTTAACTGCCAGTAACCATCTCAACCAAATCAATTTTATGGTGGAGTTTTAACGGCAACAAATGACAAATTGAATTCAAACAATGACTGGAGACTGGTATATTGGTGTATCACACAAAAATAGAGCGGACAACTTTTCATCACTTAATTAAGAAATTTTGTTGTCTTTCATCTAAAGAAAATCACAAGAGCTGCCTACTTGAGTTTTATTTTAGTGATCTCCGTGCATAACAGTATCAGAGGTTGCTCGTAAAATTGACCACCGTTTGATTCATTGCGATTATTTTACTGCTGTTTTATGGCACAGCGACGCGACGGCTGAAGTAAACTGTACCTACCTAGTCGATCCGAAAACCTGCATTGTTTTCAAGGTGTATGTTAGTTATATTATATTCAATTTCATTGACGGGAAGATTCAAGCTCGGTTTAGTCCTAAATTGAGCTTTTGCTGACGTCGTACGTACGAACGCATTTACGCGACGCGAAACAAAGCACTATATTCTGTTGTCTGTGTTTCTAAAAAATAAACATTAGGAACGTACCTAATGTTACCTACGTAGGTAATACGAATTAAGACGTCACATACGTTGTTGTAGTATCTCCAAAGACCTGTGAAGATAATTTTAGGAAATTGCTTAAACTTGGTCGTAAGGTGGGTGCGTCGTGACTCACGCGGGCTTCGCCAGACAATACAAGAACCCAAAACGACGAAACTCGCCTCTTCAGTGCTCCGTACGACGTAAGTGCTGAAAGTCGTGTAAAAAGTTGTATCCGGCCGCGAATAGCGCGTGTGGAATTCCGTTTATAAATACGCGAGTGCGGGAGCGGCGGGAGACTTCTGTTCACACCGGTCAGCGGTCGGTCGAGGGAGGCGTGCTGCGCAGGGCTGCGGCCGGCGCGCACACGCGGCTGGCGGCACGCGGCCCGCAGGCATGCGCGCGCGCCGATGATATTCACGGGCGGGGGGGCGCGCCGCCGCACCTCGCCCGCGCCACGCGTGCGCGTCCCCGCCCGCCCGCACCAAAGACTCCATGCCGACTATGTGAGTCTTACTGAACATCCATTAACTATTTACTAATAACTCTATTTAGGTACATGAGATATCAGGGTGCGCACCTACCTACGTTATCAATAACATTGCAATGGGTTGCGTTGCGCCTTTAAGCTGGTACGTCTACAAGCTATTTAGCGTATTACTACGTTTACCGTTAACCTACCAGTATTCACACAAAGAACGTTCACGATTTATTGTGTGTAAAAAGTAAGTACCTACCATGGATAGCAGCAGGTATCCAAAGTTTTGGTTGCTCGTTATATACCAATTATTTGTTTGGAACGACTGTTTGCACTAAAGTTACCGTAGGCGCTAAACGATTAAACGTGTCGTGGGTGTAAGAGAATATAAATTATATTCTGCAATTAAATAGACATAACGGATGTAACAAACGCAATAAAATGAAAATGATAACTATTAATGTCACTTAAAGACTAATTGTAAAGTTACTCAGATACGAGTAAGTTTTCCGATCCATTATTCCTCATCTAAGCTTTTCTTTTCAATGAACCAATCAACCAAAGAATGTTGCAAAATATTCGATTGTGAAATGTGCACCATTTCGCAATTTAATGTTTTGCAACAAACTGTTTGATAGATAAATCTATTGTAGTTAAGTAAACATTCCGACAATCGCTTTATCTCATCATCTAATAGATTACGATTAACATTGTTTAGGGAAAATTCACAATGAAAAATTTTTGGCGATTAGATTGTTCTAGTTTTAGGATAGGAATTTTGGTAGGTATTTTTGTACCAATCATCAATTAACATGACTGTCCTATGGCGGGCCTCATTACAAGACTCTATAAATATTTCACTCTGCATTACTTTCTGGATTCCTAGCTTTACATGCTATACTTACAGGACTATAGACAGCAGCAGATTGAAACCACGTTTATGAACTTGTTGGCTTCCTTTAGGCATCTAGGTTTTATAATTATGAAACTGTCATATCGGCAATCCATGAAATTCTAGTATAACCGAATGATTACATAACATACCATAGATTTGTATCCCTAAAAGCTTAGGCAGAGGTGTAGGTACTTGTAAACGCATAGTTCGCCAGATAGTTTTAGGTCTCATGTAATATTGGGATTGCCTATCCCTATTAATCGGACACAATATACAAACTCCGATTTGCCACTGAGATTTTCATCGAAAATCCCAATGACACTGGGATTCGAACCTCGAGACCAAACACACGGCAGCCGTGCTTGCGACCACAGGATCAATACGGCAGTTTTAGGCGAGTGATTGATTTACCATTTTACTTAGATGTTGTTTTAGAAGATTTGTTTATTTAGGTAGCACTAGGTAGTGCCAGAATCGGCATCAGGTCAAGGTTCCTCAAGTCTACTTGAGAGTGCTCTGAAAACCGTAAAGTATGTCTACATACTTTACAGTTTTCAGAGCACTCTTAGTTGTTTGTTGCTTTTTATTTCTTTCAAAATACATAGATAAGAACCCCAAATGAAGGTTAACGGCGTCATTATTATAACTTAGGTGTTTGAGAAAATCCCTCTTTTTCTCTTCGGAAAGACCCGAAAAAAGGAGGGATTTTCCCAGTGTTCATCAATGGATATGCTATTTTTCTATGTATGAGATAGGTAATCTCGCACATAGAGTTGGTGTTTTTTCTTAAGTGATAGAGTAAGTAGGTAGGTATACTAGCACCATGTATCTAGCCAGTTAAAAAGGTAAAACCTGGTCTATCATTTCATATCACAATCTTATTCTTATCATACTTTCCTCAAAGAGGACTATATTATAACATTCGCTTCAGTTAGATACCTTTATCTAGTCTAATACCACGTAACTAACCTTTTGCTATAAGGCCTAACTTTGATTAAATATATTTTTTTAAAGCTTATTAGCAATGTGAGTCGCACATTACTAGTATTCTTGTTAACCCCTCGTGCTAAGCTGCTTGAGTTACGAGTGGGTTCACGTCGGTAGTGTAATGGGTGGGTTTCGAACCGGCAACCATATGATCGCCAGACCGACAACCTAGCCATTAAGGCTACCGCCGCTTCTGAACATTGAAAATAAAGGCCTTACAGCAAACTTGGACTATCAGTCTATCACTGACAGATACTAGGCACGTAGATACTTCGGTCAGTCAAGTTCATTTGGAGTTTTCTATAAGAATACAAGTTAAATAAAAGTAGTTTGTATCTTCTTCCGTAAATAATCATAAGTATTGTGTTGTTACAAGCTGTTGTTGTTACTCTGTGCTCCTTCGATACCCACTTTACGATGTTTACAGTATCCATCTGTATTATGATATATCTATTGTTAGACAATAATTTACAACCCACACCACTCTTCCCTGTGTGGGAACGGGTTAGAATACGATTCTTCACTGCTATCTGGACTGAACCTCTTAGGGTTTGACAGGCTGGCGACCACCCTTACATCGGAGCAACTTGAGTGTGTTTCGACTTTTGCGCGTGAGAGCCAGTTTGGTCTCAGTAGCTGCAGCTCTGGCAGTCTGCAGTCGGTATGGGCTTGGCAACATGGTGTTGCCTGTTGATCATTGGGCGACGATGACTATTTACCATCAGGTGCCCCATACGAGTATATTCTGTTGCTGACATACTTAAACTAAAAAAACTTTACTGACTACTGATATTAATAATACAATAGATATTATAAGTATTATAAGATATACAATTGATATTAAAAGACATAACATAATCAACCCATTATACTGTCCCACTGCTGGGCAATGGTCTCCTCTCAGAATGAGAGGGATAGGCTATAGTTCACCACGCTGGCCTAGTGCGGGCTGGCAGACTTCACACGTCAATAAATTAAAAGACAATAAATAAAAATAAAAAATTAACAGGTACCTACACATTTACATATAACTTACATACTTCCGGCTACCCTACATTCTTTTCAAAGTTATTCGGAGACTTAGGTATACTTAGTTGTTTTCCAGTGATTTAGTGAGACCAAATCGTGTATGAATTTCCGAATATGTGTGTATGTTTAACTCCGGTAACATCACGAGATCCACATAACATGGGAATTTAGTCGCACCATCAGCTGACTGAAACACATACTTTCTCGGAACATAAAAAGGTAGTTTATCAACTGTTTACCAGCAACAGTTTATGGGACGAAACTAATCACGACGCCCCACGTCACTTGGCCGCTTTTACAAGTACTAAAGACATGTCGTTATTCTGTTATGATAGTGAGCGAGTGATACCTGAATGAATTTTGACGCACCTAACATTACAACGGCGGGCGGAACAGTACCATCGAGCGAACCGCTGGGTTCCGTCTATTTATACTCGTGGATTTACCGCAGTAAGCAACCTTGATGCTCCTCGCACGCTTCTCTCCGATCCACGTTCAAGTTTACTTCAGCTTAAAAATGTATGTTTATTTACAGTTTAATAAAGTGCCCGCTCACATCTGTTGCAATTGCCAAATTATTGGTATGGGAGAAACATCGTAATGTTTTTGCTACCACTGTTCTGTATTGATATTGTAACTAGCTATAGCATTGCAGTCTCCAACAAGCAAGATACAGACAAGCTTTTAGATTTACAATACAGTTATAATAGCAGAAAGCAATAAATCCAAGAATGTGTTTCAAATCGGCGAACCATCGTATGTTTTAACGATTTCATAAATTGGAACAATATAAGATTACTGATATAAGATTAGCCTATGCCCGCGGTTTCACTTGCATTCCAAAAGTCTTTTTGGTACAAAAGATAGCCAATGTTCTTCCTCAAGATGTAATGTATCACTTTGCGCAATGTTATCCAGGAAATTTGGTCAGCGGTTTAGGCGTGAAAAATTAATATATAAACAGAAAGAGTTAGGGTACCTACTTTTGCAGTTACATAATATTACTATGGAGTGTGGATGGCAAGATACAAAAATAAAAATATAGGAATACTTTTCAATGTAAATAAACTGTGCAATAACTGTGCTTCTGAGTGAGTGCGTGAGTTCATGGTTTATGCATACATAACAAAAATTCAGATTATATGAATCACTAGCTTTTGCCAGCGACTTCGTCCGCGTGGAATAGTTACTTTGTTCCCTAGATCTTCGCCCGCGGTTTGACCTGCGTTGCCCCGTTCCTAAGGGTTGTAGCGTGATGTTTTATAGCTTGAAACCTTTCTCATGAATCACTCATTTTCCCAACATTTCCCTTCACTGCTCTGCTCCTATTGATCGTAGCGTGATGAAAAGTATACTATATACGTTCCTAAGGGTTGTAGCGTGATGTTTTATAGCTTGAAACCTTTCTCATGAATCACTCATTTTCCCAACATTTCCCTTCACTGCTCTGCTCCTATTGATCGTAGCGTGATGAAAAGTATACTATAACCTGTGGTTTGGGCTGTGCGTTGATCACTATGTCAGTCAGTTAGTCACCTAACGTAAGAGTACACAAATATAATCAGAAAGCTCCGAACTGCTAAGCTATCGGGAGTTACACGTGTTATTGTGAGTCAACCATAAAAGATAGACATTTGCTGTCGTGGAATATTTTTTATATAATTTTAAGGAGAACATTTCCGTCATACATGATTTCTGTGTAGCTTTAACCATTAAGCCTGCACACGCGACGGAAGCTTAAAAAATGGAGTAAGTTCTCCTGTTTTCCCAACATTTCTCTTCACTGCTCTGCTCCTATTGATCGTAGCGTGATGAAAAGTATACTATAACCTGCCCAGGAGTATGAAGAACAATTGTACCAAGTTTCGTTGAAATCCGTCGAGTGGTTTTTGTTTCTATAACGAACATACAGACAGACAGACAGACAGACAAAAATTTTACTGATTGCATTTCTGATTTTATTTTTGGCGTCAGTATCGATCACTAATCACCCGCTAATAGTTATTTTGGAAATATATTTCATGTACAGAATTGACCTCTCTACAGATTTATTATAAGTATAGATGAATATTTGCTCGGTCATAACCGAGCAAATAAGAAATAGAGCAAAGAACAATAATAACAAATTCTGGCCAGCAAAAAATTACCGATCTACCTGCTTTGTTCTATATGATAGATCACATCACATATTAAACATATACATACTTAGTTAGTGTACGTAAGCATGATATCATTGGCGGATCCAGAACGTTGGCTTCAGAAGGGTTAATATCTACTCAGAAAGTAATGTAAGTCAGTAAGTGTCAGAGGTCGATTGATGCATTTGGGACTTGTTTACTTGCTGGAGCTAATCGCTTACCATCAGGTGATCCGTCTGCTCGTTTACCCCCTATTCCATAAAAAAAAGACACACACAGCAGGGGCTTCTTGAGCCCTTTAAAGTAAAGGACTCAACAAACCATCCGATAATGTCTGATATTAAAGTCTCAATGTCTAAACTTTACGTTCCAGGTACCTACAGTACCCTCGAAATAACAGCACTTGTCTGAAGTTAGCCGCAAGTGGTTTTGTCGGTGTGGAGAGACAAATGCAGTCGTAAATGTTTCGTTTCGTGATTATTGTCCTAACTGATTTCGATATTTTTGTATAGCGGCTGTTCAATGGCTAACTTCAAACCCTTGTACACACTGTATGGAGGTACCTACCTACTATCTACCGTGTAGATACCTACACTGGAACCAATAATGGACTGATTTTATTAATATTTGTTTGATGTATTTTTATACTCACATGAATATGAAGCATGAATGTATACCTAGACTGGAAAATTCCAGTCATTTTCTGCTAAACTGTTTAATGTTTATAATATGGTGCTACGAACTTAGTAGTTTTGAACTAAAACTAATTACCTACATAGGTAAATGATACAACTTTGGTGTTTAGGATATCTCAAAGTTGCAATCGTGTTATAAAAAAAATCGCTTTCATATTTTGTTCTTTCGCCTCATATGTATCTACTGCATGTGTCACATCGCGGTGAGCGTTAGATTTTGATTAGTTTGGTTTCCAGGTCGGGCGGTGTTATTGCTCATTCTCAGCAGTAGGCTTTGGCGTTTGGGTTTTTTTAATTGGTTTATCTCATTACCTTAGTACCCCCACCTACATATTAGTATCAAAAAATGGGTGTACCAACAACAATGCATTGCCATTTGGAGATTGCAGGAAAAATATATGCCTTGGTATGTATTTTTCCATCATCCACATTCAAGGAAACAATGACTAGGTTAGGTTACCCATTTCACAAACGCTTTCTTTGTTGTATGGTGCCAATTACACCAAACACAATAGCGATAATTTTGAATTAGTTTTTTTTACATTCGTTAATGCAGTTTTAAGACAGTTTCTCAGGTTTCGGATCAGTTCTGTCTGTTTTATAGTATCATTGTCGCACAATTAAAACTACTTTTTGGCCACACCGTATCATCTTTGTAAAAGAAGCAGTTAGTACTATACTTGCAGGTATGTACCTTGTATGGCTCCGATTTACCAAATAATACTACTTTGCGTGAAGCAAAGGGAGGTTACTCAACGAGATCATTTGTTTTACATCAGCTAAATATGGAAATAGAAATCTAATCTGCCAATCTAATTGACTTTGATATAGTACAGTGCCGTTTGAATGGGAAATCAATTGTGAATTAATCTGACCGCCTGTGTTAGAACAACATTCCAATGCCACGTTGTGTTAACGCCTATGCATGCGACTGCAAATCGAACGTATCACGTAGTGCAAACGGTCACGTGATCTCACTGCATCTCAACATATGACAAACGAATTCTCAATTTTGGCCATTTGACATTAGCTGTGTATTTCAACTGTAGCCACCCGGATCCATGCCAGGGAATTCGCAGACCTTGAGCCGAGTCGCTTTCTATACAAATACCGGTGCAACTAGTTGTGTCCCTTCGCCTGAAAGGGCGCTACATTGGTATCACAGAATCCAATGTTTATTGGCGATGGCATTTTTGTTCATCCCGGCCAGTGACTGTGACGTTTGAGTTGGCGATGTGTGCACACAGCGACATCAGTTGCGTGCGATGTCGTCTTGGTTTCGGGTATGTCCAATTTCTCGTTTCGCACAGCATCTAAATTCTTGGCTTTCAGAGAGCTTTACGTTATATCGCTGAATAAGAAACTTCATAATGCAAAAATAAACGCGGGCTTTGTAGCGAGCGGAGCGACTCGCTGAGCGGGATGTAGTACCACTAATTGTCAAATTAACACGTGTTGATCGATGTCGTATACTTACCAACATTATTATAGAATCTATATTAGATTCGACAATTTGATTTGCAGTATTCAAAAATTTTTTTTTGCGTAACTTACGTCGTCGGTTTGCCACTTGGCGCGGGTATAAAAGTCGTGGAAAGTATATTTATTCCATGCAAATTCCGTTTACCAGAGCTAAAGTTGTTTATTTTTACTGCTACATTATTTTCTTTTATCTTGATACGCTGTGAAAATTTAAATGAATGCTTAGCTTTAATTTTCTTTCTTTGTCTCTCTCAAAATAAATTCATGTTTCCGTAGCAACAAAGGCTTACGTCATGTTTATAAAAGTTGCGATTAGAAATGTTTCACTATGCATACGTATTGCTATGGGAAGTACGGAGGCTGCATCACGTATGGACCGCTGTTTCATGCGCAGTGTGGGTGCAGATTGTTGGCACTCGGACAAGTCCCCGTAATTACTGTTGAATGACACAACAGCTCGAGCACCTAAACAACAAACAGTTAATCGTTACAAACAATGAATCATAATTGTTTACAGTCTGTTATAATTCCCATCTTTTAGAACAGTAATCATCAGTCGTCTGTGGTAAAGGCACTTAGATGGACCTATGACCCATTAAATCATTTACTTTTATTAGATACAGTTCTGATAGACTCACTTATAATAATTAATACACCCACTAGTCTCGCTTACACGTTGTTGGACGTGGTCAGAGCTGTACGAAAAGGACATATAGTAAATCTTTTGCGCTTTTGTGCAAATAATTTTCACAATTAGTAGCTAATTATCTACTTTTATTTTTCTGCATAGCAGTTGCAAATTAGATTACGATTGTGGAAACAACAAACAAATAATTTCTCTGTTGACGCCAATGATTGCGGAAACTTTCAGGTTTTAAGTATTCAACGTCAGTTTCAAATAATATTAGAGATACTTAATCAGTTCCATAATTTTATTCATAATGGTAATACGAATCATTATCTATAATACTCATAAGTATCAGTAGAATAATATGAAGTGTAAAGAATGCAAAGATAGATTAATACACTACTGTGGCTGTGAATATAGTTACGCCATCCCCGATTCATCTCGGTACATGCCTATGTAGGTACCTACCATGCATCGGTAAACAGAACTATTAGGCTATTGGCGTGTTGTGCGGCAGAAAAACCAACTAGCGATGAATTGATACTAGTAACTCTTAATGTATGAAATGGGTATTTAGCAAGTTATTCTTCTTCTCAGCCGATTCGCTCTTGGCAGAGCAGTCGTAGCCGTCATGTGGTAGTGGTATCAGTTGGGCGTAGATGTTATTCGCCTCACGATGTCCCGCCATCTCTCTCTGTTGGCCGTCATCCTGGTACATTCACTAATGGGGCCACCCACTGCGTTCTTAATTTGGCTGCAAGTTATTAAAAATATCTATTTATTTTAACCGAAAATACCACTCTATAATTCACTGAGAGATACTGAATTAATGGACCAAGTTCATTGCGATCGATTAGCGTATCTTTTGCGCGAGTACGATTGCAGCAAATTGGCTTACACAGTACCCACCTAGTCACCTGTTCTCTTGTTGATTAAGGGTATTACATTGCCCAATGACCTTGATGATTTAGTTTTGTGCTAGTGTTTGTTAATCACAGGCATTGCGGGGGTGCTTCACGCGGGGTGTTAGTGAGGTTTCGGGTATTTCTTTATTATTTCAAAATACTCAAAGATATAAGAAATAAAAATAATACAAATTGTTATTTACGTCATTACAATTTTTTTGGTATAAAATTCATGACTAACTATTAAGCCGTTAAAGAGAAAAAATACAAATTAGGTTAAAAAGGCCTATTTACTTCAATTATTATCCAAAATTTAGGCAAATTTATAAAAAATTTAAACAATACTAATTGTTTGTGATGACTTTATGTAGGTATAATATATATTTTTATATGGCAAACACATAAGGATTCCACTAGAAACTTCTTTAAAGCTAGGGTGTTTTTTGGAGTTGAGCGATGTAATTGACTAACGAATGTTATAATGTGTTTTGTAACTAAGATATTAGCTGATAAGAATAGCACACACTGGTTTTTGAAGAGATCCTTAGGTACGGAGATTTCTTACGGTGTACTTTCTTACTAATTTATCTTTATTTCTTACTATTTATGGCATCTAACCTTTGGAGGAAATGTACTTAGCAATCAAATTGAGACTTAAATTTTAATAATAATTACAACCTGGCGCTCAAGCTTGAAGGCCATTCTATGAAAGTAACTGAAAAGTGTAAGTACCAAGGTATCTTTTCGAGTGGTTTTCACTTGTTTTTCAAATATGCCTTTCATGCTGCAATTATTATCTAAACATTTGAGTGACGCATATGTATGAAGGTCAAATTGCCGGAATTCAACTTCATGAGCTTTAGTAGTGGTATATGGGCGCAAAAGACTTTCACAGCGTATGGCGTACTTAGCGGCTGAGCGATCGGCTTCTAAGCCATATATTGTGAGTTCGATCCTTAAACGGAGCAAATATTTGTATGATCTACAGGTAGTTGTTCCGGGTCTGGATGTTTGTTTATATGAGAAATTGTTTGTAAACGCACCCACGTTACAGGAGAAATTCCTAGCGTAGGGCAACGTTTTTTATACCTAAAACAAAAAAAACGCCGTCAGAGAGTGCTGTAAGACAAAAGTCAGAATTGACTGAATTTGTATTGTGTCTGTACATTTCAGTGGTTGCCGGGCGGGGGTTGCGGCGAGGGTGGTGAGGGCGCCATTCGCCGCTCCCGCGGCAAGCGCATCACGCAGCGGCGCGGTGCTATCAAACACCACAAGTGAGTATAAACAATATGATGTAACATACATACCATCACGCCCACACTAATGAGGCAGTCAAAACAAACTATATAATATATGTATAACATACCTGTATTCCCCGAGGGTTTACCCATAGTTCGCTGGCACATAATTGGGGGCGAGCCTATTGCCATTAACCGGGCACAAATTCCAAACTCCGAGCTGAGAAAAAACCAATAACCCTTTCCTCTACCTGGGAAACGAACCCAGGACCTCTAGCGTAGCAGTCGCGCTCAGGACCTAGCCTAGACTGGTTTTTTCTATACAAAATTATATGTCAATTACAAACACTTCATTCTAAAGTGCCCAACTATTATAATCGTGTAGGATACGTGTGATAATGTTCTTATTGGTTGACACAAAATTCCTCACGCGGGCGGAAGTGTGCGCGTGCGCCGTGTCGTTATTCGCTAATTGTCTAGACGATTTGCATCACTGACAAAACAATGTCATGGCGGCATTTCAAGAATCTGATCATTTCTTAAATTATTTATACCGCTTTTTATTTTATACGGCCTTTTTATTTTCCGCGCTGTTTACATATATCTACTGAGAGTATAGCAATGTAGTAGATTGTATACACGAATCCAATAGGTTTGGAAAAGTAAATGTAGTTTAAGACGGTACGAGACCGATATAGGTAGATACTTGGACTACCTACCTACCTACCCGATTCGGAATCTCTTCACTAGAGGAAGGGCTCCTAGGCGTACATCATCTGCTGACGTCTACCCTATTCTGAGCATCTCGTGTTTAAGATTTTTGGCGCAAGTGTTAGCATCAGTCCATCACTTGATACACCTGCGTGCTAACATGTCATCTGTTTACACTTTTAGCACAATATACGACACATATTACATAATTTATTGAAATGGCCTGGAACGGACTTTCCGGTAGATTATTCGGCGTGTACACTTATTTATGTATGCATTACGGGGCTACAGTGTGACAAAGTGATGTCGGCATCATACATATTTTTTACTAGCTTCTGCCCGCGACTTTGTCTGCGTGGACTTCAGAATTGAGTCCGACTTGGGTAAAAAGTATTCTATGTGTTATTCCAGACTATAATCTGTCTCTGTTCCAAATTTCATCCAGATCCGTTCAGCCGTTCTGGCGGGAAAGAGTAACAAACATCCATACATCCATACTCATAAACTTTCACGTTTTTAATATTAGTAAGGATTAAGCCTGGATATCACGTAAATAGTCAGATAGATTTTTTCTCATCACGTAAACATTGAAAGGATACCTGTAAGTTTGGCAAACTTTTCTGAATAGCTATAGTAGATCAGTATGGGGCGACGTATTTTAAAAAAAGAAATAAAGCTCATTAAGCCCTACTTATCTGAGGCGGGGCCATTTTAATACGTTAACGTAAATGCTCCTATTACCGCCAGTTTTAGCTGTCTTAGGTTTCACTTTAAAAAAATAGATATAAGCTGTTATGTTAGGAAAGATGTTATAATTTATAATTAATCTCAACGAAGTATTCTTTGCAATTCAGTACTTAAATTCAATATTCAATAACACAATAGTTACTAAATAATTATTTAAACCAAAAGAGTAGTTGATTCTATTACCGACCCATAGAATGCGGCAAGATTCTATTACCGATTTTCCTACTTCTTTTACCGACCACTACGAAGTTGTCACTTCTTCTATACTATTAAATAAAATAAAAAATCGTTTTTTTTCTTCCTCCTCCGTTAAAACAGTTTGTTTTTTACAATGTTCATTTATATATATTTATTATTTCTCTTGTCACGCAGAGTTGTCCTCGGTATGCCATAGGTTTTTGAAGCTTCGTATATGCTGGTCCCTTCATTTATAGCTAGAAGCGCAGCTTCTAGTTGAGCAGAGGCGTACTGCTTGCGCTTCTGCGGCTCCATGATTCTATAAAAGAACATAATCTTTAAAGAGATATAGAATTTCATTCTTCGAAAGAAGCTTTAAAAAGTTACATGGCCCCCATTCCATCCCGCCATTTTTATTTGATTTGAAAACATATGAAATATAGCCAATGCCATGAAGCCATGAATGAAACTGGATAGCAAATATTATTTTACATTAATAATATGTCCTGAGACAAAATCTCTCAAAACGTCACGTATGCAAGAAATAAGCCAATTTGTTCAAAAATATACATTTTGTTTTTGTGTACTGTAATATTACCAAAAATATTGTCACAACTGTGAGTCGGTAATAGAATCAAGTATGAAGGTCTCTATATTCTATTAGCGACCAATAAAATTAATAATAAACAGATAAAATATCCGCTTTATGGAATACTGTTAAATTCGATCTCATTGCTATATTATTTCTTTTAATGTCAGTTAGTCTTTAATTCAGATAATAAAGGTTATTTACAGTATAATATCATTATAATAATAGGGATATTGTCTAACGTTGAATCGAGTTTTACACAAAAACTTTAAGAAATAGCTTTGTCGTTAATAGATCTAACGAAATAATATAATTTTAAGAATTGAACAAGAAAAAATATAAAATCAAATGAGGTAGTTTATAATAGATATTATTTTAAAATACTAAATGTTCTCAAAGTTTAACAACGCCATGGGTCGTTATTAGAATCAAGTTTTGAAATTTGGATTCTATTACCGCCTTAAATTAAAACATGATTTTATAACACAAAAACCAATAAAAAGTGTTATATTATGAGTTAGTTTAGAAAACGAATATATACGTTACAGTTGTAATGTGATAGCAAGAAGACAAATCCATTTTTAGTGTGTTATTTTCCTTAAGTAATATTTAGGTGTACTTACGTGGCCAGAGACGCGACACTATGAAAAGTGCGTCAGCTTCGGGCGCGTCTCCCTCATTGTCAAATTATTTCTTTCACTGGCTATTTAAACACACAAACTTTACTCTTTTGGTTGTCCAACAAAAATACGTAACTAATTTTAAGGTATGACTTTTCTGGAACCCTATATTATGTCTAATATGAGTGATTTAAAAATTAGATCGTTAATAGAGTACACATTTTAGGGGGTCGTTAATAGGAGCTTTTACGTTATTTTTTTTTATGAGATAAGGGGATCGCCTGATGGTAAGCGATTACCTCCGCCCATGGACACCCGCGACACGAGAGGAGTCACAAGTGCGTTGCCCGCCTTTTAAAAGAGGATTGGGCCTCCGATAACCTCACTCCTTCGGCGAAACACAACGTAAGCGTTGTTTGACGCTGGTTTTCTGTGAGGCCGTGGTATCACTCCGGTCGAGTCGGCCCATTCGTACCAAAGTATGGCTCTCCCACGTTTAAATAAAAAATTGTATTTTATTATTTCATACGAGTCAATAAAAGTATCGCAGTCGAACGCAAACTACCCTCGAGAAGCGCTAATGTTATCTAATAGCAAAAATCTTGTTTTCAGGATCCACGAAGTGAACGGGCACTGTTTCGTGGCAAAGTTTTTCCGGCAGCCGACGTTTTGCGCGTTCTGCAAGGAGTTTCTCTGGGGCTTCGGCAAGCAGGGTTACTGCTGCTCCGTATGCCAGACGGCCGTGCACAAGAGATGTCACAACAAGCTCCTCGGAAAGTGTACTGGTTCTTCTGCACATTCGGAAGCTACTGTGGTAAGAGCTTTACAATCATGGTTAAGGGTCCGGCGGAGCTTGCATTGCCCACAAAAACGTAATAGCGAAATAAATCTTAATCTAGACAATATTCTATCAAATTATGTTATTATTCGGAATTGGATACCGTTAATCTAGGTTTCTACGGTACTATTTATTCTACTACTACTTTCCTGGAAATAAAAGACAGAAAAATAGTAACAAACTTGGTAAAGTTATCAAAAACTGCATTCGCTTATATGTATTTCCAGTGAATTATTTTGGATACCTAGATTAACGGTATCGGTAACGAAATAATAACAGAATTTGATTAAATTGTGTTTGAATAAAGATTTATTTCGGTATTACGTTTTTATGAGAAATTCATAATAATCATAGTTTATACTAATATTATAAAGAGGTAAAGTTTGTAAGGATGGAGGGATAATCTCTGGATCGACTGAACCGATTTTGAAAATTGTTTTTGTGTTGGATAGTCCATTTATCGAGGAAGGTTATAAACTATATAACATCACGCTAGGCCTCTTAGGAACGGAGCAGTGGAGTGAAACCGCGAGCGGGTCGCTAGTAGTTTATATTGTAGCCGTTAGGAATTCTACATCGGTCGATGACGACTATTTTGCCCGTGTCAAGATAATTATCATAACATACAATTACGCCTGTATTCCCCGAAGGGTTAGGCAGAGGTGTAGGTCCTACTACACACTCACAGTTCGCCGGTATGTTTAGTTCCCATGTTCCCATGGCTAGCATACTATTATTAACCGGGCACAAATCCGAACTCCGAGTCACCACTTATAATTTCATAGAAAAACCCAATAACGCTTCCCACTTAGTAATCGAACCCAGGACGTAGCGGTCGCTCTTAGAACCAATAGGCTAGCAAATTATAAATTAGTAAAATTATTATAATCAGTAGTATGAAATCTTGAAAGTTTCCTACAAGTTGCTATAATTTCTTGCAGTACCTGCGGGAGAGGTTCAAGGTGGACGTGCCTCACAGATTTCGGCCACATCAGTTCATGTCGCCCACGTTCTGCGACCACTGCGGGGCTATGCTCTACGGTTTCTTCAAGCAAGAGCTCAAATGTGAAGGTATAAAGCTTGTTATTGGCTGGATAAGTAGGAAGGACCCATTATGTCCGCTTAAAAAGCTTGGATGAGCTAGTATTATCTGAATACATAGACAAAACATTATAGCATTGGAGGAAATGTCATTACATTAAGGAAGATTATCACTTAAATGTACTTAAGTCAGATCGCGCAACACAAGTAAATTGCGCGGGCTTCCTGTAGAAGTATTTTTTTTATTCACATAATTTGGCGGTATTGTCCAGATTGTTGATTCTCTTATTATTTATGAGAATAACAAATATAACAAATGAATTTATGGCCAAATACTCAAACGCTACTTACTTTTGGGATGCTGTTATGTCTCGTGCTATCACAGTTATATATATAATCTCGTTATACTTAAAATGATACAAGTAGGACGACACTTAACAGTGTCTTAACACTGAGTAGCGTTTGGGTATTTGACCATATATAAATCATTTTGATAAAACTAATTAACTATTTTGAGTTTTTTTTAATAGGCTTACGCTTGACCGCGTTTTTTATTTCGAGGTTTCCATAATTTTAGTACACTGCAATAAAACTGACTCATTATAAACTTATTAGCCTAGTGGTCCTCAACGTGACTGCTACACTAGATGCCTTGAGTTCGATTCCCAGGCCGAGCAGTGTTATTGGGTTTTTCTATGAAATTCTCAGTAGCAGCTCCGAGTTTGGGATTTGTGCCCTGTTAATAACAATAGGCTCACCCCTTATTATATGAGACCTAAACATACAGGAGAACTGTGGGTGTACATTTGTACGCCTCTGCCTCTTCTCCCTTCGGAGAATACAGATGTAATGGTATTATATATAAAAAAAAGTTATATGTATGTTGTTTTTTATTTAGGGGCACACCAGTGTCCCCGCCAAGTCGAGCCAACAACACGGGCATAGCCATAACACTCTTTTGTTAAAGCAACTCACTGTATTGTTAATCTTCATTGTTATACATTAACAAAAACTTTTAAGGAAGTAAACAATATTATAAGAACACTTCAATTTACTCAAGTGCATTTATTATTGGATTTCCCAAGCTATTATTCTAAGAAGCCCTATGCTCATGATCGGGGATCAAGGCCGTGCTAATTTTAGCCATTACAATAATAAATTATTCTAATCAGTGTCGTACACGAGAATCAATTGATACACACGATGGATTCCTAGACTTGCGTGGGCAAGAAGGGCAACTAAAATACGAATCTGATACAATATGCAATTTTTTCTGTCTTAGATTGGCAGACATTTTTATTGCGGTTATTTATTTATTTATGTACCTATGTGTTTTTGGTTTCCTTGTATTTATTTGCTGTGAACGCATGGGGCATGAACAATATGTATTATTTTGCTAACAAGTAACATTGAAAAGTAATCGAATTATTTTTAAAATATCTTTTTTTTCTTACGAAGTTATAAAGTAATAAATACTCAAATGCATTGTGGTGCTTAAATATATACGTTTTGCATGCTAAACAATATGCATAAGTATCAGTTTTTCTACTATTTACGCTTTTATTTCATTTTTTTAAATTCTCAGTAGCTGCCCGGAGTCTGGATTTGTGCTCGGTTAATGGCAATAGGCTCGCCTCTTATTACATGGGACCTAAACATGCCGGCAAACTGTGGGTGTATATTAGTAGGCCTCTGCCTAACCCTTCGGGGAATACAGGAGTTATTTCATATTTATTTACAGATATCAAGGTTTATTTAAGTATAAAATATAATTTTTATAATAGCGAAATATGTATATATCGTAAGACTGAGGTCAGTTGGGCTAAAAAGGTCGCTTTTAATAAATTAATATGATTCACATTAAAAAAGGTTCTTTTTGTAAATATGAACTGATTCCAGCCATTAGGTCAATGTGTCCTTTTAGCTTATTCATATAAAATTACTTTATGCATGTTATAAATATTAACCTAAGTTTATATTGTAATTCATAAGTTCACGCTGCTACCTATTTCAGAAGGTTTCAAGACATCTAAACTCAAATCTACTATATAATGTATTTTGCACTTCATTAATTTTGAGTTAATTATTAATGCTTACAATACACTGCATCCCATGAGCAACTTGATTTTTATACTAGTTTAGTTCACCCGAACGTTGTTATATTTATTGGAATGATGAAAATAATCTTACTTATCCGTTTTGAATATAATAAGAGTTCATATTATATTTTAAGTTGATTCGCTTGGATGAAACAAATATAGGTGTTACGCCAGGAGCGAAGACTCTTTTGGGCCATGCTATGCTAACAGCGTAGATGTTAGCCTACTACGCCATGCTACGCGGATTGCTGTAGACCCTACTACGCCAGGCTACAAGAGGCTCGTAGGCCTTCTAGGCTACAGCGTAGGCCCTACTACGCCATGCTACGCGAGGAGCTGTACACCTTACTACGCCGTACTACGCTGGGAGCGTAGAGCCTACTACGCCATGCTACGCGATGAGTTGTAGACCTTACTACGCTGTGCTACGCTGGGAGCGTAGACCCTACTACGCCGTGCTACGCGAGGAGCTGTAGACCTTACTACGCTGTGCTACGCTGGGAGCGTAGACCCTACTACGCCATGCTACGCGACTAGTTGTATATTTTACTACGCCGGGCTAAGCGAGGCACGTAGCCCTTCTACGCCGTGCTACGCTAGGAGCGTAGACCTTGATACGCCATGCTACGCAAGGAGCATAAACCCCGATACACCATGCTACGCGAGGAGCGTCTATGATTCTAGAGTAAACTACCTCCTATGGGGCGTACCTTACAAAGATATGCTACAGTTGAAGCATAGACAATACACCAAGCTACGCCAGAATCGTAGGCCTGTCTACGCCACGCTACCCTCAGAGCGTAGACACTCGATCTATGCTAGGATCGTAGACTTTCCTAAGGGGCATTAGATGATGATGAAAACGATTATTATAAGAGAGAAGTTTTGAAATTATTGAATATTTTTAGCTTACAAAATAAAAACTCATATGAGTAGAAACCTCATTGTAAAAGTTTACAAACTATGTAAACCGTGAGATGCATTTTATTTATTTATATAAAGGAATGTTGTGTTATACTAGTATATTCATTATTTCTTTTCAAACATATAAATCGTCTCTACGGTCTCACAGATTCAGATTGTTTGTAGACACAATACATATTATATCGTTTATTATTTAATCCAAAATTATTTAAAGTATCCGTTTTTTTTAATAAAAATCGTTGCCCCGTATTAGTTTTTTCTTCTATATCGTGGGTGCGTTTACAAACACAAATTCGCACATACACAAACGCCCAGACTCAGAACAACTGTAGATGATACAAATATTTGCTTCATGAACCATCGAACCCACAAGACCTTTCGCAGCAGCTGATCGCTCAGCCAACCGAAAACCATACAACAACATTTTTGGGAAACTTCTATAGTACAAATTTAAATATTTTAATTAAGCAAACAGTTTGTTTTCTGTTATTACTGAAAAAAAGGTGGGAGATTGTTGTTATTAATGTAGGTATTACATAATAACACCTTTCAAAGTGAACCTTTAAAATCTACAACGAAAGAAGAAACAAATGTGCGCAATATAAATAGAAATGAGCTTCGGAATAAAAATATTGGTGATGGTTATTTCATTCAAACGAAATAACATCATTTCTACTTCTACGAATTTGAGCGTTGCATATTGTGCCGTTAATAGTTTCTTTTTATCGTGAACAAGAAGGAAATCATAAATTATCTTTCTAGTCTATAAATCCCGCTATATTTGTTTTAAAGCACTGTTATTTGTTTGCAGTATTTTTGATAAACATAGCTTGATACGCGACAGATGTCAAAGTGATATTTGTAGGATTGGGGTATTTTTCGAAAACAACGATTATTATCGTATGATATTAAAAAATAAATCGATCAACGTTTAAATCATATTTTAAATATAATTTGTTTTATCTGACTGCCTCATTAGTCTAGTGGTTCTAAGCGCGACTGCTACGCTAGAGGTCCTGGGTTCGATCCCCAGGTCGAGCAAAGTGTTATTGGGTTTTTCTATGAAATTCTCAGTAGCAGCTCGGAGTCTGGATTTGTGCCCGGTTAATGGCAATAGGTTCACCCACTATTACATGGGACCTAAAAATACCGGCGAACTGCGGATGTACGTTAGTACGCGTCTGCCTAACCCTTCGGGGAATACAGGCGTGATGACGGTATGTTGGTTTTTTTTTTTCTTATGGGATAGGAGGGCAAACGAGCAGACGGATCACCTGATGGTAAGCGATAACCGCCGCCCATGGACACCCGCAACACCAAAAGAGGAGTCGCAAGTGCGTTGCCGACCTTTAAAAGAGGATTGGGCCTCCGGTAACCTCACTCACTCGGCGAAACACAATGTAAGTGTTGTTTTACGCCGGTTTTCTGTGAGGCCGTGGTATCACTCCGGTCGAGCCAGCCCATTCGTGCCGAAGCATGGCTCTCCCACGTAAAAAATCTTAAAAAAAATATCTTGACTTAAAAAAAAATAAAACGAGAAGAATATTAAAACATGCATTTTAGGTATACTATTGTAGTTTTTGGTTTATAAGGCGTTAACAAATTTATTAGATCCTTTACTGTCGCGCGTATCAAGCTATGTTTAACGAACTATAGGAATGCATTCTTGTTGTATGGAACTTTTTAGACAAAACTTTTTAGACGGTAATAAATTAAGTACGAACGACTTCTTAAAATTAAAAAGTCGTTCGTAGTTAATTTTTTACCGTCTAAAAAGTTTCAGACGTGATATTAGACTAATCTCGCTCTTATTCTGAAAAGAAAATCTCCCGTATCTTTTCCCTTAAAAAAATAAAATTTCATAGAAAATTATAAACTTTCATAATGGGCTTATTAAAAAAGATAGCTCATGCACTTAAAAGTCCTGTATCGTAGGGGGCTTACATATTACATTTATTGCAGACAAACACAAAAAAAAAATAACATTCATAGCAAGTTTACTGGTCCCGAAAGTAGTGAATCTAGAAAAATAAGATTTTGTTAAAAAAATCAATGTTCCTAAATTTGCTATTTCCGCTACATGGTACGCAATAATAGTACATTGTATCTCTTTTGAGTGAGAAAAATAGCATAGTTGGTCGCAAAAATTCTTGTACACCGTTTATATAAACAGGTCCAGCTGTGAATAGTACTCGTAAGTAGGCAGACAATGCTTGCTTAGCTATTAATACTAGTGGGCATGTCGCAAGATGATTTAATTTTAGAAAATCTAATATTGGAGTTAAACTCAACAACAAGCTTGAGACTCTTATGCTTACGAACTATTAAACAACGTAGTCTGTGTATTAAAAGTATGTAATATTAAGATATAAAATATAATAATAAATCAAATAGGTTGTATCTTCTTCAAATCTATATAAATTGTTAAGAAAAAAATCGTCTGGTCATGTAAAAACTTCCTTCCGAAATTGTGACAAAAGTCATAAGTGTCTATTATTATCTACTTACCATCATCAATCACTCACCTGGGCGGCCTGCGGCGGGTGGCGGGCGCGAGTGGGCGCGGGGGGCGGCGCGTTGGGCGGAGCGCGTACCTGCACGCGCGCTGCTCATCCCGCGCGCCATTAGCGCCAGTCTGCGCGCGCGCTCCAATGTGCGACCCGGTTGTCGCACGTCCGTGATTTAGCGCGTCATCATGCCTCTGTTTTCCGAACACATCGCGAACATGTATTACGGGTCATCATCCCCGTACACTGGATCACCTTATAGTTATAGCAGTTCAGTTTCTCCTTATGGATCGTCTTACAGTGCTTCATATCTCAATCCTGGAAGCAGTTATAGCAATCACTCGTCTCTCAGTAGTTATTCTCGGGCACCGTTATCTTCCAGATGGATTACCAGTGCTGGCAGAAATTACTCTCCTATGCTCACAACAATTTCTGAAAGAGGATCTGCAAGTCCAGTAAGAATACAGAGCCCAAGAAGAATTCCGATTTCGTCTAGGACTTATGGTACTCCAACTTATACGCCGCGTCCTGTAAATATAAACACCGCGGATATTGATGTCTCCAGTGATCGATACAGACACAAAGTTGAGCCAACCTCGCCTCCTAAGACGGAATCAGTAAAACCAAATGAAAACCCCAATACTGACGTTGAAAATAGCCCTTTCATGCCACGGGTCGATGGCAAACCAGAAACTGGTATTGACTCTTCACCGGGAACCGAAAGAAGTACGATAAAACGCGGAAGAACAGTTGTGAGACTTTATACAATTAAAAGAAATTCTCCTCGTAAGCCCGCCGAGGACTCACAAAGCGCGGATATTACACAAGACCAGGTGGGTCAAAACGTAAACGAGGATGTAAAATCAGATGAAAAAGAATTTATGAAATGGAGAGAAAAGCTTTCTGAAGATTTAGTTTACAAAGACAAGAAAGAGAAGAAAACTTTGGGCGCAAAGCTTGTGGAAAAGTTTACTGTCAAGGATGACGATGAAAATGACTTGGAAACACCAAGTAAGGTACAAAAACAAGAAATTCAAGTTTCTCAAAGTACACCAACGACCCCAGATCAAAATACCAATTCTTCTGAAAGTAAATTTTTAGACCGGAGATGTTCAATGGAGCTTTTGGCAGAACAAGCTAATTTATTAGATTCATTAATCAGAAGTGAAAATCTCAGTACTGCGACTTTGGATTTAAGCAAAGTTGGTATTACTGCTAAACCTAAAAATAATATCGAGACCTTTGAGTCAATAAAAAGACAAAAACCGAATAACTCACAAAACCCGCTCAAGACTACTAAATCCGACCATTCGTTACACGATAGTCTGAAATCATACAAGGATGTCAGAGATCCAAGAAACTTTTCAAAACGACGAAGTATTAAGAAATCTTCTTCAGGAAGTAGTATACGTAGGTTGGATTCCATTACCGAATTCCCTAAAGACCAGACAAATGTGGATTTACCTGTTATAGAAGAAAATAGATTATCAGTTAAACACGATATTATAAAACAAAAACCTAAGCCTAAGTTAAAAACAAAAATTACTTCTTCAGTTGAAGTATCTGCCCCAATGAGTCCACTAAAATTCAGAGTGGAAAACGTTACAGTAGAAGAAAAGAAACATTTACCAAAAAAAGAAATAATTTACAGCAGTGAGGTAGAAGAAATATCTTCTGATGCTGCTGTAGTTGGTAAAGAAGAATATGATAAAGAAATTAATAGTATCAAGAAAATTAATACAAATAAAAAGACTGCTGATAATGATCTTGAATCGCCTGAACCCGAAGATGGGAACTTTTGGGGAAAAATAGGAAAAAGAGAAACTGTTTACTTGGTTAAAAGAAAACAAAATTTAGACGAGGCCAAAGAAAAACACAAGCGTGCATTATTTTGGTTCCCAGAAGAAGAGGAAGGCAACAACAGTGAAGACATCGTACCGAATAATATAACCGAAATAAAAACTACTTCAGATAATAAAACGTCGATTATCCGAAAAGATAAAGATGCACCAAAGGTATCACTACCATCACCAAATACAAGTGTAGACGATTTTAATAATCATAATGACGTAATCTCTGAATCGAAGACAGAATTTCCCGAACAACAAAAAGAAATAAAACCAGGACAGAAAATTTACGATTTAGAAACCAGAAAAGAACCAGTTCCTAGTAATGACCCGGAAAAACATTATTTAGATGCACATGTTACAAAGGTTATACCTGAGCTAATTAAAAGTGATATAACTTTTACACAAATAACTGCGTCCAAGGAAAATAAAAATATAGGGAAAAGTGCCTCTTTGGATGCCATTGATGAGAACATAGTAAAAAAATCTAGTCAAAAAAAGACAAAATCTGAAAAATCTAAGAAATTACTAAAAACTGATGAGAAAGCAGATTTAACATCACTTCAGTCCATATTACCAAAACCGAAATCTAAGGCTGAAAGGTTAGCAAAGCGCGAGTCTCCTGATATTTTAACAGAAGCGAGTATACAGACAGAACAGAGCATAACTGCGTTAGAAAATTTACAACAAGAAGTTGAACAACTCAATGTTGCACCAATTACAGAAAAAATTGAACAAGTACCATTATCAACACAAAATCAGTTTAATGAACAAAAAACAATAGAAGTGAATACTTTAGAAACAACTAAAACAATAAGGGATTTACCAAAAGAACTGCCCGATGCAGAAAAGAAAAACGAAAAAACAAATGAACAAGAAAATAAATTTATCAAACCTTCAGTGGCAGAGATTAATGATAAAGCTTTGACAGTCAATTCAAACATTGTGATAAAATCATCGGATCCATCAAAGTCCCTTGAAACTTCTAAACAGGAAATAACAGCTGAGCTAAGCGAAATAAAAGCTCTAGAAGTAAATAAGGTATCTCAAAAGGCTTTACCTGAGACGAAATCAAATGATAGTACAGCAATTGGTCAGAGTATGAATGAATTACCTGAAATTACTAAGACAAAGGTTAAAGATCTCAGTAATTCGATCAAACAAAAGGGTTCGTCAACAAGCGAAATCACTTGTACATGTTCGAAAAATACTGGACAAAGAATCGCCGATTCGAAAATACCTAAAAACGTTAAAGCCCCAGGTAAAAGTTCGCCGGAATCCAGGCCAAAACAAATTGTTTCAGCTAAAAACTTGAATGAAGAGATCAAAAGGAATAACATTGATGAAAACATTTTGCAGACCACTGTTACACCTTTAACTAGCGAAGAATTACCCAATTATTTACCCAGTTTAATTAGCAAAACAAGTACATCATCTAAACAGGTAAATATACCAACTGACGAATCTGTTGCCACGACATCACAAACGCCTAATAGTTCAACCGATCCCGGCTTGCATGAGAAAACAAAAGCAATTGATGTTTTTGATATATCAGTAGTGTTAGAATCCCAAAACATTCCAACTAAAGAAACCGAATCAACAGTACAAAGTGAACAAAAGACAGGAGAGGAAACTAAGGCTGACCCCGCTATACAAAAAGATGAACAACCAGAAACATGTACTCAAGGCGTGGTTAAACCGCTGGCAGCGCCAAAAAAACCTGTAAAAGATGAAAAAGCAGTGAGACCTTTAATAGCGACTCCACGTCCACTCCAAAAGAAAGCTCCTCAAGTAATTCATTCGTCAGACTCATCAGACACGTCTTCAGAAGAAGAATCCTCGGACGAAGACGACGAAGATGAATCGGACGCCAGTGAAGATTCTGGGGAATTTTACGAATGTGAAAATAATCCAGATGGTAGAACTTCTACCGGCTCAAATGATTCTGGCTTCGATTCTTCAGCACCCACGTCTCCTGCGACGTTTTCGCAAATTAAGAAAGGTAAATTAGTATAAGCTTTACAGGGAAACACCTTATTTTACAATTGAAACGAAACTCACTTGTATACATATCCTCATGAACTAATTTTCCACTAAACCTAAAGGAAACTTGCATGTTTGCTTTTGCATGGCTTTCAGTGTAATAGATGTAGGTACATAGAATGTATGCACAAAAATAAAAAACTTCCTCGAGTCTAGACCCACGCGACAATTCAGAAATTTGTTTTAGACTGCGATGTAAACTGCCATCGAAAGTGTGAGAAATTGACAGCAAATTTGTGCGGCGTGAACCAGCGTCTTTTGGTGGAAGCCTTGGCATCGAGGACTGCTTCTAGAAAAGGTGTGTATCTACAATCTCAAAATAGGAATATGTATGTTTGAGGTGATATCAGCATTTTTTATTTATCAAAGAAACATACTAATGCGAGCGTCATTGTTACGTCAGTCGATCCGCCCAAAATAAATCAATTTTATTTGCTAGCTTTATCTAACGTCTTTTATAGTTATTTTTATTCTGTAGGCATTATATTATTTATATATGAACAGACTACAAAATTCTAGCAACATGAAAATAAGTTGGCATTTTGTAATGCCCTGGATTAACAAAAACTAATATTATTTTGTGAAAAATTTACGTACATACGTAGGTTACATAAATTAGGTTATTCAAATTTGCCATGAACAATTCATGTTTTTCAGTTTGATTGGATCCTAATACTGAAGTATTTTTTGTCAATGTATTTTTAAACTTGTAAACGTATTGTGCGTATTTGTTTATGTCCGAAAGTACTGTGGCGTAGGTGTTAGATGTGGCTGTCTGGACTCAAGCCAGTAATTTGCTCACCTGTACAAAATGAATAGAAGAAATTGAGTTAAGATACAATTAAGTTAAAGAAAATGGACACAATTTAATTCTCTTTATCCTTGGCTTGGCACCATAAGTATTTGTTTTTATTAGACTAATTGAGACTAGACGAACTAATAATGAATTTCAACATGTAAACATAATAGGTCATTTGTCAATTTATTTTCTAAAGGACTTTAATGAATAATACGGTGGACTGTCCTTTCGAATATTAGAAATTTTAATTTCTTGCAATTCAAGATTGTTTGAATACCTTCGTCGCAGATAAATTGCACCTTAAATATAGCCTCACAAAGTAGTAAATAAATAGTAGCGGAAGTAATAATTATTGAAGGACAATATAATTTGATCAGTCATCGATGGAGTGTCTAATAATGACAGATGCCAGCGCGTGTCTCTGGTCTCGTGACTAACGGATCGATGGGTTTTACGATCATCGATTAATTGGCTAGTCTTCAAACGTCACTGCAAATATTTTTATTCCCTATGTACCTGTCTGTCCATGGTTTGTTTAGAATTTTACTTTAAAAATCAGGGTAGATAAAGTTAAAGTTCTAGAGGCTGCATTTTACCATGAAGGAGTAGTTGCTATTCAACGTTATAAAAAATTCAATTCAATTTATATGGAATGGTATTTTTATAAAAAAATTACCGAGTAATTTTACGGGAACTTACACTGAGTAGGTGAAATGTCGCCTAAATATTTTTAATGTCTACTTTTATCTTTATTTTTAAAAATGGCTTGCTACGGTGGAGCGAGCAAACCCAGAAGATGCCTGTTCACCCTACTTTTAAGTAGATTCGGGTTGTACGTACTCGGAAAAACAGTACTAAATACTTATACAAGGGATAATCTCAAAAACTATCCTTGCTTTCTTTAAAACAGCAGATATTTAGAGGTACCTGTTTTCAAAGCGATTATGCTCTGTAATATGTTATCCTTTGCATGATATTTTTATGAAGGGTTTTTTTGTAATTGCACACTACACCCATACGACTTGTGGCGTATCTTGTATCTGTTCTTCTTTTCATTACACACTATAATAATAATATTATGCACAATTTTTTTCATCTTTGTTTGATATTTTAAACTACATAGACCCTTTATTTATCAATTAAACACAGACAAACAAATGTGTGACAAATAACTGTTCTATATATTTTCTCAAACTTATTTTTATAACATTTCCAAGATAATCTCATGTCTTATTTGGAAAAATCAGGTCACAAATATCTTTCGATATTCTTATTTTCCCTGTAACCGTGTCGAATAATGTGTTTTGTTGAAAACCGAATCTTTGAAGCCGATGGGTCAGACCTCACCCAAATTGATAAGGGACCGACTAAGGGTATATTCTATGAGATAAAAACAGGCTAATTGGGAACCTCGTCGTTCTTCAAAGTCAGTTAAAAAAGATAAAATTGATAATGACACAGATTTTCTGTCCTTACTCATTACTGAATTCTTTAGTACTTGTGTCGGGTAATCCAGAGCAATTTGATTATGGTTCTTTCGCACAGGTGGTGAGGCTTCTGGGTCATCGTCGAGCGGTGTGCCCGCGCAATGCAACAACACCGACATCTTAGAACAGGAGCTTGGTGAGACATTGTACCATAATAACAAGATTATTCGTTGGTGTATTTTCTTTGTATGTGACTTTTAAAAGAAAGTAGATAATTAATAGTAAGCTATACATAGTTACAACTTACCTACCACTGCTTGCAGCCACTAACACAGTGTCCATGAATGTCCTGTTTTTCATTTCAACTGTTTCCGAAACTGTGACCAACTGTACATAAAGTCATTAAAAACTTCTAAAGAAAGAAGAAAGGATGTCTTGGCTCGCTGTTCAAGTAATAAATTACAATATGTGATAGTAAAAATGATGTAGGACACGTATCAATTATGTTTTCATTAATCAAGAATTGTTGAATGTTGGGGTCAGTATATAAGAACTATTTTCGCAAAATCATCCACTTAATGAATTCTATTTTGAGGAAGACTTTCTTTGAATGATAAGACATGAACACTGGCACAATTGGCAAAAATCTTATTGTATTTTGAACACTACTATAAATAAATGCAAAGCCGGTAGGACTTTCGCTGAAAATACGGCGCGGGCCCACGCCCCACTTAGAGATACACGGGTTCCGCATTCCAGTCGCGAGAGTGGACTTATCACTATAATATGTATATAAATTACGCAATATTTTAATTATATTATTTCACTGATATATTATTAGTCAGCTTTCGGTACTGGTAGTCAAAAGCCTTAAAAGTCTTACAACCCAGTCGGCATTACCCAGAAATATGGTTGCAGAGATATGGTGGCAGTCGCATCGTGTAAAATCCTAATATTCAGCCACATATGGCTAGACTGGAAGCCGACCCCAAAATACTCCGCTATCTAATCGATGCAACAACTTAATCAATCAGTTTTTTAAAAACTACGAGTATCTTACAAGAAAACCCTGTCTGAAAAGGGTATATAAACATCCCAATCACGTCACCAAATAAAATAAGAAACATTAATATATTCATGAAAATAAAATTATTAATTAAATTTAATATTTACGATTGTCGTGCTTAAATTGCCGCAATTACCCCAAAATGTAATCAATTTAAAAAATGCTATAAAACCATGAGAAGTTTAAGGCATCCAGGGACGGTATCGCTGCCACCGTAAATATGGCCATTTCAGTTTCCCTGGTTTATAAAAAAAATCGGGATTTTTTTCTTGTAAAATAAAATGTTTACTTAATAAATAGAATCGGACCTCGATACCTAACAATACCTTCACAGGTCGGGCAGGGTTGTAGACGTATCTAAATTTTATTCTGAACATCAAAATGTCCAAACCTGTTCCGACTTATTATCGTTGGAAAAGATTAAGATAAATAATCATGCTTTATAAACTTTAGTTTTACTCTGAGAAAAATCAACGTCCCTATCTATGTACAATACTGTTTCTTGTAAGTGATTTTTCTGTGAATTCGTTGTAGTGACTAAACAGGAAAATTAGAAACTCCAAGAACTTAAAGACGGACAAATGATTTATTTCCAATCATGCGACGCCTGCCAAGTTCTGACACTCAAAAGGAACATTAATTTTACAAAATTGATGAGTCAAGTTCCGAAAATATGGAGTAATTTAAAAAAAGAACAAAATGAATCTTTGCCTAAATAACAATAGTATAAAGAATTTCTTTTACTTTCCTTTAAAAAAATATTTTTCTTGCTTGCTTTAACATGAAATGCTAAGTTGGTATATATGTATAACTAAATTATGATAAATAGGTACCCATACTAAGTATCTTAAATAAACGTTATGTAAAGATCAGCACACAGGCTTGCAAAGGTATCGTGCCAAATAAAATTATTGTATCTATTATTTATGCAATGATTACAAATGATAGGAGATTAACATAGAAATAGAACATTACCAAGTAGAGGGTGTGTCCCTTTTATTTATTCTTGGTAATAGGGCAACCGGAAAGAATAAAGAGAATATTTGCACGTAATACATGCATTAAACTAATGTGTAATACGCGTCTTGTTTCATTTTATCCGCAGGGAATTAGGTTGTATGATTAATGTACCAGTACAGAATATATAATAGTAGGTACCTCTACTGAAGATACAAGCAAAGATATCACGTACTACATAGCTAATTATATTCCTCAAATCGACTATGGGTGCGTTTATATGACACGAATTGGATCGAACTGACCACAGCCGTAGGGGTAGTACTAAGATGGGATTTTAGGAAATATCCACAGGATTAGGAAAATCTAAATCATCGCAGGTACTGAGCTCGTAACGGGATAAATTGTAAATTTGTAAAAACTTTAAAATATATTGAAATCACGGGATTTGCAAAATTATTGATTTTTAGATACCACTACTACTTACTACACAGGCATTACTTAATGCGTTACTATTTAAGACACGTTAAATTATGGTTATGTTGGTATTAGTACCTACCATAAATATAAATAAATAACTATAAAAAAAAATACAGCCTCTTTGCTCTAATTTAATTTTTTTATTGGCATTTTGCACACTTTTCCGCACGCTAAGCAGTTTTTGCTGCTCAGCTCATAAACAATACCTGAATAAACTTTTGATATTATGTAGCTACACATTTTTGGTTACATAAGCAGTCAATGATACCTATAATGAAACGTAAGTCGTAACGCGTTAACTTTTAATATGGTTTTCAAGCTTGGCTACAAGCTCAAAACTTTCAGTCTTTCAGCTGGCCTGGAATTTTCTTTTAGATTTTCTCTTTGTTACTTCCGACATTTTGAACTTTTAAGGGGTACTCAATTCGTTACCAAAATTTTTTTGTAAATTAGTTTTTTCGGATTTTCTATTCCTAAACAGTTATTAGAGTTAGAATTCGTTTCCTTTTTCGGTTCCGGTAAAATTAATATGGAAATTGACGAATGTGTGAACTGTGCTGGATCATAACGTACGTATCTACTATTGTTTAATTTTGTTCATCTACGAACACGTCCAGTACAACGACATCATCTTCCCACTCCTCTCTATTGAGAAATACGACAGTCATTATGGAAAGCTTAATTTTTTTCCCACCGCGATCCCGTGATTTACCCAAAATTAACCGCGGCGACCTTGATATTGCTCCGTCTGAGCAAATATTTTTAGCAACGCTCGCGATCTCATAAGAGTTGAAAATTAATATATCGCACATGCTGTACAAATTATGTCATACTTACTACTATAACGCAACGTAAACATTCATGAACTTGAATTATATTGTAAACCAACGACCCGAACGTTCACGAAAAAAGCATAAACATACATTGAAAGCAATACGGATATAAATATAGGTACCTATTACTCGAATGAAATGAAAAGTAACTACCTAATGGTGTTTATTGATTTCGATGCACTCAATAGGAAACAGTGCATTAGTATTTAACAAAATTTATTAATATACTTAATCTATTATTGATCATATTTTAGTATCGTTATCGTAAGAAACAGACAAAACAATTTCTTTTAAATAAAAATCTGAAATAGAATTTGTATTAACAAACGTCGTATTACTTACCCACTCCTAACAAATAAAATATAAAGAAATTTAATAAATTAAGTTTTAACGAGCAAAACTGTCGGCAGCATTTTGTAGTTTTAGCCAAAGAAATTATTAATTTAGTGTTAAAATAAATAAGGGTTATTTCGTATGTTTATTATTATGACAGACAGAATAAATTGCCAAAGTGACCGTGTCGCTTGTCGCACTAAAAGTGTCACCCGATAAGGATCGGTTAGTGGCTTGATGGCAAGGATGTTTACAGATGTGTATCGCCTCAGAAGCGGTAAATGCCAACGCACTCGTGCCAATAAAATTTAAAGTAGGTACTAGAAACTATGTACACGTATATAGAAGGAAAATTCGAGTAAGATGTTTTTAGGAACAGTCAATGCACCTAACTTCAAATCAATTAGAAATATTTACAATTAATGATCTATACACTATACAAGAGGGTGTGTTCTTTGTATGACGTGGACATCCGATAAGAAAGAATTTTCCAAAATTCTACCCCTAGGGGGGTGAAACAGGGAAACGGACAGGAAAACGGGGGCAAAGTTTGTATGAAAGTCCCTCATTTTAAGCGGGTGAAACCGCGGGGTAATCTCTAGTTAGTAGTTCTAATCTAGTATTGTATATAACGTCATTGCATATAGTTACTATTTACATTATTTCCAAGTAGGTATGTTGGATACATGGAAAAATACTTATCAATATATAATCTTTCATTTATCACCTCAATGCGAAATTATTATTTTTTAATTTAGTTACCAATAGTAGGTATTGTCTTATCTAAAAGTACTTTTGTATAAGTATAGGTATTATATATAAATCCATTAATATGCATAATCTGGGTACGTTAACCGCATTAGAGCCACGAAAAGATGTGCTTCTAATTTTAATGTTTCATGTCCTGTCTGTGAAAGACTAAATACCAAAGTATAAAATGACCGTGCATGTGAAGTGGAGGCATAATCTTTATCGTATGACACTGACCAAATTTATAAAAGAACACTTTCATAAACATCCTGTTTTTTATGTCATAATCATGTGTATATGTTCGGTGACGTCATCATTATAATATTTTATCGTGTATAATAAACAGCAGTTTTTCAGACATTTCAAACCATTGTAGCTCAAGCAGTCTACTTTTAACATTGGGAGCGCTCGATTTCGTAACTGTGCCAAAATAGCCCAGTGATTTAGGCTCTTCCTTTTATTAAATTTTTTGAACCACAAGGTATATCCAAACCTTTTTCTCTATAAAAATACTTAAATACGTATTTTCTTCCACAGAACAATCCACTGCCTATGATATCTTCAGAAAGACTGGTCGGTTCACTCCCCCTGCACGATCTATTCCGCGCTTCAGAAAATATACCGTAGAAGACTTCCAATTTATTAAGGTGCTTGGCAAAGGCAGCTTTGGAAAGGTAAGTTCATTGGCTCATTTGTCTCTTTAAATATTCATCCCCCTTCATCAGGACATTAATTAGTCACTGCAATGGTAGATATCAGTTCACAACTACCATTGTTTTCTCTCGTTGACCCCAATCTGGCGCATAGGAGGCAAGTGCCAGAACTTCTGACGAGAAGCTTCGTTCGAGATTTAAAATTGGATCAATACATCAGAACAATCAAAGAGATTATCTTATTCTACTTTCGGTTCGTATCGAAGCCGTATTTTTCAAACGCGCCTTTGATTCAGTGAATATTTATTATCACTTACAGTTTCTCGAATCTCGTAAAAGCTTTGCAAATCGGAGTCTGCACTCCTAGTGTGTATTTGCATTGCGCAGACCATGTACCCGTTATTCTTTGTAATTACGACCAAGAAAAAGAGATCTTATTTCGTTAAAATCCAAGGTGTATATGAATTCTCCGTCCCAAAATAAACTAAAACTGAAACAAGGGATTTTGCCAAGAGAAAAAACAGCACTCGCACATAGATAAGCTTTTGTGTAGGTACACGTAACGATTTGCAACGAACAGCGAACGACAAAATGTTTCTTTGCTGAATGACATGTCTATTATTACAGATTTGACAAACTCGTCACATTCTGTAGCTCCAAAAATAATTAGTATTTAATTTACAAAATATTTAACACTGTAGCGTTATATGTATACAGCCCAATGTTTCGGAGACTTAAGTCTCAGAAACTAATTTTCAATATGCTTATTTTTATCCATTTCCTAATATCTTCCTCGGGATTGCTAAATGCTATTTCATCAACATCAGTTTTTGCAATACTCTTTTCAAATGTTGGTTTTAATTTTTATTGTTCAATATAGTATTCATAGGTATAATATCTATACATATTATATAGCATCGAGGTCATAAATATATCTCCAACTAGCGCACAGCCAATTCCTTTACACCTGCTGTAATAATACTGAATTTCTATTCTGTTCAAGTGTGTGTGTACATATCTCTCGTTGAACACATTTGGTGTTATTAGTTGGTGTAGCCCTAACATCATATATTTCTCTGTTGTCTGTTACACCCACATGGCCTACCCGTTAAAGCTATTCTTAGTCAGTAACCAAACGTTATTTTGTTGGCGTTTTTCACCCATAACTCTTAAACTCGTAACCCTGTATTCCTGCGTTACAATATAGTCTCATTTATATAACTATTATTATATCTACGAACTGTGCGTCCGCGGCTTTATACTTATGTATTGTGACAGATATTAAGAGAGTAGCAAACTAGCAACTGCACAGGCAGTTCTCAGTTTATTATCACCGTCGTTATTGCACTTTAAAACTGTGTCAAAGTGTGAGGAAATAAAATTAAAATAGTGCACTGAAACTACCTGTGGGCTCACGAATAGACCGAATGAAACTAGGCCACTAAACAGCACTTCATGTTCTGGTAAAATAATGACTTCTTGAACACCTAGCACATCATAACACGCTACTGACGACAGAGACTTGTCATTTATTTATATTTTAAAACCTCAGCAGAAAATACCTAGTTGATAATTTTGAATGCATACCTATTATTATGTCTTATTGTACCTACTATTATACGCGTGATGATGAGGTACAGTCGCCTACGTCAGTAGACGTCTCCTATTCCTAACAGGTGGACTATCAACGTCATAGTTAGCTAGTCTTATAAAATATTAGGTGTCTCATTGATTTTGACTAGTGACGATGTAATGCTATTAATTTCTCGCATTCGAGACGTAGAGGCGCGCAACGCCAGTTAATAGTGACGCACACGACATCAAAGAGTTAGGAAATGTCAAATAATATTTTTATTTTACATCCAGGACAATGAACTCGAGAGTTCTGGACTAATAACCGACACCCGATAAAAAATTATGAAACAATAATTAGATCGCACAAGATGTTTTGATTACCTACCTATCAAAAAATATTTTAGGTACCTAGTAGTGTACCATTAACATAATGACAAATTCTGTAGGGATAACTATTTTTATTACCTACTAGTTCACCCGACAGGCGGTGTCATGTCGACCAAATTTTAAATCACACAAAGATCCCAAAGAAAAACGTCTTGCAACATATCACGAATTTAGAATACTAAGCAAGAATTTATCTAAAATGTTTGATATTCATAGTAATGAATTACTTGCTTACAATATACATGCATCATATTATGTACGTTTTATTGAGGGTGTTTATACCTTTTTAACCTTTCTTTATCTGTGTGGCAGCTGTTTTACAGCTTACGTAAAGCTGTCAGTCGCCCGCTATAAACTCTCCTGTCAACTGGTGACCATTTCCTTTCAACTGACGATAAAATTATCTTAGCACCAATATTGTGCAATAATCTGTGTATTTCGATCAAATGATTTCTGAAATTGCGTGATTACCTAAAGCTGATATACATTATTTCAATAGTATTTTTTATTAGTTCGGATGTTTACAAACCGATCCAGAATTACGGTGAATAGTTAAGTCTAAAAAACAGCTTTAATCTATACCTATAATAAAATTGTAACAGGCCGTTGTCTGCACATTAAAGATATTAAAGAAATACTAATATGGGGGTCTATATAGAGCAACAGAAGCCAAAATAACAATTTTTAGAATTTTTGTCCGTCTGTTGTCTTTTATGTTTGTACGCGCATCATGCAAAAACTACTGCATGGAATTGAATATACTTTTCACCGATGTATTGCTAGAGGTCTAACTTCAAATCTGGTGTATGTTTCATCTTAATACGCCGCTTAGAATTATAGTATGTTAATCTTTTTGCGACGTGAGTGAAACTGCGGGCAACAACACCTAGTAAATAATATCTATAACTAACTTATAAAAAGGAAACGACGAACGAGAGGTTTTAGATATATGAGTTCTGAGAAGTAAAGAGCAAAAACTGTGTATAAATAAATAAAAAGGTAGGTGGTATGGTATGTGGTTCTCAACGATTCCTGTTATGCCTCAGGTCGACCTATCATGTTGTTAACCAGGATAGACTGAAAATAGAAATCAGAACGTCTTTAAACAGGTCTGACCAGTGACCGGTGCAATAATTTATTTTAATAATCGCTCTATTTCTCTGAATTTCACGTCGTGTCGTACAAAAAGATAAAATACTAAGTATGACAGTGAAATCCAGGACAAGTCAATAATGAAAAATAAATAAATGATTTTCTAAAATAGGTTGACTTTTTAAACTTTACTGACGTATCCAGCTAAAATACCCATTGAGATAGACTGTCAGCATTATTTCAAAGAAGATATAGTCTAGTTACTTGCATTTACATATTATGAAAACTAACATATTTATTTAATTACTAGATGGTTGCGAGCAGTTTCACGCCATAAGTCCGACACTAGGCGGCGTATCAAGATAAAACATAGACCAGATTTTAAGTTAGACCTCTAGCAATACATCGGTGAAACCTACATTCAATTCCATGCAGTAATTTTTGCATGATGCGCGTACAAACATACAGAGAGACAGACAAAATTTCTAAAAAAATATATTTTGGCTTCTGTTGCTCTAATGAAGACCCTCCATATTAGTTTTTCTTTAATATCTATATTGTACAGACATTGGCTTGTTACAATTTTATTATAGGTATAGATGCCTTCATAATTTTTTTAAAAGCGGCGGTAGCCTAAATCTATTTCTTCGTCCTTGCGATCATGTGGTTGCCGGTTCGAAACCCACCCATTGCACTACCGACGTGAACCCACTCGTAACACAAGCATTTAGCTTAGCACGAGGGGTTAACACAAATCATAATAATGTGCGAGTGTGACCCACAATATCTACTAGTAAGCTTTTGAAAAAAAAATTGGTTTTTAAGCACTGGTGACCGTAACCTCAGTGATGATGCGTGATGGCAGCTTGCCACCTGCAGCTTGGCGGTTCGCGCACTTTACCTGCCGTACTATCGTACTGTACTGGCACATTAAATTTATGCTCTCTATTTTGGGTGCCTACATCACTGGCCACCTTTCCAACGTCAGGGAGCACGTGTCATCGTCCTCCGCTCGACACGTTGTCGCCACTTAACTATTGTCTATCGTGGTTTAATTGTCTACAGCCATTTACAATTATTATTATGTATAGAGTAGATAATGCGTTGATGGTATAACCAAAACAACGCGGATCTGTCAGCGTACGAAAGGGTGCGGGTGTGTTATTATACTTCAGCTTATTTTTATTATCTTATCGGGTACGTCACGGGAAAGAAATGTTTTCACCTCTTCCAATGGAGCTCAATTTATTCATCAATTACAATGACAATTTGGCTACATGTTTACTATCGAAATATGAATCAAGAGCACTTAATTAAGCTTAACATTTTCATCTAAATAAATTAGCGAATGTGTACCGTTCAAATTGATTTACTGCTAAACCAAATACACGTTTATTAGCAGAGTGATCCGCGCGTTACGTGAGCCAGAACGTAGCTTCTTCCTGGTTTCGCAGTGGTTGGCCCAATTGCCTTTGAGAATGGGCCAAGAATACGGAGAAAGCACGATATATATGAATTATAAAATGAAAACTTCTGTCGTACGGGTGTCACGTTCGCTTCCTGCGACATATATCAGCACGTAATTTTACTTTGTTTTTGTCAATTCGTTACGGACATTAGCACGCAGTTTTTATGAAGAAAACCTCTAAAACGCCTTTATAAACACGCGAAAACTTGTTATGTAATAACAAACAAGATAGAAGATTAGAGTGCGAGTCACTCTCGTCGTATAAAATCAGTCTCGCTATCGGCATGACTTCTCAAAGACGAATCTTTCTCACAGTTCGTTTTTGTGGCACACGCTAACGATTTGCGGCTCTTTAAATAGAACTGGTATCAATATCTATTAGTTTCTGTACTGACTTCTATTTGTGCGTGTCTGCGCATTGAACTGGAGAAGTACTAGGCCTGCTAGGCTAAGTTGCGCGCCACAAAATCTATATATATATAAAAAATAATTGCTGTCCGTTAGTCTCGCTAAAACTCGAGAACGGCTGGACCGATTTGGCTAATTTAGGTCTTGAATTATTTGTGGAAGTCCAGAGAAGGTTTAAAAGGTGAATAAATATGAAAATGCTCGGAATTACATTTTATTTATCGATTGAGGCAGTACGAAGTCTGCCGGGTCGGCTAGTAAATTATAATTTCTCGATGATTATGTCATAAACTATGACAGGAGACGCAATAATGCGACGACAAAATTATATCGCAGCATGCATGTTAGCTGATGTTTGAAAGTGTCTTAATGTACTTAATAAAAAATCTCGTACATTGAATTTCGATTTCAACAATTCGATTAAATAAAACCGGCAGTTCCTAAAAAGTACACCTATAGACATTGCACTATAAGCGAAAAAAATTATTTACTCGAATCGACTAAAACCTATGTTGGCTACCCTCTAGCTTGGTTGAGTCGAAAGGAAACGAGACTTATGAAACTGAGAACCAGACATTTCGTAAACAACGAACAACCTTTTAAACTATTATTCCAAAATATCCAAAGTCTTAATAACAAACAAGACATACTTGAAGCGTTTATAGACGAACATCCATCCTACAAAGCTATATGTCTTTCAGAAACATGGCTAACTCAAGAAAGACTAGAACTCATACAATTTAGTGGATATAAATTTGCTTCATCATATTGCCGCAGTACCAGAACCGGGGGCGGCGTATGCATACTCCTACAAGACTATATTGAAAGCATACAGAGGAATGACATTACCGAGATGTCTGTAGAATATATAATAGAAATATGCGCCGCAGAATTACCAAAAGAAAACTTATTAATTGTAACTATGTACTGGAATAGGAGAGAGGAGGAAGTTTTTTATGAAAAATTAAAACAACTACTAAAATATATAAATAAAAAATACTACAAATTAAATATGATAATAGGAGGCGACTTTAATATAAATATACTACAGGATAATCTAAAAAGTAATCAATTTATAAATCTAATGCAGGAAAATAACTTTACTCAACTTGTAAAAAATGCTACGCGTATTACACCAAATACCGCAACATGTTTAGATCTAATATTCACTAACTTTAACTACAAAGACATGCACGTAACTATAGACGACCTAGGCTTCTCTGACCACCATAGCACAATCCTACATTTAAAAATACCAAAACAATCCAGTATAAAAAATTGGTACACAAAGAAAAGGTTATATAATAATACAAATATATTAAAATTCAAAGAAGAATTGCAAAAACTTCATTGGAATGATATACTTAAAACTAATAATAATATAAACACAAATTATAAAATATTTAACGACAAACTTACCTTAATCCTAAATAAGTGTATCCCACTACTTAAAATTAAACTCAAAACCAAATATAAGAAATATTGGCTCACTATTGGTATAAAAAAATCCAGTATTAATAAAAGATTGTTAAAAATATTAACAACAAAAACAAAAGATCCTATATTAATAAAATATTACAAAAAATATGAAAAAATACTGAAGACAACAGTCACAACAGCTAAAAAACTACACTACAAAAATAAAATGACACAATCTAATAATAAAGTTAAAACAATGTGGGGAATTATAAACGAACGCTCAAACAAAAAACTTAAAAGTGAAAAACATAACATAACACTGAAAGTAGATAATAGCTTAACGGCAAAACCGCAAGAAGTAGCCAATATATTTAACAATTTCTTTGCTTCCATTGGTGGGAAAACTACAACACTTACCGGCAGAAAACGAAAAGGGCTACCGACAGCCTTAACTACACAAAATACACTGTATCTTAACCCAGTTGATCCTTATGAAGTAAACATAATTATTAAAAACTTAAAAAACAAGCACAGCCACGGAATCGACGAACTTCCACCCAGTCTGATTAAACAGTGCGCTGATGAACTAACCTTGCCATTCTATATACTCCTTAATCAATCCTTCGAAGAAGGTGTCTTTCCTGACTTACTCAAAAAGGCCCTCATTAAACCTATTTTTAAGAAAAACGATAAAACTGACCCGAACAATTACCGCCCAATTGCCCTACTACCAACAGCCTCAAAAATATTTGAAAAAGCCATGTGTAACCGCGTTTATGCGTTCTGTGAAAAATATAGTATATTCAATGACAGCCAAAATGGATTTCGCAAGAACCGATCCACCGTTTTGGCTGTCTACAAGTATATCCAAGAAGCACTCACAATTATTGATAATAAAAAATATGCTATTGGTTTGTTATTAGACATGACCAAAGCTTACGATAAAGTACAATTTGATATACTATTAAATAAACTTTACAACATAGGCATCCGAGGTAAAAGTCATGACTGGTTTACATCATATTTAGAAAACAGAGAACAAGTCGTAGAAATAGAACACTACAATACACTAACACAACAAATTGAACAAATTAGATCCCAAAACATACCCGTTAACGCCTCCATACCACAGGGAAGTGTCATAGGATGCCTGCTGTTCTTAATCTACATAAACGATCTCCCTAACCACATAAACGAAACATGCGTATTGTTTGCCGATGACGTCTCTATTTTAACATCATATAACAATAACCAAAACTTAAACCAAATACTAACATCAATACTTGACACCACAACATATTGGATGAATGAACACAACCTGGAAATTAACTTTAATAAGACAAAAATTATTACTTTTCACCCGCGACAAAAAACCCCCATAAATATAAATTTTGAATACAAAGGATCCAAATTAGAAATAGTTAATAAATTCACCCTTTTAGGCCTAGACATAGATACACACATAGACTGGAAACCACACATACAGAAATTAAAAACTAAGCTTTCTAAATTTGCATATGCCCTCAGAGAAATAAAGAAAACAACAGACCTCAAAACAGCAATAGTAACATACTATGCATATGCGTTCGCTTGGCTTAGATATGGAATTATATTATGGGGTAACAGTACAGACGCGCCTTCACTATTTACAATACAGAAGAAACTAATAAGAATACTGATTAACATCAATGACACCGACTCATGTAAACCACACTTCAAAGAACTAAACATCTTAACACTAGCCTGTCTCTATATATTTGAAATTTGCAAATTTGTAAGGAAGTACCCACAATTCTACAGCAAAAGAGAAGACATTCAAACAAAAATCAAACTTAGACATGGAAATAGACTAAATTTACCAACTTCACGGCTAAAAATGCACTCCTCTAGTGCATTTGTTACGTCCATTAAAATCTACAATAAATTACCTGAATACATAAAAAACACAGAATCAAATAATATATTTACCAATAAATTAAAACGATTTCTATTAGATAAAAGTTACTACACAATTGACGAATACCTCAAAGATAAATTTCAACTAAGGAAATAGGGATAATATATTAAACAAGCAGTACTTAAATATATTTATTTACCTTACTCACCGTGCAAACTTTAATTACTTACAATCTATTTGATTAAAATTACAGCAAATATATAAATATATATAAAAAATAAACAATAACAATTAATACATAATCTAGAATATAAATATTAATAATAAATAATTAAATGAATATTAATAAATAAAATGAATATAAATCTACATTTAAATAGGTATTATTTACCTACTTAAACATCTAAATATCATATCTTCCTTTATTTCAATATATTATGTTTTAAAAAGCGCTCTTCATCCTCTCCTCTAAAAAAACTAACTTGCTGTGCCCGACAGGGTCCATAATTGTTTCTCTTTAATTTTACCCACCAGCTTTTGTATACATTATGGGATGCAATAAAGTTATTGAGTATTGAGTATTGAGTATTGAATAGCGAGCACATTTGTTTCACGACCCTGAAATACGCATTTACCAACCAAGTTTTAATAAAGTCTTATTAAATTTTCAGGTATTACTGGCGGAACTGCGAGATACAGAATATTACTACGCCGTGAAATGTTTGAAGAAAGATGTGGTCTTAGAAGACGACGATGTCGAGTGCACTTTAATCGAGAGGAAAGTTCTCGCTCTTGGCACTAACCATCCCTACCTCTGCCACTTATTTGCCACTTTTCAAACGGATGTAAGTACATATAGTAAAACTCTCACGCTGACTGACAGAAACGCGGTCTAGAAGTATGACCGTCAAATTCATCACATGCGTTCCTTATTTATAACGTAAGTAAACAATAAGACGGGATATTATGACATCGGGCTATAGTATTTGAAAAAAAAAGCACAAGCTAGTTTTTAAATAGCTTCTTAGGTACCTTAGGTACCTAAGTAGATATATAATTTTTCCTCTAAGTACGCTCATAACGACATTTTAATAAGTGGCTTCATTCCTCCTAATTTTTCGCTCAATTCTTTCGCGTTTACATATACCTAAGAGTATTTAATAATATTATCATTAAATTACAATATGAACTGAAAAATATTTCTACAAATTTTGATTACCTAATTTAATATATTTGTGAATATTGAGTACATTTTTAAAGTAGAATTGGCGCACGACGTGTGACGTCGGCTATGAAAAGGCAAAATGTAAAAGTTCAATTGAGCAGACTCGGATTTGAAAGCCCTAAGAAGCTATGTACATGTAGCCTTTGGAAAATAGTCACCAGAAGGCCAAACACATTAATATAGAATTATTTTTATCCTGTAAAGATACTGGTATGTAAAGTACATGGTACTATCTATGTACCATGGGTACATCTTTGATTATGTACATATCTCAGCCTCCCCCTCCCGACTATACTATCTAACATCAATAGTAAAATATAACGTTCTTCTTACCTGTTTTTAGTCTCATCTGTTCTTCGTGATGGAGTATCTGAACGGGGGCGACTTGATGTTCCACATACAACAGAGTGGTCGGTTCCCAGAAGCTCGTGCCCGTTTCTATGCTGCGGAAATTGTATCAGGGCTTAAATTCTTACACAAGAGGGGTATTGTCTACAGGTAACTAACAGTCATAGATGTTCCCCATAGTGAAACTAAGAGCGCCACTCGCTACGCTTTTTACATTATATATAATTATTTATTCCTTACGCGCTGGTAACTATAAAAACCTACTAATTAAACAAAATTATTAAAAGCCTATTTATAACTATACTCAAAGCAGCTAATAGAGTGCAGTTAAGGTTGAAAAACACATGTCGCAACTGCCCTTCTTAGTCAACATTCTTGCCAGAAGACGCAGGTTCGAATCCTGCCTGCGATGAATTTTTCCTTCACTTAAATAACTTTATAATCTAGCATGGAAAATGCAAATAAAAATCACAAAAACATAGTTAAAAGGTAAGGTGGCATCGTACAAAATCGAACTAACTGTGAAGTAAGACGTATCGGTTGAGAAGCAAAGTAACATGCTTTTCAATAGATGTCGCCAACGTCACCTTATGAAGTAAATTCACAATGTGTAGGCAAATTACCTACGATCTAGCGGGTGGGACTCGCGGTGGCTTAAAGTTCAGAGAGTCTGGTGTATCTAACCAGAAAACGCAGGTACGAATCCTGCCTACGATTGAATTTTTCCTACACTTAAATAACTCAATCTTTACTTTTACATTAACGTGAAACGTACGTATCATGACCACTTTCACCATATGGGTAACTATAGCTCTGTGTCCTGTTAACTTTTACCTGTTTTTCCAGGGACTTGAAACTGGACAACATTCTTCTAGACTTCGAAGGTCACGTCCGGATCGCCGACTTCGGCATGTGCAAATTACAGATATACTTGGACAAGACGGCTGACACTTTCTGCGGCACGCCAGATTACATGGCACCCGAGGTAAATGCCCTCATAAATATACCTAAATTGATTTAGAATTCATAAACGTTTTTATTTCTTGAAGTTAGTAGTCCCATAAATCATAATCATAAGTTTTACTTATAGGTACCTAAACATTTCTTACAAATATCTAGGTATCCAGGGCAAATTGCACAAAAACACTTACTTGGGTACCTACTTATATATCTACCTACTGCATATCGGCTAACTTCAGACACGCAGTTATTTTGACCGAAGCATAGATAGGTAAGCCGACCTAATGGGATAAGGGCAGAAGGATAGGCGCTTAGACTTAGGATAGGGGTCAGTCCACATTAACTGCTAAACCTTTCGCAAAAAAAAACATATATCTCCATAGATCTTGTCATAATTGATGATTATTGAATCATTGATACATCTGCCAATCACTTGTTTGGCAGTCGCGTTGATTACTGTAATCATGTGTTGCCGACCGGTTAAAGGTGCATTATCCACCATAAATCAACATTGATTCGATGCTTGAATTTGTATCGATTTGGTGGGAAATTCACTGAATTCCCTTCCATTAACAAAAGGTATAAACTTGTTTTATATAGACATAATTTATTAAAAATACAGCACTATTTCACTTACTATTATGAGTTAGGTATGACCCTGAAAGGGCTTCTTGTCTGTGTGTGAAATATTTAAGAATGTAACAAATTAGAAGCCGAAGATCGGGCTCTGTGGCGTTCACTAGGAAAGGCCTACGTCCAGCAGTGGACGAATATAGGCTGATGATGATGATGATGATTTATTTTGTTATTATTTAATTCCAGATAATCAAAGGCTTGAAATACAACCAGACGGTGGACTGGTGGTCGTTCGGTGTACTGCTGTACGAAATGCTGATCGGTCAGAGTCCCTTCAGCGGCTGCGACGAGGATGAGTTGTTCTGGTCCATCTGCAACGAGATGCCGTCCTACCCGCGCTTCCTCTCACACGAGGCACTCACCATACTCACTAGGGTACGTTGAGACGGAGGGTTTATAATGCTGCTATCCCAGAAAGTAGAGGTTTATGGAAATCTTCATACCTACATTGGAAATGTTTCAAGTGTTGGATTCTTAGATTTTTTTACTTACCATCACCGTTGGACTTATCGACTAATAAATAGCAGTCAGTAATATGATGACCCTGTCAGAAGATAATGAGTAGGTACTAACCGAATAACAGTTATCATTGTCAAATTACAAGTCGAGTGAAGTGGTCATATTCATATAGTTTTTTTTTTATTACTTATTTTTATTGTTGTAGTTATTGGACAAGGACGCGCGGACTAGGCTGGGCGGCACCGAATGTATGCACGGAGATATCAGGGATCAAAACTTCTTCCACGCAATCCACTGGGATCGCCTCGAGAGACGCGAGCTAGAGACGCCCTTCAGACCGCGTGTGGTAAGTCTATTATCACTATCACTACATAGTATAAAACAAAGTCGCTGTCGCTGTCTGTCCGTCCCTATGTATGCTTAAATCTTTAAAACTACGCAACGGATTTTGAAGCGGTTTTTTTTAATAGATAAAGTAATTCAAGAGGAAGGTTTTAAGCTATTTAACATTACGCTACGACTCTTAGGAATGGGGCAACGCGGGTGAAACTGCGGGCGGGTCGCTAGTAGTAAATAGATATGGTATAAGCTTTTCAACGGAAATAATGTCTGCGCTAATTGTATAAGCGCAGCGCTCATCCAGGGAACAGCTTAAGTCCAGAAGAAATAAAGGAGCTCACCCCTAAGCAAATCCTGCAGTTTATAGTAGGTAGTCGTAGGGTTTAGCGGTGAATTTTAACACATACGGATGGAGATCACAATGTACAGTCGCAGTGTTACTATAGCCGCAAATAAATTTAAAAAAAACCTGGTTGATTTTGTGGATACCTAAATGTTCCCGCGCAGTAGCACATACGAGTACCATCGCGCGCGCATTCAAACGCCACAAATATTAGTGTTTGTTTAGCTGTCTTCGTTTGTCTTTATGAATTAGGTAATTACTCAGACAAAATCAACAACAACAACATCAATCTATGTACATTATTATTATTTTTTTACAGAGACATCCGATGGACACTCAATATTTCGACAAAGCGTTCACCGGAGAGCGGCCTCGTCTAACCGCGGTGGAGCCCCAAATACTACGCTCCATGGACCAGGAGCCTTTTAGAGGTTTCTCATACACCAATCCTAACACAACGGATCGCTAAATTGAACTCTAACAGATAGAGCGATGGTTGAAATTCTCTTCACATTTAATGGGCGGCGATGCAGCGTCGTTTATCGTGAACGTTCGATGCGTACTCGTCGGTGTATTATTGGTCATTGTATGTCCCGCTGGGCGGTAGTCATTGGCAGTTGTAACAAGTACTTAGAACTCATGAGTAAGTAATAGAAGCCTTTTGGACAGTGGATGCACAGAATCTACTTTTTTACAAGAATGGGTCAAGTCCAAAAAGCTGCTTTATAATTGTTGTATTTTAAAACGAATCGATACCTGTAGGTTAGTACGGTATCAATCAGTTAAATGCATATCAATTGTAAAAATGTATGTTATTGTGTCTGGTACACGAATTGTATTGTTATATAGAAATATTTAGGTGTTAGTTGTAAGAGTCGTAAGTTGGTAACACAGACGCTGTAGATCAATTTAATTAAGTCTATAGTTTTTTTTTTAAATATCAATATCAACAAGCGTTTATTCTCATCCTGTGTTACATGGCTAAAAATTTGTACGGTAAAAAAGATTTTATATATTCAGATTATTCATGTTAATTATTCAATTCGTGCAGAGGAAATCTGATATTATTTGATTTTAAATCATAAGAGGATATATATAAGTACCTTTCTATTAGGCTTTCGCTTTCGATCGAATAAAGCCAAAAGAGATTTTAGAGCAAAATATTAATAGGTATATATAAGTATGAAATTTTTTCTTACATTAAGTAGGTATACATATTAAAACCGCGCACGATTGCAAATAAAATATCGTCCATCTTACCCGGGGGGTCTACTACGAAAACTGAACTGCGAAGATTGGGTTAACAACAAATCTCTGCGTACCGCGAAAGTGTTTCTGACTCCACGTACCTATAGATTAAAATTTTTGTATTTCGTAGACACTAATTCGAAATTTTATTTGAGGTTTTAGAATCGCGCGCGTTCAGTGCTGCGCAATCAGTGCGTGTTGTTATTTCGTTTCGATGCGAAGCTTAGTTTTTGATTTTAATAGTAGGCACCCTGGGCAGTCTTCCAGGCTATCAAGCGGCTGTCATGAACTCATAACATGACAGGTAGGTACTATTGCGTAGTTCATGTCGCATAAAGAAAGAATAAAAAATATTAGAGCAGCTGTATGTGTACAATATTAGTGATCATATAATTTTGTATAATTCTTGTATATTAAAAAATATACCTATAGCTACCAAAGATAGTTTGTTCGGATTGTACCCAAATCGTTTGTTGGATAATAAAATTTAATATACTTATTAATTGCGTTTGATTTTAATTAAGTACCTATATGTAGGTATTATCAGTTTGTCTTACAACGTATAGATACATATATTACATACTCGATACATAGATACTCGTTAATTGTAATTCGCTTTGTGGAGGGACGAGGTGTGTTGTCTGTCCAACCGATGCGAGGATACTCCGACCAGGCGGTTGTTTTGCCTGGCGGGTCACGAGCCATCGATAGTTGCGGTGCGAATGTTACTTGCGCGATTCAGGATTTGCTTCGTCGTAGTTCTTATGTAAATAAATAATTTGGGAAATGAAACAGCCCTCTCAAAACTGATGTCGCCGAACTCGCCGACGATGCAAATATAGGTATAGGTTCTGTAGCATAATAATAATAATAAATATATACAAATAGGTAAGTTAAAATAATAAATAAATGGAATAATAATAATATAATGTGTTTATTGTAGCATTAGTCGTAGCATGAAGTAACATTCCAAGGATATGTAAGAAACAAATGGATTATATGGTTTGGAATGGCAACAAACAGGTGATGAGACAGCTTGTCCTCAAAAACCTCGATCGCCAATACTGTTGGGTCTTTTATATCCGTTTCGAAGTCTTTAACGTTCAAATATAGCTCAGGTTCGCACGGATCAAAGCGCATGTTATCTGGTATACATATTGCTACCTGAAAAAAAAGAGAGCTGATGATGGAAGTACGAATGGCTTCACATACCTTCCTAAAGATCTATCTAATACCTACTATTATTTCGCTTCGCGGTAGGAAGGTAAAACGAAGACCATGGCAAGACCAAGTCGACATCCAACGACGATGCGTTGAATGCAGGCGGCATAGAGCCGTTTCGAAAGTCTTTAGGGGAGGCCTTTGTTCAGCAGTTGTTGTTATAGTTGATATTTTAGAAAGAATTTACCTATATTATTGGTTATAGGTCGACACACATCAATTAATATCACGCTATAATTATGGCAATATGTCCGCCTCGTCTACCTTCTGTAAGTTTAAGACTGAAAGATATAATAGGTACCACCGTATCTAATAATGTTTTTTGTTAGAATGAGACCAAATTATTTACCTAAATAATGTTCACCCCATAATAATCCTCTTTTGACATCTCATGATAAAATAAAGAAAATTTCAGTGCCTTTACCACCGTAGGTACTCACCACTCCATCTTTAAATCCAAGGAACAACATTTCTCCATGTCCAGTAGCGCACGACATACCAGCGCATTCCAATTTCATATGATTGGATTTTATTTCCCGACTAATTCGTTTCCGTCCTGCATTATCTGGAACTAATTAAAAACATTATACCTACTTATATTGTAAATGCGAAAGTATTAAAGTAACTCATTTGTCTGTTTGTTATATTTTCACGCATCAACGGCTGAACAAATTTGGATGAATTTTAGTATACCCTGCCCGATCAGAAAGGGGGATATCCATAAAGGATTCCGAATTAATCACCAAAGAAACATTAAATATTCATGAAAATAAACATATTATTCAAGTTTAAAATTCAAGATTTTTGTGCCCAAATTGCTGCATTTCCCCAAAAACCACATTTTTTGTACACAAAAAATAATAAACCACAGGATGTTTGGCACACCACCACTTTAAGTATTATTCTATATTCTATTCTCTCTTCTATATTCTATTGCCATTTCAGTTTCCTCATTTTAATTTTTAATTTCGTTGTTTTATTTACTCGTTAAGTTTTTTTTACTTGTAAAAGGTTTTATTTCTATCAGACTATTATATAATATAAAAAAAACCGGATCTCGATACCTAACAATACTGTCACGGGTCGAGCAGGGTTTTCACGAACGAATAGTTGCCTAATTATACAATTAAATTGTTGTGGGTTTGAGTGTAAGTGTTTATGTATGTGTCTAACATATTTTGTTGTTGTGAAGGCACCTTTGAAACTTGAGAATTCCAGGTGACAGCAACGTTTATAAAAAGAAAATGAAATGAGAAAATGAAAGTGATAAAATAGCATACCTGAAACAGCTACATCACACTTATTAAACAACACCCAATTCGATGCAATCCCTCTATCAGTATGACTGACAGTCATCTTAAAGCTCTTCGATTCTATATCTTCACATAAAATCTTTCCATACTTGGTTACCATAGAAATCCTGTTATTAAATACATGTATTGTATGTATAATGTCGGATTGATTGCCGTAGTACCGACCTCTTAGTTGGGGATCCCACTTTTCACCATCCCATAGGAGGGCCCATACTATGTTTTTATTTGAGACTACGAAGCAAATGTTGTCTTCCAGTCTAGAATAATATTATTAGGACTAAAGGAGTCTGTCCACTACAACGTATCCATACCATGATCGTACTAGGAAGAGGTCAGACAAGAAACATATTCGTGACTACCACTAGACCGTTCCGTTCCCGTCACGTAGGCACGGAGCGTATCGGCACCGGCAAAATATTTTCGCCGGGCTATTTTTGCTATTTTCTGACGCTCCGGGCATGGCAGTCTCATGCTTCTCAATACAAATAATATTTCTGAACAGGAACCATGTGGATATAACAGGCAGATGGTAGGGCTCTAACACCGTTTTGTATAGGTATGAGACGCTGTTGATACGTTCTAGTGGGCATAGTAATTCGTGTCGTGCTGGTTTCCGTACCTGAAACCTTCCTAGTACGGTTACGGTAGACGGTGTAATGGGCGGACTTCTTTATACTTTATTTTATTAACTACATACATAGTACCTATTCAATAAAATAAAACATACGTTTGTGCTCGGTGTGGGGCCCTAGCAAAATTTTTAGGTGGTGTTGGTGGGAAATTTCTAAGTCGGGCCCCTCCAAATATAATAATAACCCTCCAATAATAGTATAGGTACTCTTTGATCACACCGCTCGTGCCGCCCTAGGGCCGCCACTGTTTGTGCTCTTAGTTCTACGCAATGGATTTTATACAGTTTTCTTTCACTATCCACACTTACTTAAACTTACTAATATTATAAATGTCTGTCTGTCTTACGGTTTCACGCCTAAACAGTTGAACCGTTTTTGATGAATTTTTGTACAGATATAGGTATTAGACTTTGCAGAAGGACAAGGTTTCCGTTTGTCACAAAAACTCGTTTGGGGTGCGAGTGAAACTGTGAAGTCATTTATAGAAACTCTTCCGGAAAGCGACCCACCCCGGCTTCGTCTGCAAATTACTTTTCTTTTGTATTTCTTTCTTTCTACACTAACATGCAATCAATAAGTTCAACTCACCTATACAATAAAATATCTTTCATGTAATGCATTGAGTGTTGTCCGTCAACACAATCATCTGGATTTGATTTACCGTATAGGCGTAAACAATACGTATGTAACCCTGTACCTAGTGGATCCTCATACTCCTCATGTAGGGCAATAATTCTCATGAAATCATTCTCTGTCCAATCAATCTCCTTAGCAAAAATTGTATACAAATAAAATTAATAAAACATAAGTAAACTTAACAAATCTATGTAGATAAATAAAATACATTAGTAGCACCTCTCGTGAATTCTCGTAGCATCGAACTGGATAGAAAGTGAAATCATAATATTGTACGTATTTGTTTGTCTTCACTATCAGAATATCTGGAAAAATTAAAAGAATTTTCTACACTGAATGTTTTAGATTTTAAACAGCACTAGATTTACATTAAACGAGTCTCCCGAGCCCAAATAGAAATTAACGTGAAATGAAGCGCTAGCGAGATTGAAAATTTACGCGAATGCACTAACCGTGAGATATTATAAAACTAGCCGCTATTTAGATGATGCAGATGAATAATGTGATATTACCTACCTACAGTTACACGAATTAAAAATGATTGGGGAGATGTCAGAGCTAAGTAGGATAACAGAAGCAGATATGAAAAGGTTCACAAAGTGTTTGTACTTTTTATATAACTGAGTATACAGTCCAAGTGAAAGTGTTCAGGTGGGCGTTCGGCGGCAGACGAGGGGTCGATAGAACATTCACAGAGTGGATCAGTGCATGTTCATGAACACTCATAATTTGGCAGGGCTGGTTACGTTTTTAATTTGGTATAGATACCATACCACTCTATTATTTGACACAAAAAAATTAATATTCATACATATTGGTAGGTACACTAGATTCCTGGTAGTATTGCATTGCAATTTGGGGAAGTGGCAGATAACATACTTACTAGTATGTACCTACATAACATTCTACCATAATATTTCTAAAAATCATAATTTTGTCACAGTTCATAATCTGATTAGATCCTGTTACTTTAATATTTATGAGTAGGTATTTTTTTTTTATTTGTTGTTAGTAATAATGGTGCTCAGAATATTTTAGAGACATATATATATATGTAGACGTTAGTAGTTTATATTTTAAAATTTCTTTACTTGCAATAATTTTGGATGATGATGATACCTAGTGGTTATCACAACTGCGCTGCAACCATTCAAATGTGTCAGATGCATACCAAATTAACAGAAATTATACACTTTATTTGAATTTTATTAACATGCTTGCTTTAATGTAGGTAAAAATTATAATGACACCAACAGTGGCAAATTTCTAGTGAGATTCATAATAGTCTGGAGTGTGTGTAAGTTGGCACAAATATTGGATGGGTTGGTGTGGTTGCCTAATACTTCTCAATCAAGGCCTACAGTAGGGAGTGAAACAATAATTAATGGAGTTACCTACACACCTTTGTACATATGAATCTTCTTTAGGTTCTTTACCCTACATGTCTGGCAGTGTTCTACCTGAGCTAACTTTACAGATGACCAAAGAATTGAGTTTATCAATATGTCTTTATAATCCAGTCTAGATTTCCTTTGAAATGTGGCACCTTTGTTTATCAAAACTTCTGAAACAATATTTGGCCATAGGTCATGGAGCTGAAACAAATACCTATTAATAAATATACTTACCTACTTAATAGGTTAGATCAAGAATCTTTTAATCTATAACATTCTAGTGTTAGGTCAGTCAGTACCACCAACAAAAATTCAAGCACCTACCTAGTTTTATGTACTTAATAACATGAACCTAAATATTAAGGTCAGAGGGTCGTTTTAGGGGCTAATTACCTCAATATAACCGACTGCAGCATCTTTCCATCTCCTGTTTACAGTCATACAGTTTTTTAGCGATCTATAATCTAATTTTTTGAAAATTATCCATAAAAGTTCAGGAAGACAAGAATACCAGCTTAATTTTACATTCACAAGATTATTACTTGGCATTGTAACATTTGTTAATGTGGAGTTGCTAAATATAATTAGATGAAAAGCGTAGAAGTCCAAAATATTATTGAGATTGGGCCTCCGAGTAGTACACAGGTACACAGTAGGTATTTAAAATGTACAATGAAATTAAAATCGACGAAAACTGAAGTTTTTCAGTGTTTCATGCCATTTTGCCTGTCGGTTGTCTATGATAGGCCTGTGTAACTCTTTACAGAACCGACTCACTGATCCGAATCACTGAAGTGATCCAAAAGATTGGTTCACTCGAAACGTTTCAAACGTATCATTTGGATCTGAAACATTACTTTGCTGAGCGCTCATTTCGCGCGACGCGTCGCTCGCGAGGCGAATGAGCCGCGAGCGAGAGAGACAAATTTGAGACACTGAGTAACTTAACTACTGACTCGCGTCGCGAAATAATTACAATCCATACAAGTCAGAAAGATATAACAAATGAGAAGTGCATCACTCAATTCGTACGGATTTTCGCTGTCGGTATTCATGCACGTAAAAATGACCACTAACGCGCTTACGTATCAAATACTATACGGTCGTTTTTTGCATGTAATGTTTGCATTAACAAGTTCTCATTTACGTTGATGCGGCACTTGTCATAATAATTTGTTTATGTTCGTTCGCGCCTGTTTACGAAAACTTATTCGAGTTCTGTTTAGGGTTTCTTTGCGTAGTGATTATTGTAACTTACTTTTACTTTCTTCCTTTTCATCATAAAGTTTTGTGTAAATGGACACTGGCACTGACTCAGTAATAAACGCCCGCAACGCAACTCTAAGTATGTATTCGAAACATTCTGTATCATATTTTGAGTCGATGATCCAAATGAGCCAAATGAAACATATCAGTGTTTCGGAACATTTCAGTGATCCAGATGCAAATGTTCCAATCGCAAAAATGATACACTTTGCCCACCTTTAGTCTATGACAAATTGTCACGCAACATTGACAAAATTGGCAGCTTATCGTCCGTCAGACAAATGTCAGTGTCAACGAGTCAAGTGTCAGGTAGTGTCCAAATTTGGGACCACCAGAGGAAAGTCTTTCCTCTGACCGCATCTTTTTTTTATTTACTGCATACACGGCATACAGCAGGCTTCTCATTGCCGTAACGAAGAAGAAATACAGGATATAAATGAGGAATAAAGTTTTTTTTAATTAAATACATACGGCATCCCAGACTATGACATACGGTAGTTCAGATTTTTACGATAACAACACGCCACTCGCACTTCCATTATTTATTTTTTGGGAAACAAACAGATAAAATTAAAAGATTATATAATAATTATAGCCACCCACCGTAATATTGCTCCGTTTTAAGACAGCGTGAGGATATATAGCCTTCTTCGATAAATGGACTATCCAATACAAAAATATTTTATCAATTCCAACCAGTAGTTCCGTTAGTCTGTTTTTTAATATTAGTATAGTTAGAAACGCGTTTTTGAAGTGTTATATTTCGGACGTGGTCGTCCTCTTTACAACCAAAACACTGTGCTCGCTGGCAAACCATAAGTTTTATAAATTATAGTAATTATAATGTGGTTTCTGTTCCCATAGGTAGTTGCGTTGTGAACACTGGTGTCAAGCGGCACTGGTGTCATCTCTGGCGGCCACATTGCTATCATTCATTTACGGCATGGTAGACGAATACACACTATATTAGTCTACGATAGAATAATATAGTGGTAGTGGTAGAATTTCTACCATGATCTATGGCACTGACTGAACATTCTTGTGTATTTACAGATGAGTAATATATAGTCTATGGTCAAAACACAAAAGGCCCCAGTAGCCATGCACAAAATATCTAAAAAAAAACCAGTTGAAGTGAAGTTGATAGTTGAGTTTTGAGGTTATGTTTACTATCGTAATATCGTTCATTGTTGTGCCTGTATTATTTTCCGTGATACAATTGGACTTTTCTTCGGTTATTATTTAGAATGGTAATTCAGTGTCTTTTATTCTAATAGTAGTAAAATTTATGTTAGGTCCTGTCCGTGCAATATTTACATCCTGTATGTTATGTCTACCAGTAGTGAACGAATAAACATTAATTATTAGGCTTATCTTTAAATAGCTATTATGAGAAGTATCAGTTGTTCATTACAATATTACTTGTTCCTGTATGCCCCAAAGGGTTGAGCGCACTAATGACCCTCAGTTCCCCGATAGTAGTTCCGATGTAGTAGGGTGACAGCCTATTGCCATTAACCAACAAAAGTTCCTAAACTTCAAGCTGTTACTGACAATTTTATAGAAAAACCCATGAACACTGCTCTAACCCAAGACCCCTAGTGTAGCTATTGCACTATTCATTCAATATTTTTAAATGCATCAATATTGGTACTACATAATAGTGCAAACACAAACATTTTTATCACACTCTATATACAACTATACTTGAATGATTAATCATCCTGTAATAATATTATTCTAATATCAACTCAGTAAAGTCAATTTAAAATTAGGTAAACTCAATATTTTAATTAGTTTGATAACTATTTCCTTTTTTAAAAGCTTACTAGCAATGTGGGTTGCACATAAATAGAATTCTTGTTAAGGGTCCGGTGGAGCGTGAATTGCTCACAAAAATGCAATACCGAAATAAATCGTAATCCTGACAATATTTTATCAAATTATGTTATTATTCAAATTTGGATACCTTTAATCTACATTCCTACGGTACTATTTCATCGACTACTACTTCACTGGAAATAAAAGACCGGAAAATCGTTCCAAACTTGGTAAAGTTATCAAAAATTGCATTAGCTTACATTTAGTTCCGGTGAAGTATTTTGGATGAAATGGTAAAGTAGGAACCTAGATTAACAGTATCGGAATCTGAATAATAACAGAATTTGTTTAAATTACGATTTATTTCAGTAATATGTTTGTAAGAAAAATTAGATCCACCGGACTCTTAACCGGCAACTCTTCTAGGCAAGCGCGCTCCATCGTAGATCGCAGTATCGCTTAACATCAGGCAAACTGGCGATCAAGCATAAGCCTATCACGAATAAAAAAAACCCCTTGTGCTAAGCTAAATGCTTGTTATGAGTGGGTTCACGTTGGTAGTGCAATAGATGGATTTCAAACAGACAACCAAATGATCGCAAGTTACGCAGTTTACGCAGACGCAGAAGCCAGTAGGCTACCACCACTTCTAAAAACTTCTAAAAATATTAATATTAAAACCAATATTATTATTTTTTATAATATTAGTGGCACTCCTTGGGAGAGGCCTACGTTTTCAGCAGTGGACGGCAATAGGCTGATTTGATTGATTGATTGATAATATTAGTTTAGTCAAATTCAAATTCTTTATTACTTTCTTATGTAATTAGGATGTTACAAGTTACTATAAAGTGTGTCAATATGACTGCAAGGGTGCTGCAAATTTAATAATCTAAATGCAATTAGGTAGGTACTTGAGATTAGATAACAATATATTATTATTAATAAGTACTTATAATTACAATTGAAAAAAAATAGGTATAGTATAGTATAGGTTCCTACAATTACTATTATTAGTAGGTATACAATTATTATTTTATTTATAATTAATTTATTATTTTGTATATTTTATATTTAAATAATGTAATGTTACTTATTGTGTTGTGGTGGTAATGGGTTGGTAATTCATTAATTATTTTTTCTTGTCATCGAAAAACTCTTGTAGGCTGTAGCAGCATTTCTGCATAAGAAATTTATTATATGTTATTCTAAATATATTGTAATTTAATATATCTTTTATTTCCTTGGATATTTTATCAAATATTTTTATCAACATAGTATACAGTCCAGAGTGAAATAATGATAGGTTTGAGGTAGGGAGTGATCGGTAATTTTGGTGTCTTAAATTTCGAGGATGTGTATTAAATGTCCTAGTATATTAAATGAGACCTACAACTGTCCATTTGTTCGATGTTTGCAAGTATTCTTATACATTTCTTTTATAATTTAAAAGGAATTTGTGTATCTGTGCTGTTTCCTCTGTCACTGAATGAATAGCTTTGATAAAGGATAACTAAAGGACTTTAAACTGTAACTAACTTATTTTTTTTTTTCAGGCTCGCAATGCAGAAAAGGCTATGTATGTATAAAATTTTATCGTATTTATAAGTAGATGTGTAACACAGAAAAAAATTATACAAGTATTAAGTAATTATACATGCATAGATTACCTGAATGTTAAGCAGGCAATATGTTTCTGACATGCTTCAACATAATTAAGCTAAATAATTGACTCAAGTATAGCATAATTAATTAACTAAGGTAGAGTCCTGAGACCTATTAAAGAAATTAAGTTAATATTTATATTATCTGATTATACCTGACCAACATACCCTAGGAAAGCCATAACTGATGAAGCCAGAACTGAAAAAAGACTTCACACATACCCAAATGTGATCTACTTTTTAGGAAGATGTATTTATTTTTCACAAATAGGATATGGGTTAGATACACCAGACGCTCTAATCCACCGTGAGTCCCACCCGCCAGATCGAAATTTGCCTTCACATTATGAATTTGCGTCTTAATGTGACGTACGAATCATGCCCGAGGTCGAATTTTTCCTTCACAAAAATAACTTTATAAGTATTATGAAAATTAAAAAATGGAAAATGCAAAACATATTATCACAAAAAGATAGTTAACTTTTGTAACTTTCCAGGACCACACTGGCGCGATGGCGTGCAGCGCAAGTACAGGAGGCAGGCGGGCAGCGCGAACGGAGACCATACCTCGCGTCAGAGTGCACCGATCTACCACAAGCCGAGAAATGGAGACTGCAGATTGTTAGAGAAATTGCCAAGAAAGTTGCACAGATACAGAATGGTCAGTATGCTATGTTTGACACAAAATAATTGGGAATAGACAGGTAGAAACATTAATAAAATATTTCATAGTACACCATTAAACACTGTAGAATTTAACAAATCATAGAGTGGTACAATGGGTGGGATCATCACTAACGGCCAGTCTCAATATGAAATCAGTCAGTAGATTTGCTTACTAGAGATAGGATTTTGACTTAAGGTCCATACAAGTAATGTCAAAGTCCTATCTCTAGTAAGCAAATCTGCTGACTGATTAGGACTGGCAGTAAGAGGCCTGTTAATGGATTGGACTCGAAGAGTCCTTGAAACGCCGCCTACAAATCGAGTTACAGTTAGTAACCAGTTAGTCCTTACTAGTTAATAATCTAACCGGCACACACAATTGGTTAGATGCTAAATAATTGATTGATTTTAAATTATTTGAATCAATGAGGCTATGATTACCTTAACATGACATAAGTTTAAAATGTAAAATTTTTCGTTATACTTGCTTTGATATACCTAGTTTATAGTCTTTTGAAATGGAAGATACTGAGGCAGTTTCAGTTCAAAGTGCAGTACCAGAACCTAGTATAAAATCCGAGAATTTTCCTACTGAAGTAATACCTCTAGCACCCACAAACCCACAGTCTGCGTCAACGTCGGGTTCCCGGCGAAGCGCGACCCCTTCAACACAGTCCGCACCAATCCCCCCACCGCCCACCAGCCCAAGACCTAGTACCACTCCACCCGCTGCAACTGCAGCACCACAGTCTCCACGTTCCCCAATACGCAGCATGGCATCTGCTGGACAAACATCAGGAGAAATATCTACTAAAGACTACAGAAGTCCAAGATCACAGAGTATGAAATCGAGCAATCTCGGTAGTAAAATCGTGGATGCAATAGGCAACCTTTTGCCAGAAGACAAAACTCTTACCGAGAATGTTGAAGACTTAAAGGACACCGTAAAAAATCTTGCAAGTGATATCGTATGTTGCAAATCAAATAATTTAACTACTAACATTGATAAAATAGCCACTATGAGCAAAGCACTGACTAATGAAGCTAATGCTTTGAGGCAGTCCATTAAGTGTTTGACTGAAGACATTGCTCGTACTAAAAAAGAACTGTGTTGTCGCGAAATAGAGGAGGACGTCAATTTCCCATATCACTTATTCCTCATTGAAATTATAATAAATAAGATCCATATGAAATGTGAATGTTTCGACATAGATTACAATAACTTAGTTATTTCTGCAGTATTTCTTGGGAAACAACCCATTATACTATATGATTCGTCTTTCGGTAAAATTGAGAATTTCAGCAAGTTGAATGTCGGGAAATCTACTTTGTTTGCCATGACTTATGATAAAATATGTTGTATTAAAGAATTTGAAATAGTTTTGCTTCTAACGAAACAACCTCCATGTTCTACTTGTGTGACACGAATAGCTGAAACTCATATGGATTATACGTGCGAATTTATTGCCTTGCGAGAAGAACTCTGCCAAAAGTGGAGGGAAGAACAACCAAAAGACAATATACTGTGTACCACATCGACACCACTTTCCAAAAACATGTACTATTTGTCATGTTGTGATGGTGAAAATAGAGACTCGATAGGCGTTATAGAGGTGACCGTACGAATGTCGTTTCTAGGTAAAGAGATAACGACTGCATTTTGCGCTTCCCCTAAACCCCAAGGTACTTCATTTCTTCTAAAAGAAGATCACGGCATGACGATGTACTCCTGCCACAAGGTTGAAATGGATGATCAGGGAAAAATACTTCTTGATGAGGGCGTTTTGTCAAAAAAAGCCATGACCTGCACATCGGATCAGCATAAAAGATCGGATAGCCCACAGTCGCAAATGTCTAGTCCGTTGTCTAGACGATCCTATGAACTTACTCCTTATTATGGTAATCATGGTAAGTTTCAATTCTAGTTTAATTTTTGTAAAAGATTTTTATTGTAAGTATTGACAAACATAAAGTAATGATGAAATTTTCTAGATCGAGGGCAAAAGTATGATGAAATATATACCAAGATGAATGTCAACGAATTACGAATAAAAGTTCCGAAGAGCACAAGAGTAGAAAGAATGGGAAAATATGATAAAATTCAAGAATTATGTTCATGCGAGAGTACGCCGTACAACACTGGAGAACAAATTCAATTTGAACTGCCGAAAGATTCGACCTATCCTGAAAAAACTTATACATCGAATTTGAAATACACGTTGAAAGGGCTCGAAAGACCACCTGATAAGAAAACTATAAACATAACACCTACCAGCTGTCCTGTTCCAGTGAATATGGAGAAAGTACTGCATCCACAGAAGGATGTATTCATCTTGAAAATTGGAAAGAAACTAGAAACAAAAGACAAAAAGACAGACCTTGAAATAGAACTAGTTACTCCAAAAGCTCCCTCTGACAAACCTTTAGAAAGTTATAATATTGGTCAGCAGTATAATGGGGGTGATATTAACGTAAAATCCGAAGGCCAGAAAGGAAAACCAAAAGACAAGAAAGGAAAAGGCGGCAAAGGGAAGAAGGGCAAAAAAGGAAAAAAGAAATAAAAATATTATATATACATTTTTAAACTAAAAACAAAAAATATTACAATAAATATTAATGCACAGGAATTAAAAATCAAGACTACATTAAAAAAAAAACAGCATTATTCGTATTTTTTACCAAAAAATAGATTTTTTTCATTCTTCTGTATTTAGCGTGCCTGCCTAGTTATTTTTGAATATAAGTAGGTACCTAACTTTTTAAGTATCGCTAAAAACTGCGTACAATGTGCGGGCGCTGATGTAGGTAATAAAATTTACTTATCACAAAACTTAATTTAAAATTTAGTCTCAGAGAAATGTCAACGTACAATATAATTATTAAGTAAGCGTGTTTTCGCGCTGATCACATTAAATGCACTTTCTGCTTCATTCAGCCGGTCTCGGCGAGTTTCGAATACGGGACTTGAATGACGAGATAAACAAATTGATGCGTGAAAAGCGTCATTGGGAGGTCCAGATTAAGGCGCTAGGAGGTCCGGACCATGCGCGCGTCGGGCCCAAGATGTTGGACCAAGACGGCAAAGAGGTCCCCGGCAACAGAGGGTACAAATACTTCGGAGCCGCTAAAGATCTGCCTGGTTTGTATACTACTTATTTATTGGTCGTTTGTCACATTTCTGACCTAATCTGAAATATCACCTTTGCATATTTCGAATGATCCAATGCAATGACAATTTCTAGACGGACTTATTTCGAGTAATCTGTTGGTAGGTATTTTTCCAATCTCGTATTAAAAAGGAATACATACGAAACAATGTCTATATTAGGTGTTCGAGAGTTATTTGAACAAGAACCTCCGCCGCCGCCACGACGGACGCGCGCGGATCTGATGAGAGACGTGGACGCTGATTACTATGGGTACAGAGACGACGACGACGGCCTACTGATGCCACTTGAACAAGAAGCTGAGAAAGAAGGTTTGTGCATTCTACCTATCTTTTAAGATTTTTAATGTAATAGTCTAGTTGAATGGTTACTTACTTTATAATGTGTAACGTGAAAGATACATTTAGTCTTGCGAAATATGAATGTCTGATCTATAGATGGGTTTCTGCCCAGGCATTTTGGGCGAAAAAAATAAATGCCCTGGCTTAAACCCATCTCTAGTCCGATCGTATTGATTTAATAAATATATATAAAATCTTTATTGCTGTCGATTACGCAATGGACGACGGACGGTTCGGTGAAATTGTCTATTTGTGATAATGTAATTGTGTCAACCATGTTTTTAATTACAGCTATAGCGCAAGCGGTGGAAGAATGGAAGAAAAATAAAGAACAGAATAAGGATCAAAATTTACCCGAAGAAGAAAACATTTATCCAGAAGACGTAAGTTTTTTAAATCGTCGAAACTGGTTTCTTTTTTTCTACTTTTATGACAAACTTACCTTACATTTACTTTTTCTGCTAACACATAATTCTTGTTTTTAGCCGGATGACAAGCGGATAGAAGATGAAGAGGAGGTAATAGCCAGGCCGGCAGTCACCTCACACGTAGCAGTGCCGTCACAGAAGGAAATAGAAGAAGCGCTGCTCAGAAGAAAGAAACAGGAGCTCTTAGAAAAATACGGTTGTATGGACGTCAAAATGGAACAGAGTTGACAAATAGTGGTTTCTGTAAATAAATAAGGTTTTAATATCAATAATGTTTAATTTTCAATGGTGCGTGACTGACATTGGCATGGCCACCATCAAGATTTTAATTTTGATTACATAAAAAAAATTGTCGCTAATTAGTCGCCAAATATCAGAATTAGTCGATCATTGGTTCAAAAGTTATGTGTTTATAGGTGGCCGATCTGGAGAGCGCCTCCTCAGCTTGGGCCAATTTGAATTTCAAAAGCTAGGGCACATAACGAAGATCTTTTTTCTCCCAAATTGATTCGCCAATTAGTCGAAATCAGGCGCCATCAGAATCATCTTCAGTGGTCACAATATTCTCTTCGTTGATGTATCAGCAATCCTTGTTGAAATAATATTTTGATAATGGGATATGTTGATGGAGATCTCTTGTTTAGAAAAACAACTATTTGTTTTTTAATTTACTTTATTTTCGAACAGATTTTTTATTAGACATAGGTACGTATCTAAGCAAAATATACACTATATAGTTGACATGGTCATCTATCCACTGGCTCTATATTATATTGCAATTAACACCATTCCACTGTTATAGGCCTAACGGTTATGTATTTTATATAAAAAATAGGATTCCAAACAAAACTATTGCACAATCTGTTTATTAAGTCGGATGAACAGAAGCCTCCTTTTCTGAGATAGAATACTTTTTTTTTATTATTCATATGAACATAGATTTTAAAGAATATTATGTTTAATGTTCTATATTTTAAAGAAAATGGACATCCGACTACTCTTATTTCAATAGGAATGTATAAACTTAACATTATCGTAAGCTCTCAGAGAACTAATTTAATTAATATTTAACAACACCAAGCCCTGAAACGGAATAAAATAACATCACACTTCAGCGTTTACTAGATCCCATAAAGCAGCGACCCGTTTTGCATTGATATATAATTGCGCGACTTCCCTAGGTTTTATTTTACGCTTTAAAATTATATGACATGTTTAATAAGAATAAAATTTATGCGACTAAAGATACAGGAAGAATCTGAATTATTTACCACATTTCGTTTAGAATGAATATTATTTTTAAGAAAAACACGGGCGTAACCTGCGTTTTAATTTAAAAAATCACGTGAGCATGTTATGCGAGCCAAAATGAATAACATCCCACTTTCCTGAGGGGAGTGGTTTTGTGTTTATTCCACCGATTCTCACAAATATCGCTCAGCTATCTGATATTTGTTAGTTGACTTTTCTTGCAGCAGTCCAAAAGTTTGCTAACATTTTTAAAAATATTTGATAGGCTTACCTTTGACCACAATCTCATCTATTCATAAAACACGTTTTTTAGAAAATTATTATACAAATTAACGATAGGTACTGAAAACGACAATCGGGACGAAGTCAAAATACAAACATCTTATCAGTTCATGACTCTGCTGATGTATCTCAACAAAAACTTAAGATAATGGAGAGCAAAAAAGCTAACAATTTTTTTCTAACAAATAAACATACCTAGAATAATATTATTTTTATAGTCGATAACTTCGAGTCCAAAGAATTTCTTGTTTATTTAATAAACTATGATTTTCGGTATTATAATTTAGCTCTCGTGATATTTAATATCTAAAGTACACTTTGTTCTATATTATATATGTGAATGTACTAAAATTGAACACTAAAACTATTAAGTAACGCCCACAAATTGTTATTCATGGATGAATAATAAAGTAATCCTTTGTATGCACCGATTACAAACGGTTCTGTATATTTAATTAAAAAGTATAGCTAAACAGATTCATTGAATTTTATCAACATTCTTAAGTAATGTAATATGGATTCAAAAGCTCTGTGTGGTTGTTTTGCATGTGATGAGGTAATTTACTTAGCGACAGCAGATAGATATGGATTTTATTCATCATCTCGCGGGGAAACGATGTCATATTTTGACTAAGTAATAAAACAAATCTTATATGCTTTGTATAGCATACAACACTGGTCTCGTTTCGTTCTAACTAAAATGCATTCGAAAGACCTTCCGCCCTTGTCTTTGAACGTGAATTCAGTGTAACAGCTACGTACATTACTTTCTTAGTGTTCCTTGTGGCAATTGAGTCGATGTCTATTGTGGTATACACATAAATGTATGACAGTTTTTTTTATGTTTGATATTCTCACATTTCTCACTTGGAACATTTGAGTTCGTTTGCCAATTTACCAGTGCATCCTTAAAGTTGATTTGTTAATGCTTATTAGTGAATACGACGGAAACACGGTTAAGCTCTGCAGAGACTAAACTTCTCTATAGTCTATCGATAAGTAAGTCACCTGTAGTAAACACAGTACACCCTTACTTCGGCATTAAAATCATATCATCGGATACCAATGTTACTAAAGGCTTGTGGTTTCTAAATACAGTCGGAAGACAACACACTGACTATAAGTCTGTAAGGGAATAATGTTTGTAATTCCTAGATAAAGGTGAGATCTTGTTACTGCCATAATTGAAGGGAATCTTAAGGCATGTTCAAGTTTCCTCACGATGTTTTCCTTCACCTTTTAAGTGAGTGATAATATTATTATGCATAGTGAATATAAAAAATCAGAGGGGAGCTTTAGAAATATGGGGCTATGACTTGAGTCCATGGTTATATCAATAGGCTATCACACATTATATTATATATTTATAAATTGTATAGAAGTTTATGATAAAAATGTGTCATCGCATATGGGAAGGGACACTACAAATTGAACTAATCGAGTTGTTGAACATTTTCTGTTGAATAAGCTAATTGTTTTAAATTTTAGATGACATTATACTGACTTCAATAACTGGTAGGTATCTTTAAGGTCTACTGAAAAGCATTTCTTAATTGGGGCTACGTCCAACATCAATATTATAATAGTTGACATAATTCAATTAACTAGTTAAGAATTTATCACAATTCTAATTTTATAATTTTTACTTATCAATATGCCATTAAATTCTAGCGGTAAGACAAATTCTTAAGCGTTTAGATTTTTATATTTTCCAACTTGCTTTTTGAATACACGCTGTTAGCATGGTCTATCTAAATAATACATATTCGCTATTAATATACTGGATCTGCCTCTCTCGATCACAGAGTAATAAACGAATGGAGTGCTAATGTGAGCTACATATTTATTGACAATTACACTTTAATTATTTATATTTACTATATAGTATGAGATATAGCGGGGATATTTATTTATTTGAATGATAATACACTCTGTATTTATCGTTAAATAACTGACCACATTAGACGCTTATATCGGATTAAAGGTGGTGTTATAATTGTCAAACAGCTAAGCTTTCGTCTCGTTACTCCATTTTGTTTACTTCTCTGTGATATTAATAAGTATGGTTAATGTAAGCTGCACCATTGCAATTAGGACTGGAATAAGTTCTGTTGCTTAGCGTCATTCTCGAAGTCACTCCACGCGTTATTCAGTTCCATGAAGATCATTTTAGCTATGTTCTCGTTAGGCGTACCCATTTGCTGTAAACGAAGTTTTATTGTAAGATAGGCTGATACTTAATCAATATCAATTACTAGGCTGTATTATCCAGATTTTGTCGGACTCTGTTGTACAAGAATATTATTGTTAGAAAAACTTAAGTTGAACTCTGAATACCTACAGTATTAGGTCTGTAAGTGGGACAAAAACTGTCTGTTTATAGCGCATTTGGGGTCCACTGAGCACCAGCCTTCTCCGAATAAGAGGAATCAAACTGTTACCCGTGAAACTGGCCTACTGTGGGCCGACAAACAAATTTTTCAAAAGTTTGAATGGTTGTTACCTTGTCGGGATGCACTGCGAGACACGCTTTCCTATAGTTGCGCTTGACGTCTGCGGGCGTGACCAGCTGCGACATGTCACAGCGCGCCCAGCGGCACTCCTCCCACACCACCGTGTGCAGCGAGCACAGGAGGGCGCGGATGTTCGCCTTCTTGCCTTCCGTCTATAACGTATTGTTATGTAGCAATCCAATATTGTCTAAGATTCTTCTACACAAATAAATAAAATTGAAGAACATTTTTGTAATGTCAAAATATCAGCTTTGTACTGAATGCATATGAAAGTATAATTATAATTATGATACTTATAAAAAAAAACATTTTTTAAATTCTGTCTGTTTGACCCCGTTAATCTCCGAAACGGCTAGAACGATTTTGAGGGGATAGCTGATGTTATAAGGCGTAACTTAGACTTCTTTTATAATACATAAGTATAGGGTATTTTTGCGTCGCGAGTGAACCCGCGGGTGGCAAGCCGGTTTAAAATACGGGGTCACCTTCATTGCAAGGTACAAAATATTATAATAAATATGTATATCGATAGCAGATAAAATCTTATCGGGGATAATACGCTTATGAATCTCAGGACCCACCCATACGTACAATGGAAACATACGTACATACGGAAATGTCCTACAGTTAAAAGTAAGATGCTAATATTCAACTCACCCACTCATGTATCTTCAGTTTTTCCGGGTCCATATCTTTGACCATTTCCTCTTTTCTCATCGCGTTCATAGTCTTAGGGCCAGTGTCTCTCTTGGTCGCAAAGTCATAACCTTGGCTGCCGAGAAGGTCACCAAAAACATCCATGGGTTTCCTAACTTTGTCATCACCTGGAGTTTTTGCTGGTTCGAAGTGAGCTCTACTAAAAAGATGAATATCAGTCAGTTATACAAAAATGAGATGGTGGTTTACCTTCATTTTTATTTAAATTAAGTACAATTAAATGTTTCTTTTTTCAATTACCGATTAAAATAGACTGCGCAACTTGAATTTGATATTGAATGCAGTAAGCACGAGTCACTAATGTCAAGTCAAAAAGTGTTAAATAAAAACAAATAGTCAATGAAACTTAAACCAGACTACAAAAAAAAAGTCATGATTCAATAACACAAAGTTACAATGGTGTCCAGGTTATTATACTTATGTTGGCATCAAGAGATCATTGCGGCATACGACCACGGCTATAACCTGGACACCGTCTGCTAATGGACGCAGTTGCATAGTCAATTTAGGCAAATTATTGTGCTACGATTCAATTTGACTGGGTAAGTCTGGTGCACGCTAACCTTTAGTTTAGCAGTGACACCTACCACACCACACCACCACCACCTTTTAGCAGGACCCACAAAGTTCAATTAAAATAAACAGTATTTATCTGAAATTATACTTTAATCACAACTTGAAGATTTTTCATCTTTCGCGGACCATATTTTAGGTCTTGTGGACCACTAGTTTAGAGGGACTTAGGAAGATCAACGAAACAATAACAAGATGACTATATAGTTGGAGGATCTACTTCTTCTGCTTACTTGTAGTCTGGTTGGTGAGCAGGCGTGTGCGGCTGATGCGCGGGCGTATGCGCCGGCGACGCCCGCGGTGTGGAGCGAGCGCTGCCCGCCGCGCTCAGCGATGCGCCCGGCCCCGCCCCCGGGCCTGCCCCCACCGCCCCCGGCCCCGCCCCCGGCCCCGCCCCCGCCCCTGCCGGCAGTGTGCCGCCCAGCGCCCCCAGCTCCGCGAATGGATCCTTGCGCTGACTCCCATGCGTCGGCTGCGCGCGTTCTAATGGCACGCTCTGTGAACGACCTAACAATGCAAATACAAAATGAAAAATGGATGCTATTATTTTATTCCTGTATAATAAGAATTAATGAAAAAAAACAATGACTTCTGACAACTGAATATCGTCGAAATAAATTTACTTTTTATAATTCAAATTCATTACTCCTTTAATTATAAACGTCACAAAATAAAGTTCAATTATACGAGTGCGCAAGCAAGAAAATTTGATTGTATAGAAATTAAAATATAAAGTTATCTAAACCAAACTTTTACGCAAATATGAGTATAATACAAAATGTGTTCAATATTATAAACAATAGTGACCTTCTTCCTGAATAAGTTGTGGCGTGAGCAACGACTCTATTTTCGGCAATGGGTCGTTGAGGCCGAATGGGTCAAAGTTAAGAGGATCGCTCGAGTTCACATTAACCTTTGCTTCTGGTTGCTCTGTGGGTGGAGCAGGGAGATCACCAAATATGGATTCCGAAGCAAATTCCTACAACAAAATAAAGCATCTTCAATATCAGACTGGTTAGAATTAGGGTAAAAAAAGTAAAAATTCGAACAACCAACGAAACATGACCCACCTGAGTTTTATCTGCCTTGTTGCCACTGAGAAAATCTCCAAAGCTTTCATCAGTCTGCTTCTCCATCATGCCAAAGAAGTCAAAAGAGTCATCACTCTTCAATTTCTTCTCTTGCCGCTGCTCTTGTGGCGGAGCTGCGCCGGAGCTGAGGTTGAGGAAGTCCACGGTATTGTCAGTGGGGGGAGCGGGCTCGGTGTGGGGCTGCGTACTGGGAGGGGGCGGGCGCTGGGGGGGCTGCGGGGAGGGCGGTGCAGGCCGCGACGGCCGCATAGGCCGAGTGGGCTCCGGCTCCCGGGTCTGAGGGTAGTCGGCTGTTACTGTGGGTGGTTACACATATTTGGATAAGTAAATATTTCTGAAAAAAAAAAAAAAATTCTAGGGTGTTGAAGTACGCCACGCTTTATGCTGCTTTTACGCTGACTATATGAATTGTATAGTATGCTAAATTAAGTACTTTTCCGAATTTGGACACTAAACACAGTTGAAGATTTTCTTACCTCATGTTCATTAATAGATCCACACCACTGTGGATCATATGTATGCATCGTTGTGAACACTGACAATATTTATTTTACATTATAGTGATAAATAGACATGCATTAAAAGAAATACTTCTAATTAGGTATATAAATTCAATAAAATACATATCCAAAATAAAAAATGAATCCTGTGCATAATGATGCACGAGTTGCGACCAAGATGGTGTGCATTTATTTACATGGGAGTGTGGGATGATTTGAAGGTTAAAACAAATTGAAACTCGTGATATGACGAGGTTCATTGAGGAACACATATGAACCTAAAAAGTGACTTTCATAAGCCGTATATAAGGTTCCGGCAGTGTCCGAATCCCTAACACAAACAAAATACCAACATGTATTGGAAAGAAACAAAATTAATTTTAACTGTTACAAGTATAATTACTCTACCGGACGCTTAAGAAAATACTGGCTTAGGTCACAATATAATGCTATTTTTATCCTCCTAAAAGAGGGGCTTTATAAGTTTAACGTGTGTATCTATCTGAGACATAATAGCTGCCAAACGAATGGACGGATTTTGATTCAGTTTTTTCATTAGAAAGATGATTTAATAGAAAGTGTTATTAGCTATGATTTAAGAAGAAATTGAACAGTCGTTTGAAGATTATCAGCTCTTTTCTAGTTCATGAAGGGATGTGAGCAACTTCCACAGGTCTCTAATCGCTTTGAAATTTGGTATCCTATTACTTCAACGATATTGCAAGAGCAACCAATGATATGATGATGCGTGTGTTTCTTTTTAATTTTAATGACAGAACAGTTGCATGCTAAAAACGAGTACTTCTGGTAAAGTCTGAAGGCATGTGATACAGACAAGCTCCCATCAATTGGTATGAACAATTATTTGTTTAAATTGTTAGACCATGAAAAATAGAGACTAAGAATTGAATGCTACCATATCGTTATGAGACACCACCATTAGACTAGTAAAACAATATTTATGCTATAAGTCTCTCGTATTAAATAAATTAAAGACGCCAAGTGCAAGTAGCAAAGTCCGCAGTGCAAAAGTAAAATGAGTGTAATTTCTATTAAAATGTTCATCGAATGATTGCTAACACACAACACTACGACATACTTGTTTTTGGAACTGCGGCGGAGCTCTTGCGAAGATTTGCTGCATAAATACACAAAATAAATATTCACAAATATATTGTTGTGTAGATTTACAATATCTATGTACATAATTTATATAATAATTTGAGACTTTGTAGAGTAGCATATTATCTGTCCTAGTTATTTTTCAAATACTTTGTTATCAATACAAATCCGTTACATTGTTTGAAAATTGGAAAGCCACACACTTCTAGTATTCTAGTCAAAACATAATAAAAAATAGAGATGAAGCGGATAGTGGTTTAGCCAGATACCGGATATTCGGCAAGCTACGAAGTCGGAGCGCCGGATATCCAACTACCGGATATTCGGCGATTTATCGCATTACATGACGCCATCAGTTTGATTTGAATATTGGCGCGGTGAACGATGGTGTCCATAACCTATCGTAGTATGATTTGCCTTGTGTAAAATAATGAGATTTTAAAAAATTTAACCATCCGGAATCCGGCCGGGTACTAAATTACTATCCGGTGTCTGGCCGGATAGTTATTAGTTTTAGTTACCGGATATCCGTTTCATCTCTAATAAAAAAATAATATGTTCGAACTTACCGAAGTTATCGATAGTCTCGTCTCTCTCCAAGTTGGTAGAAAACAAAACATCTGGTGTCCTTATCGGGAAGGAGTGGTCCTCTTCCCATAGATCTGAGCGCGGTTTACGCCGCTCACCGTTTTGTACCACAAGGCTTATCACGGCGGTCGTATTGTTCGAGAAGTGGTCATTGACTGGTAAGGAGTCATCTATTCCGTCGATTTCAGACCTTTTGAGAAACATAAAAGTTACATCTAGATATTTTTTGTCAATACTTAGAGGCTTTAAAGTTAAGACACAATAAGGCGTGGATGCTTCAGTGAGCGAAGTGCGAACGAAACTGACTTAAATTTTTGTATGGCCAATGATAAGTGATCCCTAAATAACTTATTCGGAAATCGATATATATATTTTACAACACAGATTCTGTTTAAATTTTTAGTTGAATAATATTAACAAAATAAATGATATTTCTTGATAAACACATCAGTTGAAAATGAAAGTTGCGTGTAAATTGAAAAAGATGCTTAGAATCCTTACCAATATTATAAACGTGAAAGTTTGTGAGTATGAATATATGGATGTTTGTTACTCTGTAACGGCTGAACGGATCTGGATGAAATTTGGCACGGAGATAGATTATAGTCTGGAATAACACAGGCTACCTTTTATTCAGGTCGGACCCAATTCTGAAGTCCACGCAGACAAAGTCGCGGGCAGAAGCTAGTATTTGATATTTCAGGAAAATAACGTGTTTTTTTGTTAATTTATTATGAAGTCTGTAATACTCAACTAACTGGCTCATTTGTCTAGTGTTCCCAAGCGCGACTGCTACGCTAGAGGTCCTATGTTCAATTCTTAGGTCGAGCAAAGTATTATTGGGCTTTCTATTAAATTCTCAGTAGCAGTGGAGTTTTGTGCCCGGTCAGTGGCAATAGGCTCGCCCTCTATTCATCATCATCATCATCATCATCAGCCTATATTCGTCCACTGTTGGATGAAGGCCTCTCCTAGTGAACGCCACAGAGCGACGAAACCCGATCTTCGGCTTTTCTCATCCAGTCACTGCCAGCTGCCTTCCACAAGTCGTCACTCCACCTGGCCGGCGGGCGCCCTACCCTACGTTTGCCTAGACGCAGTCTCCACTCGAGAACTGGTTTACTCCAGCGTTTGTCGGTTCTCCGACAGTAGTTGAAGTATGTCGGAAACCTTAATTCTCTGACGGATAACTTCATTTTATCCCTCAGAGAGACTCCGAGCATAGCTCTCTCCATAGCTCGCTGTGCGACTTTAAATTTGTGGACCAGTCTCACCCTGAGTGTCCGTTTCGGCTCCGTGGACGCACGCATTGAAGACTTTCGTCTTAAGGCACTGTGTTATGGATGACAAAAAGACTAATTGCAAAATTTTCCCCAGATAGACATATTCTTGAACAAATTCGAGAGATAGACCATCTACGATAACCGGCTTCGGGGTAATAAGATTGTTGTACATAACCTGTTTTATCTATGTTCATCCCGAGACCGATACTTCGCGAGGCATCAGCTTAGTCGGTCAGCATCCGTTCGAGATCCTGCAGCGCCCCCTATTACAAGGGACTTAAACATACCGGCGAACAGTGAGTGTACAGTCAACAGCCCATCATAGTATCCAAAACTGGAAAATTTCTTTTAATCGAATTTTAATATAATTTGACAGTTTATGGTAAGTTGATGTGCTGGTGTCCGTACATTCCAACCCTTCATATCCCCCCAAAATAGTATACGTTTAATTGACAAACCTCTTATTACTTAGTAACGTGTACCTACTCTCTGACTATGACCCCCAAAGTCTTTGGCTGGGACCGCCCCTGTCAGGGAACACAGGCGTAATGGATATTTAGAAATATGTATACATATATGTTTTAGGTTACCTAGTGAACTTGATGTGATGGTGGTCGAGCGCGAGGTAGCCGGTGTGGAAGTGCAGCGAGAGCACGGGCACGGCCAGCACGCGGCCCAGCTGCTGCCGCGCGTGCCACACGCACACGCACACGTCGCCCGCCACCGTCGTGTCCAGCGCCACGCTCACCTGACAACCGACAACATCTCTTGTTGACTTGGACTTCATGGGATCTAAAATCCAAGGGCATCTCGCCTTGTCGTGGCGGAGAGGCTTAGTAACCGTGGCTTGGATACACACGGTGAAGCTAAGTGGAACCCCAGGGAGGGGCTGCTCCTGCGGGCTTAGCCCAGGAAGCCCGCTTTCACGCGCGCCTCTCAATGGCGATGGGGGGGAGTCCAACGCTTCACTCCCCCCTTATATATGTATAGATGGGGGCCGTAGCGACGGGCCATCACCAGTCGGGGGCCGCGGACGAATTGTCTGTTTCCCGTGCCCCCGACGCAGCAGGTGCAGGAGGGAACACCGTGTGGTTTTTAGTCGGTAGGTCACCCACTCCGATACGCCCCGTCGCCTCCCCGGGCGGCGGAAGTCCATGAGGATTTTCCACACGAAACCAAAAAAAAAACGGAAGCCCGCTTTGGAGCGGGCACTGTAGGTTGCGGTGTCGCATGGGAGGCACCGCAACTGAGGCGGGCCGCGGTGTTGTGTGGGCGACACTGCGGCTGAAGGTTGGGGGGCTGCGGCGGGAGAGGAGTAGTAGTATTACGGTGCGCTGTTCTCCGTAATCTTAGAGTTTTACATTGGACATCCGCGAGATCGATCCCGTGATCCCACCACTATGCGGATGGTGGCAGTGGTTGTGGTTTCAGTCGGTATGCTGGCAACCTGGCCAGAGAGCTCGACATAAAAATCCGTCCGGCACTCAACAAAAGTCGATGATACTAATCAAAATTCCACCGCGCAATCGCAATTGCTACACACAAACTAAAAATAATCATTAGTTTTCTTTCTAACTAAGCCAATGTTCGGTGGAGTAAAAGAGACAAAGCGAATTTCGCTACACTCGGTAGTTTTTTTTTATTCGTAGTTCGTAGGGTTACGCTTGACCCCCAGTTCGCCTGATGATTTGGATATTAGCTGCGCATTGAAAAATAAAACTACTCTGGGAGACATTAAGGTCTAATAGATTGTTAATATAAATTACGATAATATCTACGATCGAAATTGCAAGCCGGATCCATTCTAAAAACGAATTTTTAAATTAATTCAATTCAAATTTGAAATCTAATTTATATCAGTTTGCGTGAAAATCTAAAAACAGCCTTGTCTTATGACTTCACGGTCCACTTCGGATGCTTCCACAGACCTGAATATGAAAAACACTTCCAAGCTATACAGTTGCACTCAAAAATGACACCTATAGCGACGGAATACGGATCGTCCAATGTACATAGGGTCATCAGTAACAAGTAGGTATGTATAATTGTGTAATATACTCACTTTCCCCTCCGCCATGTTATACAGATGCAACCTGTCATAGTCTTGTAGCGTAGACAGCAGCATTCTATCTTCATTATATATTTCTATATAGGGCCGGCAGCCGTCCCTCGCTTTAGTGAAGAGAGGAACTGGCTGTATGGTCAGAGATACTAGGGTCACTGGTCGGAAGTGTGGAAGAATTGGTTCTGGTCTGTAACAAAAGCCGTATTTCAATTAATTGTTTAATTTTGCAATGGATTGCAGGATGATACGCATGTCAACAGCAATGCGTTTCAATATCACTACCTCGTGTTAGCCTGTCTTAACACATAATTATGACGTCATACATTTTAGACAATAACCATCACACCTGTATTCCCCGAAGGGTTAGGCAGAGGTGCACTCACACTTCCCCGGTATATCTAGGTCCATGTAATTAGGGGCGATCCTATTAAATTGCCATTAACCGGGCACAAATATAAACTCCGAGCTGCTATTAAGAATTTCATCGAAAAACCCAAAAACACTGCCCAACTTGGAAATCGAACCCAGGACCTATAGCAGTCACACTTAGGACCACCACACCATGCTAAAAGCTTACCTAATAATGTTAGAGAGATAGTAGAGGTATCGCAGCTGGCTGGGCGGCATGTTGATGGGCGTGCGCTTGACCGCGAACATCTGTAGCGCGTCCTCGGGCACCGTCACCAGCTTCGCGTACAACAGCAGCCCACACACCAGCATGCACGACATTTGCTTACCGTCCTGCAAATATAAAAAATGCACACAAAAATGTTCACAGACTTGAAAAAACGTCTGATATAAAGTTCTGTCTAAAAACTGTGTGTTCAATTCACTTTGTTCATTTCGCTTCACTTTTTGACTTCCACTTACAACTTCCATTACTTTTTTTCAGGCGTAAGTTTTCTGGACGAGTTTATTTTAAAGAAAAGTGTTGGCTCACACAAATTCTCACATACCCAAACGTCCAGACCCTAAATCAACAGTTGATTAGATAGTTACTATCTAACAGAAATCGATCTAGCGATCTGAAAAGCAGAATCCATTCGTTCAGACACTGACCTACAGAGTTTAAGAATCACAATATGGCAGCACTACGACAATAATACATCATGTAACTTACACATACCCTGAAAGTTGTTTGTTCATAATCGGCTACTGAATCGATTTACTATAAACACTTGTTTTGCGGGAAAAGGACAAAGAATCACCTATCAATCCCCCACCAAAAACTTTAATAAGCATTTAAAGTTTAACTTGGAACTTAATTAGGCGTAATATATTAACTTGGAATATTTAAATTTAAATTATATTTTCAGAAGACGAATTGTATTAACTAAACCTGTTATTTTTAATAAATCAAACACCAGTCGAGTTCGCATCTCCGAACTTATTGGGTACAAGAGTTCCTTCAAGTAATGTTTGCATACCTGGCAGGTGATAACAGCCGCTTGCCGCTCATCCTTTCCTAAGTACTGGTACATGTGCTGCAGGAGTGCGTAGAATGGCGCGAGTAGAGGCGCGCGGTGTACGGGCGTGGGCCACAGCGCGCGGCACGCGTCCGTCACGAGCACGTGGCGCGGGAAGCTCAGCCGCCCGCCGCGGCACGCGTTGTAGATACAGTACTTACCGCCCGGGTGACGACTTTCTAGGTACGCCTGCAAACAGCCCGATTTAAAACAACCCCTCGAGGCAATAAACGGTACCGTCTATGTCCCGAACGACCGACATGTAGCGAAATAGATGATCGTCTTTTTCTATTTAAGGTGAAGGCGTTCGCTTGGCCCGCCGAAATTCAAATTTCAATTAGTTTTTCGCAATTTGTCGGCGGACCGCGGAGTATCTTCAACAGCTTTCTGTTGAGAGCTTATTCTTGCACCTCTTTATCCGTCGCGACCTTTATCCGCCTCATGTAACTCTGTGACATATGGTACCTTTTTTAAATTAACCTTTATCCCCTCGACATCTTTTTTTATGCGTTATTATAGAACCCGGTAATAAGAGTCTTGTATGGTGGTCTGACCACGATATTTAGAGAATTGAATTATTAACTCTGAAAATCACTGACGATAACGCGAAAAGAAAGAGAAGCATCGTCATATCAACTGAAAATCAATAAATATTTATTCTATACAGTTCTTGAATGTTTAGATTGCTAATACGAACAATGAGGGTAACAAAAATCCTGTCTCCTTTCTTTCAATAGACCACCGAGGGCCCAACCTTCTAAAACCAGGCCCTTGACATGAGATGACGTGCCGCCCTGATTTCGTGTTGATTTCTAAAAAGTATATCAGGTTGCAGGTTGGACACAATGGTTTCGCCTTTATTATTAAAAGCATAAGTTTGAATAGTGGTCAAATACATACACGTTCTAGAGAATACATGCAAAACTTACCCTGACGTCATCAATATGGTTGGTTTTGTAGGCGCTTTCCAACCCCTCTGATGGATAAGGCATCACGATTATACGACTAGTAATGTAACTAATATCCAAATCTGTTCTAGCTATGGACCTGAAAGAGAAAAAGAGAGATATTATTTCTTGAACAATTGATGATGATCAATTGATTTGAACAAGTGATATTCAATTGAATATAAGTTATAAATCACTCCATCGATACTAGTCGATTTAGAGCCCAAAAATAGATTGATTGAACAGAATGAGATCGAGATATGAATCGATTAATTCAGCAAAGTACGCAGGGGCTCACGCATGAGAATACAATTAATAAAAAATGGGGTATACAATGTTTTTATCTGTACTCACTGTTGCACAGTCTGCATAACCTTCGAAGAAGTGTCTTTTAAATTCTTAAGGAAGCTGCCAGCGCCTCCTTTGATTGACGAGAATAGTCCCCCCGAGTTTGCGGGTTGCGGCGGCAACGGTGGTTGGTAGTGGGGCGCGGCAGGGGGGCGCGCAGGTGGTGGGGGGCGGCTGGGCTCAGGAGGGCGCGAGTTTGGCACCTCCTGACTGTTCGACACTGGGTCTTTGCCAGCTAAAATAAGAAAAAAATAGATTAGAGCGCCGATAATTTAGAAAATAAAGACTGTCGCATAATTGTTTGTGTGAGGGATAAAACTTCATGGAAATTAAAATTACTAATGGAGCACTGGCAAATATAATGAGGCTTTATAAAAAACTAAGTTCTTGAAGTCTTATCCTGTACTTGAAACATTGGTGTACATGACTGTCTATTTCCTTTATATACAAGTAGATTATTTGATGATGGCAATTATGAACAGTGACGTCATCTTACCTCTTTCCATTTAAAGAGGACATGTCACTTTGTGTTTTTAATCACACCGAAAACACCTATTGGTATTGAGTGCCATCACTAAATAAAAGAGTAGATAAATATTATATAAAAACTAGTGTTTCTGTCATCCGAGTATCAAAACAATACAAGGTTCGACTATCAAACATTACAAAAACAACATTTAGATTACTAGATATTTATTTCTAAAATTAAATATCTTACATGTTTACACTTAAACGACTAAATAGTAACAAAAATATTGCTCGTTTAAACACTATCTCTTTAATTAACTATTCGAATTCGAATATAGTATAACACAAATCACTATTATTTTTAAAAAATCACATGTCTTTAATCATAATTATTACCAAAAAGTTTCAAAGAAAAAGATTCAAAATCAGCGAATATAGTTGAAAATGTCTAACATTACAACAATATATCTTTTAAAAACATATTATATTGGAACACATTTATAAAAATAAACAAATATACTTACCTATTGGTAATAGCAATATTTACACTGCGCAATGTTGGCCCATTACTATTAATCGTTAAACGTTATGATAAACTAACACGAGATTCAAATATTAATCGGCACTATTGTGTAGCATTTCCCACTCGCTCCGACGTTGTTATCGGGCGGTATTGGTATACGTAATTACAGGCAAAAATATTAACAGCCAGCGAATGAACTCTTCTCTTTGTTAATCTTCTATTGCGAAACTGTGCATACGCGTAGTAGATGAAATTATTTAATATTTAATTCATATTCATTGCTAATATTGATTGTTATTGACTGGTGAACAGAATTATGACTCCCATGGTCGCTCCATTGATTTAGTTTTTTATCAAAGAAGTAAAAATAGTAAAAAGCGCCAACATGGCCCAGTGCTTACAAAAGCCGCATGAATAATGCTTTAAAAAGTATTTTTTAAAGCATTACTTTAAAAAATACTTTTTAAAGTAATGCTTTATTAGTGAGCAAAATACTAACGTTTTTATATTAATGTACACCTTGATCTAATATACATAAATATGTATTCAAGTTAAGAATAAAAATTATTTAAATACATTGGGGCTAATGCTTATTTTACTAAATGAAATATGCACGGTTTTATGCATGAATATAAATTAAAAGCACCTTAATAAACATAGTAATTGTATCTTAATTTGCTGACGCTGATGGCATAGGTACCTACTGCCAATGTACTATTAAACCATTATTTCTGTAGCATATATACCTGGAGGTCTTATAACCCTTTTAGATTCATAGTAAAACAACAAGGAATCTTTGTAGTTTAATACATCTGCCACGATTTATTCATATTTTCACAGCTCAGTTTGATTTGGTTTTCTAACACGTTTCGGACACCTGCTGTTTAACCATTTGACTGCCAGTCGTGTATACGTTAAACCAAAATGTGCACGCCACAGACACGACTGGACTACAGATTTCTATAGAAAATTAGGAAGCTTGGCGCCAAGGGCACGCTTATTCTGTTTTGACGTGGCGGTCAAAGGGTTAAGTTGGGCGCGCGCAATAAACACATGCGCACACATATGTCTGTTTCACTGAAATGAGATTGTATTGCCGGAAACAGCAGAGCTTTATATTATTATTCTGAATTAATTTGTTAGTAAAATTGACTATTATTAATAATACTTAACAACGTTAGACTACAATAGCTACAATAATAAATTTTAGTGAATTCATTTCGAGTTTACTGCGTGTAATATTCGGAATGGAGTTAAAATATAAAATTAAAATTAAATGCACTTTTCCTAAATTAAATTATAATAAGTACAAAAGTACTATGTATATCAGAACCATGTTGAATACTCTATATAGTTTATGTAACGTAACATAAATCTTAAACTCGTAATTACATAACAATTATGGTAACTAATTAAATCCTATCTACCGACAACTACAATTTTGTACCTTTTTACGGAATGTGAAAATAATGTTGGAAGTTTTCCTTATAGTATTGTAGCAAGAGCAACATTACATATATTATAACTATACATAATTATAATTACATAGGTACTGTCTTTGAATTACCTAAGTTTAAACATTGAATGGATATTTTAATGGAGTAAATCTTGAGCGTACCTCGTGTTTCAATAGAATCTGCCTTGTCATTTAGCTGGTTGAAAGGCTTGCGCCTAATTTTCCCCCTATATTCTCCCCTTCTACTTCAAAAGCTACCCAATGGAATATACTAAATTCTAATTATAGGACGGACCTACAATACCCAGACCCTAGAGTTATATATGTAAATGCCAAGAGCTTTTAAGAATTGTAATTACTTATTATTGTCATCGTTTATACTGTAAAGTAGATTGCAATAAACTGGTCCATATAAATATACGTTTGGCGGAGAGAATACTACTTGCAAAGATAAAAAAAATAGTTTAAAAAATATATAGATAAGTACATTAATTGCATCATCAAAAACATAAATTTTAGTTAACAATTAATCTTCTGGCAAAAACAACCAATGAGTGGTTTACAAAAATAAAATATTCTAAAGGCAATAACAACATTATTAAATATAGTTAAACATTAATAAATAAAAAACAATGAATACTCATCATTGCGAGCATATCCAAAGGTTCTAGCAAGCGTCAATGTGTGATGGGTGTCCGATGCAAGGGTTCATGCTAGCGCAGCGGGTCATTTAAACGAGAAAACTATTGGGCACCCGAAAAAGTTGAATACACCTAAAATGAAAAAGAAAACGTGATATGTATTGCATACAATTATTCTAAAAGACCGAAGTCCCGCGCCTCTTGCTCTGCATATTAACGAATCGTACTACCGAGTCGCTAATATTCCTTCGTTAGCGAACAAGCGTTATCCTATACTGTTATAATTACGTATGTAACACAATCAACGTACTACATATCTGTCAATTGATTGTAAACATTCTGCTGCACTCTTGTTTTTCTTTTTAATACTTCATATTTATCTGTTACTTATCAATCAATTTATTTCTTAGACATAACCAAATTAAACCACAGCGCGGTTCAGTAACAGAAGAAAGAAATATAATAAAACTCTAAAGTAAGAATAAGAGGCGGAGGACTTTTGATTCTACAAACAGGTACATGCAATGTGTTATGATCATTCAAAAGAAATAAAATATAAGCACTGATTCCATGTTTAACAGGCTAACATGCATGGCAGATGTTCCATTCAAAAATATTGTTTTAAAACAAGTAATTCTTATTCATGCCTCTTCGTAATTATTAGTAACGTTAGATCTTATACGCTGGGCCTAGTCAAGAGTTTCCATTTATCTTAGTGTAGGTAAACACTTCAAGATTAGATATTTGTATTATCGTAATAGATAGGTATTTGAAACATAAATAATTGTGAAATTAATTGAGAGCGGTATATTTAATTGATGACAATTATATGCAACATTTTCGTAAAATTGGCATTAATTAGACAATTTGTGACTTCATTTGTCGCTGGAATTCCCGTGTCTTATATACGTATGAAATAAAAACGAAGTAAGCATTTAAAAAAGTATAATAAAAGTGTGTATGAAAATACAAATTAACCTTAAACATCTTTTAAAACCTAATATAAAAGGATACATCAATAGAGTAAATAAAGAAACAATCTGAGAAGTCTGAGTGAAGTGAAGCCTTACATATTATAACAAGATTCTCTATATGTAACGTCCAACACCCAACTGATGGAGCAGATCACGCTAAACTACGGACCGTAGGTATTCAATTCGACGCAATTACGACGCTCTTAGGCATCACACATACATAAGTAGCTCAGATTAAACGACTATACTCTATTTCACTGAAGCAAGACTTTACTTAACTTATTTTCAAGGAATACCTAATTTCAAGCAGTACTTATTACAGTAAATGCAACAGAAATAATTGAACAGTGCTTAAATGAATATGGTAAAGTACCAAACAAACATACAATACCTAATAAGTGGAAAAAATTATAACATAGGTAGAGATATTATGAAAGTGAAAAGGAGACTATTTTGTTGTGTTTATTATCATTGGCACCATAATTGAAGGAAATAACTACAATTCTAACAGAGACGCACAAGTATAAATGGCATTATTGTGCCTACACACGGCAAGTTTATCGTTTAATCCGCATGATATACCATTGGGTGTAATTATAAGATATGTTATTTGCATTTATTTAGATCTGGTTTTCGTATGTCCTAGGTGAGCAGCGCATTACGTTATGATGCTATAAGACGCGAAATCTTTAAAACGATCGCAACACGCAATCATTCAACACATTGCTACTGCTGACAACGCAACGCACTGCGCAGTTGGGACACGATTATAACTACCGAATGAAGGTTTAGTGTAGGAATTTGTTAGTATTATACAAATCTTTACAATGTCGTGCCTGCTAATGTGCAACCAGTTTATCTACAGTGCGTACCATCATGTTAGTTAAAAGCAAACGAGAATGTATAGTTTAGTAACAGAGCACATTTTTATACCCACATTTGTCCGCGCACGGAGCGTCCAATGAAAGAATCACTTTCAATATCTGTGCAACTCAAAATGCGTTAGAAATAAAATCAAACCACTGCTGTGAAGAATATACTCATTTATTTATCTATATTAAGCTCCCACATGACTAAATAGTAATAATGCACAACAGAAATAATGATTCAATGACATAAAAGTAAGACAGTGTTTATAGAAACACCATTTTTTGTGATATCAACTAATCTAATGACAAAAGTTTGAACGTTAAACATCATGTATACTAATATATCATATATTTCTACTCTAATTCAATACTTGTACCTCAGTTTAACATATCATTTCCTTATATTGTCTGGAAAGTCTGGACTAATCCATGATTTTAATCATAGTGTTTGATTGTATCAACACAATTATAATTATAAGATGTGATAACAAGAAGTGTAATAGAATACACCGATCTAAATAATAGACTAGTTATATACACACAAATAACTTAAAATATAAGAGCCAAAATATATACTACGTGACATGTGCGCGAAGGTGCCGAAGTCACCTCAAGCCACCAATACCGTTAAATGCCAACACACGATGAGACGTGTCGCTACCGCAACCAGTGTTAGTTCACATTATCTCTACTCTCAATGTGTTATTATAAGCCAATATATATAATTAAACATATGTAAATATCCAGATTCAGTACCACTGTACATTTATCTATATACTACTGGATATTTATGTAATAATTACTATGATGTATATGCTATAGAAAAATAATATACCTAATATTAGTAAGGGGTTTAGACATTGGTGTGAAATTGTATATAAAGCCCAGTAAATTACAGGAATGTATAGACAGTTTAATCATTATACCTAAATTATAATAAAGATTCTAACTAGCGACAAGGATCCTATCTAGCTATAAAAAAGGTATGCATTTCATAAATGCACACTGACTTTTTTGGTAAATTCAAAGAGAATGTTAGAACTGGTGAAAAATTTTGTCTATTGATTTATAATTTTAGTGACCATCCTATTATTCCTATCACTGTGAATATATCTTCAAAGTCTTCATTCAAAATCAGACTTAAATATCAAATTAAAGCTTATTAACTTTCACTGTTCATGAAATACCATGGCTGATGTTGCACTATGTAAATGCGGTCTGAGCCTCTTCTATACACATCAAGAAATGCTCATAGTAAATTTCTAACTTTACCACGACAGGTTAACGCATTGAAGCAACATAAATTAATCAATTTTGATTCAAGTCAAATAAATGCTATACTACCTTATTTCATTCAGAGAACAATTTATTCAACATTGCCTTACCTTTGGTGATGTTCAATTTTTGGTGATAATCAACATTGGAATGTAAATAAATCTCACATTTTGTTAAATAACCTTTCTAAGGAACTCAAAATAAATATGTGGAAAAATAAAAAATTTGAGTGTAAAAAGTCAAAAAATACTTGACCATTTTTAGCTCGAGTATTTAATGCAACAGAACAGAACGATGGTTCGTAGGGTTTATGGATAAGTAATACGCGCGCTCGCAACTCAACGTAAACGATTTAGGCGATTCTGTTTCGAATTTATCACAAAATGTTGAATGTGCCGCGTCACGACATTTCTCTTAGGATATGGTAGTGTAATATTTACTTGACTTCTTATTACCTGGCGAGCTAGTGGCCACAGATTGTTCAACTTTTTTACGCTCAAATTTGAGTGGTTGCTTGAGATTGACATTATTGGACTCTGCTATCGCCGCCAATCGCTCCAACACACTACTTATTGTCAAGCGCTCCTCAGGGTTCACTGTTAGACAACCACCTGGAAACAAAACATCACTGTCACAATTTAATTCAAACATTAGATATAATTACTGGAACAAGTTATTTTACTCACTTATTATTTCATGAAAACATTTATAGCGTTGATCATTGGGATTAAGATTATAGTTTCCATTTAGAATTGCAAGTTTTGCAGAATCTTCAAATGGATGTTGCATATAGCATAGTGTATAGAGAATGCATCCTAGAGCCCAAACATCTACACTGTGATCAATTTTGCGATTATCCCAAGTGTCTAACATTTCTGGTGCTCTGTACATAGGTGTAGTGAACTGGGCCAACTGGAAAAGGAGAAACAATTGTTCAATAAAATAGGCTCTTTTTTTATGGGATAGGGGGACAAACAAGCAGACGGAATGCCTGATAGTAAGCGAGGTGAGGCAAGTGAGGCTGTGGTATCACTCCGGTCGAGCCGGCCCATTTGTGCCGAAGCATGGCTCTCCCACGTTTTTCCTTATATGTTTAAATTAATTAATTATCCATTAAAATGAGTGCACACAACTTACAGTTTCCTCTAACATATTTCTTTGATTTGCACTCCATGAGGGGTTTGGAGAATACACATCAGTTGTAGCTGAGCCAAAATCACACAATTTTATTGTACCTATAAAATAAAACATTATTAGATCTTACACATACTGTATATTTATTATTCAAAGAGCATAATAATCAAAAGCATTGTGCAGTTATTATACTAGACAGAAATGTTACCTTCATTAGATATTAAGAAATTTTCTAGTTTGAGATCACGGTGTGCAATTGGGGGCACTTGTGCATGCATGTGTTGCACTGCCCGGCATGTCTGGTAAAACACCCTAAGTATTGTTGGGAGCGGGAATGCCTGCCCTCTGTTCTGGAGGGCTTCCATCAGGCTTCCCCCACTGCACAAATCAGTCAACAACAAATACTCTCCCATTCCATGAGATGTCTTCGCCATATCAATAAAAGATGCTGCTATATATTTGATTATATTAGGATGACCTGATAATTTTTTTAGTATGCTAATTTCTTGTATAATGTTTTTGTTTGCCTGCTCATCAGCTGCCATTAGCCTTTTCAAGGCATATTCTGTGCCACTAGATACATCTTGAGCAACAAACACAAAAGCAAAGCCACCTGCAATAGAAAGGACTAGGTAGGAATATTGTCAATGAACCAATTCTTGTATTATTTTCCTGGTTATTATGATAACTTCCTGGTTATTGTACAATTTTCCTATTTTATTTGAAAAATTGAAACTGAACATCAATAAATTTTTATTGATCATATTTTCTATAATTATGTACCTAGTAACTTACTACTTTATTAATACACATACATAAAAAATTATAATGGACAAAGTTGAACTAAAATTGTTTATGAATGTAAATGACTATAATATCTGTTATGTAATGAATTTGCATGAACATAATAATAATAAGTATTTCCCTAAGGGTTTAGCAGAGGTGTACAGACATATACCGACAGTTAGTGGGTATGTTTAGGTCTGATGTAATAGGCGATCCTATAGCACAAATCTGAACTCCGAGCTACTACTGAGAATTTCATAGAAAAACCCAATAACACTGCTCCTGGGAATTAAACCAAGGCTACAAAATATAAAATATTTCTCAGTGTCTAGACAGGTTTCTAATCTAGACAATTTTCCTTTTCAATAGTAGTGATGAGTTACCAGGGCATTATGATACAAACATGAAAATATGAACATGTTTTATGACATCATAGAACTGCAGCCAAGAATCAGTCCAGCAGTCTTGTCTTCCTCTATAGCTGTAAATGTTGCACTACATATAATATGCTTGTTGAATATTAACACTTATTCATCCTATTGAAAGATTACTTAAAAAACACGGAATAACATTTCCTAACTATATGATACAACAAACTGGTACGGGTTGTAATGTTTGCATGTAGTTTTTTAATTTAAATGACCTCAATACATGTAAGATTTGTGAGTCAAACCTTTAACATCTTTCTCCTCCGAGCTCTTAAAATTAAAACTGGGGCCCACCTAATGTGGCTCTCTGACAGACCATAGGGAAATACTGACCAGGCATAAGGTGACACTCTGAACGACCATATAGATAAACTAATTCAAAATAAGTATTACATTACTTACAGGAAGATTTTTCAAACAGAGTGGTACCTAACTAGTGTTCAATGAAGGTCCTATCGCTAAATACGGCTAAATTATACGATTATCATAGTGTATCTGCCTCTTAACCAGAACAACACCAAGCATTTAGCTAGACAATGTACCCTTACGCCCCCAATTTCTATGAAGTTAATACGTGTACTGCAGCAACCGACAGGGTAGTCAGCACTTACAAAATAAACACTAATGTTTATGTTATTTTCGGTGGAGCATGAAGTTATTGATACAATTTGAAACTGACTTACCTTCTGCGATCACCTTTTTCACTCTCAATTTCATATTTCCAATTTCAACAAACTGACCAACAAAATCATTATCACTGCCACCATTAGCGCCTCCTGAGCTAAAATAGCCCATGGCTGATTTAAAGACGCTCATTTTGATATCTATAATAGTGATTTTACTAAATAAATTATGAAGAAAACTGTATTTTATCAGCACCCTTCGCCCAAATCCATTTTACAATGGCAGAAAAAAAAGATGGACAGATTTGTTGGCAAATGGCAGGAAGAGAACAGTGTTGCCAAATTAAACTTATATCAACGTGAATTGATTTCAGTGCTTTCATTATCGAATACCTAAGTATCGGATTTAACATTAAAAAATTGATAAAAATTAACAACTTTAAAAATTAAAGTCAGTACCTATTGACGACGAGGGACACCAACAAGTCTCCAGTTCAACTGTTCAAGTCTCCCTCCACTTCCTCCAAGTCTCCAATTTCTGTTTTCAGAGCAGGTCTTCAAAGACATGGTAACATTGATAAACAAAGACAATATATTATTTTTAATTTAAGTAGCGGTGTGAATTTTACAAGTCGGTAATTTTCCATAAAACTCGACTAAACATTTGACATTGACATTTTCTTGAATTCATTCTTTCTTGTTTTCTTTTCTCATTCTCACTTGCCATTCCATTTCATTTTCTATCTATAAACAATCTGTGTCTGTGGTGGTAAGATCATTTGGAAGGAAAGCAAAGCAAACTTGTTAATTTATTATTTGTTATTGGCATTTCCTTCTATTACAGTTTTATAAATCGTCTGAATTCCACACAAAAATACACCGGACTGATGTTTGTCATTCCTGTGTGAAATTATCAAACATGGGATTTGAAATCAAAAGATTTCAAGGTGACGTTGATGAAGAACTCATTTGTCCTATTTGTTCAGGAGTTCTAGAGGACCCACTACAGGTTTGTGTTAATTAATAAATTACTTTTAGTGAGAAAAGTTTGTATATCCTTATGGACGTGTGTGTTTATGCATGTAGGCCCCAGCTTGCGAGCACGCGTTCTGCCGTGCTTGTATAACTGAGTGGATAAGTCGCCAGCCTACCTGCCCTGTGGACCGACAGGCCGTCACCGCGAGTCAGCTCAGACCTGTTCCCAGAATACTACGCAACTTACTATCAAGGTGATTTCACAACATGTCATGGTTTCCTATTGATTTGTAGGTCACATATTTTGTAAGGGCTTATATAATAAATACCTGATTGTCATAATTAATATTGTGTTGTAATATCCTGATAATGGATTCTATCAAAATAATTGTTTCATGTTTTGAGTAACTGTAGTAATAATGTTCATGAATCAAAAGATGTATGCAGAGGAGTCTATACATTCTATAATCAATAAACATATTATGTTACTACAACATAGTATTCATAGAGTGATAACACCATTATAGAAATGCATTGGGAACATAATGAAACAAAAATTTTGATCCCATTTTGATTTGATCTCCCTTTGTGGCTGGCATATATGATATCTGTCAGAGTGATAAGTTTCCAGTTGGAAACATGTACTTATTTATTATGATTTTATCTGTGCTTGTAATATTGTTGCATCTGTTGCTTGTAATATTCAAATGTCTTTGTATCAATGTAATGTTTATTTTACAGGTTGTGTACAAGTTGTGACAACGCACCACATGGGTGCAATACTGTACTGAAGCTGGATTCCCTGGCATCCCATTTAGTTGAATGTATGTTTATGTTTTATCATATATTATAAGTGGTTAACTGCCTCATTAGTCTAGTGGTCCCAAGTGCAAATGCTTCGCTAGAGGTCCTGGGTCTGATTCCCAGGTTGAGAATAGTGGTTTTTCTATGAAATTCTCAGTAGCAGCACAATGTTTGGATTTGTGCCAATGGCAATAGGCTCACACCGTATTACAAAATATTATTACTAAAAATAACTGGTGCATCTGACCCTGAGTGGATTATTATGGATAAATTAATTTATAGTGCTAATGTTTACATAGACGAGAAGAAAATGCAAACAAATTTTAAGCAATTAAGAAAACACAAACCTATTATTTATCCTTTTAATTGATTTAAGTAGTATCTGATCTATATCAGTCCTTATTTTTTTATCTACCAATGTCTAGCAAACATATTTCACATGTTAAATATGTCATAACAATCATCATTGTAATTCGGAGCAACAAGTTATAATAAAAAACTACTAGGAACATACATACTCACTTTGTTTGAGAGAAACACATTTTTTCCAAGTATAAATTACCATTATTCTCATACATTTATTTATATTTTGTCTTTTGGCAATTCATTAAAATTACGTTTCTAGGTGAAATATAAAAAAACAATTGTCAAATCTTAATGGTTTGATGATATCATAAACCTGATCTTATCATTAACCTCAATAAAACCCATTAAGGTTCAAAGTTGTACTGCTGATAAGATAGAGTTAACATATAAAACATTGTAAAATCTTTAGTATAATTATTGTTTTTATTTTATCTTGTCTACAGGTGAATACAATCCCAAGAGGCCAATGCCATGTGAAGCAGGTTGCGGACTTGTTATACCGAAAGATGAACTGGCAGAGCATAACTGTGTTCGAGAATTACGGGCACTGATTGCAACACATCAGGGAAAGCTAAATGACTATGAACAAGAATTGGCTGAACAGAGACTTGTCATAAATGAACACAAGCGAGAATTGGCATTGTTAAAAGTATGTTGTGTTTATGTGTGTGTGCTGTGCTATTTTAATAATTCAATGAGTATGGTTAGGTTAGAGTTGCAGCAAAACATAATAACACAAAAATAACATTCTCTGTATAATTTACTCTTTGGCCTAACATCACCATCATTTATTGAATATTCTCATTCAGTCAATGTAACTGAGTAATGGAGCCAAACTTACAAATAACAGCTTGTGTTTGATTATGATATAGTGATGCAATATAAAAAGCAATAAATATATGTATCTCATATGAAATCAAAATAATTATAAAACCAAGTGTAGCAGTATTACCAGCTGTTTGATGATGTCATTGATATTGTGTGATATGCATATTATATTATTGTAAATACTGTACTGTTAGCTGTAACCTGTTGTCTCTTTAAAAATATCCATATTTCATCAAATTCATACTTAACAATTATTGTTTAACAAAAATGGAAGAAAATCATGTTCTGACACTGACTGAAAAAAATACTGCAGAGTGCTGATAAATTTCTGATGGAATCTTATACTAATTTATTTCATAAGTTCCTCTATAAAATCTATGAAGAAATGCTCTATATTTTTTCCTGAAAATTCAACACAAAATCGATTTTTTTTTCACCTTTTAATAATTACATGTCTGTGTCAGGAATTCATGCGAGCGATGCGACTATCAAACCCTTCAATGCGTGCCCTAGCTGACCAGATGGAGAGAGAGGAAGTGGTGCGCTGGGCCAACTCATTAGCGCGTGCGAGAGTTACTCGCTGGGGTGGCATGATCTCCACGCCTGATGATGTCTTACAGGTTGGTATAAAAAGAAAAAAAATATTGTCTTACTGTTTTGTTCTTCCTTTTCCCTACCCAAAACTATGTACTACACTGTTTCAAAGGGGCTGCTGGTGGTACAGTATCAAACTGTTACAGGTTATACATTATTTTAAACTGAAATCATTAATGTTGGACATGTGGATTCAAATTGCAATTCAAAAATACATTAATTATTTTTTTTTTTTTTTATACCAAGAATATTTTTACAGATGATGATCAAGCGAAGTTTATCAGAATCTGGCTGCCCTCCTCACATAATAGATGACCTTATGGAAAATTGTCATGAACGGCGGTGGCCACCTGGCCTATCATCACTCGAAACCAGGCAAAATAATAGGAGGCAAGTTACACTTAAAATTGTTGTAGTGTCATCTACCGCGTTACATACAAACCAGACGGAGAAATCCTGAATCGCGCAAGTGAAGTTTGCAACGCAACTTGCATATATACAGTCGCCCGACATCGGGCCGAGGCCCGCCAGGCAAAACACCTGCCTGTTCGGTGGATCCTCCCTTTGGTTGGACAACACACCTTGCCCTTCCACAGTGGTTTCCTAATATTAGGCCATACATATCTTTAAGTCGTCAGCCTTTCTGTGGCTTTAACTCCTGAATGATCAAAAGCTGGCTCCTCCACATAATACATAGTATTTATAGTGCAGGAAACTCCCTATAACATTAATATCGACGTGAAAAGAAAAAGCTTTTTGTGTGAAATAAGTTGAAAACATTACCAATCAATCGGAAATCAATATAAGATAATTATTTAATTACAGATTATATGAAAAATATGTATGCAAAAGAGTGCCAGGAAAGCAAGCAGTCCTTGTTCTACATTGCGACAACACCCACGTGGACGAACATATGATGGTAGAACCGGGCCTTGTGATGATCTTTGCACACGGCATAGAGTAGCATAAGAACTAACGCAGTTAGTGTTCAAGTGGCATAAATTATAAGATGCTCTCAAACGTGTGAACATTGCGTGAATTGGATGCGGAGGTATTGATGATCCGAAGTTGAAGCATTTGTTTGATACTTGTAATAAAGTCTTATTGGGATCCGAACTGAAGTATGCTAGGTTTTTTGTAGATAATATTACTGTGAACAGGGTAAACTAATGTTTTGATACGATAATTATCCTTTGAGGGCCGTGATGTGATGTCTGTGTATGTACAATTTATATTTGTCCGTCCAATCAGTGCCTCCGCAGGTCATTTACACGTATTGTCAAGGTCGCCACACTCTACATTACACGCGCGGCGATGAGGAGCCGACCTGGATCTCTGAGCGACCACGACAATGAACTCTGCCAATTCTATTAATAGCTCTAGAATTCAAATTAATAAAAAAACAGCCATAATTTGAGTTGGCATTTTAATAAGTATTTTTCTGGCAACAGTAAGACCAATGATTATTGTACAATAATATACAAATCATATTTGATATTGAGTGTTGAAATATTTTTAGGTATGAAGTGAGTTTCTAGTATAAAATAACATTGGATTACTAAACATTCCGAATAGAAATGAAATAAAAATAATTTACTAAAGTTTATAGGTTGATTCAATGTTATGGAATTCAAAATTTAAGTATTAATTAAATATAGTTTTTTATAAGTTTTTTTTTATATGGATTTAGTGATTGAATGCTGTGTTATGTTTAAAAAAATACAATAGTGTTTTCTTGTTTTTATAATAATGCCTTCATCTTAGTTGCAACTACATGTTATTGTTTACCTTTACCATACTTTAACTTCATAATTTTTCATTGCTTTGTAATTGGTATCATATGTTATATATTTAGCTCAATCTTTAATTAAATATACCTATTGATCACTAATTGAAGGTTACGTTTTTTATTCATAGTATGCTCAGTAATTTGTGCAAGTTTATAGTCATAATCGCTCACACTAGTAATTTTTTTTAATCATTGTAGGCTTACACTGGATCGCCAGTTAACCTGATGTTAAGCGATACTGTGTATACGATGGAGCGCGCTTGCCTAGAAGAAACCGATTCACTCGTGATTTAAAGACACCGAGATTATATCTATCAGGGAAGACCCACTCTGGAAGTGCATTCCACATTTCAAATGTTGCTTTTTCGTGCTTCTACATTAGGCAATTTGTACTCAAGTGAAATACGTTCATTACGATGAACAGTAACAGTACTTGCACAGGCTACTACGTGATGTCTGCACCGTCCTTATCATACCATACACTCAGTTCGCCAGTTTTATTAGGTCGCGATATTAGTGGACGAGTTTATTGCTACAATTTAAACTCCGAGAATTATTCGAATTCAGGGATTTCATCGAAAAACCCATTAGCACTGCTCGACCCGGGAATCGAACCCGGGCCCATTACTCATACAGTACCTACATTATTACCAAGCGGCGGTAGCCTAATGACTAGGGCGCACGGTGGGCTGAAAATCGGCTTTCATAGACTTAGGGATTTCAATTTTCAAGTACCGGATTTTTTGCCGGATATCGCTTCTATTAGTTATTACTATATTCAAAAATGACACCCGAGTTAATTCTGCACAAAAACGAAGGAATTATATTTTTTTTACGAAAAATTTGTATGAAGCTGGTATGAAAAAGTTAATTATCTCGTAAACAGCAAGGAAAACCGTAATATCCTTACAGGTGGTTATAGTACTAATTATTTATGATTTTTTGACATATGTTATATAATGGTTATCGCTGCTAATTTTTTTTTTAAAATCGTCAAAATAATTTTATTTATTTTTACATATGAAACGGTTCCTTTTAGCGTTTAAGTTGAGGTACACAGACTTTTAACAACACGTAACATAAAATATTATCACTCCTATGAATATATTCAGGAATCTGAAGGAAGGAAAGAAGAAGGAAGAAAGAATTCAGAGGTTTATAGTGCATCCACACTTACACAACTATGTTTGAGCTAGATATTTATCAATGCAAACTGAGTTTTAGTCTTCTAGTGAGTCTGAAAATAAGTGATTAAGTAATTACAATGATTTAGTCTTCTAATAAGTCTGAATAGGTGATTAAATTATTGTTAGTGATTTCTGATAAGTAAGCTAATTTGTTGATTAGTTTTGTTATGAGTTCTAAGAATTTTTTTGACGACTATAAATTTTCTTTAGCACATCTTTTAAAACTCTAATTAGGGTAGTTAACTAATTATTGACGTTTTGCAATAAAAGGGCTAAAATTTTGCTTTATAATTTAAATTGTCCACAACTGTGTAACTGCTAACACTAATTTTTTGCTCTGCGACTATAAAATCTTAAAATGGAAAGTTTAATCACCAATTTAGACTTGTTTGTTCTTCTAAAAAGTGAGAGTACTTCATTTAATCATGAAGTATTATTTGATGCAGTTGTATCCCGCATAGGCGATTGTCTTTCTGCCGAAGATCGAGTAACTCTCAAAGAATTTTGTCGGAAATTCACGCGAGCTGCTTTACAGAGGTGGCAGAAATCCAACCGATTCCTTGATAACTTCAGAAGACTGTACGGAAATTGGCTGCAAGCAAATATTGATTGGCCAAGTTGTGTGCAAACTTTAATTAATCAAGAACCAACTAGTGATGAGATACCAAGAGCACAATCAGACTTTCAATCAACGCCATCATCATCCGTTGGAACAATGACAAAAAGGTCCCGAAAACCATTCGAAGATTTGGGAAGTAAACAGAAAAAGAGAATATCTGATGATCATACAGGCGAAGACTCCAGTGAATTGGCATATGCAGCTGCAGCGCGTTTAAAAGAAGAAGGGCATGACGATATCGCATCTGTGATTGAATACATGATGAAAAATCCTGAAGCAGCCGTTAAAATTAAAGAAACGCTTAAGAAACCAGTGAAAACAGTCATATTTACACCAGAGAAAGCGCTTGGATTGCTTCTTTCACTAAAACTGTCAAAGTGGCAATATATTACTTTGCGAGAGGCTGCCATTCGTGAAGGTGCTAAGGATATTTATCCATCCTACTATAAACTGCAACAAACTAAGCTTGATTGATATCCTCCGAAGCAATCTGTGTCAGTTACGGATTCCTCGGCTAGGATTACACTTCAAGCTTTACTTGACATCACGGTGACGAGGATCCTTCAAAGTCTTCCTGACTATGCCGATGTGCAAGATAAGCAGCTAAAGCTGATATCCAAGTGGGGATTTGATGGTGCTTCCAACCAAAGCCGATACAAGCAGAAAATGGAGGGCGAGCAAGATGATGCAAGCATTTTCATGACCTCTTTGGTGCCACTAAAACTGACTGATGGAGATAATACTGTATGGACGAACCCAAAACCATGCTCAACTTTGTATTGTCGTCCAGTTCAGTTTACTTTTTTAAAAGAGAGCGAATCAGTAGTCATTGGTCTCAAAAAACAAATGGATGATGAAATTCAGGCCCTTATCCCCACACAGTGCAGTAATAATAACATGGTAACTCATCAACTAATGATGACAATGATCGACGGCAAAGTCTGCACGTACCTTTCAGAGGTCAGATCAAATGCATCGTGCTACTTGTGCTTAGCAAAACCTACGGAAATGAACCGCTTAGATGTTATAACATCAAAGACTGTGTGTGCTGACATATACAAATTTGGCTTGTCATCCCTACACGCACGTATAAATTGTATGGAATGTCTGCTACATATTGCGTACAGGCTCGACTTCAAACGGTGGGCAGCGAGAAGTAATGAGGACAAAGAAATGTTGCAGAACAGAAAAAAGATTATACAAAATAAACTCAAAGATCAGCTCAATCTGTTGATTGATATTGTAAAACAAGGCTCTGGAACTACCAATGACGGGAATACCGCTAGAAAGTTTTTCGAGTTTCCCAATAAAACCGCAGCTATTACCGGGTTGGACGAAGATCTTATTAAAAGATTTGCTGTGATTTTGCAAGCAATAACATCTAGCGAGAAGATCGACGTCATAAAATTTAAAGATTTTGCCCGCAAAACAGCTGAAAAGTATGTGGAATTGTACGATTGGTACTACATGTCCTCAACCGTACATAAATTATTAATTCACGGTGCTGACATAATCGAGCAAAATGATATTGTACCGATTGGGACTCTCTCGGAAGAAGCCTCAGAGTCTCGAAACAAAGATTTTAGGAGGTTCCGGGAACATCATTCGCGGAAAAGAAGCAGGCAAGATTGTAATCAAGATATTTTAAATATGCTTGTTGTTTCTTCGGATCCTTTCCTAAGTGCACAAAGGCCTAAATTAGATGCCAAGAGAAAGCAGACCTTTTTTGATGAAACTCTCGACTTGATTCAGTTTCAGGAAACTGAGTTCGAGTTTTTAGATGTATCCAATCTGGATTCTGACTCAGAATTGGAGTCCGACAACGAGAGTGATAAGGAAAATGTTTAATATTTGATTTTTTTTTTCTATTTTTAAAATATTTTTCTTGTTTTATATATTTTTAATATTTGGGTCAATAACATTCTTCATAATTAACAATGTTCTTAATTCATTCACTAAAAGGAACCCTTTCATATGTAAAAATAAATAAAAATATTTTGACGATTTTTTAAAAAAAATTAGCAGCGATAACCGTTATATGACATATGTCAAAAAATCATAAATAATTAGTACTTTAACCACCTGTAAGGATATTACGGTTTTCCTTGCTGTTTACGAGATAATTAACTTTTTAATACCAGCTTCATACAAATTTTTCTTAAAAAAAATATAATTCCTTCGTTTTTGTGCAGAATTAAGTCGGGTGTCATTTTTTAATATAGTAATAACTAATAGAAGCGATATCCGGCAAAAAATCCGGCACTTGCAAATTGAAATCCCTATGTCTATGAAAGCCGATTTTCAGCCCACTGTGGGGCGTCGGACTTGCAATCATGTGGTTGTCGGTTCGAACCCCACCCATTGCACTACCAACGTGAACCCACTCGTAACACAAGCATTTAGCTTAGCACGAGGGGTTAACAAGAATACTAGTAATGTGCGACCCACATTGCTAGTAAGCTTTTAAAAAAAAAAAAATATATGTTCGTAACTTACCAGTCGCGCTGAACACTACACTAATGTATTGCGGCAGAGGTAGATCGTAAATAACTGAAAATAATTTTAGTTTTCTCTCAGATCTGAGTCCTGACTTCCTGAGTACCTAAAATTAATTATTGTACTAGTACTTATCTATTTCAAACACAATGCGAATTGTTATATGAATAAATAAATTTAATTGTGGCGAAATTGAATTCTGTCTCCAATTATGAGATGAATTTTTCTATAAATATAAATCATTGTGTGGTGTGTGGAAAATAAAGAATACATAAGTATAAGTCTTCGTTCGAGCCTATGAATAAAAAAAACGAAGAGGGGTTTTTGACAGTGATTTCAAGGCTGCATTGACTTTAGCTATCTATGCGCCCCTGGTGAGATTTTTTTAACACCCTCTAATATAAAGTTTTTAATAGTATTCTACTCAGGTACGACAAAATAAACCATGAACATGAATGATCGATATATTATATTTTTTTTACTGAAGTGAAACGGAACGTACTAATCAAACGTCAAGTTTTGCGGGCTGGCCTCGGCCTCGGGCTCGCTGTCTGTCATTGATCCAATGATGTCAAATATTTTTGTTTGTCATCTTCAACACAAACTTTCTGTAGTTATTGGAATTTAAATCCTCTAAAATGTCCGAAATGGATGTAACTGAGAGTGGGAACGATTGTTCCAACGATTTGTGTGAGTTTCTATTGATAACTAGTGATATGGTATAACAAAACTTACAATAACCTAGCTTCTATGCACCGGCTGTGGGGCAGCTTGTATTCAACCTGGTTTTATTTCTTCCAGTGCTTCTGGACCGTGTGTTTTTGCGCCTAGGAAATGCAGATTCTGATGACCAGCTTGAGAGCTGTTTGAACAGGTTCCTTCCACCTGTAATTTTAAAACTATCATCATCTCATGAACAGGTCTGACTTGCATTATTTACATAAATACTTATGAATGGTTAACAGTAGTTGATCCTACAAGGCCTTGTTTATTTATGACATTAAATTAGTATAAATAATGTGTTTTTTAGGTGCGCACCAAAGTAATGGAGCTGTTGGTGCATGTAAACAAGAGAGTAAAGTGTCGAGCTGATGTACAGCTACCAGTGCAGACCCTGCTGCAGCTGTACAAAGATCCAACATCCAACAGCTTTATTATTGTAAGTATAAATATCATCAGCAATCACAAGTGGCATTAATTAAAAATAATAGAATACATTACTTTAATTGTCATAAACAATTTGTTCCATACATTTATACCAATATAATATGCTATGATCAGAAGATATTTGATGTTAATGCCACAGTTTGTAGCAGGAAAGTGTCCGATTTGATATCTCTGTGATTCTTTTTGTACTAAAATTGGAGGTAGTCATGATAAATTCATCTATCTCTTGACTATAGGGTTGCCATCTGTCTGAGTTTCCCCGGATTTGTCTTAGTTTAGAGGGCATTCAGGGAGTGCCCGGGTGGGGTTTTGAGCAGAAACTGTTTTCAAGTTACCTCTTGCTACCAGGTGGACACACAACAAGCGCATTGGGTCGCCACATGCCCCGTTCAAGTCTGGGTTCTAAGCTCCAAAATCTGCCAGGGTTTTTCCGCTTCTTGTCTTTGTTACCAGATTTTAGAGGTTCCAACCCTATTTAATTATATTATATAAGGAGGAAAATATAATTTCTTTGTTTGGATTGTCAAAGAAAAACAATAAAAAAAAACTGTCACTCTGACTTAATTTGTTGACAGTTATTTTTCTTTAAAACATGTTATGTAGTTGGGAAAAGTAGGTACCTAGAAAATTAAGAATTAAAAACCTTCGTAACTTCGTAAATTTACGTAATAAATTTAATTTCTTTATTTTCAGAATTTTACAATCATATACATTACTATGGGCTTCCCAAGATTGCCCCGTGATCAGCAGATCAGTTTAGCTCCATCGCTATTACAAGCTATTGAGAGCAAACCACAGGGACACCAGGATGGGTAAGAATAAGAGATGGGCCAAATATTGGTGTCTCTGAATATTTGTCAAAATTTATCTGTATGCGAAATGGATTTGCATTTGTCAAGCTTTTAAAACAAATACTAATATTATAAAGAGAAAACATACATATTTCTTTTTTTTTGTAATGACTAAACTCAACAAATACCTTACAATTTTAAAAATTCTTTCACTAATAGAATGCTACATTATCACTGAGTAACATGTTAATCAAGTTAAACATGATGTCAATTTAGTGAATCTGTGAAACTACAGTAATCCCCTAGTAAATAAATAATGTTATTTTAATAATGCTAGCTAAAACTCTTGAGGATAGAAAAATAAAAATAATGACATTATTTTTTTCCCCTTCAAATGTGAGGGTGTGAGGCATATATGGCTCAGCTACTGAAATAGAGTGTACATATTCGTTCGGTTTTGGACAAAATTGCCCTACAAACGTAATATCAAAATAAATCGTAATTCAAATAGAATTTAATCAAATGATGTTATTATTTGTAGGTAGTGTAGGAACCTAGATTAACGGTATCTGAATCAGAATAATAATACCATTTGATTATGTTTGAATAGTTATTTATTTTGGTATTACATTTGTATGGCCAATTCAGTGTCCGCTGGACCCTTAAGGGTTTGTCTCTACATTATCTACCATTATTTTAATTGAAGGTTTAGGTTATACATTATCCCCAAAATAACAACGCGTGTTTGACGTTAACCGTTGCGAACAGCCGCACAGTTTAAATAACTTAATTAGGTGTTCTAATTGTACCACAAATTCGATCCAACACGGAGCGAAGCGACAGCGTGGCCGTCCAGACGGAGGTGGCGTGATGAACTGGACTCTTTCGATAGAGATTGGGTGGCTAAAAACACAGACAGAGCGATTTGGAAAGAGGGAAGGGAGGCCTTTGCCCAGCAGTGGGACGTAATAGGCTAGAAAAAAAAATGGTGTTCTTATACTAAAATATCGAAATCAGTAAAGCCAACATTCACGAATACGAAACAATTACGACCCCAACTGTCTTTACACCGAGCTTTTATATTAAAATTTATCACAGTAAAACCACTAGCGGATAACTTCACACATGCATTATTATTTCAGGGGTACTGTACATTTGAGTGTGTTACGACACATTATGACGATTTGAGACATTATGCATATTAGAAGTATTGTTGTTTCAGTATCTTGATGCTAGTCATGCCACTGCTAGGAGATATAAAGGAGACTGATCTGAACCTAAAAGAGAAGCCAAAGGTAGCCAACTTGATACTCAAGTTTGCCACTGATGTTCTACTTTTACCTTACAGGTAACATTACTTCTATAAATATACTATTTAGATGATATACTAGGTTCTTATGGAGGATATAGTGACCCAATTTTGTTAGATAAAATAACATTGTTTGTTTAATTTTGGAATTATGGTAAAATGATGTTATTTTTTAGTAGGAAAAGAAAGCCATTTGTTAACGATAATTATTAAATTTCATAATTATCATTTTATCTAACTTGAATAGTCTAAAATATAGAGAAAATATCCAATAGAGCAGTCAGCCTATATTTGTCCACTTGTTTTTTTATACCACTGAGGTGGCAAACAAGTGTACGGCCCGCCTGATGGTAAGCGGTTACCATAGCCTATATACGCTTGCACCACCAAGGGTATCACTCGCGCGTTGCCCTGTAAATTTAGGATCAATAGTTGGGCTGGCAGTATAGGAGACATGCTGCCACGCAAGACAGCGGCGGTCACAAAATACCCTGCCAACATAACGCTTCCGGAGCTCTGGCGACCTTGCTCTCCGTTAGGAACACAAAATAGCATGGAGCCATGTTTGGCTTAGATTTTCTGCAAGGTGGAGCTAGACGTAGGCCTCCAATAGAGCAGTAATTGACAACAACCTCTGTCCTACTTCTCTCTTACTCTAATAATATTAAGATGATTTTGCATTGTTAGTGCATCATATTTATAGTTGCAAAAATTTATCGTACGTTACACATTATTATATTTCCAGGGCATTACCAAACCCTGGTGAAAGTGACTTTCAAGTACCGCCTGGTATGAGTATGAAAACGTACAAACGCATTATTGACAAGAATCAATTAAATCCAAATCAGCTTGAAGAGGTATGACGATTTATATTATAAATACATATTTTATTAAATGTATCTATTAGAGAAAATTCATAACATAACATACCATCACGCCTGCATTACCCCGAAGGGTTAGGCAGAGGAGAGACGACCCCGAAGGGTTAGAGAAAATTTATCAGTAGTATATTTAAATAATTATGGCATTGTTTTAGACACAGTTCAGTTAAATACATATACAACCTGTAACTGAATAAGCGCAAGACCTGAAAGTAGATTGTTCAGAATTGACTACTGAATTGATTACAGTGGTTTTTAATGTGTTAATTTTTCCCGAAAAGATAAATACAATACCTGAAATATGGTCCCCTGATCCATCAGTGGGTCTAGGTATGGAAGACTGAAACCTATTTGAACAAATTGTTATTGTGTGCGTGCGCGCATCGATATCGTAGTCGTTGCGAGTATGATTGGTTTTTTTTTTTTTTTATAAAACGTTGCCCCACACTAGGGTTTTCTCCTGTATCGTGGGTGCGTTTACAAACACAAATTCTCACATACACAAACGCCCAGACCCGGAACAAGTACCTGTAGATCATACAAATATTTTGCTCCGTGTGGGGATCGAACCCACAACACGTGACGCAGAAGCCGATCGCTCAGCCGCTACGCCAAACGTGTCGTCGATTGTGGTACGGGCACAAGTTTTGCGTTTAGCTGATATTATAAGTTACTTCTTGAAAAAAATATGCGTACATGTCTCAAAATGACTTTCGGGTTTCGTTATTATATTTATGACTCGCTATTCTAATCGACGCCTTCGAGGTCTTGCTTATTCAGTTATGCGTTATATATGTATATTAAAGCGTAAGCGCATCAAATTGGTGTGGCAGTCGACATATTCTCTAACACAGCATGACTTCTGTGTTATCAGTGTTACACTTGTTTTACTTTATGGATGAATAAATTTCATATTTTTTTAGCACAATTTAATCTTTATGTTTGCATATGCACTTTGAAATGTCTCTTAGTCTAGTGGTCCTAAACGCGACTGCTGCGCTAGAGGTCATGGATTCATTCCTAGGTCGATAAAAGAGTTATCAAGTTTTTCTAGGAGAATCCCAATCTGAGATTTGTGCCCGGTTAATGGGAACAGACGCGCAAAACATACCGCCGAACTTTAGGAACATCAATACGCCTAGCCGTTCGGGGAATACCCGCGTGATGGTATGTTATTTTTATGTACAAAAACAATGGTATATAAGGCGGACTTATTGCTATATGACATTCTCTACCAGTCAACATTTCATCAAAATTTTTCTTAAATTGATGACTTGTTTTCAGATGAAGCTGTCTATAGTAAATTTTATAGGTAAAGATATATTCAACATGAACGACACTCTGCTGACGTTAATCGTAGCAGCTGCCGACTCACGGTTCAGTGTTGCCAACCACGCGAACAGCCCGCTAATAAGAGTTAATAGGTAAATATTTATATATATTTGAGTGATGAAGGTTATTTGATCCAATATCAAATATAATTTTCACCGTACCAAGAACTTATCAGCCTTCATAATTCACAATCCTAAGATATTGAAAACATTGTCAAGTTATCATCTTGATCAATGAATAAATACGATTTAAATAAAAATGAAACAAAAACAGTCTAGGCCAGTGGTTCCCAAAGTTGCCTGAACCGCAACCCTTCTCATAAAACCTTCTAAATTCGGGCACCACCTATTGCTCAAACCTAAAGAAAAACGGACATAGCCATATGAATAAAGGATTGTTAAAATTAATTTTCCGGACCCATCCAATCCTATTCTGGTCTAGGCATTTACAACTGGAAGTTCAGGGGTTCTAATAATAGAAGAATCAAAAAATTAAAAAAATCTCTGAAATTTATACTGTTTTCACACGAAAATCATGAATTTAAAATTATATTACTGTTGCAGTTCGGTAGATTGGTCTCTGCCTTCGGTAGTAGCGCCGCTGTACTCCTTATATTTGGGTACATGGGGAGGCATGAAGGTCCCACCAGATGATCGCAAGGTAAATATTGTGTCCATAATAAGTTTTTAGAAAAAGACTCAGTTGTTTACTGAGTATTTTTGATGTATTTAAAGTCATAATTTTATATGGGGCCGTCTCAAAAGTATAGCGAATTAGATAACAATGACCCAAATTTTTTATTAAGACCAATTCAGACCCTTATTTTTATTGAAAGTCGGTTTAAACAGTACTACTATGGATAAAAAAATATGTTTTTTATATTTTTGTGTAGGTCCCCGCTTGCACAAGGCTACGATTAAAGCTGATACAGTATTTGAACAAGGCAACCGGACCTGCGATTATGTTCCCTCATTGTGTTCAGGTAAACATTATATCTATTTTTAATTTTTTTTTGCGAATGTTTTGGTGTTTAAAATTTCAAAAACGGGAAAATTATTGTCTTAAGACGACAAAAATTTCATGAAGTGTAGTTATACTAGTTTCATGTGTATTTGATTTAATAATATATTTTACAGGTTGTATTTTCATCTCTATTTGATCCAAACACAAATTCTCGACTTCGCAATCAAGCATTAGTCTTCCTACTTAACGTAATCAACAGGTAAGTGCTATTAAGAAATCAAGTTATGATATTTTTATCCTACACTTGCTGTGCCCTCGGCGTGCGTTACAACGCTTTTTTTATACAGGTGACTCATTTATAGCAGTCCAAAAGTTACTTTTGTTTTTCATTTAAAAAGAAAATTTAGCCCCTGCAAGCAATAACTTACAGATAGAATAGGAAATAATATTATTTTCGAGTGCCGAGACGCAATATTCACTGAATTAAGGATACCTTTAAATGTGAACAATTTATTTCAGTGGTGACGAGAATCAGCTTAGGAAGGTGTCGTCAGTATTCCTTCAAGGTTTACTAAAGCTTATCAGATCTGATGAACATGCTGAGCATCATCCTAAAGCTTATATGTGTTTAGGTTTGTATCTCTCGTTACATTTAAAAACTTCTGTATTTAAATGAAGACTTCTCGTTTTAAATGAAGTTAATATTATTGCCAATGGCATCGGTGAATGATATTATGATGTTGTCACTCAAATTAAAGTACCTCTTATAGCCTTTGCAGCAATATAAAAATATAAACATGGTTTTAAACAAATAATTTGCTTACTCATTCATGGGTTATTTGCTGAAAAAGTACCGTACAAAAGAAGTTTGATATTCATTGAGAAACTTAAGATAAATTATTTCTAGAATATGTAATAATAACTTTATTGTACTTGCTTGGTTTCAATAATAAGGCCACCCATTGGCCTTATTATTGAAACCAAGTTGTTTTTCATACCAAACCAATTTGGTATGAAAAACATACAATTTGTTATTGTTTATTATTGTTAATATTTTTGGTGTAAAGTAAAGAGTAATAATAAATAAATTGACGAATGCATGAAATATAAGATTTTTTTCCAATATTTAACCAAATCTTGTAAACAATAAATATCTTTGACTTTGACTTTGACAGGTCGTCTAGCGATGAAATGTCCAGACACCATAAACAATCAATTTGCATTACTGGAAGAATTAGTTAAGAAGATTCCGGATGCAGTTCCTGAGATGAAGACTGCACTAAGGGATGCTCTGCTGGAGATGTCAGCTGGTTTCAAGATCAACGCCGAAGGTAGAACATAAATATTTTTGTATAAAATGCGGTAGATGGCTGTCTAAAATATGACCGTCTAAAGTTTTTAGTAGGGATTGAGAGGGGATGCTGTCTCTTTCCAGCAAAGCGAGTGTTATTATAGATTTTGTTTGCCCCACCTAAGACTTGACGTCATTTCTCGCTATTGTAGACTTTCTGTCTAACATAACATTAATATGTTTATTTTAAAATCAATTTTAATTATATATTAAATATTATATTCAAACCAATTCTCGGGGTTGTTGTTGTCTGAATGAGTTTGTTTCTAGCATTTAAAAATGTTGTATTTATAGTAAAATCGGAAGTTTCACAAGATCAATTGGCTGGTACGTCGCAAGAAGACAAGATGGATGTCGATGAAAAGTCAGACAAGATGAAATGTCATAAGGCCAGTCCTTTCGACGAACCACAAGCTCTGGCCCTGTTCGCATTATTAGATCAGTGAGTTTTTTTTTAAATTTGCACTGTTAAAGTAATATAACCCATTTTGGGTTATACATAATTATATGTTTCCGCATAAATATTCTTAATTACTAATTGCGTTGTAGCAAACAAGTTTTAGGTATGTATGTAGGTATTTATTTCTGAATACAGTATACAGTTCTTATGTTATGGGACTTAATATTTCGTATGTCTTGAATTGAAGTATTTACCTGAATCCAAGACACAGTATTATACGATTTTGTTCCTAAACGACCCTGATCAGCTAAGACGTAGTTTTAAAACTAGATTTTTTTATCGGATCGATCAGTGTTACTGCGATTTTCGCTGAAAATTCACTGTAGCAGCTCGGAATTAGGATTTAACATTTTAACATACCATTACGCCTGTATTTCCCGAAGGGTTAGACTGAGGCATACTAATGTACATCCACAGTTCGCCGGTACGTTTAGGTCCCAATGGGGCGACCCTATTGCCATTAACTGGGCACAAATTCCAAACCTCGAGCTGCTACTGAGAATTTCATAGAAAAAACACAATAACACTTTGCTTGACCTACGAATCGAACCCAGGACCTCTAGGGTAGCAGTCGCACGCAGGACCACAAGAGTAATGAGGTAGAATTTGGATTTATGCCTGGTTAATTTCAATAGGTTCGACCCCTATTACATAGGACCTAAACTAAACATAACCAGCGAAGTCTGGGTGCCATAGCAGTCACAAGTCTGTTATTATAAAACCAAGAAAAATCTGTGATTGCTCCTAGACAACCCTGCTCAGCTAACACGTAGTTTTAAAATTAGTGTATTTTTTCTGCAGTTACATGCACAGTGAAGAGTCAATGATCCGGTACATCGCTATGAGATACTCTGCGGCGGTATTTCCGCAGGACTACGTGCCCTCCAGATATCTGTTGCTGCTAGCCAGTGGAGATAGGTAAGATTATAACTGCTGACCGGAACCTGTCTCTATAGATAAAGTAGTAATAACTCACGAGTTGTGTAACACAAGTTATAAAAAATACTTGCTATTTTAGTGAAGGAAATATTCGACTGTGGGCGGGATTCGAACCTGCGTCTTCAGGTTAGATACACCAGACGCTATGACCAACTACACCACCGCGAGTCCCAGCCGCTAGGTCTAAACATTCTAAATTTACGTCTTTATCGTGACGTCAGTGATATCTGTTGAAAAGCAAGTTACTTTGCTTCTTAACCGACATGACTTACTTTACAGTTAGTTCGATGTGGTACGATGCCACCTTCCCTTTTAACTATGTTTTTGTATATTTTTTTGCATTATCCATGCTAAGTTTTTAAGGTTATTTTCGTGAAGGAAAAATTCGACTGCGGGTAGGATTCGACCCTGTGTCTCCTGATTAGATACACCAGACGCTATGACCAACTACGCCACCGCGAGTCCCACCCGCCAAGTCGAATTTACTACTTTAAGGTGACGTCATGTGTTTATTTGTCTTCTTTTAGTCAAGACGACATTTCAACAGAGGCGTTAAAATGTCTCTACGGTACTTCACGTCCTATTGAAATAGAAGATGTAGTGTACAACGTATCGAAGAAAGAGACAACAACAGTCAACATAGATGAGAATGCCTCTAAGAAGGACAAGGACAAAACACCAGAGATTGAAGAATTCAAAGTGCCAAAGTTCAACGAAGTAGTGAATTACGTGTGGGATCAAATGCAGAAGAGAAAGAAAGGGTCCAACGCTAAACACAGGTTCGTGTTTGGGAGTCAGGTGTTGCAGTTTCATCCGATGACTTATCAGGAGGTGAGTAGTTGAGCTGGCAGATCAGTGTGATCAGTGGTAGTCTAAAACGTTCATTGAATAATTTTAGGGGAAATTAACTAACTTTGGTAATAATGTGATAAACAAACTTCGGATTTCTATCCTATAAAAAAATGTGACAACTGAAATGAATCTATACTCCTAGTATTGATTATATTTTCTTCAATATAAATTCTTCCACCATTGCATAGATTTTATCACAGAGGAAATAAATGCAAATGTAAAATCGTTTCATCATCATAATCTACCCGTTATATTGTCGCACTGCTGGACATGGGACTCCTTTCAGAATGAGAGAGATCAGGTTACAGTCCACCACGCTGGCGTAGTGCAGGTTGGTAGACTTTACGTGCCGTCGAGAAAATCTCTCAGACATGCATATTTCCTCACGATGTTTTTATTTCCTCCACCATTTAAAATTGTTTACAAATTATTAAAAAAATGAGAAACCAGTACGTTATTCACTTAACTATGCATTCAATTATTTGAACGACTTTTTGGACATGACAAAGTAAATTAAATAATCTGCTGTCTTTGTCATTTAGATTTTACGATACATGCGTATGTGTCTGAATCGCGACGCTGATCTGAAGGATTGTTCGAACCACCCGAACGCGACGTCACCGCTCCTCGCTAAATACTTCTACGATAATTTATTAGAAACAGAGGTACTGGAGCGATACCTCAGTATGATCACGTCACTGCTAACGGCTAGTCCAGGTATGTACCTATAAAACTTACTATAATTTATGAAAGGGTAATAAATTATGATAGGATAGTAATAAATAATAGTGCAGTAGGGCCTTACGACAAGAATATAAATACCGGGTACAGGGTAAAAATAAGAATATCGTCACAGGTTTAAAGTACTGGAATCACTTGCCTATGCGAACTAGTAATCCTGGATTAATCGCATAGGAAGAACGTGAAGCTAGTGCTGTTTGCATCTATAGTTAGTTTTTTATTAATCTGGGAGAACAATCTGACAAATTTTAATGATTTATCTGTTTCTAAAATCCGCCATTTTGACCAAGTTATAATATATGACGTTTTTTAATTTAAAGGAAAGAGCTCGTTATCGATTTGGCGAGAAGAAACATTAAATATTTTAATTTTCAGAAATAATGCCTTTGACGTGCTTCCTGGACATAGTCGGGTGCGTGCCAGAGAAAATGGCATCCAAATATACCAGTCTCCTACCCTTCCTAAGGAACTTATTCACGACCAGTACCAAGGAAGACATTCGTGATATAGCCGCGGTCATCTACGCGATAATCACAGTTAGTACGAGCGAGAAATCCGCTATCGATAAAGAAATCAAAGAGTTTGTAGTACAAGGTCAGAATAATAAGAATCTGGAGTCGCAATGTGGGTACTTGTCGGCATTTTCGAATATGTGTGAACGGTGTGTCGTTCTGTCGAAAAGAGGAAAGTTTGGGGGTAAAGGATTCAATCCGGCTAATTGGGAGCCGTACCAAGAAGGTGCCGTGGTTTTAGGTATGTAATCTTATGGGATTTTATTAATAAATTATTAGCTTAAGCAAAAATATTTGTATAGACTTTTCTCTACCATGCTTATAATACAATAAATGCGAAATTACCTGGTTTGTCTATTTGATGCGTTTTCACGCCTAAATCTCTGAACCAAATGTGATGAATTTTGGTATAAAAATAGATTGGACCTTCGAGAAGGATTTAGGCTACCCTTTGTCTCAAAAAGTTCTTTGGAGTGAAGTCGCGGGCAACAGCTAGTTATTTATTATTTAAAGGCGTTATTACCTTATTACCATAAATTTTTACACACTTCTTTATTCAATTGAATTTTTAACATTACAGCCAATTTATTAGCCAGCACACAGACTTTTCTCGTAAGCACATCTTGTTCTGCTATATCGCTGCTTGCTCGGTGCAGCGGTCTGCCTCTACCCAATACGACATCAAAACAGGACGCCCTCCTACAAAGCGATAACCTATTCAACATTAATAAGAGCGACATGAATATTGATGATAGTGACGTCACGAAGTTTACGGTTGCTGACAGGTACTAGTGTTGCCATTTTTTATTTCTCTGAATTAAAATAAATATGCCAATAGCATCTTTTCCCAGAGTAATTGATGTTTTTTTTAGTTTTGATTAAAATTTGACACGACTTGTATTATTCACACTGACTTTTATTTTGACATCAGGCTTTTTAAAATCGTCGGAAATGCGAAACTTCCGTCCAAACTAAAAGAGAGGGCGCTGTATACGCTTGGCCTGTTGTGTTGTGGAGAAAGATTGTCATTTGCCAAGCAGATCGTTATGGGATTGTTGCAGATGGCTAAGGATGTAAGTTGTATGACCATTCATAATTATTGCTACAAATCAAAGAATTTCAGGTACTTTAAACTTTCGAAATAGTAATGTCTGATTTGACAAGATAAAATATAAGGCCCTTAGTCTTTATCTCAATGCTTTTCCCATTATACCATATTGGATGATCAGAAATATTTAATAATTGCTTTTCTTTTAGAGCAAAGAGTTTGAAATCCACTTACAAATAGGCGAATCGTTGGTGCTATGCGTTGAAGGAGTAAACTCAAATGAAAACAGGGATCTGTGGACAGAGTTGCCAAAAGAGGTAACATTTGAATAAACATTTTAGTTATATTTGCATGTAAAAATGAATAATAAGTGCTTTTTTTCCAAATTCAGGGTTCAGCAAAAGTAAAGAATGCAGAAGCATTGAAGGAGAATGATCAGCTATTGGAGTGGTTACTACATGAGCTGTTCAAGATTGGAAGACATCCACATCCACATTCCAGACAGGTAAGACACAATTAATTATCATTTATCATTTATTATTCCAGACAGGAAAGACATAATTCAACAGATATATACCCCGTTTTCTTTCCGGATTTCTGTATTGAGTGTTAATTTAACTCTTCGATTTTCTTCTATTAGGTCGATTATTTTCCCGTTTAACCTTGACGCCCTTTCCCTAGCCCATCCTTCTCGATCTCCCTCTTTTTGTAACAGAAGATCCTGTTTATGAAATTTTCGTCTAATGAATTCAAATAAAAGAGATTTTGTTCCGACAAAATCTCTTTGTATTCCGATACATCATGCAATGATTAGAAATGTGATGCCTTATGTTTTTATAATATAATAAACGACCGAACTATGTATTTTTATTTTTATTGTCTAGGCCACAAGTATTTGGTTATTGGCGTTATTGAAGAACTGTCCAGAACGTGAACCTATTAAGAACAAATTACCAGTATTACAGGATGTCTTTATGGATTTCCTCTCAGAAAACAGCGGTAAGTGGAGACAATAAAAGAAACATAGTAACTAACTATTATAGTATGAGGTGCTCATACGAATCAGGTTAACTCATTTAAAAAACAATAAAACTATCAGCGAATATTACTCGTAACTTATGGGTCCGGCTGAGCTTGAATTGCCCACAAAAACGTAATTCCGAAATAAATCGTAATCCAGACAATATTCTATCAAATTATGTTATTATTCGGATTTGGATACCATTAATCTAGGTTCCTACGTAACGATTTCGTCTACTACTAGTTCACTGGAAATAAAAGACCGAAAAATAGTTCCAAACTTGGTAAATTTATCAAAAATTGCATTCGCTTACATTTATTTTCAGTGAAGTATTCTGGACAAAATGGTAACGTAGGAACCTAGATTAACGGTATCCGAATCCGAATAATAACAGAATTTGATTAAATTGCGTTGGAATTACGATTTATTTCGGAATTACGTTTGGAAGAGAAATTCGCTCCGCCGGACTCTTAATATAGACGTCGAAGCTGCGATTCGAAACAAAACAATGACCCACATTTTTTTGTCGATTTGATTTTAAATAACTAAAAATAAGCTGCATTAAAAAGTTTCAAATCTATTTTTTTTTAAATACGTTGCCCCACGCTAGGGTTTTCTCCTGTATCGTGGGTACGTTTACAAACAAATTCTCACATACACAAACACCCAGACCCGGAACAACTACCTGTAGACCATACAAATATTTGCTCCATGTGAGGATCGAACCCACAACACGTGGCGCAGAAGCATTTCGTTTTAGTTGTAATGGAAATTGAAATATATGTTGTTTAGTATATTCAAGGTTGCTCGTTCCATAAATTGTAATTACTGCATTTTGGGTGAAGTTTAATTCATGTATCGAGTTACAGTTTTTTTTTCGAAATACTTCTTCACGTTTGTTACTCAAAATTCTGAGCCACCATTGCTTCAACAGATATTGTCCAAGACGTAGCCAGCAAAGGCCTGTCCCTTGTATATCAGAACTCCGATGAGAGTCAAAAGCAAGCGCTAGTGGGTCAGATCATAGAGCAGCTGACCAGCGGCAAGCGATCTGTCGCGCAGGTCACTGAAGACACCAAGATATTTGAAGAAGGACAACTAGGGAAGGCTCCTACTGGGTCAGTATCAGTAGTGATGTTATTATTTGCTTTGATTTTGAGCATTCTGCTTTTGTGATATCATTAGTTGCATTTTATTTATATAAACATACATTCATCACATCTGTATTCCCCGAAGGTTAGGCAGAGGTGTACTAATGTACACCCACAGTTCGTCGGTATGTTTAGGTACCATGCAATAGGGGGCAAGCTTATTGCCATTTACCGGGCACAAATCGAAACTCCCAACCTGCTACTAAGAATTTAATCAATAAAACTCAATAACACTGCGCGACCTAGCTGTCGAACGCGAGACCTTTCGCGCTTAGAACCACCAGACTAGTGAGGTAGCCTGGATAACAATATAAAAGTAATTATTATTTTATTTTAGTGGCAATCTGTCTACCTACAAAGAGTTGTGTTCGCTCGCATCAGATTTGAATCAGCCGGATCTGTTGTATAAGTTCATGCATCTTGCACATCATAACTCCGTGTGGAACTCTAAGAAAGGTTAGTGATTACGAAACAGTAATGTATAATAAAATAATAATAATATAGTCTTTATTATTGAAATAGTATTATAAAAATAGTTGATATTAGTCTTAATTTAGTAATCTGCTCTGAGAAAACCGACACAGTGCCGAATAGGCAATATGCATTTGAAACAGATGAGGGTAATATTTTTTTTTTGGGGTACTATTTTGAATCCTCATTACGTCTCTATCAATATTTCCTGATTTTATTTATTTTTCGATGTGAAAATAATTATTGAAAAGTGCAAAAAAAATGTGGGAAATTCAGATCGGTTGAAACGGAGCGTTATTGGTCAGACGATTTGACCAATGGCGTCAGTCGAGTGTGACGTCAAAGTCTATGTGTATGTCACTGTCAAAAGCGCTTGTTCTGCTTGTAACGACTGTGAAGTTCTGAAATTGTATTAATTATCATTGTTCAATATCAAATTGTTACACTTATTCTGTGAGATAAAACTTTGTGACAAAATGACTGACAGCGGTTATGTGAAGGTTATGTGTCATAGACTTTCACGTTACGCGCCAAGCGCGCCATAATGGCGGGCGTTTAAAACGCCTGAAAAAGTTTAAAATTAAAAATATATATATATATATATATACTACTTTTTACATTTTTGGTGCTGAATATTATTTAACAGTAATAAAACGATATAAGCTATCATAAAAAAATCATCATCATGTCAGAACTGCTATTAATAATAATAAGGTCTTTATTAAGTGGAAATCCTAGTGTAGGATCTAGGGCATAACCAATAATGTAAAAATTTCTGGCAATAAACGATTTTTCATTTTTTTTTTCATTAATCAAGTAACATGACTCACTTGTGTTAGTAACAATATTCCTTACCCTATGTTAGTATTTCTAATTTAATATAATCACTTAACCTAAAAAACCTTAACCTTCATTGGGGCATTAAAAAAAACCTGTAATGATAGCTGTAATATGGAAAATAAATAAAATAAAAGCAAAACATGTATTCATATGTTTAGTCACTGCCACACTCCTAACACCGAGGTGGACAGCTTGCAGCAGCGACTCACATTTATACAATCGAGTCTGCTGGCCACACAGCGCAGAATAAGGTTGGGGCAGTCCCGCACGCGGCGCACCAGGGAAGCGCATCGTTTTCTCATTGTTGTATAAAAACAGTCGACTCGAGCTTCAGCAAAGATCCCTGACGCACTACAGAAGCGGGGCAGCCCCATCCATGGATATGGATGGGGCTGCCCCGCTTCTGAACGCATTATTATATTGAATGCTAAGGACGCTGTACGATTTCTGCGTATAATCGGCCCACAGACTGCACGTGTAAAATGGAGTGCAGTATAATTATTACTTAATTACTTAAAATAAGTACAGCTCAGTCTCAGTTGGATGTTAGTTTAGCATATTACGAAAATCGATCTGCGAAGCTTTGTTTTTTTTATGCGATTTACTTATAAGTACATTCGGGAGTAAGGCCAACGCAAGACCAGAAATCAGAACGCTAAAATCGAATTATCCATCGTTGTATCCGATACACTTGTGGAAGGAAAACGTATGATCCGTCAGCCGAAACGTCGTATTTAGTTTTTCAGAGTAGGTTTCCAGGACTCAACATAAACTCGACTTGGAGAGACAATATAAAACATAGCTACCATAGAGTAGAGAATAGTTACATAGAAAAACATAGTATACCATCTCGCCCGTATTCCCCGAAGTGTTCGCCGGTATGTTTAGGCACAAATCCAGACTCCGAACTGCTACTGAGAATTTCATAAATAAACCCAATAACACTTTGCTCAACCTGGGGCTTGAACCCAGGACCTATAGCGTAGCAGTCGCGCTTGGGACCACTAGACTAATGAGGGAGTCAGACAATAAAATTTAAAAAAATGTTTAATTATCACATTTCGTTTCAAATATGTATGTTCTTAGGTGCAGCATTCGGGTTCCACTCGATAGCCCTGCAGGCGGGCGCGCAGCTGTCGGAGCACCTGCCCAAAATCGTGCCGCGGCTGTACCGCTACCGGTTCGACCCCACGCCGCGGATACAGAACTCCATGCAAAGCATTTGGCACGCCATTGTTCCCAACACTCAGGCCACTGTAAGTAGTTTTTTTTTTATCCTGTCCTGGGATATGTCGCCACACTTTACGAAACAATGCCGTTCCGTCAGCGACCAACACCGCAACGTTAAGCGATAAGTTGATATACTTGACATGTCTTATTTGGTGTTATAAGTTTCAATGATGCCTTGTACCTTTATAACATCTTATCGTTTGGTGTAATGGGCAGACAGCTTAAGCAAGTTTTTTTCAACAATTAAATGTTTTTAACACCCGTATATTATAAACAGACGTAAGTGCCAAATGATGTTATTTGTACTTTGTACGGTTAAACGGGTTGAACGGTGACATGACGTAATTTTTTTGACCCTTCAAGAAATTGTCTTATATCAGTTTGGCATCTATCATAATTATTTATTCATGACTTTACATTACATATTTCCTTGTTGATTTACTATTATTTCGTCAAAATTTTCCATTTTCTCAGTTTCCGCCGTATAAGTGACGTCATCACACGTTTTTTTACTTTGGGATAGGAAAATAAAGAAAAAGCATTTTCGTTTTGGTGGCTTAATAATTTTAAAAAGTTGTCAATTGGGCATTTTAAGATTTGGTATCGCCATTAGCCACGCTATCGTTAGTTAATAGTTGAGTTTAGGTTCTTAACTTTTTATTAAATGCCTGGAGATTCTTCTATGTTCCTTTTGTCATATTTGGTATAAAATTTATTGTGATTCACCCCGATTTCTATCATTCTGATATCATCATTCTTTTTTTTCTCAGGTACATAAATATCATAAGCAGATTCTAGATGACTTAGTAGCGAATCTCACTTCAAATCAATGGAGAGTTCGAATGTCCTGCTGCAACGCGCTCGCAGATTTATTGCGGTAAGAAAATTCCACCTTTATACCCTGTATAACTTGTATACCCCGAAGGGTTAAGCAGAGGTGAGGAGGAGGTTAAATAATGCCAAAATTAATATAATACCGATGGTTTATGTAAAAACAATTTGATATATAGGATTTTTTTGCAGCGTAACGGTGGCCTAAACCTTTTCAGATTTTTTCCAATAGGTAATTGATCACAATATAGTGTTTGTGTACTTACTTGTACTTTATGACACATTCTAAAGGCTTCGTGAACGTGAACTCTCAACTTTCTGTGTTCCAAACCTTCAAGTGACAAATTAAGGACCTGCCTTACGCCATTTGCAGATTTTTTTTTACGTGGGAGAGCCATGCTTTGTCATGAATGGGCCGGCTCGACCGGAGTGATACCACGGCCTCACAGAAACCCGGCGTCGTTGCGTTGTTTATGCTTACGTTGTGTTTCGCCGAGTGAGTGAGGTTACCGGAGGCCCAATCCCCTTTCAAAAGGTCGGCAACGCACTCGTGACTCCTCTGGTGTTACGGGTGTCCATGGGCGGCGGTAATCGCTTACCATCAGGCGATCCGTCTGATCTGATCTGATATCTCATAAAAAAAAAAAATAACAAAAATAAGTTATTGCTTTATACAGTGGCGCTCAAAGTCTACACGAGTCGTTGGAACAACTGCCAACGATATGGTTGCAGCTATTTAGAGTGATGGATGACGTACACGAAGGTACAAGACAAGCTGCCACTTCTACTGCTAACGTCTTGTCGAAGGTATGTTTGAAGACACATGACAGACACCCTTTTTTTATTTTTCACCCTTTTTAATGGTCTAATTGAAATAAATAATTTTGACTTTGATTTTGAACTTTTATTGTGGGTTGAGCCCTAAAACAGTAACGATCCGGGGGGGTCATGGCGTTCACGACCCCCCCCCAAAATCGTATATGTTTAATTGACAAACCTCCTATTACTTACTCATGAGTACCTACTCTCTGGGGACCGCACCTGCTCTGAAATACCGAAAAAAACTACTGCTTCATACATAATAAATGCATTCAACCCAACAAAATGTATGGAACATCAAATATAGTTTTATAGACGTCACTTTTCATAAGCACTTTAAAAAAGAGCAAAGTTGAGATAACGGGAAAATGAAGTTATTTGGCTTGTGTTGTTATAAAGTTATATATTTATTATTATTATATTTGTAGCTGTGTATTCGCGCATCAGACGTGAGTACAGGCAAGGACGGCAAGGAGGTGGTGTCTGTTATACTGCCCGTTCTACTGGACACCGGCATCACTAATGTAGTGAAGGAAGTGAGGAGTGTCAGGTATGTACCACTATATTCTTATTTACTATATAAACATACCATCACGCCTGTATTCCCCGAAGGCTTAGGCAGAGGCGTACTAATGTACACTCACACTTCGCCTGTATGTTTAGGTTTTTTTTTCTTTAAAATGAAGAAACATAAAAAATAAATAAAAATGATTTGGAACTCACGAAAAACAAAGTGGTATTTTTATTTTGGTGGCTTCATTATTTTGAAATGTTGTCAATTACACAACATTTTCGTATGTTAGTTTACAGACAGTCTCTAAGCTCGTAAGCGCAGCGGGTGAAACTCTTCGTCCGTTCCTAGCGCGGCTCATCCCGGCGCTGGCGGGCGCGGCCGGGGAGCTGGAGTCGGCGCGGCTGTCGTACCTGTCCACCGCTCTCGCCGACACTTCCACCCGGGACCTGCTGGACGACATGCGAGCCAGCGCCGCCCGACAACACTACACTACTGATACCGTCGTCAAAGTATAATATACATAAACCAGTCAACCACGGTTATCAAATTGTTTAAAATAGTCAAAGTTGCAAAAACATTCTGCTTTAACCTATCAATTCCGGTATTATTAGACACAATGCAAAATCTTTTATTTTGAAACCCAAATTTCTTTCAGTGGAGACAGGGATTTATAGAAGTCCTAAAATTTACAAGCCTTCTGTGTCTATTTAATGACAAATGCGTTTTTTGATTTGACATAAGAGGGTAACTTTACGCTTAGAATATTAGCCTAAGAATTAGCATCATAGGATATTTCCCCTATGCCTCATAGGGGAAATAACTAATAAATATATTAATAATTAAAGTAATCAAATTTTTTTTATCTACAGTGTATGCCGTATGTCGACATCGAGGTGATGAAAGAAATGCTCCCCAAAATCCTAGAGCTGATGAAGTCCCCACAACTCGGAACCAAAGTAGCGTGCTGCCACTTTGTGGTATTAGCAGCTCACTACTTACGAGGGGACCTGGAGCCGGTCGCTGGCAAGATTATGTCCAACCTACTGAACGGTACGTTCGATAGAAATTCTACTGTACGGAAGAATTATGCTGAAGCTCTGGGACAAGTTTCTGCTCATGCTAAGGTAAGTTGAAATACAGATTTTGAACAAAGTAATGTCTATGTATCTGACTATAGCCTGAATGTTACCATGTGTTGACTATAGTATTGTTAAAACAAAAGAAAGGCTATAAAGGTCAATTATTTTGAGTTTTTATTTATGGTTTTTGACCAATTTTTAGCCTCAATATTCAAGAGGTCTATGGGCTATCAGAAATTAAAGTTAACAAGGAGTTTAGAAAAAAAAGTTTCTTATATAAACGCATTCGTTCGCACGATCTCGTAACAAACTTAACATTTCAGGTTCAATCTGCGGAGAAATTAATGAAGAAGTTGGTTACGTTATATGAGACGAAAGAAGACGACGCGTCTCGGTCGGCCATCGCGCTCTGTCTCAAGTCTATAGCTAAAGCTAAGATAGAACATATAAAGGACAACGAGAATATCCTCGCGCCCATGGTATTTTTGGCTATGCATGGACCTAAGGATGATGGTGAGTTCAGAAATCGTTTAAAAGTTGAAAGTTTTAGCTTGTGAAACCTAAAACATTAGTTTTCTGGCGAGGTAATTCGGCCAAAAAAATAGGTGCCTCCGGCATATACCTATTCTATAGACGGGTTTCAGTAGTACGTACAGTTTTTTTTTATAAAACGCTGCCCCACGCTTGTATTTTCTCCTGTATCGTGGGTGCGTTTACAAACACAAATTCTCACATACACAAATACACGTGGCGTAAAAGCCTATCGCTCCACCATTGCGCCAAACGTGTCGTCAAATTCACCTTTGTAGTTTATTTATGTTGTGCATAACTCAACTTACCTACTTGTAATGGCTCATTATAATAAGTAAGGTGATTTGGATATTAAAATTTTCATTTTAGCAACAAATGGTGTTTTAGGAATATTTTACTTTATATTGCTTTATTTACTTAATTCCCATTGGTTATTAGAGTCGTCGACAGTGGAGATGTTTGAAGAGATATGGACGGACATAAGTCCTGCGCGAGAGAGTGGTATCAAACAACATTTGGTAGCCATACGGGAGGAGATAGAAAAGGCGTTAAACTCTAGCAGTTGGACGAAAAAGATTCAGGTAATTACACTGGAAAGTAGGTACAAATAGGTTCACACACTATCAGCAATGTGGGCTGCAGGTTATCGATAGGTTATTCGACCTATTCTTGTTCATGCAGTCGGAGGAGAAGGTTGCTTACCAATCCGGAATGTAATAAATTTCACTTGTATTTAATTATAATATGGGTTTTTAGGTATTTTACAATAATTACTAACCAACCTGTATAATATTATTTAAATTACTCATAAAAGTCTTGTTTTCAATATCTTTATGTATTCTATAATTTTAGGCAGCGAACGCAATAAAGACGATATGTAAGGAAGTATCATCTGGTCTAGGCGATCAACGAGAACAGTTGATTCGCGCGCTGCTCGCGGCTGTTCACGGCAAGACGTTCGACGGCAAGCAATACGTTATTGAAGCACTCGCCGAGTTATGCGCGTAAGTGTACATAATAGTTATCACACTACCAAGTTTTAGCTATAGAGTCGAAGACAGATCATAAGAAAAAATATATTGGGTAATTCTCGTCTTCATAGTTAGTTATGAGTGAGGCATTTGATATACTTCATCATGTGTTCCATAAATAATATTAATATTATTTAATGTAATAAATGTTATCACCGATATATGCTAGTCGTTACAAAAATGCTTTATCATGACTTACGGATGTTCCTCGATGACCTATTATTATGAGTAAAAAAATACAGTGTGGGATGTACAGATAGTTGAATCATCTCAAATCCCAGTATTGTCCAGTGAGTCAGGAGTGTCACAAGGTAGCATTGAAGGACCTACCTGGCGTCGATTCATTGTGTTAAATTGCTTAAAGAGTACGTTAAAGTACATAACCATCGCCAATGCGTAAAGGTACGTAAAATCTTGTGCCTACCATTCTGCGAAATTTTAAAAGAAATACCGAAACTCCACAATAATCGTCCATTCCAGTTTGTTTTTCATTTCGCGGCAATTTACGATTTGATTTTCACTCAGTGTCAAAGAAAATGAATCTCCAGTATCACCGGTGCTCGCATCAGAATGTATCAACGCGCTGCTAGTCGAAAGTCGTAAGCAGGAGATGGTGTACAAACGCCACGCAATCACTGCACTGGGCCAGGCCATCGCCGCTACACACTGCGACAGGTTCCAACAGCTGTATGAAATAGTGAAGCTTATACTGTCCAAGGTATGGTTGGTTATTGGCCGATAAAAGTGATTAATTGTCATCGGTTTATCCTTACTAGGATCGGATCTCAATTGATAAATTATTTCTGATATTGTATCATGTAACTAATGTGATGCAAAAGCTGGTTTTCAAATGCACTGCGTCTTTGACTTAGTATATGAATACATTTACATGTATTGATGTATTATAAAGAGAAAACTTTGGCGAAACTATGAAACATAATAATATGCGTGGCTTAAATTTTAGTGTTATTTATTTTGCAGGACGAATTTTCTATGGGTAAAGAGTCGGACGAGGAAGATAATGAGGGCGCCAGGCAGCGGCGGGAACAACTGACGGCGCTAAAGGAAGCTGCATACGAACTACTTGGCAAAGCGTGGCCCAAGGAACCCGACACACAAGGTGAGATTACCCAGCGGACTTCACATGAAATAAACATTCTGGTCACACACATGGTCGATTTTGCCTTGGCCGTATACGTCACCTATTTGTATCAATACATTAAGTGCATAATTGGGACAGTAAATAGGTGAAGCGTCAGCTTTACATTGTAGGTATGCATGGGTGGGTGTCGAGGAAATGATCCTGTGAATCATATTAAAATCAAGTTGAAAATAAATGCATAAAAAAAAGAATAAAAATAATGTTGAAACAAAAAAACATTTTATAAACTCCCACAGAAAAATACCAAGACGTATTCTTCGAGCACTGTTCCAAATCGTACCCAACGAGTTCGAGATCGACGCAACTCGCCATTTTGTCCTCCGTCAGCCGAGTGCTGGAGAGGCTCGCGATACTTAGCAACGTCGGCGAACCGATGGAGACGGACAACCTGCCCGCCTCCAACAGAGACAAGGCGATCACTACTGTCACTGAACATGTCACTTCGATCATCGATTATACACTTAGTAAGTATAAGTATAAAGTTCAAATTCTAACAGGCGTGTAGATGGTCCTGAGTTCATTTCTGAGTTCATTTAATTACTGTTACGACCAAGAATAGTCATACAATACTATAGTTCGGTCATAACCGTGCGACGTGTCTAAAGTTGTCCGCAAGTGGTTTTTGCAATGGTAATATTTAGGGTTCCGTACCCAAAGGGTAAAACTGGACCCTATTACTAAGACTCCGCTGTCCGTCCGTCTGTCCGTCTGTCACCAGACTGTATCTCATGAACCGTGATAGACAGTTGAAATTTTTTACAAATAATGTATTTCTGTTGCCGCTATAACATCAAATACTAAAAAAAAGAATAAAATAAATATTTAAGGGGGCTCTCATACAACACACATTATTTTTTGCCGTTTTTATAGATAATGGTACGGAACCCTTCGTGCGCGAGTCCGACTGCACTTGGCCGGTTTTTTTTTATTAAAACTCGGCGTAGACGCAATTGGGATCGTAAATGTTTCGCATTCGTCAATTATCCTTACTAATTTTAATATTTTTTCACAAATATCTAATAATTTTACTGTAATAAAAGTATGTGTGTTGCTGAATTAAGGGTTGATTAAAAACTACAAATTAAATGTTCATTTCACAGAAAACAGCAATCAAGTAAGGCACAGAAGAGACGCGCTCAACATAATGGAAATACTTGTCAAACAATTAAAAGGTAATTCTTATCTCTTCTCTACTTCTAGAATGTCACATGTATGTAGAGCTTGTTAAACGTGGCTATTGGCGTGAAAAAAGAAAACAATGATATCTTTTTGCTTTTACGGACGAACCGCCGCGTCATTATTATGCATTATTTGATCAAATCTTTTCACTACCATAAAAACATTATACTCGTACATCATTTGTTATGGTAATGGCTCACGTAAATTAGTAAATAATAATTATATTTTCAGATCTCAATAAAACAGAAGAGTTAGATAAGCTCAAAACTATCTACCAGTCATATGCACAAGACTTGTCGAAGGATTCTTCACACGAAATAAGAACAAAAGTGGATAATATCAAAGTACATTTTAAATAGTTCGTGCGCGTGTTAGTTGTAATTTTATTGTCGACGAAACCAGTATGTAATAAAGTATACAGTAAATACATTGTTATTTTATTCATGTATATAGCTATGGTTGTTAATGAAACAGCTGTTTAAGCACAGCTGGGATAAGGTAGTGAATGTTTCTCTTGTGACCTATAAATCGTTAAGATTTACATATTATAGTAATACATTTTTTATAAAGTCTTTAGGCTTGAAATGCTAAAAATATTGGATAACTAATTGTTGCCCACGTTTCCACTGCATTTCAGAAGACCGAGACAAGGTCCAATCTGATCTATCTCTACACCAAACTTCATCAAAATTCGGCGGTTTAGGCGAAGAAAAGTAACAAACAAACAGATATACAGAGTTACTTTCGCATTTATAATATTGCATTAGTATGCATATGATCTGGTCGACACTACACTTGAAAACTCCATTACAGACGCGAATAAGAAATACACAATGTTCATTCATTATTGGCTTGCAATAACGAGGATATTCCGCTCCATAAAAAAGGATATAATACTCTGTAGCCGCCGCAGCGGCTCTTAGCTGTAAGTTTTCGAACAATATTAAAAAGGGATCAATAAAAAATTTGTTAACAATATCACATCAGTGGTTTAATGCTACTGCATTAAATAAACCTATGGAATGAAATAATGTATACAATAACAAAATAATTCATTAGCACAGAAACATTGCCTTAGCTAAATTATTATATTTATGTACACTTAAAATAATAACATGAACGTTTAAATAAATATTCTTTACAGCAATGCGATAATCTCCATTATACATAGTAACCGATACTACAGATAATTGATTTTTGACTCGATAAAGGTTTATAGAATAACATAGACTAACAAAAAAGACAAAATAGCAAACAAGCTTATTTTAATAAATACAATGTGTAGGTTAGGCCAATCACCATCGTCATCATCATATTAGCCTATTACCGTCCACTGCTGAACGTAGGCCTCCCCCAAAGAGCGCCAACCATCCCGGTCTTGGGCAGCTCGTATCCATCTGCTGCCAGCTACCTTTCAAATCGTCGGTTCATCGTGTCGCAGGATAGATAGGTCAATGGCTCTAACGATTTCAATGTTTTATGTAATAATGTGCGTTTTAGCACTATTTCTTTCAATACTGCATACCTAATTCAAACTAGCTTATTTACAGTTCACATACAGCTAAAGGTCTATTGCTTACGAGATGTGGTACTGCTCTAGAAATAAAGCTTTAGGATCAGCAGAGCATTTTCCCACCGACAAATTAAAATCATCCTTATATCTTTCAGATACAGTTGAAAATAAAAGGCAGTTATCATTTTGAATCTGGCCTACGTTCCTATTTTTCTTTACACTATTTTGAACTCTATACGTATGTAATAAGAATGTCATTAGAAAAATGATAGAACAGTGCTGATCCTTACACAGCTTAATAATATTCGTGTACAAGGACCTAGAATTGTGATATAATAATTACAGAGACGATGCATCGATCATTAAATTTCGTGCTTTATAGTCAAATGTAAGAAGTATATTACCTTAGCGTATTCATTTAACATTGAATTTGAGATACTTATGCATTTCTACAATGAAAATTGAAAGCGTCATATCTTAGTAAATGTAATTGAATTAAAAAACTTATGCTCGTTGGTAGGATCTCTTGGGTCTGACTGGCTGGCGACCACCCTTACGTCGGAGTCTGTCATAAAGCACCTTGGTGTGTGTTTCGACTTTTGCACGTAAGAGCCAGTTCCCTTCGGTTGCTACGACTCTGGCAGTCTGTAGTGCGTAGGGTCTCTTAAAGAACGGCAACGCATCAGCAACTCCTCTGGTGTTGTAGGTATCAATGGGCGACGTTGATTACTTACCACCAGGTGACTCGTCAACTCCTTTGCCGAATTAATCCATAAAAATAAACATTTTTGCTAATTGAATGTGTTATTTTGACCGAATGCGATTACATTGTATTCCTATTGTTAGCAATTTAGCAATATTATGCTGTGTACTGTAGAAGTATTTTAAATTCTCACTTATATAAAAAATCAAGCAATATATTATATTTGTACCTAACAAAATTCAAATGAAAACTATTCATCAAATATCCAACACACCACTTGCAAAACATTCAAGAACACATTGTACCATAATCACTAAACAATCACTTTAAACCTAATTATAACCTAACAATAACTTAATTGACCCGTTTTTGTGAAGGTATTATTAGTATTATGTACATTACCGATTATGAAAACTGTGTTACAAGCCTATTTACTTAATATATAAATAGCAACTGTTCTTGCCATTTTCGAGACCTGAAAATAAATCATACTTAATACCGTAATGTAATAAAATATACCAAGTGTAACTGAATAAGCGCAACACCTCAAACAAGTCATTTAAAATCATCATATCAGCCTATTGCTGTCCACTGCTGAACGTAGGCCTCCCCTCCCCGAGGAGCGCCAACCATCCCGGTCGTGGGCAGCTCGCATCCATCCGCTGCCAGCCACCTTCTTCAAATCGGAAGTGGGCCGGCCATGTCTGCAGACGGACAGACGACCGATGGAGCCGACAAGTGTTAGAGTGGAGACCGCGTTTGGGCAAGCGTAGTGTGGGTCGCCCTGCGACGCGATGGACCGACGATTTGAAAAAGGTGGCATTTAGAATATCGAGTCATAATTATAATTACCAAACCCTAAAGTCATTTTGAGACACGTAAGCATATTTTTTTCAAGAAATAAGTTATACCAGCTAAACGCAAACCTTGTGGCCGTACTACAGTCGAACCCATAACGACTATGATATAGGCGCGCGCACGCGCATAATAAAAAATTGTACAAATAACTTTGTTTCCCATAACTCGACCCACTGATCAAGGGGCCATAATTTCAGGTATTGTAATTATCGTTTCGGGAAAAATTAACACAATAAAAACCACTGTAATTGATTCAGTAGTCAATTCTGAATAAACTACTTTCAGGTCTTGCACTTATTCTGCTATAGGATGTATATGTATTATGCTTATTTCCATTAAAACCAGCATTTTAGCATACTCGATACATACACTATACTCGATACCTACATAGATTTCCCGAGTATCGTGGTTGCTTTAACACAAAGAAAAATGAAACGCCCAGGAACATGGTGGCGCAAAATATTCGCATTATGTGTCGTGTAACTTAAAACAAAGGTATTACTTGGAAAGGAGGATTGTTTTCACCCGATTTCAATACTTAATGACGTGAAAATAATAATACGTCCACAAAAACCACGACAAAATTATCTATAACCGATTTATAACCCTCTATACATCGTCGAAAAGTCCGCGGGGAGGTATCGTCATCTTTTCCCTCCTCCTGTCATCGTAATCTGTTCTTATGGACGGCAGCGTGCTTTCCCCGAAGCGGTGATCTAGCTCATCTTCGAGGGTGAGATTGGACCTGTTGTAGGGTAGCTCGGCTCGTTGGTATCCGGTGACTTGTGGCTGGGATCGTTCGGGGCTCGGTTGTACGTAGTAATCTGAGTCCACGTCGTTAAGAAGCCCGGTGTGGGCTGAAATGTGACCGACATGCACAATAACCGATACCATTAATGATGATAAGAAAGGAGTATCTGTTCATTGTTTGGCTTTTGGTTTGATTCTCTTTTTATATTGAGCATTTTTAAATTGTGTACTTTTTACTTTTTTGAACGATGACTTTGCTGCTCTGCCTGTGCTGCCTCGGTAGTCTAGTGGTCCCAAGCCCGGTTAATGGCAATAGGCTCACCCCCTATGGGACCTAAATATAACGACGAACTGTGGGTGTACATTAGTACGCCTCTGCCTAACGCTTCGGGGAATACAGGCATGATGGTATCTTATGTTCTGCTATGTTAAGAATTTATGAAATAACATATTAATTGGTCATGCTTTTCGTTTTTTTTTATGGGATAGTGGGACAAACGAGCAGACGGATCGCCTGATGGTAAGCGATTACCGCCGCCCATGGACACCCGCAACACCAGAGGAATCACAAGTGCGTTGTCTGCCGTTTAAAAGGGGATTAGGCCACCGGTAACCTCACTCACTCGGCAAAACACAACGTAAGCGTTGTTTGACGCCGGTTTTCTGAGAGGCCGTGGTATCACTCCGGTCGAGCCGGCCCATTCTTGCCAGCTCGGAAGCATGGCTCTCCCACGTTAAAAGCTTATGGTTACATTAAAGAGCATAATATACCATCACGCCAATATCGCTTATGGGTTAGGCAGAGGTGAACTGATATACACACAGTTTCTAGCTATATTGAATTTTTATTGCCTGATAAAAAGCTCTGATGGAATTGCTCGATGTGTGAATCGAACTCGGTCATCGCGCTCAGCAGGTTTGCGACAAGACTAATGAGGCAGAATTTGAGTGTATATAATAATATTATATCATACTGTTGGAATAAAAATCACACTGCATGCTTCTATGAATCATTGTTAGAAGCAAAGTAAGAAGTTGGAACATTTTAATAAAATACCAAGAGCCATCGCACAATAAACAGAAGAAGTAATAGAAGTGCAACAATGATTTTAGTGCAATGATGATAAAACTATGTAATGACCTTGGTTAAAATTAGGTTTCCTTATTCAAAAACAAATGATAAACTGGTGGGAAAATTCTTAAATGCAATCTTAATTTTGAGATGCCTTTGAAACTGACTGCGAGTTTTGAGATTGGCGACATTTAAGATTTGAATACCTAATGCGTTATGTAGGATTTACACTGACCGGCGCGCGACGGAGCGCACTTTCTGCGCGGTAAAATAAATTGAAGTGTTAATACATTAAAAATAAAGTTTATATTTCCAATGCAGTGGCTGACTGGCCATCATGAAATGCGCGATGAGCCGAGTGTTAGTTGCATGCGAATATAAACTTTAATTGCTGTAAAGACACTTCAATTTCCTTTACCGCGTTGAAAGTGCTCTCCGATGCGTGCCGGTTGGTGTAAATCGTACATAAGAGTTTGTATATGTTATTTTTTATCCCTTGTTGTTATGATTTGTCGTATTACCTCCGTCCTGTGTGTCTCTGGCTGATCTGTAGTTGGCGAACCTCTCGCTGTAGTCGCGACGACGCGTCAAAGATTCCTCCGCGCGTTGGCGCTTGCGTTTCTCTGTTTCGATCATAAAAAAATATTTAAAATTAAAAAAAAAGAAGACTGGCTCCTAGCATATTGTGGTGTATCTTTAGAACAGATGGTCACCCTACCCAAATTTATATGGAACCATCTCGGATTCGGAAGTTACAGATTAATAAAAAGAATTAACTAAATCAGTTCGCAATCTGTGAAGAAATCGCGCAACATACCTACATAACAAAAATACATAACTAAAAATACGGTAGAATTGAGAACCTCTTTATATAAGTCTCTTAAAAATAGGGTTAGGGATATGGAACATTTTTTGCGATGACCCTTAAAAACATCGAATACCTACGACACAAATGCCTGTCACTTTTAATTTCCTTAAAACACACTAAAATATCGGTGAACATAAGTATATAAAAAATACATGTACAGACAAACATAGAACTTCCTCCTTTTTTGAAGTCGGTTAAAAAGGCACTCATAAGAATACTAACCTCTTTTAACAATCTCCCTTCCTTCGTCAACCAGGTCGGTTGTAAGTTCGTCATCTCCGACAAATTGTTGGAATCCGCACAGCGAGAGGAGTCGGCTGCCGAGTGACAAATACGTGGCCAGACACAGGAGCACCACTAGCATGGGGAAGTAAATGTTGAAACCTTCCGCTATGATGCCCAGAACATCCATATGACCCATTATCTAGAAATAGAGTGTGATAATTATAATATACCATCACGCCTGTATCCCCCTACGGCTTAGGCATACTAATGTACATATGTAATAGGGGGTGAGCCTATTGCCACTCACAGGGCACAGATCCGAACTCCGAATAACCGAAAGAAAAACGTTATTATAGTAGAACATGATGGTCTTTAGCATTTTTCCAACACATGTTGTTGGAAATATATATGATTTGATCTTATCTTAAACCCAATGACACTTCGGGTCGAGACTACCTATGCATAATTATACTTATATTATGTACTTTTGATGAGAATTGGGTAAAGCTGTGTCAAATAAATTTCCTCATAAGGTGACGTTGGTGACATCTATGAGAGGCAAGTTAGTTACAGGCCTTACTTCTCAACCGACACGACTTACTTTACAGTTAGTTCAATGTCGTACGATGTCCTACGATGTCGAACGTCACCTTATGACGTAAATTCAGAATGTGAAGGCAAAATTTCAATCATGCGGGTAGGGTTCGCGGTGGCTTAGAGGTCAGAGCGTCTGGTATATCAAACCAGAAGACGCAGGTTCGAATCCTCCCCGCGATTGAATTTTTTCCTTTACTAAAAATAACTTAACAGCAGTTTAATTAATGAAATAACAATGATATTGATAAATTTGTTAAGAAATTACATAATTATGTTAATAAATGATATACTGACCTGCGTATAGTAAGTCTCCATAATCCTTTCTTTAATAACGTGCGAGTCCATGTGGATCAAGCTGAGGAAGTTGAGGCACATGGCTGGGGTCAGCCGGCAGACCATCATGCCGGAGAATATGAGGCTGTACTCGTTGGTCTGGTGGTGCGGCGCCAGGTAGTACAGATTCAGCAGGCGGATCTTCAGCACCGTGGAGTACGCGCAGTAGAACATGTACGCTATTATTATAGTTGAGATTGCCTGGTGAAAAAGGTTGAGATTATTGAAGGTTATCAAGCGGCAATTTTTTTTTTTTGGAGACTGGCTCAAATGTTTCAACAATAGTTATGTTGTACGAGTATATACTCCGAGCTGCTACTAACAATTTCTTAGAAAAACCCAATAACACTGCTTGACCTGGGAATAGAGCCCAGGACATCAAGCGTAGTCGCGTTTACCACCACTAGACTAATGAGGCAGTGATATTAAAATGAAATACAATAATGAATACAACTCTACAAGAGTTTGTATGAATATTCCATGTAAACTGGATACTGTTCGCATTATTTATACTTAAATGTTCTTACCTCAATGGCAGAGTAGTTGTAATTCTCGGTAGCTGCTATGACTATATTCGCGAATATGGAGAGGACAGGCTTCTTACAGAAGAAGGTCATCTCCGACCAGACCACTGCTATGGACATGATGCCAGTGATCACCGCCATCGTCTTTAAGAAGTACTGCCGCAGGAAGCATTCCCAGTACCATTCTAAAGACGTTAGGAAGTATTTCAGTTAAAGTCAGAATTTGGTCAATGACAAAATCCGGAGAAATATATTCAAGATAGAGTACGAGAGAGGTAGTAGTTATTGAACGTCTTTTTTACATTATAGACAGCCCCCAAAACCCATCACCTTTAGTGTTTTTGATGTAGAAGAAACGGCATAAAAACTCCTCAGCAAATATGTTGGAATAACTGGATTTATACAGGAATTTTAGGGGAGCTTACGTTATCGTTCATACGAGAGTGGATTTTTTGGTTTAAATAACGCTGCCCCACACTAGTATTTTCTCGAGATAGATGATGGTGCTTTTAAAAGAATTCCACACTGTTAGAAAATACCGCAATTACCGCAAAATACCGCAATTCCAAGTACCGCATTTTAAGAATATAAATTGTGAATGAAGTAGGTCGATCAAGTAAGCATCATGTTAAGATAAAGACCAATTAAGCAGATCCACAAGATACATCCGTACAGTAAAGTGTTTTTGTGGTGTTACCAATGATAGGCGGGTAGAATATCCGTTGTAGTCTAGGCCGGGACATGTGGAACGTATGTTGGAAACGATGGTCAGGCGATCGCTGGTTAGCTGCAATATCTTCAAGGTGGAAGATGCGCTGCAGCATCAAACCCCATTGCGTCTCTGTTCGCTGCAGCACGTGTAGTGCTTTAATTGTCTGTTGGAGAAATTCTATGATGAAAATTGATTTCATGAATTTGGCCCATGAATTGACTTACGGCGGATTTCTATATCAAATCTGTCAGTAGATTTGCTTACTACAGATAGGGTTTTGACATGATGTATGGACTTATTTTAGTAAAGGAAAAATTCAATCGCGGGCAGGATTCGAACCTGCGTCTTCTGGTTTGATACAATAGTTTACATTAAAGCACCGTAATTAATATTTCTTCGTCAAAAATATTAATAAATATTTAATCATAAAAATAAATATTCAAAACTGCAATCAGATTCGGGAGATTTAATCACCGCCATTCTTGGCCGCGTGTACTGTGTCGACTGTTTACGTAAAAACAATCACTGTTTTATAGTTTTTTTAATTTATTGATTGTTTTGTCCAATTAATTATCAATATTTTAAAGTTTTCTAACTAATTCGAACGTGGCAGGGCACTGAAATCTATTTTATACCCATTAATTACTAACCTAAATGTTTACGGTGACGTCACAAGAGCGTCACAACGTGTACTTTAACGTAAGTTCCGTTTTGATCTGTTAAATTCGCCGCGCACTTTTTCTATTTTTAAATAATTAAAATCTTGCTGAAAAGGCGATTACATAGAAAACATTATGGCATGAACATCATTCTATAGCTATAAAGATTACATATAAAAATATTTGACTTACATTTAAATCTTATGCATATTCCTAAGCCAATCTAGTAACAGATTTGAAATTAGAAACCGGCCGTTAGATAATGTTTAATATAGCTTAGAGTATGATTTTCGTTTACTGCGTTTATACATTGTTATTATTTTATTACGATACAATAACACGTGAGGCAGCACTTTGGATAGCAAATGAATACAATTTCATCATATATGATTGGTGAAAGACAATCACCTTGTACAAATCATAAAGCCAGAAATGTCAATTATTTAAAAAAATATGTTCAACATGCACATACGTTTCTAAATTCAGTAATTTTTTCTATTCACCTTTTTGTGGAGATTGACGAGCGACTTCAATGAAGGTGGCGTGGGTCTGTCCGGCGCTGTGCGTCCGTTCAGTCTGTCTCGTAGTTGTATGGGTAACTTTTGTACGATAGTCTCGACGTGTCGGTGTAATGGGTGGCCAGACCCTACAGCTCCAGTCACTCCTTTTAAATTCTGAAATATAAAGCATCAAACATAATGTCAGTCATATACATGCTTCTCTTATTATATCTTTATCAGTCACAAATAAATTTTTATCTGCACTTGCCAATTCCTAAAACATGTTAGTTATCTATTAGTTTATTACTTCTTACCTTTATCTATACTAGGATACCATCATGCTCTATTAGTAGCTAGTAGTTACAACACAAAAAGTAAAGTGGTGGTATAAAATACTAAAGCCTAGTTAGTTTTTTTTTAATGTTTACTAGTAATGTGGGTTGTACATTACTAGCACCGGCAGCCACATGATCGCCAGTCTGACGCCCAAGCTATTAGGCTACCGCTGCTTCTAAGTTTCTAAATGAGAATGAATACTTACATCCAAAATATCATCAACAGTTTCTTCAGCTTCACACTTATCTGTACTCAATTTAGCTATTTTGAAGTAACAATATGTGAGAGTGTAGTTTTTCTTTGAATTATTCCACAGATTACGAGGCACTTCAACCAAGGCATAGCCAAGTAGCAGGATTAACAGGAACAGACCCCAAGTGTTACTTGCTGATGATGCTATAGCTTTTATTTTTGGAGGATCTAAGTATACCCCAGGCTTCAGGGCAATGTATATAAGTAGTATGCCACATATAGACAGGTATGAACCATAGTAGATGGCATTATCGACTAGAGCGGACTTCAGCTTCCCTTTAACTGTGAAGTCGCCAGCTTTGCTGTATGACTGCATCATAGGCATTATGAGCCTGCAATAAAGATATTATAATATAATTTTTATTATGAACTAACTGTGGCCAGCAGTGGTATGTGTAATTTCATCTTCCATTCAGATTCCATCTTAATGCACCTTTAGGGTACTCAAGGAATACAATAGAATTGTGTATAAGATCATAATTGTAGTTAAAGAAACTACCTCTTCAAAACTACATAATTATTTGATAAGCAGATCCCTGTATAGAAAATATGTTCAAGCTATGCTATAACTACCATATATTTTTGTTTAAAGCTCTATGCACAGGTAGTATTTTCTCATATAATGAAGTATATATTTAATGATATCATGCACATTAGAGAAAAAGCCCTTTGTCGCAAAGGAGTTTACACACAGATCGCACAAATATTTACCTCTGGTGGGAATGGAACACACAATACTACCCTGAAAAACCCTAAATATCATTTCAAAAGCATTTCATAGGAATTATACCTATCTGTAAATTTTGTTGTTATCGTTCCATACATACAAAAGTAAAGATTGAATGATAACAGCACATCAAATAAAAAGCATTTTATCTGACACTATTATTGACTTTATTTAATGGAGTTCCTATCTTACCATGTTAGGCACTGTGATGTCCAATACACAACTCGCCAAAGGTTAGGGAAAACTTGAGTACTCATGAAGCTCCAAGGTTTCTGGCATTCATTAGTTGGAGGTACCAAAGTGGTGCCATTTTGGACAGCAGCCTGAGTTGTCTCCAATGCCTTTTCCATGCATTGTCGATAAACAGTCTGTTGACATAAAAATAAAATTATTTTAAGAGAGCAGAGGATTTAACTATAATAGACCTATTGAAAAACATAATTAGCACACTGAAAGCTGAAACTTTATATGAACATTTTATTAGGCCATAAAAATAATCAGCCAACTACCCTACTACTAGACAGTAGACACTCCCTAATTATAATAAATAGATATATAATAATAAATCTTGAATTTGAATCAAAGGTTTATGTATTAATAACTAGCGACCCACCCGTGGTTTCACCCGCGTTGCCCCATTCCTAAGAATAATAGCGTAATGTTAAATAGCTTCAAACCTTTCTCTTGAATCCGTTGCGTAGTTTTAAAGATTTAAGCATACATAGGGACAGACAGACAGCGGGAAGTGACTTAGTTTTATACTATGTAGTGATAATTAACTATCCCTTAGTGAAGGAAAACACTGCAAGATTATCTCAACAGGGTGTGAAGTCTGCCAACTAGCATGATGGACTATAAACTCCAATAAATCTGAGCCACTATAACCCCCTGTCTAGCAGCACAATATAAGGCTTGATTATGATAGAATTATGGGATTTTTATCATAATCTAATCACATAATTAGAGGTTCCAATTGCATCAACAATCAATGATTGTACATGTAATGTTTATGAGTCAGCACTATTCTGAGAGTTCAATTGGAAAAGCTTTGTACTATGTTTACATATTCAGAGTATTTTGTACTCACCGATGATATATCAAGGGGCAAGATGAACATAATCACAAATGAGAAGTACCATGCTGTTAGCACAGACACGGTCACTATTATGTGGTTTCTATAGCAGTCACCATATCTGTACAGTAAGGTTGCTGCTAATATAAACGCAGATATCAGTTCTATCACAAATAATGTGTAAGCCATTTTGTCACAACACTACACGGAAACACAAACAGATAAAGGTTAGTCTTTCTTTGCAGTTTTCTGCTTCTCTCGCCAAACTCTTGCTGCTTCGTGCTGTAGGCGCTCGAACCGAATCTGAGTCGTAGATTTCAAAGGCAGTAATCTAGGCCGTTCGATTTCATACTCCGGTGGACATTCTTCATAGAATAACACTCCTGAATCAGGTAAAATAGGGTCAAACTCAATTTTTCTGTTTTCGGGCCGCTGCGATTCTGACATATTTTTATGAACAATAGAAAGACTGTGATGACATTGTAGCCAGAATTACATAAAAAATGTTGACCAATCGTAAATAATATAAACAAAGAAGCGATGGATTAACATTATACAGAACGAGTGTATTGTGATATCATCACAAATCTCTCTCAAGTCAAGTCAAATAAATCAATTGATTGAATGAAAACGTAATCCGACCTTTCGTAGTGTCAGTCAACAGTGATGACAAACACAACACAAAGTATTTTTTGACAGTTTGACATTGACAGTGACAGATTTGACGTTTCTTGTTATCCTTTTCACTCCAATGTATTTTAAGCTCAATTTTATGTTAGTGGTTTTCATCTATTGATATTAATATTATTAGCAGGTATGCTTTGTTTTACTTTTATGGTATAGACAGAAGTACGAGTCCTTTTTAGTAGTTATGTTACGAAAAGCAATGCGATATTTCTAAAGTGGAACGTAGCGTTGTGTACAATAATATTATTGCTCATAGCTGGTGGTTATGGATAAGCCGTGGCCTTAACTTGGAATTGATCACTTCATGATATGGCCAACAATTTCATAAAATGGTTCTATTTAATGAAATAGGAAATACCCGCTACCCATATCATGATATATGGTCTGGCCAGATCAATGAATAATCAGCGTTTAACTTAGAGTATAGTATATGGCGTTTAACGACATGAACAGTTAACTAAGCGCACGGCTTTTTCATGTTATGGTGAAACATTAATGATGATCAGCTAAAATAGTCACACTATCCACCGTTAGAGGCGCTGATATCGTTTTGATTTTGTGATTCATTTCATCATGGCGGCGGACAATTATTCTGATAAAAAGCTATTAAGTGGGTGGGCCTTCCCTGATAGTTTTTTTTTTAAATGTTGCCCCACACTTGGATTTTCTCATGTATCGTGGGTGCGTTTACAAACACAAATAATCACAAAAACAAACGCCCAGACCCGGAACAACTACACCTGTAGATCATACAAGTATTTGCTCTGTGTGGGAATCGAACCCACAAGACGTTACGTAGAAGCCGATCGCTTAGATGCTACGCTAAACGCGTCGTCAAAGATATAATCTGGGTGTCTTTAAATCACGAGTGAATCGGGTTCTTCTAGACAAGCGCGCTCCATCGTAGATCGCAGTATCGCTTAACATCAGGTGAACTGGCGGTCAAGCGTAGTGTCCAATTGAAGATAATAGTAAAGTGAAATTTCGTTACGAGTACGACACAAAACCATCTGAATTTTACGAAAATCACTCAAAAAACGAGCGCAACATAAAAAAAACCGTTGGGTTCAGAACGTATTTCACAAGTTAATTTAGGTCTGTCGTGGGCCGATCGAGATCTACTTGGGCACATCGCAATACGTCGGATGAAAGAAATATAAACGTCGGTTAGGTTAGTTAGAACTGTGACCACACAATCAAATCCAGAATCGAATTGTAGCTATTGTACATAGGTACTTACACAAAAGAAAAATTAGGTAAGACACAACATGAAATAGTCGGTCACATCACAGAATGCACATCGTGATCTGCCCAGGCAAATCTCGAAGGCCCACGACAGCAATTGATATGGCCAAACGTGGATCGAAATATCATCAAACGTTGATGTTTAAACGATATGGTTAGTTTTACCTGGCCATATCATGAAGTGGTATATTTTAAGATAATATGGCCACGATTGAAAGGTACAACAATTAAAAATTAAAATTATATAGGTACTTTACATAAAAGTAAGTTGGTTACAGTAAAGTATATAATTTTAATTATATACATACTAACGGGCCCGGCAGATATGGTCCAATTATTGTGAATCTAAACCATCCAGTGACTAGGAACTCGTGCCGTTTATAAGGAGTTGAGTGACATAGACACCTAAAACGTTAAAAGAAACAAAAGTAAATATCGCGAATTCCAGTCATGTGTAGAGATGGGTTTATGCCAGGGCATTTATTTTTTTCGTCCAAAATGCCCGGGCAGAAATCCATCTATAGTCATGTGTGTTCTCGTTTAAAGTTACCTATGCATAAAAAAAACTTCAGAAACAAACTAAGGGGCATAGCGCCAGGGAGGCATACCTACCATGTATGTATCTACTACATCTTTAATACTATCATAGGTAGGTCCCTACTCTTGCTTGAGCAGAGTGATTTTCATATCAACGTTATCACGTAAAACTCTTGAGGCGGCGATATCGTAACGAATGTTACAGACATGGGTACGTGTTTAGAGTGCCAAAATAATGCCCTCGGGCGCGATAAACTGCCTACCAACTCGTACTCGTGGAAAAATATCGAAAGAGTAAGAAGTTTCTTCTTAGAATTCGTAACAACGATGAAAACTTCCACGTAATATAAGTAGGTATCTTTAAACACCTAGTATTTAAGGCTGATCGTTCACCTGAGCCCGCCAAATTCAAATTTCATGTGGTTTTTCGCAATCTAGGACTTTTTAAATCTAGGACTTTTTAAAGACCTGCAGTTTGTAGGTCTTTAAAAAGTCCTAGATTCAAGGCAGTAGTAAACTCGGTAATAATAAGATATCAATGTATACCGTTGGTATCTTCTTACTAACTGCGATTTCTGAGAGGGATTAGGAAGTCATTAAAAGAAAGAAAATACTTATATATCTACATCTTTTTATGTGGGAATTTATTATAATCCTCATAAGACCGAAATTGATGTCGTTTTATTAAAAGTATTAATTCAGCAAGGCCCGTAATGACCAAAACAAAAGATTATGCATTGTGTCTTTAAAAAGCAGAAAAAGGCACTTCGTAGGAACCTTTTTCTTTGGTATCAAAATTCAATACATTATTCATCGTCAGATGCTTGATTGTCCGTATCGAAATAAACTTACCTATTTTAATTCCAAGTTTGCAAAATTTACGAATGAGTCCCGGTAAAAATGTCCCGTGGAGGCGCAGGCATTTTCCAACGTGGTAAAGGGGAATTGTTCCCGGTTAAGGGAAGATTTAACGCTGCGGCAGTCGTCGTTTTACTGCGTTTTATTAGCTACGGGATTCCGATCTGCAGGACTACCGAAGAGATAGAATAAAGCATCGTTTGTTCATTTTCATGTTTGATTTGTTGGATGTTTAACGTTATCGTTAGAATTTATTTTTTTAGTAAAGGAAAAAATTCAATCGCGGGCAGGATTCGAACCTGCGTCTTCTGGTTTGATATACCAGAAGACGCAGGTTCGAATGGAAAATGCAAAAAAAAAAATCACAAAAAGATAGTTATCGTTAGAATTTTAAATTCAAATCAGATCTTTTTTATTTTTCTAGCATTTAAAGTCAATTACTTAGTTTTGTATTGAATAGCTAGTTAGGGTTACTTAGGTAGTATCTACCTATAATATCTACCTACTCAAGTGCTAATGCAATGAGAAGACACCTACAAACCGTGATATGATAGATGATACTATATGATACTATGATCAATTTTAATGGAATTTATGTTGAATTTAAAATTGAATTATTATTGAATGTAAATTGAAGTTGAAGAATGCATTTCTCGCATTTATTTGAAGTGCAAGAGTAGACGAGTCCAAAAGGAGAAAGTAGGTACATGTAATACACATTGATACAGTGTCGACCCAACATTCAGTTTGATGAAACCTAAAGGTTGATTTTCGCCGACTGAACCTTATATCGTTAAAATGGGGGTGAAACCGTGAACTCCAATTGTATATGCAAGGTTCAGTTCTATACAAATAATATACGTCAGCCTGAGTACTGAGCGTGTTGATTAAAAAAATTATAATAAAAAAATGCATTGGAGAGATCAATGAGGTTTAATTCAAGATAATAAATCTTCTATCTACATAGTGTGTAATAATGTATCTAGTATATTAGGTATATTTTATCTAGTAGTAGTAAATGCCTATCTAATACCTAGCAAGCAGAAGCCCGGAAGTTGGGTCCATAAAAACCTAAATTTTGCTGAGGTACATCCACAGTATTCGTAGGTAGGTAGGTACTATTATACTTTTGGAAAATACAGATCCAGATGATGTCCAGAGATGCTACGTTATTAAAATATATCTAACATAAAGTAGGTAGGTATGTAGTGGAATAAGCTTCTGAAAAAACGAAATTGTTCTTATTTTTTCTTTGACGGTATCGTAATTCGTAAGCCTAATGAGCATTCGACACGCACTTGATAAGTTTTATCGGAGATTCAATATATCTTGCTTTTTCTATTATGTTATAGCTACTTACTTACTTATTTCTTTTTATTAACCTCATGGTAGAAAAGATTTTGCTACGAATTTTAAATAGTTATGCATTGATTCTAAAGGAGCTTGTGGCTCTTTTAGCTCCATATGTCCATCAAGATCGTTGCCGACCACAACGTTATTATAGTTTCTTCTGCATCGGGGGTTTTTATTGCAATAATATGACAAACAAACATAGGGGCCATCTGATGGTAAGTACCTAAGCAAAAACCGATAAATCTATAGAAGCCAGCAACACCAGTAGTATGACGCGTTCCCAGTTGTTAAATCTCATATGTCCAGTAAATTCACGAGCTACAATCTCTTTAAACTGGAACACAACAATGTAACCCTAGCACAATAGCTGCAGAGGTGCATAATATTAGGAAATGTGGTACTTAGTACCACCCCAGACGAACATCATCTGAAAAGTCCTACCACCTTTGAATTAATGGTGTGCTTACACACACAAATTGTCACATACAAAAACATCCAGATGAGGAACGAATACCTGTAGGCTAGGCCATATAAATATTTGCTCCGTGTGTAAATCGAACCCTCGACACGTGTCCTAGAAACCGGTTGCTCAGTCAAACTTACTTGAGGAAACTATTTATTTTATGCCACTGTATATTTACGCAATACAAATTTAAAATTTTAAATACAAATTAAATTACGTAGTTGATATTGTAACGTTAAAAATGTCATAACAAGAGCTACACACGTTTCAAACGAGAAAAGTTTTTCTTATGCAGTAAACTTCTGAGTAGGGTTCTGTATTTATCAAATTTGATATGATTTAGGGTTAAAACATTAGATAGATCCTAATATTAATATCTATTTAACAATCAAGTATCATAATATTTAGTTAAGGCTCCGGCGGATGCGGAATAGCTCATACAAACGTAATACCAAAATGAATCGTAATTCAAACAGAATTTAATTACTTAACTATTTTCTGGATTACGATTTATTCCGGTATTACGTTTTTGTAAATTCTCTGCTTATGGGTCCGGCAGAACATGAATTGTTATGGTATTATTCGGATTTGGATACCGTTAATCTAGTTTTCTACGATACTATTTCGTCTACTACTACTTCACTGGAAATAAAAGATCGAAAAATCGTTCCAAACTTGGTCAACTTAACAAATATTGCAATCGCTTACATTTATTTCCAGTGAAGTATTTTGGATGAAATGGTAACGTAGTAACCTAGATTAACGGTATCGGAATCCGAATAATAATAATAGAATCTGATTAAATTGTATTTGATTTACGATTTATTTCGGTATTACGTTTGGCAGCTTAGCTTGCAACACGATTGGCAAGCAGTGCAAATACATATTTTATATATTTAAGACATCTTTATGTGTATGTTGCATAACTTTTAACTATCGTGATGCAAGCCTCTCTTATTGCTTAAATGGCAGGAAAACATCACTAAAGATTTGAACCATCAGCGAAGTGCTATGGTAGAAATAAGTAACTTTTATATCTATAGAGGGTACTTTTTACTGTAGTAACTGAAATTGTATTTCTTAAACCTGATGAACAAAGACATTACGAAATCCTACGGAACCACTTTATAAATAGCATCATCTACACTTGACATTTCATCGAGGTTTATGTCGTTATGAAACACCATTTTTTGGTCGTGAGTGGCTTGTGAAGAGGGCTATTCGGAAGTTTATTATAGATTAATAACAGCCTCGGGCTCGTGCCAGATATTTTGAGTGTACTCGTAGGTAGTTACTTACTTTCTAAACAGTTGGGTTCTTAGTATTATAATTACCAACCTAACTGAATCTGAGTAGATATTAAATAATGTTTTATGTAAGTAGATTTTAAGATTGTTTTTTAACATAACATATCTACCATCACGCCTGTATTGCCCGAAGTGCCCGACAGAAGTGTACTAATACTAATATACACCCACAGTTCGCCGATATGTTTAGGTCCCATGTAATAGGGGGCGAGCTTATTGCTATTAACCGGGCATAAATCAAGAATCCGAGCTGCTATTGAGAATTTCTTAGAAAAACCCTATAATACTTTTCTCGACTTGGGATTCGAACCCAGGATCTCAAGCGTAGCAGCGCGCTTGGGACCATTAGACTAATGAGACAGTTTTTTATGATTGTATCTACTAAGATTATACTTTATCCCAGCTATTCTCTACGGTGTTTCATCCTTAACTATTGTCTATGAAATTCAGTATAGGACCTTTTGATGAACGGATTTCACGGACATATCTACTACTTTACAATGTACATGCACTTTTAAATTACAAGGTGATTTCTAAATTTACGAAGATATACAATGCGAGTTAAGCTTATACCGAAAAGTACACAATTATGTATTATACTTTTTGGAACTAGATCCGAAATTTACAAAAAAAATATCGCTTAGTCGCCCCAAGTATTCCCGAAAATGGCTCTCAGTGACGTCACGAAACACACGAATTTCACCATCAGTGTTGCCGTTGATTGACAGCTTCGATACTAATAAAAAAGAAATTCATGATGAATATAAAATAAATTGCTTACTAACCTAACTATTTTCGTCTCGTGTTCTTCGTCTATTTAAGTAAACTGGATAAAATTACAAATAAAAAATGCATCTTGCTTGGCTAATTTATTTACACATAATGGCCTCTATTTAACTTTAAAATGTTATTGCTTATTGGTATCATTTCAAGCATTGACGTCGACGAGAGTCAACCACGTCACCTAGCTGTCACGGGAATACAATACCTGATGTCCTTTTATTAAGGGGCCTAATATTTTTTTATTTCCTATGTCAGTGGCATCTTAACATAAAATTTAACAAAAACATACTTATACAAGCCACTACATTTTCCACAGATTAACATATTCAATATACAAACTGTTAACGATCGTGACCTATACCCAGGGCAAATAAAAAAGCAACTAAAAAAAAGTAATAAAATAGTAGGTGTAAGTTATGGTAACTACTGTTGATCTTTAAAAATTTTAATCATAATAATTTGAAATGTGTATTTACTACGGAATAAATACCGAACCGTGGGTGTAGTACTACGATTTAAAAAAAAATACTACTACGGTGGCAAACAAGCATATGGCCCGCCTAATGGTAAGCGGTTACCGTAGCCTATAGAACCTTGCAACACCAGGAGTATTACTCGCGCGTTGACGACCCTGTAAATTAAGGAGGAATAGTTGGGCCGGCAGCTTAGGAGACATGCTGCCATACATGACAGCGTCGGTACCGAAACACCACCGGTCCCCCACACTGCTAACGCAACGCTTCCTCTCGGAGACATAGCACGGAGCTATGTTATTTGGCTACGATTTTCTGCAAGGTGGAGGTACTTCCCCAGTCCAGCAGCTCCAATTGTGAGTGGAATTATTCGATTCCACTACGCTCTACCTCTCTTAAAACCTCGATACCTCTAAATAACATACTACATTATTATAGAAGTGATGGTTCGTTGCAAATTAATGTCTGGTGAGCATAGAAAAGGCCACCTCTCTCCTGCATGGGAAAATATATTCTTTTACGCATTTGGGTAAAATATAAATCAACTGAATGCTCCATTTGATTATGCGAGAACGCATAAAAATGCTTACTTACATAAACTTGTTTTAATGCAAACTGCCTAGCCGCTTTATATTCATACCATAGATGGTACATGATATACATATCTACTGTAGAAGCGTATAATGTATAATTCAAACAAAAATATAAAGGCAGTTCGGGCAATTCAGCTTTTTTACTCGATATTTGGGCAGAATTCGGCCAAATTAAATCGTTGTTACTTTTAGTTAGGAACCTAGAACCTGAACTTGTATAATTACTTTAACGCTGTAGCGTTACCAAGAGTTCAGTGAATGAGCATCTCACTTTTTGGGTAATACGATTTATATAGTATACTATGCCATCACGCCTGTATTCCCCGAAGTGTTATGCAGAGGTGTATACCAACAGTTCGCCGGTATGTTCAGGTCCCATGTAATAGGAGGCGAGCCTATTGCTATTAACCGGGCACAAATCCATACTCCGAGCTGCTACTGAGAATTTCATAGGAAAACCCAATAACACTTTGCTCGATCTAGGGATCGAACCCAGGAACTCTAGCGTAGCAGTCGCGCTTGGGACCACTAGACTTATGAGGCAATATATGTATATATTATAAACTAATTGTCCCCCGGCATGCGTTGAAATGCCTCTTTTTACCCGAAGGTGAAGAAATCCTTCATCTTGAAGATGAAGAAATTCAACCCCTAAGCTGGTGAAAAGAGGGGTGAAAGTTTGTATGAAAGTCCGCACACACTACCATGCGTTTGACATACACACATCCACACGTCAAGATTATGTACAGCTGTCATTCGTTGTTGACATTTTGACAATTGTTTTCTTCCTTATAAATTAGACATAGCACATTTTATGATAATTATGAAACCTCCATGGTGTAGGTACAATGCACAATGGGCACAGTACACTTATTTTAGAAACGAAAATTATCTAAGTACGCAGGCAAAGCTGCGCACGGGAAGTCTAGTCTAAAATAAATCTTATCTAGTCTTTTGTTCTAATGATGAATATTGCTATTGGTACACTATAAATCATAAATATACCTTGTGGATAATACATTGCTGACAATGTTGGTTTAACAAAGAGTAAACAGTAATAAAAGCGTCGTTAATTCTAAATTCCGCAAATGTTTAAGAAATTGTTCCATAAAATGTAAATAAGACGTATTAAGTTACAACGAAAACATATTTCATAAGATTTCTTTGTGTACCTACACTACTTGCCTATAAATTTGTAGATACATATTTATTATTTCTTGTAAGTACACGTAAGGCAGGTAAAAACACCAATATTCACATTCGTATGAAAAACAGAAGAATTGTTTTCGAAATAAAGATTGCTACAATATAGCGAAGGCAATCTTTAGAGCGTTTTCGCAGTTAACATAAGGGTTATTTTTCTGTGCCTGAACAAGCAGAGCATTTTTGGTTTCTTTTGTTACTAAGTACTGTTTTAAATAAGATATTTTCATGTGAGGTAAGAACCTCACATGAAAATATCTTATTTAATTTAATTTTCCTTTTCATCAGGCTTGACTCTTGTCAAGCCTGATGAAAAGGAAAATTGTGTTGTATGTCAAATAAATTAGAATCAATTAATAATAAATTAGAATCAAAATTGGGTACGCATGGGTTTTTAAATTTCAAATACTTGCACATGTAGGCGTCAATATTATTATTTGAGGCCCTATATTTTGTTTGTGACGTAATGAGCAATATTCGTGTGCCTACGCACATTGACAATACGTGCAGGGTGGCGACAATAGATCTGTGTATACAGCTTTTTTGCTGGCTTTGTTTGTCTCAGCACACGCGGTTTTAACAATAAAGAGGGCTCCCAAATTAACAGTATTGTGTGAAACACCGTCGATGTAGCCGACGATGAAGTCTAAAGTGATATTATTTTGCGTTTTGCTTTTTTGCTCTAAGTTTGTCGGTAAGTGTTTGTTCTGCACTAGAAATTAGGATACCCCGTGATTACTGTAATAAATAACAATGATGACTTGCGTAGGCTTCTCTTCATTTACTTTATTGTTTACACTACATGAAGAACAGTGATATATGTTATTATAATTATTATTCGAGTCGTTTGTGCCAAGTGATGAAACAAGATTAAGTGATTTAACTAGTAAGTTTATTGTATTATTATTTCAGAATCAATTCCTTTTTCTGAGGAACATGCCATTCAAAGAGTATACCAGCCGTCCCTCTGGCAGGAGAATCAAAATGCACCTGGACAACATCGCAATACTTTCGCACGAACTCAAAATGTAAATTCTGCTCGCCAGAATGGCAACACTCCAGAATATTACCAGAATCAAGGCAGACTTAATGATGAAAGCTATGGATATAAGAACCATCCTACTTTAATAACACCAGAAAAAGACGTATTAGTTAATTATGATTCCTCTGCAGATGAACAAAGGTTTAATTCTTACCCACCACGAGTGGAATCCTACCCCCGAAGAATTGACACGCCTCACGCCCGATTTGAAAACAAAAACTGGCAATCTCAAAATCAATATGTCAATCCCATTGAGAGCGGAGGCAATATTGCTATCAAGGAGCAACCTTTGGTGACAACTGTTCGAAATCCTTATCGGGGACCCGTTCAATATCAACCACCGAAATTTACTTCATCTAGTCGGCCATACTATGAAAGTGAAAGGGCGTATCCGCCGAGGGAACAATATTACCAAGAACAACCACAACCAGGGTCCAGTAGCTCTATACCTTTTGTAAATAACAACGATGATGCCATCATACCAAGTGATGCAAAGGATAGAAAAACCGGCGGTTCTAGATACGTAGAGCCGTTATTTGGTGGAAACTACGATGGAGTCCCATCTGTAATTGCAAACAAGTTGGGAAATAAACAATTTGCTTCTGGTACTATTAAAAACTACAATGATGGTCCTTCCGATATCATGTATCCTTTGGCCGAAAAATCTGAGGATAGAAGAATTTTGGATAATTACGGACCAAGTCAGGACGCAGTCCGAAATTCTAACCAGGTTCCAATTATTACTGCACCTATAGATATTAAAAACAATGAAGACTCTTTTATGATCACTGATTCAGTAGTGGAAGAATTAGGAAATAGAAGGTATAACAATATGGATAATTATAGACCACGATCAGTTCCGATCAATACGGTACCTATAAAGCCTATAAATATTTATAATCCCATACCCGATTCTGTAGGAGAAAAATCTGGAAATAGATATGTAAATAATTATAAAGATGGTCAATCTGATGTTACGTTAGCAGACAAATCTAGAATTAACAGGTATGAGCCTAATAATGCACGGCCATTTAATCCAGATAACATTTTACCTGGGAATAATTACAATGCTGGCCCTGCTGTGAAAATAAATACAGTATTAGAAAAATCTGGAAATAGTGGATATTTAGGCGGTCATGGAAGTGATTATGGATCAAACAAGTTGCCAACTGTGACTACGTATAACAACGAAAACGCCTTTTCTGTCATTGATACGGGAAAAACGGGGAAAATACAGTCCCCCCCAAAACCAGTCCCTACCAATAAGAACACTGGATCTTCTGGCACACTCATCGATTCAGGAATATTAAATACTAAAAATGACAATCCCTCTGATAGTAACAAACCTGGCTATGTGCCTAGTAACCCTGCACCCGCTAATCGCAATCTAGATCAGAAAGATCAGCATCCTAAAATAGAATGTAAGTTCTTTATTTATTTTTCAGATTTGAAGTATGGCAATAATAATAATTATTAATGTAGATGTTATTGTTCTGTATATATTGTTTAGATACTGTCTTTTATTTTGTTCCTAAACTCCTAACAATTGTTTTCTAGTAACTAATTGATGGATCACAATAATTTTTTTTACAGCATTCAGCTTCAAAGATATTCTGTCAAAGGCGCAGATTCAAAGTATTTTATCAGGAAATTCAAAACGTTTTGTAATTGTTCATCCGAATAAAACTGTTGAGTATGTGGATAAATTTGATCTCCGTAATGAGGATAGTAAGAAATACCGTCTGATAAACGCTAATCAATTTGATGAAGCCTATGGTGACAGCGTTGGTAATGGAACTAACTCAACACAATCACCAGCAATTGTACCAGCAAACAGTGCCACGCCTATTGCACTACCAGATAGACCTACAATTACTCCAGATTTCAATCAACAGGAAAAAAATAGCTCAAAACCTTTAGTTCCAAGCAAATCTGATGACCCGTCTGTATCCACATTGTCTCCTATTGTTCCTTATAATAATGCATCGCCAATACCATTACTTCCAACAACGTTTGATGATAAAAATGATCAACAACCTACAACTGATTCACCGGGTACGTCATCAACATATTTTATTATACACATACATCATCTATTAATTCATAATACGAGCAAATCAGTAATTTGGTTTTGTTACAGTTGTGACTACTCCACGTCCGGATAACAATTCAGATATTATCACAATATCTCCTATTGAATTAGCAACAGACAATGTGTCCGATATTCCACTGCTGACAACAACAGCAGTAACTCCGGTTATCACGAGCGTAATATTGGATACCGTTACATTTGCCAACGGCAAACAAGATGATGCATATGATGGCACAAACTTGTCATCTTCAACTGCTAGTACTACAACATCAGCTCCAGAACAATCTGCCACAACGGTATCTCCAAGCAAATCAGTTTCAGTTACTAAAGATGATTTCGACAGTGGAATTGTGATAGAAATTATGACAAAAGTAAATGGCACCCAAAATAATGAAACTGTCATCGTGAACCAAGGAAATAATAAAAAAAATGCTACTCAAACAGGTAAGTGAAATTATATTATTAAATAATGTATAGGAGTCAAAGATTGCTCACATGATGTAAGATTTATAGATGATAGCTAGCGTATTTTTGCTGTTCACTTTAATTTGCAAGCTCATAAAGCTTCAGTATTTTTTTGTTCAATCAGCTACGCACAGTTCACTTACAAATAGTGATGTTCCGACCACACATGATGATTATTCGCCTGTTACAACGGAACTGTTCATACAAAATGATGTAAATACAGGTGACACTTCTACTACTCTTGATGATAATTCATCAGAATACAAACAATCCGAGACTGATATAAAACTAACACTAAGCAAAACTAATGATTCTGAAGACGAAATCATCACTATATCTATTGAAGTCTCGGAGACTACAGGTGAAGCCCCTCCATATTTAACATGATTCTTCGGAATCCAAATTATTTCTTAAACTGAAAATCGTTTATGCGATTTGTACTGCTGCAGATGACGACGATTCATCCGATGAAGATGTGATGTTGGTTAAAATTGACACAAAAAAAGATAAAAAGGACGACTCCCAATCTTCAACTACAGGTGACTGCAAAAAGGATCGTAACAATCAAAGCAACAGTGATACCAACAAGAGCAAAAACGTTCAAATCGGTATGAGTGGGACAACATTTACTGCTTTTATTTTAGTGGAATGTAAATAAAATAGAATTTTCTTTTTTACTTTTCCAGATCTAGCTAACATTAAAGGGGAACCTATGGTGTGGTTCAAAACTACTAATCAAGATTTTATCCACAAATTGATGTCTAAGAATGATACAAATTTCGATGTAATGTATTTCTTCGATATGCACGACAAAATGATTATTGAAAAAGATAAGCATACCACAATATTTTGTAACGGCACTGTTGTTATAGATCAGACGGAAACAACATGGCAATATGAAAATGGTAATAATGTAGATAACCCATCGATACTTACACTTAAGTTATTATAATATTTTTTTTGAATCCTCGCGGAGGTAAAACCGGCCCGAGATTGCGAATTTGTACGCGTTCCTTCCTATTTGATACAAGGTCTTTAATATAATTAATTATTAATGTTATTTCGATATAATGTTAAGAAATAATAACCGTATTAGAAGTATCGTCGATGGTTCAGTGGATGGATGAACAATGAGGATAGTTATTACTGTTAAGAAGTAATAACTAATATTAATATTATTTGTGGAGTATATGAATTTTATTAATTAGGTAGATATATTAATTATATATAATTATTATTATTTTCTTTTTCAATTACAGATCCATCACCAAAGATAGAAAAAACGCAAACAACCATCGATATCAAAGATTATAAACCATGAATAGTTTAATGTTGTGAGTAAAAATTAGATAATTACTTTTTTTTAATATACCTACCGAGTTTTATTCAGATCAATCTGTTATCTTGTTTCATAGATCATTAGTAAAAACACATTAAAATAGTACCTACCGAATTTTATAATGCATTTCATTTTTATATAATAAAAAATAATAAAAAAACAAATTATTTTTATTTATATTTATATAGATAAAATTATTCAATATAATACTGTCATCTAGAAAGTGTTAAAAAACTGACGACACGTTTGGCGTAGCGGCTGAGCGATCGGCTTCTGCGCCACGTGTTGTGGGTTTGATCCCCCCACACGGAGCAAATATTTGTATGATCTACAGGTAGTTGGTCCGGGTCTGGGCGTTTGTGTATGTGAGATTTTGTGTTTGTAAACGCACCCACGATACAGGAGAAAATCCTAGTGTGGGGCAACGTTCCTTTTTTAAAAAAAAAGTTTTTTTTTTAATTTGGTTAACAAATTCAATATTAATAATATTATTATTTTTATTTAATCTGTTTTAGTAAGTAGAAATCACTGATCTCCATTTTTCTACTCTATGCTATTTATGAAGCTGACCTTCATAAATATGTGGTATAAATAAACATCATTTTAGAATACAAATCTTCGTGTAGTACAGATTTTAAATGGAACCTGTCGGCTTGTCGGGTCCGGCTGCGACCCTATAAAAACAAACGCCTATGATTAATATTCACCATCTTTCATAATTTAAAGTTGGCTTTTGTTCGAGTTCAATTACAGATTTTGTTTTTATTTAACTATGGCGTCTATATTATATAACTTCCACACTAATATGGGACAGCTCTCGAAATAAAACTTATTTCATAAAAAAAAAGAATAAAGAAAGACCTCAAAATGTTTGCCCGACCTTGGAATCGATCCCAGAATCTTACGATTACCAGCTGCAAATGCGACTATAAACCGTCAAAATAGTCTACATAATGTACAATCTTCATAATTAAATTAATTTCAATTACTTAAGTGTCTTTATTACCTACATGCAAATTCCTTAAATTGTTAATGAGCAGATGTTCGGAACACAATAATTCTGTTAATGGTTATAACTAAGGTGAAAAACATAAGTTTATGTAATTTAAATATTCGGGAAATAAAAATGTTGCTTGTTCCAAAATACCTAGAAGGAATTACTTTAGATCTTATAAAACTTATGACGTTTTTCGAGGCCCTCAAAATGAGTTTCAGCCTATACGCAGTTTGGATGGTTAGCTTTAGAAGGCTTGGCTTGTACCGCGCGTCTCATAGATCCACTCGCTGTTTTAAATCCAAGATAGAATCAGGACTAGTCTTTAGATTTAGTCCTCTTCGTCACTTATGACGTATTTTTTCAACGTCATCTCTATTAAACTTCCTTTTCCCCGTTCAGTATACCTGTCTTTAATATTTTCTTTTGAAGTGGTTTGACAGAAAACCAATTCTGATGATTCGAAAATATTCAAAATATACTCGTGATAGTCAAAAATATTATAATAATTATAGGTATTTTAAACATGGCGTGTGAGTATTTGAATAAAATGTATCAAGTTTTTGTTTGGAAAATGCAACTGCAACGAATGCCACAATTTTAATTAAAATATCAGACTGAATAAATATGCACATAGATGTAAATGATTAAGTAACTCATTTGAACATAAATAATTTGTAATATATGTAGAATTGTAATAGAAGTTGAAGAATGAGTTTGATCCCCAGGTCGAGCAAAGTGTTATTGAGTTTTTCGCTCTCAGAGCTGCTCAGAGTCGGGATTTGTGCCCGGTTGATGGCAATAGGCTCGCCCCCTATTACGTGGGACCTAAACATCCCAGCGAACTATGGATGTACATTAGTACACCTCTGCCCAACCCTTCGGGGAATAGAGGCGTGATGGTATCATTGTAATTATGAAGTGATTTGAGAAATAATTTGTAATAGAAGTATGTAACTCGTAGAAATTGCTACTTATGTTATTAAATATTGAGGTGTTTACTTTTGTTTAAAGTCCTGCTAGCGAGGCCTTATAAATAACGGATCTGTTCTAACAAGTTGCCTTACACGACTTCTTTGTCGTGATTCCTGCAAACAAAGCTATAAATCTGACTCATTGTAAGGCTCTTGTTGACAGTAAACTTGAGCAACAACATGCTCTATTCATCACATTTTGGCAATACCATCTTTGTTGTATTATTCTTGGGGAACAAAGGTTCCAAGGACCTTTCAAAAGCACTATGATCACAGTGTAACACGTTTGTAAATTAGGAAAATGGAATAATTATTGTATTTTCAGATATGGTAAACAGCCCGTTGATTTTGATTAATTTGACCGCTCGTTGGGCGTAGTGTCTGAGCGATCAGCTTTAAGGGAGTTCGGTCCCCGCACGGATTAAATTTTTGTATGTTTTATACAGGTAGTTCTTCCGGGTGTTAAGTGTTTCTGTATGTGAAAATATGTGCTTGTAGCATGCAGGGCACAATACTGCTATAGAAACACTTTTATTAAAGAAAAAGATATGGCACGGATCGTGTGGACATGGATTTTTAACCAACGTTAGCTATGATTGTGACACCTCGCTCCGAACAAAGCTCTTTAACATAGGTACGGTCAACAGCACATCATGGTAACAAAAACTGTCTTTCTTCAATAGATTTTCAATTTAATCTCCAAATAATAGAGTTTATTATCCATTGGGGAAATTTGACAGTTTGTGCAAATTGATGTGCTGTTGACTGTACTTAATTTAAAAGGTTGCTTAACCTTTACAGTCTTCAGCATAATTTTCAGGGCAATAATGTAGAGTATAAATACAATAAAATATACAACACATCATTTAGGTATTTCTATGAGATAAATAAGATCATATTACCGGTGCTTGCTTTAGAAATTTTAGTAAAAATTAAGGGCGATGTTTTCTTTTATATTTGGGGAAGTAAGCTTCACCATTTCTGAAATCCAACGGCTAATAATGAAAATGAATTTTGGTCGCACGTTCAGTCGTAGCCAACCGCAATAACAGGTGTTCTGGGAATGTGCGGCGGCCATTGCTGATGATATTACAATTTAATTAACGTTCTAAACGTTAATTAAATTGTTTTCGTATTAAACGTTAATAACCGTTTTCGGATTACGAACGAGAGGGTGAACCATAAAAATTTTGATCATTTGAGCTATTAAAACTTTTATTCACACACCTTCCCGTGCTTCGTTCCAAACATACAAAAACTCAAACCCACAACAAACATACTGAAAATCGAAAAAGCCTGTCATCATTTATTTATTCTCAGTATCTGTAATTAAAATTTTCGTATTTCTAACTTTAAAGAACAAAGACTTTCATACAAACATTCCCCCCCATGTAAGTAACAAACATCTCTCCCCTTATAGTTGAAATTTCCAAAAATCCTTTCTTAGGAAATGCTTGCGTTGTAAAATAAACCTTTGTTTCAAATTTCAGCTATCTAGACTTCGTAGTTTTGGCTGTGCGTTGATAGGTCACTCAGTCAGGACAAACGATTTTATATATAAGTATCGATTGATATCTATATCCCTACTGGTTTCTGACACTTCGCCATCACCAATAATTAACAAAAATGTAAAGTAGCTGTTAGTAATTGTAACATTAAGGCGTCCAACAACTTAGTCTACCCGTGACCATGGATGCTGTAAAGGATCCGAAACGTCGGGAATCAAATAATATCAATACAACGCAATAAAATCCGTAAAAAGTAGTTTTATTTCAATCTATATCCCTTTCACTAAAATGTATACCATTTAAATACCTTAAATCAGATTCTTGGTGATACAGCTTCCAGTAACTAAATAAATAACGAGATTGGGCCCTCTATCACCCTCTCGACGCACTTTGAACACAGAACCTTTTCGTTATTCATTGAGAGCTTGCGACACTTTGATATCGGCGTTCAAATAGCTCTAAATTAGGAGTTATTTGCTTTGTGAAAGTAATAGGTGGAATCCCAAAGATTTACAACGCAATATAGTCGAAAGTTATGGCTATTTTTTATTATAAGGATAAACATAAATTTTGTGTCTGCCTGATATCTTGACATGTCAAACGAGCGATACCAAATAAAAAATTTTCAGCCAAAAAAAAATATATCAGGTTCATGAAAAAATATTAAGTCATAATTTCCATGTGATTATTTATAATTCTATGTCCACGTTTCAGTGCCACAGAGATGTGGTCGCTCACTATGGGTCTCATAATAAAAGTCAAGGTCACTCAGCGAACTATAGAGCGAGCTTTTCTTGGCATTTCTTTACGTGACCGAATCAGAAATGAGGAGATACGTAGTTGGCGAGGCACATAGTTCGTAGCACTGAAAGCCGTTGGGGCAGAAAGGTTCTCGGCTGGAGACTATAATGCACCGGAAAACGCAATGTGGGACGACCTTCAACAAGGTGGATGGACGACCTGGTGAAGGACGTTGGATGCAGGCGGCATTTAACCGGTCCTTGTAGAAGTCTTTAGGGGAGGCCTTTTTAGGGGAGGCCTTAACAGTGGACGTCTTTTGGCGGATATGGTAGAATTTATAATTCGACAGTATAAAAGACAAATCTAAGAGAAAAAAGTAAATCTAACTGAACTACGACAAGGTTAAGTATATTTAAAATGTTGAAAAAGTATCTGATCGTACTCGTAGGTGAATGATAATAAAAACTGAAATTCGACGCTACCAGACGACCTTTGGTTTCATCTCAGATTTTTATAAGGCTCAATAAATCTGTCGTTGATTGATTAGTTTCGTAAGTAATTAAATAGATAGAGAGACTATTTCTATCTTTTTTGTAGATAGTGATCGATGGCTTGGAGTAAGGCTTTTAAAAAAAGTCTTAAACCTACTAGTTTTTTGACGACAAATGTATCAATCATGGTATATAGATAGAGGGAGGAGTAGATTACTTGAGAAAATATTTTAAGTAACACGATGCGGGAGGATCCAATCTTCTCATAATGCTGCGTCATCGGCTAACGACCGAGGTTTATTCCCTTTTTATCCAGAGGATTACATCCCTACGGGTGAGCGAGTCGGGAAAAACTTCGCGGCAAAAGCGAGCCGGCTAATGACACGTTGAGGTCCAATTTACCTACGTACGAAACGTTCAAAGTAAGTGGTGAAACTGGAATGCCGAATTTATTTTTGTTCGCGAATACTCCAGAATTGCTTCGACTAATGGAGTTTGTTATTTCTTCGAGTCTCGGAAGATATTACCGCAACTGCTGTTGTTGAAGTCGATTAAGGGTCAGTAAGTAATCAAAACAGTGCGAGATTTATACTTTTCAGAAGTATAAGTTACAATTTCATTTGCACCGCCCCTTTCTCCTTCCTAGAAGTTCGCACCAAAGCGACCGAACGCTCTCAGAAAAATTCACGATCTATTGACAAATCCAAGATTAAACCAAATGCCTAAAATTATAATTAAGTAAGTAAGTAAGTAAGTACCTACATTTGGATGAAAAGCGGCTCCTTGTGTAGTGGTAGTAAAGTGCAACTGCTGCTCTAGAGGTCCTGGGTTCGATTTTCAGGTCGATGGAAGTGTTATTGGGATTTATTATGAAATTCTCAGTAGTAGCTCGGACTTTACATTTTTCACCGGTTAATAGCAATAAACTGCCCTATTACATAGGATCTGACCATTTAGGCGAAATATGATTTCGTACACCTCTGCTCATACCTCAACTATTCGGCGAAAATAGGCGTGATGGTATATTGTGAATAAAAAGCAAATTGACACTAAGTCTTCATTTAACAAGATAAAAGTAAAAGTAATTTTAAAGTAAAAATAAATTTGATAAAAATACCTAAATTAAAAAACTTACTCAAATAATTTTGGTGTCTATTATAAGAGCGTATAACGAGTCTTATAGCCCCGACCTTCTGGCAAGGAAAGCCGGTACGTGTCCGACATAATGCCTCTCCTGGCGTATCTATTTATGAGCTTCTCTAAACTATAAAAAAGTACTAAGTTCAATATGGAGTAAACCTGATATAGACATAATTATAGGATGTCTATTTCAGGTCTATCTTACAGACGAGGGCCATTAAATTTGGTAAAATTGAATTTTATGTCAATGATATAAGGTCATGACAGAACTTCGTGATATAGAATGTTTATAGCAAAGAACAAGAAAAAGGTTTCACTCCCGACCTTTTGTGTCGTCTTTGACGAAAAGATTAAGTACCTACCTGCGTGCGATTGAAGAAAAACTAAAATAATGAAGATTCGAAAAAAAAAGTTAGCAAGGACTTAAGAAGTCCTTTTTTTGACTAAGTGATTTTGAATATTAAGTATGTAACAATATAATTATATATATAATAATACAGTGAGATGGTTTAGCATAAATATAAGTTAGAGAATGAGAAAAATGGGAGTTGTTGGGTTTTTCTATGAAATTGGAAGTAGCAGCTTGGAATTTGGATTTGTGTCTGATTAATGGCAGTGGGCCGTTCCCTATTATTTGGAACCATAAATTTACCGCGCAACCCTGGGTGAAGCTTAGACGGAACGTCACCAACAAAATTGTAATCTACTGCTTGCTTACTTATAGTCAATCCCCGTGTGGGGACGGGTTGGAATACAGTTCCTCACTGCCATTCAGATACGCCGAAAGAGCTGAGAAAATAATTATCTGACTTGCTCGGTGGTAGGACCTCTCGGGATCAGACTGGCTGGTGTGTTTCGACTTTTGCGCGAAGACCCAGTTCCCCCTCGTTTGCTGCGACTCTGGCAGTCTGCAGTCCGTAGGGGCTCTTAAAGTTCGGAAACGCATCAGCAACTCCTCTGGTGTTGCAGGTGCCCATGGGCGGCAATGACTACTTACCTACTATCAGAATGAGCTATACCTACCAAAGAATGTAATGAACGTAACAGTAACGTTTGCCTAACCTTTCGGGGGATTCATAACACATAGAATAATAAATAATGCAATAAATTACGCTGCGTAAGGCAATAATTCAAAAATGAATAAGGTTGAAGATCTCAACATAAGTAATGAATAGAATCTACATGGTTTACGAAATGAGAAAATGTCACCTCCATAATACTATATCAACGCGACAACGTTGTCTAAAATACAATCTCCTGAGAAACAGTCGTAAACAGACAAGCGTTTTATAAATAACAATAAAGTATCTCCTTTCTTGTAGCACCATTACTATATTTGTGTAGAGGAGTATTATTATGCACGTGTCATCTATCTTCTATACAAATAAAAATTGATGTTTGTTTGTTTGTCCTCTATGCATCGCTAAACCATTCATCCTATAACGATGAAACTTTTATGAGTTGTTATGTGCATGCCTGGGAAGGTTTATGAAAAAACAACAAAGGCATTGCAACGGATACCGGAGGACAGCTAATATATATATTAATACTGAATATTATATAAAGTTAGTTTCTTTTTCTGTTTCAATCAACGAACCAAGAACCAAGCTTTAATAGTTATTTTTTATAGTAATTTTTATTGTGTACTTCATAACAATAAAAATTAGGTACCTACTATATGGATTAAGTAAATAAATAATCTTATCTTTACTTTTACTATATACTTACATAATTTACAAAATGCCTCATTAGTCTAGTGGTTTCAAGCGCGACTGTTAAGCTAGAGGTCCTGGGTTAGATCCCCAGGTCGAGCAAAGTGTTATTGAGTTTTTTTATGAAATTCTCAGTAGCAGCTCGGAGTCTGGATTTGTGCTCGGTTAATGGCAATGGGCTCGCCCCATATCATATGAGACCTAAACATACCGGCGAACTGTGGGTGTACATTAGTACATTAGATATGTTTATTATAAGTGATATTTAAATGTCAAAGTACACTTCCACGTCGCTACTAACTGGTAACGTGCCCAGAAAATTGACAGCATTGCAATAAAATCTTAGATCCAAAAATAAGCTAGGCTCCCAGTCCCGCGAAGTACAGTCACAAGTTACGAGTACCATAAAACTGTTAAATTTCCCCACTAAAAACCATATTCTTTGGAATTTTACAGTTTTGGCTACCACGATGTCCTTTTGACCGTATATATATATATAGACAGCCTTATTAATATGGTACTTATGATAATAAAAGCTTTCCAAAACGAACACAATGTTTTGAAACCCTAATGACGCCATAATGGCGACGGTAGTAACTATTCGAGCATAAATTATCATAATTTATTCATAAAAGTGCTGACAACGAAATGGAACGTACTAAATCAAAATGTGAGTAGATAAACATCGTTAAAATGATAAAATACGTAGCTTTAGGGAAACAAAAATAGTCGCAGACGTGACGTTCCTATAAATCAAAGAATTTGTTTTAAGCCCTGCCAACAAATGGATTACTTTTAAAGTAAATTGGTAATTTGTATTTACAGCTGATTGAATATGCGCTATACACGACAACATTTATTTCATATTGTTTGTTGGGCTTGATCAACAAGCAAGTTTTAGGGATTTAAGCTTTTTAACTAATCCCACTCATTGTGAGACATGACCCGTTCTCAAATGGGGACAATAATGTGCAAAATAATATCTTCTCCTCTAATTAGATTCTTATTTTTGATTTGATGTTAAATCGAGCAATCGTCCGGTCTCCAAGGACATGAGTATTTAAGATATTATGCAGACTGTTTGCCAACAATTCGGCAGTAACTAAGCAATTTCGTGTATCAAGTGACTTTAACTACTTACTTGAGTATACTGGAGTGCAGGATTAATGGGCCGTAAGTAGCCATCCGGGCTACTGGAAATTCATAAAAGTGACCTTAATAAAGTGCAAACTTAACGTTCCATATCGTAAAGATGTTGCTATAAAGTTTTTATTTTATTGTCCATAACTGTGTTAGGGTTTTTGGAAAGTCATATGTTTTTAAGTAAGTGCTCTCATAAACGTTGAAATGTTGTCTGAAAGTTATTGAGCAATTTGCAAACGTGTAAAGCTGGCAACGCAGCATTGTTAGAGGAAGAAAGAGTAAAGATTGTGCGTTTAGAAACTATAATTTTGTACAGGGGATTTAAAAAAAAATTACACCAACAATGGTTCGCAAACGTACAAGTAATTCATACATACAATTAGCTCCCACGCTAACGTTCATTACCAGCCTATACCTTTTTTAGTGGAAACCACAAATCCAGGTCTTCAGTTCAGATCATTGATGCCCATCCTCCAAGCCACCTCCTACCGACATAAAGGTGATACACCCAGTTTGCCTCGATGTTTACTCAAGAACTCGTTGGCTTCAACAGTTCTAGACTCTCTGAGAGACATGTCAGGACCTTCAGCATGTTTCCTAAGAGTTATTTTGGTAGTTTTGCTTTTTCGAGACATCGCTTTTGATTTCCGGTTTCCTTAAGAGAAAATCTAAATTGTGATCATATGATATACCACGGATAGTTCATCCTGCTGATTGCAGCTTACAAGATAGAAAGAATGCTCCTAATCGGTGTAAAAAATTGGGTTACGTTTCCTCTGACCCACGAACCGAAACTAGGATTTTACGCTCAACATTTTCACATGTACGCTACACCAATTAAATTGTCCTGTCAACTGATAGCTTTGTCAACTAATGTTTAACTATCGGCTTTCGATATGTCTTCATCGATAAACGTTTTTGTGGTTGGCAGCTGAAAATATAACATGGACGACGTTTGGTCTCTTTAATATAGGCTATGATTGATGGACTAGAGTGGATGAACTACACTGATAGACATAGAAGATACTACACGCTGAAAGTAACGTAATGGATTGAGTACATAGAGTAATTTTAATTGTACATAACGGATAAAGATTGTATGATAAGTATATAAATATAATGTACGCATAAATTCTCTATTTGTCATAAAGAATTTGTAAGCTCTTAGGCTGGGATCTATGTTGGAGGTACAAGTCTTAACATTTTATCTTGCCTTTATCAATGCATCATCACCTTAGCCTTGTTGAACTGTTTGTCAAGCTTTTAAGGGACCTAGAGAGGCTCGAATCTAGGGCGGTAGGATAGGAACCTAGGATATTATTTGATAAAAAATCTGAATTACGTTTTATTTTGGTATTACGGGTAGTTCAGGCCGCCGGCGCCGGATCCTTAAGTAGTTATTACTTAGCCAGCCACGAGCCCCTCTATAAATAAAGCCGAAAATATTGTGTCCACGTAAATAGAGCTACATGGTTGGTTTATTCCAGCTCCCACTGAAGTTGGCAACTATTTATTGCTTCGGTAACTTTTAGATGAGTTGCCCAAACTTCACGTCGACTGATTGTTTAAGTTGGTCGCGAAACACCAAAAATGTTTGCGTGTTGTTCTTCAGCTTGTTTCATTGATGAGAAAATATACGAAAAGATTTTGTTGTTTTTGGTTTGTAGCCTTTTATTGGTTAGTCTATATTTAATTTTATAGTTAAATAAAAATTCGACATCCATCGAAAAATAGAATACCTACTTACTAATAAGTTGTTTCAAGTGTTGCGTACCTACTTATGCAAAACAAAAAAATTATACATAATCATACTGTGGAGGGGCGAGATATGTTGCCCCTCTCACCAAAGGGAGGATCCTCCGACCAGGCGGGTGTTTTGCCTGGCGGGCCACGGCCCGACGGTTGATGTCGGGCGGTTGTATATATGCAGGTTGCGATGCAAACTTCACTTGCGCGATTCAGGACTTGTCCAGTTTGTATGTAGCGCGGTAGATGTCGCTACAATACAATATAATTTCTCCTATTTCATCTATTGCTCATGATTTTAAGGTTTTTGATCAGAATTCAATAAAAGAGTAGATCTCCTTTTTCCACATCAATATGAAAGAAAGCCCCCACTTTCGGGGCAGCTCAACTCAAATTGAATGCCAACAATTGAAATCGAAAAAGAATTTCTCTGAAGTAAAAATTGAGTACGTTTCGTATAACTTTTGGGAAAACTCGTTTAAACCACAATGAGGCAGAGCTTACCAATAATGGAACTTCAATTACATTTCCTTTATAAGTAACACAAAGAAATTTTGTAAAACTCGGAAACACATTCATGATTTACATTCACCAAGTTGAAGCAGTACAGGAGCTATGGAAAGTTTTAATTTCAATGGAATCTCAGTCTTTTATGAGGGTATGAAAAAGTGGTGTAAAGTTTTGTACAAATAGAATTTCATAAAGCAGCCTTGTATGCCAGAGATGCGAGATTTAAAACTCGGCTTCATATGGAGGGCGTGTGTTCGACAATTGCACGAGTCGCGTTTTGAAAGACGATGACGACACGTTTGGCGTAGCGGTTGAGCGATCGGCTTCTGCGTCACGTGTTGTGGGTTCGATCCCCACACGAAGCAAAGTTTTGTATGATCTACAGGTCGTTGCTTCGGGTCTGGGCGTTTGTGTATGTGAGAATTTGTGTTTGTAAACGCACCCACGACACAGGAGAAAATCCCAGTGTGGGGCAACGTTTTTTTTTTAAAAAAAAAAAAGAGGAACTGCTATATTAGACTACTTTTTTTTGTTCATGTTGGTATGACGTCAATACGTATTATTGGTTGGCAGTATCAGTTTATAGATTTGTCTTTATAAAAAATTGATAATGTTTTAGCTGTTTTATAGTTTGTGACAAACGAAAGACTTAAAAATGAATTGTTGGTTAGAAATTGGAAATTGTTTCGTACCAATAAAAATCAGGGTTTTAGGGCTCCGTTTAAAACTGCTATGGTACAATAGAAAAGGATCTAGAGTAAACCCAGTGGATAGGGAGCAGCTTAAGTTATAACATAACATACCATTACGCCTGTATTCCCGAAAGGGTTAGGCGGAACATAAATCTAAACTCCAAAATGCTAATACTAATGGATAATCCTTTCCCAGGCTGGGAATCGAACAACTACATACATACATATACTCATGCCTTTCTTCCAGGGGTTGGCAGAAACTATAGACCGCCACTTGCTACGATTATTACAAACATACTTCTTTTGCGTCTTCCACATTCATACATCTTCTTATACACACGCACCACTTGCGAGTACTACGCACCTGAAGTTTTTGAAGGACCGATTGATGCAATACCGTGTAGCCGCAATATTTTATGTCATCCATGATGGTAATATAACCAATTAAATGTACAGTGTATACATCAATCAATAACTGGATTTCAATTACGACTCTCAACTGTCTTTACCTAACCTTGATGGGAATTTGGTACTTCGTAGGATCTGGAATTAAGCTTTGACAGTGTAAGTTATTGTGTAGTGCGCACTGTCTGGCAGGGTGACATGTTTACATACGTCAGGACAGTTCACTGACTGTGCTATGCCAAACAAAACGAAAACGGAGCTCTGACAAGACGACCAGGTACCGAGCGTCTGGGAGATTATATTTAGCCGAACTAAATACTTTTGTGATTTAATATTACAAAGCTGTGGAAAATCTTTAAACATTACCTCTTTATTAATTATATTTATGTTCTATATTAAAGATCAATAAACGCACATTTGAGCTTTCTAGAATTGACACTCTTCATGTGGCTACACGACGTGCCGTGTTTCAAATTCCCAAAAGTATTAGCAATTTTAATGTAGCTGCAGATTGCATAGAATATTTTTTTAGCAATTCGCCACAGAAATATAATTAGGTACATATACTTTGTACTATAAATGTAATTGGAACTTTATTGGTAGGATTAACTCTAGTAATCTTTAACTAGCTACCTAATTAGGTATATTATCTATTAACTTTTTATGTGACTCGCATACGGATTCTTTATGTCGTGGCCATTTTAGTCCATCAAAACGAAATAAAAAAACTGAAATAACGAAAATCATCTTTCTGATTAATTGAATCATTGTGTGGATGGTAGACTGGCTGTATTCAATATCGACGCTGGTTGCATAGCGTTTCTTTTCTTATTTGGGAGCCGCCATCTTGCAGTCAGAAATTGAAAATCAAGTCCCAAAAGATAGATTATGTGAAAATTGGAGTACATAAAAGCAGCCGTTGTGAAATCTGAACATATTTACTTTATGCACACAAACGTTTTTTTATACAAGTGCGTTGGTCGTCGGTCTTCATTATCGGCACGATAATAATATCATGCACATGAAAACGCGGTGAGGGCCGACCGCCAACGAGATGGATGGAAGACCTGGTGAAGGTCGCTGGGAGTCTTTGGCTTATAACCGGTCCTATTGGAACACTTTGGCGGAGGCCCTTGTTCAGCAGTGGACGTCTTTTGGCTGATATGATGATGATGATAAATGTCATATATTTTCTAAGTGTGAGGTGTTTAACGGTGCTGGTGATCATGGTGACAAGTCAGAATATAAATATCACAAATAATTTCCTTTTGCTCTTAATATTTTTTAATAAATTTCGAATTTCATCCTTTTTGCCCACAAGTATAATATTGAATATGTACAACACTAGCGGGCCAGAAGAAGTTGTCCCGCCCTGAATATAAAAAAAATCCAAGAACCCGATTGCAGCGCCACCTACCGGGTCCAATTGTATTTTCAAACCATCCAGGGACCCACTCAAATATATACTTATACAAAATTTCATCCAAATCGGTTCAGCCCCTTACGAGTAGATAGTGACAACCACTCGTACAGAAAAATTATATAATAAGATATTATTTTGTATTAAAACGGGAACGAGTATCTCCAATATGGATACTTCCACAAACAATCTAAACGAAGTGTCACTATATGTTTGAAAGAAAGAAAGAAAGAATGACAATCACTCAAATGTACACATTTGTTCGGGTATTTGTGGCGCAAACAACTTTGAATGTGTTAGTACAAGCACCTAACACTATATGGCGAAACTTGTAAAGCTGGGAGCTTGGCTAAGTACGTGCCGTGGTCGAACTAGCCAAGAGCACTCGGAGTTACTGCGCGGCTGCCCGGATGCCTAGACAGCCACATACAGGGCGAACTTTGTTACTATGTGGAATAGTTACTAAGTGGCTGCCGACTAATTTTTGGTCATGAGAGAATACAGATAGTTATTTCAATTGTTTTTTAGATTAGTGTTTGTGGTGGAAGTCTCGGCTAAGGTGAGTGAATAGAGTCTAACAAAAAAAATAATTATACGATAGCAATGTAACATACCATACCACACTTGTATTCCACGAAAGGGTAGGCACTCAAAGTGTATATTTTATTTTCATGGTCTGCCTTATTAGTTTAGTGCTCCTATACGGAACCGCTACGGTTGAGGTCCTGAGTTCGATTCCCAGGTCAAGCACGGTTTATCTATAAAATTCTTAGTAGCAGCCGGAGACTGGATTTCTGCCCGCTTAATGGCAATTGGCTCTCTCGCTAAATAGAACCTTAACACAGCGGCAAACATTGAGTGTACACGTACAGTACTATACCTCTGCCTAACCCTTTGGGGAATACAGGCGTGATGGTATATATTTTCCTCATAAGTTTGATTAAATCTCAGGATCAAAAGTCTAACGCAAATACGTTATATTCGGAGAATCTCATATGTATTGGGACTTCGGACGTGACGGGAGGGAAATGCCTACGCAGCGTGTTCTCTCAAGACCGCGCGTGACTTCGAACTTCGAAGAAAAAGAAGATCTATATACTAAAATTGTTCAAATAAAGTAAGAGAGAACGAACCTCTGATTGAACTCGTAATAAACTAAGTTAACTGTGACAGTTCGACTATAAAATCCCGAAAGGGTATCCAAATGCACCTTACGTAAGTCTTAAATTGGCACACGTTCTCATACCGACACACCGACGCACCGACTTCAATTTAAAAAAGGAGGAGGTTCTATGTTCGTCAGTATGTACTTATTTATTTTTATTCAAATTGTAGACCAATATAATAAAAAAAATACATACATAATACTGGCACAAAATATTTTTTATTATTTTTTTGTAATTTTTATTTCTCATTGATGAACATTTGAATTTCGAAATTCGATATTCAAACGATGTAATTTCTTGCGAACGTTTTACCATATTTTTTAACGCTTAGAAACATGCATAGTTTTTCTTATTTGCGAGCATTCTAAGTCGAACGCGAAACGGTTCGTGAGCAAACTAAATGCGAAATCAGATGGAAGATGGATCGAAAAGGCCTTTGAAAGCTTTTCAATCTCATTTGAATCAGTAAATTTTACACATATTTATATACAGGGTAAGGGCATCGTGAATCTTTTCTTGAGTATGTACTTAGGTGCTTTCTAAAGGACATTTAAAAAAAATTACAAGCGATAAAAGAAACAAAGAAAGAAATAAAATCAAAGGTTCAATCAAAATATGATTCAAAACAAATATGAATCATATATATTTCTAATGCCCGTTCTATAACCCTTTCAAATCTGTTTTTTGTATTATATTAATTCTATTAGGTATGTATTGTAGTTTTTACATAATAATTGATATAGCAGATAATGTTTGTGTCTATTTTTAAGACTAAGACTCCGCTGTCCGTCCGGCCGCCTGTCCGTTTGTCACCAGGCTGTATCTCATGAAACGTGATAGACAGTTGAAATTTTCACAGATGATGTATTTCTGTTGCCGCTATAACAAATACTAAAAAACAGAATAAAATAAATATTTAAGGGGCCACACAACAGACATGATTTTCTGCCGTTTTTATAGATAATGGTACGAAACCCTTCGTGCGCGAGTTCGGTTTAAAAATACTAGAATCACGTGTGTGCAGACTTTTGAATTTATTTTGGCTCCTTACCATTGCAGTAGTGGCCATAAAATTCAGATGAACCATTAGCGAACGGTAAACTTTTTTTTGTGCAGATTTACATAAAGATTAATGGGCTTTATCGGACTATATTCATACTACGATACTATACACCAGAAATTAAGTCTTTTTTGTTTGTCTGTTGATCTGTTTGTTTTCCTCTAGGTATTACCATTTCACGCTGAACAGATATCGATAAAAATTGTCAAGGAGATAAATTTAGTCAATATGAGTAAAAATACATACATACATACCATCACGCCTGTATTCCCCGAAGGGTTAGGCAGAGGCGTACTAATGTACACCCACAGTTCGCCGGTATGTTTAGGTCCCATGTACTAGGGGGCGAGCCTATTGCCATTAACCGACCTCTAGAGTAGCAGTCGCGCTTGGGACCACTAGACTAATGAGGCAGTCAGTAAAAATATTTATTTATTACTTTGTGTAATTGCAGTTATTTGTCAAAGCGTAGAAACAAGCTTACACGCGTAATTGTACCTTGTGGCGCCATTTTTAAAATGCCAACGACGTCGTCGTCGTCGTCCAGTGAGATCAGACCCGGATCCATGATTTCTCGTACCGGGGCAAAAACTTAATAGTAGCGCCCCTTCTCTATAGTGTTTGAGACAAATTGGTAAAAAAACATATATACGCTTGTATTCCCCGAAGGGTTAGGCGTAGGTACTAATGTACACCCACATTCGACCCACAGTCGATATGTTAAGGGGGCGAGCTCCTTGTCATTTATCGGGCACAGATCCAAAACTCCGAGCTGCTACTGAGAATTTCACAGAAAAATCCAATAACACATTGCTCCACTTGGGAATCAAACCCAGGACCTCTATCGTAGCAGTCGTGCTTGGGATCTCTAGACTAATGAGGCATTTTTTATGATCAGGAGCAATCTCTTTATTATTATTATCATTTATATTATTTTATGATTTGGGCGCCCCCTGAAACTGTCGCCCGGGGCAGGTGGTACGGTGTGCCCCCCTCTAGATCCGGGGCTGGGGTATGAGATATGGTGCTTATTTAATAATGTGTCGCATCTGTTCTACGGCTCAAGCGTTCATTACATGGTGGGAAGCTAATCCAATTTTATGACCATGTACACAACACTACGTTGTCGTTTGTGTTCTTATATCGTTACTGCTGTTGGCAAGCGTACTTCGTGAGAAGCATTTTAAGTTAAATTGTAGTACACTCGACAACACATGAATTTATACAATTGCATTTAAAAAACCTCTTTTGCGATGAAATACTAGTTGTCCAAACTGCAGTCCGCGGCTCACGTACATGTTAACTATTTTGTCTCTGATACTGATAGGTACCATGATACTAGTTAGGTAGATAGGCACAAAAAATAAAACATCCACATTATGAAGCTGAAAACAGAAGGGATTCAAGGGTAAGGCATAGTGGAATCTAATAATTCAACTCACAAATGGAGCTGCTCGACTGGGGAAGTACCTCCACCTTGCAGAAAATCGTAGCCAAATAACATAACTCCGTGCTATGTGGTATTCCTATCGGTGATCAAGGTCGCCAGAGGAAGCGTTGTGTTGGCAGTGGAGCCGGTGTTTTGTTACCGCCACTGTCATGCATGGCAGCATGTCTCCTCTGCTGCCAGCCCAACTATTCCTCCTTAATTTACAGGGTCGGCAACGCGCGAGTGATACCCCTGATGTTGCAAGCGTCCATAGGCTACGGTAACCGCTTACCATCAGGCGGGCCGTATGCTTGTTTGCCACCTTAGTGGTATAAAAAAAGAGAGAGTTATAAAGAGAGAATGGAGAATCGCTTCACGGCGCCCTTCTTCACTTTCTACGGCGCACCAGGGCGCAGCGGCGCATACTTTAGGAACTCCTGGTAATAGGTTGACGTGTCGTCGTACTATGTACAGGTCCCAATTCTGTTATTTTGTTGAATTATTGACTTTTATAGTTTTGTCTACGAAATCGGTCATTCTTATGTTATTTATTGCTACTGGCCGACCATTCGTAATAGCTTCGTTTAACTTAGCACGAGGGGTTAACAAGAATACTAGTAATGTCCGACTCACATTGCTAGTACTTTATTTAAAAAAATATTCCACATATATATATGATTTTTCTTTCTTTTTATATCAGTATTTTCTCCATTAAAGCTAACTTTGGATGCGGGAATGTAAAACGGGATATTGGGAAATACTCACGGGAATGAAAAACAAGACCATCGTAGAATATTAAAAAACTAACTTAATCGCAAAATCTCGCTCTAGAGATTTGAATAAGATTTTTTGAATCGTTTCTAAGCGACTTAAATCTGTCAGATTAATATCCCGGAATCTTCTGAATTCGCTTCGTTCGGCTTATTTGAATTTTCAATCATTTTTATTTGAAATGCAAGGTGATTTTGACTGCGCTATTTTTAGCCTATGTTGTAAACGGGAACAGCACAGATTTTTAATTATTATTCTTATATACTGCGATGCAATAGCCAATCTTTTTACAATGTTTGAATTAGAAAAGGACGATATATAATTATATTTAACTACATTTCTATTACGCTAGAAAAAAAATTGCGTTGTCTTCAGTACGGCGCCCGAGTGGAAGTGGAAGGGATAGCGGGTGGAGAGTCGCATCCCATGAGAGTCTCAACTTAACGCGCACGAGTAGTAGGTACTCGGCTTATAGGCGACAATGGCGTAGCAAAATGAAACATGCATCAGCTTTTAAAGTAGACCTCCAGCAATATAACTGTGGAAACCGCATCCAATTTGAAGCAGTAGTTTATACAAGAAAACAAACTACATAACATACCATCACGCCTGTATTCCCCGAAGGGTTAGGCAGAGGTGTACTTAATGTACACCCACAGTTCGCCGGTATGTTTAGGTCCCATGTTATAAGGGGCGAGCATATAGCCATTAACAGGGCAAAAATCCAGACTCCGAGCTGCTAATGAGAATTTCATAGAAAATCCCAATAACACTTTGCTCGACCTGGGGATCGAACCCAGGATCTCTAGTGTAGCAGTCGCAACCAAAAAAACAAACTAAAATTTAAAAATATATTTGATTTGTCTCCTATTGCTCTTATAAATACTCCTCATATTATTTTTTCATATATATCTTCTACATACTGTTATCATATCACCTAACACAGTTACAGTTAGTAGTAAAGTTACCTATTACTGTGACATAGATATTTGGAAATCAACGAAAAAAATATTTAGTAACTATTTTCTATTCTATGTATTTAAATTTTTTATTTGACACGTTTGGCGTAGTGGCTGCTTCTACACTTCTACGCTACGTATTTCGGGTTCGATCTCCGACCGGAACAATTTTTTATACGACGTACAGGTAGTTGTTCCGGGGATGGGCGTTTGTGTTTGTGAACGCACCCACGACACAGGAGAATCTCCTAGTGTGGGTTTTTTAAATATAATTATCGATATACATTACGAGTAGTGTTTATTTCCATACTACTCGTAATGTATATCGATAATTATAAAGGTACACATAGGTAAAAAATCGTGTTATACCTACAGACATCGGTGTCGACTGAAAACGTAAGTGACCTGTGAAATGCTCCCAGCCAAGTATAAAAAATTGGATTTATATTTATATGGGGTTGTCAAGCTGGAATTACCTGTTACAACGCGCTTATTTGTATTGTATCTTTTAATAAACGATTAAACATATAGACATACCATCACGCCTGTATTCCCCTAAGGGTTCGGCAGAGGTGTACTAATGTACACCCATAGTTCGCCGGTATGTGTAGGTCCTGTGTAATAGGCGAACCTATTGCCATTAACCGGGCACAAATTCCAATCTCCGAACTGCTACTGAGGATGTCATAGAAAAACCCAATAACACATTGCTCCACCCGGGAATCGAACCCAGGACCTCTATCGTAGCATGACGCAATTACACATTAAAGTGAGGCTTATGTTTAACTAACCACTAGATAGATCTGGTAAAATCTAACGACTTTTTTTATTGCCTCATGATTAAACCCTTTGTATTTTAATCATCCGACAAATAAATTTTACCTTACAAATAATAGTTTTTTGTCGGATAATTACGACTTAGAAATGGTCACGAAAATTGCTGTCGGGTATGTCCGACTTGGAGTTAAAGAATGTCGTTATTGATATGATCGCATATTATAATTCTGTGTAACTTATTTTGTTACAGTCTTTAGCTTTACTCATGGTTTGCAAACTGCAATTAACAGTTCATTATCACGCCTATATTTAGCCAAAGCGTTAGGTAGAGATTCCAAACTCAGTTTGGAAAAGCCACACTGATTTCATAGAAAAACCCATTCCCAAAACATGGGAACTCAACATGCTGGCAAATTGTGAGTGTAGATTAGTACATCTCTGCCTTACTTTGACGAATAAAATGTTACGAACGATAGCTCCCTAACAACTAAAACACTATTATTATTTCAAACAAGGAAAACAATCAGTTGCCACGAAAACAGCGTATGGTCGAACAATCATTGAACTAAAATGTAATGTTTAAAAATTATGTTATAACACCTGTGTCACCATTGTCACGCGGAAAAATGGTGACTCAAAACATACAAGACACACAAGTACCTGATAATTATGATTTGTTGTTAATTGCTAGAATATTTTTTTGAGTAATGTTTTATTCAATAAAGTACTCTATGTACTTACCCATACAATAGGCAGTGTGATAATTGTTCTATACAAACAGTTTGACAGGAAATATGGTTTATGAAAATTTACTTCGTTGGTTTAGCGGCCGAAAAAGTGTCTTCGCCTCCGATATTATTATACATTAGCTGGTGCTCGCGGCTTCACTTGCATCCCAAATGACTTTTGAGATAAAAGGTTGCTTAAATCCTTCTCCGAAACCCAGCCTATATCACCTTCATTTAAATCGGTTTAGGCAAGAAAACATAACATAGAGACAGATATAGATTACTTTCGTATTTAATGAAAGAGTAACAAACATCCTAAGAAACTTTCACGTTTATAATATTAGTCGGATTATATATTATTTTTTGGTGGACAGCAGCGCATGATGGTATCCAAAAAAGTCATCATCAATCAATCGATTTTCAATTTAATCTCCAAACAATAGAGTTTATTATCCATATTATCCATTGGGGAAATTTGACAGTTTGTGGTAACTTGTTGTGCTGAAGACTGTACAACCGCACACTCAAATACTTACTCTGTCTGTAATGTAGCCAGTAAAATTACTGTGCACAAAATTCTGGTAGCAAGATGATAACCAGTGAAAAAGAAAAAAAATGCGTATCATCATTTGTCGGGTCATCATTCAATAACATTAAGAATAATGTAAATAACTCAATTTTTTCGTTTTCAAGAATAAAATACTCTAAGATATCTTATATTGAACTTTAAGGGTCCGGCGGAGCTTGAATTGTCCACAAAAACGTAATACCGAAATAAATCGCAATCCAGACAATATGTTATCAAATTATGTTATTATTCGGATATGGATGCCGTTAATCTGGGTTCCTACGATACTAAATATTATATTATTAATTATAAGACTAAATTCTGTTATTATTCTGATTCCGATACCGTTAATCTAGGTTCCTCCGTTACCATTTCATCCAAAATACTTTGGAAATAAAATACCGGAATAACGTTCCACACTTGGTAAAGTTATCAAAAATTGCATTCGCTTGCATTTATTTCCAGTGAAGTATTTTGGATGAAATGGTAGCAACCTAGATTAACGGTATCGGAATCAGAATAATAACAGAATTTGTTTAAATTGTGTTTGAATTACGAGTTATTTCGGTATTACGTTTGTACGAGAAATTCTGTCCTTCTTTCGGACTCGTGAAGTATTCTTTTATATTATTTTAGGGTGTAGGAAAGCTTATTATAACTTATTCAATGCGTATAATTTTTTTCGAAAACGATAAAATGTATCTGCTTTTTTTCAATTCTGGGACAAAAGTCTATTTAATTTATACATTTTTTTTAATTGGACAATTTTCGTCCCAAAAAATGTTGTCTAAGGCAGTCTCCACTTTTCATTTCTGTTCCTCGAAGTTTAGGTCAATTAGCTTACCTTTTTCCGATCACTGTTGATAACGTTCTTGAGAACACACTACTGGTGTTGCTATCGTATAGGCTGCGGTTGCCGCTTACCATTAGGTGGCCAATGTTTATCATTTTATTACAATATAAAATTAATCTTAAGTTTTTGAGTTATCATCACATTTTGTAACGCATTTCTGGTCCATGGCTCGATGTCCGCATGGTACAAATATTTGCATAGCTGATAAATTTATTGTGGCTTTTGGGTATTTGTGCATGTGACACTTGTATTGTATTTGTGTGCACACAATACCAAATACAAAAGAAATCAAAACGCATTCAAAAAATTATGAAGCTTGACATGTCTGTAGACGCAGTAGGTATCCCCATTTTCATAAAAGCAACAATTTATATAATAAAGTATGTACATATGTTCAGCGTGGCATAAAATTGGTTTTCAAAACTCTAGAAAGTTTGCACAATATATTCTCTCTACACAAAAGCCCTCAGGGAAACCTTTTACGACGGACATATGATGGAAGTTAGTCATTGTTCGGCTGCGCGGTGACGTCATCCGAAGTCATCTGGCCGTTTAGAAATTGGATTTGAAAATGGAATGTTAGATACAAATATCAGATGTTCTTATCTTTTTCCTTCGAGAGATTTTGTAGCAAAGCCTTGGTCAAGCCAATGGTGTCAAATATTCTAAAATAATAACATATTGATGTATTATAAACTTTCAAATATGAAATGAGGAGCACGAATAGAACTTATGTATTTAACTGATAATATAAAAAGATTACTTAAATTAACTTCCGCAAAAACCGGATAAACTTTCTCCAAAATGCAGTATTTGTGAAATAAATTTAGATCGTTTAGATCGTGTAACCTGCAGCAGAGCAGTAGCTGTTGTAATCTATACTTATAATAAATCTGTAGAGAGGTCAATTCTGTACATGAAATATATTTCCAAAATAACTATCAGCGGGTGATTAGTGATCGATACTGACGCCAAAAATGCAATCAGTAAAATTTTTGTCTGTCTGTCTGTATGTTCGTTATAGAAACAAAAACCACTCGACGGATTTCAACGAAACTTGGTACAATTGTTCTTCATACTCCTGGGTAGGTTATAGTATACTTTTCATCACGCTACGATCAATAGGAGCAGAGCAGGGAAGGGAAATCTTGGGAAAACAGGAGAACTTACTCCATTTTTTAAGCTTCCGTCGCGTGTGCAGCCTTAATGGTTAAAGCTATACAGAAATCATGTATGACGGAAATGTTCTCCTTAAAATTATATAAAAAATATTCCACGACAGCAAATGTCTTTTATGGTTGAATCACAATAACCACGTGTAACTCCCGATAGCTTAGCAGTTCGGAGCTTTCTGATTATATTTGTCTACTCTTACGTTAGGTGACTGACTGACTGACATAGTGATCTATCAACGCACAGCCCAAACCACTGGAGGGATCGGGCTGAAATATGGCATGCATATAGCTACTATGATGTAGGCATCCCCTAAGAAAGGATTTTGATAAATTTCGACCTACAATGTAGGGGTGAAATAGAGGATGAAAGTTCATATGGAACAAAGTAACTATTCCACGCGGACGAAGTCGCTGGCAAAAGCTAGTATAAATTATAATACAGTGGTACATCTTACTAAAAGGAGCGAGTGGTGCATACATAGTACATTTAAACGTAGATTTTAAACGTTCTCAACCAAAAACAATTGCCATAAACCCTACCATATCTCACAAGGTATAAGTAGTAAAAACATTTGCATATACGCGACGTCGCTAACGTACAGAAATTGGATTCAAAATACGTAACCCAAGTTTGACTGGCGACAATTATTGAGAGTGGCAAGTTTGAAATGGGTGATAATTAAACGACTCGCAGTTGAATTTGATGTTAGTTTGTTTTACTTAGTGTCACCTGTTTTGACACGTGTATTCCCTGAAGGGTTACATTGAGATGTACTATGTACACCCATAGTTAGTTATGAGTTAGTGAATGTAAGTGAGTAATAGATACGTAGATATTATTTTTGAGAAAAAAAGATTCTTAAATCATAAACAATAGATCATAATTTTATATATATTTACCACTAGGTTCTGATCATGACTTTGTCTGCGTGGACTTCAGGATTGGGTCCGACCTGGATAAAAAGTAGGTAGCCTATGTATTATTCCAGGCAATAATCTATCTGTGTGCCAAATTTTATCCAGATCCGTTAAGCCGTTAAAGAGTAACAAACATCCATACATTCATACTCACAAATTTTATAATCTTAGTAAGGACTAGCTGTTGCCCGCGGTTTCGCTCGCGTCACAAAAGAATTTACTGCTTATCAATATGAAACATACATCACTTTTTAAGTTAAACTTCTAGCAATATATCGATGAAAACTGCATTCAATTCCATGCAGTAGTTTTTGCTTGATAAGTGTACAAATATACACACAGACAAATATTCTAAAAAATCTTGTTTTGCCTTCTGTTGATAAAGACCCCCATATTAAATTTTCTTCAAAATCTATAATCAACAGACGTGGGCCTGCTACAATTTATTTTAAAATTATATTTTTTCTTTTACTCAGTTTGATCAACAGAGAGACGCGTGCGCACATTACTTTGTAGTTCACATTACATGTTAAACAGGTTTTCGAGCTTAATAATTGCGTGCACGATGTAAGCACTTAATTGTGTGCAAGCAATAACTTATGCCTAAATACCCTACTACACTGTTATGTATGAGACACAAATTTGGTTAATCTGAAGTATTTAATTTAAACGTTGTAATATTTCTTACTTCGCCTTGTGTAATACGGACAGGAATTGCATCGAGCATGAGAAGTATTTAAAACAAACAACGACGACACGTTTGGCGTAGCGGCTGAGTGATCGCCTTTTGCGCCACGTGTCGTGGGTACGATCCCCATACGGAGCAAATATTTGTATAACCTACAGATGAGAATTTGTGTTTGCAGATATACCCACAGTACAGAATAAATCCTAGTATGGGGTCTATATATAAAAAAAGTCTTGGCAATGCCTCTACTCTACCTTTTGACAGAAGCATACACGCTGTCATGCGCACGGTAGTTCTACGAAGATGACGCAAACAAGTATTTATTTCCATATAATGTATTAGATATTACACACTGAATAAAGGAAAATCACGTTTCTTTAAATAAAAAAAATAGTGTTAATACAGTTTTTGTAAAGTATGTTCACCCGTGTGTATTAAGACATATTAATTAGAGTTAGAAGCTAGTGACGACGACGGTCGTGGAATTCAACGTTTCGTTGAGCACTGCACCATTGAAATTAATTAATTTGGTCTAGCTAATACCATAATATAACATGCGGCCAAAAAAGGAGATACTTAATTGAGTTGGTGATGGAAGTACAATAATTAAAATGATATTAGGTACATACCTAATTGAATTTCAATGAATTGGTAATGTGCAAACGAGAAAACAAATATTTTTTCCATTTCTCTTTCTACCATTTTGGTGATTCGATTATATTATATATACTATTTATTACTTTGGCTTGAAAATGACAACGTTTAATAACGAAATATTTAAGCGAATATGTGTTTCCCGAAGCTCATTAACCAATATGTACATACAGTGTTGGTACACTTCGCCGATGTTAATTAATAAACATTGATCAGTTTAATTATATTACTCACGGATACAAAGTAAAATTGGCGAAAATTGGGAACAATTTTTCGATTATTGTTATATCGATAAATGAATGACATTCAGCTCGTTTCCATGGAATTGTTCCCTGTTTCCATAATGTCGATTAACTTTGTAAATTTCATTTAAATATTTTACAAGTAAATATTGCTCGCATATTAGTGTATATATATTTATCTACAAACCTATATACAACATTGATCGAAATCTTTATAAATAGAAATAGTAATTAAAGTCATATTCACGTACCTACTTCTGATATTTGAAATAAATAATTACATTTGAAATTATTTACAAGGAAATTTGAGACTAGATAAAAGTTATAATTTATTATGGGCGCTGTGATATCCCGTTTAGAACAGTTTCTGAATAACATTGTTTGCCTAAGTTTAATGGGCAACTGGCCAGCTAAAGATAATTATCCTACTGATAGTGTTGATATAATGCTTGCAATAAGTAACCGTAAAATATATATTCATGAATATTGTCACACAGTTACACAGCATCTTTTACTATGCATAATAATTATTATAACAATTTGTTAGTACTAGCTTTTAATTTTGAATTTTGTGTGCTCTTTTATGTAGCTTTATTTTATATGAAGTACTGTATATCATCAAAGATTATAAAAAAAAATAAACATGAAAAAATTTGAAATAAAAAAATATTAAGTTATTATTTAGTTTTAGTTTATGTGGTTTAAAATTTCCTCCGAGTTGCTACTGAAGATTTTATAGAAAAACTCAATAATTCTTTGTCCGACTTGAAAATCGATTCCAGGATGTAGCGTAGCGGTCCTATTTACGAACATAAAATTTAGCGAGGCAGTTATTTTACCCGTCAAGTAACAAATTATAGACACAATGTAGAACCATTAATATGGTGTCCTTCGGCCCTAATGATACACTTTGAAAGAGTATGCAGCTTTATATACAGTCCTAACGACTACTATATCAGTAATACATGCAGAAGACTGCAGTAGATGTCATCAAGCTACGGCCATTGACTGGCAAATGGACCGAATCTGCATAAAGCCAAAACTTCAACTATTCCGAATAAAAAACTTTATAGACTTCTTGCTTAGAAGTGAGTTTCTTTAAGCAAAACTTGAGCCTGGCAACATTCCAAAACATAACCAAAATACTAAAAAGAAGAACAAAAAACTATTACTCTGAAAACAAAAAACCAACGTGAAATATTCCTTATTTGATAACAAGTGATTATTCAACCAGATTTATAAGCTGGCTACACACGGAACGGCCATAACTCACACTTACCCCCGTATTACAATCGGAATCGAGGAATTTCTTCTATCGTATTTACATTCGATGCTGCGAACCGTCCGATAAGTTTCAAACTTGGCCATTTGGGGCCGTCCGTTTTGCATAAAGTTTGTTCTCGGCCGCTCGACTCCTGAGTCCGTTATAACCGTACTGGGAATATGTGTTGGATACTTTTGGAAAAGAATAAGAACATTTTGGGAGCATTGATATCTTTAGTTCGTTTAATGTCTTTCCAGTTTTGTCAGGTATGCTTGTCTGTCTGCACAAACAGAGCGCACAAAGTAACACACAAACTGTTTGGCAGGAGTAGGGTACGCCATCACGATCACGATACATTTTACCCGAATAACTGCATCTCGAAAGAACGCGACCACGAATATTATTAAAACGATTAACCTACCCGAAAGAATACAAAGCGAGAGAAAATTGTTATTGTGTTTTTCTATGAAATTCTCAGTAGCGGCTCGGAGCTACGTGTGCCCGGTTAATGGCAATAGACTCGCCCCCTATTACATGGGACCTAAACATACCGACGAATTGTGCCAGGAGGGATATTTTTTTAGTACATAGTTATAGGTACCTACTCATTTATTTTGACAGAAATTGTGTGTGTGTGTGTCCTTATCTGTTCACAAAAAGCAAGAAAAACCACATAAATATACCTAAAGCATATACCAATCATACGAAATGCGTACATAACTCTGACTCTATTATAGATTCGGGAAGTCGGATTAAACAAAGCCGAATTTGCGTGCATATATTGTCGAGTTTATTATTCATATTTGTGGGGTACCTATGGTTTTTATCTATGAGAATCTTTTGTACGAGGGAAAAGATTGCACAGTACACAGATTTATAATAATTTTGTTAGTATAATTTTACTAGCTTCTGCCCGCGACTTTGTCTGTGTAGACTTCAGGATTGGGTCCAACCTGGATTAAAAGTAGTCTATTTGTTGTTCCAGGCTATAATCTACCTGTGTGCCAAATTTTATCCAGATACGTTCAGCCGTTCTGGTGTGAACGAGTAACAAACATCCATCCATACCTACATCCATCCATACTCACAAACATTCACGTTTGTAATATTAGTAAGGATAAGTTTAGATATTTTTTTTTATTCGTGATTGGCTTACGCTTGACCGCCAGTTCGCCTGATGTTAAGCGATACTACGATCTACGATGGAGCGTGCTTGCCTAGAACAAACCGATTCACTCGTGAAAATCAATATAAGTTTACATTACCATGTTTTGTATGTAGCAACAGTAGCACACATACATACACGCACGCCTTTCTCAGGGGGTAGGGAGAAACTACAGACCGCCACTTGCTACGGTTCTTGCATACTTCATTTTCATACATTCTCATACACACGCGCCATAGCAACAGTAACAATGTACCTACCTAAAGATGCTTTCTGTTAAATCATCCAACCTTTTTCTTGGCAGTCCTTACTGGGCATGCAAATCATAGGTATTTTACGCGACACATCCAAACGAATATTATAAATGCGAAAGTAACCATGTCTATCTGTTTGCTGAACCAGATTTGATGAATTTCGGTATAAAGATAGATTGGACTTTGGAGAATGACATCAAAGGACAAGTCTTATGGCATCAGCTAGTTATTAATAAAAATACTTACAACGAATTATATGGAAGCATGTAAATGATTGTAATAAAAAGTTGTGGATTTCCATCAAAGCGCTTTCTAAATACATCAGACATTGTAGATAGTGTAGGTACGTATAGCCACAGATATTTGTGTTTTTCGATCACAGTTTAGATTGAATTCGGTTGTACTAAACTTTGCGCTTAATCAACGAGTAGGTTATATTTAACTTTGTTACAGAACTTGCCTGAACAATGCTTTACTTATTGGTTACATATTGTTTCTAAGTTTCTGTTAAGAATACATAATTTTAGGAGCTGTTTGGGTCAAAAGTCCATAGAGTTATGGTTTACTTAGGTTCAAAGTATACAGTAAGGGAATTCAATATTTAAATTATACACTATACATATTCATTTTAAACGTAACGGCATATGAGTAGAATAACTTTAGGATCTGTAGTAATACAAAAAAGTAAAAAAATACAACGACACCAAGGAACAAACCGTTTACGACTCTTCCACAATGTAGATGTATTATTTAAAAACAGCAATTTGGGGTGCTTAGTGCTTAGGGGCTGTGTAAGTGTCTGCTGACAGATTACCTATACGTTTTCCTATTACGAAAGTGTTTTTGACGCGACGCGGGCGATAGATTCGATTTTCTCGTTTTGCTTTGTAATCTTGGGTTGACCTTACATCCTAATATTGTTTAGGGGTTTACGATACAGAGACATTTTGGTGCATTGTCATTTGATTCGATCCCAAGCTTAGTTTCATTTTCGTAGTAGTTTTCCTGAGACGCTCATACCGACATACCATCACGCCTGTATATATATATAAGTTATATTAAATTAAATAACATTAAAAAAAACCTCCTGAAAAAACCTCCGCAGCATCAAGAATATCATTGAAGTAACAGGATACCAAATTTCAAATCGATCAGACCTGGAAACTTGCTCCCATCTCTTCATGAACCAGAAAAGAGTTGATAATCTTCAAACAGCTGACCAGATTTTTTTAAATCATAACTAAGGACACTCTCGATCAATTTACTTTTCCGACAAAAAGTCGGAATCAAAATCGGTCCATTCGTTTGGGCGCAACAATGGACAGAGAGACGCACACGTTAAACTTATAACACCCCTCTTTGTGCGTCGGGGGTTAATAATAATATCTTTTATCATTGAGGTTCCCTGTTATCAATAGAAGCTTACAGACTTATAAAATGAAAAAGGAAGCGAGAAATAAATGAAGGAGATAAGCTACTTACATCGCGTCGCCTACTTCATAATATATGAGGGTTCTTCAAGAAATATATTTAACTTTCGGAAGAATAATATTTGGTTACCGCTACAGCTGTAATCCTTAACGCTTACCTAAGCCAGTTTCAAAGAAAATATATGCCCTGTTTCCTTTAAATTTGCCTTTTGTTCACAGCTCGGAGAAACAGGAAACAAGAACTCATCATTTTCTATCTTTTTGTGATATTTTTGTATTTTCCATGCGGAGATTATTAAGCTATTTTAGTGAAGGAAAAATTCGACCGCAGGCAGGATTCGAACCTGCGTCTTCTGGTTAGATACACTAGACGCTCTGACCTCTAAGCTACTGCGAGTCCCACCCGCCAGATCGAAATTTGCCTTCATATTCTGAATTTACGTCATAAGGTGACGTATGTGGTGACAATTCAGTATGTGGTTCATCATTTTCTTTTTAATGAGGTTTACTATGGCACACCCACAGTTCACCGGTATGTTTAGGTCCCATGTAGTGGAGGGCGTAACTATTGTCATTAATAGAGGACAATTCCAAACTCCGAGCTAAAAAATAGTTTAGAGGTTTGAAAGGTTGTGTTTGATTGCTATTTCATCTGGAAATATGTGATAATGATCGTAATCCACTTAACTTTAAAAATAAGCGCCTGATGAAATATGAACAAAACCTATATCAGTTATGTGGTTTTAGATAAATACCATTCTTTATTTTCAGGCATGAAAAACAATGACTTCAACTTGTAAGTATTATTATTGATACATGCAAACCGAGATATGTGAACCCCTTTCTAATTAAAACAATCATTCAAATCGGTTAAGACATTTCGGAGTTATCAGGCAACATAAAAAAACAGATAAATTAGTTATAAAGTCGCCTTTTTAACCGACTGAGGTGGGTTTTTAAATGAAATTCTCAGTAGCAGCTCGGAGTCTGGATTTGTGCCCGGTTAATAGCTATAGGCTCGCCCCCTATTACTTGGAACCTAAACATACCGGCGAACTGTGGGTGTACATTAGTACGGCTCTGCCTAACCCTTCGGGGAATACAGGCGTGATGGTATGTTATGTTATCTATTATTATGAAATGAAATCTTCTTTAAAATCTTGTGTAAGTTGTAGTTTATTTACTATGATGCCACTGAAGCGGTCTCTCAATTTCCTGTGCACTTCCTTGAGCAAAAAGCCTTTATACACAATGATAGACAGCGATATCCTATAGCGAACTACAAATATTATTAAAAAAATACCATCCTTATTAATATTATAAACGTGAAGGTTTGTCAGTATGGATGGATGTAGGGATGTTTGTTACTCTTTCAAGCCAGAACGGCTGAACGGATCTGGATGAAACTTGCCATAGAGATAGATTATAATCTGGAATAAAAGATAGGCTTTATATCCAGGTCGGATTCAAGTATGAAGTCCACGCAGATGAAGTCGCAGGCAGAAGCTAGTTAAATAATAATAACAATAAATTAATGACGAATAATTACAAAATACATCTAAATATAATTACTAAATTAAATATCCTTTATCGAACTACACATAATATTATCATTTTTCTAAAAAAACGCTCATCTCTGGGTCCACTATTGTTTCTTAATTTTAAGCGATTGAACTGTATCTACACATAATGGAATGCAATAAGGTATTAGGTATTGAGATAAACCATTCTAACTCTACTGAAGCACCGAGATTAAATTACTTTTTCTACCGAAGAAGTTATGATCCACTAGCCTAACGGGGCAGCCGTTACGCTAGTGGTCCCAAATGCGACTGCTACGCTAGATATCCTGGGTTCTATTCTCAGGTTATTGAGTTTTTCTACGAAATACTCAGTAGCAGTGCGGAGTTTGGATTTCATGCCAGTTTGGTGTTATCTGTACACCTCTGCGCAACTCTTCGGGGAATTCACACGTGATGGTATTTTTTATGTTAGTTATGGACCTTTATATTATAAGCAGTGATAGCCTAGTGGTACGACCGTTGGACTGCCAAGTCTAAGGTCTCGAGTTCGAATCCAAGGCACACACCTCGGACTTTTCGAAGTCATGTGCGTTTTAAGAGTTAATTATCACGCGCTTAAACGGTGAAGGACACCAGCGTGAGGACACCTGCATGCCTGATAGATTTGCTCGACGGCGTGTGAAGTCTGCCAACCCTCATTAGACTCGCGTGGTGGACTATATCCTATTCCCTCTCATTCTGAGAGGAGACCCGTACCCAGCAATGGAATAGTATAATGGGTTGGTTATGTTATGTATGTCAAGTAATACTTAACTCAGTTTAAAAACCTATATAGAATTAAAAAAAAATAACGTAACCCATAAACAAAAACATTTGTGACTTTGACCAAGTTATTTTGTTTTTAATTATTTTTAGAGACCATGATTCTCTAAGTTTGTTTCGGTGTTTCTTCTCAGAGGTCGTCAGTTAGAAAATGCCGGCGCCATCTAGTTTAAAAAAAATGTAAAGCATTGACTTGTAAAATAATCTTTTTATGATCTATTTACAGAAATAAATATCATTATAATAATCATTTTTGACTACTAAAGTAGTCGTAAATCTTAGTTGATTTAAAGTATTATTCACTTCTGGATAATTTTGTGTTACAATGCAGCAAAACAAAATATCTACAATACAAGTCAGTGTCATACCGAGACGGATCCACAGCAAATACTAGGTTTAATCCAACAAACTATTCAAGGTAAACTAAGTTATGTACGCCAGGTCAAAGTGAATTATCCTAAGTTAGTTACTTCGTATATATCCTTCATCTGCTGAAACTGGTATAACTCCGTTAAAATCTTTGACGTTTTTAAACAAACCTTTTTGTTGACATGGAGACAGATGACATACCATCACGTTTGTATACTCGAAGGGTTAGGCAGAGGTGTACTGTACACATAGTTCTCCGGTGTTTTAGAACTCAAGTAATAAGGGGTGAGCCTCTTTATTTATTATTTATTAGTAGTTGCTGTTGCCTGCAGTTTCACTCACGTTTCAAAAAAGATTAACACACTATAAGTCCGATTCTAGGCGGCGTATCAAGATGAAACCTTTTCACCACCTTAGGAGTTGAATTTCCAAAAATCCTTTCTTATTGGATGCCTACGTCATACAAAGAACACACTCTCTAAGTTTCAGGTCTCTATGATCAGTGGTTTAGGCTGGGCGTTGATCCGTCAGTCAGTCATTCAGGACAAAGCATTTTATATGTATAGATAATTATGTAACACCAACTGGAAGAAAGAAACGGTAATTTCACTTTTGTAACTTTACCTTTAACAAAGAACAGTTAAATTGGGTATCATGAAAGCCAAAATGATTGAAAAAAATAAACAAAGCGTAGACCTTAACATCAGGCATAAAAGCAACTTGCGATTCTAAGCAGTCGCAAAATTTTCGGGGCATACTATTTTGCATTAATAAAATTACAAAAGGAGTCGGTGGCGTGGTGCGAGATGTCTCTCGTTCGACCGCGTACCCTGAATTACGAGATGGCTATTTGTAGATGCCGCCAAGAATCGCTTTCATTAACAATTCGCGATAAAAGACCCTCGGGTCAGTGCCGAAAGAGATTTGATGTCGAGCGTGTTCGCGTCATGCCTGGTTATTAATTAGGGTCCCACAAAAAGGTGTCGAGGTCCAGTGGTCGTGACGCAGGCTCCTGCGGCAAATCCAGCTTCCAGTATCCACCCGTCAGTCGGAGAGCGCGCCCGCGCCCCGTGGCGTGCCGGCTTCATCGCCAGCGTCGTCCCGCGTCGAGCTTATGCCAAAATCGATCTCAATTTTAAAATTAGAATTTATAATTTTTGTGTGATACTGTCTCGTGCCTGCATTGTTTTCGATTTTTAATTGATGGTTTTATAACTTTTTGATTTACTCTTATGTAACGGATTCAAACTTTAATTGCTGGTATGTAATAATCTTAAGTTTAAATAATAATCATAGCAGAACTATACATATTTGTTTATGCAAATAGCATGTCATACTATGTGAAAGTTTGAAGTATTTTGTCAAAGTATTATACATATTTCATGGCTCATCCTGTTTAAGATGCAAATAGCGGGTGTTCGTTTTAAACGACAACTGCTGGTGGAAAGTTTTGTGGCAGGAAAGTGTCATAATGCGTTTTTGGGGATTATTTTAATGCCGGTCACGTCATGTAGAGGGCATGGAGGTTTAACGATAATCCTGATTGAAGTTATCAATGGCTTATGCCGAATTTATCGGGAAGTGAATATTTAAAACAAAAATTTAACACTTATTCGTCGTGTGGACAGCATTATTAATAAACAATTTAAAATATTATGTATAAATATTAAAGTTGAAATAATTTCATAGACTCAGCGAAGCATAATAATTAGACGTTCGTTCATGTGCAGTTAACCTTAGCCTCAGTTTGTATAGCAGCACTAAAAAGGAAGCCTATTAGTAACGCTATACTTTTCAGAATCGTCCCCAATGTTGAGACGAGAAATATCCGTGAAATTACGCAAATGCGGCCCAGGGACCAGATGTTTTCAAGAACTCGCTCCGTAAAACTCACGACAATTATAAGAAGCTTGCCAAAGAGATCTTGGCAAGGATCGAAAGCTTGGCCGCTTGGCAAATACTTGGTGAGACTTTTCCGCCGTGTCATCTTACGCCAAATTAGCGCTGCGCTCCAATTTTAATTATTATCCAAACCCGATAATCGATTTTAAATTATCTGCTAATTAATTTCGTGGTGGCGATGGGATGTCATTAATTCGATAAGAGGGTTCGGACACGAGTGAATTCCAGTTAAGAGCATTATGTTTAATTAAATTTGATGGAGATTATTATCAAATACAATTCATTAGTCACGTTCACATCAAAATGATTTATTGAAACTGAACAGTCGATAAAATAATTCGAATAGCTGGGAAAATCGTTCCTAGCTGTGGGACGGCTAAATTATTACTATTAAGCTAATCTTAATCCGTCTTCATGGCTAAAAAGATGATTGTTTAACAAGTTATTTCAACTGTTTGTTAAATAAACGCTTATCTACGAAAATAGTATGAAACAAATGAAAACACAAAATGGTTTTATTTACTTTATAATATTGCATCACTGTTTGTCGAAAAAATTCACTTTGGTTCCAAAAGCACATATTATGTCCAAATTCAAAAATACACAAACATTTTTCAAATGTATATAACAGTTGTCTTCATTACAAAAATACTAGTTTTTACGTCTTTCTAGAAATCTTTATACGATTATATTATAAAAAAAATATAGAATGTTTAATTAAGCCCATGGAACTAATACTAGTTAAGGCTCCAGAGTAAGGAATCCCCTGCCGACACAACGCGTTCCATATTAACGATTATATTCATGCATTAAAATCACCGGATCAATTAATCAGCAAGACTTTCTTAAAATATTGAATAAAGTTCGCATATTTATTTATTAATGAAAATTGTAATATTATTTTTTCTCTAAAAATACATACTTTATTGTAAGCAGTCTTACTGGCGTCATATAGAAAACCACATAAAGCAGGTTTCTATTAGTATGTATGTAATATACGTGACCGTCATTTGTCTGTAGATGTCTGTTACCTACGGCGTAGAGGGACTACGCCGCGCGTAGTGTGTCTACGATGTAGACTTTATTAACGCGTAAAATGTACGAATGTTCTTCGAGATGATAATACGTAATATTTTTACTAGCTTGTCTTTACGCAAAGCCTAAGTCTTGCATCTCTACAGCTTCGTATTAATACGTAGATACGAAAGTATGTGTGTACTAGAAATATATATGATTACAACATTTATGTAACTACTAGCTTGTTCAATTCAATTGGATTAGACCTGGATAAAAAGTAGCTTATGTGTAATAACAAATAAGCTACTTTTTATCCAGAATCCTTTATATCTTTGTGCCAAAATTTAGCACAGAGATATATATATAGTCTGGAATACCAAACTATAATCTATCTCTGTGCCAAATTTTATCCAGATCCGTTCAGCCGTTTTGGTGTGAAAGCGTACAAACTTTCGCGTTTATAATATATATAGGATACACAGACTCATGTATAAGACAATGTTGTCTTATATAACTATTAGGTATAACGACGTACATAATGTAATGTTTGTCGTAAAATTGTAATGTACATACACATATAAAATTCTGGTTGGTCTGAGAAGTAAAGCACATTCGGAAAGCGACAAGGAATTCTCGCTGAACTCGATAACTTTTGATTTACAACTTTCTGAATATTCAAAGATTTTCATAGCTACCCTACATATATGAAATACAGTGACGAGCACCAATACTCGTACATATTCACTAAAATTCTAAAGCATTTTTCTACTAGAGTAAAGATTCAATTGACGAAATAATATACTAATCTTAAAAGATTTTATCATCACAACATCTCATAATTTTAATTAATATTTTTAGATCCTCTTATAAAGAAATATGCTATCTTTTTGTGATTTTTTTGCATTTTCCATGCTAAGATTATTAAGTTATAAACCAGAAGACGCAGGTTCGAATCCTGCCCGCGATTGAATTTTTTCCTTTACTATTAAATAACTTAATAATCTTAGCATGGAAAATGCAAAAAAATCACAAAAAGATAGTTAAAAGGTATGGTGGCATCGTACGACATTGAACTGACTGTAAAGTAAGTCGTGTCGGTTGAGAGGTAAGGTAACTTGCCTCTCATAGATGTCACCAAACGTCACCTTATGACGTAAATTCAGAATGTGAAGGCAAAATTTCAATCATGCGGGTAGGGTTCGCGGTGGCTTAGAGGTCAGAGCGTCTGGTATATCAAACCAGAAGACGCAGGTTCGAATCCTGCCCGCGATTGAATTTTTTCCTTTACTATTAAATAACTTAAGAAATATGCTGCTATTTTTGATCATTCACAAAACAGAGTGGTCTATTTTTGAAAATGAAACTGTTTTTCACCGTTTCTTAAAATGGCCACGAGTTATATTATTTAAGCTAGCTAAAAAACGTTTCAGCCATAGAATGAAAAAAAAATATAACTCCGAGTCGGTCCTCTTTTAAATAAAAAAAGGAATCAATCAAATTGATTGAGACATTTTCTACATTTTCTTTTTCATTTTCAAATTCTCAGTAGCAGCTCGGAGTCTGGATTAGTGCCCGGTTAATAGGCTCGCCCCCTATAACATGGGACCTAAACATACCAGGCGAACTGTGGGTGTATATTAAGTACGCCTCTGCCTAACCCTTCAGGGAATACAGGCGTGATGGTATGTTATGTTACTACCATAAAATATCGTCTTGTAGCTCCTATATACCTTAATTTTTAACTGGTATTATACTGGTATAGTAGGTACCTGTCACTATATTATACATTAAAGTTTGTGATCATTTTCTTAATACCCATATATGTAGATCTAGCATAACTGTCTCTTTAGTTTAGTGTTCCCAAGCGCGACTGTTACACTATTGGTCCTGGGTTCGATTCCCAGGTCGAGCAAAGTGTCATTGGGTTTTTCTATAAAATTCTCAGTAGCAGCTCGGAGTTTCAAATTTGTGGCCGGTTAATGACAATAGACTCACATTGCACCTTATTACATGGGAACTTACAGGCAAATTGTGGTCATACATTAGTACGTCTCTGCCTAACCTTTTAAGGAACACAGGTGTGGTGGTAGATCTAGCAATGAAAATACTCTGTTAACAAATATCTTTAGATCCCTCTCATACCAAAAAAAGTATAGCAATCTCAAGGGAAATATCACCAAGATTAAATTTCGTCAATTTGTTCCTTTATAACCACAGGATCTCAATAAGGTCCCAATATAGTTATAAACTGCAACATAACATTTTAGTGTGACCGTAACCGCCATAAAATTACAATTGAATATACATTATACAAATATTTGAGAGAAATTGATTGTCCTTCGGCAATTTTTAATAAACTTCAAAAAGTAGGGAGGCTTTTATCTTTCTTTCTTTGGCTGTATAACTTTGAAATGTCTCTTTCGATTTGAATGATTCTTTTTTTTATTTAAGAGAGGAGTTTATACATATAATATTTTATTTCACTAACTTTTGTTGGATGATTTTTACTTAGGTTAAAAATATGAGATCTTCTACCAGCTTCTGCCCGCGACTTTGTCTGCGTGGACTACAGAATTGGATTCGACCTGGATAAAAAGTAGCCTATGTGTTATTCCAGAGTATAATCTATCTCTGAGCCAAATTTCATCTAGATCCGTACAGTCATTTTGGCGTGAAAGAGTAACAAACATCTATACATCCATACTCACAAACTTTCACGTTTATAATATTAGTAAGGAAATGTGTACTATATGTACTATATATAGACAAATTATAGTAATACATATAATTTGTCTATATATGAACGCTGTTATAATACTTGCAGTTGAATTTGGTTTCTTAACTTTTTCTCTAAAATACAATTTTTGATCTGCCAATTTCGCCCGAATTATTATTGGTCGGCATTCAACTTGGCTTGGCTGCTTTGCCAGCTAGCACGGTGCAGGAAAACGAGAGCTTGCGAGATTTTATATTTTTGAATTGAAATATGGCTTACGTGTGTTCGTTTGTAATTTTTTTTAGTAGGGACGTGCCTTTGATGAATGGTTGTGAACATAATATCATAACGTGTTCGTCTTTCTAAAATTTTACTGTAGTAAAAATGTGTTACAAGCTTTTTTAGAGAACATCCACTAAATATCACTATTTTACGTAGCAAGTTAAAAACCAAGCTAAAATAAATAACAAAATAAAATATTACGTTAGTTACAGGCGTGATGGTTCACGCTTGTATCCCCGAAGGTTTAGGAGATAGGCAGATGTCTACTAATTAATGTACACCCACAGTTCGCCGCTATTTTTACGTCCCATGTAATAAGAGGCGAGCTTATTGCCGATTATATGATTAACCGAGCACAGATCCGAACTCTGAGCTGCTACTGAGAATTTCATAGATAACTCCAATAACACTGCTCGACCTGGGAATTAAACCCAAGACCTCTAGAGTAGCAGTCGCACGTAGCCCCACTAGACTAATGATTGAAATAACAAAGTAAAATACACTATATCAACGGTTTCTTCCACAAGATTTATAAGTAATATATATAGTAGGTACTTTTCATTACGCGGCCAACCCTGCATTCCTTAGTCTCAAATTGAGATTAATTTGTATTCTGAGAACTTGAAGTTCATGGCGCTGAACGAGGAAATGAAATACAAACTGCGTTGCTCTTGTGAAGTAATTATTCCGTTATAAATAGGCAGAAAGGCAGCTTTTATAGGGTTTATTAACAATAGGGGCGGAAAAACTCTGGCATAAAATTGATTAATTATAATATTGTAATGTCTCATGTAATATGGGGCGACCCTACTCCCATTAACCGGTCACAACACACTCCAAGCTGTTATTGAGAATTTAATAGAAAAACGAAAATAATATTCTATACTATACTATCTCTTTACATTCTAGAAAATGGCGTAGCGTATTAAGTATTTCTCTTACAAACGTAATACGGAAATAAATCCTAATCCAGACAATATTCTATCAAATTATGTTATTATTCGGATTCCGATACCGTTAATCTAGGTTCCTAATCTACCATTTCGTCTAAAATACTACACGGGAAATAAATATAAGCGAATGAAATTTTAGATAACTTTACCAAGTCTGTCTGAAACGATTTTCCGGTCTTTTTTTTCCAGTGAAGTAGTAATAGACGAAATAGTAGGAACCTAGATTAACAGTATCTAGATCCGAATAACATAATTTGATAGAATATTGTCTAGATTAGGATTTATTTCGGTATTACGTTTTTGTGGGCAATTCAAGCTCCGCCGGACCCTTAAGGGCGTCTATTTTAATAGTATCGTTCAAATGAGCTTACGTTTTCGTTTTTGCTATACATTTGTGTAAGAAGGTCCGTTTGTTATTCGACGGTAAGGGGTTGATGACGGAACCCGGATTGGTATTCCAATCACGCATGTAAACCAATGTGTGAAACTGACATTTTACATATTCTAAAGTTGAATAAGATTTATGTATAAAATAGCTATCACGGCACGGGTTTTGGCGGAAATAATTAGTGTTGAATGAGAAAAGGGTTTAATTATTTACGGATTTCTAAATAACATTTTGCTGGACCTGGCAATGCAGCCCAGGATACCATCATGCCTGTATTTAAAAAAAAGGTTAGGCAGAGGCGTACTAATGTACCTACACCCACAGTTTTCCAGTATGGTTCGGTCCCATGTATTAGCGGGCGAGCCCAGAATCTATCTCTAAATAGACGCACATGTATTATTTTAGTAAAGGAAAAATTCAATCGCGCCTTCACAGGCAAATTTCAATCAGGCGGGTGGGGTTCTCGGTGGCTTAGCGGTCAGAGCGTCTGGTATATTCAAACAGAAGACGCAGGTTCGAATCCTGCCCGCGATTGAATTTTTCCTTTACTAAAATAATATTATAATCTTAGCATGAAAAATGCAAAAAAATCACAAAAAGATAGACGCACATGTAGTCAATAGACTAATAATGCCATAAAAATTCAAAGTAATGGTAGTAGTTTAAAAGTAAAAATAATCAGGTAATGTCAATGTCAATAATGACATTAAAAGCACTTAGAGGTGAAGTTAGCACCGCAAGGCACTCTCGAAAACTATTTCTGTTTGCCGATTCTAACTACGTGTAAAGCGAGTACATTTAATATTTTTATTCCCAATTCAAGTATACAGAAATAGAATTTCAATTTCGATGTTAAGGAGGTAACTACATATAATATATCACGAACTCGGCTGTAACTTTTCGAATTTATATGACTATGTTTGTGATATAAGATAAATCATTCCATCACACGTTGGAGCCGACACGGCGCGCGCGCCGCGCGTTATCGATGATATTCTAAATTCAAATGTATTTGTGCAGCAGAGAGAGTCAGTTAAGATTTCATTGAATAAGTATTTGCGTTGTTGGGACAAACTTTAATATACTAACGTGCGTGGTTAACATATTATATACTTACGATATATTACGATTTATATTACGCATATATTTAAGATTTTTTTGAAAAACACAATTAAAAATAATGTCGTGTATAATAATAATATTTTTTCTAAATGTTACTCAGTAAGAGTAACTAAAACTTGCATTTAATTTATAATACGAAATGAATGCCAAGCCACAACTCTAACGTGCACAGCCACAGAATTCTAGGGTGACAAGTTTAATTCAAGAGCTAATCTAATTAAGCATTAACATGTCGACGTTTTTGGCACAGTCACAACACTAGTTGTACGTATGTTGCATTAAATTGTTTTGCCAAAAACATACCGAAAGACTGGAGAAATTAGTTTCGTACGTTATTCTGGCATAACGCTGTCCACTAAAATGCTAATAGTGTTTGCACTGGCCGCAGTTTGCGCGGGATCTAACGTTTTGAATTGCTGTGATTGGTCAGCACACTATCCCCAAAATAATAGTTAATATTATTTTATGGACGTTATGATTTTAGGAGCTTTTGTGTACCCCTTACTTATAAATTTGTATATGCTGCGTAAATTAATTAACTGTATAATACAGGTATTATAGAAACAAAGTAAGTTGGTTGGTCAATACCCACCGTCTATACAGTTTGTTTTAGGCTGTTAGTGTGGGGAATATATTTCATTTTAGTAGAAATTTAAGAGCTCAATTTAATGCTCCACCTGAGCGTATGAAATCGAATAATTCCATTCACAATTGGAGCTGCCCGACTGGAGAAGTACTTCCACCTTGCAGAAAATCGAAGCCAAATAACATAGCTCCGTGCTATGTTGTGTTCTTGACGGTGAGCAAGGTTGGCAAAGCTCCGTGAGGAAGCGTTGTGTTGGCAGTGGGGGGGACCGGTGGTGTTTTGTTACCGCCGCTGTCATGCATGTCTCCTCTGCTGCCAGCCCAACTATTCCTCCTTAATTTACAGGGTCGGCAACGCGCGAGTAATATCCCTGGTGTTGCAAGAGTCTATAGGCTACGGTAACCGCTTACCATCAGACGGGCCGTATGCTTGTTTGCCACCTTAGTGGTATAAAAAAAGCAACTGTGTGTATTTAAAATTTCCTTTGCTGTATATAAAGTGCTGTGATAAAGTGAACGGCTCTTGCTTGCTCGCCAACTTTCAGGATATGAATGGCCTTGCAATATTTGTATAGTAGCTATATTTGCAGCTCGAATGCTGCAAAAGGTTTGTTTTTTCTTTACATTACCTTATAAAATATTGTAAGAATCTTTAACAAAAGAAAACTTCTATTCAAAGTAAATCGAAATAACAGTATCTTAGGAAAAAAGATTTATTATCTACAAAAGAAATAAATGTGTTACTTTGTTATTAATTCTGTAACAAAACTGAAACAAATCGGTGTAACGGATGTTATTTGTTCAAAGAAACCCCAAAGTAGGCTGGAAAAGAAATTTATAAAGCTTTATACCAAGTTTTTTCGACGAAGAAAAGGAGCAAAACCGGGTCTATGTTATTTCACGGCACTCAGAAGACCCAAAAGTCTTGAAAGCTTTAACTTTGAATCTTAAGAATATTAAGCATTAAAGGTCCGGTAGAGCTTGAATTGCCTACAAAAACGTAATACCAAAATAAATCGTAATTCAAACAATATTGTTTCAAATTGTGTTATTATTCGGATTTGGATACCGTTAATCTAGGTTCCTACCGTACCATTTCGTCTACTACTACTTAACTGGAAATAAACAACCGAAATTTCGTTCTAAACTTGGTAAAGTTATTAAGAATTGCATTCGCTTACATTTATGTCCAGTGAAGTATTTGGCCGAAATGATAGAGTAGGAACCTAGAGTAACAGTATCGGAATCCGAATAATAACATAATTTGTTTAAATTGTGTTTGAATTACGATTAATTTTGGTATTAAGTTTGTGTGGGAAATTCGGTCCGCCGGACTCTTATGCATAGTCAGTTTTTTTTAAAACAAAACCTAACCTAGCCTAATCATGGTGATATGAAAGTTGATCACAGAATATTTTGAACTTTTACAAACCGAACTACGGTTTACTCGGGCTTTTACCTTAACATATGTTATAAGAACCCAATTCTCTATATCTTCGTAGCTCTTGTATATGTATTCCGTATAAAGTGCTAATAAAAATATGAGGGAAAGAAAAGATTTTCACGTTCTGATATTGAATCCGAATTGTACGATTCTTTCTCCCTTGGGTATCAGGCAGTGAGATCGAGACTGTTACTATCTATTGATCTAGAGAAAAATATTTTATTACTAGAGGTCATGGGTTCGGTTCCAGGAACGAGCAAAGTGCTGTTGGGTTTTTCATTCAATTCTCAGTAGCAGCTCGAGGTTTGGATATGTTCCCGGTTAATAGGATCGCCCTCGATTATATGGGACCTAACCATGCTGGCGATTTGTGGGTGTACATTAATTCATTTCTGTCTAACCCTTCGCGAATACAGGCGTGATGGTATAATAAATAAATAAATGTTTTATTTAATTAACTTAAGTGTATATAACATTTCTAGTAATAGGACTCTCCATTTAAGCAAAGCATTACTTGTGTTAGGAGGTTCCGCGGTATATTAGTATTTAACCTTTAATCTGTAAAGTATTGAACTATTTATTATTTATTTCAAGCACAAACTACTAAGCTGGGCCTGGGCTCCTAACAACCACAGGGCAGGCAAATAAGGCCCGACACCGAGTTTCACAATTAGGAGTCGGTTGGTTAAGCTGGTGGCTAATTAGGTACATTACTAGCTTATCGTATGAAGAGCAAGTTTGTTTGGAAAGGATAATGCGGGTCACTTTTGGGTATATAGTTGTGGGTCATATTATGATAGGGGTGTTTTTCAATGTCTGGTTGAACTTGTACCGTGACTCAATATTTGTTTCCTAGTACTTTGGTTATAGTTAAAAATGGCTGCTTAGCATGTCTTCCTAGGTACCTATGTACATGACCAATGTCTTATTGGGCTTTGGCATTTAGGGACTTGGATTGAGATATTTGGAGTTGTGTTTTTGTATAGTAATGGTATTAAGCTCGCTATCTATTACCTATAATAACTATATATTGTTGTCAGTAACTACCGATAACTATATGTACTAACTATATTGTTTAAAAAATACCGGTTTACTATGGGAGTACATCAGCAGACCACTGCCAAACCTTTTAGAGAATACAGGTGTGATATTATGATAAGTATGTAATGTACAGTGTTTATATAAAGCTTACTTACTTATACGCTTACTTAAACATTACACATACATACATTTACATAAACGCTTATACATATATACTGCCAAGTTGTTACACTTGAAATATTTATATCGTTTATTTATGTATTGATACATTATTTCAGTTATTTGTTTAGCAGTTTAGTTTTATTAGATTAATTATAGTTAGTAGAACCGACCGTGGCGACACCAAACCGGTCCTGTCGGAAGACCAGCGTCGATACGATTCGTCGCAATCGACATTATGCTGAGACAGAGCCGATTTGTGAAATACACCTGGGTACCATAGATGTAAGTTATTTATTTGATTTCTTTTGTGTACTTGGGTGTCCTTTACAAATAAATTTAGTTTCTTTCTTTCTTTCTTAAATATTTCAGAGAATTATTATCATTCCCCAAAAACGTATGCCTATGAAATTTTAAATATAATACAAAATTGTACTAATATTATGTTAGTGAAAGAAATATTCATTATTCAAATTAACTGTTTTATTTTAGCATGGAAAATGCAAAAAAACACAAAAAGATACTGTACTACATTTTTGAAAGAGGTTTTATAAGAATATCAAAAGATTTTCTTGCATACATCAAATATCTTAGGAAGGGTTTATTTACAGCTTAGGAAATAGGGCCAAACTCACTTAGCAAGATAAATGACTAGAGTGACCTGGTCAGTTGGCATTACAGCCAACATAATAATATATTAAATATTTTATAATTTTCTGAGAATATTTTACGTAAAAATATTAATAAATTGTTGTTTAATTTCATATTAGCTTTTAATAGAATTTATGAAACATCATGAGTCTAGTTACACGGTCCGGAAAAAGTTTATTTTATGACATCTGGTAAGAAAATCAATGGACGGAAAGAGATGAAGATCATAATAAGAGTTGTTACTTTCGTCACAAGTGCAATATTGCAGGATGTGTGGTAATCACTCATTAGAATAGAACATAAATAAAAATAAAAAAAAACCCCGCAGCACCAAGTAATGGTTACTATTTTCTTGCAATATCATTGAAGTAAAAGGATACCAAATTTCAAATCAATCATGAACTAGAAAAGAGCTGACAATCTTCAAACGGATGGCCAGTTTTTCTTAAATCATAGCTAAAGACAGTCTCGATCAAGTCACTTTTCAAACTAAAAAATTGAATCAAAATCGAACCATTTCTTTAGGAGCTTAAGCAACAGACAGACACACATATATAAAAATGCATATATACGCACGTTTAACTTATAACACCTCTCTTTTATGCGTCAGGTGTTAAAAATTGATATTAGCGGGTCTTTAGTAATAGACAAGTCATAGCAAAATGATTGTACACTAAATAATAATATGTACCTAGTTTTTTATATGTTTGAGAGAAAAATCTTTTGTTTTAGGTACCTTTATAGGATACCTAGGTATTCTAGATTTGATTTAGCGTTACGTAAATGCTAATTAATCTGCCCAACTCATTGTCTTAAGAAAACCAGTTGATGACGGTTGATTAAGTAATCACTCGGCTCCATTTTGTGCCTCTCAGACTTATGGAGTTCTGAACATATTTACGAGCACTTAGTCAAGACGAACCGTCTACCTATTTTGTTATCAGAGTATATAATGGAGGGTCCCTTTATGTACATCTTTGGGACAGATTCCGAGACAGATAGCGTTTAATATAAGGTCAAGGCATCTCGAATTATAATCTTGAGTACTGTGGAAATAGTTACATCACTATGTTTTAGTAAATGGCTTTGTCTAGTAGTGAAGTTTCGTCGTGCCTAACTAACAAGTATTTTTAATAACTGGTTCTTCTAGGAACAAAATTTGATTAAAAACAAGTTCAGGTAACTTAAAATGTTCAAAATATAGTTCCGATCTGGTTTCAGTGTCATAAATGTACATATAATGGTATTTTCTTAAAGTAATTAGTGTTTACTTTTTTCTTTTGGTATTTTTTTTATGAAAATTATAAAGTTATTTTTGTGAAGGAAAAAATCGACTGAGGACAGGATTCGAGCCTGCGTGTTCTGATTAGATATATCAGAATCTAAATCTAATCTAAGACTAACTAAGCCACCGCGATTGACTTTTTTTATTCTTTTTTTTATTTAGGGGCTTTTAATAAAAATTATGCCAGCCCCATAATACCCTTTTACATGGATTTTCTACATACAAGTATAATTCCTATTATGTAAAGTAATGAGAATAGAAGTTATCCCTAAAGAACCGTAATTAAATTCAGTAACAAAATCGAAAATTTACTCACAGTTATTATTTATATTATAGGCGGACTTTAGATTCGTGTCTTTGGCCTTTTATAATGTATTTCTTCGTTATAATGAATATTCACTTACACTAGTTCATAAGTAGAAACTCCCAAGAAACCGTTCAAACACTTTGTCTCAAAGACATTACATAAGGGCAACTTAAGTGACCACCGTACTTGTGATAATTTGCTAGTGCGTTTAGTATGAAATGATTAAGTTTGTATTTGATCATAAGATATTCTAAACATGATTAAAAGTTCAGTAGGACCAAAGTGGGAATAAATAACATTATAAAACATTGTGAATTTGATATTTGAGACTGTGGCACTCGTGCGGCATAAAAACCAATGAAATACTTTATAGCAAACTGGTACATTGTCGTTGCCAATTAATAATTATAATGCGATGTAATATGATTTTTTTTATATGTTCACTGGCTACAAATTTTCGACAAATTAATTATTTATAATAACATAACATACCATCACGCCTGTATTCCCCGAAGGGGTAGGCAGAGGCGTACTAATGTACACCCACAGTTCGCCGGTATGTTTAGGTCCCATGTAAAAGGGGGCGAGCCTATTGCCGTTAACCGGGCACAAATCCAGACTCCGACCTGCTACAGAATTTCATAGAAAAACTCAATAACACTTTGCTCGACCTGGGGATTGAACCCAGGACCTCTAGCTTAGCAGTCGCGCTTGGGACCACTAGACTAATGAGGCAGTCATTTATAATAATTACATATATTTTATTCAGGATTCATTAAATTAAACTAAATAGCTTTTATATTTGCACGATTTAATTAGTAATGTGATTAACCTGTTTTTAATGAATGTACATATGTAGCAGTATGTAAGTATTATAGCGACGGTGTTAGCGAGTTATGAACGATGTTAATTCAACCATAAGTTTTTAATAAAAATAAATAAAAATTTAATTGCCATAAAAATAGCGACACGTACATGTACAAACAATACAAAAATACATTTCTTTTTTCATAGAAAAAAAAGAATAACAAGCGAAGAAACAGTAGTGTCTCTAACCTTGGCCTTTGACGACACGTTTGGCGTAGCGACTGAGGGTTCGGCCTCTGCGCCACGTGTTGTGGGTTCGATCTCCACACGGAGCAAATATTTGTATGACCTACAGGTAGTTGTTCCGGGTCTGGGCGTTTGTGTATGTGAGTATTGGTGTTTGAAAATGGAGAATAGGAGAAAATCCTAGTGTGTGGCAGCGTTTTTTTATTAAAAAAAAGGTATATTTATTCCCTATAGGTAGTGCCTAAGAAAATTCCTCCAAAATAATTCTAAAATAATGTACAGTTGACAAATTAAACAGATAATTATGATTAAACTCGGTAACATGACAGAAAGATGTATTTCATCTGGCGCAGCGTGACAAAACAAACGTGAGAACACGAGTGTTGAGTGATGCAAATATCACGTCTGTTGCAATGTGAAGCGAAAGCACAAAGGCACATAATTTGGCATAATCACACGAAATACGGCCTTATTATAATTTCATGACGTGTTTCTCGCGCAGTGCAGAGCACGACTCGCACTACCGTGTAAGTGCGTGTCGTGTTCTTAAACTTCACAGCTGTTTTGTTTAATTCTAGTTAGCTTGTATTTTAGAGTGTACCTACAAGAAACAAAAATGGAAGATTAATGCTGCATTAATATTTGGGTTACTTGTAAATATGAATGGGACGTGTTATTACTGTTTTACCGTCTGGCGTTCCTCGGCACTGTTGCGCCGAGTGTTCGAATTTCCACCACAATTAGGAAAAATTAAAAGAAAAATTGTATCTATAAAATAAACAAAAAATATAACGTGTGACTGCCTCATTAGTCTAGTGGTCCCAAGCGCGACTGCTACCCTAGAGGTCCTGGGTTCGATCCCCAGGTCGAGCAAAGTGTTATTGAGTTTTTCTATGAAATTCTCAGTAGCAGCTCGGAGTCTGGATTTGTGCCCGATTAATGGCAATAGGCTCGCCCCCTATTACATGGGACCTAAACATACCGGCGAACTGTGGGTGTACATTAGTACGCCTCTGCCTAACCCTTCGGGGAATAAAGGCGTGATGGTATGTTATGTTATAACGTGTGCTATCGTCTAGTTACAACTTGGTTAAAGGGAAAACTTTCTATATGATAGTAGGCAACTTTAGTAAATCACAAATGAGTTTTTGAACATTAGGTTACAATGAAACAGTATATTGTTCTAATTATTTATACAAATTCTTAGTTCAAGAATGATATAAAAGCTTTACATAAATATATTAAAATACAGATTGAAAAAATCTATACGACTTACATTGTTGATTTATAAATCTGAATTATTCTTGTATGTCATTTTGTAAACGCTACAACAGACTACGCTTCTTTGCTACGGCGTAGCTATGCTGCTACGACATAGCTACGCAGCTACGTCCGTAGCAAGGAGTGGGAGTAATCGTTGACAATTTAATCTCACTATTTGGAGTAATTAAGCAAGGTGCATTGCGTTTTTAAAAAGAAGGGTGAAGGGTCAAGGTTTAGGCAAAGGCGTATTTATGTAAACCCACAGTTCGCCTCGTATGTCGCCATGTAATAGGGGGCGAGCCTATTGCCATTAAGCGGGCACAAATCCAGACTCCGAGCTGCTGCTGAAATTTTCATAGAAAAATTCAATAACACTTTGCTCGACCAGGGATCGAACCCAGGACCTCTAGCGTAGCAGTCGCGCTTGGGACCACTAGACTAATGAGACAGTCAAATGTGTTATTATAAATGAATACGTGGGAGAGCCATGCTTCGGCACGAATGAATGATAGCACGGCCTCATAGAAAACCGTCGTCAAACAACGCTTACGTTGTGTTTCGCCGAGTGAGTGAGGTTACCGGAGGCCCAATCCCCTTTTAATAGGTTGGCAACGCACTGAACTGGCTCTTACGTGCAAAAGTCGAAACACATACCAAGGTGCTTTACGACAGACTCCGATGTAAGGGCGGTCGCCAGCCAGTCAGATCCCAAGAGGTCCTACCACCGAGCGAGTCAGATATTTTCACAACTCTTACGGGATGCCTATCTGAAAGTGAGGAGCAGTATTCTAACCCGTTCCCACACGGGGATAATAATAACAAGTATGTACATAAATCTTGTTGATAGCTCATTACTTCGCAACACTTAAGGGTCCGGCGGGACTTGAATTGCCTACAAAAACGTAATACTGAAATAAATCGTAATCCAGACAATTTTCTATCAAATTATGTTATTTTCGGATTTGGATACCGTTAATCTAGGTTTCTACGGTACTATTTCGTCTACTACTCCTTCGCTGGAAATAAAAGACCGAAAAATCGTGCCAAACTTGGTAAAGTTATCAAAAATTGCGTTCGCTTACCTTTATTTCCAGTGAAGTATTTTGGATGAAATGGTAACGTAAGAACCTTGATTAACAGTACCAGAATCCGAATAATAACAGAATTTGATTAAATTGTGTTTGAATTACGATGTGTTTCGGTATTACGTTTGTATGAGAAATTCGGTCCGGACTCTTAAGTCATCTTGCTTATTATCACACAATGTTAGTTTATTATGAATAACCATTCTAAATATATAACGAACAGAAGCTGTATGCGCATGCGCGCTCTATCTGCCGCCAAATACGCTTCGTATTTGTTCAGCTGCTGAAATGGAAGGCTGAGTCAACCAACTTACTTAATTGGATCCAAGCATGTACGGCCTGATGTTTATAATGTAACAGTAAAAACACAGTGAAGCAGTGATAACCTTGTTTCAAGATTCAAAGCTCGATATAACTGTAACGTTTTGTTAATTAGGACAATTTGTAACAGCCGTTAATGACCGCGAAACGATCATGGCTTGTAAAACTCCGATTACACCGAATTACTGATTTTAATCACAACCTTCTTTTATGAAGGCTTTATTTATTGTCCAATAGGGGTTTAAATTTGAATGACTTTTAAGGTAATTTTAGATAAACCAATAACAGTAAATTCACGAGTTATCAAGATAATGTTTCGAATTGGGAATTTGCATTTAGAATTAGCATTCGAGTGGAGTGGATTTTAAAATACGCGTGAGTTTGAATCGTACGATTAAACCCTAATCTTATGTAACCTTATGTTGTTATGGTTCTCACGTCAATTAAAATGACAGTAATACGAATAAGTTGATACACAAATTTGTCTGACTTATGTGGTGGATAAATGCTTGTAGAAAATTCATTTTTCGCGCAAAAATAGCCGTTATTATAAAAAAAAAACAGAACTAGTGCGAGTCGGACTCGCCCACCGAGGGTTCCGTACAAATTTGTAGGTACATATTATAATTAATTACAAATATATAGTTTACAGATTTTCCCCTATACTTGTAGTATAAGACGGTATTACTTGCCAAATTTCATAGTTATAGGTCAACAGAAAATACCCTATAAATTTTGATTCCCTTGAGAGTGTCGAAATATACGTTTTCGAGGCTTAGATGGCCGTATATTTTTTTTACGTTAACTTAGAAGTTTGATTATTTTACAGCTTCAAGTAGATCTGAGTATATGGTTTTAAATTTTAACTCTATACCTCCACGCGTTCCCCAGATAAAGGGTCTTGACAGACAGACAGACTGACGGACAGATAACAAAGTGATCCTATAAGGGTTCCGTTTTTTTCTTTTGAGATATGAAACCCTAAAAGTAAATATATTTTATATGGGAACCAAAGTAACGCTCATTTTAACCCTAAAATATTTTATGTAACATTATTTTCTTGATAAAGTCTCACTAGTTTATGTCTTACTAAAATTACCTACGCCGCAAATAAAATACGACCTCTATATTTAGTCAATAAAATATAACATAACAATGCTCAATTCTCTTCGTAAAACATGGTTTGTAGTATTTTATCACCTTTACACCTAATATACCAGCTAAATATCTTTAGCAATTCCTATCCTCGTATATTAGACACATTAAGACGGTGTAACATGACAAACAAGATCGTAAGCAAATGGACCGGCATGGAACGTTTCTGAAACGGCCTATAAATTTCCCAGACAACGGGCGAAGGGTGAACTTAGGTCTGTACATCACGATCGTTTCACGGATAAAGTTTATTATATTAAAACTATTTTATACGGCAGAAACCGAGTGTTTACTAATGAAAGAAAGAAAGAAAATGTATTTATTGGCTCACACAGCAATACATATAATTATGTTGTACTTAAGGGTTCGGCGGAGCGTCAAAAACGTAATTCCGAAATAAATCGTAATCTAGACAATATTCTATCAAATTATGTTATCATTCGGATTTAGATATTGTTAATCTAGGTTCCTACGATCCTATTTCGTCTGCTATTACTTCACTGAAATTAAAAGACCGGAAAATCGTTCCAAACTTGGTAAAGTTATCAAAAATTGCATTCGCTTACAATTATTTCCAGTGTAGTATTTTGGACGAAATAGGATCGTAGGAACCTAGATTAACAGTATCTGAATAATAACATAATTTGATAGAATATTGTCTGGATTACGATTTATTTCGCTATTACCTTTGTGAGAGAAAATCGGTCCAAACTCTTAATACTAATAATTAAAACAAAACAAGAGCTTGATGTCTGTCTGTGCCAAAGGGCCATCAGCTCAGCATTATGTCAAGTGGCAGTATCTGCCACGTAATGTCAAAAATTTATTTGGAAAATGCTATAAGCGAATTGTAGAAAATAAAAACCGTGTCATCTATACTAATATTTTAAAGATGTAGTTTGTGATATTATACAGAAGTACAAGTTTGTGAGTTTGTGAGGTGGTAGGGGGTAATTTCTGGATCTACTGAACCAATTTTGAAAGTTCTTTTTCTGTCGGATAGTCAATTTATTAAGGAAGGTTATAGGCTATATAACATCACGCTACACCTCTAAGGAACGGAGCAGCACAGGTGAATCCTCGAGCTGGTCGCTAGTGAAAAGAAGAACCTGACTGACCGAATGACTTATCAACGCACAGCCGAAACTACAGGAGCTAGATCCCAGAAAGTTTGCATGCTGGTTCCTTTTGCACTGTAAACGAGCACGAAAAAAGGGTTTTAGACCTTTCGCATTAAGGGGTGGGGGGGCTAAAAGTTTTAACAAGGTCAGGGGGTGCCGAAAATGACCAACATGTAGCGATTTAATATGGCAAAAGGGTAAAGCTTGTGATATTTGAACATGGACTAAACCGTTCAAGCCATCTGAGATTAGATCTTTACAGAAAGCAGCTCAGTAACCTTAGTTGTAAATAAAAAACTATTTCTCTGCTGGTTAGATTTATCATTATTACTACTATTTATTTGACTTCAACACGGTCAACAAATCGTGACCAAATCGTGACAAACACTCTGCAAATATTTTATAAAATTGTTTTAGTAAGTTTGCGGAGCACACTTTAATTGTATGAATACAAATGAGCAACACTGAACAAGCGCTTGAACTTAATGCGACTGAATGAACTCTGCTGCAATTGTATCTCTCGTCTTCAATTATATACAGAAATATATTTGGCAAAGAAACATATTTTTTGGGCATAAAAAAAAAATTGTATTTATTTTTTTCTTAAAAAATATTTAATATTCGTAAAATCTAAATATTATCTAACTTTTTTTTTTTTTCAAGTGACGACGATGTCGTACCTGGCTTGAAAGAAAGGAGTTCCAGTGCTTGTTCATTTAAAAAAAATAAATAAACTGGTTAAAGTATTTAGATACAAATATTTTATAATATTTTTTTTAAAAGCTTACTAGTAATGTGGGTCGTATATTACTAGTATTCTTGTTAACCCCTCGTGCTAAGCTAAATGCTTGTGTTACGAGTGGGTTCACGTCGGTAGTGCAATGGGTGGGTTTCGAACCGGTAACCACATGATCGCCAATCCGACGCACAAGCCATTAGGCTACCGCCGCTTCAATATGACAATTTTTTATTTAATTAAAAAATACATTGTACCATTTTGTATGCAGGAGTATCACAATACTGGACCTTAAAGTTAAGCGGCTTTTCTTTGGTAGCATTTCCGTTGCTCACCGTTCCGTTCCTGGTAGCGCCAAATAAATTCAGAGTACATTTTCTGTGAATAACTAAATAATGAGACATTGTCACTGATACAGCTTTAGATTCGGAATAATTAAATATAATGGAGTTGTTAGCTCGTGTATTCCTTCCGTAGAAGACTAGAAAAATAACGTCGTAATTTACATTTATAATGAAGCAATTTTATTTAATCTAAAGTCAAATATTGAGGTCCAGTGGGACTAATACACTTATTTTAATGAATCGTAATAGAATTCGCATAAAAAAAACACATTTTAAAATGTTTATATTTAAAACAAAGTCGGGTATGTTACAATCATTTAAAACTCATGAACGATTGTACCGATTTTTATGATCGACGATTTGTTGGATTTGTCTCCGAATAGCAGAATAAACATTAAAACATCGTTTTTTTTATTCATGATAATCTTACGCTAGATCGCCAGTTCGTCTGATGTTAAGCGACACGATGGAGCGCGCTTGCCTAAAATAGAAATAGTTATGTCAAAAAATATTGTGCTGTGAGTGAAACTGCGGGAAACAGTTAGTGGATTATAAATATGAATTAATGTCAGACGAATTGTAAAACATGACCTTTTTTAGGTCACTCGTCATCCCCCGAGCCTTTTGCCAACCTGGTTGAGGTCGCTTCTGACTACCACTAACAATTGTCAGTCATAGATGTTTGTATGACAACCGGGACCGACGGCTTTACTTGCTCTCCGAGGCACGGAGGGGTTTCGATGTGTTAAGAATGGTCACCCATCCATAGACTGACCGCAGCGAACGAAGCTTAACCTTAGCCACGAGCCCCTGGTGCCTTTTAGGTCATTAAAAAAGGAATTTTGGCCCTTGCTAAAATCCGGATTAAATTACGCTACGCAAAAAATTTGGTACTGGGGCTGTATTATAACGTGTTAACGCGATCATTTTTAGGTTATGAGAAAGAGACGAGGCTATTTAATATGTAGAGCGGCATCTCTTTCTCTCAGTCCCGAAATGATCGCAATAGCTGTAGCCTTAGCACGAACAACTTGCGAAAAAGTATTCGTATCGTCACGATAGAGGCGCTGGTCCAAATCTCATACAAATTAGTCTCCATGACGATACGAATACTTTTTCGCAAGTTGTTCGTGCTAAGGCTACAGGTCATAGTACGGTCTCAGTTTCCTTTTATATCGACAGAAAGACAGTTACTCGTAGACTTTCAAATGTTTACAGTATCGCAGGTTCTCAAACATTTCCATGGAGAATTGTAAGTGTCTAAAGCTGATCTAGTACAAAATGTTCCACGGTTAATGTGGAGCGTGCAAATTTAATTCAAAGCAAGAATTCAAACTATTCAGAGAGCCTCTCTGAATAGTTTGAATGTATTTCAAGAATGTGTACGTGAATGAGCAACGGGTTTTTTAACGATCGTACGAATCTAATTCACGAATCTGAATTTTATGTGAATGTGTGTTACTTTGAAACGAAGTGTACGTTTAACTTTTCATAGATGTTTATTTTTTTTTAAGTATACAAAAAATAAGACTTACAATTATTTTAGTGAAGGAAACATTCGACTGCGGGCAGGACTCGAACCTGCGTCTTCTGGTTGAATACGTCAGACGCTATGACTACTGGGACTCGCGGTGGAATTTACCGAGATTACATTAATATTATCTACAGGATTTTTATAACATTTAATATACCATCATGCCTGTATTTTGCGAAGGATTAGGCAGAGGGGTACTAATGTACACCTACAATTCGCTGGTATGTTTAGTTCCTATTGCCTAGTAACCTATTGCCATTATCTGGACACAAATCACAAACTCCAAGCTACTGCTGAAAATTCATAGCAAAACCCAATAACAGATTGCTCGATCTAGGATTCCTATAGTACTTACCTACGATGTGCAATTCGTATATTCACTACATTAGTCAAAATGAAATATACACTATAAGCTCAAATCGCTATAAAATTCGGAAACTCAGTAATAAATCGTATAATTTCGGGATTAGCAACTCTATTGCGGGCATTCAATTTCGTTGTGACACTAAACAAGCGAGTGCATTTGCAACTGATATCATTTTAAAGCGCTCTGGGGAGTTATACCTAGTAACCCACCAGAGCCTGTATTTTGGCATCATATTTGTAAAATGGTGGGTAAAATATGTTTTAGATAACCAACATGAGAGCATAAGGAGAACATTTCAATCTAATTATCTTGATATGTCAATAGTAAAAGGAAGGAACAGGAAGGGGAGAATCTTTTTTTAGGTATTAAAAAGTCTCCCCTTCCTATTTCTTCCAATCAATCAATATAAATTTCTTAATTGTAATATTGTTAATTTGTGTTGAAGAACCATGATTTACGAATACTGTTTCTTTGTAACTACGCCGGACTACTTTTCCTTTTCTTACGAGTCCATCTAAAGGTTATCTGTAAGAAGTTGTTATATAGCTGTTAGCGATAAGACCGCCTATTGTGCCATTCTGTGATTTATAAAATTGTATTTCACATTAGTTTTGGGTGTGCAATCAATAAATTTGACTACACTTTTTAAGCTATTGCATAGCTTCTATCGCGGGCCTTGAGCGTGGGGACCGAATCCAGAAATTCCGTAACGAAAAAAACCTAACACGCTTGTCTCTTTATTTCAGCAACCCGCCTTTAGGTGGCATTGGTTGTATTACATAAGTTGATAAAAACCAATGCCACCTAAAGGCGGGTTGCTGAACTAAAGAGAAACACGCTTGTCTCTTTAGTTCAGCAACCCGCCTTTAGGTGGCATTGGTTGTATTACATAAGTTGATAAAAAACGCTATGCAATAGCTTTACCGCGGCAGTCCCCGAGTGCCACACGTCTTTTTTTTTTAATTTGAGAGAGGTAGGCCGTAGTGGAATCGAATAATTCACTCTCCACTCACAATTGGAGCTGCCCGACTGGGGAAGTACCTCCACCTTGCAGAAAATCGTAGCCAAATAACATAGCTCCGTGTTATGTTGTATTCCTAAAGGTAAGCAAGGTCGCCAGAACTTCGCAAGGAAGCGTTGTGTTGGCGGATAGGATAAGCATTACGCTATTGTCTCTTCTGCTACCAGCCCAACTATTTCTCCTTAATTTATAGGGTCGGCAACGCGCGAGTGATACCCCTGGCGTTGCAAGCGTCCCTAAGCTACGGTAACCGCTTACAATGAGGCGGGCCGTATGCTTGCTTGCCACCTTAGTGGTATAATGAGGTACTCTGATGTAATGAGAATATAAATGCTATAATCTTCACTCTGATTATCTTGCCGTATCAACAGCAAAACGAAGAAAAAAAGTGCAAATTTAAAATACGTGTACTTTATCAAATTACAAATGGTTTAGTATTTAACTACTTACGCTTGCGGTATATACTATAGTGATTGCATGTAGGTGACGTCATCCATTGCAATGTATTTACAGGATAAGCTCGACCATTACTTACATAAAGCTTGTCTGGTAGATATCGCTAACACAAATAAGACCGCTATTGTACCCTTAACTTTATTAATTCTCGTAAAGATTTTCTTCTTATTATGTTGTACAATAAAGATTATTTTATACCTAATTAAACTATTGTTAAGGATAAAGACGTTGTTTAATGATGAAACCTATTGGATATTAAAACTGCAATATCGTATGAACGATAAAATATCCCCTTCACATTTCACAATACATGTTTCGGAATTCCAACTATACAATGTTCCCGTCGTTCTTCAAAGATATATTACTAGTAAGATATTCCACGCGGTTGCCGTTGTCTGTGGCGAGGGGTAATAAAGTACTTGGTCGTATTCGCTTTATCGGCCCTCCGAGATCAAACGCCACTTGCTTCCAGGCGTTCTCTGTACTCATTCTGCGTTTACGTTCCTTTCGTCACTTAATAATACTGGCATTACGGTCCGTGTTGGTGAATTCTTTATAAACGATGAGTCATAAATGTTGGGTTTTAAGGTTATACGCATTATATCCTCCTTAGCTCCAAACGAATTAAAATACTATTATGTGTACGATAAAAATGTAAGGGTATAAGCACCATGTATGTTTCAGTTAATTCAATATTCCATGGGACTATACTGACATAAAGACGCAATAGATAGACTGCCTCGTTAGACTAGAGGTCCCAAACGCGACTACTACGCTAGAGGTCCTGGGTTCGATTCCCAGGTCGAGCAAAGTGCTATTGGGGTTTTCTATGATATTTTCAATAGCAGCTCGGGGATTGGACTTGAGGTTCGCCCCCTATTACATAGAACCAAAACACACCGATGAACTGTGGCGAACTGTGCCTTACCCTTCGCGGAATATAGGCGTGATGGTATAATATTTGAAACCAGTATTCAAAGCGAGTTCACATTCATAACATTTACATTTATGAAGTTGGAGCGACGACCCGAGAGATTAAAATATCATGTAGGTTTGGATAAATTGTGCCTCAACAGCCAATTTCCACAGGGAGACTGAGCCGGTAGTCTGGAAACCGATATTCGGGAAATAAAAAAGGAAATAAATTTGTAATAGTAAATTGCTTCCTTTTGATACATTACCTTTCAACCTATTCCGAGAATTCATTTCAAGAAATATCCTGACATTGCGGCTTCATAAGCACAGTTAAACCTGCTGAAACTCTGGTTTTATTTTTATTTACTTACAGGCAGTTACAGGAAAAAGAGAAAAACTGAATTTACTTCTATAAAAGTCTTCATTATTTCAAATTAACTCTTAAAGCCAGTCCATTGCTTGATTGTAGAAGGTTGTAAATTTCAGAGCCATGCTCCAAAGAGAGCATATCAGCGGTCATGCTTGTGAAAACGAGAACAATAAGCTAGTTTATTGAATTTATCTATAGGTACTAATATAAATATAGCTGAAGAAATTGTTTGTGTGTTTTGTTTGACCACCCTAATCTCTGGAACTACCAATCGGATTTAAAAAATCTTTTTACATTTCATAGCATAATTTTCGAGACATTTTATAAGCTACGTAACATCATGGTACGACCCTTGGGAGTAGGAGATAGTGGGTGAAACCGTGGGGCCCAGTTAGTCTTTATTATAATTATAAGTATCAGGTTATAAGATCATTGTATATGAGATGGACAAGAGAGGGAGAAGCAATACACATGGGTAACGATGATAATAACATTAAATTAAAAATTTAAAAAACCCCGCATCCTCAAGTCATGGTTACCATGTTCTTGCAATATCATTAAAGTAACAAATTGATCAGATCTGTGAAAATTGCTCACATCCACATGAACTAGAAAAGAGCTGATAATCTTCAAACGGCTAGCCAGATTCTCTCAAATCACAGCTATGAACACGCTCGATCAAATCACCTTTAAACAAATAAAACGGAATCAAAATCGGTCCATTAATTTGGGAACTACGATGCAACAGATGGACATACAGATACACAGGTTAAACTTATAATATCACTCTTTTTTGAGGCGGAGTTCAAAATATTATTAACTAGCGATCCGCTGGCGGCTTCACCCGCGCTGCTCCTTTCCTAAGAGGCGTAGCGTGATGTTATATAGCCTATGTTACTCAGTGATAATGTAGCATTCTAACGGCAAAAGAATTTTTGAAATCGGTGCAGTACTTTTTGAGCCAATTCGTTACAAACATACTTACATACAAATCTTTCCTCTTTATAATATTAGTATAGATATAATAGTCTCTTATAACCTTTGTACTCTTAAAAAACATTCGAAAGTTTTGACAGTCGTAATTCTACCTCTATTTCTGCACAAAATTCGAAAGACAAAATTATGTAAAAAAGGTCCCTTTTACTAACTCAAAGTACCCCGAGATGGAGTATTAGTAGGTACCTGCCTCGTAATACCTAGGTAACGAGCCTTGTTGAGCTAAACGGTTGCCTTTAGGTTACCTACGAAGTACTTAGATGTCTCGTTGTTTTTTGTTATACGAGTACATCGCGTTTATGTAGTAGATATGTCTTCTTTGATGTCATTTTCACACATTTGTTTTTACGAATGAACATTCATGAGTTCTTGGCGCTTTGGCGCAGAATTGTGATCTTCAAGAGGCTGAAAAGAATTTGGTAGAAGATGATTATTACCATAGTTGAGCGATCGGTTTTTGCGCCGACGATTGCATTTCATTTCAGCTCAGTTTTGCTCAAGCTCAAAATCGGTCCATTCATTTGGGCGCTACGATGCAACAGACTGACACACAGATAGACAGACAGTTAAATATATAACACACCTAAAGAGGTGTGCATAAAGATGCATCGGAGGTTAAAAATACGACATTTTATTTACGACACGACTTCTGCAGCGTCATGGCCTATATCCACTTCGCAACGATTTACCGTTATCGAGTATACCACTTGGGAGTTATGGCGATAGTAGCTACTCGTAAATCGTGCCGGTATTGCCAGTTACCTCCATTATAAGAGCACGAGCTGTGCGCTTGGTGAGCGTGAATGGACTATGTTGTGTATTAAGTGAACGGAGGCCCCAGTCAGTCACGAATTGACATATGCACTGACAGATTAAAAAAAAAAACCCGCAGTATCAAGACAAAGCTACTATGTTCTTGCAATCATTGAAGTAATAGCATAACAAATTTCAAGTCGATCAGACCTGTGGATGTTGCGCACAGCCCTTCATGAACCAGAAAGGAGCTGATAATATTCAATAAGCTGGCCAGATTTTCTTAAATCATAGCTAAAAACCAAAATTGGGGTCCTACAATCGCCAGTTTTGATGAATCATAATATGATTTATGGAAATATGTACAACTTTACAACGTACCATTTCCTGTGATTCACCAAAAGTGGCGACTTTTTTTACCTACCCCCGAAATAGTTGAGCCATGAATTAGTGAGTAACTATCGCGTGATAAAAGGGATATTCCCATGTAGGGAATTGCCGAATTAGTAAAGTTTAAGAGTACAAACCTGTGGTTTCATCACCTTCACTCGGATTCATAAACTTAGACAATTATGAAGTTTTGTAATTACCAACTTTATGACATACGGGATTAACTCTAATTTGTAGTACACAACAATTATATTGTATTAGTCTAAAACCTCATAATTGATACTTATTCATAATTGATAATTATTCATAATTATTTATTTTCAAGAAAACCTTCTGTTACACAAAAGATTACACCATTTACACCGTAATATTAACGGCCACAACTGTCTCTGTAAAAGTTTATAACGCAGACTTGAGTACGTTCTGTGGCTAGTCAATTCTACGAAAAAAACTGCAATATACGTGCATTCACTATATATGAGTTACTTCAGAGGCCTCATATAAATGTGAGTAATTATAAGTGAATAACATGTTTGTTACTAAGTGCAAAATAGCTTTAACTTACATTATCAATATAAGTTAATGATTATGTATTATTATGCTCAATTAACTGACGCAAAACGCTTAAGTTTAATGCGCACTGAACTTCGTGTCGCAGAGTTAAGCTGCGCCATTAACTTAAATAACTTGCCTTGAGACCAACAGCTGCCACAATTTACTTTTATTTCAATGGTTAAGACAAGCCTAAGAAATTAAAATAACTTTTATATTTTTTTAAATTAATATCGTAGCATTTGCAATAGCGACGAGCCTTCTTGGTAACTACTATGAAAAATTGTTTTTTTTTGTCAATGGGGGACATATTGCTAATTTGTGATAGCTCATGTAAATAAAGGAGTAAGTTTTGTGTTTAAATATACAATTATCCATTACGTTTATTTACTCGATGATTAGAAAAAGTCGAAATGGATAGTTTTTTTTACGTAAAAATAAAAGGTATTTTCCTTACGCCGATAGCTTTTTAATGGAAGCGCTATCGCACCTCTGCATTAGCAGGTAATTGGGAGTTTAATAGGGTAGCTGAGAGTGCTCATTAGCTCGCTCTATAAGTTCTTTTTATCTATGATAAGGAAGCTTATCCGTAGATAGGATCCTCTGACATTATTATTCCGAAGGGTAAGCTCAAGGTGCACCGGTACACCCCTAGTCTTTGGTAGTCTTATCTTGCCTGTCACGGTCGTGGTGAATGCCACAAATCTGACTGTGACTATATATAAAGATAGGGAAGCCAAGTGCGGTTTTAGCACCTAGGTACGACATACCATCCCACCAACGATTATGAGTTTAATCCGTACTATAAAAAATGTAATAGACGGTCAAATTGAGCTTCTATTGAGAATGTCACAGAAAAGATAATTAACACGTGTTTGAACGGGTATTTCGTGGGATCTCGAACCTAAGATCTCATTCACAATGAGGGAATTTTACATCGAGTAATGTGCTAAGCAGAAGATAGAGAACAGTGGCGATTGCTCCATCGACAAGAGCTGAGCTCGTAAATAAAAAAAATGTGCTGATTGCTTAATAAATTTAGACATTTCGACTTAGTACTTGTCAGTCAAAAGTAGTAAGTCCTTATAACCTTGTACGTTAACCTTCACCTATTTTGGAGGGTAACTGGAGAAAAAAGTAAACTGTTTTCTCAAGTTACCCATAAACTGGTAAAGGTATATATAAGGTATATATAAGGTATATATATATATCACTGTGAGATGGGGGAATGTATAGCCTCTACCCTTGAGATTGATGCCGTCAAGTCCGTACGTGCACTATCCCCGCGGAAAGTCGTGTTTCTTGCGTAACGTGCAAAGGCGATTTATTCCACTATTATTAAGGGTCGATACACAGAACCGCGCGCCGCGATGCAAATTTTTAACGCGGAAAACTTCGACGTGAAATGTTGCGATGCGATTTTATGCGCAAGGCGCCTTACTACCACGGTTTGGGTACCCATTCCTTCGACGATCGTCAATCGGACTTACTTTTACTATAAATCCATTTCTGTTTTCTTCAACAGATCTGTTGTAGACTGTACAGAAAAACCACAAATAAAATATGCGAAACATAATACTATCACGTCTGTATTCCCAGCGACTCGTTTGGCGTAGCGGCCGAGCGTTCGGCTTCTGCGTAACGTGTTGTGGGTTCGGTCTCCACACGGAGCAAATATTTGTATTATCTACAGGTAGTTGTTCCGGGTCTGGGCGTTTGTGTATATGATATATAATTTGTGTTTGTAAACGCACCCACGATATAGGAGAAAATCCTAGTATGGAGCAGTCTTTTTAAAAGAATAAAAAAGCTTGTATTCCGACTGTTTTTAGGTTTTGTATTTCGATCCTTAAGCTATTCACATTTATTGCCTCATTATTATAAAAGTATTTACCTCCTCTTTATTTCGTGATCGTTGATGTTTTGTCGTGTGAATCACCCATACAAATTTATGAAATCGCATAAATTTGTATGGGTGATTCTGAAAGGCGTTTGGTTTATTAGAAGTTATTTTTAGATTTTTGTAAGACAACATACATGAATTCGTCGAGTGATTTCAAAGTCATCGTGTAGGTATGTCTTAAGGTCATTGGGCAATGTAATACACATTACCCATTGACCTTGAGGATTTAGTCTTTGTGCTAGTATTTGTTAGTCACAGGTATTGCAGGGATGCTTCACGCGAGGTGCTAGTGAGGTTTCGGGTATTTCTTTATTATTTCAAAATATTCAAAGAAAATAAAAACAATACAAATTGTTAATTACGTCATTACAATTTTTTTGTTATAAAATTCATGATTAACTATTAAGCCGTTAAAGAGAAAAAATACAAATTAGGTTAAAAAAGGCCTATTTACTTCAATTATTGTACAAAATTGGGGCAAATTTATAAAAATGTTAACCAATACAATTTGTTCATGATGACCTTAAGTATAACATATATTTTTATATGGCAAACGCACATAAGAATTCCACTAGAAACTTCATTAAAGCTAGGGTGTTTAAGTTTAAGGTTTTGGATTTGAGCGATGTAATGCCCTTAATACGCAGGCGATCGGTGCTAGTCCGCATCGTGCCAGATTTCCTCCAGGCCCTATTGGCCGCGCGTATAGTTTTATAAGTTCGGTTTTCCTATCACGTTTCTTCTTTATTACGGACGCTATCTGCAATTTGCATTGTAAAATATTTCCGTGATGTATTTTAACTATTAAGGAATATAAATAAGGGTCTATTTTCTTTTCTATTCGGGTTTCGTAAAGGTTACAAAGTTGTGCCGTAGTTTGGTCGCGTTTTTATACTTTACTAGCGGCCTGGTACGTGCTTCGCTACGTATAGAGTGAAATAATAAAAACATTTAATTGGGACATCAAATTCATCATTTGTTACAAAAAATGTGATAAATGAAGAACCGCTCGACCGATTTTGTGCAAACTTCACATAAACTATCTACTAAATAGTCCGAACAAAGCCTAAACATTTGGTTTGGATAGGTGAACCCGTTCTTGATTTATAAAATTACAACGAAAAGTGGCATTGATTTTTATATATATTGATTTCTGTATATTTTACCAGTGGACTTACTTTCGGATTCCTCATATATATATTTAGCAGTACCTGCTTATTTGTGAGCAACTAACTCAACTCTTATTTTCAGTCAATACGCTATTCAATGATTTGATAGGTTAGGTTGATTATCAGGTAGTTATGAAATCTCACTATTTAAGATATTATAAGTGTAGATACATGGAGTTCTCTATAGTTATTTGGAGTAGATAACCACGTTGCTTTTAAAATTATGCAGTTCGACATTATTATTGCAAATAGTAAAGCATACGTTATTTAATTTACACACTGATAAGTCGATTTTTCCGATTTTTAATAGGTAGTTACTTTATGGCGCCGGCAAGTTCAGCCAATAGTAGTATCAAATAAAACCTATAAAACTTTGCTTGACCTGGAAATCGAACCCAGGTAACTTTAGCGTAACAGTGGCGCTTTCCAAGACGAGACTAATGAGGCAGTTACCAATATCTGAACTGGTCTTTTGCAAGACAGCAAGAGCAGCTTTGAGTTGATCTGTTCCAACTGACGGCACACATACTTAAGACATATAGCATAACTATTATTTAGCGTCATTATTCTAGTGTCTTTTAATTCAACTTCAAGAACAATAAGGCTGGCAAAACCATTAAAAAGATGAAATAATACAACACGTCTATTCGCGTATTATTTGTCACATACCACACTGCGTCTCAAAAATCTCCCTAAAACACAGTTACCTCGGGAATGACAGAAAAAAATATAAATAGACAAAAAAAGGACGGCCGAAAAGTAAAAACGGTAGCGTCCTTTCACAAATTGTGAGGAATCCGTTTTATCAAGTGATTTGTGGGAAGGTCCCACGATTTGAATATCTTCGTAGTCCCGTGATTTCGTCTCGTTAAATTGCAGATTTCAAGATTGTCCGACGTCTTTTGCGATGCTGTCTTAGCGCAGCTCTAATGTATCTTTATAAGTTTTTATTGAATTAACATAAAGTTGGCTCCGAAAGAAAAGATATTTTGTTTTCATTCTCAAGAATAAAATTTTATTAAAGAGATTTAGGTTAGATTTTCTTGACAGTATTTGACGACATAATTGAAACATTTGCAAGTTTTAATCTTTTGTGACTTAAATTCGGAACCTAATAATTATTGTTAATAAACCTAATACTTATATCTAGATTCAGTAATGTTTTTAGGGGCGTTGCCCATTTGTAACGTACAGCAGCGATTGAATTATATACCTATATCAATTAATTAATTAACATAAATAAATTTATAAATATTTTCATTTCATCCACTTTAAAAAAGTAAATATTATTATCATCTTATTTGGTTAATTAACTTGTAAATAATATTGTGTAAAAGAAAAAAGAAGCATTGCTATCAACCAGAAAAAATACAGGCACCATTAATAAATAAATAAAAGTTGTAAGTAACATAGTGCCAGCTAAATAAATTACACTTATTTACGGAAACTTTAGACAACAGTTTCACGAGAGCTTCAATCAATTTAATGGGATTATTTAGCTAAGTAAAGCTGCGTTTATTAGAGAGAGCGACGCGTTTCGCGTGCAGAGCACTTGATGCATTTGGAACCTATGCTTAGGATGAGCTTATTCTCATATGAAATATATGCAACTCCTTGCTTAGATACCAGACCTAAAAGTAAATATCTCACAGTTTTAAAGCACGTATGGGTCTATATGTCTCCCTATATTTATTGAAGTTAAATTAAACACTGTTGCCGGTAATTAGAATACAAAGTTTATTGTGCGAGATGTAAGGCAGAGAACAAAGCGTAAGTATGAAGTATGAAAGGTGAAGTATGAAAGGCGAAATGAAAATTTGGAAACAATAGCAAGAATAGTAATATGACGTAAGTAATTTAGCTAGCGCGCGACCGAGATATGACAAGCGTCCGGCGTGGTAAGCGTTTCGGTGGGCACTGGCGGTGTCTCGCGACGACTGACTCTGCGGCCGCGCTGCTGTGTGAAGTGCGGCGCACGGCGACCGGTTCCAGCAAGCAGGGCATCTAAACGCGCGGCCCGCTCGCATGCGTGCCAGTGGCGCTTAGACGAAAGGGTCGCATCAATGTGGTGTTACATTACTAGTGAATGTAGGCACCACATCACCCCCCCCGGGAGTGTGATAAACCTGAGGAAAAAAAATTGGTAAATTTCACACGACGACCAGACCGTGTCGTGTAGGCACGGGTTTGGTTTGTGTCAGTTGAGGCCGATCTTGGCGTTGTATCTTCATCAGCCAAAATATATGCCGGCTTGACTCGATCTATGGACACTGTTGTAGGCCCCTTAGGCAACTCTAAAGTCACGGTCTTATCCGTAAATTTCAAAACCTTAATCGGTCCTGTATATGGTGCTTCTAGACTTCCACGTAAAGCATCTTTTCTAAGAAATACATATTTAGAACTTCGAAGATCTTTATGAACAAATATAGATTTATGTGTGTGACGTGCAGCTGGGGCTGATTCTAAAAATTTCATATGATCTCTGAGTTGTGAGACAAAATCTACAGGCTTCACTTGACTTGAAGGAGAAATGGGTTGAAAGAACTCACCCGGTATCCGTAGGGGCTCACCATATACCATTTCCGCGGCTGAACATTCCAGGTCTGCCTTCCAAGCTGTCCTGAGGCCTAGCAGGACCACTGGGAGGATGTCGGTCCACCGGGTGACATTGTGGGCCATGATGGCAGCCTTAAGGGTTCTATGAAACCTCTCGACCATGCCGTTTGCTGCTGGATGATACGCTGTCGTGCGTTGCAGCTTGATGCCACAGAGTTCTGCTAGCGCCTTAAACAGATGGCTATCGAACTGGCGTCCCTGGTCTGTGGTAACAATCTGTGGACAACCAAATCGTGAGACCCACATCTCATAAAAGCTCGTGCCACTGTTTCAGCTGTGACGTTGTGTAGTGCAGTCACCTCGGGCCAGCGAGTGTACCTATCAATTGCAGTCAGGCAATATTTGTAGTCATATGAAGATGGTAAAGGACCTACTAGGTCTATGTGTACATGAGAAAATCGGCATTCGGGTAACTTGAAGTTTCCTAAAGGTGAGGAAGTATGTCTCTGTACCTTGGAACGTTGACAGCTCTCACAAGACTGGACCCAAGTACGGCAATCCTTGCGTACAGCAGGCCAAACGAATCTATCGGTAACTAGCTTTATAGTGGCTTTCATACCAGGGTGACTTAAACCGTGGATCTTATTGAAAAATTGTCTTCTCAAATCTTTAGTGATGAACGGACGCGGTTTCTGTTGGGAAACATCACAAAATATTTTTAAATTTGTACCAGGTACTGGAACCTCTTGAAGTTTCAATGATGAGCCCTTGGATAAGAGAACTTGGAGCTCACTATCTTCACGTTGAGATCTTGCTAGCATTTCAAAATCTGAAGAAGCAGCAAGCGATTCTATTCTAGACAGAGTATCTGCAGTCAAGTTGTCTTTACCTGATATATGCTTGATATCTGTAGTATATTGAGCAATTAGGTCTAAGTAATTAAATTGACGTGGCGTACATTTTCGATCCTTCTGTTGGAATGCATAGGTGATGGGTTTGTGATCAGTGTAAATAATGAAATGACGACCTTCAATCATATGCTTGAAATGCCGAACGCCTTCATATATTGCCAACAGTTCCCTATCGTAAGCACTGTAGAGCTGTTGTGACTTGCTCATCTTTTTAGAAAAGAAAGCTAGTGGTTGCCAATTTCCGTCCACTAACTGCTGGAGAACTGCCCCTACAGCTGAGTTTGAGGCGTCGGTGACTAGAGCCAAAGGGGCTTCAGGAACCGGATGTGCAAGTAATGTGGCTTTTGAGAGACTTGCCTTACAATTTTCAAACGCCTGGAGAAATTCTGGAGACCAGAATAAAGGTTTCGAACCTTTTATATTTGGTCCTGCTAGCATATCATTCAAGGGAGCCTGTTCTGCGGCAGCGTTGGGTAAGAAACGACGGTAAAAATTTAACATACCAAGGAACCTCCGTAAACCTTTGGCTGTTTTTGGTGCTGGAAAATCCTTCAAGGCCTGGATCTTGGTATCCAGTGGGGACGTTCCTTCAGCGGAAATCTTGTAGCCTAGGAAAATAACTTCACTTTTCCCAAAACTGCACTTAGCTTCGTTAATAAGTAGTCCATAGGTGCCCAATATTTCGAACAGCTGTTCCAGGTGTTTGCGATGTTCAGCGCTAGACCTGGAGAACACCAAAATGTCATCAATGTAGGAATAGCAAAAATCGAGATCACGAAGTACATCATCCAAAAATCTTTGAAAAGATTGAGCTGCATTTCTAAGTCCGAATGACATGTATGGGAATTCAAATAACCCAAAAGGTGTGGTAATAGCTGTTTTGGGAATATCTTCAGCATAAACTGGTATCTGATTATAGGCCTTTACTAAATCAATTTTGGCGAAAACAGAGCAACCCCCTAGCCTCTGACTAAAATCTTCTATGTGCCTAATGGGGTATCTATCGGGTATTGTACGCGCATTGAGGGCACGGTAGTCCCCACATGGCCTCCACCCATCGTCCTTCTTTGGTACTAAGTGTAATGCAGAAGCCCAAGGAGAATCTGAACGTCGGGCAGTACCGTCGCGGAGCATGTCCTCAAATTGTTCCTTGGCTATGGCTAAACGGTCCGGGGCGAGGCGTCGAGGTCTGCAGAACACTGGGGGGCCGGGTGTTGTCCTGATATAATGAACTGTGGAGTGTTTTACCTCTCTGTGCATGCCTGAAGGTTTGGTCAACGTAGGATACTGCGCTAGGAGCGTGTGGTACTCACTAACTCCCGAAATGGCCTTGACGCTCGGTGTGTGGCACGGCTTGAGCAGTGCTGGGCTGGAAAGTGTAGTCACACTATCTAATAAGCGCCGGTTCCTGCAATCAATCAATAAACCGTAATATGACATAAAATCGGCGCCTATTATCGGCTTGTCCACGTCGGCCACGACAAAGTTCCACGCAAAATCTCGGCGCAAACCCAGGTTTAAATGAAGTTTAATAGTGCCATATGTATGTATTATAGTGCCGTTCGCCGCTGTTAATATATACTCGGTACGTTTCCTGTGATCACGCGCATACCTACGAGGCAAAACACAGAGGTCAGATCCGGTATCTACTAAAAATTGTAACTTCGTCTTGCTATCGGTTACAAAGAGGCGGCGGCTAGTGACAATATGACAGTCATTCGCCACCGCTACTGACTGCCCGGGGCGTTTCCCGGCGTGTAGGTACATGGCGTAGTGCACTTTTTAGCTTTGTCACCAAAATTACGATGATACCAACAAATACCTGAATCGTAATCCGCGTTGTTGCTACGCCTGGAGCGGCTTCTGGATCTTTTATAAAAACGTCTTCGTTGAAACGGAGATCGGCATCTTCTACCGCGTAAATTAAGTTGTTCAACCTGTTGTGAAAGCTCGGTTTTAATCCGTTGCGTTATTATATCTTCCATTTTCTTAAACATACCATCCAACGTGGCCGCTGATGTACTAGCGACTTGCGTGGCCGGACGTGACGTCACCTCGCAAATCTTGTCGGCCAATTCTGCCATGTCATCCAGGGTAGAAGAGGTCTGTGACGCTATGAATGCTTGTACGTCGTTTGGAAGCCGGTTCGACCATAAACTGCGCAAAACATCGTCACTCACACCATCACCGGCTAATGATCGCAAATGTCGCAAAAACTGGCTAGGTTTTCTATCACCTAATTCTTCCTGGGTCAGCAGCTGACGTAATCGTTGTTCGCGAGAAGAGCATAGCCGCTTAATAAGTTCTTGTTTTAGTCTCTCGTACTTGTCAGTCCGAGGTGGGTTCACAATAATGTCACGGACTTCCCTCGCGATACCGTGTTCAAGTTGTTGTAAAACGGTGTAAAATTTTGTAGAATCCGACTTCGTTCCAGAAAGTTCGAACTGAGCTTCGACCTGCGCAAACCAGATGTCCGGGTCATCGGGCCAAAAAGGAGGTAGACGCACCGATACACGTTCTACGCCCGCGGGCACAGTCGAGGGCGCGGCACATTCTTCAAATTTTTCTTCCGCCATCTCACGTACGCGCAAACGTCGACGGGTCACCAGAATATGGGTCTATATGTCTCCCTATATTTATTGAAGTTAAATTAAACACTGTTGCCGGTAATTAGAATACAAAGTTTATTGTGCGAGATGTAAGGCAGAGAACAAAGCGTAAGTATGAAGTATGAAAGGTGAAGTATGAAAGGCGAAATGAAAATTTGGAAACAATAGCAAGAATAGTAATATGACGTAAGTAATTTAGCTAGCGCGCGACCGAGATATGACAAGCGTCCGGCGTGGTAAGCGTTTCGGTGGGCACTGGCGGTGTCTCGCGACGACTGACTCTGCGGCCGCGCTGCTGTGTGAAGTGCGGCGCACGGCGACCGGTTCCAGCAAGCAGGGCATCTAAACGCGCGGCCCGCTCGCATGCGTGCCAGTGGCGCTTAGACGAAAGGGTCGCATCAATGTGGTGTTACATTACTAGTGAATGTAGGCACCACACACGAAATCGTAAGACAAAATTGACAGAATCTACGACATGGAGGCCAAAATGGGGAGTTCTGATGAACACACGACTGTTTATCGTGATATTCATTGCCAATATAAGCTGACTTTTTATACTATGAGAATGAAAGAAGTTCACCTAAGACCCAAGTCCATCAAAAATCAGTTTATCAAGTCAAGCTCAAGTTAATGGTATACTTGACCACACGCTATTTAAACTGTTTTAAAACCCCAGTTAAGTACCCAATTGATTGACCAAGACCTATCGGGTACTCTAGCAAAGAGAATTTAGTTGATTAAATATCATGTTTTTTAAGATCCTCACTTTTTATCCCGGAGCACTGTATTTTTTTGCTACTGACTTTTCAAGCGGGATTACACTGTGTTTAATAACATTAAATTTAAAATAAATAAAACACCGCAGCATCATTTCGATTTTCTTAAGTCATATCTAAGAACAATCTCGATCAAGTCACCTTTCAAATTAAAAAAACGGAATGAAAATCGGTCCATTTATTTGGGAGCTGTGATGCAACACACAGACACACAGACCTACAGATACGAAATTTAAACTTATACCTAACCCTACCCCTCTTTTTCGCGTATCGCTACCGACACTGAAACTAAGTAGCTCACTCTTTAAAACCACCAACAGTTTTGACTAACCGTTATTTCTGTTATTCTCATAATATCTTGTTATCAATGACGCCTTAACGCCAAAGTCTCCTTCCAGCCTTAACGACAGGCATTACTGGGCGTCGACATAACGTGCCTTGAAGGCATTAGTTAAGCCATTACATTCCATTATAGCTTCATATGTCCTTCTAGATAATAGTAATAGAGGATGTTGTTGTAGGTTGGAATTAGTAGTTTTGTAAGCTGGTTATATTTAGACTTATTTTATGTACATTTACTTGCTTGAGAGTAAATTCCGATTTTTCCTTTTGTGCATTGAAGCGCCTAAGCCTTTTGATTACATATACCTACGACTTTACCTAAAGAACATTGGGTCGGTGAAGTCAAAAACACAGCCGGAGGAGGCTGGATGACGAACGACAACTATGGAGAATGTTGGAGGACGCCTATATCCGGAGAGGAGCCATGCCTTAGACATACGTAATAAGCATGTTAGTTTATATCTAATGTAAAGAGCATGGAAATAAAAGTCTTTGTTATTATTATTTGTATCTCCTTTTTGGATATCACGGCATGCTTCCCGTGAGGAAGACATCCGGCCCTTTGGAGGACTTGCGGGGGGACACAGGTCCAACGCGCAGAGGCCCCTTGGAGAACTTTGATCTAATATGGGATGGGGCATACACCCAGGACACTGCACTATGGGAGTACAGCCATGAAGTATTCTGGGTTATTATTATTATTATTATATCTAAGTCTTTTTAACTACAACCTAAAGTGATATTTAATACCTATTTAACACCAACAGTGTTAAATATCGCCGTCAAATCGAATAAAAGTTACATTCTCATTTTATACAAATTATTGGAAATAGTGGTGTATTAAATGATGACAAGAAATCTTTAGGTAAAAATCAATTATAAGGGTCAACATAAAACAGTCGACGAATTCTTCTTTTTGGGAAGGAATAGAAGCTGAGTTGAACATAAGTGCAAAGGATCAGCAACCCTACATGTCCCGTATTTTCAAAGTTTATGAGGACAATGGTTTGACTGAAATGGAATCCGAGAAACTCTTCACATTTTATTCTGTTTAACTTTTCACGTATCGTTCTCTAAAGTGTTCATGCAATATAAACAACAATCTTCTAAGTCTTCGACGGTAAAAAGAAATATGCAACGAGCGATGCCATGCATACATTCGTATATATTTATTTATTAAGAATGCTTTTATCCCCCCACTTGAAAACACATGTCAAACCCCAATAAAATATACACTTTTGGAACGACGGAATGGAGTAAGGGTTCATATGTAATATGTAAAAAGTTTCGGCACAATATGTAGAAAGGAAAATGTAAAAATATTTTACGTTTAAGTCATGTCTTGATGACGAGCAAAAGTCCCGAATAAGTTTATTGAATGAATGATGATTATCAGCATCAAGAGATTTTTTTTGAATAGGTAAAATATTTTTGAAACCTCTGTTTTTTGTCTTATCTAAATCAAATACGAGAGTATTTTGTAATTTGCCCCAAACTAAGGTTTTCTCCGTATCGTGATGCTTTTATATAAAAAATACCTGTAGGTCATACAAATATTTTTTCCGTACGGAGATCGAACCCACAATCCGTGGCGCAGAAGCCGATGGCATTGAGCTACGCCAAACGTGTCGTTAAAAATATGTACCTACTTAAATTCAAGCAGAAATAAAGAAGAGCGTCCGTCGTCTTTTTTATCATTCAAAAGAAATTGGTTTTGTCACAATCATGACTACTTATGCCGCCTTGGTTACAAACTATAACTAAAGTCCTGTATTTTCTGTATCCGCTATTATTCGACGATACTATTCTAATATTCTTCTTATCGAATCGACAGTAAATGGAAAGAGAAGGGCTATTATTCTAATACTATGATCTTTAAATTACCTTTATGTGATTTTTTTGCATACTAAGATTATTATAAAGTTATTTTAGGGAAGGAATAATTTGACTGCGGGCAGGTTTCGAACCTGCGATGGCGGTCAAGTGTAAGCCTATCAGAAATAAAAAAAAACTTCCTTAGTTTTTCCCTATCCATCTATCTATAAGTATTGGAGCACTAGAAATCGAAAACTCAATATTAAAAATATATATAACTAAGGCAAACTGAATATATATATTTCCCTATCCATAAAAAAACAGTAGGAAAAATACATTACTACTAAATCTGTCTCCTATATCGAAATATATTCTCACCGTTAGATTTAGTAAGTCGATAGATTTTTCTCCGTTGAATGTGAAAGCAGGCTTGAATCTAAAGTAAAAAATACGGAGGCACCATGAATGTTTCATAAGTCTCTGTATACATTACATTTACTATTCCTGAAACAAGTATATGTAGTAGGGTTTACCTGAACAAACTTACTGTATGACGTTTGTATGATGAAAGTAGCGTAACCTAATTACGGTACCTTTTTGTCTAATTAGCAGAAAAGGACTTGTCGTTTGCGAGAAAATATAGCAGTTTATGAAATTGCTTTTATTTCTTATTTTAAAAATAAAAGACAACTTTTCCGTTCCGTCGCGGGTACCTAAAGCTTTTTTATTTTATTTGGGACTAAAAACAGTTCTACATTAAGAAAAATAATTAAAGATTTAAAGACGTAAATTCAGAATGTGAAGGCAAATTTCGATCTGGCGATTGGAACTCGTGGTAGCTTAGTGGTCATAGCGTCTGGTGTATCTAGCCAGAAGACGCAGACCAGTTCGCTTGAGATGTTAAGGGCGTTATATCGCTCAAATCCAAAAAATACCTATCTTTAAAGAAGTTTCTAGTGGAATCCTTAAGTGCGTTTGTTATAAAAAATATATATTACTTAATTTTACTATGCTGTGCCCGACAGGGTCCATAATTGATCCCTAGATATAAGTTTACCACCTGTATATACATTATGGAACGCAATAAATTTGATTTGATTTGATTTGATATGTATACTTAAGGTCATAGGAAAGAAGGTCAAGGTAGGATTTTTCTTATTGCATGTTATCAGTCTCCTAAATAAAGGTATCAACCCTGCATATCATTATGTCAGTCATAGTTTCGGATTGACTAGGTAACAAATCTTCGGCATCAATGATTGTCCTCCGCCAGATGTCTTCTCGAGACAATATTGGCCGTAAATATAAATCGCGCCAGCACTATATAATGTCATTGGCGCCAGCCCTATTTCTTGCGATGTTTCGTGATCTTGGGTTATAAATATTACCAACATTTTATTGCATAGTGAATATACGTGCTTATAATTATACTTTATATACTTTGTGATCAAAGGACATCGAGTTTGTTTTGTATTTTGCTTATTAGCTTACTTGTTAAACAGTCATTGCTTTTGTAACGTCTAACTAACAGACACTCATTGTCCATAATATATTTGGCGCTGCTGTAGCATTCTACAGACACTATTTATTGTACTGTACTATACTATTATTATTTTGTGATGAAACTAGCTATTTTGATTTATTAACGCATTCGGAACTCAGCGCTGGGAATCAATAATTTCCTATTGTAAGAATTTGTTTCTTGAGTTGGCATACAAAAGGCGTTGATTTTAGGTAACGATTATTATGTATTTCAAAACCTACCTCATCTAATTAGAAAGATTTTTTCCATAGATCACAAGGTCAGGTCACAAGTATGGCTGCTTGGCGGGTCAGGGTTCAATTAACAGGGCAAGCAGTATTATTAGATATTTATGGAATTCTCAGTAGCAGCTCTGGAATTTGGATTGTTCCCCGGTTAGTTAAAAAAAACATGTGGTGAACGGCAAACTGTGTATATAAGTCCTTCCTGCTTGAAACCTCCCAGAAATATAAGCGTGATGGTATGATATGTAGATTAATCACTCATATCACCGTATGTAAAGTATCTTGTGTGGGGAGGAACGTTTAAAACAGTGATGCTTAGAGTGGAACGAGCACAGCGAGCTATCCTCAAAGTAATGTACTGCCGAAAGAGAGACTATCCAACTGACCAACTGTATAATGACGCGCAGGTACTTACTGTGAGACAACTTTATATCCTTCGTACTGTCTTGCGTCGACATGCTATGATGTCACTGGATACTAGTGTAACCAAAAGACGAACCGGCTTCCCTGTTAGTCCTGCAGCAAGGTGTTGGTCTGCACTTGCACGAAAACACTTTATTGTTCAGAGTTATCACGATTATAATAGAACTAATAAAAAGCTCTCATACTCTCATTATTATAAACTTACCCTTAAAAAAGTCAAGCAAAGCTTAAAACAATGGCTAAAGTCACAACTATGACGAAACCGAAAACATTAAAAAACTTACTAAACTTAACGTTAACATAACTACCAGGGCCGTCTTTAACATATCCGAGGCCTTGGGCACTAGGATACTGGGGGATAAGTTAGGAGACTATTTTAAAAAACAAATGCAAAAAAGCCGCCTAGGGGGCCTCCTTGGTTTGGGGGGCCTTGCCCTGGGCACTTGCCCATAGTGCCCAATGGAAAAGGTGAACCTGATCCATGACCCATCTTAATTGACAACGCACTCAATCTACTACTTGCTACCCCACACATACACATCATTCACATATACATACAACTACTCACTTACACAAACACACTCACCTCACCCCAAATACTTTCAAACTACCCATATACTTTCAAACTAAGTACCCATATATACAATTAACCATTCTTCTTTGTATTGTTATTAGCTTTTACATAATTTTACTTTCATTTCATTTTATTTAGTTTTTGGTTACCCAGATTGCATACTCTGGTAGTGATAATTTTATTGCATAAGAAAACATGTTGCTTACCACGGAACAGGGCACTGGCACCTGTACCACAGGTACATAACCTAGCATAGGAGTCAGGGGCTTCAGTCAGATATGTACCCAATTTTTTAAATGTAAATGAAGATTTTTTTTATACTCCTAACGTGGCAAAGAAGCATACGGTCCGCCTGATGGTGGTTACCGTAGCCTATAGACGCTTGCAATACCAGGGGTATCACTCGCGCGTTGTCAACTCTGTAAATTAAGGAGGAATAGTTGGGCTAGCAGCATAGGAGTCATGCCATGCATGATAGCGGCGGTAACAAAACACCACTGGTCCCCCACACTGCCAACACAACGCTTCCTCGATGAGCTCTGGCGACCTTGCTCACCGTTCGGAACACAACATAGCACGGAGCTATGTTATTTGGATACGATTTTCTGCAAGGTGGAGGTACTTCCCCAGTCGAGCAGCTCCAATTGTGAGTGAAATTATTCGATTCCACTATGCCCTACCTCTCTTAAAAATATATTATATATTATTTTTATCAGCCCGAAATCTATCCCACACAAATATTTGTATAGTTTAACAAATGTTTGTTCCGAACTCCAAATGTATTGATTTTCTGTTGTCACGTTATACACACAAATATTATTCTTATATCGCAACACAAGCATACTTCTTAGGTATGTTACACACATCTACCTACATAAGGGGTGCCATACATACAACACGGGGAATCCTGGCGGAACGCTAACAGGTGCGGACATGCGGAAACATATTTTTATTTTCCTTTTACAGGGATATATCAACGAAGAGCTTGCTAGTTGTCATCACTCGACCTGATTTTCCGTTTACGGCTACGGAAAGGAAAAGGTATAACAGTCTATGTATGTGTTCTTGGTTGATCGTAGCTCAAAAAGTCATTAATTGTGCACTCTATTACTTAAGTACCTACCTACATGTTATTAAGACTAAAATTGATCCCACAGTCAAACTGTTTGTACAGTTTTGTGGGGCTTTGTATTACTTCGTAAGACCTACTATGTACCTCATAATAAAAAAAAAGTATCGATAGCTTATGATAAATTTACTTTAAACTAATTGAGGCCCGCGGTGTTAGCCGCATACAAATTACTCCCAATCCCACGAATATTTTATATTCTTAATTGAGATGCCTGCTATCGAAATTGAATAGATATACACGAAAGTTTTAGTTAAAACCCCAATTTATACTGAAATGCGTTGAACTGTTTTGGAGCCTTTTCGATACAAACTTTCCAAAATTATAGAAAAAGTAATTTATAAATCGAAAATAAAACCACTAACTTCCGAATAAGTGTCTATCTATTCCACTACGTATTTCCGCACGTGCCCTTGTGAAACATATGAAATTTTTTGACACCGTCTATAACTTGCATTTTTCTACTCTAACTTCCTAGTTGAACCAGAGAAAAACTAATGGGTATACTTAAACTACGGGTTTGATTGCCATGATGATGTGATCATGTGATCTATGTCTTTCGCCATCAGAGCGATGCGAATAAGGTAAATATGATGAAAAGTTTCAGTTAGACAATAATATTAAAAGTCATGCACCTACTCACCGTAAAGATGTCGCCTCAAGGTTGTCAGTGTTGACTAGGTGCTGGCGTCTTTATAAAAATTCTTCATACTCATTAATCTCTCACACAATCACTAACAAGTTCGAGAGGACAATCGAGATCGAGATCTACATAAAGAGAATAATAAAAAAATTCTGGCAATAGGTCTATGCACAAGGCCTGCCCAACGCACACTAGACGACACTTACTCACAACACTGACTAATCAATTTTTTCAAAACATTTTGAAACTACCCGCATATTATCGAAAAGATGTGCGTCCGGAAACACCAATAAAATATGACTAACAATAAATATGTGGGGCCCTGACCGGCCGGTAGCCGGACCCTGCTCCCGATACCGGTGGACTACTATTTTTTTATATTTTTAAATGTTTTTATTTTTATTTTTAAATTTAAATATTTGAAAATGTATTTAGATATTTACATAAATAATATAACTGTATCCAAATGTAACATCTATTAATATTATTTTACTTGTTTAATATTCTGTATTAATTATTATTTGTCTTTACAATTAGGTTCAACAAATAAATATTTGTCATTTTAAAAATTGGCTGCGTACGTCACCGTGCGATTCCGCGAGGTTTTTGTGTATAGGTACGATACTTTTTTATTGGAGGATTACCCTTAATTAAAAAAAATACAAATAATGGGAGAACGATTTAGAATTTGTAGATATTTTCGTAAGCCGAGTTCAGGTTTGCAGAAATCACACACCTTCGATAACTTTATAGAGTGCTCTTAGATCATCAGGATTCCTCACAATGCTTTTTTTACACATAGAGGTCGGCTTATACTAGCAATATATAACACTTTGTCAGTTTGTCTATGTGAATCATTCAAACTGGCCACTTTAACCCCCAGAATAAGGTATCGGTTCACATGAATCCAACAAAGAGTTTGAACTTGTACCAATATAATGTGCCCTCTGAAAAAATACTAACATAATCCGTTTGCTCCAAATAAGTAACAAAATAGCTAGATAAAATAAACAAAACAATATAATCAACGGTAAAAATTCCTGGAAAGATTCAGTCTCAAGGAATTATTTTACGGGAAACCTTCACTTTTGGAAAGATTAAAGGGAATAAATTTAATAAACTGTTGAAGTTTTTTAAAAATAATAATAATTCATTATTTCATATACCTAAGGATATTTGTAGTACGTAATATCTGACGGTCAAAATCTCGAAATATATGAAACTAAGTATACCTAACACATATTCGACGTTGCTTCAATATAATAACGATCAAAATGGTAAGATTTTTTAGTGGATAATAAACCAGGGAAAGGAAATCAAGTAGACAAAATTTATTTCCTAAAGAGCATTAAAATTAATAGTAGTTTTAGACAGTTCTATAAAAGAGTTTTGATGTTCAACATTTATGGGATAATATAAAATAAAGTCAAGTCAGAAACTGTTTGATTATACGAAAGAAGTTTTTGCTAGATAATGTTTCTAGCAATAATACAAAAAATCTCGGGAATCAGAGAAGCAATCGAGATGCGACCAACATTTTTTTTATTGAAAAATGAAGGCTTGAGTAGGAAACATACCTACTCCATAATATTTTTTTAGACAATATCGTTTGTAGTAATCGATAAAATTAGGAACTATTGATTCCTTATTTTCTTTACACATTTTATCAATTGCAAAATGATAGATTTTGCAATAAAAATTAGAGAGAAAAGTTATAACTGAGTAGAATCGACTCGAAAAATAAAATAGCGTATTTGGTTTATTTGCACCTGTAAAGAGGCTGCTCTATATAATTCTTTCGCTATTCAGTTGTAAGTCCAGGTTACTAGGTCGAAAAGAGTGCTCTACAAACTCGGAAAATTTAAGCTTTCTACATTTTTAATTTTCAATTTTCGTAAAATATATTTCGTGAGAGTTGGCATGTAATGAGGATGAAGTGAGAAAGCGTGGCGTTTGTAACGAGAATGTCGGTTTCTTTAAATAGGTACTCAAGGCGGACTCGAAAAGGGATTAAATACAATTTTAGAAAAACTCTCGACTCTCGGAAGTGACGAAAGATAGGGATAAAAAGCGTTTTTAAAATTCTGCAAGTGACGTAGAGTTGTATTATATATTCGCCTATTAATATTTATTTATTTATCTATTGCGGTAAAAGAAACATACAGTACTATAATTACCATAGACGAGAAAATAATAATGTTAGCAATGTCACCAATTAATATAATTACAGGCCCAAGAAAATCCGTCGTGACTGCGATTCCCATCAGTTTCAATTGAAAATGTAGCAGTTGGTATAGAAAAGTAGACAATACATTCCTCATCATCATCCATTAATACGGGGTAGGCGCAAAGAATATATGTATATAAACTAAACGTTTGAAATTCTAACTCAATAAAATAACTTTATAATGTTAACATGGAAAATGCAAAAAAAATGATTGAATTGAAGTCTCGTCGATAGCAATTTAAATTCATAATTTTACACTGCGGTCTGCGGTTTGCGGTGTTCAACAAAAACTTTGCAGAACTAGAATTTTCATTCAACATTTTGCAGGTGTTAAGCGTGTTGAAATGTTGTTGGTGGGGGAAAATAATGCCGAGGGTTTATTTATTTCTATATAGAACGTCGCTCCACACTAGTTTTTTGTTGTCCTTGTTTTGCTTTTATTCTCACATACACAAACACTCGACCGGGAGAAACTTTTATTATCACCCTAGCCTTTTCGGTTAACTTCCAGTCGATGCAGCTGAAATTTACACAAAACGACTGCCATCAGATTTCCGCAAACCAATATCTAGGTTAATAATAAGTACCTTTTTTCCGTGTCAAAATCCTCATGGATGCCCACCGACTAAGAACACACGGCCATCCATAGCACATTGTGGAGGAGGTTCCGAGATCAGTGAACGCACCGGTGGAGGTAATAATAACTAACAATATCCCGAGCAACTTTGTAGGTCATATAAATATTTGTTACGTGATTGAACCATGATTATAGTGCCGATCGTTCAACTGTTTCGTCAATTGAACCCAATAGTATAGGATACACAGAACCTTTGGCTAACACAGTATACTACGTTATACATACGTAGTATCTACACGCCGCATATGTATATATATAGTATAGTCTATGTATACTGCGTTAGCCAAATATTAACTATTATCCCAACCAAATATTATCACGATATTTACCCAGATAATAGATCCTTAATACGAGAAGATTGTCCCCCAATTGCTATGATATAACGCTCCCCGTCGTGACTAAAACGTATTTGAACTAGTTCAAAATGGCGCCGATAAAATGTAAGGCTAATGGCATTGTCTAGTTCCGAAGGAGTAACGGGTATGTGTTTTTCTTTTTACTTAGCAATCTTGAAAATGGGGTTTCGCGTAAAACCTTATAGTGAGACCCTTCCGCTTTATTGCATTTGTCAGGTAGTTAAATCAGGTTGAGTGGACCAAATAGCTTGTAATAAAATCACTGTTCAGTGCGATTTTTTTATTAGGGAAATCTATGTAGGAGCTTGGCGTTTTGGTTTGTGTGCCCTTAATGGGCAATAGGCCTAGCCCCCTATACATGGAATTTATACATTCAAGGGTATACCCCTGCTAGCCCTTTGGGGATACTAGTATGATGGTATGATAGGTATCTTTACGATTGTATATGACTGAATATATTAAAAGAAGCTTTCCTCTATAGTACAATTTCTCTGAAATGTCATGTACAATTGCTAAGCAAAATTAATTTAGTACTTTTCGGTGCATTTTCTTCGTAACATTTATATTATACTTTTCTTTAGTACGGTAATACTATGCGAAATAAATCTCAATTACAAAATGTAAAGCGCATTAAGAAGAACTCGAGGAGACTTTTTGAATTAAAAATAACTTTACTTATACCTACCTACCTACTACTTAATCTGGACCCAGTTATGCCAAAATGGGATACCCACAAATTGTCAAAAATTAATTAATGAGTCACAAAACTGATCGTTGTTGTGAAAAAAGAGAGCTTAAAATATATAGAAAGAAAAAATATATGAAATATAATAAATAAAAGTATGTAAACCAACTAACTCACACAAATATATAACCTAACACAACATTTTACACATTATTTGGTGAGCATTTATAAATTTTGGTAAATGAAAGAAAGATGTAGAACACCCTCTAGACATATAATTTTCTTAAAATCAATGCCGCTGCTAGCAATTTAACCGTCAGTCTCGATGTCAACGTTATTATTGTGAAACTCATTCCAAACGATAAGAGATTTCATATATATAACGTTAGTTATTTTTGCACATGAGACAGGAAATTTGGAGGACGAAATACGATAGCATGTCAAAGTGCCAAAGTGAATCTTATGTGTGTTTGTTTAGGAGCGTCAGCTGCGCCCTCTGTTTACTTGTGGTCAATTTGTTCACTCGGAGCTGCTAAATGCGTTCACATTAAAGGTATAGTATTACCCTCATGTTTCACTGTTATAAATGGGAATCCAATTCACATATTTGGACGATCGTATATTGTAAGATCCTTTCTTATCATGTTCAAATAAAACAGGTCGAGATATTTTTTGGGGGAAAACTGCCGTAGTTAAATATAAATTTAGATGAATTATAAATGGTACCATGTATTAAGCATAGTGTATACAATATCCTATATGAATACCAAATAAAGGGTCTTGGTAATCCATCGGACATTCTAATGGATGCGCATAGTATTATGGTGAATGGGAATGAATATATTTGGGAGCTAGTCGGCTTACTATAAACTCTTAATACAGCCAGTTGAACCTAAATGGAGCTTCGTATTCATATTACGATACTTTGGGCAGAGGCCTAAACCTCTATAGGTCTGAATCAGCTTTTACAATTTTTTACAAAATCTTGGCATAGTATTTTTTTAATATCACCGTGGCTGCGCCATCGAAACGCACACGAGCGAGCATATTACCATTAACGGGGCACATGTCCGAACTCCAGGCTGCTACTGAAATTTCATAGAAAAACCAATAACACTGCTATCTGGGAATCGATACCCAGGACCTCTAGGGTAGCAGTATAACGAGTACCTTCCATACTGATGTTGTAAACACAAATTATAATTCTTGTAGATTGGTATAAAACACCATGGATTCTCTACAGTCCATAAGGTTGAGATTGTCTGTAATAATCGACAGAGGTATTAATCAAACTGTGTCTCAGGCACCAAGAGACGTCTTTAAGTACAGACACGACCGCAAGAAGCACCGCATATATTCTGGAATAGATCGATCTGCCCAGTATCCATTTAGGCAAACGATTATGGCGGTGTCAGGCTTCCATTCCTTGTAACTGTAGTAAGTGATCGTCAATTTAATCGGTGTCACGATAGTTAGTGTAACGAGGAATGTTCAGTGGGTGTTGGGAACTAATTGGAAGTGGCAAATGCCGTTGAGATCTAAGGGTAGGTACATGATATATTAAATAAGCTGTAGGTAATACAGTCGACGTATGGAGCTGCGATAGTGCAACTGACGACAATGCGAGTTCAAGTTCATTTTTTTATTCTTGATAGGCTGGAGGGTGGGAAACAATGGATCACTTTTTTTTTCAAGTCCCACAGTTCCAAAGTTTATGACTAAATAATTTATTTTTGAAATGAAATTATATAAGTATCTAATCTTCAAATAATAAAAATGCTTTTATTGGCAAGTAGGTATTACCTAAACATACAACCTACAGCCACTTTAATAAAAATGGGAAATGATCCACTAAGACCCAGGAATGGGTCACTTTGGATCAATATAAACTACTAACTTCTACTAACCTAACCCATGAACATTATATTAAATTTTAACTAAGTTAATTTTTAATAAAAATCCCTCAACAGTAGCAATTTTAAGAAGCGCCATGGGGCAATCAAGGTGTGATTGACCCATGGCGCTTCTGTGAAGTACATAGTTTTATATATACTTAGTGCAGAGCTCGAAGTCTGGATTTGTGCTTAGTTAATGGCTATAGGCGAGCCCCCTATAACATGGGACCCAAATATACCGGCGAACTGTGGGTGTACATTAAGTATGCCTTTGCCTAACCTTTCGGGGAATACAGGCGTGATTATATGTAAATTGCTCATGTCGTGTGTGGTGAATACTCACACTAGCCTTCTTTTGTCTTATATTCGGGCCAAGAGGCACATGATCACATTCACCACGAAGTGATGTAGCACCCTAAAGCCCCAAGTACTTGTCGACATAATTGGCGTAATGATAGTTCATGTTACATAGAATATATTCCAGTTAGTGTCACTAATTGGCATCCAGAGACGTCGTTAACACATGATAGAGTGCTTTGACGTTGAACGTAATATTTTACCACCCTATAACTTATTGAGGGTATTTTGTATTCAAGTATTCATGCAGTTGTGAATATATTAAGTATCTATGTGTGTGTGATAGGTTTGTATTACGACCACTGAACTACTAAGGCCGTGGCCGCACTGCTAAGTCGACTGCAACGCGACGGCGATTTCGTAAAAACAAACTCATATAATCGTATAATCTGGCTATGTTTCTGGCTTTGCCATAACATGTACAGTCAATAATAGGGTCTTGAGTTCGAATCACAAGCACGCATCTCTGACTATTCGAAATCATTATGCGTATTAATAATAAGCTCGCCCCATATCACATGTGACCTCAACATACCAGCGAACTGTGGGTGTTCATTAGTACACTTCTGCGTAACTCTTCAGGGAATACAGGCGTGATGGTGGGTTATGTGCCTACTTCCAAACTTACATTAAAGTTATACAAAATGTAAAAAAGCTAAAAATATAATGTACAAAATGTTGATACACTCAAGTTCAGTTCTGTTTACATTAAAAGTTCAAGAGTTAACGCGTAACAAAACGCGTTACTTTTTCCGACATTGCCGTTGGCGGTTGGCGGAGATAATTACGATAATTTTAAATTATAATTTCACTCGACGCCTATCTGATTGAACTTTAGCAAGCTATCAGGGAACATAAACTCATGCAAACGTAAAACTTCCCAATTTCCCTTATCTGTGATATCCATAAATGTGAAGTGAGTTCATTTATTTATTTCTCCGCTAAAAATGGTTCAATATTAGGGTTTTTACTTTATTTACGGTTTTTACGGTTAATAATGAGGTATACTGCCTCATTTAGTCTAGTGGTCCCAAGTGCGACTGCTATACTAGAGGTCGTAGGTACGATCCCCAGGTTGAGCAAAGTGTTATTGGGTTTTTCAATGAAATTCTCAGTAACAGGGCCGAGTCTGGATTTGTGCCCGGTTAATGGCTAAACATACCGGCGAACTGTGCGTGTACATTAAGTACGCCTCTGCCTAACTCTTCGGGGAATACAGGCGTGATGGTATGTTATGTTATTACGGTTTTTCACAATTTGAAGGTTTATAATACTTTCTAGATTCATAGTTCAATCAATTCATTTCATTCATTCAATTGCAATATTAACAATCAAGAACTTGCCTAAAATGGGATTTTTGAGCAAAACGTAGCAGGTAGGTAGGTAGTAAGTTGTGAATATTTTAAAACGTTTAGGTATTATTATATACACGCGGCTTACGTGTTTTTTCATCGCAAATCTAATTTGTATTGAGGGTCGGGCGGACCCTGTATTGCCCACAAAATCGTAATACCAAAATAAATCGTCATCCAAACAATATTTTATCAAATTGTGTTATTATTCGGATTTGAATACCGTTAATCTAGGTTCCCACCATACCATTTCTTCTACTACTACTTCACTGGAAATAAACGACCCGTAAATAGTTATCAAAAACTATATTGGCTTATATTTATTTTCAGTGAAGTATTTTGGACGAAATGTAGTGTAGTGTAGGAACACTACACTACATTTCGTCCAAAATACTAGGTTCCTACCTAGATTACCATTATCTGAATCCGAATAATAACACAATTTGATGAAATTGTGTTAGAATTATGATTTATGTTAGGATTACGTTTGTATGGGAAATTTAATCCGCCGGACACATAAGGCACTAAAATACCTTTACAGCTTAATAAACTCACTACAGAACTAAACAAAGTCACTAGCGGCTCCCAGTTGTAAACATCTTTTGGTAGAACATCAGATAAAGGTACCTATACGATATACGAGATTCCACGCGGTGGCGGCGACGCCAGGCAGCGGCGAGACAAGCTTTGTTCATCCGTTATTCTGTTTTTAGCTTGAATGTGTGTCAGATTTGTGTGCAGCTAACAGCATAGATTACACAGATAGTGTCTGACTGAGAGTGTAAAGTTATTGTAATCCTTAGTACTAATATTATAAACGTGAAAGTATGGATGTATGGATATCTGGATGTATGGATGTCTGGATATCTGGATGTATGGATGTTTGTTCCTCTTTCATGCCAGATCGGCTGAACGGATCGGGATGACATTTGGTATAGATATAGATGGAATAACACATAGGCTTTTTATCCAGGTCGAACACAAACAAAGTCGCGGGCAGAAGTCATTCATAATACAATTTCATTTCGTGTCTTATAAGTTGGCTATAATTTTTAACTCGTATTAATGATTCATAATTCCCTTTCGCGATATATTTGCCATACATTTACGCACATGCTATCTCTAACGTACATTAAATGTAATTATTAAATGACTGCCTCATTAGTCTAGTGGTCCCAAGTGCGACTGCTACACTAGAACTATGAAATTCTCAGTAACAGCTCGGAGTCTGGATTTGTGCCCGGTTATTGGCTATAGGCTCGCCCCCTATAACATGGGACATAAACATACCGGCGAACCGTGGGTGTACATTCAGTACGCCTCTCCCTAACCCTTCGGGGAATACAGGCGTGATGGTATGTTATGTATTAAATGTACTTAATTAACTGCTAGAATTTTTCATAAAAATATTTTCCACGCGACGCTGTTGACTATTAATTATTAACATTAGATGGATTAGGTATCACAATGTTATCCCAATATATTGTTAATAGTAATTTAAAACATTTTCTTAAATTGTAAGATAGCTTCGATATTTTTGGAACTGTATTAAATAATATTGTTTAAATTTATTTAATGTTCGTTAGAGCATACATAATCTAAAACCGTAAGTCTATTGGGAGTATAAAAATCAACACTACTCAATTATGAACATTTAAATAAAAACTGCACTACGCTAGAGATCCTGGGTTCGATTTCCAGGTCGAGCAAAGTGTGATTAGCTTTTTCTATGAAATTCTCAGTAGCAGCTCGGAGTTTTGACTCATATATACCTAAATATACTGGTGGTGGTGTATATTAGTACCCCTCTGCCTAAGCCTTTGGGGGAATACAGGCGTGATAGTATGTAATGTTAATATTTTACGAGAATTCTTATAAAAGCCATTCAGACAATATACACAATACCTATTCCTGTCCAATTTATTAAAGTGATAAATGATGACCCTCGCACTGTTGTTTTTCACCATAATCTACGGCTTCGTATTTTTCTTGCTTTACAATTGTTGTATTTGTTTTTCCTCGAGGGTTTTACGAGAATGCTGACTTGTTATGAGGTCATCGTAGTACAGGGATGTGGTCTTGAGTTTGCGGCTCTTCATAAAAAAGTCGTTGTATAAAGCCTAGTCGTAACTATAATGGTGCTAAAGTCGCTACAAAAATGGCGTGAAGATGAGTGAACATTTGGAGATAAGTGTGATGTATATATTTTTAAAAAAAAATCAAGAAGTATCTTGATTTTTGTATATATATCTACGACATATATATACAAAAATCAAGATACTTCTTGTTACTACTTGATACTTCTTGTTACTACTTGATACTTCTTCTTGATCGTCGATCGAGATTTGTCTGAGCGAATCATGATTGCATTTCGTGATAAACCTAACCTAATTTGTTTCTGTGTGCGTATGTGCATCATTGTATCCAAAACTGTCAAATTTCTTTAAACGATTTTCAATTTAATGTCCTAACAATAGAGTTTATTATCCATTGGGTAAATTTGGGGGAATTTTAATTTGAAGAGTTGGTGTCCGTACATATATAATTATATTAGGGTGGACAGGTCCCCAGATCCCTAAGCGTGGTCTTAAGGCAATCTAAATACTAATGATATAATTGAAAGAAATTTTAAAAGGAGATGTTGTTGGCGAGATGATTTTGATCGCGTAGTTCAACGTGGTATGATGAAGCCCAGGATACAAAATCCTGTACTGAGTTAGGAGAGGTATTTGCCCAGCAAAGGGACACAAAAGAGGCTACATAAAAAAAAATTAAAAACTAAAGAAACATTATTTGTATTTCTCTAGCTAGATCATATTACAATATTTTAATGGTATGCTTATATCTTTGAAGTATTTTCATTGTACTAAAACCGCCTAGTTATAAGTGGAGGTAATTTTCCATATCAAATATCCATTTTAAGGACCCTCAATTGTATATCATAATAGGCCGCATTGTATTCAAATGAAACTCCTTACTAAAGCGGATTTAGAATTAGATTGTCTAGCTAGAAATTAACGGACAATGCTTTAGTATTGTTGCCACTAGACTTCGCTTCACTATGTTAATTTACGTGAATTTATGTAATCAGAAATGGCAACTAAAACGTAAATGAAATGAGTAATGTTTACCGAACAATAGCCGAAGGGCACAATTTATACAAGGGGCGAAATTGGGAACTGTATTTCACGTGATGAATTTCCCATGATTTGACATTTGCCAAACCAATAAATATATATCTACATTTAAGTTAAAACTTACTGTAAACGTATGTAATAAATATTCTTACGTGGGAGAGCCATGCTTTGGCACGAATGGGCCGGTTCGACCGGAGTGATACCACGGCCTCACAGAAAACCGGCGTGAAACAACGCTTACGTTGTGTTTCGCCGAGTGAGTGAGGTTACCGGAGGCCCAATCCCCTTTTAAAAGGCCGGCAACGCACTTGTGACTCCTCTGGTGTTGCGGGTGTCCATGGGCGGCGGTAATCGTTTACCATCAGGCGATCCGTCTGTTCGATTGCTCTCCTATCGCATAATAAAAAAAATGTATATGTAACACACAATGCCATTAGAAATATTATATACAGAATTCCCTTGTAGCAAATCAGCTACGACAACGTGTGTGTGTGGCGTAGCTGTGACGTCACGTCAATAGTAGCGATCGCGTAGTATTTTACCGTATGTAAATATATTTTACTTAATGTAGTATCTAACCATTCTTGCTATTTTCTGATTTCTGTCTATGAACGAATGATTTATTTATCTTTGTTTTATATTCTATAACGGTAAAGTCAAATCTAGTAACTAAAAATATACATTGTATGTAAACGCTGTCCGTTAGGTATCGAGATCTGGTTCTATTAATCTTATTATATTTTATAATATGGATAAAATATTATTTAATAAAATACGTCAAAAAATAATCCAATGCCAGTACTAGTTGCTATTGTTATTGCAAAAATATAATGCTTACCTATCTTTAAGTAAAAGTAATACTAATGCAAATGTTTCTGCTGTATAGGTTAAGATTGTTTCTTTGTTGCACAAATAAAAATAAATAAACCACCGAGCAAGTCAGATATTTTCACGCCTCTTACGGGATACCTATCTGAAAGGCAGTGAGGAGCAGTCTTCTAACCCGACCCACACAGTGTGGGATGCCCATAAGCTCTTTTCGGGTCGGACGGGATTTTTCTTAACAGAGTTTTATAGAACAGTGAGCAATTTTTGTAATTCTTCACGTTGTCTGTTACAAAAAGCAACGACACATAACTTATAGGACGGGATTGCTTCACCCTCATCAAATATGATATCCTAGTCGACATCAATAGAGCCTTCTTTATGGTAAATATGTCGTGGTATGAATACAAAGCCTTCTATAGCATTCGGCCACGGTTTTATTGATGCCGGAATTGTGTTACTATGTATATAACGTTATATTTATAACCATATAAGATCATTTCAATACTCTTTTGTGATGGGGATTTGACACTGCATAATACTTTATTTATGATAGAGTTCAAATTATAGTTTGTTTAGTTTAGTTAAAGGTCGGTTTGAATAGATTCAGAGTTTATTTATTATTTAATTATGGTTTATTTTATTATTTTTGGATTTATATCTAAAGCTTGTCATAAGTTCCATAACATAACATCACGCCCGTTCCTGCCCCGTTGCCCCGTTCCTAAGAGTCGTGGCGTGATATTGAAAATATATATTTACCAAAAAAATTCTAAAAAAAAATATTCTATAGCACTCAGCGATAATATACCTTTCTAACAGTGAAAGAATTTTCAAAATAGTATCAGTAGTACCGGAGATTACCCTGAAGATCCAAATTCACAATTTTACCTCTTTATAATGTTACTATCTATATATTTGTGCTCGAGAATGAATAAAAACTTAAAATATGATATAATTTGGTGTAGGTACTTATCTCTCATAATATGTGTATCTAAATTACTATTTAGTATAAATGCAAGCCTGACTCATTAGTCTAGTGGTACCAAGTGCGACTGCTACGCTAGAGGTCCTGCGTTCGATCCCCAGGTCGAGCAAGGTGTTATTGGGTTTTTCTATGAAATTCTCAGTAGCAGCTCGGAGTCTGGATTTTGTGCCCAGTTAATGGCAACAGGCTCACCCCCTATTACATGGGACCTAAACATACCGGCGAACTGTGGGTGTACATTAGTACGCCTCTGCCTAACCCTTCGAGGAATACAGGCGTGATGGTAAGTTATGTTATGTTAAATGCAAGCACGTTCTTACTTAGTTCACAGAAATATTTTGTTGATTTTTTCCTGCCATTTCCGACTTACGTAACCAAGTCGCGTTGAAAACGTTTCAGTGAACTGTGACTACATGGACTGACCGAGTTAGTTGCCATGGTAACAGAACTGGACGTCTAACGGATTGTACATTGATTGCAACTCGATTAGGCTTACGTTGAGAGCTGTGTTAGAGATTGAAACTTTTTAGATGGCTCAGTCTTAGCACACTTATACAAAAATAGTCGTTATTATTTAGTGAATACGGTATTATTTGGAATCAAATCAGTTTGTAGTCCTTAGAGATATTTATAGAGGCAGTCGGTAGCAGTACGCAATTCCACCAGCTTGTGATCTGTTCATTAGGGTTGGGCTGGAAACGTGAACAGCTTGTATTCATATTGACGCTTCGTGCCACTTTCCACTGCCAGTATCGTAATCACATCAAGTAGGTTTTGTTTTTGAGTTTTTATTAGGAATATGCTGCTTGGAGTCGAAATTTGAATACATGCATCTATCATCTATACTTTCAGTTTGTAGAAAGTAAATAAGTTGTTACTGTAGTTTCGTATCATAAATATAATATCTTCAACACATGTTTGTACTTCCTCATTGTCTAGTGGTCCCAAGCGCGACTGCTACGCTAGAGGTCCTGGGTTCAATCCCCAGGTCGAGCAGTGTTATTGGGTTTTTCTATGAAATTCTCAGTAGCAGCTCGGAGTCTGGTTTTGTGCGCGGTTAATAGCAATAGGTTCGCCCCCTATTATATGGGACCTAAACATACCGGCGAACGGTGGGTGTATATTAGTACGCCTGTGCCTTACCATTCGGAGAATACAGGCATGATGGTATGTTATGTTATGTTTGTACCTATCTATACGTTGTACCTAATATTTATTACTATCTAATATGAAATTGAAATTTAATTCAATAAATTTTTTTCAATGTGTTTTTTCAGAAATTGTTATTAGGTACTTATGCTACAAAATACTGTACTAATCCGACCTTTCAAAACATTACAGACGTTATTTATTGACCAATTCAGGAGGCTGAAGAACTTGTTAAAAAAGTGCACGTAAAATAAAACTACATATGGAAAAAAACGGAACGTTCGGAAACCATTGACAAACAGTGTTAAAACTGAGTGATAAACGATACAGTGCAATAAAATAAAGATTGTGATGTCAGTGAATCGCAGCGTCATTGGTGCAAAAATGCAATGGGCCGGTGGGGGGGAGGGGGGCGTTCTGATTGGCTGTCACATTGATTCATTGCATTCGATAGTAAACTTCCATTAAGAACGGACGTCTAAACGCCAAAATGTCAGCAGGTAATTGTATTGCTGTTAGGTACTCAAATGGTTTACGATATTAGAAAATTATTGGTATAGTAGAATGATTGGAAATAAAATTGGCTCTTTATTTTGAAAGTCCAAAATCAAATTAAATGTTAAATTTGAAATTTTCTTTAATAAACCAATCTTTGTCATTGATTTAAAAATAATCACTCGACATCGATTGTATTTGTTTCAACTTTTTACTGTTTTGTAATTTTGACTTGAACGATATTAATTTCATCTTTCAGATCACGAAACTAATAGCAAAATAACAATAGGTAACTATCCACCTATTCCTATATCATGTTCGTGTTGAAATTGTTTGCATGATTCTCTCACAGGGGTAATTTCTCAAGCAGGGTCGGCTGTGGCCATGATCGGAGCGAATCTTCGCTTCGGTTCGGCAGGGGCTACAAACTCGTCTGTTGTCAACAACACGAGGCACTGCCCGCCAGGTGGCGCTGCTAGCGCTGCGGCCCTGCTCGCTCTTTCCAGTCTTGGAATGTCAGCTAATTTGGCGCTGATGGCTGTTATACTAAGCAAAAAACAACTGCGGAGGTAAGATTGGTATCTAAATTCGTGATTATATGATTAAGAAGTGTGAAGTGTGAAGAAGTGACATACCTTAATGATTTAGGTAGTACCTACCTACTTAGCACTTACTTATCCCTTACATATATATTCTTACATACTTATACTTTACATACTTATTCCCTTACATATCCCATTTATACATTTGCGGCCTTTTAAGTTACCTATATAGAGAGAATTGTAAAATGGTAATTCGATAAGCTATAACGGAGGAAAAATCTTTACATATAACTAGCTATTCTTTATCGTATACGGAACCAAGACAGCAACAATATTACAATACAAACGTAAAGAAAAAATCGGACAAGTGCAAGTCGGACTAGCCCAACCAAGGGTTCCGTACAAATTTGTAGGTACATTATTATAATTAATTACAATTTCTCTCTCTTAATCTCAATTCATTATACTTGTAATATAAGACGGTATTACTTGCCAAATTTCAAAGTTCTATCAACGGAAAATACCCTATTTGATTCCCTTGAGAGTGTCGATATATATGCTTTTTTTACGGCATAAACGCCGGTATCTTTTTTTTACGTTAACTTAAAAGTTTGATTTTTTCACAGCTTCAAGGGACTTTAGACCTGAGTATATGGTTTTAATTTCAACTTGATACCTTCATGTGTTCCCAAGATAAAGGGTTTTGACAGACAGACAGACGGACGGACGGACGGACAACAAAGTGATCCTTTAAGGGTTCCGTTTTTCCCTTTTGAGGTATGGAACCCTAAAAAACAGAAATAAATCAACCCGTAATACTTTGGAAGAAATAAAAGCTATAAATTTCAGAGACCATTTCGATACGGAGAATGAGAAACAGGAAAAAATTAATGTTTATCATTATTCAAATGTTGCGTATTTTATGAGGCTGTGGTTCATTTAAGACCGGCTCAGTATAGCTTATACGACTGTCGAAGACGAATAACGATAATGTTCATGTTATTCGCTATATAACACATAACTATAAGCACATATTATACTCGTTTGTTACTGTCGAGCGGCGATCGAACAGATTGGGCACGTCTATATTCAGGAACACGTAATACCACTTACGCGGCCACTGAATCTGCATTTTATATGTCTCCAATGAGAATAAATACCTCCTTAATCTAGTGGTCGCAAATCCAGCTGATAAACGTGAGGGGTTTGATTCCTACGTCTAGAATTTTTATTCTTGAATTGTCCATTAGCAGCTCGGAGTTTAGATTGGTTCCTGGTTAATGGCATTATGCGCGACCTAAATACATGCTGGCGAAATGTGGATGTACACCAGTATACCTTTGCTTAATCCTTCGGGAATAAAGGTTTGACGATTTGTATGTATGTGTAGCCAATCTGATAACTGTTAAGGTAAGCTTCCCAGATTTAATCCAATTTGAAGTTAAGTTGTTGAAGGAAACTTTGTAGTCGCCTACGAAATTGGAAAGGTTTGTCCTTATTAAGATAATATCGGGCCTTTCCTGTAAAAAATGTGATTTGAACAAGTAGGTTTATTATAAAAAGGCTATTTGGGTAATGGAATTTCCATTAAAAAAAAGATCTCGAAAATTTCCAGTTCAAATTTTTGTTTGAAGACAGGTAGCTAATAAAGGTACTCTAAATAAAATTATTTTCGCTACAATATTTTGACAGGTTTTCAGGTTTTCAGTAGAAAAAATATGAGGACACTCGGTAGCGTCTCGCCTCTAATCTTCAAGAAAGATATAAATTATTACTAAGCTTTTTTTTACGTCTAAACTTTCGTATATAATATAAAAAACGAAGAAGGATACAGTATTAGGTATCTTTAAATAAATATTTTCGTCGATAAATCTACTAGTTTCTAATAATAATTTCTTTATAATTCTGTATAGTAACAAACAATCACATCAAACAAAACTAATAAGTAGCTTACGCCCATCTCATCACATTATGAGCATAATAAGATGGTCCATTACAAAGAATTGCTCAGAAAGCACCACTTTGATAAAACATGTCTATTATCCAATTTACTTTGAGTACCTCTATCCCTCAAGCTAGAAGATAAAGGTCCCAGAAAATATGATTAACACCAGAGGGGTCTCAATTTGCTGGCAAATCGAATTACCGACTCCCTACTAGAACCTAATTTAATAAGATAGGTTCTATTTGATTTGGATTTGAGGCTATGACGTGTTATTGCAGTTGAGAGAGAGAGTATGGGACTCTACACATTATACAGGCTGACTTTGAAAACATGAGACAAATTGAAATGGAAGGTTCCGTAATCATTCATTATTTTAAAATATAATTTCAATGATCTAAATTGTCTTAATATATATAAAAATAATCTTATTTTCTATCTTAGATAGTGCAAACTAAGCCATTGTAATCAGATAGGCATGAATTATTCGGTATATAACTAAAAATAAATAATTTCAAGCAAGCATCAAAATTTTCGGTCAATCCATTACGCAGATACATAGCTACTACGTAAAGTATTAACGCTTTGCACTTCCTATATAATTTACCATTATTTTTTGATTTACGAGAAAAGTAACAGTAGAGGCGCACGAGACGTTGCCAAACTCTTTTTACCGTACCTAACAATGTATAATTATTTTCGTTAAGCACGGGTTCTAAATATTCTGTGTTACACATAGAATTATATATTTTAATTTGTCGCCTTGTATAGTGCCATCTCTTTCTCACAACTTAAAAAATGAACGTAATAACATGTCATACTGCTGTACGCTTTTACTGCCAAAAGCCGTACGCTTTTGCTGGTCTGAAAACGTTGCTTGGTTTTTAGGTATAATTCATTTATGAATTAAAATTTCTACATTCATCTAATAAAATGGATTCAAAGATATTCTGAAGGTGACACAGATAACATATCGCACGTCTTAATTCGCTCTACTCCTCATGGATATTTATTCGCATTTTCTCATTGTCACCGGCATAATCGTTTTGGATTTTAAATTCAAATACAGACCTACCTACTACGTATTCCAATTTAAAAACAAGTTTTATCTAAATTGAAATCTTAAATTAATTTCAAGAGATTGTTGTTTAATTAAAGTTTACTTACATATAGCTTATGCAAAGCCAATTTAGGTCTTACACGATTTTGAATTATAACCGATACATAATGTATCTACTATAGAATAAAAACTTTTTAAATTATTTATGGAACTGTAATTTTTAGCATAAATTGAGGAGGTTGGAACGAGAGTGATAATTTTTACCAACGATGAGTTTATTACAGAATGGCATAGAAAAATCATAATTCTTCCATGCCTAAGATCTAAGTGCACGTCAGTGCTTTTTTCCGTGAGGGATCACAACATCTCACTATAATTAGCGCGGTTTGCAAAGTAAAGGCATTGCAGACCGCGCCAATTCTATTATTATTATACTAGCTTCTGCCCGAGACTTTGTCTGTGTGGACTTCAAAATTGGGTCCGACCTGGATAAAAAGTAGCCTATGCGTTATTCCAGGCTATAATCTATCTGTGTGCCAAATTTTATCCAGATCCGTTTAGCCGCTCTGGCGTGAAAGAGTAACAAACATCCATACATTCTCTCATACTCACAAACTTTCACGTTTATAATATTAGTAAGGAGTATTGGTAAAATGTCACTTAGATCACTCTGGTTCTAACGTCATCAATTCTGACTTTATATTTTCTTTTTAAATTCTATATAGTTCCAATTTATATTGATTCCAAATAACTTTCTAAGTCTGTTCACAAGCCTAGCACTATATCTTAGTTCAAGACGTTTGACATGTCAGAAATGTAAAAAGTATTCCAGGTCGCACTATTTTCGTCTTGTAAGCTAGAAACACTGACTTTGTGATAAGTATAGCTTTGAAATCTAGAACGATAACTATTGTTATTTTTACAACATTGATTCTGCTATGATATATTCGAGTTTGATTTTTTCTGGCAAGTTAATTTCGACTGCACGTGTAGGTATTATCGAAATAAGAAATTTTCAATTGTTAATCACAGCTTTCTGACACTTAAGCGAATATCAGACATTAAAATAAAACTTAGGTACTTACTTTTTACGGATTTTATCGCGTAGTATCGGTATTATTTAATTCCCGACATTTCGACGGACCCTTAACAGCACCGATGGTCACGGGTAAACTAAGTTGTTAGACGTTTTAACTAATTTTGCAATTACTAACAGCTACCTTACATTTCTGTTAACTATTGGCGATCTGATTCAGGATTAAATAATTTCAATACAACGCAATAAAATTCGTAAAAAGTAGTTTTATTTCATTCGCTACCTACTTGTCGCTGTCAGAATCTATCTCATGACAAAATAAAAGTTAGTAACTTCCTGTAATCACTGCACCAACAATCTTCAAGTAATCCTAAACTAAAAGGATGGTTCTAACAAAACTACGTTAAACAAAAACTGTCTTTTACCCGAAACTTGTGCAAAATACCCCGACAACGTCTTCTTGCCACCGTTTTGAGATTGATAGTGATAAATAATAAAAGTTTATCACTATTTTACACTTTATTTAATAATCAATTTATCATTATAAGCGGTATAAAAAGAAAGGAAATACTGACAATGCATTTATTAAAAAAATTACAAATTGATACATTGATAATCCCTATGCTAGGAGCTTCCTGTGTTATGGGGGCATCCATCCGTCCATTGTAATGAGGGTTTTAAGCAGCAGGATACAATTTCGTACTACATATATATTTTTTTTATAAAGTTTACTAGCAATGTGCTTTCTCACATTACTAGTATTATTGTTAACCCCCTCATGCGAAGCTAAATACTTCTGTTACGAGTGGGTTCACGTCGGTAATGCAATGGGTGAGTTTCAAACCGGCAACCATATGATCGCAAGTCCGACGCCCCAGCTGTTAGGCAACCGTCACTTATGATTAAAATCATTATACAAAAAAATAATATCAAAACATATCAAACAAAATTGAATGTGCGCTATTTAATGCTTAAGAGCCATCCCTTACTCGTATGGTACAGTACAGTCTCTACGTGTTATTTACGTCATACTAAGAAAATCTTCCGTCCGGTCGTGAACCTCTCTAGAGGGTCCTAAGTGCTTGACACTTTGTATGATTGATAAATCGTCTGTCGATATTTTATATGTACCTGTTACTTGACAGCATGAATTATGACGTTTACGTTTTATTTGGATCTAGGGTGCCGTCGTGGACGCGTAAATGTTATGTAAATAACTTTTTATAAATGTACTTTAAGTACTGTCTCCTTAGTCTAGTGGTCCCAAGAGCGACTGCTACACTAGAGGTCCTGGGTTCGATCCCCAGGTCGAATAAAGTGTTATTGGGTTTTTCTATAAAATTGTCAGTAGCAGGTCGGAGTCTGGATTTGTGCCCGGTTAATAGCTACAGGCTAGCCCCCTATAAAATGGGGCCTAAATATACCGGCGAAATGAGGGTGTACATTAAGTACGTTTCTGCCTAACCCTTCGGGGAATACAGGCGCGATGGTATGTTAAGTATGTTGTGTTATGCTATATGTACCTAATCCTGTCATAAAGAGAAATTCTGAGTGGAGATCCGTGCCCAGCAGTGGGAAAATATAATTGGTTTATGATGATGATATTATGTATATGTTATTAAGAATATTCGTTACGAGATAGAATCGAAGTCTATTTTCTTCTATCTGGATTTAATTGAATAGTACCTACTTTTCTTATTTATTTATAGTTTTACTTTAACTAAAACGGTAGCTGGCCACTACATTAATTAAATACATAGCATTAATTCACTGCTCCCACTGTTTTGAAAAGTTTCAACTTCGTTTCTAATGTCGATTATAATGATAAGTACAGCAAAGTACGAATGTCAGGTGATTTTAACAGGACTTATCTATCAAGTGGAATAATTATTTATCAAATTATGTTGCCGTAGATGGTCCCACGGGCTCCTGTTCCACCAAGCGATAGTGGACCTGGCTCGGGCGGCCATCTTGCTTCCCCTTGGAATCGCCGTGTTCCGCTGTCAACCCGTATATAAGTGCTCGCTGGTAGAAACCGCCTTTTTGCTGTTGGTAAGTCTAATAAGATAAATGATATTTATATATTTCTGTAAATAGATCTTATAAAGACATTTTTACAAGTCACTATTTTAGGTTTTTTTAAACTATAGATGGCGCCAGAATTTCCTAACTGACGACCTCTGAAAAAGAGCACCCAAACAAACTCAGAGAATTATGGACTCTTTTAAAGCCCAAGACATGGTAGATGCAAATATGTGAGCTACAATGCAAGGCGATGCCTGAAATGTCTTATAAAAGCGTTTACATTGAGATAGTTACTGACGTCAGTGCTAACGATAATTAGCTGAAGCTCTCTTTGTATGTATGTAGATACTATAATGTACGCGACAACACATAAGCCTTCCTCCTCTCTCCTACATTACCATGCCCGACAGGGTCCACGATTGATACTTTTATATTTATTTTTTTAACACGGAGTGCAATAAACGGATTGAGTATTGAGTAAGTTCAGTCAGCGCTGAACTGAACTGACTTAAAATCAATGTACCTATACGAACTGTTTCGAGACCCAATGTAAATTTGTGGAAATACCTAAACTATAAATGTGCTTGCCTAAGCAAGCCTGTTAATTTTATAATCGTGACTTGACAGACGATTCTAAAATTATATCTAGTTTCATGGGTAAATATTTAGTTAGAATATTTCGTTGGTTGACTAGTTAAATTGGATTAAATGGATCGCAGACTAAAATCAACTTCTTTAGTGAATTTACGAGCATAAGCAACTAGCACTAAATGAACAATAGACTTGTGTAAAATTGAGTGTTTATAAAAGATGATTTTTTAGAATACAAAATATAAATAATTAAAAAAAAATTGAGTTTACCTACATAATTATAGGGATTACATTTGTGAACGTATGCCAAAAAAGTAATAACAATCCCAAAAGGAAGAAAGGAAAAAGTTATTTCAAACCTGACACGCAATTCCGACCTGCTCGATGGAGGACGGACAGCTAAATTCGTCCGGCCGTCCGAAATTAAAATTCGGGCCTAAACCGCACTGGCGGTATCAGCTATTTTTTTGGCCCGGAACAAAGTGTGTCATGGTCGGTCAGCGTTTTTCAAACACTTCACGCTGAATGCATCTGAAACGTTGTGGACTGGGATTTATGCCTTGTCCATTGTGTGCATGATGCTGTGAACTCAACGAATATCCCAACAGACAGATAAAGATAGACTAATTGTAAATATAGTAGAGATAAATTTAATAGACCAATTAAAATGTTAGTTTGAAGTGATTTCTAACACACATGCGAATAACAAAAACCTCTGGTATATCAAACCAGAAGACGCAGGTTCGAATCCTGCCCGCGATTGAATTTTTTCCTTTACTATTAAATAACAAAAACCTAGTTTTTCGGATTTTATCACGTTATAATGATATTATTATAGAATACAATAATTATATCGATTAGTTATTTTTTATATTTTAGGAAAACAAAGATGTTTTTTTCTTTGTATATGGTTTAAGTGTCCGGAGCGGCTTATGTTTCTTTCAGAAGATGTATCCATTAGGAAATGATTTAAAAAGGCAACATTTTACAGCATTTTGGAAATGGTCGCATCCCGTAGTGATGGCTCCATACAGGCACACTGGGTGGGCATTGTTACGGGAAAGTTATAATTAGATTAAGTTGTTTTACTGTTTCTGTGTGTGCTAATAGTAACATAGTTGTTTAAGATAATTCTTACTAACAAATTTTATAGACTCTGTCTGAATATTTTTTTTTATTATTATTATATATATATATATTTTTTAAATTGAACTGCAAAGGAAGTCATGTCGGTACAGATGTTGCTGACGTTATCTTACGATGGACAATGTGGAAGAGAAAAACATCTCGTTAATTTAGTTAGTCATTCAGTGTACTTAACTGAAGGGCGCAAGTTTGTGGTCTTTAGTACAAATTATAATGAAAATCGTGACAAAGCTCTTCCGGGGTCTCTGTGCGTGACTCTGTGTCTGTATTTACACAGGAGGTTGTGTAAGCCACCCTAAGTACCGGACCCCCTCCACATGAATGATAATCTGACAGATATGTGTAGTGGTGACATAATCTGACATTTTATTAGTTTATCCGTTGCAATTCACCAGTTTCATATGACTTACAATTTAAATATTCATACGCGCTTTCAAATACAGTAGGAAGTTTTCAATTCGACTGCATATTTTACTTTATATTTGCGTGAAATCTTTGCCAACCGTGAATCGATTTTGTTTATTTTTACTTTATAAAATATCCTTTCTAGATGGTCACATATAAATATCGTTGGTACTTTGGCTTTGAATATAATAAAATATAGAGAAGAGCATTTCTACAGAGAAATGCTACAACTAATACGTTTTGCATACCTACCTTCAAATTGAATTAAAAAGTTTACGTATGTAAACAAAATATAATATGTTTCTCTTTTTAAAAGTACCCACTCATATTTTACAGCTGATTCTAAGTGTCTGAAGTTCTTTTTATATCTACAATGAATTTAGGCACCCACGAACATTCGGAATGTGCGCCCATTGAAATCAATATCGTGATTGATCACATTTAGAATCGAATAAGTTCCATTGGGAGATTGCGTTTGCGGAAATGTTTGCAAATTATTATCTCGATTAATGGGCCATAGCTTGACCATTCAACCATATGGCCCCATTAACTTATATGAGCCATTGAATGTTCATTGACTCATAACTTTTTATCATCATAAATGTCGCTTTAAATTTTACCAGTAATGGGAATAAGCAGAATTAAATTTGAGAGAATAATGTGTCATTTAAACATTAAAAAATCCAGCTGACCTAACTATGCAACAGGTTTTAGACAGTTATTATGTACTTCTCACTTATATAATGAAATGTATGTTCTATAAAATAATATTATGTTATGTAATACAGGCCGAATACATGGCGGTGTAAAATAACCACAGATTAAACATCTGTAACATCGAACCAAAACAATAATTTATAATACAAGAGTCTACCTCTGTGATATCAAATCTACTGGCTTTGTTATTTCAATAGCTTCGCTGCCCCGTCTGTTGGAAACATAAGGAGACTGAAGCTAAGTGTCATCAAATACAGATGAACATCAATAGAACCAATACATCAAAAAGTAACAGATCTTCGCTAACAAAAGTACGATTGTTTGAAACTGAAGGCAGTTGGCACATTAAAGTGATTTATTGCCGCTTAAGTTCAGTTGAGACGAACGAGAAAACAGCCAAGAATAATCTTCGATGCTTAATTTTGATAGTGTCTTAAAAGTTCTGAATGTTAGACTGTTTGTGGATGAAGGTGTCTGAGATATGACGTGGATTGGCGAAGAGATGCTAGAACAAGATTGGGTAATATGTCTGAAGAAACGCGAGTAGCATATATTCGGGTTTAGTTTGTTTATTTTAGCAAAGAATTTATGAGTACATTTAGGTACAATCAATCAATCTGTACAGACTAGCTGTGAACGTAGCACTTAACATATTACATTATGCTTCTATTATCATTTGAAATATCTTTAATATTGGTTGTATTTTAGGTGACAGTATCAACAGTGAATATGCTCACAACAGTACTCAACGACAGTCCAATTTTCCCAGAAAATGAGGAGGAGCAAGCTGATTTATCAGCGCCATTACTGATGGACAGCCCGCAGGTAAAATTATGATCAGGTCGTTCTTTTTACGAGCTCTGCCGTAACTTTAATTCACCCAAGGAGAAAAATTAAAAATTGTCAGAGATAAAAAACCTCGTCTCATTTTCTTAATTTGAGCAATTTTAAAGAGTCTTCACAATGAAATACTGGGTTCATTTAAATACTTTGTTACCCAAAAGTAACTATATCTTAAAATAAAATGTACGTTTTGTTGCAGTGCGTCCTTTTCGGAACATTTATGATTTGGTTCGCGTCTATAACAATAAATCTCGGGCCCACGTTCTTATCGGGAGCTTTGGCTGCCAGTGCAGGCTCTTATGGGTCTTACGGGCCGGCGCCGTCGTGTCCCTTAGTCCGAGGACCCTTCAGGCATTATGTACTTAACGCTCTTTGGATAGGCGTTAACGCTGTCTGCATTGGATTGACACTTTTCCACTTGAAAAAGCTCCATCGGGACCTTACCAAGGTTTGTTTATCATTAATCACAATCCACTCAACGAACACCCTTGAGAATAACAGATGGCATGGAGAGGTTAGTTTCATGAGAAGTAATAATAAAAAGTAATGCTTTACTTACATTATTTGCATCATCTCCCATACTCATAAAAATAACTTCTCCATGATCATTTGATTGCGAAGTAATGTTGTAACCATAACATGTCACCCACGGCTTTATGAGACATGGTACGTAGCAGTTGTTTTGAATGACAAGTTCGGTAGTGTTATGCAGTTCACAGTGGCGAGAGACGCAGAACTAGTGCGCTCCAAAACTCGTTGAAACTCACGAAGTCATCCGCATAATTTTTAAGTCGCTGTACAATATTGTGCATATATTCTAGTATAACGTTGGCCGGTATAGGAATTTTTGTTGGTACCTTGCCAATATTCCTTGCGGTACACCGCAAATAAGATTTAAATTTTCCGAGTTTGCCCCACTCTAAATGGACGTTCGCATTTTAGAAATGCATCGTCCATATCTGTTCTTAACAACAAAACCATACCCGATGCTCGCCATTGCCAAAGTGCGGTTCAGATTTAAGTATTCGATAAATTTAAATCTTATCGCATGCAGGCTAACGTAGAAGCAGTACGAGTAGCTGGTTTAGTGACCACGCTTGTCAGCATGGCAGGTGACAACAGGCGGATGGATTCCCTGCCCAACAGCGTCGGACCCAGGGTAAGGAGTGTGATGCATGCTTCTCTCATCTTGTAGTTACTTAGTCATTAACATTTCCAATCAGCAGTACATCTCTTTCATTTTCCTTACTATCTATATCCCTGTGTGTATTTTAATTATTACTCCACCGAAAACTTACCTTTTATAGTCTTCTTCTTCAACTTTATTATATATCTATATATATTTATAGTATAATATAGGTTTCTCCTGCTTACTCAGAGTTTATTCATTGGACTTCAAAGCTTCTAAATTAATTGTTTGTTTGTTTACAAATCAATTGGCTGTTTTTGTTAATCATATTCGGACAAATTTTTGAGGTTTATTTTCAAATCTTTGAATAGCGATTCTTTAATCTCTATGTTAACTGTTGATCTAAGAAAATGTGTTTAATTTAATATCAGTAAATGTGGGATGTATCTGATTTACAGATTGTTTCGAATCAATCAATCGAGTAAGTTTAATTGGTTATTGTATAAATGTTAGTTATAGTTGGTCGTTAATTTATTATCAGATAAACCTCTAGCGCAGGCTTTGAAGAAACATTTCAACTGGGTAATATTGTTTTTTTTTATTTCTTTTAGACCGTTGATGGCACTCTATCTGACGGTCAGTGCCGTCCGTCCGGCAGCTCAAACCTGCCTCTAGGCGGCGGTAGGCGCCTGCGGGGTTACCTGGCGCGGGTGGAGCGAGAGGGAGTGCGTCGCGTGCGCATGTTTCTCGTCATCACAGCAGCGTATGTCCTCTTCTGGGGTCCGTTGTTCCTTATCACGCTGCTTCATCATCCGGCTCTGACGTCGCATATAGCTTATGAAGTAAGAACACACGATGTAAAATTTCTAATTTTCATAAAAATAGCACGTGATTCAATCCTTGCGTGAATCTCACCAATCAATTCACCAATAAACAAGAATTATTAAATCTGTTTATTTAACATTAACTTTGCAGCATATAGAAAATAACAACTGAAGTCCGAAATTTGACTGAAATTCTCCTGTTTTAAGATCTGCCGCATACAAATAACGTTATATTTATTATCTTTTTGTTCCAGATGTATTTTCAAATCACTTTACATATCTCGTATGTACACGCGGCGGTTAACCCGCTGCTGTTCATGGCTCTGCACCGAGCACTCCGCAGGGCAGCGCTGCAGTTATGCTGCGGTTGTTGCGTGCACTGGAGTCAGTTCGTATTGGCTCTCACCGCCGCTGGTGAGTGAACTTGAACAGTGAAAGTTATAAATGGGTTTAAAATGTGATATATAACGTTTTTTTTTTCCGTAGCACAATCACCCTTAGCGCCTGCGTCGTTCTCGCCAGCGGCGGTGTCACCAGAGCCTCCGCCAGCCCCACCGCCACCTATGGCTCCTCCCGCCCCCCCAGCGCCCGCGCATTCCGCGCCCCCCGCGCCTCACACGATGATGGTAATTACTTCTTATATGTAAGTGTTGACACCGTAATACGTGGTTTAACTCACTCGCACAATCCCGCACGTCAACTCCCTAGACCCCGCGAGTCGTAGACTAAGATGCCTGCAAGCTGAATGCATGACGAGGATGAGAAACTTTCTATCGCATAGTTTCCTCTTCCGTGGTAGTGGCGTCCTAGTCCTAGCTGCCCTACTTATAGTAACACGAATGAAAACATCTCGCTCTCAGAGTTGGGAAGTTGAGGAGTGTGATGCTGAGAGTATGTCGAGTGCGCGTGTGCAGGGAGACGAGGATATGATGGGGGAGGCGTGGAGCGGCAGCGTGCGGCGGGTGCCGCGCTCACCGAGCCCGCTGCTGCCCGCGATCTGAGCGCTCCGCCCCGCGCCGCCTGCGTCGCACGCGCCGACCGCGTCGCACTCGTCGCACGTGCCGCACGTGCCACACGTGCCATACTTGCCGTACCCGTCGCCGGCCCGCGCCAACTTGCCCAACATATCCTACATGTGGCCTATGTAGTTGCCCGTTACAAGATCATCCTGTAAATATACATAATAAAAACATTGAAGTCATCAAAGTGTACATAGAGTTCTTGAAGTGTCTCTGTCTTGTTAGATGTGATGCTCTAATTTCATTGATGTATAGAGAGAGTTTTAAAAAATATTACGACAAATTAGTTAAGATACTTTTAAATATTCGGTAGATCATTGTACACACGTGGTAAAAATTATGAATTAAAATAAATTAAAAATAGGTTTTTAACTTTATGCTGTAATTTCAATTCTATTCTGTAAGTATAAGTCAATATAGAAAGCTAAATTCTAAATACACGAGTTTGTAGAGAAAATATTATAAAAGGCACTTTCCGATACTTGTATTCAGTAGTGACCCGAAAACAACTTGAATAAATTAAAAAGATATTATATTTTTGTGGAAATTAATAAGTAGATGATATTAAATTCCTGTTAAATGGAACACCAAGTAGATAGGTAAAAATATTAAAAAATAAAGTAGTATCTAAGAAGAGTAAATAAAGTCATGTCAGTGGGTCCTTTTTCTAGATTGTGTATTAATTCTGGGGTAGTATTTCCACTTTTACTCCTCGGTTTAAATGCATTGCAATTACTACACTTGTACCATTAAATTATCGCCCTTACAGGTGATACATCTCAATGATTATTTAACTGTAAATCAAAAAATCTTCCTTTTTTATATAAAAAAAATCCCAATCTTAATCAAAAATACTGATTGCACAACAAAATCGTTTCTTCAAAATACTTCTATTTTAGCAACAGTAGAATATCGCTCGGCTCCTGCATTGTATGGTCGCGGTTCTAATCTAACTTAACCTAACCGATATTTGTTTGAATATAATTATCACAATATAGTTACCGTAAATGCAGTTCATTTATAATTTATCCGTAGGTCAACTAATATAGACGCATTAATTTTTATAAAGATCAAACATAAAAAATACATAATTTATTTTAAAAAGTGCTCATTTAAAAGAGATCAGTTAGATTTTAGACCTCAAATAATATTGTCCCATTTAGTTACATGTGTGAGTATTACGTTTGTTGGTTAATTTGATCTGGTTAATTTGATGAGCAATCAGTATAATTGATGTGAATAAATTTACGGGTGATAAGTTTTTTGATGTGCATTAAAAAATAAATCTTAATTAAAGCCCGAACGAAACGCTTTAAGTCCACTTTTATAATGCGTACTGCTGAAATATGGAATGCACTTCCCGAGTGGGTCTTCCCTGATAGATATAATCTGGGTGTCTTTAAATCACGAGTGAATCGGTTTCTTCTAGGCAAGCGCGCTCCATCGTAGATCGCAGTATCGCTTAACGTCAGGCAAACTAGCGGTCAAGCGTAAGCCTATCACGAATAAAAAAAAAAAAATCTGTAGCGGTAACATAACTTGCCAACTGTTTTTGAGAACTATTTAAAGACTGATTTTCTTTTCATTGTTTTTATAAAGTTCCATTTTTGAATTACTTAGCTTGCTATGCGTAAAAAAGAATAATATAATAATGATTTAAACTTAATTTAATAGTCGTTTTAAGTGCCAAAGTCTTTTTATTTGTGGGTATTTAAAACTGTGCCAAATCCATTGTAAAAATAACTACTTATGAAGCTCTTGTGAGTATAGTTTTTAAGGTACCTAAATAATAATTTATAACGGGACTTCTTACTTTATATTTCGGAACTATTCTATATTTTGATGAGATCTGTTTCATAGTTGTAATGAATATGAATAATGAACTTTCATTGAAGTTTTGTAGTTGTGTGATATTAATGTTTTTCTTCCTAAACTTTAATATAGATATGTATAAAAATGACTTCTAAAACAAGAACTTAAAAAGAAAACATTTAAAGTCGTCCCGTTTACAATTTCATATTAATATACAATTTTATCCGTAGTTAGGTTATATTTACTGTAAATCGGTGTATTAAGGTGGTTGTAAAGTAACTAGGTATGATGTAAAATAATAAAAAATATTAACTAACAGAAGATTATAAAAATGTATTCCTCAAATTATAAAAACAACAAAATAAATGGATTTATTAAATGTTTTCATTCTAGTCTTACTTGTATTTCTTCCTAACTGGCCCTTTTTAACCGACTTTGTGTGTTGTGTGTGTGTAAGAGAGAGAAAGAGAGAGAGTCAAAGTCAAGTCAAATTATTATTATTATATTCGATCTTAGTTAGTATCTTGGGATGGTTTGAGTATAAATCTTATGATCAGATGGAAATCTGATAAAGGCTTATTTGACATCACAATTGGTGTAGCGGTTGTGCCTCGTGTCGTCGGTTCGATTCCTGCCTGAGGCAAATATTTGTATGTGCGGATATTTGTTCCGACTTTGGTTTTTAATAAAAATGGGAACTGGTTTTATTTTTCTTCCACAAAGTATAAAACAGTTTAGAAGTTATCACAAAATTCTAAATGACAAATAATAAGTTGTGGGAGACTGGTTCCTAAACTAAGCCGAAGCCTATGTCTTATGGCCGGTTTCTATATCCTATCTATCAGTAGTTTTGCTTACTAGAGATAGGATTTTGACAGTAGCTGTATGGAGCTTTTGTCAAAATTCTATCTCTAATAAGCAAATCTGCCGACAGATTTGTTATAGAAACTGGCCGTTAGAGTGTCGTGAAATACCCCGCGAGACAGAAGTTGTACCCGAGTGCGGGGTTGACTTTTTTAATCTAATCAAAAACTTGACAAATTAGAATTTAAGTTAAAAACGCGCAACTCATATCGCTGGCATTACAGATGTCTATTGGCTGCTGTTGCCACTTACAATCAAGCGGTCCGTATGCTTGTTTGTAATAAAAACAAAATTCCCAAGACCAAATCAAGTAAGCAAACCTAATAGCTTGGGATACGCGTACAACGAAAATATACGAGTACTGTTTCGTTGTACAAAATGTGTACCAAATAAAATGCCTCAACAAATTCTCGTGTATGACAAACAAGCAAGACGGATTTCCCACAAAGAATTTGTTGTGTCATCGCGGATAATAAAATACAGCCATTTGAGATTGATTTATACTACAAAGTTACATTACATCAGTATTTCTCAAAGGCGAAGACAGAGATCTACTCACAAAAACATACCACAACGCCGGTATTCCTGAAGGCTTAGGCAGAGGTTAACCTATACAGTTTACTTCTATAGTATATGATAGTTTCCCCTCACAATGAGAGGGATTAGGCTATAATCACCGACCTCCATAATACTCATAGAGAAATATAGAGATAAGTGGCTATAATCAACCACGCAGGCCTAATGCAGGTTAGCAGACTTCATACGCCGCCCGTTGAGAAAATCTCTCAAGCATGCGTGTCCTCACGATGTTTTTCTTTTGCTGTTTAAGCGCGTGATAATTATGCTAAGCTATCATTGCTCATCACTATCATTACATAATGAGTTTATTTGCTCGGTCTAATCTATACATATAAAATGCTTTGTCTTGAATGACTGACTGACGGATCAACGCACAGACTAAACTGCTGATCGTAGAGACCTGAAACTTGGAGAGTGTGTTCTTTGTATGACGTAGGCATCCGATAAGAAAGGATTTTTGGAAATTCAAGCCCTAAGGTGGTGAAAAGGAGAGTGAAAGTATGTATGAGTCTGTAATTTTTTTGCGGGTGAAACCGCGAAGTACAGCTAGTATAAATAAAACTACCGTATGGATTTTCATATGGTTTTCACCAGTAGAAAGAGGTATTATCTAGGAAGGTTTATATATAGGCTATATTTTATGAACATACCCATGTATGCTGGAGCGGGTCGCTAGTATTAATATACTAGGCTAAGCTTCTTCTAAAACCGCCATGTTTTTTTAATTGCGCGCCGGAGATGTTGTCCTACATAGCTTGATACGCGCGACAGCTGTCATCGAGATCACGTGCATGAAGTTCCGTATTTTTTACAGTCCAATAAATAAAGATTCTTGGTCCAAATGTACGCAAGAAAATGATATACGAGTACTTTATTGACAAAAAGGGTTGTTCATTACATCATCTATAGTCCGACTGTGTAAATCGATTATGGAAATTAATGAATCGAATAATTTGTTTTTGTTAGTAAGTGCAAGCCCTGACGTTTTATAAATTAAAAACTACAATAGTATATCTACCATTGCATATTTTAATATTTTTCTCATTTTATTTTATATTTTAAGTTACAATAAGACCAATGTTCTTTAGATGTTTAATCGATGACGGATTTTTTTCTATCAAATTATGTTATTATTCGGATTTGGATAACGTTAATCTAGGTTTCTACGATACTATTTCGTCTACTACTGAATCACTGGAAATAAAAGACCAAAACATCGTTCCAAAAACTGCATTCGCTTACATTTATTTCCAGTGAAGTATTTTGGACGAAATGGTAACGTAGGAACCTAAATTACCGGTATCGAAATCCGAATAATAACAGAATTTGATTAAATTGTGTTTGAACGATTTATTCCGGTATTACGTTTGTAAGAGAAATTCGGTCCGCCGGACTCTTAACAAACTTTATGTAACTGTTTTCATTTCATTAGTAGGATTGACATACCGTAGCCAACTATATGGACTATGGACGATCCGACCCGTACGGCTCGGTGGCGGCGCCTGCTCGGGTGCAATACTTCAAAATAGGTCAGGACCTTGACCGACATATATCTACCACCCAAGCGTACATTTGATAAGGACTGTACTGTCTTTCTTGAAGATCGCATTTAAGTGTACTTTTGTAATCCATGCTTATCGTTATAAATGCGAAAGTAACTCTATCTGTTTGTTATGGTTTTGCGCGTAAACCACTCAACCAATTTTGACGAATATTGGTATAGATATAGATTGGACCTTAGAGAAGGACATACACTACCTTTCATGTTATCAGATATAATGTGTTTGGGGGTATAATATATTATTATAATATTTTTGTAAACGGAGATATTCAACTCCTCTATCGTGAATCCGATAAAGCATAAATTATGTTATATTATACAAATAATATTAGACGCTAAAATTTTTGGTTGTAATATAACGAGAAGCTGTGTAGGTATTTGACTTCACTTAAAGTCGATGAAACGACATTATTCAATGGAAATTTACATATATAAAAAAATAAATACGTCTTATTTGATATTCTCTATCTACAACCTACCTAGATTTAATGATGGAATTTCCAAAAAGACAATGGATATTGAATACCTGTCAGTATACTTAATTGTTAAGAAAGAATATACTTTTCTGAAACAAGAGACGTTTTGAGATAATAGAATTGTATAAAGATAACAATATCAAAGACATTTACGTAAAATATAATGTTACTTCTTGTCAGAATATCAAAGAGATTGGTTTACTTACTGAATAAATAATACAATATTGACACTCACAGAAATGTAATTGTTACGTAGGTATATACCCTATATACGAGTATTCTATCGTTATATAAAATAAATATTTCTTTAGAGACTTTAGAGCCGAGATGAGAGGTTTAGGATTCTGAAGATAAAATAGAGCACGACAATTTAATTCATTAAGTCGTGTAGATAGCGACGTGTATATTATACTGTCATTGGCGTGGTGAATGTTATTATCTGAAACAAACTCACACCCATGATAAGGGTATTGTATGGGAATTATAGAGCATAAGAACGAGAGTCTGAGGAGCAGGGTAGTCTTTAGGAGAACATGAAGATTTTCCGCAATTTAAAAAAAGGTGTTATGTGCATACTTCTTCTCAAGTTTTAAAAAACTGACACAACGTAAATCAGTCTTTATGGTTCCGTGTGTCAGCATCCTTCCAGCAAATGTCATGTGTGTGAGTGATACCGCATCAGAAGAAATGAGGTGGAGGAAATGAAATGGTAGGAGGTAGGAAACTACAAACGACTCATGCATATGTTGACCTTATTTGGTATCCTTTACAATTCCATGATGCTTAGGTAATTTTTAAAATTGTCAGTTACATCGACCGACCTACGACTGTCAGTTTCGACGTTTTGATCCAGGTGACGTCACTTGTGCCACTTATTACTTAGAAATAGGTACTTAGCGAAGTGACTACCCGATTGACGTAGCCAATCATAAAAAATCAGGTTCCTTTTTAACCTTGCATTTACGGACCCCTAAAATCTATGTGTAAGGTTTTTTGTAATCAATTCTTATAAGATGATTAAATCTGCTTCAGCAAAAACGGTATTCTAGAAAATAGGGTCTACCCCACAATGTGTACGGAGCTAATTGGATTCCCTTGCCTGGTTTTATCTTCGGAGGCAGTAGAGTGTAATATTATTATTTGGCAAATATTGTTAGTTAGTTTTAGGTTAGATATTTGTCTAGAACTCTAGAATTTAAAACTTTTTTTAAAACTAGAGATTATAAAATATATAGATATATTTGGAGATAATAAGCACTACATCAGTTTTGATTCACCACAAGTCCCTGCAAAAGAATACTAGCTATTGAAATGAAAAATAAACCAAATTTCAATAGAAATGATGGCTGGGTCTTACCACCTGCTTGGAGCCACATTATAGTTTCCATTAAATCTAAATCCAAGCAAAAAACTGAGAGACCAAAAACACGGTAAGCTCATTATGCGTGAATCGGATCGCTAATTTATTAATAAAAATGTAAGGTAGCTGTTAGTGATTTTAGTATTAAGACGTCCAACACCTAAGTCTACCTGCAACGTTGGAAATTAAATAATATTTATTATATTAAGAGTTCGGCGGACCAAATTTCCCTTACAAACGTAATACCAAAATAAATCGTGATTCAAACACAATTTAATCAAATTCTGTTATTATTCGGATTCCAATACAGTTAATCTAGGTTCCTACATTACAATTTCGTCCAAAATACTTCACTGGAAATAAATGTAAGCGAATGCAATTTTTGGAACGATTTTCCGGTCTTTTATTTCCAGTGAAGTAGTAGTACACGAAATAGTATCGTAGAAACCTAGATTAACGTTATCCAAATCCGAATAATAACATAATTTGATAGAATATTGTCTGGAATACGATTTATTTCGATATTACGCTTTTGTGGGCAATTCAAGCTCCGCCGGACCCTTAAATTGCCACTAACCGGACCCAAATCTATATACCTATATATACACCTAGCTACTATTGAGAACTTATAACACTTTGACTTGACCTGGGAATCAAATCCAGGACCCCTCGCACAGCAACTGTGTAGGTACATGCGACCACTAACCTGATTGGTCAATTCAAAGATAATAAAACTACGTCATGAACGACGTTTATAAAACATGGCATCTTAACATAAACGTCTTTTAATTTAATCTTCGTAAGTTTCAACGATCCGTAAACAATATTGGCTTAAATAACAATCAATCAACAAGTAATAAATTAATCACTAGATTTCATCAAAGTTATTTAATATCAGCAAAGTTTCTATAGGGCAGTATCGAGCCGCGCGATGGCAGCCGGTTCTATTTTTAAATTCAGGTCTAGCTTAATTTTTCACAAGATCGCGGAAAATTTTCGCGAAATTCTTCTAATTAAGAACCCCACATAATATTTTAAGAATAATGCTTCCGAATTTAAGACATTGTCGTGGAGAAATGTTTTATATGAACGCGGAAGCAAAATTCTTTCACGATTTCTACTGCGAGATCTTGTCGTATTAAGATTCCAAGTGATGAAATAAATTATTTAGGTTCCCAGTATTACGTTTTTTTTTATAGGTACTTGAGATTTTACCTCGGTTTTTATAGCTTTCGCTGATCTAAGATTAAGCATAGTCAACACTCGACGAAACCATTGAAAAGTAAATATTTTCTTCGTTTTTAAACTTGCCTAATATTTTATACAGCATTCTGTATATCTTTAGGTAAAACCTACTATAACTAGACTTCTAGGTATCAAGATGAAACGTGCACCAAATTGGCAAATTTTAAGTAAATCCTCGCAACAACTGTAAAAACCGATTCAAATTTCGTGCAGTCGTTTTTGCATGGTGCGCAAAGTGGCTTCAAGTGAATGGTGTTCCTGATAGCTGAACATTAATTCATTAAGGTTTCCTTGATAATAAAACGTCGTGCATAAAAAGTGATCCCAGCGTATCATTAGGGGGTCCAAGATGAGGTCGTATATATAACAACTAATAACGATGTTGATGGCATCCGTAATTTTGTGGCAGCTCGAGATAATAAAGCTGGAATTTTTACTGTTATTTTTATGTTTCCATTATTCAGAGACACAACTTGATGGGATTAGAGAACGGACGCCGAACCATGACTTGTTAACGCGATCATTTTAGGTGTGAGAAAGGGATGGCGATATTTAATGTCTGGAGCAGCATCCTTCTCTCTCAGTCGCAAAAAGATCGCAATAACACGCCATGGTACGGCCGGTCGACGAAATTGTGAGTACAAACGTTGTGGTAGAAAAAAGGAATGAAGAAACAAGGAAGAAAAGAAACATCCTGATAGCGGTGTGAGCAGGATGACGTATGCACGCACGCAAATGTGTGCGTGAATACGAAGAAGTTTTTATGTCCATACATGTACTTACATAAATGTGCGTCCTTCACGTTCGCTCGCGCTGACACTTGTTTCATAGACAACAAACTCTACAACAAAAGTGGGAGGGACGAATCTAAAGTTATGGAGGAGCAGGGAGTTTTTCTTATACAACTAAGGTGGAAAATAAGCATACGGCCCGCCTGATGGTAAGCGGTTACCGTAACCTATGGACCCTTGCAACACCAAGGATATCACTCGCGCGTTGCCACTTGGGCTGGCATAGGAGACAATAGCGTGATGCTTATCCTATCTGCCAACGCAACGCTTCGTCACGGAGCTCTGGCGATCTTGCTCACCGGAACACAACATAGTACGGAACTATGTTATTTGGCTACGATTTTCTGCAAGGTTGAGGTACTTCCCCAGTCGGGTAGCTCCAATTGTGAGTGGAATTATTCGATTCCACTATGCCCTACCTCTTTTGGCAATTCTGTGCTAATTGCACTTTTTGGAATCGTGCAATTAGTTTGACTTTTCAAAAGTAGCTTTTTAATGGTCTAATTGAAATAAATAATTTTGAATTTGACTTTGAATTATCCTCTTCTATAATACTATAATAACATTGTGTGATGGTATTTTTTCAGTATAGTATAGGCAAGTAGGTACTAACGTCAGCTTACTGTATAACTCACATAATGTAAATGTAATATATATCCGTATAGAAAAAAAGTTCGCTTAAATTCCATTTCCTCCCTAGCTGCATCATTATAGGAAAAATGTCGGCAACCTACTTGATTTTTCAAACTCATGAGAGTTCCACGAATGTCAGTGGAAATGTAAGAGTCGGAAATTAAAATGCAACTCTTTTTCGAATAGTACATATTTAATTTTGGAATAGTAGTATCGTTGGATTAGTTTACAATTTATGGCGAGGAGTTTGAAATAAGAAGTGGTCTTTGTTTTTTCTTTTTTTACAACAATGAAAAGACCTTTGTTCTTCATCTTAGTTGACCAGTAACATAATTTAACATAAAACCTATTTCAAATGTAACTCTTGTCTTTTTGACTGCACATTTGAGGTAGGCCCTTGGCAGTACCGTTGCGCTATGTTTCGTGAAGTCGATTCCCACCTATGACAAATATTTTTGACATAGGTGAGACAGATATTTGTTTCGATTTTGGGTGTACTTTGTGTCCATTAATTGAATGCTTGTGAAGTGAATACAGAGTTTGATGATAAATATTGGAATTGGAACTGTCTTTAAAAAAGAGAGTTGAGCCATGAACAATATTAGGGTCTGTATAAATGACAAATTATCTATTATGTTTTCTTTAAAGCCTACTAGCAATGTGGGTCGCACATTAGTAGTATTCTTGTTAAGGCCTCGTGCTAAGCTAAATGCTTCTGTTACGAGTGGGTTGACGTGGGTAGTGTAATGGGTGGGTTTCGAACCGACAACCACATGATCGCCAGTTCGACGCCCTAGCCATTAGGCTAACGCCGCTTCAAACCAATTTTTATAACTATCTTTTTGTGATTTTTTTACATTTTTCGTGCTAAGATTACAAAGTTATTTTAGTATAAACGTCACGTTATGACGTGAATTCAGAAAGTGAAGGCAAAATTTCAATCAGGCGGGTGGGGTTCGCGGTAGCTAACTAGCGGTCAGAGCGTCTGGTGTATCCAACCAGGAGAGGCAGGTTCGAATCCTGCCCGTGATTGAATTTTTCCTTTACTAAAATAACAATTTTTATAAGTAAATTAAAATTAAATTAAAGGCGGTGTCTTTTTCCTAAAAACTTAATAGTTAGGTATTAAAATATATTTTTCTATTACCAACTCTTAACTGCTAATTAGAGTAATGGCCGTAAGCGCAACTGCTACGTTAAAGGGCCTTTCGGGTTCGAGATTCCTAAGTTATTTTTTTCTATGAAATTCTCAGTAGCAGCAGGGTTTAGATTTGTACCCGGTCAATGGCAATAAGGTTGCCCCTATAAATGGGAATGAATTCACAGGTAAACTGTAAGCGTATTAGTACACCTCAGCCTAAACCTTCGTAGAATACAGGCGTGATGGAGTTATGTAAACTTTTTTATATTTAGCAATTAAATAGAGTTACGATCAAAGGTATATAAGGTTGTCGCACTCGTGTGTAGCGAGTCGAAGTAATGAAATGTCATTCCGCGCTGTCAAGCTTGTCTGGCAGGTGCGATGCTTGCCGGGCTGGGCGCAACGAAACGACGTAGGTATTAATATCTCAATGTCCTACGTAGGTATAAAGTAATTGTAGCTAGTCACAAGGATTGATGAAGTGAAGTACAAAGTTTTAGGTAGTTGTAATAATTGTAAATGTTTTTTTTAATTGATTACGTCGGCAAACGCCAGTCGAGCCAGTTGATAATAGTGTTGATGGCTACCATGGACACCTACTACACCAAAGTGCTCAATCGTAGATCGCAGTATCGCTTAACATCAGGCAAACTAGCGGTCAAGCGTAAGCCTATCACGAATATAAAAAAAAAAGTAGTTGCTGATGTGTTGCCGAGTCTCGAGAGCTCCTACGAACTATAGTAGCAACAAAGTAGTTGCTAGAACAACAGCAACCGAGAGGAACAACTGGTAACTCAGAGTTTGGTTAATGTCAATATACTCGTCCTTATTACATGAGACCTAAACACACCGGTGAACCGTGAGTACATATAAGTAAATCTCTGCCTATCGTAGCGCATGTGTATGAAAACATGTATGAACGTGGAAAGACTGTGAAAGGTTCGTAAGCAAGTAAGGATCTGTAGTTTCTGCCTACCCCTGTGTAAAAGGCGTAAGCGTATGTAAATTCCATACATATCCTTTAAGATGGTAATGAATCAATATTATATGGGTGCTAATTAACATAACTTCTATTTAATAGCATTATTCTCCTCTAAAAATTACATTGTCGTCTGAATTACTAGGTCAGCCACTATCAATGTTTATCTAAAAAATCCTATCTTTGCCACTATTTATCGTCGATGTAAACTACTGTAAATACGACCTAGCAATGGTTGTTATTTTATAGCATCTACACAACGGTTACAGTTAGATTCTGAAACTCGCCTCTAAATTATAAAGGCCAATTAATTATTTATTTATATTGATGTTCTAAAGTTATTTTGTATTCCCCGTCGGAGATACCTGTTTGTTATTTATCCGAGATTCAAATTCGGTACAATACACGTACTCCCCACATTAGTATTCCGTTTGGAGCTAGCTGGAGCAATAGTAATGAATTGGCATTAATATTCATAGATCACAATTTACCAAATCGCGTACAGTTACAAACTAGATTGTAATGATTACGTCGTATTTGTATGTAAATGTTGTACTAAGCAGAAGTAGGTACAATCAGATGTACAGACAACAAGAGAGCTAGAATAAATAAGTACCTAATAATGTATAACACAATATGTGTTAGACATAACATAACATACTATCACGCCTCTATTCCCCGAAAGGTTAGGCAGAGGCGTACTAATGTACATACACTCACAGTTCGCACGTTTGTTTGGGTCCCATGTGGGGTCGGGGGCGAGCCTATCGTCATTAACCGGGCACAAATCCCAAACTCCGAGCTGCTACTGAGAATTTCATAGAAATCTCAATAACATTTTGCTCGACCTGGGAATCGGAGCCAGGATCTCTAGCGTAGCAGTTGCGGTCAGGACCATTAGGCTAACGGGGCAGTAAAAATGCGGGTGTTTATAGCTGCGTACCAAAGCCATTAAAAAATAATTATGTAAGTGTAACACCAATTAACACCATCTATGTCCAGGCGCAGAGATGTCGTTCACTACCTGCTCACCTAACTCTTTTGTTGACTGTACGTTTACGTAATGTTATTTTCAAACACATTAAATCAACTTACATCCACACTAATTCTAATATTATAGATTGGATTTGGGCCCGGTTAATGGCAATAGGCTCTTATACACATAACTACGGGATCTAAAACCATATCGGTAAACTCTGAGTATAAATCAGTACATGCATGCAATGCATTTAAAGGTTACAATGTAAAAAATACAATACAATGTATGATGTCGCATTTATTATTTACGTTCGTTAAAATGTATATCAAGCTAGCTGGCTGCCAGTCAGAGTCAGAGCTTGTCATGCTCACAACAAAGTCTTGCTGATGGTGGCGTTGTGTGTCGGGTCGTTTTATTCCCTACAACATGGTTGAGTCAGACGACGCCGACACACACGTCATGCTCGTGAACAGGCGCCATCTGTCGGAGCTGGTCGGCTGTTACGTGCTATGGCAGTCACTTTTCTTTTTTTTGGGGGTAAGCGATCATAGCCTATTAAATTTATCCTGCACATCAAGCTGCATGATCCTCACATATAAGAACAAATGTGTAAAAATTAAAATTTTATAATTTGTATTTAAAGGAGTATCTATGGAGTTTCTTGCCGGTTCTTCTCCTTATGACCCGCTATTTAGAACCGTGCACCTAGTTTTGACAATTCAAAAGTACCTGTGATATTGGTCTAATTGAAATAAAACATTTGAGTTTGCCTTTGACTTTGATTTTGACAAATGTGGTAGAATAATGGTATTAACCATAAAAACATTTAATACTATAATAACATTATTATCAAAATCACTTTTCCAAATTGTTGTTGGTCTTATCATGTTAAAAATGACTTTTGTAATCCCTCAGCGCAAACACCATTTTCGTGGTAAAGGACTGCAATATTTCACTCTCATCGCTCGTCCGAAGTTATGTGTCCGAGCTTCATATCAAAATGACACAGATTGACGACGCCGCAAACTTTTAGATAGCAAACATCAACACGAATATTACATAAGTTTGACGAAATCCATCTATATTGAATACTGATTGCGGTGGTCCTGTGTGGTACACGCAAAGTTAGCTTATGACTAGCGTATTAGTTAATAATATGATCGATGACCATCTGGATTTATTGAGAATTCTGATTCAAAGTAAATAGCCCAGCTTTACCTTATTTTGTCTAATATTTAGACTCACATCTTCTTCCCACGGGGTAGGGAGTCTACAGACCGGCACTTGCTACAATTCTTGTATACTTCTTTTGCTTCTTCCACATTCTTACATCTTGTCACACATACGGGCCGGCTGACCATTTTGAAGGACGTCGCCATAAGATCGGCGTATTTAGCGTATGTAATCTAATATACCTACTGTTTTGGTAAGAAAAACTTTGACAAAGTTTGAAAAAGTAACATGACATACGCCTGACAATACGCCTGAATTCCCCAAAAGATAAGGCAGAAGCGTAATAATATATACCCTCAGTTCGCCGGTATGTTTAGGTCCCATGTAATAGGGGGAGAGCCTAATGCTATTAACTGGGCACAAGTTTGTAACTTCGAGCTGCTACTGAGTATTTCGAAAAACCCAATAACACTTTGCTCGACCTAGGAATCGAACCCAGGGCCTCTACTGCACGCATTCCCAAGATAAATGGTCTTGAGAGACAGCCGGACGGACGTACGGACAACAAAGTGATTCTATAAGGGTTCCGTTTTTTTCCTTTTGAGGTACGGAACCCTAAAAATGGTTAATCTACTGGTTTGTGACACTTATGCGAGTATTAGTAATAGTAATTAATGTGTCAAGTAACAATTAGCAGAAGCAATAGAAAAATAATTGTTGCACCATGCGTGTGGACTGGTGTAATCGATGGATTTAGGTATGCATTTTAATACCACTGGTATAAATGATAAACCATTTCCCCAGTTAACTAAGTATAAGCTTTATGATATTTTAAGTACTTGATATAACTCAGGAATACTAACTAAACCAAAGATCCATTGAATGGTGAAATATATCTCTGCCATCACAAAGCGTGTCAGTACCAACGACCAATTCAAAAATAGACAATACCTGTGAAATTTATAGGAGCGCGGGTTCACGTCTTCCGCCAGACGAATTACCTAGAACAACTAAAAGCGGACTAGGTTACAGAGTTAGCTAACACTGTAGGTACACTGAACTAAGTTAGCTCGCAGTGCAAGGGTTGTATACAACCACATACAGCTGTGTAATTTTGTATTTGACTGGTGTTGGATTTATTAAAATATAACAGTTATTTTAGTGAAGGAAATATTCAATCGCGATTGAATTAAAACTACTGAAATACTAGACTATTTGAACTAAAAATGTAATTAAATACAATTCGTATTCTGAAAACATCATTTACATCATCATTAAAGTTTTTGAGAGTAGCAGTGACTGGATGTAGAAAGCTAAAGGCCGGGCTCAAGAGGTCTACATCCAGCAGTGTGATTATAGACTGATCATAATGACACCCTGGAGTTATACTCAACTTGGGCAGAGCAGCGCTTTAATCTTATCGCGACAAGCATAGTCGATGGCAAGGGAAGTCGCTGCCTGTTACTGCGAACAAGTTATGCTTGCAAAAGACAAAACGTGAAGATTTTCCGTACTATTAAAAAGATAGTTTGTTATGTCTTTCGAATGGGCCGGCTCGACCGAAGTGATACCACGGCCTCACAGAAAACCGGCATCAAACAACGCTTACGTTGTGTTTCGCTGAGTGAGTGAGGTTACCGGAGGCCCAATCCCCTTTTAAAAGGTGGGCAACGCACTGGTAATTCCTTTGGTGTTCGGGTGTCCATGGGCGGCGGTAATCGCTTACCATCAGGCGATTCGTCTGCTTGTTTGTCCCCCTATTCCATAAAAAAATGTCTACCACGTCGGTAAACAACTACACGAAATATAAAATATATTCTGCCTAGTATAATTTAATCTGTGCCTATCAATGTAGGTAATAAATGTAAATCGTACAAATTGTTTTATTCATAATTTCGCGAGTTTCGAAACTTTTCTTTATTACTTCATAAAACGTAACATATATACCTAATTCATCGCCTCCCTAGCATACGCGTAATAAAAGCTTTCATAACAATGCTGTGTTTCAGGTGTGTTTGTTCATATTGAGGGTACGTTTGGCGTAGTAAAGCTGTAGGCTTGTGGGAGCGAGTTGTAGGTTCGATCCCTGGTATCTGTGTAACACATGTGTCGGCGAGTTGTGGGGAATTTTATTTTATACATTTATTGACATAAAACTAATTTATACGGAGTTTATCGCGTTATACTGATATTATTTAATGCGGATCCTTTACAGGATCTATGGTTATGAGAGTTAAATGCTACTAATATCATATACCTACATGAAAGTTTGTGAGGATGTATGGATGTTTGTTCCTCAATCTTGCCAGAACGGCTGACTGGAATAGCACATAAGTTACTTTTTATCCAGGTCAGAGCCAATCCTGAAGTCCACGCAGACGAAGTCACGGGCAATAGCTATTGTCTAATAAACGCGTACATAAACATACATAATCAACCCGCTGTCAATTTTTTTTTAATTGTTAAATCTATTCTCAGGCATTGAGGCCCTTGAGATTTGCTGAAAGAAACCAATCCATCTAATACTCACCTTCCATTTTCAAACACTATCTACACATAAGAGTGAAGATTGCCGTATAAAAATAATCCCAACGACTCCCACAACAAAAAAAATTGCAACCCGAACAAAATCCCAAATCCCCTACTCAGTAAAACTTCGTCGTGTTCTGAGTAATAGGTGTCTATTACTTACGCACATAACATTAGCCTCGTCTGGTACAACGCCGACGTAAGCGTTCACTCATCTCGCAAGTTCTTAAATTTATTCGCCCATTCAATTCCCCGAATGCGAAGGTACCCAATCTTCTTCAGACGTATTTTTGAATTAGAGCCATTATTATTATTAGGTAGTGTTTCTAATTACCAGGTTTAAAGCTATGATATACCATTACGCCCGTATCACAGTGCGCTAAGCAGACGTGTATTGTTGGATACCCACAGTTCGCAGGTGTGTTTTGGCCATGTTTAGGCCGAGGTATTTCAAAAAAACATCCTACTTTTTTACTTTTTAATAAAAATCTTACTAGCAATGTGTGTCACACATTACTAGTATTCTTGTTAACCCCTCGTGCTAAGCTAAATGCTTGTGTTACGAGTGGGTTCACGTCGGTAGTGCAATGGGTGGGTTTCGAACCGGCAACCACATGATTGCAAGTCTGATGCCTTAGCCATTAGGCTAATGTCGCTTTAAATTTTTACATATATACATTTTTTTCACGCCTGTCTCCCATTGGGGTAGGCAGAGACTTTAGATTTCTTCTTGCTGTGATTTTATATTATATAAACACGACGTTTTGGCAGCGTTAATTGTCTTGGAGGTGTTGGGCGTCTTGATTATTATTAATCATAAACAATACGGTTCACGCAGAATGAGCTCACCACATCCTTTAGTTATGTGTTTGGTTAAAAGTAATTTTGGTACAATTTTTTTTTCCTTAACTGCAAAAATGTATTCCACTGTTTATACTCAAGTGTTTCGTGTTGACACTAAATATCATCCATTTATTTTGAACAGGGGCTGTATTATAACGTGTTTACGCCATCATTTTTAGGTTGTAAGAAAGAGACGAGGCTATTTAATATGTAGAGCGGCATCTCTTTCTCACAACCTAAAAATGATGGCGTTAACACGTTATAATACGGCCCCAGCATAGTGGGTAAGATGGTCTCAGTTTTCTGACATAAAAATACTTGAACATCGCCTGCGATGATTGAGCGAGATCCCGCTGAGATCCAAATTAATGTCTAACATAAACATGGATTCTCTAGAGCTGACTTGCATCTTTTTTATTGCTACGACGAAAATTGCGAACAAGTTTAGGGGTAAAATTGTTTTACTGGAGAAACAAGGTTTTATACCATGTCGCCTTTATTCCCCGAAGTATTAGCAGCAGGGATGTACCTAATAATGTGTATCGACAGTTTTTTTTGCATTCTGCATGCTTGCAATTTTATTTGGTTGGCACAACTGTCTGTCACACATTAATCCACAGATTAATGATTTATGTTAAAATTCAATTAAAAACATATTTCAGAAACGCAGTAGCATTTTTTTACACAGTAACAGTATATAGTGGTTTCCAAATTAGGCTGAAGTCACTGCTAAAATGGACAAAACAAGAATAAACAATTATTATCTTAGAAAATTAAATCAAGTTGAGATCAAAAATAATTGTTGGCCGGTGTGTCAAGGTCCCATGTAATAGGGGGCGAGTTTGAGAAACTCAATATTATTTTCCTCGACTTGGGAATCGATCTCAAGACCCCTAGCTAGCTGTAGCGCTTACGGTCACTAAATTGTAAATTGTAAACGTAATTTTTTTTTTTAATTGATTGAAATGAAAGAGTCAGTATTACCTACCTAAAATATTAAAAACCGGTATTAAGATTTCGTAAACATTATAACAGAACGATTGGAGTAAGCTTAACCAGTTAAACCACGTAGTCCTCCGATGCTATTCATAAGATTTGATAGAAGTACCAGCCACTTCTATTCTAAGTCAAGTAATAAAAGTAAATAGTTATTGCTACGACGTAGCATGGCTACGGCTACGGCGTAGCACGTCTACGAGAAGTCCGCACACCTTATCCAATGAGGCTATTACTACAGGGAATTTTGAGGATAATAGACTCTATTGCACTTTTTTATGCTGATGTTAGTTCAGGTAACCATTTGAGTTTTCCATACAAAAAATATTAGAAATAATTGTCAATTGTTACTTCTGACCAGCATTAGAAAGCCAATTCTGGTAAAAAATAATTATATTTCCAGTCTAATCTCAAAGTCGTAAATATCAACATGCGGTGATCTTTCGGTGGTTCAATTATTATGATATCTCATTACTATTACTAATAGTAGTTATTACTATTCAATGGCGGCAATACTAAACACTTTGCTCGATCCCCAAGTCGAGATATATATAGATAATTTCTTTCGCTTATATAAAAATGTGAGGCATGCGTTAATGCCAGATACAATAAAAAAATAACCGATAAACTTTTTGTTATTAATAAAAAAAACCGACCAAATCGAAGGCGCCGACTTCCGAAACTGGTTTCCACATAAAATTATTTTTTATGTTTTTGAAGCCGGTTTTACTTTTTGTTAAAAGTTATGTTATTTATTTTATAAAAAGTTTCCAATATCCGTGATATTCAAATATCAAAACCAAACTCACAACAGTTCGTATTGATATTTTATACTCATAATCAAATGTTTTAAAACATGTTTTTTTTTCTCTTGTTAATACAACAAATAACATTTATGTGGCATTTCGTGTTTTATCCATTTCAAAAACACAACAGAGAAATAATTGCTTGTTGAAGATCAAAAAGTAATTTTTGTTTTCGCATTACTTACCTCTGTTTATTTTATAACAGGGTACAATAACTTCTGAATTTTCCAGTGAAACGGTTTGTAGGGCCAGGAGCAATTATGTTGTTCAAAATTTGAATAATAAACAAAAAGCCTGTTCAGTGTGTACGTACAGTTAATTGGAATACGTGTCGGTGGGAAAGAGAGACAGGATATTTTTTTTTAGATAATGTGGGGAAAGGGTGTTTACGATAAGGGTTTATGTTTTTGAGTAAGGTTATTAATTCAAACCTTAATATTTTTGTGGTGTATAGGTGTTAGTTATTTATATGTAGATTGCAAAGAGAATTAATTGCTTTGCCGGTAGAGAATTTATTTCATTATATTTAAATTTTTAAATTATCATTTAAAATTGCGAGCGTACGTCTTAATATATTTAATTTTGTATTTTTTTAAATCAGGTATTGTAATTACTACATAATTGCATTAATTCAGAAAATAGCAAAAGAATCCTGGCGCCCGAAACAATAGGTTTTGGATGGTGTTTTATTTTTTTAATATTTAAAATACCGACTAATAAACGGCCCACAATATAGGCTGGTTGACAGGTATTTGATTTATTCAATATAAAAAATATTTAAATCTACACATAAAATATAAGCATTTCAAGTTTTTGGTGGGGATTGAGGAGTGATGCTCTGTCTCTTTCCCGCAAAACAAGTATTAGTATAGAATATGTAAGGCACGCGAAACATTTGACGTCACAGTTTCCAAGCATGTTCCTATAGTGCGCTTTCTGTCTAGCAAAATTAAAATGCTTCTAATTTCCTTACTTTGTGGGAGGAAAGAAAGCCAAATATAGCCTATTTCGTTTTGTGTGTCATCTGTCATCTGTGTCAATGTCATCTGTCAATCAAGGATATTGACATTTTTTAAGTATGAGTAAAGAGGAGAAAATTATTTTGTTTTTGTTACAAAACCTATTTATTAGCTATTGTATTTTTATTTTATTTAAAACATTTCTAGATGGTTGTGACTAAATATTAGTTTAATAGCAGTGCACAACTTTGCAGGGACTATTAAAGTAATCAAATTTAAACCTCGCTACGCTGCGAAATAGGGAAACGTTTCGTCCCGCTTAGTCACTGATTACACGATTTTTTGTATCAAATAGTTTTAATCAGCAAACTCCGAACTTCTGGATTTGCTGTGGTATCTGAGTAAACTTGAAATAAGTAGATATCTACACTATTTTTATAATAAAAAAGGTCTCGTAGCTAAGGAATAAGCCGATCAACTGATCTGCAAGGCTAAGCCGCGCTCGCTGCGGTGATGGTCTGTGGATGGGTGACAAAAAAACTCGTAGCGATGCAAACTAAAATGGATTTGAAAGAAGAATAGCAATACTAAAGAAAGCTTTAGTTAGAAATGACCATAAAAATTTACTGTCCTCGAAAAATTAGTTCAATTATCGTTAAAAACAGTGTATTTTAAAATTACTATAAAACTCTACGAACAAATCCGCCGGCCGCACTTTCCTATCTATTTATCCTTTTCTGTCACTTACACTCACTAGAGCGGGAGTGCGACCGCCTCATCGATTCCACGCCGTTATTTTAAAATTTAGGAAAGAAATTGTAATATTAAAATTTTGGAAAGAAAAGGACTAGTATGATATGTAAGTTTCTACAAATAATAAACCTTCAAGTGTTTCGATATCTTCATTTATACGTCCGACAAAGGCTGCTGAGTCATAGAGGTCTTAATGTGCAAAATTTTAAAAATAAATTTGAATCCACGAAGAGCACCTGCCAAAAATACAAATACTTAGGTGGCTTTCGTGTTTTTTTGTAGACTAGTGTAATAGCAGTATCTTTGTTCTGACATAGATTGCATATGAAAGCGATATATTATCACACAATCTTTGTCAAATATCGTTTATTGTCTGCATACCTCTTTTGTTGACTGCATGATCGATCTTTGCGGTTAAACTGCGCTTCCGGCGTTTAGTCCGTAGTGAAGTAACTCTATTACAGAGATCATAGACAAGCCCGATATTTGGACGTTCAGAACCACAAACTAGCCACTGGTAAGCCCAGCCTCCGAAAATATCCCATATTGGTTACCGTGACTTACGCAACGTAATTTAGTTGACTTTTCTTTTTATCTTATTATGTTTCCCAAACTGGGAAATAACATATTTCTTAAATGGTTAGGCAGAGGTGTACTTATGTACATCTACAGTTCGCGAGTTAATTTAGGTCCCACAGGGGGTGAACCTATTGCCATTAACCACAAACCCAAAATCAGAGCTGGTGCTGAAAATTTCATAGAGAAATTAAATATATTTTTTATATTAAATATTTTATTACTAATAAAAAATTAACAGAAAACTTTTCTATTTACTTGACATAAGTCGTAAGCAAAAGTATTTTTTTGCAAAAAATGGTAAAAAGCTTCATAAATAAACACAACGGTATTGCTTAACTAACTTAAGTAAGACATTTAGAGGTGAACCTTTATTTATTTTGTTCGTATACTTTTGGAAATAAATTATAAGACATACAACTTTAGAGGGTATTTATGTAAAGATTGAGACTTGCTAAGTAGACCAGCTATCGAAAAATACCACAAGCACAAATAAATACAGCAGGCACTTAACAGAGTTGAAAATATAAACCTTTATTTATTCAAAGAAATAGGAATAACATGAAAGAAACAAAACTTCTAAGTAACTTTAGTTTATTAGCGAAAATGTGGAATTCCCGAGTGGGTCTTCCCCGATAGATATATATCTGGGTGTATTTATAGCATGTGTGAAACGGTTTCTTCTAGGCAAGCGCGCTTCATCGCAGTGTCGCTTACATAATCAACCCATTATACTATCCCACTGCTGGGCACGGGTCTCCTCTCAGAATGAGAGGGATTAGGCTATAGTCCACCACGCTGGCCTAGTGCGGGTTGACAGACTTCACACGCCATCGAGAAAATCTCTCAGGCATGCAGGTTTCCTCACGATGATTTCCTTCACCGTTTAATCGCGTGATAATTAACTATTAATACGCACATGACTTCGAAAAGTCAGAGGTGCGTGCCTCGTGTTCGAACTCGAGACCTTTGACTTGGCAGTCCAACGGTCATACCACTAGGCTATCACTGCTTTACATCTTTACAGTGTAGCTTAACATCAGGTGAATTGGCGGTCAAGCGTAAGCCTATCAAGAATAAAAAAAACGTGTAATAAATACCTCGTAAAATATGAGGACAGAAAAAATAAAGATAATATTGTATGCTCGAATGTTGTTATCGATATAAAATTCTCTGAAGACCCATAACAGTATTTGATGGTAAGCATCGTAACTATCACTAGGAGTCTCGCGTTTGTCTAAAGATATTAACGGATTGAAAATAAACACACAATGGAAATTATGTGTGAAATAGTTTCAACACAGACAAGAAGGTCGATATTTCAACGTTGAATTCCTACACAATGTTGTGTAAGATTAGCACTTTTTAAGTCTTATCAGTGTACATAAGGTTTAATAAGGACAAAACGCTTTAAGTCCACTTTTATAATGCGTACCGCTGAAATATGGAATGCACTTCCCGAGTGGGTCTTCCCTGATAGATATAATCTGGGTGTCTTTAAATCACGAGTGAATCGGTTTCTTCTAGGTAAGCGTGCTCCATCGTAGATGGGAGTATCGCTTAACATCAGGCAAACTGGCGGTCAAGCGTAAGCCAATCACGAATTAAAACAAAATATCATCGAAAGCGAAAGCAATGCAGTCAGCAAAAGTTGGATGTGACACGAAATGTTCCGGGCACATTTACTCGAGAACATGTGCTAATCTTGTGTGGATACAGTTTTTGCATTGCGCGGACATGCGCATGAGCATGCGCGCCATCTATTAGATGGTATGGCATTTAATATACAAATATCTCTCTAAGTTCTAAGTTAACAGGATCAAATCCCAAGTGGTTTTATCTCTCTACTACCAAATAGTGATAGCCTAGTTATATCAATCAAAACCGCAAAATAATGGGTCTCGAGACTGCATCCTAGCACGCACAATAGACACCTTCATTTAAAACTGTACGAGACAATGTGTAAAGTCTGTTTAATAGCCTAACCCCTCTAATTTCTGAGATTCTAATTATGTCAGTAAATCCATTGTGAGAAGGACTATGTTTACATACATAATACGTATATAGAAAATGTTGCTCAAAGGCTATCTCAAGCTATTTCTAGTTCGCTCGATTATTTTGTATTTTTACATAACTGTTTCCCTAAATAAAATACAGTATTCTTACAACATTGTATTTTAATATGGGATTCTGCAAAATGTACAAACATGACATTTTACTTTGCGACTGCTGTTATGTTGTGTTGTGTTTGCAATAAAACTGACCATGACACCGTTATGTAATATTAAAGATTATTGTTTTATTTTTCAAAGAAATATAATACCTTTTATGTGTTGAGTAAAATATACCTAATCAATATATTTCATTTTATATCATGTATGTATTGAATGTTATTTAGAATTTAATGAAAAATACCTTACTATTCTTTCTGTAATCTATTATAAATATCTCAATCTCAAGTACGTTATTGAGATAATGTAGATTATCTCGAAATTTTGTACATCATAAAGCGTACTTTATTAAACAACCAAAAGCCGATAATCCATTTTGTAAATCATAGCAAATAGATAAATTCGATTTTATTTAATTTATTTAATTTTATTGTTGATGTAAATTACAGTTAGCGATAAGGCCGCCCATTGTATGTTATTTTGTCCCACTATGTCCTGTCCAATGTTTTATTTGGTGTCCAATAAAGTATATATATAAATATATAAATAGGACATTATTTTTTATTAATAAAAAAAAATAGTATATTCACAATTTATGAATTTTAAAACAAATCTCCTACAAGTCTTATTGTATTTAATCAATAGATTTCGTGCAGTGTTAATGGAACTTTATGTCACTTGTTTGGTAAAATTATTGCTCGTGCCCGAAACTTTCAAAAGATATTGTATATTACACGACGGTGTGACTGTTGGCCGGATCCTAAGCATTGTTATTTATCCAAACATTGTGGCTGCATTGTATCAGACTGTATCAGCTCCCATGCGCTGGACAATTAGGATTATTTTCACGAACATGTTTGTTGCGCGGTATCTCGGCTTTAAAAATGCATTTTTGTAGCTTTTACGTTTTGTAGGGGCTTAAAACTTGTACCTAGTGTTTTTTTTGTAATTATAGTAGTAGTAATATTATTTTGTGATTTGTAAAAGTTTCTTTAGTACGCAAAAATCGCAATATGAAATTTTTGTTGAAAGCTTGGAGGACATTTAATATGTTTGTTTAGTTGTTGCTGACGTCAACGTAGCCACCGAAGGACGCAGTTTGAATCCTGCTTGAGGTCGATATTTTTACATAAAATGAAATCATAGATATTAGAGCCCGAATTTACCCACTTCGGGGAATAAGAGGCGAGGCTTTCCTTTGCTTAGGCAATTTTCTTTATTAAAAGGCAGACATGAACCAAATAGTAACATTGCTAATTGTCAAAAATACCTTCTAAATTCACCATTTTAAACAAAAAGACCCCCATTGACCTCCTGTACTGATGCAGAAATCGTCGCGATTCACTTCACAAATATACAATTAGCGGACAAACTATGCTCGAAACAAAATATCTTTGCGCAATCAATGCACAAATATTTCCCTCGGGTGGAAATCAAACCCACGACACATTGCGCAAAGGAAGTAGCGTGATGACCACTGTAACATACCAAACGAGTAACTCTAGAATAAAAGTCTAGAAATATATACAATTGTCTTTTTAGTTCACACACATTTATCTTTATTAGGATTTCCTTTCGTCTACATTCTCGGTTTAAAGACAATGAAAATTAAAAAAATACGTATTCAAGAGTACGAACAATCCAAAGGATATTTAAAATTTCCAGCCAACAAAGCAAACAGAGATATCATAGAAACTGTACACACGGTTAATTTTACAAAGGTTTTAAACCTGAGTTATATAACGAGGTATAACTTGAAAAGTTAATTACCCTTTTGTTTTCTACGAAGACTGGGCCTTGTAATTATAAAGGCGAGACGCCTGCGCAGTAATTTTAGAACGTTAATTTATAAAACATTGCTCTGATGACCGAGTTGTACCACTTTTCATGAATTATACTATGATTCACCGACACACTGCTATTTCTACTGCCACACAATGTGCACAGTGTAACATGACCTCGCAGCTATATGGGACATTATATGGCACGTTATACAGCCGTGTGTCAATGAATTATAATATCATCAGAAATGGCCATTTTTGCCGCTCAGAAATGATATTTAATGACTGGAAAATCCAAGGTATCGAGTGAGTTCAAATTCAAAACACGCACCGTACGCATGTGTTTGTAATTGTCAGGACAAGGCATGCATTGAAGATTTTTTGAAAATCCACCGGAATTTTTTTATTGGAAAATGTATTCAAGTGAAGCTACGCAGAGCAAAAGCTCTGTATCCACGAGTCATCTTGACAGCGGTTACCAGGGCAGCATACAACCGAGAGAGCTTTTAGAGAAATATTATTTTGTATCACTCATCAGAACGTTTCTTCCATTCTTTGAAACGAGTGAAATATGATGACTATTTAATTTCAATTTAGCCGTATTTATCGTACGTTTGTAGTTAGTTTTAGATTTTTGTGTAAGCAAATATATTTTTTTACTGGGTTGAATAAGAAACTGATTTTAGATATTAAATATCTTCTTTTTTAGAGGAGTTTATATTTAAAATAAATGCAAGCTATTCAATTGTTGTAATGTTAGTCATCTTCACATCACTTTCATTCACTGCTAGAATATTTTAAATAGTAGATTGAGATTAACGATAATTGACTTGTATTTAATATGGTATCTATTAAATATCAATATCAAAAACAGAATTAAATATAATTTTATTTTAAAGTACCGTAAGTAAATTCTTGATATTAATTTATTTAATGTATCCGGTATCGATACAACATCGCCCCTACGGGAGGTTATATTCGATTTAGATCGACTGACACCATGATCGATCGTTGCTTGACGTTTAACATTTTTAATGTATCGTAGTTCAACCCAGATGAGACTTGATCACACGAAGCATTCATTTTTCTTAAAAACATGTTGTAAGTATTTGTTTTCGTTATATAAACAAAATGAATTTAGGTAAATATTTACTTACAAAGTTTTATAATCAGATACAATAATCGACGTTGCTGCTTTTATATGCATTTTACAGGTAGACATCTTAGTATAATAACAAAATTAACTAATTTCTGACACAGTATACGCGAATATTAGACATATTGAGATAAAACCACATTCATACTAATGAGCGGCGTTAGCCTAATGGTTTGGGCTTCGGACTTGCGGTCATGTGGTTGCTGGTTCGAAACTCACCCATTGCACTACCGACGTGAACCCACTCGTGAATACAAGCATTTAGCTTAGCACGAGGGGTTAACAAGAATACTAGTACGACGCACATCACTAGTAAACTTTTTGTTAAAAAAACTCTGGTATCTTATCACACCTAAACCGCTCAACGAACTTTGATGAATTGTGGTGTAGAGATAGATTCAACCCTTTCTTATCAGTTTCATTTTTAGTTCTTGGGGATGCGAGTAAAACCGCGGGTAACACCTAATTTATTTATATTTTAAATTTTAACCAAAGCCACAATGGCTTTTAAACCTTTCAACCCAAAGGTATATAAGTTTGAAGATATGTTACACTAACGTTAATGAATTGCTCTCTATGTCGGTATAATCCAATAAATATCTATGAATGTTTGATAGGTACGCCTCGGCGAGGGTTAATTGAAAGTCCATTAATATCGGGTCGATAAAACACTTAGTGTTATTATTTATATTATTAACTTCGTTGTCTTTACACCTGCAATTTATATATCATACCATCACGCATGTATTCCCCGAAGGGTTAGGCAGAGGGGTACTAATGTACACCCACAATTCGCCGGTATGTTTAGGTCCCATGTAATAGGGGGCGAGCCATTGCCATTAACCGGGCACAAATCCAGACTCCGAACTGTTACTGAGAATTTCATAAAAAAACCCAATAACACTTTGCTCGACCAGGGGATCGAACCCAGGACCTCTAGCATAGCAGTTGCACTTGGAACCGCTAGACTAATGAGGCAGATTAGCAATGATAAAATAATTAAAATCACAAATATTAACAAACGAAAACTGCCAAGATGTTGCAAGCTTGGTCGGTTACAAGCGTCTTGTAGGCTAATTCATGTCATTAAAGCAATGCAGCTGCAGCGAAATTTCGACCAAAGCATAGCTTTTCGTATTCTCTAATCTGTCCGATACGGTCGCGTCAAGTTCGCAATAACGGCATTCTACTGCGGCGCGGCACTTGTGCGTGATTTCGATTGGTATTTACGAGTATATCTATTGAAACGTAATCGATTCTATTCGATTATTTGGAGTATATTTTTTCGTCTCATGTGGCCACCACCGTAGGTAAGTTTTGTTGTCGAGCAGTATAGAGATTACAAGAATACTATTTGGCACTAACACTTGATACTGCAAGCTCATCGGCGCGTTATGAAATTAGCCTTCTGGGTTCAATTCCTTTCATGAAGTTATTGAGATTTCGATTTTAAAAAAATCAGTCTACAATAAATATTATAGAATAGCTGACCCGGCAGACTTCGTACTTTCATATTTATTCACTTTTTAAACCTTTTCTGGACTTCCACAAATAATTCAAGACAAAAATTATCCAAATCGGACCAGCTGTTCTCGAGTTTTAGCGAGACTAACGAACAGCAATTAATTTTTATTTAAATAGAGTTTGTAATCTACGTATATCATCTATCAAAACCAGTTATTATTTTTTTAAGCAAAAGCACATCTAGTTTTTTTTATAGATGAAGAGATAGATGAATACGAACTTATGAGCCACCTGGTGGTAAGTTGTCAACATCGCTCATGGACACCTGCAACACCAGAGGAGTTGCTGATGCGTTGCCGACCCTTAAGAGCCCCTACGGACTGCAGACTGCCAGAGCCGCAGCAACCGAGTGGAACTGGCTCTTACGTGCAAAAATCATAATACTCACGAAAGTGCTTTACGACACGACTCCAACGTAAGGGTGTTCGCCAGCCAGTCAGACCCCAAGATGTCCTACCACCGAGCAAGTCAGATATTTTCACGCCTCTTACGGGATGCCTATCTGAAAGGCAGTGAGGAACAGTATTCTAACCCGTCCCCAGACGGGGTTCATTTTATTTTAAACCAACTTTTTCCAGGTTTTCTCGTTAATGTTTAAAATTAGATCATTTCCCTGTACCTAGCTCGTGAAAAGATAAAATTACCTGTGAGACGACGTTTTAATTAGCTACAAGAGATTGCACTTTATGCTATTCACGGAAGCAACATTTTTACTTCATTACGTTAAGTAATTAACATTTCCGATGATTCTAGGTTCTTGCTTTATATCTAACTTAAAAAGATTGCATTTTGAATACTTGTAGGTATTCAACATGTACTTCAGTTACCTGGAGTTGCAATAGGCAATTTCCGATACATTACATTATACACCTTAAAACTAATTAAGGGCATTACATCGCTCAAATCCAAAAAACACCCTAGCTTTAAAGAAGTTTCTAGTGGAATCCTTATGTGCGTTTGCCTTATAAAAATATATGTTATACTTAAGGTCATCACAAACAAATTGTGTTTAAAATTTTTATAAATTTGCCCCGATTTTGCATAATAAATGAAGTAAATAGGCCTTTTTTAACCTATGTATTTTTTCTCTTTAACAGCTTGCAGTCATGAATTTTTTACCAAAAAATTGTAATGACGTAATTAACAATTTGTATTGTTTTTATTTTCTTATTTCTTTGAATATTTTGAAATAATAAAGAAATACCCGAAACCTCACTAGCACCCCGCGACTGTGACTAACAAATACTAGTACAAAGACGAAATCCTCAAGGTTATTGGGCAATGTAATACCTTTAAAGATAAGCAATAATATACAATACATTACTACATCATATAACTCTAAAGGTTCTTCACACCACATATTTTTAAGGGTTCAAGAGAAAAATATAAAATATTCCAACAATCTATTTTTAATAATGTTTTTCGTAATGCTCCAAACGTTTTAACTTTTTAAAAGGAATATTATAATCTGATTACCTTTCCACTTACTTCCGTATACTTTAGCGAAAATGTTATTAAATAATCCCAGAAGATGTGACGCAGTCAAGATTCATTTCTGAAATTGCTTTGGATGTAAGAGCGGTAGATTGTATCTACATTGAGTATAAAAATATTGTATTATGCTCACGCGCCTAAATAAGCTTTTGAGCTACGCTTACCGCAACATTTCTGTGATTTAGTCATTTATTAACACTTAGGATTAAGCAAATTGTTAATAACCCTATATGAGTCTTCTTGCTTGAAATAAAGGTTTTCTATTTCTATACTTTGAGATTTTTATCTGGCCTACGCAAATGTTCCACTGATCTGGTATCATCGTATCGTCGAGTTTTTTAGCTCCGATTATGGTCGAGCTATCAAATGACTAATGCATGCGTGCCGTACCGTCAGATGGGCCGTTATGGCTCTTTTTTCAAAAGGCCATTTCAGACATTTTCTTACATTGGAACTCACATATTTGCTACTATGTCTGGACTTTAAAAGAGACCATGATTCTCTGAGTTTGTTTTGGTATTATTTTGTTCTCAGAGGTCATCAGTTAGAAAATGTCGGTGTTATCTAGTTAAAAAAAAACAACATTAACTTGTAAAAGTCAATCAATTTACAGAAATAAATATCATTTATTTGTTTAGTTAGTGGACGATCAAACATTGAAAAGCTTCAGAAACCAATTTTTTTAGGGCTAGAAAAAATCCCACATACTCTGCCGCCTTCCACAGGTAATGATGATAAGATCCGTGAGTATATTGCACTACAAAAAAGCATGAAGATGATCCGCCAAAATTTTCAATTATACCCTAGTCTTGGTAAGGCCTATTGTTCCTTCAAATGGGTACTAAAACCTGTCATAGTGCGGATTACCTCTCCGATGTATCAAACTCAACGAGCCGTGTTATGTCTTAATAATATTTATTGGTACAGATGACACATGAGTTATAACACTGTATAACAGATTCCTATTCTAAGCAGTCGCATGGTTTTATGAATATCATTGGGCACACTTGCTCCTTGGGCAACCATTATAAAGTGAATTCAGAAGTAAAAGTATTCACACCCGAATATTAAAATGCCAAATTGTTATGATGAAATTTTCATTTATGATATATGCAAATTAATGTGGAGGGACGGAGGGGATGGATGTGATTGTGTTAAGGCCGATATGATGGGACAGGGAGTGACTGATCAGGTGACGGCTGACAGGGATAAATGGATAAAATAAAAAAGGGTCATAAACTTCCTCCTCTCTCCTACATTTGCCGTACCTGACAAGGCCCACACATGTTTCTATATAATAATGTAACATCTATTTAACTAGTGGAGTGCAATAAATGTATTGAGTATTGATGTAAAGGACATGCAGCACCGACCCTAAATAAATTGGGACAAGAGCAAAAGGATGATGATAACATATATGATATGCATTGTGATTTTTTAAGCTTTTTTTCCGTAGCTTCAGTAAAATATATATATATTAATAAAAATATGTTGTTGTGGCAGTGAAAAAGTCTCATTATTTTATAGATACTGTCTACTGTATAAGATATACAAATTTTAGTTTTATTTATGACCAGGACAGACCATTATTTTAATTGATGTGTCAATTAATTAAAATAATGGTCGACTTTACAATTGGATTGATGTTACTACATACATACATATATTCACTCCTTCTCCCACAGAGGCAGGCAGAAACTATTGACCACAACTTGATATGATTCTTGCATAATTATTTTGCTTCTTCTACATTCTTACATTTTCTTATACATACGCGCCGGTTGCGAGCATTATGCATCTGATCCTTATGAAGGACCTCGCCTTGATACTACTATAGAAAATTATACATACCTATAGGTACTCATTGTTTACCCTGGATTCTTAAAGCGAAATGGTTAGTAAAACCTTCCTAAGCTCATACGTGCTATCCAGGCTTACTCACTAATTGGATTGTCGTAATGGTTACAAGGAAGACGCTTTATATAGAATCAATATTCAATTTTGTTTCTTTTTCGGAAAACGTTGCCTCATACTAGGATTATCCTTTATTTTATGCGTGTGTGTACCGATAAAATATTGAAAATGAAATAAAAATATTGTATGATGTCAACGTCTTAATAGAGTTTTTTTAGAATCTTTATTACTTAACTAGAGTTCCTGTGCGCAACTTCGCCCACGAATTTTCGTTACTAAAATATACTGTGCTCACTGTATCTATATCATGGAGGTTTCATATCATAAAATGTGTTAAGTCTAATCTAAAAGGAAGAAAACAATTGTCAAAATGTCAACAGCAAATGACAGCTGTAGGTACATATTAAAATAAAATATCGTCAATACCTCACCTCAGGTCAATACGGTGTCATCGTTTATTATATATGTATGTGTGTGTATGTCAAACGCATGGTAGTGTGTGCGGATTTTCATACAACTTTCGCCCCCCTTTTCACCACATTGTGGGGCTCGTCTACAGTGCAAAAGGAACCAGCGTACACACTTTCAGGGATCTAGCTCCTGTAGTTTCGGCTGAGCGTTGATATGTCAGTCAGTAAGGTTCTTCTTACATATCTTAGATAAAGATTTTTATTGATGTTATTATTTCATGTTAAATCTCGTTTTTGGTAGCAGTTGGATTTCTGGTGCAACTATAAAGTGACAGCATCCAATAAATATTAATATGTCTTTGCTTACCACCATATCGATCGACTCTTGGATATTTTATTGATGTATGTATTAGACGGATATTGGCTGGTTTCTATGTCATTTAGATAGGAAGAAAATTTCGTTGCTTTTTTGTGTTTTTTTTGCATACACTCACGCCTCTTTCCCAGACAGAAACTATGAACTTCCTACGATTCCTGCATATTTCTTATGATTTGTCGACGTACGCGCCATCTAGTTCTCTAAAATGTAAAGCATGAACTTGTAAAAGTGTATTTAAAATATCTATTTACAGAAATAAATAATCATTTAATATTTAATAGCGCTATCCACATTGTGGCACAACCTTTGATCTTATTGAAGGAGTTTACTAATATCAGCGTGTAATATATCTTCTTCATGCATTATAAATAATGAACATCATTGATGGACGATAAATAAATAGTATAAAGGAATAACATGAAGCCAAACAGAGGAAAGGGGGAAAATTCCTTACACGTGTATCTTTAGAAGGAATGTCTGAAAATATCGCCAATATTCCCAAGAATATGATATATTATTATATTATTATTTTCGATATAGCCTCATATTTTCTAGAAATACACGAAAGCTTTCACATATAACGTTTACAAATATAGATTGTGTGCGAAACTAGGAGATGCGTAATTAGAAGGAATAATAACATCGCAAATACCAATTATACCGGAACGTGTATTGTATTGTGTATTGTTTACATCGGAGTATTTGATTATTATGACGACAGATTTCTTAGCAGTGTTTTATTATAATAACTTAAGATACCATCATGCATGTATTCCGTGAAGGGTTAGGCACAGTTCTGGGCATCAATTGGGCATTACACAATCAATTTAAATTGCAACTGAATAAATTTAATTGCAAATAATTTAATTTAGTTGCAATTAAATTAATTGCAACTGATTATTTGATTGAAATTCGATTTGTGTAGTGTCTAACACTGGTTAGGCAGATAATTGATTGAGTAATGATGGTGCTAAATTACTGCGCGTAAGCAATTTCATCCAGATCCAGTTTTAAAATATTTTAACCAGATTGAGGTATCTTCTGTTGGCTTGATGATTTTTTCTTCGTCTTCTATTTTTCACACACGAAATTGAATTAGAGGTCGAACCATCTTTCACAGTTCTAGGCTATCAATGTTTTTACACTTTTTTTCCTTTAAAACTACTTACCAATGTAATATCGTTTTCTTGTACCATCAACATTATTTCTATGCAACAGCTGTGTTGCTGTGACTGTAAGACATTATCCATTTGCGCAAATGTCGCGATATTATGTCCGCATGTGTCAAAATTTGAATAAGGAAGACGATGCCATTTTGTTTTATGGGTTGCGCATGTGTTTGAACTGTCAACTGTCATCCGTAACGATAAAATGTTGGTGTTTTATCTAAACAGATTCTATCTTTTATTCTACTTTATTTTTGTTTGTGGTCCTAAGCGCGATTGATACACTAGAGGTCCTGGTTTTGATTTTGGTTATCACAATTAATGAAAAATAAATAAATATAATTAGTACACAATTATGACTGCGACGCTACGCTAGGTCCTGGTTTTGATTCCTAGGTTTAACTACGATTGGGTATTTCTATGAAATCCTCAGTAGCAGCTCGGAGTTTAGATTTGTGCCCGGTTAATGGCAATGGGCTCGCCCCCATTATAAACATACCGGCGAATTGTGAGTGTACATTAGTACACCTCTGCCTAACCCCTCAGGTAATGTAGGCCAATTATGTAAAGACAATTATTCAAGACAATGATTAACATTTTTTTTTACTAGACGGCACCTGCACTTCTTTACTGAAGACCTCAGGGAATTGCGGTAGCATTCACAAATAATGAATAATAAATAAATATAATTAACTTTCTTTCCGGAAAAATAATTATCGATACAACGCGAACCCTCCGTCTGAAACAAACGAAGCGCAAGCAGAAGGCAGATTAATTAGATTCAATTATAAATTGCCGGTGATGGAAAATTCAGAATATCGTCGTTAATGTGTTGGAAAATGAGTTCCACTCAAGTGAACAATAGGAAAGAAATATCTCTCATACCTGAATCAGATATATTTTTATTCATCCTTGAATAAAAATTGGCGTCCGATTCACGCACCTAAGTTGTTACTTAGTACTAAGTAACAACTTAGGATCGCCAATAATTAACAAATATTTATGGTAGCTGTTAGTAATTGCAACATTAAGACGTCTAACAACTTAGTCTACCCGTGACCATGGATGCTGTAAAGGATCCGAAACGTCTAGAATTAAATAATATCAATACAACGCGATAAAATCCGTAAAAAGTAGTTTTATTTCAATGTCTAATATTCTCGTAAGTGTCAGAAACCAGTACAAGGGTATACTTTGTATCTAGACTGGATCTAATTTGTAAGTAGATACATGCAGACCAGGTCGCAGACAGAAACATAATATTATCGCTGACTTAAAAGGTGAGGGAAACCGACTTGCCTGAGAGATCCTTTCGACGGTATGTGAGTTCGTACTAGTTTGCGTGAACTTACCTCTTTCATTCTGAGAGGAGATCAGTGACCAGGAATGGGTCAGTTACACGAGAATCAGAATCAGCATATCACACTCACTTTATTAGTGAGTTTGCGGTTGGTACCATGCTCATTTTGTGAGTGTAATACCAACCGCAAAACAAAATGACGGTTATTTAATATTCACATTTCCCCATTAGTGTTGCCTGCTGCGGAATATTGCCAATTAGTCACACTTTATGGATTATTTTAGTCGTAATTGTAAATGAACGACATGTGCGCGAAATATTTTATGGCGTATAATGTTCGCGGTTGATCGCATTAATGTTTTGATGTATGTCTACATATTATACGCGTATAGGTATATATTGAAATCATATTGTTATACCTATACGAGCAAAATTTATTGTTTATAAACGTAGGTAACGACAGAATAATATAGGATCTCATTTATGGGAAAATTCCTGCGTTTTCACGCAACTTGGCTTGAAACGAAATGTTGGGTTGCAATCTTAAAAAATAACTTATGTAACTTTTAAAAGCACAATAGACGCTTTACATCTAAAGGGTAATTGTAGTAGGTACATAAAAACCGATCAATTGAAAATGACAGGCTGCATACTGTATGACGTCATATTAGGGTGAAATTGATATTTCCACTTTAATATTCCAATAAATTTGTTAAAATAAATACGAGTACTATCCTAAAATTTTGAGAACTATAAAGTTTAACAACCTAAATTTTAAAAATTGCTTCAGATCAATGGTTTACTTTTTACAACAGAATCAGGTTTTTGTTAATTAATTAGATATTATTTCGTCTCCAAAACTCATCAATATACTTACGTTTAATTATAACATATGCTTGGCAGAATATCTACATAACGTTTTCTCGTAAAATTGCTTTATCTTTCCCGTTCAATAGCTAATTGTAACTGCCTGGGGTAGATAATACGAACGTACGTGTGTTCCATGCTTGAACGAACAATGCTGCGTTGGCAGGAACGTTAACATTATACATACCTAATATACGTATATTATTCGTAGAAAAAGAGGCAGTAAGATAAAGGACTTAGAATCGTGTTTCTAAATAATTTCGTTTCAATTTGAATAAATAAAAAATAACATTTAATTCATTCATTTCATTTCAATAATCATTTCGAAACTACAAATAAAAATCAAATGTATTGTTAAGTGTAGTCCCCCCCTAAATAATTAATATTTTAAAAATGGAATCTACAGATTTCTCTAAAGATATTGTTCTGTTGCAAAATAATTACAAAGTATAAAAAACACAAGCTCAAAAAAAGAAATGATTTATATAATATCATTAATATGATATATATCAGCAGAAATAAAGATTTGGATAAAAAGGCGAATCGAACTACAACGTAAAAAACCAAAAAGTAGAGAAGCGAGGCAAGAATTATCCAATCTATATAAAACCACAAACAAGAGCCTAAACAATGACTACAATAATCACAGAATAAACGTAATAAAATCGAATACAACATATGAAAGAGCTCAAATGGAAGTGGGCTGGCCACGTAGCACGATTAACAGATGAAAGATGGACGTATTTGGTCACTTGGGAAGGCCCAAGTGGCAAGAGAGCTAGAGGCCGTACCAAGGAACGCTGGGTAGACGATATCAAAAAATATGCTGCAGAAATATACTTCTGCGAATATAAGCGTGATAATATTGTTATTATTTAAACATAAATTAAGTATATTACAGCTAAAATTCTTCACTTTTAGATTTAATAAAGTTTTTAAAGTGCTGACTTTAATATCGTTTTGTCTCATTTCTCTCGACAGATTACTTAGTGTTCTCATTTAAATTGTTATGTGAACTTTAAAATTCAAAGGGATTTCCGTAATAAAAGGAGAAAGGATATCAAAGAGGTCACAATTTTGAACACGTTCCTCTAATGAATATTGTACAAAATTTTGATCAACAATATCTTTTTTTAAATTGACGCCCAATAAAGTACTCATTTTGGCGAAACACTTTATCAAATTGAATTAAAAAGATCGATGATCGCTCCATCAACACTATTGTGTTCGAATTTTGAATAAATCGGTAGCAAACAATGATATTGTTGATAATGGCGATCGTTTTCAGGGTTGTCAGTGGCAGTTCCGATAGGCTATTATAAAAATATACATTTTAAATTATTTTTTTTGAAGATGTGGGTCGCACATTACTAATATTCTTGTTAACCCCTCGGGCTAAGCTAAATGCTTGTGTTACAAGTGGGTTCACGTCGGTAGTGCAATGGGTGGGTTTCGAACCGGCAACCACATGATCGCATGATTTTGTGGAAGGAAAAAATTCACAATATTTTATTTACGGAAAGGCAAAAATAAGTCGTATTCATTAATGGTTAAGTCGCAGTTTCTATTTCCACACAGAACGGACCTGCAAATATTTGATCCAGGTCTGGATATTTATGGATGTGAAATTTGTGTTTGTAAATGCATCCACGATGGCTACGATACAAGTGGATATCCGAGTCTGAGGCAACGTTTTTTAATAAATATTACAGAAACAGTCACAATATCCGTTTATTTTACCGAAATACAATTTTAAGCTTCGTCAGCCTAGTGGTCCTGAGCGCAACTGCTACGCTAGAGATCTTGGAATACGATTCCCAGGTCGAGCAGAAATTTCCAGTAGTAGCTCGGAGTTTAGCATTTGTGCCCGGTTAATGGCAATAGGCTCGTCTCCTGTTAGATGGGACCTAAACATACCGGCAAACTGTGGGTGTACATTAAAACGCCCCTGCCTGTCATGTTATTGTATTTTAAATTGAAAATATTTTATCTTAAGTTTATAAAGCTTAGCTAGTCCTAATCGTAATATTTAAAAAAAATCCTTAATTATAAACGTGAAAGTTTGTGAGTATCGATGGATATATGGATATTTGTTACTTTTACATGCCAGAACGGCTGAATGGATCTCAATGAAATTGGCACAGAGATAGATTATAGTTTGGAGTAACACATAGGCTACTTTTTATTCAGGTCGGACCCAATTCTGAAGTCCACGCAGACATAGGCGCGGGCAGAAGCTAATAAGTAAGAAGTAATATATAATCGAAAAACATGTGACAACCATGATTGAGGCAATCGAGCCTAATTCACTGGTACAATGAAAACAGCGTTGTTCATCAGATTGATAGCTGGGTTAATTAAGGAACCGTGTTCCGTAATGCAGACAAAGGGGAAGGGAGCGTTGTTTTATTCACAAGGCTGGAATAAAAACTCTAATATTTGTACAGAAAGCCGCAATTCATAACTCTAGAGCTGTCAGATCAAGCATGGTGAGTCGGAATAGATGCTAGTTCAGCTTATAATGAGGTCACTTTATGTCGGATAAACCTGTATGGAATTTTTACCGTTTTGAATGTTCATAATTTAAGAGGGGGGACGTCATTGTTTTTTTCTCCGAAATGAAATATAAAAAATAAACAAAATAGAAAGAAATAGTATTTTTCTTTTGGTGGCTTAATAATTTTAAAATGTTGTCTTTGTAGCGACGGTACCCTAATGGTTTCGGCGTCGGACTGGCGATCATGTTGTTGTCGGTTCGAAACCCACCCATTGCACTACCGACGTGAACCCACTCGTAATACAAGCATTTAGCTTAGCACGAGGGGTTAACAAGAATACTAGTAATATGTGCCCCACATTGCTAGTAAACTTTATTAAAAAAATTATAAGTATAAATGAAAAAATAATAACTTTATGAAAAAAAATATTTTGGGCATTTTAAACTGTACCAACCTGCGACTACAATATGCTTACAAATAAATTAAATATATATATATTCCAGGGTTTTTAGATTTCCTCATTTCTATCATTTCATTCGACATTTATGATACATTGAGACTATATTTTGAAATGTTCTTAAGCACCAGAATTAACCTTCTAGTGCCTACTTAAAAATGTTCACTGACGAACTATAATAAAAATACGAAATATGTTTAGATTCGTTGTTTTCTGCCTAATCCTTCGAGAAATACAGGCGTGATGGGTAAGGGTATGTTTACTGTAATTACACAGATTATTTATACGGTGCTTATCGTAGCAGTATTGAGTACCTAACGATAATCAGTCGGTCAGTCATTATACACAAGCCATTAAACCAATCCTTATCATCCTCCACAAGTTTGTACATACCTAAAAAACGTTTTGGTTTTGGCAAGCAACCAAAACCTCTTTTATGGCTGTAAGTAGGTAAATGCGAAGAAAAGTAGGATTATGAATTCAGCTCATTTTTGTGATAAGAATATCTTATGTGCTGACACGTTGGAGCTAATAGGGATTGTGTGATATTACTTATTTTTAATATTGTACCAAAATAGCGACAATCCGTCTCGGTGTCTATCTGTCAAGATTGTTTTATTATAAAAAAAACAATGTAAAAGAATGAAAGACATACCTAGCTACGGTAAGTGGTTGGTAACTTTAACAGAGCTGTGTTGTAAATATTGAATTCAAAAATGAATATTTGGTTGTTCATTTTATTTTACAAATAAATACTTTGTTAACATTTTATTTTACATTTTTTTTTCAAATAAATGGAAAAATAGTTTTACCAGATCATATTTTCAAAAGTATTGAAAACAAGGAGTAGTTAGTGAATAAATTATTTAAACATTATTATCTTTCTACGCAAATCTCTGGATAACACGTTTATCTCTAGACATTTAGTTTTGACAGAAAAAAATTCTAGTTAGATCGGCCTCTGCATTTGTAATCCAACTAGGTATGAAAGAAAATACTTGCGATTGATATTACACTACAAAACCATGAAAGAATTAGAACCTCCTCTGTTAAGTCGGTTAAAATAGCTTTTTTTAAGATAGGTTTCATTTTTCAGAGATATATCGTATAAATGTTTAAACCTTATAACTTTTAGTACCTTACTTTTAACGCAGAAAACAGTTATGAACATATGTGGGAGAGCCATGCTTCGGCACGGCCGGCCGGGCCGGGCCGGGCCGGCTCGACCGGAGTGATACCACGGCCTCACAAATAACCGGCGATAAACAACGCTTACGTGTTTCGCCGAGTGAGTGAGGTTACCGGAGGCCCAATCCCATTTTAAAAGGTCGGCAACGCACTTGTGGCTCCTCTGGTGCTGCGGGTGTCCATGACCGGCGGTAATCGCTTACCATCAGGCGATCCGCCTGCTCGTTTGCCCTCATATCTCATAAAAAAATGAATAAGCCTCCTTTCCAAATTCAGACCAGGACATTACGAAATTCGATGTATTTGAATTCAATATCTCACGAACGTTCAAGCATTCGTTACATGGTTCGTTAAGCTCAAGAAAGAATTTAATAGGCAATATTTTTTTACATCAGATATGAAAGTGTTTTATGTATTATATAAAGTAGCAGATGGGTTAAATGAGATTTTTATTACATGTTTACGATATCCGAAAGGGCGCGTGAGATTAGAAAAAGTAAGTGGAAATCAATACTTCTTTACTAGATAGGTACCGACGTTTCTAGGTATTTTTATTATACTTAGATTTTCTCTATCATCTTTATATTATATCGTTATCATCCACCATCCATCCATCATATCATCTGTCTATTAAGACCCTTTGTCTCGGGAACGCGTGGAGGTATCGAGTAATTCAAATTAATATACTCAGGTCTACAGTCCCTTGAAGCTGTGAAAAAATCAAACTTCGAAATTAACGTAAAAAAAGATAAGAAACGTATATTTCAACACTCCCAAGGGAATCAAAATTTATACGGTATTTTTCGTTGACCTAGAACTATGAAATTTGACAAGTACCGTCTTATACTACAAGTATAGGGAAAACTCTGAAAACTATACATTCATTTGTAATTAATTATAAATTCTGTACCTACAAATTTGTACGGAACCCTTGGTGGACGAGTCCAATTCGCGCTTGTCCGGTTATTATTTAGATCTTATGTAAAACTGAGCGTGCTTTGTGCTATTTACCGGGCACAAATCTCATTTGTTAGGTACTTACTAACAAATAACAAAAGTAGGAAATAAAATAAATATTCTATTCATTCGAATGAGACTATTTTGTACAGCAGCTTTAAGAAGTAAAATGATATTGATAATATGAGAATAGAATAGAATAGAATAGAATAGAATAGAATGGAATGGAATGGAATGGAATGGAATGGAATGGAATGGAATGGAATGGAATGGAATGGAATGGAATGGAATGGAATGGAATGGAATGGAATGGAATGGAATGGAATGGAATGGAATGGAATGGAATGGAATGGAATGGAATGGAATGGAATGGAATGGAATGGAATGGAATGGAATGGAATGGAATGGAATGGAATGGAATGGAATGGAATGGAATGGAATGGAATGGAATGGAATGGAATGGAATGGAATGGAATGGAATGGAATGGAATGGAATGGAATGGAATAGAATAGAATAGAATAGAATAGAATGTATTTATTGCGCAACGATACAATAAGTATCAACAGTATATCCGTATCGGATGTGCAATATTACTTACTAGCTATATATAATAGGTTCAACAAAACTCATGCTTTACCTTTTTAACGTACCTATATATCACCAGAACAATGTTTAGATCTATTTTAGGTATACTTGAAAATAAATTATTAGATAAGTATGTAAGATTATTTAAACTGAAAAAAATCTCTAAATGGTTATAATAAAACAAATTCTTGAAACAAAGTCTTGATTTATGTAACAATAATGTTAATTTATATAAACATTTTGTTTATCTCAAGCAATAAATTAGCGTTTGTTTAGGGAAAGGCCGAACGAAAATCTCGCTTATCGGATTATACAACCAAAATGTCCAACAAAATATTGTTGACATAATAGCTTTTCAAAATATACCTGTTTTCGTGCTTGCCTGCCTCATTACTCTAGTGGTCCTAAGAGCGACTGCTACGCTGGAGGTCTTGCGTTTGTTTCCCAGGTCAAGCACAGTTATTGGGGCTCAATGAAGTTCTCAGTAGCAGCTCCGAGTTTGGATTTACGCCCGACGGTTATAATAGGATCGCCCCATTTAAACAAACTGGCAAACTGGTGTACATTAGTAGAACAACTCTGCCCAACCCTTAGAGAAGGAAGGATTGTTATGTTATGTTATGTCTTTCTTTAACTTTTATATTCGAACTCACTGACCTGAACGGTTTTAATTTCAGACCCTTATTATCGTTCAAGAAAGCGAACAATGGTTATTTTCTTTGACAACGCTTTTTTTAGGTACGTTTAATGGCACGGACCTCCTAGAAATTGTTTTAAGATCTCTTTCGAAGTTTTAAGTATTTTTTCATTTTTCTTGTATTTATGTTCATATAAGTAGAAGTATGCAAGAATCGTAGCAAGTGGCGGTCTATAGTTTCTGCCTACCCCTGTGGAAAGAAAGAAGGAAAGTCGTTAGTATATGTAATTTTTTTTATGGGATAGGAGGGCAAACAAGCAGACGAATCGCCTGATGGTAAGTGATTACCGCCGCCCATGGACACTCGCAACATCATAGGATTTACAAGTGCCTCCGGTAACCTCACTCACTCGACGAAACACAACGTAAGCGTTGTTGCACGCCGGTTTTCTGTGAGGCCGTGGAATATCACTCCGCTCGAGCCGGCCCATTCGTGCCGAAGCATGGCTCTCCCACGTAAAACATGTAAACACGTATAAACTATTTGATTTGTAATTAAAGTACCTAATATTTCGTTACTTATATGTCATTGAATGTTATTTCGATTATATATTCAATAGTTTACTTCTATGTAGGTTTTGTCTTTAAATATTATTAATGATTCATTAATAACTACAAACACTGGTCTTTTAATTTTGTTTGCGAACCTTTTAGCGTGTCGTTAATCAAACAATCCTGGTACGTAAGTACACAGATATACAATTAAATGTGTTTGTTCAATTAATAGGTAGCGCCATCTACCGGGCTACATACGAAACTCGACGGCCAAATTCTGAATCGCGCAAGTAACATTCGCAACGCAACTTGGATAATACAGACGCCTGACATCAATGTATGGGCCGTGGCCAGGCATAACCACCGCCTGGTCGGAGGATCCTCTCTTTGGTTGTACGCAACTTCGTCCCTCTACGGATACAATGTGTGTATACATCAAGTGATTGATGTACTCATGAATATTTATGTTCTTTTATTATTAAAAATTTACGGGGCAGGTAGAACTTGAAATATACATAAACATAATTATCATCATGTCTGTATACCCGAAATAATTACTGAACGTTTAGTCCTGGGAACGATTCCCAGTTTAAGCTAATATAACGTTATGGAAAATACTGACAGCGCAGTTCCATTAATTCTTATTAGCTGCTCTGTCATTGGATTTGTGCCCGGATAATGGCAATAAGCCCCTATTACCTGTGACCTAAAACCTACAGTACACCGCTGTCTAACCCTTAGAGAAATACAAGCGTGATGGTATGTCATAACGTGTGGTATATTCAACTGATATTATCTATGAGCTACCTACCATCTTTAATACAATTTTTCTCTGAACAGATTTGAGCACTATTTTCTCGGATCCTTTGTGTGTTTGTGAATCGATTCAGACCTGAATAGAAGAGAGATAATACTGTACGACAAAGACGGTATTCGAATAGAGGTGGAATTGGTTGCTAAGGAGATTACGTGTGTGAAACCTCTCTAATGTAAATTATTTTCATTATTCAATGATAATGAAATTATGGTGTAGGAAGTCTACAGCTCACAAAGAGGTACGTTTTGTTTGTTTTTTTGTTTTTACACTGCGTGCGTTTTTACAATACTTTTTTTAGACTGAGAAAAAGTCTGGGACGTTAATTCTAAAAATAATAAAATGGCTAATCTCATGCATTCGGAGACATAATTTTAATTGTCTCCGAATATCATATATTATATTAAATATGTCATATTTTTAAATTTATCTCCAAATACCTATTGTCTCCGACTGCATGAGGCCATCCTGTTTCATTCTTTTGTTGCCCCTCACTACGATTTTCTCCTGTATTGTGGGCGCTTTTACAAACACAAATTTTTACATACACAAACGGCCAGACTCGGACCAACTATCTGTAAGTTATTAAATAGTAGTTCCGTCCAGGGATCAAACCCACAACCCGTAGCGCAGAAGTCGATCACTCAGCCACTACGCCAAACGTGTCACCAGGGGCCGTATTATAACGTGTTAATGCGATAATTTTTAGGTTGTGAGAAAGAGATTATATTAAATAGCCTCGTCTCTTTCTTACAACGTAAAAATGATCGCGATAACACGTTATAATACGGCCCCCGTAGATCTTATAGTTTCTGAAATTTGTGCTAACCCATAACCCTTTACTGTCCCAATGCTGGGCACAGGTCCCACAGATCTCCTCTCAAAATGAGAGGGGTAGCAATATGCACTTTGATTTTATAGCGGTTGCTACTTCCATTAAAGAGCTAATAAAACTCTTCTGTGCGGTAACAAATTCACCAAGTTTTACAACTTTCCCGTCCTAGAGGTGCTCTGGTATTCATAAAAAAAGTTTGAAACATTTTTCAACCAGCAGCGATATTTAAGGCGAAGTTATATTAATTATGTAAAAAGTTTTTAATGTGAACATGAACCAGTTTTGCAGTTTATGAAATCGAGACGTGATATATAATTGATGCCGATAAGAAACTCTACTTTCAAATAACGTCTAGGGTCGAAAAGGTTTAGTAAAATTCCTTCAATTCAACCCTGTCTTTCCGAAATCACGTGTGTATTAATATAAGTAACAATCAATGCAGTGTCTCGTTAATGTAGTGGTCCCAAGCGCGACTGCTACACCAGAAGTATTGGGTTCGATTCCTAGGTCAAGCAAAGTGTTATTGGGTTTTTCTTTGAAATTCCCAGTAGTAGCTGCATCATGTTGCATCAGTTTTTTTTCATTTTATTTGTATCTTTCTTTTTATATTTACTTACATAGCGCCCTTAGTGTGTCTTGTCTATGGCAAATAAAAAAAATTCTTTTTTTTCTTTCTCTTTCTAGCTCGGAGTTTGGATCTGGCAATAGGTTCGCCTCCTATTACATGGGACTTAAACATACCGACGAACTGTGGGTGTAAATTAGTACTCCTCTGCATTACCTTTCGGGTAATACAGGCGTGATGATGGGTATGTATAACAATATAAATTATTATACTTAAGAAGGAAAATATGTGTTACGTACCTACGTGTTTTCCTGTACCTTATCAGATAGATTGTTTATTTTTCTTATTTTATTATTATTATTTTTATGGTTTTTGTTTTTTTTTATCTTGTATTTTGTTTTATTTTCCATAAGTCTGTTTTAATTTGTTTCATTTATCCAATTGTGAAATAGTATAGGTATAAGTACCGCATTTATTGGTTTCTACGATACAAGCCCCGAGCTTAGTGCAGAAACCACCGTGAATCGTACATGACTGTATCACTTAAGGGAAAAAAATAAAAAATAGATTGCTTAAACCTTCCAGTGCAAGTGGGAGCTAGTCAGCCTCCCGCAGTGCCGCCTAGCCAATAAAATTTACACAGGTACTACACAACATTCCTACTACAGGGATGCTGAACATTTTCAACTATAATAATAATAACTATTTTAAGTGCCAAATACAATAGTTTAATCATTAATATTACTATCGTTTATTTTAAACTTGCGGGCCCGGAAAACATTATTTTGCCTTGTCTCATCATCTTCCTGTCCTTGTCCCAATTAATTTGTGGTCAGCACAGCATGTCCTTTTCTTCCATTCATCCCTATCAGCCGTCACCTCAATCATTCACTCTCTTTCTCATGTCTTGCCCTGTATATAAAAAGAAATCGTAAAACTCGATTGCTGTGCCACATACCGGCTCAAATTGTAAATTTAAACCATCCAGGGACCCATTTAAACATACCTACAAAAAAAAAAAAATCAAAATCACACCAGCAGCTTAAGAGGAGTTTGGAAAATTCACAGAACTTCATCTACTGACCTTACCGAAACAGAAAACCATACAGAAAATAACGCTCATGTTCATTTGGGTTAGTGTTTTATTTCTGTCAAATCTGTCAATCCGTTCCCGATACAAAATGTATGAGAAAATAAATATTCTTCATAATGTTCGTTTTCGTGAATTTTTCAATGTTTTAATAACTATTCTGCTATTCGGGGAGGAAAGAAATCCAACAAACCAAATATCATAAAAATCGGTCCAGCCGTTCTCGAATTATAAGTATTGTAGCAAACCTATAAATTTAAGTTTCGGTTTAAGTTAAAATATCGGAATTTCATTTAATTTCATTAATATTATAAGTCCCATCTTTCTTTTTTATTCCGCGTAGAAATCCTCATAGATCCACCTGATGGTTATATGGAACTCCTACCGACTAAAACTAAACGGTAGGCGTTTTTCGCACATTATGAAGAGGAGCTCTGAGGTCAACAAAGGGTACGCTATCATGAGACCTGTTAATAATAGGTCCCTACAAGAATTAGGTGTCTTCTAAGTGAATTTGAATGCATAGGTTTTTTTTACCTCGTAACTATTTGAAAGAAAAGAAAGAAAGAATCGGAAACTGCGCTAGTTTAATGGCTAGGGCATCGGACTTACCATCATGTGGTTGCCAGTTCGAAGCCCACCCATTACAGTACCGACGAGAACTCACTCGTAACACAAGCATTTAGCTTAGCACGAGTGGTTAATAAGAATACTAGTAATGTGCAACCCACATTGCTAGTAAGCTTTTTAGAGAAAAAAAAGATGTATTTATTAATACTAACCATAACATAGCCAAAAATAATAATATAAATAAAAAAAACATACGTGTGGGGACAGGTTAAAATACTGTTCCTCACTGCCCTTCAGATGGGCATCCCGTAAGAGGCGTGAAAATATCTGACTTGCTCGGTGGTAGGACTTCTTGGGATCTGACTGGTTGGCGACCGTTACGTCGAAGCCTGTCGTAAAGCACCTTGGTATGTATGTTTCCACTTTTGTACGTAAGAGCCAATTCCCCTCGGTTGCTGCGGCCCTGACAGTATGCAGTCCGTAGGGGCTCTTAAGGGTTCGCAATGCATCAGCACCTCCTTTGGTATTGCAGGTGTCCATGAGCGACGATGACTATTTACCATGAGTAGCTCATTAGCTCATTTGCGGACTTAATCCATAAAAAAAATTATTGGCGCCCAATGGGTCATTAGCTCAGCATATTATTAAGTAACTTTCAATACAAGTACCGGTACCTAACGCTGGATTTCAGCTGTGACTCACGAGTCACTCTCGAAACTGAGATAGGTTGGTACCTAGGTACTTATTAAAGATAACACAGTCTTTAATATAAAAGAAAATAAGAATAAATAAATAATTATAGATTTCAAGAAGATGGTGTATAAGTACTTTCTTTAAAAAGTAAACTCAAAACAGTAAAATAAATATGTACATGCAATGGTGCCTACCATAATGTTTACAATCCCTGTCAGTTGTACGTAGATCTCCCAGGGAGAAATTACTGTTGGTGACTTGTTAACGCGCTGTTTAGGGGAACAGAAATGTTTGTATTTTCTGAACAATCCCCCGCCAGTGATAAATTAAAACTGGGGACTTTATGTGTCCGTGTATATTATACCGGTTTTTTCTTACTTAGGTAATACTTTTAAACGGAGCATATGCATTTACGGTGATACTCTTAGGTCGTAGAGGTTATTTGTTTGATTGTGCCATCGCATATTACCATTTATCTCCATATTGGTTTGACCGATTGAGACGCAGTTTTCTGTAAGTACGTAAGTGAATATGTATTTTCATTTAGTCGGGGGTTTTGAAAATGTTATGAGGATTTTCCGTACACAGAAAAAGACGTCTGATTCTGTAAACTCAATTATTAAGAAAAATACAAACCCTATACAATATCATAAATACAAACATTTTATTTTTAAATTCTTTCATAAATATAAAATATTGAACTGCCTCATTAGCCTAGTGGTCCAGACCGCGACTGCTACCCTGGAGGTTATTGGGTTTTTCTATGAAATTCTCAGTAGGTAGCAGCTTTGAGCTTAGAATTTGTGCCGGGTTAATGGCAATAGGCTCGCCCCCTATTACATGGGACTTATACATACCGGCGAACTGTGTAACGGTGTACATTAGTACGCTTCTGCCTTACCCTTAGGCAGTATAGGCGTGATGTTATGTTATATAAAATATTGTAATGCAGGGGTTCAGAACATTCTCTTTGCAGTCACGTCGTCGCGTTACGATGAATGCATGAACTAGTACTGTCTGTGAGTCGTGTATCTGCGACGTAAGTGGTCTTTGTACCTACTGCAAATAATTTAACGTACCTACATATATATCATAATCGTGTAAAAGATAAGAGACAAAATTATATTTCTTTACTAACTGTTGCTCGCAGTTTCACTCGCGTCCCAAAAAGATTAACAGACTATAAGTCCGATTCTAGGCGGTTTATCAAGATAAAACATGCACCAGATTTTAAGTTAGACATCTAACAGTACATCGGTGAAAACTGCATTCAATTCCGTGCAGTAGATTTTGCGTGATGCGCGTACAAACAGACAGACATACAGATTTTTTATTTTGGCTTCTGTTGCTCTAATAAAGACCCCCATATTAGTTTTTATTAAATAACTACAATGTACAGATATTGGCCTGTTACAATTTTATAATAGGTATAGAATATAGATTATAGTTAATTATGTACACACAGTAATTCTATTTTGGATCGTTTTAACACAGTCTCCCCTTTTAGAGGTGGGCGCTAATGACAGCGACGGTTGTGAACGAACATAAACTTTTGTAAACTGTGTTTTGAATAAATATTTTTGGATTTTGTACATTATTAACATTCAACAGAATACATCTATCAAATAAGTTTTCTCAATAGATACCTGCTATAATTTAAATCATATCCTGTTTTAAGTATACACAAAAAATATAATGACAATATTACGTATTATTTACGCCGCAATAGGCCAGCGTGGTGGACTATAGCCTAATCCCTCTCATTCTGAGACCCGTGCCTAGCAGTGGGATAGTATAATGGGTTGATTATTACGTAGTATATAATCAAAAAATAACCCTAAAAATAGAGGTACCTCGGATTTTTTTCCCAAAGGCTTCCCAAAGGTAATTTCCCGTTTTAAATGCTCCGACGGCTTCTTATAACAATCACAGCTAACAAGGCGATTATTACACCGCCGGGTTTTTTCTCATTCAACGTCATGGTCATAGATCTAGAAATTAATAGATATGACAACTTGACTAACGAATTTAGAATTGCAAATTGTATTACACATTATTGCCATTGCCAATATTGCACATTAAATAAAAAAAACACTGCAATACACGAACTTTTTCCGTATCGTGATTTTATTATTGTTAATTTGTTTTTAAGAATACTGTTTCTTTTTAAGGCGGATCGTTCAGCTGAGCCCGCGAAATTCGAGTGGTTTTTTGCAGTTTGTAGGTCTATAATAAGTACTGCATTCATGGTAATGGTAATTGCGACATTAACTATACAAAAGTCACAATTTTTATTTAAAACCATTGCTAAAAAATCATTATTGTAGCTAAAAGTAGTGTAAAATGTCAATTTTGACCAATTACACAGATTGCGCCAAGTTTTTGGCTTGATAAGGATTTATAAGTAAAGGTTTTAGTTCTCAGTTGTGAATGTTGTATAGTTAATGTCGCAATTACAACTGCCATGAATCTAGAACTTGTTATAGACCTACAAACTGCGAAAAATCACTTGAAATTTGGATTTCGCGGGCTCAGCTGAACGATCCGCCTTAAGTACGCAAGACTAGCTAAGAATATTCTATTCTATTGATATTATTATGTCTTTATTATTAAATATATATAACGACTTCATCATTTAGAACAAAATATTCGAATTCGCCATATCTAGTTATGTCTACGTCTACAGCCGCTGCCTCCTATTTTTTCTGTTTTCACTCCTGGATCGCTGGTACAAGAAATCCTTGAAAAAGTAATTGCTTTCAGCTTTGACTTTTATCGAGAATGTTCTGAATACAGCTTACATTATTAATTTGATCTTAATACAACTTGAGTTTTGTCTTCAGGGAACGGTGACATGCACTTAAGAAAATATTAAAACGATAATAAAAAATGTTATATCACTTTTTTTATAATTGGTTACCCTCGGATTGCAATGCCTCTTTTTGGTCATAGAGCTCTCCAGGATATGATAACTCCTAAGTTTCATATCAGTCAGATGTATGGCATAAAAACGCATACAGGACATACAAAGAAACGTTCAGTACGGCGCGAGGGACTTCAATTTATTATATTGTTACAATGATTACGTATTAAAAATTTAAGTCCCCGGCGCGATACTTTTGTGTTTGTTCGGAATAATGTCAGACACTATTGTACGGATTTTCATACGGTTTTCGCCAATAAACAGTGATTATAACATAACATACCATCACGCCTGTATTCCCGAGGTGTTGTTATCTAGGAAATTATACATAAATACTTCATTACTAATATTATAAACGTGAAAGTTTGTGAGTATGGATGGATGTTTAGGCATATGTTGATGCTGCGGATTTTTGTTTATTTTAAATTTTATGTAATTTAACCATTACGTGCGTATTGGCAATAATTATCATTAGTAAAAATTATCAGTCCCAATAATTATCAAGACTGCATGTCTGAGAGATTTCTCAACGGCATATGCCTTTGTGTTATTCCAGACTATAATCTATCTCAATGCCAAATTTTATCCAGATCCGTTCAGCCGTTTGAGCGGAAAGGGGTAACAAACATCCATACATACAAACTTTCGCGTTTATACAAGGATAAGGATTCTTGACCTAGGCTATTGCATATTACCTTAGGTAAATAAATAGAGGTACTATTACGAAAATTGTCTATTCTATTTCGGTTCAAATTGACTATGAGAGAAGGCTTCTGTGTCGATGCCGACATTATTGGCGGAACGCCAACCACATGAAGTGCAATTTTATCTGGTTTATCCAATACATATTTATGCGACTGTCATTTTGTCACTACTCTATCTAATTTAAAATGAATATGTTAATAAGAAGTGTTACCTATTTTTTTTTAAATGAAGCTTACTAGTGATGTGGGTCGCACAATATGGTGTCTGCGCCGAGTTGGCGCACCGACGCCTTCGATGTTCGACTTCGAATGACAATTTATGCCGTTTTGTGGAAATAAACTTCTGTAAAATACCCCTGAGATAACTATTCGGGTTTTACCCTACATGCAGAAAAAGTTTATAAAAAGACATGAATAGTGACAATTGTTATATAGTTACTGTTATAGAAATTGTACAAGTATATCTGACCTCTGACCTATAACATCTCGCTTTAGTACCTAAAATTCGAACCCAGTTTCAGCCGTTGTCAACGCTTTGTATCTGCCAGAACTTTGGCATTGGATGTTGTAGCGTTCAATACTTCAGTGGATGCGCCCGATGCGCCTATCTATTCGTTATTTATAGCTCTCCGAATATCAAGTCAACTGCAGACTAAGTCGGAACGTATTGCTTGAACATATCTAACTTTATAAAATAAATAATGCTATAAGTCCGACAAGTCCGCCTATTGTATTGTTAAGTTAAAATGTCTGTTTTATTACTTTGGTGTACAATAAAGAGTATATTATTATCAAGGAGATAATACTATACTCTTTCTTATTCATTATATTTACATATTTAAATACATTTTCAAATATTTTTATAAAAATAACAATAAAAACATAAAAAAATAACAAAAATAGTAGTCCACCGGTATCATGAAAAGGGTCCAAGCTACCGGTGGTCGGGGCCCTAAAGAAAGGAACCTCCTAACAATACGCACCGTATCCAGGAGTACCGCTATAATATTATTATTATTATTAATAATAATGCATTAACTGACTGCCTTATGACTTGCCTTATGATGATTGGTAATATAATCAAGTCCTTGCTTCGATTTCCAGTGATTTTTTAGTACCAAATCGGAGTCTGGATTCGTTCCAGGTTTGTGGCAATAGGTTCGCCTCCATAACATGGGATCCAAAAAATACAATGGGCATGCATCAGTGTATCATCATCATCTCTGCATAATAATTAAGGGAAAAACATGTGATGTATAAACTATATTCTGTATTAACTGCCTCATTAGTTTAGTGGTCCCAAGCGCGGCTGTTACGCGTTAGAGGTTGTGGGTTCGATCCCCAAGTCGAGAAAAGTGTTATTGGTCTTGATTTGTGCCCGGTTAATGGCAATAAGCTCGCCCCCTAATACATGGGACCTAAACATACCGGTGAACTGTGGGTGTACATTAAGTACGCCTCTGCCTAACCCGTCGGGGAATACAGGCGTAATCGTATGTGGTATGTATAAAACAAATGTATATTATTATATTTTTCCTCACAAAAAACCAGACCTGTTGTCTCAATCGAATTTAATCTAGAGATACAGAGATCTAGAGACTAATCAAGGATATAATGCAAAATTGCCCTTATTTTACGGCCCAAAAGCCGACATTATATAACGCGAGTTAATCAGCCGATTATATTACAGTTCCGAACAATGACACACTGACCAGTAGCGGTCAATAATGGCGAACACATCGGGTCGTTCTTGTAATTGGGTGGCGTAAACAAAAAATATTTATTGGCAGAGGCCGTTGACCCGCGGGTCGCAAGTTGGCTCGTCGCCAACCGCTGAGAGCCCGTCGACAGATAAATTCGGGTGCCCGCTTTTGTGCACGTGTTATAAATAGAAGCATTCGTGAAAATGTACGAATACGACTTTTGACATTTTTAAGTGTAGCAAGGTGTAACTGAATAACAATACTGGAGTCACCTGTTTAATACTTGCAGCCGGACATTTTGCGATTAATTTGCTGCGATAAAATGTTCCAGATTACTGTTTTTTTTAAAGTGTTCAATATGCATGCATTTCATTATCAGCATCAGCTAATATACTTTATATGTTGATGAGAGCTTAATTGAAAGACACCGTTTCACCTGGAATTTGACTAGAAATTGACTAATGAAATATAGCCACTAAGACAATGAAAATGACGAAAACGGAAATAAAAAGCAGAAATATTTGCTTAATTAGGCCAAGTACTGTGATCTGGAGTGTGTATTCATTAATTATAAGTCATGGAAACTCGTATTACACAACTATTTATTCAAACTTTTTTCAGAAACTACGAAGGTACGTACCTTCGTAAACTACGAAGGTACGTACATATTACGTGTGAGCATATATTATTACTAACTGTACCTCGCGGTTTCCCCAGCTAAAAATGACAGACTTTCATAAAAACTTTCACCCCCCTTTCCACCACCTTAGGGGTAGAATTTCGGAAAATGTTTTCTTATTGGATGCCGCCTGTGTTCTTTGTATGATGTAGGCATAGGTTTCAGGTCTCTACGATCAGCGGTTTAGGCTGTGCGTTGATACGTCAGTTAGTCAGGACAAACCATCTTATATGTATAGATCTATCCCTGATATTAAATTCTCTAATCACCCATTAGGATTTCTCCGGGACAAAAATGACGTATCCTAGCATTCTTCAATATATTTTAACAAAAGCCCAGACATTGAGTCGGGCGAAAGTTTCCGATTTTATAAAGTTTCCTCTAAGAGCGTACTTAAAGTGACACAAACACAAAAGTATACTGTGCTACTTATTACTACAGACAGTTTCTTTCATGATCGAACTTAATTAAGTAAAATATGGAATTGAAAGAAAGAACTCTGCCATCAGCGCAGTGGGAACTTTTTCACACCGCTCGGATTAAATAACAGAACATAACATCACGCCTGTACACCCCGATGGGTTAGGTAGAGATATACTAATGTAGGTATGTATCTACATCCACGGTTCGTCGGTATGTTTTGGTCCCATGTAATAGTGGCTGAGACTATCGCCATTAACCGGGCACAAATCCAAACTCCATGATGCTACTGAGAATTTTATAGAAAAACCCAATAACACTTTGCTCGACCTGTAAATCGAACCTAGGACCCCTAGGGAGCAGTTGCAATCTAAGAAAAACTGCATACATTTCTTAACAGCTTTAGCTGTCAGCCCATAATAAGCCAGCCAGCGAAGCATAACATGCTATCGGGCCTATATCACATAGGGCTTACAGAGGTGTTTTGATGTCCCATGTCAGGTAGCGACCCTATTGCCAATTAACCGAGCACAAATCTGAACTTCGATGGTAATTATCTACAAGTGGCTGTGCCGTGGTAAGTTTTAAATATAAAAACTCGGTGTACAGACCGTTGGAGTAGTAAATAATAATAAGAAAAAATATTTGACATGCGCGGCTGTTTGCAGCGGCTAAATTCAGAAGCACACAGTTATTATATGCATACATAATCAACCCATTATACTTTCCCACTGCTGGGCACGGGTCTCCTCTTAGAATGAGAGGGATTACGCTATAGTCCACCACGCTGGCCTAGTGCGGGTTGGCAGACTTCACACGCCATCGAGAAAATCTCTCAGGCATGCAGGTTTCCTCACGAGTTTTCCTTCACCGTTTAAGCGCGTGACAATTAACTATTGAATACGTACATAATTTCGAAAAGTCAGAGGTGCGTGCCTTGGGTTTGAACTCGAGACCTTTGACTTCGCAGTCCAACGGTCATACCACTAGGCTATCATATATGCATACTGTAAATTATATTTAACTAGCGACCCGCCCGCGGTTTCACCCGCTCGGCCCCGTTCCTAAGAGTTGTAGCGTAATGTTAAATAGCTTAAAACCTTCCTCCTGAATCATTCTATGTATTAAAAAAACTCCGTTGCGTAGTTTTAAAGATTTAAGCATACATAGGGACGGATAGACAGCGACAGTAACTTTGTTTTATACTATGTAGTGATTCTGTAAATAAATATTTTAAAGACACTTTTTTTTATTCCTGATAGGTTTACGCTTGACCGATTTATGATGGACCGCGCTTGTCTAGTGAAACCGATTCACTCGTGATTTAAAGACACCCACATTATATCAATCAGGGAATATAACTTTTAATGTCAATGCTTATATTTTTTATGTAGATTATGTTGAATATTTATAAACCATATCCATAGACAGGTTCGAATAAACACAAAATGTATGTACTTGAATTGTTTGTATTTATTTTCATAATAAAGTTCAAAGCGCAAATATCTTCTAAAGCGACGAGGATATTGGAAAGTAAATAGCCCAAAGAAGTTATTGAGATAAAGTTAAAATGTAACATGGATATTGCAGTAAAACCACACGATCTATCCTCGTCTTACTGAATTGAAAACAAAATACTCTAGCAGAGTGAAACGTTTATGTATCAGTTATGCTCAACCTATGGCGAATTTTAGTTTGAAAATATTGGGAGAGATTCATATTCCGTATCACTTAAAAAAATATTAAGAATAAGTACGATTTTGCAATAAGATGTGTGACTATATGGTGACTGCCAACCACTAGACCAATGCAGACTGCAAAGCAAGGTCACCTGCATAAGGTCCTGAGTTATAGAGTCAGATTGAGCAAACCTTCAAAAACATTTTCCTAGTTTTGTCGTGTTTTTCTAGCAGGAAATTCTCAGTGGCGACGCCACCTTTTTTTGTGCGATTACAGTAGGCCCGCCTACTGTGGGATTTTATCGCCCCCTAATGTGCTCACCTTTGGCACAATATTGTGAGGATCTGGGAACTAATTTATTCTTTCGGAATCCTTCCACGCTTATAAACCCGTCTCAGCAATCCCTACCTTATTTCTGTGCACACGGCGGCACGTGACCATTACTTATCTCCACTATTGTGGCAACAACTTTAACGTGGGAGAGCAATGCTTCGGCACGAATGGGCCGGCTCGACCGGAGTGATACCACGGCCACACAGAAAACCGGCGCTAAACAACGGTTACGTTGTGTTTCGCCGAGTGAGTGAGGTTACCGGAGGCCCGATCCCCTTTTAAAAGGTCGGCAACACACTTGTGACTACTATGGTGTTGCGGGTGTCCATGGGCGGCGGTAATCGCTTATCATCAGGCGATCTGCTCGTTTGCCCTCCTATCACATAAAAAAAAAAACAAAAAATATATACCATGGAACTGTAAGTGTACATCAGTGCACCCTTGCCTAACCATTTGAAACCGACAAGCATGATGGTAATTTATTACGTGGATGACATAAAATTGACGATCTCTGGCTTAGAGTTAAGACGAATGGTAGTCGGCGCGTCTACCCTGTCTACGGCGTAGACGCTGCACAGCTACGATTGATGTCTTGCGATACTACGAGTTGAAGCATCTTTGCTATACAAGTTAAAGTTTATATATACTATCAATGAAAGCATTTTTATCTTTCGTCTCGTTTACTAGAATTGACGCGTGTTAAGACTCCGGCGGACCGAATTTCCCTACCAAACGTAATACACAAAAACAATTTAATCAAATTCTGTTATTATTCAGATTCCCATGTAAATATAGGTTCCTACTCTACCATTTCGTACAAAATACTTACTGGAAATAAACGTAAGAGAATGTAATTTTTGATAACTTTACAAAGTTTGGAATTTTCCAATCTAGTTTAATATCTATCAATTATTTATTTTCTTTTGCTCTTCTCTTTTCTTTTGCTGTCGATTACGTCAGGTTTTATTTATTTATTTATTTAATTATGCTCTGCCTACAGTTATTACAGTGGTGAATTATATGGTTGTCTTATGACTACTTAGAAATACTGCATTACTGCATAACCAATTACAGGCAAACACAACTTGCTCAATTTTATCCGATATTACGGACGGTGTACTTATGTCTAATTTAAAATAAGTTGACATATTAAAACAACAGCAAAATGTCACTGGGCATGATCAATTGGAGGGCGATCACTATTCCTTGAGAATCTTGCTAAGCTGTCTGCGTGAATGTCATACAAGTCGCTTCTCATATTGACGAGTTTACACAACCGTGGACTACGGGTTATGTCAAACATGTCAAGAAAAATAATGCATTTCGTTCTCATATATTACCGGCCCTTCCCCACTATTTTATTTAAGAAAGCTTTCTGAAAATATTTGTGTACCACATATTTCTGTAACCCTGTGTAAAAAGAAGTGTTAGTATAAAGTTTTAGAGGGGCCGCACCACATGATATTGGGTACATTTTGCGATTGGGAGAGACGAATGCTCCTATACATATTAAATAGCGCCATCCCTTTTTACCCGACTCCGCCAGAAGAAAGGTTATGTTTTTCGAGTATGTACCTATGTATGTATATTTTTTTGGCATGCTAAAGGGCTCGATGGATGCTTGAGAGACATCGATAGATTCGTCTCAATTGTGAGAGTGACACTGGGTATATGAAAAACTAAAAAGTGTAAATAAAAAAAATATAAAAATATGGAAACAAGATGAACAATCTCATGTAGTAGGAGGCATCGCCTTAAATTTAATTTCAAAGACCTAATGCCGTCGAATGCATGAGATTGGTCATCTTGTTTCTATCTTTTTTGGCAGTCGGGGTTTCTTTATTTAAAAAAAAAATCCACTACATTGTGGTACGGCCTCTGTTTCTATATCGGGTTGCGGCACATTGATGCATGGAACTGTCAGGGGCGCGCAGCCGCCGTGTGTTTCACAGACAGCTAACTAAACTGCTCAATAGTGCTGCATTTTTAACGTGAGCGTGCTTCAAATATATTGGTCGCTTTAAAAGGAAATTGGACGTGTATTGGAATATTTCTCTATGTATGCGAGGGCGATGAACTGTAACTTAAACTAGATCTTAAGTTTTAAATAAATAAAAAAATAAGTTGATTTTTGACAGTATTTTCTACTACATATATACTAAACCTGTCAGTCCCTTGTGTCATAGCACGATCATTCTGAATGAACAGGCTTGCTCCCCAGGAGTTTGACAGACTTAGTGAAATACCTCTTTAATTAATTATAGTTTCTATACTAACTTCTAAAATAACATAACATACCATAACTATCACTACTAACCCATTATATTGTCCCAGTGCTAGGCACGGGTTTCCGTAAAACCCGAAACACCACGCTAGCCTAATGCGGGTTGCCAAACTTCACACGCTGTCGAGAAAATCTCTCAGGCAGGCTATCACCATCACCATACTATGAACTAATGTACCTTCACCCAAAGTTCGCTGGGTGTTTAAGAGTCCGGCGGCGAGTCGTATACCGAAATAAATCGTAGTTCGTACTAAATCGACGATGACGCGAGTTCCATGATTTTTGTTCACCCAAAAAGTGCTCAACGCGGCTAGAGAAGCTTTCACTTCAATTATTGTAGTTCCAGAAAATTCATATAGCCAAGACACAAAACCTATTAAGAAGTGTGTCAAGCACGAGAAATTATTTTTTCTCCGGCGAAATATTATGCTGGCCACATTCCAGGAATTATAATACCTATGCAGACGATTTGGTAATGGAGCAAAATATGATGAGACTGCTGCCAAAACCGGGCTGTGCTTTCTTTTCATTTTTAATGCAACTCCATAGATTCAAATGATTCGTGAAGGAATCCATACTTCCATACAAATATTATAAATGTGAAAGTAACTCTGTCTTTCCGTTTGTTTGTTATGTTTTCACGTCTATGTATGTAAGTGTTTAGTTTAGTTTTAGTTTTAGTTTAGTTTTTTTTTTTTAAAGTTGCCCCACACTAGGATTTTCTCCTGTATCGTGGGTGCGTTTACAAACACAAATTCTCACATACACAAACGCCCAGACCCGGAACCTACCTGTAGATCATACAAATATTTGCTCCGTGTGGGGATCGAACCCACAACACGTGACGCAGAAGCCGATCGCTCAGCCGCTACGCCAAACGTGTCGTCAAACGTGTGTGATAACAACTACACTAATAGTAATACATTCTTAGTGGTAGCTCAAACTTCAAATTTGCGCTCTCTAATACTGGGATCTTAAGGGTCCGGCGAAGCTTGAATTGCCCACAAAAAACGTAATACCGAAATAAATCGTAATCCAGACAATATTCTAACAAATTATGTTATTATTCGGGTTTGGATACCGTTAATCTAGATTTCTACTGTACTATTTCGTCTACTACTACTTCACTGGAAATAAAAGGCCGGGAAATCGTTCCAAACTTGGTAAAGTTATCAAAATTTGCAGTCGCTTACATTTATTTCTATTTAAATGGAAGAGTAGGAACCTAGATTAATGCTATCGGAATCCGAATAATAGCAGAATTTGATTAAATTGTGTTTGAATTACGAATTATTTCAGTGTTACGTTTGTAAAAGAAATTCGATCCGCCAGACTCTTAAAGTGTTTAATTTTGCATAATCGAGGTAAATTTTCTACAGTGTGGGAAATAATTAATTATAAATGAAAGGAAGGTACTTGAGGAGGTTCTTGAAAGAATCTTCATTAGGGCTGTTCTGATGAATATAAATGATCGCCTAGCGCCCTATGCCTTTCACAGAATGAACTATACTGTGTAACATGCTTAACTCGCTGTATATCTCAAAAAAGGCTAGGCTTTGTGAGTTTTCATAGCAAGTTATAATTGGTGTACCAAAATCGTAATAGTCAGCAACCACGCTTTCTGTTTTATAAGGTAATTTAAAATCACGCTTGTATTCCCTGAAGAGTTAAGCAGAGATGTACTAATTTACATGCATAATTCGCCGGAATGTTTAGGTCCCATGTAATAGCAGGCAAGCCTATTTCCATTAACCGGGTACAAATCCCAAACTCCAACCTGCTATTTAGTTACCTACTACTTAATTTCATAGAAAAACTCAATAACACTTTTGTTCAACCTCGGAATCAAATCGCTTCGGTCTACTAAAATAATGAGGTAGTAATTGAAATCCATATTATTCTTTGACAGCACGTTTGACAGCTGCCAAAACTATTCCAGTCCAATTCCCTGCAACATTCACGAGTATTATATTTGTTTAGCGAGGCCAATATCCGTGGCTTCAAAACAAAAGTATGGGCAATATGTGCTATGATGTGGAAATATATGTCTGATTTATTTTGTTACGGAAGGGTTAGTCCCTCAAAACTTATTATGTGGTATTCAAACTTATATTTAAACGAGTTTGACTTATTATTGTGATTTGTTTGTAGTATGGTCTATGATAAGTAATATTGTACTAAGGATGAAGAAACAAACAAGAAAATCACGCGAGTGATAGGTACAAGAACATTATATACCTTAAGGTTCTTGGATACGTATCACTAATATTAAATGAATTAACAAACTTGATTAACTGACTTCAAAAAACGAGGAGGTGCTATGTTTGTCTGTATGTTTTTATGTATGTTCACCGATATTTCTGGTAGTTGTGGACCGATTTCAAAAATCCTTTTTTATATGAAAAAGTATACTCCCAAAGTGGTCCCATTCAAGTTTGGTGAAGATCTGATCACAAAATTTGGAATAAATGACAATAACACGTACCGACCGAATAAATCAAGATATCGTCTAGGCACGCAAACTTCTATTCGTCACTCAAAATATGAAAATAAAATAACTTTTAACAAAAATTAAAACCGTCATCAAAAATAATGTTAGGATTGTTCACAACACATTCGGAAGTCGGTAGCGAAAACAAAAAAATATACCATGTCGAATCCGAAACTGTTGTGCACCTAACATTATTTTTTTTAATTTTTGAAGACGGTTTTACCTTTTGATAAAAGTTATTTTATTTTGCATGATAATTATACGAGTAGTAGGCAGGATTATTATGCAAAATATTATGGAGCTGCCTCATTTGTCTAGTGGTCCTAAGAAGCGCGACTGCTACGCTAGAGGTCCTGGGTTCGATCCCCAGGTCGAGCAAAGTGTTATTGAGTTTTTCTATGAAATTCTCAGCAGCTCGGAGTCTGGATTTGTGCCCGGTTAAGGGCAATAGGCTCGCCCCCTATTACATGGGACCTAAAAATACCGGCGAACTATGGGTGTACATTAGTACGCCTCTGCCTACCCCTTCGGGGAATACAGGCGTGATGGTATGTTATGTTATATTATGGAGTATCCCAGTTTTATGGCATGAACATTAAATATCTATTGTTTTGCGCGTTAAATTAGTCGAGAACTTATTTATTGCTAGACACAAACCTCCTTTCAGTGGCCCAACTATACTTTATCTAGGTACGTATTACTTTTTATTTAGTAGAAAACTTAAGAAACATACATTTGTACATTTACAAAAATATAGCACCCACTGAATTCTGCCTAAAAACCAAAATGAAATGCAGGCCGAAAAACTTCTCATTTCCACACTAGGCCCGTTTGCATGTTCATTGACAATGCCAGGCCAATTACATAGTGGATCTGGCCCGGGACCGATCGAGGCCGAGGAGGAAAGCGGCGTAATTCGGGCCGTCACTACGCCCACCTGCAACCAATTACACTAGGGCTGTCGCATGATTAAAAATTAAATGGTTTTTGATTGAGCCGTTGTTTGTTAATGCACGCTTTTAACATGTTTAAAGTGGTCACCAATAGTGGGTTTATTTACTTTGTTACTGAATATAGTGATTGAATTTAACATGTTGTACGTTATTGTACCTTGCAGCTGCTTTTTTTATTCGTGACAGACATACGCTTGACCGCTGTCTTTTAAAAATACATATTCATAGATTTATATCGACGGGCTTAATAAAAGAAAAACATAATATACCATCATGCCTACATTCCCCACAAGGTTCGGCAGAGGTGTACTAAGGTACACACACAGTTCGCCGGTTCGTTTAGGTCCCAGGTAATAGGGGGCGAGCCTATTACCATTAATGCACACATCCCAAACTCAAATAAGCTGCTATTATTAAGAATTTCATAGAAAAACCCAACAACACTTTTCTCGACCTGGGAATCGAACTCATAATCACTAGCGGAGCAGTTGCGTGAGGACCACTAGACTAACGGGGCAGTTCATAGATCACAGGATCTATAAAAATATTTTTTTTTTACTAATATGCACCCAAAAATAATCTATACATTAATAAGTCTGTAGAAAAGTCGTGTCTGTAATTACAAGATAATTGTGAAAAATGGGTGAAGAAGACTAATTAAGCGATACTGAAGCCGAATTAAAGGTCTTTGGAAAAAATGTCTGTCTGTATGCATGTATGTATTTATATATGTATTATAACAAATATTATACTTCATTAAGAGTCCGGCGAAGCGAATTTCTCTTACAAATGTAATTCCGAAATAAATCGTAATTCAATCGCAATTTAATCAAATTCTGTTATTATTCGGATTCGGATACCGTTAATCTAGGTTCCTACGTTACCATTTTGTCCAAAATACTTCACTGAAAATAAATGTAAGCGAATGCAATTTTTGATAACTTTACCAAGTTTGGAACTATTTTTCGGTCTTTTATTTCCAGTGAACTAGTAGTAGACGAAATGGTACCGTAGGAACCTAGATTAATGGTATCCAAGTCCGAATAATAACATAATTTGATTGAATATTGTCTGGATTACGATTTATTTCGGAATTAAGTTTTTGTGGGCAATTCAAGCTCCGCCGGACCCTTAAGATGATTTTGTAAAATTACTGTTTTCAAAGTTGCGTACAACTCTAAATGTCCTCTATAACATTTGCTATGGCGGGCTTATTAAATGTTCTGGCTTGTTATAAAGTTTTAACAAGTTAAACCGAATTTCATGATTTTCAGCGTATAGGTAGGTATGTAGGTAATTTGGAGTAATGTGGAGCACCTGAAAATCAAACCATGATTTTCTGCTAATAAAAGCTCAAAGCTTATTAACAGAAAATCATAGATTGCCTAATTAGTCTAGTGGTCCCGAGCGCGACTGCTACCCTAGAGGTCTTGGGTTCGATCCCCAGGTCGAGCAAAGTGTTATTGGGTTTTCCTATGAAATTTTTAGTAGCAGCTCGGAGTCTGGACTTGTGCCCGGTTAATGGCAATAGGCTCGCCCCCTATTACATGGAACCTAAACATACCGGCGAACTGAGGCTGTACATTAGTACGCCTCTGCCTAACCCGTCGGGGAATACAGATGTGATAGTATGTTATGTAAAAGCTCAAAGCGAGTTAAAATACCGACTAAAACCAATTCCACTGTGTCTTTTAGAACTCAGAAAATTATAACATTTTATAATTAATATTTATTTCATAGCCTTTTAGGTTATCTGTAAGAGATCGCTATTAGCGATAAGACCGCCCATTGTACCTTTCTTTGACGTATAAAATTGTACTTTACCGTAGTTTTTTGGTGTGGAATAAAGAATAATAATAATAATAATCGTTCATTTACCAAATAAAGATTTACATTTTCTAAAATATACTTATGAACTACACAAGCCTGTCTCGTGGAGTCCAAGAGTCAAAAAAAAAATCAAAAAAATCAAAATCATTTATTAAATACTACATGACAAAATATTTGTTAGTAACAAAGTCTTACTTAAGTATATTATTTACATGACATTATGTGCCTGAACTAGGTAATCCTGTGTTTCAGGCGAGAAAAATACATATTAAGGCCTAAAATAATCACAAAGTCAGTATAACAAAATAAGTATAACAATAATAAACAAAAATAAACTAAAAAGAACACATAAATAAATGCTTACTTTAACACAATTAGCAATTTCTCTGTATCTTCGTAGGACATGCTTTGGAGGGCTTCCTGAAGAGTTTTTTTACAATTGTTATAATTGAGGGTATAAATATTCTTTATAGCGTTGAGTCTATTATAAAGAAGCGGCCCTAAAAAAACGTAAAATTTGGCTGTGAAAGCATGTTTAGTTCCTGTAGGTTGTGGGCAAACTATATCTTTCCGTCTTTTTTTTGTAAACTCAGCTGTGAAGGGAAGTGATGTGTGCTGTTTTAATACTATGGTCATTATGAATAGCTGTCGAACAGTTAGTACTCTGCAGGATTTATACAGGAGGTTAGTGGGAAAAAGGAAAGGGCGAAATGTGGACACCTTGAGAATCGCTCTTTGTGCTCTTTCAATAGTTAGTAATAAAGTTTTACCCGCACCACCCCATGATGTAATGCAATAGGTTAGTAATGATTGACAAAGCGCAAAGTAAACTTGCCTAATTATCTTTGGGTCAGCTATATAACGTAACTTTTTAAAGGCAAATATCAACTTCCGCACTTTACTACATAAAACCCCAATATGCAGTTTGAATGAGAGAGTTTCATCTATTATGACACCTAGGTATTTTATGTTATTGGTAATTTTAATATGAGGACATATACAGTGCTTATCACTGGGTTCCCCACAATGATGAGCATACAATTTTGGGTTAGTTTCAGATGATGTTAGTTTGCGCATTGAAAACTTAATGTAATTAGTCTTTTCTGCATTTAGTGTTAGTAAATTTTGCTGAAGCCATTTATTAACAATATTGAATCCGCATTGCGCATGCCTGTAGACTTCTTTTTCTGAATCAGCCGAAAAAAGGAGGGCAGTGTCGTCAGCATATGAAATGATTAAGCCATGGTCTAGTTTTTGGTCGCAAAGGTCATTTATGTAGACCAGAAAGAGCGTAGGGCCTAAAATACTTCCTTGTGGGGTACCAAAAGACGTATTTTTTGCATCAACGCTCAGGACATTGCCTATTTTTACGCGTTGGGAACGTGTTTCTAAATAGCTACTAAAGAGTTTTAGTTGGGTGCCTCTTATACCTAAAGTTTCAAGCTTGCGCAACAGAAAAGGAATGGAAATTGAGTCAAAAGCTTTGGCAAGGTCCAGAAAAATCCCTAATGTGTGTTTACCTTTATCAAGTTCTTGGGCTATATGGTTAGTCAAATGATGTACTGCATCGGAAGTTGATAATTTAGATCTAAATCCAAACTGCCTCTTAGACAAAATCGATTTGTCTTCCAAATACTTTACTAATCGTTTATTTATAATTTTTTCTAATATTTTAGACATGGCAGGTAGCAAGGAAATAGGTCGGTAATTTGTGATTTGGTCTTTACTGCCGGATTTATGAATTGGTATAATAATAGCTTTTTTGAGACACTTTGGAAATAGTCCTTCTGATAAACATTTTTGAAAGATATATGTCAGTGGAGGAACCAAGATTTTTCTAAAACGTTTAATAATTTTTGTGGGTATATTATCCCATCCAACTGCACAGTCGTCTTTTAAACTCATGATTATCCTTTCTACCTCATATTCGTCAGTATCTAGCAACACAAAAGATGATAAGTTAGTGCTATTACTCGTAGTAGAAGGAATGCTATTAAAGTACGGTGATTGGCCTTGAATTTTCTCAGCAAGACACTTACCAACATTAATAAAGAAATTATTTGCAATGTTGGCAGATGTCAATTGCGATGAGTGTGCTTGCAATAAACCTAAGGGTGATTCATGCTGTGTTGACGAGTATGTTGCATTTTTAATATATTTCCAGATTTTTTTACTATTAGTTCCAGCCTTTTCCAGTTGAGTTTTATCGTAATTGGTTTTTAATTTTCGTAGAAGGTCATTACAAAAATTACGATATCTTCTGTATGTTAATTGCAATTGTGAATTATTTGGATTAGTTTTAGCCTTCATATGCAGTTTATCTCTATGTTTCATGCAGCGAATGAGGCCTGGTGTAATCCATGGCTTTATGTTATAACTTTTGTTACTCAAATAAATATTGGTTGTATTTATTTTTATTGCGTTTGAAACTTTTTCTATTAAATATGACATACAGAATTCTGGATCAGCGGAATTGTAAACGAGGCCAAAGTCGATGTTGCGTAAATCTTCTTCAAGTTTGTTTATATTTAATTTAGACATGGTCCGAGTGCATTCTTGTTTACGTAATTTACAATTTAAGGTTAGTAGGGCAGCATTATGATCGGTTACTGACGAGTTAATAACAAGTGCAAGTGAGGGAAAATGTGATTTAAGTATGATATGATCCAAACAGGAACCGCTTTGATGTGTAGGAAGCGTATGCGCGGGAAGCAACCCATGAAAAGAGCATAAATTGAGGTAGTCATGAGTAGCTGCATCAGCGCTTTCTGGAGAAATATTTATATTAATATCGCCGATTAAAATTATGTTTTTGAAGGATGATAAGTTTTGCAAAGTATCATTTAGAGAGTCAAAAAAGTTATTTAAATTTTTAAATGAGGGTGGTCTATACAAAGCTAATATTGCTAACTCTGATCCAATTTTGATAAGCAATCGGTTGCACTCGTGCAAAATTGGTTCCTCGACTGAGACATTTAGGTGATGTTTCACATAAACCACCACCCCATCATTCTGATTGTAATTTATATTACTCTTGTACATATGATAATCCGGCATTAGTGGTATGTTATATTTTTTGGCGAGCCAACACTCAGTCAAAACGATAACATCACTATTTACATTTAGTCTTTGTTGAAAGGTACTAAAATTGTCAAAATTCTTAAAAATACTGCGGATATTTTGTGTTAGTATGGTTAGTGGTTTGCTGAAAGAGGAAACATATTGTTTACAGTTTTCAACTTCACAAGCCTTAGACTCGGATAAAGAGAAATTATCTAAGTCATTAATAAAATCGTTAATCATAATTATCTAAAAGTAAGTAGAAAAAATAAAAAAAAAAATAAAAAATAAAACGAAAAGTAAAGAGGTCAAAAAAAAAACCTCTCTCTGGCGCTCTTAGGCGCCTTCATAATTGATTGAGTTAATATACCTCTTTTCAGCCATTATTTTCGCCGGACAGTCAGTGGCGCCTGTAATGTGATTACTTGGCTTCTTGAAATGCAAGCAAGTAGCGCATTTGGGTTCTCCTGTCTTCTTCGGGCACTCCTTTATTGAGTGACCTTGTTCTCCACAGTGCCCGCAGGTATAAGTTGTCTGCCGACATGACTTGGCCGCATGACCATACTGCTGGCACTTAAAACATCTGGTAACCAAAGTGAAGTCTCTGACAGGACAAGATGACCAATTCACAAATACTCTATCTCTTGTGATAAGGGCTTTGCGTACGGCTGCGGGAACTTCTATTATATAATTACAGGTCTCAGCGTCTCTCTTCCCAGACTTGTGACTTAACTTAATTGAGGTCAAAAATGTCTGAAGAGTGGAATCCAGAAGTTTGTCGGCTAAATTTTGGTGGTACAAGCAGGTAAAAACTTCCTTTTCTTGCATAGCCGTGGGCACTCCTATAACTACTACTCTAGGCTTACGCTTATGAGGTTCGTCGATCGTAAGGCCAGAGTTTGTCAGTTGCACCGATTCCTTTAACTTAATGATGTCATCCTTAGTATCTGTGCTGATTATGACCCCACCGTTCCTTGTTTTGCGCAGGCCTCTCACGTGCAATTTCATTTGTTCTGGACAGATGATTTTTTGGACAAGAGATTTTGTCTCCTCACTGGTTTTCAATTTGTCATTGGGGTAAATGGCCACTGAGCTTAAATTTATGGGCTGAATAAAATTGTTGGTACCTTTTCGAACCATGTCTGCGAAGGAGATTTCCTTGGCAGGTTTCGACGTCTCTTCAATACTCTGCTTAAGGTCCTGTATTCTCTGTGACAAATCAAGTTGGTCTTGGAGGGTTTTAATGGAGGAATGAGCTTGGACGGTCTTCAGTTTGAGGGATTGGTATTGTACAGCCATCTGCGATGTACCGTGACTCACTTTGCGGCATAAAGAATTGATGCGCAACTTCTGGTCCGAGTTTAATTTTCCCTCTGCTGCGATGTTACATACCTCACTCAGGCAGTGCTCAATGGACGACATCCAGTTTTGAATTTCTGGAGTTGAAATTACTTCAAGGACATCATCCCCTTGATTTGGTACTTTAGGACAAGATGCGGGTACCGGGGAGGGCGTAGGAGGCGGGGTGCGAGCAGTCCTGCCACTCCGGTTGAAGGGACTATTCTCCATTATAAATATTAGTTATTTACTTTTCCTACACTGAACATTTCTTCAAATAAACTTTATTCATGTTATACGTAATGCACGACACAGTTTATGTTATTTCCGGATTGTCGGTAAAACAAGGTCACGATTCAACAAGTGATTATTTATTTATTTTAATAATTATACGACACGTCTGTTCTCAGTGACGAATGTCTATTATAGAAGGAGAGTGGTATTACCATAACTATATTAGTAAAATTCTGAGACAATACTAAAGATTATTATGTTGAATGAATATTCTATTCTTTAAACTTTCTTTTAAAGAAATTACTAAAAAATACAATACAAAAACTTAATGTTTTATATTAAACTAGCTTTTTGCCCGCGGCTTCGTCCGCGTGGAATAGTTACTTTGTTCCATATGAACTTTCATCCTCTATTTTATCCCCTTGTAGGTAGAATTTATCAAAATCCTTTCTTAGCGGATGCCTACGTCATAACATCTGCCTGCATGCCAAATTTCAGCCTGATCCCTCCAGTGGTTTGGGCTGTGCGTTGATAGATCACTATATCAGTCAGTCACCTTTGTGTTATATATATATTTAGATAGTTCCGGACAAATATTAAAAAAATATGATTCAATCTATAGATTAAGAAAAAAAAATTCGGAATCCGACCTTGAATCCTCTGAAATAAATTTGGATACCCTAAAAACTATTTTGAATTGACCTCTTACATAAATATTATATATAAGTAAATATATAGTTTTGTAAATCATTCAATAAACACCTTTATGTACTCCATGTAAAGGTTGTTTTAAATATAAAAGAGGGTTCAAGGAATTCTAGTGGTTGGTATTTGATAAACAAAGTTGAAATTTTGTGAGAATACTACATTGATCTTTTGGTCAATGTGATTTAAGCCATCAATCCCAAAAGATAAAGAAATAATTTTTTTATATATTTTCTGTTAAGAGACTACACTCGACTATACTCTTGAAATTGGCAGGTACCCTTTTTTTGTATAACCCTTTGTACTTGTCATGATTGATGCATGTAATTTGAATTTCTGAATAATTTTAGGGTCCCATCCGTCGCGTTCTTTGTTATAAATCCTTGACAGATATATAATTTCCGACCAGGAGAGTCCAATGAACTTTGACCGACCTAGAAATAGAATCCAGAACATTCACTCTCTGCAGTCGAACTAGATCCGCTAGATGGCTAGATCGATGAAGAATTGAGATTGACACCGAAGCATATATTTATCTAGCTTTAAAGGTGACAATTCTCCTGAATATAAGTATGGTTTTTTTTCGGGGATAACCCTGTTGTTTTAATAACTGGCTTTTACGAGTCTTTCTTTTATTTATTCCGAAGATATACTTACTACTAACCGCATGAACTCAGCTTTTTTTCTATTAAAGTATATTTTTACACTTAATCATTTGATTTTAATTGAAACTAATTGAGACGGATCTTAAACGGCCCCAGAACTTTACCCAGGGTTATAAATTACGTAGTCGAACGCGGTATTTCATTGGAGTAGACACCGTGGTACGTGATGGAAATCCAAAATGTTCCCACAGCACATTTTGGCTAAATATTGCTCTCATCACAGCCTTTTGTCATGCAAATCATGATTTGCACTAATATTCCTGCGGTAGGTTACTTTCACATACGTAACCCCTCAGGACAGGAAGAATTGTATATATTCTATTAGGTTGAAGCATGTAAACCTTAATAACATCGCCACACGTTATTCCAGAAACTAATAATAATAATTATTGTTACGTATTTACACAGGGTTATTTTTCAATGGCCGGTCAAATTTACAGAGGCTGTTCAGAATAAAATACGAAATAAAAAAGTTAAAATATTTCTTTTTTCACAAGATTTTTGATTCCTATCCGCCTCTAATTACAGAACGCGTGGATATAGTTACCACCAGACAATTCAGAACCTAGATGGCAAACATTACTACATACCTAAGTTTGACATGGCACGCACACGATCATTAATCCGCAATTTATATGAATTTAGATGTTTTTCAGACATTTTCAAATGAATATTTTTACCATATTATAATGTGTTAATTTGACAATAATGTTTTATTTTTCGCGTTTATGGCAGTTGGTGTTGCTTGTGGCAGTACTTGCAAGTGCTTGTGCTTGTAGCAGTGTTTTTTTTATTGATTATGTCGGTAAACAAGCACATGAGCCACGTTACGTAGTCTCTTTCGACTTTTGCACGTAAGAGCCAGTTCCCTACACTGGCTCTTACGTGCAAAAGTCGAAACACTCACCAAGGGGCGACAGTCTCCGACATGAGGGTGGTCACCAGCCAGTCAGACCTCAAAAGGTTCTACCACTGAGCAACAGTGTGTAGGGATCTAGCCCAATGAGAAGTAAATAAAGTAAATTATAGACGAACAGACAACGCACAGCCTTAATTGATGGAGCATGTAATTTGACTTTAGTGATGAAGAATCATGGCCCCTGGATGTCCTAAGATGGACCTCAGTATAGTTTAGCTCAAGCTCACATGATTGAAGAAGAATTTACTGTAATTACAATTTGACTTCAAGCGCTATGCTACCGCTAAAAGAAAAGTTATCTATTTGATTCAAAATTTCTGCAAATTTTCTCATTGGCGCTGCGCTTGGTGCAAAGCAAATATTTGCCAAGTTATCTGGCATCGGTGAGAGGTGAGATAATATTATTTTTAGCCCGTCCTCTCTCGTGTAGGCTTTTAGACTGTGTGTTATATATTATAGTTGTTATGTAGCTTTGTATGTTGGTTTAATATCCCAGGCAATTATGAAATTTGCTCTAAAGTACCCGAGTTGGACGTATTTTTTGGTTCCTGTATGAGGTTTAAAAAGATATTGCGTGTTCATCTCAGTAGTATTCCTTAGAGTAGAATTACTTTGATGCTGATGTTAATTGTTTTATTTATTATTTTATAAATTGCAAGTACATACTTATTACATTTTTATTTAAAACATTACTAAATGATGTTGCTACTTTGAATGTTGTGTATACGTATAATTGGCATACACATTCGATTTTGTACCTCTAATGCGTTTCATTCATAATGCACGTTGTATATGCAGCTGTCACATCTGTCGGAGAACTAACAAATGCGGGAGTAAACGAGTTTTCGAATGGAGACCGCGTCTAGGCAAACGTAGCGTAGGGCGCCCGCCGGCCAGGTGGAGTGACGACTTGCCGAAGGCAGCTGGCAGCGACTGGATGAGAAAGGCCGAAGATCGGGCTCTGTGGCGTTCACTAGGAGAGGCCTACGTCCAGCAGTGGACGAATATAGGCTGATGATGATGATGATATGCAGTTGGTATACCTTTATTATATAAATAAAAACTAAACTAAGTATTTAAAATATTTTGTCAAATGAAACTTGATTGAACTTGATCTTTTTCTTGATGAGCAACGTTTAGTTAAACCTATTAAGAGTAGAAAACATTAGCAATAGAAGCGCTCCTTATGAGATGGGACCTCCAAAAACTTTATCATCGTTAGAGTAGTGGTCCTGAGCGCGACTGTTACGTTAGAGGCCCTGGATTCGATTTCCAGGTCGAGCAAAGTGTAATTGGGTTTTTCTATTTTCTCAGTAGCAGCTCGGAGTTTGTAATTTGTGCCCGGTTAATGGCAATAGGCTCGTCCCCTATTACATGGGAGTTCCTCTACCTAATCCTTCGGGGAATACCGGCGTGATGGTATGTTATGTTAATAACTTTAGCTGCTCCAACTGTAGAGGTTAAAATTGTTTGCACCTTACGGCTATTTCACAATTTTTCTTTATTGTAAAGAATTTTCATGATACAAGAATAATTTTAACATAAAACGGATGACTTCAAGATTCGCGTAAGCACCACTGCAGCCAGCTCATTTCCTTTAGTTGAAATTTATGACTAGCCTGGATGATGAAGATGCATTTGGCTGTGCTGCAATGCACTTCGCCGCATTGTGGTAGTACTTACGCTATATTATATGTGCTATTTATTAAATGTATACATATTATGTGGGCGTAGTGATGGCATCATCCAATTTTACGAAAAATCCCCATAAGGGTCCGGCGCAGCTTGAATTACCCACAAAAACGTAATACCGAATCCATACAATATTCTCACAAATTATGTTAGTATTCGGATTTGGATACCGTTAATCTAGGTTCCTACGATGCTATTTCGTCTACTACTATTTCAATGGAAATAAAAGACCGGAAAATCGTTCCAAACTGAGAAAGTTATCAAAAATTGCGTTCGCTTACATTTATTTCTAGTGAAGTATTTTGGATGAAATGGAATAGTAGGAACCTAGATTAACGGTATCGGAATCCGAACAATAATAGAATTTGATTAAATTGTGTTTGGAATACGATTTATTTCGGTATTACGTTTGTGAGAGAAATTCGGTCCGCCGGACTCTTAACATGTCTATTTACCAACGTATATAATAAGGCAACGGCAAAATAATAAAGTTACGTCTCAAAAACGAAGAAATTTCATCACAATATGAATTATATAAAAACTACTATCATTAGTAATGAGTACTTTTATATTGCTTGATATGTGCGTGAGTGTCCAAATTCAAATAACTAATAAATTGATATAAGTAATGATTCATCCAACAGGTGTATATTTTGTAATTTGTAGGTACTTAATATGTGCTTGTTAAACATCGATTAAAAACCTTTATCCCTCATTTGAATTAGTAAGAAATCATTTACATGTTCAAAAATGCCACCTAGCAACAAAAACTAACATTTTCAGCAGAGATATCTTCTATCTATACTTATAATAAATCTGTAGAGAGGTCATTTCTGTACATGAAATATATTTCCAAAATAACTATCAGCGGGTGATTAGTGATCGATACTGACGCCAAAAATGCAATCAGTAAAATTTTTGTCTGTCTGTCTGTCTGTATGTTCGTTATAGAAACAAAAACCACTCGACGGATTTCAACGAAATTTGGTACAATTGTTCTTCATACTCCTGGGCAGGTTATAGTATACTTTTCATCACGCTACGATCAATAGGAGCAGAGCAGTGAAGGGAAATGTTGGGAAAATGAGTGATTCATGAGAAAGGTTTCAAGCTATAAAACATCACGCTACAACCCTTAGGAACGGGGCAACGCAGGTGAAACCGCGGGCGAAGAACTAGGGAACAAAGTAACTATTCCACGCGGACGAAGTCGCTGGCAAAAGCTAGTTCAAAATATAATCGTGAAATATTATGAGCCGTAGCCTTCAGATTTATACCTATATCATTATACTGTCAAACGTTCATGGAGAAGTTACGTAAGGGGTAAAGAGACACCCTTAATCGAATATTTACGTCGCGTCAGGAATTCCTGCCAAGTGTGATGGATGACGTCACCTATATCATTTCTTAAGGCCACACATAATACACGTGCAGACCGATGCGGAACAGCAGTATCTACGTTTTCTTCTTCTTTACGTATCGACAGAAAATGGTAAGGAAGAGCAAAGTAAAGAAATAAATGGAAACATTAAACTTGATTGATCCAGTACTCCACTACGCGCACAGCATTTTCTGTAGCTGCTATTAGGTCTTAAGGGTCCGGCGGAGCGTGAATTGCCAACAAAAACGCAATACCGAAATAAATCGTAATCCAGACAATATTCTATCAAATTATGTTATCATTCGGATTTAGATACTATTAATCTAGGTTCCTACGATCCTATTTCGTCTGCTACTACTTCACTGAAATTAAAAAACCGGAAAATCGTTCCAAACTTTGTAAAGTTATCAAAAATTGCATTCGCTTACAATTATTTCCAGTGAAGTATTTTGGACGAAATAGGATCGTAGGAACCTAGACTAACAGTATCTAAATCCGAATAATAACATGATTTGATAGAATATTGTCTGGATTACGATTTATTTCCGTATTACTTTTGTGAGAGAAAATCGGTCCGCCGGACTCTTAATATGTACACGTGTCAGAGTACGCTGGGTATGATGAAATATGGTCTATATCTTCCACTGCACCACACTGTATCTGTAAGGTATTATATGCGTATTTTTGTGCTATTGCACCGTACTCTGATGTTGAAGCGGTGAGGCTAATCCACTCACGTTCTACACACGAATCACAGTGACACCCCTCTAACAGATTCATAAATTAGAACTGCTAATGTTCCATATTGGTCCCGAACATATTTTCTACGCGCATTCTGTGTCATCTAACCTTTAGGCATAATATAAGCAAACGAAGATTTCGCAACATATTTTTTTTTTATTCTTTTGGAGCTGGCGCGAATTAAGTGTCGCTGACGTAATATTACGGGCTTTTGGTAAATGAAGAATGTCAGGAAACGTATTATTTGAAATCGGCGAAGGTAGAACACATAACCTGGTAAGTGTCTAGGTGGAGTAGAATAACCAAACGGTCGCCAAGAATGGGCAAACTAAGCATCCACTATACGGTGGCAGGTGGCGATATTGGTCGATGATTCCGGAAAAATAGCGGCAAAACTTGTATGCGTTTGGATAGTGGATATGTTACTGTAAAAGCCCGAACTACGGCAAATTCTAAGATTTACCAACTCTGACTGGTAAAAGTCCAAATAAACCAGTTAGGTTTGTTATTACCTTTTTTTAAAAAATATAACCACCTAACCTAACCATGGTGGAACATTTGAATGGCGTTGTAAGCTTTTTTTTTAAAAAAAACCTAACAACCTAACCTAACCATGGTGGAACATTTATACCAGTCAGAGTTGGTAAATCTTAGAATTTGCCGTAGTTCGGGCTTTTACAGTAACAGATATACTACTCTAGATATCATAACATTATCTCTGTATAACATAACATACCATATAAAAATCGTGATTATCTTCTAACAATAAACTTCCGGATAAAATCCCCAGGAAATATCATAAAGATAAGATAAAATTATAATACTTAAAACCCACCACATTTAAACACAAAGACGTCTGTTAACTTCGAATACCAAGTTATAAATGGCCAGACACGCAGAAGAGGGGGGAATAAAGGCAATGTCACTCGCGGGGCTCTTTATAAGCCATTTTACAGGGTTACGTGTTTTTTAGCAGGACGGCCCCGGAACGGCGTTTTAAGTATAATTGTACAGTTTGAACATGCGGGGGTTGGACGGAAACTGTTAAAAAGGAATTATGATACATTTTGTGAGTGTTGAAGAGAATGTAACAGTTTTGGCTCGATTATGTGTATGAATTGTGTATGTGTATGAATATTTGACGACACGATTAGCGTAGCGGTTGAGCGATCAGCTTCTGCGCCACGTGTTGTGGATTCGATGGCCCCACACGGAGCAAATATTTGTATGATCTACAGGTAGTTGTTCCAGGTGAGAATTTGTATTTGTAAACGCACCCACGATACAGGAGAAAATCCTAGTGTGGGGCAAAGTTTTAAAAAAAATATTGACGAATGTTGTACGCTTCAGAAAATTACAAATCTTGTCAGGATTAACCCTTTTTTTGGTCTACAGGGGAAACCTTGAGGGTCTTCGGGGATTAGACCGGGGAATGAGGAATTCTTACTCACTAAAACCTCCCCATTAGCATACGGAAGAGGGTACTGTGAGAGATGACATAACCTACCTAACCTTGCCTAACGAGGTGATAGATCGCATACTGCAGAAAGTCTTATGTTTGTTACCTTTTGTCTCAAAATGTTATTTTGAAATGCGAAACCGCGAGTAACAGATAGTAAACCGGAAGACCAGCGTCGATTTGCTGTAACTGGCAATTCGGCATTATGCTGAGATTGGACCGATTTGTAAGGTTCAACCACCACAATTTAGTTGGTAAGTACCTACCTAGTTAATAATTTTCTTACTCTATTCAGGTGCCTTTTACAAATAAATATATTTTCTTTTCTTTTATTTTCTAAACCTTAAGTTAAAGTCCAAATCACTTTTATGTACTTTTTGAACTTCATTTTTACATTATAGACGGCCCGTCCTTCACCGCCTCCTAGAGTTTTTGCTGGGAAGAAGACTCACATAAAAAATATCTCCAAATTCCGGCCGATTCCTGCTTTCCAAAAACCACTGGAATGCTGGTCGTTGGAAAGCTAATGAGGCAAATGTAATTGGCTTAATAGAACACAATGGTGAAGGGTGAGTGGTTTTTAAATGGGTCAAATGTATTCAAAAAACGGTTTAAGCACATAAAACGTGGATGAGGGTTGGCGGAAGCTCTTATAAATAAATTATGTTACACGTTAAGAATGCTGTAATTAGGAGAGTGACTAATATTATGGCAATTAATGTGAATGTGAATATAAGAATGAAATATGTTTTTAGGCGGGTTTTAATTTACTGCCACAACGGTCCAGTAGTCATAAGTGAGGTATTAGATTCTCGGGGCGAGAAAATGTTTGAATTTTTTTGTAAGTTCGTTATTACTGTAGTTTGAATTCGTATCCGATTATATGGTATTAGGCTCGCCCCCTTTTATATAGCACCTGAAAACATACCAGTGAACTGTGGGTAACATAAGAAACCCTCTACCTTCTCCTTCGGGTAAAATATATATATTTTACCCGAAGGATAAGGTAGAGGGTTTAATTCCCGAGACGAGCCAAGTTAATAACAGCTTGGAGTTTGCTTTTGTGCCCAGTTAATGGCAATAAACTCGCCCTCTATTACATGGGATCTAAACATACCGATGAACTGTAGATGTACTTTAGTACACCTCTGCCTAACACGTCGGGGAACACAGGGTGATGACATGTTACATTTATCTTGCGTACCGCTGAAATATGAAATGCGCTTCCCGAGTGGATCTTCCTGGATAAATACTATCTGGGTGTCTTTAAATCACGAGTGAATCGGTTTCTTCTAGGCAACGGCGCTCCATCGTAGATCGCAGTGTCGCTTAATATCAGTCGAACTGGCGATCAAGCGTAAGCCTATCAAGAATAAAAAAAAACAATAAAAAAATACCAAAATCTAATTAGGAACTCGTAGAGAGGTCTACAATTTGGTCCGGCAACAAAGTTAGTCAATCCGTAATTGGATACTTCTGTATTTACTCGACCATTACTTGCGATTTTACTTCAGTGTGCCCAGAGTCCTATTCCGACCAATATTTATTTACTTGATTGCCACAATAAACAAAGATTTTGCCCGTCGAGTATAGCTTCAATAACATAAGTATTTTTCTCCCTTTATTTACCAAATACAAGACACCTAATTATTACAAATTGTAATGGATTTTTTCCTTCCTCGTTTTTTTTATGGTATAGGTGGGCAAACGAGCCTACGGATCGCCTGATGATAAGCGATTACCGCCGCCCATGGACATCATAGGAGTCATAAGTGCGTTGCCGACCTTTTAAAAGGGGATTGGGCCTCCGGTAACGTCACTCACTTGGCGAAACATAACGTAAGCATTGTTTAACGCCTGTTTTCTGTGAGGCCGTGATATCACTCCGGTCGAGCCGACCCATTCGTGCCGAAGCATGGCTCTCCAATATTGTTTCACATCGAGCCAAAGGTTGCTTGCGGATTGAATATGTTTGCATATGAATAGTGAGCTGATTGCAATGTCAGAACTGAAACCATTGCGATCAATTCTTATGCTGTAGGGTCACATACATGAAAATATAAACCTATTATTTTTCTATGAAAATGTTTCTAAATAACCATTATTTTCCTTGTGAAACTCTAAAAAATGCAGAACATAGTGTGCCATGTTCAAAATAATTCTACAAACGGTAAAATTTGAATAATGACGTCAATGTAATGGTCGGGTCTCACGAAATAAAATTTAGTTACATTTCTGTACGTATCCATTATTAACTTTAAGCATTCCGAATTTGAGTTCTCAGTTCCAATTTCCTCAGACATTTTTATCTAATAATGCAAATTGTACCAATGCTACTTGAAAAGGAAAAAACCTTAGTACATATGTACTTTGTAAAAAATATTAGTAATACGGCAAAAGATTCGAACACCAATAACACTTTGCTCGACCTGGAAATCAAACCCAGAATCACTACATTGTTTTTGTTATCTATTGGGTTTTTCTATGAAATGTTCCGTAGCATCTTGTCCGGTTAATGGCAGTAGGCTCGCCCCCACATTGGACCTAAACATACCGGAGACATGTGGGTGTACATTAGTACGCCTCTCCGTTGTACGTTAACGTAATGTGTGAAGGAATTTTTTTATGAAATATACTACACTACCGTTCCAGAAAGTCAGCAGTTTGTGAACACACTCTTGACAAGGCCCAGCATTACATCAGATTTGATAAAGCACAAGTCTTCGAAGAAGAAAATCGATTCCAGGATGGTTCGTGAGGAGAAACTAAAAAGCACCCTAATTTCAATAGAGAAGATGGCTGGGTCTTACCACCTGTTTGGAACCCCATGATATATTCTATTAAATCTAAAACCAAGCCCATAACTGCAAGATCAAAGGACACAGTGAGCTCGTTCTGCGTGAATCGGATCGCCAATGATTAACAAAAAATTTAAGGTAGCTGTTAGTAATTTTAACATTAAGACATCCAATAACTCAGTCTACCCGTGACCATGGATGCTGTAAAGGATCCGAAACGTCGGGAACCAAATAATATACGGGAGAAAGGGAGATAAAATCCGTAAAAAGTAGTTTTATTTCAATTACAAAAGTGTATGTAAATTAGTAGTGTGCAGTAGAGAACTGACACCGGCAACATTTATTTATAAAAAAAGTAACATGACATGACGTGGGCAAAATGCTAACCGTTGACCATGTATGCTACTTCAAAGACCGTTGATAATTCTTGCTGTATGATAGAAAAATACATAAAAAAATACTCCTTACACAATATCGATAACAAAAATAAACTCAAAAATGTACACGTACAATATTCAAATATTGCACCATTTTCGTTCAACCCAAATCGGATTTGAAAACAGTTTCGAAACTCGATTTCTTGCCGACGACTTTGAGCTAACTTTTTTCAGTAGCGAAATGTCACAGAATTATAATCTTTATTGTTATTAACGTTACACAATATGACTTTCAGAAGTATCTAATACACAGGTATTCGCAAAAGACCTTTAAGACAATTCAAAATTAAATGGAAGCTCTAGTTAATTTTAAAGTATATTGTAGATTTTATTTTGAATTATCTAGAATACTTATTATTTGTTTCCTATCGTGTGATATTTTGATTGAGACGTTTATTATTCGTATTACTGGCATTCAATTAATTTATTGGTATTAAACATATGATATTTAATTTTGAGGCAAATTATTTAAAATTCAGTGGTCTATTTTGATATGTTTGTTTGTACGGCCATAATAACCCCCCTAGTGTTACAAGCGTCCATAGGTACGGTATGTTAGCGGTAAATACGGTCACCGATTACCATCAGGCGGGCCGTATGCTTGTTTACCACCTTAGTGGTAGAAAAAAAATGTTTACATACAACGGCGAAACACATTTTACTGTACTTAGAGATTATAAGAACTTTTGTGACACAGTTCCTGCGATTAAATGTCTGTCCTATTCAGTATTCTGTAAAGCATATTTTTATTTATCTATGCCTGCAATTAAAACCGCGTTCTGGCAAAAACTACCTGTATAATTGACTAATCCAGCATTCGGTTCTGTAGCGAGAAATAAAAACAATACGAATTGTTAATTACGTCATTAATTTTTTTTTGGTATAAAATTCATGACTACCTGTTAAGCCGTTAAAGAGACAAAATACAAATTAGGTAAAAAAAGGTCTATTTACTTCAATTATTATCCAAAATTGGGGCAAATTTATAAAAATTTTAAACAATACAATTTGTTTGTGATGACCTTAAGTATAATATATATTTTTGATATGGCAAACGCACATAAGGATTCCACTAGAAACTTCTTTAAAGCTAGGGTGTTTTTTTGGATTTGAGCGATGTAATGCCCTTAACTCTGTATCAACAATGGACTTGAATGCATCGAAACTTTGTTCTCGGTGTCTGAATAATTTCGTAACTAACTGTCGAGTAAGCAATCCGGACTTAATTGTACACGGATATAGAGTTACGCCATAATGCTGTTTATACTATCGAATAGGTATGTAGTGTATCAACATTGTGCAACAGAGTAGCAAGTGCTTGTCCACAACTTATATGTAAATATAGTCTCAATTTCCAAACAAACAAAAATAGGGATGTTATTTTTGTTATTCGTATAGGCTTACGTTTGACCGCCAGTTCGCCTGATATTAAGCGATACTGCGATTATTTATTGTTATTTCACTAAAATAACATCCCTATTTTATTTGCAAGCAATTCTTGTAATCAACTTAATACGGAAACTTTCTTTTCTTTCATCATTATTGATTGATTTGAATATTACGTTTGTCTGCAGTATTGTCTTTCTCTTCTCATTGTTACAATACGACAAACAAGCGTACCTACGGGCTGCGCGATGGTAAGCGGCAACCGCAGCAATCATAAACAAAATCAAGTCAGCAAGATTTTTTTTATGGGATAGGGGGACAAACGCCCAGCCGGATCGCCTGATGGTAAGCGATTACCGCCACCCATGGACACCCGCAACACCAGAGGAGTCACAATTGCGTTGCCCGCCTTTTAAAAGGGGATTGGCCATATTGTTTCTAGCAAAATTAAGACAAGTGATATTATTCACTTTAAATGCTATATTACGTGTATCTTAGAAAACACAACAAAAAATATTTTTTTTAAAGTTCAAAGTTTAAAAAGTGTCGTTATGACAATACTTACCTATAAATATGGCGCACGCTTCACGCGTTTAAAGAAAACAAAAATATTGTCTTGTAATTTTAAGATTAAGTCGTCTCCAGTCTAAGATATTGTATTTATTAAGATCCCGTCTGCTTCTACGCATAATATATCTTGGTAATGATCTAGATATGACGTCACTTTGCTATTCAAAGTCAAGTGCGGGTAAGGGTTGTCACTTACCGTGCAAAATCGGGACAGATTTACGAGTACCAACATACATTTTATACGAGAATAAGGCCCGTCATATTTGATCTGGTAGGTATTTTAGGAGTTACCGTGTTAATAAGGTATGCACATCTCTATTCCATGCTTATATAATAATTAATACGAAAGTAACTCTGTGTGTTTTTATCACGTTTTCACGCCTAAAAGGCTAAACAAATTTTGATGAATTTTGGTATGAAGATAGATTAGATCTGGAGAAAGACAGAAGCTAACATTTGTCTCAGTCTAGTGGTCGCAAACGCGGCTGTTGAGTGTGAGAGGTCCTGGGTTCAATTCCCATGTCGAGCAGTGTTATTTTTTATTTTTTTATAATTCACAAATTAATGGTACAGTCTGTTACAAATTAAGATAAACAAGTTAGAAGTAGTTCAAATTTAAATTACTAACAATAGATATTCAGATCTGATGCCCTAGCTAGGTTACAAGGTAGCCTGTATTAAGGACAATCAGCCCTCATATCCCAATAGTAAGATAAAAACAATGGTAAGACTGCAAGACAAAATTGAGCAAATTTCAACTATAATTATTGAGCAGTTATGAACTATTTAATAAAATTATCAGTAGCAGTAGCTTAGCGAGTTGTGTCCGATTAATGACAATAGCTTTTCCAGCTCACACGTGTTACATAAGATATAGCGGCGAATTATGAAAGTACAATCTGTACACCTCTGCCTTACCTTTCGGGGATGAAAGCGTTATGGCTTCAAGTTCATAAAACAAACAATAATAATATCTATCTCTAGCCGAGACTCCCTTAAACCCTCGCCTTGTATTTTAATCAGTATTTTCATTCAGTGATTTACGAGCTCTTCTCGCGTCGACGTCAGACGTTCGTGCTGCTATTAATCTGATCGCGCCGTCGATCAAGCTCTTGTACCAAGCTATATCGCGTCAAATCGCGTGATATTAATTTCGGAGCTTACCCTCCAAGGATGCCTGAAGAAGGTTATATTTTATATAACGAATATTGTACAGTCAACAGCACATTAAGTATCACAAACTGTCAAAGGAGATGGGATTTCTTTGTTGTTTTTTTGTTCACACGTGCGAAATATTAAATTGTAAAAATATGGGATAAAAAATAAAATAATTATTAGAAAGATTAATGATTTCCTTCATTTATAGTTTATTACAATGTTGCCAAATGAAACAAGTGTATCGATTTGTCGATGGATAATAAACTCTATTATTTGGAGATTAAATTAAAAATCGATTAAAGAAATTTTAGTTTTGGATACCGTATGTGGAAGAATATGAAAATTTAAAAGCAAAATGCTAAGTTTAATGTGGATTTAGACAGATTGATTCGCTATTGGTACTAAGCGCGACTGTTACGCTAGATGTCCTGGGTTCGAAAGTGTTATTGCGGATTTTTATGAGTTTCAGTAGTAGTTCGAGGTTTGGATTTGTGTCTAGTTAATGGCAATAGGATCGCCCCCTATTACACGAGACCTAAACATACCGGCGAACTATGGATGTACATTAGTACACCTCTGCCTAACCTTTCGAGGAATACAGGCGTTTAATATACGATTTACAGGAGCTAGATCACTGAAAGTTTGCATGCTGGTTCCTTTTGCACTGTAGCCGAGCACTAAGAAAGGATTTTTTGGAAATTCCACCCCTAAGGTGGTAAAAAGGAGAGTGAAAGATTGTATCCGCACACACTACCATGCGTGTGACATACACACACAAACATATATACATCTATACTATAATTATAAAGACGTAAAGTTTGTGGCGTTGTAGGGAATATCTCTGGATCTATGAACCAATTTTGAAAATTCTGATTCCATAGTACAGCTGTCATTCGCTGTTGACATTCTGACAATTGTTTTCTTCCATAAAAATGAGACTTAACAGATTTTATGATATGAAACCTCGATGGTGTATGTAAAGTGGGTACAGTATATTTTAGAAACGAAAATTCCATAAGAAAATTACTTTTTTACATGGGAGAGCCATGCTTCGGCACGAATGGGCCGGCTCGACCGGAGTGATACCACGGCCTCACAGAAAACTGGCGTTAAACAACGCTTACGTTGTGTTTTGCTGAGTGAGTGAGGATACCGGAGGCCCAATCCCCTTTTAAAAGGTCGGCAACGCACTTGTGACTCCTATGGTGTTGCGGGTGTCCATGGGCGGCGGTAATCGCTTACCATCAGGCGATCCGTTTGATCGTTTGCCCTCCTACCCCATAAAAAAATAGTACACAGGCGAAGCTGCGCACGGGAACTCTAGTATAGAGTAGTATAGTAGAACTCTATATATAATTATATAAAATCGTAACAAACAAACAGAAAGAGTAACTTTGTCATTTATAATGTCATCTATATTAATTATTTATAGCTTTTCATGTGGTTTACAATAAACTGCATTTAACATTTAGGGATGGACGTTATATTTGTGTGAGTTGTGAAGTAATTTTGTTGCAGCCGGTGCACACTGTCTCGTTTTGTTTTTACCCCGTATTTCAAAACGGGAGCAGATTTATTCCATTTTAAAGGAAATGCGATTTAAATTAGTTTTATACCGAAAATGTTACCTACAATAATTTTAAATGGATCTGAGCTACCATTGAGCGTAAAACACTCACATAAGTGACGAAGTATGAAGTATATTGTAGCATAACCCACATTAATATGTGTATCTTTTATATATTTTTTATTGACATAATTGTGTTGTTCAAATGTTTTTGTTGTGCGTGTGTTATTGGCCCATATGATGGTCGAGGGTACGTCAGTCTTCCTATTTCTCGCCATTTCCTTTCTCTTGAGTCCATCCAAAGGTTGTCTGTAAGAGATCGCTTTTAGCGATAAGACCGCCCATTGTACCATATTTTATTATTAATAACTTGTACTTGACATTCGGTTTTGGTGTGCAATAAAGAATATTATATCTATCTATCTATCTAAAGGGAGTAAATGTTGAAGTGACGGCTGATAAGGAAGAATGAAAGAAGACATGCTGCACCCCAAATAAATTGGGTCAAGACTAAAGCAGGAAGATGATGATGATGTGTTGAATAGATAGATAGAATATCTATAGATTTTTAACGTGGGAGAGCCATGCTTCGCCACGATTGGGCCGGCTCGACCGGAGTGATACCACGGCCTCACAGAAAACCGGCATCAAACAACGCTTACGTTGTGTTTCGTCGAGTGAGTGAGGTTATCGGAAGCCCAATCCCCTTTTAAAAGGCGAGCAACGCACTTGTGACTCCTTTGGTGTTACGGGTGTTCATGGGCGGCAGTAATCGCTTACCATCAGGCGATCCGTCTGCTCCAATTTAAATGAATTATTATTAATTTAATTAAATTATTATATTTAGAATTTTCATTTAAATCGTTTTCGTTTTATTTATTTAAATTGGTTCGAATTAAGCAACAGAACAATAACAGACAGACACACAGACAGAGTTACATTCGCATTTATAATATTAGTTTGGAAATATACTCAACGCATCGCAAACCTGTTTCTTAGTTTAATTTATGGTCATCAACACAAATCTAGTCAATTAAGTCTATTTATATATCGCCTAAAGGCCTAATTAAGGTACAAAAGAGAGCTCCTAATCAAGCAAAAACAAATCTAGCAGCTCAAAGGCCTATTTAAAGCCCTTAAACAAACAGATGACTGTCTGAAAACGCGTCAGTAGAGTTCGGAGGCACCTTTTGTCTTTCTCCCCTCACTCTTCTCATTAATCTTTCATTCAGGCGCTGTCTACAAAGGCCGAAAGAAATACTGTCGGGACTGCTAAAACGTCACATCGATACGCAAGCAAAAAGGTTACTATGATGCCATGAAATAACTTGACACACCTCTTTGGAATAATGTCAAAATTGGCGGGCATCTTGGCGGGAATGTATATTCGTTTCTTTTTGAAATTTTGATTCTTTTTAGCGTTTTTTTTAGGAAATAGCGTAGTGTTGTATTTTACGTTGTAAAATAAGTCTAGGGGGTTACTATATAAAATTTTACACATTATAATAACAAAGAAAATGAACATAACATTGCTTCTACAGAATAAAATGTTTATTGAGCATGATAAATTAAAGTTCAATTTCCAATGTCACGTGCAGAATTGATGGTCGCTCCCCAACTTACATTTAAGGTAGAAAGGAAACTAAGTTAAGAATAAGTAGGTATAGCTCTCTTAGAATAATCAAGAGTTTCCGCTCCGTCTTTCCTGTCCCTTTTTTCACACAAATGGCACACTATAAATCACTCCTTGTCACTATAAATTTAGGACACCGTTATGCATTTAATAAAATAAATATTAGATTTGTAAGACCAATCATTATCAATCTGTACCATTAGTCTAGTGGTCCCGAGCGCCACTGCTACGGTAGAGGTACTGGATTATATTCCCAGGTTAAGTGAAGAGTTATTTTCTTTTTTATAATTATTTGTTTGTGGCTATTATTATTGATAGTATCACTGCGACCGCTGTCTGTCTATTGTGATCGCCACTGGTCGAGTTAGAGGTCACCGCTGATTCCTACAGCTACTATGAATTGCAGGATTTTTTTAAGAGGTAAGCTCCTTTATTTCACCCGGGCTTAAGGTGTGTTTCCCTAGATGAACACTATGCTTGTGTATAAAGCGTTATTAGGTTTTCCTATGAAATTCTCAGAAGCAGCTCAGTTTTGATTTGTGCTCCGTTGATGGCAATAGGGTCGCCCCCTTACATGGGACCTAAACATACTCGGCGTGATAGTATGTTATGTTATAAGTAAAGTATTAGATAAATTAGATAATTTGGACTGAAAAAATAAACTAAATACATAGTTTTAAAGTTAATATTAGTCAAGGAAAAATTCGACCGCGGGCAGGATTCGAACCTGCGTCTTCTGGTTAGATACACCAGACGCTATAACCTGTAAGCCACTAAGAGCCTCTATGACACTTTATAGTCTTAGCAGGGAAAATGCAAAAAAAATATCACAAAAACATAACTAAGTCGTTTTTTGTTATGGGATAGGAGGGCAAACAAGCAGACGGATCACCTGATGGTAAGCGATTACCGCCGCCCATGGACACCCGCAACACCAGAAGAGGAGTCACAAGTGCGTTGCCGACCTTTTAAAAGAGGATTGGGCCTCCGGTAACCTCACTCACTCGACGAAACACAACGTAAGCGTTGTTTAACGCCGGTTTTCTGTGAGGCCGTGGTATCACTCCGATCGAGCCGGTCCATTCGTGCCGAAGCATGGCTCTCCCACGTGAAGAGTTGTTCCATTTTAAATTTTACTGAATAAACAAAACGCGTAATTAACCTGTCGACACAATACTTTGTTAGTGAAAATGTTTCATACGGAAACCGAACATCCTGCATGAGAATTTAATTTCACAATTTTGTCATATTGTTTCAACATTTTAATGGCAAAAACAGCCTTATCGGAGTAGTGATCATGCGAGGTGGTATTTTATGTTATTTCAATGCAGAACTAGGTTAAGTGGTATTCAGATTTATACTAGAATAAAATATATTTTGTTGTTTTGTTTATAACAAACAAATAAACAGACTCTCACGTGTCACGTTTCTCTCACGTGTCACGTTCCGTCGTGGGTAAAAATAGGTAGATATTATCTAAATCGGCAAATATTGAAATAAAAAGGCTTTTACTTACTTAATTTATTGTATACACCCTTTCAAGCAGAGTGCACACCGCACTGAAAAATTTATCACTAATAATGGTAGTGTTTATTTAAATATAAATTAATTACTGCAAAGACAAATCAATCGACACCTCATTTGTTAAAATGTGTTGAATAGTTTTTGAGCTAGGATCGAACATGCATCCGATACATACATACATAGACTGATAAACTCATTACCCTTCCTTTTTACCTGACCTAGTTTGATATTGAAAATGTATTAGGTATATTTACAAAAATAAAAAGTTGTCTATAGCACTTCGGGATAATATATCTTTCTGACAGTGAAAGAATTATCAAAATGGGATCAGCACTGGTACCGGAGATTACCCCAAACATCTAAACTCTCACAAACTACATAATATTAGTATAGATTTGAAAAATGATATGATTATCGTTTTACGTCATAAACTAGTATGTTGTTCGTTTTTGAGAAGCAGAAAAAGCACAAAGTTCCTATTTAAACCCGAAAGTAGATAAAAAAATTAATATAAATTAATACAGTTTACTAGTATGACCAATGACAATAAATAGTTAAATAGAGGTAGACACGTTATCATCCTTCAAATGCGATTATTGTTTCGTGGGCAACGTGTAATTTGTAGTGTCACTTATGCGGTTGACTGACCTAAGGCGCAGAAGTGGATTTGACAGCGCTATTGACAGCAATAAATTTTAATTTTATCTAAATGTGCCGTCTCGTGCTGCGATACTACATAAATTATTATACTAAAGTAAGAAAAGAGCATGTAGTATCTTACCACAAGTAAATTAATAAATTCTTAGCTTCCGTACAATTTATTTCATTTTTTTCATTGCAAATAAAATTTAAAATGAAAGAAAGAGTCAGCGCATGCCTTATTAGTATGAGAGAAAGGTATCCAATACTTTTCATGTCACTCGTCACTATATACGGACATACTGGACATATTAAGTGTGTCATATAAGACAACTGCTTAGTGCTATTTCTTTTCATCTTAGACTGCCTGTATCTATGCGCGCGCTCATTAGGAAAGCCTAAAATGTTTAGGATTATAGGTATGGACATGTAGCGCGACTCAATTTTAAATGACATTTACTATGAACATGGTGTATCTAATAGTATTATATCATTGAGTATGACATTCAAAATATTGACACATTGGTCGATTTATCGATTAATTTCAGGGAGTAGATATAAAATATAGAAATCCTAGCAACGATAGCTTTTGAAAATGGCAAATAACTCCCAACCCAACATTACAAGGCGGCATTTTAAGCCTGGGATAAGACCGGTACGTACTCGAAGGAGAATAAAAGCCTCTTCAGACAAGTGGCCGCGTCTTTGCGCCGAATCTCTTTGTGGCGCCATTTGTGAAATGGTTGACACAACATCTGACTCTGTTGCGCTTTGGTTTAATTTTTGAAGACGTTTTGGCAACGTTAGACGGTTTTCAGTATCAAGAAAGTGAATTACAGAACATTTTCTTTTTAAATGTAGTAATTTAAACTGCCTCATTAGTCTAGTGATCCAAAGCGCGACTGGTATGCTACAGGTCCTAGGTATCTGTTAAACCATTATTAAGGTCAAGCCTACTTCATCTCATGATATTTTTCTCTATATCCCCTGTCGTAACATAATCCCCTGCAATTATTACAACTTATCACCCTGTCAATGTAATCCCAAAGCTGAACAATATATTATACTAACATAGATACCATCAATGCAGGTGTTATTTTTCTTACATGAGGTCGCGTGTACGGGGAATGAATGGTGCCCATCCATCATGGGGGATTCCCCGGTGTTGTTTCCCTTATCCTTTAAGATATCTCGTGTTGGACATTAAGTTGCGAACATTTATATAGGAATAGGGTAAATATCTCGTGTGGTTTGTGGTTCTCGCGAACTTGTTCCTTAAATGCATACTCGTAATAATTGTATATTGTCGTTACCTCGATAGGAAATAGAATGGAATAGGTATGTATAGCGAAATGGTTGGTAAATCTTTCTGGCGATCTCTACTAAGCTATTAATTTTTTTTACTATAATGTCAAATGTTCCGCTGTAGTCTGCCAAAAAAATAATGAAAAATCTCTGAAGAAAACTAAGTCGGTAGGAAGTATTAAATTCATTTGGAATCAATCCAACGTCTTGCTATTTCAAATGGATAAGACCTACGAAAAACACATTGTATTGCTTTTTAATAAAACTGCCATAAAGGATGATCGGTAAAACGTTTTTTAGGGTTCTGTACCTCAAAAGGAAAAAACGGAACCCTTATAGGTTCACTTTGTTGTCCGTCCGTCCGTCCATCTCTCTGTCAAGACCCTTTATCTCGGGAACGCGTGGAGGTATCGAGTTAAAATTAAAACCATATACTCGGATCTACAGTCCCATGAAGCTGTGAAGCAAACAAACTTCTAAGTTAACGTAAAAAAGATACAGTCTTTTATGCCGAAAAAAACGTATAATATTTCGACACTCTCAAGGGAACCAAAATTCATAGGGTATTTTCTGTTGACCTAGAACTATGAAATTTGGCAAATAATATAGTCTTATACTACAAGTATAGGGAAAAATCTAATAACTATACATTTTTAATTAAATCATAAAAACCTACAAATTTGTACGGAATCCCCTGTGGCGAGTCCGACTCGCACTTGTTTTTTAAACGTTTTCATCGATTGTAATACTGAAAAAGTATGTATATACCCTTTGTCTTTGACAGTTCCAAGCAAGACTTAGGTAATTCCGAAGTAGGTACTGTCCAATTAAATGCCTAATTACACCTATTAAGCTTCTAACTAAGCATAATTGACAGACTATCATAGTACAGATACATGAGATCTAGTGTAATTTATCATCCAGACGTGCATTAATGCCTCGCTTGACCGTATACAATCTAATTTGCCATCGTCCACGTTCACGGTATGACCGTTTTAAATATACTAGCTTCTGCCCACAACTTCATTTGCGTGGATTTCACAATTGGATCCGACCTGGATAAAAAGTAGCCTATATGCTATTCCAGACAATAATCTATCTCTGTACTACATTTCATCCAGATCCGTTCAGCCGTTCTGGCCTGAAAGCGTAACAGGCCGATGTCTGTACATTATAGATATTAAAGAAAAACTAATATGGTGGGTCTTTATTAAACCAACTGAAGCCAAAACAACAATTTTTCGATTTTGTCTGTCTGTCTATATGTTTGTACGCGCATCACGCAAAAACTACGCATGGAATTGAATGCAGATTTCACCGATTTATTGCTAGAGGTCTAACTGACGTGTATGGTGTGCTGGTACCTACACTTATTTATGGAAGTGAATGTTGGGTATGGCAAAAGAGACATGAAAGTAGAATAAATACAGTGGAAATGCGTTCCTTGCGAAGTATGTGTTGTGTAACTCGGAATGATAGATTGATGAACAGTGTGATAAGACAACGTTGCGGGCTGAAAGATGATGTAGTGACGCGTATTGAAAAGAATATGCTGAGATGGTTTGGACATGTTGAAAGAATGAATGTAAGACGATTAACGAAAGGAATTTATAAGGCGAATGTCGTAATATTAAATCGTAGCAAGTGGCAGTCTATAGTTTCTGCCTACCCCTGTGGGAGAAAGGCGTAAGTGTATGTATGTCTAACTTAAAATCTGGTGTAAGTTTCATCTTGATATACCGCCTAGAATGGAACTTATAGTATAATATGTTAATCTTTTTGGGACGTGAGTGATACCGTGAACAACAGCTAGTTTTTAATAAAAAAAAAAACAATCTCTTTAGCTCACAAATAATTAATTAAATACGTCAATAACTGCATGGCACATAACAATGTAATGCAGGCAAGGGAAATGCATTCAACATCCAGCTTTTATTACACTCTAGAGTACTGCAGTGCACTTTACATTTCTAGTTTATTCCATTTTATGGAGTACTTAGGAATTGTAATGTCCTAAAAAACATTTAGTTTTATTTTACATACAGACCATTACGCCTATATTCCCCGAAAGGTTAAGCAGGGGTGTACTAATGTACACCCACAGTTCGCCGGTGTGTTAAGGTCACATATAATAGGTGGCGACCCTATTGACATTAACCAAGTCCCAAACTCCTAGCTGCTAGTGAGAATTTTATAGAAAACCCCAATAACATTTTCCTCGACCTGGGAATCCAACCTAGGACCTCTAGTGTAGCAATCGCGCACAGGACTACTAAACTAATGAGGCAGGCTAATGAGCAGTAGTAGTTTTATTTTTCAGAATATTACACTGCCTCATAGGTCACAAGCACGGCTGTTGAGTATAGGGTCTTGCGATCACTTCCAAAACCGAGCAGTAGATATTACTGGGTTTCCTACGAAATTCTTTGTAGCAGACGAGAGCTTAAATTCTGTCCCAGTTAATGGTAATGGACTAGCGGCTATTTATATTTAGTAAAAGTTATTTTTTTATTTTACCAAAAAGTTAATTTGACGACACGTTTGGCGTAGCGGTTAAGCGATCGGCTTCTGCGCCACGTGTTGTAGGTTCGACTCGGAACCTCTACAGGTAGTTGTTCCGGGTCTGGGCGTCTGTGTATGTGAGAATTTGTGTTTGTAAACGCACCCACGATACAGGAGAAAATCCTAGTGTGGAGCAGTTTAAATAAAATTGTGTCAATACGAAAAATAAATAAGTACTTAATGCAAACCTACGTAGTTATAAATATAAGCAGTTTAACCTTACTAAGTACGTAAGTTCATAAGTCCATAACTACGTCTCAGTTTGGGCCACGTCTTTCATAATCCTTGTCTTACCGCGCTTCGGAATGACGAAACTTGGCAACTTTAGTTACCGCGGTAAATACCCGAAAGACGAACTTTTGCATCACGTGGTATTATTGTAGTATCAGATTAGTACCTATTGTATAGTCAACAGCACACCAAGTTCCCACAAACTATTTTTCCCAATGGATAATAAACTCTATTATTTGGAGATTAAATTGAAACTCGATTGAAGAAATTTGACAGTTTTAGATACCGTGATGTGACCGTACAATATTTATTAATAAACTAGCTATTACCCGCGGTTTCACTCGCGTCCCAAAAGGATTTACTTGGAGGATCAGATAGGTTTGTCGCACTGTAACTTCTTACATAAAGTTTATTTCTACGAAGATGAAACATGCACCAGATTTTAAGTTAGACCTCTAGCAATATATCGGTGAAAACTGCATTCAATTCTATGCAGTAGTTTTTGCGTGATGCACGTACAAAAACACAGACAGACAAATATTCTAAAAATTGTTATTTTGGCTTCTGTTGCTATAATATAGACCCCCACATTAGTTTTTCTTTAATATCTATAATGTACAGACATCGGCCTGTTACAATTTTATTCTAGATATCAATTCTATTATAGGAATAGAGATAGACTAGCTGTTGCCCGTGGTGTTACTCGCATCCCAAAAAGATATCAGACAAACCTATCGATCCTCCAAGTAAATCCACTGCACTGTCATTTCTTACCTAGAGTTTCTTTCTACTGTAACTTAGTTTCTAGGCGGCCGCGGCATATCAAAATTAAACATAGGTACCTACACCAGAGCTCCATTAATACAACTGTGAAAACCGCATCCAATTTTGTGTTGTAGTTTTTGCGTGATGTGCGTACAAACATACAGATACTAAACTGACAAACAAATTTTGTAGAGATAATTATTTTGGTTTCTTATAAAGACCGCTCATATTAATACCTAAATATAATAAATTTTGGTATAGAGAGAAATTGGAAATTTGGAGAAGGACATACCCTACCATTTTTCTTAAAAGTCGCGTCCTTGGATAGGAATGAAATAGCCAAATTCCAAAAAACCCGAACGAAACGCTTTAAGTCCAATTTGATCATGCACATAGCATTACCGCTGTAATGTGGAGTGCGCTTCCCGAGCACGTCTTCCCCGATAGATATAATCTGGGTGTCTTTAATTCACGAGTGAATCGGTTTCTTCTAGGCAAGCGCGCTTCATCGTAGATCGCAGTGTCAGGCGAACTGGCGGGCAAGCGTAAGCCTATAACGAATAAAAAAAATAAAGATAGATATGATTTTCCTAAATGTTGTCACCAGACTCCCGTAACTCTGAACGGCACAACTAACCATTTACTCTAAACTTGCTCTTATCTTTTACTTTGAAGTGCAACAAAATCGATTTCAATTAAAAATAGCTCGCTTGACTTGTAAAAGCTTTGAGAGAGTGAATTGCAAAGTAAAATGTACCTTCTATAATCTTTGAATCCACTCAAGTGGATTCAGGGTTTAATATTGCACTTCTTATACTCAATTTGTTTTCCTTAACCATCTACAAAACAAAAGAGATTCTCAAATTAAATAGTCAAATACGGATTTTTATAGTGCATTTATGTGTATTTGTGATTTATATATTTTTTTAAGTAAGAGTTTCCATCGCCATTATGTTGGTAGCAGCGAAATTAAGAATTAGGTTGTTTACGTTCACACAAACTGAACGTCAAACCTTCAACATCAATTCTCTTTCACTACGTTTTATTGTCTTAGATATAATTTGAACCCAGTACATAATAATATCATAATTCCTAAACCGTTGCAATATCGTCTTGTAGAGACGTATCGACTAATAGAGTTTAATTCTTCGTTATATTTAACGACGAAGGAAACTCTTTAGTGAAACGTAGGTTTTTTCTCGTGATAGGCTTACGCTGTAAGTATCTACTGTTAAATGCCAACATATTAATTCAAAGTAACTTCAAACGTCAGTGGTAAGAAGTAGTCTTTTACATTTATTTTGAATTTTTCATCTAAGGAAAAGGAAAATGAATCGTCAAACAGCGACTTTTAAATTAGATCGACTCGAAGTAATCCTGTTGTCCCTGATATTAATTTTATTCAATTTTCGACTTTTCTCCTTAATTATTCGTCCTTTCGTTTTAATATTTGAATAATGAATTACTTTTTTGATTCGCTAATTGATATGCCGAGAACAAAGGCCGAAACTGTACGTTTGACATTTGAATTTGGAAGTAAAACCTTTTTGTTTTGTTGTGTTTGAAACGTGCGTGAACGTACTGTATAGAAAGGACCGTTGTATCCATCTATCAATCTGTTACAAAATGTACCTACATGGAATGAAATGAGAAATGTAAAACCTTTATTATATATATAAGAATGCTCGATTTTGACTTCCACGAACAATAGATTCTACATTTTCCGTAGTTTGTTACGTGACGTAGAATAGATTTCTCGGTTTAGCATGCTGTGTGGTTTTCCTAGAGCTTTGAAGAGGGGATTGGGTACTGTATATTTTAATCAGTATAAGAATAACATAATATTATTTAAGTAAGGAGTCATTTAGCTTTCTAAACATTTGTTTTCAATCGCTACGCATTTCATCCATAGTCAAAGAGATTTAAAATCATTATGGAGTGGACATTGGGAATGTTTTCATAGATTTTTTTAATCCTTAATCAAAACGATATAATGTAATTGTCAATATTGATTTGTTTTCTCTTTTTGTCAAGTTGACATATGAGAGAAACAGTACGATTTATTTCCAACTGGAAAAATGTACTTAATAGATTGCGAGATGTCCCGCCTATCGCTAGTAATAGTTAGATGTTTTTGGCGATAGTATTACTCAATTGACAGAACTTATAAAGAGCACAACGCATCTCGGGTTCCTTAAAAAGAATATTGTATAGAGTTCAATATTGGGATGCTTGGTGTAAGAAATGGACTAATGGCGTGTAATATTTTGACAAAAATTTAAACTTTCAATGCTTAAACTGTTGATGTTAACTACATAGAGTATAATTAAATGACGACCCGTTTGGCGTAGCGGCAGAGCGATCGTCTTCTGCACCACGGGTTACGAGTTCGATCCCCACACGCAGCAAATATTTGTATGATCCTTAAATGGTTGTTTCGGGTCTGGGCATTTGTGTATTTGAGAATTCCAGTTAACATCCACAAGCACCCCCACAAACAACCACGAGGTGTTTTTACAAACACAGAGATATCAAGAGAAAACCCAGTGTGGAGCAACGTTTTATAAAAAAATATAAATATATGAGACTAAATTTACATACACGCGTTTTTCCAGTAGTGACAGATAGAAACTACAGAATGATTCTTGCATACTTCTTTTGTTTCGTCCAAATTCATTGACCATCATAATATCGTAGACGCCCGCCGATTATAAGTACTAACGTAAAGATTTTAAAAGTAAATACCATGTAAAAATATTTTTAAATAGGTACTACACACTACATCAAACTAGTTATATATATAGTACAGTGCAGTAAACAAAAAGCTTTATTACAATCAATGCAAGACAAACAGACTAGTCGGCCCAGCCAGCCAATTACGTATCCCAGAGCTACACGTATTTATTACAGCTCCGCGAACCACGTTTTAATATCTAACGCGTGTAAAGCACTTTGCCTTAGAAATTACGCTAGATAGGGACTTGGCGAAGATCCTTAGTGTTTAGTGAGCCTAACAGAACGATTTTATTTCATTTAAATTATGCACGAACAAAAACAAAACAGACGGACGAAGTGAGGTTCCTATTGTTAGAACCCGAAAAAAGGAGATCCTGGTTCAAAACGATCAATGCGACAATGTTTTTTGGTTTTTGAAAGATTGTATGAATAAAGTCAATAGTATTAATTTTATTCATACAATTCATAAGATGCAATTTACCCTAAAGTAATACCTATTTTTTCTTCCGGCCTAAACTGGAATGCTGTAACGTAAAAAGCCTTCTGTTTATAACTTTTCAGTAATAATAGACGATATAAGATAAATAATAAATTTGAATTATATTTTCCCCAAAAGTAATAATTGGGCGGAGAAGCGTTCAATTATGGCATTTCAATTAAATTTTATTCAACATACCTAATGTGACATGAAATTGGCAACAATTATCATCAAATTCAATTTGAAGCAACAGTAAAGTGCTTGTGCTTAATTAAAAGCATTTTAATTAAAAGGGCAAAAGTTAACGTTGCGGCTTAAAAGATGATGTAGTGACACGAACCGAGAAGAATATGTTGAGATGGTCATGTCAAGAGAATAAATGAAAGGGATTTGTAAAGTGAATGTCAGTGCAGCCGCCGGGAGAGGACGCCCTAGAAAGACATACACCGAACGTATCGGTGAGATCCTGCAACAAGGTTAGGTGCGTAGTAATCGCAACCGGGGCGTGTGTATGACAAGATGTATGAATGTGGATGAAGCAAAAGAGGTATGCAAGAATCGTAGCAAGTGGCGTTCTCTTGCCTATCCCTATGGGAAAAAGGCGTGAGTGTATGTATGTACGTCTTTTTTATGGGATAGGGGGCAAACTCTCTCTCTATCAGCTCTTACTTGCTGTGGCAATCCCTATTTTTTTGTATAATGAATAAATCTTATACCTACATCAAACTGCAGAATTCTGCAGAATATTGCAATCATTACAACCACCAACACCTCTGCCTACCCCTTATAGGTGTGATAGGAGGGCTAACGAGCAGACGAATCGCCTGATCGGAAGCGATTACCGCCGCCCATGGACACCCGCAATACCAGAGAAGTCACAAGTGCGTTGCCGGCCTTTTAAAACTGATTTGGGCCTCCAGTATCCTCACTCACTCGGCGAAACACAACATAAGCGTTGTTTCACGCAGGGTTTTCTTTAAGGTCGTGTTATCACTCCAGTCGAGCCGGCCCATTCGTGCCGAAGCATGGCTCTCCCACGGTTGTCAATTCATTGAAAGTGTTGTCTTTCTTTTTAATATCGCCGCTACCTCTCATTGTATGTATAGTATAATATTTTGCATCAAAGATGTACGTTTATTTATTATTCTCCACTGGTTGTCTGTAAGATTAATAGTATAGTATATTATTTTAATTAATTTTATAATGATTAATAATATAGTTTTTTTTTTATTTATTAGTATATATAGTAGTAATTGCATTTAGCGATAAGCCCGTCAATTGTAACTTGTAACGTTTGTGTATTTTCGCTCTGTCCTTTGGTGTACAATAAAGAATACTCTATATATCTATCGCCGCTACTATTTAACTATATAATGTCATTGCCGCTACCTCTCATGTCTTGCAGAGACAAAGTGGCAAGTGAAGTCGAGATAACTGCGGTCCCAAAATTTATCTTACATTGAACAACATTCTAATATTGCCCAACTTTCCACTGTGTAAAATTCGTTTAGTAGTGAAATGTATGACAGTTGTATGTATGTAGATAACACAGATGTACAATGCACTTTATATTTGTATGTATGAAGTGCATTTGCTTGAAAGTACTGTAATGTGTTCTTAGCTTAATGTATTGATATATTTGAACTTTTTACCCCCCCCCCCCCCCACGGAAAGAGGGTTGTTATAAGTTTGTAGTGTGTATCTGTGTGTTGTCCGACTTTGATTTAGTTTTTTTTTGTTTGAAAGGTGACTTGATCGAGAGTGTTCTTAGCTGATTTTAGAAAATCTAAAGATAAGGCACAAAGAGCTGATACGCTCTTTTCTGGTTCATGAAGGGATGTGAGCAACTTCCACAGGTCCTATCGATTTGAAATTTGGTATCCTGTTACTTGAATGATATTGCAAGAACATGATGAAGATGTTTTATATTAATAATACTTTTTACTCACGACGGAACAAAGTGATTTACTCCGTTCTAATGCCAACAACTAATAGGTACCACTGGTATTTGTTTCAACTTATATTTAATTTTTATTCTCTTATTATTATATTAAATTCTGCCTAACCCTTCGGGGAATACAGGCGTGATGATATGTATTTATGGAAATCTTTTATAAATATTTAGTCTTAAGTCTCGCAATGACAATAAGATTCATATTTGAAATATTTACGCGAATCCAGACAAAACCAATTACTTAGGCTCCAACATTGTGAATGCGTACAGTTTATATGCGCATAATACTAATAAACTTAGGTCCTACCTACATTACAAGTGTTTAATAGCTACTAAACTTCTCAAAATGTCTGAAGATTTAACTATCGTGGGATACGAGAACTCTCCCGCCATCTTGAAACTTCGTATCGGCGTTAAATCTGAATCGCTAAACGTAGAAGGTACATTTTATCGCACCAGACGTTTTAGGAGATTTAAAGGACTGATAATATGTCTGGATCAAATTTATCGTATGTATGATAAGTATACTTTAAGATAATGAATTAGAAACAAATACCATGTTTTCGTTATTGTAATATGGAGACATACACTGCCTCGCTAGTCTAGTGGTCCCAAGTAAGACCGCTACGCTACGTCTTGGGTCCGATCCCCAGGTCGAGCAAAGTATTATTGGGATTTTCTATGAAATTCTCAGTAGCAGCTCGGAATTTGGGATTTGTGGCACTAGGCGAGCCCCTATTACATGGGACCTAAACCAGCGAACTGTGGATGTACAATCAGCGTGAAATACTTCGCAACACGTCTTTGTTACAGTTGGAATAAGATCGTGTTGCCAACTTTTTGGCCACATTGGTTGTCACGAATTATTTGACGTTGACTGTATATTAGTTACTTACTACTAACCCTTCGGGGAATACGGGCCGCCTGATGGTAATCGGCAACCGCAGCCTATACACGCCATGACCTCGTGCATTGTCATCTTGAGACCTTATTTGCTAAGTCTTAGAACCAGGAATAAAAGACAAAAGAACTTTTTAATAAAAAAAGGGAATAAAATAATCAATTTTTTTATGCTCGAAAACAATAGATTTCCTATTGTGTCTGTAATTTTGTGCTTGACGGGATTAAAAGCGTTATTGGATTTTATATGAATTAATAGGACTTTGGATTTGAAACCAGTTAATGACAATAGGCCTTGGCCCCTTAAAACCATACTCGCAAGAAACATTTGCGAGTATGGTTTTTTAACGGGTGTATATTGATACAGGGTTCAATTTCAAAGACCGGCCCAATTTTAAAATTAAAGCGTTCAGGTCAAACCCAAAGTGCATTTTAAACATGATTGTCAAATTAGCACAATGAAAATGTCCGCAAAATATCTAATTTCATAACTATTGCGTATTTGTGGTCGTGTGCGTGCATTATCAAACTTATGTATTTGTACCTACTATCTAGGATATTGATCTAAATTGTGTAGTTGTAACTACATCCACTCGTTTTGTAATTAAGAGGCGGACAAGAATAAAATCATGTAAAAATATTAAATTTTTATATTAATTTTTTTAATTTCATAGAACCAAAATAACATAACATACCATCAAGCCTGTATTCCCCGAAAGGTTAGGCAGAGGCGTACTAAAGTACACCCACAGTTCGCCGGTATGTTTAGGTCCCATGTAATAGGGGGCGAGCCTATTGCCATTAACCGGGCACAAATCCGGACTCCGAGCTGCGACTGAGAATTTCATGGAAAACCCAATAACACTTTGCTCGACCTGGGGATCGAACCCAGGACCTCTAGCGTAGCAGTCGCGCTTGGGACCACTAGACTAATGAGACAGTCTCCTCTCAATGATCGAAAATATATCTGTAAATTTAGCCGGCTATTGAAAAATAACTCTATATAATCTATAAACCTCGAAATATGTAAACGTGCACACAAACATATGTGTATTACATTAAGAAACATTAATCAAAGCTTTAATCTCATATACTATTTAAGACTAACAAGTAGTTGACTTGACGACACGTTTGGCGTAGCGGTTGAGCGATCGGCTTCTGCGTCACGTGTTGTGGGTTCGATCCCCACACGAAGCAAATATTTGTATGATCTACAGGTAGTTGTTTCGGGTCTGGGTGTTTGTGTATGTGAGAATTTGTGTTTGTAAACGCACCCACGACACAGGAGAAAATCCTAGTGTGGGGCAACGTTTTTTAAAAAAAGAGAAAAAAAAGAGAAAGAGTTATACATAGTAGCGGAAAACGCAGGTTTCGGTGAGCGGTTGCTAACTCCAGATTTGGTTCTTAAATATGTACCCGTATTTCATGTGACGTCAGATAAAGTACCTATCGCCAAAAGGTGAGGAAGGTAGTATAGGGCCTAGGATACATATATGTGGGATGTACCTATTGAAAAATCGCAGCTATTCCTGTTCCAAACTTTAATTTTAAATGGCACAAATATAATTATACTAGTGGACCCAGCAGACGTTGTCCTGCCCTGAAAATAACCCAAAACTCGATTGCAGCGCCACCTACCGGGTCCAATTGTGAATCTAAACCATTCCCAGATCCCCTTGAACACACACAAAAAATTTCATCAAAATCGGTCCAGTCGTTTGAGAGAAGTTCAGTCACATACACACTCACAGAAGAATTATATATATAAAGATTACATTGTATTAGAGCCGTCAGTGTTGTCTGTCTCCTTAACAACTTCTTTGTATAACGATGTTACCAGCCGTGTTAGTAAAAAGGTTACTTATAAAACTAGCCACTGTCATACCATCGTCCTGTATTTCCGATGGGTTAGAGGTGTACTTAGAAACACACACACACACAGGTCCTCGGAATGATATGAATGAATGAAATGAGCCTATTATTGCCAGGCTTCCAGCTGCTGCTGATAATTACATAGAAAAACTCAGTAAAGAATACTTTGCTCGGCCTGGAAATCGGACCCTGGATCTCTTGTTCTACAGTCGCAGTTAATACCACGAGACCAATTAGGCACTATTTTACTTGGTTTGATTGGTTTGTCCCACTGCGGGGATAAAGGATCTTTATCCTATGCCAATTAGGTACACTATGCATTAAAAGTATCACGGTAACACCATCTAACTTTTGGTCTACCGCGACACCATCTATCGGTATCTCTCACCACTTAGTAGATAATGTGGGTCCACTGATCTCTATGCTGTACCTATAGAGTATTATAAAGGTCAGTGTGTGGGTCACATATCATTGGAAACGCGACAGACATGGCAAGCCCAGCTTCATTTAAGCTTAGTTACCGTTTCGCTAACGACTAATCGCGATCGTAAGTTAAAGGTTGTTTACTTCACCTTTGCCAAAACTGTCTTAAAGTATTTTGGCGGGTTGCCTAACCATTCGTAACTTATTTACTTTTTCAATAATTAAAGAGAGCAATATTTTAAATCAAACCTATATAGAACCAGTCGAACCAGACCCCAGCGTTTCAATCCCAAAAGGTATAAAATAAACCAATAATAAAATTGTTACATTGTCGCCACATGTTCGTATCCGAAATGTTTTGTGTTTTGATAAATTATATTTATTTCTGTAAAATGATCTAATAAATACAATTTTCTAATATTTTGATCTTTAATACTAGCGTTTCATAACTAATGAAGACTAGGAACTCTCATAATTCAAATTTTGTAAAAGCTATTTGCATAACCGCTTTAGATATTTATATATTTTTCCTCTTAGCTTGATAGCATCTCAGGAAATTAATATTTCAGCTCTTAATCTTAAGTCATCTTAAGATCAAGCGCTTACAAAGATTAATTACATCTCTCGTTAATTTAAAATTGCGTAAAATTTATAAACATTTTTTATTATGGAAGGAAAGATCTTGTTGGAGGTCGTTCTACGCTGCGTGCGGTCCACTCAAGAAACGTGCTGTCCCAGCTAACCCAATCAGCAATTTAGTGGACGATATTCGCTAAATTATCTCAATACTCAACACTTTATTGCGTTCCATAATGTTGATACAGATGTTTTAAATATAAAAGGAGCAATTATGGACCCTGTCGGGCACAGCACTGTTCAGTTCAGTAGGAGAGAAGAGGAAAGTGCTTAATTAGTTATTTCTTTTCACGCCAGTGTACTTATGTAATTGAGAATATTGAATCCTTTCTAAAGTAAGAACAATAAGAAAAACTCTAAAACAATGAAGGATGACGTGATATTTCGTAAGCTTTTATTGAACTTTCAGAACATTTTCGTGGCGTTTGAAGGATTTAACACAACACTATCATTTTTTTCCTTTCATTTTCTTCTCACACTTGGAAGTAAGACACAACAAATAAGTACAGTACGAAGGTTTATTTTTAAACTGCCTCATTGCGTAAGGCGCAACTGCTACGCTAGAAGTCTTGGGTACGACTCTCAGGTCGTGAAAAGTGTTATTGGGTTTTTATATTAAATTCTCAGTAACTCGGAATTTGCATTTGTACTCTGAACTAAAAAATTGAAAATAGACATAATAAATTGATTGCCACAATTTCTTTTTGATTTTTATTGGAACATAATAATAATTGTAATATAAAACAAGAGAAACAGAAGAAAGAAAAATATTTTATACGGACGGAAATACAAACATTTTCTTTCTTTCTTCTTTAAGAAACGAAAATAATAAGTCCTCTTTATTATAATAAATGTATAAATTCACTAACTATTGAAGGGCCTAGACTGTGCGAAGCGGCGGCAGCCTAATGGCTAGGGCTTCTTTATTCAGACTTGCGATCATGTGATTTCCGGTTCGAAACCCACCCATTGCACTACCGACGTGAACCCACTCGTAACACAAGCATTTATTTAGCTTACCACGAGGGCCAGCTTTTAGAGCTTAGAGTAAGATTTAAAAAAAATGACACCTATAATTATTACCACTATTCATTTAACTTATGTTCCATGTTCACCAAATCAGAGAAATGTTAACAATATGTAATATAGAGTAATTAATAGCAAATAATTAATTATGTAACAGTGATATAATTAGCGATATAATTCAATTCATATTGCCCCATATTTGCATGCCACCAGAGTGGCAAAACATTTTGTACTATTTCTACCATATTTCTAGCAAAAAAATATTTATTTATTTATCCAATATTCATTTTTTGCTGGATATAGAACAAAAATACTTGGAGTACTATAATAAGTCAATATTCTGTGATGTATTTTATTGTAAAACGAACTCCGGGACTCAACCAAACAAATCTAATAAAGTGACGTCACGAAAAATAAATTGCATTTTCCTGTTACATTGTATTGAATGGAATGTTATTTCGCCCGGGGTAACGTTTCAATTTGTTAAGGTGAAATCTAAAGGCAGAACTCTTGAGGGATTGCGGGATTAACCCGTTCGATCATATTAAAATCAAAAGCCGAAAACTCATTATGTATATAGGAGCTCTAAAACAAGAGGCGAATATTTTAACTTGTTTTGTGTAGGTAATTTTGACGATTCTTTGTTCGATGGAAATGTATTATAAAGGGTAAAGTTGAAGCCCTACTCATCCATTGATAAATAAATTATATTTATTTCTGTAAAAAAATCATAATATAAAGATACCTTTACAAGTCAATGTTTACATTTTTGTAAATTAGCGCCAGCATTTCCTAACTGACGACCTCTGAGAAAAAACACCGAAACACACTCAGAGAATCATGGTATCTTTTAAAGCCCAGACAGTAGTATTACCTAATAGCAGCCTTGAGTTAACCTGTCCTGATTGACGGCACGCATACAACAGTCATCGTGTAGTTCAACCTTCATTAAGGGAGCTCAACGACACGTCGCACGACGATACCAGATCAAGATATTTGCGAAGGCCATGTAAAATACTCAATATTAAATATCTCATAGATAATTGAACCTAGCAATTTACTTACTAATTGTTAGAAATTCCTAGGAAGTAATGATATAATAGTTTAGAAATTTGATGTTTGCCGACGTTACATTCGTAGGTACTAATTCTCTGTGGCGGTACTGCGTCATGATTTTGATACTTGACGATTTATCAACGTAGGTATATTAAGTACTAAGTTTGGCCGCGGTTTCATTCGCAGCCCAAAGGATTTTTCCACACAAAATGCATGGGTTTGGACATGGTTTAGGCGTGAAAAGGTAATAAACAGTCAGACAGACGAAGTTACTCTCGCATTTATAAATGTTATATATTTTTATAAATTTTTGTTTGTGTCGTAATATAATAATATTTTTGATTTTCGTACTTTTAGTTCTAATGCAAATAGTATCATAATGTAAGTGTGTTAATTTTAAAGATACCCACGATTTTAAATTAAGGCTTATCTAATATCTATACGTAACTAAAATTATTCCAAGTCAAGCAAATTATAAAATGAAGCTATGCTTGTAACTATTTCATATTTATTTTAAAAAACAACACGACTTACAAACCAGCTTTCCCCGCATCTCTCGTGAGATCACTTGACTAATGCCGCAGGCTTGGGATGGTAATTCCAACATTGTTCGGATGCCTCGATTATTAATTCAATTAAACCGTAGTAGGTACGATTTAGTGTAGGCTAAAGACCTTTCTTTATTACGTACAAAAATACCACACTTTTGGCGTAGCAGCTGAGCGATCGGCTTCTGCGCCACGTGTTGTGGGTTCGATCCCCACACAGAGCAATATTTGTATGACCTATAGGTAGTTTTTCTGGGTCTGGGCGTTTGTGTATGTGAGTACTTCACCCACCGTACAGGAGAACATCCTAGCGTGGGCCACGTGACCTCACGGTACCTACACTCCCGCCTGGTACGCAGAGACTACAGATCGCCACTTGCTACGATTCCTGCATCCTTCATTTGCTTCTCCACATTCATACATGCGCTTCGGTTCCGGTTTCTTCGCAGCTGACCTTTTTGAAGGACCTCGCCAATAAGACCGCTCTCGACGATTCCGCTGACATTCACCGTATCGCTTATAAGTTTTTTTTAGGTAACAATTTTGTGAACATTGTTAGGACAAAGCTTGCAGTCCATAGCCTGCTGTCTCCTAAACTAGGCAAAACCTGTATCTTGGGAGACAGTACATACTTCCTTCCTTCTACAGTAGTTCCTTTTGTTAGTCAGTTTTAGCGACTAATCGCTCAATAATTGCCAATTAGATATTATAATTATTAATAGAATTCGTATCTGCAAATAGAAATGAAAATCCTATCACTAATTATCTAATCACTAATTAGCAGAAAATGTAAAGCGTACAAAACTTGACATACTTATTGGAAAAAAAAACTAAGTCGTTTGTCTCTATTCAGCGGGAATTTACATAAATATACCTATCCAATATTTAATTAAATTTGCTCCTATCAATAACTCTGTTTCTTAACAGTAATTAATAACGAAGGTGCTTAGTTATCAAATTACCGAAGCTTGACGTTAATTACTTATAATGTTGACAGGACAGGGATTGCAAACTTTGAAATACTCGAATTGATTGGGATACCTGATAATGTATAATATAATTACCTACGTATCAAGTTTTATGGACATATTATCTACTTAGACTTTCTTTTCTTTTTTGCATTCGACAAAACCAGAGAAATAATGACAGTTATTGTGTTTAAAATGCCCGGATTTTTTTACATTTGAAGTACCTACATTCCGTTAATCTTATAAGTGTCTTTTACATGTTCTTCTCCGGTTTAACGCATTTCACATCAGGTGAACCGTTATCTCCTGACGCCGGGAGCTAGCCGGATTTTTAGGCGTAATATAATTCTGCTTCAATGTACTTTTCATAATTTGTTTCGACAAGTTCGTGTGGGTTGATTATCTTCGGGCTTATGCAGTAGCACCCCTCGTCTTTCAGCATTTGCGTTTAGCCCTCAAGGCTGGCCAAAACCTCTTCTGGCCGGTTGACCGCTCAGGGTATTGGTTATCCCGCCAATTACTGGGACGCCAGAGCTTCATCTGTTGAATAGCAGGAATCACCACGGCAACTCATTGGTTGCCATCGCCATTCGGCGCGTGCAGGTGGGGTTGACATTTAGGTCGGATTAGATGTTATGCTCCGATCTCCCCTAACTCCGCACCAGACTCCCCACTCCAAACCAAGTCTTAGATATGTTTTTGCTTTAGGTACTCGTTTTTACTACTTCGTCCTTTTGCGCTATTGAGAGCATTGTTTTCGCACGGAGGCGGATAACTAAGTAGGTACATTAACAATACACGAAAACAAAACAAAGCTTTTACAAACATTACATGTACAGCCCTATCGGGTCACATATTGTCAATTTGCGCATTGACAGACAGAACCGATTGGTAGAGTCGACAGAAAAGATGGAACGTTAAAGTTTGCAGGCAGTGTTGACACGTCGACCGCAGTCCAATTAGCATTGATTTATATGCTGACCATACTCGCCATCAGCCGCTATTTGGTCTCCTAAAGCCAGTATCTATAATGCTGAAGTTTAATATTGTAGGAAATGCTTGGAGAGTAGGATGTATATAAAAATATTTTTTTTTTTTTTTGTGATAATAACAAAAAGTGTTTGTATACAGGTACCTACATAAAACAATTTCTGTCTGGAAGATTTCTTCTACAACGTGAATTTATATAAACGTGAAGCAAGTACTAACTGTAGGTCTTATGCTGTCGGGCTTTAAGCTTTATTTTTGGCAATCAGACAAATAAAAATCAATTACTGCATCAATGGTCTAGTGATCACAAGTGCGGCTGCTAATCGCAAAGTCCTGGGTTTAATTCCCAAGTTGAGCAAGAAAGTTCCGTTATTAGGTGCCTTTATGAAATACGGCCCCTATCACACGGGACCTAATAATACGATTACACCTTACCTAATAATACGATTACAATTGGATAATTGTTTTTTTGTTGTGTTCGTTTTTTTTTGTAATGCATCAGTAAATAGTAGATTAATAAAATACTGACACTGTGTGATGCGGTTCCGTTTTTTTCTATTAAACGTTGCCAGGAATTTGTCTACTAATTTTTCTTGTAATGATGATGATTCTGATCTTGATGATTCAGACAACTACCACAACATTAATGGTGAACCAGAAGCAGGTGATTTAAAAGCCCAATAACACTTTACACGACCTGAGAATCGAATGTAGGACCTCTAGCAGTATAGCGTAGCAGTCGCGCTTAGTACCACTAGACTAATAAAGTGGTTAACATATGACAACGTTGATTAGATTTAGATCAGATATTTAGATTGGATTAGATTACAATATGACAATCTACGTTGTCATATTTTAACACAATATGACAATTTAACCCTACTCCTTGCAGTGATTGAGAAACACTGTAAACCATTTGAAACCCCAAGAATTTAACCCAGTTGTCTTAATTAGATCCGAAAAACGGGACAGGGACAAATTTGCTTGTGAGCATTGTGGCATGTACCGTAAACCGTTTCATTGGCAACGATTCCCTTGTCCGGGCTAAACTCCAAAGTCTTGAACATCGCCGCAAAGTTGCTAGCTTATCGGTTTTTTATCGGATACATTTCGGAGAGTGTGCATCAGATCTCCACGATCTTATTCCCCCTAGCCCTTTCCACTATCGTACGTCCAGAAGCACGAAAAAGCGTCATCGATTCACGGTGGACATTCCAAAAGCCCGAACGAAACGCTTTAAGTCCACTTTTATAATGCGTACTGCTGAAATATGGAATGCACTTCCCGAGTGGGTCTTCCCTGATAGATATAATCTGGGTGTCTTTAAATCACGAGTGAATCGGTTTCTTCTAGGCAAGCGCGCTCCATCGTAGATCGCAGTATCGCTTAACATCAGGCAAACTAGCGGTCAAGCGTAAGCCTATCACGAATAAAAAAAAAAAAAAAAAAAAAACCTAAGACGTTTTTTACCGATTTTTAGATCGAATCGTACCCGATTTGTAAAAGATTGACATTGATTAATGTACTCGCTATCAATTCTTCCAAGTGACGGGGGTTTTGAGAATATATTCTAAAGATTTGCTTGCAATAGAAATTTTGATGCCATAGAACTTATTTTATGCCAAGAAACACCATTTATTTGATGATTTAAATTACTTCGGTTTGATTTTTGAACTTGAACCTACTATTTTCTTTCTATGCACCTGACTTTGGCTGCGTGTCGCTGTGTGCACCGTTTAGAAAAAGATTTGAGGAATTAGCTTGAATGAGAATGGAATGATATTCAAGCTAAATCCTCAAATAACTTTTTTTTTGTTTTTTTTTTTTTATGGGATAGGGAGCAAACGAGCGGATGGGTCGCCTAAGGAGTCACGAGTGCGATGTTTAACGCCGGTTTTCTGTGAGGCCGTGGTATCACTCCGGTCGAGCCAGCCCATTCGTGCCGAAGCATAGCTCTCCCACGTAACATCTTTCCCGAAACGGTGCACACAGCTGTACATGGCGCACACACAAATACAGTACGGACAAATAGATTAATAAATCATCTTATAATATAATATGAGCGATTAAACTGACAACAGAGGCTGTACCACAACTTGTTAACGCGATCAGTTTTATGCTGAGAAAAAAAGGATGGCGCTATTTAATATGTAGAATGGCAATCTACTTATTAAATATAATACAATACAATTTTTATTTATGTTTTGTTTATGTTTAATTGACTGTGAGAACAGATTATATTAATAAATAAATAAAACCCGTAGCTAATAGCTATCCATAATAGTTTTTAATGAGAAAAGAGAAAAATTAAAATAAATACTTAATTATTTTTAACGCGTCAATGCTTCCTTAAACCTTTTTTTAATATTATATAACTCACCTAAAATGTCGCCGTATAAATACCACAAAAAAAAAATGCAAGAACACTCCAATTTTATTCGCGTATTTTTTCTTAGCAAATAGAAGGCAATGTTGCCTCGAGGCCCAGCTGTTGACAATCCCTAAGTACTTTTTCACTTTAAAAGATGAGTAGCTATTTATTCAGACTGCAATATTATATTGAGAGAAAATGTACCTATCTGATATTTTCAAACTTCCAAACGAAACGAGAATGAATAAAAAATAATGCGTCTTATTTGAATAATGGGAATTTTATGGTAATTCATACTTTCTATTTTATGTTATTATGTATTTATAAATGAGATTGGTGGTTCAGAAATATCAAATAACATATCAACCGTTACGCCTGTTCCTTTGGAAGGTTAGGCAGAGATGGAGACTGCCTAATCTCGGCCCGTGTCATGGATTACAGTCTAATATTAATATTCCTGTTCAACATGAAGCGTATAAGCTTATGAAAGCTTTCTAGATATCCAATAGATAATAATAACCATTTGCAAAAGATTTACAGTAACTGTTCCTAGACACATTCAAGGAAGCTATTCCAATCTCATACCTAAATGTCAAAGTATCAAAATTACCTATTCAGAGTATAGAGAAACCCCAATATCAAAAAATCTTCACCTATCAAGACTGCTTAACCTAATTCTCTGAATATGTACTAACCAATGTTACAAAATCAACGAACTTCTTTGCACACAGCAAAAAGTGGTGGTCTATTCCTTTATCCCTCTCTATTTTATTTGCTTGCAGTTAATAATCCATCTTCTCGCGAGGCGTGCCCGCGCTGTCTTGAAGAACAAAGATAATTATTCTTTTAGTCTCTAGTACGTCACTGTTCACGAAAAAATAATAGACTAAGCGAATATATATTTTGTTAATAGTTATGTAAGTAATAATTTATCTTTTTTAACTTTAAATTCTATTTGTGTGATCTTGAAGGGCGAGGATATTTATTTTTTATGCCTCTAGGACAGCCAGTGCTTGTTCTTAATTCATTCGCAAAAAATAACAGATTTTAAGTGCCAACGTTCGTTTGTGAAAAAATAATAACTTAAGTAATATAATTTATTTTAACATCAGACACCATTTTCGTAATTTATCTCTTCGTCTATTGGAATGAGTGGATGCAATTAACGTCTTAATGACCATGAGAGCCAAATTAACAACTAAATAATAAAATAAATAAACTCATGATTAGTTAAGATAATTATTTATTCCCTTTGGCACCAAAATACATTTATTTCAACGATATATGATGAATTTCCCGAGAATTCCCGTACATCGCAATAGGCTTACAAGTATTTACGTTCTTACGCTCTTTAATTCTCTCTGTACGATCCCCAAAGGGATTACACGACACTACACTGCAGTTATCCAGGGTATTGTGTGACACTTATCCACCTGCGACACTGGCGCCCTCTGGGGAATCGCTTGGCAACAGCTGAACGAGCATTCGTGAATGTTTTCCCTGAGGTATTGATTGAAAGAGCAATTTCGCCCCTTTGTTTTTACGAATAGGTAGCATAAAGTATTTTCTGTTTAACTTTCTGTACATTTTTTGCAGGAAATATAAGCATACATAACATAATATTTAATTATATTTAATTTAAATACCTCAAGTTTATCTGTATTCAACTCTAAAAAGGCTCTGATTTTAGCAACTCAAAGGTTGCTAAGATCTTCGATGTTTTTCTAAAAATGATATAAGTAAATAGTACCTATGTACCTACAGAAATTTAAACCACAACGATTTATGTAGTTGTTACATATTAGGGGTACTACAAATGCTTCTTGTTGACATTATAAACAAATGCGCAGTCATTGTGGTACAAATTAATATGACTAATGTTACACAGAACATAATTCTGAATGATTATATTCGTCTGAAACCCGCCTATGTCATACACTTAGCTTATGTTATGTCATGTGACGTTTCTTATAACGCAAGTTGACACTTGATAACGCCTGTCAATATGTGAGAGGCAGTGTAGAAAAAAATTTAGTTAATCTTCTTTCTAGTATAAAGAAAAAGTAAACTATCAGAAGAAAATATATAATTTCATTAATAATAACATTAATTTTATAATAGGATATTTCTAATGAACTTTTATTGAACTTTGCCAGATACCGGTTAGACGTCTTTACTATTTAAAAACTTATTAAATCTTCAATCATGAAATATTTCAGTTTGGGCAGTAAAAACAAAACATATTTAGCATAATTCGGTTCGGTAAACATAAAACCACTAGAAATACAGTTTAAATCATACTGTTTAGCATCTCTTGCATGAGAAAATGTAAACAAAATTATACGATGAAAATTTAATAGCGGGGCTTCTTGTCTTAGCTTAAAAGCAACGCGGTGATTCGGCAGTAGCGAGCATTAAATTTTACGTCTCCCAACTCTATGATAAATTATCCTAGTTTCAGTATTTATGACAAAATCCAGTTTATGAGTTCGGGCTACAGATAAAACACGATCATTACCCGTATTTAAAAAACTGGTAAAGTATCTAACAAAAAAGTAAATCTTAATTTATCTGTATTGAATATTTTCGTATGAATGTTCGCATATTACGATACATTCTGAAGATACATGTAGCACTCAAAATTTTAAATCGGTTCTTTTATAAAAGTAGATGGTTGGATAATTATTATATTTTGAATTAGTCAAGCCATGAATTATGAAACACAATTTTTACATGATATTACTCGTATGGCGTAGCGTATACTGAATAGATTTTAAACTGTAAAGCAGAGCGTTGATTCGGCAGATGGGACCGTTAAAATTTTACGTGACTGCGCAATAAACGAGCCGCACAACACTTGCCGGATTACTGTAAAACCTGGTTAGTATTCCCGAATCCTAAACTAGGTTACAACACTGTAGAGATTTATTGTGTTATGAACCTATTTATATTGTAATGTTTAGTAATAATAATCGTCCTGTCCTTTTTGAAGGACTTCGCCAAAAAGATCGGCGTATGTCCTTCTAGGGCGACCTGTTCTGACACTACCGCTGATATTCGCGTTAGTTATATTATCCTATCGTTAATCGTCTTTCATTTATTCTTTCAAAAAGTCCAAGCCATTTGTAAATAGTTCCGAAATATTCGAAAGATCTCAAGAATTAGAACTTCGTCTTGTAAAAACACGTATTTCAAGACATGGTGAAGAGAGAAGCTTACATTGAGCTTATATTCAACGAACCATGAAAGGAACGGACACATTCATGAATTTCTGTGAGAAAATGTGACTCAAACTCTGGCAATGTTCTTGAAATTAAGTGCTACATTGAAGCCTAGAGTTTTGCTTTTATAATACCTCAATAGAAATGTAACATATCTACTATAAAGAACAAATGAAATGTTCTAACCTAACCTCAAAATTATTATAAATTGAATGATTATACAGATTTTTTACGTAAAAATGTCTATTTACTGGACTATCCCAGAGAAAAAGTGTAACATTTTTCTAGTATGTATTTATTTTTATTTCTTTGGAACCCTATCATTAACGGCTTGACAGATTGTTATCATTCATGCGTTTATGAATACATAATTTTCTATATTTAACCAAAAATACCTATTAGGCCTAATACCTATATTCTCACACGTGGGAGAGCCATGCTTCGGCACGAATGGGCCGGCTCGACCGGAATGAGACCACGGCCTCACAGAAAACCGGCGTTAAACAACGCTTACGTTGTGTTTCGCCGAGTGAGTGAGGTTACCGGAGGCCCAATCCTCTTTTAAAGGTCGGCAATGCACTTGTGACTCCTCTTTTGGTGTTGCGGGTATCCATGGGCGGCGGTAATCGCTTACCATCAGGTGATCCGTCTGCTCGTTTGCCCTCCTATCCCATAAAAAAAAAATTAGGGACAATTCGGGCTAAATAATGATCGCCTTCAGTAGCCATTTTTTAGACGGCCATTGTTTGTTTTAATATTATAGAAAGGAAACGCATTTCAAAATGCTGATCGTATTGATGGAAACAACTTTTGTTTTATTTTTAAATTAAATATAGCACAGATAAAACCGACATCATCATCTTTGATACAACAGCTCAGAACTTTAAAAAGTATCACAAAGTATTAGATATTAAAATGAATCGCCATTATTTTACAAAAATGTAACGTTAGTAATTTTAAAATTAAGACGTCCAACACCTCAGTCTTCCCAATCCAGTGACTATGGATACTGTAAAGCAGTGATTCCCTAAGTGGTCATATATCAACCCCCAGGGGTCGACGACGACCTACAAAGGGTAAATGTTAGCGGGAACAAAATAGGGATCTATGAGATGTAAATGGGTATATGGTATATTCAAATTGCAAAAATCTAAAATTAAGCAAACTAAGAGTCTACCCAGAACCGAAAAACATGTTAAGTGGTCAACAAGATAAAAAAGTTTGAGGGCTTCTGCTGTAAAGAGTCCCAATCGTCGGGTTTTTTTTTTAAAAAAAGCTTACTAGCAGTGTGGGTCGCACATTACTAGTATTCTTGTTAACCCCTCGTGCTAAGCTAAAATGCTTGTGTTACGAATGGTTTCACGTCGGTAGTGCAATGGGTGGGTTTCGAACCGGCAACAACATGATCGCAAGTCCGACGCCCTAGCCATTAGGCTACCGCCGCTTCATTTCATTTTGTTTCAATGCATTTTGATAGTTCATGCTAGCATTACCTACTTGCTTTTGTAATTACCTACAAACATTCTGCTGTGCATACTGGTACGATACAGTTGACAGAATAACCAAGTTATCTGTAGTGAGGCTCATTTGGACGCGTGCCATCGCATTCAGCGGAGACCGATTCCTTCGCAACTTTCCTATGTTACCTACGCTTACGAGCTCCTATGCTATCTTTTACTAGCTTGTTCCTTTATGGAGCAAGTAGACGATGTCTGGTAGGGTCGTTGAACTGCAATCTTTATGACTCACACTCTAAAATCATTTCATATTGTCTTATTTAAATCATAATTTTTAGCCAGCTAACTGTGGTAAATAATTATCCGTTTAATGTTCTGTTTTAATAAAGCAATAACAGAAACATTAACATATAGAATCAATAAAAAAAGTTATGAATGATAACCGATATTCATAAAACAAAAGCAGTCATGCTAAACAGTACAAACGAGAATAAATTTGATTTCAAATATGTTTTCTTTTCAAATAATTTGATCGACAAATCAAGCCAAATTATTTTAATAAAAAAATATTGCTAGAAATTATTGTTTGTCAGGGTACGAAAATTCTCGGATTTTAAAGTACCTATAACAACTACATCAAAAACAAGGAATTGAAATATTCGTTCTGCGGCAATTAAGTTTGATTAATACCCCAATATTTACGACTTTTAATTTGGTTCACGGGTTCCGAATAAATAAATTAAGCTATTAACCTTCTTTGTTTGGGCGCTTTGTCGTTGGCAGAATGGTATTTTCATTTAGGTACTATTTTGGACGGGTATCCAAACATGGCGCATTCGGGAGCCCGTCGCCATTTAATAGTCGTTTTATTTCATCATTTATAGGGTAAAGTACAATACGCTCAATATCAGGGTTCGCAGTGAAGTGTTAATTGGAATAAGTCGTTAATGCAGTCATTTTCGTGGCGATTCCATTAATATTTACAATGCTTTCGTCCGTACAATTATCTATGAAAGTATTAAAAAGAATTTCTTTTTTTTAATAATCTCACAGTCGAGAGGCTACCATTTTACGTAACTAAAAACATGTCATTTTGTTGCTACGTTTAAAATTAAATTACATAAATCTTTTTCTTTTATTTTTTGTTATTATTTCAGACTTAATTAACTTACTTATTCAGTAAAGTATCTGTATAATTTAATGAATTATGTTATCAAAATAGAAAAGTTACTAAACTTTAAATGTAACTTACTTTAGGTAACATTTAACGTTATAAGCCTAGTCGCACAGTATATGAATATTTCTAATGTTCTCTTGGAAAACATTATTTGCATACATTTTGAAATGGACCCTCACACTGACAGAATTTTGATAGATCAAGCGTCAAAACATTGCGTCGCCGCCGAATGCGATTTTGACAAAAATTTACTGATAGCATGGGCTGGCCTATCATGCGTGATCCTTAAAGACACATAAGGGTTGTCCTCTTAGGATTACTATCCATTACCATTGTTTGAATTCCCCAGGGGATACCCTGGTGCTCAATTAAGGCAAAGAATTATGTCGTGCGCTCGCCTATACACCGTTCACACCACAAAAAAAAACAGCTGTTCCATACACTCTGACGAGTTCAGAGTACACAAAATGTATGGGAACAGCTGTTTTTTTTCGTGATTTCAGGGTTGGTTCCATAGTAAAAGTTATTCCTAGTGATGAGTATAATACCGTCCTTTCGGCATTAAAACGACTTAAATGTGACAGTGTATAATATATAAGTTTTACTTAAAGAACATGTAGATTTTTTATTGTCAAGTCCTAAACAAACGTAGGTCCTAACCTATCTTCTTACTTACCTTCCTTTACTTGACATCCCCAAGAAGCATGGTCAATGGATATAATCATCCGTAGATTTTTAACTACATCAACACATTTTACTTAAAAAAAATATTAAGTTTTAGCCGTGCTAGAAATTTTTCTATAACAACAACTTCGACTCTATAACAAGAAGTATTAAACATCGAAATTTTCACCTACGTTAAAAGAAAAGCTTTACCTGATAAGCTGTTTCAACAGGGCAGAACAGCTTCTGAAAAGGAAGAAAGAAAAATATATGAAACACCAAAACAACAATTTTATATTCTTTTACATTTATTTTTGTAATGCCTCATTAGCCTAGTGGTCCTTAGTTCGATTCCCAGGTCGGGTTTGTGCCCGATTAATGGCTATAGGCTCACCCCCTATTACATGGGACCTAAACATACTGGCAAACTGTGGGTGTAGGTACATTATTATAACTTTGCCTAACCCTTCAGGGAAAACAGGCGTGATGAAATGTAGGTATACAGATTTATTTTTATATCACTTGCCTTGCAAATTTTATGTTTACCCAAACCCAACATTTGAAATTTTGACTGTTAATGTCAATATTAACAGTATTTAAACTAAACTAACAGATTTTTCTTGCTAATCAATATCAGAGGAAAAAAGAGCGGCCAACATTTTAGCCTATTTTAATTAATTACCAACCAAACAAAAATAGCGTAAGAGATTATATATAGTCGTGAGAGATTTTAGGAAACGGATAAGGTTTAAATTACAGTTTCCAACTATTCGCATCTATTTAATCTGTCTCCCCAGGGCGTACTGGCCTCTTGATAAACATGTACTAACCTAGGTTAAAGCGATTGAGTCAATTATCTCCCTTTGTTGGAGTAAAGGCGCTCACACACAATGGAGATTCCAGATGAAACGTTCAAAGCGATTCAGAATATCCGAACTGAATAAAGAGCATCTTGATAGATTCTAAGTTTCAAATAGAATAATTGTGTTTCATGGGTTGCAAGTTGCAAATGACAATTTGTTTTTACTGTTGCCAGATGGAAATTTTATAATTTTGTAGGATATTTTCGCGAAAAATTATTAATTACTGCTATGAATAATTATTAGATAGTTTTTGAGAAAAGGTTATTTAATGTTTAATCAAATGAAATAGTTTATTTAACCATTTCATTTATTAAGTTATTATTATGTTATTTTTTACTTTTTCTTTGTTAGTTCTGTTAGTCCCTAAGGGTTTTCTCAAAAAGAAGGTATCCTTCGGAAATAAGGGAAAGAGGAAGAGGTTCTAAATTACATGACAATTAAATTCAAAAAGTAACATAAAGCATTAACGAGGGAAAATGTCTTAACAACCATCAACTCGTTATAGCTACTCCACCAACAAGCATCTTGTTAGCAACAGAACATAGTGGCCTGAGGCATAAAATATACTTTTTTCCAACAAAACGATGCCTTAGATTTAATTACAATTAGCGACCCGCCAGCAGTTGTACCCGCTCCGTTCCATAAAGGAGTAGCGTTATGTTATATAGCCTTTAACCTTCCTCGATAAATGGACTATCCAACACAAAAATATTTTTTCAATTCCAACCAGTAATTCCTGAGATTAGCGCGATCAAACAAACAAACAAACTCTTCAGCTTTTTAATATAATATTAATATAAATATAGAAATAATTGTACTAAGTACCTTAATAATCTGGGGCAGGGTAGTGACCCCGCCATGACGAGCCGAATGAAGCAAAGGTAGTAAGTAACTTTTTCTTTGAACCCTCATAACTTCGGTCTGGGCATTAGGTACTTTACATTTCAGATTTTTATTTAAGTATAGACAAACAACGACAAATTATACGTTAAAAAATGAAATATACAGTAAACGCTCAAAAGTCCATAGCACGCTAAGGATTACATTGCTATCAACAGTACGAGCGAGCTCGATACAGCCAGTGCGTGTCACTCGATAACGACAATGATGATGCATGAAAAGAAGGTCGTAAGTCAAACTAAACGTCAAGCTATTGCGTTGTGAGATTGATTGTCTATGGACTTTTGGTCGCCACTGTACCAAATCCATAATCCATGTTCAAAAAACAAATGAGAGATATTAATTAATCTATTACAAAATATATACATCGAACGCCTATTACTCGTATCACTATTAAATATGGAACAGTACGAGCGAGCTCGATACAGCCAGTGCGTGTCACTCGATAACGACAATGATGATGCATGAAAAGAAGGTCGTAAGTGAAACTAAACGTCAAGCTATTGTGTTGTGAGATTAATTGTCTATGGACTTTTGGTCGCCACTGTACCAATTCCATGATCCATGATCAAAAAACAAATGAGAGATATTTAATCTATTACAAAATATATACATCGAACGCCTATTACTCGTATCACTATTAAATATGGAACAGTACGAGCGAGCTCGATACAGCCAGTGCGTGTCACTTGATAACGACAATGATGATGCATGAAAAGAAGGTCGTAAGTCAAACTAAACGTCAAGCTATTGCGTTGTGAGATTGATTGTCTATGGACTTTTGGTCGCCAATGTACCAATTCCATGATCCATCATCAAAAAACAAATGAGAGATATGAATTAATCTATTACAAAATATATACATCGAACGCCTATTACTCGTATGACTATTAAATATGGAACAGTACGAGGGAGCTCGATACAGCCAGTGCGTGTCACTTGATAACGACAATGATGATACATGAAAAGAAGGTCGTAAGTGAAACTAAACGTCAAGCTATTGCGTTGTGAGATTGATTGTCTATGGATTTTTGGTCGCCACTGTACCAATTCCATGATCCATGATCAAAAAACAAATGAGAGATATGAATTCATCTAACGCCTATTATTAAATATGATTTATCTGGCTATTTGTGTTAAATCAAAGTAAACACAGACAGTAGCACCCATTTCTTTCAACTTTCAATGTGCCTCGGATTACCCTCCAAAACTTCTGCTACGGTCGACATACTTTGTTATAGCTATCAAAACATCTATTTATTTTGTTATGTAAAGGGCAGACCTTATTCATCGTTTTATTTTCTGTTTTTGACGCTTCCACATCGTCGCCGCGGCGTCTAGGTCCTTATTTTGCCGTATTTGTCTGTAATAAAACTGAAGGAGGCGTAAATAAATAGAAATAAAAAACAAGCACCTAAATAAATCTGTTTGCCAATGTCTAAGACTGTAATTAGTAGGTATATAAACTAAGAAAAATATATCAAATTTATAGCATTCCGTCACGGGACTAGAATCTGTTTTTTTATGGGATAGGCGGGCTGAGCAGACGGATCGCCTGATGGTAAACGATCATCGCCTCTCATGGACACCCGCAACATCAGAGGAGTTACAAGTGCATTTCCGGCCTTTTAAAAGGGGATTGTGCCTCCGGTAGCCTCACTCACTCGGCGGAACACAACGTAAGCATTGTTTGACGCCGGTCTTCTGTGAGGCCGTGGTATCATTCCGGTCGAGGCGGCCCATCCGTGGCAAAGCATGGCTCTCCCACGTAGACATATGGTATACTTGGTTTTGTAAATTATTTGTAACTTAATTGTGACTAAAACAAATATTTTATCTTTTTCCTTTCTTCGCATAGCATTGGTAGTTACTTAGTATATTATAAAATCTATACTATAGTATTTGCTGAGATGTTACTGAATCTTATGTATAGGTACTCAAATTTTGCCATGTTGTATTTAAGTTACAGCGAGCTTAATTCCACTTACAGCCAGTTCCAATAACGAATCCGTCGGTAGACTTGCTTACTAGAAATAGGATTTTGACACTACTTGATTGTACTTTATGTCAAAATCTTATCTCTAGTATGTGAGCAAATCTACTAACTGATTTGAAATAGGAACCGGCCGTTACCGGACACAAATCCAAACTCCAGGCTGCTACTGAGTCTTCCACTAACGCTACTACGAAATGTGGGAGGTAATGGGGTGTCGGACGTAGGGAGGGGCGGAGAGTGACTGTTCTGTACTTAATACTACTGGGTAATCTGTGCTTAGACATTGTACAGTCACGGTACAGTTCTGCCAACTCGCATTAGGCCAGCGTAGATTATAGCCTAACTACTCTCATTCTGAGAAGAGACCCGAACCTATAATGAATTTGATAATGATGCAATGACATCTCTGCCTAACATGACATACCATCACGCCTCTATTCCACGAAGGATTAGGCAGAGGCCTACTTATGTACTCTATACCCACAGTTTGCCGATACGTTTAGCGAAGGCGAGCTTCTATTCCATTACATAGGACTATTGCCATTATCCGGTCACAAATCTTCTTACCTTCTTCTTTTTAATACTTATGTTTCGATTATTTTCATACGCGTCTTTCCCTACCAGGAGTTTATTGTACCTATTTCATTATATCATATTGTCGGCACTATAGGTCTATTGTAAGTAATTATTTGTTTTAAAAAATCATATTCCATGTATATGACTGTTTGATGCCAAAATAAATGAAAAAAAAAAAAACTCCGAGCTTGTTACTGAGATTTCATAGAAAAACCCGATAACACTTTACTTAACCTGGGAATCAAACCCAGGACCGTTATCTCAGCAGTCGCGCTCAGGATCACTAGGCTAACGAGGCAGTTCTACCTCTGCCTATCATTTTAGGGATAAAAGGGTGTGTTGGTATGTGAATAAATAAATACAGCCGCCGTTGATTGCTCGCTATCGAGGTGATTAAGTTGGAACAAATGACGCTTGATGAGGCGTATGAAACGCACTTGGTAGGCACCATTTATCTTTTAAACCTTTGTAGCGAGCGAGAAGTGAATATATATTGTCCTATAAATCTTTATTACAATAGCTGAACACACTTTTAACTTTTAAGCTCGTAAAAAAGGCACTATTAATATACTTAAACAATATTTTTTTTAGTAAAGGAAAAAATTCAATCGCGGGCAGGATTCGAACCTGCGTCTTCTGGTTTGATATACCAGACGCTCAGACCTCTAAGCCACCGCGAACCCTACCCGCATGATTGAAATTTTGCCTTCACATTCTGAATTTACGTCATAAGGTGACGTTGGGGACATCTATGAGAGGCAAGGTACCTTACTTCTCAACCGACACGACTTACTTTACAGTTAGTTACCTTTTAACTATCTTTTTTGATTTTCTGGTTTATATACCAGCGTCTGGTATATCAAACCAGAAGACGCAGGTTCGAATCCTGCCCGCGATTGAATTTTTTCCTTTACTAAAAAAATAACTTAATAATCTTAGCATGGAAAATGCCAAAAAATCACAAAAAGATACTTAAACAATGTTTGACGGCGCAGTTAGCTCTGTTATTTTTACCATGATTCCATATTATGGTGTTCTTCTCGATAAGACCCACTTGTTAAAATCGTGCCAATTTTGACTTTTCAAAAGTACAAATTTAAAATGGTCTAATACAGGGCTTCCAAAAGTATGCCTTGGCGTCCTGATGCGCCGTAGGAAGTGAAGAAGGGCGCCATGAAGCGATTCTCTTTACCAGACTTCTCATTAATTTTTATGCCTATCCTAACCTAACTAGTATTATTGTACCTACCTTTTTTATCCCTATCTGCCTAAGTAGTATCATTATACCTACCTATTTTGACCAGCTAGACTAAAAAAGATGGGAAACCCTGGTCTAATTGATATAAAACATTTTGACTTGATTATGATGAAAAAGTTAAGATTTTTTTTTTTTTATTTATGGTCAGCCAACAATTGCTTACGCTAATACATATATAGTTAATTGGATTTATATTTATACATTTATGAGCGCAGCAATTACTTATAGGCTAACACAGCATGCACATTAACAAAGGTTATTAAATGAATTATCAATATTACATAATCTATTTGAAATAATAATCATAAGAGCAATAATTTGGATAAAACAAAATGAAGATGACAAAATTCTATAGGTACTACTACAAAGTGCAAGATAGAATTGTTGTCTTGTGTATTGGTAGATAACCTCTTCTCTTTGATTAACAAAATAAATTTGAAAGACTTCAATACTTTTGATAGAGATATAAGCTAAATTAGTTAACTATAGTTATTACAGTCTGAAGATAACGTGTATTCATACTCCATACAAATTATTGACCGCTAGTTTTTGTAAATCCAGCACCATTCATCTACCTTATTGGGGGAACACAATCACTTCGTTTAGTTACAGATAATGTTACTATTGTACAAAATATCATCATCGAAAGGTGTGTACGGTAAAAAAATCCTCTAATGTACACGTGTAAGATGAAAAAACAAAACACTAAAGGCGATAGATATTTCGTTTGCAATTGACATTTTCTATGTAGTTGTTCACCAAAAGCTCCTAGTCGACACGGCATCATCAATCTTGTGTCTTCGCGAAAATAACGAGATAAAATGCTACAAAGAGAAATGGTTTCCTTGAGAGACACCATTATGAACAATTTGATGGAGAAACCGCTATTTGAAGCCCAAAATTTCGATAAGTAGGGGCTTTTTGACTTTACATCACTAATTGTATTGAGCGGTAGAGTAGGTACCGATTACTTCGGCCGTTGTCGAAAGATTAAATCCTCTCGAAACGTAAAAAAATATTGAGTATTACCTTCTCCCCGCGACTTTGCCTGCGTGGACTTCAGAATTGGGTCCGACCTGGATAAAACGTAGCCTACGTGTTATTCCAGACTATAGTCTATCTCTGTGCCAAATTTCATCCAGATCTGTTCAGCCGTTCTGGCGTGAAAGAGTAACAAACATCTATACATCCATACACACAAACTTTCACGTTTATAATATTAGTAAGGATGGTATTACAATGAGTAATAAAAACGTACATTTGTTGACATTTTATTTAAATTAAGAACACAATAAACATAAAACAACACTTTAACCATTACGCCAAGGGTTAGGCAGAAGCGAGCGCAATAATGTAAGTTTAGGTCCCATGTAATAGGGGACGAGCCTAATGCCATTAATGGGGCAAATCAAAACTCTGAGTTGCCGCTACTGAGAATTTGATAAAAAAACCTAATTGACACTGCTCGACATGGGTATTGGCGTCGCGCTTACGACCACTGGACTAATGACGCATAACGCAGTCAACACAATGTTTGCTAGAGGAAAATATCGCTACTGTAACTATAAAATATAACAATTTTGATTTATGAATTGTTAACGAATTGTCAAATCAGGTATAAATAGTGTATTAGAGAAAAGATAACTTTTTTTTTCTATGAAACTCTCAGTAGCATCTTGTTGTCACCCAAATCTGCTGTCCGCCCAAAGCTGAGCAGATTTTCTCGAAATATAGTTAAGAATGGTTGCCGCTCCTTGGGGAAGGCCTACGTTCAACAGTGGACGGCAATAAACTGATATGATGATGATGATAATGATGATGATAGTTAAGAACACTCTCGATGAACATAACTATCAAACAAAAAAAAATATCAAAATCGGTTCACCCAATCAGGCACTATGATGCAACACACTACAAACATACATATAAACATATAAATCCTGATATTCAGTTCCAAATACACGATGCAGGAGAAAATCCGATCTATTCCCATCCAATACCAAGAGCTAATACCATTTGGTATTAGTTTATTTCCGAATTTATATTCTATTCCCAACGAGTACTACATTTTTTTTAATGAAAAATATTACTAACGAATGCCAAAACGTGACTTTTTGTACACTCAGCTACACAAAGTTTTATTTTATTTTCTAACATTTACATACTCTACTATTTTAATTGAATGCTAAAAGTCTAAAACTTTCCAAACTAACAAATAAGTAGTTCAAATGAACCATTTCTCTTTACCTGCGAAAAAGGGTCGATGTTGTCTTTTGTTTTGTAATTCGAAGCAACCAATCAGAGTTGAGTGCAAAATAAGTCTTGTTCTCAGACAGACAACTCGGTTCAGTACATTTCCATGCCTGCGGCGGGTGGTGCATACTCAGTGAAAGTGATATATTTTTATAAAGTGAGTATTTTAGTGTAATTAAATTGCTATTTACTTATCTTGTGTTTCTATTTTTTAAATAGGTATTATCATAGTAGGTAGGTACCTAATTAAAAAGAAGCAAAGATAGAGTTTAATGTTTGAGTAATACCTATTTATGTTTTATATATATATATATTTGTTCATCACATGTATATGTTTATCACAGAAATGGCTGATGAATCTGATAATCAGCCTTCAACATCTTCGGGAAACCCAGGAGGACTGACGTTTATAAAAAGAAATGGTGGCTTGGTTTTGCTGAGAGCTGGTTACCAGTACACTAAAAAACGGCAAAATAAAAATGGATGGAGCCATTGGAGATGTGTGAAGGTTAAAGAGTGTAGTGGATCTTTGCAAATTAAGGTATGTTTTTAGCATCTACATTGATATTTTAGTTTTTAGTCAGTCAATCAATATTTGTATTGATATATTGCTGTCTCTGCAGGATGGCAATATTTCCAATGAGAAAAATCATAGCTGCGAGCCCGATGAAGTAAAGAACTTGATGGCGAAGGAACTAAATAATTTACGAGAAACGGTATTAAAGTCTGATTTCACCCCAATACCAAGGATTTATAACACATTTAAATCCCAATTCTCTGAAGCTGAACAGGATTTGGTGAAAAATATCCCATCATTTCAAAACACGAAAACAAAATTGTATAAAGCAAGAAACAAGGAAGCTGATGTGTCTAAAATAAAGTACAAATCAGTAGATGAAGTAGAAATCCCTTTAAAATTTCGAGATTTTGTACTGTATGATTATAAAGACGAGTCTAATACCCGAATAATTATTTTGGTCCATCCAAATCAATTAGCGCAAATGGCAAAAATTAAAGTTTATGAATGTGATGGGACGTTTAAATGTTGTCCTGTGCCATTTGTCCAGTTATATTCTATCCATGGAGATCTTGGAAGCGACGAAGAACACACTCGCATAGTTCCTCTAATTTATGTTTTACTGAATTCTAAAACAGAAGAAACATACAAAACTTTATTTGAAATTTTGAAACAAAATATTCCTGGATGGGAACCCTCTAAGTTTATGACAGATTTTGAACAGGCAGCAATGAACGCCATTTCAGCTGTCTTTCCCTTAGTTGAGGTAAAAGGGTGTTACTTTCATTACTCCAAAAATGTATGGAAAAAAGCAAAAGATCTGAATCTGACGAAAGATGCTATCACCCGAAGACATGTAAGACTTTCATCTTTACTGCCTTTACTTCCGCGAGACTTAATACCACAAGGCTGGTGCTACATTATGGAAGATAGTCCTGAAAGTGTCGCAATTGAAGCATTTAATAACTACATGGTGTCGCAATGGTTGGAAGACGAGAGTTTTGTAGACACTTGGTGTGTTTATGGTGAACGCCATCGAACCACGAATTCCGTAGAGTCTTGGCATATGAAATTAAACTCCACTGTGCCCAAAAATGCCAATTTATATCAGCTTCTAAAAGCTCTGAAAGAAGACGCAGATTTGCAATCAGTGGTTGTTAATCAATACATGACCAATGCACCTGACGCAAAGCGACGTGCAACGGAAACTATAGCGAAAAATCGGTGGATAACATACGTTACTGACCAACTCCGTGAACAGAAAATTAGCGTTGGTCACTGTTTAGAAAAATTAAGGGTCTAACTTCTATTTGGTGATATTTTAAAATTAAGCTGATTATTACCTACTTTTAAATGTTAGCTAATTATTTATATTTGATGTCTTTGCCAAAAAAAATGCTGATTTATTACTACTAAGCTACATAATTATTTTAAAAGTTGATTGTCTGTGATATTTTATAACTACTTGTAAGTAAATTGACCATTTTTGATGTTTCTTTCCAAAAACGTTATTACATTTGAAGTTGATTATCTGTGATATTTTATTATTTTGTTAGATTTTAAGTAAATGATTCATATTCGATTTTTTGAATTTTTTTTTTACGTGATTTATTATTATGAATATACACAAATAGTTACATTAAAAGTTGATTATCTGTGATATTTTATAACTATTGTTAGATTGTAAGTAAAATATCCATTTTTGAAGATTTTGCCAAAAACATTGTTACATTGAAAGTTGATTATCTGTGATATTTTATAATTTTGTTACATTTTAAGTAAATTATTCATATTCGATTTTTTTTAAATGTTTTACGTGATTTATTATTATGAATATACGCAAATAGTTACATTAAAAGTTGATTAACTGTGATATTTTATAACTATTGTTAGATTGTAAGTAAATATCTATTTTTGAAATTTTTGCCAAATACATTGTTACATTAAAAGTCGATTATTTGTGATATTTTATATAATTTTGTTGGATTTTCAGTACTGTAACTATTCATATTCGATTTTTTGCCAAATGTTTACGTGATTTATTAAGTCAATTATAGCATCACCATATATAAATCGATTGTCTGTGATATTTTATACTCGAGCATCGCTCTGTACTTTTACATACTAGGTAAGTATCACAGTTAATTAATAAGTATTGAAAATTGCTACTATTTGATTGTTTGTATATAATATTATAATTGTTGGACTTGGAATAGTAAAATAAAAGTATCTAAATCTCTAAAAATGACAAAATAAAAGAAATTCAATATTTGATTTATATTCAAACCCTAATTTTGATTAAACATTACTTAAAATCACTCAAAGCATTTTAATTTTACTGAACCTGACTGTACCTAATTTCTTCAAACTTGTTTTGGTATTGGTTTTAAAATGTGGTACTCGTTGGGAATAGAAAATAAATTCTGAAATAAACTAATACTAAATGGTATTAGCTCTTGGTATTGGATGGGAATAGATCGAAAATCCGAGTGGAGGAAACGTTTTTTTTTAATATTTTTAAACTAAAAACACAAAATTTTTAATCGCATCCCCTACCGTATCATCAAGACAAAAGTACATATATAGCTGACAGACAATAGGGACCGCTGTCCAACTTAGCCACTATTGTGGGCACATGGTAAAACTTTAACAAGTTAAAAAGTTAAATAGCTTTCACTGGCTCGGTACAAAGTTGAAGCGGAATGTTAACAATCTTGTGGCGACGACTGTACATCTGTTGGGATTAGCTTCTGGACTTAATTATGTATAGTATACACCAGAACTTTGAGAGTAAATTTTGTAAGTGAATTTCTAGGAACAGGTTACAAGAATAAGGTTTTCTGTTGAAAATAAAGGCGAAAATAGCAATGTGGGTCGCACATTACTAGTATTCTTGTTAACCCTCGTGCTAAGCTAATTGCTTGTGTTACGACTGGGTTCACGTCGGTAGTGCAATGGGTGGGTTTCGAACCGCCAAGAACATGATCGTGAGTCTGACGCCCTAGCCATTAGGCCACAGCCGCTTAAGGTACTAAAGTTATATTTAAGAAAATGTTGTAGATACTGTGTTATGTGAGGAAAAATAAAGAATGTTTATTATTATTTATTATAATGTCTACCCTTCTACTGCTTAAATATCATCCTAATATCATCATAATAGCGCAATAAATTATCGCATATCATACATCGTTACGTATTAATCTAATGTAATTAATTAATTAATCCTCAGTGCGCGGGGAGCGATCCGACTACTCAAGCCGCCGCGGCGTCGCGCTTATAAATTGATTTATTATTAAAATCACCAACAAACTTTACGTTCTTCGACTTTATTCCCCTAAGAGAAAACAATTAATTCCACCAAGACCATTGAGGTATTAAATACTATCGTAATAAAGCAGCCAGCGCATTATTTTTACCTCATACTTATTTCAATAGATTAAATGCCTACGTCGTATCAGAGTGGGTATTCGCAAAAAGGGTTAACACTATCAATGGGCAAAATCGGTAATTATGTTTGTTGAAACCTTGATTTATATGCTCAGGCATACTATCTCAATGACCAGACCTCGTTTAATAGACACTAAAATACAGTCGCGACGAAAATAAGATTAAATTAGAAGTTCGCGACGGATGTTACAGAATGTAATTCTGTTATGTCCAATATAATGTCCTTCAGTTTGTGAAGTGCAGATAGAGATAGATAGAGATAGCTGTTTTAAAACAGGACTTTTAATCGGTTTTAAGCTCTAGTGGCTTCTAAAGAGCCATGATTTTCTTAAATGTAGAGCCTTCAAAGGGCTCAATCATTGTCCAACCGGCGAGAGTCATCATCGTCATACCAGCTAATAGAAATCCACTGCTGAACAAAAGCCTCCCCCAAAGACTTCCACAGGGACCGGTTATATGCCGCCTGCGTCTAACGACTCCCAGCAACCTTTACCAGGTCTCCATCCATCTTGTCGGAGGTTGTCCCACACTGCGCTTTCCGGTGCGTGGTCTCCACTCGAGAACCTTTCTGCCCCAGCCGCTGTCAGTTCTACGAGCTATGCTATATGCTATATATCCAGAGTAAAATAGTATATTATTAATAGTATATTATAGTTATTAATTATTCTTCTTCTGTTCGTAAACATGACAGTTAAAAAACTATTAATAATTATGTGCGACTGCCAAGCTAGAGATCCTGAGTCCGATTGCCAGGTCGAGCAAAATGTTATTAGGTTTTTCCATAAAATTTTCAGTAGCGAAACGTAATAAATTCCTTTCCTTAACGAAAGGAAGGCATGAGTGTATGTATGTATTCTCAGTAGAAGCTCGGAGTTTGGATTTGTGTCCGGTAATGGCAATGGGCTTGCCCCCTATGAGATATTATATGGGACCTAAACAGACCGGCGAACTGAGAGTTTACGTAGTACGTCTCTGCCTAACCCATTGGGGAACACAGGGGTGATAATTTGTATTCAGAAGACTATAGTTTAGTAAAAACTAAGCTGTGTAAGTTTACACTCCTCTACCTCTTAATAATTTGATTCGATTAAAGTCGTTCAGATTCTCACACATTAAATTAAGTCTTGTGGCGTTCTGGCCTCGTGCCAAAACGTATGGACATCTTAACAGGAAAAACCACTTTTGATATTATTTCTTTTCGTGGCGCTACGTGTTTCATTTTTAACAATTTGTCATAGCTTACAGATTTATGCTCTATATGTGACTTTCACACATAATATAACATGACACGGTCCTGTATCGTAGAAGAGCTAGGCAGAAGTATCCATAATTTACGGGTATGTTTAGAGCAAACCCAATAGCCAATAACTGGACACAAATCTAAACTCAAAATACTTTACACGGAGCAACAACTATCACACCTCCCTTACCCAATACTTTGTCAATTCAATACTAAAACAATATTATACCCAAAATACATTACTTAACGGTTAATTGACATTTAATTTTTTTAACACCCTTAAACGATCCCGATATCCAATAATTTTCATATTTATTTTCGACTTTGAAGTTCTTTCTATTCTAAACAGACATAACTGGCAAATAACGTCATTTGTACGGTTAAACGGTGACATGACGTAATTTTTTTGACCCTTCAAAAATGTGGGGATTGGGCCTCAGATAACCTCACTCACTCGGCGAAACACAAGGTAAGCGTTATTTAACGCCGGTTTTCGGTGACGTCATCGCACTTTTTTTTCTCTCCAAAATTAAGAAATATAAATATTTAATAAAAATGTTTTGGCACTCCGGATAGGAAAATAAAGAAACAGTATTTTAGCTTTGGTGGCTTAATCATTTTGAAATGTTGTTAATTCCGACTTCTACAAAATTAATAGCATTCGTTTCGAATTTAAGTACACACCAGAGAGAATTAAAAGTTATCACCGGCACCCAATATCAGCTTAAATTTCATTTAATTTTCTCATAAATTAGAATTTAAATACATTAATTGGATGCCAAATTTTAGTTATATGAGTAGCCTGATTATTTCTTCGTGACAAGGTATTTACCGTGTATTTACGTTGGTCATTTATAGGAACAGATCCAGAGAGATTATTCGCAAACAATTGGTAATGTTAATTGATAGAGGTGATGAACCCTACTGCGGTTTGATACCACTGAATTACCAAATATAGTACTGCTAAGCAGCAATTATGTGCTAATATTATATGAACGGATGGGAAACTTCGTGGGAGAGCCATGCATCAGGCGATTCGTCTGATCGTTTGCCCTCCTATCACATAAAAAAAAACTTTTTAAAATAATAATAATATTTTTAACTGCCTCATTAGCCTAGTGATCCTGTGCGCGACTGCTTTGCGGTCCTGGATTCGATTCCTGGGTCGAGCAAAGTGTTATTGTGTTTTTCTATGAAATACTCAGTACCTAACATCTCGAAGTTTGGAATTTTTCCCGTTAATGGCAGTAGGCTCGCTCCCTATTTAATGGGACCTAAACATACCGGCAACTGTGAACGTGCATTGCTACGCCTCTGCCTAGCCCTTCAGGGAATACAGGCGTAACGGTATGTTATGTTATTTTTTTTATTACAGCAAGAATTTAGTAACACAAATAAAATGCAGAATTAACAAATAAGCAATATTGCCTGCTGTCTCCCTATCTAGGTATAAAAACTGAATGAGGGATTTTGAATATAAACAGCCAGAGCTTAAATATTCTCATCTGTATTCCAATGGCCTTGCATCTGTAAGTACCTATAACAAGATATTTTGAAGCACTGCATAAAGGGGCTATGTGTGAAAGGCGTGCATTCACGAGGGTGCATTGTCAATTTCCAATAAATCCGTCACGAGGTGCCGCGCAGAGGCGATTAGCTGCGAATCGCGAATAATAGCGACGCCATAAGATGTCAGATACTTAGACACTTTCAATATAATTATCAGAAAGAACATGTTTTTTCAGCAATGGGACAGTATAATGGGTTGATTGTTGTTTTCAGGTCTCGATTGGTGGGTTCATTTCCAACCAGCGTAAAACAACACCTACGTTGTGTTTCGCCGAGTAAGTGATTCAATCACTCACTCGGCGAAACACAACGATCAATCCCATTTAAAAAGGCCGGCTAGGCACTGGTAACTCCTCTGGTGTTGCGGGTGTCCATGGGCGACGGTAATTGCTTACCATCAGGCGAACAATCTGCTCGTTTGCCCCCTATCCCATAAAAAAAACAGACTCTAATAATAAAGACTTCAACAGCTAATAACATGAAAAACATCATGTATTTTTTTGCGTACGTCCCTTAAATTTTATCAATACAACCCTTATTTATGAAATTTAAATTCAGAGTGCTTTATATTTGATTTTTTATATTCTTCTATGAATATAATATAACCATATCGTGCACTAGCCTTTTATTTAAAACGTTCTATTGTTCTTAATCTAAATAAAAAGAATAAGGCCGCGGCTTGAAAAATAACGTTTTGTGTAATTAATGTTTCAGCTATTCCACAGTTGAAATTAAAATTAAAAATATTTTAGAAGAGAGAGACTCTTAAAAAAACAATTTCTAAATTAAACATTAAGAATCTTTATTTTTTATTCTTGAGAGGCTTACGCTTGTTTGCCAGTTCACCTGATGTTAAGCGATATTGCGATCTACAATGGAGCGCGCTTGCCTAGAAGAAACCGATTCACTCGTGATTTAAAAACACCCAGATTATATCTATCGGGGAAGACACAGTCACGCAGCGCATTCCACATTTCAGCGGTACGCATGACAAAAGGGAACTTAAAGACTTTCGTACGGCTTTTTGGAATACCCACCATGACACGATATCGCTTTTTCGTGCTTCTGGCCGTCCAGTAGTAGAAAGAGCAAGGAGAAATAAGATCGTGGAGATCTAAACTTTTGTTCTACAACAACACAAATCATCATATTGTTAGAATTTGAATCCATATTCGAAACGTCAACAAAAGTTAAATTAAACTGCGAGCTAGCAAATCCTAACAAAAGCGAGCGAGCGAACTGTTTTGACGTAAGTACGACTGACTGATTTTACCAAATCCGTGGCGTGTTGGAATTAACGAGAGGTTATTACGTCACACGCGGTTTTACATATGTTGTAATGAATCGCTCAAGGCTGCCAGTGACGTCACATTGACGTCATTCTACTGTGATAACATCATAAAAATGTTAAAATTAGAGCGTGAGATCATCAGTTTGCCTTTGTCAGCCTGTATTCCTCGAAAAGTTAGGTAGTAGTGTCCTAAAACCCACACTTTTTTTATGGGATTGGGGGGCAAACGAGCAGACGGATCGCCTGATGGTAAACGATTACTGCCGCCCATGGACACCCGTAGAACCTTGTCGGCCTTTTAAAAGAGGATTGGGCATCGATATTCTCACTCACTCGGCGAAACACAATGTAAGCGTTGTTGCACGCCGGTTGTCTGTAAGGCCGTGGTATCATTCCGATCGAGCCGGCCTATTCGTGCCGAAGCATGGCTCTCTCATGGTAGAAAATAAAAATAAAAGATAATAAAATAAAGATAAAAACAATACACTCAAAGGAGTCACGGCCCCGATTTCAATAAAGATTTACAGAAGATCATTTAGAACAAGACACAGGCTCCATTTTGTTTCCAAAAGTCCTATCGGGATGCGAATAAAACGGATGATGTTGTACGGACCTCATCTCAATAAATGTGTTTTTTTTTCTTTCTTCTTATATTTCACTATACTTTATTATATTATATTACACTATTTAGTAAATATTGTATTATTATATTTAATTAATAATAATAATAATATTATATTTAATATTGTATTATATTGTATTATAATATTATTTAGTAAATAGTGTAATTTACAAATATCTCGCTGTTTCCCAAGTCTTATGTACAAAGCTCTCAACGTGCCACTAAACACACCACGAACACACCTACATACATACACACAGTTACACTAACTTATAAGCGGCGCGCGAAACTCAAATGTTTTCTTTCGATTCCCTCGAGACGACCGCAAAATTGCCCTCGTGTATATTTTAGTGGGAAAGGAGATGGTGCTGGCACCAGCAAGTGTAGGGAATATCTGCCACAATTCAAGCAATCATTGTGTAGGACGCGAGTTGTTGAAAAACATATTCGTACCTATATCGTTGAAACTAGCCGCAAAAACGTAGTACGGTCAAAATGGTATCCAAAACTGTATTTCTTCAATCGATTTTCATTTTAATCTTCAAATAAAAGAGTTTAATAATCATTTTGGAAAGACAGTTTGTGGTGATTTGATGTGCGGTCGACTGTATTTAAAGAAAGAAATAAATACATTTATTATTTTCTCACATTATAACAGTACAGAAGAACACAAAAAAAGAGAAAAATACGAAATCAAATTAAACTATGAATATGCTGATTCGTGAGAACAAAAAAGGACCCTAGCTCAGCATATGCCACTTTATTACATTATATGACGCGGCGTTGGTACCTATTCTACGTAACGTTTATGAATTTACATGCTTCGGCACGAATGGGCCGGCTCGACCGGAGTGATACCATGCCCTCACAGAAAACTGGCGTCAAACAACGCTTACGTTGTGTTTCGCCGAGTGAATGAGCTTACCGGGGACCCACTCTCCTTTTTAAAGGTCGGCAAAGCACTTGTGACTAGTATGGTGTTGCGGGTGTCCATGGGCGGTGGTAATCGCTTACCATCAGGCGACCGGTCTGATAGTTTGCCCTCCTATCCCATAAAAATAATAGGGTTTTAGTAGTTATAATTCTATCACTCTAATGATTCTGTACTTACTAATTAAGGAGCCTGAATTACCCACAAAAACATAATAAGTACCAAAAAAAATCGTAATCCATACAATATCCTATCAAATTGTTTTAGTATTCGGATTTGGATACCGTTAATCTAGGTTCCTACCGTTACCATTTCGTCTTCTACTACTTCACTGTAAATGGGAGATATTATTATTTATTTCGTTTTCAGATAAATTATAAGATAGATCAACCATGATTTGATTATGTCTGCAAACACCAAAGGATTTGTTGATGCGTTGGCGAGCATAAGTTGACGACGGAGTCCAACGTTAGGGTGGGCTCTAGCCAGTCAAACCCCAATAGCTCCTACAACCAAGCAAGTCAGATATTATCTCACGAGATCCCTATCTGAATTTCAGTGAGGAATTGTATTCTGACCCCTTAACTGATAATGTATCATTTCACCAGAAACGTGGAATATATTTTGTTGATTCACTAAATAAATATTCTAATTCCGTCACCTCGGGGCCTCAAGAACGAATTTTGTGAATTTTTATGTTGTGTTCATTATCGTGTCAAAGGTCTCTCCAGGTTTGTAAATGCTGTTACAAATGTAATATGCACAATAGAGTAGTTTCATTAGAATAATTAATTACCTTCCGACAATACCACAGACGTGGTTCAATCGCCATGACGGTTAGACTATTGCTTGGTGTCACCTTAGTGGCTAATATAATAATAGTGATATGTGAAGGTAAGAATAACGAAAAAAGATAAAAACAAAAAATAGCTTAAAAATCTTATTACCTAATTCTTAAAAGCTTATAAAAGAAGAAAAAAAATTCTATGTCCACGAACAGTGGTATCCCGTTTATAGCCGTGGTCGTGTACCATTATGATAATTATGTAGGTGCCAACTTAACTATAATTATTTTAAAACTATAATTACATATAACTAATTTAATTAAATATAAATATAATTTCATTTTTTAGTAGTCGGGTTTTAGTTTTATAAGCTTTTGTTTTTATTTGACACTTTTTGATGGCTAATGCTAACTTTATTCACTACTAGACTAGCTGTACCTTGCGGTTTCACCCGCTAAAATTTCATACAAACTTATGTAAGTATAATAATATCATTTTGGTCAACAGGATCTTGCGGTCCTAATGAGGCGCTGCGATACTGCCCGGTGGACTGCAAAAAAGACTTTTGTCCCACCAGTGAGGAAGACACACGTGTCAAGTGCCCCACACCTAAAGTCTGTCCTCCATCCGTTTGCAAGTGCGCGATGAACTATAGACTTGCTTTGAATGGAACTTGTATACCTACGAGAGACTGCCGTAAGTTAATCCAGTTTGCCGTTGCAATTTTATGATTTTTGGAGAATCGAACAAATCGGTCTACATAACCAATAAGCATAAAATAATTCAGGCATTAAAAAGCTATTTCAGTACACTTTAATACTTGTTGCGGTTAATTTCGAATCTCTGTGTGAAAAAAATTATGGTAATGTAAAGTTCCAAGTAGGGCTTAAGGCTGAGGGATAACCGGCCAACATTGTCGTATGGAAGCTGGTCCACTTGACCAAGGATCAAATATACGTCATTTTTAATGCACTACAATAATTATTTGTTTCAAATCGCTGTGTGAAAATATTCTATCAAAATCTGTAACGTTGAGTTTAGATACAAGTTTCTTTTAAGCACATAGGTTAAGATCAGGTCACATGCCACTCAATAATTTTGGCTTTTTAATTAAAAAAGTAAGTACTTAGTCCTAATTGTGAACGCTGTGGGATTATGGAGGACGTGCAACACTTATTGGTAGAATGTGCCCGTAATAGGAGAGAAAAAGACACTTTGCTGGCTGAATTAAATACGTCAGATGTGGGTGCTTTTCAAAGTATCTTATAAATCCAGGCAGTGCAGAAGCAAATAAATTTTATAAGATTGTGTGTGGATCTCTTAGCAGGTCTTAGTAGTAGTAGTAGCTAGTAAAGTGTCTTTTATAGGTTAAGGTTTTCAATGATGTATGGGTTAAGATGTGGCTGGCATGACCATGTAATGCTCAAAGCCTCTAGATAAATAAAGATTTAAACAATTTTATTTTTATTCACACATACAACTATTATTACAGGCCAACCCCTAATCCAATAGCGTAGTTCAAAGTACATAAATCTAATTATATCTATTTAATTATTTTATATATAAGCAGTGATAGCCTAGTGGTATGACCGTTGGATTGCCAAGTCAAAGGTCTCGAGTACGAACCCAAGGCACGCACCTCTGACTTTCCGAAGTCATGTGCGTATTAAATAGTTAATTATCACGCGCTTAAACGGTGAAGGAAAACATCGTAAGGAAACCTGCATGCCTGAGAGATTTTCTCGATGGCGTGTGAAGTCTGCCAACCCGCACTAGGCCCGCGTGGTGGACTATAGCCTAATCCCTCTCATTCTGAGAGGAGACCCGTGCCCAGCAGTGGGACAGTATAATGGGTTGGTTATATTATGTTATATATGTATATTTAATATATGTTTATCAGCATGCATACTTTACTGTAATATATATTAATAGATACCTATCCTACAGACCGTGTTATTAGTTATTTTATATTACTAGCTATTGGATATTATAAATTTAATAAGCGGTTCGTGTAAATTCACTCAGTGTGCAGCTAAATAAGTCAATATCATTGATTAACAGCTAATCTGTCTCCACAGCACCCTTCGATTGTAGTGCCCGACCTAACGAAGAGTTTGACGCCTGCCCAAAAGTGTGTCCAAGCGAGGACTGTTTCAGAAATATTAGAATGAGATGTATTAAGTTTCGTAAAGGAAAAATGCCGTGTAGTCCCAAATGTCGGTGTATTAAGAACTACAGGAGGTTAAACGGAACATGCATACCAGAAGAACAATGCCGTAAGTGAAATAATTCTTTTAGTAACACGGTTAACCTTTTGACCACTACAGTCATGTATAGACGACAGACCAAAATGGGTCCAGCACGTCACAGTCACGACTGGTGACAGATTTCTATAGGAAATTCGGAGCTTGGCACTGACGGCACGCTTTTTCTGTTTTCACGACGCGGTCAAAGGGTTAATATAGGTATGCTAGTCCTGAGAGAACCAATATAATATCTAATTCGTTTGTGGTTCCAAGGGCGACTGATACGCTAGATGTCCTGAGTTCGATTCCCAGGTCGAGCAAAGTATTATTGAGTTTTTCTATGAAATTCTCTGTATCATCTCGAAGTTTAAATGTGTGCCCGGGTACCTAATGGCTCGCCCTCTATTACATGGGATCTAAACATACCGGCGAACAGCGGATGTACATTAATACACCTGTGCTTAACCCTTCGGGGTATACAGGCGTGATGGTATGTTATCTTAATTATTGTTAAATGTAGATTAATTAATCTTATAAATTTTTAAACCTTCCAATTACTAATATCTAATACGATTTCAAAAACTTTTTTCAGCTGCAGTATAAAAAGGACCGGCAAGTAACTACATCAGTAATCATTAAAATACATTAAATCACATACCTTCATTTATATTATGTGATTACAATTTATTATTCCCGTACTTATTTAATCTATAGATCAAAACATGTGTCATTGATAAAATCTACTTTGGTAGTGCTTACGTTTATTCGTTACTGTACTTGAAGATTTATTTCAAATAAATAATTATTTATCATTAGAATTAAATAGTTTTTCTTTCTTTTCTTTCTTTCTTTCTTATCAGAAAAAATTACACAGTGTTTTAGTTGATGGTCCGAAAATGTGAAACGCTGGGTCCGGCAAACTCTATACTTATACAAATACATAATTCTAGTAGTATGTACTACTAATCTATACACAAGGAAAAATGAAGCTACATAATATTGACTTGTCGACAAGTTTGGCGTAGCGGCTGAGCGTTCGGCTTCAGCGCCACGTGTTGTGGGTTCGATTACCACAGGTAGCAAGTATTTGTATGACCTACAGGTAGTTGTTCCGGGTCTGGGCGGTTATCTATGTGAGAATTTGTGTTTGTAAACGCACCCACGATACAGGAGAAAATCCTAGTGTGAGGCAGGCAGGCGTAGCGCCCAAAAGCGCCGATTTTGATCCAGTTTTTTTGATTTAGAGGTGACTTGATCGAGACTATTCTTAGCTATGATTTAACAAAATCTGGCCAGCCTTTTAAAGATTATCAGCTCTTTTCTGGTTCGTGAAGGGATGTGAGCAACATCCACAGGTCTGATCGATTTGAAATTTGGCATCCTGTAACTTTAATGATACTGCAAGAACATGGTAACCATGTCTTGATGCTGTGAGGTTGTTTTAATTTTAAATGTATCCTTGAATTATCCTAATTAATATTATGAACGTGAAAGTTTGTGAGGATGTATGGATGTTTGTTACTCAATCACGTCAGAACGGTTGAACGGATCTTCTGGATAAAAATTTGGTACCTACAGAGATAGATTAAAGTCTGGAAAAGCACATGGGCTACTTTTTATCCAGGTCGGATCCAATTCTGAAGTCCTCACAGACGAAATCGCGGACAGAAGCTAGTTCATACTTTCTTATGTGGGAGAGCCATGCTTCGGCACAAATGGGCCGGCTCGACCGGAGTGAGACCACGGCCTCACAGAAAACCGGCGTTAAATAACGCTTACGTTATGTTTCGCCGAGTGAGTGAGGTTACCGGAGGCCCAATCCCCTTTTAAAAGGTCGGCAACGCATTTGTGACTCCTCTGGTGTTGCAGGTGTCCATGGGCGGCGGTAATCGCTTACCATCAGGTGATCCTTCTGCTCGTTTGCCCTCCTATCCCATTAAAAAAAAACTAATATTACAAACATGGAAATAACATTGTTGGCTTGGTCCCTGTTCATGCCTAAACCGTTGACCTAATTTTGATGAATTTTGGTATGATTGACTGGAGTTTGGAGTAGGACATAGGCAAATTTTTATCTCGAAAAGTGCTTTGGAGGCGAGTGAAACACATGGACGGACAACAGCTAATTTCATTTATAAAGGATGGTAAAATTGAGGCAAAAATGTCTTCCAGGGTGGCACAGCAATTTGCCGTACCTAATAAAATGGTTGTATTTTAATAAAAATGACAAGTTGCCTGCTCATCGCGTGGAGGTATCATGATAAGGCAGTTTCGCTTTTCAACTCTTTTCATTTTACGCATAAAGGATTGTGTCGTGAAGGCTTTTTTTATCGGAGTCCTGTGGAAATGCGCATCTTATGAATAAGTACCTAGCTATTCTAAAAAAGGGGCGGGCTTTATAAAAAGATAATAGATTTTTAAACATTTAGATACTTTACTGTATTTATGCATTTTTATTTTGGTGGATTGCCAATAACAACCAAACTTTCTGAACAGTATCATTACAACCTCTTTTTTGGGGTCTACTGAGAAAATACTGTTTTTAAAATTGATACTGCCATCTATTACGCAGAAATAAAACTCATTCACATTTTAGAATAAGCAGTATCTAAATAGTTCCTAAAACGACAGGCAGATGGCAGTGTAACAATATTATTTTAAGAGCCATTATGGTGTAAAATACCAAGGTACAAGTAATTAGCTGATGCCTTTATCGAGACACGAAGGCGTTAAATAATATTGATGTATTTGCTGAACATCATTCATTGTAATGTAAGCAGCGATCAAGAAATGACGAAACCTGTGTTTATTATTTTGTGCGCCATTTTTGTCACGATTCATTCTATCGGTGAGTATTTTGAAGGTTTTTTTTTCGTGCCTATGTAAATATTATATTTAAAAAAACCCTGTCCGATCCAAAAGCATAAAGCATATAGGTATCCCAATCACATCACCAAATAAAATAAGAAACATTAAATATTCATCAATGTAAAAAATTCACGATTGTCTTACTCAATTTGTCATTGCCGCAATTTGTCACCCCAAAATCTAGTTCTTGTTCATTTATTTGGTACCCAGTGACGGTGTAACTCAAAAGGTAAAAAAAGGAGCCATTACAAGATCACTCTTTTGTCCGTGTGTTACCACGGATTTTCTCAGGAACGGGTGGACCTAGCATGTTGAAATTTATACCATATATTAAGGTCTATAGTCCCTATTAGGTGTATAAAAATCAAGGTCCTGAGCCAACACGATAAAAAGATATGACTTGTAAGTACCAAAATTTACCTTAATTTTCAACTTTTTTTATTTTTCGGAATTTTCCCTTTACTTGTGATGAAAGACCTTGCTTTTAACCAAAACTTACAATTCTAGGTCAATCGGAAGTACCCTATAGATTTTGGGTCGAAAACCTATATGGCACATTATCCCGGTTGCCATACCGTCCAAAAAACCTGACAACCATTAGCGGAGATCTGATGGCAGTCGCTTCGTATCAAATTTTGATAGGACAACAGAACATATTGAACTTATTATCTCATTATATTTACATTAAGAAAATCCCAAGGTTCAGACAGACTTAGTCTGCCCGTGACCATGAACGCTGTAAAGGGTCCGTAACGTTGGGATTTTGTTAATATAAATATAACGCGATAAAAACCGTAAACTGGCTCCATTTCAATATGCTTAGTAATTCGCGTAAATCTCAGAAATCACCCAGAACATAAGGGTACTTGGGAAAAGTCCAGCATTTTCTCAAGTAGGTAAATTCTTCCAGTAGTACCTAATGATGATTCTTCTCTGAATAACTTCTTATGTTTTCCAGAACAACTGTCATGCGGCCCTGGTGAATTATTCGATGAATGTCCTTCAGATTGCGCCACAGACAGATGTCCTACCAAAGAAAATGAGTATCGTGACTGTTCTAGCAAGGGATGCGGGACCCCCAGGTGTAAATGCCAATTTAATACGAAACGGGCACTTAACGGAACTTGTATTGACACTAGAAAATGCCGTAAGTAATTTTGTTTAAGGGTTTGGCGGAGCTTGAATTGTCCACATAAACGTAATACCGTAATACAAAAATTAAGTAACAATTAAACTAGTATCGAATAATAACCTAATTTGATAGAATATTGTCTGGATTACGATTTATTTCGGTATTATAAGAGAAATTCGGTCCGCCGGACTCTTAAGACCGATATTAATGTGCAGGGATTGAAAATTGTAACAATAATTTTGTTGGTAGGATGTCTGCCTCATTGGCCTAGTGGTCAGCACGACTGCTACGCTAGATGTCCTAGGTTTGATTCCCAGCTCGAGCAAAGTATTATTGGGTGTTTCTGTAAAATACCCAGTAACAGCTCGGAGTTATGACCTGTTAATGCGTTTTTATGGAATGGTAGATCTAGATTTTACGCATTCCAAAAAAAAAAACAAAAAGTTGACCGTCTTTATTGGTTTGGACGCAAGCGTTGAGTACAAGCATCTCGTGTGCGATTAGATACTAGTTTAATTTTTACTAAATTTTTGCATTAGGAAATCAGGAAACTATACTAAATGCATAAAATATAGTATCTTAAGTAAATTATATTCAAAGTCAAAGTCAAAGTCAAAATTATTTATTTCAATTAGACCATTTAAAAGGTACTTTTGAAAAGTCAAACTAATTGCACGGTATTCTTTCAGTAGGTAGGTACTTTGTTTAATAATTTTACTTTCTAATACTTCTTCTGTTTAGTTTTTATTATTTGATATCATGTTATGTAAGTAAATAAATAAAATGACAAACACAATTAGGTCCTACTTTTAAACAGGTTTTGAAAATCATAGATCATCACTAAACAATGGTAGTCGTGTAAGAAAACAATTAAGATCATCATTAAATAAATTACACTTGTTAAGTTACTTATTTCTATTCTATTCATTGATTATACTTGGTATGGTACTTCTAAGCACCGTAAAGGTACTGGTACAGAAACACTAAAAGGTCATACAGAATGAGGCCTCTGATATTTTCCCTTAGCATAGCAATTTCAATCATATTATAATTCATTGATTGCCTCATTAGTCTAGTGGTCCCAAGCGCGACTGCTACGCTAGAGGTCCTGGGTTCGATCGCCAGGTCGAGCAGTGTTATTGAGTTTTTCTATGAAATTCTCAGTAGCAGCTCGGAGTCTGGATTTGTGCCCGGTTAATGGCAATAGGCTCGCCCCTTATTACAAGGGACCTAAACATACCGGCGAACTTTGGGTGTTACATTAGTACGCCTCTGCCTAACCCTTCGGGGAATACAGGCGTGATGGTATGTTATATTATTATAATTCAGTAAAAACTGCTTTTTTAATTATTAGGTAGGTGTTTCCTATGTAAATAGGTGAGTATATTTGGTAAACAATTATCAGTAAGCGTAGTATATTATGTTTATGAGAGTGATATGGTTGAACGACTTACAACCGTATCACTCTCATAAATAGGTATGTAATTACTCCGTCAATGTTCAATCAACAAAGGAATACTTACGTCATTATGTTATGTTTCATTAAAATTCATACTACTTCTGCTAAATAACGAAACGACCTCTTTTGTCGTGCCTACATTTTGGAAACGTATTGCGAAAGACTTTTAAAAAACCACACCTTCCCTTCCCAAACCCCTCCCTTCGTCTGAACCTGCGTTCCAAACCTTCATTAGACGAGCGTGGCGGTAATTTAGAGAGGAGACCCTTGCCCAGCGGATAGTGATGGGTTTCTGCCCTGACATTTTGGGCAGAAAATTTAAATGCCCTGGCATAAACCCATTTATACCAGCAGGAGGCAATAAATACTTTGATGATGATAAATATAGAAACAAATACAGGCTTGAAGCTCATACCTTTTATAGCTATCACTCTGGGAAACAGTTCTAAGTTCACAAATTACCAAAGAGTTTGATTATAAGAACTAAAACTTTTTGTGCCTAGCTCCATTCAGATGCGACCGGCCGAATGAGGAGTACCGGGCCTGCCCGCCATTATGTCCTACTGACGACTGCAAGCAATCCACTCCAGATGGACTATGTCCAGTGTTTGGCAACATACTGATTACACTGGAATGCACCCCAACCTGCCGTTGCATCAAGGGTTACTGGAGGAAGGATGGGAAATGTGTACCTTATAAACAATGTCGTAAGTATCAATTGGTATGACCAAAATTAACATATGGGTCTGGCGGAGCCTGAATTGATAAAATAAATCGTAATCCAATATTTTATCAAATTGTGGTATGTAAATGGTAGAGAAGAAACCTAGATTAACGGTATCGCAATCCGAATAATAACACAATTTGATTAAATTGTGTTTGAATTACCATGTATTTTGATATTACGTTTATAGGAAATTCGGTCCGCCGGACTATTAAGATTCATCCTCCTAGCTTTTCTCCAGCTATGTTGGGGTTACCTTCCAGTCTACTCAAACACTGCTGAATTTCAGTGTTTTACAAGAAGCGATTTAGCTGACCTCCCAACAATGACGTTTGTGACGACACGATTGGCATAGTGGCAGAGCGATCGGCTTCTACGGTACGTGTTGTGGGTTCGATCCCCGCACGGAAAAAATCTTTATAAGGCCTACAGATAGTTGTTCCGGGTCTGTATGTTTGTGTAGGTATGTGATAATTTGAGTTTGTAAACGCACTCACGTTAAAGGAGAAAATACTAGTGCCATAAGGTTTTTTTTTTAAAATACAAAAATAAAATACAAGGCAATAATGAATCCTAAGGATAGTTTGTAAGGCTTTTTGAGCTTCCGACTACAAACCACGTTTCATAGGTTTCATAGGCATAACTAAGCTATTTACTAGGATACTTGGTCACAATTTGCGATTAGTGAATGAAGTCCTGGGTTAGATTCCCAAGTAAGGCAGTATAAAAATTTATATAAGTAGATATTAGTGGTTTCACAACGAAATGTATATTCGCGTTATTAAGATTATTTTAGTGTAATTTTATTAATTAGGTAATTACTGTCATTCCAGCCACGCATGCAACTGCTTTCCCTATTTTCTTCAAGAAGTAATCGAAGGTACCAATTTTACTTAATACCTATTTACACGTTACATAGATACATTTTTTTAGCCCTGAGTGGGTTCAAAAAATGTACTCATCGTACTCGTAGACTCGTGTTACTCATCTTCCGTAACATGAGCCGGTCTCCATGAACTGTGACCTGTGTGGACGTCTGACCGGAATTAATCGCCGGAACAGACAATTTTATTCTAATAAATAATATGCTAAACAGCACAGCAGTTTGTCGGCAAAGAGAAAGAGTCTCTTTACGTGAATGAAGTTTAGTTTAAGATCGAACGTGCAAAAAGTTACCTTAAATTAACATAAAAATCAAGCGGCGGTAGCCTAATGGCTAGGGCGTCGGACTTGCGATCGTGTGGTTGCCGATTCGAAATCCAACCATTGATTGCACTACCGACGTGAACCCACACGTAACACAAACTTAGCACAAGGGGTAAACAAGAATACCTACTAGTAATGTGCGACCCACATTGTTGGTAAGCGCAGCGTAGAGATACTATTTTCTAAAAAAAAGCTAATATTCCATTGCTAACATTTCAACGAGATACTATCCGCAATATCTCATGGAAATAGCGATAAATAGTGTTCCATGAAAATTTTTTTTAATTAATTCTGTAGTGAAGGTAGGACTTGAAACAAGGCCTCATGACAGCTTGACATGGTCGTAGCCTTCGATATGTCACAAATCCTTTAGTCGTGACTTGTTAAATAGCAAAGGAAGGCCTGTGACGCTTTTAGTTGGTAGATGTCTGACGTTCCCTGCCGCCTCCCCAGCTGGCAGATGTCCCATAAAGAATTCCCACACCCTATTAAAATAGCATAATTATAATTGTGACTAGTAAACCTAAAATAATAAGTATGTTCAATTTATTATTTTATGTGTTAATCAAAACGAAATGGCTTAAAAATCTTTATTTTCGATTTCCAGGTTGCCAGTCATCGAAACCTTTATAAATGGTGATTATGCAAACAAGAGGTAGATACAGCTCAGCGCACAAAACATGGAAAGTGCTAAAATCTTAAATATTTACGTATACTTACATGGAATTCACATGTATACGATTCTGTAACATAACATTTCTGAACTTGGTCTAATAATAATTATTTAAAACAACACCGTAAATTTGACTAAATAATTTACTAAAGAAAAGGAATCCCTGAATTGATTTGTTTTGTAAATTAATATAACTCTATTCCATTAGACCAGGGGTTCCCAACCAGTGGTCCCCAAGACCTAAAACATGGTCCGCGAAAGGTCTAAAAATCTTATACTCATATTAAAAGTTTTGATGTCAGATTGACACATTTTATTTTACATAAACGTTGTGGTCCCTGCTAACAACAATTAAATCAAAGTGGTCCCTGGTCAAAGAAAGGTTGGGAACCGCTGCATTAGACAAGTATCTAAGTGCAAAATAACGATAATTATTCTGTTATATTGCTGTAATTATTGTATTTAGATATCAAATTTATTTTTAAATAGTTACCTACTAGTTGTTGTTTATTTTATTTTCCACTAGTTGCCCGCTGTCTCACTCACGTCCCAAAAAGATTAACACACTATAAGTACGATTTTAGGTCGCGTATCAAGATGAAACATACAAAACTGCATTCAATTCCATGCAGTAGTTTTTGCGTGATGCGCGTACAAACACACAGACAGAAAGACAAAAATTCTAAAAATTGTTACTTTTGCTTCTGTTGCTCTAATAGGTAAAGGAAGTATCTTTTTGTGATTTTTTTTTACATTTTCCATGCTAAGATTATAAAGTTATTTTAGTAAAGGAAAAATTCAATGACGGCCAGGATTCGAACCTGCGTCTTCTGGTGTATCAAACCAGAAGACGCAGGTTCGAATCCTGGCCGTCATTGAATTTTTCCTTTACTAAAATAACTACGTAAAGAAGTAGGTAAGAAGTATAAATTTTAATGGAAGAGATAAGATTTTCTCCCATTTAAATTTATATCTTAATAGATGCTTATTTTTTTTATACCAATGAGGTGACAATCAAGCTTACTGTTTATGTAAAGTTTGTAAACTATTATATACAGGTTGGTACATAATGTCATTAGTTGTTTATATCTCAATGATGATAGCGTATGCGTAAATGCCTCATTAGCCTGGCGGTCCCAAGCGCTACTGCTATGCTTGAAGTCCTGGGTTCGATTCCCAGGTCGAGAGTATTGGGTTTTTCTATTAAATTCTCGACGATGGCATATAAAGTTATTGTAGTTATTGTTATAATAAATGTAGTAGATATAGCGCATCACTCCATAATGAGGCGAGTGAGCGCGAGCTGCCTACAAACCCTGTACAGTGGCGACCAAAAGTCCATAGGCAATCTCACAACGCAATAGCATGACGTTTAGTTTGACTTACGACCTTCTTTTCATGCTGTATCGAGCTCGCTCGTACTGTTCATAGTAATGTAATCCTTAGCGTGCTTATGGACTTTTGAGCGTTTACTGTATAGCAGTAGAACATAAGGCGAAGTTAATATGCTATATAGTATTCTCTGATAGTCATAGCATATGGGTATTTTTAAAATAATTACGGAAATTACATAAATCCATACTCTACTAATAATAATATAAAGAGGTAAAGTTTGTGAGGTTGGAGGGGGTAATCTCTGGATCTACTGAACAGATTTTGAAAATTCTTTTTGTGTTAGATAGTCTATTTATCGAGGTAGGTCATAGGCTATATAACATCACGCTATACTTTTTGGAACGGAGCAGCGCGGGTGAAACCGCGAGAAGGTCGCTAGTAATTTATATAAATGAGTGTAAATTTCAAGGTTTCATACTATCACGCCGGTATTCCCCGAAAAGTTAGGCAGAGGCGTACTAATGTACACCCACTGTTCGCCGCAAAGTTGCTAGCTTATCGGTTTTTTATCGGATACATTCCGGAGAGTGTGCATCAGATCTCCACGATCTTATTCCCCGTAGCCCTTTCTACTACCGGACGACTAGACGCACGAAAAAGCAACACAACAGTAAAAGATTCATGGTGGACATTCCAAAAACCCGAACGAAATGCTATAAGTCCACTTTTATCATGCGTACCGCTGAAATATTTTATTTTATTAGGGATAAACAAACAGTTACATGTTAATGTGATGCAATAAGGTTCTTTTTTTTTAAAGTAGGTAAACATATAACCCACACCATTGTCCACGGATTAATTTAAGAAAAATAGAAACGGAATATTAATTATTTATGTATAATTAAAGTTCTATGTTAGGTGAGAACTTTATTTTAAGATTTTGATGAAAGTACACTTATAGCCAGTGTTTTAAATTCTTTATTAGAAATATTGAAAATATCCAGGAAAAAAATAAAGAAATATCGAATGCACTCCCCGAGTGGGTCTTCCCTGATAGATATAATCTGGGTGTCTTTAAATCACGAGTGAATTGGTTCCTTCTAGGCAAGCGCACTCCATCGTAGATCGCGGTATCACTTAACATCAGGCGAACTGGCGGTCAAGCGTGAGCCTATCAGGAAAAAAAATATATATTTAGGTCCCATTTAATAGGATACGAGTTATTTTGCCATTAACCGTATACAAGTCCATTTATACTTACTTTATAGAAACTAAATGCCTACAATAAATACAATGATAAATTAGTTACTTACACATAGACTACGAGGCTTATGCTAGATACAATTCCTCTAAATTAGGTGTGTACCTGTATCATAGAGAACAGTGTCCCTCCGCAACCAATATTTTAAGCCAATAGTTCTTGATCTCAAACATTTACATAAACGTAGGCATTAAATTGAATAAAAATTATTCTTATTATTATTTGCAATTATAGTCGCGCGCGCGTGTGTGTGTGTGTGTGTGTGTGTGTGTGTGAGAGAGTGAGAGAGAGAGGAGAAAGAGAGAGAGAGTGTGTGAAAAACCCAATAACACTGCTCTACCTGGGATTCGAACCTAAGACCTCTAGCGTAGCAGTTGCGCTCAGGACCACTAGGCTAATGAGGCAGTTCAGGTAAGTATTTAAGTATAAAAATAAAAACATTTTTATGGTCGTGGGGAACGACACGAATCCCATGACTGTGATTCTAAGGCAAACGAAGGTAATGATGTACCAGTCTCACATACCCAGGCGCCTCCCCAGGTGGTAGCTGATCCATGATCCTGTACTACAAAAAATAATTCTAGGGTGAAAGAATTAAAATCAACAATAAAAAATATATTTATGGTTAGTCACGCTGTGTAGACGATGTTGACTCAAATGTATCACGGCACAATAAAGCAGATGGTATTAAAAAATTACATTTGTATATAAATTAAGTTTATTACCTATCTACCTCAGACGTGGTGGAGTCGCCATGACGGTCAGAGCATTACTTAGTGTCGCTCTAGTGGCTAATATACTAGTTCTAGTGATATGCACAGGTAAACATAACGGTGAAAGAAACCCTTCTCAACCAACTATCTTACGTTACGTACGAGGCATAACCCCTAAACGTAAGGTTAAAAATCTAAATGCTGTATGGAATTTGATTAAAATAAATCCTTCTTTCCAATTATTACTAATGGAAGGGGTTATCCTATTAAATCCACATGAAAAACGCATAACATGATCTTAAATATCCATTTTTTACAACTTGCTACATTTTATATAATATTATACTATGTATTTACGTAAATTGTCATTTGTTTTTAGATACAAGCGGTGATGTCCCATCAACAATCAAGACTAGTTCGAAAAAATGTATTAAAGGTAAGGTTTATGCTTGGTAAAACCACATTTTAAACAGATTCATTATATTTAGTTACTTATACTTTACTAGATGTTTTTTGTTGGCAACTCATTAGTGTAGCTCATATTTACATTCATTACTTCTGAAGCCTGCAAGATGTCTAAATGTACCATTATACCACATAAATATACCATATCTTAGAACCACTCTGGTCTCATACTGCGCGATTCCAGGGGAATTTCCTCCCACGCACACTCAGGTTGTGAAATCAACTCCCCGCCGAGGTTTTCCTACAAAGGACTACAGCGTGGGGTTCTTCAAAAAGGGTGTGAAACGATTTTTAAAGGATCGGCAATGCGCCCCTAGTGTTGCAAGCGTCCATAGGCTACGGTAACCGCTTACCATCAGGCGGGCCGCATGACGTTTGCCACCTCAGTGGTATAAAAAAAGCAATAAAATTCAATTGAAAATACAAAAACGGTCATTTATGAATAGGCATCGAAGAAGTAGCAGCTTTCACAAAAAAAAATTAGCATTTATTTTGAAATCACAAATAGACACTTCAATTTTATTCATTGGTATACTGACGCAAGATTCAAAAAGAAAACGGACATTGCAATAATTTTTATCACTGCTGTTCGACTAACAAAGGAAATATTTGAAAAATCATCCATTGCTTGCTCATTTGCTTTGAAATAATCAAGTGGCACTGCGGATGCCGCTAAATGCTGAAATATAGGTCCTCTTTTGTACCTACATACTTCGGCATTCAAACTAAATTGCAGGGTAAAACCGGTTTCAATATCAAATAGTATTTTGTTTCCCATATCAAATAGGTTTTGCTTTAAAACGTGACTTCGTTGCTCGTTATTGTAATAATTTTTATGACATATAAACAAAACGAATAAAATTCCTAGAAGTGTTTTGTTTATATTTGAAAAGTATTTTTTTTAATGTTTAGTACTCGAAATACAATAAAAATAACAAATAATTAAGTAATACTCTAACTAAGTGTTAAACTTTAATCCAGACTGCAATAATTCATTATTTATTTTATATTTATGACTTGTCTGATGGAAGGCACTAATCTCTCACTCACATATATCTACGCAACGGAACACAGTAAAACTGTTTGACGTCAGTGTTTTTTTAGTGCATAGATCGGAAGATTTCTAGCTTACCTAGCCTCACATGAGTAAAACATTTTTTAAATTATGCAATTTTTCCTCGATTTGCATGTTCTGCCAATTTTTCTTTACATAACTTTTTGTTTAATTTTAATAAATTTATACAATTATACAGCAAGCAATGAAAGATTATTACTAAAAGAACGTTTGACGAAAACTTATTGACGTTATCATGGATGTAGTTTACCTAATGTCTCGCTCTCACGTATCTCCCGAAATCTTAAATAGATAATGATGACACTGGATCATGATATCGGTAATTAAGTCAATCATAATATCGGTAATTCCCTGTATTGAAAAATCAATACTTATAATCAAATATTATTGATGGAAAAGGTATTTAGGAAAATCCTAACAGCCTAACACACTGCAATCCTAAGGTACCACATTTGTCAAACAATATTTTAAATGACGCATAGGGAATAAATCATTAACCAATTACTAAAGAGGACCAAGAATTGAACCTTGAGGTAAACTTAAATAAAAAAAATGTCTCTTTTAAGTTGCACGCCATTAAAATGACATGAACCGTCTTAATGATATACTGAAACTTTATTAGATAGGTGAGAATATTTAACTAAATAATGTGAATGCAAATATTATTGTAAATTATAAATTATCAAAGTAGACACAATCTCAAAGGCTTTAGAAAGGAATAACGTTAATTAGCCCTAATAATACGAGTATAGCAACTCTATTAAATTCAGAGAATCAGCTATCGTATATTTAGCATTTCACAAATAATTAAATTGAATTTGAAGTAGTTACCTACCTACCACACAATAAAAAAATCAAACCTATTGTACTGAATCTGAAATTGGCCATACTTTATCAGCTGCGAACTTGATTTATTGTTATATTATGATAACTAATAAGATAATTGTGTTTATACAAGTGGTTGTCGACGGCAATGAATACTTTCTAGACCAGTAAACTTAGGTAAATAAATTCGTTTCATTCAGTGACTACCTACGTCATTAGTTTAATAAAATAAAATAATACATTACATACCTATATTGATTTTATATGAAACTGCGCGGGAAAATTACAATAAATAATTCAAAACAAAAGAATAGAAATGCGACACTTGTTTGAATGTCACTTTATATAACGTACTCTATTAACACAGGTAATATAATACTATAAGCTATTGATAACAGGCCAACAATTATATAAAGAAGTAAAATACATAATTTACCACTCAATTAACACCAAAGAAGAGGATTATTATAACATTAAACTACTAAAAATATAGGAAAGTATTAAGGTTAATTCCTATTAATTTTGTTTATTTTTTTCAGTAAAGAAATGCCCGAGGAACGAAGAGTTTTCTTACTGCCCGCAATCACTTCAAAGAGCGCAATATTGTTCGGAGAAAGGGCAATCTTTAAGATACCAACAATCTGACAGAAAGCCTTGTAAAGAAGCATGTGTTTGCAAAGAAAAATATTTGAGGGCAGATAATGGCACGTGTATACCGGCCGAACAATGTAAGTGGAATGTTCCATTGAGAACAAGTAATATTTTTATTCTCACAATTCGTACAGACTATTAAATTAAAACTACTTTTTACCCGACTGCGCTAGAAGGAGGTTTTGATTACGTTTTCGAGTGTATGTATGTAGGTATGTATATTTCTTTGGCATGCTCTGTAGCCTAAATAGCATAATGAATTTTAGCTTGAGAGGCGTCGTTAGATTCATCTCAATTGTGAGTGATACTGGGTATATCAAAAATTTGGAAAAAGATGGAAACAAGATGATCAATCTAATGCTGTCGGAGGTATTAGATCTTTGGAGTTAAATATATTACGGTGTGTATCGCGCCATATTGATATTTTTTTAATAAGGAATCTATAATGGAACCCCATTATATTGGATTTAGATCTAATGGAATATTTATTGGAAAGCCCGCCCATTGTTCTATGATTAAAAAAATACTTTGTACTAGTTTTTCTACGCCATAAAGAACATTCTGTACATCTATCTGAGAATGGTGATTAATTTAGCCAAAATAAAATTGAATGCAGCATTCAAAATTATATTTTTGGCCAACAGGTCAGATTACATGTGGTCCCAACGAAATATTGGACAACTGCCCGACCGACTGCGAATCTGACTACTGTCCGACTAGTGACGAAGACACTGAGCCATGCATTAGTCCAGATATCTGCCCTCAACCCGCTTGCAAGTGCGCGTTCAACTATAGACGTGCCTTGAACGGGTCTTGTATACCGACGAGAGAATGCCGTAAGTAATGCTCTTGGTTCATTTTTCTCATATGTCAAGTCAAGCTGTGCTGTTGAAATGTTTCGTAAATTTTATGGGCCATTCTAGAGTTTGAAAACATTCTTCTTCTGCTTCTTCTTTATTGCTTCATGTGTAAATGAAATATACATAGGTCTATTAAGTTATTTTTTAGTAAAGGAAAAAATTCAATCGCGGGCAAGATTCGAACCTGCGTCTTCTGGTTTGATATATCAGGTCAGAGCGTCTGGTATATCAAACCAGAAGACGCAGGTAACGCAGGCTAATTTAATAATCTTAGCATGGAAAATGCAAAAAAATCACAAAAAGATACATAGGTCTATTAGTTTGGTAAGTAGCAACATGAAACCCCGTTGGGGCATAGAATGGATAGGTTACATACTTAAAGTTACTTAATTACATACTAAATTTATTATAATTATTATAATTTAACAAATTACAATCTTAGAGAATAAAATTATAAACTTAAGACTTAAATTTAAACAACCATTTCGGTAGTCAAATTACAGAATTTTATATTTTATAATGTTATTATTTTTGGTATTTTTTTGTCCAAAGTTTATTTTATAGTTTAGTTTATATTGACTGAGTCCTGTTTAGGAGATCCTAATGATTTGAGAAACACGAACTTTTTCCAACTTTCATCTCTGTAATGAACTGTACCTTGTCACCTTCTAGATGGTAAAATTATTAATTAAGAACCCTGAACAAAAAATAATTTTATAGTAATTCAACAGTCAGAAATGTGTTGCTGGGGAGTTTGTTGCGCCGCTTCTTCTTCCCCAGGGAAAACACTAGGAGGCGGAGAAAAGCGAGCGTTTTGGGGGCTGTCTTGTCTTTATAAAAATAACATTCAAAAAGTACTAACTAGTAGTCTACAACTATCTTCAATAAATTATTTTGACATTTTTGAAGGATGGTAATGTTTTTTGCTGATCATTTTGAAACGAATACCATAATTGATCTCCACAGCTCCCTTCGATTGCCGCCGACCCAATGAAATGTACAATTCGTGCCCACCACTCTGCCCAAGCGACGACTGTTCCCAAGCATCGCCGTCTGGTGAATGTCCGCGACGTTTCGGTAATATAGGCATAGTACTGTCATGTAACCCTAAATGCCGGTGTATAAAGGACTACTGGCGGCTAAACGGAACGTGTGTTCCGTATGGACAATGCCGTAAGTATTATTGCCAAACTATTATAATAATTATTATTTTACTGCCCTTATTTGTCTGCCTCATTAGCCATTTTTTTTTGTTTACGAGGGGAAAGCTTCAAAAGGCTACCGGTCTTCGGGGATTAGTCCGGGAAGGGTGGGATTTTTACCCACTAAAACCACGCCGGTGGCCACCATCAGCACATAAAGGGGGGTGTGTCCTCTTAAAAGACCACCCCAGATCCCCCCTATGCAACGTCCGTTCGGGCTCATCCCTGGGGAGACTAAATGGATCTTACCTGAATCTTACTATGCACGGCAGCACGTGACTACTGAGCTGCCATCTTCAGAACAGATTCTCGTTTCTGGACCATCACGGTCTCACAGAAGGAGGCCATTTCCACCCAGTTATCTGGTTCTGCCAGCATAGCCCTCACCACTGCTGGCAGGGACAGATCTCGCCCGATCCTGGCCGCCAGGATCCGCCTGCCTCATTAGCCTAGTGGTAGCAGCTCGGAGTCTGGATTTGTGCCCGGTGTGCCCAGTAGTATAACATGGGACCTAAATCATACCAGGCGAACTGTGGGTGTACATTAAGTACGCCTCTGCCTTACCCTACGGGGAATACAGGCGTGATGGTATGTTATGTTAAAATAATATTGCAAGTAGGTAATAAACCGATATCTGTGATCACTTTTTTCAGCTGATGTATGTCCTGCAAACGAGAGATATTCGGGATGCATACAAGGTGAATGTAGAGCTCTTGACTGTTCTGAAAAGGACCAGTCTATACCTTGTGTTCGAATGGACCCTATATACTGTAAAACAGGATGCGTTTGTGAAGAAGGGTATTTACGAGAAGAAAATGGTATCTGCGTACCAGAAAACCAATGTGGAAGTAAGTAGAGTAGCTTTATTAAAAAGGTTTGACCATTTTTTAGGGTTCCGTACCTCAAAGGGAAAAAACGGTACCCTGTCCGTCCGTCCGTCTATCTGTCCCTTTATCTCGGGAACGCGTGGAGGTATCGAGTTGAAATTAAATCCATATACCTACTCGCGTCTACAGTCCCTGGATTTTTTTTAATTCGTGATAGGCTTACGCTTGACTGCCAGTTCGCCTGATGTTAAGCGATACTGCAATCTGCGATGGAGCGCGCTAGCTTAGAAGAATCCGATTCACTCGTGATTTAAAGGCACCCAGATTTCGATTCTCAAAGTTCAAAGGGTATTTTCCGTTGACCTAGAACTATGTAATTTAGCAAGTAATACCGTCTTATACTACAAGTATAGAGAAAAATCTGAAAACTATACATTTGTAATTAATGACATGTACCTACAAATTTGTACGGAACCCTCGGTGGGCGAGTGCGACTCGCATTTTCGCGTTTTTTTCTTTTCTTTATAACTTTGGTTTTTATGAGAAAGGTTTGCATGAATATTGTTGATAGTCTTTTACAAATTTCCCAATGTTATAAGGAAACTAGCTACTAAAGATTCTCGATTGTATTTTAACATGAACCTCATCGGTCAACCATAAAATCTGCAACAAAGGCTGAAAGTCTGCCATTTTACTTACAAGCCTAATCAACCCTACTGTCCCACTGCTGGGTACGGTTATCCTTTCAGAATGAGAGGGATTAGGCTATTATATTCCACCACGCTGGCCTAGTGCGGGTTGGCAGACTTCACACGCCCTCGAGAAAGTCTCTCAGGCATGCAGGTTTCCTCAAGATGTTTTCCTTCACCGTTTAAGCGCGTGATAATTAACTATTAATAAGCACATGACTTCGAAAAGTCAGAGGTGCGTGCCTTGGGTTCGGACTCGAGACCTTTGACTTGGCAATCCAACGATCATAACACTAGGCTATCACTGCTTATATCACTACTTACCAGACTATAATTCTTCAGTTCTAAGTTCTACTAAAATTTTGAGAAACTACTTATAAAAATGCAAAATGTTTTACAGCAAACACTTGCCCAGCTGACGAGGAATACGTCCAATGTATCCAAGGTGTATGCAGGGCTATGAATTGCTCTCAGAAAGGAAAAGATGTACCCTGTCCCGACATTCCTAAGGAGAAATGTGATAGTGGATGTATATGCAAGGAAAACTTTTTGAGAAGAGTCGATGGAGTCTGCGTACCAGAAGACCAGTGCGAAAGTAATTTAAAGACACTATTTGGGTGTTGGTTTTGATTTGATGCATTTGTTTTTATGTAGTTTTAAGTTTGAAGCAACTAATTAATATATAAGGAAGACTTTGGACAAACATACGAGTATCAATAGTGTGGTATACAATGTGTTAAGAAAACCCTGTCCGACTCGTGAAGGTATTGTTAGGTATCGAGATCCGGTCCTATTTATATATGTTGTTTTCACTTTACAAGTAAAAATATTATAAAACGAGGTATCTGAAATGGCTGTACTTACGCAGCCACACAGTCTCTGGGTGCCAAACATACTAAGGAATTTGATGTTTTTATCACATTTTAAACATTTGCTAGAATTTGGGGTTATAGCGGCACTTTGGGCACTACAATCTAGAATTTAGAACTTCATTAATATGTTTACTTTAATGAATATTTAATTATTCATATTTTATTAGGTGATGTATACGTGATTGGAATACCTCTATGCCCCTTTTCGGATCGGACAGGGCTTTTAATACAGTGTATAATCAACGAATAGGTACTTTAATGTGATTTTTTTATAGCCCCAGTATGTCCAATTAATGAGGAGTGGTCTACATGTGCTCAAGCTACATGCAGGGCACAGAATTGTACTCAAAAGGGTAAACCCATAGCCTGCCCTTTGATCGCTGAGGGCTACTGCATTAAAGCATGTGTGTGTAAGGAAAATTACTTACGTGATGAAAGTGGTGCCTGTGTACCAGAAGACCAATGTCCTTGTAAGATTTTTTTTTTATTTCGTAATTTATTTCAAATTCCTATAACCTTTCTCTGTCCCTTTGTTTCATAGTCCAAGTTTCACAGCCATAATTTTATGCTCCAGACATGGGCCTTTATCAGTTGTTTTCTAATACTATACTAAAAGGTAAAATTGAAGGAAAACGTAGACGAAGTTTTGGGGAACAAGTAAAGGAAAGGGTGGGGATCGAATTGTATAAAGAGTTAAATCGGAAGATAGTGAGATTGCTCCGCCACAAATCTTCTCAATTTCAAATCTCAATGTCTCTCAAGTTTCTTTACGTTAGAGATTCTGGGTTCGATTCTAAGGTTGAACAAAGTGTTATTGGGATTTTCTATGAAATTATCAGCACCAGCTTGCATTTGTGTTCGGTTAACGGCAATAGCGAGATGTCCGTTAACAAATGAAACAGTTGCTATTCTGACGTAAACTCGATTAGAATACAAAAATCTGTTTTACGAGTAGAAAGTCGTTCTTAAAACTGCTGTGCTGCCTCTGTATACTAATGGACGTCCTTCACCTGACATTAACGATAATTTCATCTCAATGGACCCTTTGAAAATATAACCGACCATTTTGAAGTGAAATTTTTCAATAACGATTAAATTGTTATATTATTTTGATAATTAAAATTATTTTGCCAGCTCAATTAATTTGCGGTGAAAACGAAGATCTAGTCAACTGTTCTTCGTCGTGCACATCTGATTATTGCCCCCGGTCGGAAAACGAGAAGCAAGTGTGCGTTAAGTCCGATCCTTGCAAACCAGCCTGCAAATGTAGGTTTAACTACCGACGCGCGCGCAACGGAACTTGCATACCGACTACAAGCTGCCGTAAGTGTTCATTGCGTAATTTAGTAATATTAGATTAAGTATTTAAGGAGACCTGGCAGTAAATACAGAGAATATTATTATGAATACTATTAGAATGTAGATCTGCTGACTCTACTCATTAGAATTTATATTTTGTTCTACTTTTTTTCAGCTCCCTTCGACTGTACGGCTCGACCTAATGAAAAGTATGAGCCATGCCCTCCTTTGTGCCCGACTGACGCCTGTGGACAGCCCCGGCTAAAGGGACAATGTCCATATAGAATAGGAATTGTACTGAATTGCAATCCCAAGTGCCAGTGCAAGGATGGGTATGGCAGGGTTAATGGAACGTGTATACCGTTTGCTAAATGCCGTGAGTAAATTTCAATTTTTACCTGTGATAATTCTTTTTTTCCAAAAACCCGTCTTAGTGCTTTACTTATGTTAATAAGGAGCTTCTTTAGAAAATTACTTTATGATTCTAGATTCTCTATAAAGTTAGTTATCAGGGCCGTCTTTCTCTTGCATTTCTCTCGATTTTCACCCGAGGTAAATATAAGTGTGCTCCGCGGATTTTGTTTCGAATCTTGGCGTATTGTCTCTAATTGTATTTTTGAGAAGTCCATACTGCGACACAGGGTTAGTACACTGGGCCGGCAAGTGCCACTTAAAAACAATTAGAATATTACAGCTAACCTTTGCCCCGACAACGAGGAATACTCTCCGTGCGTACAAGCCACATGCCGCCCCCAGAACTGTTCACAACGAGACGACGAGATAGGACCCTCTCCTGCTTACGACGAGGCGTCGTGTCAGAGAGGCTGCGTGTGCAAGGAGAACTACTATCGATATGACAAAGGAGTTTGCGTATCTTATAAGGAGTGCGGAGGTGAGTGTGAAGCTGACTTTCATGAAAACACCAGGACGTTGGCTGAATATTGTGAATTGTTGTATTATTGTTTGACTTGCCTTATTGGTGGATGGACGGCCTAAAAAATATCGAAAAATACTCAAAGGAAACTTGGGCATAATTTTATAAGCACTAATAATAGTTTTTAACAACTAGGAGTTCTGCGGAACTAATTTCCCACACAAACGTAATACCAAAATAAATCGTACCTAATTCAATCACACCTAATTCTGTCGTTTATTTCCAATGAAGTAGTAGTAGACGAAATGGTACTCTAGGAACTCGGTTAACGGTATCCAAATCCGAATAATAGACACAATTTGGTAAATTAGTGCTTGGGTTACGATTTATTTTGGCATTACCTTTATGGGCAACTCAAGCTCCGCCGGACTCTATCGGTTATGGTTTAATAGATAGGTCTTTAAAGACGATTAATGAGTGATGTCAATTTATTGTTTTCCTCAGGACCGCTCTGCCCAAACCCGAATGAAGTTTACTCAAAGAATTCAAAACCTTGTCCACCCAACATCTGTTTCTCCCTCGTAGCCAGGTTCCAATGTAAAGAAAATCAAAAGGAGGAGCCAGGCTGTCTCTGCCGCTCAGGATATTTGAGACTCGAGGAAAATTCTACTTGTGTACCAATTTGCGAATGCCCTCAAATGGCTCATTCGCCCGATTGTCAATGAGCTGATGTATCTTCACTATAGATATGGCCATATTTGGTTTTCTTATCATATCTATTTTTTTCTGTGTGTGTGTGTCCAAACTTCAAAATTTAAAATAAATAACCTGTGCTTTGTGTGTTTAAAAGTGTTTTATTCATTTCTCAACCAAAATTCCCATAAGCAGAGCACTGATGACTGTTTATACTACTGACAAACGATACATTTCGGGTGGCTAGTAATTGGTGTGGTTATTCATTATAACTAACAACTTTTCCAAAGATACTATTCTTTAATTTCGACGGTCGAATGGAACTGATATTCAATCGCACTGGTTAGACTGGAAGTCGGCCTGATCGTATTTTAAACAAAAAAAAATATATAAAAAATAAAAATTATAAGGATACCTACCTAAATAATAATTATATCCATGACAAACACAAATCAAACTACGTCATATTAAGGAGTTCCCTGAGCACCGCTACGTCAGTAGTCAACAAGCTTTAAGGCGAAGCAATGCCGTGATCAGTCTGGGTTCCGTTGTATTTTTATTCTGTACCATCAACGAGTAGGTTGTTGTAGAATAAAAGCCAGTGGCAGATACGACTATCCAGCAATATTCTCATAGGATGTCAGGCGTTTTTATTTACTTTAACTCATTAAATTAAAAAGGACAGGTATGTAATGGCGCTGCCATTTTGTTTTTTTATTATGAATGCGCTTGGGCTTCGACCTAGAAAAATGGGGAGTGTTCTGGAGACTTAGACAAGTTGCAATCTGGCATATAAGAACGCCCAATTTCACGAAACCTGTGTCTATTTAGTCAAATAATTATGTCAAAGGAAGTAATAGCTATAAGTTTTTTTAAGTAGGTATAGGTGTTTGCATCTGGCGTACTTGGTCTACAGAAGGGGATGAGCATGGGATCTCATTGTTTATTTTGGTGGTTATTATATTTCGTTCCCATATAAAAAAAAACTACGCGCACCAGCAGTTTATTAAAAAGGTCATATTTACTTAAGTGTATGTTATCATCATCAATGCACGTACACATAATGCAGGTTAACTGTGTATTGTTTAACCCTAAAACGACTATAAATACAGAATCAAACACCAATGTGTATCAAAAGTCACGAAACATTGAGTCGTCAAGATGCTGAGGTCCTTTTTTGTGCTATTTTCCTGTTGCGTAGTGTTATGTGTTGGACATCAGACAGGTAAGTGGTAAACGCCATTGGCTTATTATAATTTGTTAGTACCACGGGTATACACAAATACACGTGTGTCTACCTATGTATTTGTAACTATTATAGTAGTTATAATTAGTTATTAAGCTATTTGCTACTGAGTAGGTACAATGCCTGGACTTTAAAAGGGACCATGATTCTCTAAGTTTGTTTTGGTGTTTTTTCTCAGAGATCGTCAGTTAGGAAATACCGTTGCCATCTAATTAAAAAAATATATAAAACATTGATTTGTAAAGTGTCCATAAAAGATCTATTTAGGTACAGAAATAAATATCATATAGGTATCTACCAAGTACCTACCAATCGTTTTAATGCATTAACTGCTTTAGGCCTAGTGGTCCAGAGTCTGACTGGTCCTGGGTTCGATTCCCAGGTCGAACACTGTTACGTAGTTTTTCTATGAACACATACCTAACGAGCATGATGTATGTAGGTACACTTCTGCCAAACTCTTTGGGGAATATAAACGTGATGATATGCTATAATTTAAAGTTTACAAAAAAAACATAAATGCACAAAAATAGGTCCTAACAGGAAAAAACATAAGTTATTTGCTTCTATGAGTTTCTAGCAGCGTTCGAGATAACTGACGTTGAGCGCTCATCAAGGGGACTGGGGAAGTACACTAGCATATTATACGTATATTATGTTTGTGACGTCATATCGTTAGCAACTGGATATAGCTTAGGAACCAAATGAGGGTTTTGGATTGCAGAGGTTAGTATGTAATCGCTTCGTGGACTAATAAATTAAAAATTTAAAGAAACCCCCGACCCCGCCATTTTAGCTAGGGACCAAAACGCTTTACTACCAAGGGTATGAAGCAAGTTTGTTCCCTATTCGACTAATGTGGTCAACACGAGCATTCCGGACCTTTTTACAAGTCTTTGCAGCCTCAGTCACTCGCCTTGCGGTGTCGAGCATCAACCCATGCCAGATAAGCCTCATGCTTAAGCGCTTCAGCGCTTTTGCATTTAGGGCCAAACCAAGGGCGAGTTTTGCCGGACAATGGCACGTCGGAATATGGGATGAATTGATGATTGCCGTGACTGATGTGCTACTTAGGTGGAGGGGTCGTCAGAAGAAAAGCACATAGGCTGCCAAGGATAAGCGGTGAAAAAGCTCGCATCTCATCCCTATCTGTTGACTTGTATCGCCATACTCTCCGAGTGCCTCTAGGGCTGGGATCGGGTGGCGAGTAGACAGATACAGATTTCACCAGACAGTAGTCGGATTTACTAAGCGGTGAGGAAATCGACACTAAGTAGCGGTCTGGATCAGTTGTCAGCAGAAAGTCCAGGCAATAGGGTGTGTGCGACTCAACGTCAGGTACCCACGTTGCACCTTGGACCAGCTGGGTTAAATCTAACGCTCTAAGCGTGTCTAAGCCAGCATGATCAGTGTCTCGGTATGGGTACAGCCACTCCTTGTGGTGGCCGTTAAAGTCTCCCAGTAAAACCAATTGTGCCGAGGGGTACTTTAGTTGCGCCGCATCCGCCGCCTCACCTAAGTAATCAGTGAGCCTGGTCGTCTCCAAAGTGTCCACTGTGCGACCGATAGACACAGGCATAGAGAATTTTCTCCATTCCTGTGTCCACCAGTACCCATAACACAGAGAATCCTCAAAGGGTACTCAAGGTGACGGAGACGACGATAACAAATGTCGTTATTTATATATAAATTATATAATATGTGTTATTTTGATAATAGTTTAAAGTTTCACCAAAATCCGTTCAGTAGTTTTTGCGTAAAAGAGTTACAAATATCCATCAAACCATCTTCACAAACTATCACAATTATAATATTAGTAGGATTAGATATTCCAATAGACATTATAAATAAAATAATCATACATTATGTATATCTGCTTTTTTTTTTCAAAACAATATAAAACATGTTGAGTTAGATCTTATATTATAAACTTCATATTTTAATTATACTTAGAAATTGGCGTACCTATATGAACGCAATATAATAATGTTTCTTTTACTTATTTCTTTGTATCTTCTATAATAATTTTACTCAATTACAAACATATATTTTGTTTAAATAATGGTTTTAATAAAACAAAAATAATTTATTTCGACTCCATGCATTCTTTATTCCGAGTCACCGACCTGCGATGCGGCTGACTGGTGGGGGGCCCCTCTGCTTACATCGCGCGGCAGTCGCTAGACTCCGCCTACTCGCAAACGAAATATTTTTTAAGTATCGCCTTAATTTTTAGTCTAGTGGTCCCAAGCGCAACTGCTACGCTAGGGGTCCTGGGTTCGATCCCCAGGTCGAGGAAAGTGTTATTGGGTTTTTATGAAATTCTCAGTAGCAGCTCGGAGTCTGTATTTTTGCCCGGTTAATGGTAATAGGCTCGCCCCCTATAACATGGGACCTAAACATACCGGCGAACTGTGGGTGTACCGAGAACTTCTTAGAATTAAATACTGCGTGAATCCGCGAATACAGTTATGTTATGCAAACTCATTTCTAGAATGTGGACGAAACCAAGTAATGCGGTGTGAGCTGCCGTGCCCCCCTGAAAAATCTTGCAGAAATCGCGGCGTTCAATTCAACTGTTTGGATGTCATTGTACCTTGTGAAAACCGGTGCGTTTGCCAAGATGGTTTCTACAGAAATACTGTGGGCAAGTGCGTTACTAATGAACAATGTGGTAAGTTACCTTACTGTTATCTTTATTAGTAATCCACATATTCTGCAAATCACCTTACAAAACGAATCATAACAATTTTATTATTTTAACTGCTTCATTAGCCTAGTGGTCCTGAGCGCGACTGCGACGCTAGAGGTCCTGATTTCCAGTTCGAGTAAACTGTTAAGTATTCGATTTTTCTATGAAATTCTCAGTTTGGGATATGTGCCCAGTTAATGGCAATAGGGTCGCCCCCTATTATATGACCGAAACACACTTATGTACATACTTCAGCCGTGATGGTAGGTACCTATGTTATGTTATTTTACTTTTCCCGGATATTAATCATTCTGTTACATCATCTAGGTGATTTTTGTAATGTAACTGTACAGATATATGTCCGGAGGCCCGTCCCGAAGACATATATAGTTTATTTTCTCTCATAAAGGTACATTGTTACAGTAGTTTATAGACCTTATACAATATTGCCCTAGGCTAGAACCCTTGTGAGAGCTGGAGTCTGTACTAGGTTCGGGACCTGTATGACAGATCTCCAGGCTCACATCCCTTTGTACATTACCATAATTATAATATACGGCATCTTAATTGAGTAATACATTATTACTACTATTAGCAAAGAATTTTGATAGAGGTAAATTTATATATATACATACATACATATTTTCACGCCTGACTCCCATTGGGGTAGGCAGAGACTATAGATTTCCACTTGCTACGATCCTGGCACACCACTTTCGCTTCATCTACACTACTATTTCATAAAAAAAGTTGAGTTAGACACGACTTGAATTTGAGCTAAACCTACTTATTCTCAATATTTTCAGATAAATGTCCAGGCGCAAACGAATATTTTTCATGCGGCGGAGCGTGCGATAATGTCTGTTCAACACTACAAACTCGAAACAAAACCAACTGCCCCATAAAAAACATTGTCTGTAACCCAATGTGTTACTGCGACGATGGATACGCAAGAGACGACAAAGGAAACTGTATACCGATTGAGAAATGCGGTATGTATCTATTAGATTACACATAACACCTAGCAGAATAATAGAAAAAAAATTCCGTCGGTTAGTAGGTACCTACCTACCTACTTACTTTTTTTCTGATAGCCCCAAATTATTTTCTTTCCAGAACAAAGCTGTGGTGAAAAAGAAGTCTACACCGACTGTAAGAAGTCTTGCCCGCCAGAAGTTTGTTTCTCGCTCGTGGCGAAATTCAAATGTGACAGCAGCAACCCTTGCCAGAAGGGATGCGTTTGTAAACCCGGCTATTTGAGGAAAAACGCAGATTCACCCTGCCGGCCGATATGCCAATGTTCCGAGATGAAATATACCCCTGAATGTCTGGATAAGATCTGATATCGTGTAAGCACCTAACTACCTACCTACCTACATTACATACAATAATGAATAAACTAGCTGTAAATGTAGGTAGGTAGGTTTTGGCCAATTTGGTTGTCACGAACTATTTGACGCTGACTGTACATATTTATTATTGGCCTGTGCACGTTGGGACTGTCGTCATATAAGCTTTCCAATGAATAAATTCTTCTACATATACCTAGGTACCTAGAAATAGGTTCCTAAAAACAAAATAATACTTATTTGAAATTACTTACCCGCCTCCTTAACCAGCTCTGTGTCGGTACAAAGCTCTAAAAAGTTCACTAGGTTGCTGAACATTCCCGTCAAGTCACGTATTTAAACACGAGTGCACAAAATATTCTACACGTAGGTATAATTTTAAAATATTTGCTACCTATCTATCATCACAATAATCACGAAGCTCATGATACCTACGTCAGAGCACTCGTACAGTTCGGTTACCGAGGGTAGAGATACCCTCCATAAGGTCGAAATAACTAGTCAAATCACTGTTATAGGTACATAATACCTACATAGTACAGTACTCCCGAAATAAAGTTGCGAACAGCTGCATAGCTCAAATAACTTTATTAAGGGTAAGGTCACATGTCAGCCTACCCACATTGTCAATACAATCTATACTTATAATAAATCTGTAGAGAGGTCAATTTTGTACATGAAATATATTTCCAAAATAACTATCAGCGGGTGATTAGTGATCGATACTAACGCCAAAAATGCCATCAATAAAATTTTTGCCTGTCTGTCTGTATGTTCGTTATAGAAACAAAAACCACTCGAGGGATTTCAACGAAACTTGGTACAATTGTTCTTCATTTTTTCTTTCTCTTTTCATCACGCTACGATCAATAGGAGCGGAGCACAATTAAAAAATGTAGCAAAAACGGGAAAATTCTTTGATTATTTTGTTCTGGGAAGTGACATGGGTCGTTGATAAAGCGGGCGTAGCCGCTGGCGGAAGCTAGTCTAAAATAAAATAATGTTAGGAAGAATCTTCAATATATGATTTTTTTTATATGTACTATAATTATGTGTAGTCTCAGAATATAGTGTATATCTATGACGCATGCATTTTTTTATAGTACCTATTTCCTCCTATTTCCCATGGTTTCATTGAGAAACACGATTTATGAGACATACGACTAGTCTAAATCAAAACCACAATATACCTACTTATCATAATTATAGGAAAAATGCACATCATACACCCAAACACTACCGACATAGGAAGATGAGGCGAAATCTAGATGTTTTTAAGCTCCTCTAGATTCTAGAACCAGAACATTATTAAAATTGTGTTTTGTAATTATAGGTAGTGAAATACCAGAACCAAATCATAATGTCCTGGATTCGATTTCCAGGTCGAGTAGTGTTATTGAATTTTTATATAAAATTCTCAGTAGGTAGCAGTTCGGATTTTGAATTTGTGCCCCTTAGCGGCGAACCGTGTAGTGATGTACATTAGTACTGCTTTGCGTAACCCTTTAGGGAATAGAGGTGTGATGGTTATATTATATTGTTTTTATTTATGATATGGTCACATAGTCTTCATGAAAAACGATAATATACGGGCTTGTGTACTACAATAACTAGTTAAATAGGCAATTCAACGAATATTATTAGCTAACATTATTAGCAAACACTTCAGGAAATGATAGCTTCAGGAAATGATAGCTTTAATATATTGAAACTAAAAATATAATAAACAATAACTTAATATACAAAACAATTACAACACTACTTATTTAACATTAGAAATATTACTTACTTTCAACAACAACATTACTTATTTAAAATTAGAAATATGATAATACTCTTTGTCTTCTTCACTTATTCTATTGGGGGCCCCAGATAATGGATCCTTACCGTCGTGTGATTTAGGGAATGCTATTACTTCTCTTATTGACTCAGCATTACAAGCTAATGTAACCAGTCTATCAATACCTAGTGCAATCCCTGCATGTGGTGGACACCCACATTTCAAAGCATTTAAGAAATGTGATAACTTTGAAGGGTCAATATTCAAAATCTTCAACAGTTTTTCTTGTAATTCAGCACTATGCACCCTAACTGACCCACCACCTATTTCATTACCATTCATAACAATATCATATGCTAGAGATCTTACTTTTGATGGCTCAGAGTCCAGTAAATGGATATCATCAGGATGCGGAGCTGTGAAAGGATGATGGCAGGTTTCTAAACCACTTTCTCCTTTCACAAATAATGGGAAATCAATTACCCATAAAGGTTGAACATTTTCTTGTATTTTTAACATATTATTGGACTTTAATAATGATGACATCATTTCTCTTATTTCTCCTAGACATAAGCAAGAGTTTTCAGCATCACCTAAAACAATGATTGCTGCATTCAAATCTCCAATGACACTTTGAATTCTTTCACTTATTTCAGTTCCAAATTCTTTTGATATACTTTCATTTAAAACAACTTTGCAGTGATGTTTTTTGGCAAACTCCCTGATTTTCTCCTTATATTTAGAAGTTAATTTACCTATTTCCTTAGTATATGGCAATGCATAAGTTCCAAAGTTGCCATCATTTGATTTTTCAGGGAACAATTGCTTTATGTTCAAAAATTTTAATTCATATGTTAGGTTTGGTTTATCAGTACCATAATTTGTCAAAGCCTCTTTGTAAGTCATTCTTTTAAATGGTGGTTTAGGCAGTGATTTTACAAATGTACTATAGAGTAACTGTTCAATCATAGTGAGGACTCCATCTAAATTAGTAAAAGATAACTCAATATCTAATTGTGTAAATTCTGGCTGTCGGTCTGGCCTAGTGGTCTCATCCCTGTAGCATCTTGCAACTTGGAAATACCTATCTACACCTCCAGACATTAGCATTTGCTTGAACTGCTGTGGGCTTTGTACTAGAGAGTAGAACAGTTCCTTATGATGTGTAGGCACCACAAACTCTCTTGCACCACCTGGCGTCCGACAGAACAGTGTTGGAGTCTCAACTTCCACAAACCCATGTTTTTCAATGAGAAATCTTCTCATATTATGAAGCATATGTGAACGTACTCTCAGATTATTCTGCATCTCAGGAAATCTCAAATCTATGTATCTGTGTTGTAACCTCAGCTGTTCTTTAGGTATTTGATAGTCTCTGAGGTTGAAAGGCAGTTTATCTACTACATTGAGTATTTCTAATTTATCCATAATAACTTCTACTTCGCCCGTGGCCATGGTTCGGTTGATCATATCTCTGGGCCTTAATGCCACAATTCCTTCGATTTTTACGACTGTTTCTAATGGAATATCGGATAGATTGGTTTTTTTGTTATTAACTACACACTGTGTGAGACCATAAGCATCTCTAAGGAGGAGGAACTTAGATAATCTAGAAAATTGAACCCAGCCACACAGTGTTACCTTTTCCCCTTCGTGTTCGCGCCTCAGTTCACCACACGAATGAGTTCTGTATGTAAAAGTATTGTAATTTTGTTCGTCACGCACTTCTATTACTTGTTGTTTAGTCCCATGTAGCTTTTTTGTAATGAAATTAGGATGTTTATAGGTTATGTTTTTGTGCTTATCAATATTATAACGGTCGGTAATGTTCGCGAAAGTCCGTTGCTGAGAATTATTCTTTATTTCGATATAATGTGAAGATATTGGGCAATACTTTGAACAAAGCTTGTATGTACACAAGATTCTAGCCAACATTTTTTCACTTTAATTTTAAACTGTATCTAGTGATGTAACTGTTAAACTATTTAGGTATTTTTAAAGTAATTCAAAAGTATTTTCTATATGTATATGTAATTTACTACGAAACCTATCATTTGCATTACATTTGAATTATTTATTCTAAGCTTTGTTTACTTTTTACAAGCATTTCTCACTGTTTGTTGACGTTTGACACAGAATCACAGAACTGTTTTTTTAAGAAATTTTATGACCTGGTTACTAAGACCTTTAAGTCATGTCTTTTTTGTAGTTTATAACAACATTTTATCCCCAGTAAAACAGTGGAAACTTCACTAAGGCTTCGATGGAGTTTAGGAGTGAATACAAAAGTCACGATTTTCAATTTTATATCATTTGCCTACACTCGCACACGTTCACGAACACTTAATGGTTAACTATCCACTATAATTACACATTAAATTTCGGAGAAACAAGTTTTGGAAAATAATTTAAAACCGACAAAGTGCACTTTACATTTTCCCGCCTAAACTCCGAACTATAAATTAAACTCTTTGCTGAGCAAGTGCGTTTCGTTGCATTCATTTTACTAGTGAAATACGTTTCGTTTCACGTAATAACCAATTGCCGTATTTTGTGATACAGCAATGACAGGCCTGCTATATGCCGTATTTTTTTATTATTCGTGATAGGCTTACGCTTGACTGCCAGTTCGCCTGATGTTATGCGATACTGCGATCTACGATGGAGCGCTCTTGCCTAGAAGAAACTGATTCACTCGTGATTTAAAGACACCCAGATTATATCTATCAGGGAAGACCCGCTCGGGAAGTGTATTCCATCTTTCAGCGGTACGCATGATAAATAGCGATGGGCCAAACCGTAAATTTTTCTAACCGAATCAACCGAATCAAAATTGGACTCAACCCGGGTTATCCAAACCGAAACGACCGCGGGCTGCGGGTAGATAACTCGTGAAGATGACGACTTTGAACGGTTAGAGTTCCCGATTCGGTTCGAAAAGTCGCTTGCGTATATTTGCATTTGCGTAGGTAACCGAAACGTTCGCAACGGTTTGAGAAATTTAAATTTTCATTTTGGACTTTTTGTTATAAAGTGAAAAGCAGATACACTAAAAAATATTTATATTTTAATCAGTCTCACTATCACAAAAAGTTTAATAAAATTCTAAACATAACGGAACCTATTTAGGTACGAATTATAATGAGTCTCATGTAAGTAACTACAATAACGTACTTAAGTATAATAAAATTCTCAAAAATAAACATAACGACAACTATTTGGGTACCTACGAATTACAATCAGTCTCATGTAACTAATTACAATTACGTTATCGCTAACTCGACTCGGCGGCGAAGACTTCGTTCGGTGCAATTCGGTTACGTTCGGTTATCGTTCGGCTCGGGGCTTCGGGTCGAATCGGGTCAAACCGTCAAACGATGTGTAGCGTCGCGCGCACGTCGCACCGTCTCGTCTGCGTTAGCGGTTAGAAACCCAAACCGAGTTGGATAGGTAGTAACTCGGTTTGATTCGAGTTACTCTCAACCCGGGTTGACCCGGTTTGCCAAACCGAGTTGACACATCGCTAATGATAAAAGTGGACATAAAGAGTTTCGTTCGTGTTTTTGGAATGTCCACCACAAATCGATGACGCTTTTTCGTGCTTCTCGTCGTCCGATAGTGGAAGGGACTAGGGGAATAAGATCGTCGAGATCTGATGCACACTCCGAAATGTATCCGATAAAAAACTGATATGCTCATTTGGGTATATTAAAAAATATATATTCTGGATACCTCCAGATTGTAATGCTCGTATTTTTTGTGGAATTCTCCGTTTAGATATCCCGATTTCCACAATCTCTTCCAAACAATATGTATAATAAAAAAAACTACTATCCAAACAATGTCGAGACAAGTTTGTTAAAGATCTCGCTCTCGGTCTATACTGGTCGCGGCGGCAGACGCAAGTGCCCGTGGCCAGGATGTAAGAAGACCGAAGTCGTAACCCAGGTCGCAAAAGCTAAACACATTAGGTTAGGACCGTATGGCGGCATCTGGTGTGATTAACCCATATTACACTTTGGGGTATCCGAGATTAACTAAGGCAAATACGTCACGGGTTTACGGGTCAATGTATGTCGGTGTTTGGTGATTTTATTTTTTCGAACAAAACAGGACTGCGTACCTATGCAGCACACTCGTTATTTTTACAGTACGGTGTTAAATGTATTTCGTTTCAATGTTTACAAACATTGAAAGCTATATTTCAGGAACGACTCGCCAGTGGCGCTATCTGGCGAGTTAAATGAAGAAACCATAGAATCTTACAACTAATAAAAAACTAAATGCATTTTAAATATTTATTGTTTACAAAATACATAACAGTAAACGAACTTTAGTCATCAGTGCTTTCACTCTGAATATATTAGGATATAAGCACAAGGAAGCACTGAACAGGCAGCTTTACTATTGTAAATATAGCCCTAATAAAAAAATATTGAATATTCGAAATCTGTTCCATGGAAAAATCAAACCTAATACCTACGTAGCCTTATGCCTTGATTGCTTGGCTTAAAATTTTTATAATGTGCTATCGTTGGTAGAGAATTAATTATGTACTAATTAAATAATAGACCATTTCGGAAAATTAAAATTAGAACTAGTTGTCAAACAAAAATTGAGAAAGCGCGTGCGATCCGAGATCCGTTAAAAATGGTCAAAACAAACTCAGTCAAAGTATAGGTCACAAGTGAAGAGTTATACACAAATGAAGTACAATACAAGTCGCTAAGCCTAAAATGCTTTTTCGCCAACAAAATTGCAAAATCCACAAGAATATCTCAACTGCACAACCATCAGATTGCTGTTAGGATATTATCGTAAGCAACAACAAAAAGTTAAGATAGAATTCCTGCCTTATTCACTCAAGAATAAAGCTTGAAATTCTTAAATCGATACCTATTTTATGATATAATTTCAAATCAGATGCTCTGCCAGAAGGGCATAGTGACTGGCATGGGCGGCGTTTGGTATATGGCTGTAGGCGGGTTCATGTAGTCATATGGTTGTACACAGTTCGTCATTGGAGACATGGTAGGGTAGACCGGCGCGATCGGCGTCGGCATAGACTGCTGAATGAGGTCTGCTTTAAGCATCTGTGAAAAAAAATATGTTAAAAACACTTCAGCAGTTACCCAAATACATATATGGCTGATTAATATATTGCAGTCATCAGGCTATCATATGGGGATCAGGATACCGCAAGTCCTGTATATAATTTTATGCTTCTATACTCAATGGTTGAAGCTCAAAGTTAAAATGTATTATAGCAGTCTTTGACAAGCTCCAAGCTGGGTATTGTCCGTTAGGTAGATATTAGGTACATAACATAGCCAGGAATTAATACAGTTCAAGCTCTGCACTGGAGTGATTAAGTCCAACTAGTAATATTGGTGTATGTAGGTGGTTTATATTGGCTCATTTTTAAGACCTCACAGTAAACAGTAATATTTGAAGCATATTCACACCTTTATAGCTTGCAATGCACCTTCAGCAGCCTCAATGTGGGCCTGTTGCACAGTCACACATGGTCTTGTAGGTAAGGGTCCTAGGCGCCGGGGTACACTCAGCAGAGGCAGGCCTACACATGGCAGCTCCACTCTTCCTATCCATATCTCTTTGTGTGTTGGGTCCACATATTTCTGATAGCTGTAGATAGGAGAAGCCCACATGTACCTAAAAATATAGACATTGCATAAAAATATAGGAAATGCAATATAGATATTGCAGAAGTAACAAAGCAGTAACATACCTCTTGCACATTGAATCAAGCTTAGCTGGAGCCAATGAGTAATGATCCTTGGTAGCAAGTGGGTAGGTCACAGAATTTATGTTCAGTGGTGACCCACAACTGGATTCCCCGGCACAAGCCGAACCAATGCCTTCATCTTTAGGGGATGATATGTATTCCTTTTTTTCCAATTGCTGCTTGTAAAGCAGTAGGGTCTGGGACAGGTTGAAACTGTTGTTGAACTTAGCATTGCCTCTGCTCATTTTCTGTATGCGATAAAGTTCACGGACAACTGGTTTCGCCCATCTTATCTCGACAACACTGCCATCTATTTCAGCATTCTGTAAATTTTTCATAGCCAACTCTGCATGCTCACGGTGGTAGAAATGGATAAATGCATAGTCATAGATCTTTTTAACACGTTCAACTTGGTTATTGATGGCTGCCTCAAATACAGATTGAATTTTGTCAGGTGTGGTTTTGATTTGAAAGTTTCTTACATAGAGCACCTTCACCTGCAAAAAATGCAGGTTTTATAAATTTTAATGTTTACATCTCGCTCATACACAAATGATCATAATGTATAAACAATGACATTAGCAATCAGATACTTATAAACTTTGAACACCTGGCAGGTCCGATGCAGTGCTTAGATCAACTTTTGTATAAACAAAATGAAATAATAGTGTCATGTAGTTTATTTTGCAGGGCTTAAGGCGATACATACAAAAACAATTGCAAAAGCAAAATATGCCATTAAATTCACATGAATTATAATTCATGTAGGTAGGTAGATTATGAATGATACATGAAAACTGGAGAAGTAGATAAAACTAGACATGCTAAATAAGTACTTAATGTGGGTCAGTCGCCTTCGCAAAACAAAATTTAATTTTTGGTCAGAGTCTCCTTAGGGGCGGAGTTTAGCGAGTTTAGATTTCGCATAGCAGTATCTTAGAAATTACTCACTCTTTGCATCTGCTCATCGTCAACATCGGGCTCCGGTTCAGCCCAGTCCACCATCACCTCCTGGTCCCAGATCTTCACGCAGCCGGGAACCAGCGCTCGTCGCGCCATAGCTGCGGCCCGGTGAGAAGTAAACTCCACGAATGCAAAGCCCCGGTTCAATCTCTTGTCGTAGCAGTTCTTGTACAGAATCAAGTCTACAATCCCACCCACGCGCTTTGAAAGCTCCTCCAGAACCTCTTCTTTAGTCTTTGTTTTTGGAATGTTGCCGACGAAGAGGCGACAGTTGTCGACAGACTTCACGACACCGATGTGGCGCCTCGGGCGGATCTCGAAGCCGTTCAGCTCTTTCACCGCCCTGGACGCTTCAGCTTTCGTCGTGTAAGTCACGAAGGCATAGCCCCGGTTAGACCCAGAAAAGTCCATCATCAGTCGCATTTCGTAGATCCTGCCCATCTTCGAGAACACGGGCACAAGTTCGTCTTCAAAGATTTCTCTGGGAAGCTTGCCGATGAAGACTTCACAGCCTTTCTGCGGCGGGGGCCCGACCCAGTCCGGAGGCGGCCCAAACTTCCTTTGTCCGTTGTGTTGGACCAGGGGGTAGCCAGTCTCCTGCATCAGGTCTAGGAGCTTCCGCGTCATACACTTTCCAGGGTCAACCATTTTGATTTTGATAATCGTATCAACGGAATAATCAACTGATCGTATGCGTGGTTCAAATCAAATGATCGGCGAAAAAGCGGCAAATCAAAGTAGCGGCTCGCTTTATAGTTTTGCCGACAACCATTGCGGCGGTTATGACGTAGCTAGCGAAGTAGCGAACGATTCGAATTTGCCGCTGGTTTTAAGCAAGTATTTATTCCTTTTAATTTAAAACACAATTGGTAGGAGTAAATCGTAACGACATAATATTTAATTAATAAAAATACTTCTAATAAATAGGCACAATCAATTTATAGTTTCTTAAAATATTAATTATAAGAAAAAAGTCTATGTATTGGGTATGTATGCGCCGTCGGCATTTCAAAGTTAGGGGTAGGTAAGTTATTTGATTCGGATACAAATAATTAGAACAAATGCATTATAAAATATAACTGATGAAGTTATAGCCACTAAATAAATATTTTGAATTCTAATAATAAAGAAATATGGATAAGTCTCTGTGTGTATAATAAAAAGATACAAATTAAAAATGGAATACGTTTAAAAACAAGTTCAACATTATATTATTATTTGCGATAAAAACTCACTTAAGACACAATTTAATTAATCATTGATTGTTTGAAAACGAAAGGATTTATGAAAATATAATGAGATTTCATGGGAAGTTTTTCTTTTGAAAGGATAGATGGCGCTATTTATTATTAATAATAATAATCAGCAGCATTACTGTACTAACGGGTAATCCCCGTTCCTTCCGAATTTAATTTTCTTCCTCTTATTTTAATTAATTCACAAGTTACAATACATAATTTATTAAATTATTTTTGAGCACGAAAAATAATATTTTATGACTTATTCGTAGTACTGGTTCCTCACCCGTGGTTGTCGTAAAACTATACTTACAGTACCCCCGATATAACAACACGCGTCTGTTCAATTAACTTATCAATCAACCACAGATCAATAAACACATAAAAGTGTTTTTACCTTTTTTTATAGGATAGGAGGGCAAACGAACAGACGTATCGCCTGTTGGTAAGTAAGCGATTACCGCCGCCCATGGACACCCGCAATACCGTAGGAGTCACAAGTGCGTTGCCGACTTTTAAAAGGGGATTGAGCCTCCGGTAACCTCCCTCGGCGAAACACAACGTAAGCGTTGTATAACGCCGGTTTTCTGTGAGGCCGTGGTATCACTCCGGTTGAGCCGGCCCATTCGTGCCGAAGCATAGCTCTCTCACGTAAAACCTTATGCAAAAATATCAGTAAGGACAATAATCACGAATGCGGAACAATTACCGACCGAGTTGTCTTTGAACCGAGGTTTTACCACGAGTTGTTACCACGACAACACCACTTGCGGATGACTTCAGACACGGGTTTTTACTTCGGGGGTATTGTAAACATGGACGGGATTAGGAACGTCCTCTTATTAATAGCAAAAACGATTACCGCGATTGTATAACGGAGTATATAGTTTATGAGTTGTGTTGTACCATTGTAAGAACTAGCAACACGTAGAGCAGGAGCACTCAACAAATATCTTTTTTTATTATACTTAACAATGCAATTTCAAGAAATAACAGAGGCCGTATACTACTCACTCACTACGTGGTTTTCGATTGAAAGCGAGGGATGCCGCTCTACGTTTTGGGGCAGTGACGGCCCAAGGGGGGGGGGGCATGTCCCCCCCCTAAAATCGTACACGTTTAATTGACAAACCTATTACTTAGTCACGAGTAGCAATTCTCCAACTATTATTCCCCCTAGTCTTTGCCTGGGACCGCACCTGCGTCGGGGTACGCCTCAGTAAGCAATCTTGATTTAAGGAATCCAAGGATTAATTATACTGATTTCTGACACATACGCGAATATTAGACATTGATACATAACTACTTTTTGCGGATTTTATCGTGTTGTACTGGTATTATTTAATTCCCGGCGTTTCGGATCCTTTGCAGCATCCATAGTCCCAGGTAGACTAAGTTGTTGGACGTCTTAATGTTGCAATTAAGTACTAACAGCTACCTTACAATCCAAGGATTTTTTCAGGCTATTCACATGGTACTTCCTATCATATTTCTGCAAGTTGCATGTACAGTAGGGAAAAAATAAACATGTTACATTTCATAATTTTAATAATATTATGATCTCATATAATTATGGTTTACACAACACATACAATAAATCCTTAATCACTATACAACACACAGCATACAGTAGTACCATTCAAAGCGAGAATACATACAAATAATCTCTAATTACTAATAAAGACTATCTACATGACAATACGATTGAAATTTGATTGGCACAGACATGAATAATTTGTGATATAAAAGACTAAAATTTAAGTGAACAATAATAATAACACCAACCCAAATTTTGAACACCTTTCAGGCAATTTATGGTTTAATCAGGATGCTTTTATGGTTGCAAATCGTGTGGAGAAATATAGACCTTAAATTATAGCACATCAAGTTACCACAAACTGTCAAATTTCCCCAACGGATAATAAACTCTATTATGTGGATATTAAATTGAAAATTGATTGAAGAAATTTGACAGTTTTGAATACAAGGTGAGCTGTTGACTGTACATTATATTAATAATTACATTTGTCGACGGATACTAAAGACTGCCGCGAGCGAGATGCCGCTTTAAGTGTTATTAAAACAATATTCCTCGATCCCTAAAGAATCCCTAGCGATCCAATCATCGCCACTAGTATCATGTTGTCACTCCATTTTTTTATTTGTTGTGCGGAAATTTTTATGGATCATCCGCACCAGCGAGCTAGAAGGGTATGTCGGACTTTTACTCTTACTAAAAACCGCACTTGCCCATTACCCTATAATCCTAAAATTAACGCAGTGGCGGATTTACATATTTGCCGCCCGTAGGCTATTTTCATCCCCCCCCCCTACGATAAAAATAGTATAGCTGAAGAAGAAAAAAGAACGGAAGAACGGTCCCCACTCGTTAACATTTAGGTATTTATGTAAATATTAATGTTTTAATTTCTGTAAGACAAACTAATTTGACCCCAAATTTGCCGCCCTTTAAATCAGCCGCTCTGGGCTCCAGACCACTCAGCCTATTGGTAAATCCGCCACTGGTTTACCTAGATGCGCACTCGTAACGAACTAAAGATCATAATTAAAATAAAACAATACAGACATTTTTCACTTAAAACTAAAAATTATCACAATCAATTAATACATACAAACAGATCTCTGATACACGATTGAAACACAGAACCCTGTAGAAATGTGATGCAAATTTCTATGGCTCACGTATAGGCATGGGTCCTTATAATGAGAACTACAAAATACTCTTATTATCAAACTTAAATTGTAGAAGACTCTATAATAAATTTTCAAATATAAGCATAGCAATAAATGGGAATTGATATGGATTGCGTTGTAGAAAGCAAGAAACAAAATAGATTTCAATTGTAAAGTCAGCGGGCTTACTCTTGAAAACAATACAATACCAATCCAAACATGATCCGATTCCAATGTCAATTTGGCTGTCGGGCGATTTCGTACTCTTGAGCACAAATCCGTTAACCTTGTATCGGTCTCGTTGTATCGACCCAATGGTTGGGTCGTTTCCCAATCCTATTTAGGTCACTCAATCACCGCGCAATATTGAAACAATTTGGCGCTAGTCTCGGATTCAAGAGTACGAAACTTGACGAAACGGCACAATTCCAATGTCGATGTATTGGAAATGAGTTCAAGAGTAAGCCCCCAGAACTGTGCATAAAATAATATTGCATAAAATATGTAATTCACAGGCTTGCTAAACTTGAATAACATACACCTTAATAAATATTACTTAATACAAATATAACCATTCGAGTATGCGAGGCGTAATGTTACACAAATAACCATTTCTATAAATCACGGGTTTTACATAAATATATTTTTTAAACGTTGCCCCACACTAGGTTTTTCTCCTTTATCGTAGGTGCGTTTACAAATACAAATTCTCACATACACAAACGCCCTGTAGATAATTCCGTGTGGGAATCGAACCTAAAACATGTGGCGCATATGTTTTGGGTTCGATTCCCACACGAAGGCGAAGGCGATCGTTCAGCCGCTACGCTAAACGTGTCGTCACATTCTTACTAAATATTTACATCCAAAGCACAAAAATAATATAATATAATAATGTAAAATGGAATGATATACACGGACGGATAGGCATATTAAAGCTTTAAATAAAATATAATTTACAAAATAGCAAAATAAAGTCTAATATAATATTTTTATTACGATTAACACTTGGATCGCCCTAAATACCTTTCGTCGACAGAAATATTATAATGATAATGGTATCGCCAATCTTGAGGGCCACTCTGAAGTCGATTGCAAATGCGGTATTGTAAAGGAATAAAGTCTATTTTCCTGTGGCCATTTATTTTCAGAGTGGTCACTAAGATTGGCGAAAATGTAATAGAAATACAAAATATAAGCTAAAAGTATTATGTACCTTAAATTTAAATTAAAAAATAAAATCATATTACCAATTTCAGCCGTATGTTAAAATTAATAAGGTTGAAATTTGGGATTAGGGTCACCCCAGACCTCCGAAGTGTAACATTGATCATATCAATATTTCGTAAAAGTATCCTTACTTTATGACCGCTCTGAAATTGCATACAAGTGCGTTATAGTAAGGGAATAAGGTACATTTTACTGTGGCAAATTAAGTTCAAACTGGTCTCAAAGTAGGATAATATCAATATTACTTTATTGTATTGAAGTTAATATGTACACAGTTTTTATAGATCAATTTAAAGAAATCAAATTTGAAGGCGTACCATCTTTTATGTCACGCCAAGTCACGTGAGATTAAATGAGTAATTACTAACATTAAAGTCTGTCAAAGTACAACTAAAAAAGAAATACGTCATTTGAAAGTTTTTTTTATGAAGATTTGAATGATATTTTGGTGGTCCCAGCTAAACTCAGATAAAAAACTTCGAAATATGTAGGCTATTTGACTGATTATTTTTTATGACGTCATGAAAAAGTTTACCATTAATTGAGGCCAACAATAGAAACAAAATTAAATTCGGTTCAAAAATATACTGGTTAGTGACGTCACAAACCAATGCACCATACAAATCCTATACTGACACTCGTTTTGCGGGAAAGGGACAAAGTATCCCCTCTCAATACCCATCAAAAACTTTTCTTTTAACTTTTCAGAATATGAATTGTATTTAATTTCATTTTTCAATCAGCCTGTTATTTTTAATCAAACACCAGTCAAGTACCCTATTAGAGGTAAGAAATCTGGGAGGCTAAAATCGCTACTATTGATAAATCACAATACCACAAACGTGCCGTTTTCTCTGGTATAAGCTGAGCTCGCATTGCAGCTCAGCTTATACTGGACTTGATTAGATTTTATTAGCTCTTCCTAATTCTGATTCTATTAGCTTTTCTAGTTCAGGCACATGTATTATTATTATAACTAGTTCACGATTGATGATTTTCTAAAAAGTCTTTTGACAAAAAGTATTATCACAGTTACATTTCAGAGTTCTGGTCCATGGCCTTGTTGTCGTATCCTCGGGCCGTGGTGACGGAGGCGCCATCTGTGTCGAAACTTGCGTCCGAATCTATTTCCACGACCCACGGCTGTAGCTCCGCTGAACAGAATATGCCGTACACTATCGCGCCGATCAGGTAGATGGCGCTGGATATGAAGAACACAATCCGCCATTGTTCCGCCGTCTGAAATTATTTAAATTTGGGTGAATTATCAATTCTCGTTTTATATAACATTAGCCAATTAGCCAATATAAATTTATAGGATAAGCAACCCTAACTTTGCTCAACATAGTTTAAATTCCATTCCAACTACACTAATTTTAATACCTTTCACATTTCAGCTTACATAATTATTGTTGAAGTTCGTAGTTACAGAATTTTATTTTACAAGCCGGTGCCTGATGGTAAACGGCAATCGCAGCCTATAGACAGCAACACCAGTGTTAGGGTTCGCGCGTTATCATCCAATTGTGAAGTAGGAACATTGGCCCAGTAAATTCATATCAGACGACAGCAGCAGTATTCTAGTTTTATTTTTATTGATTAATTCGGCAAAAGAGCTAATGAGCCACCTGCTGGTACGTAGTCATCGTCGCTCGTGGGCACCTGCAACACCAGAGGAGTTGCTGATGCGTTGCCAGAGCCGCATCAGTGGAGGGGGAACTGGCTCTTATGCGCAAGTCGAATCACACATCAACGTGCTTCACGACAGAATCCTTCATAGGGTGGTCGCCGGCCAGTCAGACCCCAAGAGCTCCTACCATCGAGCAAGCCATATATTTTCTCTTACGAGATGCCTGAGTGACAGTGAGGAACAGTATTCTGACCCGTCCCCACACAGGGAAAATGTACCATCTGTCATTTTACATCGTTTTTTTATAACACTAAGGTGGAAACCAAGCCTACGGCCTGCCTGACGGTAAGCAGTTACCGTAGCCTATGGATGCTTGCAACACCACGCGTTGCCGACCCTGTAAATTTCGTGCGTAAACAATAGCGTGATTGATGCTTATCCTATTTGCCAACACCACGCTTCCTCGCGGAGCTCTGGCCACCTTGCTCACCGTTAGGAATACAACATAGCACGGAGCTATATTATTTGGCTACGATTTTCTGCAAGGTACTTCCCCAGTCGGGCGTGTCCAATTGTGAGTGGAATTATTCGATTCCACTATGATTAAAGTCATTTGGTATAAATAACATAATTCGATGGACGTTGTATAAAGATTACCTTATCAGTAACGATGGAGCCTGCGAGCGGCGGGCTGATGATGCCGGGCAGCGTGGCCACTGTGTTGGACAGACCCATCAGCACGCTCGCATGAGGCGGCGCAATGTCCAAGTGGTTCACACTGAAATTATAACAAATTTTGGCTAATTTAATCTTCTATATCTATCTATATATATACATATATATAAAACAAAGTCGGGTTCTTGTTCTTTTTCTCTTTTCTCTCTTGAATTTTTTGGGTTTGTCTACACCCCGAATAGCAGAATAACTATTAAAATATCGAAAATGAAAATTATGACGCTAATTGATTTTACCATACATTGTGCATCGGGAACGGATTGACAGATTTGAAATAAAATACGGACACAAATAAACATGGCGTTGTATGCTGTTTCAGTACGGCCGGTAGATGGCGTTGGTTGTGTGCGTTTTCCGAACTCCTAAGCTGCTGGTGTGATTTTTTTGTATGGTGCATTTAAGTGGGTCCATCATTGGTCTAGATCTACAATTTGAGCCGGTAGGTGACACCGCAATCGGGTTCTACGGTTTTTTTTATTTACATAGCAAGACAACGTTTGCCGGGCCCGCTAGTAAGGAATAAGAGAGATACGTAATACGTTAAGCATGAGACCATCGAAGAATATCGATTAAAATATGCATATAAACATATACCATCACGCCTGTATTCCCCGAAGGGTTAGGCAGAGGTGTATTAATGTAATTGTTCAGCCACAGTACGCCGGTATATTTAGTTCCCATATCTTTGAAGGAGGCCAGCCTATTGTCATTAACCGGGCACAAATTCAGACTCCGAGCTGCTACCGAGATTTCATAGAAAAACCCAATAACGACCTGTGGATCGAACCCTGTACCTCTAGCGTAGCAGTCGCGCTTGGGACTATTAGACTAATGAGGCAGTTAATAATAAAAATAATAAAAGTATTTATAGTTATATTTACCTGAATCCGGACCAAGCGAATCCTCCAAGACCGACAGCTATAGTGAGGAACACCACACACCTCGTCACAGACGTAGAATATGCTGCTGCCACCATGAATACAGTCTGCAAAAGTCATGGTGTGATAGCTTAAGCAGCTAATTTTATTATCACGCCTGTATTCCCCAAAGGATTAGGCAGAGGTGAAGACCAACGGTTCAACGGTATGATTAGGTCCCATGTACAGTTGTCGCCTATCTCTTTCAACCCGGCCGTAAAAATCGAAGAGAAAACTATTGGATTAAAATAAATAAAAAAGGCTCTAGTTTTTATTCATTATAATCAAATCTTTTTGTCTTTCCGATTTTAATGGCCGGGTTGAAGTTGACTCGTGCCAACTTCAGGCCGGACAAAAAGATTGGCGAGAACTGTAATAGGAGGCGAGCCTATTGCCATTAACCGGGCACAAATCCAGACTCCGAGCTGCTTTCATAGAAAACCTAATTACACTTTGTTCGACCTGGGGATCGAACCCAGGCAAACAAAGAGACAAATATATCTTATTGTGCGTTTGTGTGCGTGTGTTAATGAGTGTGTGTGTGTATATGCGCACGCATTAATAAATATTAATTTTCCCAACCTGTGAGAGGAAAGCTCCACAGTTGAAGAGTTTCCTGATGTTAGTTCTAGACATGACGCCTCTCCGCAGAAGCCAGTCAGCGATGTGGCCGGCCACCTGCAGGACGATAGCCATCGCCAGGTAAGGCACCGCCGACAACCACCCCGTCTGAGATGTCTCGAATTTGAACACGTCTGGAAAATAGAATATAACACAACATAATCAACCCATTACATTGTCCCACTGCTGGTCACTGGTCTCCTCTCAGAATGAGAGGAATTAGGCTATAGTCCACCACGCTGGCCTAGTGCGGGTTGGCAGACTTCACACGCCGTCGAGAATATCTCTCAGGCATGCAGGATTCCACACGATGTTTTCCTTCGACGTTTAAGTGCGTGAGGAGGAGCGCGGTCAGAGGTGCGTGCCTTGGATTCGAACTCGAGACCTTTGACTTGGCACTGCTATAAAAAATAATATATATTATACCTTCCTTCACGCCTGTATTCCCCGAAGGGTAAGTCAGAGGTGTACTAATGTAATTGTACAGCCACTGTTCGCCGGTATGTTTAGGTCCCATGGAAGCGACCCTATTGCCATTAACCTGACACAAATTACAAACTCCGAACTGCTATACTGAGAATTTCATAGAAAAACCCAATAACACTTTGCTCGACCTGGGAATGGAATCCAGGATCAAAGTGTTGGTGTACATAAGTTCTCGTCTGCCTAACCATTCAGGGAATACAGGCGTGATGATATGTTTTGTGTATGTATTTTTATAAATTGTACCTTGCATAAATGTAGGTAGGAACGTGAGTAGCGTGTAGAAGCCCCAGTTCTCGCTGAAGTGCGCCATCACGATGGCCCACACTGGTCCCGACGTCAACATCGCTTTCCACGGGTGACGGATTTTGGACCCCTCTATCGCTTGAGTTCCGCGGGAATCCTGAAATTTTTTACGATGATGGTTTTATCACATTTAATTTTTTTTTCTAAATATATTATGAGGAAATTTCGCTTTATAGGCACGGCAATAGTGAATTTTAAACTTCATTAAAATTGTAACTATCATGAATATTTAAAGTTTTTGATTTTATTTGGCAATGTGATTGGGATACCTATAATATGCTCCTTTCGGATCGGCCTTTTTCAAATCAAATCAAATCAAATCAAATGTATTTATTTGCTCGAATATGGTAGTTTGTAAGATACAGGTGTTGGTTTTTTTTAGAGTTCATCATATTCTGCCGCATAGGGCGTGCAAATCGAGTCTACATAATATAAAGAATATAAAAAAAACTAAACAGATTTATGTTCGTAATATTAAGCATTAGCTAACTACTTACATTTATGTATTATAATTATATCTTATCATCTAAGTATTCTTTAACATTGTAATAGTTTTTATTGATCAAGAAATTGAGTAATTTGTTTTTAAATTGCGGAAAGGGTAATTCTTTAATTGATTTTGGTAGGTGATTATATATTTTTATTGACATACAATATGAATTTTTTTTAAATATTTCGAGTCTTATTGCAGGTAGTTTTAGTTTATGTTTATTTCTAGAATTATTATCAAATTTTTCAAATAGTTCAGGATGCTGCTTTACTAATATACAAATCTCTAATATATAAAGGCAAGGTACTGGTAGAATTTTATATTTTAAAAATAGTGGTTTGCAACTATCTAGAAATTCTGCTCCACACATTGCTCGTACACATTTTTTTTGTGTCCTAAATACTCGAACAACATCGACTGAGTTCCCCCAGACTACAATACCATATCTGAGTAAAGAGGACACGTATGCATGATATGCTATCAATGCAGTATTTATATCGATAGTCTGTCTGATCTTTTTTAACAGATATACAAAACGATCTAATTTATTAACTAATTTGTCTACGTGCGGCTTCCAGCTGCAATATTTATCTAAAGTGATACCTAAAAATACGCAATCATTTACACAGTTTATGTCATTTCCTCTGTATTGTATATTTATTGGTGTTGTGCCTTTATGATAAGTTTGGAATTGAATTATGTTCGTTTTTGACATATTTATTTTGAGGTTATTCTGGTTTAACCACCTAATGGTATTATCTAGGGCTGTGTTAATGTCCGTTTCTAAGTCAATTTTATTTGTGTTTTTAACTATAATTGTTGTGTCATCGGCAAATAGGATGGAGTCATGTTTTATTGCGTCTGGGAGGTCATTAATATATAGTAAGAATAAAAGAGGGGCTAAAATACTTCCTTGTGGTGTGCCGTATTTGTTTCGTTTATACGTGGATCTATGTTGTTTTTGTTCGTTATTGTGGGTTTTTGTTATTTCGACACATTGTAGACGGTTCTCAAGATAGCTTTTTATCCAGTCATGGGCGTTTCCACGTATACCATAGCTAGATAGTTTCGAGAGTAGTGTCCTGTGGCAGACAAAATCAAATGCTTTCGTCATATCTAGGAATAGACCTGCCACCATCGACTTATTATTAAGAGTTTCAGTTATGTGTTTAATAAGTGTAAAACATGCTAGAGACGTAGAACTTCCTTTCCTAAAGCCGAATTGTTCTTTTTTAAGAGTTTTGGATGATATCAGGAAGCTCTCTATTTTATTGTACATGACTTTTTCAAAGATTTTTGCTATTATCGGTATTAAAGTTATTGGTCGGTAATTACTCATGTCGGTTTTCAGGCCCTTTTTGAAAATGGGTTTTATAATAGATACTTTAAGTCGTTCGGGAAATTTTCCTTCCGTTAGAGATAGATTTATTATGTGTGTTAAAGGGGCCGCGATGTTTGCTGCGCATATTTTTAATATTTTAGTATTGATTTCATCATAACCGGCAGATTTGGTATTTTTTAATGAGATAATTATTTTTAGAGTATCCATCGTGTCTATTGGCGTAAGGAATATAGTATTAGGATTTTTGGGAAGATAATTTATATACTGACGGTTTTGAGTGTTGCATAATGAAGTGTAGAATTTATTAAATAAGTCACAAATTTTAACTGGGTTATCGTAATGTTTGTTTTCTATTTTAATGGAGTCTATTTCGGTTTTACTTATTGGGTTGTTTTTCTGGTCTTTAATTATTTTCCATGCAGCTTTACTAGTATTTCTTGCGTTTTTTATGTAGTTGTGGCTGTTTATTTGTTGTGCTTTGTTTATACATTGTTTTAGTATTTTTGTATAATTGTCATATTTTTTTTTGTTTTGTTTTTTGTCATGTTTGTAAAGATGATATTTTAGGTATAGAATCCTTTTTTTTATACAGCATCGTTTTAAGTTCTTTGTTAAACTTCGGTTTTTGATTTGTTTGTGGGTGTTTTTTACTCTTTTTATGGGAAAGCACAAATTGTAAAGTAAGGTGATAGTGTCATGGAAGTTATTGAAAGCCTCGTCCGTTGTGTGGAATTCATATACCTCTGAAAAGGATAAACTAGATATGTAATTTTTGAATTTAATAATATATTCTTCATTTAGGTCTCTAACATTTTTAAACCAGTAGTTAGCTGTCTTTTTGACGTCTTGGTTGATTTCTAGGTTGACAGTTAGCGTTTGCGCTGTTTCGTGGTCAGAAAGCGCTAAGTAGTGTAGATTAGGTTTACCAGCATGAATGTTGCTCACTATAAGGTCTAGGCATGAGGTTTTCCGGGTAGGTAGGTTTATGTAGTTCTTTAGGTTATTGTTTTTGAGAATAGATAGTAATTCATTGCATATTTTATTCGATTTTAATGTATCAATATTCCAGTCACCACAAATTATTACTTTTTTATTTGATTTTTTACTCAGTTTATCTGCCGCGACTTCTAGTTTATTTAAGAATATTTTTGGATCAGATGTTGGAGTTCTATAGATGCATACCACTATGAGACCAAAGGTAATTATTTCGACGGCACAGCACTCAAAATGAAGGGGGATTGAGGGGGGTAGATTGTTGATTTCTTTGTATTCTAGGTTATGTCTTAATAAGATGCATGATCCACCTCTGCGTTGTTTAGGCCGGGAGAAGGACGATACTAATTTATAGTTACCTATTCTAAGGTTTGGTTCTGAGCCTTGCTTGAGAAATGTTTCTGTGAAGCAAATGATGTCTATTTTTCCTATAATTTTTTGCAAGTCGGTGATGGCTATCTCGATTATTTCCTGTTTATTGAGAACGCCCGCAATATTTTGGTGAACTAGCGTGATGGTTTCTAATTTAGTTGGGTCCGCGAAAAAAAGTATTATTTGGCAATGCCTTTGTACTTGGCGATGTTTGTAATTTATTTTTAGATGTAAAGTATGTGGTGATTTTAGTTTGTGTAACTTTCTTGTTTTGTTTTATGTGACCTCGGGGTTGCAGTAGTAGGGGGTTTGCTTTATTTTTTTCCTTGGTTATGAATTCGTATTGGTAACGTTTGTAATCGATTTCAGTGTTTACTTTAAGACACAGGTTAAGTAGGTAATTTTTGTGGTAACTTGAAGCATATTTTGGGTTATTGTTATTGTGTATTTTTAGGTATTTACAATTTTTATAATTCATAATTATTAATTCTAGTTTTTCATTAATCATGTTCTCATTTATGTACGGATTATATCCAACGCTTGATATTAATACAGTGTGTTCGCGTAGGTTATATAAAGCATTACATATTTCTGAAATAAGAATATACGGGTACTTGTCGTTAGTGCCTACAACCAATACGATTATGTCGTCGTGGCTCAGAGTATTCAGAAAATCTCCATTGCAGCTACTCAGAATTTGTGAGCTCGTTGCGTTTGGTTTAATAAAAGATGTAATCTTGTAATTGTCGTTCCATTTCTTCAGTCTGGTTTTTATCATAGTCTTATTGAGACCATAGGCTTGTTGGTCGCCGAATATGTATATATTGTGTTTTTTGTTATGACAAATTACGTTCTCTGTGTCTGTTGTAGTTTGTAGTGGTGGGGGGTTTTCTTTATTTTTTGTGTCATCTCCTTTTTGTAATATTTGTGTAGATCGAGTGTTTATTATTCTTCTTTTTACAATAGCGCCATCTCTATTCTTGGCCTCATGATTATTATGTGTTGTTCTGAGATCTTCGCTACTTTTTACTTTAGGATTTGACGGTGTTGTATTTCTTGGTTTGTTAGATTTCTTAATAGAAGTAGATAGTTTTGGGGTACATGGTGTGCTAGTGCAGATTTCTCTTAGTTGAACTATTTTATAATCTTGTTTAAGGGTTTTTTGTTTGAGAATATTATTTTCTGTTAGAAGATTTTCTATTTCAGAGTGCGCTGTTTCTAGCTGCTCCTTTAAACTTAGAATTTGTTGTTTGTAGCATTCTAATTCGTCATTGTATAGGTGGTTTACTGTTATATCTGGCAGACTTTTTGCCGAGTAGTCTGATGTGGATGACATGAGGGACGAGTTGAGTGATTCATTATGTTTTTTGGAGGGTTTGCGTTGTGTTATGTTTTGGTAATCCATGGTAGCGTTTTAGAAAAGCGTTCTCTGTTGGTAAGCAGCAGATATGTAGTAGTTATTGAGTACCCTCGAGCTGTTTCTTCTATATCGCGCTAGATGTCTCTCTGTTATGTTATGTTTTAGTATGGTGACTTATTATGGATTTGGTTGGCTAGTTTTTAGCGCCCTCTGTTGACCAGTAGCCGATATGTAGTAATGATTGAGTAACCTCGCAATGTTTCTGCTATATTACCCTAGATGTCTCTTTTTTTCTCAATTATTTCTGTTACTATTGGCTTACAGGGTCATCCGTTTGAATTGTGATGTTTTCATTAACGGTTTCGATATAGGCAATATTATAATTCTTGGCTAGATATTAATTTGGAAGTTATGATGTTGTTTGGGTACCTGTTTATATTGTTTTATTCCGTGTTTATCACTATTGTGCGGTTCTTGTTTTTACGATATTTGCTGTTAAATGCTATTAATAGCAGTCACTATAGGTGTCAGATTGTTTCTTCGTCCTTTGTCACTAGAATATCACCAATTTTAAAGATAACACTTTCACTGGCTATTTGTGAGATAAGGGTCTTTGTAGCATTCGTTGCACTTATAAATATGTACTTTTTTTAAACATAGTGTATGCAGTTGCCTTTTCCCATAGGGCAGTCATTCTCAAAGTGGGAGATAACGTAGCCTAACGTAACCTAGACCTCCAACACCTCCTTGTAGGTGTTGGGAGGTCTAGGGGGGCCAGGTAAAGGACCCAGAGAGTTGAAGCAGTTTAAGATGTGGTAAAGTTAAAAATTTTGGGGTGCTAATAAAATTTATTCTTAAGAGTCCGGCGGAGCGAATTTCTCTTACAAATGTAATTCCGAAATAAATCGTAATTCAAACGCAATTTCATTAAATTCTGTTATTATTCGGATTCGGATACCGTTAATCTAGGTTCCTACGTTACCATTTTGTCCAAAATACTTCACTGAAAATAAATGTAAGCGAATGCAATTTTTGATAACTTTACCAAGTTTGGAACTATTTTTCGGTCTTTTATTTCCAGTGAACTAGTAGTAGACGAAATCGAACCGTAGGAACCTAGATTAATGGTATCCGAATCCGAATAATAACATAATTTGATAGAATATTGTCTGGATTACGATTTATTTCGGAATTACGTTTTTGTGGGCAATTCAAGCTCCGCCGGACCCTTAAAGTCCCACTTTGCTCACAATTACTTAAGGTACACTTACTTATTTGAGTTGCTCACACTTACTTAAGCGTAAGCACCTCTGCCATAGGGGTAAGCAAAAATCACAGAACGCGGCTTGCTTCGATTCTTACAAAGTTACTGTATTCTATTTTCTTAATACATACCATCAAACATACCATCACGCCTGTATTCCCCGAAGGGTTAGGCAGAGGTGTACTTAATGTACATCCACAGTTCGCCGGTATGTTTAGGTCCCATGTTATAGGGGGCGAGCCTATAGCCATTAACCGGGCACAAATCCAGACTCCGAGCTGCTAATGAGAATTTCATAGAAAAACCCAATAACACTTTGCTCGACCTGGGGATCGAACCCAGGACCTCTAGTGTAGCAGTCTCACTTGGGACCACTAGACTAATGAGGCATTTTCTTAATAATTCTTCTAAAAAATACCTTCCGATTAACGTGGTCCAGTGTGGGTTATAGGGTTAGAATATAATTCCTAATTGCCATTCAGATCTCGTAATACGTGAGAAAATATCTTTCTGACAGCCTAGCAGGTGGTAAGACTTGGATTTTGACTATCTGGAGACCACCTTTATGGCAGTCCGTCGTGAAGCAACTTGGTGTGTGTTTTGACTTTTGCACGTGAGTGTCTGTTCCTCCTTGGTTGCTGTGGCTCTGAAAGTCTGCAGTCCATAGGAGCTCTTAACTCTTAAGGCTCAGAAACTGGCGTTGAAGGTATCCATAGGCGCGATGACTACTGTACTATTCTGTTCATTTGCCGACACAAATAATAATAAAAAACATGGCGATGAGTAGACTCAACCTATACAAGTTATGCGACACAGGTGCTTCCTAAAGGAGCTATAATAATTGATCCATAACATTGTCCCACTCCTGGGCACGGGTCTCCTTTAAGAATGGGAAAGAAAGAACGAGCAGAAAGAGTTACTAAATAATGCGTCAAATCGTCAATCAAATACTAAAATTGTTGAACTAACCTGGATATATTTAAGTTCAGCTGGTGTTATGTGTGGGTCTTTTTCAGGTGATTCCTTTACCACGAGCCACCATATTGTGGTCCACACCAAACCCATTATACCTGGAATAGTTTATTATACAATTATACATTATAGTAGGTACTTATTTATGTTTCGTACTTAAACTACGTGTTAAATAAATAGGCGACTTATTCACCAATGAATCAGTAGGTACACATGATTAAAATAGGGATATAGGTTTTCGAACTTTTAGATATACAAGTTAAAGAAAACCTTGTCCGACCCGTGAAAGTATTGTTAGGTATCGACATCTGGTTCCATTTATGTAGGTAAATTTTCACATTACAAGAAAAATGTCCCCGGGTGCCAACATACTAACGGCCAGTCTCTGTATCAAATCTGTCGGTAGATTTGCTTACTACAGATAGATTTTTGACATATGCTCCATACAGCTACTGTCAAAATCCTATCTCTAGTAAGCAAATTTACTGACAGATAGAATATAGATACCGGTCGTAAGACGTATGATCCTTTTATCACATTACAAAATTGCTAGATTTTGGGGTTATTGTGGCAATTTGGGAACTACAAGCGTGATTTTTAAACTTCATTAATACATTTACTTCCATGAATCTACACTAATATTATAAAGAGGAAAGATTTGTATTTTTGTATGTAACGAATAAACTTAAAAACTACTGGACCGATTTCAAAAATTCTTTTGCCGTTAGAAAGCTATCACTGAGTAACATAGGCTATATTTATTATTCGAAAAAATTAGGGATCCCGACTAAAACTTCAATAATGTCCACCGGTGCGAAGCCGGGACAGGCCGCTAGTATTTAATACTAGGGAACATAGTAACTATTCCACGCGGACGAAGTCGCTGGCAAAAGCTAATATTTAATATTTCTTATTTTATTTGGTGATATCTTTATGTGATTTTTTTGCATTTTCCATGCTAAGATTATAAAGTTATTTCAGTAAAGGAAAAATTCAATCGCGGTGGCTTAGAGGTCAGAGCGCCTGGTGTATCCAACCAGGAGACGCAGGTTCGAATCCTGCCCGCGATTGAATTTTTCCTTTACTAAAATAACCTTATTTGGTGATTGGTATTGAGATTCCTATGGGGCATATAGGAGTTCGGATCGGACGGTTGTTTTAACATCCAACAAACAAGACATATGAATACAATTAAGATTACTGTAAATAATGTAATTAATCTGTGTAAATTTAAATTAAATGTGTTACCAAAAACATAGAATATCCCTGGCCAGCCGGTGTAGTGTGCGAGCAGCGAGCAGACGGGCATGGACACGACGGTGCCGGCGTAGCTGCCGCTGAACGCGAACGTGGCCAGCCGCGCGCGCTCCGACGCCGGCGCCCAGCGGGACCACACCGCGTGGATGCACGGGTATGTCACACCCTGACACACATATACATATACAACTACTTCTGTACTTCAAGATGACCGACACATCTAGGCAGTATAATAATATAGACCGGTTCTTATCAAATAGCCCTTGTATCTGAGCTGCAACTATTACCTACATCAAAACAAAACACGATAGAGGGTTATATCAGCTCTGACGTTGACATTTATTTCATTGGAATAAAGTTGAAATTGTAAATGATTTTTAAGGCCAAACTACTTTTTGTTAATTGTCTTTGTTATGTTAGACGATTCTTTCCGATGTTTTCCAATGCCCATTATTTATCTTGAAGAACTGTACATACTTATGCATTTCTGTGGGATTGAATGTGTATCCGAACGTTGTTATTATGTAAGCATGAGATGGGAGTTTTGGCGGGAAAATATAATGTGCACGTTGACGGTTTTATACTATTTTAAAATGTGTGTGAGTGCAGGCAAATAATATAAAATTGAAAATCGTGACTTTTTGCGTTCACTCCTATACTCCATTGAAGTAGGTAAAGTTTTAGTCGGGCAACTGATATGTTCTTGGATACAAAAAAGACTTGACTTAATGTTCTGAGTTGCCATGTTAAAAAATAACAAAAAAAAGCATGAGATGAATGTGTGTATCCGAACAGGTTGAGTAAAAGAGAAGTATATGTGGGAATGGGACAAAAGATGGACGAGTGTCACTCACTTCAAATAGTCCTTCTATAACCCTGACAGCGATCAGCAGGGCTGTGCTAGTGTGCGCCAGCGGCGGCGTGAACAATGTCAGCAATGACGTCGCACCAATGCCTATCGCGAATACCCTGCAAACATAAATTCATTCCATTAAGCATAACAAATCGTGTAAGGGTGTTATTTCACAAGAGCGATCGATTTTGCATTGTGTCTATATATAATTTGTTAATTGACGGGTATTTTCCTAAAACAAACTGAAAAATACTTAGGTCTATTAGTTTTTTAAAGACAGGTAACGGATTCTTGCTTGATTTTTACGCGTGAATTTCCAGCATGAAAGGAGTCGGGATATGAATGAGGTCTTAAATAATGGACTATTTGGAATTTATAGTATTTGTAATTATGCATATTTTATTAAGAAGTAAGTAAACGTAGGTGACAAGTCGTATCTTTACACTCATGTGACATAAAAAATATTATTAAGTAGCTACTTCTAATTTTATACGACCACCTGGACAAATTCGCATCATAGAAATGCGCCCTCACTCAGAGCACCACAGGGCGCGTTTAGACGAAAAGCTTAGCGATGTACCTATGGGTTACGATGACAAGGTACTTACCATCAGGTGGCACGTTTGCTAACTTGAAAAAAAATTATTAGGTACATCGCTAAGCTCTTCGTCTAGCTAAGCTATCCCCAAAGTTTTAGTCCAAGCTAAGTATACATTTCCAAAGTGGACAAAAAAGCTAAGCTAAGCTAAGCTAAGCTAAGTTAAGCTGTTTGCATACGGCATACTAGAACTTAGCTTGTTCTCTTACGTTTACTATAGTACTATTATTTTTTTCTATAAAATGGAACGAACCTGTTACCTCCTATTTTAGCCGCAAGCCAGCCTCCTGGTAGCTGCGTTACGAGGTATCCGTAGAAGAAAGAGCTCAGTACCAGGCCTTTGGTTTGAGAGCTCCAATCGAATTCCGGGATCTGGAAATAATATTTTTCATAAGATAAAATGAATTTGATGAATTTTTGGGCACTAAAATGACCTTATACTGGAAATGTATGGCCTTATACTGGAAATGTATGCTATCGTGTGTCGATGAATCATAATTATTGTTATTCATCAAAACTGTAAAAAATATGCAAGATAATAATGTAAGAGAAGTGAAATTATTAGGTTCCCCTTTGTGTCCATAAGTTTGTGGCATTTGTTTTATTAAAATTACTTACAATAGAAATTAGAGCTCGCAACACTACATGTAAAGATAATGTTTTTTTTTCAATGATTAAGTTGGCAGTGATATATATGAAGTAAGGTTGGTAAGGCTGGATATTCGGTTGGTAGCGGATATACAAGGTGAAGTTGCTAGTTACTCGGAAAGATAAATTCGGAAAAATAAAAGTAGTAAACAAAAATGAACTAAATCGGTAAAGACATTATTATTTTAACCTTTTTTAGATAATTAGATAATATAACGTTAAAAACTGAAACTTGGCATTAAAACATGATCTTGAAATATAAACAAACTACCTACAGATTTTTTGTTAACTATCTACTCGTATGATAAAATCAACAAGATAAAAACTCAAGTCTGAAAATGAATAAACAATCTTTGTACAAGACAATTTAACGCTATCAAACACCATTAAAGGTCACATTTATCAGGTTTAACATCTGGTGCTATTGTTATGTAAATAAGTATGATAATTACTTGTAGGTACATTTGATAATACCTTGGTGCACACTCAAAGAGTAAAGCCTGATGTCTGTAACATCGTATGTCTACGCTCAATGGAAAAAAAACCCAATTACATTGAACCGAGTACAGGTGTGTTGAAGAGAATTGAAGATTCTTCTTGAAATGACCATTTTTTTTTCATATTTAGACGTCGGCAAACGAGCAGACTAGCCACCTAATGGTAGGTAGTCATCGTTGCCCATGGCGTTGCCGGCTTTTAAGATCCCTGTATACGCGCCGTTTGGAGATCCCCATGTCATAGCGCAATGGGACATATTACAGTTCGTTCGAAAATCTTAATGGTTAATATTGTTAATGGTTCGTAATTGAGAGCATAAGCTGGAAAATTGATCTACCGCGAACGTGGAGTACGTTGGCTGTTGACCAATTTTCCAAAGTGAACGCACAAAATTCATTGGACAGTTTTTAAAATTAATAGTTTATAGACTACCTACCTAATAGTTTTTAAACGGAGTCAACTGCAATGCGGACGCCCTCAACTAGGATAAATTAAGACCTTTTATGTGCGGAATATTCTTATGGATCGTCTGCCACCGGGGAGCAGGGTATGTCAGCCTCGACCGACTAAAAATCGCACTTGCCTTATAGGCCATGATATTTGCGACATTTGCTACGACCGTGATAGGATGTATTGACACACACACCTGTAGATACAAATATTTGTTCAGTGCGGGGATCAAACCCACAACAAGTGACTCTGAAAGCCGATTGCTTAGCTACTCATCGAATACTCTTTATTATTAAATTTATTAATACTTCATTACAATATAGTAATGTATGTAATCCTTTTTTTATAAAATTTATAATAACCTCTTAATAACGTATCAAATTAATTATGATTGGTAAGAACAACAAATATAAATATAAAAATGTTTTGGTTCTAAATATTTAATTATGACCGAACTGGGGCCGTATTATGACATGTTAACACCATAATTTTTAGGTTGTAAGAAAGAGATGAGGCTATTTAATATGTAGACCGGCTCTATGTATCTCTTTCTCACAACGTAAAAATGATGGCGTTAACACTTCATAAAACGGCCCCTGTACCAATACTTATCTTCTTCTATACTTATAATAAATCTGTAGAGAGGTCAATTCTGTACATGAAATATATTTCCAGAATAACTATCAGCGGGTGATTAGTGATCGATACTGACGCCAAAAATGCAATCAGTAAAATTTTTGTCTGTCTGTCTGTATGGTCGTTATAGAAACAAAAACCACTCGACGGATTTCAACGAAACTTGGTACAATTGTTCTTCATACTCCTGGGCAGGTTATAGTATATTTTATTCATCACGCTACGATCAATAGGAGCAGAGCAGTGAAGGGAAATGTTGGGAAAATGAGTGATTCATGAGAAAGGTTTCAAGCTGCCCTGTTCCTAAGGGTTGTAGCGTGATGTTTTATCACCACGCTACAACCCTTAGGAACGGGGCAACGCAGGTGAAACCGCGGGCGAAGAACTGGGGAATAAAGTAACTATTCCACGCGGACGAAGTCGCTGGCAAAAGCTAGTATCAAATAAAGTATCATTCATTCATTCATTCATACTGCACCGTCAAATTCAATTCGTCGTAAGCCATACTCACAAAAACAACAGTTCCATTATCGAGCTTCGTTTCGACTGGCTCTGTCATGGCGACCACGGCGACCGACAAGTTGGCCCGCAGCGCGTACACGTTGAAGAATCCGAAGAACGCCAGCAACGCCACCACCAGCCGCCTCCGCCGCCAGAAACACCATGTCATCTGATGTTCTTTGCTCTGCTCCCTGGAAGTAAAGGATGAAAAGGTTGAAGTCAACGAGAGCGTATATTTTATGGTAGACGGTGTCCATGACACCATATTATTTTTTGACATCGATTTGTGAAAAAAATGCGTACCAATAACACCTCGGCGTAGTGTTATTGGGTTTTCCTATTGAATTGGGTTGAACTCGGAGTTCCGATTTGTGGCAATAGGCTCCCCCCTATAAACATACCGGGAAACTAGGTGTACATTAGTACACCTCTGTTCTAATCTTGTAATCTTTCACACACTTTAATTTTGTAGCTGTGCACGCTGATTCCATTTCTGGGATCTGGAGCAATATTAATAACCTATTAAGTATAATATCCTAACTTGTGATCGATTAATTTTATAGATTTTAAGTATATATTTTTCCATAAGTGGTAGGTTCCATTATAATTTATTTCATTAATTCTATGTAGGTACGAGCGTTAATTATCCAATGTAATGGTAACAAGTTTTTATTTTACTTATCTATAAAGCAGGTTGAGCTCACCTGTAAAGAGGTCACTAGACTTAATTTTGTCAGTATGATTGTGAATACAATACTAGCTAATAATTGTAAATAGTAATACTAGCTTTTTACCCACGGTTTCAACTTCACCCGCGTTATCCTGTTTCTGATCCTAAACGTCGTAGCGTAATGTTTAATGGCTTGAAACCTTCCTTATTAATAGCTCTGTTTATTGATGAAAATCGTATAAAAATCCGTTCAGTAGTTTTTGAGTTTATCGCGAACAGACGGTCAGACTGGGCTGGGGACTTTGTTTTGTAATATGTAAGGATGATATAGTATATTATTTAGTACCTTTAAAATAAAATATATTGGGGTCGGCTCCCAGTCCATCTATTCTAGATACAGCAGAATATCAGCATGTTATACAAAGTGCCATCAGAGTTCCGTAATCCTATTTCTGGGCGATACTGATGTCCTAAAATCTATTCACCTTCATCGTTCTACACGAAATAAGGCAATTCATTTCTGACCGAGACTCCGCGAGCACGACTCGAAGTTATCTGATTACTTGTAATTAATTTATTAGTCCCGTGCGAGATAAGGTGAAAATCGAAAATAAAACTTTACTTGCTTAGTAAGTAAATCAATTTGTCTTGTTACTGTATGAAGAAAAGTTAAACCTGATTTAGAAACTAATGCGTAAAGGCGGTGATGTAATTACGGGTGTTAATAGTGCTGAACGGTTCAGAACTGTCTTTGTGGGGCAGCGAAACTAGAAAGATTTTATCGGGCGCTAATTTACGTAGGTAGGTACCTACTTTCTTTCAGAGGGCAGTGGGTTTGTTAACATATTCATACATCATTCTATGATTTTTTATTCAGCAACGCCTATAATGACCCCCGAAGGCCAAAACAAACAATTTTGCATTGTGTCTATAATATGACTGACTTGATTATATGACTTGACTTGATTAGTTAAATGTTGACTGTTTGATGGAAAACCCAAACAGTATCTTATTAATAAGTAGTAGATACGCAGCTTACCTAAACAAGAAGACAGATAAAAGTAAAATTGTTTGACGCCGGTCTTCACTACCTATATCTATCTATTAGCCATGTCCTGCGATACCACCTGCATTTATTTAGACCTCTTCCGAAAAACATAATAGTTTTTCTTAACTATTGCAGACCAGTAGATAACAATCACAAATATTCTGTATGTAACTAAATCTGTTTCACGTTTTCAATATATTATTTGAATTTGAAGTTATTCCCTATCGTGTGGGAAATTATTGAAGAAGCGATTTTATAAGAAACCTATCGGCCAAATTCCAAGTTAAAAGGTCTTAGTTTTTAAGATTTCTTGATAAATCAGAGTTAGTGAAGAAGTATTTAAAATATACTTAAAAGAAGTAGGGCATAGTATTGGAGCTGCCTGACTGGGGAAGTATTTCCACCTTGCAGAAAATCGTAGCCAAATAACATAGTTCCGTGCTATGTTGTGTTCCTAACGGTGAGCAAGGTCGCCAGAGCTCCGCGAGTTGTTTTAGCAGATAGGATAAGCATCACACTATTATCGCCTATGCTGCCAGCCCAACGATTCCTCCTAAATTTACAGGGTCCGCAACGCGCGAGTGATACCTCTGGTGTTGCAAACGTCCATCGGCTATGGTACCGCTTACCATCAGGCGGGCCGTATGCCTGTTTGCCACCTTAGTGGTATAAAAAAACCTAATAGATAGGTATTTTACAGTTGGTATACCTACTTTTTATACCAAGACTTACCATAAGTATATAATATAATATTATACTGTAAGGGTAATTTAGATTCTGTAGGTACGTGTTCCATGGATATGTACAAGTGTTTGTATTAGAATATGTTAAGTTTGGCGATAATGAATAGAGATACGTAGGTACTGTATATCGATTGAGTATACTTTATTTATTTATTCTGTGTAGGTATTATGAGATAATTTATCTAAAGCACCAATTGATCACTATGAGTGAAGTAGATCCAAATTTACAGAAATTGATAGGCTTTCTTTTCTTTGGGGTCAAGCTATTGCCATTAATCGGACATAAATCGAAACTAAAAAAATAGTAAGAAAAAATACTTTTTCTTACTTGGGAATAGAATCATCACACGTTCGAGAACAGACAGGCCCTACACAGCTAAATGAAAAGCGATTACCTCATTATAAATTACCAACTAATAAATTGTGTGTATTAAAAATCAACAAGAAAACGGCTACGTACTCATTTCACGGCAATTATACAGCGATACGTAATTTAATTGAGTATGCTTATGTGGCGTTTATTAATGCGCTGTAACACACAAATACTTTTAACAAAGCTTATTGAGAGAATTTTGGATATATTTGGAAGGGTTTCATACAAATTCCAGAGAGTGTTTTCTCATGAATCGGCAGTACCCTATTTTTATAATAAGTCTGGTAATTGCTGGTCTTATTTAAATACATCCAATAGATAGTGACGTTCTGTAGATAGTAACAGGTCACGGAAAGGAAAATAGCGTGTAGGAAGGTGGTCCGATGACCTGGTATAGGTCGCTGGGAGTATTTGGATGAAGGCTTAGAACCGGTTCTTGTGTATATCTAAATGTTTTTTTTTAAATAGATTAATTTGACAAAAAGGCATACAGCAACTGCAACCTATAAATGACAGGAAGACCAGTTGTATCACTAGCGTGTTGTCATCTTGAGCCCTCAGTTGTTAAGTCTCATAAACCTAATTTATTTCACGACGACCTCCAGCAGCACGGTCCTACCACCTCTAAAACGTGTCTAGGGAGCTGATCAGATAATTTATGTTGGCTACAAAGTCTTAAAATATGAATATAAACGTCGTTACCTACTCTATGCAATAGATGACGCGAAATTACTAGAAAGCATGTTTCTCAATGTTATTTAGAATAACGTTATACGGTATCGCTCATGTAAAATACTGGGTAAAAAATAGCTAATGCTTATTTTTATTATATTCATAGAAAGAAACCGATATCATTATTAGCAGCGGTTGAAATATAAGTACAAACACTGATGTTTTTACTTTTATTGTGTCACGTATATTGGCAATACCGAAGCAGATAGTGAACATTTTTGCAATTCAAATGTACAAGTACGTGAATAAACATTTTAGAGAGAGTTCATTTACCTATGCAGACATATGCCTGAAAAATATGTGACAAAATGCTCCATTTTCCTATAATTAAAAAAATAAGTGCTTAAAGTGAGGATGCTGACACAAATTAGGTACCTACTGCCTATTTTGAAATTAAACAATTGTTACGGCTGCTCAAGAATTTGGATATCCATCAGATCTGTCGGCATTGCATTGTAATTGGGTTGTGTCCGTGTTACATATGGCTGATGCCGATTTTAAGTAAGTAAGTACTAATAGATGTTTCGCTATCAATAGCCAACAAGGGGAATATCCGTGATTCGACTGGAATCAGAACATTAGAAAAAGGATAGAATAGAATATATTATAAAGCAATGGCAAATGGTACAAAGGCCGTTTTATCGCTAACAGCGATCTCTTACAGACAACCTGTGGGATTCGTGAGAAACGGAAAGATAATAAGTACTTAGGTAGTCTGGCGTACTAAAATAGAAACGGGATTCTTAAATCATGAGTCTTAAACAGAAATTAAGAATATTTTAAAAGAAAAATAAATAAAGGATACTACTAAATATTCAATGATGGAGAACAAGTCATATGGATAGGCAGATGTTAAAATTAGCCAATGCAAATCTATTATAAAAAACTCAACAAACAATGCTATTAAGTATGAATTTTGAAATAACGCTGCTAAGTTTCTACAATTCGACACTTCAATATCGATGTAAATGCCTTTTCCTTCCGCCTACCATCGGTATTCGGGTCGTGGTAACAAGTATTGACTTTAACTTTATTTCGTAATCTGACGTTGAGAACAGGAATATTTGTAGCAATGAAGTAGATACATACTTGGCTAGACGTGGTAATGGAATATGGTCTGGCAAACATTCGATTTGTGTGGTGGAAGCTGACTTGTTTTGTGACTGTTTTAGTTAATAATGGCTTGTTTCAGAAAGATTGGAGCTGGTCTTTACCTAGAAGACGTTTGAAAAAGAGAAAAAAGTTTATAAACGTTTATTTGGGCATCACTAATTAGATCATAGATGTTAATATAATACAATAAACATAAGTAATAATAAATTAATTGAAGAAACAAGTAGATTAACCTACAAAATCTTTGTAATGGAGAGCAAAGACTTGATTCTCACAGCTAGACAAGCGGGTAATCAGATAAGTATGATGGTGGAGATTCGTAATTGTTCCGTGAAAAAGCAACTGTTTGCACCCAAAGCCTAAGCAAAGATTACCTAAGTATCTACTATTTAGCATGTACTTAGCGTTAGTTCTATCTATCTATTTAATATTGAAGTAACTTCTTTATTTCTAAAAAAATATTTGTCTATTTCATGCCATCTGAATCCAAGACTTAGAGTCTAGTCTACCCCCATTAAACCTATTTCTTGTCCAGAATCCTTATAAAGGACAAAGGAAACTAAACAGTATGTAATTTGGCGGAATCCTTTGAAGGGACATGATTGGGGTAGAGTTTCTTTTAACTAATACATTCTATTGTCTGTCTGTACTTGAGAACATAGAGATAGAGAAAGACTTGCAGAAGAACTCCTAGATCTATACCGCATTCAACTATCTATTTAGTTGAAGCAGTAGAGGTAGTATCTAAATCTTATAAGTAACCAAATAAACTCTGTCGCTTCCAAATAACCTCTTTAGATCCTGCAAAACGATTTTCTTTAAACGCCATTACGATTAATACACCAGTAAACTAATAAAGGTGAATGCATACTTAAAGCTTAGAACTTACATATCATCAACACAACACATCTGCACTAGATCCAAAAAGTTTTTATATAAGTCTTTAGAAACACAGCACTGTTCTATCAAGGAGGTTTTCACTATAAAACTTTTTTAAACTGTTATTACATTACATATTAAAGACCTTTTATCAAGACGCTTTCTTATTGGCGACTTTTTCCGTAAAGCCACTTTGCTCCACTCAACATTCCGTGCGTTAGTCGACTTGTTTCAAAACCTTGAATGCCATGACTGAGTTATTTTCGTTGGCGACATACCATAGGACATATATTTCTAGGTAGGGATGTAAGGTCGACTGTAATTTGAATTGGAATGGAATTCGCATTGTGTATACGTACATTATATTGTGGCTTTTAAGCTACTTTGAGGAAAATGGGATAATTATCGTTTTCTTTGGACTGCAGGGTTATGTTAGCGTGCAAATACGAGTAATTTCTAAAAAATCTTAGAAATTGATTGCTGGAATTTAGGTAAAAGGCACAATAATTTTTGGTTGGCTATTGTAAGTAGAGACTAGAGACTATCGGAGTCTATTGGGCGATTAGGTGCACGTATTTACTAATCAGTGTCTAACCCATCTCTTTCGGTAATTATTATAAGTACTAAGTGGTCATTTAATGATTGTCTTTTACATAAAATAATAGAAGCTATGTTTAACGTAAAACAGTAAAATCTAAAAGGTTAACATTATTTATTGCAAACAGGCTTTTAGTTGCGCTCATAAAAGGTCAATCATTAAGCAAATAGCATCTAAAGATAAATAAAAGTGAACAAGTGTCCATATACACTCTAAATATAATATACAGTAAGTATGGTTCATATAGAGGTATTTGGAGTGTGACTCGCCTCGCTAGTCCAGTGCGCATTGGCGCGCGGTATGAAGAAACCCCTTTGTTAGGGGAGGCGTTTACTCAGCAGAGTGACATAAAAAGGCTTCATAAAAAACGAAGTATGAGAAAGGTAGGTACAGTTAGATTGTAATAAAATAATGTATACCATGGCAACAAAATACGTCCATCCTTCTTTTTGTGATTTTTTTGCATTTTCCATGCTAAGATTATTAAGTTATTTTTAAGTAAAGGAAAAAATTCAACCAACCAACGTCACCTTATGACGTAAATTCAGAATGTGAAGGCAAAGTTTCAATCATGCGGGTAGGGTTCGCGGTGGCTTAGAGGTCAGAGCGTCTGGTATATCAAACCAGAAGACGCAGGTTCGAATCCTGTCCGCGATTGAATTTTTTCCTTTACTAAAAAATAACTTCCATCCTTATTTTTTATATACCGCAAAATAATAAGGGTCTTTGTACTCATCAATAACAACAACAATTTTTATTTTGGGAGCAATACTGAATACCCTCAACTCGAGAAAATGTAGGGAACAAAGGATTGGATTTTTTTTTCGCGATTACAGTAAGAATTATCCCTACAGTAAAAGTTGCCATAAGCCTTCGCGAACGTGTACAAAGTCACCAAAGTTTCATCGTAATCGGAGGAATCATGTATCATACATACAGAAGGTATAAACAAATACATATTATATGTTTTATATTATACTATTTTATATGTATATTAGATTTGGCGTTTTATCGATACTTTATTAAAGCCACTTAATGTTATCAGTTTGATTGGACATGCCCAAATTGGTAGAACGACGTCACTCTCTACGTCATCGGCCATTTAGGACAGACAGTTAAATATTAATGTAAGTATGTATATCTTAGATAAGCAATCTATCTAATCTATGTAGATAGCCGAAACCTTTGGAGTAAATTCTGTATGTATTGGGTAAGTAAATAATTTACTTAAGTACAAAGTTCGACCACATAAGTACGTAATAGGTACCTATATGTAGGAAATGAAGACTTCATCTTTGTAAAATTAGACGGACGTCTGGCCTATAAGTCTGGACTGTACCTATCCCGCTAACCAATCACCATCCTTCGGCGCATGGTGCATACGTGATGGTAAAAAAATAACGATATACATATATCTTAAACTAGCTTCTGCCCGCGACTTTGTCTGCGTGGACTTCAGAATTGGTCCTGACCTGGATAAAAAGTAGCCTATGTGTTATTCCAGACTATAATCTATCTCTGTGCCAAATTTCATGCAGATCCGTTCAGCCGTTCTGGCGTGAAAGAGTAACAAACATCCATACATCCATCTATATTCACGTACTTTCACGTTTATAATATTAGTAAGGATATACAAAACGGTGCGTTCAAACCAATTCAGGTTATACTCATATATAATTAATTATATATAAGTTAAAGTACGCCAGGTTTTAAAAGCGAAAGTATGTACATTGTAGTTTGAGGTCGCCTTAACAGTTAATATTGATATTTGACGCAACACGTACGCTACAAATTGTATCTTGTCAACCAACTGGGTTAACAATTACAGTTCAATGTTGGAGAATGATGTATTTTGTTGTATAACGGTACGAAACTCCGATCCCAACATCGATGTCTTCTTAGCTCCTACTCAGAATTCTAAAGAAAGATAACACTCTATTCCAGCTGGGAAACGAATGTAGTACCTCAATTGTGAATACTACACTAATAAAAAAGATAATAAATGTATATCACGTTCATGTTCAAGTGAGTTTTTACAAACACTTATGAAACGTTATTGAGTCTAGTTCCACGGTTCCAAAAAGTTTATCCTACGGAGAAGACTGCAGCAAGTAACCCCATCTATACTTATAATAAATCTGTAGATAGGTCAATTCTGTACATGAAATATATTTCCAAAATTATGATTATGATATGATATGCGGGTGATTAGTGATCGATACTGACGCCAAAATTGCAATCAGTAAAATTTTTGTCTGTCTGTCTGTATGTTCGTTATAGAAACAAAAACCACTCGAAGGATTTCAACGAAACTTGGTACAATCGTTCTTCATACTCCTGGGCAGGTTATAGTATACTTTTCATCACGCTACGATCAATAGGAGCAGAGCAGTGAAGGGAAATGTTGGGAAAATGAGTGATTCATGAGAAAGGTCTCAAGCTATAAAACATCACGCTACAACCCTTAGGAACGGGGCAACGCAGGTGAAACCGCGGGCGAAGAACTAGGGAACAAAGTAACTATTCCACGCGGACGAAGTCGCTGGCAAAAGCTAGTTATGAATAAGTAGCTGTTTTGGGTGACGGTATGAGATTTGCTTCTGTAACTGCAGGACACTTGAGAAACCCTATTGTGGCCATTGCGGGGCATTCATTAAAAAAACATCGTCGCATAGTACTGTACTGGATAATTATTTGTAGTCTCAGACTAGGTGGGTGGGTGGTGTAGGTGGTCTTTTTCTTAGTATCAGTACAGAATAAATAAAATAAAAAAAGCCTTTTATTTTCATGCTCAATTACAAGCTAGTGATCTTAAACCTACTATAACACTTATGCTACATCATTCTGCACGAACCCCTCCACGGATGAAGACCTCCTCCAAAGAAACCCATTTCTCTCTGTCTTGAGCTGTTTGTATCCAGTCTGTCCCAGCCGTTTTGTTGATATCATCCGCCCATCTCGTTAGCGGTCTTTCTCTGTAGCGTTTCCCTCCTGGGCCTCTCCATAGTGTCACTCCTCGGGTCCATCGCTCGTCTTTTAGTCTGGCCACAGTACAGAATACAATACATAAATCCATTTCAGAGTATTATTACCAACTAGCTTTTGCCAGCGACTTCGTCATTAATTCTTCGTTATTAATACGCACATAACTTCGAAAAGTCAGAGGAAAGGAAGATTCGAATGCGACACCTTGAACTGACTTGACTTAGCAATCCTAGGTCATATCACTAGACTATCATTGCACTGATTAGATTCGAGGAAGTATGTGTTAAGTCATGGATTATGGTTATGGTAAAACTGAGTAATTACAGCTATTATAACGGTCCCTTTCAAGTCAATAACGGTGTAGGCAGTCTTGTTCGTGTAATTTTAGTAATTAGAACGTCTCTGTTACACATTTGAGCCGTATGGTGTTTATCCCCGAACATTTCGCATGAATGCGCTAATTAATCTCGCAGACGAGTGATGACAGGCCAGGAATGACATAACACATTCTACCAATATATAATTATATATAAGTAGGTTGTCAAAAAATTACCACGAATAATTCATGCTTGATGTTCCTCACCAATGTTTTGAAACATCTATGTTAGTTCTTTTTTATTATTGATAGGCCTACGCTTGACCGCCAGTTTGCCTGATGTTAATATCTTAACAAAATCATCCATCAACCAAGTGGTGTTCTCAGGAAGGTCTAATATAATTATGTAGGTATATTTTTATAACTTTAATTACCCGTATTTGTTAGGAAAAGTTACTATACATATATATTTGAATAACGTCACCCCTACAGCATGAAGAAAGAAACAGGTGCACCCAACAAGAGCTTGCAAAGAACGTCTTGACTGATTTAGTATGTAGATTGTTACTTTTATAGTTCATAGCGGTTTAAAGACCCACTTTGAGCACGACGTCTCCGTGTAACGGATGTAGATTCGATTAGATTTTTATGCATCAAGTTAAAAAAGCCCTGTCCGATCCGAAAGTGGCATATAGAAAAATATTCATGAAAGTAAACACATGAATGAAGTTTAAGGTTTTTGCTTTCAAGGTCATTGTGCTCAAATTGCCACAATTATCCCAAAATCCCACACCTTATCAATATGTTATAAAACAATCATAGGCCTTATTATGTTTGGCACCCAGGGACGGTGTCGTTGCCACCGTAAGTACTTTTCAGTTTGTTACTCTTTCACGCCAGAACGGCTGAACGGATCTGGATAAAATTTGGTACACAGATAGATTAGATAGATAGCCTGGAATAACACATAGCCTACTTTTTATCTATATATATTTAGGTCGAACCCAATCCCGAAGTCCCCGCAGACAAAGCCGCGGGCAGAAGCTAGTAATTAACTAATAGAAACGGATCTTGATACATAACAATACCTTTACGGGTCAGACAAGGTTTTCTTGACATATTGTATAATCGTAAAGCGAAAGCACAGAATAACTACGTATAGTAAGCTAAGTACAGATCGGCCATTTTCCTCCCCTTCCTCCCTTTACATACCGCTACTGCACTTCGATATAATACTTTTAGTGATGTCTCACAAAGATCAGCTGACGAACGACCGCGAAGTAAGATATCGTAGGCACATGTGTATACGTATTGACGTAAAGGTAACTCTATATGTTTACACACATATACGTGTGTAAAAGCAGCCATTGTACTGGAAAGTTTTTATGGGACATCCGTGGTGTGGCGAAAGTAAAATAAGATCTAACTATAGGATTACAAATGATGGTCTTAGAAACTCCGAGTTTTAAAATTTGTATGTAGCTGGTTGTGGCGAATCCCATGGCTGTAAACGTGATTATATAGCAAAGGAAGGCAAGTGTGGTTTTTAATCAGCACGAGTCCGACATACCTACCCTGCCGCCGATATAAAGCGTATTTATTTCCATGTAAAATTTTCGCGTACCTAAGTGCCAGAAACCAGTGAATTGTAGATTCTAATATAGGTAGTAAATCACAATATATAGGTAAAGACGTCCTTTAAAAAGACGAACAAGAAAAACATCTCACTTAGCATGACTGAATGACACTCATGACCGTGACTGAATGCAGAGCTGTAGCTAGCATGCAGGTCTAGAGGCTAAGTTTTTGTACTAGTTAAGAGTAAACAGATCAAAAATAGTATTTAAAAATAGTTCGAGTAATGCTTATGTTTAAATTAAAGCGAATTTGTATACAATAACAATTTACAAAATATACATATATATCGTAGGTAATATCGATACCATCTTATAGAAAATCGATACATCTTATTTTTTACCGCCACATCTTATTGTACACTTAATGGTTTCTGACACTTACGCGAATATTAGACATTGGAATAAAATTACTTTTTACGGATTTTATTGATATTATTAGATTCCCGACGTTTTGGATCGTTTACAGCATCCATGGTCACGGGTAGACTCTTGTACACTTACCCATCCTAACACATCTATATAATGTATATAATTATATAGATGGGTTTTCCCGAGGAATTTCGGGCAAAGAAATGAATGCCCTTCTCTGCTCACTACCAAAGAAAAATATGTAATAGCACATAGGTACAACTAATAAACAAGAGTATCTTTAATAAACCTTGACATGACGTAGGAAACCGACGTGCGCAAATAATAACCAAAACTAATTAACAACATACACATTCACAGGTAATATGATCAATTTCATTGAAGCAATTTAACGAAGGCATGTATTTTGAGTGTAACGAAATACACAATGAATACTCACAAGAAAAACGCTACAAGAGTGATATGCAAAAAAATCTTGTTGGTAAACAAAATTTTGTGGAACACTGCCGTCAAAAATTTTCCCCTCATTCATGGGTTATGTCGTTAAGAAAGCTCCCAGTGGTAAAATTAATTCGATGGCAACCATAAGATGTTCCGACACGGGTGTCGAATTGGCGACGACCTAATTAGGTTGTGACCCAATTACTATTTTAAAGGCTCCGTTACGACAGATCAGTTGATTCGTTAGATTGATGCGTCACTTTATAGAAATCAATCGTGGTAAGAGTCATTAACTTTTCAATGTTGGTTAGATTTGGGGAAGTAGGAAGGGATTTACGAGACGAAGGAAGAAATGTTTTTAATTGTAGTAAAAAAGATATGAAATCGTAGTGCCTGGTAGCCGATGTCTAGGTGGTAGTAGCTTTCATGGTAATTATAAACATATTAATTTTATACTTTTGTAACAATAGTTTTCCAATTTCCGAAACACTAAAACGTCTCGATAAATCATTTCAAAACATGCTATTACCAATTATAAGCATTGGCAACACCTTTCACATTCGAGGTTAAATAATGAGTAAGACACATACATAAATAACACATTGTCAGTGCACACCGTGTAAAATATCAAGTTATGCGGAAATAGGAAAACGTACTTACTTGTCATGAAAAAAAATAGATATCTATTTTTGCCTTTTGGAATGGAAATGAGGTGGAAAAACAACATTGTTCATTACTTTTATGTAGACTAGATCATGCTAAGTTTGAAAATAGACAAATTTGAAGACACTAGTTTATTTATGCAACCTTAAAAACTGGGAGCTAATTAATAAATAAATTAGACGACACGTTTAGCGTAGCGGCTGAGCGATCGGCTTCGGCGTCACGTGTTGTGGGTTCGATCCCGACACGAAGCAAATATTTGTATGATCTACAGGTAGTTGTTCCGGGTCTGGGCGTTTGTGTATGTGAGAATTTGTGTTTGTAAACGCACCCACGATACAGGAGAAAATCCTACTGGGGGCAACGTTTTTTTTAAAGAAAAAAAAAAAAATTCTCTTAATTTTACAATTTTCTCTTAATCTTAATTTAAATCAATGAATAGGTACATTTTATAAGAGATAACATTGACGACTGTACTAGTATAAACTGTGTTACAGTAGTTAGCGAAAATTAGCAAGTTAATCACAAAATTTAAAGCTTTTTTATTTAAAACTGGTTAGAAAATTAAGAACTGCATAAAAGTCCTTGGAGAAATCAGATATTAGCAGTACAAAAGGGCCCCTACGGACTGTAGATTGCCGAAGTTGCTGCAACCGATGGAGAACTGGTTCTCATGTACAAAAGTCGAGACACACACCAATGTGCTTTACGAAAGACTCCAACTTAAGTTTGGTCGCTAGTCAGTCAGACCCCAAGAGGTCTTACCACTGAGCAAATCAGATATTTTCACGCCTCTTACTAAATGCTTATCTGAATGGCAATGAGCAATTGTATTCTAACCGTCTCCACGCAGGATAATTTTATCCATTTGCAGATCAATGGATAAATAAAATAATTAGCCAGAATGTAAAGACATTTAATTGCATGATATGAATGGAATATTTTCTGTTGGAATAATACAGAATAAGTATTTTTTTCAAGAATAATAAGTACATTCGTGCAGCGTGCACAATGTATGAGAACAAACCATACCTACAGTTCCGCATTTTTTAAGAATCGACTCGTCATGGAATAAAAACAACTTACACAAACAACGGACCACGGTGCGCGTAAAATAAATATGCGAAGCAAATCAAATGTTCTTATCAAGATCAACACGTCGTCCATTAGATGATTTTTTAAATATGTCTGAGTCGTACACGTAGGAAGATCGACGCAGATTTTTATACGCTTGGAAAACTCGCAAATTATAAATTGTATTAGGTTCTTTCGGTTTTTTAATACATTTGGCCAGTAGGTATCTCATCTGGTGATAAGCGATGAAGCGGTCGTCGATAAAGCACTCTTTGCCTAATAAATTAGTGCAAATCGATAGCACGAAAAAAAGCCGCCTTATGAGCCGAAATGCACCTCTATGACTCTTGACTGCCTCATTAGTCTAGTGGTCTCAAGCGCGACTGCTACGCTAGAGGTCCTGGGTTCGATCCCCAGGTCGAGCAAAGTGTTATTGGGTTTTTATATGAAATTCTCAGTAGCAGCTCGGAGTCTGGATTTGTGCTCGGTTAATGGCAATAGGCTCGCCCCCTATTACATGGGACCTAAAAACATACCGGCGAACTGTGGGTGTACATTAGTACGCCTCTGCCTAACCCTTAGGGGAATACAGGCGTGATGGTATGTTATGTATATTATGTACCTCTATGTATTATCCTCAGTGCCATCTTGTATTCGTGTACTCAAGAAACAAAGTAGTTTTCTTATTTCTTGATGCACTAGCTACATAATCATAGGTAGGTAGTAATTATTACTTAACTTGTGATATTAATTCATGCCGTGGTTTTTATCATAAAATACCATTTGTCATTCGTGGAAGCTCTTCTAATGCATCATGGAAACATATTAGATACTCTATTATATTGTTTAAGAACTATACTGTATTTTTTTTTTAAGAACTATAGTAACAAAGCAGTTGCTTCATGCATAAACCTATTACCCGTATAAACAATGACGATAAATGGCAGACGTTCGTAAAACGTCAACTAATCAGTACGCCAAGATCTAAATTATTTAGTAAACGGAAGATCGCATAAAATGTAGGCTTTGGCCTAGAGAGTTGTTGCTATATATCATCACATCTGTATTCCCCTAACGGTTACGCAGATATGAAATAATATCCAACCACAGTTCAACAGTAAGTTTCTAGATCCCATGTAATAGATACTGAGCATTTCTTATAAATGAAATTTGTTGCTAAATCTAAGTACTGCAATATTGTGACAACGGAATATATACTTCTTAATTAAATTTATCAATAGAATATCAATAGAAATGTCTTTGTCATATAAAATTACTAGTTTTACAAGATCTAATCTTATTGAGTAACATTTCAAATGGTTTTTTTTCGCTCATAGAAAAAGTTTGAAGAAAGTATCTTTTAGTCGAGAAACGAGACAGGCAAAGTCTAGTCGTTACACGCTAGCTTAACCACGAGGTGACGAAATAAGTCTTACATAAGCTCATCGCACTTCTATGACCTCTGACCTCAACAGTCTCGCGTTCATAGGTTCCATTTACATACAAAGGTGCTATTCTACAAATGTTATCATAGCATACACGTCAGCTCATGATGGACGATATTGTGAGGGTATTGTTGATATGACTGTGGGTATTTCAGCATAATTTTCCATCCCTAAGTTCTATCTTTTATATTTATTATGGTTTCTGACGTATGAATGTGAACTTTTGACTCCTTTAATGGAAAGAAAAATAACTTAAAATGTCTTGAAAAACCATGCTGCGTTCAAAAATCAGTTTGGCAATATTGAGAATATTCCCCGAAGATTATGTGAATGCTGTCTAGCATTAATGACATTGTTATATATTCCGCACGGAACTAATACATATTTTATGACTAACGGGTTTGTTTTACTTGATCTGATTGTTCGTGTATATATCAAAGCCATACACAAATCGAGACACCGAACTATTACTGAGATTTTGTTAATAGAAAACCCACTTTTTGATGCGGAAATCAAATCCAGGATCTCTAAGAAACAATTCGCAAATACAGATTTCCTTTAGTATAATGTAACTGCCGCGGATCTTAATCGTAAGTTTATCGGCAATAAAATCCAACGTCAATCTAAATTCGCTAACGTTACCAAGCCAAGGAGGTATAATGTTTATGGACTCTTTTCCGGTACTTAATTTTTATATTTTTTTCAATAATTCCTTTAAACGCGAATCAGCGCAACAGAAAAAGAAAATCAAGCAACTATCAAATTGTACACCATTATGGAAAGAGAAGTTCTCAAGAAGGAATCAAGTACTTATTGAGTAATTTTCTAAAATTTTGTACAGGAGTTTCGATAAGTTCATGGTCCAAGTTAAGGTTTCCTTTGAAAAGTTATCCAACTTTAACCAAAGAATTATTTGATGTATAAAGAAAGTAGAAACAGTCGTTAGCGTGAACCTTTGCATTACCCGTTTTTTGTCTAAATTTCCACCAGTGATCAATTGAACATAAATAGGTACTTAGGTGTTGAATTTTTCTCTCTTAAATTATAGGGTAAATAAATATTTTATGACGTCATATCACTCAAAACAGTTACGCAAACATGAACTCCCTGAAGCCCACAAACTAAGTAGCCGCGCGAGTATTACGAGTTATAATAACAAGTTGGACTATTAGTGCGCAAGATTGCGTAATAAATTTCATGAGGTAGTTCAGTATTATTAAACTTAATAAGAAAATCGCGACTTCTCCTGCACGTCTCGTTAGCAGTTTTTGCTTGTTACTTATTGGTTTTATGTCCACGTTTAGCCATGAATATATATGCGTTTGTGAAACACATTTGTCAGATATTTTAATTCGATTTTCGTCATTCTGTCGTCAAAAAGGATGATAAATAGATTCATAAAGCAAGACAATCAAGATAAAATGTTTTCATTTGAATAAAAATCCTTATCAAACTAGGTACTACTCGTACATCGATAAAAAATTATCGGTCCATCAAGAACCTTTTGCGGTCCATCTAAAGACCTAATTTTTTTTATTGTTTCTCAATCTAAGTGTCAATTATAATTTAAAATACTTACAGGGACTTCATAACGTCTAAAGTATAAGAAACCAACAGAGAGTTAGATACTTTGCGCCCAGCTTTAATATAAATAGGTATTACGTCTATAAAGTACACAAGACTAATAATAAAGGTACCTACCTCAAAACTTTGAGGCAATTCATAGTTAAAAGTAGAAATGTATAATAAAGTTTATTCACGACGTAGTCTTGTGACCTCCAGAAAAGAATTGGGCCCAAAATTATGCCAGGCTTGAAAAAAGTTTGATAACAATTTAGTACATTTTTCTATTTCCAGATTCTACCCATATCATTACTTTTCTTGACTGAATAGAACCAATTTCAAAGTTTATGAGGTCCCTCCCATCAAAAAACTAGCAGCTTTCGAGTTTATTGCGGCCTTGGGATCTTGTGCTACACACACAAGTTTCGTGAACGCTTTAGTATGAGCATATATTAATGTAAGAAAACGTACGAACTACGGACTTAGGACTAGAGATAAGTCAGTATTTACGGGAAATACTATTTTAGTAGATTTTATTAAATCTTGTTATGTGTTTAATAAATCAAAGAACGGCGACCCTACCGACGGTCATAACACATAACATAACAGGTTAATGTGCAATTAGAGTTTTTGATAGCTGTTATTATAGGTAGCTAATATTATACTTTGCTGGTTAATGATCACCTAACATAACTAACATACCTACTACTGTTTTAATTAGTCTCTTATTGACCAAAACGTTTGATAAGCGTCGTTTCATTTCAGATTACAAGTAATCTCTGTATGATTTCGACACGATTGCATGAAAATAAGTAGCTAGTATATCTCTGTATACTGCCTCAACGGTCATCAGGTACATTAGTAAACCTCTGCCTAACCTTTCGCTACCATCACGCCTGTATTCGACCCACGTGATGGTATGCAATCTGCAGATAAAAACAATCATGCTGGATTTTAATTTCGCAAGCCATTGCACAAGAATGCATCTATTCGCACGAAATTGCGACGGGGATATCTACGATTTCTTTACAAAACAATAAAGGCTTAATAATGAAGGGGATAGTGTCCCTTGGGATTGTCGAGTGTACGCTCTCTATTACGGCCTGATGGAAAATTAATGGGCTAATTTCGTAAGAAGCACTCGATCAGCACTCTTCCTTGTGAACATTTTTATTACTGGCAATTAAACTACGTTAATTACGACTTCCAACATTAGCGAAATATTTTAAGGATTTCCGGTGTTTGTATTGTGTTTATTTTCGCATAACCGCTGAGGATTACGTATCCACATTATGTTACTTCTTAGTCATTTAGACTGCGATTACGAGATCTAGCTCTCATTTAAATGTTAATTAGTTTTTTAGTAACGATTCAGTCAAGTATTTTAAGAAGTTTCGAAAACCATTTTGAAAAAAATTACATAATAATCAAAAAACTACTTTGGTAGCGTAAAAAAAAGAAAGAAACTAAAATGGAAGACACTTTTTGGAATGAAAAGATTTCACATTTCTCGTGACAGCCGCGTCTCTTTAAGCCCTCTATTCACGAAAAGTTCAGACATTGAGGATTTACAAATCTCTGAAATTAGGTTTTTTAAGAATTATGAAGGGATTAGAACTTACAAGAGCTGCCACATATTATTTCCAAAGGGCGTAATGAGATCTCTAAGATACTGGACTAGGCAAGTAGGTATTCCTTGAGAGACGAAGGGGCATACCGAAACTACCATAATTATATTCTCGAATAGATAGACAACTTGGTAGCACGTGTTTGTATAGGAAATGCGAAGGTCACTAAGAACTTGTTAGAGAATTAAATATTAATGACGACCAAACGGGATTGCTGGATTGCTGATAAGTTCAATTTTATTCTTTTTAATAGTTCTTCTTTAGCCATGTCTGGGTAATTTAATGACTGGAATGTCGGTCTGTGATTGTGAGACATGTCTGCTTAATAATAATTACATATTTTGCCTCAAAAATACTGTCGTTTTTATTCAAAAGCCGGCCAATCTTAAGCGGCGGTAGCCTAATGGTTAGGGCGTCGGAATTGCGATCATGTGGTTGCCGGTTCGAACCCCACCCATTGCACTACCGACGTGAACCCACTCGTAACACAAGCATTTAGCTTAGCACGAGGGGTTAACAAGAATACTAGTAATGTGCGACCCACATTGCTAGTAAGCTTTAAAAAAAAACTTGTGTTCTCTGGTAGGAGGAAGATGTGATCAGGTTGACGTAAAGTCTACGTTGGCCAAAGACATTTCTCCTTGACGGGGGCTAAGTAAGACAATAGATAAATATTCAAAAGTATTGATGGATCATAGAAATGTCACTTATCTAACGTTTTTAATATAGCTGCTGGGACAACATTCTAACCTCTTCTTCTTCTTTCTCCTAGACCGGTAGTGCCATTTACTTGGGGTCGGCCCTCGTCCGCATCCTCCATCGTCAATTTGAGCTTCTTTCAGATCTTTTTCGACCGTCGTCAGCCAAGTAGCTGGTGGTTTTCCACGAGCGCCTGGTTGGGTTACAGGTTGGTTCAATGCTAGCTTTACTGCGTGATCTTCGCACCGCCCCTGGACGTGTCCATACCATCTAAGGCGTTTCTCTTTGGCTTTGGAGATTATTGGCGCGACTCTGAAACTCCCTCTGATGTACCTACTCACATTCTAACCTCATCCTCGACCGGATTAGGTTCAGAGTAAGTAATCATTTGAGCCATCCCATCAGGATGGATGAATATTCAGGTGCCATGGCTAAATGTGAGATTATTCGACATATTGCCTTGTTATTACTTATTACCTAAGATATTGTTGTACCTGGATCACAGAGGCAAGCAGTACTGTATCTATTTAACATTGTATCGCGGACGGCTGTTCACTCTGTGCAGACATGAGCGACAGGTTGTTGACCTTGTTTGACCTGTAGGTACTTAAATTACCTGATTCCGTTATTAAGTCAAGTCGTAATAAAGGGGAATTATAGGTAAATAGGTACACATAAGTATACAGATTAAATGGACAACTCTATAAAGTACCAAAATGGTATGTATTAACCCTTGTAAGCTTTAAGCTTTTTTAGCTTTGTTTTAAATTTAATACTTACATTTTTACAATCTTCATTAAATTTCTGGAAAAGGCAATCAAGGACATACAAAATTAATCTATGTATTTATGTAATTCGCAGGAAGCAATGTTATAATTAAAATCCATTCTCCTAAGAGTATTAAATTTATTAAAAAAAAAAAACAGGAAATAATAAATACTTTTTGATATAATGTAATACGTGACCTTTGCATTTCCTAATAACGATTTATTTTTTATCATGTTCATACGTACATGTATTTATATTTCTATAACTACGGTTAACGGTACCTACCTAATCATAGTTCGTGATAGGTTTTTTATAGCTACTATTATGAACTAACAACGCAATGCATTTGGTTTTTGATCTACCGTTGCAACACTGACATCATCAAATTGTATGATATGTGGTCAATTTAATGGGAAATTTGATGAAATATGTGCCTGTATTTCCCGTGTTCTATGAAGGTGTAACGGTGTGCCACCGCCATCTGCCTAAATTGTATGTTTTTGGTTAGTGTGCGCCTATCGTCAAACCCAATTACTTTGCTTTTCTTTTCTGTCATTCTTTTCACAAGGATTCAGTTTTCTTTCTTTCTTGTTATAATTTACAAAGTAGGTAAAATTTTGGTATGAAAACCAACTTATTCCTTGTGAGAAGAATGATAGAAACGAAAAACAAAGAAATGTATAAAAATGCTTTTTTAGCTTTAAATAACAACAATTTAAACATTTAGATTTGTTTTTTCAAATTTTTTTCTAATATAAAAAGCTGGAATCCCCTTATACACATACATACATACCATCACGCCTGTATTTGCCGAAGGGTTAGGCAGAGGCGTATACCCACAGTTCGCCGGTATGTCTAGGTCCCATGTTAGGTTAGGTACCATGAAACTTTGGCGGGTTGATGTGTGCATGCCTGGGAAGGTTAATGACGAAAAAAAAACAAAAAGTAAAATAAAACTGGTCATGTTCAGAATACTTATCAATAAAATAAACAAAGAACGCAATGGAATGCAAGATGATACTGTTTTACATATCGTACTTCATTCGATGTTTTGTCTTCGATATGCTGGCAGACCGTGGCTCATTACAATAAAACGTATTCACAAATGAAATTGCTTCTCGAGTTTTTATAGGACCTAGCTTTTGATTGACTCCCGTCTTTGTCGGTCTCATTGGTGATTTCTTATTTCTTTTCATTGATAGAGTAAAATTAAGAAAATCGTTACGTAATTGTACCTCAATTAGGCGTGAAAACATAAGAAACAAAGAGAGTCGCTTCGCTTTTTAATATTAGTTTGGATTGTTCTTTCTTGTATAGGTAAGTACATAATATTTATGGCCACTCCCTATAATAAATCCGTCGATAGATTTGCTTACTAGAGATAGGATTTTAACATAAGGTTCATACAAGTAATGTCAAAATCCTATCACTAGTAAGCAAATCTATCGACGGATTTGATATATACTGGCCATTAGACGAGAGACTTTGTCCGGATATATTTTGTAAACTTAGGTAGTTCTTACATCGTTGGCATTCACTACTTTACATTGTCATCAGAAATAACATACCTACTTAATGAAATATACGTACCTACTTACTAAGAGTTATGTCTAGGCACTAGGCATCAAATAAACACAAGTCTAGACTAAGTAGGTACTTGCAACCTGTGTCAACATACTCAGATAGGTATATCATGTCTTCCATATACTTACTTATCTTGAAAGAAGGAGAAATTATTTACAATGATATCTATTTCTTATACGATTTCACAAAGGTCTACGTAAACGTAAACGTGTGAAGTTTGCAAAGCTGGCTTGATGTATCTCCCAGGATTTGAAAGATTTTCAAAACATGCAACTTCAGAGCGCTCGCTGTCAAGAATAGCTAGTCCTCTGAAGTTGTAGTCTGTTCGAGGCACCGAAGTTAGCATAGTAATTAATTCCGTGTGTACAGACAACAAAACAAAACATTATGTGGTTAATATTACGAAAGAAATCATCTCGTAGAATTAAGCGTAATATTAAACCGAAAAACAACGTAATTAATGATGTAAGAACAAAATGAAATGCATTTTTACAGAAAACAGCGTTTGATATGGCTACGTTATTATTACTTTATTTGTTTATTATTACGTCGTTCAATATAGGTAGCTAATGGCCGTGACATCGCAACGGGCGAATAATGAAGATGATCCGGATGTGTTCATTTGCAAGCTATTTTCTACAATTGTATGTCCGAGGTTACATCAATGACACACTGGTACACATCAAGATTTTTACTTACTACTTAACCAAAATTTAAGGTAGCTGTTAGTAATTTTAACATTTAGACGTCCATCACTAGTCGACCCGTGACCATGAATGTTTTAAAGTATCCGAAACGTAAGCAATTAAATAATATACATCTCTGATGCTGGGCCTTGTACCTCAGATTTGATAAACCACGAGTTTCCTACACAAGATTCCTTCCCAGGATGATCCGCGAGGCTATTAAATTAAAAAAAAAACACCCAAATTTCAATAGAGAAGATGGCTGGGGCTTGGCACCTGCTTGGCACCCCATTATAGATTCCATTAAATCAAAATCCAAGCCCAAAACTGCAAGATCGATGGATACGGTGAGCTCATTCTGCATGAATCGGATCGCGAATAAATAACAAAAAATGTAAGGTAGCTGTTAGTAATTGCAACATTAAGACGTCCAACACCTCAGTCTACCCGTGACCATGGATGCTGTAAAGGATTCGAAACGTCGGGAATCAAATAATATCAATACAACGCGATAAAATCCGTAAAAAGTAATTTTATTTCAATGTCTAATATTCGCGTAAATGTCAGAAACCAGTATGTTTTTTTAAAGTCTATGGAGTTTCTTGTCGACTCTTCTCCATAATATGCACTTTTTGGAACTTTTCAAAAGAACCTATGTTGGTGGTCCAAATAAAATAAAACATTTTGACTTCTGACATACACCACTTTTTTTCTGAAGTCTTTTCGGTTGCGAGTGAAACCGCGGGCATCAGCTAGTCGGGTCATAAATTCTGGAGCCTAAGATTACAAATAATAGTCATTAATATACTACGGAGAATTCCTTATTGGTGAGGTCATCATAACATCGATCATGTGTCGATGAACTAAGCAATGCCAAGGCAACGTGGAAACAGGACTTAGGCAGCCTAAAATGAAATATTTATCTACTGCGCATATCTTCTTAGCAATTGACCGTGTCATTCCAATCCAAAAGTGGTCAGTTTTTTTCCACAGTTAAAATTATAACATGGTTTTATAACGCCTTATGAACCCATCGCCTGTCTCATTGGGCAACACCTAATTAGCCATAAACATAACATAACATGCCATGGATGAATCGGTTTCTTCTAGGCAAGCGCGCTGTCGCAGTATCGTTTAACATCACTCGAACTGGCGGTCAAGCGTAAGGTTATCAATAATCAAAATAAAAACCATCACGCCCGTATTTCCCGAAGGGTTAGGCAGGGACGCACTAATTTATACCCATAGTTCGCTGGTATGTTTAGCTCCCATGTAATAGGAGGCGAGTCTATTGCCATTAACCAGGCACGAATCTAAACTCAGAACAACTTGAAGGAGCCATAAATATTTTACGATACTATAGATTAAAGACGTTAGTTAAGTCAATCGTTATAGTCCGTATACGGATTACACTTTATTACCGCGATCGTGCGAGTTTTATTTAAAAAAAAAAACATGAGTCTGTATGAGGGTGATTGAAATCGAAGGCAGCTAGACAATGGTTTGAGGACGAAGATGACGTCATTTTTAATAAATTTAAACAATGTATAAAAAATATACAAAGTGGCACAAAGATTAAAAAAATAACAGATAACAAAAAGAAGGAAGTTCTGAATACATCTGTATAATGCAATGTCCTTTTAATACGTTCGCATGTAATTTTGTCCTTTATGAATCGATCTAGAAAATTCTCCCTTGTTTTGTTTGATACAATATACTCCCAATAAGATCACATTGGTTGGTTGAGTTCGACTAGAATTATTAGGACTCAATATTTGAAGTAAATTTTATTTTCTTAAAAAAGTCTATTGAGGTAGATATTCTTTTCAGTGGAATAGTGGTATCAGCACATATAATATAATACCAGTAGTAGCAGTATGTTATTAGTTTCTGCCTAAACATTGCGTCCCATTCTATTTAAGTATATAGCGACTTATTTAATTTAAATTATTCTGTAATAGTCTTTAAAAATTTAAGTACGTTTAAAATGTTACTTAATATTAATTAAAGGAATTGGCCTTTTCTAAAATTAGCAGCTATTAAAATCCGAACAACTGGTCGAATAAAAAAAGCAACTGGCTTGGCGATTTTAATTTATTTTCAATTCTGGTAACCCGGAAGTTTTATTTTGAATCTAAGTTTAGACATTTTGACACAAGGTTTAAGATCGCGTTACAGAACGCTCGAATGACCACTAATGGACTTTCAAAACTGGGTCAAAAGGAAGTGGTTACATGAAAAGTGTAGATGTCATGTGGTTTCCGATTGATTAAAACGGAACATAAAGTTATCGAGAAAAGTTTATTTCAAGAAAAGTGGCCATAAGTTCCGAGAAAGATCTTTAGCTGCATTGCTTTAGGATTTTACGCCATTATGGATCCTATCGGATACAGCAATGTTTTGAGAAGAGAGGAATTTATATTTGTGTTCAATATTTAATGTGCGTGTAAACTATGCTCATTAAGATTCGTAGCCAGCCTTAAATTAGTATTTCCCTTACGTTCAAACACACTTGTCTTCAATATTGAGTCTCTGACGTATTCATAGCGTGTGCAAATACAATATAGGGACTCGGACCAAGCAATAGCGCATAATCTTTATTGCTTAGAGCACTCGTAGTTCGTGTAGCTAGTTTTATTAGATTTCTCTACACTATCAACTATGTATTATATTGTAGTGACAATAATTGTTTCTTCAAATGAATTGGATAATTCAAATGGAACAGTTACGATATACGATGGCAGAATAATAAAGCATAATCCACATTTGTGAATTATCCTTTATTATTAGAAATAAAAACTGTTACAATTTTGAAAATAGAAAAAACTGTTTTTGTTAATAAATATGGCAGTAAACTGAAATAACTGTGCTCGTCTGAAGTTGTCCGCGACTGGTTTTGCTTTGTAAAGGAAATTGTGGTCATAAAATATGTTTCACATTCGTGTTTATTCTCCATACTAATTTCGATATTTTTGTACAATTTTACTTGTTACTGTTAACAAAAAATTATTTCCACAAAAGTATTCCGCGAAGTTTATACCTATATATATATACCTACATGTATTGCCGACGGTCATGCGATTTATTTTAAGACATTGTTACCTTATTTATTATGTATGGACAATCCTTATGGATCGTCTGCCACCCGGAGAAGTGGAGAGTACCAATGTCTCGTACCGACTAAAAACCGTAAATTGCCTTTCTTTGCCCTATAGTCATGGCCATGGGATTTTGTGACATTCACCATGACTATTTACTTAGTTTAGCACAACGCCTTTTAAGGGTATCTTTTCATCATCATAATCATCATCATCAGCCTATAGCAGTCCACTGCTCGACGTAGGCGTCCCCAAATGTGCGCCATTTCACCCTGTCTTCCGCTTGTCGCATCCAGCTTCCGCCAGCAACCTTTTGCAAATCATCATTCCATCTTGCCGGAGGGCGCTTCGTTTGCCGAGTCGTGGTCTCCACTCAAGGACACGTCATATTCCCCAGCGGTTGTCGGTTCTTCTACAGATATAGCCAGCCCACTGCCTTTTTAGCTTGCTAATTCGGTGCGCTATGTCGGTAACTTTGGTTCTCTGACGGATAACCTCGTTGCGGATTTTATCCTTTAGAGAAACTCCGATCAAGGTGTCTTTTACTATATAAAGCTACTTTAGGGTTACTATATATAGTTAGGTACTATATAAAATTTCTACGTTTTGCTATCTGTCAGAAAGGCATAGCAGTGATTGCATGTATATTGCCCAATTTTGCTCTGATCTAAATAAAAACGGAAGTATAATAATATTTTATTTAGTAAACTCGTATTACGCGTAAAAAGGAAATCCTGTGTTTAAAATATTCCATTTGAGTACATAATATTATTGATTACTAGACTGGAACCATTGTAGAGGCCGAAGGCCTGTTGTTTCTGTAGACATTTTTTTAAATTATAATGAATAATCTACATTTATAATGAGTTTTATTTAGTTGAGATTAAGAGGAGCAGATAATAATTAAATCATTGAGTTATGTAGTGTTTTTCTTTCTCATTATTTTGACTAATTAACTGCCTCATTAGTTTAATGGTCTTAAGCGCGACTGCTACGCTAGAGGGCTTGGTTTTGATTCCCAGGTCAAGCAGTCTTATTGTGATTTTCTATGAAATTATCAGTAGTCGCTGTTTGGTTAATGGCAATAGGACACATGGCTATAATACGTTACATGGGACTTAAATATACCGGCAACATCTCTTCCTAATCCTTCGGGGAATGTGATCTTATGTGTTACTTATTACCACGAGCTAGTACCCCGCCTTTGCAGTTATTTTTTATACTACTAAGGTGGCAAACAAGCATACGGTCCGCCTGATGGTAAGAGGTTATCGTAGCCTATGGACGCTTGCAACACCAGGGGTATCACTCGCGCGTTGCCAACCTTGTAAATTATGGAGGAATAGTTGGGACTGGCAGCATAGGAGACATGCTGCCATACATGAAAGCGGCGGTAACAAAACACCACCGGTCCCCCCCACTGACAATACAACGCTTCCTCGCGGAGCTCTGGCGACCTTGCTCACCGTTAGGAACACAAAATAGCACGGAGCTATTTTATTTGGCAACAATTTTCTGCAAGATGGAGGTACTTCCCCAGTCCAGCAGCTCCAATTGTGAGTGGAATTATTCGATTACACTATGCCCTACCTCTCACGACCGTTCTATCATAATTGCCACGCATTGTATAAGGCTAAAATATGTAAAGCCACACAGCTTTTACTCGGCATAAGCTAAGGCAACCAGTCCACTCTTATCATTGGTCAATGCTCGATACTCATTGGCAGATTTTATAGTCTATTTTATTTAACTCTATAAATCCCGCTTGTTTTTAATACTCATGATCAGTTCCCCATCTGAAATCAATTACGGGCTGACATATAACAATAAGTTGAAGAAGCATAAGTAGTAAAAACACCTGAATGTAGAAGCTGACCTTCACACTGGAGGAATATAAATAGAGGAAAACCGCATTTTTAACAAGTGACTGCTTTGTTATTCACGTGTTCGTTGTATCCCCTACAACGAACACGTGAATAACAAAGTTCTTGTAAGAGTTGTAACATGCGCAAAAAAAGCCTAGCAAAGCCTAAAAAACCATAAAGTTTAAATACTGACATTCAAAGTTCAGTCAAATGTGTTCAGCCGTTTTAGAAAATTGTACCTTAATTTTAGACCTTAATTCCTCCTTATTCCTCGTTATTTTTACTTACATTAAGTATCAATCGTGAACCCTATCGGGCATGGCAATGTGGGATAGAGAAGGAAGGCTTATGTTTTTTCTTGTATGGTTTCTATTTGATAATATCCAAGTTTTCTTTACTCATAGATGTAGTTATTATAAGAATTCGATAAATAAAATTATGTACTTACTGACATTTGCAATAAAATATTTTCGCACTGACCTAAGTCCGAAAGATAATTACGTGTTATCTCAGACTTAGTCAACAGCTCGACCGGTTCGGTAAATAATGTCGGTGTCTGTGAGGGTACAGGTTTTTTTTTATATATAAATGGGTATTGAATCTTGCTTGATTCTCCAATACGACATGGTTCGAGAAGGCTCATAGGGATTGGAAACCATCCAAGCCTTTTATTCATTTAAGGAGTTATATCGACTGATGCCGATTATTTAAAATACAAATTAATGTATTTTCACAACGACGTGTATTTTACTTAAGAACTAATGATAGGGTGAATATTTAAACATTAATTAACATATCATTCTTGTCATCATAGTAGTTCTCTCTTTCATAGTTCAGATTGTTTTTATTCTTGTCTTATTGTATTGCTTAACGGCAGGGGTGTAGTTTAAGTTTTCTTTATTATAATTGTAGTTTTAATTATCTGCATTCTTAATTTTGGGATGAAGGTAATGACGTTCAAATTTTTTTTCATATATTCACCCGATATTTTGAAAGGCTTTAAGCCCAAATGTGTATGGATTGAGGGAAGAGGGCAACTAAAGAAGATAAGATTAGACAATAGGGACTATAGAAAAAAAGACTTGGTAGATTTTGAAAAGAGTTAAGAATGGTAATGATTTCTAAACAGTAAAATGAACATGTCGATACCTATAAAATAACGACAGACGTGAATTGTAAATTCAAATAAGTACATATGTAATTAATGTAAACAAAGCAAATGGCTTAGTGTCAGTACAGACTGAAAGTTTGTATTTAATCAAGCGATTTATCGAATGTCGGCTGTATATCGATCGTGTTAAGTGACATTCTTTTCTCGATGTTTAGAAAATAACGATGACACATTACTTATAACAATATCCCTAACATGTTTTCCTCTTATACAGGTGGCTGTGGACTGCAGGCTATTCGTTGACCTAGTCACGAAGTGCGTTTAATTGATCGCAATCTATCATCAATCACAAGACAATAGTAGAATATGTTTGAAACTTAAAACTTCTGTGCACTCTGTCTATTCCGTTTTTGCAGTTATTTTGCCTTCCAAGAGATTTCTGCTTGCAGCTTCTCCACTCACACTTATGAAGGAAATGGTAGTGCTTGGTGAATTAGTTATACCTATACATTTTAAGTAATACATTGTATGCTAATTCGTATTAAATATATTTATGTTTTTGTATTTATAAAAATGTCAGTACATACTGTTTTTAGATATGTAATGTAATGTTTGTTACATGTGTAAGGGATGTCCAAATCTAATTTAATATATTAAACCGCAATAAGATCGATTTGAGTAAAAGTGGTCATTCAAGCAATAATTCCATGCAATACTCCATCATCTAAATTGACAAACGTACCGGAACATTTTTACACGACACGTATAATGTGCGCATAAGCTGAAGCACATTTTTCTAACGTTATACTGCATATCAATCGAATATAGGCCTTCGTTCTCATTGATATAAGGCTATAAACAATTTCATCAAATGCAAGTTATATCGCGACATCCGTTGGTAGTTTCAAACAATTGCATGTTTTCGCAATAAACTTTATAAACCAACCTTTGTGTGCTGTTATAGAACATTGCTGCTTGCCTTTTCAAGTCGTCCGAAACGGTATTGTCTTCATTCATTTTCACAACACTGAAAACACTTGCAAAGAGGTCACTACACCATAAAGCCGAGTAACCGACAACTTAATATAGACTTTGCTATTTACGGGTAGGGTTGAGAATTCTTTGTGTTAAGGTTCAAAGGTGAACGTCGGTTGGTATTTCGAGGCCGGCAAGTCAGCGTTCGACGCCCGCGCCTCTCACTGTGAACTGACACGACAATCGACTTAGATCGCCCACTCACGCGGCATGCACCCCCCACTTGTTTGCGGTTCCATTGTATCAGACGAAACGACACGGTATCGACGACTAATATTGCTATTAGGTAGGTATTTAACACTAATATTTAATTATGGACATAATCCACATTAATCGTAATGAGCACTGCAAGGCTAAAAGAGCCGCTTTGATGAATCATACTATGATTCATATTAAAAACTTGCTTGGATTGCTACGAATTCTTGGATATTACACCCATCTTTGAAAAGTGCCTCAATTAGATTATATCCCTAGTGCTAGTCAACTACTAAAAAAAACAACATGTTTTTCATCGATAAGTGCCATAAAAAGCATTTAAAATTTATATATTCAAACGCGCTTAATTTAACGAAAACGCTGGATGCAGTAGACGCCATATTCCTCTGTGGTTATGACGTCAGTTGGCTGTGTAAATATAGGTAATTGCTTATAATTTAAAAATGAATTATTATTCTACTTATTGTGGGTGTGCTGTTCCTGAATGCATAATAAATATAGAAAATAATAAAAGTACAAAGCCTAATACGCTGATCAGTTGAAAATTTTTAGTTTAGTTTACACAGCCGTATGACGTAATAACATGGCGGCTACTGTTTGAACTTTTAGATTTTTTCTTATATAAAGTAAAATACCCTAACACATAAATCAACAATATAAATGTTAATTATTATTTAATATGTTCTTTGAGTATTGTTGTGTGATGTAATGGTTTTTTATACCCTTGGACAAACATGTATCTTTAATTTATGCTTAGGCCATTAGGTATTATTTGCTGTTGTATTTGATATATTAAAACTGACTGAATATTAGATGCTGGACATTTTTTTTCAAAATGTCTTTAAAGCAATGGACACAAACTTTGATCAGAGACTGTGTGCAGGTAGTTTTGTTAGCCATAATAACAGTGCTGATAACTTGTACAACAGTTATCTGCAATTGTGTGAAACAGCATTTGCAAATATTTGCTAATTTAATCAACTGTTTTTTTGGACACAGCAAGAGAAAACTTAGCCTGAATTCATAGTTTCTAAGAATGACAGTAGGTAACTTATTATGATCCTGTTGGCAGGGCTGTATAATTTTTCAATGATTTCTCCTATTATATTCCAGAAAATAAGTTTGTACTTAGTTTATGTTAGATAAAGTAATTTAATAATAAACTTAATTAAATCTAGGAGGGGTGATACATTTAACCATTCCATACCCATCTCAAAAGCCCTCAAAATTTTATTTTACTTAGTTAAATTCTGAACAATTCTTATCTTGTAGATACTTTGAAGCAATATTGGTTCTTATTTACATTTTCTTGCTCTCTGATAAACATTTGAATAAACACATGATAGATCTAGTTCAGTGGTAGACACAATAAAAATATTATAAATGATACTAATCAAGTTAATTCGGAATAGAGCCATACTGAAGGGCACAGACTACAATGTGGAAATATGAATGCTGCAAGAACAGCCTTCGCATGGCAGAAGACCCAGACACCTAGTACACACCTGGTGGTGCACAATCAAGAGTGAGATAAAAGAGATTGGACTAATGTGGCACCATTAAGGAGACTGCACAGGACAGGATGAAGTGGCAATAGATGGCCCTGTACACCAGTGGGTTGCCTTAGGACAAAAACAACAGCCATACTCGCTTTGGAGTACTCCAAAACATAGTTTTTGTTTTATTTTGTCAATTGTATATTTTAGAAAATTATAATACATTTCTTTTGTGAATAATTCTTTGCAATAATCAAGGATTATGACTTATTTATTAAGTAGCTAATACTGCGACAATTCTAGACAATATCCTTGCTATTATAAGTTCTTATAATGAATATTAACTAAGTGGTGGTAGCCTAATGGGTAAAGTGTTGGACTTATGGTCATGTGGTTGCCGGTTCGAGACCCACCCATTGCACTACTGACATTTAAAATCCCAGTCTATAAAAGGGAACACTATAGATAATTTGGAACAAATGGCTTTTTGTTATTTACTTACATTAACATTATTTTACTTTTGTAGCTGTCTTTGTTTCTTTTGTAAATATTTGTTCCAAATAAATTTTAAGTAAGTAAATAATGTTTTCTTATGATTAATTACAAAAAGAATATGTACTTACCTACTTGAAGTTTATCACAAGGTAAATAGGTAAGTATTTACTTAAAGGGAAAACATATTTACCTTGCTTGAAGGAAATGTAATGTAAATAATGTGTGTGCCTACACACATTGTAAATACTTATTATCAGTAAGTAGTGGCATGTATACGGAGTTCATATTATTAACGGCACATATTTTAATTAATCAATCCCATAATATTAGAGATATTGCAATATCTATTGGTTTCTGGAGGTTATTAAGGGTATTGCTGAAGGATCTCTGTTTGTTTTACACTAGTATAAAGTCTTGGGGGTCTTGTATTTGACTGTCTCCGGGTCTGTGGCAGCAGATAAATTAAAAAGGGTAATTAAGTAGTGAAATTCCTGAAATCTTTTAACCCTGGTAATTTGTTTTTGTTGGCTGATCGGTCACCTGAGCCCGCCAAATTCAAACTTCACTTAGTTTTTCACAGTTTGTCAGTGTATAATTATAGACTTATGACTGTGAGAATTGCGACATTACATATAGATACAATATTTACAACAGAGAACAACTAAAACTTTTGCTTCCGCTTCCTGAATACGTTCCCAGTCTCTCTGCCCTTTTTTTATAAAAGTTGTTGTGAAAAGGCGACTCTCTGACCGGAATATGTAAAATAATAGTGTTATAAACTTTTAAGTATACCTACCTACTACAAGAAAATATATCGGTAATTTACTTACTCGTTTCCTGCCCATAATGGGGTGTATGTGTAGTCGTACGCTTGTTTATTCACCATTTCTCAAATCAGAGATTCTCACTTGTATTACTAACAGCTAATATCTTTATTCACAGATTTTATTTACATTGCACAAAAAGAAAACAACAACAAACAACAAATTAAACGTCAAATTGACAATTTTGACATCGACAGTGACAGTTTTACTCGGTGTTACCAACTTAATTTTAATGTGCGTGTTCATTTTAGCGCTAATTTCTGCACATTATGTACAAGGATCAATAATTTATTCCTTCCTTGAAATCCTAACGTTTTTAAATGTAGGTATCTACCTCAGTAAGTAGCTAACTAGTAAGGTTGTATCTATACCTAAATCAATAATTAGTTGGTAAGCATTTTAAAGCGCCTGTCGTAAAAATCCATTGTGGTGTTACTATCAAGATATGCTCCAATAAAATCAGAAGGCACCTCATATTAAAATTAGAAAAATAATGCTGAAAATTTAAAGTTACCAAAGACTCGCTGTTGCTATGGCTATCATTTGAAACTTTGGTGCTTAAATTATACTCAATTATCAGTCATAGTTCTTAGATGCATATAAGTTACTTACTTATCATTATAAAAAAACGGTAGGTACTCAAGGAATTAGGAAAGTAGTCTAGACTCAGATAACCTGGCGAAAACTGGCGGTCAAGCGTAAGCCTATCACAAATTTAAAAAAAATGTACCTAATTATAAATATCTAATAGGTATACATACCTACAACTTGGGTAGCTACATCGCCTGAACTAAAATTTTGCACTCCTGAACTATACATTTTAGGGACAGGTTTATAATACCTAACTATTCCAGTTTCCAGACAATTGACCATAGTTCATCTTTTCTTGACTTCAATGTTTCTTGACTATGCAATTATTTTAAAAAACCCTATGTAATATAATAATACTAACAATGTTAATTGGAGGGGCGCACTATTTTAGATTAGTTAAGTACTTAGTCATCATCTATTAGGTACCTACTTTATTTCTAATTCAATAATTCTTTATTCATAATAATAAGTTGACGATTCTGTACCTAAGACCCTGGCTCAAGAGCTAGAAAATACATAAGTAGGCATAGGTAGGTGTTTCATAAATTCCTATTATTAATATAAATATAATGTACCCAGTACCCAATTTACAAACCTAGAAGATGAATCCCCATTGTAAACTTACTTTATCCTTAGGTACTTACGTCCCTTTACTTGCACAAAATTTATGAAAAAGTAAGTGACCTCCTTCTGACCTTATTGGCTCACCCAACGCTCGTCGGGTTGGAAAGATTTTTGGCGGAAAAAATGACAGAATCAACAATATGTCCCATACGTGCCGGCCTGTAAGCTCTCCGTATATGGGTGACCTAATTTTTTCAGAAGTTATTATTCAACTTATTATGGGAAGTCATGGCATTGCATTCTACTGGGATTTGGTTAAGCTGAGTGGGTAGGGACTGGCACTTTTTGTTGGAGAAGCGAATCAATTCACTTGTCTGAGAATATCCAGATCGCTATATTATGTCACATAAAATTTTATAGTCGATTTTATTGTTTTCTGGCGTTCAATATTATGATCGGAGTAACTTTAATATCGCAGAATTGATATTTACTACTTTCACAGATACATTTTAATACTATATTAGTACTAAATATGTACTTACTTATTTACTTACTACTTAAAATGACACCTCATTAGTATAGTGGTCCCAAACGTGACTGCTACGCTCGAGGTCCTTTTTTCTATGAAATTCTTAGTAGCAGCTCGGAGTCTGGATTTTTGGCCCGGTTAATGGCAACAGGCTCGCCCCCTATTACATGGGACCTAAACATAGCGGCGAACTGTGGATGTACCTACATTAGTACGCCTCCACCTAACCCTTCGGGGAATAAAGGCGTGATGGTATGTTATGTTATTATAATGTTAAATTTTTTTATTTTATATCGAAGTAGGTAATATATCTTCGGTTGTATTTTGTTTGCCTTACAATTCATTTACATTTGAAAATGATTCAAATCTTCGCAAATTTTTACAATAAAATTATCCTTCTTGATAATTAAACTAAAGCTTTTTGCATCCATTTAAACTAACAAATAGCGACTTCTCTTTAATTGTAAATAAAAGTTAGTGCGGTCCAAATTAATTAGCACTTATTTGACTTTAGATGTTGCACGGTCGCACTTCGGGTCAGACACAAAATTTAGAATATTCGCTTGGTTAATACAATGTCAATTGTATTTGATTACGGTCATATTAACTGACAAAACTAAAATTACAGGTAACATACCATCACGTCTGTATAGCCCGAAAGACTAGGCAGACGTATATACCTCACAGTTCGCCGCTATGTTTAGGTCTCATGTAGTAGGGAGCGAGCCTTTTGCCAATAACAGGGCACAACTAAAATAAAACCCAATAAAACTTATATTGATCTGGGAATCGAACCCCCGACCTCTAGCGTAGCAATCGCGCTTAGGTCCATAAGGCTCATGAGGCAGTTTAAGAATAAAAAATACTTATTGTAATAGGTACGCACCTAAGTACCTAATATTGATATTGCATTTCTTACATGTTTTTCCTTTTGAGGGTAATCTACTTCATCAGGGCTTTGAATTTTTGTTTATCGAAATTTCAGTTTTGTAGCTCAATTCTGTTAATGTTGCCATTATGAAGAATCGTTTGTACCTAAGTTTGACACAAGTTGCTGATCTAAATCTGCAAACACACATTATGAGTCAAGTTACTCTATCATTTCTTCAGAATCGGATTACTGTCTGCCGTAATTATGGGGTCATCCATCTAGCGACCATTCAACAGTGTAGGTAGGTAGTGTGATGTCACACGTCCATTTCTTTCGCTGGTCATTATTCTCTTATTATTTATATAAGTAGGTACCAATAAGTATTTGGATGACCTGTAGTATAGAAAAGATTTATTGTTTTAAATTAATGTTACAATTGACTTTCTAACCGACTTCAAAAAGGAGGAGGTTCTCAACTCGACTGTAGGTATATTGTTTTTTTTTGTATGTTTGTTACGCGATTATTCCAACAAATTATGAATCGATTTTGATCGGTAGGTCATACTTCATAGGTGGTTCCATAAATTGGTCATTTGGTCAAGATCTGATCACAAAATTTTGAACAAAATGACAATAACACGTAACAACCGAGTACCTAAGTGATAACGTCGTCTAGGTACCTATACCTACCTACGTAAAATTTTACTCGCTAGGTACTCAAACTGTTTCGCACTTAACATTATTTTTTATGTTTTTGAAGGCGGTTTTCCTTTTTTTTTAAAGTTATTTTTCATGTAGGTAGGTAGGTAGGTACTTAGTTTAGGTCCCATGTTATATGGGGCGAGCCTATAGCTATTCACCGGGCACAAATCCAGACTCCGAGCTGCTACTGAGAATTTCACAGAAAAACCCAATAACACTGCTCGACTTGGGGATCGTACCCAGGACCTCTAGTGTAGCAGTCGCGCTTGGGACCAATAGACTAATGAGGCAGTCCAGACCAGAAGCGATGATGTCAAAATAGGTATGGCGTGATAATAAACTGTACCTACGGGCTAGTAAACTGTACCTACTTAAAACATTTTAATATAAACTGCTTGCATTGCGATAGGAATTGGCGTCATTTAATTCGCAGTAAATCCAAAAATAGACCTGATAGGGACCTGATATACTCTCCCTTATAATTTACGCATCTTTTGAGTAAGGCACGTTTTACAAAGGCGCATATTTTTTTTTTCCGAAGATAAAGCACAAATCACGCGGAACAGGTTCATTTATCAATATAAATTCGATGCAATTTGCTACCATGACTTGCGAATACCTCATATTGCTATACGATGTATGAAAATTACCGATTCTCAGAATATATTGCGCGGCTATTTATGTGATTTAGACATTATTTTCATACCAGTTGAAGTGGTCCGTAAATAACTCTATAATAAGCAATTTGATCAAGGTAGGCAATTTATTATTGTATACGTAAACGTATAGTAACTGCGTCTTATCGAGGCTATTTTAATCACTTACCTATCAAATTATAAAATAAGTAGGTAGTTACTGAAAGAAAAGATAGCCTTTTCTTTTATGGTTGCCAGTTAGAAAAATAAATAATCGGTCAATCTTTTTCATTTATTTTTAAATTGCCATTTATCTTAGTAGGTTTACTGCTCCATCAGTCTAGTTGTCCTAATCGCAACTACTAGACTAGAACTCCTAGGTTCAATTTTCGGGCCGAGCAAAATGCAATTGTGATTTTCGATGATATTCCCAGTAGCAGCTCGAAGTTTGGATTTGACTCTGGTTAATGGTGATAGGCACTCCCCATATAAAATGGGAGCTCCCAATTACCGGCAAACTATGCATGTATATTAGTAAACCTCTGCCTAATCCTTCGGGGAATGTAGGCGTGATGGTATGTTATCAGTTCACACGTTTATTTGCAACAGCAAGATTTTTTTTTGTAATTTCATGATGTCACAGAAAAACGAATTATTACTTAATTACAAAGAGCTAGAAACAGTATCTACGCATACGCAACCCTACTTTCAATAAGCAGGCAAGACATTAAGTGTCCAAGTAGGTTTTACCAAGCCCATAAACCTAAATCTACTGCCGTGACCGCATTGCCAAGCAAGGATTCCAAGCAAGAAAATAAGCGTAAAGGAACAATTGCTTCTAATTGCTGTGTTTGGGGTCCAATATGGAATTAAAGTCACGGTTTGCTTAGCAACTAAGAACCTCTTCATTTGATTATGTTAAAAGCTTTACCGAATTGACGGTAATTAATGCGGTACTTAGGCCTTAAAAGTGGACCCAAATGCGTTTATAAACAATACCCCGCGGTTTCACCCGCTAAAAAATGTCAGACTTTAATAGAAACGTTGACCCCCCTTTTCACCACCTTAGGGGTTAAATTTCCAAAAATCCTTTCTTATCGGATGCCTACGTCATACAAAGAACACACACTCCAAGTTTCAGGTCACGACGATCAGCGGGCGGGCGATCAGTTTAGGCTGTGCGTTGATCCGTCAGTCATTCAGGACAAAGCATTTTATATGTATAGATTATATTTAATTATAGACGTTAAGAATGCAAATTTTTGCCCGAATATAAACTAGCACAAAATCTTTCTACTACAAAAGGCCGCAGCCGTATTGCTAAGCAACTGCTGCAAGATGGCGATTTTCTAAAAACGGACTCATAAACGTACGAGTATATGTATAGTACCTACGATCGAAATTATTGTGCGCGACTGAAGTTTTTTTTATGGGATAGGAGGGCAAACGAGTAGACGGTTCGCCTGATGGTAAGCGATTACCGCCGCCCATGGACACCCGCGACACAACAACAAGTGCGTTGCCGACCTTTGGGGATTGGGCCTCCGGTAACCTCACTCACTCGGCGAAACACAACGTAAGCGTTGTTTAACGCCGGTTTTCTGTGAGGCCGTGGTATCACTCCGGTCGAGCCGGCCCATTCGTAAAAATTTGTTTAAATTTATACATTATATGCTTACATTTGACTGGCAGTACGACACTGCTATACGCTGGAGCGCGCTTGCCTAAAACCGATTTACTCGTGATTTAAAGCCACCCAGATTATAGGTATCGGGGAGGACCCACTCGGGAAGCGCGCAAGTTGTCCGCAAGTGGTTTTGAATTGGTAAATTTTAATATAAAAACTCGGGGTATAGAAAATTGGGGTCTTAAATGTATGTGTCATTACTGATTTCAATATTTTTGCACAAAACATTGAAATAAACGACCGGAAATTAGTTCCATACTTGGTAAAGTTATCAAGAATTAAATTCGCTTACATTTATTTCCAGTGAAGTATTTTGGACGAAATGGTAGAGTAGAAACCTAGATTAACGGTATCTGAATCCGAATAATAACAAAATTTTATTAAATTTTATTTGAATTACGATTATTTTTGGTATTACGTTTGTATGGGAAATTCGGTCCGCCGGACTCTTAATGATCTATTACGTTAACTTACGCTTTATAAGTTTGACAAGTTCACATAAATATGGAACCCGCCAAACATGCAAAATATTTGCGATACACACTCTTAAACTAATATATTGCCAAAGTTTTATCAGACTTGAACCTATGAAGGATGTAGTTGAGTTGTTGCTAGCTCAAGATAAAGATCCTCTACTATATTCTCTAAGAACATAAACATTCTGCAAAACATGATAAGTTATATTTCATAAACAAATATTATTCTACAGTTTCGGCTTTTGGATTAAGATTTTGCTAAAAGTGTTTACGCTATTTCAGGAGAAATGTTGACATTTTCGAGGCTTTGAAGATATCTACGTGTACGTTTGTCATTTGATAGTAGAGTGTGCATTGTGTGACGTAAGGTCTTAAAGCTAAACATCAAATGCATATTCGTGCAATGTGGGAGTCACTGAGTGTCGGCATTATGTACTATGCCTACGAATTGAAATGGTTATTTTATTCAATTGTATGTAGATATACTGCTATTCATCGTGTTAAAAGATATATTTTGTTTTAGTAATGGATAGAGTCCCGTTTTGTTAATTTCAATAAAAACGTAACCGCGTAACGTAACCTAAGATTGCGTTTTGATGTCATACATTGAGTATAAAATTATAATACCGGGACATAGTAATTTGTGCAGTATTGTAAAGTACTGTAGTATCATTATTGATTTGCAATACAAAATCTTGTTTGTCGGGATCTAAACGTTGATTTTGTAAGATTTTCTTTGGGAATTTGTGTGCAAGATTTGTTATGGAGGATATTAATTATTCATAGAACATATCCTACTCTTCTTGATCGATAGTATAATGGAGTGAACAGTTACTTAGGTATATATGGTCTACCTAAAAGAAACGATAGACTATGGCTCGTTATTTCTCACACGTTGGATAAAATGCCCTCGAAACTGATACTATTGACTGTTGGGAATTGAATAAGAAACATGACAGTGTGATCGTATATTTTTTTCTGTAATGTGTTTATGTATCATAAAAGTGTTAAAAAAAATAAAGTTACTCGGTATCGAAAAACACACATAATAACCAACACATAACATACCATCACGCCTGTATTCTCCGAAGGGTTAGGCAGAGGCGTACTAATGTACACCCACAGTTCGCTGGTATGTTTAGGTCCCATGTAATAGGGGGTGAGCTTATTGCCATTAACCAGACACAGATCCAGACTCCGAGCTGCTACTGAGAATTTCATAGAATAACCCAATAACACTTTGTTCGACGTGGGGATAAAACCCAGTATCTCTAGCGTAGCAGTCGCACTTGGGACCACTAGACTAATAAGACAGTCATTACAAATTTAAAAGACATAATAACAAAATAAACCATAATACAAATTTTATGTCTAATAATCGTATGCAAAGGTCCTTAGGTACCTACGTGGATTATTTTACTTTTCCGTGAGAATTTGCTAAGTTATTTCTTCCCTACTTACTTAAGTACTTAAGCTGAAGCTGGAAAGAAGAGTATCGTATAAAGACGGTGATTTTATAAATTACCTTCTTCTAGAAATACAGGGTAAAAGATAATTTATTTGCTGAGCTGCAAGAATAGTGTGTCAGTACTTAGGCAAGGGGTTACTATAAATGACATAATTTTTCGCATCGGAGCATTATAATATTTTAATATTTGTAGTTATTATTATTAACTTTTAATGGAATTTTGCCTGATGGAAAACAGCGGCTTACAATGGAGCACGGAGTTTATGTATCTGAAGTGTAGATATGCGAGAGATATTTACTTTCTTCGTAGCGTGCGGAGAGGAAGATTTGTATTTTTAGCCAGAATACAATTCACATCTTCAAAATTTTTATGGATAGAAAATAGGAAAATAATAGATATATTTGACAATTTCGTCAAGGTACTTAAAGAGATCGGTACAAGGAGTCCCTGCATTCAGCATTCCCTGTGTGGTTAGCTGCTTTGATTACGAATAAACAATCATTTGAATTTGAATACAGCTCTTTAGAAATGTAAATTGAGTAAAATTATATCCAAACATTATGCATAAAAGCGATTAGATGTCCCTTATTCCAAATTGTAATATTTTTATTTATAGCGAGTAACTCAGACTCTCCTACAGAAAAAGTAGGACCTCTACAGTACCTAGTACCTATCAACAGTGATACATAGGTACTACCTACGTGTTGCCTCCTAAGAGTTGCATTATTCTAATAAGCGGCGGTACTCTAATGGTAGGGCGTCGAACTTGCGATCATATGGTTGCCGGTTCGAATCCCACCCATTGCACTACCGACGTGAACCCACCCGTAACACAAGCATTTAGCTTAGACGAGCTTCGACATTAGTACATTGTAGTAGTAAGTAACAGTACCTAGCTAAATAAACGAATCTTCAAAGGTGCGAACTTGTTATTTAATGGTTGAACTATAAGAAAACAAAACCCCGATACCTATACCTACACAGATTCGTCATTGGCCGAATCTAACCTTCTCACTTACAACCCGCTCAACGTAATATGCCACCATAAACCCCATTATTATTGTTCATTTTCCATGTATCGCCTACTTTCTATCGAGGTCGAACACATTACGACCCCCTATTAGGTACGCGAAGTGCGATTTCAGTTTGCCAAAAAACCCTCCGTCTAATATTACTTATTGGAAGAAAGAGACGGAGAATGCTCAATGGAAGAAATGTATTTGTATCTTTGTCATTGGAGGGAGAGACGATCGTTTGATGACGTGTTATAAACGTTAGTTATAGGTAGGTACAGTATGACATGGGATCGTGGAGGAAAAGTGATCGCTTAACCCATGGCTCTAACAGGGTGCCAGCAGGAGTCTTATATTTCCTTCTTGTCCTCCGGGAAAGAGTAATGATTTTAGACTTTTGTAGAAAATATAAAAATGGCATTGAAGAGAGGCGGATAGCCTATGCGTAAGTCCTGGAAGCCGTATTACTTCCTTTGTGCAGCATTTATTATAGAGACGGGATTATTGCGTATTAAAAATTAAATAGAGCTTTATACATTAACTTCAGTACTTAGATATTTTCTTAAATCTCTCGTCTGTCGAGACTGATAAGAACGAAATAATTCAGATGTTTAATTATTGTTTATTCACACTAGAGACCCTCCCTGGCTTCCCACCTCTTTCGTCTTTGAACTTACATCTTCTACTAGTGAAAATCGCATGAAAATCCGTACGGTAATTTCTGAGATCAGCGCGAACAAACACAAATTTAGCGTGCCTGCCGGGGATTTTTGTTTTGTTTTTGGTTATCCTATGATGATCGTAAGTATACCGTTCAGCCATAATTATAGTAATGTACTTACCTTAATATAGGTACCAGTGTCTAAATTTTTTATCGACTGCCACACACCTTACATAAACTCTGAGTCGACCTCTCTCTTTAGCATTAATACTAAGAACAAAATCGTGTTTTAATTTACTTCAGGCTCGGGTATTTGCGTCATTACGTACGTGACGCGACCTCTACCAGGCGGGGTATGTTTTTATAGACTTGTTACTTTCCATGCATGCATGTGTGCTAAGGGTTTTATGACCTTCTACCGTGAGGGAGTGTACTTTGTAATGAAGTAAATTTAGCCATGTAATGTAATTCCTGGGACTTACTCGTACTTGGCTAAAATTCACTTCATTACAAAGTTTAAGTTAAGAAAACTACCCTTCCTCATGGCTCCATCATCATCAACATATTTTGTCCCACTGCTGGGCATGAGTCTCTCTCAGTGATTAGGCTATAGTTTTTTTTATGGATTAAGTCGGCAAACGAGCTGTCAAGTCAACTAATGGTAAGTAGTCATCGTCGCCCATGGACACCTGTAACACCATAAGAGTTGCTGAGGCGTTGCCGACCCTTATGAGCCCCTACGGACTGCAGACTGCCAGAGCCCCAGCAACTGGCTCATACGCACAAAAGTCGAAACATCACGATAGCCTACTGCGAGTTGGAATTTCTCTATTAAAAAACGTAAACACCAATATGGATTGACTAAGGAGGGCTAAAATGTCCATTTTTGATGATGATTTATTACGTGGGAGAGTCATGCTTCGGCACGAATGGGCGGGCTCGACCGGAGTGATACCACGGCCTCACAGAAAACCGGCGTTAAACAACGCTTACGTTGTATTTCGCCGAGTGAGTGAGGATACCGGAGGCCCAATCCCCTTTTAAAAGGTCGGCAACGCGCTCGTAACTCCTCTGGTGTTGCGGGTGTCAAATGGGCGACCCGTCTGCTCCTTTGCCCTCGTATCCCATAAAAAAAAATCATAATTATGATTAATATCTGCTATAATAATGCGTTAGCATTAATCAAAAATATCAAAAATCAAAATAATCTGGATTCTAAATATGAATTGATCCAGAGCATCGCCGTAGCCGTTTAGTCCCCAGGAACGCAACAATATTCTAATAGAAATTAAAATTTAAGGTAAGTATTAGATACTCTTTTAATTTTAATTTACAGTAATTCATTCATGCAATTTTAGTAAGTAGGTAATGAGTTGCGTTAGGATCTCTACCGGCTGTGGTAATGAGATCACACTGTAATTTTAGTTTCGCAGCTGACGATGTAGCACATGGATGGACATTCGATATTCAAACATTTACATGACTGCATTCCCCTAGACATTATAGTACCATATTATGGATATCCTTTTAAGTAAGACTGAGTTGCCAGCAACATTTATTCTTTTATACACACACACACACACAAACACACACACACACAAAACACTGTGCGCATTCCTTGTTCCTCCTTAGTACCTACTTATTGTAAACTATTACCTTCTTTACCTTTGGTTTATTTCCAAAATTATTTATTGTTTATGTTCATGTTTATTCTCTCACAGTATCCTTATGTTTTGTCGATTCAAAACTGGAAGAGCGGAACCACCTAATACAAGCAAATCTTTGCTTAAAAGGTGACTCCAATCAAATGTATACATAACATAATAAGTTGATGACAGAAACATTTTTATTTTTATTTATAATCTGCATGAAATGTTACTTTTATATTTAGAATGCATCGATATGACCTCTATGCTTAGTTAAAAAAAATATTTTGAGTTCTCACCAAGGTTCTCACATAAAGATATGTTTAATAATAGACGACTTAAACAACTTTTTAATACTTTATGATTGAATAATATTATTATAACGTGATAAAATCCATCCAAAAGTAGTCCAACAAATTCAGAACAACTTGGTAATAATTTAATTTATTTTAAAGTTTGAAAAAGTAGTCAAAAATAGATACTTATATTATTTGATTGCAAATCAAAATCTCATGCTTGAATATGTCAAATCAAAGAGCTAGTACTAACAAAGAGATCGCTGCGATAAAGATAAATTATTGAACACGATAAACACACAATTAAGACGAAACAATCTTTTTCAAAACTTTAATGCCAAACTTAAACAACAAAATATAATGCTATGATGTGAATGTCCTCTCTTGAACAGAAGGTAGGTACTTACTAAAGTGAACGATCTTGAAACTTTAATTCTTGACAGATTTTGACTTCGACTTTAATACACAAAGGTACCATCACGCCTGTATTTCCCTAAAGGATAGACAGAGGTGTACCCATGTACATCAACAGTTCGCCGGTATGTTTAGACCGAGATGTTACTGAGAATCTCATAGAAAAACCCAATATCAACACTTTGATCGCCTTGGGAATAAATAAAAATAAAATAATTAAAATCATTAATAACAAGCATGAATATTTAAAAATTGAAAATACTATTAAACAAAAAATGATGGATATATTTACAATTATGTCATTTCATAAAATCTGTCTATAAAACAGGATACCTACCTACTTACTTATATATATTGAGATATACTTTGATTCTTAAGATAAATCTATCTAAGATACAGTATGTACATTGAGAATCATAAGTTTTTACGTAAATTCAATTCTAAAAAATCTGGCAACACTTAACAATCGATACTTTGCATTTCAATAGGCATGCACTAAAGAGTATATCCGATTAATATACCATCACGCCTGTATTCCCCGAAGGGTTAGGCAGAGGCGTACTTAATGTCCCATGTTATAGGGGGCGAGCCTATAGCCATTAACCGGGCACAAATCCAGACTCCAAACGGCTATTGAGAATTTCATAGAAAAACCCAATAACACTTTGTTCGACCTGGGGGATCGAACCCAGGACCTCTGGTGTAGCAGTCGCGCTTGGGACCATTAGAATAATGAGGCAGAATGATTAATATATATATCTTATTTAATATACTTAAATATATATTCGAAATCAATAGAAGAAAACATAACATGTCTAATGACGTCATCGAACATTACATGTTACCGCAATCTTTGCATATTTCCCGACTGTTTTTCACCACAGCAGATGATCGTAAAGCTATTGTGAGTGTTTGTTTTAGTTGTTTAACGTATTTAAAATAGATTTTTGTAGAAACGTGGGTGCGTTACGAAAGATTATCGTATAGTATTATTTATGTGTCCGCACTTCTAATATACAACTACAGAATTATGAAAGAAAAGATTTTAAATGAATTTCGCTTTAATTTAGGAATTTCCGGTGTACTTTCAGCACGTTGCAATATATGTTCATAGGACAAGTAAGACGGAAATTGCTTGGCAAAATTAAAATATGTGTTAGACGGCTGAAAAAGGTAACGTCAAAATATATGGCTTGACCGTTTCGCTACCGCCACATGGGCGTAAGGTGAAAAATGTATTCACTGTTCATTAGATACTTTTCTGGCATACAAATATGTAGTTCTTGTAGTAACGAAAAGGCCACGCCATATATTTTGACTAAGGTGTAGGTTTTGTGAAGTTAGGGCTTGTAGAGTTAGAACCTTGGCCCTACATGAAATCTGATAACTTTTGTGCCAGTGCGACCCATATGGTCTTGGCAACATTTTCCATGAAAATGTTTTAGTAGGATATATTTTACTTGGTAAGCTTAGTCTTTTAGTAAGCATTTTAGCAACATCACGCTTGTATTTCCCAAGGGATAGGCCGAGGTGTACTAATGTACACCCACAGTTGGCCGGTAGGTATGTTTAGGTCCCATGCAGGTAATAGGGGGCGAGCCTATTGCCATTCCAGACTCCGAGCTGCTACTGAGAATTCATAGAAAATCCCAATAACACTGCTCAACCAGGGGATCGAATCCTCTAGCGTAGCAGTCGACTTTGGGACCACTAGACTAATGAGGCAGATTTACTGTACCCATAATTTTATCTTTAGGACACAACGAGTATTATGAGTTACCCAATCTATACAAGAACTCATCACACCATTGGCTGACGTGTTTCGAGGAATCACATGCTATCAAACGTTTATTATAGGTACACGTGTTATAATCTCACAAGTTTTCCGTCACGTTTTGTCTGTGTATTGAATTCCATAACTGAATCACTAACAGATCTAGGAGGTACCCGAGATTCTAAAATAAATGAAATAGGTACATGAACGGTATTTCATTACGAACTGATAGAATGTTAGGTGAACGGTTTTCGGCTATAGTATTACGACATACCATCACGCCTATCGGTATGTTTAGGTTCCATTTAATATGGAGCGAGCCTATTTCCATTATCCGGGCGAAAATGCCAAACTCCGCACTATTACTGAGAATTTCATAGAATAACCCAATAACAGGACAACATAGGACATATGTCCTGTCCTATGTTTAATTTGGTGTACAATAAAGTATATAATAAATAAACATTATGCTCCACGTGGGAATAGAACCCAGGACCTCTAACGTAGCAGTCGCTTGGGACCACTAGATTAATTAAGCAGTTAATGAGCAATAGTAGTATAAATAAAAATAAAAAATGTTGAAAGATTTGTTATTCATAATAAACTCGACATTTTAAAATAAAAACTTACTTATTAAAATGGGGTCAATTTTGCCCCCTGGACTGGAGACGCTGCAGACCCTCGGTGGAGATGGTGGAATATCTTGAATGTTTTAATGGAGAATTAATAGCACAACAATGTGAAAAGTAAATAAAATATGGGGAGACCTTTGCTCAGAAATGGGACTTGTCTCTGTTAATGATTAAAGTACCTATCTACTAACTTCTCAAGTGTTATATATGCCAAAGTAAGGAAATCTAACGAGACATCCATCAAGTCCACCTTCTCTTCCTCCATCCAGCACATCTTCAATATCGAAAAGTTTGTCGTTGTTGTGCGTAGTATTTCGAAGCTAATTAGTCTAGGGAACTGTGAAGGGAGGTAGGGAAATTTCTTCCAAGTTTCGGGATCGTATCAAACTTGGCCTGTTTCTTATTATATTAGTTTTTGTAAGGTCACTGACACCGTTGCGTATCCCGTCTTATGTTGTTTATCAGTAAAAAAGTGGTTATAACACTCACAAAAACCTCTTTTCTCTCTGTGAAGGTTATATTCGCCGCCCGACAAATAAGAAAAAATAAAAATGATCTGGGACAAAAAGTAGTAAAACCAGTGATAAATCTTTTTAACTATGTAATGTAATTGAGTAAAACCATCAAATAAATTGTAAACATTAGGGATAGCCATTGTTATTTTTTTATGGGATAGGAGGGCAAACGAGCAGACGGATCGCCTGATGGTAAGCGATCACCGCCGCCCATGGACACCCGCAACACCAGAGGAGTCACGAGCGCGTTGCCGACCTTTTAAAAGGGGATTGGGCCTCCGGTAACCACACTCACTCGGCGAAACACAACGAGTTGTTTAACGCCGGTTTTCTGTGAGGCCGTGGTATCACTCCGGTCGAGCCGGCCCATTTGTGCCGAAGCATGGCTCTCCCACGTAAGAGGAGTAGTCACATGAGGACACAAACGATTCTTTGTATTCAGATTTTCAATAAGTTTAAAATAATAATTTACTCCGTCGAGTCGAGACAATCACAAACTATTTTCGTCGTTCTAAAAAAAGCTCTTTATAAGATAACGCAGATGTTTAGGTTGTACATTATGAAAGACATTCTTGAAATATTATGATTTTATTAAAATCTATACAGCCCAAAAATCAAATAAACAAAACCTATCTAACAATTTTAAAAAAAGAATACTAAAGTTTTAAAAAACACTAAGAAAAATCTGAGAAAATAAAATTGAAAACTTGAGCTTTCAACTGCATAAGTTAAGAACGGTCACTATTTTTAGTTTCAAAGTTTGTCGCTAGATGCTCTCATTCAAACATAAGTGACTTCGAATGGACGAATACTATCTCACAAAGGACTTCAAACTATTTGAGTTATGTGGAAAAGAGATTTGCGCTGAGCCACTTTGAGGTTAATGAATCGTAGGTTTGTGGAATGTATGTTTTCTTAGTAAGCATTGTGTATAAACTTATCCCGCGGCGATACCCAGCGATACCTAGATTCCCAGTCTCGATGCCTATACTTATAAGCAATCTACATGCCAAGTTTCAAGCTGTTTGAGATTTTGTGATTAATCAGCGAGTCATGGAGTGAAGGGTATTTCACTTTTATATGGCTATGTAGGTACCTTTAAAGAAGATAGATGCCAAATCAAAACATGTTTGTTTGTATATTCTGTATTACAGCGGTTGGACTAGTTTCTCAACTCGTAATCATACATTTTGTTAAACAAGACTAAGATAAGGTGTTTTGCCTGAAGGAAAGCACAGACCGGGTCAAGTAGGTAACCCTTTCGGGCTCTAGACTCTTACATACGACGGAAAACAAGAAAACTGATGTTGATGTTACATGTGTGGGTGGCCATGCGAATCCCTAGATCCTAGAAGTAGATCAATTGTAAAAAACCTTACTAGAACACTGTTCGTGGAACTAACGTACAAACATGTATGTAGGTCTTGCAGAACACAGGTTTTCCACGTTTTACATTTATGTGGAATTTTGCGTAAAGTTTATCTACAATCCATTAAGCAATGCCCGTAAGGACCCCAGGTGTATAAGTCAATAGATTTTGTATTGTGTCTGTAATTAACATGAAAGGTTACGTGTTGAAATAATCTTCCTTCAAGAAATATAATATATCAAAATATGTAATAAATAATACGCTTTGTGAGTATACAAGACGGTTTCTTGTATACCTACTCATTATGTCCTGGTTAGAAAACTCTACAATGTACTGGTTTCTGACACTTACGCGAATATTAGACATTGAAATAAAACTACTTTTTACGGATTTTATCGCGTTATATCGCGTTGTATATATCAATACAACGCGATAAAATCCGTAAAAAGTAGTTTTATTTCAAACTCTACAATGGTACATGAAATACACAGTATTTCGAATGGGCCAGCTCCACTGGAGTGATACCACGGCCTCACAGAAAACCGGCGTCAAACAACGCCTAAGTTGTGTTTCGCCGAGTGAGTGAGGTTACCGGAGGCCCAATCCCCTTTTAAAAGGTCTGCAACGTACTTGTGACTCCTCTGGTGTTGCGGGTGTCCATGGGCAGCAGTAATCGCTTACAATCAGGCGATCCGTCTGCTCGTTTGCCCTCCTTTCCCATAAAAAAAAACCAGTATGTAGGTAGGTAATACAATTTTTTTTAGCTATGTACATGTGCGAGTATATGTTCATAAAGTAAAAAAAGAGACGGAAATATGTGGGCGTCATTTTTACTGTAATCTCAGTAATTTATCAGTCTTTCTATAAGGGTACGTGATTCAACTAAATTGCTTCTATCTACCACCAAAGTACGAGAATAAAAAATATAACATACAGACACACCCTAACAATATTACGGTTTTTAGATATAAATCGAGAGTAATCCAAGAGTAATCATATTTTTTCAGCCATCTGATGAGATGTACAAATGTCACCCTATTCGTGTCATTTTTCTTTGACACACAAGCTCAGACAACCGAATAATAGAAATAAATGGTATTGAATTTTTGAGGCTGTGCTATCTTATGATAGGTAAATTTATATTGTCATCTTCGAATAAATCAAAGAACTTAAATAAACTCATGTTAATAAAGTTACCAGAAACAAAAGAAAAAAAAACACTGGCGATAGTTCCCACGGTTGGAACTGCTCAACCAATTTTCATAGACGTACTGGCGTATTTAAAAAGGGTTTTTTTTAATTTTCAAATTGTGTCACTTCTGTAGTTTCGGTAGTGAAATTGACAGTTGTGTAACATGTGACATCGTTTTGAAAAAAGAATAGGCTCTGTGGATTTTATCGCATGGGAAACTATTTACATTGCGATAATATTATTATGAATCGTCGTGTACTCTATGCATAAGTTTATCATAGGAAGATGTTAGGATTTATTAAAAAAAATCTCATGTTTAATCTAGATGCGTTTAATTTTTACAAATTTCTATCAATTTTTAATCGTTACTATCGTTCTGACTGCCTCATTAGTCTAGTGGTACCGAAAGCAACTGCTACACTAGAGGTTGGATCCAAAGGTCGATCAAAGAGTTATTGGGTTTTTTTATGAAATTCTCAGTAGCAGCTCGGAGTATGGATTTGTACCCAGTTAATGGCAATAAGCTCGCCTCCTATTTCATGGAACCTATACATACCGTCCAACTGTGTGTGTACATTAGTACACCTCTGCCGAACCCTTCGGAGAATTCAGTCGTGATGGTATGTATATTTAATCGTTTTCGGAGGTTTAATCCACAAAGTTTTTACACAGATAAACTAAAAAAGGCATTCATATATCACCTGTCATTTCCTACCTTGCTGTCGAATCACAAAATCTGTCCCCAGCATTCTCACGATACATAACAAATTACCTGCCTTACAACATATTCCTTTAAACCATAAAGCACACGTTTTCTTTGTTTGTTTATATCGTAAATTTTACATCAGTGCCCGGTACTTGGTACTGAATCATACTAAGTCGGTCCTGATTTACGGGTGCGTTCAGTGCAGATATTTATTGCTGGGGTGTCATGGAAATAGCTCTCTCGGATAAATGTTGCCTGCATTTGCTGACTCAATACGTCATGTTCGCGTGCAGTTCGGCTCGTTATTGAGCCTCCCTTGTACGAGCTCCTTTGCAGATGCAAGTATCACGTCATCATAGTAGCAGTTTTTTGTTTTTGAATGTGATAGTCGTGGGGGGCTAAAATTGCCACATTGGCTAAATATAAACCAGCCTCTCCGAGCACGAAAAACCAATCTCAGCTCAGGGGACGTATTATAACGTGTTAACTCGATCATTTTTAGGTTGTGAGAAAGAGATGCCGCTCTACATATTAAATAGCCTCATCTCTTTCTTACAACGTAAAAATGATCGCGTTAACGCGTTATATTACTGCCACAGGTCAGCTTATAGTGACAATGTTTATCATGATGTGTCCGCTTGATTAATAACTACAGAAAATAAAAAAAAATAAAAAAATGTTTAATTATATACTACTGACTCCATTGTAAATTAATATCGATTAGATTCAGCGCTCGATTATCGTTGGCTGGAAATTTGTATAAGTATAACATTTGAAACTCATAATTCGTAGGTGGAATAAAAAATTTGCAACCGATTCTGCAGAAATATAAATAATTATATATAGTCTTTAGTGATCACCTTTAACTAAATTTATGTATTACTATCCTCATCTATCATGAAGACAAATTACCCTGAAATCGTTCTCTTAGCTTGAATTCGACGAACATCTTCATCGTCTAGGTACAGTTTTGGTCCTTCGAGACGATTTATTTAACTGTAATTACCAAAAAGAAATTTCTATTATATTGTGTGGCTCTCTTAATCTTTTGATATACTTAGAACTTAAACATAATGTATCAGTTATTAGGGTTTTAAAGAAATAACTTGTTATAGTGCTTTTATTATATTATATATTATTTTATTATGCTTATTTTTTCGTAGGTTTGAGTTCACATGTATGCACACCATTGGTTTTAGTTTAAGAAACACAATAGTCCATTATTCATTAAGTAGAGACTCTAAAAGATTACCAACGAGTGTGCAATGAGTCATGCACTTCACTTATTATATTTAGCAAATCACGAAAAATAATAATAATTCTGCCACAACACGCTCGAGCACCAGCTCTGAATTATTCAATTGTTCAAACAGGGCTTTGTCTATATCTACAAAGGTAGGTTAAGGTATCATTTAAATAAACTACGACATCTTTTCTGACCTAGTATAAAAATATTAGACCTTTCCCGAAATGCTCCATAATCCTTTTTCTCCTCTCATAAAATGTGGGCGGACTCTTCTCATTTAAAATAAAATAGTTCTATTTTTATGGAATGCATGGTACATTCAAAGCACGTGGCTACGATAATCTCCGGAATGGATTTAAGAAAGCAAGAAAGACAGAAGGTTTATTTAATTCACAGTAATTGAGATTATTTATTTTTTTGTATCACTAAACATATGAGCCGCCTAATGGCAAGCGGCTAAACCGAATACCACGCAGTTTTTAGTTGATAAAAATCGGATCGTGTGCCGAATTTTGAATTTAAATTAAATACATGTGTGTTCTTTCATCTTTCTTGTAATAGGAATGTTTTTCCTATTTATTATTGTAATAGAATTGGAGGGAAATGAGAAAAATATTTGCAAACACTTTAACAACTGAGGTTGATAGTTACAGAAGCTGATCTTAGTAATAAAAGGTATACACTAGGTTATTAACTTGTAAATTTCTGCAAATAGATTCTTTTGATTAGTTTAATGTCAGAAGAGTCTGACCTCCCATATTTGCGATTATACCTACAAGAGTTGAACCTTCTGTATATTTATATTTACGCAGAGGATTTTTTACCCGTGTAAGGCGAGGCGCCATTGATGCACGTGTGGAATACTGTACCAAAAGACTACACTGTTTGAGCTCACAGAGTAAAATGATCTAGATGTCGGTAGTCAGTAGATTTCTGATAAGTCTTTGATTTAGATACATCAGTGTGAGAATCGTTCACCAGCTAGTTATCTATAGTCACGATCTATAAGTATACTAAGTAGTGCCTACCTTCTCAATGAGTCTTACGATGTAGGTACCGATTCTTTTATGCTATAGGGGTAAACGAGCCAACAGATCGCCTGATGATAAGCGATTACCGCCGCCCATGGACACCCGCAACACCAGAGGAGTCACAAGTGCGTTGCCAGCCTTATAAAAGGGATTGGACCTCCGGTACCCTTACTGACTCGGCGAAACAACGTTAGCGTTATTTCACGCCAGTTTTCTGTATCACTCCGGTCGAGCCGGCCCATTCGTGCCGAAGAATGGCTCTCCCACGGTTATGATTTCTAGAGTATAGTTTTTAGTTTTGTAGTTAATTTGTTAGTTGCAGGATGACTTGGAGTTATTAGGGTTGTGGTGAATGCGATATAGGGTCCCACGGCTCCGATCCTATATTCTGCGCCACGGGACTTTATTCTGGTAAGAGAAGAAAATTAGGGATTTTTAAATCCATCAGTTAGTGATTGTCAGTACTTACATGATAAAATGCGTATTGAACCTGCCTCGCATAAAAATGGTAATATATTTCTGTATTTATCTCCATGATTTCGGTGTTTTAATTGATATGAAGAAGTATCAAAACGCGGTAGAATCTCTCATACACTGCTTCATAGACGATTACAACTTGAGCACCATTAGAGCCATTCCACGAGTCCGAAAACTTTACAAAAGTAAACAAAAAATGCATCACATTGTTATCTCAAGGCGACAAAATAATGGAAGAGCTTTACTTCAACTTTCAAAGTGCTTTCTCTTCTGTTATGGGGGGCTGCCCACACTACGCCATGAGCGTTAAGTATTATGGTAGTCCCTCCATGAAAGCCTTCAGCTCCATTACCACCCACTCATTTTAATATTAGGACTATTGTAATTCCGGGACGAGATAATGTAATGGCTATTAGGAACGTAGACTTCTTGTCTCCTAAATATCTATTTTTGTTTATACGTGTGTCTGGTTACGGGTGACGATTTAGCTATGCTGCTAAATTAGCTTCGGCTGTTTTAAAAGCCGCTTATTTGATAATGGTGCTTGATATAACATTTTATATTGGCGATTATGTGTAACTATGCGTTGTGTAGGTACTTAATGTACAGTTCCATCTTACCTAATATTCTAATTCAAAAGTCAATTTGTTATTTTATTTCGTTGGATTTACACTATACAGGATTAAATTTCAAAGTCCGTCAAAGTTTTAAAATTAAGATAGTAAGGTCAATCAAACCCAAAGTGCATTATAAACATTATTTTCAAATTAACACAATATATTGTAAAACATTAATTTGAAAATGTTTGAAAAAACCTAAATTCATAAATATTGCGGATTTGTGGTCTGGTAAAGTTTGTTATCTAGGTTATTGAACTGAATTGTGTAGTGGTAACTATGTCCACGCATTCCGTAATTTCGAGGTGGATAGACAGGAATAAAATCACGTGAAAAAAAATGATTTATTTTAACTTTTTATTTCGTAGATCAAAAATATTATCGATTCTGGAAAGTTCTGTAAATAACTAATTTCATTTAATAATTTGGCTGGTCATTGAAAAATGACCCAGAATTCAAACTTGGTCCATAAAATGAATTTACTGGAGAGAATTCCCCAACTCAACCACTTGATTTTTAAACACTGATAATGATAAATTATCATAATTTAGAATAAGAACAAGCATAAATCAACCACAGAGCAACACGCCGCTTATTTATGACTAAAGTAAGTATAAAAGTATCTAAGCATCAAAGTATTTAGTATATTATATCATTCAGCTAGTACATTTATTTCTTTTGCTAACAAAAGGCAAGCGAATAATTTATTATCTTAGATAATAAGTACAATGGAGTACTTTGTCACGTTCAAAATAAATAAAAGCGCGCGATTACACTAATACAATAATAAAATGAAATGAGTCTACTCTACTCTAAATTTTAATTAAAAAACTAAATATTAGTGTTGCCATTAAGCCTGAGTATTATTCATAGTTTAAAAAAAAGTAAAATGACAGCAAGAAAAAAAACACAATTCTGGGTCAGATATTGTTTTTTTTAATCTCATCATGGGATATGGCGCCACACTTTTTGTGTTTGCCTGTGTCAAGTATACACTTCGATTCGACTACTTCGATGAAGCTTAGGAGTGAACATAAAAATCACGATTTTAAATTTTATATCATTTGCCTATACTCGCACACGTTCACGAACACTTAATGATCCACTATAATTACACATTCAACTTCGGAGACACACAAGTTTTGGAAAATAATTTAAAAAATCCAACAAAGTGAAATTTACATTTTCCCGCCTAAACTCCCTGGGTCACATTTAAAGGAGATTTCATTTTCAAGTATGGAGTTCGTTTATAGAAATCAAAGTTCCACGCTGATAAACAAACCACAGACTCTCGTTGTGTACTGGTAGCCATTACCATAATTCTCAAAATCCTAAATTACAAATGCAGAATTATTGCGTAAAATGCTTTTAGCCTTCGTTCAAATCTACTTGAAGCAGGTATGAAAATTTCACCGGAACTATTTCCTAATCTTTATTAGTACTGCAACGCGGTGTATGCAATTTCTGAGGTATTTTTAGACCACGAACAGATCCAGTATTGCCCAGACCAGGGAATGGAAAGGTAAAACTGGTTGAGAAGTACAGGTATAAACAAAAGTGAAGTATAAAAAAGAGGGTTTAAAAAAAGTGTATACACTGAACTCGACAAAATGTATGGAACAGCTGTGTTTTTTCGTCATATCAGGGTTAATCATAATAAAATGAAATGAAACGATATGAAATGAAGTGAATTGAAATGAAATGAAATGAAACGAAATGAAATGAAATGAATTGAAATGAAATGAAATTGCGACGGTGTATAGCTTATGTCCATCTATGTCTATGGAACATTGTACTTTTCAAATAAGTTGCTGTTGTTCCGGAGGTTATCCCCCACATACTTGACAAAATTGCCCTCTCTCTATATATTATTAGTACGAGTATATAGACTACTACAAAAGCGATCAAAATAATTCAAATTATTAATATGTGACTCAACTCCTCAACTTTATTTATGAATACCGAACTTCTGACTTACCATATTTCAGTTGCAAGTGGGATGAGATTTATGCAAATATTGCCTTCATATTTCCAGCGGTGTATCATACTATTCCTTACCAACACTCAAGCTTGCAACTAGGTTTATTTTTACCGGCTTGATATTTTCAGGTTTAATTCTGTTAAGATCGGGTGAAAATTTTATAGAGGTTTCATGCTAGAAAGAATTTTATTTTGATTTCGGTACCTAGGAATTCTAGACTTCCCTCTTAAAGTGTGTTTGGTCTAAATATACATAATGTAGTATACAATATTTCTTTACGTGATCGAATCAGAAATGAGGAGATCCGTAGAAGAACCAAAGTTGCCGGCATAGCTCGAAGGATTAGCAAACTTAAGTGGCAGTGGGCGGGGCTCATAGCTCGTAGAACTGACGGCCGCTAGGGCAGAAAGGTTCTCGAGTGGAGACCATGCACCGGAAAGCGCAGTGTAGGACGACCTCTAACGAGATGGACGGACGACCTGGTAAGGGTCGCTGGGAGTCGTTGGATGCAGGCGGCATGTAATCGATCGCTGTGGAGGCCTTTGTTCAGCAGTGGACTTCCGTTGGCTGATATTATGATGATGATGAGTATACAATCACATTGATAATTCTCTGTTTATATCAACACGCCATTCTCTCAAACGTTATGTATGTTAGCCTAGAGCCATTAACCGGGCACAAATCTAAATTACGAGCTGCTACTGCTACTGCTACGAGAATTTCATAGAAAAACCCAATAAAACTTTGTTCGACCTGGGAATCGATATATCGGTTTATATATTAGTGTCTGCTGAAGTCTATAGTACTATAATAATCTGTGGTGAAATGTAACTTTGTTTACAGGTAGGCGTTGGCGGAGCGGAGCGGATCGGAAGCGGAAACGTACGCGACAGCCGACAGAACAGCAGAAAAGTCGGTAATCAGTGAGTTACCAGTTTGATTCTGCACGAAAGTATAGTGGAAAGGATGTAAATATCCTACACATCTATCTAAGTAGGTAGTACACCTAAATGCCAACATCTGATTTATGGTATGGTTGCTTATTAGTGTGCGTGCGGGGTGTGTGTGTATGCGTCCCCTACACTATTTACCTACCTACCTTAGTAGGTAGGTAGATAGTGCATACGTTAGTACGTATGCTAGATACTCATTCCATTTATTCAATTTTATACTTACATAACAGACTTTAGGCTTTTATTTCCAACTTTTCTTACCTTTCCAAACTTACCTGCAAAAATACGGCTCCTGTCCAAAGTTTCGAGCAATATTTTATTCAACTTCTCTATTGACACACGAGACCACCATGATATTAATATGTATGGATTCTTGTGTGTTCAGAAAACACCGGTATGTTCATCTGGCCTAAAAAATCTATGGACAGGAAATAGATTATTTTTTACTAGTTTTCCCGCAGTCTTGAATGAGAATCCGGAAATTATTGAGGAAAATATTCAATGAATTATCTCGACCAAAAAAAATGTTTGTTTGTACTGTTACTTATGAAGAACTGAATAGAATTACATACATAGATACAGTCACTTTTTCCCACAGGGGTAGGCAGGAAATTACTTATACGATTTTTGCATTTTACAGCTTCTTCCACGTTCCTACATGTTTTCACACAGATTTAGCATTTTTATTGCTGAGAGAGATGAAATAGACTTTTAAATGATGCTTTATTTTTTTTGCTTAATTCTTAATCGCGGGCAGGTCCAAAGTATATTTCTTATATAAATAGGTATGTATTTACATTATACACTGTAGATATCATCATTATCATCATCAGCCTATAGCAGTCCAGTGCTGGACGTAGGCCTCCCTCAATGTGCGCCATTTCACCCTGTCCTCGGCTTGTCGCATCCAGCTTCCGCCAGCAACCTTTCGCAAATCATCACTCCATCTTGGCAGAGGGCGTCCTACACTACGTTTGCTGAGTCGCGTTTGCTCTGTACATAATATATTATATCTTTATTATTATATATATTATATATATACCACGACAATTACTCTGAAGATCTTCAAGGACTCTCAAACTGATTGCCAGACTACCTAAATTAATTAAATTAATTCTATACTATATTATAATTGTCTATAACCTTTACTTTCAACAAGTACAAAATATAAGCCATATTTTATTAATGGAATATATTCTATAATAGAAGCGAGTGATCACAAGAACTGTAAAGGGGTTTTATTCCCTGGTCGAACAAAGTATTATTGGGTTTTTCTATGAAATTCTCAGTAGCAGCTCGGAGTCTGGATTTGTGCCTGGTTAATCGGAATAGGCTCGCCCCCTATTCGACATCTTTCATAATTATGTACTTTTTACTTTGTTTTGTATATAATCTTACAAAATAACAATCAAAGTTTCAAGTAATTAGAACCACTTTGCTACAGTTTGGGCCACTTAATTCAGTCAATATTTGTTCCGGGGAAAGTTTAGCTGGTCATCCTATCTTGCGAATACCGTTGATTACTGTTATGTTGCTAATTTTCAAACTATTAAGAAGTTGTTTGAGGCGGCCGCAGTCGTTGTCAGCAAGTTTATTAAAACAAACAAAAAAGTCTTATATTGTAGAAAAAAAATTGATTTTGTTTAATTAAAGTCAGCAGATATTGATGCCTAACCATAAAATGTAATTGTTTATTATATTTGGCATTTAGTGATGCTAAAACGTCTTCATAGATATACCCCTTTATTTATAAAAATATAAAACGTCTTATAAACTTCTTTGAAGCTTATAGCTATTGTTTCTTTCCTAAATAAATAAATAAATAAAATAAAATAAATAAATATTGTTTTGATAGAAAAAATAGGAAAAAAAAGACAAAACATATTGTAGCTCTAAGACGTTTTATATTTTTATGAATGAAGGGGGTTAAATTTTAGTGAAAGAAACATTCGATTTCATGCAGGATACGAACTTCCCTCCGGTTAAATACTAACACCGGACTGACATAAAATTTTTCTTTCACTAAAATATATTTATATCTATAGAAAATGAGTTTTCAATTATTTACAAATATCCTCGTATTTCGCAAATTGACCCATTCTAACATAAATTTCGTTTTACGATATGTCATTATATATCTTAAAAAAACCCCAAACATAGAATAGGATTACTTAGTTACCCGTAGGTACTCGTATGTCCTACTTTTTGCGGGAATTACATTTCCCAATTATGCGTTAGTTATCATCTGCTGGTATAATAACGTCGATTAATACTCCGTATGGGTCCGGCAGAGCTTGAATTGCCCACAAAAAGGTAATACCAGAAGAAATCGTAATCCAGACAATATTCTATCAAATTATGTTATTATTCGGATTTGGATACCGTTAATCTAGGTTCCTACGGTACCTACTATTTCGCCTATTACTATTTCAGTGGACATAAAAGACCAAAAATCGTTCCAAACTTTTTAAAGTTATCAAAAATTGCATTCGCTTACATTTATTTCCATTGAAATATTTTAGACGAAATACCTAGTAGAGTAGGAACCTAGATTAACGTTATCGGAATCCAAATAATAATAAAATTTGATTAAATTGTGATTTATTTCGGTATTACGCTTCTATGAGAAATTCGGTCCGCCGGACTCTTAATACAGGCTATTCTGTAGCCTAGCTAGGAGAACAGCACTTCACCCAGTTGATTGGAAATGTATATATTATTAATATGTACAAACCTACTTTGTCGTAATTACGAACGTTACAAGTACTACAATCTCTTTTTATAAAATAAAGATTTATTATTAATCATAATATGATCTTACTGACTGTGTTCTTAATTTTATGAATGAAGTCAAATCAAATCATTTATTTGCTTACTAAGTGTTCATATACAGGTCTTATTACATCATTAGTGGTGCTCAAAACTTAGCGGCCTTTTACAGGCGTTGCAAATTTGAGGGATTACACAACATTTTAACGTTAAATACGTATCTTAATATATATTTCTAAATATCTATCATAATCCAGAAGAATTGTAGCCTTGAACCTTTAAAAAGGTAGAAAAACCGTAATGTGAATTTGAAATTTATCACAAGGTCATAAAAGTCAATGTCGAATTGAAGGCCAATGTTTTTGATAAACTTTTTAATATAATTACAATGACAAAAATACGGCCCGCATTCTCTTATCATATTCGCGCGATTCGGGTAAATTATATACGGAACATCCTCGTCGATAAAAATAATTTCAATTCATTTCGTTGTAAAGCGATGTCCGTTTTCCTGTAGCGTACTCGGAAACTGATGAGCATTTATTGATGAAACATATAATAGATGTTTCGCAATGAAATTTATAAAGTAGGTCAGTGGTCAAATCGTTGCACGTCATCAGGCGAACTGGCGGTCAAGCGTAAGCCTATGACGAATTAAAAAAAAAACGTCTCATAACCAATTTTCGGCAAGGAAATAAAAATAAAACCTTTATTAAAATAAAAATAGCATTATTTTTATTATTTTGATTAATAAATATTAATAATTAACTCAAATACAATATCATATTTTCTGTTATAAGTACCTATTAAAATGTTCCCTACTATGCAATGACATTCCTTATATATTTCAAAACGGCTTTCCATGGCAATATTAATTTAGGCATTTAAGTAAAAGACTCTTTTTATATTTTGCTTTTAGATTTCAGAATTATTCATGTTGTAGGCACTGCTGGTGCTGGTTCTTGCAACCCATTGTACACAAACTATTTTTTTCTAGTATGGTCATTACTTAACTGTTTTGGGTGATCAAAGCAATCGTGTACACACTACATCGGAAGTCGTTAAGAAATTTTAGTTAAAATATTATCGAGCTTTCATTTATTACACTTAGCTTTGTATAAAAATATGCATATCATGGCTTTTGCGAACAATTTCGTGGTGATTGATTACTGAAGGATCAGGGAGGCCCTGTGAAGTTTTGTTTGTATGCATTGAATATTCAATAAGCCGTGAAGAGGGCTAACAAAGTGATTATCAAGGTTGTATCTTATTAAATAAGGCTTACTCTATGTATGTTGCATAAGGTCTATGTAGGCGTATGTATTAATTTATGTATATGTCGTGGACCGATCGTTTAAATGGAATCACGATGTGCCGACATTTCATGATATGGTCGATGAAAGAAACATACGTATCAATTAGGTTAGGCTAGAAATCTGACCACACAATGCACGAGCCGAGCGAGCGTTCCGAGCGGGGCCACGGCAGCGTCCGACGAGTGCCAGAACCGAATTGTAGCGATTGTACATACTTATACAGAAGAAATTAGGTTAGGCACATTATGAAATAATCGGTCATATAACGAAATATCGGCACATCGTAATCTGCCCTGGCAAATTTCGATCTGCCCAGGCAAATCTCGATCGGCCCAGGCAAATCTTGATTTGCATTTTAAACGATCGGCCCACGACATATATAACATAACATACCATTACGTACGCTTGTATTCCCCGAAGGGTTAATACATAACCAACTAATTTTCGAAACATTAGCGAGTGTTTGTGAGGAAGCTTTGAAATGCCCCGAAATTCTATGAGAATAAGTTTCCCACTGTCAATATTCTTATAGGACGCAGTGAATAAAATTGTGACGATTTTATTAGTTGATTTTGCGTGTCCCGCCATATCAGGGGATTATTGTTGGTCTACAAATATTTACCAATTAATATAAAACTTCTGTTAGTTTTTTTTTATCGATTCATGTTCAGTAACAGCGGCATAACTTCTCGAAGAGTACAGTATGGCATGGTAAAAGAAACAGGAAGGAATAATGTCATCATATCGGGATCCGACGGGACCAGATTTATGTAATATGACCTACAGTTTGCCGGTATTATGTTTTAAGCCATGTAATAGGTGTTGATTCTATTGTTACTGAGGATTTCATTGAAAATAGAGTAATCAAACTCGGGGCCTCATACCGCCCTTAGAACCCATGTAACCTCTCCTCCATATTATCATTCATCAGAAGCGGTCTTTTTCAGCCGAGATGAACCTGAATTCATCAATTCACGAAATGTTTGTTGTCTAGTGTTTGTCATAAAAGAACAGAAGTTCTTGATCCGAAACAGTACTACAGTAACAAAATTGTGCCACCAAGCAGTATACATGTAGGTCTTGACGAACAGGCTGAAAAAATGCCTCTTTTTCACGAGAGCCTAAATTAATGCGAGCCTGAATTTAAATCTAAAAAGCGGCGGCTAGGGCGTCAGAATTGCGATCATGTGTGGTTGCCCGTTCGAACCCACTCGTAACACAAGCATTTAGCTTAGCACGAGTGGTTAACAAGAAATACTAGTAATGTGCGACCCACATTGCTAGTAAGCTTACTGTATTTTTAAATACGGTATCCGGAATTCGAAAAAAAATGAGTTAACACCCTGTCCATTCAAACGAACGATATATGTGCGCAGTAAATATTAACGTTTTAATTGAATAAAAAAGTAACTTTCCTCGAGTTTCCGGGGAATTCATATTTGAATGACCATTCATTCTATTCAACAAATAACACAAAAGCTTGCTGGGAATAGAGTACCTACCTTTTCGAATGTAAGTGATCCCTTCACGCCATCACACATCACAGAGGTCAAGTTATTCTTTGTGAATAAAGAGAAAAATAGGGTTTTCTCACAAGAAAAAAATATAGTAAGTATGAAAGTAAGTTATAATGAAAAGGGACTATTCAAACCCTATCGGCTTTGTACCCCAAACGCAATTCTTATTCATATAATTCTCTTTGATCTGTCCTTTTTGTGTTAAAAAGTTGTAAAGTAATACAATAAAAGCACTCTCGTGTTGCAATGTTCGTTAAGTATCAATGGAGAAAGCCATTCTTATGGTAATGAGAAATTTTGATGAACTGGTGCTAAATTGATATAAACGTAATGGAAATGCGTTTTTCACATAAAAGTAGGTAATTAAGTATATAGTTAACTACAATAATAAAAAAACCTGTATACAAAAAAAAACGACTAATAGAATTAGGAAGTATTGGTGGTATTAAGATGTTTAGTCTCTTTTCCATAAAACAAGTTTGGATAAATATAGATTTGTATAGTATGGGGTACGTGTAATACTTGACGTGTCATCTGGCTATAGTACGCTTTTAACTGCCTTAATTTTGAACCGATTTTGTTTATTTCTTAGTTAGCCATAAATAGGCTAACTTTTTCATGAGTTTTCATGAGTGAAGTACACAAATCATAACGTTTGCTTTAATGTGTTATTAAAAAAAAACTAAATTAAGTGTAACCCTTCAGCTATAGAATTTCCAAAAATATTATTTTGCTACTGATCTCTCCGGAGACAAAACTATGTTTTCTTTTAAAATTGACAATACAATCTTCACTACAGGTCCAATTGTCTTCAGCAGGATTCCCTAGAGCTTGAGGTCAATAAGCTTAGCAAAAGTTACGGACTGAAGGGGCTAAAATGTCCATTTTTGATGATTCACGCTGCGGGTTCGAATACAGTTCCTCACTACCAATCAGATAGGATAGGCATCTCTAACGTTGGCCGTGGTGAATGTCACCAATCCCGAAAGGTAAGTACGGTTTTTAGTCGGTAAGAGTACGACATACCCTGCCGCTTCCCCGGAGTGACAGACGATTCATGAGGATTTTTTTATACTATAAAAAAAGCATCTCTAACGCGATTTGCTCGCTGGTACGACCGCTTGGGGCCTAACTAGCTGGCGATCACATTTACGTTGGAGGCTATCATAAAGCACCTTGGGGTGTGTTTCGACTTTTGCGTAAGAGCCAGTGCCCCTTCGGTGGCTGCGGGTCTATCAGTCTACATTCCGTAGGGGCACATAACGCTGGACAACGCATCAGCAGCTCCTCTAGTGTTGTAGATGTTTATGGGTGTCGATGATTACTCACCACTAGGTGGCTCATCTGCTCGTTTGCAAACATAAAAAAAAACTCATTATGATGCATGGCACTCACGTGACTGCATATCGTTGCAGCAAGCTGACCTCTCATTGTACGAGATGTTTATTATACAATGTGACCGTATTTTGCACCTACACCATTTTATTTCATCTTTTCATCGTCTTTTGACAATGTATATTATTTAGTTATTTCTTTTTTTGGCAACTTGTTTGTTTTGGTCTGTGTTGTTTGCATACACTTCGTTCAACATAAAGTACCAACTGCAATCTTTCTCGTTAAATGTATAGCATGATCTGTAGCCATTTGTGGGAGATGCACGGATCCTTTGCGGCTTGGGCAGGCAGCAGGGTATATCGGACTCATACCGACTAAAACCGCATTATCCTTCCCTTGCCATATACTCATGGCCATGGGATTCGTGACATTGGCCATGCCCATGACGGGCTAGTTCAGTATCCACTGGACCCCTTCAAAGGGCAAAGGCTCTCCTCTCATCCTACTTGCAGGCATTTTAGCCCCCTGCAAGAACACAAGTAAGCAATGTCGATCTCCCGCAGGACTTAACTCTGTGTTTCGACTTAATGGCAAGATCTTTTTTTGTAATTCCCAACGGAGCTGATTATCTTACGATCAAGAAATAACAAAACGCAGCGAACGTGTTTATGTAAAAGCTATATCGCAATGTTAATTAACCTTCTGGCGTGCAATAATAACAATAAAGCCTTACTAATAAAGCTTATTCTGATTTGGTTCTGTTATGTAGATGTATTTGTTACAGTAGGTATATTCCTCAACTCAATGCGTCTCTTGGTGAAGGCCCCTTCTAGCTGGTTCCACTGAATTCTATCACGAGCCACTCCGAGGCTGTTCCACTTTCAGAAGAGAGTGGCTCGTGCAATAATAATGAGCCATTAAAAATCCACACAAAAAATATAAATGAAAACGACGGGAAAATGCAGTGTGGAATGACATTCAACGAGATGGATGGACAACCTGGAGAAGGTCACTGGGAGTCGTTGGATGTGGGCGCCATATAACCGTTCCTTGTGGAAGTCTTTAGAGGAGACCTTTTTTCAGCAGTGGACGTATCTTGGTTGATATGATGTTGATGAATATAATTGCGAAAGTAAACGGGTTCGCGTGGGTAAGCCGCTTCGGAAAGGGAATAGATTATATTGGAAAGACAAAGGCTGCCTTATATTTAAAAGTTTTATTGTATTTGACCTATAGCATACTAAGCCTTTCAAATATATAACGAACGCACGCAAGATTATGAACCTTCGTCATCTGGTTCAGTACACCAGATGCAATTAAAGATTAACAAATTGAACTACCGAGCTGTGGTGTGAAATTTATCTTCCACATTGTTCGTCTAAGGCAGCGGTTCTCAACTTTTCTCTGACCAGGGACCACTTTTCTGATACAAATTTTAGCGTCTGGAATAGATACCAAACCAGATAACGCAGGAATCCTGGTTGAGGCCGAGTTTCGATAACATTTCTGATGTATCTATAGATGTTATCATGGTGTATGTACCTTTTTAAATTAGTTTAAATTAAAATTAAAAGCTACTTTAGAACGCTACCGACTATGGGCTATGGCAACAAAGATCTACTTACCATAAATTATACCAATATTAATGGTGTTTCACAGGAAGTCATTAATGGTGGGTGAGAAATTGCTAATAGTAGATAATAAGGGAAGTGGCTTGCACGACCATTGTCCATATAGAATAATGTTCTATGGCCTTGTTGAGTTCATTATTACTGATGTACTGTGGGACATTTTAAGTAGGATAGACCATTTTATAAGTCTCGTTGGCTGTATCCCGCCGCGCCGTTTCTTTTTCGTTTTGCTCGGCTTCTAAGAGTTTTAGCGTGATATTAAATAGCTTAAAATCTTCCTCAAGAACTAGGCTATCAAATGCAAAAATATTTTTCAAATCTGACTCATAGTTTCAGAGATTAGCGCGTTTAAACAAACAAAATTTTCTGCTTTGTTTTATTGGTATAGATTTGCACTATTCTGATTAATGGTTTTAAAGGATATCCTGTAATCATATATAAATAATTCAGACCGTTATCATAGGTATAATGATGCCCAATAGTGGAACATTAATACTTAGTAAGTACGTATGTACGTATGCCTTTGCAGTGTAGTGGGATGATTACGGCGAAAAAAAAATACGTATGTTAGTACCGTATCCCTTTAATACTAGACTTTTTACGTGGGAGAGCCATGCTTCGGCACGGATGGGCCGGTTCGACTGGAGTGATACCACGGTCTCACAGAAAACCGGCATTACGTTGTATTTCGCCGAGCGAGTGAGGTTACCGGAGGCCCAATCCCCTTTTAAAAGGTGGGCAACGCACTTGTGACTGCTATGGTGTTGCGGGTGTCTATGGGCAGCGGTAATCGCTTACCATTAGGCGATCGGTCTGCTCCTTTGCCCTCCTATACTATAAAAAAAATATGCGCGGGCTACCTAGAATAAGAAATAAGTAAGTACATACCTTCATAATATTTTTTAAATTTAAATTAGAGTCATACACAATAAGCCACCTTCATAATGTAATTGGGGATAAATATAATGACCACCAAATTTAGTAAATTGATCACCAAAATGCTTACCAAAATGGATAAATGGTTACCAAAAATTTGGTTTAGGTTAGGTTAAAACTTATTTTGGTGATCATTTACTATTTTTGGTAACATAAAGTGATTTTTTGCCGTAACATTTTACTAGATCTAGTGGTTAGTTAAACATAAGCCAATGTAATTTACAATCACACCGATATTTCCTGTACGGTTTGGCAGAGGTGTACTAATGTACACCGTAGTAGTAGTTCGTATTGTCATTGGGCACAAATACAATTTCAAAAAAAGAATTTCATAGAAAATCCCAATAACACTGCTAAGCCTAGGAATCGAACCCAGGTCGCTACGTAGCATTCACGCTTACGACTACTAACTACCTTTAAAAAATAATACCATGTAGAAGCTAGTTAACATCATTTTGAATACTTACCTAAATAGGTACATACTATTTTAATCCAACTTTTAAGCTAAGTCAAAGTCAAAATGTTTTTCAATTAGACCACTAAAATTATGTACTTTTGAAAAGTCAAAACTAAGACGATGCACGGTTAAGAGAGAGTCTTAAGATTCACAATTTACGAAAATTTTTACTTAAGCCTCTTGCAATACCTTGAGCACATTCTTAGAAGCTTTTCAGTCTGTCATGAATAAATTAGTACGTATTACAACTTAGGTACTTACGTATTGCCTTTGATTTACACAGTAACTATCGAGGACTGCCACATTTCTGAAACGTAACAGAATTACGTATGCATTTTGAGTACCTACTTACCTTAAGATCTTTGTCTTCTTAAAAGTCAATCTTCGAATAATATCATGCCATATAATTTTGAAACTTATTGTCATTAATTATGGCTACATATTGAATAATAAAGCAATGCATTTCTTTCCTATCGAGGTATACAGAGCGCAATATTTATTTCATACTAAGTACTGTAGGTACAATCGACAAACTTGTTGGTTGACCGCTTTTCAACATTATTATTATTATGCCCGTAAGCAGCCTGTATTGAAAAATCTTGCTTAGGATATTAATTTATAATACTAACACTATATATGGGTTAACCGAAATAAATGCTTATTATTAGTATTAACTACAAACATATTTTCTTACAAGCTAACCTTTTATGGCAAACATAGTAAAGTATTATGAGTGGACCAACAAAATGTTATAAAACGTTTATTGCAAATAAAATCCGAAAGTACAAAATTTTCGGGTCAGTCAAAGTCGGTCTTATCCAAGTTTTGCATAGACACACATATTTTTATATGTTCCAGTAAAGATAAGTGTAATAAAATGAAATAGGCACTTAAATACTTTTTAGTAAAGAATCACACTCAAAGCATTAGTATGAAAATACTTGGGTGAACCCTGACCGACTTCGATGTATGTACGATTAAATTTTTTTCACAACTTTTTAAATAAAATGTTGGTATAGATATAATATGTTACTTTTTCTTTATTGTTTCATAAACATAAAAATTCAGAAGTGTAGACACAAGCAACAACAACACAACTTTCAGAGTTGGCAACAAAAAGGAAAGGGTAGGCATATATTTTGTAGACTGATCTAATAAATATTGAGTATATAAAAATAACTATGCTCCACAGCCACACTCGTGATCACTAGAACAATGAGAGAGTCAAAATGAGGCAAAAATGTTGACTGCAGTTTCTCTACACTCAATATTTTTTTGTTTTTCTATTCCCACGTTAAACTCTGAGTTAAGGTTTGACAGCAATAGGTTCGGCTTTATTACATGGGATTTAAATCACGAGAACGAACTGAGAGTGTACAAAACTTACACCTCCGTCTAATATCCTACAACCTCTTATAAATATTTTTTTTATTATTTTGGGCATAAGCATCAAAAGCATAAGCTTTTGATCTAGTTATTTTGATGATTATTATCAGTTTATTATTCACGGGTTTAGTACTAACCTATTATTTTCATGCCACTAAAGTAAGACATGATGTCGTAAATTTTTATGCCTTCCACAGTAAAATGTGCACTAAGATCAATGTACTCATTATCGTTTGTGTTTATTTTTAGCCAAGGACTATTTACAACGTGCTGGATATTGGCCTTCCCAATGACTAGTACAATAAGCCATCGACGCATAATAGGCGGATTAGTCATCCAGGCATCTTGATTTTAACTGCCCAATTAGTCCCAAGCGCTCCTGTTACGCTGTCCTAGGTTCGATTGCCAGGTAAAAAATGTGTTGAGTTTTCCTATGAGATTCGATTCTCAGAAGCAGCTCGGAGTTTCGATTTGTGTCCGATTAATATTAATAGCAATAACATTTTGCTCGATCTGGAAATCCAGGACCCAAGGACCCAGGACCTCTAGCGTAGCAGTCGCACTTAGGACCACTAGACCAAACAGGCTGTTGAACATGTGAGTTACAGATACATCTATATTAAGGATACTGAAAAGCTCGTAATAGGTAATAGATGTTTTAACACTGCAAATTCATTCAACATACTTATTTTATATGGAGAGCGGTGAAAGGAAACGAAAATGAGGAAAATGCTTCCATTTTCCACGTTAACGCTAAATAAATCAAACCGTTTGATTTACAATCAGGAAAATTTCCGCGGATTTCCCAAGAGTTTTTTTTTCTTATCGGAAAAAGCAAATAGTTGCCACTATGTTACAATTTAATAGACGTTTTATTCAGTAGGTTGGAATATTGAGCGTGATATTACTTTAAAAATACTGATGATATTTCTTTGCTTAAAGTTGTGCTTAAGCAATCCCTATTGCCAGTGTAAGGCCGTATATAGACACGATGAGTGTATACTAGAATGCCTCATTAGTGTAGTGGTCCAAAGCGCGACTGCTACGCTAGAGGTCCTGGGCTCGATCCCTAGGTCCAGCAAAGTGATATTGGGTTTTTCTATGAAATTCTTGGTAGCAGCTTGGAGTCTGGATTTGTACCTGGAAGCTTGCCCCCTATTACATGGGACTTAAACATACCGGGGAACTGTAGATATAATTATTATATCATCATATTATATTATCTGTGCATCTGCCTAACCCTTCGGGGAATACAGGCGTGATGGTATGTAATGTTATGAGTGTACAAGCAGCTTTATACTATGGGTTTTGTCTGTACGGATTTAATCGCTATGTTTTTTTTTAATTTAACATAATCATGATAAACTACACCTGCCACAATATAATAGGTCAAGTTGGACAGGTGTCGGCATATTCTGTACCCAAAGAGTCGGTTGCTAAAAAATGAAATGCTATTCTTGGAACATTTTAGTTGATTTTTTATTGATTGAAGCTTCATTATAACATATTGTTTTTAATTATGTTAAATAAATCACTGTTAATTTAGCAACAAAACATTGACATTTTGATAAACATACATAATATGTCATTGAGACATTGACCCCTAGTACAGTTTGATAAACCAAACAGTTAACATAAGTATGAATAGGCCCTTGATGAATGTTACTCATCAACTTGATGTCGCTTACGGCACATGCCTACTTGTAATTAAATATAATCGGTCAAGTGCGAAATTAAATGAAATTACGTTTATTTCTGTAATTATAGGTCTTTAGAGACATTCTTACTAAATAAATAATTTATATTGTTTCATATTTATTTTACTCGTTAGATAATTATCCAATATGTGGTATTAAATAACTGTCTCCCATTGTCACTCTTGGATGGTATTCAGTTCTACTAAAACCAATACTGCCCTTGTAATAGCAAATGCAGTACTTGCATAATGGCGGTTTTAAGAAAAACAAAAAGGAACAAACAATATCAGATAATTTCACACGAAATGCTCTATTTTTCTTTATTATTTCAATATGTTCTAGCCATGCGAAAAAATCCTACGTGTGTCTATACGTCCATATGTCATTTTTGAAAAAAAAAACGGAATACCGTAAAACAGTTTTACTTTTTTTACTCGTTTACTTTTTTACAGTTTTTATAAGTAAACAAGAAAAAAGGCTTTTTTGCGCTTTTAATATAGTTACTAACAAAACTAATTTGAACATTAAATGGTCTCTAAAACTGCTTGTCTTTAATACAGACAGCTTGGTGAATGATCTTCTAAAACTTTGGGGTTTATCTTTTTACTTAGAGAACTCTATTAAGCGTTCACTATTCATTACTAAAGCCGTGTCTCGGATGGCATAGATTGTTGGGCCTAATGTGTTTATTGACCCTAATGCTTTTAAGTTTTCAGTTCTTTAGAATCTTTTTATGTGTAAATAACGGCATGATGTTACTAATTGATTATGTATAATAAAAGTAGAAATTTAATAATCAAACGAATCACTATTGGCAAGAGAATTTATTTTTAAACTTTTTTTTTGTAGGTTTTAGCAGTAAAATAAATATAAGGTTAGAGCTAAAGCAAGAAAGAAGATTCTGGTACTTAAATACCATATAATTCTAACCTAGTCTCAATGTAACACAATTGTCGAATGGTAGTCTTCTAAATTACCAATCAACGTGAATTTTATATTTTATATTTGTATATTTTATATTAATTTTATATTTGTAATAAAATAACAAAACTGATTCACGGAAAAATCATCAAATGTAAATATTGAGATTAGATTGGTATTATATTTTGAAAAATTACCAGAAAAAGTACCAGAGTTACTCTTAATCTAACTTGATAAAAATCTGCAATCGTTCATTAGCTTCACAGGCTTTGTCAGACGGATATGACGAAGACTTCGGCAAAGTAAACGTTTTAGCTAGGTAAGTGAAAAACAGACAAGTGTTCAGTAAATAGGCATTATCTCTGCCCTGACCGGCTCATATGTTAATTTGATAGGCACCTACGTACGTTGTATCGATAAGATAATCATGTCTGTTGCATTGACGAATGTGTATCGAAAGTGTCACGGCGAATTCCATAGACTGTCTATCTAGAGTTAAAAGCTTCAGGCTTTCCTTTGTAACCTAGTGATTTTACGATAAAAATGTTGGTCCTTCGGTACGGAAAGTAAAAAGTTGGGTACCTTTTTTGACATAACAACACCAAGTTGGTGGCTATTATGCTCACCGACATGTTCTAAACATGGCTATTATGGCTATTACGTCTACTTGGGTATCAGAAAAACTAAATTGCTCGCCATGGATAATGCAGGGTCCTTGGCCTCTATCTATCTTTTAATTTTTGTTCATGCTAAAATTAGTGTAGCACCAGAATTTTGTATGCAATACAACTATTAATAAAATTAAACTAGTATAAAAATAGAAAAGAAATATCTACTCTATACTGTTGAATATCCAGTACCTAAAGGTTCGACTATTTTAGATAAATTTATCTTTATTAGTCGTAAAAAGGTTCTTTCTTAAACAGGTGGCTATTTCATCGCATATGGTCTTTATACCTTGGCCTCACATATCATTAAACTTGTAAGTTTCTCCAATATTTTTTACGACTCCATGTTATACACTAAAACTTTGCTCATTTTCTGAATGCATTTTACGCGTTCATATCAAGAAAATGGGCTATAAAAATACGAAATTTGTTCAAAATTGCAATGAAATGGTCCTTTGGAAAACGATGATAAAGGCAAGATGCTGTTGTTTATTTGTACGTGAAGTGGAGGTTGAGGTAAAGTGAAACTTTTTCGTTTACCGAGTATAATTCTGTAAGGTCTAACAATAAAGTTGTCGCGTTACGTTAACAAAAGTATGTAGTATTGTTGGCTGTCGGAATTCCTGAATAGTTGGGTAATAAGTAAGTAAATAAGAAAATTCACGTAAGCAAAGAGTGATTTGCAACAAGAAAATTTATTGTTTTATCATGGATATAATTGTATTCTTTTATTACTTTCAACTTTTTAATATTGGTTGGAAATATATACTTATAGATCATTATATTAATATGGAAGCTATAGTCTGTCAGTTTATAGAGAACGCAATTTGTTAACTAAATTACTGTTTAATGTACTTATTTGTAACTAGCATCTTCCCGCGACTTCGTCTGCGTGGAGTTCAGAATTGGGTCCGACTTGGATAAAAAACATAATAGGTTGTGCTATTTCAGACTATAATTTATGTCTGTGCCTAATTTCACCCAGATCCGTTCAGCCGTTCTGGTGTGATTGAGTAACAAACATCGATACAAATTTTCGCATTTATAATAAGTAGTTTGGACTTTTGGATGTTTGACTTAATCACACCAGAACGGTTCAAGGTTTGTCAACGTGCTATGGAGCGCAGTATGTTAGGTGGTAAATTAACAGATCACGTTCGAAACACTACACTGCGCTCCAAAACACAAATTATTGACGTGGCTCAAAGGGCTTCACGATTTAAATGGGACTGGGCAGGACATGTCTGTCGCATGCCCAACGAGCTGTGGGCCCGGAAAGCTCAGGATTGGTGCCCTGAAACAGCGATACGGGGTCGCGGCAGACCACGAAGTAGATGGCGGGATGAACTGGATGTCTTCCTTGAGAATTGGAAAAAAGTAGCGCACAATCGCAACCGTTGGAAGGAATGGAGGGAGGCCTTTGCCCAGCAGTAGGACAGCACGGGCTAATAATAAATAATAATAAGTAGTAAGATATTCCATATTGAGCCTGTGGTTAGCGTACCAAGTAATATCAGCCTCGTGCTTTTACTTATCTCCAACACAAAGCCACCCAGACATGACATATTGCGGTTAATATCTCATTAAAGAAAAGAAAAACCGACTGCAAGATCCACCTTTTGATTGGAGAATGAAAGATTTGTGGTGTATCTACATCCGTCTATCTACTATCTACAACCATCCATCCGTTATGTACTTTACATAACGGATGGTCAGAAACCAACCAAAATGTGAAACCAATTCAAAAGTAGATGGTGATTCAAAGGTAGAAAGAGCGGTGTGGAGCTCGGGTGGCCAAAGGATTTTAGATCGGAAAATTTTGTCGGAATGATAGATTGAGGAACAGTGTTATAAGACAACGTTGCCGACTGAAAGATGATGAAGTGACACATATTGAAAACAATATGCTGAGAGGGTTTGGACATGTTGAAACAATGAATAAAAGACGATTAGCGAAAGGAATTTGTAAGGCGAATGTCAGTGGCAGCATCGTTTTAGGTCCCCCTAGAAAGATATACGCCTATCTTATTAGCGAAATCCTTCAAAAGGTCAGGTCTATGCGTAGTACTCGCAACTGGCGTGTAAATATGAAGATGTATGAATGTGGAAGAAGCAAAAGAATTATGCAAGAATCGTAGCAAGTGGCAGTCTATAGTTTCTGCCTACCCCTGCGAGAGAAATGCGTGAGTATGTAATTTTTAATAGAATTTCATGAGATAAAATATAATAAAAGCCCATTAATCTATAATAGTCTTTATATCGTTAAACACTTATTTCTAATATTGATAAAGATTAGGTGTCATAATTATACAGTATATTACGCTATTTTTCGTAGCGCGGAAAATCTCCTCGGATCCTCTGCCACGGTATGTGTTGTTTTTCTACAAAAAGTTATTTCTATACTCAGCAAAATTGTCTCGTTGAGTTCTTATAGGGACATTTATACCACTTTATGAAGTCGATGAACTGCGCAATAGGTTTGATCTCCTAGTACCTACTTCTCTAAAAGTTAACGACATGTAACCGAAATACGAGCAGTGAGTGGATATTTGCGAAAACATTGTAGCTGTTAGTAATTGTAACATTGAGACGTCCAACAACTTCGTCTACCCGTGACCATGGATGCTGTAAAGGATCCGAAACATCGGGAATCAAATAATATCAATACAACGCGATAAAATTCGTAAAAAGTAGTTTTATTTCAATGCAAAGAATATTTTTTTGTCTGATACGTTCCTAGTATGGTCATGGTATGAGACGGCTAAGTGGGCAGACTCCTTTAGGCTCAACTCGCACCGAAAATGGCAGCGCACGCGGCGTGCTATTACCCAGCATTTTTAACTTATTCTTTGATATGTTTTTTATTGATTAAGTCGGCAAACGAGCTGATGATCCACCAGTAAGTAGTTATCGTCGCCCATGAATACCTGCAATACCAGAGGAGTTGCTGATGCATGAGCCTCTACGGACTACGGACTGCCAGAGCCGCGGCAACCGAGAGGAACTGGCTCTTACGTGCATAATTCGAATCACACAACAAGGTGCTTTACGACAGACTCTGATGTGGTCGCCAGCCAGTCAAACCCCAAGAGGTCGTACCACCGAGCTAGTCAGATATTTTCACGCCTTACGGGATGCCTATCTGAAAGGCAGTGACGAATAGTATTTTAACCCGTCCCCACACGGGGTAGGTACTACGAGTATAAATAAATAGAATCGCTGGCAATTATTAGCTCATAATTTATTACATTAATTGACGTCTCTGAGACAGTTAGTTATTATTCTTTACCCTTACCCTAAACGTAAAGTTATGCTACCATAATATCGGAACGAAATTTAGACATAGGTTCGAATTTCGATATATCAGGCGAAATGTCAATCGAATTCTCTCTGAATCTAAGTCTAACTAAAACTTTCTATCAAACAATTATTACACCCGAACCAATTATGATTGTAGGGTTGTCACAGTGTCACACACAGATGTATTTTCAAAAGACTTCAAAAGGTTATCAAGGTCTTCAGAAAATATTCGCAGTTCACACACGTCGGACCTGTCAGATCTATTCTCTGGGGATTTATCTTTCTTCGTCCCTATCTCGACCATCTCTTTGAAACTAGGATATATCACTGAACAGATTAATGGTAGTGGAAGTTCAAAGTACTCGTTTTTTGTATGGCGATTCCATAAATTGCGACGACATAATTTTTTTAGTGTTCGTGTTGATATTATCTTTATAAATACTAGCTGTGTTTTTGGCGTTGCTCGGAGTTATTGAAGACTTTTACTTAGGCATACTCGTATTAGTAATCGTAGTATTTTAAATAAACTACCTTTTTCGTGACATCAGTTTGTTTCAACAAGCAGTTAAAATTAACTTTTTTGATATAGAGTAACTATAACAATAAAAAAAACATTGAAATCTGTTCAGCGAAGATATCGGGTAGGTAACATACATATGAAAAAAAATAAGCCACTTTTTTAAGACAGTAAAATGAGTTTTCTTTTTAATTATTCTATCACATTTTAAATTAAATCAAGTACCTACTTAGTTTTTATTCGCGTAAGTGAAGCGCCCAAGAAGTGCAAGAACAACAACAAAAAAAAAGGTTTTGAATTGTCTGTCATTTGTGACTTGGAGGGTAAAGCCCCCAAGTTAAAATCCGTCAGCTTTGATATTCGCGGAGGTAAGCGTCAGAAATCAGTAGGTACCTACGTTGAATCTAGTAAAAAATATATTTTTCTTCTATTTACTGAAGTGACAGCTACAGCGTTACATAAGCTCTAAAAAAATATATCGCTTACACTTACGTCTGTATCAGTTGAGGTTATGGACCATAAAAGTCACAAACTACAGACTTTTTATCAACTCTGAAGTTAGGCATTTTATCATGATTATTATGAGTATATGTACCTACGAGAAATTTATTGGATTATAGATCTGTTATTCTATATATATAAAAAAAGATAACCTGACTGACTGACTGACGTATCAACGTACAGCTGAAACTATAGGAGCTAGATCCCTCAAAGTTTGCATACTGGTTCCTTTTGCACTGTACACGAGCAAAAAGAAAGGATTTTTGGAAATTCAATCCCTTAGGTGGTGAAAAGGGGGGGTGAAATTTGTTTGTTTTCTTCCTTATACATTAGATTAACACATTTTATGATATGAAACCTCTATGGTGTAGGTACAGTGGGCACAGTATATTTTAGAAACGAAAATTACCTTAGTACGCAGGCAAAGCTGCGTACTGGAACTCTAGTTGATACATAATATATCATGTATTTTAAGCGGGCATTGATGTAAATATTTTATTGTTACAATCTGACCTGTCTCATTGGTCTAGTGGTTCCAAGCGTGACTACTATGCTAGGCGTCCTGGGTTCGATCCCAAGTCGAGCAAAGTGTTATTGGGTTTTTCTACGAAATTTTCAATAGCAGCTCGGAGTCTAGATTTGTGCCCGGTTAATATGCTCGCCCCTATTACATGGGACCTAAACATACGGGTGAACTGTGGGTGTGCATTATTTATACTACATTATCTACTAAGTTGTTAAGCTTGAACATAAACATGTACTTGTAACGATTACTTATGTAGCACGGTATAATTAAGCGCAGTTATCCGCATGACTTAGCTGTCGGTAAATATTAAGATTATGTTAACTTGTACCTTAAGCATGTAGGGACTTAATTAACCGATAATTTGTTATTATAAACTGTCTCATTAGCCTAGTGGTCCTGAGCGCTAGTGATATGCTTGAAGTCCTGGGTTCGATACCCAGGTCGAGCAGTGTTATTGGTACTATTTTGTTATAAGTATGCCTCAGGCTAACCCTTTGAATTATTTTAGTGTTGGATGCCTTATATTAAACTACAGGGTATTTTTTATATAAAAGCTTACTAGCAATTTGGGGTCGCACATTACTAGTATTCTTGTTAACCCCTTGTGCTAAGCTTTAAGCTTGTGGGTGGGTTCACGTCGGTAGTGCAATGGGTGGGCTTCGAACCGGCAACCATATGATATGGAATTTCATATAAAAACATAACAATGCTGCTCGACATGGAACCCAGGACCTCTAGCGTAACAGTCGCACTTGGGACCACCAGACTAATGAGGGAAAATGAAAATAATTCTATTTATTTATCTCTAATCTCCTACTTGTGGGAGAGCCATCCTTCAGCAAGAATGGGCCGGCTCGTCCGGAGTGATATCCGGCCCTCAGAAAACCGGCGTCAAACAACGCTTACGTTGTGTTTCGCCGAGTGAGTGAGGATACCGGAGGCCCAATCCCCTTTCAAAAGGGCGGCAACGCACTTGTGACTCCTTTGGTGTTGCGGGTATCCATGGGTGGCGGTAATCGCTTACCATCAGCCGATGCGTCTGATCGTTTGCCCCCTATCCCATAAAAAAAATAGTATTTACAGTCAGTGTCTTGTAATTATATTCAGAGGATGTATAACCAGTTCGATAGGAAGTTACTAGTTATGCAAATAAATAGCTTATACATGATTTGTCCGAAGCTAACTTGATGATGATTATAACTACCGTTTGCTGCATTGTATTAAAATTAAATCTTTAATAAAAAATGTTGATTAAAAAAATTAAAATACCCGACGTATGGATTATGACGAGCCACCTGGTGGTAGAATAGTCATCATCGCCCATGAACTCTTGCTTCACCAGAGGACTTGCTAATGCGTTACCGACCCTTAAGAGCTCTAGACAAAGGTAACATTACAGAAAGAAATATCATTTTCTTTATACCACTGAGGTGGCAAACAAGCTTAGAGCCCGCTTGATGGTAAGCAGTTACCGTAGCCTATGGATGTTTGTAACACCAGAGGTGTCGCTATAATGACATAGGAACTAGAGATCTTAGATTGCATAAGTGTTAAAAAATGTTTACCCCGTAATAATATAATGCAGACTACCTCATTAGTCTAGTGGTCCGACGAAGCACGACTGCTACACTAGAGGTCCTGGATTCGATCCCCAGGGCGAGCAAAGTGTTATTGGGTTTTTCTATGAAATTCTCAGTAGCAGCTCGGAGTCTGGATTTGTGTCCGGTTAATGGCTATAGGCTCGCCCCCTATAACATGGGACCTAAACATACCGGTGAACTGTGGGTGTACATTAAGTACGCCTTTGCTTAACCCTTCGGGGAATACAGGCGTGATGGTATGTTATGATAAGTGGATATAATGTAATGGTATTTTCTTTAAAGCTAATCTAGTCCTGATTAACCTCATAAGCCTGAGATACAACTATCTGTGGGACCACAAGACCTTAATCCACGAAGACGCAGAGCGTCCGGCTTAAATTAAATGACCCCAATAATGTGAATCAAGTTATTATATAAACTTGCAAAGACTATGTAGAAATAAAGCTGCATAAAATATTGAAATAAAACGAATCTATTTAAATAATAACCATATAAAGCGAAAGTCATAGCAAGTGGTTTTATACCTAGCTACAATTAATAAGTCTGTAGAAAAATCGTGTCTGTAATTGCAAAATAATTGGAAAAAATCAACGGAGGAAACTAATTGAGCGATACGACGGCGAATCAATGCTTTTTAGAATTGTTGTCTGTCTGCATGTATGTCTTGACGGATTTCTATAAAAACCGGTGTGCAAAAAGATGACGAGCGTGGTCAATAGTTTTAAAGCTTTGGTATTTTCTTAGGTAGATATCCTACGCGAGCGAAGCTACTGTCTAATATTCGCGTAAGTGTCAGAATTCATCTTAAAACAAATTCTACCACATAATGTCAACAAATTCGATTACAAAATAAGTCATTGCTATGTTTTTTACAACGCATGGTATATAATTTCGTATTTTATATCATTGAGTAAGTCGGGACGTAAATTAAAAAAGTTTCTCATAACCCATGACTACCTCATTAGTCTAGTGGTCCCAAGTGCGACTGCTACACTAGAGGTCCTGGGTTCGACCCCCAGGTCAAACAAAGTGTTATTGGATTTTTCCATGAAATTCTCATTGGCAGCTCGGAGTCTGTATTTGTGCCCGGCTAATGGCTATAGGCTCGCCCCCTATAACGTGGGACCTAAACATACTGGCGAAATGTGGGTGTACATTAAGTACACCTCTGCTTAAGCCTTCGGGGAATACAGGCGTGATGGTATGCTATGTTCTCATACCTATTAAAACAGAAGTGGTACTTAGCGACAATTCAGGAAGTAGCCGATTTGTAAATAATTATGTATAATCTAGTACAAGCGACACTTACTTGTTGTTTCTTTAACTACATCTTTCTAACCAGCCAACGCTCGCCCACTTCTTAGCACATGCAGGGAAAACCCGTCCTTACAGCCTTGTTAAAATATAATTATAAAACTCGTCAAGCGCGAGTTCGAGTCGGGGTCGAGTCGGGCTGAGTATATTCGTATATTTTATTGACGACACGTTTGGCGTAGCGGCTGAGCGATTGGTTTCTGCGCCACATGTTGTGGGTTCGATCCCCACACGAAGAATATATTTGTAAGTATGGCCTTCAGGTAGTCGTTCCGGGTCTGGGTGTTTGTGTACGTGAGAATTTGTCTTTGTAAACGATACAGTAGCAAATCCTAGTGGGGCACTGATTTTATTTTAGGCTGGATAAAATAAACGGCTTCTGGAGCCAAAGTAACCTAAATATGGTCCCGTTATTTATAAGAGATAGTAAAAATGTTATTATGTAAATCTTTGGAAAAGTCGCTTGCCCTAAGACATTCGCTCTTGTCAAATATAAGGATTGAATCTCACTAAAGCGTCTATGAAAGGAAACTTGGCAAATTTTTGTCCTGACATCACACAAAAGTTGCTGTTTATTTACTCGGTAGAGACTTTTAAAAATAATATACTATATTTACCATCACGTTTGTATTTCCTGAGGGGTTAGGCAGAGATCTACTTACAACAAACTTCGATCTGCTACCATGAACTTCATATACTTTACATTTTTTGTGGGAATCGATCCTAGGACCTCACGTTCAGCAGCTGCACTTCTAACCACTAAACCATTGGCAGTCTGCTTAGCTAAAAAAACAATACTTTCTCTGTGACCTAATTTGATAATCACGCATACAATCTATTTGTATTTCCTTTCGTATTCCTCATCTCTTAATTATATCGTTGACATTATTTATAGACGTATTAAAAGTAATATACTACATAGATACTATCATGCCTGTCTCCTTTAGGGGCTGGCAGAGACTATAGATATCCACCAAATACGGTTCTGGCCCGCTTTTTCGTTTAATCTACGTTCATAAGCTTCCACAATAATTCCTAATAAGTTATTCTGAACGGCTTCTATTTATATATGTAAATGCTAGTAGGTATCCTAAGTCTTTCTTTTATATACTTTACGCGGTTGAACAATTATACAGTGTTCATAATACCTAATTTTATGTCTACACTTTAGAATTAACCTGTTAAAATCTGTAAAACATTTTACAAACGCTGGGTGCATTCTAATGTCCTTAAAAAATTACTTGAGCTTACAAATTTTACCGAGTTTATTTTACATTACTATGCTAATAATGAAATAAATATTCAGAAAAAATAATTTTATAAATATTTTCCCAATTATTTATGACTGGAATGCAATTGTTTTAGAAACAGTAACTAGTAATATTTTCCAATAATAAATAAATAAGAATAAAAAAAATTAAGTAGAAAATAAAGTTTTACAAACATATAAATCAAGATTATTAAAAGATTACAGTTCTTATTAAAAGTACTAATGCTATGAATTCTATTAGAATAAATGAATGATAATAAACAAGGTCTTAATATCGCTCTGTTTAATTAAATCCCGCTGAGAAATCTTCCACTTTTAAGATACTTTGTGTGCGAGCGAAAATAAACTCAAAAGAAAAATTATTGCGGTAGGTAAAGGAAATGCAATGTTTTTTAATGAAAGAATGTTTGTTGACATTCAAAAGAGCCACTTAACCTGGATACGGGACAACGAAACATTCGAAATTTGAATGTAGGAATCAGGCGACCGTTGGGCTTCGTTGATTTTAAAACGCCCTACATCCAATAGTGTAATCTTCCTTAATTGACGGACACGCAACCGTTGCAAAAAGATGGGATAGCATTTGATAGAGTGACGATCCGGGAGCGTTCCTCGTTCATTTCACTTGTCGACTAACTGCGGTTGCGAGCGAACGCGCCCGCTATTGAGCCCTCGCCAATTCCCGCGCTCGGAAACTTTAAATATATATTTTCATATAAGTAAAAATGTTCCAAAGCGACGTGACTTAAACCATTAAAGATTATTGGATATAATTTTTTCAAACAGTTTTTTTGTTCTTTTTTTCAAAAGTGAGAAGTTCTGAAGTTTTTATTTTTTTAATTTGTTTTTTAAGTGAGTTTGAACTGGCAATGTTGCACTGATTTTAAATGTACCCTGCAGTTTTGGAGTCAAGGTGGCAAAGTAAGTAATTATAATTAAGTGTTTAATTTACTAAGAACGTTGCGATATAAACCTTTATGAACAATTTATGTTACCTGAACTCCTTGGATTATAAAGTTGTTGTTATAAGTATGGTGATATTAAAATGCACTTAGGAAATAAGGAAACAAAAGATAATAATTATTCTGACTTAAAAATAATTTGTAGATTGTAAAATATATGTAAGTACTTGGCCGTTTTCTTTATCGTCTTAGCGTGTGCATACTCATTACTAATTGTTTTACTATTGTGTCTGCTAATAAAAAAAAAAGATTTTATTCCCGAACTAATATCAAAAATAAAATAAAATTTTTAAAAATAATTTATAAATTGTTTACGATAAAATAAACTTTGAGAAAACTTTCATTTAAAATAAACACGTCTTATTGAGCGCTCGTAAAATTACTTTTATATTTATGGATTAATAAGTGTGTTACTGCCTTTTATTTGTGTTTTTCTCATTTTATTTTTATTTATTGTCGCTTTAATGCTTAGTTATGAGTTTCTTCAAGTTTAAGCACGAAGTTCGGTAAAGTAATAAGTTAATTCTCTCTTTGACACATTCTTGTTAGTTGGAGAAACTTTAGTTGTAGGAGTGATTATAATTAATGTCTCTTAGTTTGTTCCTACTTGGTTATTATTAATTAAAATAAAACTACTTTTACGGATTTTATCGCGTTGTATTGATATTATTTAATTCCCGACGTTTTGGATCCTTTACAGCATACAGGTCACGGGTGTCTAATATTCGCGCAAGTGTCCGAAACCAGTATATTATTAATGTGACTCTTTTTATAGTAAATAAGTGCGTAAAGTTAGAAAAAATTAAATAAATATTATATGTTTTTTAATCTGTTATAATTAAATATCTTTGTATTCACAAATTAATATTCTAGATTTAAGCAGTTACATCCATTTTTGCATTTTATCATTAAATAATGACAAATATGATCATGACTGCCTTATTAGTCTAGTCGTCCCAAGTGCGATTGCTACACTTGAGGTCCTGGATTCGATCCCCAGGTCGAGCAAAGTGTTATTGAATTTTTCTATGAAATTCTCAGTAGTAGTTCGGTTAATTGTAATAGGCTCGCCCCCTATTACATGGGACCTAAACATACCAGGCGAACTGTGGGTGTACATTAGTACGCCTCTGCCTAACCTTTCGGGGAGTACAGGCGTGATGGTATGTTAATGACAAATAGTAACAAAATGTAATAATTGAAATGGTTCGACACGCTCGCGCTACTGTTATTTGTACATAGTAACAATAGTTTATGAAGAAACATAGATAAATCTTTTATTGTTTGATAAAAATATTTATCTATCTTAAAAAATAACAATATTCTAACCAAATTGTTGCGTTTTAATATTTTTTTGTGAATAAATAGGTACTTACTATTGCCGTGATTAATGATAGATACTAACCTACAGCAAACATTTTTTAGTAAGAAATTGATTGAAAAATCGCTAATCATTTTTAAGACAATCACGTCTCGAGTAATTAATTAGGTGTCAACAACATCAGAACCTTGTTATTTTTCATCAGTTACTTGATGGATTTAAAAACTTGCAAAACTTGTTAAATGCATTTATTTAAACTAAGCAGTAGGTGTTTTCAACTGTTACGCAAAATATACTGGGTTGAATTCCTAGGTCCAGAAAATTATAAGCGTTTATTGGGTTTGACATAACATACATACGCCTGTACCTATTCCCCGAAGGTTTAGGCAGAGGTGTACTAATGTATACCCACAGTTCGCCGGTATGTTTAGGTCCCATGGCCACAAATTCCAAACTCAGAGGTGCCACTGAGAATGTCTTAGAAAACATTTTGCTCGACCTGGGAATCGAACCCAGGACCTCTAGCGTAGCACTAGACCAACGAGAGAGTTTTGGGTTTTTCTAAAAAAAAACTAAGAAGAAGCGATCTGAGAAGAGTTTGGATTTGTGCTCGGTAATCTAGCCTCCTATTACATGAGAGCTAAACACACTGGCGAACTATGGGTCTACACTAATACACCTCTGCCTAACCCTTCGGGGAGTACAGGCGTGAAAATATATTACGTTATATTCTAGCTTTATTCCGTGGTGATTTTGTTTTTCCCAACCCCTTGGAATATTTCCTAAATCCTACTTTAGAGTATGCCTACGAAACCTACAATTTAGTTTTATAGTGTGGAATATCCATAAAGATCCCTATACATCGTCCGCCGCCCGGGGACGGGGCGTGTTGGACTCGTACCGTCTTATTACAAAAAAATGCGTAAGTCTTGGCTTAAACCCGGACTTACTGATCTTGGATTGTTACGGTACTAATGTTAATACCAGGACCAATATGAGTGCTTATTACAAAACCCAGACTATCCGAGGATCAGTTAAACCGTAGTTCGTCTTAAGGACTAAATAAAATCCACAGATAATATGTAAAAAATTACAATCTTTCATTCGTTCATTCAGGCTTCATTCCAAGCAACGTTCCGTTTTTCTAAATATTGATAGTATCTTAACATTTGAAATACTTTAATAATTATTTATTAATACAAATATATATCATAAATAGTTTTTTGTTTATATTGCAATTTACTGAGCAAGCACAGTTTATATTGTTGATGACCTTTTTATAATCAAGTTGTTATATTTTGCAACAACTCTGAGTGAAACGGAACGAAATTAAAATTTCATTCGCGCGCATTATTTGAAACGTCATTATTGTTGTTGCGTCCTTTATCAATAACTAAGTTCTTGATAATTATTCACCATTGTACATTGTCAGTAATTCAGTATAAATAATAGTGACAAATAACATGGAACAACAAAAGAAAAAAAGGGGTGAAAATCCGAATCGCTTTGTAAATCTGTATTTATACCGAAAATCTTCGTCACTCAAATCAAAAGGATTTATACGATTACGACGTCTTACAGATCGCCGAAACATCTCTAACATATCTAAATCTTCTAAATCCATCATATGGTAATATCCATTTACAAAAATTTTTACTTAGAAATACACAAGATACTAACTAAGCTAACCTCAAAAATAAAGTAATGTCAAAGTTAGTCTATACTTAAACTAGGGGTCTCAGTGGTTTAACTTTGGTACCAGAGATAGTCCATGCTTTGGTGTTAAACTGTGTTTTATAATAGAGTTTTATTTAGTCCAGGTTTAATCCTAGAACTAAAGCCAGTACTAAAGATAGTCTGTGTTTTGGAATAAGGCCGGTACAGACTAATAACGGCACTTTTCTTCTCTTGCCTTATGGTTGGGGCCTTGTGAGACTTAAAGAATCTACCTTTATTATACCTGAGGTGGCAAACAAGCTTACTTACGGCATGCCTGGTGGTTAACAGTTAGCGTAGCTTATGGACGTTTGCAACACCAGAGGTGTCACTCGCGCGTTGCCGACCCTGTAAAAACTATTCACTCCTTTTTTTAAGGACCCCATGCTGTAGTCTTTTGGGAAAACCTCGGCAGGTAACTCATTCCACAGCCTGATTGTACGAGGGATAAAGTTCCTCTGGGACTGTACAGTACACAATGGTAGTGGTGCCTTTGATTTGATCGGATCTTTTAATTTCGCCACCGACTTCCGAAACTGATTCGCACAAGCCATTATTTTTTATGATTTTGAAGACGGTTTTACTTTTCCTTAAAAGTTATTTTATTTCAACATTTTTAGTAGCAAGTAAAATTTTACGTTTACCTAGACGACGTTATCATTTTATCATTTAGGTGCTCGGTCGTTACGTGTTATTGTCATTTTGTGATCAAATCTTGACCAAATTTTTAGGAGACAACTTTCAAGTATGACATATTGATTTTTTTTTATCAAAATGTCATACTTGAAAGTTGTCTCCTAAAAATTTGGTCAAGATTTGATCAATCAATCAGCAAAATCGGTTCATAATTGACGGAATAATTGCGTAACAAACATACAGCCGAATTGAGAGCCTCTTCCTTTTAACTATCTTTTTGTGTTTTTTTTGCATTTTCCATGCTAAGATTATAAAGATATTGTAGTGAAGGAAAAATTCAATCGCGGGCAGGATTTTAACCTGCGTCTTCTGGTTAGATACCAGTTCGAATCATGCCCGCGATTGAATTTTTCCTTCACTAAAATAATCTCCTCCTTTTTGATGTCGGTTATAAAGAGGGTTGTATTTTGGACTCATACCGACTAAAAACCATACTTACTTTTCTCTAAGTACCCTATAGTCATGGAGATGGGATTCTAACATTCGTCACGACCGTGACAGGCCATTTTACCCCCTGTAGGTACATAATAGCAAACTTAATAAATAAATTGTCGGTTGCCAATGTAATAATCAACCTATTACATATCTATGATGTGAATCTTTGGCAAACTGAGAATGTAGTACCTACTAAAGTTTGTGTTCAAACTATCGCACATTTACCAATGAACCTTGTAACTTGTAATGCCTTGCGGCTTCACGCATCTTGAGCCCACGATCATTGTAGGTTCCAGGAACATAGAACGCTGTAACGATAAGTTTAATTTAACATCGATAATTAGGATCAACTTTGTTTCATGTTAAAGGTTTCCTGTGAAGTTTATCATAAAGTATAAACATACTATGAACAATTATTAATTCATAACAGCAGACAGACAGACACATCAGCATTTATAGATACCTATAATAACATTGTAACAGCCCGATATATGTACATTATAGATATTAAAGAAAAACGAATATGGGGAGTCTTTATTAGAGCAACAGAAGCCGAAATATCAATTTTTAGAATTTTTGTTTGTCTGTCTGTATGTTTGTACGTGCATCACGTAAAAACTACTGCAAACTGCGGGCATCAGACTATTATTGTATAAAATACTAGTTGCTGTTGCCCGCAGTTTCACTCACGTCTCAAAAAGATTAACATACTATTAGTTCGATTCTAGGCAGCGTATTAAATGAAACATTCACCAGATTTTAACGGTGAAACCTGCATTCAATTCCGTGCAGTAGTTAGTATAGTATTATTAATTATTCCACAAAAGAATTCTAAATAAATATAAAATTAAAACCGGATACGGAAATCTCCTTTTTGAGACTATAATTTCTTTTCACTGATTTGAATCATTTTTTCTGAACTGAGACAAATTAAATGTGCCTGCCTCATTTTCGAGCCAAATAGATATAATACTTACAGCTAATTTTTTAGCCAAATAGAATCTACCTACACCTATACTACTACTCTTTTTTTTTGTATCAAACTCCATCATAATAACTAGACGGACAAGTCCTGAATCGCGCAAGTGAAGTTTGCAACGTAACTTGGATAGATACAACCGCCCGACAGCAACTGTTGGGCTGTGGCTCGCCGGGCAAAACACCCGCCCGGTTGAAGGATCCTCTCTTTGCAGTGAGGGGCAACACTCCTCGCCCCTCCGCATCTGTGTGAGCAGTTAAAATCTAGTAATACCCGCCGCTGTTAAGGCGAAGGTTATGTCGAACACTTACAGATTAGAAGTATACATTCCTCCCTATAGCCACGGTCGGGGCCACAGTATAAATACTTTTAAAAGCTACGGAATAAATGATCATTCTATAGAAGTACATCCGTGTACGTAAGAGAAAAGTAAACAGAAAATAGAATTGTTTACTTCGCAAAAATTTTCTTCTTCATGTTTAGCTATTCTTGAAAACTAAATTTACATGCTGGATAATATATTTGCTCTATGGATAGCTACCTAAGAGTGATGTTAGATAGAATTTATATTGATGGATGCTACTTTGGAAATGCATTTTTAAAATTCCAATAAAAATTTTAATGCGGATAATGTGTGTATATTTTAAGTATTGGATATATTGTCATACAATGATCCCGATTTTATAAGAAAATCTGGTTGACACAACACTCCAGCAAGAACGACTTATGGGTAACTCGATATAAGATTTCTATCCGCGATGTCACATTTATCGTATTATGTATATATATATAAAGACGATAAAAAGACGACGATATATAATACGAAGATACATATTATATATATGTCTTTGATTGAACTGTAAAGACAGACAGAGCTACGTGGCTAAGGGGGACGAGAGGCCTTTGCCCAGGAGTGGGAATAAACGGACTACAAAACAAATGTATCTAGTGAAAGCTCGTTTCTTATGTAAATTGTCTGGTTGAGGTTTGTATATATTCTACGGCTTAATCCCTTGTGGTTTGCGGGTGGCTTGTTTAGGGGGTTCGTTACCCGACCAGATAATGGCTCAAGAAGGTGGTGCGGTTACCCTACGCACCTTGGGGAAGAATTTGAGGTAAGGCTTCAGATAAAATTCGTCCGTGATGGGGCCCAGCGATTGTGCTAGATCACAGCCTATCGGGGTAGTGTTTATTGTATTCACGAGTCCTATGTACGGTGAGTAAAAAAAAGACGAGTATCAAATATGAAACGACTTTTTTTTTAAGTTTACGTGGGTCACACATTCTAGTATTCTTGTTAAACCCTCGTGCTAAGCTAAATGCTTGTGTTACGAGTGGGTTCACGTCGGTAGTGCAATGGGTGGGTTTCGAACCGGCAACCACGTGATCGCAAGTCCGACGCCTTAGCCATTAGGCTACCGCCGCTGCCGCCGCACTGATTGATTTTACAGAAATTAGGTTTTTTCAGTTTTCTAAACCGCAACAAAGGTAAACTTTAGTACTTAATTTTTCATAAGCTAGACCGATTGGGCACGTGGAAGTTCTACTCCCACCCTTCTAATACCAAACTCTCTTAATCAAAGTAAAAACGGACGGTAGATGTCCGTTTTTGCAATCCTTTTACACACTGTACCATAGTCTAAAGGAGAAAGTACGGTCGGTAGAAATGTCCCTATCACTGTAACAGACTTTTTGTTTGTTATAAATATCCGACCTTGGTTTAATAAGACGTCGATCTATGCCTTAGGTTGTACATAATTAATATATATAATGTCGTTGAGTATTTATAAATAAACACATCAATAATTAATTCATTCGTACATTTTACAGTAATTGTTTTATTATTATACAGAGCCAATTAGGTCTCAGGTGTTGGATTTCCCTGTGAAACTTTAGTTTATTTATGAATATCATAATTATCTTTTTGTGATTTTTTTTTGCATTTTCCATGCTAAGATTATAAAGTTATTTTAGTAAAGGAAAAATTCAATCGCGGGTAGGATTCGAAAACGTCACCTAATGACGTAAACTCAGAATGTGAAGGCAAATTTCAATCAGGCGGGTGGGGTTCGCGGTGGCTTAGCGGTCAGAGCGTCTGGTGTATCAAACCAGAAGACGCAGGTTCGAATCCTGCCCGCGATTGAATTTTTCCTTTACTAAAATAACTTAATATCATAATTGTTTATTTGTTGTACAAATTAATATAACCTCGGTTCATAATTTCTTTGATATTCAACGAGACGTGAGCGTGGAAATTATTCAACCTTAGTCTAACAGCTAACGCAGTCAGACGTAAATTAAGTTAAATTAATCATTGTTGGGTACCTAATAATAGTCGCTAATAATTAAATGGTAGTCTATAGTTTCTGCCTACCCGTGTGGGAGAAAGGCGTGAGTGTATGTATGTATGTATGTAATAAGTAAATTAAAATTTAAAGAATCCCCCGACACAAAAATCTTTAAAAAGTAAAAATAGAATTATCTAAATATTGTCTATTTACGTTTAAATATATGTAGAATATTTTAATCCAAGTGTCGTTGTGTCGGGGGACCGCTCATATGCTCGTCCAAATGCATCGTTTGAGCTTAAACACAACCTAGATTCCGTACACCGTTGAGGAGTTCTTCTTTCGGTTTGGGTATGCTGAGAGATTTTGTAATATCATTGATAAATTGGTAACATTGGTTTTCAAATTTCGAATCGATCAAACCTTTGGAAGTTGTTTATATCTCTTCATCAAGTTAAAAGGTGTTGATCTTCAAACGACTGAACAGATTTTTTTTAAACAAAGCTCTCGACTAACACACCTATCAAACAAAAAAAATATCAAAATCGGTTCACCCAATCAGGCGCTACGATGCAACAGACAGACACACAGATACAGATACACACTACTAACGTATAACACCTCTCTTTTTCGTTGGGGGTTAAAAATAGTTCCATAGGAGTTCGTAATAAGAACTTATTTTTAATTTAAATGTAGGTATTTGTCATATATATTGAGACATTTATATGACATTATATTTTCTCGGTACATTGTGGACAGCAAACCGAGATACATCGGCCATCCTAAGGCCGCTTTACGGTTCCACACAATTGTGCGCCGTGTCTTACTATATGATGATACACGAATCACTGACGACCGTGCCTACACACAACAATCATCAACCGTATCTAGGCGTGGTGTGTGCAAATGGCTTTAGAAAAGAAAGAATAATTACAGATTAATTCATTTCTAAAGCGGCTAGCACAGAGATAATTTATCTTTTTCTATTTTTATTTGTATTTTCCATGCTAAGAGTATCAAGTTATTTTAATGAAGGAAAAATTTGACTGTCGGCAGTATTCGAACCTGCGTCTTCTGGTTAGATACACCAGACACTATGACCAACTGAGCGACCGCGAGTCCCACCCGCCGGGTTGAAATTTGCCACTCTGTACGTAATAAAACTGTTACAACTAAGAAAATTAAAACATAAGTATTTCAATGACACAACTCACACGAGACATATTTCAGAATGAACACAGTACACGGCAAATGTCATTGTGACATAAATTTTATACCATTGAGATAAAGTTTAATTTCTTTAGCAATTGTGATAATTATGATTGAGCAGTCTGTTCGTCCCGATATATTTGATGCCAACTGTTAAAGATGACCCCAACAGTCAATATAGCTGAAAAAAAGATAAGATGACATAAAGCTGTTGTAAGCCCTCATACCTATAGCATATAGTATGAATACTTATGTGGATCGTACTTATGTAAAAGGTCTCTTTTTCCTATCAAATTAATTACCACGGCCTACAATATAACCTTAATAAAAAAATCAACCTGCTATTTTTTAATAGTGTTGTAGAATGTCCAAGCGTTAAATAGAGTAATCAGTGATTTAGTGTTATTAAAATCAAATTATCCGAGAATATACAAAATCGTTTCATCGAGTAAATCAATATTATTTTGTATCGAACATCGCCACTATCAGAGTATTCGGCGATATGTAGGTGTAATTATTGTGACTTGTGACTTCAAAAATGATAAATGAATGTGTGGCCACCATTTCGTTATTTAAATAATAATCGATAACGTTGCGTTATAACATAAATAATTAAATGTTATTTTTAGGTTTTATGCATGCTTATCGCGAGACAATAACGTGTAAGTACCTATTACATAATATTTTTCACGCACCTAGATCAAAATCGGACACATATTTCAAACTACGAGCTGCTACTGAGAATTAAATAGAAAAGCCTCTAGCGTAGTAGTCGCGCTCAGGACTACAAGCTAATAATAACATAACTATACTACAATGAATAGGTATATACATTATGTATAGACTGCTCAGGACAAATTACAGTAATATCGATTTTATTATTGTTACCCACGAGTCAGATCTGACTATATATCAATTTATTTTTAGTCACGATATTATCAGCTTGTTTATTATATTGTACAAATAAAGTTGAATGAGTTGACAGTGAAATGTAAGTACATAATATTATTATAGAGACTTTTAAGAGCATACACGTTATGCATTTGAATGGGTGTTATGTGTGGGGGACGGTCAGCTTTTACTTGCTATGGCAATCCTTTATTACTTTGGCGCTAAACCTCAACCTGTGTTCCGATTTGAAGAGAAATTACTGACAACTGATTGAGGTCTTTAGACGACAAAGCGCTATAGGGTGTTCATACAAATTCACACAGATAATTATGCTACATTCTCATAAAAAAACAGGACAAAACTGAGTAATATTATAATCATGTTTTTTAAAGGAATGTCTACGGAGTTTTTATCAACTCCCTCAACTATATTTTTAAATTTATGTTTATTTGTGAATAGTATTTGGTATTAATACAATGCTAAACATTCTTCCTCTTTTGTCCGGTTTACCGAGCGATGAAGGTTTGAATCCTACCTGAGGTCAACATTTTTCGTACACAATTTTTTTTTTGTTTTAACTTACTGGCAATGTGGGTCGCACACGACTAGTATTCTTGTTAACCCCTCGTGCTAAGCTAAATGCTCGTGTTACGAGTGGGTTCACGTCGGTAGTGCAATGGGTGGGTTTCGAACCGGCAACCACATGATCACAAGTCCGACGCCCTAGCCATTAGGCTACGGCCGCTTATTTTAATTGACTCTGAATATACAGTATTTATAACGGCAGCAATTTCACTTCTGATCCAAGATGTTTATAATGTAGCAGTCTCGCTACATTAGGTAAGCTGGTCAGGGTGAAGTGGTAGCGAAATTTTCCTTATTCTTCATAATTAATGTTCATAAACGTTGTCATCTTTGAGATTGTTTTGTTTTGTAGAATAGCCACTTAATGTTGCCATCTAAACACAATTTTAGCACTGGTTTAGATGCCAGAACTAGATTGTACCTTTAATTTTGTTTATGAAATTAGAATTGTCAAGATGTTGTGGCTTTGTTTGTTATATATATATAGGTATAGTTTTTATCTATACCTATGTTAGTACATAGGTATAGATAAAAACTAACAAATAAAGACCCCGTAGTAGTAGTCTACTACGGGGTCTTCATTAGAGCTACAGAAGCCAAAATAACAATTTTTAGAATTATTGTCTGTCTGTCTGCCTGTATGGTTGTACGCGCATCACGACGAGCAAAAACTATTGCACGGGATTGAAAGCAGTTTTCCCCGATATATTGCTAAAGGACTAACTTAAAATCTGGTGGATATTTCAACTTGATATCATGCCTAGAATCAGACTTATAGTATGTTAATCTTTTTGCGACCTGAGTGAAACTGCAGGCAACATGTAGCTTTTACTAAAATAATAAAATATATGGAAATGGTAATCTCATATACCTATCAATTAAAAATAATATACCATAACGCCTGTATTCCTCGGAGGGTTAGGCAGCTGGCAGAGGTGTGGGTACACACGCAGTTCGCTAGTATGTTTACGTCGTATGTAAAAGAGGTCGAGTCTATTGCCATTAATCGGACATCGATCCAAACTCCGAGCTGCTACTGAGATTTTTATAGAAAAACCCAATAACACCTTGCTCGATCTGTAAATCGAACCCAGGACCTCTACCGTAGCAGTCAATAGGTAGTAAAATATTTATGTTTTATACATAGATACTACAAAATCGTCTCAAAAAGTGAATCAGTTCAGACTTGCGAAACCTAATAAATTACTATGGTGCTTCAAACCCTGTAACAAACTTATGTAGGTGCGAACAGCGATAAACAAGAGAAGCTATATATCACCAGATGATTATAGTACGCAGATACCGAAAGTGCAGCCAATGATTGATCAATTCCATGAAAGTGACGTAGCTTGATCGTATCGTCGTGTGGCGGGTTGTTGAGCTACACAATGACATGCATGCGTGCCGTCGGCTGGGACTGGTCTACTCAAAGTCAGTATGGATCTTTCTTCAAAAGACCATTTCCCAACTATGTTGGGGTCGGCTTGCAGTCTAACAGATGCGGCTAAATATCAATATTGTACAGGAAGCTGCAGATCTCCGAAACCTAATGTCTGGGCAATACCAACATCCGGATAGCCGTCAGGCTTTTCTGGGCTTCTGACTACCCCTAACAATTGTCATGGATGTTCGTATGATAACCAGAACCGACGACTTTACATGCTCTCCGAGGCTCGGAAGGGTCTCGATGTGTTAAGAATGGTCACCCATCTGACTGACCGCAGCGAGCGCGAGTTAACCTTGCAGATCAGTTGATCGGCTAAGTGGCTCTCTCACATATTTTGATACTATTATGTCTGGTCTTTAAAAGAGACCATGATTCTTTGAGTGTTTCGGTGTTTCTTCTCAGAAGTCGTCAGATAAGAAATGTCGACACCATCTAATACTTAAAAAAATAATAGTGACTGGTGTCTTTAAAAGATCTATTTACAGAAATATATATCATTTCATTTCATTAAGGTCAGGCTCTGCGCAAGAGTAAAGCGCTTTGTACTGAGTTCTACGGAAATCTATACTAACTGCCTCTTTAGTCTAATGGTGTATACGCGACTGCTTTGATGTTTTTTTCTGTACCATGGATAGTATCCACCTGGATAGTTCTAAGCTGGAGCCCTGTCGGTCGTACTGTTGTCGACATCCTTTGGGATGTTAATGAAATCGAGGGCAAATTAATCGTTCACGACTCGAATTCTAGTTCTGTGGGGACAAAATGTGATTTCTAAACATAATTTACTCGTTTTATTATAATTAGGTATGTAGTGCGTGCGCTGGGAGTCGTTGGATACAGGCGGCATATAACCGGTCCTTGTGGAAGTCGTTAAGGAAAGCCTTTGTTCAGCAGTGGACGTCTTTTGACTTATACGATGATGATGTAGTGATAGTGATTTTGTGCTGTTAGTTTTTATTTCAAACATTTTAGTAGACTACTAGCGACCCGTTCGCGGTTTCACTCGCGCTGCTCCGTTCCTAAGAGGCGTAGCGTGATGTTATATAGCCTATGTTACTCAGTGATAATGTAGCTTTCTAACGGTAAAAGAATTTTTGAAATCGGTCCAGTACTTTTTGAGCCAATTCGTTACAAACATACTTACATACAAATATTTCCTCTTTATAATATTAGTCTTAGATAGCATCCTATTACTGGGCGCTGCTCATATTTTTTGCGATTTGTTGCGATATCTAACTTCGGCCATCTAGCTCAGGATTTGTTCTCAGAAGATGAGATAACAGGGATAAAGAGGTTAAGATGTCAGCAAGCCTATTAATGACAATATTGGGATGAAGTACCTAAATAAAACGACCAAGATAAATTTTACCTCTCAAAAACATCGCCGACGCAAAAATCCAATAACGATGACTTTAATTAAACGTTATTTAAAAGAAGTCTTATATCTGAATCATAAAGACGACAATTTGGCGCGAACATGTATAAAGAAATCACAAATTACATTAGCATAAACCGTAAAATATACATGTAACTTCGTACATATTATACTTAATTATTTTTGAAGATTTTTTTAAGGTCACTCGTACAGTAAAGCGTATCTACTGGGGACTGTATCATTAGTCTTCGTGTCACAAATACGATAAGCAATTGATATTTGAGCGGCTTCTGTGTAAAGGCATCTACATTTTTTTTATGAGATAGGAGGGCAAACGAGCAGACGGATCAACTGATGGCAAGCGATTACCGCCGCCCATGGACACCCGCAACACCATAGGAGTCACGAGTGCGTTGCCGACCTTTTAAAAGGGGATTGGGCCTCCGGTAACCTCACTCACTCGGTGAAACACAACGGAAGTGTTGTTTAATGCCGATTTTCTGTGAGGCCGTGGTATCACTCCGGTCGAGCCGGCCCATTTGTGCCGAAGCATGGCTCTCCCACATATGAGAGATTATTTCTGTTAGAGAACCAATATTTGTATGAATAGGCATTTGTTTCAGGTTTAGGTGTTTGTATATGTGAGGAGTTTGTAAATCCTATGATGAAGTAGAAAACGTAGTGTGGATGTTTATTACATAAAGAATGTAATGACTATTCATAACTATGTATATAAATAAAAATGAATCGCTAAATTTGTTGGTAAGCGCAAAACTCGAAGACGACTGGACTAATTCGGGATTTTTTTTTATTTTCCTTAAACTCTGAGGAAAGTTTGTATGGAAAGAAAAATTTCACGGAAAAACTAAAAAACGGGACAACGCGGATGTAACCGCGGGCGGGTCGCTAGTTTACAATAACACAGCAAACCGTGACGGCTGACGACAGCGGGCGTTCGATAAAATTGTTCAGCTCCCCTAGATAAGTGATGTTCTCTTCGTAATAAACGATATCAAAAGATGAGAATGTAAAGGACTGACACTTACCACGTGATCAAATAGAGTGTGCACAAAATCACTTGTATTGATAGCCGGTCTGTCAGGGGATACACAGCTACACAATGCCAATATAACCTGATCTCTCATTGTATTAAAAGTCTATCCAAAGCGAGGTCAGCTTATACTTGTAATCATAGCACGTATAGTAGTCGTGTGTCTGTGAATTATTTGTGATTCATCAAAAGTGGCCATTTTAACCTCCACATGGCCAGAAATTGTTGTTTTAATATACACATACCATCACGCCGTATTCGCCGAAGCGTTAGGCAGAGGCGTACTAATGTACACCCACAGTTCGCCAGTATTTCTAAGTCTCATGTAATAGGGGGCGAGCCTATTGCCATTAACCGGGCACAAATCCAAACTCCGAGCTGCTACTGAGAATTTCATAGAAAAACCCAATAACACTTTGCTCGACCTGGGGATTGAACCCAGAACCCTAGCGTAGCAGTCGCGCTTGGGACCACTAGACTAATGAGGCAGTCAAATAGATACCTAATGCGTTAAATTACACCCTTTCGGCAGTTTACAATCTCGCGAGATAGATTATAATCTAACGGTGACATAGGTATACATATTATATAGTCTCTTGTCGTAATTCTTAAAAAAATTTTTAGGAGGAAATTTTATGTTACGGCGTAGTGGACATATTTCCTAACCCGTCAGATATACATGTGACTTCGTATAATTATTTTTATAAACAATTTATATGCAATACCATTCGTAATACCAAAGGAATGTGATTCAATCAGAGGTGAAATGTTGCTGACAGTCGATTGGAAGATCTTATTGCCTTCGATATTCAATTTTGTTTCTTTGTATCTTTATTAAGTTATATTACGTCAGATCTTGGAATCCGTTCGGAAAGAAGATTAATCCTTTGTAGCATTGATTTATTTTGTTGTGTTATATATGTACCAATAATACGTACTTACAAGGAAGGATATTTTTATACTGTGGACGGTGTAATATGAGCCGCGTGGCGCGAAAGATTGAATAGTGTACTATACTATTTATAGTCAATTTTAAGTGTTTAATGCTTGAATTACTCATATTTCTGTATTAAAAATTATGGATTATGTACTACCTTAGCAAATATAACGTACTATTTTGTAAAAATAAATAAGTAATATTTGTCCCTTTAAAAGTATGGTACCTACTGAGGTGTATGTTAAACTTAAAAGGTACCAACATACCCTTTAAGTATACGAATAATAGGTACTATTTAGTAATCTTTTTTTCCTAATATACATTTATTTGGCAAATTACTCTAAAAATGACATCGTAATTAATTTGTTTTTTGCTTTCTTTTAACCAAACTTAAACGTAAAGTAATTCTGTCCATCTGTTTATTTGTTACGTCTTCACAACTAATCCGCTGAACCATTTTTTATGACTTCTGGTGTAGAAATAAGTTGGACCTTGTAAAAGGACATTGGCACACTTTTGTCTTTATCCTCCTAGTCCTTTGAGATGTGAATGAAACCACCGTCGTTTTCATCACACGGGATCTAAAAGTTAACAGCGTTTTGTCAATAAAAAAAAATATCAATAGAATAGAATAATCTTCAATATACATGATATTAAGATTCCGGCGGACCGAATTTCTCTTACAAAAGTAATACCGAAATAAATCGTAATTCAAACACAATTTAATCTAATTCTGATATTATTCAGATTCCGATACCGTTAATCTAGGTTCCTACTTTACCAATCCGTCCAAAATACTACACTGTAAATAAATGTAAGCGAATGCAATATTTGAACACTTTACCAAGTTTGGACCGATTTTCCGGTCTTATATTGCCAGTGAAGTAGTAGTAGACGAAATGGTCTGTAGGAACCTAGATTAATGGTATCCAAATCCGAATAATTACTTAATATGATAGAATATTGTCTGGATTACGATTTATTTCGGTATTACGCTTTTGTGGGCAATTCAAGCTCCGCCGGACCCTTAAAACAGAAAATAATTAAACTAATTACACCTTTGCATACCCTTTAGTGAATAAAACGAAGGTTTTCTAGAACTGTTCACGGTCCAATCCAACTTGGAACTCAAAGCTAACCCCTCATATATTTACTAGAACAAACGACTCAAAACTGTTTTAGATTTGTTTAAATTGATCGTAAAGTTATACCTACGAAACACGAGGAAGTTCGCTCAATGGATCGTAATTGACGTTGTTTTATGGACGTGGCAGAGATTGTTGTAAATCAAACAAAAGTGTCATAGAATCTCTGTGTTGTAGGCATCATTTTGTTCTATATAAACGAAAATATTAAAGCATTAAGGGTCCGGCGTAGCTTGAATTTCCCACAAAAACGTAATCCCAAAAATAATTTGTAATTCAAACACAATTTTATTAAATTATGTCATTATTCGGATTCGGATACCGTTAATCTCGGTTCCTACCGTACCATTTTGTCTACTATTGCTTCTCTGGAAATAAATCACCGGAAATTCATTCCAAACTTGGCAAAGTTGACAAGAATCAAATTCGCTTACATTTATTTTCAGTGAAGTATTTTGGACGAAATGGTAGAGTAGGAACCTAGACTAAAGGTATTTGAATCCGAAAAATATGGTATTACGTTTGTATGGGAAATTCAGTCCGCCGGACTCGAGTTTTTTTTTAAGGCACATAACTCGTGAGTATTCGCAACCATATTATACGATTGTATTCATATTCATTATATACGGACGGTTATATTTCATATGAATAATTAATTAGTGTTATAATTTCGATTCCATTTAATCTCTTCATAAATCTGACTCAAACATCTTGAGGAAACTTGCATGACTGAGAGATTTTCTCGATGGCTTGTGAAGTCTGCCAACCCGCAGTAGCTAATGGACCATTCTATCCTACTGCGAGTTGGCAGAGGATGGTGATGGGTCGAGCGAACATTCTCTGGGGCGAGAATTTAAAATTCTGTAACTATTTTCGCTTATGTCTATTCAAGATAAAAAGTTTGCATATTAGTTGAATGTTTTATGAAGTATACATATATGAATTATAAATCGAATGTGGAACCATATTTTTTAGTAAATTCTCTTCAGCAGAATCATTAACGAGATGTTGTTGTCGGATGAATTGTCGGGAATATTCTCGTTACTTTCATAATGATATTAGTAAATAGTTATTTCACGTAGGTTTTAAAGACTTTAAAAATTATGTACCTACTATCAAATAATAAAAGTTTTTCTATAGGAGGGGTGTTTTGTTGGATAAGTATCCATACAATGTGAGATTCGCTTGTCACTTAGAATTGGCAACGAAGATAAAAGGCTCGGCCTTTACGACCTTAGTGCGGATAAACAAGTCGAACCAAAACGATCTCATAACCATCATCATCGTATCATATCAGCTAAAAGACGTCCACTGCTGAACAAGAGCATGACCATATCATAACTATAACAGATTTGCTATTACGTAATACACTTTCTTTGTTAATAAAACTTCATTCCATTACTTGACTGTGAATTGGTCAGAATATATAGGTTATAATTTTCTTATGAGAGGAAAGCAAGCTGTTGTGTGCCGTAGACTTATTTCTGTGATCACTTATTTATAAGTGCTTCATTAGTGTCATCTGTGATCCTAAGCGTGATCACGGAAAAATATACTGTGGCGCGACAGTCACGCTAGACGTCATGGTTTGATCCACAGGTCTAGCAGTGTTATTGGGCTTTTCTTTAAAATTCTCAGTTGCAGCTCAATGTTTCGATTTGTGACCGGTTAATGGCAATAATATATCGGCGAGCTGTGGCTGTACATTAGTGTACCTGCGCATGACACCGTGACATTCTCAATAGCAGCCCGAAGTATCAACTTGTGCCCGGATAATGACAATAAGCTAGCCCCTATTACATGGGACCTAAACATAGCGGCGAACTGTGGGTGTACATTAGTATACCTGTGCCTAAACCTTTCGGGGTAACAGGAGTGATGGTGTATAACATCTTTTATGTGACTTACTTGCGCAGGCGTTCGGAATGAGAGGTAGACTTTTATCGTCTTATTTTACATGATTATTTTTTTTATTTTATCTTTTCCATTCTTTCGCCAAAGAACTAAAGTCACCGACATTGCTCGAAGAATAAGCACGCTGAAGTGGAAGTGGGCCGGCCACGTCTGCAGACGGACAGACGACCGATGGAGCCGACAAGTGCTAGAGTGGAGACCGCGTTTGGGCAAGCGTAGTGTGGGACGGCCTGCGACGCGATGGACCGACGATTTGAAGAAGGTGGCTGGCAGCGGATGGAGGCGAGTTGCTCAAGACCGGGATGGTTGGCGCTCCTTGGGGGAGGCCTACGTTCAGCAGTGGACGGCAATAGGCTGATTTGATTTTCCATTCTCATTTCATTCAATTTAAATCTCAAAATAAATGTTAGATAATCCTGACTTAAGACATTTTGCGGCTAGATACAAAAACAAGTAACTGCTAATCATATTATAACGTGTTCAGATAAGTCTGACGAAATGAAAACAACCCCAAAGATAACATCTTTTCGCACACCGTCTTGATCTTAGAGCTTTGTATGATGTGTTATGTGCGAAAAGGTAAAAATAATCATCCACACGTTTGGTGTAGTGTTTCAAAAGTCAAAACGTTTTATTTCAATTAGACAACTAAAATAGGTGATTTTGAAAAGCCAAAAGTAGTTGCAGTTGCAGTTTGAGGTATAACTTCTGCGCCGCGTATCGCGGATTCGATCCCCACACAGAACAATATTTGCGCGAATACAATGTACGCTGACATTTCACTGGTATGTTTAGGGTCCATTTAATAGGAGCGAGTCTATTGCTACTAACCGGGAACAAATCCAAACTCTGAGCTGCTGCCGAGATTTTTTTAAAACCCTGTAACACTGCTCTAGGTATCGAACCAAGGACATTGCAGGTGCACAGGCAGGCAGTTTGAAAAAGATGTTAATGTGCAAAAATATCCTTAATTTTAAGGTAAACAAACGCGAAACATTAGGTACCCCAAAAGTTTTTGAAACGCATTTTGTGGTAAAATTTTCCACTGCCAAGCTATTCTTAAACACCTTTAGAGAGGAACAGTAATAAATATCGCCCGTGGGTACTTTTGAACGTATTGGCAAGTGTCGAAGTCACATTCAGATAAATAAATTAAGTACTTATGGCGTCGTATTCCAAACAATTATGTGCGTAGCGAGCATCACAGACTACAGGCAGGCCACGTGTACAGAGGTGTAGCGTGTATTTCTGTTACCAGGGCCAAATCTAAAACATTCCGCCCCCTGCGGGCGGTAGGGGGCGGAATGTTTTAGATTTGGCCCTTTTTTGCAAAGCGAACTCAATATACCATCATCACGCCTGTATTGCCTGAAGGGTCAGTCAGAGGTGTACTAATGTATACCTACAGTTCATCGATATGTTTAGGTCCAATGTAATAGGGAGCATATTGCCATTAACCGGTCACAAATCCAGATTCCGAGCTGTTACTGAGAATTTCATAGAAAAATCCAATAACACTTTGCTCGACCTGGGGATCGTACCCAGAACCTCTAGCCCAGCAGTCGTGCTTGGGACCACTAGATTGATGAGGCAGTCTCGTAATGCTATATTCAATATTAATTTCTACCCTTGCTCGACATCAAAGATACTGACATAGATTTCTGAATGTCATGGTGCTCATTATATTCCTTGATTGAGATTGTAAAAAATAATTGCCTACCTATTTAATCCTGATAACAATAAAGGATGGCCTAAAATCACCACTATTGTCGAATTAGCATAATTATGTTTCAGTTTAGTTCCAATAAAAATTACGATTACTACCTACACGATTATTGGAAGGGCTTGACAATTTTTAGTTATTTTTTAGTGAGAAAACTTAGGTACCTACCTATTATGTTGAGCTGAGTCTAGTAATGGTGTTGGTAGTCGGGGATAAATTAAGTGCCAAACAGTACGACATTCAATTTAGTTTTCAGTTATCTCCGAGTAATGAAAGTGTCCTTTGTTTTGAACTTACAACAAAACACGGGACATCTCTATTTCTGATATTATTTCAATGAAACATTTTGTTCAGTATGAATTTAAAACAAAATACTTGGTCTAATGAGCGTCATCGCGACTGGTACTTTAAATGTTCTGGGTTTGATTTGCAGGTCAAGCAAAATGTTAAGTATTGGATTTTTCTATGAATCGGTAATCGGTTTCTTCTTGGCAAGCTCGCTTCAATTTAGATAACAGTGTCGCTTAACATCAGGCGAACCGGCGATCAAACGTAAGCCTATCATGGATAAAAAAAAATACAATTTATGAATGTGTGGAATTGTGCCCCGATGCAATAGGCTCGTTCCCTGTTACATGGGACATAAGCATACAGGTGAAACGTGAGTGTACATGAGTACCTATACCTCTGCCTAACCCTTTGGGGAATAGAGGCATGATGGTATAGCATGGTGTGGCACTATAAATTCCCAGTCACGTACATAATTGACAAAAAACGTTTTTCTTTCCATCGTGAAACACTATCCATCACTTTTCGCATTGTCGACGCACGGACGGCCATCGAAACGAACGTTTATGTATATTCTTAGATACTGAAAAATCCATTGATGCCGGAACTCCTGTCAAAAATTCTATTGATGTCGGAACTCCTGTCAGAAATTCTATTGTTCCGGAAGTCGGGTTATAGCCGAGGTTTTTTAACCTAGACATAATGCGTATTTTGTTCGCTAATAGGGCGTACAAAGAGCTTTATAACAGAACAGTGGCTGGCATTTAACATTGCTACCACTAGGTTTATGCGATCTAATCGGATTTTTGGTTTATAATAATTTAGACTGCCTCATTAGTCCAGTGGTTCCAAGCCCGACTGCTACGCTAGAGGTCCTGGGTTCGGTTCTCAGGTCGAGCAAAGTATTAATGGGTTTTTCTAAGAAATTCTTAGTAACAGATCGGGGTTTGGTATCTATTTGCGTCCGGTATTACATGTGACCTAAGCATACCGGCGAACCGTGGGTGTAGGTAGGTAGGTTTTCTGTGAGGCCGTGGTATCACTCCGGTCGAGCCGGCCCATTCTTGCCGAAGCATGGCTCTCCCACCTTAACAAATTTTCGCGACGAGAACGCACGTACGTCCATCGCTCAGTTCCGACAACGCACACTTCTGTCGCACGCACCATTTGCTCGTTAATCGCTCACCCCTTCTGTTATTGTTTTCTTTGCATTCGTTGATTCACAACAGTGTGTCAGCTATATTGGATGTCGATATTGATTTACATTCGATTGCGTTTCGATTTGCGTTTTCGATAGGGATTTATTTAGGCTCGAGTTATTTTTTATCTATACACAAGATCTAGCTGCTCTATGAAAAATAAATTTAACCTTTCTACTCACGATGGAGTGGAGAAGCTGTATTCTGTATGCGTTTAGGGTGAGAGGCTGTTTGTTTGTTTGTTTGTGCTACGAAATGATGCCATTTATCGTCAAAATGGTTTGACCAATTGAGATGTGGTTTGCGGTAAATGATCTAGATCAAAATCTTGCGAGATTCTATACATTGAAAAAAGGATATTGTGTCGTATAAATAAGAATCCAACATTATAACCTTCCCTAGAGACGTATTGATCGATAAATACGATAGAACTTTCAAAAGTTTACAGCTTAGATACCATTATCACTGACAAATAGCTATTTTAATTGTGCAAAAAGAGTGTAAGAATATTTTTTTTTATTGTACTTATAAGGGGCCAATTTTCCAGGAGCGAGACTCTTGGAATTTTTTTTATCAGAGGGATTAATTTTAGATTTGACTAGAATTCGATTCTTGTGAAATTAGGTACTTATTAAAATGTCAGTGTCAAGTTAATTCCTTAGATAAAAGTTGTCTGACATTTGAAAAATAAGCTCTTTGTCCTTATTTTTGAAGTAAGATTTGAATCTATTTTCTCTTAAGTCACTTAAGACCAAGTATCTGTGTCATCGGCTTACTTAGAATTTTTTGATATCTTCTATAACTTTTCATTGTCAATGATCTTTTTCTTTCGATTATTCGAAGGTTTATCGATAATCCTAATCGATTATCATAAAATACAGAACTAAGATAAGCTCGGATGTCAGACATTAATCACGTCCGTATCGTCAGCAACAAATGTGACGTCATTGTCCCTTCTGCTTAATTACACAGGATTGTGTAAAGTTTCGGGACAGCGAGGATTTAAATTACGGAGATTTGAGACGAAATTTATACATTTATATGCGTGGGTATTTATTTACACATTTCAATGATTTAAGACTCCATAATTCTAGCGATAGACTCGACTCTTACAAAACAAACTACAGTTAAGTATTTGAAATAAACCTACTTTTGACGGATTTTATTATTTGTCAGAATCCAGTAGATATATACAGTTAAGTATGTTAGAGAACTGATCGAGAACTGCCTCGTTAGTCTAGTGGTGCCAAGCACGACTGCTACCCTAAAGGGCCAAGGTTTGATTCCCAGGTCGAGCAAAGTGTTATTGGGTATTTCTATGAAATTCTCATATAGCAGCTAGGAGTCTGGATTTGTGCCCGGTTAATGAAAATAGGCTCACCCTTATTATGTAACAATATAACATAATCAACCCATTATATTGTTCCACCATATAGGATAGGGACCATAAACCATGCCGGTGAACTGTTGGTGTATATCTATTAGTACACCTCTGCCTACCCTTCGGGGAATACAATACAATACTCCGAGAATCATTTTGTAACGTGTGCCAGTCTTTTCTGTTACACCAGTCTAGTGGTCTTACGTCGACTGCTTTGCTGGAGGTCCTGTGTTCGATCTTGACCCAGTACGGGCAATGTGTACCTAATTGGGTTTTATTCTTAAATACTCAGTAGGAATTCAGAGTTTGGATTTGTGTCTGGCCAACAGCAATAGGCTTGTCTTCTATTACATGGGACCCATCGATCTGAGAGATATGAGATCGAACTGGTACTCGAATCTTTGGTTTCAGGCCAATTGCGACCACTACATTAAATACCTAATGAAGCAAGCAGTTGGATATTCAAATAACTGCAATTACCTATTATAACCCCCGACGTAAAAAGAGGACTGTTATATGTTTAACGTGTTTATCTGTGTGTCTGCCTGTTGCATCGTAGCGCCCAAACGACTGAACCGATTTTAATTCAGTTTTTATTTTGTTTGTAAGGTGTCTTGATCGAGAGTGTTCTCAGCTATGATTTAAGCAATTCTGGCCAGCCTTTTGAAGATTATCAGGTCTTTTCTGGTTCTTGAAGAGATGTAAGCAACTTTCACAAGTCTAATCGTCAATCGTCAATTTGAAATTTGGCATCCTGTTACTTTAATGATATTGCAAGAACATGGTAAGGTTTTGATGCTTCGGGGGTTTTTAAATTTTAAATTTACTGTTATATTATTTTTTCTATACAAAGTCGTTTTGTCTGTGTATTTATGACGTTACTAACACGTCATAAATACACAGACAAAACGACTTTGTAAGTAATTTGTTTCTAGTTTCAGTAATCTTTTTCACCATTTTGAGTGGTTGATTTCAAAAATAATACAGTTCAAACCATTTCAACCCTGCTAGTACGTTGCATCATAATTGTGCATAAGTAATGACAGTTGTATCCTTTGTGAGAGGACCGCAATGACCTACTTCGCTTTACTGAGTTTTACAACGTCAGTATAATAGTGCGGGTGTTACACTACTTGTTTTGTTTTTGTTTTGGTAAACTATATGAGCTTGAGAGATCTAAAAAGCAGTGATTGCATATTGGTACCGTTGGATTGTCAAGTCAAAGGTCTCGAGTTTAAATCCAAGGCACGCACATCTGATCTTTCACGCCTGAGAGATTTTCTCAAAGGCGTGTGAAGTCTGCCAACCCGCAGTAGGCTAGCGTGTTGAATTATAGCCTAACCCTTCTCAATCTAACGGCCAGTTTCTATAACAAATCTGTTGTTAGATTTGCTTACTAGAGATAGAATTTTGACATAAGCTCCATACAGCTAATGTCAAAATCCTATCTCTAGTAAGCAAATCTACTGACTGATAGGATATAGAAACCGGTCGTAAGAGGAGGCCCGTACCCAGCAGTGAGACAGTATATGGATTGATGATGCTTTAATCTAAGTAGATATATATGCAACCGTGAGGTAATACAATTTTCTTATGAACGCAGATTTGAAGACTGCCTGAAATTGAATTTATTTTCACTAAATTTATAAGGAGTACAATAGGCTCGCCCCTATATGGGACCTAAATATACCGGCAAACTATGGTTGTATCTTAGTACACCTCTGCCTAACCCTCGGGGAAAACAGGCGTGATGGTATGTTATGTAAATATATATGATAGAAAATTAATAGTAATGTAATTTTTGTTGTTAGATTATAAAGTTAACACGGAGTATAATTATAAATTATCCACTTTATCAAAGTAAACAGATTACTTAAATTTAACTTCGAGTACACAGTAGTAATAACCCCGACAAACATTGCAGTAAACGCAAAACTAAGCTACGAATATACGCGAACCATTTGAAATAACAGTTCTTAAATCGCCTTTCAAATGTTATGAAATATTTTGTTCCCGCAGGAAATAAAAGAGAAAGAATTTATGTTTTCCATGTTATTTGAATCGTGAACACAACAACGATTTCCTGTTTGTAATAATCTTTTAAAATAACACTAAAATCGTTTGATTATTTACATCTGGCGTTTTGTAAACATTTTAAAGGGAAAAGAGTTAATATTGAGCAAGCTGCTTGATTCCAGGTTCATAATAGCCGGTAACCTCTTTTCTGGGCAGATCTGCAAGGTGAAGTCGTGCTTTTCGCGTCAAACCATGGAAGGGTGACCATTTTTAGGACATTAAGACTCGTGCTCGTACTTTGTACATCAAAAAGCATTTAAGCCGTTGGTCCAGGGTCCCAAGTTCGCTAATCTATTGTGTCAAAATTCGCCATTCAATGATTCAGAATTGTTGATTTTTGAAAGTTTTGTCTACGAAAACTGTCAGTCCTGTGCCATTGGTGGACAATTCTGGTAAAGATGATAACGCAGACTCGGGCCCCTGGTTGCCATACGAAGATTGATTGTCAGACACCCGGAAAAGTCTGACCAGTTAAGCCCTAGGATATCGGCAGGGTGATTATCTAAGGTGGCGACCAGTGAAAACTACGAAATCGTTTCTGTCAGAATCAAATTCATATCACGGGTCGAGTCACCGATTGTGCTTCCCAAGTGGGCAACTGAGGAGCTAAAAATGCAACCGAGAAACTGAACCTCGTTACAAAAGCTCCAAAATTCGTATTACGTAAGCGAAGCGACTACGAAGAGGAATATGAACTGTCAAAAAGAAATCAGATAATTTCTAGTTTCTGTGTAGTAAGTGATTTTCCGTTATTTGGCCTTAAAAATTTTAAAACCTTTATTATATAAAAAATTAGTGCTCGAAGACACAGAACGTTGTTTTGGTGATATATTTTGAAAAAGTTTAGCTAAAATACTAATCTGCATAGAAACTAGCTCCGGTAGCAACCGACGGCTCTAATAGATCTAAGTTCTGTATAAAAAGTACCGATACTCTAAGAACTTTTCCTAGGTACCTAATACATCTACAGCAACTCGATGGCGCGACGATTTAGGGACCGTTTGCTGGTCACTCTTTTTACGTAGTATCTAGAAAAAAGCTATAAAGATGATGGACCTCTTTTCTGGTACTTATGTCGTAAGAGGACCCTAATTTTTATAAATAAAACAATTTATGTAGGCATTCGGGTATTTTTGTATAATGAGAAGTTCCAATATTGGCGCCACCAGATGGCGTCACCAGTTCATAAGTTAGGCTTTCAAACTTTAATATTAATCAGATATTTTGTAAGTCTAAAAATTTTAATATGTATTAAAATACATAGGCATTTTAAATATCAAAATATGTATTTTAACACATTTTATTAAACAACTTTAGGAATAAGAAACAAAATTCTTTGCATACTGTTGATTTTTTTCAGTAACTTAGTACATCGCTTAGTACTATCTCTGTCATTGAGTACCTACTTACCACCAAGGAATCCTAAGCCTATTACGAATAAAAAAAAGTCCCGGTTTACATACGAACATCTATGGGAGTCTGTCGGTATTGCTCAGAAATTGGGTTGTGGAGGTTTAATAGCTGTCGCTTTGTGTAAAATACCTAGGTATATTCAGCCGGTGCTGGTTAGACTAACATAGTTAGGAAAAGGCTTGAAGGATGATGAGGAAGGCCTCAGCCTCTTTGTCTCAATTCAAAATTAAAATAAAGGCAATTAAACAACGTGGAAGAATTCCGTTCGTCCCTTTCAAATTGCAATTTGGACTAATGAAGGTAATCAGAGATTTTTATTTTGTTTGGTATAAAATTTATAATAAGTTATTCTTTTTTGTAAATAAAAATGAACATTTTAATATTTTGAGAAAAATAAAATGATTAAGGTTATAATTAAATTATCGGAGCAGCAAGTATGCTGCCCAAAGTAATAATATAGATGTCGTTTCGAGATGATTGCAAGTTGAAGTTTTTGATATAGAACGGTGCTGCGAAACGATTTCAATAAATGCGCCACGAAATTTAGAGTCAATAGATTGAAATGAATCAATTGTAGACGAATGATGATGGAACGAAGTTGCATTGCTATGTATCTGTGAATAAAAAGTAGAATAGAATAATATTTATTGTACATCATAAAAAAAAACAAAATTGAAGATTTGTTAAGGCTAGGGGTACAATGGCGGTCTTAAATAGCGATATCTACTAGACAACCTTTGGATGGAAACCAGGAAACATAATTATTAAAAAAGGAAACCTTAAATAATAAACTATATTATATAAAATCCGATTCGATAAAAATATACCTACCTACTTAGACTTACATAATATAATTAAGTATAATTATAATAAGTATTGAAGTAATAACTACGATAATACGTTACGCGATTATTCCATCAATTCGGCGGTAGCCTAATGGCTAGGGCGTCGGACTTGCAATCATGTGGTTGTCGGTTCGAACCCCATCCATTGCACTACCGACGTGAACCCACTCGTAACACAAGCATTTAGCTTAGCACGAGGGGTTAACAAGAATACTAGTAATATGCTACCCACATTGCTAGTAAGCTTTAAAAAAAAAAAAAAAAAAAAAAAAAAAAAAAAAAAAAAAAAAAAAAAAATTATGAACGGATTTTGATGATTCCTTTCTGATCGGTAGGTCATACTTCAGATGTGGTTCCATATAAATTTGGTCAAGATCTGGTCACAAAATTTAATAATAATGTTATGTGCGAAACAGTTTCGGAAGTCGGTGGCGAAATCAAAATATCCAATCAAATCAAAGGCACCGACTTCGGAAACATATTTTTTATGTTTTTGAAGGCGGTTACTAAGGCGGTACTTTTCTTAAAAGTTATTTTAGCCTCCCTCGTGGCTGTCTCTGCGTTTAATATAAGTATCTAGTGAATTTATCACATTAACATAGCTGAAGCATGGATATTTTATCGCTTAAGACCAAATTCCAGTGTCTAACATAAGATTTCATAGTATCTCATATCAAGTGAATAACCACTGTATTACTTTTTCACTCTAATTAAAGAAATACCAACCGATTGACCCTGAGCTCACAAGTGATTTGATTTTAAGCGGAAAGCTTACCCGACCTTCTGTCGGTTCGTCCTCCAATCAAGGATACGTCCTTGACTCCTTAGTGTGCAACCTTAAATCCTTGAAGCAGGATATATGGGGGTACAGAATTGTACAATTTAAGCCGAGCCATTAAGCTGCAAAGAGTAGTAAAGTGGCTACATAAATCTTTGTTATTTTTTTAACAGTTATAGATAAAATCCTACTTTCTACTATCCTAACTAATATTATAAAATGCGAAAGAGAGTTTTCTTGTTTGTTACGCATTCCCGCCTAAACCACTAAACCGATTTTTAAATTTCTTTCACCAATAAAAAATTCCACGCAAAGAAAGTCGCGGGGAGAAGCTATAAGGTATTAGAGTTTATTGAAATGGCGAAGAAGCTACTGACAATGTTTTTTCTGTGTCTACCGACCTAACTACGGTTAACAAACTCTGAAAAATTTGGATTATTACTGAAACAAAATCTGTCTCTATTGTTGATATCAACTTTTGCTGATTCCCAAAATGATTATTTCACAAAAGTATACCTACCTACATACTTTTATATATATATTTTTTAATGCATGTTAAAATTTCAAATTATATTATCGACGTATGAAACTGTATCTAAATTTAAATAATCCATAATTATTTTATAGTTATTAATTATTTATTTTATATAAACATTCTATCAATTAATTTATTTGTTTATTTATTTTTTTGAATTATTATACAATTAATAGCTACCAAAAATGTAAAAAAAAAATTGTAATCTGCAAGAAATAAAAACCTTTTTATTTTATTTATTATACCTACTCATCATAGAATAGGCAAGAATAGAAAATATTCTTTATTGCAATCCATGAACAAATTGAAAGTAACTACAATTTTAATTTTGATTGGTATATAGTAAAATCATCTATATCTGTAACATTGAATTATACAGACAGTTACTGATGATTTCGAACTGAAATAACCCAATTATAAAGCATGGTTACACGCAACTAGCACCCGCCTATATCATGTTAAATGTAATCCGAAGATAGTGTAGCGTCTATCATTATATCTTTTGTTATATGAGATGAGAAAAGACATCTCTCATAGAGAGATAGAACCATCGCTCTACAGGGTGATAGTATGAAAAAGAAACGTATTTTAAGGCATAGGTACCTAATAACTTTATCTATACTTATAATAAATCTGTAGAGAGGTCAATTCTGTACATGAAATATATTTCCAAAATAACTATCAGCGGGTGATTAGTGATCGATACTGACGACAAAAATGCAATCAGTAAAATTTTTGTCTGTCTGTCTGTCTGTCTGTCTGTCTGTATGTTCGTTATAGAAACAAAAACCACTCGACGGATTTCAACGAAACTTGGTACAATTGTTCTTCATACTCCTGGGCAGGTTATAGTATACTTTTCATCACGCTACGATCAATAGGAGCAGAGCAGTGAAGGGAAATGTTGGGAAAACAGGAGAACTTACTCCATTTTTTAAGCTTCCGTCGCGTGTGCAGCCTTAATGGTTAAAGCTACACAGAAATCATGTATGACGGAAATGTTCTCCTTAAAATTATATAAAAAATATTTCACGACAGCAAATGTCTATCTTTTATGGTTGACTCACAATAACACGTGTAACTCCCGATAGCTAAGCAGTTCGGAGCTTTCTGATTATATTTGTCTACTCTTACATTAGGTGACTGACTGACTGACATAGTGATCTATCAACGCACAGCCCAAACCACAGGTTATAGTATACTTTTCATCACGCTACGATCAATAGGAGCAGAGCAGTGAAGGGAAATGTTGGGAAAATGAGTGATTCATGGGAAAGGTTTCAAGCTATAAAACATCACGCTACAACCCTTAGGAACGAGGCAATGCACGTGAAACCACGGGCGAAGAACTAGGGAACAAAGTAACTATTCCACGCGGACGAAGTCGCTGGCAAAAGCTAGTTTGAAAATAAACATAAACAACTCATTACATTGTCCCACTGCTGGGCACGGGTCTCCTCTCAGAATGAGAGGGATTAGGCTATAGTCTACCACGCTAGCCTAATGCGCGTTGGTAGACTTCACACGCCATCGAGAAAATCTCTCAGACATGCAGGTTTCCTCACGATGTTTTCCTTCACCGTTTAAGCGCATGATAATTAACTATTAATACGCACATGACTTCAAAAAGTCAGAGGGGCGTACCTTGGATTCGAACTCAAGACCTTTTACTTGGCAGTCCTATGGTCATATCATTAGGCTATCAATGAATAAAATAACTTTTGTTATTTTGGGAAATTTAATAATAAAGAAATACCTATTTTCGTTTAATATAATTATTTTATAACATTCCTCCGTTCTCCTTTATTCAATTTTACAAAAACCAATTACCTACTCATCAAGGAAGCAAAATTTCAAATTAGCTTTTATTGCGGTCCTTGAGATCGTTTCGGGAGCGCTTTCCTGTGTGATGTCATGTTATGTTTCCACATCTGTTGCTCCAATATGTCATTAATATGTTGGTTCAGTCATCTGACATGGTATAAACAATCGCCGTCGGATGTCCGGCGCTGGCGCAGATTCTGAGAGAAGTATGTTTATTTATTGCTAATTTCAGATATTTTCCTTTGATTCTAGCGAGCAATGAAAGGGTTATGTGGATTGAGTTTTAATGTTATTTATAAGCTTATTATATGTATAAATTATGAAAAGGTAGTTTGTAATTATCGTGTTCAAAAGGAGCATGACACTAATTTGAGCATTTGTCAGTTTTATAGACAGAAGCGGAGACACACAAATATTTAACTTGTGTGTTTCATGGATATTTGTCAAGTCTGAGTGTAGTATATATTTACTAAGTTTTTTTATGGGATAGGGGGACAAACGACCAGACGAATCACCTGATGGTAAGCGATTACCGCCGCCCATGGACACCCGCAACACCAGAGGAGTCACAAGTGCGTTGCCCGCCTTTTAAAAGGGGATTGGGCCTCCGGACCTCACTCACTCGAAACACAACGTAAGCGTTGTTTGACGCCAGTTTTTTGTGAGGCCGTATCACTCCGGTCGAGCCGGCCCATTCGTGCCGAGGCATGGCTCTTCCATGTTAAAGTTCCCCAATTTTAGAATTGTCTTTTTTGATAAAAAAAAATAATAAATTCAATAATTCTGTAGTTAATTGAACCGGTGGTAGCCTAATGGCTAGGGCGTTGGACTTGTGATCATGTGGTTGCCGGTTCGAAACCCATCCAATGCATTATCGACGTGAACCTACTCGTAACACAAGCATTTTACCTTAGCACGACGGGTTAACAAGAATACTAGTAATGAGCGATCCACATTCCTAGTAAGCTTTTTAAAATAAAAGAAAGAAAGAAAAATAACATAAATAATGCTTTGATTGGGCCACTTAAGGAGTTCACAACATATTCCCTGATGGCGCAGAATTTAGCCTTAACAGTGAAAGGATAAGTATAAGGTTATCGCTAATGTTAAGTAGAGAATATTGTCTGGTTTTAGATCTCGCTCAAGTTCCCACAGACAGGCGTATGTCGAAAAGTGGATGAATAAGGGTTGATTGTGATTATCATGGCTCAAGTAAATAACGTGAATTAAGGTCACGGAAAGGATTCAGTGGACCACTACTTTACCTACCTACTTCATATCCTACCTGCCTCACTAGTGTAGTAATCGTGAGAATCGTAAGTGTGACTGATACGCACACGGGTCCTGGGACCGATTCCCAGGTCGAGCAAAGTAGGTATTACTGGAAATAAGTTTAATAGGGAGCGACCCTATTAAACTCTTGTTATCTAAACATACCGGCGAACTGCCGGTGTGCATTAGTACCTATAACCCTGCCTATCCCTTCGGGGAATGGAAGCGTGGTATATTCATATATATATTCATACTCCAGCAAAAGAAATATTTTATTTTTGTGATGTCACGAAAAATGTCGATAAGGATACTTTATTTTATTTTATTTTTGGAGAAAATCACAGCTAACAACAATAATACCGTTTTTCTTATGTGACATAAACTATTGTAATCGGAACGGTTAAGAGAGTCAATACCCTACATTTAGTGGTTTGATTTCCTTTATTTCCCCGGAGAATATAATTTATGAGGTGCCTACACGGAAACGATCCGGATATTTTTTACCCGGTAATAAGAAATATATGGTTATGTATGTGTTTACTTTCTGGAGTGATCGAATTGGAGCGGAAGCAAACTTATATTATTCACTTACCTACAAGAAAATCCGGCTGGGGCTGCATTTAGTTCTACAAGATCATCATATCATATCTATACTTAAATTTTTATTGAAATTCACAACAGAAATGGGAATGGCAGCCCCGACGGATTTTTTTGTAGGTAAGTGAATATGTGTATTGTGTAGGTAGTCATTTAATTGGAGGTTTCGAAAATGTTATTTATTTAATCCTTGTACGATTACATTCGTCGTGGTTTTTTTCAATTTTGTCTTTAAATTTATGCTCTTAAAAATCAACATAGAAAAATGATAATATTATAATAAATACTGGTATTAGTATACGGGATGCTTCGTCATTTCGGACCACGAGCTGTTCGCACCACGGTGCGAATCGACCTAGACAAAAGACACATTCGCTGATTCACACTATAGTCCGAAACAACGAATTCAAAAAGAGTCTTTCTGCGATTCACCTCGTGGTCCGAACAGCTCGTGGTGCGAAATGATGAAGCACCCGTATACGCACTTCGATACTATTGAGATTTTAATATCGTTCATTGTAATACCGGGAGGTTAAAAAGGTATTACAGTGCAGTATGATTAAGGTGCATAATCCCACGTTTATGGTATAATAACGCTTAGTATTGATGATAATAGTCTTGATGACACATCACCCGTAAGTAATAGTAGGTACAAAGTAGGTTATGATTAGATAGTGTAATGAGGTATTATGCACATTATATTTTCTCGTGCACGCATAGCGCAAGCTGGTAGGGCTGTTAATCCCTGACGCACAAAAGAGAGGTGTTATAAGTTTAACGTGTGTTGTGTCTGTCTGTGGCATCGTAGCTCCTAAACGGTTGGAAAGTTTTGATTCAGTTTTTTTTGTTTGAAAAGTATCTTGATCGAAAATGTTCTTAGCTATGATTAAAAGAAATCTAGCCAGCCGTTCGAAAGTTATCAGCTTTTTTCTAGTGAAGTTTTTAGTATCCCTTCAGGCTAGTCAAAATGTTTCGTTTCCCAAGACTTAGAAAAAGGTCGAGATACCGCTAGGAAGATAATTTTCCCAGATCTCTGTGGAAATGAGACCTCTTTTGTAGGCCACTTGATTATAATAATGTGACTGTTGTATTACACTAAATCCCTCCAAGAATAATTATTATGGTATTCACTTTCTCTTAAGTATTTTTTTTCGTAAAATAGCCGTTACATTATGGTAAATTCAGAGTTGGAAGCCTTTATTTAATTCGGAGATAAATGGTCTGCCTCAATAGCTGGGGGTCGCACGTTAAAGGGAAAATCTTAGGTTCGAATCCCTGGTTGAGCAAAATGTTAACTGGCTTGCCCACTACTTATTGCTGATATCTGATCTGACTTAAATCTTACATAAAACCAAAAACTATCCTACTTAAAACATAATATAAAATAGCTAGCAAACTGTCGATACATGTACAATTGTAACATCTCTGCCCAACTTCTGAAGGATATATGCGTGATGGTACTTTTTTATTATGAGATTCGAACGTATGAAGCTATACATAATGATTTAAATAATTAGGCGCAAAATACGCAAAACGGTTAGATCGGATATATTAAAAAAAGGAAAAATATATACACCACTAATATCGCGGCTTCTAACTTTATAAACTCAAAATACAAGGTACCTGTCTCCAAAATTCAAATACAATTCGCAAATTGCGAAATTTGCAAATGATTATTTCAAACACGCGGGCTTAAAAGCTTTCTGTAACTACGTCATTCCCTGAGCACTCGTTAGGAAAGCCTAATTTATGTAAGCTAAGAGCAGGGTTTAGTGTCTAATAAGTATCTTTTAACTATCTTTTTGTGATTTTTTAGCATTTTCCATGCTAAGATTATTAAGTTATTTAATAGTAAAGGAAAAAATTCAATCGCGGGCAGGATTCGAACCTGCGTCTTCTGGTTTGATATACCAGACGCTCTGACCTCTAAGCCACCGCGAACCCTACCCGCATGATTGAAATTTTGCCTTCACATTCTGAATTTACGTCATAAGGTGACGTTTGGTGACATCTATGAGAGGCAAGTTACCTTACCTCTCAACCGACACGACTTACTTTACAGTTAGTTCAGTGTCGTACGATGCCACCTTACCTTTTAACTATCTTTTTGTGATTTTTTAGCATTTTCCATGCTAAGATTATTAAGTTATTTAATAGTAAAGGAACAAATTCAATCGCGGGCAGGATTCGAACCTGCGTCTTCTGGTTTGATATACCAGACGCTCTGACCTCTAAGCCACCGCGAACCCTACCCGCATGATTGAAATTTTGCCTTCACATTCTGAATTTACGTCATAAGGTGACGTTTGGTGACATCTATGAGAGGCAAGTTACCTTACCTCTCAACCGACACGACTTACTTTACAGTTAGTTCAGTGTCGTACGATGCCACCTTACCTTTTAACTATCTTTTTGTGATTTTTTAGCATTTTCCATGCTAAGATTATTAAGTTATTTAATAGTAAAGGAAAAAATTCAATCGCGGGCAGGATTCGAACCTGCGTCTTCTGGTTTGATATACCAGACGCTCTGACCTCTAAGCCACCGCGAACCCTACCCGCATGATTGAAATTTTGCCTTCACATTCTGAATTTACGTCATAAGGTGACGTTTGGTGACATCTATGAGAGGCAAGTTACCTTACCTCTCAACCGACACGACTTACTTTACAGTTAGTTCAGTGTCGTACGATGCCACCTTACCTTTTAACTATCTTTTTGTGATTTTTTAGCATTTTCCATGCTAAGATTATTAAGTTATTTAATAGTAAAGGAAAAAATTCAATGGCGGTGGCTTAGAGGTCAGAGCGTCTGGTATATCAAACCAGAAGACGCAGGTTCGAATCCTGCCCGCGATTGAATTTTTTCCTTTACTATTAAATAACTTAATAATCTTAGCATGGAAAATGCTAAAAAATCACAAAAAGATAGTTAAAAGGTAAGGTGGCATCGTACGACACTGAACTAACTGTAAAGTAAGTCGTGTCGGTTGAGAGGTAAGGTAACTTGCCTCTCATAGATGTCACCAAACGTCACCTTATGACGTAAATTCAGAATGTGAAGGCAAAATTTCAATCATGCGGGTAGGGTTCGCGGTGGCTTAGAGGTCAGAGCGTCTGGTATATCAAACCAGAAGACGCAGGTTCGAATCCTGCCCGCGATTGAATTTTTTCCTTTACTATTAAATAACTTAAGTATCTTTTAACTTTTTAATTTGCCAGAAGTAGGTACAGTCAGACACATAGGTTAGACATATGAGAAGGGGCGAGCCTGGGACGAGGTACAAATCTAAACTCCGAGCTGCTAACAAAAATAACAATATATAATTTATAATAAACAGTAATACATTAATAAATAAATTAATAGTAAAGATGATGTAGTGACACGAATTGAAAAGAATAATTATGCTGAGATGATTTGGACAATTGACATGTCCAAATCATAACAGACGATCAACGAAAGGAATTTATAAGGCGAATATCAGCGGCAGCGTCGGAAGGGTTCGCCCTAAAAGGACATACGCCGATCTTATTGGCGATATCCTTCAAAAAGGTCATGTGCGTAGTACTCGCAACAGGCGCGTATGTATGAGAAGATGTATGAATGTGGAAGAAGCAACAGAAGTATGCAAGAGTCGTTGTATGTGGCGGTCTATAGTTTCTGCCTACCCATGTGAGACAAAGGCGTGAGTATGTGTATAAAAATAGTACATTAAATATCCTATAAGGAACTATACATAACTATTCTAAATAACGCCCCTCTCTTCTGCTGAACTGTAGGTATAAACTTTGCTGTGTCAGACAGGGTCCATCATTGATTCTTTAATTTTGAACCCTACACAATATCGAATGCAATAATGTATTGAGTATTGAGTTTCCAAGGATTTCATTGAAAAATCCAATAGCACTACTCAACCCGGGAATCGAAAGTAGGATCTTAAGCGTAGCCCTTATGATCAGTACTGACAACCCGTCATTATAAATTTTCCCAGCATTGAGTAGAATGGAGTCAGTATGAGCAACACCACCAGTCACAGCTTTTTCGTATCATATTATGCGATATTTCAGATATGATTTCGTAACCAAATACAAAGTAACAGTAGTTCTCGACGAATTTGACATCATTCCACCCAATAGTCGTAAAACCCGAAATGGTGGCTGTGTTAATTAAAAGCAAAACAATGATACTATTGACGTCTGTCACCACAAGGATGGTTCAAATACGTAGGTGATATTGAGATTTATAGACCAACGAAGTGAGAAGTTACTCTATAAATTGAGGAGTGTACCCTTCAACCTGTTTCATATTCTACTTTATATTCCTGTCTTATTCCCACCTTTATGAAATTTCTTTTATCCGTCATATGCAGCAGTTTCTTTCCCACATCGTACTTCATACAATGTATTAATCTCTACTCCACTTCGTTCTAATCAATATACCTTCTACGATTCTCTTTTCGAGTACCTAACAAACTTTACACGTAATTAAGGGCGTCTTCTTAACCGTGACAAAAGTTTTTAACGCACCATTGGGGGTATATCATATGTCGCAGCTCTAGTACGATATTACACAATATCTCAATGAGACTACATAGCATCAGCTGTTATTCACCAAGGTCTCCCGAAACGCGGATAATTTGATTGCCACACGAAGCGAATAGGTAGTGTATTTCAGTTATGAATGGTCTGAACTGTGCGTTATATCATGTAAATAGTAAAGTAAATAATATGAAAGTAAATCAATGCTGATGATAGCAATAAAGTACGAGGAGAGGCTGATATTAAACAAAAGGTAGGTATATTAAATTAATCTAATCTTCGTTTGGCCCACCGACTTCAAAAAAGAAAGAGGTTCTATGTTCGTCTGTATGAGTTTCTTTTTATGTATGTTCACCGATATTTTCACCAGTTGGGGACTGCATTTAAAAATTCTTTTTATTATATAAAAGAGTATACTTCCATGGTGTTCCCATACAAATTTGGTGAATATCTGATGACAATATTTAGAATGAAATGATATTATCACGTACCGACGGAAGAATTCATGATAACTTCTAGGTACGCGAAATTCTACTCGCCACTAAAAATGTGGAAATAGTAAACCCGCCTTCAAAAACAAAAATAATGTTAGGTGCACAACAGTTTCGCATGTCGGTGCCTTCAATTTGCTATGAACTTTCGTTATCGCCACCAACTTCCGAAACTGTTGTGCACCTAACCTATTTTTCTGTTTTTGAGGGCGGTTTTACTTTTTGTTAAAAGTTATTTTATCCGAAATGAACTCTTTGCAGCGTATAAGTGTACAAAATACTCATTACCATTGTCTCGACAGATTATCCTGTGTGTGAATCAAAGCTTAATGCAGGAGAGGCATTGAATAAGTAAACATTATCGGTATATACATATCGGTCATCGATCGAAACCCTGTGTTAATAATAGATTTGTAGTACAGCGCGCTAAGGACCATGGGAATTACAACCACCTGACACATTGAGTACTTAGCTTTTATTTATCGATAGTACTCACAACTCAGGGTCTTATTTCTAAAACGTTCGAAATGGTATCGTATCGCCGTAAGGCCGTCCCGCGCGCAATTCTATTACGCGATATTTATATAGTTTTCTTTTTTTTATACCATTACGGTGGCAAAAAAGCATACGGCCCGCCTGATGGTAAACGGTTACCATAGCGTATGGACATTTGCAACACGAGGAGTATCACTCGCGCGTTTCCGAACCTGTAAATTAAGGAGGAATAGTTGGGCCGGCAGCATAGGAGATGATATAGCGGTGGTAGCAAAACACCACCGGTCCCCCACACTGCCAACACAACGCTTCCTCGCGGAGCTCTGGTAACCTTGCTCACCATTAGGAACACAATATAGCACAGAGCTATGTTATTTGGCTACGATTTTCTGCAAGGTGGAGGTACTTCCCCAGTCGGGCAGCTTCAAAAAGTTATTTACCTTCATACATTTATCTTCATAATATAAAATGCATAATCGCGAGGGGCTCTTGACTAAGTAATAACTAAGCTGATCTACTGATCTGCAAGGTTAAGCTGAGCTCGCTGTGGTCAGTCTGTGGATCGGTGACCATTCTTTACACATCGAGACCCCTCCGTGCCTCGGAGAGCACGTAAAGCCGTTGGTCCCAGTTGTCATACAAACATTTATGACAATTGTTAGTGGTCGTCAGAAGCTCATTAAAGCCAGTCTACTCTCCGGATATCAGCATTGCCCAGAAATTAGGTTTCGGAGGTCTGATGGCAGTCGCTTCGTGTAATATATTGATATTTAGCCGCATCTAGTTAGAGTAGAAGCCGACCCCAAAATAGTTGAGAAAAGTTGTGGATGATCATTTTACAATAAGAAAATAATCTCTTTGTGGATAAAAACTAAAATTTTGAATAAGTTTATGCATTATGAAATTATGCCAAAAATGAGATTAAGACATTTATAATATTACAAGAGAAAGACGGGAATTCCAAGCAACAGTATGAAAGTTAATTGTAGGTACTATGCTTTACTTTTTACTCCATGATTTTAATGCACACCAAGTAATATCCACTTGTAAGAATATCCCTAAATCAGCACTTATAGAACAGCTTACTTTATACACGCCTTTCCCTTGCCCTTCGCATAATACTGGCATTTGAGGACACTCACGTAAACCTGTCACTCGGTGGTAATACGCCATTTATCAAAAGTAATTCAGCTTTGAGTACCAGCTGACAGGCAGATGAAAATGTCTTGAAGTAGAAGCGCGCTTTGCTTAATAGTGTTAGAATAGTTCCGGAACTGATATTTGATTGAGTAATTTCCAGGGGGCCCAAAATGAACTCGTTCGTAAATCGCGATATGATTCGTAAGCTTAATTAATGTAAAGCCTATAAATGATATTTATTTCTGTAAATAGTTCTTTTAAGCGCACTTTTACCAGTCAATGTTTTATATTATTTTAAGGGTATTACATTGCCCAATGACCTTGAGGATTTAGTCTTTGTGCTAGTATTTGTTAAGCCGTTAAAGAGAAAAAATACAAATTAGGTTAAAAAAGGCCCTTTTAATTCAATTATTATCCAAAATTAGGGGAAATTTATAAAAATTTTAAACAATACAATTTGAACAAAATCTTAAGTATAACATATATTTTTTATATGGCGAACACACATAAGGATTCCACTAGAAACTTCTTTAAAGCTAGGGTGTTTTTTGGATTTGAGCGATGTAATGCCCTTAACTACATTCGCGAGCAATAAATTGGAATCACTTCACCGCGCCTTGCAAGGCATTAGGTCTTTGGAGTTAAATTTAAAGCGATGCCTCCAACTACGTGAGATTGGTCATCTTGTTTCCATCTTTTTAGGCAGTCGGGTTTTGGATTTTTAAACTAACTTTTGTATTTTAAACTTCTTAGTTTTTGAGCGATGACCGGGAATGGACTGGTATTGCGAGTGCCGCAGAACTGTTTTGCCAGAAACAAGGACAAATATGCAAAGCTGTCTGCCAACCTTCACTAGTTAAAGAGGTTAGCTAGTTAGACTACAAGAAGAAGAAGAAGTTTTTGATATACGTACCCAGTGTCACTCTCACAATGGAGACGAATCTAATGCTGTCTTTCAAGTAAAAATCCATCAAGCCGTTTAGGTAGGCTACAGAGCGTGCTGAAGAAATATGCATTTTTTTTATGAAATAGGGGGCAAACGAGCAGACGGTTCGCCTGATAGTAAGCGATTACCGCCGCCCATGGACACCCGCAACACCAGAGAAGTCACAAGTGCGTTGCCGGCCTTTTAAAAAGAAGTACGCTCTTTTCTTGAAGGTTTGAAGGTCATATTGGTCCGGAAATACTGCAGGCGAAAGTTCATTCCACAGTTTTGTTGTGCGAGGCAGAATGTTTCTCGGAGCACTCCCCATAGTATAGGTGACAGAAGATGCATACCGAGGCCACATCTCTACGCAGTGCCAAGGGGTCTAGCCGGTTTGAAATTTCTTGGCAGTCGACGATTCGAGTCGCTACCCGTTGGATGCGGTCTAGAGGGAGAAGTTGGTATTGGGGTGCCCCTGCCCAGAGATGAGAACAGTATTCCAAATGTAGCTGGACCTGCGCCTTATAAAGTAGTAGGCAGTGGGCCGGAGTGAAATACCGTCTCGAACTATTGAGCACGCCCAGCTTCTTTGAGGCTAACTTAGCCTTACCCTCTAAATGGCCGCGGAACTGTACTCCACTCGATATGTCGACACCAAGTATTTCAATGTTAGCTGAGGCGATTAAGGGGGTGCTCTCAAAACGAGGAAATATGACGCATACCTACATACATACATACACTCGAAATTATGTATTGGCCCTCACTCTGGCGCAGTCTGGTAAAAATGGAAAATCTCTATAGGAAGTTCTATGTTATTTAATTACGGGCTGTATCCCGTGGTTTAATTCTCGTTGATCTCCTCTTTTCCATTCGTATTTTCGCGGGGATTTTATTATGGGATAGGGAGACAATCGAGCAGACGGATCGCCTGATGGTAAGCGATTACCGCCGCCCATGAACACCCGCAACACCATAGGAGTCACAAGTGCGTTGCGCGCCTATTAAAAGGGGTTTGGGCCTCCGGTAACCTCACCCACTCGGCGAAACACATCGTAAGCCTTGTTAGACGCCGTTTTTCTGTGAGGCCGTGGTATCGCTCCGGTCGGAACGGCCCATTCGTGCCGAAGTATGGCTCTCCCACGACAGAAATCGGATTTCCTTAGATTGGCTTAGGAGATATAATAACTAGTTGAGATTAGATTATAAACGAATAGATATTTTCTGATAATCTCTCTATAATTTTATACATAGAAACTATCAATTGTATGTATTGTTTGTTTGATTGTGCCTATATTTCCTGAAGGGTCAGACAAAGGTGCACCTTATGTGCACTCATAGTTCGCCGGTATGTTTATGTCCCATGTAACAGGGGGCGAGCTTATTGCGTTTAACGGGGCACAAATCTGAGCTGCCATTGAGGATCGAATCCAAGTTCTCGGGCGTAACAGTCACGCTTACGATCACTGGACTAATGAAGCAGTTTAAAATCAATAAATAGTATTAAAAACAATGTCTATTCGATTTCGAATTAAAACTATTATCAATATCATTTTACTTTGTTGCAGATGACCGCTACGGACCTCTAAGCTATCATCGAAGTGAGGATATTTCACTCATGAGTCCACATTCTGCCACCAATCGTTGGTAAGTGTCATCATAAGTAGTTAATTCCGGTTATATATGTAAAAATCTAGCGACCCACGCGCAGCTTCGTCTGTACACAAAAATCTTCGACGTTTTTGGTGAACTAAAAAAAATCTTTCATAAAAATAAACATAAATAAATCATTAATATCACATACATCATTTAGTTGTACTTACAAATAATTACACTAGTATAGTTAGTTAGGCTCTAGTACTCATGGTAAATGTGTGTATTGTGTGTTTGTTATAAGTTTTAATAGATTTTCAATTTGGTAATAATTCAGATAAATAGCGTATTAGCAAGACAGTAACTATATACTTTTACAATTAAATTTGGTTTGATTATTTATACTACAATGTTAAGATAAACTTGTCCTGGTCATTAGTAACACACAAAAAACAGCAATGGCTCTGTGATTTTACATACATGCGTCAACTGATTTTTATTTATATAGATATAGAATTAAAATCAGTTTCACATATTCAGAAAAAGTATATTAGTTCAATCACGTATAATATAAATATTAACCATGTCAAGCTGGTAATAGTAGCAATGATTCAACTAAGATTAGACCAAAATATTTCATGTGTGTGTTTAAAAGCTGTTATTATTGGCTGTTACTATTAAATGGATAGTTAATTTGTATTTGACATAAAAGATATATTAGTTACTTTTAGGTAGAAAATAAATATTCACTTCCGTGTTTCTTTGACGGTTGTAAAAACAACACATTAGAAATATGATAATCATAAGAAATTAAGTGTCTATAAAGAAAAACATGAGTATTTTTAGTACGAAAATCAAAGACATCGTTCATTTCGGTGCTTCCTGGTTTTTTTTAAGATTCCGTTTGATGATATAAGACTTTTCAGACGTGTGTAATATTTAAATATTATTGCGGAAAAAATAAATTGACAAGTACTGGGAACTGACGTCAAATAAATATGACTGGTCGAATTTGTCATCTGTGAAAACTATGTAAGTCTAGGAAGTGTTGCTAAAAATAAGGATAGTAGCGTTTTACGTACTTAGAACTGGGCATTGACTGCGCGCGGCAAACTATAGAACATTGCCTTATATGGCCAGAAATGACGTCGAAATGGCTTCTATAATCCAGAGTAATATCAAACGCCCAAACATTTCATCTTTTTGTAGTCTAGGAGAGCTGATCTGCCGCGATCGGACATATTAAACGCGGCAGCGTTCAGGTGACACGCAATTTCGATTGAGAGAACCAGGTGGTTTCACATACCTAGTCGTATAAAAAAAAAACTATTATCAACAACTCTTTTGACGATGTATCTAATGTTCATCATCATCGTCATAACATCACTCCTGTATTCCCTGAAGGGTTAGGCAAAGTTGTACTAATGTACAATTTGCCGGTATGTTTTAGGTCCCATGTAATAATTATGGGGCAAACCTATTTCCATTAACCGAGCACAAACCTCCAAGCTGCTACTGACAATTTCATAGAAAAACCCAATAACACTGCTTGACGTAGGAACTGAACCCAAGACCTCTAGCGTAGCAATGGGACTTGGGACCACTCATCTAAGTTTAGTCAGTGTGAATCTAATGTTTATTTCGAATTTTACTCATAAGTAAATATTTTATTGTAAGTAGATATACTCGTAGGTAAATTATAGGTAGATACTAAATTTACATACGGTGTGTTTGAAGCTTTGAAAGCCGTGAAAGTTAGAGACGTAGTGTTGCTTAGTTATTAAGCTGGTAATACAAGGATCATTCTGGATCTAGTGAAATTAGATCGCTGTCACAATTTATGTTAATTCTGACTATTTTTACGCAGCAGATCGCAACTTGGTATTAAAATTTGTTCAGTTTCAAATATGAATTTATACACATAACATTATGCCTGTATTCCCCGAAGGGTTAGGCAGGGGTGTACTATTATACAGCCACAGTTCGCCGGTATGTTTAGGTCCCATGTAATAGAGGGCGATCCCATTGCCATTAGCTGGGCACAACAAAACTCCGAGTTGCTACTGAGAATTCCTAAGAAAAACCCAATAACACTACTCGACCTGGAAATCAAATCCAGAACCTCCAGCGTAGCATTCGCCCTTGGGACTAATAGACTAACGAGGCACTAAATATGAATTGGTTTATGAGGTATTTTAGCCTTTTTGGTGCAGAAAATCCTTATGGATCTTCTATGTCAGTGTATGTCGGATTGGTACTGACTAAAAACCGCTCTTAGGTAAAGGGAATACCCATGGGATTGTAATATTCGCCAGGGGGCGGTCCTGGCGAATATTACAATCCTATTGTGTTTAAACAAATATAATTATACTACAGCTACATAAGGTAAGCACCTACGATTAAGTTAAACATGTGGGCGTGTAATACAAAATACCTCTAAGGTTACAGGTGAAAATTTATTGTAGAATTAGTGGGGATAAACGTAGCTAAATTCTTAATAACATTAGTGACATTTTGAGTGAATTAAAGCAATTTGTATTACTCTAGCAAGAAAGCTTAGCTGAACAGAATTATTTATCACAAACATGTTTTGGTAGGTATTTCACTTATTGCTAGCTATTAACGTTTTAGAAAAAGAAAAGCGACTTTAATCATTTTCAACCGACTTAAAAAAGGAGGAGGTTCTCAGTTCGACTGTATGTTATTTTTTGTATGTTTGTTACTCGATTATCCCGTCAATTATGAACCGATTTTCATGTTTTTTTTTTATCGGTAGGTCATACTTCAGAGATGGTCCCATAACAATTTGATAAGGATCTGATAACAAAATTTAGAACAAAATGACGATAACACGTAACGACCGAGTAAATTAAACCTTATACGTCGTTTAGGTATCTATACGTAAAATATTACTCGCTACTAAAAATGTTGAAAAATAAACTTATAAGAAAAAGTAAAACTGCCTTCAAAAACACTAAAAATAATGTTATGTGCAAATCAGTTTCGGAAATCGGTGGCGAAATCAAAAGATCCCATAAAATCAAAGGTACCAACTTCCGAAACTTTTTTGCACATAACATTATTTTTTATGTTTTTGAAGGCGGTTTTATGTGGTAGATATATCTTCTTAACCCAAACTAAAAAAATATGTTCCCTGCGCAATATATTACTTCCGCAGCTTGGGGTTGCAGCATTATCAAATAGTTGCCCCTGAAAAACTTTCCAGGGGAAACTATTTTAAATTCTACTCAGCTAGTAACGTAGCCTATAAGTACAATACTTAGAGTGAAATTTTTCACTGTCGCTCGAATTACAGTTCCGCTTTATTTGCCTAGATAAACAAAAAGCAGGGGCTGTGACAAACGTGTGCTTCCCAAATGTTGAGCGCTTCTGACGATGACAGAAACTTTCTCATATTGTAGCCATAAATCTGCAGCGATAACGTAAAAGTTGGCAGGAAATGCGACCAATCCCGGCCAGTTGAATGTTTTATTGGCACTTTATTGTTTTGAACCTCTGGAATTTATGTATGCACGTGGCAATTTGGTGGTGATTAGTTATTGCAATGTGTACATCATTTGTATGCGATTTTATGAAAGATTTTTACGTGTCCATAAAATATCATGCACATATTTTATTACGCGATTACCTCACATCTGGACATTCGAAATACGGTATATTTGAGCTCTCAGTTTCTGCACTTCGGGTTTTACGTTCGATTCCCTCACATAACAATATTGTATGTTGTATGACCAAAGTATAGATAGTTATTCGGGAACTGGGTGTCCATTTGTTTTTTTTTTATAAGTACATATATGCACCTACGATTACACACTACATATACACTACTACAGATACACTACTGTAGGATTTTTTTTAATGACTTACAAAAAACACTATAGATGATATTATATTAATTATGGTAAAACCATAGGAATATTAAAAAAAAAACAATTTATAGTCAATTAATGATGATTTCAGTTTCAATACGATTCGCTTGTTCTATTCTACCAATACAGAAAAATAGAAAAAATATTTCAGTATTACATGACCTGTACTCATTTTTATGTTAGAGTTCTCGAGCGCAACTTCGCATAAGTACGCAATTAGGTAATTTTCATTTCTAAAATATACTGTGCCCATGGTATCTATACCATGGAGGTTTCATATCATAAAATGTGTTACGTCTAATAATAATAAAAAAAGGACGAAAACAATTGTCAAAATGTCAATAGCCAATGTCAGCTGTACTATGGAATCACATTATCTTGACGATGTCATCGTTTATTGAATATCTAGGTATAAATGTGTATTAATTATGTTCAAACGCATAGTAGTGTGTGCGGAATTTAACTTTCTGCCCCCTTTCCACCACCTTAGGGGATGATTTTCCGAAAATCCTTTCTTAGTGCTCGTCTACAGTGCAAAAGGTACCAGCATGTAAACTTTCACGGAGCTCCTTTAGTTTTGGCTGTACGTTGATACGTCATCCAGTCAAGTTCTTCTTTTATATTTATAGATAGATTACTATACAAATATTATCCTATGTTATAACTAATTTACCTTATAAAAATAGTGCTTAAAATTATTTAATTTAATTACCCTTTGCTCTTGTATGAAATCGGTACAGCCACAAACGTCCAAAAAACAAGAAGGCTTTATAATCCAAGGTACTAATATTTTCATTTAATTTCCGTCATGTTTTCATACGAGATTCCCTTCACAAGTAGGCGCAAAAATTTAAACGACCCGTATAAATTATAAAAAAACCGGGCCCGGCGCGGCGCGCGACGTGAAAGGGCAGTCATATGAATGCGGATTACTGCAAGTTGTAAAATGGATTTATGACCACCTGGAGTTATCATATTAGTAGCTGGGATGGTATTGTTGAGGCAGTGGGGTCGCAAAAGTTGTGTTAAAAATATTTGTACCCGTCATTAAAATGTGCATTGTATAGTAAATTTTGTGTACATAACACTTTGCTCGACCTGGGGATCGAACCCAGGACCTCTAATGTAGCAGTCGCGCTTGGGACCACTAGACTAATTAGGCAGTCTTGTATAATTAATATTTATTAAATGTATTCATGGTACATTATACCTAGCATATTTACGCAGGTGTCCCGTTTTCATGATCCAGTAAGGTGTCTGAAATTTACTTAAATGTTAAATTAAAAAAAAAAACTATCTGTGAAATAGAAACTACTGATTCTGATTGAATCAATATATATAAAAATCAATGCCACTTTTCGTTGTAATTTTATAACTCAAGAACGGGCTCACCTATCCAAACCAAATGTTTAGGCTTTGTTCGGACTATTTAGTAGATGGTTTATGTGAAGTTTGTACAAAATCGGTCGAGCGGTTCTTAATTTATCACATTTTTTGTAACAAATGATGAATTTGATGTTCCAATTTTTTTTTAATTATTTCACTTTATACGTCGCGAAGCACGTACTGGGCCGCTAGTAAAGTATATTTACATATCAGTACCATAGACTAATTTATTTTGTATAAGTCAGTACCAAAGATTGACATGGAAACTTACACAAAAAGGTATTAAATATAGCAGCAGGTATCACAAACATTTTATCAGGTTTAAAGACCACTACACCACTAAGGCCGAGGATATCGTGGAGTTCATGCGCCAGCGAATCAAGTACACGCCGAGAGTGCAGCTGTTGGAGTCGCACCGCAACATCAACTTTAAGCCGTTTGTAGTGCGAGTACCAACGTGTTATCTGCACTTCGTCATGGAAGAGGACTTCTGGCCGCAGGACGTTGTGTTCCGTCACTTCCGCGGACAAGTGCCACAAGAACGCACTGTGACGGTGACTAGTGCCAAGTGAAGTGATTTACTAACATAGGTTAAGTCTATATACTAACATCAATTGTTATTTATTTTATATATGTTAGTGTGTAAGGTATATATTTACGGGCCATAGATGCCCGATAATAAATGATTTCGAATGACGTAATTAAAATTGGGGTCTGCTTCGGACATACTTAATTTATTTAAAGTAAACAAGTTAAAATAACCGCAAAAGTTGACAGGGTTTTGGTAAAGTTAATTGAGCAATATTGGCAATGTACCTAGTCTGAGTTTGAGCTTAACTTTTAATTTGTTTAATCTAATAAAAGGATGAAATTAGACTAGAATTATGTATAAATTAATTGAGTAATATTGTTGTAACGAAAATTGAGTTCTATGTAGGTTAAAATTTCGATAATAAAGTAACTATACTTCGTAAGTTTGTAAGTGAAGGTACGTGATTTAATTATCTTACTAGTATTCTTGTTAACCCCTCGTGCTAAGCTAAATACTTGTGCTACGAGTGGGTTCACGTCGGTAATGCAATCGCTAGTCCGACGCCATAACTATTAGGCTACCGCCGCTTCGTTTGTTATTACATAAATAATTATTTATGATTTCTATATAATATAATAATTATATATATTTACATAAATCTTTAACTTTGACTTAAATATATAAATACTATTAATAACATACCATCACACCTGTATTCTCCGAAAGGTTAGGCAGAGGCGTACTAATGTACACCCACAGTTAGCCGGTATGTTTAGGTCCCATGTAATAAGGGGCGAGCCTATTGCCATTAACCGGGCACAAATCCAGACTCTGAGCTGCTACTGAGAATTTCATAGAAAAACCCAATAACACTGCTCGACCTGGGGATCGAACCCAGGACCTCTAGCGTAGCAGTCGCGCTTGGGACCACTAGACTAATGAGGCAGTCAAAATAAACTAGTATTAATATTATACTAATAATATTTTTGTAATTTTTAAGTTGGCAAGTAATTCTCATAACAAATCTTTAAGGTGATGAACCTGAAAATTCAGCGACTGTACATCTATAATTTACCGGTAAGATTTCATAGCGGGCAGTGCACAAATCTAAAAGCATTTTACTAAACTTCGGAATCGAACCCAAAGCATTTTGACTTTTTTTTAAAATTAAAAAGTGATTTGCCCATAATTAGTGCAAAATGTGTGCTTTATAACAAGTTACATTGCTCATATCTGTATTACTTACAATATTGAATTATTTATATACTTTATTTTAATATATCTTTATTTGAAGCAGTGATAGCCTAGTAGTATGACCGTTGGACTGCCAAGTCAAAGGTCTTCGTTCGAAACCAGGCACCTCTCACGGCACCTCTGACTTTTCGAAGTCATGTGCGTATTAAATAGTTAATTATCACGGTTAATTATCTTAAACGGTGAAGGAAAACATCGTGAGGAAACATGTATGCCTGAGAGATTTTCTCGATGGCGTGTGAAGTCTGCCAACCCGCACTAGGCCAGCGTGGTGGACTATAGCCTAGGGATTAGGCTATAGTCCACCACGCCTCTCATTCTGAGAGGAGACCCGTACCCAGCAGTGGGACAGTATAATGGGTTAATTATGTATTTAATATACCGAAAATCCTTGATCGCACAATACTCGTATATACTACAGAAATGTGTTTTTTAAGCTTCAGCACCTCTCTCGCAAACTAGTATTTAAAATATATATATAGAGTTCACATTCGTATTACGTACATAAAAGGCTTTTCAATGAGATTGTACCGAGCAATATCATGCATGAGTAACACACGATTAAATTCAGATAGCGATATATTAGAAAAAAAACAATTATTGGAGTTTATACATATATAGTACAGTCAAGTACAGTTTTTACCAAGTTCTTTATATCGGTCGCACGAAAGTGTCCCTGATGTTAGATTTTCTATCTGGTTTATAAATAAGGATTTGATTTTTGATACTGTTTGAATTCTATTCTACATCTTCATCAGAAGACGTCTTCTTCTTTTAGGAAGTTACATTAGAAATATCTCAGATCAAAACCCCTCCATTATCATTATTACCTCGTGTGGGTTAGAATACAGTTCCTCACACAGCAGTTGCTTCACTTACCAGACTGGTAATTCAGGTACGTGAAGCGTACGTACATAAGGGGCGACAAAATATATGACTTGTTGGGTGACAGGACCTTTTGGGGCCTGACTGGCTGGCGACCACCCAAAGGTCTATCGGAGTTGGTCGTAAAGCAGCTTGGTGTGTGTTTCAAATCTTTTTTACGTGAGAGCCAGTTCACCCTCCCTTGCTCTGGCAGTCTTCAGCCCATAGGGGCTCGCCAACACATCAGCAACTTAGCATCAGGTGACTCGTCAGATCGTTTGCCGGCTTAACCAATTGATCAAAATTGGTTCAGCGGTTTAGGCATCAATGTAAAAACAGACAGGTACTTTCGGATTTATAATACCTATTAGTTTGGAAAATATATAAAACATAACAAAACATACCATCACGCCTGTATTCCCCGAAGGGTTAGGCAGAGGCGTATTTAATGTACACCCACAGTTCACCTAGTATGTTTTAGGTCCCATGTTATAGGGGGCGAGCCTATAGCCATTAACCGGGCACAAATCCAGACTCCGAGCTGCTACTGAGAATTTCATAGAAAACTCAATAACACTTTGCTCGACCTGGGGATCGAACCCAGGACCTCTAGCGTAGCAGTCGCGCTTGGGACCACTAGACTAATGAGGCAGTCAAAATATATAAATTGTATAAGAAAACATAAATTGCTGCTGCTAAACACTTCTATGCTGTTGATGCCATCTACTTTGATTATTTCTGCATCAAAAAGTTGTCTGGTAGACAATGCCTAAGGCATAAGACCTTTGTACACTTATGCACAAAAAATATTGTATACAGACCGGCCAAATTTTGAAATTAAGACATTAAGGTCAAACCCAAAGTGCATTTTAAACGTTATTGTCAAATCAACACAATATATTGTAAAAACATATTTGAAAAAAATCTAAATTTATAAATATTGCCGATTTGTGGTTGTGTGCGTGCGCTGTCAAACTTATATATTATGTAATGTTTGGTATTTAGGTTATTGAACTGATTTGTGTAGTGGTAAGTATATTCCGCGTTCTGCAATTCAGAGGTGGACACGAATAAAATAATGTGTTTTTTTATTTTAACTTTTTTATTTCGTAAATTGAATATAGGTAATATTATCGATTCTGAACAGCCTCTGTAAATTTGGTCAGTCATTGAAAAATAACCCTGTATAAATCAATAATATTTAGGGTAGCGTTTTGTGTTTTCGAAGCGGATCCCTTACAATCCAACATCGTAATTCTGGTATCAACGATCGACGCAGTGACGTGCGATCCGCCTTCAATTACGATTACTATTCGATAAACGTTTCGGCTTCACGGCCAATGTTACGTTAGGACGGCGATACATGGACACGCTTTCAAACCAGATTGATATAGAGATTTTTAGGGCGCAGATTTTTTTGTATTACTATACTAGTTCTTTTTATATTCACCCTAGAGTTTATTTATTGTTTGGAAAGATTTAAAAGCCTCGTGTTCATGTTTATCTATAAAATACTGTCCCGATAAAAGGATCAATATACTGTTGCTACCAGCAGCATCTGAAATACATTTTGACTTATTGCCAACCACATTCTGATTTATACTAGATCTTTTGTGGGAAAACATTTAATGCAACAGTTAATACAATAAGAACTTTTGAATATTTTTAAAATCTTTAAAACCAAATTGAATTCACATCTTAAAAGAAGAAAATTCTGTATCGTAAAAAGATAAAGTTGACTCCAAGGAATAACGACGTTAAATGACATCAGTTCCAGTTTTAAATGTAAATCGAAGACTGGGATTCGCAATAATTGTACATATAAGTTTATGTGACGCAAATGTGAACATGTCCCAATAAAATGTTTGTTTTTATTCCAACTTTCTTATCACCGCCCGAAGATATGTACGAAACATCGCTTTAACATATTTCTGTAATCTTACTGTTATTTTTGACGTGCTATAAATAGTATAGAGTTGGAACAGAGAAAGCATTAGAATCAATTTGATCAAAAGTTTGGTCCTTTTAATTTGTGTTATTGGTCTTTTGAACTCTCCCTGATTGATTTTATTTTGATTATTTTATTTTCGTATTGGATCACTTCAATTTCCACACTTTGATAACTTTTTTGTCAAGACCAATTGGATACTTTGTATTGCTTCATATTTGTATGAAAAAAAAAGGTTCCTTATTGAAACGATTCTAATGAATACTTTTTCCTTCCTGTGGAGATCTGATCGAGAAAGTCAAATATCAAAGCTTTAGATTGAATAAATGAGGTACTTTCTGTGACTATACATTTTTGTTATTAATTATATTGATTTTAACATTGCCATGCTTCGAAATGGTGAGGTATATACACCCGTAGTTCCTTGCCTTGGGGAGAGCCTATTGCCATTAACCGAACAATAATAGTGAGAAAAATTCACTAACATTTTTCAACCTGGGAATCGAACCAAGGACCTCTACCTATCGTAGCAATCATGCGTGGGACCATTAGACTAATGAGTCGGCTGGCTGATTTAATAAAATCTGGGCTTCCAAATATTTTGGTAGGGACTAATTAATTATTTAGACGATGCATCGATGTAGACAAATTCGATATTTGATAACCTGAATGGTGATTACTACTACCATATGATGTAGTCTCACTGGAAAGTAATGTTTATCATAAATTACCGATGCCACATTTTCCTTTAACAACTCGACTAGAAAATTCTCCAATATCGTAGGTACATTTACAAAGGGCTATGGCAAATCGAATGCCAATTAATCGAATATCAATTGATCGACCACTATAAATCGAACGTCTAAATACTGGAACGTTTTTAATATCGTATGCTTAATCAATCGAACATTCAATATATTGCACACTCAATACAAAGACACATCGCAATAGCACCTAGACTCGGGACAGTTGAACAATTGAATTGGATCGAAGTCTCGACCCGTACCGTAAAAGCCAATCCCTCGAAGCTACTTGTGATCAAACCTGGTACACATTAAGCCCTCACAATGTCAGGTCACGATCATAATGTAACTTTTTAGGCAAAAATAATTAGGTAATTCATGATTTCTCAGGCCCATGTTTATAATTTCCGTTTAATTTCTTGTTTAATATTATATTGGTAATGTGTTTATGGTATCTGTGTACGAGTGTAAGCAGTGCTAGCCTTGTGGTATGACCGTTGGACTGCCAAGTCAAAGGTCTCGAGTGCGAACCCAAGGCACGCACCTCTGACATTTTGAAGTCATGTGCGTATTAAATAGTTAATTATCACGAGCTTAAGGAAAACATGGTGAGGAAACCTGCATGCCTGAGAGATTTTCTCAATGGCCTGTGAAGTCTGCCAATCCGCACTAGGCCAGCGTGGTGGACTATAGCCTAATCCCTCTTATTCTGAGAGGAGACCCATGCCCAGCAGTGGGACAGTATATTGGGTTAATTATGTGTACGAGTAATTTTAGCATTATATTTAATGAATGAAAATTAATGAAAGAATTTAAACAAAATCTGTGGAATTGCCGAAAAACTAATAATAATGTAATTTCAATACATTTTGTGTCTATTGCCCTTACAAACTTATCATTATATACTTTGAGGGATTTTGTATAGAAAATCTGACGAACCGTAAAACTTAATCGAACATTACTATTGGAAAATCACCCCAAGCTACCTCAGCCTTTGGGCAAGTCAACCCTTAACGCTGAATATTGACAAGACCTTAAAAAAATTGTAGGTACGTTAATTGCACGTATCTTAAAGCCATAAATTTTCCTCTAAAAACGACTCCAATATATTTAAAAATATAGGGTATCTGGTTCACAACACCGTCAGAATAGTGATATGGTGTTGCCAACTATAAATTACTAACGTCTGTTTTCCCTGTGACGTCACATAGAATTAAGGCGTCGGCGTAGATCGGAACGTCGAGTGCTTTCATGTGATTGAATAGCCAAAAACGATTTTAATGTGTAAATAATAAAAAACAAATTAGGTAAGTAACTACACAAATTATAAAATAATAAAATATCGTAAAACGTCTAAGCTGTATTATCGTAATGACCATCATTACGACTGCTAAGTCCAAAATGCCTTGAGTTCAAATCTAAGGCACAGACCTTTATTTCTTCTGCCCGCGACTTTATCTGCGTGGACGAATCCTTTAGAATTGGGTCTGACCTGGGTAAAAAGTAGCCTATGTGTTCCAGACTATAATCTATCTCTGTGCCAAATTTCATCGAGATTCGTTTAGTCGTTCTGGCGTGAAAGAGTAACAAACATCCATACATCCATCCACACTCAGAAACTTTTACGTTAATAATATTAGTAAGGATGTAGATGCATTTGGGGCGAGCCTATTGCCACAAATCCAAACTCCGAGCTACTGGTGAAAATTTTATAAAAAACAATCAAACTTAGCTTGACCTGGGAATCGAACTCAGTCGCGCTTTGGATCGCTAAATAGCTGATAAGGCAGGTATGCCTCTTAATTTCTTTTATTGAATCCTTTACGTACCAAACTTGTAAGGAAGTACATGTTTACAGGGGATATACTGAAATTCAACTGCATTTGGTTACATGTAGGCGTTCAAGCAAAAAGGGTCCAATCGTGGGGTATTGATTTATGACTAGATTCCGTCTTAAATAGTCAATTAATAATAAGGATTAAAAAACATATTCAAAAACTGGCACATTTTTTTATCAGACATTTACGGTTTAAGACATTTATTTCTCAACTAGCGATCCGCCCGCGGTTTCATCCGCGTTGCCCCATTCCTAGAAGTCGTACCGTGATGTTAAATAGCTTAAAACCTTTCCCTTGAATCACTCTATCTATTAAAAAAAACCGCTTCAAAATCGTGGTAGTTTTAAAGATTTAACCATAAATAGGGACGGACAGACAGCGACAGCGAAGTCATGTACGTATTAAATAGATAATTATCACGCGCTTAAACGGTGAAGGAGACATCGTGAGGAAACCTGCATGCCTGAGAGATTTTCTTGATGGCGTGTGAAGTCTGCCAACCCGCACTAGGACAGCGTGGTGGACTATAGCCTAATCCCTCTCATTCTGGGAGGAGACCCGTGCCCAGCAGTGGGACAGTATAATGGGTTGATTATGTTATGTAATAAATTATTATTTTAATTGAATATTATTAAAATCTTGAAATGAAATTTTGTCAGCCCACGTTAAAACTGCGCCGGAGTGTTAGGATGCTCATTTTAATCATTGCAATTGGCAAGGTAATCTATTAAAGGTGCACTCTAAGGCGAACAAATGTATTTGTGATTTCATTAGCTTAAAAGGTTTGAGTTAGGACCAATGTATTCGTGTTATTTAAATAAGGAACGAGTAAGTACTAACAAAGTTTAGATAGTTATATGCATTTGTGAATATTAATTCTGTTTTGTTTGAAATATAGTCAAACTAAGCGCTCTTACATTATTTTAAGGATTCGAAAAATTGACGATATAGAGGCTTTTATGTGCGTCTGTCTGTATGTCACGAAATTTTCAACGGTGTTCAAAAAAGGAGGTCGTTTTCAATTAGACTGTATTTCTTTTGTTTTTGTGTGTATATTACTCGATATCTTCGCCAATCATGAATCGAATTTTGTTTCTTTTTTTAGAATATTGTTCCAAATAAATTTCGTTGCCTGCCTCATTAGTCTAGTGGTCCCAAGCGCGACTGCTACGATAGAGGTCCTGAGTTCGATCCCCAGGTCGAGCAAAGTGTTATTGGGTTTTTCTATGAAATTCTCAGTAGTAGCTCGGAGTCTGGATTTGTGCCCGGTTAATGGCAATAGGCGAACTGTGGATGTACACTAGTACACCTCTGCTTAACCCTTTGGGGAATACAGGCGTGATGATATGTTATGTAAACGTTGATGTCTGGACTATCGGTTTTGAAGATAAATAGCCATTAGGCTACCGCTGCTTCAAAATTTATGAAATGTTTTGACTCTAGTTGCACGGTTCTAAAATGTGTTCTATGGAGAAGAAATGGTACTATTGTACCATTGCCGGATCCGAAATCCGGACGGATGTGAGGACATTGACGGTTAATTAATGTCTTATTTAAACCGATGTCGAGATTATCAAAAGGAAGTTCGGAAATATTTTTAGAGTACCAACTATAAAAAAATGCGGAAGAAATCAACGATTCAAAGTATATTTTATATTGCACAAAAATCTTGTACTGCTACATATGTATAAATTACTCACCACTTGTGATGTAAACCGCAATTGCTCCAGACCACTCATTCGCTCCCTCTTTCTTTGATGTGTTGTTTATTATATAATAATTTAGTATTTTGTCTGTACGTACAGACGTATAAACGATGTGTTTACTACAAATTTAGTGTCACATCAAATATTACTTAGTATTCTTTGATATTTATTACGTTACTTCATCAAGTTCTTTTGCAAAAAATAACCTTTGGCTCGCAAATTGTAGTATTTTCTAAGCGTGTGTGATATGAAACGAATTATATATATATATTCTTTTATAAATAAAAGCTATGGCTCATATTTACAAAATGACGACCTTTAACATGAAGTCATTTTGAATATTGTGAATTCTTGAGTTTGTTACCAAATATGCCCAGTTTATTTTGGCCTGCGGTGAACTGGGACATAATTAAAAAAATATTGAATTTGACATATTTTTGACATTTTCTCTTGCAAACAGCGCTGCCGTGAAGGTTCAAGATATACTGGTCAGTCCATATCTCGGTTGGATAGGTTTGGTTGTACAGACATTGACATTTGGTCCAATTTTATAAGTTTAAGGCCAATGTCAGTGACATGTAATTTATTTTCCATTAATCTACTTTATGCAGGAAGTTTTTCGATCATCGAGATTTTTGAACTTACATGTGGCGTAGTAACTAAGTACTTAATTACATTACATAATTACTGTTGTCCGATTTATTGATAGCTTTTTTTTAATTTTAAGTGGCAGGATGTCGCTGTTGGACGTTATCTGGGGTGGTATCCCTGTATGGAAAGTATTTTATCTCTAAGGAATAAAGTGTTACCATTATTCTGTGTCGGTTTAGAAGTGCAATGCAGCGAGTGACATTAGTGGGCAATGGGCATTCCTTAACAACTGAGGTCTCAAGATAACAATACGCTGGAGATAAAGTGAGGGAGTACTTAATAGTTTTACACCTTATATTGTGTAACTTTTACAGAAGTTATAATTTATAACCACGCGTGTTTCTTATGTGCCGAGTACAGGGTTCAAATTTGATTGATTCATACGTCTTCGTGCATCCAAAATGGGCATAAAAGTAACATAACATAATCAACCCATTTTACTGTCCCACTGCTGGGTACGGTCGGGATTAGGCTATAGTCCACCACGCTGGCCTAGTGCGTGTTGGCAGACTTTACACGCCATCAAGAAAATCTCTCAGGCATGCAGGTTTCCTCACGATGTTTTCCTTCACCATTTAAGCGTGTGATAATTAACTATTTAATACGCATGACTTCGAAAAGTCAGAGGTGCGTGCCTTTGGTTCGAACTCAAGACCTTTGACTTGGCAGTCCAACGGTTATACCACTAAGCTATCACTGCTATGTCTCAATCAACCACTAAATAAAATAAGAAACATTATTAAATATTCATGAAAGTATGTAAACATATAATTGAAATTTAAAATTCAAGGACACGTACCCTAAATTCAGCAAATTTTCAAAATTTTATAAAACCTTCATGAGTCTTATTGTTTAACCATTACAGTTTCCTCGTTCTATAAAAAAAAACCGTGAATTTTTTTCTTGTAAATTGAAAATGATTATATAAATAGAACCCGATCTCCATACCTAACAATACCTTCACGGATCGGATAGGGTTTTCTTACGCCATTGTTTGAAGAGGCGGTAGTCTAATGGCTAGGGCGTCGGACTTGCAATCATGTGGTTGCGGTTCGAACCCCACCCATTGCCCTACCGACGTGAACCCACTCGTAACACAAGTATTTAGCTTAGCTCGAGGGGTTACTAAGAATACTAGTAATGTGCGATCCACATTGCTTGTAAGCTTCTTAAAAAAACATGTACCTATGGTATAGAAATTCTTAAAATTTAAACATTATCAGAACATCTCTTTATCCAAAATTTGCTGTTTGAGAAATTACCTGCGATGGAAGATACTTCCTATCAAACCCAAATTAATTTATTAATATCGAAACGAGCCTTTAATCTCACTAAACGCTTAATGGCATACAATTTAAGAGACCACGAATAAAATTAAACTTTAATATAAACGATATCTTTTGAAAATGGCCCGTGAATTACTAACATAAATATTTTTTTCGTAGAAAAACATTTTAAAAGACGGCATTTATTTGTTATTTTGATTTAATTTAGACGGGTGTTTTGTGGATGGACTTAATATAGTTTGCCAACCCGCATTTTTAGGCGAGTATGGACTATAGGTCCATTCCACAAATTATTTTTGTTGGTGCAACCCACTTGTTTTTTGGTAGAACTTTCGTTGCACATTTAAGGAGTCTCCTATTTTGATGACTACTGAGAGCTTACTGTCGAATTAATTCGAATTGCTTAAAATCGGTGGCTGTAAAGCAAAATAGAGCAAACAGAGTAGACTTTTTATTGGCTCATAATTTGGTCGATGATATAATTTCCGTATAAATCCAACAAATATTATAAATGTGAAAGTTTGCGAGAATGAATAAGATATATGGATGTTAGTTACTCTTTCACGCCAGAACGGCTGAACAGATCTGGATCAATTCTGTTCTGTTCAAGTCCAAGGGGACAAAGTCGCGGGCAGAAGCTAGTAATTTTAATATTGTATCTGTACACCATAGATTTGATATCGGTTATTCATTATGAAGTGTGGTCTAATTCAACTCATACGATAGTTCAATGAATGTTTATGGCATGAACAGTTTAGTCTTTAGTCTTCGGGAACTCTTAGGCCTTCAGTTGTATCCATTATCTATTCTTTGGCTACACACAAGTATCTATTAAGAATTAAGAGGATGGATTTTGTTTCTTCTATAGAAAGAAAGAAAGAAGATTTATTTGACACGGTCAACCCACAATTACAAAAAAAAACTGAGAAAATTACTTAAGCTAAATTGTTGTTCCTCACGGCTGTGGCAAATAGGCCCAGTTCAGCAATATGCCAGACAGCTAGTGCCTGGCGCTGATTTTCAACTGAGCCTCAATTATTTGTGGCGTGCCAGATACAAACAAGTTTTATAGTATTATATTTTATTATTTATTTATTTTTATTATATAAAAAAGGTTATAGAATAATAATGATTATAATAAAAAATAAATTATATACGTACATTGTTATAGCTAAAGGTTATTCTCAAACCTATTCCTTAAATGGTCTCGTGTTGGATACTAAGGAAACGGAGAATATTACTTACTACTTCAATCATATACGACGTATCGCCTCGTGAATTATATGAATAAATACTAATGTTTATTACTTTAAAATAAAACATAAAATACGCACATAATATTTAAAATAATGTTATTTCTTTGAAGTAATATTTATTACACATTCAAAATACTCAGTCAAAACATTAAATATACTCAGATAGTAGATACCATTAAGGTCAACACATTAACGAAAATAAATAGAAAAATATTCATCATTCATTCTTTTAGTAGATAATTTAAGAAGAAACACTCGCTTTGTAGCGGGCAGTGTGAAAAGAAGAGTGTTTTTAGCCTATTTCGAAATAAAATGTCACTTGTTTTTTTTTAATCGCACCAAATAATATTTATTTATTTAACTAGAACGGTCATAGACCAATTTATTACACTAATTAAATAGAATTGTAATTACAATTAACTAAACAAATTTCAAAACTACTTACATTATGAGCTTCATTTGGCTTTTCATTCATAGAAAGATGGGTGTAATATTCTAAATAATTCCAATGGTCAAAACATATCACAGATTCGCACCAAATTGAAATCAACCATAGATCCCTCTCGCACAACTTCAAGGATACCGTCAATAGCTTCACCCATCCATCATCAAACAAATATATTATACACCTGGGATTTTAAATAGCTGTTTTACAAAAGAAAAAAGTTACATACGGTTTTTTTTTAAATAACCCGAATGACAATTTTCGTAACAAAAAGTTCCTTCCTTTACTAAAAAATAACTTAATAATCTTAGCATGGAAAATGCAAAAAAAAAAAATCACAAAAAAAAGTACCTCACTAGCACTTTACGTAACTGTATATCTAGTTTAGTTTACCATAATTATATTCCCGTCTCCTTATTCAGATAAAAAGTCAGACCAGACGTTGTTTACTTTTAACATCACATTCATTATTTCTATTCTCTAGGTTAGCATTATTAACCTGGGAATAAAGAAAACCCAATTACTCGGATGCAAAGGAGAAAAGTCCGAGTATACTATCTCGGTAAAAATTTCCCAACGGTAAGAAATTACTCATCATTGTTTACATGACCAAGATTTCCGCTATTATCTGGACTTGTGCATTCGAGGGTTAAAGGATGCCTGACCCCAAATTAATATTAAGCCGCAGTGTGCTTCGTTAAGTGGTGAACAAGGAAAAATGTATACAGGGTTGCCACTCAAGGGAAAGCTAATTTTCAGATTGGTAATATTTTATCATCAGGTTATATCAGGGTGTTTAGTGATGTCAGTATTTTGGAGTCCATTTCATTTTTCTGTCTTTACTTTTTTTGTTGGAAACCTTCGCTTGTCCATATCATTATTTGTCTAAAATAACTTACCAAACATAACATAACATAACATACCATCACGCCTGTATTCCCCAAAGGGTTAGGCAGAGGCGTACTAATTTACACCTACAGTTCGCCGGTATGTTTAGTTCCCATGTAATAGGGGCCTATCCCCATTAACCGGGCACAAATCCAGACTCCGAGCTGCTACTAAGAATTTCATAGAAAAACCCAATATCACTTTGCTCGACCTGGAGATCGAACCCAGGGCCTCTAGGGTAGCAGTCGCGCTTGGGACCATTAGACTAATGAGGCAAACAAAGACAAACTTACCAAATCTAACTTACCAAACAGGTAATGAGGCAGTCTAACTTACCAAAGTTACATCGTAATCGGAATAATTCTGTAGGATCATATAGAGGACAAACAAACAAATTTGTATCTAAGGATATTGTAGTTACTATGACTATGACGTCATCATAAAGTATCACATTGATAAGTAGCAAATAAAAATAGATTTCAAATATTTTTTAAATTTTAATCATTTTTATATATTTGCTTGTCCTTACTGTATAATGTTTCAACGAGATTTATATTTCAAACTATCCGCCCGCCATATTGATTGTAAGGGTACGAACTAGGCTTGAGTTTCTTTATTCATTTATTTACTGACTCTATGTAAGGCGTGGGTTTTCTCCCAGAATGATAGGGGTTGCACTATAAACAATGATGCTGTGGCCTAACGCGGGTTGAGTTTTATTACGTTTATTTCTGTCGGCACTTCCAATAAAATTTAAAAATAGCTATTGCGTATTAAAAGGTCAGTGGAAGATTTGACCTAACGACCTTTAAAAAGTCAATCGCCTGATGGTAAGCGATTACCGCCACCCATGGACACCCGCAACACCAGAGGAGTGACAAGTACGTTGCCCGCCTTTAAAAAGGGCATTGTGCCTCCGGTAACCTCAATCATTCGGCGAAACACAATGTAAGCGTTGTTTGACGCCGGTTTTCTGTGAGGCCGTGGTATCACTCCGGTCGAGCCGGCCCATTTGTGCCGAAGCATGGCTCTCCCACGAAAAAAAGGTTCAATGTCACATTACGACAGTGCGTTATCGACCCCTGAAATAGGACAACCACTATGGCAGGGGTACAGCTTTCTCCAGTTTCTTGACGCGATTACAATGACCGGTTCGAGTACATCAGTATCTTACATGCTAGGTAACACTAAAAGTAAATTTTGAATGAAGAAATTCCAAGAAGAAAAATTTGAACCATTTACGTATCTTAGTGAGCAAATAAATAGGTATCTGTGTTGTGGAGTATATTAATGAGTCGCATAGAAGCATTGCATGTGTGTGAATGGATATGTGAAGAGTGTAGTGTGTGGATGAGGGTGTGTGTGTTGTGTATGAGTTTAATTGGTGTATGAAATAATGACGATATTGTAAGAAAATGCCGCAGGTGGTCGGGCTTTTATTTCATATATGCGCTTGGCGTATGACTATTACGTAAACGCAGAGCCAACGTAACCATTCGATACACTTATTGGTTTCAGACGTATAATAGAAGCTATGCAACGTATTTACGTCAGTTGGAATGATTTTGCGGAATTAGGTGAGTAAGGCTCTACTAATTAAACTTGGATTTTCAATTTATATTGTTATTTAATATGGTGCGAAAGCCTAACACCTGTACACAAGTCTGTCAAGACACTTCTTCTTCCGACTACACAGTTCTCTACGTCCTTATAAAAATTCAAAATGATTGTTTATTATTTTATAATTTTCAACTAGCAATGCCACAATGATGTCGCCTCTTTGCGGCAACCTCTACAGTACCTACTTACCTACATTTGAATTTCGAATGTTAGATTTGCATGTATGAAATCTGAGGCCGTACTACAAGTCCATAACGTGACAATGCGATTAATTTTAGTTTATGTGAGGTGCTGCTCTACAGGTGATTGTGCTATCCTTTTTTAACCAACTAATAATGGTACCTACGGCTACTAAAGTTAGATCTCATCGGCACTCGAAGCTCGCAACCAGGTAATTCTAATACTCAAAAACATAACCTTCTTTCTGGCGCAGTTGGGTAAAAATGAATCTAGTCTCATTCTCATAAAATGTCACAAATGAAGTTCTTAGGACTTTACACTCGACATTTAATTAGGTAGATATGGTCTAGACTTGCGTTGGCAGAGTCTAGAATAAATATATTAATAAACAATGACATTATTTAAAAAGAAGATATTAAAATGTACAGCTGTCATTCGCTGTTTTTTTTTTATCCCGTTATGGGATATGGCGCCACACTTTTTGTGTATTTGCCAGTGTCAAGTATATGGAGTAAACAAGTAATATTTATTAATTCCCGTCATGGGATTATAAGGCACCACACTTTCTGTGTTTGCCAGTATCAAGTATACAGAATAATCCCCAGTAAAATAGTGGAAACTTTACTAAGGCTTGGATAGAGTTTAGGAGTGAACACAAAAGTCACGATTTTCAATTTTATATCATTTGCCTACACTTGCAAACGTTCACGAACACTTAATGGTTAACTATCCACTATAATTACACATTAAACTTCGGAGAAACACAAGTTTTGGAAAATAATATAAAACCGACAAAGTGCACTTTACATTTTCCCGCCTAAACTCCGTCATTCGCTGTTGACATTTTGACAATTGTTTTCTTCCATATAAATTAGACCTGTCTAATTAGACTTAACATATTTTATGATATGAAACCTCCATGCTGTAGGTACAGTGCCAGTGCGCTCAGTTTATTTAGAAACGAAAATTATCTACGTACGCAGGCGAAGCTGCACAAGGGAAGTCTAGTCGGTTATAAAAAGTAAGACTGAAAAACGTTCAACCCTGTAAAAATATTTACCAATGTTGAGAGTTCATGGATTAATATTTTATTGGTTCCGTAATTATTTAGGTCAAGAACAGGGGAACAATTAATATTTATTGATGTGTTCTCCCCTTTTATTGAGAAACATACTCGTAAGTAGCAGTTATAAGCATGGTGGATGCTACTGTTATAAGCGAAGAAAGCAATGACGTGGCTATTACGTCACGGTTGACGTGTGATTCTATAGGTAATAATATCAGAAAGAAAATAGTACATACTAGCTTCTGCCCGCAATTTGGACTACACCGACCAACTCCAACCTAGATAAAAAGTAGCAAAAGTATCTAGTCTAAAAGTAGTAGCTTATGTATTATTCAAGACTATAATCTATCTCTGTACCAAATTTCTCTGCACCAGAGGAGTTGCTGATGTGCTGCCGACCCTTAAAAGTCCCTACAGACTGCAGACTGCTAGAGCCGCAGCAACCGAGGGGGAACTGGCTCTTACGCGCAGAAGTCAAAATATACACCAAGATGCTTTACGACAGACTCCGACCTCGCCAGTCAGAACCTAAGAGGTCCTACCACCGAACAGGTCAGATATTTTCACGCCTCTTACGGGATGCCTATCAGAAAGGCAGTGAGGAACAGTATTCTAACCCGTCCCCACACGGTGTAAAACCTTTGTGACTGTGTGTGACCTGTGTTTGACTGTGATGTGTATTTGTGTACTTGATGGGTTAATGGGCACAAATAACAATAAATGTATTGGTGTGGGTTGTATGGGTTAATGTATTATCGACTGCATCAGACTATTAATAGGGGCTTAATTTCCATTAAATGTATCAACAAAGTTAATTTGTGTAAAACGACAAATAAAATTATTCCAGCAAAGACAAATTTACATAAATACAAGTATTAAACTGTTTTATACAACGTATCTATTGCGTTTTCATGTTTGTTTAATTTGGTCCAACTCAATACATTGCTCATTTTATTCAGAACTAGCTGCTGTTGCCCGCAGTTTCACTCACGTCCCAAAAATATTAACATACTAAGTATAAGTCTAATTCTAGGTGGCGTGTCAAGATGAAAAATGCAGCAGATTTTAAGTTAGACCTCTAGCAATGCATCCGTGAAAACTGCATTCAATTCCATACAGTACTTTTTACGTGATGCGCGTACAAACATTCAGACAGACAGACAAAAATTCAAAAAAAATACATTTTGGCTTCTGTAGCTCTAATAAAGACCCTCCGTTATAATTTTTCTTTAATATCTGTAATGTACAAACATCGGCCTGTTACAATTTTATTATAGGTAGGTATAGATGGAAAATAACCTTTTTGGTGACATCCTTTAAAAGGTCAAGTGTAGTAGTAGGTACTTATAACCAGTGCGTGTGTATGACAAGAAGAATGAACTTGGGCGAGGTACAAAATGTACCGATTCAAAAATCGTAGCGAGTGACGTTCTTTAGTTTCTGCCTGCCCTATGGGAAAAAGGCGTGAATGTATGTATGTATATTATATGTATGTAAATTGCGCTTCTACCTTAACACTGTGAATTTAAAATACCACCAATCATTATTAACGGTTAAGGAACATGAAATTCGAAGTCATATAAAGATACGTACGGTCGGGGCAGAATGGCGCATGTGTGGGCACCATGGCGCGCGCGTAATGAATAAACGCGTAGTTGAAGCCATCCTGCCGTGCTTCGAAGCTTGGTTAAAGAGGAGTGAGCGTGTCACCTTCCGGCTCACTCAGATATTCACCGGACATGGTTGTTTTGGAGAATATCTGAATAGAATCGGACGAGAAGCTACGCCAAATTGCCATCATTGTGGGGGTAGCCAGGACTCCGCACAGCATACGCTCGCTGAGTGCCCTGCATGGGAGTCTGAGCGGCTAGTTTTAGTTGATCGAATTGGACAGAATCTGTCTCTGCCAAATATAGTTTCAGCTATGCTGGCAGAAACGGAAACATGGAGGGCCGTTGCCTCTTTCTGTGAGTTTGTCATGCTCCAGAAGGAGGCAGCAGAGCGGGATCGAGAGAAAGCCGATCCCGCTTGGAGGCGAAGGCCGGAGAGGCAATCGCCTCGGTACCCAGCCCAGCTAGGGCAAACGCCGAATCTCTGCTATCTTATCACCAGCAGAGGATACTTTTTGGGATGCGGACGCTTAGAAATACTCGAGGCGCTCGTTTCCTGGGAGGATAGCAGCAAGCTGCATTTTGTGATGTGCCAAAGGCAAAGCACAGGAGGACCACCAGTGCGTTCATTGGAGATGCCGGAGCCCCCTCCACATTGTGCTATGGATGGCCGTGTGTTTTTAGTCGGTAGGAGTCCGACATAACCCTCCGCCTTTCTTTTTGGGAGATGGTGGGCATCCATGAGGATTTTCACAAGGAAAAAATAGGCGTGCGGCGTATACTTAATATGATATTTATTTTTTACTAGCGACCCGCCCGCGGTTTCATCCGCGTTACCCCATTCCTAAAAGTCGTAGCGTAATGTTAAATACCTGAAAACCTTCCTCTTGAATCACTCTATCTATTAAAAAAACCGCTTCAAAATCCGTTGCGTAGTTTTCAAGATTTAAGCATACATAGGGACGGACAGACAGCGACAGCGACTTTGTTTTATACTATGTAGTGATTTAAAATTGGCAGTATATTTTTGTGGGGACGAGTTAGAATACAGGTCCTCACTGTCATTTAGATAGACATCAGACTTGCTAGGTGGTCCTCTCGGGGTCTGATTTTTTTTTATTCATATATAGCCTTACGCTTGACCGCCTGTTCGCCTGATGTTAAGCGATACTGCGATCTACAATGGAGCGCGCTTGCCTAGAAGAAACCGATTCACTCGTAATTTAAAGACAGATTATAAACTATAAGGGAAGATTCACTCGGGAAGCGCATTCCAAGCGCAATTATCCAAACATACTAACATTCATATATAAAATGTTTGTAGGAACTAGGATGACTAGGATGGATGATGTCTTAATAGAGAATGATCATTTACTTTGAACATTCATTTCGGTGTATCCAGTACCAATTACTCTCTTCAAAAGCGTTAGTATCTCATTAGTCACCCTGTATATAGCGTACATCCAGCTTCCAGCTTCCAGTGAACTTCACCAAATCGTTTGTTCATTTAATTGGAGGCCGTCTCTCGCTGAGTTTTCGGGTGCATAGTTTCCAATCGAGAGATTTTCAGATTCACAGTTCATCAGTTCTACAAGAAGCGTAATTTAGCTTACTAATCGTATTAGCTTCGTAGAGAACGTTATTTATTCTATCCTTATCTTGTATTCAATCCCGAAGAGAATTATCAAGCTCAGATTGCTCGAGTAAAGAGTATGTTGAATGACCTTGGGCTTTTTTTATGGGATAGGAGGGCAAACGAGCGGACGTATCGCCTGATGGTAAGCGATTACCGCCGCCCATGGACACCCGCAACACCATAGGAGTCACAAGTTCTTTGCCAACCTTTTAAAAGGGGATTGGGCCTCCGGTAACCTCATTCACTTGGCGAAACACAACGGAAGCGTTGTTTAACGCCGATTTTCTGTTAGGCCGTGGTATCACTCCGGTCGAGCCGGCTCATTTGTGCCGAAGCATGGCTCTCCCACGTAACGAAAGGCTTTTTATGAGGATCGTCAAAGATGCAGTAATTGTAAAATGAATTGTCAAATTTTGGTGAGCGGCTGGGCCAAAAATGCCATTTTCGAACGGAATAGTATCTAACAGTGATTGTTTACAATTTGCTACAAATTCAAAATGTGCATTGATTCCAGAGAAACTGCTCGTTGTGGTATTTTTAGCCCTCGGGTGGTCTAAATATATACTAATATAATAAAGCTGAAGAGTTTGTTTGTTTGAACGCGCTAATCAGGAACGACTGGTTTGAATTGAAAAATTAGTTTTGTGTTGGATAGTCCATTCATCGAGGAAGGCTATAGGCTATATAACATCACGCTACAACCAATATGAGCAGAGCAACACGGGTGAAACCGCAGGCGTGTCGCTAGGTATGTATTATATGATTGTATTACGTACGGCAGAATGGATAAAGTTCATGCGGCCCTAAATAACACTAGGTGCCTATACATTATTAAAGGTCCAATATATTTATACCCCATTGATGAAGGTTACAATATTATTAATGGACCTGTCAAATGAAATGATGAATGAAAATGTAGTGGACGATATATTTATATTATTTATGACATAGATGTCACAAGTGAATTTATTTGATGTGTTTTGATGATATGTTTATATTTGTCAATGAATAGGTTGTTTATAAATAATTTTAGTTGTCTGACGTCCTACAGCCTTCGTTTGACCTTATGTTATTATAACATACTATACCATGATGGGTTAGGCAGTGGCGTACTTCATCACTGACAATTCGCCGGTATTTTTATATCCCATGTAATGGGAGGCGATCCTACCGGGTACAAATTTAAATCCCAAACTCCTACTGAGAATTTCATAGAAAATAAAATAACTACAACTACCTGCGACTAGCAGTCGCAGGCGTTAGGACTACTAGACTACTGTAATCAATAAAAATAAACAATATTACACATCATCCGTCTTAGTTAGTGGATCCATGGTTACTGATTTATTTTATTTCTAATCCTCATATTCGTTATGACTTTCACAACTCACATTATTCTCTACCTGTCCTGTTCTAAATTATCTGGAGTTGTCATAACATTTTAGCATACATACATGCATAATATAGATGTATAGTATTGTCCTATTATGCCAACACCAAGAGAATTGGTAAAGATCGTTCAAATTCAGAAAAATGGAAATCAATATACTTTTAATAATACCGAAGAGAATTAAGTCAATTCAGATTAGATGGTATCAATCAAATTGTCTCAAATCTCATTTTAAATAATATGAACAGACGATTGTTGAAGATAAAGTCAAAATTAAATCAGATGCGATAGAGGTACCTAACGACTGCCATATTGCTCTCGAGTTCATAAGCCCACATTATCTTGGTACCTCTGTATTTGAACATCGATATTGAATTAAAATCGAAGATACCATTACGGATCGAACTTCTATCCAGCTTAAAATTTGTGAGTTTGGAGGGATTATCCTCTTATGAAGTTACAAAGGTTTAATGCTTCATTTTGATAGAACGAAGGCTAATAAAGATCACAGTGAACAATTCCGATGGACTCATAGCCAATCCTTAGATATTTTTTTTAAGGTGGATCAAAATTATGATTCCTTAAAAGCGGCCTCTTTCGCCTAGCACATATTATTAGGTATCAATATTTATACAGTTTTAAGTATCTACTCCTCGACAAAATTGTCGAATAGGGTTACATGATAATGAAGGAGGTATCTGAATCGTACCAAACTTGGAAATTGTAATGATGGTAATGAAGTCTCAATGATGTGACATTTAGTGGCGGTCGTGGTTGACGAAATTCGTAATACTGGAGTTGCAGCTATTGCCCTCACGAGAGAAAGAAGAAATAGCTGGACCATCTGCCGGTCAGTCCAGCTATTTCTTCCAAACTCTCCTACTCTCGGAGTGATAATTATCATATTGAAGTTAGAATTTTTAATCACTGTAAAAATAAACTGCAACATTTGTCTTGTGGCTGATGACAGAGGTCCCAGGTCCAACTCCCAGGATGAGCAAAACGTCATTGGGTTTTTATGGGTATGACATTTTTAGTATTAACAGTTTAGATTTGCGCCGGTTAATGGCAATAAGCTCGCGGTATAAAATATTAATATTTATTAATAAAATATGAATATATAACATAACATACCATCACGCCTGTATTCCCCGAAGGGTTAGGTAGAGGCGTACTAATGTACACCCACAGTTCGCCGGTATGTTTAGGTCCCATGTAATAGGGGGCGAGCCTATTGCCATTAACCGGGCACAAATCCAGACTCCGAGCGGCTACTGAGAATTTCATAGAAAAACCCAATAACATTTTGCTCGACCTGGGGATCGAACCCAGGACCTCTAGCGTAGCAGTTGCGCTTGGGACCACTAGACTAATGAGGCGGTATTTTATTAATATATTTTAATAAAATATTAAAATATATAAATATTAAAATATATTAATAAAATATTAATAAAATATTAATATTTTAATAAATATTAATACTTTATAGGACCTAAAAACATACCGGCGATTAATCAGATCCAAAAATGTTGCGGTAACCTAATAGTTATCGAAAAAACCGATAGCACTAAATTGCTCTGCGGTTAAAATTGACCGATACAAATTAAGTTTGAACGCAGTCGAAATACTCTCAACCGCGAATATACACACTGACTGGGCACACGTGGAATGAAAAAATGATTCACCAATGGTGACTGGTCTAAAACGGTTATATAGCTGCATTGTCGCATTGTTTGGTAAAATTAAACACAAGGCCAATTCTAATTGAAAATATTCAAATTATATTGAGGAATATAATATACGAGGTGCGAGGCAGAAAGTTTCTAGAGAAACGCACAGTTGTGTACTGCCAACCATCATGATGATGGGGATGGAACTGCTGTCGCGTAGAACGAAGCGTTCGTAACGTAAGAATGTATTCCCCGATGGATTAGGCAGAGGTACACCCATAGTTCACCGATATGCTTAGGTCCTATATAATAGGGGGGGCTCTTTGTAATAATAATAATAGTAAAATAAGCCTTTATTGAGAGACAAAAGTACTTACTTTAATTTAAAAATCTTATGATTACGACTCAGGTGAGTCATAAACACCAATATTTGGTCTGTTTGCTCAACTTTGGCAAAGACCTGCTCCAATTCCTTCCACTCTGATCTGTTTACTGCTTTTCTAGTCATATTTTGCCTGCTATGTCCTTTGTTTCGTATTCCCATCTTCGAAATTGTCTACCTCGTTTTCTTTTTTCGAAAAAGGGACACACAAATCGAAAAACCCAATAACATTTTGCTTGACCTGGGAATTGGACCCAGGACCTCCAGCATAGCAGTCGAGCTTAAGATCACTAGACTAATGAGGTAACCTCCTAGATAATATTCTGGTAATGCATTTTTCTATCGGCATTTGCAGTGCCTATAAAAGTTTGAAAATTTTACTTTGTTGGGTGATTCTCAGAATTGAGGGACCGAAGAAGCAGAAACGAAGTGAGTTAGGAACTTTAAATGCATACTTCTTGAATTAAAATGTTCTACAGACATTTGAATGTAGAAAGGTACTTATCTATACTTACATAAAATTGAATTACTTATAAGAACCTAAGTGAAGTAAAATGAACTCGTGCACTATTTACCGAAGAAAGCTTTTAATGCGTTCCCGTCTATAACAGCTTCAACATTGTTGGTAATGCAGACAAAAAAAAAAGAAATCTATTTGCTTGTCCTTGACCTTTTATATTTTTAAAATAACGTATCATTACGGCTGCATTCCCCGAAGGGTTAGTCAGAGGTGTAGTAATGTACAGAACCTACATCCACAGTTGGTATGTCATGGTCTCATATAATGGGGGTGAGCCTATTACTAATTAGGCATAAATACAAATTCGCTGCTACTGAGAATTTCGTAATTATTTAAACAGAATAACTTACAGTTTTCTCTACCTGGAAAACGAACCCAGGACTAGAGAGAATCCGTAACAGTCTCATTTGGGACCACTAGACTAATGAGGCAATGCAGATTTAAAATTTTTGTATACCATCACGTCCGTATTCCCCAAAAGGTTAGACAGAAGCGTAGTAATGTACACCCACGGTTCCAAGGTATGTTTTGGAAAATTATTTTGACTAAATACGTCTGAAATAGAAGTTTGATTTTTTTCCAATATTTAATTATTTAGAAACTAAGCAGGCTTCAAATATTTAAAGATTTATCTTCATAACAGAAACTGGCAGATACCATTCAAAATATGACTAAACCGATCGGTGAAGATCACACCGCCATTTTTGTATTTGGTTTAAAAGCTGTAATGTTTTTAATAAGTACATTAAAATTAATGTATGTTGATTACAAAACGTCACACAAACATTTAATGTCCCATGTTATTTTCGAGCATAAAAGATAAAATCAATCATCTGTTTATAAACATAATGTCCATCTAAATCCAAAATAAATCCATTAGCAGTATACCCAAAATATTTCTATATTATTTCCACAATCATTTCAAGTTGTTTATTTATTTACATATAACACATCGATAATATAAACACAAACATTGGTTTGTAGCGACAAAGACTAGTGTTTGTATCTATCTAATATATAAATGTTCTCGTGTCTTGACTGATTTCTATGAAATTATATGTGTATATTCAGTAAGTAGGTCTGAGAATAGGACGTAAATTAGTTTTCATACCCTTAGGTCGGTCCACACCAAACCTTTTTTTTCTGGACATTTTTTTTTTATTAGGCATTAACAAATATATATAACTCAAAATTTTCACCCTTCTACCACCAATATATTTTTATAATTATCCGTGAGTGCTATACTCGTAGAATAATACTTTTTATTTTGGTTATATTTTGGGGCAATGCGAGTAAAACCGCGGGTGGTTCGCGTAATATTTTATCAAATAGCTTTTATTATTAATTAAGTTAAATAATAATAAGTTTAAAAAACGTACTAAATTGTGTTACTACTGTTTTATAATTTATAAATATAAGTATTTACCTAAAACTTTATTTAATTTTAAGGGCGATCGCCAATAAGAGCTGAAATCCTTTTTTTTTAATAAACGCTGCCCCACACGACGTTTTTCTCCTGTATCGTGGGTGCGTTTACAAACACAAACTCTCACATACACAAACGCCCAGACCCGGAACAACTACCCGTAGAAAAATCTTTAAAAAGTTCAGGTGCGTAGTACTCACAACCGGGGCATATGTATGAGAAGATGTATAAATGTGGAAGAAGCACAAGATGTTTGCAAGAGATCGTAGCAAATGGCGGTCTATAGTTTCTGCCTACCCCTGTGGGCGAAAGGCGTGAGTGTATGTATGTATGTATGAGTATTTACATAACATTAGTTTGAAACTTATCACGCTTCTTCTTATGCGTAGTCATGGAAGATTCTAAATGATACAAAACGCCAGTTGTATTTATTTGTGGTAAACTTTGTATCACGTCTGACGTAGTGACTGAGCAATCGGCTTCTGCCTTGCGTCTGTTGGTACCTGATTTATGTATTTATAAGTTGGAACAATATATAATTCATTTATAGTTCGTAGTGATAATTATTACAAATACTTTTGTTGTTATATTCAAAGAAAGGGATTCATAACATTTAATCACGACTGTATTTCAAAAGCCGTGACGCTCAGAAGAGAGAATGATGCCGACGAGAACCCAGCGACCACACCATTGTTATTACCACGACCACTCTGACAAGAGTGTCCGACTAAGAAGAGTATTCCGCAAAGGGCGGAGGCGTACTAAGTAGGTACACCTACAGATTGCTGGTATGTTAGGTCCCATGTAATAGGGGGGAGCCTATTCCCATTAACCGGGCACAAATCCCAAACTCCGAGCTGCTACTAAGAATTTCATGGAAATACCCAGTAACACTGCTCGAATCTAACCCACCACTGGGCTAATGAGGCATTTTTAACGTGGGAGAGCCATGCTTTGTCACGAATGCGCCCAAGTGCGTTGCCCTCCTTATAAAAGGAGGGTAACGCGCTTATAACACCTCTGGTGTTGCGGGTGTCCATAGGCGGTGGTAATCGCTTACCATCAGGCGATCCGTCTGATCGTTTGTCCCATTACCCATAAAAAAAAGCCTCGAACTGAATAAGGAAAGAAAAATATATTTTATGAAGGTACACAACTTTATAATGAAATACCTGACGAAGTGACCAAAAGTAATAGTTTGCTTAAATTAAAAAAGGGTCTAGAAAACAACGTAAGAAAAAAATATTAACACAAAAAAAATCACCATAATCTTAATTTTAATTTATTTTTGTGATCACAGATATACTCACTTATATGTTAGTACTGTTGGCAACCCCATGACCGGTAGCAGCCACCCCAGCGCCTCCTACCGGACGACCGTGATCACTTACCTAGCTACTGTCAGTACGAGAAGATAAAAAGACTGGACACCAACGGCTCGCTCTCTTTTTACTTCGGATTTCGTGTGAAATAGTTGCTCTGTTAGATTGTATTGAAATTAGATTAAATTATTGAAGTATATGTAAGTTATTTATAGGTTATCAGTTTATAAATTAATAAGGTATTTTAGCTATTTGTTTCTACTCAACTCTCTCAGTGTTGCCTTCAGCCTAGTTAGTTTATATCAGAAGCGGGATTAGCGTTGGTTCAAACATAATATGGCATTGGTGAGCACAGTCTACCACATTTTGTGATCGATTCTTGAAACGGTAAACACCAAAATCTGGTGAGTGTTTTAATTTTGACAATATTCTGGTATCGAATGTTCATTGGTAAAGTTTAATGAAAAACATATCTTGTGTTGACTCTTCGATTTAAAATATATAAAATCGAGTGACTACACTTGAGTACTAATCGGTAGAAATGTTATATTTTATCGTTGCTAAATTGCATTAAGATTTCTGTTGCTATGGTCATTATGAGAGAATGAGGGTAATCGCACATGTCGCACAATGTTGATCTTCGAAAAAAGTTAACGGATATAATTATGAAATTTATTATTTTTATTATATTATAAAATTATGTCTACTAAATATTTCCCGGTTTAAATATTTTATCGTACCCACCCATAGGTAATTTGTTACTGATTTTTATATCATTATTTCTTAATGATACTTGTGAAATCACAACATTGGAATACTGAAGTATCTGATTGGAAAGAGTTATGCAATAATTTCTTGGTATAAAATAAAACTACCGCCATTGGCGGGTCCCTACTAATGTGAAATTACAGATTACTGAGCAGTGATTACGTGTGAGTGCAACTACTGAGCTAGCTTCGGAGGTCAATCCGTAGCTTCAGTAGGTGCTGGAGAATCGAGGCAGGAATGCTGCCGTGATGTTGTATCTTGGTGATATCTGACCAATTTGCTTATGTCTAAATTTGTTTGATGATGATGATGATGTTGATGCAAGTGATAAAGGTGATCATGGCTAAAATCACTGAGATTTACAATTGAAATTGGGATGGCCGAACGGTATTGGTTTTTATTGCAAAATGTAACCAATGTACCTAACCATCATATTGTTAATTTTAATAACTGTACAAGTTATGTCAGTCAATGTTGTTTGATAGTGCCTCTGTCCAAACACGTATGTGTTCCGCATTTAATGACACTGGTAGTAGCTGTTCCATCATTGGGGAAAATCTGTGTAGAGAGTTATTGATACCAATAGCTACCCTAGCGCCCCTGTGATCTTGCAAGAGTTTTCAAACGATAGCATACAAACTGTAAATATCTACAGAAGTTCAAGTAAATATTAAATTACGATTCGGTCAACTTAGAAAATATGGAGTTTTATGTTTTGAACGAACTGTCGGATTGTGATATATTATTAGACAGAAATATAACGGAACGACATGACATAATGTACTCGCGAGTGGGTCACAAAATATTTATTTTTGTAATAATTCTTTTATTTTTTCTAATTATTCTGCTCCATTCAGCGTTTCGGTTTACTGCATTCTAATATTTTTGCTACAAATATTTATCAAGTTTAATAAAGACATAAATTGTACTCGTTTCTGGCACATTAAAGCTTTTGTGACATTACTAGCACTCGACAGTACTTGATACTCATGTCAATTGAAATCTGTCAAAGGTGTTTCCTAAGCATAAAGGTGCATCTGGAAAAGATAGATGGACGTAGCCTAAGCCTAAAGGTGCGTCCTGACGATGAGGATCTTGGAGCTGGGAGAATCTGCTTTTCCCTAAACAGTGAAATTACCTAAGTCTAAAGGAAATTTTCACGTTGGGGCCAAGTAGACTTGCTAATTATGAATCGTGCCTTGTTTGACATGATGACCGACTCGGGTTATTGTTAAACTATGAGCATAATTGTACAAGTGATATATGTTTACAGAATCGAACCTACTCGACTGCTACAAAAATAATTATCCAGGTGGAGTGAGCGTGCCCGGGGCTGGCACGGTGCAGCATGGCCGTGTTGGCAACCCCATGACTGGTAGCAGCCACCCCAGCGCCTCCTACCGGACGACCGTGATCACTTACCTAGCTACTGTCAGTACGAGAAGATAAAAAGACTGGACACCAACGGCTCGCTCTCTTTTTACTTCGGATTTCGTGTGAAATAGTTGCTCTGTTAGATTGTATTGAAATTAGATTAAATTATTGAAGTATATGTAAGTTATTTATAGGTTATCAGTTTATAAATTAATAAGGTATTTTAGCTATTTGTTTCTACTCAACTCTCTCAGTGTTGCCTTCAGCCTAGTTAGTTTATAGTACATTTTCTCATTATGTAAATGCACTGTAATGTTCTTATTTTGAGGAGTAAAAATGTCTTTAAACTGAAAGGACTTTAGTTTTAAAATGAAACCAAGCACACAATAATTTTATAAAAACTTTAAAAAATATATACCCAGACAAAGGCGCATGATTCCATATATGTTGGCAATCTAAATAAAACTTGCATTATGTATGCAGAACAAGAATTTCTTCGCCATAATCCGGGAACTTGTTTCTCTGACATGCATCACCCCGTGGCGCCGCCTGTGGTTTTATAATTAATTCCCGCGGCGTTCTACGTCATAGGATGTCATACAGACGTTAAGTGTCTGAACAATTTTGGGATGTAGGGTATGTTACAGTCAAAATTTAAAACCGGTGAAAACCAATGTTGGCTAAAAATATCGATTCAAAAGTGGCTTTAACCAAGTGTTAGTCAGCTCTTTTTTAATCGGGCCTATCATTTTATAATAACAAAACGTGTTTGATTGATTTCATCATCGATCGATTGATATCAATACTTCTTTACCTAACTCTTTGGAGATGCTCTTGTCAAAATTTTTCGAATCTGTCTAAAATTTAGATGTAATGAATAATGTATTGAATGAATACCAAAAATGCGAAAAATGTCGACACATTTCTTGGTTTGTAAAATTAATTTCTAACATTTTTGACATAAGCAACCAGAAAAAATAATAACACGCGAGCTAAGCCGGATACATAGCTAGTTAATCATAACTGTTTGAGTTACACAATGACATATGATTGCGCGTGTATTGTATTTTATACGTTGTCCTCGCAGCCCAATTATTTTATGAAGTATAATAAATAATAACAACATTGTTTGTAGGATTCCGTGCCGGCTTTAATAATGGACTAATAATCCTGCTAATTATTAGATTACTGGTAGTAACTTGATAAGATAATTGTTTATTGCCAAAAGTTTTACAATTCCATAACCTAATACATTATTATAATTATTTTAACTTTGTAGAATTTTATGACTGACCACTAGTCATAAAATTCTACAAAGTAAGTAACGTCTGCATTCTAAGTAATTATGCTACACGATATCTGATTGGTTGGGGTTGGGACAACTCGTTGCTGTTAGGATTCTCTTACAATTTGACAGATAAAATAGCCTAAAAAAACAACGCACGTCTCAAGTTAGTCGATGCAAACAGCTGCACAGTTCAAATAATTTAATTAAGGGTCCGGCGGAATTTTAATTGCCCACAAAATCGTAATACCGAAATAAATCGGAATCCAGACAATATTCTAACAAATTATGTTATTATTCGGATTTGGATACCGTTAATCTAGGTTCCTACGGTACTATTTCGTCTTGTACTACTTCACTGGAAATAAAAGACCGAAAAATCGTTCCAAACAGAGTTGTCACGAAATACTGGACGCTATCTTTTATCTATAATCTTATAACTTTATTAAGTACTTACTATTTGATTAAAAAATGTATTTAAAAAAACCTTTTCAAAATCCATTATATCATCAAAATGATTGCCCTACTTACACTGTCTTGTAAAAGTCATAGTAAATAAAGACATATTGTTCATTTTCCCTATCAAAAACATTACATTACTTTTCTTACATTCACTTGTAAAACTATGAAAAATTACAAATAACGGTCAAAACATGAACTTGTTTTAATTTGAATTCCGAATATTCATTATTCTAAAATTAAAAATATCGCACAGTGTACTATGCTGTGTATTTTTAGCCAAGTGTCGTTAACCTCAGAACATTGTGTCTCCGTATTTACATTTTACACGTTTTGTTGGAAACGTCTGCATTTTTGGAATAACATACATATTTGTTGGTCTCCTCCATTTACAGTTAAAAGCTAGACGTAAAAATAGTTTCCAGTTGTCTTTGTCATTTAATATTTGCATTCCTTTTAATGTCGAACATAAAAAGAAAGTAAAAAGCCTTGCTTTACTCTTAATGTTATGGGAACTCTGTTCATTTAAAACACTAGATATGCTTATTTTCTTTTTTAAAAGCTCATTAGTCTAGTAGTCCCAAACGCGACTGCTACGCTAGAGGTTCTGGGTTCGATCCCCAGATCGAGCAATGTTATTTGGTTTTTCTATGAAATTCTCAGTAGGAGTTCGGAGTTTGGATTTGTGCCCGGTTAATGGCAATAAGCTCGCCCCCTATTACATGGGACCTAAACATACCGGCGAGCTGTGGGTGTACATTAGTACGCCCCTACCTAACTCTTCAATGACGTGATGGTATGTTATGTTACTTTTAACATAACACATAACTGTATATCAATTCTATTGACACGATTGCAGGAAAGACTTGCTGGAAATAAAAAAAACTGCTTTATATCATAACTAGCGACCCGCTCGCGGTTTCACCCGCGCTGCTCCGTTCCTAAGCGGCGTAGCGTAATGTTATGTAGCCTATGTTACTCAGTGATAATGTAGCTATCTAACGGCAAAAGAATTTTTGAAATCAGTCCAGTACTTTTTGAGCCAATTCGTTACAAACATACAAATCTTTCCTCTATATAATATTAGTATAGATTATTATTATGATTCATTATTAAAAAAAGCTAAAACGTGCTATATGTTCTAAATATGAATTGATTCCAGAAGAACCCTTTTCCTCCTAAAATCGGTGCAGAAGCAAAAAGATTCCTTAGTGTCAATAATCTATGATATAAATATCCAATATTGAGTCTCATAAACCTATTACTTCATAAATTATATTCTTCTTAGTAAATATAATGTAATCAATGACTATCAATATTGTAAATGCATTAGTAACTCTATTCGTCTGTTACCTTTTCGCCTAAACCGCTGAACAGATTTCTATAAAACTTGGCAAGGGGATAGATTGATTAGGAAGAACATAGGCTACTCTTTGAAATGCGAAAGGCTCTATTTTTGGAATGCGAGTGAATCCGCGAGCGAGAGCTGTTTTCAATCATGTCAATCCAAAATCAAGTGAAATCCGAATAAAAGTACTTTCTGCACTATTTTATTTTGATTAAATGCTTAATTGAGAATTTTCTATTCGATTCAAACTTTATACAATTTTCGATGTCGATGCATAAACTTAATCTGCAGTTAGCTACGGTTTTAAAAAAATCTTTCAGAGAAATAATTTGTCTGACAAAGATTTTGCTGAATTAAACATGTTGAATAATTAGTAACACAATAATTACGAACGAGAATAAATTTAAGTAGAGATTACAAGTGTTCGTCTTCATCGCAATTAATCTCATGAATTACGTTAAACTTTTCTTAAGATAATCCAAGGAACGAGACTGACTAAATAAGACGTTGTAGAGAAATGGCTTTTACGATGTGATTGTTAGAAATGTTTTTTTTATATGATCTCATCCAAGTAAGCGAAGCTTTTACTTGCCAAAAGTTTTTTACAACTAGCTTTTGCCCACGGCTTGATTTGCTTGGACTTCAGAATTGGGTCCGATCTGGATAAAAAGTAGCCTATATACTCCAGACTGTATCTCTGAGTCAAATTTCATCCACATCCGTTCAGCCGTTCTGGCGTGATTGTGTAACAAACATCCATCCAAATTTTCGTCTTCAAATGATAAATGATATTTATTTCTGTAAATAGATCTTTTATGGACACTTTTACAAGTCAATTTTTTGTAAACTAGATGATAATGGCATTTCTTAACTGACGACCTCTGAGAAAAAACATCTTAACAAACTCAGAGAATCATGCTATCTTTTAAAGTCCAGACATAATACTTACTTACATATACTAAGCAAATATGTGAGTTCCAATGTAAGACAATGTCTGAAATGGCCTTTAGGAGAAAGAGCCATTGCGGCTTTAAGTACACCAGTCCAATCTGACGGCACGCATGCATCAGTCATTGGATAGCTCGACCATAATCTAGGGAGCTAAACAACCCGTCGCACGACGATACCAGATCAGTGGAACATTTGCGTAGGCCAGGTATAAATCTCAAAGTCGCCAGACCATAAATCTGTGTATATCTAATTACCTAGCTTACATAATACTCACATTTACATTTTCCTTATAAATCAATAATTGAATAGATAAATTAAATTGAATGTCACAAAAAAAAATTGCAGTAATGACTTTGATAATAAATTGATTTGACTTTAAGGTTCCGGCGGAGCTAGAATTGCCCACAAAAACGTAATACCGAAATGAATCGTATTACAGACAATATTCTATCAAATTATGTTATTTTTTGGATTTGGATACCGTTAATCTAGGTTCCTACGGTACTATTTGGTCTAGTACTACTTTACTGGAAATAATAGACCGGAAAATTGTTCAAAACTTGGTAAAGTTATCAAATATTGCATTCGCTTACATTTATTCCAGTGAAGTATTTTGGACGAAATTGTAGAGTAGGAGCCTAGATTAACGGTATCGGAATCCGAATAATAACAGAATTTGATTAAATTGTGTTCGAATTACGATTGATTTCGGTATTACGTTTTTAAGAGAAATTCGGTCCGGCGGTCTCTTAATTGGGTACGTATGTTATTACTCGTAGTATGGATTTTACTACTTTGTTTTCCAAACATGTCCACAGGATCGTTGACCCTTTATAAGATAGGGTAGGAGAATTATTCAAGTGGTTTGTGTATGTAGGTACCATAATGAATTATAGCGTTGCCCTAAGTGGTAATTAACCCTGATTTCCAAACAAAGCGATGTGTAAGCAGGAGCAGGACCCATATTTATTCTAGTAGCCGAACGATAACGAGGCTCGTTTACGTGTTGACTTTAGTTGAGAATTTGAATCCACTTTTGGTCTTTAGATACCCTTAAATTCCAAAGGACCAATTACAGGGCGAACAGTATTTGCTATGTATCTAAAGAAGACACCGCTTTCAAGAGCAAAGGCATAAGTAAATAAAAACAATTCCATTAATTACCGTTATTAAATTTGAATTTCGAGTCTGCCTTCAAATACGATATTTACCAATATGATTGGTTGTTAGATACTTCAATAATTTTGATATACAAATCACAGTAGTTAAAATGATTTTTACCAATTTGAGATTTTTAATATTCCTAAGGTTTTTTTACGCTAGCAATAACTTTCAGTGTATTGTGATGCATTGGTAATTACACTGTATTGTATATTCGCCAATAGTTACTCGAACAATTGCGAAGTATATTAACGCTATTGTTGCTTATAATAGGGAAAGTAGGTATTTTTACCAGGTAATGCACAACCCTCATGTACACAATGGCCTTTATCTTGTTCCATTACATGCTTACCGCTCGGGATTTCAACATTCCTTGAAGATTGTTACCACTCCTCCTACCTTCCCCTGATCCTTATTTTCCAAGGACAAGGTCGTTATAATCGCAACTCTGAGAAACCCTATCTTTCATATAAGATGACGTGATATTTTATAAAGGCTGGTATCTCATGAAAACGAGGTTGACGTCATAATATGAGTAAATTTTAGGGCCAGGCTTGGAAGGAAAGCAGGCCGAGTTAATTAGGTGGAATGGCTGAGGAGCTGAAAGCTCTCTGCGAAAGGAAGGGATTAGGAAACTAATCTTCGTTTTTCCGGACGTTAGAGAATGTCTATTAAAACATGTGTGAAGGACTCTCTATCAGTCCTATTGTCCGGATAGGTCCTAATTAGGTTCGCTCCGATAGTAGTTTGATTGCTTTTAGGCTCTTATTGTTTTTATTAAAAATTATAATCTTCAATATGGATAAGTACCTACTTATTTTAATTCTTATAGATTCAAGCCTACTTTTTTCAGTTTTATACAAATCATTTTTACAAGATTGCCCTGCGAGTCTAATGGTCCCCGTATTGCTGAGGTCCTAGTTTCGATTGCTTGATTGAGCAAAATGTTACCGGATATTGTAGGTACGTTAAGAAATTCTTAATGGACGGTGTCCGGAGAATATTTGTGCATGTTAATGGTAATAGGTTCATCCAGTATTCTTTTGAATCTACAACATACTGGTATTACCTCTATGCTTTCGAGTAATACGTGTTAATACCGATCGTATCCTAACTGGACGATTTTTAATTACTATGGTGTTTTGTCTTCTGTTGTTCTAATAAAGACCCATTATATTAGATTTTCTTCAATATCTGTAATGTACAGCTAGAATAAAGATAAAATAAGGACCATCATCTACATAATCTCAGGTTTTACTGATGTTTACTGACTGCCTCATTAGTTTAATGGTCCCAAGCGCGACTGCTACACAAGAGGTCCTGGGTTCGATCCCCAGGTTGAGCAGTGTTATTGGGTTTTTCTATGAAATTCTCAGTAGCAGCTTGGAGTCTGGAGTTGTGCCCGGTGAATGGCTATAGGCTCGCCCCCTATAACATGGGACCTAAACATACCGGCGAACTGTGGGTGTACATTAAGTACGCCTCTGCCTAACCCTTTGGGGAATACAGGCGTGATGGTATGTTTACTGATGTTTATTTTCATGAACTGATAATCCGAACGAAACGCGGTTGTTAAATTATCATGCATCTTAAAACATCCTTATCACACCAAATAAAACTCAGCAAGGCAACGCAAATAAACCTTAGGTATTTTATAAACATTTAACATTTTATGTTCTCGTTATCTTAAAAAAACCCTTTGAGATAAAAAGCTTTATGCATCGTTTTCCACATCTCTGTATGGGCTTTCTCCTCCGAAGGTTTGTTAGAAAATTTCCCTTAGAGACGGGAGTTCCATATAAGAAGAATTACTATGAATTACATTGCTTGTTGCGATGGGATTCGTGGATATAGGTACTTATTTTGATAAATGATTTATTGCATAATAGGCTAAGGGCTAAGTAATACGCTGATCAATCAATCAAGGAAAGAAGTCGGTTGAGAAGTAAGGTAACTTGCCTCTCATAGATGTTACCAACGTCACCTTATGACGTAAATTCAGAATGTGAAGGAAAAATTTCAATCATGCGGGTAGGGTTCGCGGTGACTTAGAGGTCAGAGCGTCTGGTATATCAAACCAGAAGACGCAGGTTCGAAGCCGCCCGCGATTGAATTTTTTCCTTTACTATTAAATAACTTAATAATCTTAGCATAGAAAATGCAAAAAAATCACAAAAAGATAGTTAAAAGGTAAGGTGGCATCGTACGACACTGAACTAACTGTAAAGTAAGTTGTGTAGGTTGAGAAGTAAGGTAACTTGCCTCTCATAGATGTTACCAACGTCACCTTATGACGTAAAATCAGAATGTGAAGGAAAAATTTCAATCATGCGGGTAGGGTTCGCGGTGGCTTAGAGGTCAGAGCGTCTGGTATATCAAACTAGAAGACGCAGGTTCGAATCCTGCCCGCGATTGAATTTTTTCCTTTACTAAAAAATAACTTAATAATCTTAGCATGGAAAATGTAAAAAAATCACAAAAAGATAGTGACTGTTGTTTTTTAACATTACAAATCAATTACAATTAAATGCTGTAATTACAAATCAAATTTTAACCTTACGTAGTATCAATAAAATCAAGATTTATAGCAAAGCCTTACAACTTTTTAATACGCTATAAAAGTTTACAACAAGGTAGGTACAGTATCCACTAATTAGTTCGAAAAATAAGTGCATTATAGTTATAAATATCTCGCATCGTAAATTACGTCTAAGTACGGTAACATACTCCCGCGGGGGCAACAAATTGTAAGATTATTCCAAGCGTCGGAAGTTTCTGAAGGCTGCAGCGCCTTAATGGTCCGGTATTATAGATATGTGCATATCTCGAGATTATGTTACGTCATATGTACAAAGGGTAAAAAAGGTTTAAAATCCATCATAAGAACTTGTCTGGGTCGATTGAGTGGTCGAAGAATTAATTGCTAACCGTAGAGCAACTAAGAGTCAAAGATTCGAACCTCGTACAAAATAATTGTTACGGAATGGATGTGAAATTTGTGTATTTAAACGCACCGTCGACAATACGGTCCCACTTTGGGATTGAGTCAGTATAGTGCCACTTTCGGAGTGGGAATTATAATACAGCAGAAAGAAAAATCTCTCGTAACTGGACTGGCTCGACCGAGGAAACACGCTCTCACAAAATGAAATTCTGGAAAGTAAACGAAAAAATAATCCTCAATGGCCTCCTCCTAATCTAGCTTTGTAGATGTTCTTTGATGTGATTCGTATTTTTCATTACCTTAGTGGCACCCAAGTAATGTTGCTGTCAGTACTTTACATATCAAAAACTTCATGGCCAATAGGTACCATCCTTCTTCATTCAACTGATAATTCATACTACGTAATATTATCCAAATTGTCATGAAACTAAATCGCGAGCTTTACGTACCGAATAAAACTCACAAACGTTGACGGGGCTAGTCTATTAAAGAATCAAATAGTAAAGCCGTAGTACTATCATTTAGTCTGTGTTAATACCTCAATGAATGCATTCAGAGTTTCCTTTACATGTGCCATTCATGACGTTAGTCCATTATTCAGTGCTTCGTTAAAAGTGTTGCCAACAGACGTTAACGTATCGTATTTGTCAGTGTTGTACTATTTATGGCGTAGTCTACGTCAGTTCAGGGCGACCCTCTGAATCTTTGTGCCTAGACTAGAATCTAGCTCAACGGGTGGATTAAAATAGTTGCATTTTTAATTTATGATTACCATTAATTTTGCTTTTTAGATGTTCTTTTCAAATTATTTATTGAAATCATGTTTTTGGCTTTCATTTCGTAAATAAACCTTGAAATACAGAGAATTTACTAATGCCTAATGTTTTTAGGCACGATACCTTCTCTATAGTTATTTCTAGCCAAATTACACAGGTTGTGTGTCACTCGTAGGCAGTGGCGTAGCTAGGCGTGGGCGAAGTGGGCCTCACGAATGCCCTTTAAATGGAATGCCCCCAGACTTTACCACAGAGGACTAATTAATTTGATCACTTTTATGCTCGAACAAGAACGTCACATGTTTGATACGATAGATCTATTGGACTATCAACAAAAGAAAAGGGACCTCGCTGATGCAACTTTGCCCACGTTTTTATTAGTCCTAAATAAAAACGTGGGCTACGTGCAGAGGCATACCTCTGCACGTTGGTTCTGTATTGCAGACTTTGTTGATAGCGTCAAATCTGTTCTAAATTTGAAATATCTTCCTTGAATACCATTGCGGGATCCTAGAGCTCAGATATCAACTTCAAGTTCTTTTTACCTTTTTTTGTCATAACTTTTTATAAGGTAGGGTTGAAATAGAACTCCTTTTTACTGATCTATTATATTTATTTCGCGGTATTGGTAAATAGATAATGACCGTCATATCAAACAAAAACCGTAAATGGATTGATATGAATGATGAATTTATAATATTTACATTTATGTGTAGAAAAACTAGAAGATTAATGTGCAGACGTAAACATTCACCATTCATGTGATGTTTACTTCTCTACAATCTAATATTTTTAAGTAGGCACCTAATCATCTAACGCCCACGGAAACTGGAGTGGTTTATTTTCAACGTCCCTGTCTTCTTCATACCCACCAAAAGATTAATCTTCTAAAATTTTTTAATAAAATATTCTAACGCGACAGTAAAAAACTATGCAACATTGTAAACGAAGCATTAATATCTTTACGAGCGATCGCAGAAGATAAATAATAATAAAAGCTAGTAAAAATGGCGACTAAAATAAAATGTGTTCTAATTTCAAATCCCGGTTAACCCCGCCCGACTGAGTTATTGATATCAATCACTATTGGAGATCATCAGAATTTTAACGAGTACAATAGTATCTAATAGTGAGTTTATATGTGAAATAATAGCTTTATTATATATTTTACGAATTACTAGAAGTTGTGTAGTATTAGGCCACTACTTTCATTGTATCACTGTCATGGGTTAAAATAATGGGCAAATTAAAAAAAATCCTTGTCTGTGATCTCGGCAAAATTTGCAAACAGTTTATTTATAAAATATGTAAATTCAGAATGTGAAGTCAAAATTTCAATCAGGCGGGTGGGGTTCGCGGTGGCTTAGAGGTCAGAGCGTCTAGTGTATCCAACCAGGAGACGCAGGATTGAATCCTGCCCGCAATTGAATTTTTCCTTTACTAAAATATCTTTATAATCTTATCATAGAAAATGCAAAAAAATAAAATAAAAATAAGATTTTATTTATTTATTTTGTACAGGAGTTATAACGAAGGGCATGAGTCCAAACGGGAATTTTGGAGTGGCTAACTTCAGATTCGCAAAGTTATTTTGACCATAAGGTTTAATATGTAATGGCCATGGGCTTTTAGTACCTACCGAGCATAGAGTAATGTATTAATAAAAATAATATTCCAGAAATAACTCGGTCAGACTAAAGGGCGGCCTTCTAATATTATGATGCAAAAGGGCCAAGTTCAAGCTCGGTATTATTAGCTACGGTATGGCCAAGTTCAATGTCATGGGACTTTAGGAGTCTGCGTCTTCTTATTCGGTACTATCTATTGCCAAAAGACAGAACAAAAAAAAAACAGACAAAAGGCAGCCTATCATTCTCCAAGGTTCAATCTATATACTAAAAAAAAATCACAATTGGCGTTGTCATTTTGACAAGAAAAGGTAACAAAAGAATAAGCGTGAAAAGGTAACAGGAACAGACAGACAGAGTTACTTTGTAATTTACAATTATTAGAAAAATAGAAATAGGTAGGTACTAAAACTCGTTGAATTCTAAATCAGATTTAAATTGATGCTGGATTCGACGATAAATAGGCAAAGGAAGAATAAATAATTTCATTGAAGATATAATTTTTTAATGGAAGAAAAATTCAGTCTATGTCGGTTCTATTCGGTTTATACGTTTGGGAATGTTAAGCATCCGTTAATGCAAAATTTAATGAAAATAACTATGATTTTCATTATTTACCTAGGTACTAAAAAGTAAACCGAAAAAAGAAATCGGAAAACCGAAAATACTGATGAAAAGTAAACAAAATTCTGTATTATTGTGTAATAATAATACAGAAGAAAACATTTATATTTCGAACATCATCTTTTTAGCCAGTGTGAAAAAGAATTGAATTGATGACAACTCATTAAAAAAGTAGTTCATTTGTCAATCAACCTTAAATTGAAGAAAAATAATTTAATGAATGTGTTTATTGTGAAAAAAAGCACAAATAGTTTTCATTATTTATTCTTCAAGGTTGCTAATATTTTATAAAAATGTTTTAAGAAATTTGATGCGATGACAGGAGGTGGCAAAACAATAATCTAGTTTGGCGCCAAAAACCAAATCATGTTTGAATATGGAACATATTCAATAAAAAAACGAAAATAACTCAACCAAGGGTTTTCAATTTGTGATTATTATTAATTATGAATAGGAATAAAAATACGTATTTACGATACCTACCTACTTGCTTTTTTAAATATATTTTTTATTATGCAATTAGCTTGTAATTTTTTAATAAATCGAAAAAGCAATCAAGAACCGTATCGGACGGTTTTGAGTCTTAGGCGAGTTATCTAATTATATAAAAATGACCAGTTACAAATATTAAACATTGTGCTGATTCACTTTTTTGTCCCACACAAAATTAAACATTTACTCCGTCAAATAAAATAGGTAGTAATTGAAACTGAAATTCGAGACACGTATCATTCTAATATCTACCTACATTTAATGAAAATTTCATAATAGGTAATCTCACGAAATCCCTAGCGAGACCAATTTTCAATATATGACGGTAATAATTCTAAGTCTCTGCTTTAACACGTGTCTGTAACATTGACCTCGACAAAGAAAGTGAAAGACACGATTTTTGATTTATTAAAAGACATTTTGAAACAAAATTGAAATCTTCCTTTCGAAGTTAATTAATTTCTTTTAAACTTTTGTCTCAAGCTGGTGAATAGATTCTGTAAAATATTTTGTTAATTTTTTCGATCAACATTTTCCCATCCAGCATGATGGATGGAATGGATTTGGCATTGGCATAAGTATCAGGTGCCGGTGCAATATCATTACACTCATCTTTTTATTTCATGTAAATGAACTGCGACCATGCTATAAAAATACATAGCCACGCATAAAAGAGCACCACGGACCACGTGTATACACCAATGCGTTCGGTCATTTTTTTTTTAAATATAGGTATTTGATACAAACTCAGGCAGGGGGAGGCGCCAGAAGGAGGGTTATTGTTACATATTGCTTTCGGTTTATTCTAAATCTTTTTACTTTTTCTAATTCGGTGTTTTTTCTTTCCAGATTGATGTTATCCAGCCATCAGTAGGTACGTATCTATTTAGATATTTTTAGTTTTTGGCGATGTTCTAAACGTACCCATGGATCCGTTTTAGGTGTTAGATAAAAATATTTTCTATATGAACTTAACTATATAGTTTCAAGAGATTGGCTAATGAGACCTATTCCTACTTCTTTACTTTGACAGTTATCCGAATATTAGATAATTTAATCGATTATTTAATTCCAATGTTTTCAACCACAGGCGGATAGACACGATGTGTTATATAGTTGTCTTGATGTTAAAATTAGTAACAGCGACCTTACAAATTTTAGTTAATAATAGATATCTTTATAAAAAAGATAAAACAAATTTCGACTCATCTATATTATGTAAATTTAAATATCACAATTATTCTATAAATGGCTTCGTCTAAAAGTCCTTTGATACCATCGTAAAAGCACAGCTGTTCTCGTAATATTTTTTTTTATACGAAAGGAGAGTCGAATAAAAACTGTTTCTATATACAAGTTAATGTTTGCACGCCTCATGGGACGTTACGAACGAAGATTTTGAATCACAGAGTAATAAAATTTAATAGAGCCGACATGCGATAGTAGGTATAGTGAAATGAAAGTCATAATAGATTTAATACTTTTCTATTACGAAAATGAGTGTATTATCGTGTGATAAAGTGGTTTGATTATGTTTTATGTTTCTTTTTTATATCATGAATGATACAGGTGTAGACTATTAAGGTTATTGAAACCTATTAAGACAAATAGCATAGTTTATTTGACACTAGTGACTCGCCCGCGTAGACTGCACAATTAACCCACTATCTTTATAAATTATAGCCTATGTACTGATTTCAGTGATAGCCTAGTGATATGACGATTGGACTGCCAAGTCAAAAGTCTCGAGTTCAAACCCTAGGCTTCGAAAAGTCAGAGGTGCGTACCTCTGACTTTTCGAAGTCATGTGCGTGTTAAATAGTTAATTAGGTATCTCTCGCTTAAACGGTGAAGGAAAACATCGTGAGGAAACCTGCATGCCTAAAAGATGGCGTGTGAAGTCTGCCAATCCGCACTAGGCCAGCTTGGCCGACTATAGCCTAATTCTAAGAGGGGACCCCGTGCCCAGCAGTGGGACAGTATAATGGGTTGATTATGTAAGTTATGTATGTATGTACTGGTTTCTGAAACTTACGCGAATATTAGACATTTAAATGAAACTACTTTTTACAAATTTTATTGCGTTATATTAATACTAGCGACCCGCATTGCTCCGCTCCTATTAGTCGTAGCGTGATGTTATATAGCCCATAACCTTCCTCGATAAATGTACTATCCTAAGAAAAATATTTTTTCAATTCCAACCAGTAGGGCCTGAGATTAGCGCGTTCAAACAAACAAACAAGCAAATACCTCAGCTTTATAATATTAGTATAGATTATTTGGATTATTCAAAAATGTTAAATGTACGGTAGCTGTTAGTAATTTTAACATTAAGACGCTCAGTCTACCCGTAACCATTGATGCTGTAAGGGATCCGAAACGTCGGGAATCATATAATATTAATATAACGCGATAAAATCCGTTAAAACTAGTTTTATTATAGCCTATGTGTTATTCTGACGTATGAGCTATATTATTGTAATTTTTCATCAAAATCCATACAGTAGATTTTGCGCGAAAGAGTAATAAACATCCTGGATATATCCGTACATTCATACATCAATACATTCACACAAACTTTCACGTTTATAATATACTCGTAAGTAGGATAAAAATACGTAGTAATATTTTTTCAAATAAACATAACCCTTTCGATATGAGGATTTATGAAATCTAACAGTTTGGTGTAGTGAATAACCCATTATTATTCTACTAGGAAATATACTTACCTTACTGTTGACAGAGATTATAGAAAATGTTTCCTACTTGATAAATCTCTGCAATTCAACATTAGGGAAAAGAAGTTCACCGACCTGTAGATGTGAAAAAACGGACAAGCATTCTCAATAATCAGGATCCCAACGAGTCTTGTTAATCAAAGTCCAAGTCCTGGGCACTTTCTTACAATTGCCTTTTCTTATCCGTAAAAAAAGTTGGTTTATCCTCTTGTTTTTGTTTGGATTAAGGAAAATATATACTTAGTACGTCGTCCAGTTGAGTATAATTCGTTCGGAAATTCATTTGTAGAATTAGGAGGTTATTTCCCTTTTGATGTAAGTTTATTTATACGCAGCTACCAACCGTGAGGTTCTGAGGTCTGTCCCTATGTCAGGTAAACTGTTATCAGCCCTTTTTGTTCAAGGCAAATCTCAGTCGTAACTAGGATTTCTTTTCTAAATGGAAAAGTAACTCTGTTTATCCGTTTGTTTGTCACTTCTTTTACGCCTAAACCGCAAAATACATTTTGATGAATTATGGTATATAGTTCTTTTTAAAGCTTACTAGCAATGTGGGACGCACATTACTTGTATTCTTGTTAACCTCTCGTGCTAAGCTAAATGCTTGTGTTAGGTTTCGAATCGGCAACCACATGATCGCAAATCCGACGCCCTAGCCATTAGGCTAGTGCCGTTTCCTTAATATAGCCTCCTAATATAGACAAATATTGGACCCCTTTTGTTTCAAAAAGACCTTTTGAATACGAGTAAGATAGCATTTTGAATATTGATCTATGTCATAATTTTAACGGATTATCTGTATTTTTACCGAATTCCTAGATTTTTTCTCGATTTTTCAAAATGCCAGGTCAGCTGGCTCATTTTGTAACATCTTCGTTCAGATATCAAACAAACATTAGACAGTTTTTTTTTTTTAGAATTTAGCCTTATACTCACGACGACGCCATGCTTTCCAGACGATTGGATTGCATCCCATTTATCACTGTCACGAGTCAAATATCATCCTAATTAGATAAAATATCACTTTAACTCAGTACTGAATGTCGCCCACTCGACAAATTGAAGTCGCATAAATCTAAATAAATACTTATTTATGTCAAACTGTAATGTTATCTCACTTTCGTTGTATGAATTTGCAGGTTTAATATATTTAATTTTGTAAATTGTATGTATATTAATTTAATACTTCCTTTATGGGATACTGTGTAAGATTTTATAATAAAATTCCGGAGTTCATTTTAAAATTACCAGAAAATAAATTCAAAAAAATGATTAAGTTTACCCTGTGCAGGCAAGCTTACTATAAACTGGAAGACTATCTTTTGGATAAAAATGTTTGGCAAAGTGCTGGTCCAGCTCCACAGGATGATGACTGATAATTTTAACAAAATACCTATGCAATTACACACATTGTGATATTGGATTGATATAAGTTTAGATTGGACTTTTAATATTGTATAATTTCATAATTAGAAAATTGTAATGTGCGAGTATAGTGCAGATATTGATGTAGCAATCTGTATAAGTACATACATATATTTATCTGTAAAATTGTTGTGCCCGCGGTCTGAGCTTGTCATGCTCACTTAAATGTCCTGCTGATGGTGGCGTTGTGTGTCGGGTTGTTTTATTCCCTACAATATGGTTGAGTCGAACCACGCCGATACGCACGTCATGCTCGTGAACGGGTGCTGTCTGTCGGGGCTGGTCAGCTCTTACTTGCTGTGGTAATCCCTAATTCCTTTTGTATATTGAATAAATGTTATACATCAAACTGCAGAATTCTCAGCAACTAGTTGGAACAAAGTTGTAAAACTTAATATTGTAATCAAGATTTTCTATTTTTTTAAAAGAGTGTCTATGGAGTTTCTTGCCGGCTCTTCTCCATACGACCCACTTTTTGGAACCGTGCAAATAGTTTTGACTTTTCAAAAGTACCTATTTAGTGGTCTAATTGAAATAAAACATTTTGACTTTGACTTTGACTTAATGACGACAGGCCCCCCCCCCTCCCCCAACGACTGTGAAATAAAGGATAGATGAAGAAGGAAAGAGAAGTCAAAACCAGACGTGGACTAAGTATTGGGAACGGCCGTTGACGAATCGTCCTCAGCCTCACTTGTTAGGATTTAGGTATTTATGTAACATACCATCATAACATACCATCAACTCTGTATTCTCCGAAGCGTTAGACATAGGCGTACTTAATCCTACACCCAGAGTTCCCATAGAAAAACCCAATAACACTTTGCTGGGGATCGAACCCAGGACCTCTAGCGTAGCAGTATTTACGTAAATATGAATCTTTGAATTTTATGTAAGACGTAAAAATAGTTCGGCCCCAAATTTGCCGCCCCTAAAATCTGCCGCCCTAGGCTCCAGCCTACTCAGCCTGCTGGTAAATCCACCACTGACGACAGGTTAGGCGTAGTGGCTGAGCGACTGGCTTCTGCGCCACGTGTTGTGGGTTCCAACCCCTACAGGCACTTACTTGTTTCCGGAACAACTAAGTAGTCTGGGTGTTTGTGTATATGAGAATATTGTTTGTAAACGCACCCATGATACAGGAAAAAACCTAGTGTGGGGTAACGTTTTTAAAAAAAAGTGATAACTAGACTGCCTCATTAGTCTAGTGATCCCAAACGCGACTGCTATGCTAGGAGGTCCTGGTTTCAATTCCCAGATAGAGCAGTGTTATTAGGTTTTTCTATAAAATTCTCTGTAGCTCGGAGTTTGGACTTGTGGCTGGTAAATGACAATAGCGTCACCTCCTATTACATGGGACTTAAACATACCAGCAAACTGTGGGTGTACATAATACAGTGGAGGCTTATGTATATATGTCATTACTCTAATGAGTGGTTTCAACGTTATCGCGAGTAAATCCACAAGTACTAATATATTATTAATTAATGAAGTTTTGTTTACCTATTTGTAATCCATTCATAACTAAACCAATTTTGTTGACTTTGAGATAGAGATCCAGCCGCATTCTATTTCTGGGGCCGCATTAAGACATGTTAACGCCATAATTTTTAGGTTGTAAGAAAGAGATGAGGCTATTTAATATGTAGAGCGACGTCTCTTTCTCACAACCTAAAAATGATGGTGTTAACACGTTATAATTCGGCCCCTGTCGTGTTCAATTTTTCATTAAAATTAAAATTTAATTATTATCCTATTTCAATAGCTCGATACAAAGATGTTTCCCGTGTGGGAACGGTTTAAAATACAGTTCCTCACTGTTATTCAGATAGGAATCTCGGAAGAACCGAGGAAATAGGTGTCTGACTTGCTTGATGGTAGCACCTCTTGGGGTCTGACTAGCTGGCGACCAACCTCACGTCGAAGAATGTCGTGAAGCATCTTGGTGTATTTTGACTGTTGTGTAAGAGAGCCATTTCTCCCTCGGTTGCTGCGGCCTTGGCAGTCTGCATTCCGCAAGGGCTCTTAAAGCTTGGCAACGCATCAGCAACAGCTCTGGCAGGTGGCTCGTTTGACAACAGAATTAATAAAAAAAGAAATAGGCTTTATTACTTAATCCCTTATCTCGATTTGACATGAACGTTACGTAACACCACGCTGGCGAAATCTTAATTATATACCTAAGATTGCTGTTACGTATTAAAAAAATACCGTTACCTAGCCTTTTACGACAGATCTAGTTAATTAATTGAAGGTTACATGTTACTACACTGAGTTCTGAGAATAGACATCTATAATTTTATACTAATATTATAATGTTTGTGAGTTTGGATGTTCGGCATAATCTCAGATACTACTGATCCGATTTTGAAAATTCTTTCAAGGTTCACTTCAATCCTGAGTGCTATGGACTACTTTTTATTTTGGTAAATATATATTTTCAATATCACGCCACGACTCATAGGAAAGGGGCAACGCGGGCGGGGATTTGATAGTATGATTGTGACCTGATAGAATCCTCAAAATGGTTTTATTTAAACATTAGCTGTTGCCTGCAGTTTCACTCACGTCACGTCCCACAAAAGTTAACATACTTTATGTCAGATTCTAGGCGGCGTATCAAGATGAAACATGCACCAGATTTTAAGTTAGACTTCTAGCAATACATCAGTGAAAACTGCATTCAATTCCATGCAGTAATTTGTGCGTGATGCAAAAATTTCACAAAAAAGTATTTTGGTTTCTGTTTCCATATTAGATTTTCATTAATATCTTTAATGTACAGACATCGCCCTGTTACAATTTTATTATAGGTATGGATGTTATTAGTGATAATCCAAAAAAAGAGTGTCGAGTTCGAACGATTGAGACTGTGAATTGTCGAAATCACGTAATTTCATCGAAGACACGGTAACGCAAAACAATTGCTTTTTCATTGTCTTCTAATTGTTTCATGATAAATTAATATTAATAATTAATGATCACTTGCTAAAAAGGTGAACAAAACATCGTGGTAAAACCTGCCTGAAAGAAATTGGCAGAGTTTAGTTGCCTGTAAATATAATTTAAAAAAATGATAATTCAATCAATAACTCTACCATAGCGGGTCAGGAACTTCCTGTCTCCATTTTGTAAACTAAATAATATCATAGTTCAAGGAAATGTAAAACACTTTTTGGCTAATTCAAGACCAAAATTAGCCAAATCGGTCCAGCCGTTCTCGAGTTTTAGCGAGACTAACGAACAGCAATTAATTTTTATATATACATACATACATACATACATACATACACTCACGTCTTTCTCCCACAGGGGTAGGCAGAAAATTCTAATTTTTATATATATAGATTGGATATAATTTCTAGGATAACCAAGCTGGGTCTATAGTCTGTTCGCACCATCATTCCATTATTTCAACCAATAAAAGTCCACAGCTGAACAAAAGCCTCTCCAGAAGATTTCTGCAAGCTCCGGTTATATGCCGCTTGCATCCAGCGACTGCCAGCAACTTTGCCAGGTTTTCTGTCCGTCTCTTTGGACGCCATGTTATGCTGTGCTTTTCGGAGTATAGTCTCGTATTGACAACATTTCTGCGCCACATGTAGTGGGTTCGATTCCCACACGGAGCAAATATTTGTATGATCTACAGGTAATTTTTCCGGGTCTGGGCGTTTGTGTATACGAGAATACCTAGTGTGGGGCAACGTTTAAAAGAAATTATTACAGAACATGCCTGTATTCCTCCAAGGGCAGAGCTTTGTACTAATATACATGTCATACGGAGCGAGACTATTGCCAGAATTCAAACTCCGCGTGTTGTATTTCATAACATTGTTCTACCCGAGAATCGTAACCGACCCCGCAGTCAGTAGTCCCGCTTACGACCACTAGACCATTGAAGCAGTTATATTATAATAGCATTTAAAATTATATTTATGCAGTTACAAATATAAATGTATACTCAATGTTTACAATTACTGCCTCATTAGACTAGTGGTCCCAATCGCGACTCCTACGCTAAAGGTCCTGGGTTTAATCCCCAGGTCGAGCAGTGTTATTGGGTTTTTCTGTGAAATTCTCAGTAACAGCTCGGTGTCTGGATTTGTGCCCGGTTAATGGCTATAGACCCGCCACCTATAACATGGGACCTAAACATACCGGCGAAATGTGGGTGTACATTAAGTACGCCTCTGCCTAACCCTTCGGGGAATAAGGGCGTGATGGTATGTTATGTTCTACCCGGGAATCGTAACCGACCTCGCAGTCAGCAGTCTCGCTTATGACCACTAAACCATTGAAGCAGTTATATTATAACAGCGTTTAAAATTATATTTATGCCAGTTACAAATATAAATTTATACTCAATGTTTACATCTGGGACTAATTAATATAGTTGCAATCAAAAAGTTTACATACCCAAGCCTCGTAAAAAATCGAAATAAAAAGAGCGTAATAAAAAAAATCTTTTTTTATATCCAGCATTCGTTTTACTGCGTGCAATTTTAGTATTTACCAGAGATTTATAGATCTTGAAATGTAATTATTGCAATTTATAAAAACAAACACTTTATTCTGCACAACTACCTCCATTGTCTAAGCGCAACTGCTACACTAGAGGCCTTGGGTTCGATTCCGAGATCGAGCAATATGTTTTTCTGTGAAATTCTCAGTAGCAGCTCGGAGTTTGGATTTCTGCCCGCTTAATGGCAATAGACTCGCTCACTATTATTAAGGGACATAAAGATATCGACGAACTGCGAGTATACATTAGTACACCCTGCCTAACCCTTCGTGGAATACGCGCATGATGGTATGTTATTCTGAACAAGGGGCGAGTCTATCGCTATTAACCGGGCATAAATTCTCATTTTCAACTAAATGAATTACGTACACAATATAATAGTTAACGTTATTGGACAGCCAGCTTCATCCCGCAATTAATCATCTCTTAATATAAATTGAATACAAATTTAAATATAATATCTTTTGAAGTCTACATTTACGTACTTCATCAAAAAGATTGCACAAGATAACTTCATTTTTTATGATGGATCGTAAGGGTTAGTTACATTCCAAACCAAGATCGATGCATCATCTTTAAAAACGCATACGTAATAAGTTTTTATTTTATTTTTTTATTTTACACGCTTGACCGCTAGTTTGCCTGATGTTAAGCGATACTGCGATCTACGATGGAGAGGTACTTTTCTTTCTTTTAGTGCAGCAACTAATGATTAGGCAGTAATAACTGCGCTGATCAATCAACCTGCTAGGTTATGCTGCGCTTGCTGCGGTCAGTTTATGGATGGGTGACCATTATGAACATATCGAAATCCAAAGACCATGTAAAACCATCCTGGAGGTAATATGAACTCCTATGAGAATCGTTAGAAGCCAAAAGAGCTTCACAACCAGTCTATGCTTAGGGTATCAGTATTTATCAATTTTATATGTCTGTCTATTTAAGTTTATTATTTATTAATAATTACAAATTTAAAAAAAAATCTCTCTCTGTAATCGTGCTACTCGTGGTCGTCGCTGAGGGTCGTGATTATTCCAGCGCCCACTAGGGGCTGGTACCGCCCCCGTTAGGAACATAGAGAAGGTTTATAAGACTTTTTTTTTAATTTGTGATAGGCTTACGCTTGACCACCAGTTCGCCTGATGTTAAACGACACTGTGATCTACAATAGAGCGCGCTTGCCTAGAAGACCGAAATCGAAGACGTTTTATATTACAATGAATAATAAATAAATATTGTCGGTACCACTAACAAAATTACCACCACACCTACCATTAAATTATGGCCTTAATAACTAGCTCGTCCAATACCGACAGCAAAAATATAATTAAAATTTGATGCGACCAACACTCGGCCATCACACGTTGACTGCTCTATTACCAGTAATTGGTTCTGATGATACGAGCAAGCCAAGTGCCGGCTACATTGTGATTTGATTGGGCATAAAAGCTAGTTCACACCTACGGATCATAAAAGGAAAGGAAAAAACGCGTGATAAACTCTGGCGCGTGTTACGAGCGGACGCGGTATTGGATTAACTAATGGATTGTCTAGTTAATGGGCTAGGCACTATCTAAATGATCAATCGCCTAGCAGTACTTTAGTGCTCGACTTTGCTCTAATGAAAATGTCTAAGGAGCTGGTGCTGGTGTGATTGGTCATATTTCATGAATGCTACACTGCTACTAACAATTACGTGATAAAAAGATATTTATAAATAAAAAAATCTTTAAGAATTTTATCGCGCTATATTTAAATCTCATTTTTTAAGGTTTTAGTCGCTTTGTATTGATGTTATTTAAGTAAAAATCCGTAAAAGTAGTTTTATTTGAATGTCTAATATTCATGTAAGTATCTATAAATAGGCGAAAAAAAATGGTTTAATTTCGAGATGACTCATACTAAAGAATTGCTAAGGAATTCTATGGGTAGTATGAATCATCTATACCTGTAATAAAATTGTATCAGAAATAGTTATCTTTAATGTACATACATCGGCCTGTAAAGACCCCCATATTAGTATATGGGGGTCTTTATTAGAGCAACAGAAGCTAAAATAACAATTTTTATAATTTTTGTCTGTCTGTATGTTTGTACGCGCTACACGCAAAAAGTACTGGATGGAATTAAATGCAGTTTTCAGCGATTGTTGCTAGAGGTCTAACTTAAAATCTGATGCATGTTTCATCTTGATACACTGTCTAGAATCGAACTTATAGTATGTTAATCTTTTTTGGGACGTGAGTGAAACTGCGGGCAACAGCTAATATTATAATGCATCAAAACTGTCCGTTTTAGCTCCCCTATTTTCTGGGACGAAAAATATTTCTTTCGGAACTACATTGTATTACAGTGTTCAGTTGTTGTGTGTATTTTGTACTTTGTACATATTTTTTTTTTGATTTTTAAGTTATTTTAACTTTTCTGTGTTTATTAATTACCTACTAGCGGCCCGCCCGCGGTCTCACCCGCGTTGCCCTATTCCTAAGAGCCGTAGCGTAATGTTAAATAGCTTAAAACCTTCCTCTTGAATCTCTATGATTCAAAATCCGTTGCGCAGTTTTAAAGATTTAAGTATACATTTAAGGTAGGAGAGACAGCTACAGCGACTTTGTTTTATACTATGTTGTGAAGCAATGTATTGATTAATGCCTATATCTATAGCCATCAGACTATATCTATAGCCTTCTTGTTTTATAAATGAGTTCCTGAGATCTCTCTGAAGAAAGGCTCTTAGATGAATCGTCGTCTCCAATTTCGTACATTTGTTTTGAAATAAGTAAATAGCAGACATTAATCATAATTATAAGTCATAAAAATAGGAAAATAGAATTCACGTAAGTTTAATTATATAACTAGGCATAATTCCAATATTGATAAAGATCTATATAAGTTACTAACATAAAGGTTCGGCAAGATTTTACGTGGGAGAGCCATGCTTCGACACGAATGGGCCGGCTCGACCGGAGTGATACCACGGCCTCACAGAAAACCGGCGTTAAACAACGCTTACGTTGTGTTTCGTCGAGTGAGTGAGGTTACCGGAGACCCAATCCCTTTTTAAAACGTCGGCAACGCAGTTGTGACTCCTATGGTGTTGCGGGTGTCCATGGGAGGCGCTAGTCGCTTACCATCAGGCGATCCGTCTGCTCGTTTGCCCTCCTATCCCATAAAAAGAAATAAAAAAAAATTGAATGATCGTCTATAAACACATTATATCATGTCGGGGTTCTAAGAAAAATATAAAATCTAGGTGAGGTCATTAGATTGCCCTTAATATACAGCACAAGCACTATTTCAACAAACACGAAACGACGGCTTCCACGTCATCGCCTATAACTTGGTTCTAAACTTTATTGAAAGCTTTTACGACGGGTTCCTGCGCTGTTACGACGGAGAAATTGATCACTCCCAATGTCCTGACATGACGTGACCTTTACTAAGAAGGTCAAGTTATAAAAATATATATTTTTTTACTTGCTCAGCTAAATGGGAAGTAACAAAACAGATAGATATTCCGCCTACACGGTGCCAGAACACGTCAACTATACGTCATATTGGAAAATAGATTCGATTTTGTTTTTATTGAATACTGGTTTTAAATGGGGCTTCCATTTCTGTTTTATGACGATGCATCTTCAATTTTTCTGAACAGAAGAGGCCACTGGAAGCACTCTCATCCTCATTAAAAAGGAAGGGGAAGTAGGCATTGAAATATAGAAAAAAAAATGTTATAAATGTGAACGTTTGTACGTTTGGCAGTTTATTGCTCAATAAAGCAAAAATCACTGAACGGATTTGGATAAAATTCCATGCAGACAAAGTAGCGGGCTGAAGCTGGTTTAAGAATAAGTAATAATAATAAGAACCGTTCTATAATTTCTGCATACCTATGTAAGTAAGTATATCAATATTATAATGACACGAAAAAACATTTTAATTTGATTAAATTAATAGAAACAAAGTTTCGACTGAGAACAATTTTGCTAGGTATCGAATTCAAATATTAAATCGCTCTGTTGACTTTCAAAACTTTTTAAAATAATTACATTTTCGTGTCGCCCTTCGACTTTACGAAACAAACTTAGGAAAAACATTAAAGTATCGAATATCCAAGAAGGAAACTTCTAGAAAGTTTTCGTGGTAAGCGGGTTCCGCGGGACTTAGTAAGTAGTTGAAAATAAAATTATCTACCAAAACTGTTTCAATATTCTAGTTGTGGTAAGCGAGAGGTCGTGAGTTCGATTTCAAGGTCGAGCAAAGTGTTATTGGTTTCTATTAAGTTCTCAGTAGCAGTTCGTGGTTGGGTTTTGTTCCCGGTTAATTGAAGACTTTCTCCCTATTGCATATGGGACCTAACAGTAAACATACAGGTGAACTATGGGTGTACATTAGGAGCTGTATAACTCCTGTGATGTTTATTCAATTGTTCATAATCCATTGAAACTGGGTCCATGTTTCCGTGAGCATGACACGTCGGTATCGGTTATCAGTAGCACCTACGATGAAAATAGTTTTTTTTTTAAGAAAAACGTTGCCGCTCTCTATGATTATCTCCTGTATCGTGGGTGCGTTTACAGACACAAATTCTAACATACACTTATCATACAAATATATGCTCCGTGTGGCGATTGAACCCACAACACGTGGTGCAGAGCCGATCGCTCAGCTTCTTCGCCAAACGTGTCGTCAATCGTTAGTGGTAAACAGACAGCGCAAAGTCTGACAACTAAAGTTAAACCGATACCTATCAGTAATGTCCAGAATTTGATGCCAGACGTTTATTTTTATATACCACTAAAGTGGCAAACGGACAAGCATACGGTCCTCCTGATGGTATTTGTCATTTGTCAAACTGCAAATTTAAGGTTGTAATCACATTAACTATATTTTATGTGAAATAAACTACAATTGATCAATTATAAGTTATTTAACAATTTTTTTTTACTTGTGCTGACTGCTTCTTGCCAATTTTTATGATTCTAGGTCCAAAGAACCGAAGATCTCAGTATTTGATGTTATTTCTAGCTTGATAATGTTTACCCGTTCCCGAGAAAACTGTCTTGATTATTATTGTTCTTATATTTTTAAGGGTTCCTTTTGAGGTCTCGGAATCGCAACCAAACGGCATCCTACAAAAATAAAACTGATAAATTGCATACCAGATTACTCTTCCAGAACATATGCCAGATCGAAATTGCATGCATTATTCGCATGCTCAGGAGATCTCGCCGAAAATATTGGCATTGAATAAAATTAGAAGGTACATAACTCACTTATCACCATATAGGTTAATGATCCGGTAAGGTATGCAATGATGATCTCGCATGGTCCGATCAGACTGCTTTATTGTTTGAATCACCGCGAGTTACGAGCAGAAGTAACTTCGAACGCGTGTCATCGTAAATTTGCGAACGATTTCAAAGGATGGTGGTATTGTTTAGATGTTACCGCGCTGTTATTGTATTTATTTGATTATCTATTTATAGTGAACTCAAGGGCTATTATCGCGAGTTTTATAAGACAACCACAACGGTTTTTTTTACCAAAATCCATGGGTTTGCGTGTTTTTTAAACATTGCCCGGAAGTCATGCTTTCAATCTGCCAGTTTTGGTTTTATATTTATAGTATTGTTTTTTTTTTACCGCGAGGTCGATGTTTAGGCATAGTAACAAATGTTGATTTCTTTTCGTACGCCCATAGACAATCCATAACCAAGGCGAGTGAATTTCAGCCATTACTACAAACAATATAAAACCCAAATCTGTAAATAAAATAGATATTGAATTATAAGTATTTAGATTATACGATAATAGTCATATTTTAAAACGAATTTAGTTTTCTCTCAATGTGTTTCGTGTCAAGGAATGCGTGTACATGCAAATGATTTATTATAAACTAGCGGGTCCAGCAGACGTTTCCCTGCTAAATAAAACCTAAAATCCGATTGCAGTGCCACCTATCGGATCCAATTGTATTTTCAAACCATCTAAGGACCCACTCAAATATATAGGTACACAAAATTTCATCCATACAAGGACAAATACATACAGAAAAAATATTTAAAGATATGGAATATCAGATCTATAATTAATGGGTAATTAGCACATTTAGGGCACGATAAAGCGAATGAAATCAGAAACAACTGTTTTGACGAAGAGCCTCGTTAATTACAATTCAACAGAGCTGTCAGATTACTAATTAATTATTTTAATTGTGCCTACTATTTTAACGAGTTGCGGTCGTTTATTATACGTATTATTGCTTGATTCTCGAATAGAATTAAAACTTTTGTTTTGTGAAGGTTGAAACGTGAGCTTTGCTTAATGTTTTTTTTATTATTCCTAGTATTCTAAAATTTCATAATAATGTGGTTCAAGATTTCAAGGGCTCACTACAATAATATTAATGGGTCTGCCAGTGACGATGAGTCCTGTGAAGGGTTCAAAAAGACCCGTCTAAAAAGTTTAATTTACTGCGATAAAATCTCCGTCGAGGTAGTTTTTCTTTGTTTTAAAAATAAGAACTTAATGAAAATTTATCAAATATTTTTAAATGAAAATTCCATTCATATTATCATAGGCAGGTTTGGTATTGTTTCTGAAAGAAACAACAATCTTAAAACTAATTTGAATGATACCAAAAAGATAAGACCTTTTTACGGTTCAAGACACAATATCAAAAGGAAAATACAAGAATTTGGAGAAAGCCAGCGAAAATAGTTATCAAAATTATGTAAATTCTACAGGATTTCCATAGAATCACAAAGTACTACTACTGAAAAGGTATTCTTATTTACATACATTTAGATAAAATAACGTTATATGAGTAATTAGGTAAATTAGGTTGAATTATCCATCCATTTTTTCTCGCCAGAAAGACTTATAAAAATAAGCAAAGTTTGGGTTAGACGATAATATTCTATAAAAATAAAATTATTCATGATATACCTACTTATAATCTACAGAAATAAATGCATTCTATTCAAAAGCAAGAGGGCGCGGATGATGGTGTTTTATTTTATAATTTTTGATTCATAATAATATGTATATCAATTTTAAATAATTTATTTTAATAAAATAACACTAAAATCCACCTTCAAATCTGAATTGTTACAAATTTAAATAAATTTATTAATCCATTATACTTACACTGTTTTAAAAAGCCCTATCTGATCCGTAAAGGGCATAATTATAGGTGTTCCAATCACATCACTAAAATAAAATGAGACACCTATGTCACCGCGAACCACACCCGCCTGATTGAAATTTTGCCTTCACATTTTGAATTTACGGCATAAGGTGACGTTGGCGACATCTATGAATAGCAAGTTACCTTGCTTCTCAACCAACACGACTTACTTTACAGTTAGTTCAATGTCGTACGATGCCACCTTACCTTTTAACTAACTTTTTGTGATTTTTGTGCATTTTCCATGCTAAGGTTATAAAGTTAAAAGGTTATAAAGGAAAAATTCAATCGTGGTCACGATTCCAGCCTGCTTCTCTTGGTTGGATACACCCGACGCTCTGACCTCTAAGCCACCGAGAACCCCACCCGCCTGATTGAAATTTTGCCTGCACATTTTGATTTTTCCTTTACTAAACTAGCTTTATAATCTTAGCATGGAAAATGCAAAAAATAAATTACAAAAAGATTGTTAAAATGAGATCCATTAAATAGATTCATGAAAGTAAACGTAGCTGAACTGGACCTATTTGGTACAGCCGTGGGACACACAATATTTATTTATTTTTGTTTCACTTTCTCTCTTTTGTTTTATTTTATGAGATAATTATATTTTTTTATGCAATGTGTCCGTGACTGTGTCAATAAAACCTTTTTCGTTTTTTCTTCTTTCATATTAATGAAATTTAAATGTCATGATTGTCGTGGCCAAATTTACACAATTAAGCAACCCAAACATTAGCAAATTTTTTAAATGTGATAAAGCCATCATAGTCCTTAGCATCTTTGGCACAGCTATTTAAGTTTCCACGTTTTCAAAAAAAATAAATTATTTTTATGTGAATATATTTATATAAATAGGCAGGGTTTTCTTAGCACATTGTATTATTTTTAATTTATCAGTAGTGACCAGCCCGCGGTTTCACCCGCGCTGCTCCGCTCCTATTGGTGGTAGCGTGATGTTATATAGCTTATAACCTTCCAAAATGCAGTGTGGGACGACCTCCAACGAGATGGACGGACCACCTGGTATTTTTTTATGGGATAGGATACGAGCAGGTGGATCGCCTGATGGTAAGCGATTACCGCCACCCATGGACACTCGCAACACCATTGGAGTCACAAGTGCGTTGCCGACCTTTTAAAAGGGGATTGGGCGTCCGATAACCTCACTCACTTGGCGAAACACAACGTAAGCGTTGTTTGACGCCGGTTTTCTCTCGTTTGAGGCCGTGGTATCACTCCGGTCGAGCCCGCCCATTCGGGCCGAAGCATGGCTCTCCCACGTAAAAAAGTTCGCTGGGAGTCATTGGATGCAGGCGGTATATAACCAGTCCCTGTGGAAGTCTTTGGTTGAGGCCTTTGTTCAGCAGTGGACTTCTCAATAGAAGTCCACTGCTGAACTGCTGAATCATATCAGTCAATACTGATATGATGATGATGATGATGCAATAGTTCAGGGCCAGGCACTGCATCAAGTCGAAATAATTTTTTTTTTATAGGATAGCACGGCAAACGAGCAGACAGATCGCCTGATGGTAAGCGATTACCGCTGCCCATAGACACCCGCAACACCAGAGGAGTCACGAGTGCGTTGCCGACCTTTTAAAAGTGGATTGGGCGTCCGATAAGCTCACTCACTTGGCGAAACACAACGTAAGCGTTGTTTGACGCCGGTTTTCTGTGAGGCCGTGGTATCACTCCGGTCGAGCCGGCCCCTACGTGCCGAAGCATGGCTCTCCCACGTAAGAATCGACTATATCTGTCACCGATTTAATTCCGGCTCGTAAGGAAATATATTACCAGCTCAATGAAAATTCTCCGAATAAATTTCAGAGACAAAGAGGGACCAATTTCAAAAGAAAAACAATTTGGCTTCCAACAAACGTAATCCTAATTTTACCCTTAATTTGTTTTTTGCAGATCTTTATAAGTTTAAACGTAATTGACGTAATGATCTCAACGTTATTACCCGACTGCAAAAACGAGGCGCTTATTAATTCGTTGGTCCATTATCTCTGAAATAAAAGAATAATAATAATAATTAATATATACATACATTCACGCCTTTCTCCCACAGGGGTAGGCAAAAACTACAGACCGTCACTTGCTACGATTCTTGCATACTTCTTTTGCTTCTTTCACATTCATACATGTTCTCATACATATGCGCCATATCATAAAATAATTGAAATAAAATCACTTTATGGGTGTTATCACTTTATCTGCCTAATAAGTGTTGTAGTCCTAAGCGCGTCTACTACGCGAAAGGTCTTGGGTTCTGTTATAATATCTGTTTAATTACAGTGCATATAAAACAAACTGCTGATCTGTCTTTAGTTGTTTATTTCAATTAAAGGCATTTCACAGAATTTTACGTCAATCGCGATTTCTGGGATTATGCATTTTTCGTGTCGCTAGGTAGATCGGTAATAGACTTCGATGTGGACACACGTTTAATTCTGTTTTATCTATTAATAATTAAATTCTATTTCCAGTTTAAATAAAAGTGTTTTTTTAAAAAGACTCTAACATCCCACCCCGTAACAGTTCCATACCCAGGTTCAGGAAGGTTATTGGGTTTTCCTATAAAATTCTCAGTAGCAGCTCGGAGTTGGGAGTTGTGACCGATTAATGGCAATAGGCTCGCCCCCTATTACATGAAATCTAAACAGATCGGCGAACTGTGGGTGTACATTAGTACACCTCTGCCTTACCCTTCGGGGAATCGAACCCAGAACCTCTAACGTAGCAGTTGCGCTAGGCTAATGGCAGTACATGCATTTATAATTACTTACATTTATAATTTAATTTAGATAAAGTTATATGAAACTAGGATATCTGTGCATTTCGCTGTCACATCGTTCATATCGACGGCTAAACGAAAATCCGAAGTGTTATATCTTTAAAATATGATACTGTCAAACTGATATTGCGTTTCGATATCCCAGTTTACACATTTAGAAGACCGCTTAAATAAATCTCATTTTTACGTTGAAACCCTGTCTATAATGGTGTCTCTATGTAACAATAGATAATCTTTCTTTTGTTAGAGCTATCCACCTCATTAGTCTAGTGGTCGAAAGCAACTGCCACGCTAGAAGTTCTGTGTTCGATTCCCAGGTCGAGGAAAGTGTTTTTTAGTGTGATTTTTTTAAATTCTTGATAGGCATATTGACCGCCAGTTAGCCGGATATTAAGGGATACCTACTGCGATCTACGATGAAGCGCGCTTTTCTAGAAGAAACCAATTCACTCGTGATTTAAAGACAACCAGATTATATTTTTCCATGTAATTCTGAGTAGCAGTTCGGTGTTCGTTTAGGTTTGTGTTGGGTTATAGGCAATTGGTTCGCTCTTATTATAAGGGACTTAAACATACTATTAGCACACTACTGCCTAAGTATTCAGGGAATATATATGTGTTATCATCACGCCTCTATTCAATATAGGGTTTGACAGAGCTTTATCTGATTTTTTATCAGCTTGAAACATTATACAGCGGTATAGTTCATTTACTAGCTGTTACCCGCAGTTTCACTCGCGTCCCAAAAAGATTAACATACTATAAGTCCGATTTTAGGGGACGTATCAAGTTGAATCATGCACCAGATCTTATATTAGATATTTAGCAATACATCGGTGAATACTGCATTAAATTCCATGTTCCAATTATTCTCTAATAAAGACCCCCTATATTAGTTTTTCTTTAATATTTAGAATGTATAGACATCGGCCTATTACAATTTTATTATATGTAAAGATCACATCATCACTCATAATACTCTGGCAATAAAAAATGATATAAAACAGCGAACGCATTGCGGTTATAAATACCATAATTAAAGCGTTGTTTAAACTTAAACCCCATAAGATCATTATTCATCCATGAATTTTATTACTGTGCTATTTTAGGTGATTATAATCCTCACCTTGAACTATTTTCTTAATTTATTCTTTTGTTTTAATATGTATCTGTCAAAATGTGCACGTTTTAGAAATCATCGATTTATTAAATGTCAATATTTTCGTCAAATAATTCCAAAAAGCTTGGTTTCTGTACTTGTTAAAAAAGTAAATTAATATAAAATGAAACATGCATGTATGTATGGATTATTCGTAGGTGTACTAATGTACATCACAATGTGACGTTATGTATTTAGAGTCTTGTTAATAAGGGTCGATTGAATGCGAGATTTACGACCCCAATTGTCATTACATTGAGTATTCATTGAATGATCTTTTAAACTATTTAATGTCATTGGAATTAATACTGGAGGACCAATTGCGGACAACTTCAAACGAGCACAGATATTTCGAGGGTACAAATACAACACTCGCATGCAACTTCAGAGCGGTAAAATTTGACGATAGCATAACACTTTTCATTTTTAAATTTATTTTTTTACATGGGAGAGCCACGCTCGGCACGAATGTGATACCACGGCCTCACAGAAAGCCGGCGTTAAACAACGCTTACGTTGTGTTTCGCCGAGTGAGTGAGGTTACCGGAGGCCCAATCCCCTTTTAAAAGGTCGGCAACGCACTTGTGAATGCTATGGTGTTGCGGGTGTCCATAGGCGGCGGTAATCGCTTACCAGCAGGCGATCCGTCTGCTCGTTTACCCTCCTATCCCCTAAAAAAACACGCGCTGTAGTTCTCAGCACCGGAATCAGATGATTTAATGAGATGGGTTAGTGATTTACCTACTAAACATTCCAACTGCGAAGTTCACGGTAAATAAGTACACGTTATATTACGTAACTAAAGTTCCGCAGTATGCAGTAACTGTTAAGAGTTAACTCGGCACGTGTTACTATTCAATGTTATTCACAGTTTACACGTGGAAGGTTTTATGGATTACGGAGGCTGGTGTTAAGGCGTAAATCTTCGGTTAAAGGAACGTTAGCGATGTTTACGCCAGGTCTCACTGACAGTGGATTGTACGGTTTGTTTCGAAATATGTTAGATGTTTTGAAGCGGCGGTAGCTTAATGGCTATGGCGTCGGGCTTGCGATCATGTGGTTGCCGGTTCGAACCCCACCCATTGCATTACCGACGTGAGCCCACTCGTAACACAAGCATTTAGCTTAGCACGAGGGGTTAACAAGAATAATAGTAATGTACGGCCCACATTGCAAGTAAGCTTTATTAAAAATAATATAAAACCTACATATTTATACTTAGGATTACTTACTTAGGATTATTCAAAGACCGACAACCTTTTAAAATTAAGACATTACAAAGTTATTTTAGTAAAGGAAAAATTCAATCGCGGGCAGGATTCGAACCTGCGTCTCCTGGTTGGATACACCAGACGCTCTGACCTCTTAGCCACCGCGAACCCCACCCGCCTGATTGAAATTTTTTCGTAATTTAAGACATTACGATCAAACTCAAAGTGCATTTTAAAAATTATTGTGAAATTAATATTGTAAAATCATTCATTTGAAAATGTCTAAAATCAAAATTTATAAATATTGCGAATTTGTGGTCGTGTGCGTGCGCTGCCAAACTAATGTATTAATGTTTGCTATGTAGGTTATGGAACACAATAACAGGTTTTGGACAGAAAAAAAAACGTGAAAAAAATGACTTTTTTATTTCGTAGATTGAAAATATTATAGATTTTGAAAAGCCTCTGTATATTTGGCCGGTCATTATAAAATAACCCTGTATGGTTACATTCATGCATCCTACATGTAATGGCAGTTATGTAACAATACACGAACATTATCTAGTAACCAAAGATACAACCGTTTTAGAGAATAACCGAATTTACAATTCACTGAAATTGCATCCCGCGCTAACAAGAGACAGCTAATTGAAAATGTGCTAATGTAAATGTATAATATTGTACCACTCAACAAAATGAGCATAATTATATCATGCGGTGTACTCTATTGTATCGTTATAATATTAAACTAAATTACCTATAAAATAAATAATCCGTGACTCTCTAAATGTTATGTATCCCGGTTACTAATATAATGCACAAGCCCAACAGTTACCGAGGACTTCAATGTTCTTTGTTGGTTCCGTACCTCAAAAGGAAAAAACGGAATCCTTATAGGATCACTTTGTTGTCCGTCCGTCCGTTCGTCCGTCCGTCTGTATGTTAAGATTCTTTATCTTAGGAACCCGTGGAGGTATTGAGTTGAAATTAAAACCATATATCATATACTAAGTAATCATATTATTTATGATAGTGAACTGTGTGATATATTTATTTAATGTATTAGTCACATGATCGCAAGTCTGACGCCCTAGCCATTAGGCTACCGCCGCTTTTTAATATTATTTTGCTTGACCTGAGAATTGAACCCTGTAGCGTAGCAGTTGTACTTACAAACACAAGAATGAAATATCTATGAATTATAGAAGCCAATTAAAACCGTCAGACGTTGCCTTGCTCTGAAAATCAAAATGCCAGGGACCCACTCAAAGACACCCAAAAATCATCTAAATCGGTCCAGCCGTTTAGGCGTTTAGAGACTTACACACGTACAGAATATAATATACGAATAATTATAGATACAAACATGAGTTATAAAAGTTACAATAAATTCATAAAATCGCTATCAGTGGCACCCGTGACACCACCCACACTCCAGACATATCAACAAGCTAACGAGCGTTTTACTTGCACCTACCGCATTCGAATGTACAGAATAAATAATAATAAATACATCAACACGCCATTACGTATCAAATAAAAAGCAAGCAGGTCTTTGAATCAACCTCTGCAAACAAGCTCAGTGGTACGGCAATAATTTAATTTTATATTGAACCTTGTTACATGTTACTCACGGTTTATTTTGTATCTTCAATAAAAATTTTCATGAATACTTTCTTCAATTATATATCTATACCAACATTATAAATTAGTGTAGCTGTTTAGGCATTTAACACACAGCCGGACATACAGACAGAGTTACTTTCGCATTTACAATATTAACTGTAGCACTTACATTAACAAATAATTAATTTAACTGCCTCGTTAGTCTAGTGGTCTCAAGCGCGACTGCTACGTTTGAAGTCCTGGGTTCCATTCTAAGAATCGAGAAAGTGTTATTGGGTTTTTCTATGAAATTCTCAATAGCAACCCGAAGTATGAACTTGTGCCCGGATAATGACACTAAGCTGGCCCCTATTACATGGGACCTAAACATAGCGGCGAAGTGTGGGTGTTCCATTAGTACACCTCTGCCTAACCCTTCGGGGAATACAGGCGTGATGGTATGTTATGTTACATAGATAAAGAGATCTTGATAAGTTATTTTCTTTAACGATTCTTAAATTATTTGTAATTGTAATGAAGCCAATTTACTAAATGATAATATACACCCACAGTTCGCCGGTAGATTAAATGAATTTGACGACACGATTGGCGTAGCGGTTGAACGATCGGCACGTGTTGTGGGTTCGATCCCCTCACGGAGCAAATATTTGTATGATCTACAGGTAGTTGTTCCGGGTCTGGGCGTTTGTGTATGTGAGAATTTGTGTTTGTAAACGTACCCACGATACAGGAGAAAATCCTAGTGGGGGATCGTTTCTTTTTTTTTTAAATGTAGGTCCCTTGCGACTTTTCAAGTAAGACGATTCTCTGAGAAAATATTTTGAGATGTTTTTTTTTGAGAATTTTGTAAGAATTTAATCAATAATAATATAATTTGTAAATTCTTACTGTACAATTGATTTTCTATTGCAATACAAGTTCAATAGTTAGACGCGTTCAATAACAGATTTACAATATTGTAATGGATGTCTGACATGTCGAAGCTTACGTCTGAATTAGACTGACAGTTTGGGTAATTTTGATCCAGTGAACTGTCATAAAAATCTTTAAAGATTTTTGATTAGAAATTCCTTATTTATTTATTCTGTGTATCAAAAATTCACTATTTGAACCTGTATTTTTCTGTAATAAATTCATAAATCCTGGGTATTAGGTATAAATATATAGTCCGACTGCTATGCTGGAGGTTCTGGGTTCGATTTACAGGTCGAGCAGTGCTATTTTTTTTCTATAAAATGTATAGTAGCTGCTTGGAGATTGGATTTATGGCCGGTTAATGACAATAGGCTCGTCCCTTATATGGGACCTAAACATACCGGCGAACTGTAGGTGAACACTAGTAGGTATATCTCTGCCTAACCCTCCTGAGGAATACAGGCGTGAGTTATTGGCCTTGTAGTCATCCATCTAAAACTTACTTTTCTTTTGTCAGCCCTTAATTGGATGCATTTAAAACTACTCATATTATGTTTTCGAATAGTTCAGACACGACTGAGAAATTTCAAATGCACGGCAGTGTTCAAGTATTACTGTACTATTTGTAGCTTTGACTTCGAAGTTGTGCCCTTATCATTCATTCTCTTTCAGTATTGGTTCGATTGTAATGTGGATAAACTGCGCCTGCATATGTATAAATAACGGTCTCCCACGTAAATATTTCTTACGTGGGAGAGCCATGCTTCGGCACGAATGGGCCGGCTCGACCGGAGTGATACCACGGCCTCACAGAAAACCGGCGTTAAACAACGCTCACGTTGTGTTTCGCCGAGTGAGTGAGGTTACCGGAGGCCCAATCCCCTTTTAAAAGGTCGGCAACGCACTCGTGACTCCTCTGGTGTTGCGGGTGTCCATGGGCGGCGGTTATCGCTTACCATCAGGCGATCCGTCTGCTCGTTTGCCCTCCTATCCCATAAAAAAAAATTCAAAAACTAAAATAAAACGTACCAGAAATTATGTCGGTATAAATAGATTAAACAGTTCTATTTCGCTATTCCTGTACATCTGGTTCAGGCTGTCATTTGCAACACATCATAGCAAACAATTAGCCTTTTTTGACAAATTGTTTTCTTTCATATAAATTGGACTTAACACATTTTATGATATGAAACCTCCATGGTATAGGTACAGTGGTCACAGTATATTTTATTTAGAAACGAAAATTACTTAAGTACGCAGGCGAAGCTGCGCATAACTCTAGGTATTTATAAAGGACGACTTATACCTACATAGAAACTGTACAAAATTTGAAAATCATTTTGTGATTTTCATAACATTTTCCATGCTAAGATTATAAAGTTATATTAGTAAAGGAAAAATTCAATCGCGGGCAGGATTCGAACCTGCGTCTCCTAGTTGAATTTACATCACCTTATGACGTAAATTCAGTTATTTTAAAGGCAAAATTTCAATCAGGTGGATGGGGTTCGCGGTGGCTTAGAGGTCAGAGCGTCTGGTGTATCCAACCAGGAGACGCAGGTTCGAATCCTGCCCGCGATTGAATTTTTCCTTTACTAAAATAACTAAATAACTACACACTTTTGCAGGTGTAGAGTTAAAAGACCGTTCAGAAATGGCGTATGTTATTTTGCAAACTGTGTTTGTACCATGCGCTTAGTCAACAAACTTGTGAAATCCGTGTAACTTTGTAGATCAAAAGACAAACTGTACATTCAAGAAACTTGATTTGCGTATAAAACGCCTCAATAAGACAGAATCGTGCAAGAATCATAAAATCACACAATGCCACTACTTTCCCACCAATACAAAGATCATAAAAATATCCAATGAACTTTTTACGATGCAAGAGACAAAGAAAACTAGCAATTGTTCTAAAATTCACAAAGAACATCAAAAAATTACAATTGCTAATCGTATTGGGAACGGAAGGAGGTTGATAGTTCCATAAATTGACTAAGCGTTCTCGAATTTGATCAGTATGCGGCGGAGGCCCCTTTAATAGCGTAAACGGGGAAGGTAGCACCTTAACTAGAGTCAGTGAGCGATGAAGTACGGCAGCTCTGTTATTATGTTGGTCTGTGGCGCTAGTTACAAGATACGAAAGTTTTAGTTGATAATAATTTTACTTACTACTTAACTTTACTTATTAATTTGACTGCCTCATTAGTCTAGTGGTTCCAAGCGCGACTGCTATGCTAGAGGTCCTGGGTTCGATCCCCGGGTCGAGCAAAGTGTTATTGAGTTTTTCTATGAAATTCTCAGTAGAAGCTCGGAGTCTGGATTTGTGCCCGGTTAATGGCAATAGGCTCACCCCCTATTACATGGGACCTAAACATACCAGGCGAACTGTGGGTGTACATCAGTACTCCTCTGCCTAACCCTTCGGGGAGTACAGGCGTGATGGTATGTTATGTTATGTTAATTTAACTTAATGTCTAATATATAGCAGTGATAGGACTGCCAAGTCGCCACGCGCTTAAACGGTGAAGGAAACCTGCATGCCTGCGAGATTTTCTCGACAGCGTGTGAAGTCTGCCAACCCGCACTAGGCCAGCGTGGCGAACTATAGTCTAATCCCTCTCTTTCTGAGAGGAGACCCGTGCCCAGCAATGGGATATTATAATGGGTTGATTATGTATGTTATGTCTAATCTATACTTATAATAAATCTGTAGAGAGGTCAATTCTGTACATGAAATATATTTCCAAAATAACTATCAGCGGGTGATTAGTGATCGATACTGACGCCAAAAATGCAATCAGTAAAATTTTTGTCTGTCTGTCTGTATGTTCGTTATAGAAACAAAAACCACTTGACGGATTTCAACGAAACTTGGTACAATTGTTCTTCATACTCCTGGGCAGGTTATAGTATACTTTTCATCACGCTACGATCAATAGGAGCAGAGCAGTGAAGGGAAATGTTGGGAAAATGAGTGATTCATGAGAAAGGTTTCATGCTATAAAACATCACGCTGCAACCCTTAGGAACGGGGCAACGCAGGTGAAACCGCGGGCGAAGAACTAGGGAACAAAGTAACTATTCCACGCGGACGAAGTCGCTGGCAAAAGCTAGTATATAAATATGAAATTCAATTCTGTTACATAATCATTGTTATTAATAAATGTCATCGCTGTTGTTTAAAATGCTGATTTTACGTTTTTTTATTAACATTTGCATGTCCTGAGATGGACACAACATGTTGGAACTATATAATATGTTTTATAACACTAGAATGTACACATGTTGTGACAAATAAATGATCTTTATTTTTAATTTAATCATTGGAGCCTGGCCGAAATTATATTATATGCATCTACATGATTATAGGGAAACCTAATTATGTTACTTCGAAAAACTAACATAACATCACGCCTGTATTCCCCGGAGGGTTAGGCAGAGGAGTACTAATGTACACCCATAGTTTACCGATAAGTTAAGATCCAATGTAATAGAAAGCGAGCCTATTGCCATTAACCGGGCACAAATACCAAACTCCGAACTTTTACTGAGAATTTCATAGAAAAACCCAACAACACTTTGCTCGACCTTCTGGGAATCAAACCCAGGACTTCTAGTGTAGCAGTAGCGCTTAGGACCACTAGACTATTGAGGTTGTACCTATTTTAAATTATATCGAGTAACGTAATGAGCAGCAGTGACTCGCTGTTAGCTCGACTTGGCTTAATTTTGATGCATACGAATAAGCATGAATGCAAACAGTTTGTATTTTCTTACAATATTTGATGAATATATCCTGAGCGCGATTGCTATGCTAGATGTTCTAGGTTCGATTCCCAGGTCAAGTAAAATGTTATTCGATTTTTCTATGAAATTCTCAGTAGCAGCTCGAAGTTTGGATTTATTGGCCAGTTATTGGCAATAGGCTCGCCCCCTACATTATACCAACAAACTGTGAGTGTACATCGAATACAGTTGTGATAGTATGTTATGTTACGTAAAACACAATTATAGCTTATGACTTGTACCACGCCAGGAATAAACAACTAAGTTTAACATAAAGTTGGACACTGTGGTGGAAATCACGAACCGACAGAATTAATGTGTGAACACTCCGATGTTAGTACTAAACAGCGCGTGAGAATTTTATACAATTCTCTATAACTGCTAGCTTTTGTCTATGAAAAGCCGCAAATGACCGTAGACTATAGTTGTAAATATATTAAGTAACCAATAAAAGAACAACGGGTTTCTTTGGTTACTATTTGTAGCCATTCGTACGCCAGCAGTTACAGGATTTTTATGTACAGAGTTTTATCATGTATACCAATGCAATCTTAAATGATGGGATGGATAAGGAGGATTCTATGAATATAGTTAATTAATTAGGCAGCATTTTTTTTTATGGGATAGGGGGACAAACTAGCAGACGGATCGCCTGATGGTAAGCGATTACCGCCGTCCATGGACACCCGCAACACCAGAGAAGTCACAAGTACGTTGCCCGCCTTTTATAAAGGGTATTGGGTCTCCGATAACCTCACTCACTCGGCCAAACACAACGTAAGCGTTGTTTGACGCCGGTTTTCTGTGAGGCCATGGTATCACTCCGGTCGAGCCGGCCCATTCATGCCGAAGCATGACTCTCCCACATTATTAAAAATTAGCGTAGTGGTTGACAGATCGGCTTCTACCTACGTTAGATGATAAATTATATTATTTTTGAAAATAGATTTTGTAACTAAATGGCGCTGTCATTTCGACTGACGACCTCTGAGAAAAACACCGAAACAAACTCAGAGAATCATTAGGTATATTCAGAATTGGATCCGACCTGGATAAAAAGTAAAAAAAAACTATAATATATCTCTGTGCCAATGATTGAGTAACAAACATCCAAACATCCATACATCCTCACAACTTTCACGTTTATAATATTACTAGGATTATCATACTAATGGGGCGCAATCCGATTCCCGCCCGATAAATATTTATAGAGCCTACAGAGTTTGTGTTTGTATTCGTACCCACGAAGGCAGTTATCGGGAGGAACCTACATGCCTGAGTGATATTCTTGATAACGTCTGAGTCTTCCAACCCGCATCAGACCAGCGTTGATAGTCCGGTAACTTCAGTTTTTCCATGAATATCCTCCTCAGAAAGAAAGGCAGAACTCCTACCGACTAAAAACATGTAATGTGGTTACTGATGAACTCCTAAGGACTCCAGAACATAACATTACATACCATCACGCCTGTATTCCCCGAAGGGTTAGGCAGAGGCGTACTAATGTACACCCACAGTTCGCCGGTATGTTTAGATCCCATGTAATAGGGGGCGAGCCTATTGCCACTAACCGGGCACAAATCCAGACTCCGAACTGCTACTGAGAATTTCATAGAAAAACCCAATAACACTTTGTTCGACCTGGAGATCGAACAAAGGACCTCTAGCGCAGTAGTCGCGCTTGGGTCCACTAGACTAATGACTACAGAAATTAAAAGGTAAACCCTCGTCAATTTCCCAGGCATTAGATCAAATTTATACTTATTTATGTCACCAATTGCCTTACCAATTGTAAAAAATAACTACAGAATTAAAAGGTTTTTTAGTAAGAAATCAGGAATAAGCGGACAGACTATTAGCACTATTAGTTTGGATTAACTTGAGTCGTATTCGCTATTGTTACATTTCAATGACACTGTATTTTTCTTTGTAAGTAAATGTATTTTTATTCCTCTGCCAAACAAATCGTTGTCTTTTGACCTCCATTTAATTATTTAAATCGGTTCGAGTGACATACATTTATCAATGGCGAGACGGTTCTTTTTTATCCTTTCATTTCTTTTATCCAAGTTGATGTATTAAGTTTCGAAAATTTACTATCACTTGATTTAAAACCTTGATTCATCTCGCGTATTTACTTTTATGAGGATTGTTGGTAACACCAATTGTATGGGTTCAATACATTAAGAGTCCGGCGGACCGAACTTCTCTTATAAACATAATACCGAAATAAATCGTAATTCAAACACAATTTAATCAAATTCTTTTATTATTCGGATTCCGATACCGTTAATCTAGGTTCCTACTATGCCATTTTATCCAAAATACTTCACTGGAAATAAATGTAAGCGAATACAATTTTTGATAACTTTACCAAGTTTGGAACGACTTTCCGGTCTTTTATTTCCAGTGAAGTAGTAGTAGACGAAATAGTACCGTAGGAATCTAGATTAACGGTATCCAAATCCAAATAATACTATAATTTGATAGAATATTGTCTGGATTACGATTTATTTCGGTATTACGTTTTTGTGGGCAAATCAAGCTCCGCCAGACCCTTAAAGGTATATAGGTTAACGAAGAGTTGCAACTTTTGCAGCACAATTGCATACGACAACTATTGCTGCTTAAATATGCTAAGATGCCCCGAGTGACGATGGATTAGAATGTAGTTCCTCATTGCCACTCAGCTAAACATCTCGTGAGAGCGGAGAAAATGTCTGACTTGCTCTGTGGTAGGACATCTTGGGGTCGTAAGGCTGGTGGTCAGCCACCAGCCTTACGTTGGAGATTGTCGCAAAGCACCTGGTGTGTGTTTCGACTTTTGCGCGCGAGAGCAAGTTCCCCCTCGGTTGCTGCGGTCTTGGCAGTCTGCAGTCCGTAGGAGCTTTTAAGCAACTCCTTTGGTGTTGCAGGTGTCCATGGGCGGATTAGTTATTTGCCATCAGGTGGCTTCTTTGCGCGTTTGCGAACATAATCAATAAAACAAAACCAATGATTAAATCCATTCTTTTAGTAAGTACAACCTTTGCACAATCCATAAATGAGTAGGTACCTATCTAATACATATGCGACTCACGTAATGCCTCGTCAATAATTAAACCAAATCAGACTAAATAGACCAAATTGGTGTTAGCAATTGAGAGATTTGTTGCTGTGTTACTTAATCACAAGGTTGATTTCCACAGTTCGCCAGTATGATTAGGTCCCATGTAATAGCGGGGGCTAGTGCCATTTACCGGCCACAAATTTGAACTCCAAGCTGCTGCTCAGAATTTCTTAAACGGAACCCAATAACACTTTGTTAGATATAGCCCTTGGAACTCACGTTCAAGGGCCGTGCTTGCTTTAATTGTCTTCTTCTTCTTTCTCCTGGCTGTTATCCCTATTCATTTGGGGTCAGCCCTCTTAGTACTTCTGCGCCACACCGGTCAGTTGTGGGTTGTCTCTTTTGTTGTGTTGCTCGCTATCATATCAGTTTTTATTTCTTGCTTTAATTGTATGAAAAAAAAAATACTAATTATGACGTCACAATTTGATTTCTTTTTTATTTGAAGGAGATTCCTTCTAATAAGTATACCTCGGGTGCGTTCATTGAGGCAGGTTTTTTTTTTTGGGATAGGAGGGCAAACGAGCAGACGGATCGCCTTATGGTAAGCGATTACCGTCGTCCATGGACACCTGCAATACCATAGGAGTCACAAGTGCATTGCCGATCTTTTAAAAGGGGATTGGGCCTCCGGTAACCTCAATCACTCGGCGAAACACAAAAAATGCTTAAAAAAACACTATGTAACTTCTTGGGGACTTCAAGCCTCTAATCTAAAACAAAGCAACAACGTTATACTCGCGAAAAAGAAAAGATAAAAAGCTCACTTTTATAAAAAAACAAACCACGACCTATACAACCTATCTAATATTTTATGAATACAAATGAGGTCGTGATCATTACGGTGCCGTCGATATTAACACTTAATGATCTGTAAATATATTTTGCGAACAATTACGAACCTTTAAAGGAGCGGAGGGACCTATTACGGCATCTACAAATCAAGACAAGCGGGTGATAAAAATTGAAAATGTATTTACATTACTATCTTTTTGTGATTTTTTTGCATTTTCCATGCTAAGATTATTAAGTTATCTCAACGTCACCTTATGACGTAAATTCAGAATGTGAAGGCAAAATTTCAATCATGCGGGTAGGGTCCGCGGTGGCTTAGAGGTCAGAGCGTCTGGTATATCAAACCAGAAGACGCAGGTTCGAATCCTGCCCGCGATTGAATGTATTACATTTTTATATTTTAATACCGAATAATTCGAAAATATCATATTTTGTCTGCTGTGGCAATCCCCTTCTTTTTAATATAACACCTATACTAAATAAACCTTACACATCAAACTGCCCAAACAAACTTTCTCAAACTTCTCAAACTATTTAAAACAAAGTTGTAAAGATTAATAATGTAATAATGTTTTTTATAAAAAGAGTATATCTATGGAGTTTCTTACCGGCTCTTCTCTATAAGACCCACTTATTGGAACCGTGCAACTAGTTTTGACTTTTCAAAAGTACCTTTTTTAATGGTCTAATTGAAATGAACTCACTTTGACATTGTCTTTGATAATGTATGCCTTTGTTCTACAATAGGACAATAAACAGCTGATTTTGACTATTGATCTACAAACTCTATAACAAAGTAGGTACGTATTCTAATTGTGGTGAAACTATCCACTTCTGCATTGAAGAGCTTTGTGGAAAATTGATCATTAGTTATAATTAATGAAACAATTCTGACATTGAAGGGTTTGTGGTAAGACCCAATCTATCTACAAAATGCTTATTGAAATTCCTGTGTAAATAGGAACGTTGACTCAATATAGCTACAAAATTGTGACAAGATTGACCTACTTATTCAAGAACTAATAATATTTTATACGTATATGGCAAATAAATTTTAGATATGCACGTAGTTAATGTAAGTATGTGAAGATTGTTTTCTTTTGAGCAATTTAAAAAATAAGGTTTTAAGATTTTTTGTCTATCAAAATTCCCTTTACGAGTAAAATCATTTTAATAAGTTTTTTCGCAATAATAAATTGAAACATTGTTAATTCAAAGTTACATTTCTTATAACAATTTCTTTTGTCACAGTATCAATGAAGTGGAGGAATAATTATTGGATCTTATTTCATTCAAAATTAGAAATTGATTACCTATATGAACTTACGGCCAAAGCTTACTAAGCATTGAAAGTTAATTTAATTCGTCCATAAGGAGTACACTATTGCAATGTCTTTGTAAAAGTCATGAGTTTTAACGACTAATAAATTTCGCTCGCAATATATCTCCTAACAAAAGAGTCGCACAGTTTCAGCAATTGCCATCTTATACAAAACGTGCTCAGGGTACAAGTAAATAGATAATTTCCTGAGTATGCCGCAATTGTTTTACATAATTAAGCGATAAATATATCACCTAGAAACTTGAGATTTGGCCAAAGATAGCCAAACTTAGCCAAAGATGAAAACTATGTGCATTGAAATTAGTGTTTTATTTTTAATTTTATTGGTATTTAATGCAAAGAGATCATTATTTTCGAAATTTAAACTCATTACTATGCCTACCAACCGCAGTCTATTTCTGTTATTGTATAGTTTTACTGATTAGTAGATAACCACACATGACAGTGATTTTTTTTTTCATTTCTTAAGTAGGTAGGTACCTACTACATATATACAAGAAAATTACTTCAAAAGTAAAATAAAGGTTTCCCATATGGATACTTTCTTCTTCCCAAGGAAGCTATTATACTAGCTTCCTAGAGAAGAAGAAAGTGCAGTCGTATATCTTGGCTCGGTAGTAGGACCTTTCGGGGTCTGACTGGCTAGCGACCACCCTTACGTCGGAGTCTGTCGTAATGCATCTTGGTGTGTGTAAGTGAGTTCCCTTCGGTTGCTGCGGCTCTGGCAGTCTGCAGTCCGTAGTTTTTTTATGGTATATGGGGACAAACGAGCAGACGGATCGCCTAATGGTAAGCGATTACCGCCGCCCATGGACACCCGCAAAACCAGAGGAGTCAAAATGCGTTACCCGCCTTTAAAAAGTGGATTGGGCCTCCGGTAACCTCTCTCACTCGACGAAACACAACGTCAGCGTTGTTTGACTCCGGTCGAGCCGGCCCATTCGTGCCGAAGCATGGCTCTCCCACGTTAAGTGGTTTAATGGCTTTTATGGGTCAGCAACGCATTAAAAACTCCTCTGATGTTGCCTATGTCCATGGGCGACGATGTCTTTTTACCACCAGGGGCTCGTCAGCTCGTTTGCATACTTAATCCGTAAAAAAAGAAAATATTTTGTGTCGATAAACAATTATTTACAATATTTCAAAAAGAGAGTTTAAGAGAATATTCCAGCAGCATTGTATGTATATTTCAATGTAATTATTTCATGAACATAAAGTTTACCAGAATGACATAAACTTTTTGCCTAACGAGGTACGGTATAATCCCTTTTATAGAAGGGAGGAGCCTTCAATGTGATGGAATACAGCAAACAACGGAAATTGACTTCCAAATTTTCCGTTAAACATTTATCTAACTGCGCAGCAACCGTTAAAACTGAGTTATATCTGTTTTGCGCGTATGAACTAGACATAAATATTCTTTAACATTGATTTATGACTGTCTTAAAGAAGTCATTAATTTATCGATAATCCCTCTCTGTGTTTTCAGCGTTTAGTTCCTGAAATGTGTAGCTGATTTCGTGTACGTTTCGATAACAATTTCAGCTCATTTTATAGGTACATAAATCTATGACTTTGCTTAACTGGATTTGGACCGACTGTCATAGTTTAGGGAGTTGCGTACGCATATACACGCTATCACACAGGTGATACATATCACAGTTTGAAATTGAACAAAGTAACCCGGTTTACTAAGCATATTAGAATAAGGTTCTTAAACTATATTTTTAGAGTTTACTTAATTATTAATTAAAATAAAAAACGCGGCAACATGATACTTAGCAATTTTCTTCTATTTTATATTGCCGATAGCAATAAAATACCAAAAGGCTTTAAGCTCGGTCATCCTGTTTACAAATTATGGACGAAAATATTGAGTCTACCAAAAAATTAATTCCCGAATAGAGGTAAAGAGTGCTCCAGGAATTAGGGGGCGATTTTTCGTTGATCTTTAGTATACATAGTATGAATCGTATATTTTATTGCACAGAAACTATATTGTTTCTTGAAAAGGACAGTGCGTACTATACAATAGGTAATTGGAATCGACGATCTTTTACGATAAACACACGTGACTTAGATTTCTCATGCTCATCAAGACGAGAAATTATTTCCTTATTGTACATACACCAAAAACTATCTTAATGTAGTAATAATTATACACTTCTTATTGCATTAAATACTTAATAATCAATTCGTTTATCGCACTCCACAATATTAACAGGTGTTAAAAAATATATATATTATATAATAAGTATCAATCGTGGACCCTGTCGGGCACGGCGACATGCGATAGTTTTTGATGTGCAGTAAAAAAAGAATTTATATAATTTATTATAAAGAAAGAATTTATAGAATGGAATACGAATTACTACTTGAATATATTATTTTATAAGTGGTTTAATTTGTTGTATACCGAATATCTAGTTGTACTCGGTATGAGCTACAATTCTACAATGCTTCATTTTCAATTTCTGTCATCAATTTCATCATAATTGGATAAATGGTATAGGAACGCAGTGAGTTTCTGGAAAATAAAGTTTGTTACTTTATTTTCCAGAAAGTATGTTTGTAATTCGACATTTCTAGATACGTTAACGTAGGGAGACGTAATTAGTGTATAGATCTACGTCAATTATGCCGAGTACTTAATTGTTAAAATTGGTGATAAGTAAATTTAAACAATTAAAGTAAATACATGACATTCCGTATATAATAAGTAAACTTAGCATAGGATATCCTTGCAAACTTATCCAATAATAATAGGGACAGTACCGTCAACGCTCCTCAATTCCGGCCGACCTTCTAATATTTGTCTTAACCGATTGAAACCGTGCTTGGAAACACGTACATATATTAATCTTCTATCGTGTTGGGATTCGGATACATCTCCGGCGATACGGATTGTTACGTAATAATTTATAAGGTCTGTTTTCATTTGCAAATTGGGACATGATGATGGAGGGACAGACATTTATCTTTGACACAGAACAACTACATACCATCTATTTATGTACTAATAGACTATCTTCGCCCTCTTTCTTTCTTTCCTTCCATGATAGTAAAATGGCCAAACTCTGATTCTCGACAAAAATGGCCAAAGCGGAGAAGACAGCCGACGTACGAGACTCGGATGGGCTGCCTTTAGGAAACTGTCCGAAACGCTAAAAGCAGATATCCCGATGTGCATAAAGACAAGACTTTTCGATCAATGCGTGTTACCAATGCGGCAGAGATCTGGACTCTCAACAAGCAAACTGCACACGACCTGCAAGTCACCCACAAAAAGTCCATAAGCACGCTAAGAATTACATTGCTATGAACAGTACGAGCGAGCTCGATACAGCCAGTGCGTGTCACTTGTTAACGACAATGAATAGAAGGTCGTAAGTCAAACTAAACGTCAAGCTATTGCGTTGTGAGATTGCCTATGGACTTTTGGTCGCCACTGTACCGTATAATCATGTATCAATATTATGTTAGAAGTTTTCATAGTAAGTAATATTTCTGAGGACAAACATTATTGGTGGCAAAATTAGTACATACGTATTAAAGATTACCGTCCACTGCCGCGTACCATGGCATCACCGTTACCTATAGAATAGTCTAGATAGAGGTTTTATCATAATTATCATACTAATAAAGATTTTCTGGAAGAGATCGCCTTGTGCGACAAGACCGTCCCTTGTGCATCAACTGTTATATAATGTTCTTTTTATAATTATGACAATGTTGTGTTATTGGTATGCAGCCAAGTCTATACTATAACTATACTAATATATAAAATTGTGATTGGCTGATATCGGTATATATGAGATATTTAGTACCTTTTTTTTTATAATAATAATATAATTTATTGACTTAAAAACAATTGTAGTACATGGTAAATATATAATTTCACAAAATATGAAGTACTATCTACAATCACGTGGGTGAAGCACTGATCTCCTAGCTAGGTTATGGGTTAACCTGTGTTAAGGAGAAACAGGTTCGATCCCCTATCCAAAAATAATACAATGCAAATTATAGTGCTTGTGCTATTATTGCTACAATTTTGTTAATATAGTTACATTAATGGGAAAGTCTTAAATTAAGAATTTGATGTTTGGTATACATTTGGTGTCATGGTGTGTGTGTGTGGGTGTCATGGTGTGTGTGTGGGTGGGTGTCATGGTGTGTATGTGTGTGTGTGTGTATGTGTTTTTGGTGTATTGGTATCTTAGTAATATGCTTGTTCATCACTTTACTACGCGAATTTAATTTAATTATTATTACCTTATATTACCTTAATTATTATTTTAGTAAAAATAATATGAAGGTACTCCATGACCCATAGAAGTAAAAAAATTATAATTAAATTATTGTCGCTTATCTGTATATTTGTACGCGCATCACGCATAAACTACTAACTATCAGTACATTCCAATGTAATAACTAAATAAATATATATACATTTTACTCGTGTCATCTTTACACCTTATTAAAGAATGTTAGCGTTGTTTGGTACGCTTTACTGAGTAGAGACCTTTACACTGTGACGTCAACTTATATGAAACGAGATTAGTTCGTCGAGACAGCGACACGCCGTGATTAGAAAACGTTTAACTTTGAGTTCAAAGACTACTCACAGTCGAAGCGTATTTCGTCACTCTAATTACAAACCTGTATGTGTACAATATGTATGGTTAAGATACACGATACATTGTTTTATTTATTAAGGGTATTACATTGACAAGTAACCTTGAGGATTTAGTCTTAATCTAGAATTAGCGAGCGTAGCGACTCGCTAAATTTAGATTTAGCGAGTCGCTACGCTAGAGGTAGGTCCTGGGTTCGATCCTTGGTCGAGTCTGGGTTCGCTGGGACCACTAGACTAATGAGGCAGTCTAGAATTTTTAACATTTTACAATAAATATATTTCTTCTTCTTTTTCTTTAGTCTAAATTTTGTAACTTTTTCGTTATATTTCTCGTAGGTTACAGTTTCTTAATTACCATATAGGGAGCTTTGGCTCACAGAAATTGTAATGAAATAACTTATTTAATTAAATATGAATTTAATAATTATATTATCAAACATATCTGGAAATACGGAAATTTCAAAACAGATCCAATTACAGTAACGTGAAGTTTTTCAGTCTGACAAGATTTTATTTATTTATTTTATTTATTTATTTATTGAATTTTTATGAGGTACATATTAGGTCTTACGAAGTAATACAAAGCCCCACAAAACTGTACAAACAGTTTGACTGTGGGATCAATTTTAGTCTTAATAACATGTAGGTAGGTACATAATTAGTAATGGAGTGCACAATTAATGTTTTATGGCAGGGTATCTATAAGGTATGTTCTTAACTTTCTTTTAAATTTATTTTTATTTGTTTTGTTGTTTCAGCGTAACACGGTACCTATGTATAAGTCACGATAGGCTCACCCCCGTTACCTATATAAAAACTTATCGGCGAACTGTGGGCGTACAGTATTATATAGTACATCTCTGCCTAACCCATGAATACACGCGTGATGGTATGTCAAGACTGGCCTATTGGCCTACTGGCCTAAAATATTTATCATGTCTATCTTTCTCAGAAGTCTTTGAACACCAAAATACAGAAGAAGCTTTTGAAAGCTTTCACGATACTATAACTCTGTTCTACAATTTATGCTTTCCTATAAGGAAAATTAAATACACAAATAAACCTATGAAAAACAAATGGTTAACAAAGGGATTAAAACTTAGTTGTACAAAAAAAAGAGTGCTATATCTCAAATATCATCTTCATAAATCTAATAAAAAATATAATAAACACGTATATGAACGATACACAAAAACATTAAAAAAATGCATACTTACCTCACAACGAATAAACAGCCAACGCTATATTGCTTCCGCAAAAAACGTATGCAGTGCGGCCTGGAAACTAATCAAAGACACGGCCAACAACACAATCAGCAAATCGGAGATAGATACCTTAAAGGTAAACAACATGGAGTATGATGACCCAAAACAAATATGTGAACTATTCAATCAGTTTTATATTTCATTAACCAATATCAAAACGAATAATATTAACCAAATGAACCCTGTCCCAAATAATAGTAAAAGTATTTTTCTGACTCCAGTAAATGAAATTGATATATATAATATAATTAAATCTTTAAATAATACAAATTCTACAGGATATGACAATATAAATACAAAAGTAATAAAGACGTGTGCCGCAATACTGGTGGCTCCACTTACACATATTATTAACCTGTCATTAATAGAAGGCAAATTCCCAACCCGCCTTAAAAAGTCTATAGTTAAGCCTCTTTACAAAAAAGGAGCAAAAACTGATATGAGCAACTATAGACCTATAACATTAATCCCAATCTTAGCCAAAATATTCGAAAAAGTAATGTACAACAAAATTGAAAAATTTATATTAGCATGTGACATCTTAAAGAACGAACAATACGGATTTAAAAAACAAAGTTCCACTACTTTAGCATGTTTTGCTTTATTTAAACAAATTACACAATACATTAATGACAAATCAATGATAGCATGTGTGTTCCTAGATATGACGAAAGCTTTTGACTTTGTCTGTCACGAGACACTAATGTCAAAGCTCTACAACTACGGATTACGTGGAACTGCATACCATTGGATAAAAAGCTATCTAGAAAATAGAGTCCAATGCGTTGAAATAACAAGAATTGAAAAAAATCAACAAAGAAGCTACCAATCTTCATTTCTGCAAAATAATTACGGCGTACCACAAGGCAGTATTCTTGCCCCGCTACTATTCCTTCTTTACATCAATGATCTTCCCGATGCAATTAATCAAGAATGTATCCTCTTCGCTGATGATACGACACTAATAATTAAAAGTAATAACATAAAATCCCTAAAAACCGAAGTTGACGTGGCCATTGAAAAATCTATAAATTGGTTAGAACAAAATAACTTAAAAATTAATATTCAAAAAACCAATATAATACAATTTCAAACATGTAGAGCAAACATACCAAATATAGAAATATCATACAAAAATCAGACCCTGAGTAATGTTAACGATTGTGTATTTTTAGGTATAACTGTTGATAAGTTTTGTAACTGGAAAGCACATATTGAAAAAAATCTCAATAAGATCGATCGATTTGTGTTTGTATTAAAGAGAATTAGAGAAATTGTAAATGTAAAGACTGCAATTATTACCTATCATGCCTATGTATCGTCCTTACTTCGATACGGCATCATTATCTGGGGCAACTCTGTAGATGTAGATAGATTATTCGTAGCTCAAAAGAAATGCATTAGAGCAATGTTTAAATGCGATTACCTAGATAGTTGTAAGCCTTTTTTTAAAAAACATAGTATCCTTACGTTGCCATGTATATATATATTGGAGGTTTGTGTTTTTGTTAAAAAGAATCCTCTTCTATTTCAAAAACTGGGAGATTTTGAGGACAGTCGGACCAGACACAAAACCAGGCTCAAAATACCACAGACAAAACTAGAGATATGTAAAAGAAATTCCTATTGTATGTCTATAAAGTTATTTAATCATCTTCCAAATGTTATAAGAAATCTACCACTGAGGCAGTTTCGTAGGACATTATGTAAATTACTGCAAGAAAAAGTATATTATAATATTAATGAATATTTAAGTGATAAAATATGATGTTATTCTTAAGTAAAATGTATGTAATTCGCGCTGATTATTTATTGACATTTTTATTGCATTATTAATTACTATTAACTATGACATGGTACGATGTAGTAAATTAAATAACTCATTCATAACTGCCTGTAACATTTAAATATTTCCACGCCACACTTGGCAGAATATGCTGTAAAGAAACAATGTAACACCTGTATATCACCGTATTCTTGAAAATAAATGATATTCTATTCTATTCTATTCTATTCTTGGTGCTTGGAAGACACCCTCTCGAGAAAATATCTCAGGTGTCTTTAGAATATTTACCTTCACCGTTTATGCAATAATTTAGAAAAGTCCGGGATACCTTGATACCTTGGATTCGGATTCAAAACCTGGCAGACTTTAGTCAGACCTTAATCTCTTAATAATAAGGGTGAAAATTGGTCTGGCTCAAAAAGACAATATCTGTTCCTTTCCAATCTATTTCCTTCTAAGGGAAGGTAAAAGTTATTCCTGACCCAGCGACCGAACTCTCACTTCAGAATTCTAGCACGTTCCAGTCTAGCCTACTAAACCCAACGCTAGCCTTAGAACGGGAAAGCTAGACCCAAATAGAATATTTATTAGCCTCGTCGACCAAAACTGATACAATAATTATGTGTCCGGTTTTATGTGAACGATGTATTCTTCGTAAGGGTTAACGAAAGTCGATAACCTTTCCACCATCTTTCACTTAGAGTTTAGAGGACAAATTGCCATAATTTTTTTATGTTATCAAATTACTTCTAATATGAATGATCGTAAAAACGTGTAGGTAAATTGGACTCTTATTGGTTAGAATTTCTCCTTATATGTAATTATTACTGAAGCACAACGCTTTAAGACAAGTATTTTACACACTTAAAATTAAATTTATTACACAATAATTGGACGGCATGGTGGCGACGGGTGGCTGGTACAATTCTTCTTAGTCGGGCACTCTTGTCAGAGTGGTTGTGGTAATAACAATGGTGTGCTCGTTGGGTTCTCGTCAGCATCATTATCTCTTCTGAGCGTCACGGCTATCGAAATGCTTTCCCACTTTTGACGATTAATGCCATTACAAGCGTACTGTACCATTGTGGTCTGGGTAACATTCACAATAAGGTCAGTCCAGCGAGTTGGAGATCGGACACGAGCTCGTTTTCCTTTAACGTGGCCTTGGTACTGGTTCGACACCAGTACGGAATAAATATTTGTTTAGCCTACAGGGGGATGGGGAGCTAAAATGTTAATAGTTGCAATTGGCTGCCCTCTTATTCCTTGGGACCTAAAATTTACCGATAAAATGTGGGGTGTAGGTACATCGGTAGACCTCTGTCTAACTTTTCGGAATACTGGAATACTGAATACGTATCAAATATTATAATGAAATACTAGTAAATAATATATTAATATATGAAATCGACTGCTACGTTAGAGGTCCTGGGACCGATCCCCAGGTCGAGCAAAGTGTTTTTGGGTTTTTCTATGAAATTTTCATTAGCAGCTCGGAGTTTGGACTTGTGCCAGGTTAATGGCAATAAGCTCGCCCCCTATTACATGGTACTGACCTAAACATACCGGCGAACTGTGGGTATACACCTCTGCCTAACCCTTCGGGGAATAGAGGCGTGATGGTATGTTAATATATAAAATATTTAAAAAAACAACAGTAATTGTACTTTTTAATGAAATTTGTATTTTTTTTTTGTCAAATTTCCAGTCATGCCTCTTGTTTATACAATAGCAAATTCATTGATACCAAATAAATATTCACAAAGGAATCTGTTTAGAATATTGCGATCTCCGACAATAGGGTTTATTGAATTCTTTGTAACGTTTAAGTAAATAAGCGAGGAGTACAGTTTACCCTTATAAGCCTATCAACCCTCGAATATTGAGAAAAGGGTACGATCCTGACGGTTAATATCGTATACCTTTGTAATGTGTACTAACAGAAAATTTGATTTAATTTACTGTTATGTGGATGTTTATTCATTATATTGTCGCACTGCTGTGCACGGTTCTCCTCTCAGAATCAGAGGGATTAGGCTATAGTCCACCACGCTGGCCTAGTGCGGGTTGGCAGACTTCACACGCCTTTCGTTCGTTTCCTCACGATGTTTTCCTTCACCGTTTAAGCGCGTGATAATTAACTATTTAATATGCACATGACTTCGAAAAGTCAGAGGTGCGTGCCTTGGGTTCGAACTCGAGACCTTTGACTTGGCAGTCCAACGGTCATACCACTAGGCTATCACTGCTTACCTGGCTAGATGTTACATAATTAGGTTATTTTATTCGTGATAAGCCTATCATAAAATAAAAGATAAAAAAAAAACCTAAAAGCGCTTCACCGCCATTTCGCCTCATGTTAAGCGATACTGCGATCTACGAGGAAGCGCTTGCCTAGAAAAACCGATTCACTCGTGATTTAAAGACACCCAGATTATATCTATTTTAAAATCGTATGTTTTGCTTTACAGAGGTTAGATTTTACATACATATATTCACGCCTTTTATACATAGTGATAGGTAGAAACTACAAAACGCTTGCTACGATTCTTGCATATCTTTTGCTGCATCCACGTTCGTACGTTGGTTTCCAATGCAACCAGATGTGTTTAAACTGGTTAAATATCAGTATTACACATTAAGAGTCTGGCGGACTGAATTTCTCTTACAAACGTAATACCGAAATAAATCGTAATTCAAACACAATTTAATCAAATTCTGTTATCATTTGGACTCCTGAACGCGATAAACTCAAAAACTACTGAACGGATTTTCATGTCACCAATGAACAGAGCGATTTATGAGAAAGGTATATAACATCACGCTACAACCCTCAGATACAAGGCAAAGAGGGTAAAACCGCGGGGTATAGCTAATCTATACTAATATTATAAGAGTTTAATTGCCTGTTTGAACGCGCTAATCTCAGGAACTACTGTTTCAAATTGAAAAAATATTTTTGTGTTGGATAGTCCATTTATCGAGGAAGGTTATAGGACATCACGCTACGCCTCTTAGTAACGGAGCAATGCGCGTGAAACCGCAGGCGGGTCGCTAGTAATTTATAAAGTACCATTGCAAATAACATCAAAGAATCTCAGAACGGAAATCGAGTCAGTGGAGCAATTTTTGGGAAACACACATGATTCCCAATTTCTCCTCATACAAACTAAAACTGGCCGTAACTAGATACAGCCGGATATTGCTGTTAAAATATGGGTCAAGAGACAAAAGCATGATGGTTGGGACTAAACGACTGCGGAACAAATAACTTGATATACGCAATATTCGAAGAGAGAGTAATGGGTAATGGCGATGGGTTTTGTTTGAGGAAACAAACATCACTTAGAGTTAACACTAGTTGGTCCCCGCGACTTCACTCGCATTCACGAGACATTCGAACTTTATTCTGACTTTTAGAATCAATGTTAATTCGATAAGTCAGACACGCGCGACCCAGCATTAAGATAAAAAAATCTATTGCTATGCCAAAATCGAACTAAACAGGTCCGCGGTCTAGGCGCTAAAATCTAACAAACAGACATTTTTGACTTTGTAATACATATAAGTTTGCATTTATTTAGTTCAGCATTAAGATTAAAAAGTTGCAAGAGTATCCACTTTGAATGCTCCAGATTTTTCATGGTTTGTTTTTTTAAGTCACTTGATGGAATTGAATGAACTCTTCAGTGACATTTACCTGCAGAGTGCTGACGTCATACTGTGGTCGCTAATCTTTCTGCCAAGCTATTAAAGTACTTCCTACTTAACACTTTAGTTCGAAGTGAGAGGTAGTTTAAGTTCTGAATAACGGAGAAAGAGAAAAAATACATTGTAAGTATTGTAATATTAGAACACACCGTCACGCCGTTAATCCTCGAATGGTTAGCCAGAGGCGTACTAATGTAAGCTCACAGTTCACCTGTATGTTTAGGTCTCATGTAATAGGGGGCGAGCCAGTAACCAGACACAAATCCCAAACTCCGAGTTGCTACTGAGAATTTCACAGAAAAACCCAAAAACACTGCTCGACCCGGGAATCGAATCTAGAAGCTCTAGCGTAGCAGTCTCGCTTGAGACCACTAGATTAATGATAATGACTAGACTAAGTACTTTTTAATTGTTGATACGCTTACGCTTAGACTGCCAGTTCACCTGATCTTAAGCGACACTGCGATCTACGATGGAGCGCGGTTGCCTAGAAGATACCAATTCACTCGTGATTTAATTTACTTTTGACAATATGTACAGTTGTACATATTTAAATTATGCTTTACGTTCTCCTGAACGTTCGAAGTTTAGCCCAATTCAATCCTGTGTGCGGTCAGGTCGGTTGATGCCATTTAAGCAGCAAATACTAACAACAAAAGAAAACCACATCATTTCAAACTTAGAAAGCTACTACAATTAACGTAGTACTCACGTTTGAAGCTTAAGAACAGCATTATTTAAGGCAAATGTTGCTCAGCACGTCAAATTCTATATTCATTTGTTTTTTTTTTTTTTTTCAAATTATAGTTCTATAATACAAAGTCATTATGGCTTCGAAGCACATAGTATCTATTCAAATTAGGTTAAACCTTTGTTTAAAAATCGTCACCTATGTATATAAATATGTAAGTCCAAATTCTGTGTAGTACGTAGTAGATATTGCCTGCGGTTTAACTCGTATTTAATAGGATTTTTTGTGATAATAAGACGGAGCTAGGTAGCCTATGTCCTTCTTCATGGTCCAGTCTATCGCTATACCAAAATCGATCAAAATTGGTACAGCGGTTTAGGCATGAAAATATGACAAACAAAGAAACAGATAGTTTCTTTAAAATTTATAATATTTATTTGGATTTACCTTTATGAGTTAAATATGATATGATAATGTTTTATTATGTTTAATAATAAAAATAAAAAAAATAATAAATAAAAAAATCATAGTAAATTCTGGAATTGTATATTACTATCTATGATGATATATTTATAATATAATTTATAAATATGTTATCATTCTAATAAGAAATTGTTAAAAACCCTGGCATACGTTATGCGACAAAAAATACGACAAAAAGATTGAATTTGGCTAGTTTAGCGAGAGCCTTAGCCTTAAGAAACAAAATAATATGTTTATGTTTATCGTTTACGTTCCTGAGTATCTACTCTTTTAAGTTACTCTCTGCCTTTTACTTGGAAACGTTTCATTTCACTTTGTCGCATTAATTATTGTTCATTTTATAGTTTTGTTGAAAGCAAAGACATTTAAAAACAACTTAAAAATGTTAACACCAGTTCTTTTGTTGAACTTTTTAATTAAATTGTGAACGTTTGCAGACGATGAAAAAGTGAGTTAAATGCTAGGAAAAAGTTAATTGAAGCTTGAATGATGAATGTAGTTATTTGTAGATGGAGCTTATTTTGAATGAAAGCAAAACGCTGATATCAATTTTAAATTTGGAATTTTACCAAAGTGATTTGAATTGAAACTAGCTTCTTCCCGCGACTTTGTCTGCGTGGACTTCAGAATTGGGTCCGACCTGGATAAAAAGTAAGTAAGTAAGCCTATGTGTTACTCCAGACTATAATGTATTTCTGTGCTAAATTTTATCCAGTTCCGTTCAGCCGTTCTGGCGTGAAACAGTAACAAACATAACATCACATACATTCACGTTTATAATATTAGTAAGGATGATTATTTTTCTGGGAATGAGTAGTTATAATGTTTTTGTTCTTTACTTCGTGGATTGTTTTTTGTACATATTTGTAACATAATAATAACATTATTATTATTAGGTATTATAATGATGGTTAAGGTAGTGTCTAAACCTCCTAAAATTCCTTGCATAATTTTAAGATCCAATGTAGTAGGAGGCAGGTCTAAGGTGACGAAATGGGTTGTTATAGGCACCAATCTCTGGGCTGATACTAAGTACTCCGTAGAACTCAAGATTTTTCCCAAGTTGGGATTAAACTTACAGCCTCACGACATTGCAGATGCTCTTGCAGTCACTGGACCGATGAGGCAACTTAATATGTATTAAGTTGGGCTATAAACTGAGCTTATGGTCAAATTGCCAAGTAAAGGCATGCTCTTATTAAGTGATTCTTAAGAAGTCGGTCAATTTAAAATATTTTATTCACCCTTCACTTAATTAGTTCGCACCGTACATTAATTTCGACAATAATCTAAGCCACATACAAAGAGTATTCATCCTTGCTTCCATATATGTTAAAACATACCTCGCACATATCATTATGTAGTACCTACCTACCCGCCTAATGATGGGACGAACCGTCCAAAAACCTTCCCAAGATTAATTGGCAGGGTGCAAGGTCGCTTAGGCCTGCCGTATTATGAAAAGTGTTTTTTTCTTCTAAGTCTTTCATTATGTGGCCAGTGTGAATTGTTATTGCAACCGCCATTTGCGTCAAAATAAAACCTTTTTAAGACTTCTTTAATTAAACTTTGCTTGTGTTTTTTTTTTTTTGGCGACTCATTTCTTTTGGCCTTGAGTAATACCTATAAATTATTTTTAAATATGTTATTGCTTGGTATCTAAGTTTATAGGAATGTGTCATGTCATTATTTTGATTTCTTTGTTGTTTTTTATTTAACAATTTTAACATGCCTCTTCCATATCAATGGAACGCGTGGACTTATCATCTTGCATGGTCATCAAATTTAACGCAATTTGCCATCAAAAATGTTTATGTTAGTAAGTGCAGGTCAAGAAATTCAATCTTGTTCTTAATACAAATCTTCAGTTTTTGTAATTCTTTTTAATTTTTCGTTAAAGGGTCTCCCTGAATTCAACCAGGATTTCGTGTCCCAACTCTAGATAAATTCGGGAAAAAGTGATTGAAGCCAATTTGCCAACGTCTCCGTGGTCGACTTTATCTACGACAGACGGCTAGCTTTATTGATCTTTTTACTACTGCTGACTAGAATGCGCCTGACACTAGTCTTATCTAATGGTAAGCACCATCGGAGTCTTAAGCTGGAGCACACAATTTTCAAGTAAATACTCTTCCGGGTGCTGGCTCTCGCATACACACGACTGTTCACAGCCAGTCAACTAGATCATAAAATGCTTCCACCAAGAATATTGGGCTTTGTTGACTTTTAATATAACACGTATTTCTTGCCAGCAAGTATGCAAGGTGCGTAACAAGTGGTCTATAGTTTCTGCCTACCTCTGTGGGAAAAACGCGTGAGTGTATGTATGTATAATTTCTTTAAAATTTATTGTCACATATAATCTTACTCACACAATCTTGGTCCGTTACCAATCGGAGTAGCTCTTCTTTACCGTGAAAGAGACTGGATTTCTTATGTCTTTGTAAAACCCAGTAGAGACAGTTATAGAACTTTGCAGTAGTAAATTTTAATATTAAAACCTCGGGTGTAAAGGCAAGTGGGTCATTAAGAGTCCGAATTTCTCTTAAAAACGTAACACCAAAGTAAATCGTAAATCTAACACAATTTAATCAAATTCTGTTATTATTCGGATTCCGATACCGTTAATCTAGGTTCCTACTCTACCATTTCGTCCAAAATACTTCACTGGAAATAAATGTAAGCCAATGCAATTTTTGATAACTTTACCAAGTTTGTAACGATTTTCCGGTCTTTTAATTTCAGAGAAGTAGTAGTAGACGAAATGGTATTGTAGAAACCTAGATTAACGGTATCAAAATCCGAATAATAACATAATTTGATAGAATATTGTCTGGATTACGATTTATTTTGGTATTACGTTTTTGTGGGCAAATCAAGCTCCGCTGGAACCTTAATGTTTCGCATACGTGTTTATTGTTCTAATTGATTTCGAAATTGAACTGCACGACTGTTTGGAACGACTGACTTCAGACTAACTCCAAGTTATTTAGACTTATAACTTTGAGTTTATCGTACGAGTAGTTATTTCACTACAGGGAATAGCAAATTAAAACCGGGCACCGTTCGTATGAAAAAAAACGTAGTAAAAATGCTTATTATAAATATTAAGCCAAGATTACCCAAAAATATAGAAGATGTAATATTTTCTCACAACAAAAGCGGATGCCTAGACGTTTACTACTACAGTTTATTTATGTAATATCTAAAGGATTTACAATGTACAATGCTAAAATTAAAAATAGCGACCTTGTGTGTGTTTTATAATTTATGCCCCTTGAATACCATGGCTAAATATAACTCGCCTGAAATATTTTTTTTTTGTGTTACGTGAGCGGTTGTCTTATGGCGGGTCTCTAGTCTCTATAATAAATCAGTCAGTAGATTTGCTTACTAGAGATATGATTTTGACATAAGCTCTATACAAGTCAAAATCCTACCCCTAGTAAGCAAATCTATCGACGGATTTGATATTGAGACTGACCGTTAAACCCCGACAAGGCGTTGATCGTTGATCTCGGTTGTTATACGAATATCATTTGTGGAAGTCAGGAGGCATCAGGTCTGATGGGACTGGGACTAAAATTACCTGGGCTAGGCTAGACTGGACCCCGACATAGTTCGGAAAAGGTTCAGATGATGATCATGGTATGTAAGAGGCTCATATTAATGTTGGAACTAGTTTCAGAGGTATCATACTGAATTTCAATACTGTTCTATATTTTTCATTTTATTGATGTTTTAGGTAGATATATAACCTGTAATAGAATAAGCGCAAAGCCTGAAAATAGTTTGTTCAGGGGCCGTATTATGACGTGTTAACGCCATAATTTTTACGTTGTGAGAAAGAGATGCCGCTCTACATATTACATAGCCTCATCTCTTTCTTACAACCTAAAAATGATGGTTATAATACGGCCCCTGAACCGACTACTGAATCGATTACAGTGGTTTTTAATATATGTTAATTTGTCCCGAAAAGATAATTATAATACCTGAAATATGGCCCCCTGATCCATCAGAATCCATCCATCCATCCTGATCCATCGAAAAATGGAATACTGAAACCTATTTGCAAAAATTATTATTGTATGTGTGTGCGCGCATCGATATCATAGTCGTTGCGAGTACGATTGTGGTACGGCCAAAAGTTTTACGTTTAGTTGATATAAGTAATTTCTTGAAAAAATATTCATATATGTCTCAAAATGACTTTCTGGTTTCGTTATTATAATTATGACTCGATATTCTAATCGACCTGTTCGAGGTCCTGCGCTTATTTAGTTACGCGTTGTATATTTCCATTTTTGGATATTTTGACACTTTTGCTCACCAGACCAAGAGAAAACATGAATCTCTACAACAATTTTTTAGTTGATATATTTGCACAACATACACCTATTTAGACACTTACGTATTACTATTTAAATAATTATTTTTTTAATTTTGGAGAACGATGCCTGAGACTTATGTGTAAAGTTGCTTTACCTTATTCGAATCAAGGTACCATAAATAATGGTTTCACACACTACCATTTACATATTTCGTGGATCTAGAGAATAACTTTTAATGGAAATTGTTTATGACAAATGCACGAATGCCAAAGTGACTCAAATAGCACTCTGTTTTTGGTACGAATCACAGAACACAACGATAAGAAAAACTGTTCCAGAAACCATGTTAAACTTAACAAAGCATTAGCCAAAACGATGTGTCACGACACGAAATCGTTGTCTAATTATGATAAATGTTGCGAAAATAGAATTTTCTAAAGCGGAAACTTTAATTAAATTGTTGCGGTCAGCGCAAACTTGGCGAGGAATATCCGCGCTTCCATGTGGAAACTATTTAGTGCCCGTACCAATGCCAATTTGACTTGGCACCATTTTGAATGGTTGATTAATATTATTAGCGTTTGTCATGGTCCATAATCCATAGTATATTATTCATACAAGACATAGCCTGATTAATTAATTAGTTAATTTATTAATATTCTTCCTGGAGCAGTGGTGACAATGGATCCAGTTTCTCGGGAAAGGACAGCCTTTATGAAATAATTATCATATTCCCTTTTTATAATACAAATAAACAGCATTTTCAACCGACTTCAAAAAGGAAGAGGTTCTCAAAATCTGTATGTTTGTTACGCGATTATTTCGTCAATTATGAACTGATTTTGATCGGTAGGTCAAACCTACTTAAGAGGTGGTCCCATAAAAATTTGGTCAAGATCTGATCACAAAATTTAACACGTAACGACCGAGTAAATGATAACGTCGTCTAGGCTGAATAAAACCGCCTTCAAAAAATAATATTATGTGTGTTAACGCACACGTTAACACCTCAAAGACACACATGCGTCATCAAGGAGGGGACCGAGCGGCGTGTAAACGCAGCGGCGGGCCCTCGAGACAGACATTCCATTTAACAAAGCGACCACGATCGCATTATTTTATTTAATTAAATTTTGACCTTTGTAAAGACTTAATATAATCTAGAAATACAGTCCGCTTTTTATTCTACCTGGGCCTATCTAATGTGCGAAACAGTTTCGGAAGTCGGTGGCGAAATCAAAAGATCCGATCAAATCGAAGGCACCGACTTCCGAAACTGTTTCGCACATAACATTATTTTTTATGTTTTTGAAGACGGTTTTACTTTTTCACAAACGTAAAATAAAAATTGACGTAAAAATCGTAGATCGCAGCGTCGCTTATCATCAGGCGAACTGGCAGTCAAGCGAAAGCCTATCGCGAATAAAAAATACCTCAGAATTATGATGTGCCAGTTTCAACTCACACAACTCCGCACAGAAGGCGATCACTTGAACAACTAAACTGTATGACTTTGACCAAATTATTGTTGTTTCAGGATTATGGAACCAGACATCATGATCGAAGAGTTGGAGCAGCAGACGACGCCGGGAACATCATACTTTACAACTGTATTCACCCCTGATGACGACCACGGTCACCTGCGGAATGCCACCGACACCAACAGCGAAGTTAACATTTATTACTTTTATGATGTGAGTATTAATGATGAAAATGCATCAATGTTATCATCATACCCAAAAGAGAACTAGTTTAATATGCTGCTTGCATTTAATTTTATCATATCATTATCTCGTCTCCAGACATTGTTAAAAAAGCATAGCATAAGATAAGCAATGACAAAACTATATCGTGGCGTGCATGTTTGTGTCATAGATAGAAAGTTAGTGAGCGAAAGAAGATAGTGTTTCTGATGAGAAAATTTAAGTTATAGGTGCCGATCGTTGAACTGTGCCGATCGAGATTTGCCTGGGCAGATCACGATGTATTTCGTGGTACGATATTTCGTGATATGGCCGAATAATATACAGAAGATATAAGGTTAGGCACATAAGCGTACTCCTTATGTCGCACGCACTTGTGACTCCTCTGGTTTTGCGGGTGTCTATGGGCGGCAGTAATAGCTTACTATCAGGCAATTCATCTGCTCGTTTGCCCCCTATTCCATAAAAAAACAATGGCTACAATTCGATTTTGGTTCATTGTGTGGTCACAGTTCTAATCTAACCTAACCGATATTAATGTTTCTTTCATCGCGATGTGCCCAGGTAGATCTTCATCGATCTAGTAAACGATCGGGCCACGACATAAACATTACAAAGATTGCCGCACAACTATAGCAGGTTATATTTCATCCGGGAAATCCAATGCAAGATTCATTCCCGGGAAATTATGTAATAGCATTAAGTTATTTTTTAGTAAAGGAAAAAAAAATTTGGAAAATGCCAAAATATCACAAAAAGATAGTTAAAAGGTAAGGTGGCATCGTACGACACTGAACTAAGTAAGGTACCTTGCCTCTCATAGATGTCCCCAACGTCACCTTATGACGTAAATTCCGAATGTGAAGGCAAAATTTCAATCATGCGGGTAGGGTTCGCGGTGGCTTAGAGGTCAGAGCGTCTGGTATATCAAACCAAAAGACGCAGGTTCGAATCCTGCCCGCGATTGAATTTTTTCCTTTACTAAAAAATAACTTAATAATCTTAGCATGGAAAATGCCAAAAAATCACAAAAAGATATGTAATAACATATTTTAAGCCCAGATATAAAAAAGCTCCGTTCTAAGTAAATCCTGCACTTTTATAATAGAGATCCTAGAACCGACCATGATCGCAATGATATTAAAACCTGCAAAAAAAAACTGTAAAAATAGGTTCATATGGAGAAATTAATGCATGAATTACTTGCATTTAAACAAAATATCTTGAATCTCGTCCCACCCACAACACTTTTGACGGATTATCCTCAAGTGAAATAAAACATGAAAGGTTTTAATCATGTAATGGATATTTTGGGGTTAACGTCATCGAGTATCGAGAGAGCCTGTCGCGATAACGCTATCAGTGTCCACGACGATACTTCAAGCTTTTAACAGTAGTGCGCGGCCTACATACATGTTATTGATTTTGATAAAGAATATTTATGTTTTATCATTTTATTATCATGAAACTCTTCATTTCCTAGTCATATAGAATTTTTATTGCATGTTGTGATCGTTAATGAGTCAGTCAGTGGATCGCTTGGAAGCTGAGCGAGAGGTCTTGGATACGATTCCATGTTGAGCGGCATTATAGGGCTTTTAAATTAAATTCCCGCAAGCTTGGAGTTTACAACATTTCATTGTTTTAATGACCCATATATTATAATTTTATTTGAAACTAAATCGGAAATAGGATACCCGTATTTTTTATTTTTTCAATATTCAATCATTTTCATATTTATTTTCGACTTTGAAGTTCTTTCTATTCTAAACAGATGTAAGTGCCGAATGATGTCATTTGTACGGTGAAACGGGTTAAACGGTAACATGACGTAATTTTTTTAACCCTTCAAAGAATATATTTTCTTTAGTTTAGCATCTATCATAATTATTCATAACCTTACATTACATATTTCATTGTTGATCTACTATTATTTCGACAAAAAATAAATTTTCTCACTTTCCTTGGTATAAGTGACGTAATCACAAGTGTTTTTTTATTTTTTTTTCTCCGAAATGAAGAAATATAAAAAATAAATAAACTAAACTCAGGAAAACAAAGGTACGGTGTTTTGGTGGCTTAATATTTTCTAAATGTTGTCAATTTGGTTTTGTGTCCGATTCTTAAAAACTAACTCCTACTCAATCGAGAGCTAAATAAAAAATTCCGAATAAGCATAGTCATAACGTATATATATATAGCCATAACGTATATATATATATATATATATATATATATATATAGCTTGTATATAAATAGCTTGTTGCCTTTGAATAAACCGACTTGATAAGAGGCCTATGAATTAATTTTGAAACGAAGTTTTGAAGGGAAAGATTAATGAGCCCTTGATATTTTTGTGCAAATTGGATAGGTGGTTTGAATGGTGAATTATATTATCATCTATTATGTTGCCATATTATAATTTAATCTATTTATAAAATTTACATATAGCTACCTACTCTATTATGAATATTATTCCCCGGTATCAAGTGTTAATTTAGGGTAAGAACAAGTTATGGAAGCTTCTATTATTTTACAAGTATTTGTACCTATATTTTTATTCTAATTAAACAAACGAATGACTGCCTCATTAGTCTAGTGGTCCCAAGCGCGACTGCTACGCTAGAGGTCCGATCCCCAGGTCGAGCAAAGTGTTATTGGGTTTTTCTATGAAATTTTCAGTAGCAGCTCGGAGTCTGTATTTGTGCCCGGTTAATGGCTATAGGCTTGCCCCCTATTAAGTGGGACCTAAACATAACGGCGAATTATGGGTGTACATATGACGCCTCTGCCTAACCCTTCGGGGAATACAGGCGTGATGGTATGTTATGTTAAATAAACAAAGGGCTAGAATATTTTTATCATTCTTTGTTAATAGTACCTATGTATATTATTCACGATCAATTAGAATCAATCATCTAAATGACTGAAAGAGACGGGTATAAACTGTAGTGCCATCTCACTTTATTGACATCAACATTACAAAGGCTGAGGTTGCTATAACTGTAGGTAGGTACTCTTTAATTCGCAAGTAAATTTAAATACGTAGCGATCATAAGTTAATAGAGGTTCACGAAGCGTTTTTGAAGTGACAGCGGGAACTAATATACTTACAACACAATTATTGAAAGATGTTAAATAGAAACACACTATTAAGTATTTGCTTCTATAAATATTTAGAGCTGTTAAACTTAGGATACTTTTGCCAGAAATGAAGTAAATTTCTTAGGGTTTTTAGACGTCAATATTTTTGTGAATCTTGCTATGCTTAAACACGAAACAAACGCTGAGGCAAAGCGTGGTTTTGTGTCTCGCATATCAAATCCCAATGTCTTCAAGTCAATATCTACACTTTACTGAACTTTGTATGTTTCAGTCGATCCAGTTCACGGTAATGTGGGTGTTGTTCGTGGCGATAGTGGTGCTGAATGCGTCGGTAATCGCTGCTCTACTCTGCACGAATGCCCGGAAGAGTCGCATGAACTTCTTTATCATGCAACTCGCTATTGCCGGTAAGTTTTCTAGTATATCTGGCAAGCGGAGTCGGGAAAATAAAATAAAGTTTTAAGTTATTAAGCTTACACAAGGAAAATTGTGGTAATTATTAAAATATTTTGAAGATTTTTAATTTATCTGAATCGATCCTTACATATTTTCCTTCATACAAAAGTGTAGATATTATAAAAAAACATAACACTCCTTCTGGCACAGTTGAGTAAATAGTATTTAAATACATTACTTACCTACTTAAAGTTTAAAACAGCATTTACACTGACCTTTGCAATTTAAAAGTTGAGAACTCCATAAATTTTGAACGCCCGACGGAAGGGTTAATGCAGCCAAATCCGTTTTTCATAGTCACTTACCTAATTAATTGAGTCAAAAGTAACTTAATTTAAAGTAAGTATGTTTTTGGAAACTGTGTGACATCATTAATATTGAATGTTACTGTTTATTGTGTACAATCGCAGTACTAAAGTAGAACGGTCAAACAGCACATTATTTTTTTTTTTTACTATCATCTAGCTGTCCCCGGCAAGCATTGCTATGCCTCTTTTTTTCATCATAAACCTTCCCAGGCATGCACACAACAACTCACCAAAGTTTCAACGCAATAGGATGAATGGTTTAGCAATGCATAGAGGACAAACAAACACACATTCATTTTTATTTAGTACATACTAACTTCTGCCTGCGACTTTGTCTGCGTGGAATTCAGAATTAGGACCGACCTGGATAAAAAGTAGCCTATACGTTATTCCAGACTATAATCTATCTCTGTTCCAAATCATTTCAGCCGTTCTGGCGTGAAAGAGTAACAAACATTCATACTCACAAACTTTCACAGAATAGATGGGCTTGCTCTTAGCTTCAATCTTGCCTCCGGGGCAAAGATGAGATGGAGCGAGCACACCCAAAAGATTCTGTCAGATTTCTCCAATAGATTTTCAATTTAGGTCTCTAAATAATAGAAATTATTATCCATTGGAGGAATTTCACAGTTTGTGGTAACGTACATCGTTACCACAAACTGTGAAATTCCTGTCGACTGTACATCAAATATTTAGAAAGACGTTTCGTAGACTGAGGGACCTAAGATGTTTGAGATACACTCAAAGTGTACCTCAAGCCTCAAGAGGTCACGGTTAGATAATGGAATTCTTAATTGCGAATGGTTTGATTTAACTAGTGCGCGATCATTTTTAGGTTGTGAGAAAGAGATGCCGCTCTACATATTAAATAGCCTCATCTCTTTCTTACAACCTAAAGATGATCAAAGTTCAAAGTTCAAATGTTTTTATTTCAAATAAGCTTTTACAAGCGTTTATGAAACGTTATGATTCTAGTTGTACGGTTCCAAAAGGTTGATCGCATGGAGAAGACTCCGGCAAGAAACTCCATGGACACTCTTTTAAAATAAATGGTGTTATAATCTTCACTGGTACAATATTGCGATATGAGGATATGTGAACATTGAATGTCAAACTTGGACCAAAGTCGATAATTACTAAAAAATTCTCAGTATTTGAGAACGCGATGTCATTATAACAAAACAAATGAACTATGTGGTAAAATACACACATCATCAAAGCAGGATATGAATTAGGAGTCCACTCAGACATGCCACACAAATAAAAAAAAAACTTGCTTTGGAAAAGAGGTCGAAAACACTTTTCAAGAACTTTATCCACTTAATAAAGTATAATGTTTATATGTGTATTTACTGGTGTGGCAACTTGAAAGGATTTTTCAAGTTGCCACAGAAAATATATTAAACGTCTGATAAAAAGGCTTCACGTGGGAGAGCCATGCTTCGGCACGTATGGGCCAGCTCGACCGGAGTGATACCACGGCCTCACAGAAAATCGGCGTTAAACAACGCTTACGTTGTGTTTCGCCGAGTGAGTGAAGTTACCGGAGGCCCAATCCCCTTTAAAAAGGTCGGCAACGCACTTGTGACTGCTCTGGTGTTGCGGGTGTCCATGGGCGGCGGTAATCGCTTACCATCAGGCGATCCGTCTGCTCGTTTGCCCTCCTATCCCATAAAAAAGGCTGATTTGTGACCCTGTAACCGGATCATAGAAGGAATAATGTCAATAGAATTCCCAAGTTGCTGAAGTACCTATATTTTATTAATTAAAATAGCTTTGTAAGTTGTAAGTATTCAGTATCAAGAACTGTTCACATATTTATGTCTAAAATGTTACACAAAAATATTTACAGAGTTCGTTCCAATGACGTAGTATTTAACTTTTGCAACAGAAAAAGTACTTTTATTAGCAAAATTTTTTTCGCACAAAATTCTTTATTTGCCCCAAGTTTATTTTCAGTTCAGTTGTACGAATATGCCCCTGGCTAGTTCGTGGAATTCCATTTGTTCGTGCAATCAACAGAAAACTGTGTGCAGATTGTGTGGTGATTCATCTAGTTCCTAGTCAATATCAAGATGCAAATTGAAAAATTGAATATGCCATCCAATAAAAAATATACAGTTAGTTTATTTGAGCGATGGATGTCTAAGGCATAATTACTATAGGTACTTAATCGATGCTAACTGTGAGTTCCATGAGTTTGGGAAAATTTAAGAAATCCGCGTGCCTAAGAGATTTTCTTGACGGCGTGTGAAGTCTGCCAAACTGGTCACTGGCCAGCATGATAGACGATAGCCTAACCCCTCTCATTCTCAGAGGTGACCCGTGCCCAGCAGTAGGACAGTAAGTGGCTTCATGATAATGACGATGCTATCTGTCAGTACGTACCTCTCAGGATTGTTAAATAAACCTCCTTTAATATTTCGACTGCCTTATTAGCCTAGGCGTGATAGAGATTATATTAAAAATCGATTAAAGAATTCTTTTTTTTTAATCGTGAAAGACTTTTTCGCTTGGCCCCTAGTTCGCCTGATGTTAAGCGATACTACGATCTACGCTGGAGCGTGCTTGCCTAGAGGAAACCGATTCACTCGTGATTTAAAAACACCCAGATTATATCTACCAGGGAAGATAGATATTGACCGTTTTGGAAATGATCCTGTTGACCATACCTCTTAGGATTGTTCAATAAACCTTGTATAATATTTCGAAATTATCTTATATTTATTTTTATATTGAGCTGTAATTTCATTTCTGCGCGAGATTTTCAGTGAAATGAAAATACTTTAACAGCGTAGCCTCTTTGACGACATAATGTTGAGAGTTCTGTTCAACCGTTATGTTCATATTTACTTCGTAATTTTCGTGGTGGGAAGAGGAAATACGTAAATGCTTGTAGAATATTTTTTTTATGTAAATAATCAAAAACCAGTCTACACCAGTGGTTATTTGCTGGAAATAAAAAATAAAACACAGGAAAATACATATGCAGATTTACAAGTGTAAACTCTCCTTATGTCGTTCTATAATTATTTCTGTATTATTTTTTGCTTCATCACAGTTTGCTTAAACTAGGTCCCAAGCGCGATTGCTACTATATAAAGGTCCTGGGTTCGATCCCCAGGTCGAGTAGTGTTATTGAGTTTCTCAGTAGCAGCTCGGAATCCGGATTTGTGCTCGGTTAATGGCAATAGGCTCGCCCCCTATTACATTAGTACGCCTCTGCCTACCCCTTCGGGAGTACAGGCGTGATGGTATGTTATGTTTTACACAGATATAGGCACACTAGGATTTCTCCTGTATCGTGGGTTTGTTTACAAACACAAATTCTCACATACACAAATAAACAAACCCGGAACAACTACCTGTAGATCATACAAATATTTGCTTCGTGTGTGGAATCGAACCCACAACACGTGGCGCAGAAGCCGATTGCTTAGCTGCTACGCCAAATGTGTCACACAGTATAGTAGTAGATGTACGTAATATACTATTCATCATAGAATTATTGCCTTCCGTTACCTACTTATTATAATTTCATAAAGACTTGAAATGTTATTCAATTACCATGCTTCGGCACGAATGGGCCGGCTCGACCGGAGTAATACCACGGCCTCACAGAAAACCGGCGTGAAACAACGCATACATTGTGTTTCGCCGAGTGAGTGAGGATACTGGAGGCCCAATCACCTTTTAAAAGGTCGACGGTGCACTTGTGACTGCTCTGGTGTTGCGGGTGTCCATGGGCGGCGGTAATCGCTTACCATTAGGCGATTCGTATGCTAGTATGCCCCCTAACACATAAAAAAATAACTCCACTTACCCCACAAACGATAAAACGTATATACTCCACTTTTTGTTCCACAAATGAGCCGCGTTACAAAAAATGTGATCCCTTTCCCATATATTTCGCAAAGGAGGGTTAATCGCGACTTAAAATCAGACCGCACTCTTATATTCGGGAAGTTTTCACTGGACTTAAGGCTCTGTACATAAGAAAAATCGACTTTATATATAGATAGTGAAAGAATCAGATTTTGATTTAGCAACATGTCCAAAGCAAATTATAATAATTGCAACTGCAAGATGTCTATTAAACTAGTAGCTATTTAATATAGTATTTATATTATATTGAATCAGACTGCCTCATTAGTCTAGTGGTCCCAAGCGCGACTGCTACGCTAGAGGTCCTGGATTAGATCCACAGGTCGCGCAAAATGTTATTGGGTTCTTCTATGAAATTCTCAGTAGCAGCTCGGAGTTTGGATTTGTGCTCGGTTAATGGCAATAGGCTCGCCCCCTATTACATGGGACCTAAACATACCGGCGAACTGTGGGTGTACATTAGTACGCTTCTGACTAACCCTTCGAAGAACACAGGCGTGATGGTATGTTATGTTATTATATTGAACTGTAACGTACACGCAGATGTGACGTCATATTATTATATTTATATGCCAGCATTTTGCCAGTGTATGAAACATGTTTGGGTTAGAAATCAAATAAAATTAGAATATATCTTCACGCTTCCGCAGAGGGGTTACTTAAACGCGAATGAAATCCGAACTAGAAGCTGCTATTCAAAGTTTAATAAAATAACGCTATCAAGCAGAATGTTGTGAAAACGTGCCTATCACTTTATGTTCGACAACTATTACATGCCAAAACCAGTGAAACAGATTTATCTATTAATAATCGTATGAATATAGTTAAGGGTCCGGCGGAGCTTGTATTGCCCACAAAAACGTAATACCGAAATAAATCGTAATCCATACAATATTCTATCAAATTATGTTATTATTCGGATTTGGATACCGTTAATCTAGGTTCCTACGGTACTATTTCGTCTACTACTACTTCACTGGAAATAAAAGACCGGAAAATCGTACCAAACTTTGTACAGTTGTCATAAATTGCATTTGCTTATATTTATTTTCGGTGAAGTATTTTGGACGAAGTGGTAGAGTAGGAACCTAGATTAACGGTATCAGAATCCGAATAATAACAAAATTTGATTAAATTGTGTTTGAATTAAAATTTATTGCGGTATTACGTTTGTAAGTGAAATTCGGTCCGCCGGACTCTTAAGTCAATAGGTACTTATAATTATGATTTCTGATTTCTAGATGCTTTACCCGAATAGACATAGATTAATTACTGTCATATAAATGTGATGTAGGTAATTGATTACTATGACAAGAGAAATTGGTATATTCCCGATAACTTAAGGGGGCCGTGATGATGAGAAAATAGTAAAATCGTTTTATAATTAATTTTATTTTTAACTAGAGGTTTCACTCGAGGTAATTGATTTTCAAAGTTCCGCGAGAATTTCCCAAAACCTGTCTGAGTACTTAGCGACATAATGTAAGGAACTTCTGTGAAAACATGTTTCTACCCACTGGTAGTTGTCAAACATTTTTAATTTTTAGCAGGCAAGGAGGCAAACCTAATCAAATTCCCGTTTGTCCATCGGCATGTTCGGCGCGGCACTGTGATAGATCATTCAATTTAATAGTTAAGTCCTTTGTTCACATAGACATTTTCATATCTTATTATGATCATGATATTTTTAAAGAAAACTGATAATTTTCGAGTTTTTAGTAAACTATATTGGTCACCTTCCATTTTCAAAAATCCTCTGGTGGGAACACACCTTTAGTGCACTGACATGGCGGATTTATGTGGTGTCCGCTTTCCCATGACAGCGCCCAGCTTGCTTGCTCTGTTTGTGCCAAAACGAACGGTCGAACTAGGAAGTTGTCTGATGCGGAAACTGGTGGATTATCGGATTAAAATATATAGAGCAAAAGCGTTGCGTGATTTATTTCTTACTTGACATAATAGAACTGCGGTGTTACTCGCGACGGTTAGTTTTAAAAAAAACACGTAGGATTTTCATGAAATAACTAGTTGGTTATTATAACGATGATAATGAATCAAACCGTTTCAATCATAACATTATAATATACTATCATTCATAACACCCGCAGAATTAATAGTTACCAAGTTTATGTACATATTATGTATGTGTCTTTAATATTAAACTTTTATAATAACTTATATCTGAACAAAGCACCACAAAACCACCTTGTCTTTATAGCAAAAATGCAACGAAACTCTTCGAACAAAGTGCTTTTGGGTTTTTCTATGAAATTCTTAGGAGCAGCTTAGAGTTTGAAATCCTGCCCGGTTAATGGCAATATTATAAGCTCGCCTCATAATACATCGGACAACAAAGAACAAACAACAGTGTTTGTTCTACGACTTTTCGTCTTTTTTTTCTTAAACAATATAAAAATACTCTGTAGATTTCGGACGTGCGGCCGAGATCACGGTAAGTTCAAACGATGGCGTCGTTTGCACGAATTTTATACCTACCATCACGCCTGTATTCCTTGAAGGGTTAGGCAGAGGCGTACTAATGTACACCCACAGTTCGCCGGTATATTTAAGCCCCATATAATAGAGGGCGAGCCTATTGCCATTAACCGGGCAATTTTGTACACTCAAAGCAATAAGTTTTTTTACTCGCGTTGTTTGATATTATGATCCAAAGTTAGTATTAGGAGGTTTCCAGTATTACGTATAACCTTGTATGTCAGTTTTTAATCCTTCATCAGTCACGAAAGTAGCTCCAACAGTTTCCGCGATCTTCTATTTCCATCATACAGTACAAATAGTTCACTAAATTTGTTACAAAAATGAAGTAACGGACGTGTATCTAAACAAATCAGCGTGTTTGGAAAGCTTAGGAGCAGACAAACTCGTATTTACTGCTCCGAAAACACATTTTGTTCTATTTTCGACCGTATTCTTTAATCTGTGGAGACGTTTATGATTTTGTTGGTTGAATAATAAGTTTGTTTTGGAATGAAAGATTAATGATGCTCAGTCAACCAGTACATATGATTGTATATAATAATAATAAAAGCAAGGCATGTGGTTAGAATTAAGTTGCGTTTTAGTAAAAATCTTGACAATAGTAAATTGTTTAATGTTTCTTACGTGGTGAACTAGTTAATAAATAACAATTTATTTCAATACCAGCTGATTCTACAATAGGTTCTTAAATTGGTAGGTACCTACTAGATACAAGCTGGAATGTATTTATAAAAGTCTAAGCTTGACACCGCTGCCTAACTAGGTGCAACCTATATTTTGGGAGTCAGTGTTCCTTCACAGGTTACAAAACTCCAGTAGGTACTTACTTAAACATATAATTAAACTAGCGACCCGCACGCGGTGTCATCCGCGTTGCCCTATTCCTAAGCGTAACGTTAAATAGCTTAAAACCTTCCTCTTAAATTACTCTATCTATTAAAAAAAACCGCTTCAAAATCCGTTGCGTAGTTTTAAAGATATAAGCATACATAGGGACGGACAGACAGCAACAGCGACTTTGTTTTATACTATGTAAAGAGGGTGACAAAAGTAATGGTATTGAAACTAATTTAAACTTAATTCTACATATTACCACGATTATTTATTTGCTGTGTGTGAGTGTACGTGATTTCAAAGTGTCCCCAACATTTCCGAAATGCCATTTTAGCTTGAATACTCTACGACCAAACACATAAAAATATATGTATCTAATCAAATATATTTTCCAGAAGACCGACCATAAAAAAATTTTTGGTTAAAACGTTTTTGGTTACTTATTTAGAAATTGTCACATTAGTCTAGTGGTCCTAGGACCTGCGGGACTGCTGCGCTAGACGTCCTGAGTTCGATTCCTAGAACGAGAACAGTGTCAGGTATTTGGTTTGTTTTTAAGTAATTCTCAGTAGCAGGTCGGAGTTGGAATTTGTGAAAATAAGCTTGCTCTATGATTTTTTCCTTCGTACCTATAGTGGTGAATTTCCACATACTTAAACACTCAGACCTGGAACAATCCACCAATACAAGTCTAGGGAGTCAAACCCACGATCTGAACTACACAAGTCGATTGCTCAGTCACTGCGTCATTCACCGTTATATTTATACTTTTACCAAAAAAGGAAAACGGAGATGCATCGACCTCACTCGTTTTGGATTTCAATGAGACATTAGCTTAATGAATTCATACCATTACATATTAATGCACTCCCTATTGATAATACAGAGCATCATTAACCTCAAATTGTTTCTGTAACGTGCTCAGCATAATATATGCATTTATCTTACGATAACTACGTCCTTGGTCCTGAGTTTGGTTTCCAAGTCGAGTAAAATATAAGTGCGGGGTGTCTTTCAAAAAAATCTTTGAGAATTTCGTAGTAAACCCCTTTGCTCGATTCTGCTTGGAGTTAGGAGTTTAGATTTGTGCCCGGCCGTATACCTACACTCCCTTATGATATGGGACCTAAAACATACCAGCGAACTGTCTACATCAATACATCTCTGTCCAACCCTTCAGAAATACAAACATGTTAGTTCATTTACGTTTTTTTGTATGCTCCAAAATCTGAACGGAAAGTGAGGTAGAAAAAGTACCACACGAGTGATAACTTCAAAGATAAACATCGTCAAAGCCCAAGGGACCATTTTCACCTTAATGCACAATCCTAACAAGATTAAGGAAAAGGTTTCTTCACTGCAAATATTAACTTTGGAAAAGAAAAACAAATAATGGGCGCCACATCGGTTGTGTGAAGTCCTTATCAGGGTACGCACTCACTCCCCTGTACAAACGACTTGGTGAAGTGCATGAATGCTTGGCCTTTACGATAACAGCTATGGGGGAAAATAGGGTATGAGGTTTGAGATGGCCTGTAACGATCGTTGCGCTCGATACATCTTTTAAGTACCCCAGCTAAATGTTTGCCAGACTGCAATGTTTACGAGCAAATATAGGAGTTCACCATCATTTTTGCAATAATAAGAGGACATTTTTACAATCATATTTGTTAGTTATTTGAAGAAATAATATTCATAGTACATAACTATCATTCTTATCATATCATCATCAGCATCATATCAGCCAATAGAAGTCCACTACTGAACAAAGGCCTCCCCCAAAGACTTCCACAGGGACTGGTTATATGCCGCCTGCTTCCAACGACTCCCAGCGACCTTTACCAGGTCGTCCATCCATCGTTGGAGGTCGTCCCACTATGCGCTTTCCGGTACGTGGTTTCCAACCTTTTTGCCCCAGCGGCCGTCAGTATTATCGTCTTGACAGGATCCACTTTAGCAGGATTACCATCCTGACAGTAACGTTACTGAGACTAGGTCGAAACTATTTTGAATTTATATCAAATTTGACGTTCAGACATCACAACTGTCACATTGCAGGGTCTTTACAGAGAAGGAATGTTTATTTTCGTATGTATTAGATATTTTCTCTACCTGACAGTGAATTTGCAAGCCTTGACACTAATCGTTTAAGATAATTTACACCAATACCTAGTTGACACGGTAGATCTACTGGCAAACACATCTGTTGATTCATTAGATGCGCACACCACTAATCCACGTATAACTATTTGATATACGTGGATTATAATATTATAATTATTTGACGTGTCTAGATAATTTATCAATGTTCAAACAGACAGAATTATTTTATAATCCATATAACAAATCAGTTGAATGTTTTATTTCAATTAGATCATAAAAATAGGTATGTACTTTGAAAAATTAGTGCTACTAGTTTTAGAATTCCTTAAAATTTGGCGAGGAGATAGATTGCATCCAGAAAAAGGATATTGGGTTACCATCTGTCTCAAAAAATCCATAATAATGCGAGTAAAACCCTGGGCAAAGGCTTGTATATAATATCCTGAAGAAATTAGCAATGATTATAACCTAAAGCACACGTTGACACGATGCGATTTAAACTACAACATTTAAACAAAAAAAAAGATAAAAAGAGAGGGTTGAAACAATAGATTTTTTATTATCATAATAATCATAATAATTTTATTTGCTGTAAGTGTTGGTACAATGAAGTTCTTAAATATATTTGGTATCCTAAACAATTAGTCAATATATTGTCCGCTAATTGATCTTTAGCAGGTATAATTAAATTTTTATAGTCTCTTTTTCTGATTAAAACTGGCTATCCTAAAAAACGTTATACAAAATTGTTATTCCGTACTTGCTAGCGACGGAATATTTATTTTGACAATATGGCTGGTACTCCGACCGTGACAGGACGGCTGGAAACGCGTGTTGTAAATATCAACAAAACCCAGCTTTGTGGTAGGATATAACAATCCAATTGACTGGCCATTAGCCCCTCATGCAAGTCCTAAAAAAGTAACTTTATACTCAAACTCAACATTAAAAACACGCAACGAGATCCAGAACTCTTACATCAAGCTCCTTGTTACATGCTGGGATTATTATATCATTCGACTACTGGGAACGGTTCTCCTCTCAGAATGAGATGGCTATAACGCCCTGCGGGGTGGCTACGCCAAAAAATTTTCAGGCATGCAGGTTTCCTAACGATGGTTTTCTTCAACGTTTAAGCAAGGGATCATTATTTATACGCATGTAATTGCGAAAAGTCAAAGGCACGTGCTCTGCTGCGTATGCTAATTTGCTTAAGGATAGAAAAAGCGACATCGTTTGATGATGGACATTCCAAACACCTGAACGAAACGCTTTAAGTCCACTTTTATCATGCGTGCCGCTGAAATGTGGCATGCGCTTCTCGAGTGGGTCTTTCCCGATAGATATAATATGAGTGTCTTTAAATCACGAGGGAATCGGTTTCCAGGTAAGCGCGCTCCATCGTAGATCGCAGTCAGGTGAACTGGCGGTCACGCGTAAGCCTATCAAGAATAAAAAAAAACTAAATTTTAATTACCAAATTCTTTTCCAGATCTCTTCGTCGGTCTTATCTACGTGTTCCCGGATATAATACAGAAGATAACTATTGCGTGGCTAGCCGGAGAATTTATGTGCAAAACAGTGAAGTTTCTACAGGTGAGTTAAATAAAAATAGTCTATGTTTAAAAGCACAATCCGTCTGGGAAACTATCCTCATAGTAGAAAAAATAGAACTAATGTACAAGGTACGTCTGGAAAGAAACTAAGTATCTGTTTGTTTAGTTTCACAGTAATTCTGTTATGTAAATGATACTACTCATTTATATACTGGTTTCTGACAAACTCGTTTATATATTATGCACTGCTGCAGGATATTTGATAATGTCTTTGGTTTTTAATCCAAGTAGGATTGTGATTATGTAACATCTTGTGTCCTTCGACCACGCGGGTGCTTTTCCTGGCGGGACCATACGGTTGATGTCGGGCGTTTGTAGGTATTAATACATTGTGTAAGTTGCGTTGCAACCTTCACTTGCGTGATTCAGGATTTGTCCATCGTAGTGTAGTTTTTAGCGCGGTAGATGTCGCTTTTTTATACTACTAAGGTGGCAAACAAGCATACGGCCCGCTTGATGGTAAGCGGTTACCGTAGCCTATGGACGATGGCAACATCAGGGGTATCACTCGCGCGTTGCCGACCCTGTAAATTTAAAACGAATAGTTGGGCTGGCAGCTTACGAGACATGTTACCATGCATGACAGCGGCGGTAACAAAATACCACCGGTTCCCCCCACTGCCAACACAACGCTTCTTCGTGAAGCTCTGACGATTTTGCTCACCGTTAGGAACACAATGTAGCACGGAGCTATATCATTTGGCCACGATTTTCTGCAAGGTGGAGGTACTTCCCCAGTCGAGCAGCTCCAATAATTGTGAGTGTAATTATTCGATTCCACTATGCCCTACCACTCTTTATACAATATCATCGTATTAAATTACTATGCTTTATTCCACTTCTAAATTCGATATTCCCTGTGACACAAATTTTAAGAACGTCATTAAAAACGGTCATCACAAACAACAGCTTTAATCATTACAAAATCACAAGATAAATAGTTTCCTGTTTGTCTTGTATTTTTTTCGTATAGGTACTTTTTCTAAAATAACATCTCTCAGCAGAATCTTCCGGTTTGGAACAGAGTACCTACACTATTTTTGAATGGTTGGTACTGCGTATCGTACCGAAATAAGAATTATAATTATTTTCATTTCAAACATTTGTTCCACCTGCGATCAACAGGTACATCTCTGAAGGCAATACAAAGAGGATTTAGAAAAATCAAAGTTATCATTTACATTGATAAAAAATCTTATAGCTACGATATGGTCATAACATCGCTTTATTTATTCGAATACTTATTCATCATACTTTTTGTTCTATTCAACTTATGTATGTATACAAGAAAATATTCAAAATGTTTTCCAACGTCAAGATCTAAATGATCACGCGATAATCGTTTTCTGTTTTGTAGATCAAAGTATTATGTTGTTTAAATAGGTGTTTTGATAGACTCAACTCCTTTTTAAGATGATGATAAAAATAAAATACGAGTCTATAAGTAAATAAATGGTATATTTTCCTAAAGGTAGGTTCTTTATTTATTTATTTTGGGTGATAAACGGTCAGTCGCAATAACACATCTGTTGATAGATTTGCTTACGAAGGATTGGATTTTGACATTAGTTGTATGGACCTTAAGTCAAAGGTCTCGAGTTCAAGTTTTCGAGTCACGATTTTTCGAAGTCATGTGCGTATTAGTATTAATAGTTAATTATCACGTGCTTAAACGGTGAAGAAAACCTGCATGCTTGAGAGATTTTCTCGACGGCGTGCGAAGTCTGCCAACCCGCATTAGGCTAGCGTGGTGGACTATAGCCTAATCCCTCTCATTCTGAGAGGAGACCCGTGCCCAGCAGTAGGACAATGTAATGGGTTAATTATGTATGGACCTTATGTCAAAATCCTATCTCTATTAGCAAATCTACTATGTGATTTGATATTGGGACCAGCCGTAAGGAGTTGAATGCACTGTGTGAAAATATGTCGGCACGACTTTCTTGGGACGTGGGCTGATGTAATTATACAGAGAAACACAATATGTGTCGCTTAAAATGCTGACACAAAAAAATATAGTTGTATTGTTATATGCATGGTGTAAATGATGTTTTTAATCCATCTTTAGTAGTAAATTAGATTCCGTTGAAGAAGGATAGTAAAGAATATTTCATAATATTGAACCTGATATAAGAATACCTCTATACATACTATATAATATATACGAGTAGTTCTTACAATATATAGTAATTATTTCTAAGAAAGATGAACATCTCTATTTTATTATTACTCGATACAATAGCTGCGTAAACGTTTTATAAACAAGATCACGCAAAAAATTGTAGAATAGCAACAGCTTACATATAATATCTAGTTTTAACGGAGCAAGCCTGGCGCCAAAACAAACAGAAAATATTTAAATCAGTCAGCAGGAACGGTTTGGTTACTAGAAAAATAAACAAACAGGCGAAATAACGCGCATCTGTTGTAGTTTTTCAAGAATTGACTCATAATTAATCTACAGACAGTCTAAACATCATGAAGTCACAAGAAATATTGAAAAACTTTTTCCTCAAAAGAACAAGATCCTCAGTTTGAAATGAGGCCTGAATCGAACCTCTTTGATGTCTCTCGTCAATTTATTTGACAAATGAGTCATCTAAAACGGTCAAGAAAACGATGTTCAGTTTCAGGCACTAAGGACTCTTTGTATCTCTCGTTTATTTCCGGAAAACTTGGCACTTATTACAGGGAAGTTCTTAATAGTATGTTATGTGTAGTATTCCTTAGCTTATACTAAGCTAGTCTTATGAATAGTTCCATGAATAGGTTTTAAAATGTCGAATCCCCGATAATTTAAATTCCAGTGGGCCTACCTATCGTGTATCGATTTAAATGTAAAATAAAAGTAATTTGCCTGCCTCTTTAGTCTAGTGTTCCCGATTGTGTCTGCTGCGTTAGAGGTCCTAGGTTCGATTCCCAGGTCGAGCAAAGTGTTATTGGGTTTTCTATGAAATTCTCAGTAGTAGCTTGGAGTCTGGATTTGTGCCCGGTTAATGGCAATAGGCTTGCCCTCTATTACATGGGACCTAAACATACCGACGAACTGAGGGTGTACATTAGTACGCCTCTGCCTAACCCTTCGGGAAATACAGGCGTGACGGTATGTTATGTTATGTTTTAAAAGTAATTTTCTAAGCTGAATATATTTAAGTTAACTTCAATACTATTCCGTCTCATCAACCTAACAACCAATAGTCAACCATCAACCAATATGTCCGACGATTTCTTACAACATTTAAAATCATAATCGTTCTAAAAAGTGGTATTATACAAAATCCTTTAAATTAATTGCATTCATTATAGAGAAACTATGAAGAAATTAACACCGCAAATGCAAAGTTTGAACATCGAGATAATTTTTCAAGTGTCCTCAATTGCAAACTTAAATTGCAACCCAGTTAATTGAGCTCCAAAACTAGCTGCGCTAGCGAACAATTTAAATTAAATGTCCATTTATGCATTCATTGCCCATTTTTCTTGATTGTCTTCATTTTTTACGTGGGAGAGCATGCTGCACGAATGGGTCGGCTGGACCGGAGTGATACCACAGCCTCACAGAAACCCGGCGTTAAACAACGCTTACGTTGTGTTTCGCCGAGTGACTGAGGTTACCGGAGGCCCAATCCCCTTTTAAAAGATCGGCAACGCACTCGTGACACCTCTGGTGTTGCGGGTGTCCATGTCCATTGCTTACAATCAGGCGATCCGTCTGCTCGTTTGCCCTCCTATCCCATAAAAAAGAAAATAGTCTTATTTCTTTGATTGGATAGCTGAGAATACATTTTCACCTTATGCACTTATAAATTGTGCTGGGTTTCTAAGATCAAATAATCGTTTTGGCTATTGACCACTAAATGGCTATCAAATAGTGTCACTTTGTTCCGTCTTGTCATTTGTATGTGTGAGCTACAGCGAAATATAGACCTAATGGCCGCTACAGAAAACGCCGTGCGCGTAGCGGACTGGGTCATTCTAGTTCAATGATTCAATTTTTTTTATTGATTATGTCGGAAAACGAGCAGACGAGCCACCAGATCGTAAGTAGTCATCGCCGCCCATGGACACCTGCAATACCAGAGGAGTTGCTGATGCGCTGCCGAGCTTTAAGAGCCCCTACTGATTGCAGACTGCCATAGCCGTAGCAATCAAGGGGGAACCGGCTCTTACGCGCAAAAGTCGAAATATACACCAAGGTGCTTTACGACAGACTCCGACGTAAGGGTGGTCGCCAGCCAGTCAGACCCTGAGAGGCCCTACCACCGAGCAAGTCAGATATTTTATCGGCTCTTAAGAGATGCCTATCTGAATGGCAGTGAGGAACTGTATTCTAACCCGTCCCCACACTCAATTCTCTCCTCTTCCGTTTGCTGTCGATAAGATAAGAAGAATAATTCGAAAAGAGTATTTACGAGATGGTGTGCTCCATTTTAGTCCGTGACCGAAAGATCAAAGCTTTTAAGCAAGACCAAGGCATTTAAGTAAACTTAAAAATACATTGTTTTTTATTTTCTTTTCCAGGCGGTGGTGATGTACGCCTCTACGTACGTGCTGGTGGCGCTGAGTATAGACCGATGCGATGCCATCACTAATCCTATGAACTTCTCTGGCAGCTGTGAGTATATTTTGATATTTTGCAAATACCGTTACAAAATATTAAAACTGCATCATTAGTGTAATGGTCGCAAGCGCGACTGCTACGCTAGAGGTCCTGGGTTCGATTCCCAGGTCGAGCAAATTGTTATTGGGGTTTTCTATGAAAATCTCAGTAGCAGCTTGGAGTTTGGTATTTGTGCCCGGTTAATGGCAATAGGCTCGCTCCCTATATTACATGGGACCTAAACATACCGGCGAAATATGGGTGTACATAAGTACGCCTCTGCCTAACCCTTCGGGGAATACAGGCGTGATGGTATGTTATGTTTATTTTGTAAATACATAATTATATATTAATAAAAATGCATTTCTTTGTATATTTGTCCTCTATGCGTCCATATCCTACCTTTCATCCGATTGCGACGTAACTTTTGTGGGAATGGGTAAGTTGCATGGGAAATTTTACGAAAAAAAATATTTTATTGACAGAAAAAAAAATACAAACAAAATGTGTTTCAATGTCCTACATTACATTAGGAATGGATCTATATTCAAATTATTTGCTGCTCGGGAGATTAAATAACACTACGCGTTTTTGTGGTTGCTCCTTTCCAAGAGTTTCGAGCCACTTGGAGAGACATGCTTGTCAACTCATCATAATTCCTGGAGAGATCTAAAAAAATACTAAAGCTTTAAAGACCAATAACTAAATTTTAATAACTAAAGTTACTTTTAAAGTGTTTTTGTGTGTCAAGAAGTATAAATGTGTAATAAAATTAGTCTTATAAAAGTTTTTCATGCTCAAGTAGAAAGTACTGAGCGTTCACAGATTTTATTGACTTTTAAAAGTTTGTACTTACATTTTATTTACCATTTCTTAATTTAATAGGCGGACGGAAAATGTATAATAATATTTTTTATAACCCAATTTGAGCGGGAAACCTCGTTTCAAATTCAAAAGCTTTTATATTGAAGCTTTCAATTTAAGATGTTTAACAGTTTGACGGAGTTCATTCAAGTTCACGGCAAAAATTATTAGAGGTCATCACCCCTTTTTTTTGTGTCTCCGTATAACTTATGACGTAATTTTATTTTAGTTCCGTTAAAACTACCGAAGACTAATTACATTAATTAATAATGACTGTTCATGCACTCTTCTCACAATTATTCAGACACACTCAGGCTTGACGTATTTGACATGAAAAAAAAAATCGATTTCCAGGGAATCGAGCGAGGGCTCTGATCGTATCAGCGTGGCTCATCAGCATAGTCTTCTCGATTCCTCTGCTCATCTTATACGAAGTCAAGGAAGTGCAAGGTAAGAATGACAAAATAATGCCATCTAAATTAGTTTTTACTACCCTGGTTTAGTATCCGGAAGCTGTATGTGAGGTCTTGGGATCAATTGCCAGGACGAGTATAGTGTGCTTTGCTTAGGTAGAACTGTAATTGTATACACCCTTATTTCGCATACCGGCGAATTTAAAAGACCATAAAATAGGGACAATAAACCACAAACCTGAACTCAAGTCTGGAGCTGAAAATTTCAAAGCGTGTCCACTAACGGCCAGTTCCAATATCAAATCAGTCAGTAGATTTGCTTACTAGAGATAGAATTGTGACTTATGTTCCATACAAGTAATGTCACAACCCTATCTCCAGTAAGCAAATCTATCGACAGATATGTTATTGGGATTGGACCGTTAAACTTTAAAAACAAACCCTACAAAATAAATTGCCTTGACAACAATCATAAAGTATTTAATTAATTTCAGTTCCGTAATTTATTAGCTGGTGTCGTCTCTCGTATTTATTAAATTAATTCCACAAAAGATTCACTCCGGGTGATATCAAACGGAAATGGGTCGGTTTTTTTGACTCGGCCCCTAAGAAATGAGAAAAGGGTCCTAACAGCATGGTTAATGAAAAAAATGGTCCAGTTTCCAATGTTGACCTATTTATTCCTCACTTTACATTTCATTATGCGAATCGACTTTTAGTGACTTTGATTTTTCATCATAATTTATAATAGTCTACCGAGCAGTGGAGGAAACAGAGACTTAGTTTGGGTATTGGTATATTTTTTTTTATTAAAAATTGCTTGCTTGAGGTCAAGACCTCAATCTTGCCTCTGGGGCAAAGATGAGGTCGAAAGTGGAGCGAGCATACCCAGAAGACAGGCATCTTCTGGGTATCTATCACTCTACTTTTGAATAGATTCGGGTTGTACGTACTTAAACCTTATCAAGAAACGCAACATTTTAAAATTCATGACAAAAGACCCATTACCTGTTTAAAAAAGGATTAATATTTCGAAAATTGCGGTTGAAGAATGAAAATTTTTCTGTACATAAAATAAACTTTTTTGCACTTACCACTTACTTTGGCACAGTGATTTTACAGTGGAAAGACGTAAGTCAAAAAATTCACTGCAGTTAATGATAGCATATTGTTTATGATACATGCCACTGTTTATGCTCGCCTGAAAAGTTACTAAAAATGATAAAAAGCTGTTGAAATCATCACATCACATCGTGACTTTAATCATTCAAAATCTTCCAGGACAAATGCAATGCTGGATAGAACTTGGCACTCCTCGACGCTGGCAGATCTGGATGTCTCTAATCTCCATCATGATCTTCGTGCTGCCGGCATTGACGATAGCTGCCTGCTACGCTGTGATAGTCCTCACTATATGGACGAAGAGTAAAGCTGTCGTCATGAGTCCGCCTATTAACTCTAGGAGAACAAAGACTTTGAGGAATGGTGAGTATTTCACAATTTCTTGAATTAACATAACTGTATATCAATAAAAAAAATTTTTTAAAAAGCTTACTAGCAATGTGGGTCGCACATTACTAGTATTCTACCCCTCGTGCTAAGCTAAATGCTTGTGTTACGAGTGGGTTCACGTCGGTAGTGCAATGGGTGGGTTTCGAACCGGCAACCACATGATCGCAAGTCCGACGCCCTAACCATTAGGCTACCGCCGCTTCAAAATTATAAAAAGTGTCCATGAAAAAGTCCATGGTGCCTCTCATAATTCTTTTAATACAAAGTTTGATCGTAAATCAGACGGCAATAAATCTTCCCCAATACCAAAATACTTAAACTAAAACTATCTTGAAACATTATTTTTACCATCCCGCCCTTCCGAATACCAGAAATGTTCACGGAAGCATTAAAAAATCTAACAATAATACTTAATTCACCGCAAAAATGTAACAAGAAACAGATAATAGCTGACAGCTACTAATGAATCCCCCAAATAGAATTAGTGAGAATTAACGTCTAGAATTAAACGTGGTTTATATTTAACTTTTTCAGGTCAGGTGGAAAGCGACCCGGATTCGCGACGAGCTAGTTCTAGGGGACTAATTCCTAGAGCAAAGATCAAAAGCGTCAAGATGACATTCGTTATTGTTTTCGGTGGGTATATTTAGATGATATTATGTACAGTCAACAGCACATCTTACCACAAATTGTCCAATGGATAATAAACTCTATTATTTGGATATTAAATAAAAAAACGATTAAGAAAATTGACAGTTTTGGATACCATGATGTTCTTTTGCCCGCGGTTTCACTCACGTCCCAAAAGAATTTAATAACTTCTAGGCAGTATTTCAAAATGAAACATGCACCAGATTTTAAGTTAGACCTCCAGCAGTACAACGGTGAAAACTGCATTCAATTCTATGCAGTAGTTTATGCGTAATGCGTGTACAAACATACAGACAAAAATTCGAAAAAAAAATGTTTTGGCTTTTGTTGCTTTAATAAAGACCTCCATATTAGTTTATCTTTAATGTAAGACATCGGCCTGTTACAATTTTGTTATATGTGTAGATTTTATTAGATACTGTTTGTTTCTTTGATGGTTAGATCAAGTTCAGCTCTGTGAAGTCATTGACCGTGTCATTGTACAGTTGCTAATACATAGTAGTTTGGCATTATTTCTTTGACTAGGTCTACACTCCACGCACAATTGGTTCATTCATCATGTCATGATACATTTACTCTGATTTATTATCTAATTAACTTCACATAAGAATGCTATTGAATTTAAAACTTTTATATTTTATGATTACCTATTTTCTTTAGATTTTTTTACTCAGATATTTCCAACGATCTCGCTACCTAAGAGATCAGCAAAAACTATTAAATCAATTTGAAAGCTATCGTGATCAAACGATTATATTATATTGTGAGTTTTTTTTTTAAAGCTTACTTAGCAATATGGGTCGCACATTACTAGTATTCTTGTTAACCCCTCGTACTATGCTAAATACCGGTGTACATTATTACCTACGCCTCTAATACAGGCGAATACAATTATACTATATATATATTTAAATATCTAAAAAAAGACGGACTGCGGACGGATTCAGACCCACTTTTGGACTAGTACCTACTGCATTATTTTTATATACCTACTTAATTAACAGTTGACACCTACCATGAAATTATTTAAAATGAGGGTAGTTGGTTACGTTTTTGCATTTTTGAGTGAATTAATAATCTTATTATCAAATTGTTTACAGTGTTCGTGCTATGCTGGTCTCCGTACATCGTGTTCGATCTACTGCAAGTGTACAACCACATACCCCCAACGCAGAACAACTTGGCTATAGCTACCCTCATCCAGAGCCTCGCGCCGTTAAACTCAGCTGCAAATCCTTTAATATGCTGCATGTTCTCGCCTCACATTTATACTAGTCTCAGGTACGGGAAAGATGTTTATAAATGTATAAATATTTTATATATGTTAGCTTGTAAGATAGGTATCTATGGGCCATATATGCCTGAACATAAATAATAATAAATGATGATTCTGTGCGACTGCTACGCTAGAAGTCTTGAATTTGATTCTCAGGTCGGGCAGTGTTATAGGGTTTTTGTATAAAATTCTTAGTAGCAACTCGGAGTTTGGATATGTGTTCGGTTAATGGTTAATGCTCGTCCACTATGGGATCTTAACATACTAGCGAACTGTGGGTGTACATTAGTACACATCTGCCTAACCCTTCGAGGCATACAGGCTTGATGGTATGTTATGTTATGTTTAGTTGTTGCATTCTACCTAACCAATTGGGCCTATGGATTTACCGCTACAGGGCATAATGTCCAATTACCAGATTTAGCACCTAAAATCACACAGCACTGGTTAACTGTGTATCCACATTCTTAGCAGTAAAGTATTAAAATAACAATTCAGCCTATCTCAATTTATAACATTGTGTTATTTATTGTTACTCAACTCCCTACTACTCAACTACCTACACAGCACAAAATATACAAGCAAAATAATCACATATTTTTATATCTTTAAATATGTTTAGCATGCTTTAATGCCATAACAAAAAATAATTAAGTACTTAGTAAAAAATGTAAGGCAACATTATCGTTCGCCATTGAACCAACTGTAAAATAAGTCATGTCAATTGAAAAACATAGTGATAACATGTCGTCAATAGATGTCGCTGACGTCACCTTAAGACGGACGAATGTGGAAGAGATTCGACATTCTAGGCAGTGGTCTCAGTAGGTTAGTGGGGTAAAGGGTCTAGTGTACATAACTAGAGGTACGTGGGTTTGGAACCTATCTGAGATCGAATTTTCCATTCAGACAATAATTTATATTTTTAAAGTTGTTCAGCTTGCGTTAAAAACTCACACCAAAATGTTACCTCACTACACATCAATTCATGATACAATACTCAATTTCAGACGAGTAGCACCGTACAAGTGGGTATAACTTTGATTGCAGACGGGTTCCTCCTTACAAGTGGCTATGGTGCGGCCGACGACGTCGCCGACATGCGAGAGGTACAGTACGCTCAAGATCCGACTCGACCGCCAACTCTGATCTACTAAGTTCCACCCACGCAAAAAGATCGCATTCTGTAGCAACGGTAATTATTTTCAAAATATTTTATTTAATTATAGATTTATTTAGTTACTGTTACACTTTATTTTACACCAAATGATACATAGGAAAGGAAAAGGAAATTTTCCGCAGCTCCACAACAAGGCGCGTATTTTGCATCCGATAAAAAACTTATTTATTGGGTGGCCTTATCGCAGATGTAGGTAGAATGATTTGAAAAAATGAGTCCCATGTAGGGCGCCATTAAACTTTTTGGCGCCCAAATAGGGACAAAATATGGGAACCAAATATTATTATTTTTTTATATAATTATATGGAACATTGAAACGATAGGTAATTTAATTTTATTTGATGATTGTAAAAATTCCATATTACGGATTAGGCACTAATATTTATTTGTTGGTACAAGCTACAATTAGTTTAAATGTAATCGAATCGAATAGTTTTTTCATTTAATTAGCAATTTAAGTACCTATAACTCCAGTAAACTCAGAAAAGTTTGGACGATATTAATTCAATTAAAAAAAAGGAGTCAATAGAGATTTTGTCACCTGAGAAGAGCCAGTTCGGTGACAAAGAAAAATGTTATAAGGTAGTTAAGTAAATTTTATTTCAGATACTAAATCGGACTCGAAGCAGTAGCGTGTCACGGGCACCGGTGGATACACGGCGCACGCAACTGCTGCTGCTGGTGGCTGCGCGCGACTGACGGCGTCGCGGCGCGCACGAGCCCGCGCGTGACGTCATGCTCTAGCGCCAGTACGCGGCGTGCACGCGACACTCACACACGCACGCCGCACCTTTGTACAACTACTAGCTACTTGTATCATAGTATTGTGACGTCATGCTCTAACGTCAGTTTGCATATTTATTGAAGGAATGGACATTGTTGTTGCATTTTGATGTCTAATAATCTACTCGTAATTATCATCATTCTAAACGTCTGCGCGTCTTTCTGATATTTATAATCTAAACTCAGATTTGATAGATTTTGCGTCACCATGTATTTGTTATTTAAATCTAGTCACTTCATACATTGTTTAATAATAATTTATTTAACATCTTTCTTCTATTATAATGTTGTAAGAAAAGATGAAGGCATTTATTTACATGTTTTATTTATATTGTAATGTAAGGTTAGTTTCTATGATCATTTTTTTTATATTTGCCAAAAAATATATTTAACGTCCAGGATTAAAAACATATAGTTTTGAAACAGCTCTCTAAATCTAGAAATATTTATATTTCTTTAAGTACCTACATAAATATTGTTAGTTCTTATTTTGAATTCAAATAAATGTGTCAGTTACGCAAAACAATTGACAGACAGAGGTCGTCTAGAAGCAAATAGCCAAATTAAAATTTGATAGACATAAGATATAAGAGTGAAATGTATAATAAGGAACTGAAATTATATATTTACTGTTAGATTTTAAGAAATTAAATTTAAGAATTCTTAGTACCCGTTTAAACATAGTATTATCGAGATTTGTAAAAATATTATACGTTATTTTATAATTACCTATAATCATGTAAATTATTATTGTAAAGAGGCTTTTAGAAAATCGTGAAATTAAAAATTTACAATTATTTTTGTACTGTAAATAATTATTGTAAAAATATATCAAATAGTGTCATAATATTATTAGAAGCTATTAAATGTCGTATCAGTGGATTTTAGTGTTTTTATAGCCCCATTCCAAAAGCCGAATGAAACGCTTTAAGTCCACTTTTATTATAATGCGTACTGCTGAAATATGGAATGCACTTCCCGAGTGGGTCTTCCCTGATGGATATAATCTGGGTGTCTTTCAATCACGAGTGAATCAGTTTCTTCTAGGTCAAGCGTAAGCCTATCACGAATAAAAAAATTCAAATAATAATAACATGCAGTGATAGCCTAGTGGTATGACCGTTGGACTGCCAAGTCAAAAGTCTCGAGTTCGAACCCAAGGCCTCTGACTTTTCGAAGTCATGTGCATATTAAATAGTTAATTATCACGCGCTTAAACGGTGAAGGAAAACATCGTGAGGAAACCTGCATGCCTGAGAGATTTTCTCGATGGCGTGTGAAGTCTGCCAACCCGCAGCGTGGTGGACTATAGCCTAATCCCTCTCATTCTGAGAGGAGACCCGTTCCCAGCAGTGGCATAGTATAATGGGTTGATTATGTATGATTATGTAATAATAACATTTGTAAATAAACTGTCACTATAATTTGAAAAAGCCCTGAAAAATAACTACTGAGTCTCTAAAATATTGTGTTGTATAACTGTATTAACCTCTCGCTCGCGGGCTATAGTGTGCGAGCGAGAGGTGAATACAGCTGTCGCCATTTCCAAATCCATTCTTTATGTGCACGAGTCATATATTTTTTTTTTCAAAATATCAAATTACAGCAATATGTCATACTTATGCAATGTGTTAAAATATCTTTGTCCGACCCGTGAAGGTATTGATAGGTATCGAGATCCGCTTCTATTTATATAATCATTTTTAATTTACAAGTTAAAAAAACTAATTAAAAAAATATCCAAGTAAATAAAATACAAAAAATATATATATTAAGAGAAAACTGAAATGCCAATACGACTTAGGTGGCAGTGGTACCATCCCTGAGTGCCAAACATACTACGAGCTAGTATTATATTATCTGTGCTACGAGCACGACAATCGTGAATTTTAATGTTCAATAATATTCTCAAACTCTCAAATTTTTTATTTCAATTAGACCATAAACAGGTACTTTTGAAATGTCAAAACTACATGCATGGTTCCAAATAGTAGGTCTTATGGAGAAGAGCCGGCAAGAAACTGCATAGATACTCGATTATTATGTATATACTCGCTGTTTGTTGGATACCTAAATATTTCACTAAAATAAAATAACGATAGTCGTATACAAACTTACAAATATAACGCTTAAGCGAAAATTTGTTACATAATTTTGGAAAAAGACTTAAAAATCCACGACATAAATAGTCTCTTACTCTGTATGTGTTAATCATTTTAAGTCTGCTTCAATTCAGCGTGGTCAACGTTTGCCTACAAGCTAACGTGTTACGCCATCTGTTGCGATAGACATGAACTACCGCGCGAGCATTATATCTTGGTAAGCTTTTAGTATTTGGTACGCAACCGTTGAAGTGTTCCTGTGATGCTATTATTTTATAATCATACAAAAGAATTCTGTGATGTCTAACTACATTATACTGCAAGGTTTTTTCGCGTAGTATTTATTATTCTTCTAGCTTATAATAATCTGACCAATTTATAACACTATGCTACAGATCGTTATTCTCAAAAAGACGAAAATACCATTTCAATAGAGTCATCAGAGTATTTATTTTTGACAGGTCGTTAAACCTATTTAGCACGATAAATATTTTTAAACAAGGCGAATGTTTGACTTAAATAAAAAAATTAAACATATTTAAGAATGTTGGTACAAGTGACCCTAAGACCTCAAATTTAAAGTACTTCAAATATATTATATTCGCTGTAAAAAGTGAAATCACGCTTTGTTGACAATCGTGCTTAACTTTAACTAAAAATCGACAGTCGCACAGAAAAAATTACGTGACATTAATAGCAAGAAGTTTTCTTATTTTTATAGGTAACCTTTTTGGTCTGGAACCTTAATTTAAGTATATTTTTTCATATTTAAATATCGAAAAATATTAATCAAGTTATTAAAATAATAAAAACCAAAGAAGAATGTTTTATTGGCACCGTATTTTTGACAAGGCTGAATGGGAGTAATACCTTTGCTTGCTCACCATAGCGAATAGGTAATGGCACATAATTCAGTACCAAGAACCATAAATACCTACTATTGTATTTTGCATATAGAACATTTTATCTCTTATCTTTCAGTAATTATTGTCACCCAGAAGAAAGATGCAACAACGACTAGAGGTCATTTTTACTCTTCAGAAAATATTCTACGTGCAAAATCCAGTAGTAGGTGCATATATAAGGTTCTTGTTCAGTACTAGGTATCACTCAGGGGCGGTAATATTTTTGTTAAAATTTTTTTTTTTCGTTTTTAAAAATTCAAAATATATTTGAAACAGTCATGGACCAAATTATAAAATAACTTGTAACACACAATCAGTGTGATTTCAATAATGAACAGAAAGAAAACCAAATATATAATTACCTAGGTATAAATAGGTAAGTACCGTGTAATTTTTTGCAAAGTTTTACTTTGGGGTAGCAGCGATTTCCGTGGCCGCGCGGTTGTCTGCGTTTCAATGGCACGGCCACGTTCAAACCACTATAACTTTGGGAATCATCTTTTACAAGTTTTTACAAAATCTTGGCATGGTTTTTTTTATCGCCGTGGCCGCGCCATCTAAACGCGCACAAATAATGATAGCTCGGACTTTGTCATTTCAATGGGTTCCAGTCCTCTATTTAACTATATAATGTCATTGGTTCCTATCATTGGGTATTTTTTTATAAATTCTTAGTAGCAGTGTGTGTATGTGGTTCGACGCCAAAATAGGGTGGATTTTAATTTTACAATATTGAAAATCATCACATTAATATACTTCGTTACTTTTGCAATCTTTGTCTAACGTCTGAGTTTTCCAAAAAATAAGTAAATAAAAGAATATTTAATCTTATGTCTTCAAAATCGTTTGTAAATAAAGACACGTCTGTTAATAATTCAGGACAATTTTATACGAGTTATTTTCAGTGTTAAAGCTTTCTATTTTTAGACACGAGATGCCGTAAGTATTAATAAATAAAATTATGACAATCCCACGCACTACACGTAAGGAATCTGTTACTTATTTTTTACCCGAGTGCGCAAGAAGGAGTATTATTTTATAAATGCACTCGGAGGTTTTTTTACAGTACAAACTGAAAAAGATAAATTTAGAAAACTATAATACTTAATGTGTATTTGAAACTTATCGCGGACAGGAATAAAATGATGCAGAAAAAAAAAATCTTTTTTATTTCGTAGATCGAAAATATTCGTAAAATGTTTGATTCTGAACCGCCTCTATAGAATTGGCCGGTCATTGAAAATATAATAATAAATAACTTATGTGAGTGTTACGATGTAGGGCAATATCGGAACAGGCTTCCTAAAAAAACAGCCATATAAGCTTTGAGTTGATCTGTTCTAACTGACGACACGCATACATCAGTTATCGCGAAACTCGACCATTATTTAGGGAGCTCAACGACCCGTCGCACGACGATATTACATAACATAACATAATTAACTCATTATATTATCCCACGGCTGGGCACGGGTCTCCTCTCAGAATGAGAGGGATTTGACTATAGTCCACCACGCTGGCCTATCTTTCAGGCATGCAGGTTTCCTCACGATTTTTATTTATTTATTTAAAACACATTAAAAAGTACATGGATTTCGGTGGTTTCTACACTAAGCTCAGGGCTTGTATCGCAGATACCAATATATCTTCACTGTCAATGTTTAACACTGTTGTACATTGGACTCCGTAACATGGGTCTGTTTATGAAACTGAAGGTTAAAATTGTGTGTAGATTCTTTTTAATAATTAATTAGGTACAATTATATTATTTAGTCGGTGACTGTATGTGTATGATGAAAGTGTGTCGCGCGCGCGCGCGCTCGCTACCGTGTGTGGGTGTGTGTGTGTGTGTGTGTGTGTGTTTTCATGTCAGCTAAGAGTTAAAAGAATGTTCTCCGTATGTTGATATGAAAGATTCATCAATCAGGTTGTTTTCATTCACCGTTTAAGCGCGTGATAATTTAACTATTTAATACACACATGACTTCGAAAAGTCAGAGGTTCGAGGCCTTGGGTTCGAACTCGAGACATTTGACTTGGCAGTACAACGGTCATACCACTAGGCTATCACTGCTTAGATAACACGACGAAATGGGAAGCAAGATATTTATATATTCAGCAAGATTTTTGCATACTTGGTAAAGGTCACTGGGCGTTGTTGGATGCAGGCGGCATATACCTATCTAACCGGTACTCGTGGATGGATGTGCGATTGGATTTCTGACTGCTGATAATAATGACTGACGACTATTACAAACAATGCTAGTCACATATATATTAAAAAAAATATATATAAAAATATAAATATAAAATATTAATGGATTAGACGCTGCAAAATAGGTAGTATTCCCAACTTTAGATTTGCCGCAGCAAGCACAGCTTAATCTTGCTGTGCGATTGTATAATTGAGATAGCCCCTTAACTGCTACAGCAAAATCAACTGGTTACGACCATGACGCCTGAAATAAAATGCTTAAGAACTGAATAATCTCATATTTATTTTCTTACACATCCAATAATACCCACGACTATTGAAACCACGACCAGTCTAGACTTCAGCACACAATTTAAGGACTGGATTAGAACCTAAACCTAACGTATAAAAATATTTTATAATGCCATAAAACTTTCTTATTGTGCTATGATAGTTGATCGTAAGAAAATAATAATACTGCAAGAGCTACGTGGAAAAAATACGCTTACAAGAGCTATTTTTAGACAAGAAGATATTTTTGAAGTTTAAAAAAAAAACACTAACACCGACCTTATCGGTGAGATTCTGCAAAAAGGTCAGGTGCGTAGTACTCGCAACTTGCGCGCATGTATGAAGAGATGTATGAATTTTAAGGAAGCAAAAGAGTTATGCAAGAATAGTAACAAGTACCGTTCTGTTGTTCTGAAAATGGCGTGAGTGTATGTATGTACTAGAGTTCCCGTACACGACTTCACCTGCGTACTTAGGTAATTTTCATTTCTAAAATATACTGTGCCCATTGTACCTACACCATGGATGTTTCATATCATAAAATGTGTTGAGTCTAATTTATAAGGAAGAAAACAATTGTCAAAATGTCAACAGCGACACTGTGACAGCTGTACCTACATTATTAACTTGACGATGTCATCGTTTATTAAATATGTATATGTGTGTGTGTGTGTGTCAAACGCATAGTAGTGTGTGCGGACATTCATACAAACTTTCACCCCCCTTTTCACCACCTTAGGGGTTGAATTTCAAAAAATCCTTTCTTAGTGCTCGTCTACAGTGCAAAAGGAAGCAGCATGCAAACTTTCATGGATCAATAACAGAATTTGATTAAATTGTGTTTGAATTACGATTTATTTCGGTATTACGTTTGTAAGAGAAATTCGTTCCACCGGACTCTAGTTGTTAGACTTCCGACAACTACGTGTTGTATGAAAACCGGTACTGATTGCTTAACTCACTCTCCGACCCACGGAGCGGCGAAAAATACCTACTGTAGAACGGCCATGTTTTCTGAACACAGAAGTTTTTTTTTTATCGCGATAACATTGTATATGCCAGTGGCGACTTGACAGGATTACGAATGTAAATTATATGAACCAAAATTGAGTCAGTCTGTGGTAATGTGGCTTTCATTTCCTTTTTATTTTGACTTCGTACGTCCAGCTGTTACTATTTTTTGTCTTCTTTGCGTTTCCATTTCGAAGATTAAAGGATTTGTTTCATTTCATAGCATTTCCATTCATCAAGATTCTTCTTGCAGGATAAATTATTCTTTACAGAATAAAAGGAAGGAGAGGCTTTTGCTCTTTAGTGGGACGATCGAAGCTGAAAATGAGAAAGATAGCATTTATTTACTTTTTCCTAGGGTAGGTTAATTACTAGGAAGTTTGCTGATTAACTGCCTCATTAGCCTAGCGGTCCTGACCGCGACTGCTACGCTCGAGGTCCTGGGTTCGATCCCAGGTCGAGCAAAGTGTTACGAGTACATCTATGGAATTCTCAGTAACAGCTCTTAGTTAGGGATACGTGCCCGGTTAATGGTAATAGGCCCGCCCCCTATTACATGAGACCTAAAAAATACCGGCGAACTGTGTACACTAGTACGCCTCTGCCTAACCCTTCGGGAAATACAAGCGTGATGGTATGTTAATTCCTAGTTTATATGTACATAATATATTGATTTAATAAAAAATACACTATTTTATCCTCACTGAGGTCTAAAAATGACAACGCGAGTGTGGTACCCTACTACTGTTACTGAAGTTTATTACGTATCGACTGACTAGGACATAGAACTCCTTTCCTTTTTTCTTCAAATTAAACAAATTAACAAAGTTCCTCGCCTCTTAATTGTTGGAAATTCTTCCGAGATAACTCACCGCTTTGCAACATGGCGACACTCGACCAAAGTTGAGAGGGCATTGAACTCTCTGGAATTTCAATTTAACTATTTACATGTACTCGGAGATAGAACGAGGAGCTGTGTGGGATTTTCTCGAGACGCGTCGCTTGGTATCGCATCGCGAAGCGTTCAGCTTGTGACAGCTTTAAAGCTGCTCTTCGTAATAAGATCTTGAGAAATGCACCTTATTATGTGTAAACGGAGATTCGATATTTTTGGATCGATTATAAGTATTTTAGAGTTGGTGAATTTCTTGGCCTTTTTAGAATGTGTATATATGGGGGTATAATAAAAATCTTTTTTTTTTCACTAACAACACTAACTTAAAATGTCTCGTTAGTAGCTGGTGGTTTTCTCGGTGGTAAGACCTCTTGGGGTCTAGATGGCTGGTGACCACCCTTACGTCGGAGTCTATTTTAAAGCACCTTAGTGTGTGTTTCGACTTCTGCACGTAAGAGCCAGTTCCCCCTCGGTTGCTGTGGTTCTGGCAGTCTGCAGTCCGTAGGGGCTCTTAAAGATTGGCAACGCATCAGCAACTCCTCTGGTGCTGCAGGTGTCCATGGGCGACGATGACTACTTACCACCAGTTGGCTCGTAAGCTCTTTGCCGACTTAATCCATAAAAAAATAGTATTCTATAACCGAAAAAAAATCGGCCAAAATAGTATAATATGATCAAAACATCAAATGATGGACTGCCTTTTTGATCTACTGGCCATAAACGTGAGAGCTCAACATGAGGTCCTATGTTTGCTTCCGAGATCGAACAAACAACCAGAACGAACCAGGGGTTTGCTTCTGAAACCAGTTTCGGTTCTTTTCCTATAAAACGGTATCCGAATCATTCAATTGATTAGGTAATATTAAAATCTGAATGGTATTAAGAAATAATTAAAAGAGGTAACAAGTTTGTTACCATATTATTGTACCTACGTTAAATCTCAACGGTAATCTAAAAGATATAATTCCATGGTTTAAATGTCCATTCTAAAAGTCCTGCAAGCAATTATCTCGTCGTTTGAAATAACACCTAAATCGTGCTAACCCCGGGTTACCGGCAAATGACAGCGAACCAACCCTCAGATTACAACTAAACTACTTTGAATGGAGGTCCAACTACGCAATTAGTACCCATGTCGGATATGTATTAGGTAAAACTTAATTATAACGAGTGGGTCTGCATAATTTGTATTAAATTGGGGTCCATTTTTGATCTATCTTATGACTGGAGGGTTAAAATGGCACTTTTGATGAATATTATATTTTATTTTTACTGCACCAGAAGGATGTAGGTATGTATCTATCTGTTATATTATAAATATATCTATGTGTCTATGTGTATCTATGTATTTATTTATAAAAACAATCGGTCTTCCGAGTTCAATTTAAGATGAAGTCTTCACTTGCATGAAATTGGTCATCTTGTTTCAATCATTTTTGGCAGTCGGGTCTATTGATTTTTAAATTAATTTATTTTATGATCTCCAACAAAGAATACACCTTACATGATAGGTAATAGTTACCTACAATTAAGTTTTAGGCAATGTGCCTCTTTAATAACAATAAGAAAGATGACATCATACGAAATGAGATCAATTATATTATATTAATAAAATCATATTCAATAAAGAACATTATTTAAACGGTGTATAATTGAGTTGAAATGTAACATTTAAATCTTACTATAGAATTATGATTCAGTAAACGTAGCGTAGGACGCCCTCTGGCGAGATGGAGTGATGATTTGCGAAAGGTTGCTGGTGGAAGAGGCGACAAGCTGAGGACAGGGTGAAATGGCGCAAATTCAGGGAGGCTTACGTCCAGCAGTAGACTGCTATAGCCTGATGATGAAGATTATTATATAATTATTTATATATCATTTATTTTCAGGCATCTATGGCCCAGAGATATATACCTTACAAGCTAACATATATAAAATATATACAAAATAGTGTTAGTAGATAGGGCTTAAGACTATGTTAGTAGCATTTCACTTTGCACTTATTGTCTTTGTGCTGTCCTGTGGCACGTGTCCGCGGAAGCGGCGGAACACCACGTCCTGCGGACAAAAGTCATCTTCCATAACGAGGGGCAGAAAGCAATTTGGTACTCGCACAACGCACCATTATGAAAGACGTCTATGTCTTCCAAGGAGTCTGGAATCGCTACAATGTAGCGATGCCAGACTCCTTGGAAGACAGTTGGGACATCCTAACAATTGTAATAATTGAAATATGACTCAGAAAACACACCTACATAATTACGAAATTCGTATTTAAGTAACCAACTATTCCTATATATCACCGCTGTTACGCATGGCAGCATGTCTCCTTTGCTACCAGCCCAACTATTCCTCCTTAATTCATAACGGTGATAGCTAGTACTAATCTATACTTATAATAAATCTGTAGAGAGGTCAATTCTGTACATGAAATATATTTCCAAAATAACTATCAGCGGGTGATTAGTGATCGATACTGACGCCAAAAATGCAATCAGTAAAATTTTTGTCTGTCTGTCTGTCTGTCTGTACCTATGTTCGTTATAGAAACAAAAACCACTCGACGGATTTCAACGAAACTTGGTACAATTGTTCTTCATACTCCTGGGCAGGTTATAGTATATATAGTTTTCATCACTCTACGATCAATAGGAGCAGAGCAGTGAAGGGAAATATTGAGAAAATTAGTGATTCATGAGAAAGGTTTCAAGCTATAAAACATTACGCTACAACCCTTAGGAACGGGGCAACGCAGGTGAAACCGCGGGCGAAGAACTAGGGAACAAAGTAACTATTCCACGCGGACGAAGTCGCTGGCAAAAGCTAGTATTAAATATAAATAAATACCTCTAAATAAATGAATATGAATTTACACATTTTTTTAAACATTATCATAGGGACAAGTCAAGTAAAGTGCGATACCAATGATCCAATATGCCATGTCGCGTCCATCCATGAGTATTTCAAGTAAAAACACATTACTCATAAATCGTCATCAAATGTTATTAAACTTTTAGCTTCTTCATAAAATATCGTAAATATCACAGCAGCTTCTAATATTAAAAAAAAATGTTTTTCTCATTCAATACCTAATACTATTTTCTAAATATAACTGATGTGAACTTTTTGAACGGTTTATATCGAGATTCAGCTGTAATTTATCGTGGCAATCAAATGCACGGGTTAAATCTAAAATATTGGCTGGCCCCCGGTCAAATAGGGCGAAACAAATAACATGTCTAGATTTTGCTCTGACGGTTGTATTTGAGATCAAAACGTTTTTTGATCAAAACGTAGAAAAAACGTGGTATATGAAAATGGTAAGACTTAACTGCCTCATTAGTTTAGCTTCGGAGTTTGGATTTGTGCCCAGTGAGAGACAATAGACACGGCGATTCCCTATAAACAAAACCTACTTGTATCTCCTTTATAGTCTTATAGTCCCATAGACTCTTTATAGTCTTATAGACTCTTCTCTTTATAGTCTTTCTGTATAGACAAATTTTACCCGTAAGCAAGCAAATTTGAAACGACTGTAGGTTTAACCAACTGCATAATATGTAAATCAAACCCATGACTCAAAAGCACATTAAGTTTTATATTTACAGGGTCGGTAACGTGGACTACGGTAACCGCTTACAATCAGGCGGGCCGTATGCTTGTTTGCCACCTTAGTGAAAAGTAAAAAGAAAAAAAAATCTAAAAAAAAAAGAAAGAAAAGTCAATCGCACTACTGAATGGCCCAACTTTGTGCTCTACTCGATTAATATCATCAGATTCGTACTATCAAATAAACTGAACAAATATTATACCAAATATGACTTACTGGCAAAAAATCCTTTCAATGGCGAAGGAATTTACCATAAAGCTTTATTGGCTCCATCCATATCGAATGAAAGCCTCCTTGTAATTGCGACACAAAATGAAATCCACAAACAGATTCAAATACCTACTGATTCCTTTTATCTTCTAATTTCAAATCCATCTGGAGACCCATTCCATTGGTCATTACGTTTGTAAATGAAAACATGTTCTATTTATAAAACTCAGTCGAGTGAACTGTTGTGTATCAACTCTAGATATTGAATTGTTTTTGAACAGTCTCGTCATTAAGACAACAATGTATATATAGGAGCAATCGAAGCTGAATTTTTCCTTGCAATTTTGAACCAGGGAACAAAAATAGGGCAGTCTCTAAAGAGCATTGCGCAATCCGAATGCGCGATAATCATGCAAAGCGAGAAGTTTAAAATGTTTAAACTAATCGAGTATAGTAAACCCTTGTAATCCCATATACACATAGATAGGTACTATAATTATTAATTCAATTGTAGTAATTATTTGATAAAAGGTTTTATCTTATATTATGTGTATAGTTTTCAGGGTATAACCAAAAGGCTATTTAAGTAAATTCACATAAAAAGGGTTATTGTACAAAATAATATATAGAAATCATTATCATACCGGCAAACTGTGGGTTTACATAAATACGCCTCTGTCTAACCTTCGGTGAAATATAAGCGTGATGGTACGTTATTGTTAAGGAAAGTGCCTAATCCGACAATTGTACGACCACAGCGTAGTCATTTGCCTACAACTTCAGAGAAGCATATCGTCGGAACTGCCCCCATATTCTGTAAGTCTGACAATTGATATTCCAATAAATCTTGCTATTCCGTTTCCTCTTATAAAAAATACATAAGAGTTTCGGAAGTCGGTGGCGAAAACAAAATATCAAACCAAATCGAAGCTACCGACTTCCGAAACTCTTGTGCAACTTACATTATTTGTTAAAAGTTAATCATTTCAACATTTTAAGTCACTAGAAATTTTTTGCGTATCTAGACGATGTCATAATTTCTTCCGTCAGTATTGCCATTTTATTCTAAATTTTGTGCTCAGATCTTCACCAAATTTGAACCTTGGGAGTATATTCTTACTTATAAAAAAAGAATAATTGAAATCGGTCCACAACTGACGAAATAACGGTGCACATAGGTAGAAAAAAAAATACAGACGAACATAGACCCTTCTCATTTTTGTAAAGTCGGTAAAAATAGGGCAGTATGTTTGTTTATCATTTCAACTGTTAGATTTTTGATACGAAATAACCCCACAGTAAGTAGGGATTTATGTCAAATTGACATAAAGTTCGATTTGACATCACATCTACATCTTTTTTAATAATATCTATTAGAATTAGTAGGCCGAAAAAATAAATTAAAAGTTGCCTTCAATATTATATTGAAATCAAATATCATATAAACAGCTTATCAAATAAGTATACAAAACCCTATACATTTATGTATATAAAGAGAAAATGTAATAAATTGATCAAATGTAGCAAAAAACCGTTATCAACAGAGATACAGCGATTGAAAGAAACGATATTGGAAGACAAAAATGTGAATGGAAATTGTCAGTAGCGTGAAATTCCATTCAAGATGGCCGCCGCTTCTATTGACAGGATCAAGTTGGTCCTTCAAACGTTCAGATAAAAAAATATCCTGTGATGGAATTACGTCTTAAATTCTTTTGGAATTAAATTATCAATTCGTGTTGGTCGTATATTTTTTTTGGTTAGATAACATTGGAGCAGTGATACCCTAGTGATATGATCATTGACTCTAAAAAAATAGATACATATATATATTATAATGTGTTAAGAAATCTCTGTCCGTCCCGTGAAGGTATTGATAGGTATCAAAATCCGGTTCTATTTATACAAGTAATTACTTTCACATTAAGAGAAAAAAATCACTGAAAAAAAAAAGGAAACTGAAATGGCAATACTTAGGTGGTAGCGACACTGTCACTGGATGCCAAACATACCAAGGTCGATGATGGTTTATCACATTTTAAGAATTTACTGGATATTATTAATTAAGGTAATTGCGGTAATTTGGGGACAACAATCGTAAATTTTAAACTGCATTAAATTGTTTACTATCGTGAATATATTTAATGTTTCTTATTTTATTTGGTAATGTCATTGATATACTTATATGCCGCTGTCGGATCGGACAGTTTTTTTAATACAGTGTATTTTAGGGTTAAGTCTACAACACAAGGTAGGTATTTTTCCTATTTCTGTGAACTTTATTAGTTCCATTGTGCATTCATAACATAAAAATATAACATACCATCTGTATTCCCCGAAGGGTTCAGCAGACATTATGTGTACCCATAGTTCACTGGTATGTTTAGATCCCATGTTATAGGGGGTGAACCTATTGAAATAAACCGAACAAAAAGTCAGATCCCGAGCTGCTACAAAGAATTTAATGGAAAAACGCAATAAAACTTTGTTCGACCTGGGAATCGAACAAAGAACCTCTAACGTAGTAGTCTCGCTTAGGACCACTAGACTAATAAAGCAGCTACATGAGCTGTGCATTCACACATTCTAAAACATTAACAATGGGTAGCTACATAAAAATTAACCCTTACCAACCCCTTAACATAACCAACGCCAAAATTGAGCCATAAAAAGTTCGATGTCCGTAAGCTTGACCTTCATCGTTGACCTTCCGCCCTTGGAGAACGGGTGGCCACTCAGAGACTGAGCTTGGGGCTATGTCATTACAATATTGTCAGCCATGCAGCGACGATTGTTCTGATGGCCCGATATCCTTCGACCTCCTTTTGTCTTTCTTATTACAAAAGAGGTTGAATATGTCTTGGATAATTTATTTTGCGGTGGAACATGGAAATAATGACAGTAAAAATATTATGTGCAAATGCAATGCTACAATGCAATGACATTATATAGTGCAATGACTTATATTATAATGTAGGTAAATCGTTTGTTGTCTGTAGAAGTTATTGTAATGCACCAAACACTTTTTTTGTATTTTCAAACTCAAATAGCAGCGAGAGGGTTAATTGTGGACGTTAGTTGTAGCAGTAAAAAATGTTCAGGTTATAGTATACTAGGAAAATATTTTTTTCTTTCTGGCACGTTAATTTTGGGGTACCGTCTAACATTTACGAAATACCATAAAGTGTTAATAAAAGATATAAAATTGCTACTGATCTGTGACAGCAGTATTGCCAGTTCAGTAATGGCCATACCAAAAACAAACAGTTTATTGTCGCTATATTCTTCATAAACATAAAAAGGAAAGTAAAACTCAATTTTACGGTTTACACTACAACGTATCAATAATTTAAAATGTTTTTATTGGCTGCCACAAGGAAGTGTGCCAAGAAACGTACTACAAACAAAACGATTTAGCTCTTTTATAGCCTTTTCAGAACATTATGGTGTTTAAAACAGCGGAATCTTGTATTAGTCTTCTTTATACACCAATATCTTTAAACTTAGAATAAGTCCTTTTTTTTCAAAATAGTCCCGATTTAATATTGCATGAATGTATTAGTAGGTAAAGTAAACATCCAATTTAAAGTAATTTGTTTATTAAATTTAAAATTCCCCTGCAACATCAAGTCATGGTAACCATTTTCTCACAGTATCATTGAAATAACAGGATACCAAATTTTAAATCGATCAGACCCGTGGAAGTTGTTTACGTCCCGTCATGAACTAGTAAAGAGCTCATAATCTTCAAAAGGCTGGCCAGATTTTCTTAAAACATAGCTAAGAACATTCTCGATCAAGTCACCTTTAAAACTAAGAAAACGGAATAAAAACGATCCGTTCGCTTGGGAGCTATGATGCAACAGATACAGACCCTTTGGATTTGGGGGTTAAAAGGACAATTTTTATAAATGTTATATACACTCCCGGACTCCTAAATCGAGCCACCATAATGCATAATGAGCTAGTATCGTCCATAACTTTAAAAAAATATATGAAACTTTATGATAATTCATTTATTTAAAGTTATGGACAATACAAACTCATTATGCTAGGTGGCTCGATTTAGGTGTCCGGGAGTGTATATTTATAGATCTTAGGTGTGGTTATTATACATATATGTATCTATATGGTATATGTAACACCAATTTCTATTTATAGATATGTAAGTATTTTCAGACTTTATTTGTACCCCGGATAGTTGAAATCCTCCTCCAAAATATCACTAATCTCGCAGCTCTATTTCAATAAGTCACGTCCGAAAGTTTCAATAAATTACTATATCAACTCGGATATATTTCTGCGAAACAATTTAACTTGAGCCATATTTTAAAGTGGCGTAACTGCCGTGCTTAAAAGTTGCCACTCTGGCGATATATTAACGCCTTAAGTTAGTTTCGACCGATGCATGCGGTTTGTAGAATCACTTTATTTCCTTGAGTGCACTATTTTCAGGAATTATGGTAGTCGTATTTAAGTGTGAGATAAAATTTATGGAATAAAACGAATGCGAAATTTTTAAATAATTCATCATCATGATCGGCCTGTATTCGTTCAATGCCAATGAAACAATTGAATCAAATCGATTTCCCACAGTTAAAGTTATTTTGACACATCTGCTATATTCTCACACACCCCATAGCCATATTAATTTATCGTTTACAGAAAACAAATTAAACAGTTCCATTTATGAAACACAATTCCTTAAATTATGAATAATGGATTCAAAAATAAAAAAAAACTTTTATCATTCACATCAAACTCCACAATACTCACATTGATAGAATAAAAAAGATGTAAACATCAATTATTTATTTAAAAGAGTATCTATGGAGTTTCGTGCCAGCTCTTCTCCTTAAGACCTACTATTTGGGACCGTGCATGTAGTTTTGATATTTCAAAAGTACCTGTATATGGTCTAATTGAAATATAAATTTGAGTTTGAGTTTGAAATTTGGGTTCTTATAGTAACTTGACATCACCAAATATTTTGACAGCTCAATTGTCGTAGATGAGCGACGATTTCTGCACTGACATAAAAATATAGAACACTATAACACAATTTATATGACCTTTTATCAAAATGTGGACACTTATTAAATGGTATTACTAAATAAAAAATACCATAAATAGACTGAAATAATTTTGGATTCTTCTTATTTATAAGCAAAATATAGAAAAAAACACAGTTTAAGCTAGCTGATCTTGTTTATTTTGTAACCAATATAACCAATAAAAAAAAGTGAGCCTCTGCACAAACTCTGTCGATTCGAATGGAGGGTTTTCTGCAATAAAAGGACAGTAATGGCCCAGGGCTGTTATTGAAAGTATTATCAGTATAATCTATACTATTATAAACCCGTAAAGAACCCGTGTCTTTAGGTACTTACTACAAATCGCTGAACCAATTTTTAAGTGTATCTTTGTCACGCTGCGCTGGTATATTTATACCTTTAATCTATAAAACCATACTAATATTGTAAACGGTTGTGTGTATGGATGTTTGTTACTCTTTCACGCCAGCACTGCTGGACGGATGTGAATACGATTTGACACACAGATAAAATATAGCCTGGAATAACACATAGGCTGCTTTTTATCCAGGTCGGATCCAATCCTGAAGTCTACGCAGACAATGTCGCGGGCAGAAGCTAGTATATCATAAATGTATTACCTATTTATATATAGTACCTATTTTTATATAGGATGTACCTACTTTTCTATATAAAAGTTTATTTTATTTTTTCTATTATGTAAGTTCCTTTTTTAGCCCGAAGGTTAAATAGTAGAGAATGCCTAACGGCATTAAGTCCGTTATAATATAATATAATATAATATAGACGTTTCCGACCCAATTCTTTTTATGAATTGCATTGCATTGCATTTTGTAAATATAAGTATAATATTTCAAAATACGAAACATTATAATTCCTTTACGTGGGAGAGCCGTGCTTCGGCACGAATGGGCCGGCTCGACCGGAGTGATACCACGGCCTCACAGAAAACCGGCGTTAAAAAACGCTTACGTTGTGTTTCGCCGAGTGAGTGAAGTTACCGGAGGCCCAATCCCCTTTTAAAAGGTCGGCAACGCACTCGTGACTCCTCTGGTGTTGCGGGTGTCCATGGGCAGCGGTAATCGTTTAACATCAGGCGATCCGTCTGCTCGTTTGCCCTCCTATGCCATAAAAAAAAATTCAGACCAAAAAAAAATTCAAGTCGCTTATATGTAAACTTTAAGTCACCACTTACCTCTTTCCGAGGCTATTTTTATAACTCATAAATTCTAATTTTTCTATGCAGTTTCTCTAGCTATTCTCCAAACTTGAATGGATGAAAAGCAGTTTATGTGGTTGCCAGTTGAGTTCTTGCCAGAAGGCATTCAATAGCGTTTATATACGGGTTCATATTTTCAGTTTTCCTAACTTTAGAATACTATTCATAATTTAAGGTGGTAGGTAAAACATTTTCACCTATCGCTTAGCTGAAAGATCGCTAAAACGGAAAATTACTCAATCATTCTTAAAAAAGTTAGACTTTAGATCCTTTCTTCCAATCTACCTAAACTCTCACAGCAGATGATTTGGATTTTTTTTTGCATTTGTAAATCTATAAGGATTAATTAAGGACAAAGGAACTACCTATTGTATTTACACCGGTAAACAACTTACATAACTTTGATAAACAGTTTAATCGTATTATATGCCTCACTCACTAGTACTCGTAGTACGTAGGTATCTACTCGATAGTATTACTGACGCATGATTGATTTAACTAATCCTTATTGTTTGAATGCACATTACCTACCTGGAAATAATTGTACATCAATATTTTATATTATATTATATTTTATATTAGGTATCGTCTAGTGGTACATAGGTAATACCATCAAGCCTGTATTCCACGAAGGTTTAGGCAGAGACTAATAACATTTATATTATTTAATGTACCGAAATGTAGAAGAACTTTCAAGGGGATTTGTCATGTTAATTTTTTAATACCTACCATATTTTTTTTATTTGTGGTAGGGTTACGCTTGACCGCCAGTTCACCTGATGTTAAGCGATACTGCGATCTACGATGGAGTGCACTTACCTAGATGAAACCGATTCACTCGTGATTTAAAGACACCCAGTTTATATGTATTGGGGAAGACCCTCTCGGGTAGCGCATTCCACATTTCAACGGTACGCATGATAAAACCGGATCCGCATATGGACTTTTTATCCAGGTCGGATCCAATCTTGAGGTCCACATAGACAAAATCGCGGGCAGAAGCTCCTATTGTATAAATTCAACGTATTATATCTATAAAGGAAGACTCACTCGGGAAGCGCATTATTATAAAAATATAAATTAATATACCTATTAAACAATTTAAATATTTTTTAAAGTTATTTTAGTGAAGGAAAAATTCAATAATTAGATTAAATATTTTTAGTTTTTAATTAAGTAGTAACTTATTTCATATTTGTCAAATACACCTTTTATCTTTACAACAAGCTATGAAGAAAATTAACTAAAACCTTAAATATGACTCAGCTATCGGTCGTTAACCCCTTTCCTATATATACGCGTAAAACATCAGGACATCGCCTACACGTCGACTTGACAAAGAAAAACTCTTAAAGAACAGTTCGGACCACCCTCCCCCTGCATCCTCAGTCACCCCCTACCTACCCCTGACATGTTTGGTCGTGTCATATACTCATCCCACTCGAGAGTTGTGAAGGAGCCATTTATAAAGCCATGGTCGCGTGTCAAAAACGTTGTGAACAGACTGGTTTCTGACACTTACGCGAATATTAGACATTAAAATAAAAATACTTTTTACGGATTTTATCGCGTTGTATTGATATTATTTGATTCCCGACGTTTCGGACCCTTGCTGGGTCTTACCACCCGTTATAGATTCCATAAAATCAAAATCCAAGCCCAAAACTGCAAGACCGAAGGATACGATGAGCTCGTTTTGCGTGAGTCGGATCGCCAATAATTAACAAAAATATAAGGTAGCTGTTAGTAATTGACGTCTAATTAACGTCCAACAACTTAGTCTACCCGTGACCATGGATGTTGTAAAGGATCCGAAACGTCGGGAATCAAATAATATTAATACAACGCGATAAAATCCGTAAAAAGTAGTTTTATTTTAATGTCTAATATTCGCGTAAGTGTCAGAAACCAGTCTGTTCACAACGTTTCGTTTTGGATCCTTTACAACATCCATGGTCACGGGTAGACTAAGTTATTGGACGTCTTAACGTTGTGAACAGATTTAGATTTTTAAAATGAATAAAAATCTACTGGTTTCTAACACTTACGCGCTGGCTGGCTGGCTGAGTGATTGGCTTCTGCGCCAGTTGTTATGGGGATCGACCCCGAATCGACACGGAACAAACATTTGTATGACCTACAGGTAGTTTTTCCGGGTCTGGGCGTTTATGTGTGAGAATTTGTGTTTGTAAACGCAACCATAATGCAGGAGAAAAAAAATAGCGTGGGGCCAAGTTTTCTTTAAAAAACAAAACAACAATCACTCAACTAGCCTATAATATTGTAGAAACTGTCGTTCTCGCTTCTACCTACCCCTCTGGAAAGGCGTAGGTAAGTATATTTACATATTTGTAAAATAAATGCTGAATTTGACGTTTATACCCACGATAGGTACAGGTTTATTGGTATACAATCAACACTACATCTTTTCGCTTTGTCACGACAACACGACGCCAGTTTGCACCAAGAAAAATGTTTCATAAATTCTATATACTATCTCCTCATACGAAAACGCCAACCAAAACATTTTTTTCTATGACCATGTAATAATATTACCACTCGGATAAGTTCCCTGCAGACCTCATGATAACCGCACTGACCCGGGCAAGCATCGATAAAATTGTAACCGCTACTAACGGATATTGCTGTTGACAGTCGGGCATTCCGCCATTTTACCAGGATATTTATTGAAGTACCTCGTTATATGTAACTTTGCCAGGAAATAGATCTATGAGCACATTAGTATCGTATAAATTAAATTTTGTGATTTATATTTGTCTTGAAAGTGTCTATCTATGATGAATTACAGAGTTTAATTGAGAAGGCTGAAGCTAGTTTTTTTTTAATGAATGAAAACGGTTTTTTCCAGGAATTTTTACACCGGATTTGCTGGCGACGCACCCAATGCCTGTAACCAGGAGCGACTTTAAATTAAGCAATTAGCAGTGAATTGAACCTCGCCTTGGGCGTTGCTAGTGGGGACATCTAGGGACGGCTGGATCTTGGTTAAAATGGGTTGATGAAACATCTTTACCTTTAGTATCAATTACGTTGATCGGATTAAGTATTTAATAGTAGACTAAACATGAGAACAGCGTCTCTGGAATATTTTGACAGATTATCCATCAAAATATTAAACGATACCAACTGTCAAAAATTGATGTTGTTGTTAAAATGTTATAAATTATGTGGTCAAAATGCCAAATTCGAAATTATTTATTGTTTATGGGCACTTATGAATCCAATATTGGTCCCCAAAATAAAAATCGCATTGTCCAAGACAATATTGTATATTCTTTATGATTAACGTTATAAAGCATCTTTATAAAGGCTCCTCAAGTAATCTCTTCCTCAAAATTAAACGGCGGATATTCAAAAGAGGGCCATTTGCTATTTTTTTGTTATTATTATTTCGCTTTATCGGATGAAAGGAGATTATATTTAATAAATTGGTGTTATGTTTAGATTGCCATCGTAACTTTACGGATAAGTAAATAAAACCTTTTGGATTTTACTAATTTCCGGATCCGAAACGCCCTGGCATGGTCGTGGTGAATGTAATGAATCCCATGGCCATGAATAGGGCACGGTTCCAAGTACAATGTACTTCATTGCACCAATCAAATTGATATAATTATATACTCGACTGCCTCATTAGTCTAGTGGTCCCAAGCGCGACTGCTACACTAGAGGTGCTGGGTTTGATCCATAGGTCGAGCACAGTGTTATTGGATTTTTCTATGAAATTCTCAGTAGCAGCTCGGAGTCTGGATTTGTGCCCGGTTAATGGCAATAGGCTCGCCCCCTATTGCATGGAACCTAAACATACCGGTGAACTGTGGGTGTACATTAGTACGCCTCTGCCCGTCCCTTCGGGGAATACAGGCGTGATGGTATGTTATATGTTATAATAGAAATAATTCACAACTCAAAGGACACTCGTCCCATAGCCTCATTGACCATAAAACGGCTATAACAAAGAAATTTACACAACCAACTGTCTGCTCCACCCACTTTTTACAGCCGAAGTTCGCAAATTGATCCTTGTTCTTGGGTTGTATCCAAAAGTGGGAATAAAGAATCTATGGAGCTATATGAGAATGGGGTTGAATGTCGTGACGTCATGAATCAGGGTTAATATACGATGTGAGATAAATCCATTCGTAATGACTATGTTCTTTGAAGTACCAAGACTATTGTTTAGTAAAGATTTATTTGTAGCTTTGAATTATAATCTGTCAAGCACCGAATTTGATGAAAGGAAATCATATATCATTGTTTCTTCACTACATAGCCTTTTCCCACCTACTTTGAGGTCTGCACTTTCATTTCAATAAGCTTATTCTACACGAACGCTGACTTTCATTTGCTCGCCACGACCGTTGCGCTCAGTGTCATGGGTTCCCACCCCGAGATATATTTTTGAGACCTACAGATATTTAAAGAACAAGTCGTATGTTGCTAGTTACTGTAAATATACCTACAATTAAGGGCGCGGGAGCTGTAATTTTTTTACAACTGATTAATAAAATTATCTATCAAAAATGACATAAAAATGACGGTTTTCAAACTTTTTTTAGAATCATAATTATAACAAAATTTTGAAAACCGTAAATCATAAAATGTGAAATATTATGCGGTAAAGATTGATTGCAGGTATAAATTGAATTAACTGATTTCTAACGATTAACATAATTCTTACGGTCATAAATGAAAATTATCACCCATCTACTGTCTAAAGGCCATTATTGCCACCTTACCTTGCATATTGATTATTCTGTTCACTTAAGGGTCCGGCGGAGCTTGAATTGCCCACAAAAACGTAATTCCAAAATAAATCATAATCCAGACAATATCCTATCAAATTATGTTATTATTCGGATTTGGGTACCATTAATCTAGCTTCCTACGGTACGATTTCGTCTACTACTAATTCACTGGAAATAAAAGACCGAAAAATAGTTCCAAACTTGGTAAAGTTATCAAAAATTGCATTCGCTTACATTTATTTTCAGTGAAGTATTTTGGACAAAATGGTAACGTAAGAACCTAGATTAACGGTATCCGAATCCGAATAATAACAGAATTTGATTAAATTGCGTTTGAATTACGATTTATTTCGGAATTACGTTTGTAAGAGAAATTCGCTCCGCCGGACTCTTAAATAATTTAAACTTTAAAAAACATGTTATTCCAATAAACAATTTTTCTTGTATCATCGTACTAAGAAGCAAAGCTTCCGCCCCTAAAATAAATAAATTTAACATAAATAAATTATTCTACTTTTTTTTTTCGCTCTGTTTATTTTGCATCAACGAAAATTAAGAAAATATTCAGTAGAAAATTCTGAATAAAAATACGCTGGAGGACATTGCGGTTAGATAATTCGTTTCCCGCGTATAACCCAACGTACCTACTTTAAAATAAGGGATCACGAGATCGAGAAAAGTAATTTAATTCAAAAAGTCCACAACATTAAGCCATAAAGACTTGTAATAAAAAAGTACAAGGTCCAATTCTACGACTTTAGAAGTTAGAAATATTCTGGAATGAGTTTTCTTTTTACACATTTTTATTGTATGTATGTAGGTATGTACATCATCATAACATGTAAGCATTGAATTAATGAGGTTTTATAACTTTTGAATTGGAATATAACAAATAGATTGAATAAGCAATTATGGAATGGACATTTTCGTATTATTTAATAAGATAAACGATTGTCTTAGTAATGTTTATATATCTGGATTCTCTGGATTATAATAACAGATTAACATTAGACCGAAATCTCGTATCTAAGTAATAAAATAAAATCTTTTTTTTTTAACACGGTGACCCACACTAGGATTTTCTCCTGTGTAGTGCGTTTAGAAACACAAATTCTCACATACAGAAACGCCCAGACCCGGATGAATTATCTGTACGTCATATAAATACATATTTGCTCCGTATGGGGATCGAAGCCTCAACACGCGGCGCAAATAATTAATTGATAAATAATTATAATATTTATTTGATAATAATTGATAAGTTTACTTTACTGTAATAATAATTAATATTAAGAAAATTCGGAGTAATTTATGTTCGAATGATGTTAAATTCAGTGCTGACCCTGTATTTTATTAATCATTTCGGTGGCAACTGCAATAGTAGCTGAAAAATAGAGATAGAGAGAAATCAGAGCTATACTATGTACACTCACAGATTGTCGGTGTGTATTAGGTGTCATGTAACAGAGAAAGAACAGACTTCAGAGTTTGCAAGCTTTAGAACTGCTACCAAACTTCAAGCTGTTACTGAGAATTTCAAAGAAAAACCAATAACGCTTTGCTCGACCTGGGGCACCCAGGACCTCTAGCGTAACAGTCGCGCTTGGTACAACCAGACTGGCCATGGTCAGCAGCGAGAGCGCGTGGAAAGTAGCTGCCTCCTATTGCGAGCAAGTGTGCTTGCTAAGGAGGCGGCGGAGAGGGAGAGAGAATTATCCACTACTCAGATGGACCTCCGGCCTCCATGAGCTGTGGCCTGCGGGCGGTTGACTGGGAGAGCCCATCGCCCGACCATACAGTGGCCCCAGTTGGTGGCGCGCGTGATCGGCGCGCGTGCTCTGGGTGGGATGTGGGGCGAAACCTCGTATTTTGAAAGGGTCCAGCGAACACTGGATCACAGCCTGTCAAGATCATAGCGAATATCATGAATCCCATGGCCATGACTATAGGGCAAAGAAAGGCATATACGGTTTTTTTTGGAACCACTAGACTAATGACGCACTTGTTTAAAAGATCGTGAAGTCATTATTTAAAACTCTCAACAAGAAATATTATTCATAAAATTTCGCTTTTTGAAAATTGAATTTCAAACTGATAGTGGAAAAGAATTCGTTGGTAATGAATATGAATAAGAAAATCTATGGAAATGATTTCAAAAGGATTTTCGATTGTAAATCCGCACTAGGTGTGGACAATAGTCCCATTTGAAGTGAAAAAAAGCTTGGCGTTTTGCCAAAACTGAAAATAAGTTCGAAAATTACACTAAAGTTACCGTTTAATTTTGTAAATTATAATACCTTATTTTGAATATTTGCATGTATTGAATTGAAAAAATCAGTTACAATTTTTTTAAATTTCTGGTTGTGATTTCAAAACCTACATATATGTACTTATTACGAGAATAAAATGGACAACTTTTTGAAATATTTAGATAAAAGGTTAAATTTTAATTAGGTATTATTTTAAGTTGGGGATTGGAGAGATTGGGTTAGGGATCGGCGGTTGGCCGGTTTGCCAACCCCCCATCATCATGTTTTGCAGTAGGGTCAAATTCTGTAATGAAAATTTTACGTCGGGGGCCGCACCATTTATGTCGTTGATCAAGGCTTCTAGCAAAGTATTGCTAGTCTTTAGGAAAAAATATAGTAATCAGATAATCATAATAGAATAAAATAATGAATAGAATTTCCAACCTACCTACTTCATTTTTTTTATCACGAAAAAATTCCCGGCCTCACTACAACAAAAGCAGTAAACTACGGGTAATCTCGAAATTAATTAAGTGAACTATATTACTTGCAGTTAACTCGTAACTCTTAACACCTCTATCGCTGCTGGATACCTCCTAATTGCAGGAAATGAACCAAAATTTTTATAGTCGTAAAAGTCCTTGTCGTAATAACTTGTTTCGGTTCATTGTACTCCAAAGTATTCGTAATTTGAATATTGAGGTATAAGAGTTTTTTTTTATAAAAACGTTGCCCCACACTAGGATTTTCTCCTGTATCGTGGTTGCGTTTACAAACACAAATTCTCACATACACAAACGGCCAGATCCGGTACAACTACCTGTAGATGATATCTACAAATATTTGCTCCGTGTGGGGAGCGAACCTACAACACGTTGCGCAGAAGCCGATCGCTCAACCACTACACCAATCGTGTCATCTTTAGAGCAATAATATAATTTATTTGTTGTTTTTTTCAATTATTGTCATTTTGCACACTGTTTACATGACTGCCTCATTAGTCTAGTGGTCCCAAGCGCGACTGCTACACTAGTGGTCCTGGGTTCGATCCCCAGGTCGAGCAAAGTGTTATTGGGTTTTTCTATGAAATTCTGAGTAGCAGCTCGGAGTCTGGATTTGTGCCCGGTTAATGGCAATAGGCTCGCCTCCTATTACATGGGACCTAAACATACCGGCGAACTGTGGGTGTACATTAAATACGCCTCTGCCTAACCCTTCGGGGAATACAGGCGTGATGGTATGTTATGTTATGTTTATTTTTTTGATTCTAATATTAAAATATAACAAATATATTTAAATTAGTAAGCTAATAATTGAGAACAGTGTTATACAGCTCTGTTAAACGAAATTACTTCGACCGTCAGAAATTTTCTTGTCACGAAAAAGTAATTTCGTTGATATAGAAAGAAAGAAAGTAAATGAATTTATTTTCATGGACAAGACGCACACAACATTTGTATTTGAACAAAGAAATACTTAAACTAATTGCGAAAGTAGGTATGCGTCACATCCACGCAAAACGGCCATCGCTCAGTTTATTGCTATGACGTGATTTATGTAGTTTTATTTTAGGTTTTTTCTATTCTGTCTGTTCTAGTATTATGAATGCAAAAGTAACTCTGTCTGTTCATCTATTACGTTTTCGTGTCTAAGCCACTGAACGGACTTCGATAAAATTTGTAAGGAAACAGATTGCATTTTTGCGGCTTTTGACTCAAAAAGTTGGAAAAGACTCCTTTGGGGTGCAAGGAAAACTGCGGGCAACACATTGTCGCGGTCAATGTATATGAGGCATATTCTACAGTTTATGAAGCAACAAATCGCTTCTCGGTGTCGTCTCTAGTTTAATACCTCAATGTGTATGAAAGATTTCTTTTTGTTTTAAAATGTTGCATCAACGAGTTCTTGTTTTTAGTCTCCGTCGGCGTTGGAGGGTTGATTAATATAGCTAGCGCTTGTAAAGAGGAGAAAATTACTTCATCTGAGCCAAGATTGAATCCTCTTTTAAGTGTCCGGCGGAGCTTGAATTCCCCACAAAAACGTAATACCGAAATAAATCGTAATCCAGACAATATTCTATCAAATTATGTTATTATTCGGATTTGGATACCGTTAATCTAGGTTCCTACGGTACTATTTCGTCTGCTACTACTTCATTGGAAATAAAAGACCGGAAAATCGTTCCAAACTTAGTAAGGTTATCAAAAATTGCATTCGCTTACATTTATTTCCAGTGAAGTATGATAGACAAAATGGTAGAGTAGGAACTTAGATTAACCGAATAATAACAAAATTTGATTAAATTATGTTTGAATTACGATTTATTTCGGTATTACGTTTGTAAGAGAAATTCCGTCCGCCGGACTCTTAAGTGAGAACTACCTTTTAAAATTAATTATTACTTAAAATACTTATAATTTTAGATGCTGAATTTTAGACGCATCACTAGTGTTATTTTGTCATTCATTTCCCTGTGATTGTGCATTTTTAATAACTGGTTAGTTTCAGTTTTCAACAAACTAATTGAGGCCTGTATTCAATTAATTGCATTCAATTATTATTAGCAGCAGAACTAAATTATCCGACTACGTCAGGAGCCTAATGATTTTCCATTTACATTTTGGTATTAAAACTGGGGCCAAGTAGATGATATTTTCGTTTCGTCATGTGTAAACATCACAACATGACAGAGATCTTATAATCAATTGCAAAATCACCCGTAACAGATTTTTTCTATGAAATTCTTTAATCTCGGGCTGACAGCGAGAATTTTCTGCGTAACTTGAAAATCCTTTGACTAAAACTTGTATTGATAAATCTGACCCAAAACTGTGGTTGACAACCCTATTTTTCATTTAATATCCGGTCAACAGTAACACCATGATTTTGCGATAATAGATTTATAATAATGATGTATGAAATAAAAGATAAGTATGTTTGATAAGGTTTATCTAAATATTTATCTAATTGTCTAAATAGTATAATTGTGTATATGTCTTTATTGAGTTTCGTGAAGCTAAAGTTCGTTATTTAATTGTCTCGAAATTATATGTCAACCTACCTCGTTAGTCTTGGTCCCAAGCGGAATTGCTACGCTAGAGGTCCTAGGTTCAATTTCCAGGTTGAGCGGTTTTTCTATCAACTTCTGAGTAGCAAGTTCGGAGTTTGGATTTGTGTCAATTGCAAAAGGATCGAATCCTATGACATGTGAACTAAGCAAAAATGAAGTCTGAGAATCCCTGTGGACCGCCTCTCTACTTTCTAGAGGAGACCCGTAACCAGCAGTGGAACAGTATAAAGTCGTTATGTCAAATAATTTTCAATGTTAATAGTAAAATTATGATATAAATATATTCACATAATCACAGAATATCTACGATCATAATTTTACCATTTAAATTGAAATCGATTTCTTAAAATGTCAAGATTACTTACCCTTAATAAAAATAAATGTGTTCTGATCAAAATTCGCTTACAGAAACGATTTTCATACCTCGAGAATGACATTTTACTAGCATTATCTTAAGGAGAAGTTATGCGCCCTTAACCTTGGGTGCCCTTGACTCACAATCAATTCTGTTAGCCGGGGTATGTTGCCAACAGGTTTTACGGTTTATTTTATTGCCCGGATTTGCCCGGGTCGCGGATATCCTCGAGTTTCCTTGTCGGCGACAAAAACAAGTTTTCAATAAATAAGATGGTTAAGGCTGCGTTTAAGGTTTGGTCGGATTACGATCCAATGTAAACGTATGAGAATACTAAGATGTTTGGTTTCTAAGATGTTTGGAAGCTGAAGTTCGTTTACAATTAAATAAAGAACTTTAGTTTCAACTCAAAATTATAATGTCGAACTGCCTCGTTAGTCTAGTGGTCCCAAGCGCAACTGCTACGTTGGTCCTGGGTCCGATTTCCAGGTCCAGCAAAGTGTTATTGCGTTTCCTGTGAAATTCACCGTAGCTGCTCGGAGTTTGGTATTTGTGCCCGGTTCATGGCAATAGTGAGCCTATTATATGGGACCACATACCGGCGAACTGTGGGTGTGCCTTATTAGTGCGCCTCTGCCTAAGCTTTCGGGGAATACATTCTTGGTATGTGAATTTATATTGGTTCTTAGATAAAATTGATAATAAAGTAAACCTTAACTTGGAATTTATGTCGATAAATGTAATCTATTATGATGCTAACCTTTTCCCACTATATTGGGGGTATATATCATTATTTTACATGAAGCGATTTCTATCAGACTTCTATAACAGATTGGGTAATACTACTATTCAAAGAATGAACTGGTTTTCGGGATTGACAGGCTTCCGACTATCACTAACAACTATGGTCATGCATTGATTTGATACTTACTATTTAGTAAGTTTACGGAGATTTATGCATTCTATGTTTTTTTTTTGTTTTAAAAAGTCTAAAGTCTAAGTCTCTATTGCGGGTTCATTTAATAACACAAATTTCCAAATGCACAAACACCCAGACAGAAAACAACTACCTGTATGTTATACAAACAATTGTTCAGTGTGGCGATCGAACCCATAAAAGCGCAGAAGCATAGAACCGCTCAACCACTACGCCTAACATCAAAAAAAAAAAATATCTTACCTTGTACTTTTGGAAAGCAAATTCTCCTGTCAATTTCACTTCGAAAACGGGACTTCAAGAAAAGAATACCCATTCTATGAAACACTTACGCCTTTCTGCAAGAAGAAATAAGGGTGATCGAACTTACATAAAACAATTTGAACTCGGCGTTAGCAAATAAGTGAGAAAAGGAAAACTTCTTTCATTTACTTTTACTTTTGTCCTGGATTAGGTGTCCCCGGGGTATGATTTACTGTATTAGTTTTAACAAGTAATCTATATTGTTATTTCAGTTACTGGATATGAGATCTAGAAATGCGACTAAAAGAATGTCAAAGCTGGATAAAGACAAAGAAATAAAATATTATGTTATCATTCACTTATAATGGATATAATAAATAATGAAATTGGATAGGTTCAGAACAGTAGAGAAGATAGATAAGTATAGCTGAGAAAGGAGGTCTTCTGTTAAGATAAGGATATAGCCTAATACATTTCTTTTTAAAAAGCATTGCTCCACACTAGGATTTTCTCCTGTATCGTGGGTGCTTTTACAAACATAAATTCTTGCATACACAAACGCCCAAACCCGGAACAACTGGCTGTCACAACACGTGGCGCAGAAGCCGATCGCTCAGCTGCCACGTCAAATGTGTATCTCAATAAATATTACTTTATAAATAAAAAAGTCCATAGACAATCTCACGACGCAATACCTTGACGTTTAGTTTGACTTACGACCTTCTATTTATTGTCGTTAACAAGTGACACGCACTGGCTGTATCGAGCTCGCTCGTACCGTTCATAGCAATGTAATCCTTAGCGTGCTTATGGACTTTTGAGCGTTTACTGTATATTTATATGTTTGAAGTTGGACGTGACTAATTCTAATATTATATCCGGATAGCCTGTGTGTATGTGTGTTTATTTATTTATTTAATTAGGTACACCAAGTTTACGAGTGTGTTTACGAGTTAATATAAAGTTTCAACTGTTATTAAATTTTGTTTTCATATCAAACTGTTAACGGATCAAACTATAATAAGTTAAAGTCAAAGTCAAAATTATTTATTTCAATTAGACCATTAAAAAGGTACTTTTGAAATAAGTGGGTCTTATGGAGAAGAGCCGGCAACAAACTGCATAGATACTCTTTAAAAAAAAACATTTGACAATTATGCAGTTTGATGTGTAAGATGATTTATTCAGTATAAGTAGGTGTTATATTTAGTAGTTATATAGAAAGAAAGGGATTGCCACAGCAAGTAAGAGCTGATCAGTCCTGAAAGACAGCACCCGTTCACGAGCATGACGTGTGTATCGGCGCGGTTCGACTCAACCATATTGTAGGGAATAAAACGACCCGACACACAACGCCACCATCAGCAGGACATTTAAGTGAGCATGACAAGCTTAGACCGCGGGCACAATATTCCTATAGATAAATATACTAACACAATTGTTACATCAATATCTGCACGATCCCCACACTTTACAGTAGGTATACTAATTAGGAAATTATACCATACTAGTTCAATCAATATGTACATCAAATTGTTATCATAATGTATACTCGTATATTGTATGGTATATTCAATTATATAATTATACTTACAAATGGTAATAGAAAATAAATATGAATATAATGTCATCAAATATAATATTGCCAATTGGGTATTTCAAATTGTATAGTCTACATTAAAATTATCCAAGACATCATCCTGTGGAGCTGGACCAGCAATTTGCCAAACATTTTTATCTAAAAGATAATCTTCCAATTTATAGTAAGCTTGCCTGCACAGAGTAAACTTAATATTTTTTTTTATTTTGTTTTCTGGGAATTTTAAAATGAATTCCGGAATTTTATTATAAAATCTTACACAGTATCCCATAAAAGAAGTATGGACTTTAGCGAGACGAAACTGCGACTGCATTAGTTTTGATTTATGTCTCGTATTATAACTATGCAGTTCACATTTTTTTGAATAAAGGTGTAGATTTTTTCTTACGTACATAATATTCTCATAGATGTACTGAGAAGGTACTGTCAATATATTTATTTCTTTGAAGAGTTCTCTAAGTGAATCGCGACTACGTAGGTTGTAAATGGCCCTAACAGCTCTTTTCTGCAGTATAAAAATAGATTTTATATCTGCAGCGCGGCCCCATAGCAATATTCCGTAAGACATAATGCTATGAAAGTAGCTAAAGTATACTAGTCTTGCGGTGGCTTCATCTGTAAGTCGTCTGATTTTTCGAACCGCATAAGCAGCCGAACTCAGGCGCCCTGCTAAAGTCCTAATGTGCGGCCCCCATTGTAGCTTTGAATCTATCTTTATTCCTAGGAAAACCGTGTGGTCGACAAATTCCAGCTTATCATTATTTAGTATGATGTCACAATCTACACACTTTACATTGGGTAGAGCAAACTTTATACATTTAGTTTTCTGCCCATTTAATACTAAATTATTAACTGTGAACCACTCAAATGTAAATCTTATAAATTTTTAAAAGAAAACATTTGATGAAAGTAAGCACTTCATAAACTGAAAGAATTATCTGTAACTAAAGAGTCGAGTAAACGTTTCAGTTCTACTATCTTTATTAGTCTTACTAACGATAAGCTAAATTATGTACTTCAATGTTTTCATATAAATCTTTAGGCTCTCGAGTACCTTTATCATGGTACAATTCAGAATACTTTTTATAAGAACGAATAACATAGTAACATATTTTATGCCTTATTTTTTTCAGGTAATAAGGTCTATAATTCTTGAAGGATTATGAAGTTTTTTTTCTATCAGGCGTAAGTTCAGTCCAGCAAATGATAACCACTTTTATAACCAAAAATACCACCACGCCGGTTTTCCCCGAAGGCTTAGGAAGAGGTGTACTTATTTACACCCGCAGTTTGCCGGTATGTTTAAGTTCCATGTAATAGGGGGCGATCCTATTGCCATTAACCGGACACAAATCAAACATCGAACAGCTAAAATACAATAATACTTTCCTCGACCTGAGAATCGAATATAGGACTTCTAACGTAGCAGTCGCGTTTCAGACTACTACCCTACTCTATGAGATAGAAAGAAAGAAAGAAAGAAAAAAATACATTTATTTTGTTCTCACAACATAACAGTAGATACACATAACTGTCGAAATTTATAATAAAAATAAAAAAACTTGTATGGAGCTTTTGTTAAATTTTAATATTACTTCTATAGAGCTTATATCAAATTTGACATTACTTCTATGGAGCATAAGTTAAATTTAACATTACTTCTATGGAGCCTTTGTCAAATTTGACATTACTTCTATGGAGCTTATGTTAATTTTAACATTACTTGTATGGAGCTTTTGTCAAATTTAACATTACTTCTATGGAGCTTATGTTAATTTTAACATTACTTGTATGGAGCTTTTGTCAAATTTAACATTACTTCTATGGAGCTTATGTCAAATTTGATATTACTTCTATGGAGCTTATTTCAAATTTGACATTACTTCTATGAAGCTTTTGTCAAATTTTACATTGCTTCTATGGAGTTACTGCTAAATTAAACATTACTTCTATCTATGGAGCTTACGTTAAATTGGACACAAATTTTATGGAGATGTCAAATTTTTAATTCCGCCCACTAATCTATGCATAAGTCAGAATAACTTTCCTGGAGTCATCCTTACTTCTCAAACAAAAATGTATTAGACGAAATCATAGAAAATAAAATAACAGTCATCTATACAAATGGGGCCTGTCGCTACACAGCATTACATCCATTTCTGTGAAATGGATTTCACTAAATGACACAAAAACTAAGGGTTACATGATATATTTAGTTAGTTATGAATTATTCTGGAATAGAAAAAAAAATGGGATTAGACTAATGAAGCAGTCAATTTTATTATTAATTGACTGCCTAGTGGTCCCAAGCGCGACTGCTACGCTATAGGTCCTAGGTTCGATCCCCAGCTTGTGCAAAGTGTTATTGGGTTTTCTATGAAATTACCAGTAGCAGCTCGGAGTCTGGATTTGTGTAAGTAGTCATCGTCGCTCAAGGACACCTAATACACCAGAGGAGTTGCTGATACGTTGCCGACCCATAAGAGAAGATTTTTTTCTACTTTACTTTTTCTTCTGGCCCATTTCTTTCCACTTCTGGGCAAGGGCCTCCCTTCCCTTAGCAAATTCAAATTAGGAAGCGATACCACAAACAGAGCAATCAATCTTAAGTGAAAATGAATCGATCATTATTTTGGAAATAACCTTTGTGAGTGGAACCTCATTCTTTATGAAATAATGGATAACATCTTTTGTGTTGGCGGCAATCACGTAGCGCTACATACTTAGTGATCGATGGCTTGCTGATAACTCTTACTATTTTACTATGGTCTTTATCATGGTAATTCTTTTTTGATTGGCAACACCCTTTTTTATAGTGCGGGAGATACGCATAAATAGTTCGCTGTGGATAAGGATGCGTTGATGTTCGACTGGCATAAAACAAATCCGCGTTTGCGAGCCCACGTTCTGTGGTCGAAGCCATACATTTCGTAAATAAATTCAATACAACCACAACAGACTCGATGACTAAACATCAGGGTGTGGGGATGAAATTTTTTTAACATCATTGGTATCCAATGTCTCTAAATGATATAAGAACTAACAGATTTTGTTGAGAAAACAGTCAATAATGATTTTAACACAATAAAAAAACGTACTTGGGTCCTAGAAGACCCGCATGTTCGTTAACCCCTGTAATAAAGAAATAACATGCAAATAACAAAGCTCCGTGCTCCTTGCTTCCTAACGGTGAGCAAGGTCGCCAGAGCTCTGCGAGGAAGCGTTGTGTTGGCAGATAGGATAAGCATCTGTCAACACAACGTCTAACTGTCGGATAAGCATCAACTGTCTTCTATGCTGCCAGCCCAACTATTCCTCCTTTATTTACAGGGTCGGCAATGCGCGAGTGATACCCCTGGTGTTGCAAGCGTCCATAGGCTGCGGTAACCGTTTACCATCAGGCGGGCCGTATGCTTGTCTGTCACCTTAGTGCTATAAAAAAAACCATGCGATCACGCCTATATTTCCCAAAGGGTTTGGCAGATATGTACTGCTGTACACCCACAGTTCGCCGATATGTTTAGGTCCCATAATTATAATAGGGGACGAACCTATTGCAATTAACCGGGCACAGGTACAAACTCTGATCAATAATTTCATAGAAAAACTTAATAACACTATTTACAAAAATATATATACAAAAGTCAAACAGAAAACTAGAAAAGTTTTAATTTAATAAATATAAAATAATACATAACATAATAATATAATATAATAACAAGAAATAATAAATAATACATAACATATTTTATTCAATTAATTATCGACAATGTTATGCAATTTATTTTTATAAAACGTGTCAGACGCTATTCGTCATTCCAAGAAAGCTTATTCATTTTTCGCGAAACATTAAAATACATAAATAGTTTTCCTCAATCAGAAAGACTAATGCACTTTTCCTCTCCACTTGTAAAATAATAAAGGTATTATTTTTAACGGACTGTACGGAGATTTTGAAAATATTTTTTTTATGATTATCACCACCCTAAATTTAAGAATGTCATAAACTGAAATGATGAATTAGTAGAACTACTAGAATCCTCTTTCCAAGAACCATGGCTACAATTACTTTCCTCTTAAGTTGAAATAGTATTTATTACTTACTTTATACGTCTGTGCATGCTGCAAATGCTAGCATACACATTAGTACAATATCGTTGGTATATCATGTGTCAAAATGGCTACTTCTCTACACCATTTTAAACAGTGGTCTGAGCTTGTCATGCTCACTTAAATGTTCTGCTGATGGTAGCGTTGTGTGTCGGGTTGTTTTATTCCCTACAATATGGTTGTCGAACCACGCCGATACGCACGTCATGCTGTCTGTCGGGGCTGGTCAGCTCTTACTTGCTGTGGCAATCCCTAATTCTTTTTGTATAATTAATAAATCTTATACATTAAACTGCAGAATTCTCAGCAACTATTTGGAACAAAGTTGTAAAGCTTAATATTGTAATCAAGTTTTTTTTTAAAGAGTATCTATGGAGTTTCTTGCCGGCTCTTCTCCATACGACACAATTTTTGGAACCGTGCAAATAGTTTTTGACTTTTCAAAAGTACCTATTTAAGTGGTCTAATTGAAATAAAACATTTTAACTTTTGTTCTCCGACTTATTATAGGTAATTCATTAATATTTTTGGGCACGCACTTGTGACTCCTATGGTGTTGCGGGTGTCCATGGGCGGCGATAATCGCTTACCATCAGGGGATCCGTCTGCTCGTTTGCCCTCCTATTCCATAAAAAAAATGTATTAGGTTTTGAGAAAAGTCATAGAACAAAAGGTACTCGTTAAGGTGTAGAGAAGTAGCCCTTACGCGTTTTACGATTGATTACCAATAACCCTGTATATAGTTCGAAAAAGGCTAGGATCCTACTAAGTCCCACTGCTGGGCACGTGTCTCCTCTCACAGATAGAGAAGTTAGGCTATAGTTCACCACCCTAGCCTATCTAGAAGCACTCGAAGTAATTTTATTATTATACTTCCTCGACAGCAGTATACTTCGTTACTGCAAGAACGAATGTACCAAATAGTTTTGCAGTTGTAGATTTTATTATAAAAATTCAGAGTTAAGACAAATGTGGTCCTAAATATTTCGCATTCGTGAATATTGTCCTTACTAATTTCGATGATTATGCACAAAAATACTTATTTATACCTACGCACGGTCATTTTGAACGTCTTTTACAAAAGATAATCCCACTAGAAATAATCTGAAACATTATATTGTATAGAATCAAAGTGAGTCAAACAAACCGCTCCATTCACGTAGAATTGATATCGGAACGTCGAACGCCCGACACAGATGTGTTGCCTAACAAACAAACGAGCATCGCAAATACATTACGCGAATGTCCAGAAAGCAAATACGTGACGTCACGGTACTCGAAACATGAAAATATGGCACAGACAGAAAGAAAATGGCAGGAGATACTCTCTCAAGTGTAGAGGGAAGTAATCGTAGCCGTCGTTGTGGGAAAGAAAATTCTAGTAGCTTTATTAAATTTGTCATGCATAATTGCAGAGGCTATTTATAATAAACAAAATAAAATTAACATGTAATAAAATAAACTGAATAAAACTGTTTAATGTGTAGTGGTCGTAAATGTGACTGCTACGCTAGAGGTCCTTGGTTTGATTCCCAGATCAAGCAAAGTGATAATGGGTTTTTATATGAAGTTCTCTGTAGTAACTCGGAATTTCGATTTATGCTCGGTTAATAGCAATAGCAAGTCTTTTGTCATAATTATATTATATGGGACCTAAACATACCGGCTGTGGGTGTACATTAATACACCTCTGCCTAACCCTTCGGGCAATACAGGCGTGATAATAATAAAATAATTATGAAAATAATAAAAATAAAAGCGAAAGAAAATTCTTGTAGAGATCCAATATAAAAGTGGTTGGTCGTGGTTTTAAAATTTATCGAACATTTAGTCTGAAGGGCATTATTTCCCACTAACAATAACAAGAAAGAAAAAGGACAAACGTTTGTGACACAAGAAACAGAACACACAACACTACAATAGGCACGAAATAAGGCCACAATATTAAATACAATGGCTGGCTCGGACACAATATGTCTTGGTGTTTCCAATGGATAGACACACACATATCAGCTTTATATATATTAGCTTTTGTCCTCTGCTTCGTTCATGCGGATTAATATTATTATAATCGCAAAATCATATTTCCAACACCTGTTGGAAATATTAAATTGAATAATTAACTAAGAAAAATATAAAATCACATATAAACTATATTTTAAATAAGGCAAAGAAAGAATAAATACTATACGAGTATATAATTAAATAACACAACATACCATCACTTACTGTACACCCACAGATCCCCGGTATGTTTAGGTCCCATGTTATAGGGGGCGAGCCTATAGCCATTCACCGGGCACAAATCCAGACTCCAAGCTGCTACTGAGAATTTCATAGAAAAATCCAATAACACTGTGCTCGACCTATGGATCAAACCCAGGACCTCTAGTGCAGCAGTCGCGCTTGGGACCACTAGACTAATGAGGCAGTCGAGTATATAATTATATCAATTTGATTGGTGCAATGAAGTACATTGTACTTGGAACCGGGCGTGTGTATGACAAGATATATGAACGTGATCGTAACTCAAGGCAAGCACAAATCAAGACATGCAAGACTCGTAGCAAATTTAATAGACCACACTAACAACCCGCATATAGGAAGATGTATGTATGTGTGATGTAAAGATAGAGGGTAAGAGAGTAGAACAGGTGAATGAGTTTGTTTATTTGGGAAGTGTGTTTACTAGGGATGGTAAGATTGATGCAGATGTGGAAAGGAGAGTAAATGCAGGAATTAAAGTGAATGGTGCTATGCATGCAGTTGTGGCTAATCAGTTGGTATCAAAAAAGGCACGGTTGGCTATCCTCGCTCGCTTGGGTTGGTTGCCCTCGAACGATATACGCCAATCTTATTCGCGAAATCCTTCAAAAAGGTCAGGTGCGTAGCACTCACTACCGGCGAGTATGTATGAGAAGATGTATGAATGTGGAAGAAGCAAAAGAGTATGCAAGAATCCTAGCAAGTGGCGGTCTATAGTGTTTGCCTACCCCTGTGGAAGAAAGGCGTCAGTGTATGTATGTAACAACCTGCAGTTCATTCCAGTGAACTCACCCTAAATATGACACATACATCGACATAGTTACATCATCATCAAAGGTAGATATTAACCGGGCAGAAATCAAAATTTATTTTGTTTGCTTATTGTCATTAAGCAGGCAAAAACCTAAACTCCGAACTGCTAGTCTGCTACTGAGAATGACATAGAAGAATTCAATAGCACTGCTGCAGAATCGAACTCAGGACCACTAAACTAACAAAATAATTTTAAATATTTGAAAACTATGTTTTACCTTAATTATTTTATTATTATTATTCATTTATATCAGACCAAATTATCCATAATCCTGTTAATAATACTTAGGACTATGATAGTAATGACGTTTACACAATAACACAAACTAATTGCACTGTCTTCTTGACATATAATTTTATACAATGCCACATTATTGGGCAGTCAATTCTGCCGGCTGCTGTTGCTGCTTCCGTGGTCACGTCTGAGTAATAATGAGATCTTTCTACTGATAGCATGAAAGCCACACGAGCATCGACAAACATGCCCGATGCATTACAGTAGGACTGCCTCATTAGTCTAGTGGTCCCAAGCGCGACTGCTACACTAGAGGTCCTGGGTTCGATCCCAAGGTCAACCAAAGTGTTATTTGGGTTATGAAATTCTCAGTAGCAGCTCGGAGTCTGGATTTGTGCCCAGTTAATGGCTATAGGTTCGCCCCCTATAACATGGGACCTAAACATACCGGCGAACTGTGGGTGTACATTAAGTACGCCTCTGCCTAACCTTCGGGGAATAAAGGCGTGATGGTATGTTATGTTATGTATATAACATATATATATGCATTACAGTGCCTCGACAGCGGCATCATCCCGTCAAGCAAATATTACAAAACAAATAGGAAATTTAGGCATTGTTTTCGAGCTTCCAGACTCAATGTGACTATATAAATTAATGAAACTATCTCTCTCAACATGAATCACCAGAAAAATATCCACGACATAAATATAGGGTGACATAAAGAATCTTTATGGTGATTTAACACAAGTTTTGGATTTATTATCTTCATACAATTTGCGTAACCATAGCTTTGTTTACTTCTGACAGTTTTTCCGCTACATATACCAGGGTACATTTGAACTTTTCGCTTTTACATGAAACTAGTTGTAACCGCGGATTCGCTCGTTGACTGTTGTATTTTTTTTATATGTATTTCGGATGAAATGTAATCAATTTAGTCTTTAATTTAACTAATTAAAGACAGAACAGACCTATAGGCTAATTAAGAACTATTTAATTAGCCTATAGGTCTTGGGTTCGATTCCCAAGCCGAGCAAAGTGTTATTAGGTTTTTCTTTAAAATTCTCAGTAGCAGCTCAGAGTTCGGAATTTGTGCCCGGTTAATGACAATAGTCTCGCCCCCTGTTACATGGGACCTAAACTAACTGTGGGTGCATGGAATCTAGACATACCGGTGAACTGCGGGTGTACATTAGTACACCTCTGCCTAACCCTTCTGGAAATACAGGGGTGATAGTATTTCATGTTAAAGAATAGTGTATCTAGAGGGAAGTTACAATTGTTTTTCGGTTTTATCTGCTAACTATTCTTTAACAGATAAATTAAAATTGAAATCTATATGCAAGTAAATACAATTATTTATACACGTTAGTAGATTTTTGAAAGTTTTAGTGATGATGTTAACCTTTTTAATGTTGAAAAGATTGAAAAAAAGAAGAATACATTCCGCCAACAATTCACCTAACTTGACCAGCTCGACTCGACCAGTCCTAAGGGTCGTAACTTGATCTTAAATTGCCTATAACTTTTCTTCGGACATTGGTGAAAACCATATGAAAATCCGTTCTGATGTTTTCTGATTTATCGCGTTCAGATACAGAGACAGACAGACGTGACTTTGTTTTTATGTAGTTATTTATCTACTGGCCGTTAAGTAGGTTTAATCCCCAGGTCGAGTAAAGTGTTATTAGGTTTTTCTATGAAATTCTCAGTAGCAGCTAGGGGTTTTATCTCGAACTTGCCCTCTATTCCATGGGTCCTAAAATGTTATTGGCGGATTGGGGGTGTACATCAGTACTGCCTATAACTGTTTGAGAATACAGGCGTAATGGTCCGATATGTGATAATATTGGTTACTGACACTTATGCGAAAATTAGACATTGAAATAAAACTACTTTTATTTGATATAGATTTTTTTTAAAACGTTGCCCCACACTAAGTTTTTCTCCTGTATCGTTGGTGCTTTTACAGACAAAAATTCTCACATACACAAACGCCCTGACCCGGAACAACTACCCACCTGTAGATCATACAATTTTCTTTTTATTCTTGATCGGATTACGCTTGACCGCCAGTTCGCCTGATGTTAAGCAACACTGTGATCTACGATGGAGCGCACTTGCCTGGAAGTATTAAATATTTGCTCCGTGTGGGGATCGAACTACTATTATATTATCTGTGACGTGGCCCAGAAGCCAATCGCTCAGCTGCTACGTGAAACGTGTTATCATAGATATTATTTAATTCCCGATGTTTTGGATCCTTTACAGCATCGATGGTCACGGATAGACTCAAGTATCCGAAACGTCGGGAATTCAATAATATCAATTACATTTTTTTACGTGGGAGAGCCATGCTTCGGCACGAATGGGCCGGCTCGACTGGAGTGATATCACGGCCTCACAGAAATCTGGGGTTAAACAACGCTTACGTTGTGTTTCGAGTGAGTGAGGTTACCGGAGGCCCAATCCCCTTTTAAAAGGTCGGCAACGCACTTGTGACTCCTCTGGTGTTGCAGGTGTCCATGGGCGGCGGTTATCGCTTACCATCAGGCGATCCGTCTGCTCGTTTGCCCTCCTATCCCATAAAAAAAAATCAATGTAACGCAATAACATCCGTTAAAAGTAATATTATCTTTACCTATATGTTATATTTTAATTCCAGTTTTCGGACTAAGAAAGCAATAAATAATTATAATGAAGCAGAATAATTCAATGGGCATAATTCATAAATATTACATTGTGTCCCTACATTTCCCCCATTTAACGTTATATTACGAGTGTGGATCTGTTAACAAAAAGCGGAATATACTATTTCTTCGTTATGGTTATTCGTGGTGATAAGTTTTTATGTGGGCACGCCATTATCCGCCCTTCCCCTTGACTGGCCTTGACTTCATGTTAAATAGCGATGCGTGCGATATCGGGACAGGATGTTTTGGGAGCGAAGGACTCGGGTCATTGACACGAACGAGTATGAGATAGCTTGTACAGTCACGACCACCAATATATATGCCGTTGTGGTCTTTGATAGAAATACTCCCGAGATAGTCTCATAATTTGGTTAATATTTTGGCTGTGAAACTACGTCACAATATGCTGAAAACGTTTTTCTTGATAAGGTTCTCTCATAGATATATATCTAATATAAGATACCATCAAGCTTCTATTCGCCGAAAGTGCAAGCAGAGGTGTACTTACAGTTCCATGTAATATAAAGCCTATTGCTAATAACCGGGCACAAGTACTCCCGAACTGCTAGAGGAGAAATCCTAGTGAACATCCCAATAAGGCTGCTTGACCTCGGAATCGAACTCATGGCCTCACGCCATACGATCTCTATCTACTCATCTAAAAAAAGAACGGTCAAAATCTGTCCATAAAAAGCAAGAATTTAATTTAAAAATTGAGACCTTCTGAGATCACGCCTGTATTCCCCGAATGGTTCGGCAGAGGCGTATTAGTGTACCACCCACTTTTCGCTGGTATGTTTAGGTCCCGTGTAATAGGGGGCAAGCCTATTGCCATTACCAAACTTCGGAGTTTGGAATTTGTGCTGCTACTGAGAATTTCAAGGAAAAACTCAATATACAATAATAATACAAACACTTTGCTCGACCTACGAATCGAACCCAGGACCTCCAGCGTAGCAGTCGCGCTTGGGACCAATAGACTAATGTTGCAGTTGTTCTTTGAATTGCATTTAAAAATTAATTAAATATTAAATTTACTAGACGGTAAAAATAATTATGTGAATGCTTTTTTTAAGTATTACTAGAGCGTAATGGTCATGAAATATTGGTGAATATCAATCGAGCTCATTGTGGATGAATGAGTGATGCATTTCTACACGACATGAATGTTCTTTTTAGTTCTCCAAGCATAGTTTTAAATAAATTATCAAGTTTTACTCCTGATAACATCTAGAAGACTGAATTCTCTAATGTCTATGTTCCGTTTATTAAACAAAAACGCATTAATTTTGAAAACCAAAAAAGTAATACTTTTCAATAATGCCAAGTTGCATTATTGCCAAGTTAGAAATTTCAACTTGGCACAGCAACAACAACAATTTAATGAGTCATTTAGAGATGAAATGAAACTCAAACGGTTTAAAATATGTTTGCTATACTAAATGAAAATATTTACAGCTTAATATTTTAAGAAGACTTACAAAACTACAATAAGGCTGGAAGGAAATTATTTATTTTTCCTTTGACTTGACACTTGACAAAACTAATTTATCACGTCATATTTTATGAAGTAAAAATCAAACAATTTTACTAAAACAACTTTTAGTTCCAAAACTACGTTTTCTGTTTGTTGTTCCTTGAGCTGTAGTCAAAAAAAGTTTCGTTTTCGCAACAATCAATGCACCAACACTAAAAGTTGCTACAATCACACTGCGTTCCCATTTTATTGCCCAGTAGTATTGGAAACGACCAAATAATGTTTGAAAGACCGCCAAGTTTTAAGACACAACCATAAACCAAAGTTCATCTTGACAGACAATAGAATGTTTATTGCAAACGATTTTAACTTTACAGGTACGTTGACCGAGAGCTATAAAGTCAAAAGTCAAAATGTTTTATTTCAATTAGATCACTAAATAGGTACTTTTGAAAAGTCAAAACTATTTGCACGGTTCCAAAAAGCGGGTCGTATGGAGAAGAGCCGGCAAGAAACTCCATAGACACTCTTTTAAAAAAATTAAAAACTTGATTACAATATTATGTTTTACAACTTTGTTCCAACTAGTTGCTGAGAATTCTGCAGTTTGATGTATAAGATTTATTCAATATACAAAAGGAATTAGGGATTGCCACAGCAAGTAAGAGCTGACCAGCCCCGACAGACAGCACCCATTTAGCATTTTGTCGAAGACCGTCACGTCTTTTGAAATAAGGCTTGATTTCCTCCTACGCTGACATCAGACGCTGACATCGGTCGAGCGTACCGTCAGTGGCGTACCGATGGACGTCAGCGTCACTTTGCGGTGTCTCATAGAACATTGTGTTATACGTTGTTTATACGCTCGACCGACGTCAGGGCCCGTGTCGGCATAGGAGGAAATCAAGCCTAAAGGACTTTTACACAGATCAAGATTTTGATCAAAAGAACTACCTCATTAGTCGAATGGTCGTAAGCGCGATTGTTACGCTAGAAGAATCCGACAGACCAGTGTTTGGTCGGATATTCAGTTAATGGCAATAGGGTTGCCCCTATTACATGGGACTGTGAACGCTTTATTTATTTTATTGTAAACATCATGTAGCGATATGCTACATGATATTCATTATTAAAAAAAACATTTTGCTAAAAGAAATCCTGAAGCAATGCAAACTACATTAGACTATGGCTTATATTTACCTATAGCTCTGAATCATTTCATATTCACAGCCCATAGCAGATCCTCGGCAATATTTCTATGTTAATGATAAATTATGATTAGGCAAAAGCGGCCTTTTAGCCCAGCTATTACTAGTTATATTCCGAAAAAAGGATCGCTAAGAATCGATAAACGACAATAAAATAATAAAACTACCAACAAGAAGATACTATATCTCCATTCATAAATACTATTAATACCAGGATCAAGCCGTTTCAATATCGGCTAATACATTGATAAATTTCGCGAGTCCATGCATCAGTTTGATCGAATTCCCATCCAGAAAGTGGGTCAATGTGCCCAATACTATAGAAATATATTTGGATTCTGCGAGGCATTTTAATCCTATCAAAGAGATTTGAACGGAAAATAGCATAGCCTAACTGTGAGGTCAGCTATGACGTCATTGGTGAACCTTTTGCCCTTTGGCTAGTGATTTTGTAAGCTTCGGATTACTGACATCAAATGAATCCCATAAGATCGGTATGGTATGAATTGTATGTTATTATGATACAGCAATTGCTATCCCATGACCATAAGAATATATAATAAAGTACCGGAAAATTTTGGAAATCTCCGTAAAAAAATATTTAGGTGTAAACTATACACATTGCTGGTATATAAATGTTATTATTCTGTTATGGAGTTCATAACGGAACGTAAATTAAAAATGTATTGCAAACAAAATTCTTCTTCTTTTTCAATATATATGAAATCCCCATAAAGGAGTTCTTCTTAAAAAGTTTTATTATGAAAGTGTATGATATTTTTTTTTTGTAAGATTGCTTTTCAGATTGTAAGGTTCGTATCGTACAACATTAGTATTACGCGCAGAATTTGTTTTTCTATGAGAATATTAATCAAAGAGACATTGACTTGGGAGCGGCCCGTGGTTCCTATAGAGAAGAGCCGGCAAGAAATTCCATAGAAACTCTTTTAAAAAAAAAACATGATTACAATATTAAGCTTAACATCTTTGTTCCAAATAGTCGCTGAAAATTAGAAAGTAGATCCCAGGCACTCATATATAGACCCTTAAGGGATCCCTGGTTTAGAGTATTACATATATATTTATTTTATTTTTATTTTTTACATTTTATATTTACGAAGTTCGAAATGTTAAGCTTTTTATTTGGAAATTGTAATACTAGTAAATTCTATCTAAAGCTTGACAAACAAAAGGCTTAGCAACACCTGACGTAGATCAGTGAGTTGTGACTGTCATTTAATCTCCCCTGAGAAAATACGAGCCCGCATTGATGTGCCAACATCCAAATAAAACCAAACTTTGAGAATATTTGGACAAAAGATTTTGCTATGTGTTTTTTCTTCTTTTTCCTGTGAAAGTTCAACATTAATTTTCTATTGTACCTGTAATTCCTTGGAGAATTAACTAAGAGTTGTTGTCAAACCACATGATGTACTCGTACTCGTCTTATTTCTCTAGAATTCTACATAGTGGTTGCAAGCACCACAAACCATGATAACATCATCATCCAGATTTCCAGATCGTGTTGGGAAAATTTCTGAAGCAGCATGGACATACAACAGCATAGACTTCCTAACCTAATAGGACCTAAAAAACGAATAATAATACTTAATTAAACATACCATCACGCCTTTACTCCCCGAAGGGTAAGTAATTAAATTATAAACATACATACAACAAACATACAAGACAGAGGCATACTAATGTACACCCAGAGTTCGCCTGGTATGTATAGATCCCATGTAATAGGGGGCGAGCCTATTGCCATTAACCGGGCACAAATCCAGACTCCGAGCTAGTACTGGGAATTTCATAGAAAAACTCAATAACACTTTGCTCGACCAGGGGATCGAACCCAGGACCTCTCGCGTAGCAGTCGCAGTGGCAGTCTTAAGGGTCCGGCGGAGCTTGAATTGCCCACAAAAACGTAATTCCGAAATAAATCGTAATCCAGACAATATTCTATCAAATTATGTTATTATTCGGATTTGGATACCATTAATCTAGGTTCCTACGGTACGATTTCGTCTACTACTAGTTCACTGGAAATAAAAGACCGAAAAATAGTTCCAAACTTGGTAAAGTTATCAAAAATTGCATTCGCTTACATTTATTTTCAGTGAAGTATTTTGGACAAAATGGTAACGTAGGAACCTAGATTCACGGTATCCGTATCCGAATAATAACAGAATTTGATTAAATTGCGTTTGAATTACGATTTATTTTGGAATTACGTTTGTAAGAGAAATTCGCTCCGCCGGACTCTTAATTAAATTGATTCATATATTTATTTATTTTTAATCCTTCCCGTTTATAATTATATTATTTTATTAAATACTAGCTTTTGCCAGCGACTTCGTCCGCGTGGAATAGTTACTTTGTTCCCTAGTTCTTCGCCCGCGGTTTCACCTGCGTTGCCCCGTTCCTAAGGGTTGTAGCGTGATGTTTTATAGCTTGAAACCTTTCTCATGAATCACTCATTTTCCCAACATTTCCCTTCACTGCTCTGCTCCTATTGATCGTAGCGTGATGAAAAGTATACTATAACCTGCCCAGGAGTATGAAGAACAATTGTACCAAGTTTCGTTGAAATCCGTCGAGTGGTTTTTGTTTCTATAACGAACATACAGACAGACAGACAGACAGACAGACAGACAGACAGACAAAAATTTTACTGATTGCATTTTTGGCGTCAGTATCGATCACTAATCACCCGCTGATAGCTATTTTGGAAATATATTTCATGTACAGAATTGACCTCTCTACAGATTTATTATAAGTATAAATAGAAGATAGATTTTATAATCTCATAAATTAATTTGTCTTCTTATTTAATTTAATGATGTTCCTATATATTTACCCCCTTATTCATAAAAATGTAAATCGTCTTATAAACCTTCTATAGCTATAATGTGTTCTGTCTTGTTTTGACACGTGATATTCTGTAACAGGGATAAGACAAAACACCACGTTTTATATTTTTATGAATACGGGGTTCGATATTATAATGTTATTTATACCGAAATTCTACACAATAAAATCATAAATATACATCTGCTTAACCTTTTGGGAATACAAGCGTTATGATAATTTGGCTGATATACAACCTACATACCTCATTAACCCAATGATGGGTAGCGAAGGACTCCTGACTTGGCATGCCGTCGGCCAGTCTCCATTATTTATTCCTGACGCTTTACGACCACAAATTATGTCTAAATAAGCTCTGCCTCATTAGTGTAGGTAGCGGTTCCAAGCGCGGCTGCTGCGCTAGTTAGATTCCCAGGTCGAGCAAAGTGTCATTGGGTTTAGGCTCGCCCCTTTACATGGGATCTAAACATACCGAACATGCGAATTATGGGTGTACATTAGTATGCCTCTGCCTAACTCTTTGGGGAATACAGGCGTGATAGTATGTTACCTTATATGTTATCTTTCTAATGTTAATATCATTGTCTGCCAATGTTTGAACAAGGAGAGACATGAAAAATTTATGACTTCAGACTTTGTTTCATTTGTTCTACCAAGTAACGTATTAGGAACTTGAAGAAAATAATCCTGTCAAAAACGTTAATGTAAAAGACGCCAAGATTTCCGGAAAAAGATGTAAGATTTTCTTTTATGTGAGCTTAATAATATTATCTAGTCGAGGGTAGAATATTGGGTAATTTGGAGGTTACTTAGATTTTGAAGGGTGTGTTGAAAGATATTGTTTAGAAAGAGAGAAATAAAGAAATCTATTTTATTTTGCCATCGCAGCCATCTATTTTATTAATCACAAAAAAGGATTAACATAGCATACTATCACGCCTGTATTCCCCGAAGGGTTAGGCAGAGGCATACTAAGTACACCCACAGTTCAAAGTTCGCCGGTATGTTTAGGTCCCATGTAATAGTGGGCAAGCTTATTGTCATTAACCAGGCACAAATTCCAAAAACCGAGCTGCTACTGAGAATATCATATAAAAACCCAATTACACTGCTAGACATGGGAATAGAACCCAGGACTTCTAGGGTAGCAGTCGCGCTCAGGACCACTAGGCTAATGATGCACTTGAAAAAAAGGATTAAATAATAATAAAAAAAAACAGAAGGATTAAATCGTAATACGGGACCACTGCACTATTGAGGCAGAGGAACCGTAATATAACTATGACATTTTGCACTGGTTTCTGACACTTAAGCGAATATTAAACATTGAAATAAAACTACTTTTTACGGATTTTATCGCGTTGTATTGATATTATTTGATTCCCGACGTTTCGGATCCTTTACAGCATTCATGGTCACGGGTAGACTAAGTTGTTGGACGTCTTAATGTTACAATTACTGACTGCTACCTTACATTTTTGTTACGGCGATAAAATCCGTAAAAAGTAGTATTATTTTTATAACATTTTGTCAAGAGCTTATTAAAAATTTATGAATTTATTGACGTGCGCTTAATAACTTGGCGCTGCGCTACTGTGCACCCAGATATTGTTATTGCCATTGAAATTAAGGTTTCTTTTTATACGTTTCTTTTGATATACCGAATATATTACAGTGTCCATAAAATAGCCATAAACTTGGTCTCTGTTAGATTAGAATCCTGAATAACCTAATTCGAGAATTTGCAAAATGAATCGCCTAGTCCCTTAATGTGCTAATCCACATGGAGAGGATACGGACATTTCGTAAGATGAAACCTCATTGGTCTAGTGTTAGCATATTAAGCGGATGCACCATCGATATTGTTAACTTATACATAATACCAGTTAGTTGTCTACTATTTAAATTATAATCGGTAAATGTACCCACACACATATGATAATCAGAAACGATCCTTCCTTCCGTTATTTAAAATAATGGTTGAATATTTAGTGTTATATAGCTCAACAGATCATTATGTATTATTTTAAGTATTATCATCACAATTATTTATTTTAATTGATCAACCAGGCATAAAAGTATAATTAATTTGTAATTGACATAACCTAATTTCCGTTCATAGAATTGTATAAAAGGCAGGGTACTTGGCTTAAATATGGGCATTCGAGTAAAATATATCGTGTAAGGCGAAGCTCTGTTCAACTGTGTTTCCATAATCAAAAATAAAGTGATTAGATCCTATCGCAAGACTTCAATTTTTATTGTCCGTCACACTAGTGGTTAAAATAACGGGTGCTAAGTGTATAGTAGCCGGTCGGATTTTGGTCGAATTCGTGCCCGGTTGTTAACAGTAGCAGGCTCCTATTATAAGCTCCTATTATAAGGGACCGAAAAACATACCGGCGAACAGTAGGAGGTTTACACTAGAAAGAAAGAAAAATCATTTACTCAGCCCAATTCTTACTATAATTATGAACTAATAATAACTGCCTCATTAGTCTAGTGGTCTCAAGCATGACTGCTACACTAGAAGTCCTGGGTTCGATCCCCAGGTCGAGTAAACTATTATTGGGTTTTTCTATGATTTTCTCAGTAACAGCTTGGAGTTGGGATTTTTGTCCGGTTAATGGCTATAGGCCCGCCCCCTATAATATGGGATCTAAACATACCGGCAAACTGTGGGTGTACATTAAGTACGCCTTTGCCTAACCCTTCGGGGAATACAGGCGTGATGATATTATGTTATGTAAGAATATCTAAATTATGTTCCCCAGGATTGCGCTGAAACGACGCTGGTTCAGCGTATGCTAGGCGGAATGCCTGGCGCTGGTTTTCAACCAGACCGTAGTGACCCACTGATGATAAGTCAGTTCAAAACCAATGATAATACTTAAATAAACAAAATATAAAAAAAATACAGTATGTATAAATTTAATATAAATAAACAGTATAATATAAAATAACAAAATAATAGTAGCATTACTATACTTCTGCCTAGTCATTCTATTACTTATACAGGCGTGATGTCATGCTATATTCATAACATCGACCTGCCCTAGTTCCTATAAAACAAACAAACAAAACTAACAACTCGCGTGATTCTAAAAATAGCACGAGAATTTTTAACCCTATAAAATCTGCTGTGTCTAATATTATACGAATCTTACCCCATATTACGTATTGTCCTCGTGTCGGTATTGTTAAGTTAATCGCAAAAAGCTCTTAGGGTTATACCAGGCAAGGGACAGAAGAATTTGATACTCTGGTCCTTTCAAGCAGCATCTAATCGATAGGTGTTTGCATCTAAACTAGGCGTTCGTTAGGGACAGATTTTATCGCTGCATAAATTATTTTGTGCCTTAGTCTTGGGAAATTTCAGAAGTGTTTCTAACATTCCAAGTAAAAAGAGGTGTTTTAAATTTATAGCCGATGTCTGTTGAGATCTTAAATGAATTATGTTGTACGTCACGCTTTTTTCATAATTAATTTTACATTTATCTTTAGTTAAATTTAGTTATATATTTATTTTTAGTTAAATCTTTTCGTTATGAAAGCAGTTTTTCTGATAAAAAAGCAGTGATAGCCTAGAGATCTGATCATTAGACTGCCAAGGTGTAGGTTTCGAGTTCAAATCCAAGGCACGCACCTCTGACTTTTCGAAATCATGTGTGTATTAATTATCACTAATTTAAAATGGTGAAGAAAAACATCGTGCGGAAATCTGCATCCCTGAGAAATTTTTCGATATGTGTGTATGTGGATTTTGCTAACTCGCACTGGATCAGTATGGTGGACTTTAGCCCTTAGCCCAAGGGCCTTTTACTGTATTTTACTGGAAAGATGCAGGTACTAATTCTGCCAGAGATCGAATATTTCCTTTGCTTAGCTATATCTTAAAAATTATTTTTTTAAAAAAAAAGGTTGCCCTATACTAGGATTTTCTCCTGTACCGTGGGTCCGTTTACAAACACAAAATCTCACATACACAAACGCCCAGTCCCGGACCAACTACCTGTAGATCATACAAATATTTGCTCCGTGTGGGGATCGAACCCACAACACGTGGCGCAGAAGCCGATCGCTCAGCCGCTACGCCAAACGTGTCGTCAACGTTTTTTCTATAAATTCTCATATACATACATCCAGAACTGGAACCACCTATATACATATAATATAGGCCATAAAAATAATGATATTATTTGACGTCACATTAAAGATGTAAATTCAGAATGTGATGGCAAATTTCGATCTGGCGGGTGGGACTCGCGGTGACTTAGAGGTCGTAGCGTCTGGTGTACCTAACCAGAAGACGCAGGTTGGAATACTGCCTGCAGTCGAATTTTTCCTTCACTAAAATAATTATATTATTCAGTACATGAATGGCACCTTTGATCCCGAACAAACCGACTCCTCAGTCATTCGTGACGTTTCTTGGTGTTATTATTCTGATCTCGCACCCTTTACACCTCTCCGTCTAATCTCCGATTATATTCCGACAGTTGAAGGGTTAATCCGTGGCTCGATTATGTCCAACCTCTGAAGTTAATTACATCCGCCTAAGATGCGATTATACATCAAATTGATATTTTGGTGCCAACGTCGACCGTAAAAGCATTACTTAGGACTTTGTTTTACAACCCGTCGCAGCTCTTGTGTTTATTAGCATAATATTCAGGCTGTTATGTGACCGTTATGTTTATAACTGAATTATTTTATGTTAGAGCTTGAACTTGGATGACCTAAAGGAAATTTGCAAGAACTATACCAAGTTTTGTTTTGTTGTTTCTACCTACCCCTATTTGGAAAGGCATCAATGTATGTGTTTATATATTAAAGAGGTTTTTAGCCTAAAAGTTAGTTTTGTTAACAATATAAATAAAAGTGTTATTGGGTGTCTGCCTCTAGTCTAGTGGTCCCAAGCGCTGCCTAACTGCTACGCTAAAGGTCCTGCGTTCGATCCCCAGGTCGTGCAAAGTATTTGTGGAGGGCGTATTTGTCGCTACAGTATTATACTCAGTAACAACTCGGAGTTTGGATTTGTGTCCGGTTAATGGCAATAGGCTCGCCCTCTATTACATGGGACCTAACCATACCGGCGGACTGTGGATGTACAATAGTATGCTTCTGCCTACCCCTTCGGGGAATACAGGCGTGGTGGTATGTTATTGAGTTTTTCTATAAAATTCTCAGTAGCAGCTCGGAGACAGGATTTGTGCCCGGTTAATGGCAATAACCTAAAAAATCCTGTGAACTGTGAGCTGTATATTGGTACACCTCTGCCTAACCCATCAGGAAATATAGCAACATAAATAACTTGGCACGGGAAAATATCTCAAGCTCCTTTTTTTTGTCAATATCAGTAGTTTTTTTTTATTCATGATAGGCTTACGCGTGACCGCGACATCGCCTGATGTTAAGCGATACTGCGACCTACGCCGAAGCGAAGAAGATACCAATTCCCTAGTTACCCAAAAAGTACTTTTTTGGGTAACTAGGGAATTGGTATTTTCTCTACTCTACTGTTTTACGCATTTATAATCCTAATATTATAAATGCGTAAAACAGTAATAAACAAATTAGTTGCAAGTGCTACGTACCTGATCGTGTGAAACATTATTTTTAAAGTGATTTTGTACAAATCCCCTTATTTTATTTACTTTGTAATGATAATGATTATAACTTTGACAGTTATTGAAAGACACCAACGCGAGCGAAGCCGCGATTAAAAGCTAGTATTAATATAACTGACGAACCATTCTAAATATCAATACATCTAATCAAATAAATTACAATAAACAATAATATATTCCAATACAGTAATTGTCACGCACGTGTAGATACTATACGTAAAGCGTCACAATACATTCCGTAGAGACGCGACCCGTCTTCAGTTTTCAGCGTTCGAGCGACTCTGAAACCGACTGTCGACCAAACCGCACGGTCGCGCTCCCTAGAGTTGCGAACTTCCGAACATAAAATAAAAACTTTAAATAATCTTTGTGTAACATTATATATTAAATTATTTATTAAGCTTTAATATTGTCGTGTATAAAGTATCGTATTTTATTGTGTGTGTTGTGTAGTGATATAAATTAAACTTTTATGTAAGAATAAGATTGAAAAAGTTGGGAAGCCGACGAGATTGTAAGTACCATGTTTCTCCTTCAACATACTGTGCAGTTTGATAAATTACTTTGCAGGACGACGCGAAAATGTTACCGTGAACCTATTTACTTTTTCCTACGAATTGTTTTTTTAAAGTTGAGATCTCCTGCCACATATTTCTTTATTTTATTTATTTCTGAAAATAATGTGTTCGAAACACATTATTATAAAAGGTGTTTAAGAGTTTTTTTCCTAGGGTTAACACAATTATCAATTTAAACAATTTTCGTTATATTAATGAATTTATGTTAATTGTTTTTGATAGTTAGCATAAAATTACCGTGTTTAGGTTTTTATTAAATCAACACGAGTACTACTTTATTAACTATAGGAAAATTTAATAGTTATAATAATGAAGTTTTCAGTATATATAAATGTATATTTTTTTTTATAATAAATACATTAAAATATACATTTTGATATAATTTTATAAAAACAAAAAATATTAATTTATTTTTTTATTAAAATCTTTGATATTTTAGGCAACATAATTTAGTTACGGTTGATGTAAAAAGTCAGTCTGTGCTTTTTGTCCCAATATCCGAAAAGGCCTCCCTTTCTCTACGTTACCGATCTCTTGCGATCTATTAATCATCTGTAGGAGATCTTTTGTCATTTCTTATACCACTAAGACAGCAAGAAAGCAGCGACCGGCCTGATGGTAAACGGTTATCGAAACTTAACATCTCTCTACCTAGTGTTACCCGTTTGTCTAATTAGAGTTCTTTCGATTTTGGTTTATAATTATTTTAATTTCCAAATAGTTCATTTCTAGTAACAATTCACAAGTAAATAATAAAGATAAGGCAAATGTCAGCGGCAGCGTCAGTAGAGGTCGCCCTAGAAAGACATACGCCGATCTTATTGGCGAAGTCCTTCAGAAAGGTCAGGTGCATAAAACTCGCAACCGGCGCGTATGTATGATGAGATGTATCAATGTGGAAGAAGTATGCAAGAATCGTAGCAAGTGGCGGTCTATAGTTTCTGTCTACCCCTGTGGGAAAAAGGCGTGAGTGTATGTATGTATAATAAAGATAATTAAAATCAGACCGTGGCCATCCATTTTAGAAATGGTAACAAATAAATCGTAACAAACATTTTAGCTAAAGTTAAATTTCAATTTAGCTACCTCGATCAAACAGGTAGGATAAATGATGCTAAAAGGTAAATTTGTAAAAGGTAAAGGTAAATTGGGATGTTCCATTTGTTTCTTTGGTCAATCATAAGTTTACACCTCTTTGTTTTGAATTGGGAATCGTTTATTTATTTGAAAATACATTTGGATGTGGGGTGACGAGGGGTTTGGAATTGGTATCTAAAACATTAATGTTTGTTTTCCTAGTAACTTATAGTCTCTGCGTTAACGAGAAAAGTCGAACATTTATATCCATTATAAACCTTGTTCACAAAGTTTTTTTTACTTTTTCTCTTAAAAAAGATACCTACTAGGGGCCCGTACTGGGGAACAAACCCTAGTTAGCGGGGGACGTTATAAACATAAAAAATTGCATTTATTTTCTCAAGCCAAATAGTTTAGGTGGAATATACTCGTATTATGTGATTCAATATAATAGTTAACATTTGTTGGGGACTGGTACCCGAAATGCTGTATGTTTAAAAAATAAATAATTAATTACATAAATAATCTTTATTACAAGTAAAAACTTAGTACATATGAAGATAAAAAGAATAACATTAAATTTAAAAAAAAACCCCGCAGTATCAGGTCTTGGTTACCATTTTCTTGCAATATCATTGACACGTCGTAACGGGATACCAAACAAATCGATCAGACCTGTGGAAGTTTTTCAAATCCCTTCATTAACTAGAAAAGAGTTGATAATCTTCAAATGGCGGGTCAGATTGTCTTAAATCATAGCTAAGGACATTCTCGATCAAGCCACCTTTCGAACTATAAAAACGGAATCAGAATCTGTCTATTCGTTTGGGAGCTACGATGCAATAGACATATACACACGTTAAACTTATAACACTCCTCTTTTTTGCGTCGGAGATTAAAAAAAGCACGATCATTAGATTTCCACATAACTTACCTCATGCTTAGAGTCGGGTGTGACAGGCAGCAACACATAGGGGTAATAAATTCAAATGAGCTTCGAAGTTCAAGACTTGCTAGAGTTAGTCATCTGAGCAAATTTAGTTTAAATTGGACTCCATTAACTGGGTTAGGTTAGCAGATAACTGTTGGGGTTACCGACAGAAATGTATACACGATACAAGTATTCTAACGTGAGACTATATATCTTTAAAGTTGGATATGACTAATTCCTCTTACTTTTAAGGGAATTTCAACTTCAATACCATTACACCTGTATTCCCTGGAGAGTTAGGTAGACCTACCTTTATTCTCAAATATTACACGTAAAAATTGTATAGGCAATTCTTTCCTCTAATAATGTTAGTTGTTATTGCACACACTTTGCTCACATATAATATATATAAGGAGTTTACTGTAATCTATACTTATCTTTACATAGTATAAAGCAAAGTCGCTGTCGCTTTCTGTCCGTCCCTATGTATGCTTAGATCTTTAAAATTACGCAACGGATTTTGAAGCGGTTTTTTTTAATAGATAGAGTGATTCATGAGGAAGGTTTTCAGCTATTTAACATTACGCTACGACTCTTAGACAACGTGGGTGAAACCGCGGACGGGTCGCTGGTTATATTATAAAGAGGAAAGATTTGTATGTAAGTATGTTTGTAACGAATTGGCTCAAAAAGTACTCGACCGATTTCAAAAATTATTTTGCCTTTAGAAAGCTACATTATCACTGAGTAACATAGGGTATATAATATCACGCTACGCCTCTTAGGAGCGGAGCAGCGCGGGTGAAACCGCGAGCGGGTCGCTAGTTAATAATATATTAAGTTAACAAAATGACGCACGCCCGATGTAGGCCGCAGCGTCAGCAGAACATGTACGATTAGGGTTGTATACCTACATTGCTGTGCTCGACAGGGTACACGGTTGATACTTTTATATTTCAATTCGTTTTTCACACGTCGTAGTCAAGGCTGCCCGTGGCATCACTATATCCGGCGGCCCTGTCTGAAAACCAGCGCTGCGGCATTATGCTTTATTTTCAATTTCGCAGCATTATGCTGAGATAGGGACCATTTTTGGCCATGCGAAGGGCCGCTGTAGTTTCATAAAACTATTGATAAGTAACTAATCAACTTACCTATATGTACGAGTCCAGAATTAAAAGTTTTCTTTCTTTCTTTCTTCCTATATTTATTTTTAACACCTGTTAACATTAAAATTGTGGAGTGCATCAAACGAATTGCGTATTGAGTAATGTACTCCCACAATATGCCGGATCAAGTTAGGTTCCAAGTATTTGTATGGTAAGCATAGTCATTAGCTGAGCACAAATACAAACTTCAAGTTGCTACTTCATAGAAAAACGTAATAACCCATTCCCCGACCTCAAATTCGATCCCTGGACCACTAGGGTAGCAGTAGCGCTCAAGATCACTAGACTAAATAATCAAACAATACCTATTTCTTTAGGTAGATTGTAACAACTATTCAAAAATTTTTAAAATAAATAATCTCTATTGTCTACTACGAAATTAACGTACCAAAAAATAGGTCGCGTATTTTTAGCAAACATTTATCACGACCTGATCTGAAGACCTATATTTTATTATTGTGTCAATTCTTATGCAATAACATACTAGATCACAGATGTACACCGTACAATGTTAATATCACAACGTTTCCTGAACCGAGTCGTTTGGGCCTGTACCGATGTCGTGTTTATAGGTACTATTTGGCAATACTCCAGTTTCACATAAAAAACCTAATACGTACAATATTTATGTAATGAATATAGTATGTAAGTTTATATGTTCATAGTTTGGATAAGTCTTCACCTCATACATCTTACTCCTACTCTTTTAGTGCATCTACCACGTTCGTCTCTGCACCACGCAAAGGTCGTCTGGTAGAATATGCCTGAGGTATTAAGACCGCCTTTGTACACATTTTGTACATAAAGTATAAATAAATAAGTACCACACAAAGCACAGTATGAATTTCCGAAACAAACCATAATTTGGAGTAATTCGTAATGCTGAAAAATAGGCTGTAAATGGGTTTTATGGTACCTGAAAGGAGGGCAACGAAATTCGAAATTATATTCCTTGTTGTCCTGATAAAATCTATGTATATATATATTCTGTCGGGACAGGTATCAAGTTCCTGTTAAAAGCCCCAGATAAAAAATCTCCTTACAATAATATCTGAGATAGGTACCTTAATTTTCCACATACATTTTTCGTACCAAGAAAGATAGTACCTAACTACAGCTAATTAAAAAAGCAAATTGTCTTGCTTGCCTGAATGAAATTCATAATAACTATTGAAATAAAACTACTTTTTACGGATTTTATCGTGTTGTATTGATATTATTTAATTCCCGACGTTCGGATCCTTTACAGCATACATGGTCACGGGTAGGCCAATATTTAACAAAAATGTTAAGGTAGCTGTTAGTAATTGCAACATTAAGACGTCCAACAACTTAATCTTCCCGTGACCCCGTGACCATGGATGCTGTAAAGGATCCGAAACGTCGGGAATCAAATAATATCAATACAACGCGATAAAATCCGTAAAAAGTAGTTTTATTTCAATGTCTAATTTCGCGTAAGTGTCAGAAACCAGTATCATATTAACTATGTCAAAGTGTAAACGTTAGTAAATTTTTATCCGAATAAGTTATTTTCTAACTAAACTGAATTTTTCTTACCGAAAATTCGTCACGAAATATATACGTAATTTAACGTAATTAAGAGAGACATACATAATATGATATTAATAAGTCATTCTTTACATCAATTATCCCGTCGCGTTTAAAATTCAAATTCTCGGAAAATTTTAATTAACAATTTTCACGTCTATGTAGAAAATGAATTTTACAAATGCTTTTTTAGATTAATATCACGTAGGTGTTTTTCAGATATTTCGTAATTTTTCATCAGAGATCCTTTTATTAATTCTCACAGCATCCTATTTTCTTTTGTGGAAGATAATTTTGTATGTTTTACGACTTATAAAGTATACGCAAAATGCTATTTTATTAGCTCCCACGCATAATTTTACCGCGTCTTCATTCATAAATTCTACCTAAACTCACTCTTTGGTTGCAAATGCTTTGTTTATCGTCGTTGGTTTGAAAAAAGAAGACACTTGTGAAATAAGACTAAAATATTCATAACATATATACCATCATGCCTGTATTCTCCAAAGGGTTAGGCAGAGGCGTACTTAATGTACACCCACAGTTCGCCGGTATGTTTAGGTCCCATGTTATAGGGGGCGAGCCTATAGCCATTAACCGGGCACAAATCTAGACTCCGAGATGCTACTGAGAATTTCAGAGAAAACACAATAACACTTTACTCGAGTTGGGGATCGAACACAGGACCTCTAGTGTAGCAGTCGCGCTTGGGACCACTAGACTAATGAGGTAGTCCTAAAATATAATTACGAAATATATTGCTTTCTATCGGAATTAAATAATATCAATATACGTAAGTATGTAATGCGATAAAATTCATAAAAATAGTTTTATTCCAAAGACGAAATATTTTAATTCTGTTAATTATGTAAAACATGGCAATCTAAAACATATTTTTAAATAGCATCCTACGTACCATCACGCCAGTATTTCTGGAACATCAAGGCAGAGATGTACTAATCTTAACCCACAGTGTTTTACACAGTTTGTAGGTATTCGGGGACTAGCCTATTGTCGAAGTGAAATATCAAACATCAAGGCTCTTCCTGCACTTTTACTGCTTGATCCGGGTATGGAACTACGGACGTCTTAAGGTATACAATTACAGATATAATTCGTAGGATAATTATGACGTAGGAATAATTATTATAAATTTACCAAAAAATAAGTCACATAATATTCCTTCGAGCTACTTTTTTAATTCAAACAAGGTCATGTTGTTATCAAAACATTTTATACATGTGTACATAAAAGGTTTATTTATAGTGTGCATAACTGATTTTATGCAGGTATCAATTACAAAGAATTCTAAATCAATTTTAAAGAATTCTAATAATATCTATTATCTATTCAAAAATTCTCGTAAGATTCTACTTCATTATTAGAAGTCTAATTATATTAAACCGAGTCAGCATGCAAGGTAATGTTTCTTCCATTAGTGGCCAAAAGTTATTAGGTTGATAATATAACACGGTTCCTGTAAATGACACGTGTTTGATAAATTATAGTGGAGTGCCATGGGAAATGCCTTGATACTTAAATAATTATAGGAAAAGTAAGAGAATTAATAATTAAAATAGAGACTAGAGAGATTACGACGATGCACTTACCAAAGAACATTATCATTTAATTGAAATATAGATTTTTATATACCTACCTAAATTAAATGATATATTTTTTTGTATTTTTTTATAGCTTGCTAGCAATGTGGGTCGCACATTACTAGTATTCTTGTTAATTCCTCGTGCTAAGCTATATGCTTGTGTTACGACTGTAGCGCATTGGGTGGGTTTCGAAATGGCAACCACATGATACGTCCGACGCCCTAGCCATTAGGCTACCGCCGCTTCAAATATAAATCTCAGCAGTGCAGAGCAGTGAAGCCTAGTGGTATGACCGTTGGACTGCCAAGTCAAAGGTCTCGAGATCGAATCCAAGGCGCGTTACCTCTGTTTTTCGATGTCATGTCACGCACTTAAACGGTGAAAGAAAACATCGTGCGGAAACCTGCATGCTTGAGAGATTTTTTCGACGTCGTGTAAAGTCTGTTAACCCGCACTAGGCCGGCGTGGTGGACTATAGCCGAATCCCTCTCATTCTGAGATTAGACCCGTGCCCAGCATTGGGAAATTATAATGCGTTGATTATGTTAATACAGATCTCTATTTATAAATTACATAGGTACTTAGTGCAAGTCTTGCTTGCTAGTCTAATAATAACTTAAATTGGGTCACGTAATTTTTTACCAAAAAATGTTTTTCCTTATCAAATGGCAAAACTCATTTCCTAAGCATATTAACTCGAATGAATAAATAACATCAATGGTAATAAATATGCCACAATTTTACCTTTAAGCTTGTGAACGTAAGAAGAAATTACATTTTTCAAACCATTAACTGCTGGTACACGTAATAAAATTATGTATCTGAGCAATACATTTTTTTATGGGATAGGGAGACAAACGAGCTGACGGATCGCCTGGTGGTAAGCGATTACTGCCGCCTATGGACACCCGCAACACCAGATCACAAGTGCGTTGCCCGCCTTTTAAAAGGGGATTGGGCCTCCGGTAACCTCACTCACTCGGCGAAACACAACGTAAGCGTTGTTTAACGCCGGTTTTCTGTGAGGCCGAAGCATGGCTCTCCCACGTTAAAAAATATATACATTAATACATACATAATAAAGTAATAAATACATTATACAGAGTATGCCATTGATTAAAGCGAGAGAATATTTAAGATTGTTTCAGTCTGTATTTTTTTCTTATTTTTGATTTTTTTTTTTTCAAAAGATTTTCTTTTCAAAACTTAATTTAATTAGTGTAGTAAAATAAATCTGTATTTTTCATCCACAATTAAGTGATTTTTTATAGCACTATTATCTATTTAGTAGGTACACATACATAGATTCAATCTTCAAGTGAAAAGTGCTTGCTTTTGTTTAAGGAAATACGTGATATGAGTGATCGATAGACAAAATTGATGAAAAATGTGCCTTTTTTGCAGAAATGTTATTCATTCATACAGACATACCTACATACAATCGCGCCGTTCTCTCAAAGGGGTAGGCAGAAACTAATTTACTATTATTCATTAATTTAGAATATTATATTTATCTGACTCATTAGCCTAATGGTCCTGAGCGCGACTGCTTCGCTAGAGGTCCTCGGTTCGATTCCTAGGTCGAGAAAAGTGTTATTGAAGTTTTCTGTGAAATTCTCACTAGCAACTCGGAGTTTGGATTTTGTGTCCGGTTAATGGCAATAGGCTCGCCCCCTATTACATGGGACCTAAACATACCGGCGAACTGTGGGTGTACATTAGTACACCTCTACCTAACCCTTCGGGGATTACAGGCGTGATGGTATGTTTTACGTCTTACACTACAAAGCATAGAACTGGAAGTTACTTATAAGAATGCTTACACTTTTATTAAAGCATCTCTTCCAATTGATGCCTAGAGGAGACATTAAAGAAAAACATCATAGCGTAATCGTGACATTTGCCCGTGGTTTTGTTCCAGAGTGATTATTACACAGTTCTTAATGACGCACCCATAACTGCACGCTCCAGTTTGTTTTTGGGACGAACTCGACATCTATAAAGTTTTCGTCACAAAGAATTAGAAGGATATTGCCAGTACATTTTCCTTTTCAGTCTGTTTCTGTAGCAGTTGGCAAAGCTAATTAATCATTTCTACTTTAATTGAAATGGGATATTTTTAAACTCTGGCCTCTCGGCCATCCATTCTAGTTTTAATATTGAGCGTATTGTGACGAAAATAATTAGGGAAATACACGAGTCACCCAGTTTCATTTGACTTTTATAAGTTGTGTGGGTAGATTAAAAATCTTTGACTGGCGTTTTTTTCTCCTCGAGTTCTTGATATTAATTAAAGATTAATTTGTGTGTAACATGATTTATCGGACTCTGGGAATTCCCCAGATATCCTTTCTTAGATAATGCCTACAGGCTCTAATCCAAGACTCTAAAAACTCTATTAGATAATGATAGTAATTAGACACTTTACAATGTATACCCGTTTTTTTACATTTTCATTATTTTTTTAAAAGAACGTTGCCTCGCCCTAGTATTTTCTCCTGTATCGTGGGTGCGTTTACAAACATAAATTCTCACATACACAAACACCCAGACCCAGAACAACTAACTGTAGATCATACAAATATTTGCTCCGTGTGGGGATCGAACCCACAACACCTGGCGCAGAAGACAATTGCTCAGCCGCTACGCCAAACGTATCGTCAAATTTTCTTACTAACTACAGGCTTACTAGCTTCTGCCCGCGATTTTGTCTGCGTGGACTTCAGGATTGGGTCCGACATGGATAAAAAGTAAAAATGCCTATGTGTTATTCCAGACTGTAATCTATATGTGTGCCAAAATTTATTCAGATCCGTTCAGCCGTTCTGGCGTGAAAGAGTAACAAACATCCATACATCCATACTCACAAACTTTCACGTTGATAATATTAGTAAGAATGATATATGACAGGCTAGTTCGAATCGAAGGCACAAAAAATGGAGTGAGTAATAATTTTAATACTAAACTAAGAAAAACTATGAAAGAAATAACATTATGAAGAATCGCCTAAGAGATTTTACTAGGGTGTATTGGACAACTTATAACCTACGGAGAGGTGTACACATTTTTCCGGTTTTCTTAGGTCCCTATGATCATTAAGGGTATTACATTGCCCAATTACCTTGAGGATTTAGTCTTTGTGCTAGTATTTGTTAGTCACGGGCATTGCGGGGGTGCTTCACGCGGGGTGCTAGTGAGGTTTCGGGTATTTCTTTATTATGTTATTTTTTAGTAAAGGAAAAAATTCAATCGCGGGCAGGATTCGAACCTGCGTCTTCTGGTTTGATATACCAGACGCTCTGACCTCTAAGCCACCGCGAACCCTACCCGAATGATTGAAATTTTGCCTTCACATTCTGAATTTACGTCACAATGTGACGTTGGTGACATCTATGAGAGGCAAGTTACCTTACTTCTCAACCGACACGACTTACTTTACAGTTAGTTCAGTGTCGTACGATGCCACCTTACCATTTTAAATATCTTTTTTTTTGTGATTTTTTTTATTATGTTATTTTTTAGTAAAGGACATTTTCGAATTTTTTCCTTTACTAAAAAATAACATAATAATCTTAGCATGGAAAATGCAAAAAACAATAATATTTCTTTATTATTTCAAAATATTCAAAGAAATAAGAAAATAAAAACAATACAAATTGTTAATTACATCATTAAAATTTTTTTGGTAAAAAATTCATGACTAAGTATTAAGCCGTTTTAAGAGAAAAATAACAAATTAGGTTAAAAAAGGCCTATTTACTTCAATTATTATCCAAAATTGGGACAAATTTATAAAAAAAATTAAATAATACAATTTGTTTGTTATGACCTCAAGTATAACATATATTTTTTATATGGCAAACGCACATAAGGATTCCACTAGAAACTTCTTTAAAGCTAGGGTGTTTTTTGGATTTGAGCGATGTAATGCCCTTAATCGTCGGGCATAAAATCTGCTAATGAAAATTTCATAGAAACCCTATAATTGATGATATCGTTTTTCCTTTAGATACGTGAAGGCAAAAATATGTAGTAATAAGTAATATTGTCCAACTAATTAATAATTGTGTATTTTTATTCTCTCGTCAAAACACGTTTTAATTGGTACGTACCTGTAAATTAATAGATCTAGGCTAATGTTTATCTATTGACGTATTTGAACTCGCCTTGTCCTGAAAACACATTTTAATTAAAAGATAAATTAACTAAACTATCTAAAAGAAAAATATATAGGTATTATTCATTGTGACCTGTATTTTTCCTCATGACCTTGTTTGCAAAATTCACGAACTGTATACAGACGGATTGAGTATTATTTCTTTCGAAATAAAAATTGATTATACATGAATCTAAAAAAAAGAAACCACTTAGTATTTGTTGGATGAATTTCTATGAAGTTTTTAAATAACATTTTACGTGGAGTTATCTGAACCAGGTATATCAAGAAACGTTATTCCATTGAAACAAAATCCGTAAAGTGGTGTCATTTTAATATGTATACTTAATTTTTTTAAAGCTGACTAGCAAGTGGGTCGCACATTGCTAGTTTTATCGTTAACCCCTCGCGCTAAGCTAAATGTTTGTGTCACGAGTGGGTTTACTTCAGTAGTGCAATGGATGGATTTCGAACCGGCAACCACATGGTCGCATGTCCTACGCTCTAGCCCTAGCCATTAGGCTACCGCCGCTTCACGTAAGTCTCAGAAATCAGTATAAAAGTGACTGTGTTGAATATTAATAAAATAACTTTTAAGAAAAGCAAAACCGCCTTCAAAAATATAAAAAATAATGTTATGTGCGAAACAGTTTCGGAAGCCATTGCCTTTGATTTGATCGGATCATGATCCGATGGATCTTTTGTTTTCGCTACCGACTTCCGAAAGTGTTGAAGGATACTACCCTAGCCTCATACGGGTAGCAGGCTTCACACGCCGCCGCCGTCGAGAAAATCTCTCAGGCATCCAGCTTTCCTCACGATATTTTCCTTCGACGTTTAAGCGCGTAATAATTAACTATTAATACGTACACTTTGAAAAGTCAGAGGTGCGTGCCTTAGATTCGAGACGTTTGACTTAGCAGTATGGTCATATCACTAGACTATCACTGCTCAGGCTATCGGTTTTCTTAACATTCATCCTTATTAATATTATAAACGCGAAAGTTTGTATGTATTGATGTATGGATGTTTGTTACCCTTTCACGCCAGAACGGCTGACGGGATCTGGTTTTTTTTTGTGATAGGCTTACGCTTGACCGCCAGTTCGCCTGATTTTGAGCGATACTGCGATCTACGTTGGAGCGCGCTTGCCTAGAAGAAACCGAAGAAAGAAGAAAGAAGAAACCGTCTTCACTCGTGATTGAAGACACCCAGTTTATATCCATTGGGGAAGACCCTCTCGGGTAGCGCATTCCACATTTCAGCGATACGCATGATAAAACCGGATCCGCATATGGACTTTTTATCCAGGTCGGATCCAATCTTGAGGTCCACATAGACAAAATCGCCCGTGATTTTGTCTATGTGGACAGAAGCTCCTATTGTATAAATTCAACGTAATCGCGCCCTTATAAGCAAACATTTCGTTCATCACGTCAGCTCGTAAAAATCCTCGTTTATACGAGGAACTCTTATCAGTGACAAGTGGGTATACTGCTGTTATCACTACCCCTGCCAGGCGGATTTGTGACCAAGTACGTTGTTATTAGTAATGTTATTATACTGAAGGAGGCTGCTAATGGGGTTTTACGGCACAGAAAGAAATGGAACTGGGTGCGTAATTTACTATTTAAAAAAAAGTCCTTTAAAGAATCCAAGAAACCTATTTCTAATTCTAGCACAAAATAAATATTAAGGATCACTACTAATTTATTTATTTTTTTAAGATTTTCTTTTATTATTTCCAAAAGTTGTCAACCGATTCGAATAGGTAGATACTATATTTGTTTACTTAAGAAGACTGAGCTAATTTCGTTAAATGTGTTCCAGTTTGGATCAATCCCCTTGTGGCAGTCAGTCTCAGTGCGAATCCAAGGCACGCCCCTTTGACTTTTCGTAAACATGTGCGTATTAAAAAATAATTCGCATAAACGATGAAACCTGTATGTCTGAGAAATTTTCTTAAAGGCTTGTGAAGTCTGCCAACCCGCAGCATGCTAGCGCGGTGGCCCAACCCCTCTCTGAGAGTGACCAGTGGCACTGTACGGGTTAATGATGACAGGTATATTGGTTGATGATGATGATTTTTCACCTTAAATCATCGTCATATTTTTTTAGTAATTTTTTTAACATTCCTAATTACAATAGAGACTACATTTAAAAAAAATTCGGTCCGTCAGTTAGATTATCCAAAAATATCGGACACGTATTTTTTGCCAAACAAAAAGAGCATCAAATTTCCGGATTTGGGAGGTTGAGACGTCACTATTTCGTAAAAAAAATTACGAAACGTCAAGCTAAATTTAAATCGCCGTCATTTTTTGTTTGATAAACAAAAGGAAAAATACGTGTACATTATTTTTTTTATATATTTTTTTTAATTTGTTTTTTGTCATAGTCTATTCACCTTGTTAAGTATGAATTAGATTTTGTTTGATCTTTTACTTATGTTCTACAAATAAAATTATCATTGTACCATACTTACCGTTGAACCTCTCTACAAACTCTAAACAAGAACTTTCTCCTTAGGAAAGAATGTGACTTGAAAATTTAGTTTTTATTTAACTAAGCTTATCCAAAAAGCCAGCGGCAAAACAAGCAGTAAAGTATTTAACATGAATGCGTAATTATCTTTTTATACAAGGCATACACTTTCAACATAGTTTCGTTCAAACTTTAGTCTTGCGTGTTTTTACGTTGTTATAAAAAGGAATATGAAATTTTCTCGAAACGAACAATTTTCTGTGCTGTTTAAAAATTATCTTGAAATATTCTCGAACGATTCATAAAAGTATCAAGATTTGTTGTTCAAGATGCTTAGTTAAAGGTCAGACTTAAATTAAAAAATATTTTTGAGTAAAAGTGAAAGGTCTCTTTTGTCTTGCAATCGCTTCAACAAACTTGGTCACTGCCCTATTTATTAGGACTGAATTCGTCGTAAGATTTGTATAGTCATTAATAAATGCGTCATGCCAAAGCGTGGAGAGCTCTTTAAGGTTAAAAACAAAACATGTTCTCTACTTAATGATCTCCAATCTGTAATTAGCTGCGGAAAGCAGCTAAAAGCTGATCCACGCTGTTTTTAGGTACCTATTTAAACTCCTAAGATTAAAAATGAAACGGACCGACCTATAAGCTAAGATTATCAATATTTTTTTCGGCCAATTACCTTCTGTATTTTTCATAAAAACGTATAAATAAAAATATTTTATTATTATAAAAAATGCATTTCAGGAAATGAATGAAGGGTTTATGCGGTATTTGTTTCAGTATTGCAATAAAAAAAACATCCAATTAAAATATAGTGTTCTTGCATACCTTAAAAAATATTTCTTCAACACAAATATTATACAGTTGGCAGCTCTACTATATTATTTAACTTTTTGGTCAGCCATATAAAAGATGAGAATATCAAAACAAAAAGATCCAAAAGAAAAATTATGCTTCACAAAATACTTTTTGCTGTCACATCTAGCTGTAATAAATTACTACCATTCCGTTTTGACTTGAGCTCAACCAACGAAGCCTGGTTTAACTTACTAAGAAACTAATTTGTATCAGTATGTCTTACATAAAACTATTTTGCTGTGAGCAAATCCCCAATTTATTTAGTGTCACAGACTAAAAGGTACATTTACTTACTTACAGGTAAACACTGTATATCATTTCTATGACGTAGTACGAGGTTATTCATTGTTGGTGGCTTGTTTCTTTTTTTGTTCAGTTTTTAATACAATAAAAAACATGGTAATAGATCGCTGGATAGTCATAATTATCATTCAAGCCTTATTCCAATTATATAGGAGTCAACTTCCAGTGTATTTATTGGAATATCAATATTTTATAAGTGCTAGTGATAGCCGAGTGGTATGACCGTTGGACTGCCAAGTCAAAGGTCTCGAGTTCGAACCCAAGGCACGCACCTCTGACTTTTCGAAGTCATGTACGTATTAATAGTTAATTATCACGCGCTTAAACGGTGAAGGAAAACATCGTGAGGAAACCTGCATGCCTGAGAGATTTTCTCGATGGCCTGTGAAGTCTGCCAACCCGCATTAGGCCAGCGTGGTGGACTATAGCCTAATCCCTCTCATTCTGAGAGGAGACCCGTGCCCAGCAGTGGGACAATATAATGGGTTGTTATGTTATGTTATGTTATATCAATATTTTATAAAACGACTACCAGATTGTGGACGTTCTCAAGAAAGGCCAGGTTGGGAGCACCCTAAACCGTCGATCAAGCATGAGGAGGTTAATGAACGTAGATGAAGCGAAAGTGGTGTGCCAGGATCGTAGCAATCGAAATCTGTAGTCTCTGCCTAACCCAATGGAGGACAGGCGTGAAAATATGTATGACTACCAGATATTCGCCAACCAATTCCTCGGCAATACTGCTAAGCATAACCCGGTTGTCAGATTTTTTGGGCTTCGGATCACTACTTACAGCTTTAATCTGAAGCCCAAAAAATCCAAATAAGAAGAAAATCCTATTTTATTGAAGTTAACTAGGACAATTCCTAGTTTATTTAAATAATTCAGTACACCCAGTCTCTGAACATCTATATATATGTAGGACATACAATTATATATTTTATTTGTTCTAGACGAGAACTGAATCTCGCTCAACTCAACCATTTGCACATAAAAACGAAGCGTATAGTACAATGTATGTATAAAGGCTATTCCTGCATTCATCAGTAGCCACAGACAGTTCCAATAAATATACAACTAGGCGAATGTTTTTACTTGAAGAGTCGATTACCATAATAAATGCGTTTACCCTACTTGTACCGCAGTTTAATTTATGCCAGAACCGTGTTTTGGAAACAAGGAATTTGCCCAATCCACAAGGGAATAAATTTGAAAATTATACACAGTTAGCGCATAATTTTGGCGTTAAAGCCTAATCAACTTTTTGCTGAAGTTTAGCGTTTGGCGTAGGCTGTTTTGTTGCCACACAATTGTATCAGAGAAACTTTTTTTTAATTTATTCCGTAAATTTGAAACGATAACTAGAGGGCTAATAAGACCACAAATTTCTCTGGAATTAATTCACATTTAGAACCCCATACATATCAAATCTATTTTTTTATTTTAATAAGATCAAAAATAACCATTAGAGCAACAACCCGGAAAACGGCAACCGCAATCTGAAGACGTCAGGAACTTCAGTGATATCACTTGTTATCTTGAGACCCCTTCAAACAAGAACACAATAATGTGAGCACATTTATGCTTGCAATGTTTTAGTACCTAGACGAACGCAGCAGGTTATACTATTACAAAAATCACATATAATATGATCAATCAAAATCGACCTTTCTAGACCAGCTGGTCACTATTGAAATTTCAGATTGTAAAATCTATTACGTCAGTCAACCCTTTTATATTTTTCTCTCAGTAAAACAGCTGTGAGAGACAGATACCTACATAGCATACCATTACGCCTGTATTCCCCGAAGGGTTAAGCAGAGGTATACTAATGAACACCCACAGTTCGCAGGTATGTTTTAGGTCCCACGTACAAGGGGTGAGCCATTGACCAGGCATAAATCCAGACTCCGAGTGGCTAATGAGATTTCATAGAAAAATCCAATAATACTGCTCGGCCTGGGGATCGTACCCAGGACCTCTAGCGTAGCAGTCGCGCTTGGGACCACTAGACTAATGAGGCAGTCAAGTTCAAGTTCAAATGTTTTTACAAGCGTTTATGAAACGTTATTGAGGCTCGTTGCACGGTTCCAAAAAGTTGATCCTATGAAGAAGAATCCGGTAAGAAACTCCATGGACACTCTTTTAAAATAAGAGGTATTACATTCTTCAGATACAATAGTCAGATACCTATTGTCCCGTTTTTACCATTTTAGTCTGTAACACTAAAAACTAACACGAACATTTATTTATTCATGAACATTCAAGATGTAGCTACCATAAGGACGGTTTTCCTTAACGTGAACACGAGATTAATGTAGCTGTACCGCTCGGTAAATCTTCGGAAAAGCACAACGAATGAATTTTCTATCGCCATGGGAACAGTTTGGAAGAACCGACTGGCGACAATATGTTTGAAATCGATCCTGTAAATAAATTTAAGGAATTTTCCAACAATGCTTTGTAGTAAATATGAATAGCAACATTTTTAGAACGGAGTTCTTTAACGCGGTTTGCGATAGAAGGTAACTGGTAGAAATCTTCTTGTAACGAAAAAGCTTTACACGATGCTCTCGAGCGTTGCCCGCCTTACTAGTTTTTCTAAAAAAATTGATATAGGGTCAATTTTAAGGGGTCTCGGGTGCTCATTTTTAATTTTTTTATTAAGAAAACGTTGCCCCACACTAGGATTTTCCCCTGTATCGTGGGTGCGTTTACAAAAACAAATTCTCACATACACAAACGACCAGACCCGGAACAACTACCTGTAGATCATACAAATATTTGCTCCGTGTGGGGATCGAACCCACAACACGTGACGCAGAAGCCGATCGCTCAACCGCTACGCCAAACGTGTCATTACGAAAATGACATTAATTTTGAAATCCGACATGGACGCCATTATTTTTTTGGGAAGATATCATATATATATTTTTTGTCCCACGGCAGTTAACACCGTTGACACACATAATAATATAATACACATAAAGTAATAATAGTTTTAATAATTGAACATCAAGGATCAATTAGCAAACAGAACAAGAAAACAATCGTTTCGACCCTCAAGGGTCACGCTTTGTTTAATTTTTTCAAACTAACCTAAAAAAACTAAACTTCAAACCTTATGTTTTTCCTACCAAACCAATTTTCAATTTCACTACCTTCTGTTAACACATTGGTAAAATAGAAACTAAAATATAAGGTAACTCGGTCAGTTGTCGGAACCAGTGGATTGATATTTTCTAGGCGTGACTTGTTTGTATTCGAGAAAAGGTAGGGTACCCATTATTTTTGTGTAGATATTAGAAACTAGTTGTTCGCGGTGTCACTCGCGTCTGAAATAGACAATTTTTAAAAAAGGTTCTTTTGAAACCTCAAACCTACATAGATACTCTTAATGAAAACATGACTACATTATCAATTTATACAACTTTGTTTTAAATAGTTGCTAAGAATTATGCAGTTTGATGTGTATGATTTATTCAATATAGGTGTTAAAAAAGGAAGGGATTGCCATGGCATGTAAGAGCTGACCAAGCATACCTAACATATAGTACCTGTGCACGAGCATGACGTCTGTATCGGCGTGTTTCGACTCAACCATATTTTAGGGAATAAATTAATCGACCCGACACAAGATGCTACCAAAAATACTATTTACTTGTTTTTTTTTAACAGTAGGTCTAAGCCTGTGACCATGTATCCCTTTACATCTGCCATGTTCTCTGCACCATCCTTCATTGGGAGAGAATGTCCTGTGCAAGACATGGCAAAACTTGTCAAAGTATCTTTACATGAACTTTTTTAGATAAATAACTATAATTTATCAATATGTCCACTGTCAAAGCCCCGAGCAACAAAATATAAACATTCACTAAAATTCAAACGCAATTTTCTTCTAGAGTATCGATGTCTAAACATTATAAAAATCAAAATAGTATGTGTTAAAAGATTCTGTCAGCGCACCATCTCAAGATTTTAATGAATAGTTTCAGATAATATCGTTGTTGAATTTCACTAAAAGTGTAGGTATTGGTACTCGTGACTATAAAATGTTCCATTACGGTTCTCTACCCCATAAAACTCTAGCACTGATTGACTGAACTAAAATTACCGACATAGCTCAAAGAATCAGCAAGATGAAGGGGCAATGGGCCGGTCACATATGCCGGAGAACCGACAAACGCTGGAGCAAACGTGTTCTGGAGTGGAGACCGCGTCTAGGCAAACGTGTAAGGCGCCCGCCGGCCAGGTGGTGGACGCCTTGCGGAAGGCAGCTGGCAGTGACTGGATGAGGAAAGCCGATGATCGGGCTCTGTGGCATTCATTAGGAGAGGCCTATGATCATCAGTGGACGAATATATGCTGATGATGATGAAGATGATGCCTGAGTGACTTACGATAACGCACAGTCTTTAGAAATATGAAATTTTGTACAGGTATTCTTTCTTATAGCGTAAGTGAGCGGTAGAGACAGGATTTAGGGAAAATCTTACGGGATACAAAGCTAGTAAATAAATAAATTTATCTGATTATGTTACAAGAGTAATAAAAATACCTATAGACGTAATATAGTACCTGTTATCAATAAAGCCGAATGGCTGTAATTCAGTCATAAAGTTAACAACAACAACGCAACAAAATGGACCATTAATATAGATACCAACTTGGGATTATAAAGTAAATAAGAAGGCAATCTGTCGACAACCGCTGTGGTAAGACTTTTTTGTGTACAATTGTACGTCCACAATTCCGGAAATCTTTGTTACACATAAATAACATTCAGCGGAATGTATCTAGTTAATTGAATTTTGAAAATAAAATTGGTATGTCGCTAGCCCAGTATTGATATAAAAAAAGAAAGGAAAGATTAGATTTTGTATTGTGTCGTAGTAATAATTAGAGAAATAAACCATAATTAAAAACAGTTTTTTTTTCTTTTCAAAGTCACAGCCTTATGGCGATATTACACGGTTCACTTCTGCATTTAAATTTGAATGAAGCGAACAAATTGAAGCATGTAAAAGTTCAATGTAATTATGCAATCGCGTTGAAAGAATTAAACATACATACCATCACGCCTGTATTTCCTGAAGGGTTAGGCAGAGGCTTACTACTACACTACTACTACTAAACCTACAGTTCGATGGTTAGTTAGATCCTTTGTAATAGGGGGCGAGCCTATTCGAAAAACCCAATAACACTGCTTGACCTGGTAATCGAACCCAGGATCTCATTAAACCAAATTATGAGCAAAAAATTTAACCAGCTTAATATGTTCACTTTTGCCATCCACTTCAATACAATTTATAACGATTAACGAATGTGTAACCATAAGTAATGAACAATTCAGTTACTTTTTCACTCGTGCGTGCCGCAGTGCCACGGAAAGATGTAAAAAATATCAAAAACAACGACAAAAATGCTATTAGATAGAATTATATTTTTTTTAACATTTCACTAGTAGTGCACTTCTAAATACCGTATATACAGCATTTTTTTAAATTCTTGATAGGCTTACGCTTGACTGCTAGTTCACCTGATGTTAAGCGACATGACGCTATAAAGACACATAGATTATATCTATCGGAGAAGACCCACTCGGGAAGCGCATTCCATATTTCAGCGCACGCATGATAATTGATAAAAGTGGACACATGCGTTTTGTTCGGGTTTTCGGAATGTCCACCATGAAACGATGTCGATTTTTTTAGCGACATCGTTTATTATTTAACTTATCTTATGCTTTTATTATTTTACTTTTCAACCGAAGTGAATCGATTTGGTTGAACCGTGTAATGTCACCATTATCAAGCCGCGCTCTTAACATTATACGACAGTGTTTACCTTACTATGGAAAACAAAGACGAAACATCGCAAGACAAACAAATGTGTCGAGCTGATTAAAACATAACATGCTAAGTATATAATTTCTATAACAGTTGCTGTTACGCACATAGTCGGCTTTCTTCCAACTAATCATCTCCTACCATAAATTAACACGCGTAGATAAATAATCCGCTAATCTTCGCGTATATTATTAGCTTTGTATGGTCTCTTGTATGGATGTAATTACTTCTTCATACCATCATAACATACCATCACACCTGTATTCCCCGAAGGGTTAGGCAGAGGTGTACTAATGTAGACCCACAGTTCGCCGGTATGTTTAGGTCCCATGTAATAGGGGACGAGCCTATTGCCATTAACCGGGCATAAATCCAGACTCCGAGATGCTACTGAGAATTTCATAGAAAAACCCAATAACACTTTTCTCGAAACTCTCTCTCTTTCTTCAGATCGTTGCGTAGCGTAGCATCGCTTGGGACCACTAGACTAATGAGGCGGTCAAGTACCACTTCTTTACTACTTCTTACTTCTTTATTCGTATAAATATGGAACTTGCTTTCTATGGAAATGGTTTTTGTGTTCAGGAAGAAAAAATACCCATTATCCTTTTAGATAATATCAACAGATGCCTTCTGGCAAATTTTAGAATATGATTCAGTTTATTTAAGGATTTTACACGAGTTGCAAATATGAATTGATTCCATAGAATTGCTGAATGTGATCTTTTGAGCTGACCTTTTGGGGTCTTTCTTTTCACGCTTTTTTCCATAAGTTATATTTTCATCTTTCACACAATCCATCTATTCAAATGTAGGAAAACAAATTCTGCTACAGCCACTGCAATGTCGACTCTCACAATAGATTGCGCAGAACCTAATCTAAAAATTCCGTTGCCGGAACACGATACAATGTTTCAAGAAATAACATTAAGTTTCACACGGAAAGAAGCAGTAATAGGGTCCAATCAAGAAAGAAAACCCAATTTTGAGGGTGCCTTTCAAAATTGAATTATCACTTTTTTTTCTTTTACATGAAACAGACTTCGTAAAAGTACCCGCTTTCAAATCTTCACGCAATGTTTGAATTTCGAATAAAAAAGAAATGAAGTTACGTTTTAATTTTTATATTTTGTTTGTCTCTTTCGTTATGTACAGTCAACAGCACATAAACTTACCCGAAAATGTCACATTTCTCCAATGGATAATAACTCTAAAATTTGGAGATTAAATTGAAATTTGATTGAAGAAATTTGACAGTTTTGGATACCATTACTTTGTTGACCGTACTAAAATTAAATGTGAATTAATTTAGGTAATTTTCAAATTTCTCACGTATTAAAAAAATAATGTTTACTGATAAAATTTGCTTATTCACAGAAATACTGGAAAAGCTAAATATATTATTAGAATATAAAACGTGTTTCTAATTCCTTAACTGAAAAATCAATTTACCGACATTTAAGTGAACAATAATAATTATGGTTCTCTGATGTTTGATATATGTACTGCAATACTGATTATAAAATATTTCTAATTCCCTACATACACTCTAAGACTAATTACAAACACGTCTGGCATTTTATCTTACGTTATTAATAGTCGACGCAAAAATGTCAAATGGTAACGTCTTATATACGTATATATACTTACCTACGTAAATATGCACTAGTCTACACCGATAGACATAACATAATCGACCCATTATACTGTTCCACTGCTGGGCACGGGTCTCCTCTGAAGAAGAGAATGAGAGGGATTAGGCTATAGTCCACCACGCTTGCCTAGTGCGGGTTGGCAGACTTCACACACCATCGAGAAAATCTCTCAGGCATGCAGATGTTTTCCTTCACCGTTTAAGCGCGTGATAATTCAATGACTTCGAAAAGTCAGAGGTCCGTGCCTTGGGTTTGAACTAGAGACCTTTGAGTAGACAGAACTAGAAGGTAATTCTATAACTTTTTTTTCATTATAATTCAATAATTTTGTAGATACCTATCCTAAACGTCAAAATGCAAATTTCTTTTCATTACTGTTTCACAAATGTGGCCTTGAACAAATTGGCGTTGCCTTTTCTTTGTGTTAGCTGGGGGAAACTTCAATATTTGGGGATAAGAAATTTGGATTCTTATCCATTAAAACCCTCCCACCTTCAGCATATACAATGTGTTAAGAAAACCCTAATTAAGTACTCGTGACGGCATTGCTAGGTGTCGAGAATTAGAGATCTGGTTCTATTTATATTATTATTTTCAATTTATAAGATAAAAAATCCTCGAAAAAATACCGATGAAATTGAAATGGCAATACTTATGGTAGCAGAGAAACCTTCCCTGGGTGCCAAAAAAATTAAGGACTAGTATGGTTTAAAAAAAATGCTGAATTTTGGGGAGATTGTGGCAATTAGGGCACGACGACCTTGAATTTTATTAAATATTTCTTATTTTATTTGGTGATGTAATTAGGATACCTTTATGCCGCATGCGGATCAGACAGGGATTTTTTTATAAGATAGTGTATAGGATATATCAAGAATCTTATGGCCATGTTAATAGGGAAGGGAAAGGAGGTTCACGATGCATGAAGATTTTACAATTAAAAAATAAAGGAGCCCCACATGTTCTCTAGTATAATATATTATGCCTACAGACCTGCAATTACTTTATTATACCCCGAGGTATTCAAATTTCCCTAGCACATGAAATTTCTTTACCGCGATACTAGTCCTTAAAATTATTTGCTATAAAATTATTTCTACGCTGGATGAATATGTACCTACTTGCAATCCTCCATCACAACTCAAGAACTTTCAACATTTCTAAATGCAGACCTTCTAAAATGGCAAAGTTCTTGTAATCGTCCAAAAATAGAAGAGTTCCATTCCACAGTTTTAAACAATTCAGTTCAAAGCCGTATCATCATCATTTTAACCTATTTCTGGTTGCAGTTCACTTAGTATTCCAATGCTATCTTGTACTAGCTGGTATTCATACAAAAGAATTTTACTGTCGTTGAAAAATCCAATTTGTCGTTTTATAACTGAGATGAGTTCTTGTGGAATATTTTATAGTGAGGTGCAAGATGTAGAATTTAGATTGGAATGTGGATTTGACGTGTAGAAGGATGTTTTGAACTTCATCGTTGTTTGAATTTATTTCGAACTGCGTTATAACTATTCTCATATTGGAAAAAGTTCAACAGGTCCTAACAACTATCGGCGCGAATGATTGCCATACGCCATCCACGCCTTCCAGCAGGATGCTAGGCCTTGCGAGACTTGCCTTTCCTAGCTAGGTAAGGGTCCGGCGGGTTCCAAGCAGATGGTAAGACGTATAGGATCCGAAACGTCTGAAATCAAATAATATTAATATAACGCGATAAAATCCGTATAAAGTAGTTTTATTTGAACTATGTTCTTGCTCATATCATGGTACTGCTACACAATTAGTTTTACAATGAGAGGAGTTAGGCTATAGTCCACCATGCTACCTAATTGGCAGGCAATACGGGTTGACAGACTGCATACGCCGTGGAGAAAATGTCTCAGACATGCAGGTTACCTCACTTAATTTCGAAACCTACATAACACTTATATATAATTTATAGGTATACGGTATTTGGTATGGTATATTGAGAGCTTTTTTCTGCAACTCCACGATAGAGCGCGTATTTTGCATGCGGATGGGAAATATACGGTATTTATTATTATTTAGGCGAAACTAACGGAATGGTGTGTTCTTATAACCCTTATACTAAAATCCTTTATTTAAAAGAAAAATAAATGTTACACTAAGACTTTCTCCTGTATCGTGAGTGCATTTACAAACACAAATTCTCATTGAAATAAAACTACTTTTTACAGATTTTATCGCGTTGTATTGATAATATTTGATTCCCGAGGTTTCGGATCCTTTACGGCATCCATGGTCACGGGTAGACTAAGTTGTTGGACGTCTTAATGTTACAATTACTAACAGCTACCTTACATTTTTGTTAATTCAATTCACAAATTCGCATTTAAACAAACGCCCAGACTCGGAACAACTACTAAATCATACAAAAATATTTGCTCCGCGTTATGATCGAACCCATAACACGTGGCGCAGAAGCCGATCGCTCAGGCTACGCCAAAAATGTCGTCTAAGAACAAAGAATCGGGCCAGTACTAGATAAATCGATCAAATATTATGATTGCACAAACGACCCTACTTGTAGATACGAGTACTATTCTTCCATAGAAACTGGAACAGTATCAAAATGTCCACCAATATAGGAGTTCGGATTGCCCCCACATCTTGCGAAGAGCGTACTCACTGTTCGGAAGTACTCGGTAATTTTCGGCAGCATTCGGGATACGCGACTTGAATAACAATGGTGGCTTTTCCGCTGCACGCACGATTTGATCCAATTTTGAATGTAGGTAGATACCCTCATCCCAGATAATATCAGTATCTTTTAACAGAACTTTGCTATTTGTATTGTAGAAGACATTTTCTGCATTAACGTTACTGAAGTATAATATTGTCTTGTTACATTTTCTTTTATTTGGAAAATATAGGTTATATTTATTCAGTATTTCATATTATAATAATAAGACTGCATCAATTAGTCTAGTAGACCTAAGTGCTGCCGCTACGCTAGAGGTCCTGGGTTTGATTCCGAGGTCGAGCAGTATTATTGGGTTTTTCTATGAAATTCTCAGTGTTTGGGACAGTGAGTGTACCTCGGAGTTTGGGACCTAAACACACTGGTGATATACCGTGGGTGTATATTAGCACACCTCTGGCTACGCTACGGGCAATACAGGGGTAATGAAATGTTATGAAAAAAAAACTACATCGCGGGACGGGAGACACAATTTTATACGTAGATAAACTATACGCGACACTTAATAACACATACATAAATTAACCAAACCCAGAGCCTCGTTCGGGATCATGGCGCCGAAATATTACTCTCAAAGTTGGTAGGATTCCCCCTAACATCAGCTACGCGTCATTTTCATAATTTAGATATTCGTTCGGGTAAACATGGTGGAGATATTGATGCCAAATAGTTTAATTACATGACGTCACATAGCTTTGAGATATACCAGGATTCAATTTTCATTGCGAAAAATTTGCTTATTTTTAATTATGTTAAAACTAAGAAATTTATTGTTAGGAATAAATTCTTATGCATGATATTTAATTAAAAATAATTTTAATAATCTGAAGATTCATTCTGCCTCATTAGCCCAGTGGTCACGGGTGCGACTGCTATGCTAGAGGTCCTGGATTCGATTCCCAGGTTGAGTAAAGTGTTATTGGGTTTTTCTATGAAATTCTCAGTTGCAGTTATTTTATTTTAGTGAAGGAAAAATTCAATCGCGGGCAGGATTTGAACCTGCGTCTTCTGGTTGGATACACCAGACGTTCTGAACTCGAAATTCTGATTGAAATTTGCCTTCACATTCGATTTGCCTTCAATTTACGTCATAAGGTGACGTTGGTTAAAATAACTTTATAATCTTAGCATGGAAAATGCAAGAAAAAAATCACAAAAAGATATTCTCAGTAGCAGCTCGGAATTTAGGATACGTGCCCGGTTAATGACAATAGGCTCGCCCCCTAATTACATGGGATCTATACATTCCGTCGAACTGTGGGTACACCTCTGCCTAACCCTTCGGGGAACATAGGCGTGAATGGTATGTTTATTCTTCGTGTCTATGATTCTACAGTATATTTTAGTAGAGTAAACGCCATAGTATATTCATTGGCCTCATAAATTATATGTATACCTACTTGAAATGCCTCAAGCTACGCCAAATAATAAGCAAACATTAATTATCTCTTTACATACAGTGTGTAAACAGTTAATTAATATTTCTTAGTGTGCTCAGGTTAAATGTTAGTGAAACGGGAGCTTGATCCTAATCAAGCGCCCATTTCTATTCTACTCCATTCCTCAGAAAAGAAAAAAACAAAGGGAAAAAAATTGGGTAGTTCTAGTTGACTGGTGTTTTATTTAAATACTAGCGACCCGCTCTCAGTTTCACCCACCCTGCTCCGTTCCTAAGAGGCGTAGCGTGATGTTATATAGCCTATGTTACTCAGTGATAATGAAGCTTTCTAACGGCAAAAGAATTTTTGAGATCGGTCCAGTACTTTTTGAGCCAATTCGTTACAAACATACAAATTTTTCCTCTTTATAATATTAGTATAAATAACTAGTGAACAATATAATTAATTATAATTTGTATACTGAATAAATACCTAATCTAGACCGTACAATAAAGTCCTAAGCTATAAAAATGACTCTTACACGCCAACCACAAAAAAAAATTCAGTAGGTGTAGAATTTGTATGGCGCACGGAAAATCACGAAACAAACATTGACATTGGCACGACTTTTCTCACGTTTAAATAAGTCACTTTTTTAGACTTGATTCCCAAGACTCAAAAGAATGGGACAATTTTGTCAGTTATATAAAATATTATGACAAAAGATTTAGCTAAGTCTTTATTTTCGTAGAACATACAATATTTTTTATTGCTGTTTCATTTTTATATTATAGATTTACGTGGTAGAGCCATGCTTCGGCACGAATGGGCGCACGACTGGAGTGATACCACGGCCTCCTCACTCACTCGGCGAAACACAACGTAAGCGTTGTTTTAAAAGGCCGGCAATGCACTTGTGATTCCTCTGGTTTTGCGGGTGGCCATGGGTGGCGGTAATCGCTTACCATCAGGCGATACGTCTGCTCCCCATAGCCCATAAAAAAGCTACTAAGGTATTGTATGTTATAGGTGTGTATGTATGAATAAATCTACTCAATTGTACAATTTTTTTCTTTGTCGTAAGCGGTTTCTTGACTTCATCATTAACCGAGCACAAATCCAGACTCCGAGCTGCTAATGAGAATTTCATGGAAAAACCCAATAACACTTTGCTCGACCTGGGGATCGAGTCGCACTCGGGACCACTAGACTTATAAGACAGTCATATATATACATATATTATATCGTTAATAAGTTTAAAAGCTCGATTATATTTCACCCCGAAAGGTCTTGTTTTCGACCTCACTCACCTCACCTCACGTGGGAGCTTTTAACGAAACTCGAACTACGAGTATGTAGTTACCGTTGACGAAGCTTACATTTTCCTGTTACGACAATGCTTCGGACCCAACGATCGATTCGAAGTTCACGTTGAACTTCTTATCTTGTGTTGACGCTATTCCCAAACATTATTGGACGTTTATTACTTCGTTATTTGGCAATATATCAATTAAAAAATAAAAGAGTGCCTCATTAGTCTAGTGGTCCCAAGTGAGACTGCTACACTAGAGGTCCTGGGTTCGATCCCCAGGTCGAGCAAAGTGTTATTGGGTTTTTCTATGAAATTCTCATTAGCAGCTCGGAGTCTGGATTTGTGCCCGGTTAATGGCTATAGGCTCGCCCCCTATAACATGGGACCTAAACACCGGCGAACTGTGGGTGTACATTAAGTACACCTCTGCCTAACCCTTCGGGGAATACAGGCGTGATGGTATGTTAATATCAATTAAACTATTTATTATTATTATATTTATGTACAATTAGTTGTTCTTCAATATCTATAACAAGATGGAACATGCATCAGATTTTAAGTTAGACCCTCAATAGTGCAACTGTGAAAACTGCATCCAATGTCATGTAGTAGTTTTAAAACATACAGACAGACATACAAAAATTCTAAAAATGTACAGACATCGGCTTGTTGCAATTTTATTATATGAATAGATATCGTATATCTTCGGTCTTCGTTTAAATCGTAAAATCTCCGTTTAACGTTGCTTTTTTTTATCCGAAACATCAACGTTCATTCACGTTTGCTTAAAAGTAACTGTAAAATAATAATCTATATATTATATATAAAAATTAATTGCTGTTCGTTAGACTCGCTAAACTCGAGAACGGCTGGACCGATTTGGCTAATTTTGGTCTTGAATTATTTGTGGAAGTCCAGAGAAGATTTAAAAGGTCAATAAATATGAAAGTACGAATTCTGCCGGGTCATTATAAATTTGAATTTTTATATATATATATATATATATATATATATATATATATATATATATATATATATATATATTGCATCGTTCGAGGCGTAGTTAGGCGTAGGCGTTTATATATATATATATAAATTCAAATTTATAATGACCCGGCAGAATTCGTACTTTCATATTTATTGACCTTTTAAATAATTTAAATTAAATTTAAATGTAAATAATATTAATATTTTCCTGTAAAACTTTTTAAATCCAGAAAAAAATTAATGTGACAGCACAAACTACGCCTCGAACGATGCAATCGTGTCTTCTTTCCTTCCTCTTATAATCTAAAAAAGAACTGCTTTGTCATTAATGGGATTTATTGTCAAAGAATGTCGCTTGTGCCAATAACAAGTGTATTCTTATTTAAGTACTTTATTTACACATATTGTGTCTTTTTGCGATTATTTTTTTTGCATTTTCCATGCTAAGATTATAAAGTTATATTAGTGAATTAAAAATTCAATCGCGGGCAGGATTCGAACCTGCGTCTTCTGGTTAGATACACCAGACGCTCTGACCGCTAAGCCACAGCGAGTCCCACCCGCTTGATCGAAATTTGCCTTCACATCCTGAATTTACGTCATAAGGTGGCGTTACTGTGTCGACGATATTGTGTCTGTTACGTATCCTGTTTCGTTCCAAACTATCAAATTTACGCATAGGTAATTGAATAATAAATAATCATTGGATCATTGTAAAACAAAATATCGAGCTTACGAGCACATTCAGTTTTATTTTGTTCCCGTTTTGTCTGGTTTTTATAAGCATGTTTACGATTAGCCTTTTATAATGCACTGTATCAACTATTAAAACTTACGAAGCTATTGCTAGTAATATTTTTACGTGGGAGAGCCATGCTTCGGGACGAATGGGCCCGGCTTGACCGGAGTGATACCACGGCCTCACAGAAAACCGGCGTTAAACAACGATTACGTTGTGTTTCGCCGAGTGAGTGAGGTTACCGGAGGCCCAAACCCCTTTTAAAAGGTCGGCAACGCACTCGTGCTCCTCTTGTGTTGCGGGTGTCCAACACCCGCGGGTGGCGGCGGTAATCGCTTACCATCAAGCGATCCGCCAGCCCGTTTGCCCTCCTATCCCATAAAAAAAAATATATTAAGCATTTTATCAACCGTCTCGACAAGCATTACCAATGTTATTAAAACGTGAACAAAAGGGCAAAGTTGCTTGACAGAATCCTTCTCTATTCGAGTATATTCTATAATACATGTAGCCTTACCTATTTGTTTGTAAGCACTACTTAACCTAGCTTTAACCCTACGCTTTAATACAAAGTTACGACTTGACTCTTTCGTAAGCCAACAATTTCTGCACCTTTGTTTTGCAGTGGGCGTCCATACGATTATGGAAATTTGCTTCTAATTGTAGAGTACTGTCGACTTGTGTTCACGAGTGTAATTTTGTCTAATAAAGTTGGTATAATTTTTATTGCGCCTGCGATCTGCACACCTATTAACATTGTGCCATTGTGTAGAGAGGGATTTTGCTGAAGCAAATTTTAAATTGAAATACACTGTAGGTACTTTGATCGAATAATTTGTTACTTTTGATGCTTATTTTTACATGACATTAGGATTTTATTTACCATTATATTGGTTTAGTGATTTCTGAAACTTACGCGAATGTTAGATATATTGAAATAATAACACTTTACGGATTTGATCGCGTGATATTACATTATTAATTTGACATTTTGGACCCTTAACTATAGACGACCAAATTTCAGGGGCAGAATGAGGTGTTTGCATCTTGATTTAATAATGTATATAATGCGATAAAATCCGTAAAGTAGGTTTATTTCAAGATTATCGTGGGGACTGATCGGGCTGAGAAAATTGGTTTTTCAGAGTAAAGCCTGGATATCATAATAATTTTTTTTGAAGTGAAATCTTCTTTAGCCGCGTTGAGCACATTTTGAATGAAAAATATCATGGAATTCGCGTCATCGTCACCGAACGCTATCCATGAGCTTTAAGTATACTGTGTATATATGTGTACTTTTTGGGTGAACAAAAAGCGTGAAACTCACGTCATCGTCACAGCACGCTTCCCACTTATCGACGGTACAATTCACAAGTTAGGTACTTAGTTTTCACTACTATCGGCAGTCCCCAAAGACTGCCCTGCATGTTTTTTTAAAGTAACGTTGCCTCAGACTAGAATTTTCTCCTGTATCGTGGGTGTTACACACAAACGCCCAGACCTTGAACTGGTAGATCATGCAAATAGTTGCTCTATGTGGGGCTCGAAGCGACAAACACGTCAATTTTGTCGCAATAAATTTATGATTCGTATTCAAAACTTTTATGAATTTGCGACTGTTGATAACATTCAATCTACAAATTGACCGATGAACTCCCAATTCCTTTCTCCAAAATTACAACCAAAACTAGAACAAACTCTCTTGTTTGTATTTCCTTTGTCTTAATACACTAGAACACCATTTTATTGTATAACACTTTAACCAGTCCCAATGCCATCTCAGTATCGTATATCTTAATTAAACAAATGCCGGACGCCAAGGTTCAGTACTCCTTACTCTGTCCCGTAAAGGAGCTTACACAAATTGAATTAGAAAAAATCCCGGCCAAGTGCGATGAATAAGGACAATGCTTAAGAAGAAAAAAATACAAGACAGTATTGTAGATACAGCGCGTTTCGTGAAACGAAATGTTTTGATAAGTGACCTTCATTGAGGGTCCAATCCTAACAAATTTTTTGTACAAAATTTGAATATTTTGATGAATATGAAGTTTTTCCACTATGTATGTTAATTAAGTACATAAATATTTAAAATTAAACCATGATTCAATTAATTAAGGCTGAACTACATAATAACTTTACAACTCTGAGAAAGACAAAAAATATTATGAACGAATATCATGAAGGAATCAACGTTGTATATTGAAATTGGAAATTGAGAGGCATGCTTTAGCACGATTGGGCCGGCTCGACCGGAGTGATACCACGGCTTCACAGAAAACCGACGTGAAACAACACTTACGTTGTGTTTCGCCGAGTGAGTGAGATTACCGGAGGCCCAATTCCCTTTTAAAAGGCGACGCACTTGTGACTCCTCTGGTGCTGCGGGTGTCCATGGGCGGCGGTAATCGCTTACCATCAGGCGATCCGTCTGCTCATTTGTCCGACTATCCCATAAAAAAATGTTAATCACAATCAATTTTCAGCTTCTTGCAAACACTTTCCTACGTCATAAGTGTAGTAAGTACTTAATACTACTTATGTTCGGTAATCTGCCCAATTTGTCTAGTGCTCCCAAGCGCGACTGCTACGCTAGAGGTCCTGGGTTCAATCTCCAGATCGAGCAAAGTATTATTAGGTTTTTCTATGAAATTCTCAGTTGCAGCTCGGAGTCTGGATTTGTGCCCAGTTAATGGTAATAGGCTCGCCCGCTATTACATGGGACCTAAACATACTGGTGAACATTTGTACACCTCTGCCTAACCCTTCTGGGAATACAGGCGTGATATATATTATGTTCGGAAATCTATTCTGACAGTTTCAAGGTTGCCAAATGGTAATATAGCTACTTACGTGTCTTGAGCAAGACCATGAGTATAAAGGGAGATTGATGGTGACGTTCGAAAATTTAATTATTCTAAACAAAGAAGGCACCTAATAATTAATTGGTGCCTTATTGTATAATATTTGTTGATATAGTTCTAAGACAACTGTGTTGTCACAACAACAAAACAGATATTGGATCGGATGGTTCAATTATCAATTATGATGAAGGATAATTTTTCATTTCATTAGTCAATTTTATTGAATTGAAATACAATGCGAGCATTGAGGAATTGTATTTTAACCCGTTTAAAAATGTGGTACGTATCTTATTTTAGTAAGATACACTATATTTTTAATTTGTTCATTTGATAAAAATAAAAATTAAGATTAAGATTGAAGAGAGGTAAGGCATAGTTGAATAGAATAATTCAACTCACAATTGGAGCTGCCCGACTGGGGAAGTACCTCCACCATGCATAAAATCGTAGCCAAATAATATAGCTCTGTGCTATGTTGTGTTCCTAACGGCGAGCAAGGTCGCCAGAGCTCCGCGAGGAAGCGTTGTGGTGCCAGTGTGGGGGACTGGTGGTGTTTTGTTACCGCCGCGTTGACATGCATGGCAGCATGTCTCCCATACTGCCAGCTATTCCTCCTTAATTTACAGGGTCGGTAACGCGCGAGTGATACCCCTGGTGTTACAAGCGTCCATAGGCTACGGTAACCGCTTACCATCAGGCGGGTTGTAAGCTTGTTTGCCACCTTAGTGGTATAAAAAAAATGAATTTAAAACTAGTACATATAGAAAAAGCCTCTAAAGTTGACTTTAATCTACTAAATTTATAATAAACTAGTTCTTTGCCCGCAGTTTCACCAGCGTTGCCCCGTTCCTAAGGGTTGTAGCGTGATGTTTTATAGCTTGAAACCTTTCTCATAAATCACTCATTTTCCCAACATTTCCCTTCACTGCTCTGCTCCTATTGATCGTAGCGTGATGAAAAGTATACTATAATCTGCCCAGGAGTATGAAGAACAATTGTACCAAGTTTCATTGAAATCCGTCGAGTGGTTTTTGTTTCTATAACGAACATACAGACAGACAAAAAATTTACTGATTGCATTTTTGGCGTCAGTATCGATCACTAATCACCCTCTGATAGTTATTTTGGAAATATATTTCATGTACAGAATTGACCTCTCTACAGATTTATTATAAGTATAGATTTAGTTCTATAAGCTGTTTACAAAATCCCAGGTTAAAACCAAACGACCTTTTCTCCTTATTTTATCATCAAAGGCATCTAAGAGATTCAGGTGGGAAAGCTACTGTCCCTGATAACATCGGGCAAAATCATCTTAAAGTAATTCAAAATACATTTGGATTATCTCTATTCGGTCATTCATTTAACAGAGATCTAAGCGGGCGACAGGGCTATGTTCTGTCAGAATTTATGTCTTTTATCCCTCTAGAGGATAAGTTGGCCTTATTTCACTGTTACAATTTTATTGGTTTACTAGAGGCTGAATCGGGGAACAAACTGTGATTAAACGAGTTGAAAATTGGACTTTTTTGTTTGTTTTTTTCTTTATTTTTTTTAGATACGTAGATTATTATTTGTAAGCTCAATTTTAGTTTAGTTAATCCACAAAGAATACGTTCGATTCAAGTCTACTTAATTGTTACATAAAAATTAGCTAAAAATTATCTATTTTTGGTTGAAAAAGGTATATAGATACCTACTATATATCTTAAAAAATGAGATCCCTATGGATGGAAGACACAAAATATGTATCTAAGAGAGGTTCAAATAATATATTTTTGATAGAATAACATAATATAAACAAAAAAAAAATTAAAAACGTGGAATGCTATATCGGCGGCAGTGGTCTTATCGCTAACAGACAACCTTTGGTTGGATGTACTCCAGAGAGTATGAAAAGTGATACCTAAGTTGACATGTATACTCAACTCTATTCAATAAAACTGAAACTTAATAAATCCGACTTGACGCTCCCTCAAGAAAATTGAGTAAAAACATCAAAAAAATATCCCAAACACAAGTATAATTCTATCAAAGGCGAGCCAATTATGCCAATTTGCCACAAAATATAAGAAAGTTTAGTGGCAAATGAAACATAATCTTCTTATGAATTAGTTAAGATATTTTTTTATTTATAAAGCTTGTTCTTTTTTGGTTGTTTCATTTCTAAAGAGAAGTTTTTAAAAATAATTGGGGACGTAGAACCCTCAGTTATTAATACTGTGTTATATTTCAGCCTCTGGCTAATTTTCAAGAAAGAAAATTCGTGTCCCAAGGCGAAAATATTTTTCAATTAAAGAATTGTGTAGAAGTAAGTTGATAAATAGGTAAACAGATTTTCAGCCTCAACTCGTTTTTTATAAATGTGACTACGGTTTAAATTATATTTACCTATCTTTATATAAATAAACAGAAGAAAAAACACTGTAATTAAACATGAATTACTTATTAAAAGGAGTATCCATGGAGTTTTTTGCCGGCTCTTCTCAATAAACCCACTGTTTTGGTACCGCCCACCTTGCTTTTACAGTTCAAAGTACCCGCAAGAGACAAATTCCAGACACAATCACACAAAGCAAAATCTATTGTTTTTGCAACGATCAGTTCAGGGAAAAGCTTAGAGGATTGAAACAAAAACTTAACACTAAATTGAAATAAAAACAAATATTACTTTGACCTGCCCAGGCAAGTCATCATCATCATTAGCCTGTAGCAGTCCACTGCTGGACGTAGGCTTCCCCACAATGTGCGCCATTTCACCCTGTCCTCGGCTTGTCGCATCCAGCTTCCGCCAGCAACCTTTTGCAAATCATCACTCCATCTTGCCGGAGGGCGTTCTACGCTACGTTTGCAGAGTCGCGGCCTCCACTCAAGAACACGTCTACCCCAACGGTTATTGGTTTTTCTACAGATATGGCCAACCCACTCCCACTTCAGCTTGCTAATTAGGTGTGCTATGCTATTCTATGCGCCCAAGCAAGTATTAATTTATTATTATTATGTTATAGATCACTCCAAGTATTCATAAGCATCACGCATACCCCATATTCATCCTAAACATAATACATATTAGGTACATAAATGCATATTTCTACTAAAGTTCCAACTATAGAAATTCAATTTTGCACAAAGATTTTGAGAGCAGACATCTCTAGCGTTCCGAACAAATTGATATCCACGTCCAACCAATTTTCAATGGACGTGTGAACTGACAACGTTATTTGGCGTGAAAAACAAGTTTCCATTTAGATAGGTCTATCTGAGAATGCATGCCATATTTATTGTGGTTCTGTTGTGTTTATTTGTGTCCTCTATAGGTGTTTATTTGTGCCCTAGATTCTGTCTATTGGTAGATTAACATTGACGTTTCTGTTTAGAATTTGAGTGATGTGTTATCCTTTAAATTTTGAGCCCTTTCATTATTACAGTTACAGTTGAGTTGAGACGACACGTTTGGCGTAGCGGCTGAGCGATAGGCTTTTGCACCACGTGTTGTGGGTTCGATCCCCATACGAAGTAAATATTTGTATGACTTACAAGTAGATGATCCGGGTCTGGAATTTTGTGTATGTGAGGATTTGTGTTTGTAAAAGTACCCACGATACAGGAGAAATAGTAACTAGTATTGGGCAATGATTTAAAAAATAGAGTTAGTAATGTTTTGAAAGCGAACATCACAATGGTTAATTTTTATTTACTTAAGGTACAGGTACATACTTATTGTGACAAATTAATTAAATATCAGTATCATTTGTACTCATCTCAAGCTCAAATTAAAATAACATACCTGTATTCCCGGGGTTAGGCAGAGGTTTATGTAATAAGCGGTGACCTATTACCATTAATCGGGCACAAACCCCAAACTCTGAAGTGCTACTGAGAATTTCATAGAAAAACACAATAACACTTCGCTCGACCAGGGAATCGAACCCAGGACCTCTAGCGTAGCAGTCGCGCTCAGGACCACTAGGCTAATGAGGCAGTTTTTATTTCAGATAACGTCTAAAAATCGCCATGCAAGTGTAGATGGATTTACAATTTCACCACAAACTTCTAATAAATCAAATCAAACCATCATATTTATTTGCTGAATTTAAGTCACTATGATTTAAATTACTTCACATCTTCCATTTAATTCACAAGTTTTTTTTTTATGGGATAGGAGGGCAAACGAGCAGACGGATCCTGATCCTGATGGTAAGCGATTACCGCTGCCCATGGACACCCGCAACACCAGAGGAGTCACGAGTGCGTTGCCGACCTTTTAAAAGGGGATTGGGCCTCCGGTAACCTCACTCACTCGGCGAAACACAACGTAAGCGTTGTTTAACGCCGCTTTTCTGTGACAATATTAATTAAAGACAATATTATTCCACACGTAAAAATTCACCGAATATTTCAAAATATTATGTTCCCAATAATTTCAAAGAGTTTCTAAAGCGGAGAGTAACCTACGCAATTGCAGTTGATAAGGGTGTAAGAAAGTTTCCGTGACGTCATAGTTGGACGGTTGCTAGTGCAGTGAGTACTTAATCTTTCTTCCAACTGACTGGGTCATGAATGAGGTGTATTTTTTCTTGAGTACATTTCCTTAACTTGGTCCGTTACACAAAGATATTTACGTTTGCATAAACAACACAAAAGCGTTTATAAGATAAAAAAAGAAATTATCTTTTTTTAACTTAATTTTAGACTGCCTCATTAGTCTAGTGGTCCCAAGCGCGACTGCTACGCAAGCGGTCCTGGGTTGGATCCCCAGGTCGAGCAAAGTGTAATTGAGTTTTCTATGAAATTCTCTGTAGCAGCTCGGAGTCTGGATTTGTGCCCGGTTAATGGCAATAGGCTCGCCCCCTATTACGTGGGGAACATACCGGCGAACTGTGGGTGTACATTAGTACGCCTCTGCCTACCCCTTCGGGGAATACAGGCGTGATGGTATGTTATGTTATAATTTTTTTATGTTCGAATTAAAATTTTGTGCCGACTACCATTTTCATCTATTTGAATTTCAACCTACCCTTAAAATAATTACGGACGAAAATGAAGTGTTCTTACATCTTACTTATGATAAAATTTGATAAAACATTATTTGATTTAGTCTCAGGGTGACTACTTTTTTCCTGATCAGCTCTAGTTATAAAACATATTTTACATACGCTTCCGAAAGCTTTATTGATATAAATGACAAAGGTTATTTATGCGTGCTAATCCTGCCAAGTTTTGGAGGCATATTTGTGCCGCAACCACAGTGAGTCCAAACAGAGATATGTGGACGATGTTTTACCTCATTCTCTTAACCACATTTTCGAAACATTCCTCTTCGCGATACGTGTAACCGAGATTAGTTTGGGTTACAGTAATCGTAGATAAGCAACATTTCTGGAAGCTTTTAAATGAATAAATAAAAATACAAAATTGTTTCTAAAATCCATAAAAAATAACATTATTATTATCTTAAGTGTGTATTGTTGAAGTAAATTAATTAAGTACCTAACTACATTTAATGAAAACGATAATACGTATTGTCAAATTTCGAGACATTTATAGCTGCCAAATTTCCCGTACAAAATGTAATACCAAAATAAATCTTAATTGAAACAGAATTTAATCAAATTGTGTTATTATTCGGATTAGGATACTAATAATCTAGGTTCTTATCCTACCATTTCGTGCAAGTTTTCCCTCGAAATAGTTGTAAAGGAATGTAATTTTCGATAACTTTACGAAGCTTTGAACTGTTTTCCCGTTGTTTATTTCCAGTGAAATAGTAGAGTAAGAACCTAGATTCGGTATCCGAATCCAAATAATAACACAACTTGATAAAATGTGTTTGAATTACGATTTATTTTGGTATTTTTGAGCAATTCAGCTTCCGCCGGACTCTTAATATCCAAAAACTATGAACCTTCGTTAGTATCCATTTAATCCTAGTAATATTAAAAACGGGAAATTTTGTTAGGATGTATTCATGTTTGTTTCTCTATCAAGCTAGAACTACAAAACAGATCTGGATAAAATTTGGCTCAGAGATAGATAATAGTCTGAAATAACGCATACTTTTTAGCCAGGTCGGATCCAATTCTGAAGTCCACGTAGATGAAGACGCAGGCAGAAGCTAGTTAACTCTATTTTTACAAAAACCACACGAAAGCAATTACATTTGCCGAAGCGAAGGTCCATTTAGTGTATTTATCCTTTTATAAACACTTACATTCATTTTCTTATTCCGTTTGTTTAAGCACAGGTGATGAGGATTTGGGTCATTTGGGATATAAAGCCCGTTGTTAGCCTTTTGGCTTTCAGAAGAATTAATAAGGATTTTCCTTTTTTTTGTTATCTTCAAATCTATATGGTTTGGGCATGTAGAGAAGATGAATAAAAGAAGATTGACGAAACGAGTATACATAGCCAGAACGGATCGAACGACCTAGGCGAACGTACCACAATCAAATTGGGGACGTTCTCAAAAAAGGTCAGTTTAAAATTACCCTAAACTCATGCATGAGGAGATTGATAGATGAACGTAGATGAAGCGAAAGTGGTGTACCAGGATCGTAGCAAGTGGAAATCTATAGTCTCTGCCTACTCCAACGGGAGACAGGCGTGAAAATATGTATGTATGTTCAAATCTATTATAATTATTATTGTATACTTAGGCTACATGACTCGATTGTTTACGTATATATTTTTTTAGGTTAGTATTCGTGCATTTAGTTTTGTTTTCTTTTTCTATCGGATCTTATTTGTATATTCCGATATTCGATCTTATATGTACTTATTAATAACAACTTTGTAACTTACTAACTGCTGCTGCCGCCCGACGGACAGACAGAGTATAAAATTAGTATCGATTACCATCATACTATCACGCCTGCATTCCCCAAAGGGTTAGGCAGAGGTGTACTAATATACACTCACAGTTCGCCGGTATGTTTAAGTCCCATGTAATAGGGGGCGTGGGCACAGATCCCAAACTCCGAGCTGCTAATGAGAATTTCATAAAAAAACCCAATGACACTGCTCGACTTGAGAATGGAACACAGGATTTTTTTTTTTATTGATGATAGGCTTACGCTTGACCGCTAGTTTGCCTGATAGGATCACTAGGATCTCTAGTGTAGCAGTCAGGGTCAGGACAACTAGGCTAATAAGGCAGTTCAGGAACATATTTCCTCCGTAAAACAACATCATAATTTGCTTTTAAGTATCCTAAATTCAGTCGTTCAAAATACCAAATCCTCCCTTCAAAAACTTTGAAACTAAAGTAAGGTACCTAAACAATCGAAGAGTCGTTTGTAAATCACTAATCTACAGTGGATTTTGAGGTGGTAATACATCAAAGTGCTAAACCACACCTGCGCAGCCCGCAAGGCACATTAATTTAAAGCCACGAGGATAAAATTTGATAAATTATATCACTTTCTCAAATACCAATTGAATCGCTGTCCAATTGATTGATTGCATTAGATTTCTTTTAGTCTTCACACAAGATTGCACCTTATTTTTTCCAACAAAAGGTATTAATTTCGAGGTGAAGATGAGTAAAAAACGAGGTAAAAGCACCTGTTTTTTTATTAATGGCTCATTTTATAGGTTATTCAGGAGTCATAGTGTCGTGGTAAAGTTGAGAAGTTTATCTTTGTCGTTGTTTGAGAACTACTTTGAGGTTTACGAGGACGTGTTAAGTAAAAGGTCCACGAAGTTGATTTAGGTCCAACAACTGCTGTCGCTCAAAGTTGTTGTACAATAATAACAGTGTCAAATGCTTATATTACTAAATTGTGAATTAGGGTTATATTTACAAGGCTTTGCATATTATTCCTATTAGGTATTACGTTGCTGGGTGGAATGCATACACTAATATACTCATCACGCCAATATCCTCAAAGGGGCAAAATATTTTTATTGTAATTAAACCGGGCATTAGATTTCAAGCTGTTATCATAATCATGGAAAAAATCATAGATCTGACACTCACAGGCTGCATTTACGATCACTAAAGAAGGACACGTGGGAGAGCATGCTTCGGCACGAATGGGCCGGCTCGGAGTGATACCACGGCCTCACAGAAAACCGGCCTCAAACCACGCTTACGTTGTGTTTCGCCGAGTGAGTGAGGTTATCGGAGGCCCAATCCCCTTTTAAAAGGTCGTCAACGCACTTCTGACTCCTATGGTGTTGCGGGTGTCCATGGGCGGCGGTAATCGCTTACCATCAGGCGATCCGGCTGCTCGTTTGCCCTCCTATCCCATAAAAAAGAAGCCAGATAATGACCGAGATAATTAAATAGAACAAAAGCAACAAAATATTGTTTGAGATTTTAAGAAGATTTATTAACGTAACGTGGTCTTTCGTTTAATACTTTTACTATTTAATATAAGGTAGGTTTCATCAGTCACTGCAAATAGAGCCTCAAGATAGCCTCAAGCCTGCATTTTTTTTAAAACAGAAATGTACGTCATCATTATTGTTGATTTTTAGGGACCATCCGTACTACAAAAGGAAACAACGGAACCAGTAATGGAACCCTTTATCTCGGGAACGCGTGGAGGTATCGAGTTGAAATTAAAACCATATAGTCAGGTCTTCAGTCCCTTGAATCTGTGAAAAAAATCAAACTTCTAAATTAACGTAAAAAAAGATACAGCCGTTTATGCCGTAAAAAAACATCTATTTTGACACTCTCAAGGGAATAAAAATTTACAGGGTATTTCCCGTTGAACTATGAAATTTGGCAAGTAATACCGTCTTATACTACAAGTATAGGGGAAAATCTGAAAACTATACATTTGTAATTAATTATAATATTTTTTTTTTTTTTTTTTTTTTTTATAAAAAACGTTGCCCCACACTAGGATTTTCTCCTGTGTCGTGGGTGCGTTTACAAACACAAATTCTCACATACACAAACGCCCAGACCCGAAACAACTACCTGTAGATCATACAAATATTTGCTTCGTGTGGGGATCGAACCCACAACACGTGACGCAGAAGCCGATCGCTCAACCGCTACGCCAAACGTGTCGTCAAATTTGTACGGAAACCTCGGTGGGCGAGTCCGTCGTTTTTTATAGTTATGCCTATCTGTCCCTGTGTCATGAGAACAGCCATTCTGGTACTATTTCAATATCAGATTTGGAACCCCGTTTTCGTAGCTACGTCTAAATATTACCAAACCACATTGCGGAATGTAGGTCCCAAATAACATCATCTTGTCACAAATTTATGTCTTCTCTTCGTTTTATTTATTTGGCGTCGGCATTAGTATTCCTTTCCACTGGCGAGTGAGGAATGGCCATTATGTGTGAACGATCCTCAGATATTCTTTCCTCTTGGTTCTTTGTTTTACTTAAATGAAATATTGAGAAGACATTGATTTTACTTTTGAGTAAACAAGAAAATTATGACCGGGATTTGTTAAAATGTAATTTAGCTCCGTAATTTTGTTTTTTCTTTATTTTAATAAAGCTTACTGGCAATATGGGTCGCACATTACTAGTATTTTGATTTGTTTTCCTGGCATTGTTATATTTTGGGAAATGATATTATTTTTTAAATAATAGGGTAGTAGACTGGTCTTTTTTTTATTAAAAACTAGCAGTACCTCGCGGTTTCACCCGCTAAAAAATTACGGACTTTCATGCAAACTTCACCCCTCTTTTCACTACCTTAGGGGCTGCATTTCCAAAAATACTTTCTTATCGGATGCCTATGTCATACAAAGAACACACCCTCCAAGTTTCAGGTCTCTACGTAACGATCAGCGGTTTAGTCTGTGCGTTGATCCGTCAGTCAGTCATTCAGAACAAAGCATTTAATATGAACCTATAGATAATGGTCCTATTGAAAAATGTTATTAAAATAATTCCTAGACTAAAAAAATAATTTACATATCATACCATCACGCCTGTATTCCCCGAAGGGTTAGACAGAGGCGTACTAATATACACCCACAATTCGCCGCAATGTTTAGGTCCCATGTAATAGGGGGCGAGCAATAGAGATTTTTATTGTCATTAACCGAACACAAATACCAAACTCTGAGCTGCTACTGAGAATTTCATAGAAAAAACCCAATAACACTTTGCACGACCTAGGGATCAAAGCCAGGACCTCTAGCGTAGCAGTCGCGCTTGGGACCACTAGACTAATGAGGCAGTCAAACTCTATAAAGTAACTAATTTATCGAATCAATGCAAAGTTACTTGGAAAAGCTTAAGAATTTTAAAAAGAACATTTAACTGGATTCGACTTAATCAAAAAAAAAAGAAAGTATTGAATAAATAAGCGTCTAACAAGAAAGTTAATACCAGCAAGGATTTAACTGTAAGATTGTTTGTGAAAACCGATATTTTTGATGAGTTTATTCTACAAGCAAATTCAGAAACAAACACAGAATTCCTACTAAAAACTGATACAATGTCAGAAGCTTTAGAGTCACTAACGTATAACATTATAAAAATTCTAGGTTTTAGAGTCTCAATATTTAATTAAATTTAGCCTAGCACTTAAGTAAGTAATTGCGAACTGATTTATACTAAGTCGAAAATATGTAAACCAACGCAATTATGATCAAACACAAAATCATTTAATTAAACTCAGCCAGCTAAGTAAAGTCACACAGATTTCAATATATTTTAACTGAGTTATTTTTTAGTAAAGGAAAAAATTCAATCGCGGGCAGGTTTCGAACCTGCGTCTTCTGGTTTGATATACCAGACGCTCTGACCTCTAAGCCACCGCGAACCCTACCCGCATGATTGAAATTTTGCCTTCACATTCTGAATTTACGTCATTAGGTGACGCTTTACTAAAAAATAACTTAATAATCTTAGCATGGAAAATGCAAAAAAATCACAAAAAGATATTTTAACTGACTTTAATTTAATTTAACAATTGAATCTGGTAAAAATTGTAAACATGATCTTATTTTTCTTTCTTATTTATTATAGAAGAAGAAACTAACTAAGACATTCTGCCATGCATGACAGCGGTGGTAACAAAACACTACCGTTCCCCGCCACTGCCAACACAACGCTTCCTCGAGGAGCTCTGGCGACTTAGAACGGAGCTAAGTTATTTTAGGCGCTTTGGTAAAAAGTGGTATGTAGTAGGAATTGTTAGTCATATCATGAACAAAGCTTATACTCGTAAAGTAAAGGTTGGCGATTGTTTTACCAACACAATCGTTTAAATAAAACTGATTTTTTCGCGTTATATTGATATTCCCAACGTTTTGGCAGAAACCAGAGATGGGCATTGTTCAGTTAAAATTTAAATTTAAATTTCGACTTAGCATCAAAATCTCATCCTAGCGTAACGAAATCTGTGCCACGGAGAGCACATTAAACCGTTTGTCCCCGTTGTCAAAGGTATTTGTTGTCAAAGTTTGTTTTTTCAATACGAATGATAAACTGATTGTCAGGTTTCTCAGATGTCTGATTAGTGCTAATCAGACTGATTAATTCGCAATGGAAAAAAAAATTGTTAATGTAAATATGACGCGATAAAATCCGTAAACTGATTTTATTTCAATATGTCGAGTATTCACGTAGTCTCAAAAATGAGTAAGTGTATGAATTGGTTACTGAGGTCTCATGGCAGTCGCTTCTGTTCAAAATGTAGTTCGGGGCTATTGATACCGTTTATTAGTTTACGAGAGTACCATTTAACACTACGACAAAGACTAGGTCGAAATGATATTCTGAACATTTTTAGGTATCTAAATTGGCCTTCAAATCGAATCTGGCTAGACTGGAAGCTGACAAAAGGCTACAAAGATGATGAAAAATAAATTAATGCTTATTTTCTACGCTCCTTTCAAATATTTTCTTGATTAGGCATATAATTAATTGACAGTTGGTAAACTTTAAACGCAGAATTAATATTTTACTAACCCTTTTTATTTATTACTAGCTAGCTGTTACCCGCAGTTTCACTCACGTCCCACAAGATTAACATACTATAAGTATAAGATTTTAGGCAGCGTATCAAGGTGAAACATGCACCAGATTTTAAGATAAACCTCTAGCAATACATCGGGGAAAACTGCATTCAATTCCATACAGTAGTTCTTGCGTGATGCGCGTACAAACATACGACAGACAGACTAAATTCGTTTTTCTTTAATATCTATAATGTCCAACATCGGCCTGTTACAATTTTCTTCTCGTAAATTAAAATTAATTACCCGTAAAGTTTAAGTTTTATTTATTCTCATAATCATTTGAAAATTACTTCACCTCAAACGCAGTTGGTTTTAATTGTTTTAACAATAATGACCCTTTAAAGCTCTAAACTGTCACCTTAAAATTACAACCAAAATTCATTATCATTCCAACCATTGTTAGGTTTAAAACATACCTACAGAATTTAATTAAATTCTGAGATGATGTTGAAAACCATTTGCGTAATAAGAGTTACATCTATCTTTTTTTAAAGAGCACACTGACTGAGCTTTTTTTGTGTACGGTGTGATACCTTCAAAAGGCGACCGGCTAGCATCGAACCATCCAATCTTTTTTTTTTTTTTTTTTTCCGTGTGAAAATCCTCATGGATGCCCACCATCTCTCAAAAAGACAGGCGGAGGGTTATGTCGGACTCCTACCGACTAAAAACACACGGCCATCCATAGCACAATGTGGAGGGGGCTCCGGGATCTCCAATGAACGCACCGGTGGCCCTCCTGTGCTTTGCCTTTGGCACATCACAAAAATGCAGCTTGCTGCTATCCTCCCGGGAAACGAACGCCTCGAGTATGTCTAAGCGTCCGCATCCCAAAAAGTATCCTCTGCTGGTGATAAGATAGCAGGGATTCGGCGTTTGCCCTAGCTGGGCTGGATACCGAGGCTATTGCCTCTCCGGCGCCTTCGCCTCCGAGCGGGATCGGCATTCTCTCGATCCCGCTCTGCTGCCTCCTTCTGGAGCATGACAAACTCACAGAAAGAGGCAACGGCCCTCCATGTTTCCGTTTCTGCCAGCATAGCTGAAACTATATTTGGCAGAGACAGATTCTGTCCAATTAGATCAACTAAAACTAGCCGCTCAGACTCCCATGCAGGGCACTCAGCGAGCGTGTGCTGTGCGGAGTCCTGGCTACCCCCACAATGATGGCAATTTGGCGTAGCTTCTCGTCCGATTCTATTCAGATATTCTCCAAAACAACCATGTCCAGTGAATATCTGAGTGAGCCGGAAGGTGACACGCTCACTCCTCTTTAACCAAGCTTCGAAGCACGGCAGAATGGCTTCAACTACGCGTTTATTCATATACTGCGGGGACTCAAGCCGCTCACGCCACCTTTCGAGTGCGTGTCGCCGCTCCTGCCGTCGTAACATTTCTAACGCCTGCGGGGGCGCGCTCTCGTCACTAAGGCGGATGGCGCGGATTCCGTTATAGACCCTAGCGTCCATATCCGCCAGTATGTCCAGCGGTGGGAAGCGCGCCAGGATAGTTGCCGCCTCGAAAGAAATCGTCCGGTAACCTCGTGCGATCCGAATAGCCACTTTGCGCTGCAGACTGTAGAATTTAGTTCTGCAGCGCCGGACACCTGATAGCCGGTGTGACCAGACAGGTGCGCCATAAAGGGCCACAGACCGCACGACTCCTGTGTAGAGGCGGCGGACTTCCTCCCGAGGTCCCCCGAGATTGGGCAGTAATCCGTGCAGCGCACCTACTACCCTCTTAATTCGTGGAACCAGGCGGTTGAAATGTTCTTCGAAGCTCCAACGACTGTCCAATGTAAGACCAAGGTACTTCATGAAGCGGCCTACCTGAACTTGCGCATCACCCACGCGAACCGTCAAGCTGGGTGGTTCTCTTCCTCGGGACAGTTTTATGAGGCGCTATTTGCAGTCCCAGCTCGTGAATAGCAGCCACAACCTTTCCCACCGCATATTCAGCGAGCAAGATGGTTCTCTCAAAAGTTTCGCCGCTGGCCAGAACTAAAGTGTCATCTGCATAGCATAATACACTTACTCCGGCGGGGAGATCTGTACGTAGAACCGGATCGTATGCGAGGTTCCACAAGAGCGGACCAAGTACCGACCCCTGTGGGACACCGCACGTTATCACCTTACGATGCATACAGCCATCCGTACCCACGTAGCATATGTGCCTGTCCCGAAGATAGGCCCGGAGTATGTTCTGCAAGTATGGTGGAACACAGTGGTGAACAAGTGCTCTCCCAATCGCACTCCAAGGCAAAGAGTTGAAGGCGTTAACAATGTCAAGGCTTATAGTCAGCGCCACTCCACCCCGGGACAGTGCCTGCTCCGACAGCAAGCGAACGCGTAGGATAGCATCCACTGTGGAACGCCGCTGCCGGAAGCCATACTGGTTATCAGCCAGGTCTGGACCGGTCCGTGAGAGGTGGTTGGCAAGACGCGTGGCAATAATTCTCTCGAATAGTTTGGACGCCTCATCAAGTAGGCATATGGGACGATAAGCAGATGGAGAATATGGCGGCCTCGAACCATCCAATCTGCAGAGTCTAGAAACTTCATATGTATCAGAAGCTGCAGAGGAGATGAAAGAAGTAAATAGAAGATCAAGACCACATAAAACATTTTTTCTGTAATCACTATTCATATCTTAAACAACTGGTTAATATAGCTAATCCTCAGCATTCTCTAAAATGAACCATAATTATTATTAACTAGCTTTTGCCAGCGACTTCGTCCGCGTGGAATAGTTACTTTATTCCCTAGTTCTTCGCCCGCGGTTTCACCTGCGTTGCCCCGTTCCTAAGGGTTGTAGCGTGATGTTTTATAGCTTGAAACCTTTCTCATTTTCCCAACATTTCCGTTCACTGCTCTGCTCCTATTGATGAAAAGTATACTATAACCTGCCCAGGAGTATGAAGAACAATTGTACCAAGTTTCGTTGAAATCCGTCGAGTGGTTTTTGTTTCTATAACGAACATACAGACAGACAGACAGACAAAAATTTTACTGATTGCATTTTTGGCGTCAGTATCGATCACTAATCACCCGCTGATAGTTATTTTGGAAATATATTTCATGTAGAGAATTGACCTCTGTACAGATTTATTATAAGTATAGATAATCTAAAGCAGCTTTTTAGCCCACCAAGTGAATACACCACGTCATCATTTATATCCGTGGCTAATTCTGTCTAATTTCAATCAAGTTCTAAGTAACCCACCGCATAGTCATCATTATTATCCATATCCCTCAATATTCTACTGACTTCCACAAACTATACCTACAAAACCAACATGTTAATCTAGCTAGATGAATTAGTAGGTATTTTATTAAGTTTCTTACATCATAAAATACAGATTTTTACTTCATAAAATTAGCGCCTGAAGATAGAATCGTAGTTTTAGGATATAATACATTTGTAACAATATTATTATCATCGTCATATTTAACAATACCTATTATTACTAAGTTTTTCTTCATCTAGGTATACGATTCTGAACATATTAAAGTACAAAATACCACAAAGAAACTTTAAGAAGCGGCGGTAGCCTAATGGCTAGGGCGTCGGACTGGCGATCGTGTGGTTGCCGGTTTGAAATCCACCCATTACACTACCGACGTGAATCCATTCGAAACACAAACAACAAGAATACTAGTAATGTGAGAACCACATGATTACTAATAGGCTTTAAAAAAAAAAAACTTTTTCAAAGTTGAAACTGGATACTTATCATTAGAATACTACCTACAGTATTTTGAGGACTTAGTAGTTTCGCATGAATTCAGTTCGCACGAAGTGTCACCAAAATTGAATATTTAGTAGGTGGCGTTTCGCACGAAGCGTTTTTATTTTCGTGCCAATTGACCACTTCATAAATAAGTAGTGGACTATTCGCACGAGACTTTATTCCCTCCGTTACCTTTTACCAAAGATTTCATTAGAGATATAAGATTAATTTTGGGATAAAGGACAGGATTAGGATTAAACTGAGAGCTACATTGCATATAAATATTGCTGTTAATTGAACATAAGCGTTCTTAGAAAGGTGTAAAATGAATTTTAGGTGGAGTTCGCTACTCACCTTAATTATTCCCATTATTTTAGTCTTATCGCCGTCTGGGTGATTTAAGAGCCACATAGAACTAAAGATCTTGATTTGATTTCAAAATCAAGCAAAGAAATAATTGTTTCTTTTTTCTCAGACCCACTCCCTTTTTTTATTAAAATGTCAAACTAGCATACATACAATCGGAGCCAATAACTACCAGAAACACTAGTACTATACCTCGTGCGTATCATCTTGAGACTAATTGTTAAGTATCATTTGCCCACTAATTTTACCGACTACATTATTGCTTTGTGAAAGAGAGGGCCACGTTTAACGCTACTCAGGTGGCCTCATATTACTCGAAAATTGTGACCATTGACACGATAAAAAGTGGCAGAATATTATGTGATTTCTGTCCTTTACCCTTTACTCTGTCTGTATAGGTTTGTTGAATATTTATTTTAGCTGCTGCCGTCGTTTCACTCGCTTTACAATATATAACCCGGCTTATAGACGGCATATCAAGATGATATTTGTACCAGATTTTAAGTTAAATCCGCAGACATACGATTGTAAAAACCGAATCCGCGTACGAGTACGCTTACAAACATACGTACAGACAGACAACAAATCTAAACATTGTTCTTTTGCTTCTGTCACCCCTCATATTAGTTTTTCTTCAATATCTATAATGTACAGACATTGTCCTATTACCCTTCTAATATACCTATATCCATATGTATACGCACACAAAAATATTTCAATTCAATATCTTTTTGTGTTTTCTTTGCAATTTCCATGCTAAGATTATAAAGTTATTTTAGTGAAGGGAAAATTAAATCGCGGGCAGGATTCGAACCTGCGTCTTCTGGTTAGATGCTTTGACCGCTAAGCCACCGCGAGTCCCACCCGCTTGATCGAAATTTGCCTTCACATTCTGAATTTACGTCATAAGGTGACGTTGGCGACATCTATTGCAAAGCAAGTTACCTTGCTTCTCAACCGACATGACTTACTTTACAGTTGGTTCGATATCGTACGATGCCACTTTACCTTTTAACTATCTTTTTGTGATTTTTTTGCATTTTCCATGCTAAGATTATAAAGTTATTTTTCCATCACTAAAATAACTTTTCAATTAAATGTTGAAATACAACAACTTGACGGCAAACTTTCTATTTACAATATTTTTATCGTTCACAGGTACTAATTATGACAAGATGTGAATAAACGCATCATGGAGGAAGAATACTGCTACAACTGCAGCCTCTTTGTCGAGCTCAACGACACCACGTACAGGAACATCTCTAGGAACGAGACTACTATCAACAAGTTCTACTTTTATCAGGTACTAACTCTTACCTACGCCTTTACTCGCACTAAAAGATTATTTATGGCATCTAAACTATCAAGTTCGTGGCGAATCCCATGACCGAACTGCCTCACTAGTTTAGTCACCCAGGTCGAGCAAAGCGTTACTGGGTTTTTCTATAAAATCCTCAGTAGTCGCTCGGAGTTTGGATTTTTGCCCGGTTAATTACAATAGACTCACCCCTATTAAATAGGATATAAACATACCGGCCAATTGTAGGTGTACAATTGTATAGTTATACATTAGAAATACGCTTCTATCTAACCCTTCGGGGAATTAAGGCGTGATACGTTGTAGAAAAAACCGGACAAGTGTGAGTCGGACTCGCCCACCGACGTTTCCGTACAAATTTGATTTTTTCATAATTTAATAACAAATGGAAAAATCTGAAAACTATATTTTCAGATTTTTCCCTATACTTGTAGTATAAGACGGTATTCCCTGCCAAATTTCATATTTCTAGGTCAACCGAAAATACCCTATAAATTTTGAATCCCTTGAGAGTGTCGAAACATACATTTTGTGCGTCATAAACGCGTATCTTTTTTACGTTAACTTAGAAGTTTGATTTTTCCACAGCTTCAAGGGACTGTAGACCTGAGTATATGTTTTTAATTTCAATTGGATACCTCAGACAGACAGACGGACAGACAACAAAGTGATCCTATAAGAGAACCGTTTCTTCCATTTGAGAAACGGAACCCTAAAAACGCAATTTCCCATTTAAGGACTTATCTTGTCCATATACGTTACACAGTTTCTAAAATACAAAACAAATTTTGTGCCTATAGCTTGACAAGTTTAAAAAAAAAAAATTATTAATCGTAACATAAAGCCACTTTATTTTTACTTTTTCCAAACATAAAATCCCTAATATTCTTACATCGTATATTTTCTTAAAGAAACTTCTTTTAGAACGTGTAATTAAACCGAATTACCCGTCAAACTGTCGCTGCAATAAAATAATATAAATGAATGTGAAACTGAACCAATTGTAGATGGGGTGGGGTGGGGTGAGGTGGGAGGGAGAAGTTAAAGTTAACTGTGTGAAAGAACATACTTATGTATGGGTCTAGACGACGTATTCTAATCGTGTTTGCTTTTGGTTAAATTATATCAATGTTTACTTCAAGAGTTTTCAGATAATAATATTTCAATCTATGTTTTCTTTGAAGAGTTTGGATAAGTATCATATTTATGTATTACTGACTCAATTCAATAAGCGGCGGTAGCCTATATGGCTAGGGCGTTGGACTTGCGATCATGTGGTTGCCGGTTCGAAACCCACCCATTGACTACCGACGTGAACCCAATCGTAACACAGGCATTTAGCTTAGTACGAGGGGTTAACAAGAATACTAGTAATGTTCGACCCACATTTCTAGTAAGCTTTAAAATAAGTATCTATTCACAAGCGTCAAGACGTAAATAGTCACAAGCGTGGTTGTTAACCATGAAGATCTGAGTTTGATTCCCGGGTTGTTGATTGTTATTGGGTTTTTCTATAAATTTGTTAGTAGCATCTGGGAATTTGATTTAGGCTCGCTCACTATCACCACATAGGACCTAAAAATATGGGAACTGAAAAAATAACGTCAATGTGACATAATAAAAATTATAAATAAATAAAATTGAAAGACTTCAATGCCCTTAAAGACATGGCAATTCATCACTAGCAGCTTTAATAAAAAAAAAAACTTAAAATTTGTGCGAGATCCTAAAGAAATTAATGAGTAAAATTCACTTAGGGAGAACGCAAGATGAATTGCTCAGAAGATTCTCCATCTAAAGTATGAGTCTAGACTCGTCTAGTGTAAGATTTTCACAAAATTTGAATGTGGACTTTTTACGGAGATTTGTTTGATTGTTTTGAATAAATTGATTAAGTGTATACAAATTGAAAAGTTTGCGAACGCTATATGAAATATGATTAGTGCGATTGGAATTGGTGCATTTCAACATAGTTTAACATTAAAACATAAACATAATCAACCCATTATACTGTCCCACTGCTGGGTACGGGTCTCTCCTCAGAATGACAGGGATTAGGCTATATATAGTCGTCCACGCTGGCCTAGTCTGGGTTAGCCGACTTCACACGCCGTCGAGAAAATCTCTCAGGCATATCAGATGTCCTCGCTACTTTTTAAAATACAGCAAGAAGCATAAAAAAGCAAAAAAATATACTTCTAATATTGCTCATAATATTTTAAAGAATAAACATTTTTTTACGTGGGAAAACAAACATAAAAAGAATAAACAAATAATAAATAAAAGAATAAAAACAAAAAAATTATCAATTTTTTACGTGGGAGAGCCTACTTCGAATGGGCCGGCTCGACTGGAGTGATTCCACGGCCTCACAGATAACCGGCGGTAAGTAACGCTTACGTTGGTTTGCCTAGTGAGTGAGGTTATCGGAGGCCCAATCCGCTTTTAAAAGGCCGGCAACGCACTTGTGACTCCTCTGGTTTTGTAGGTGTCCATTGGCGGCGGTAATCGCTTACCATCAGATGATCCGTCTGCTCGTTTGCCCACCTATCCCATAAAAAAAACATTCCTTTTCATTTCAATGAGCAAAAAATTCCAGACGTATATACCTCAAAAAGACATCTGAATGCACTCTTGCACAGTGCAGTTCGCTACAAATTACTTCGACGAACTATTCACACGCAAATTGTCGCAGAACTTTGATACTTCGACCGTACATTTATGAGTTAAGACTACATATTTTCATTTAACACTTATTTTGAATATTTTTCTGAATGGGCTAAAAGAGATTTTTCTTGCATTATTCAGTTTACGTATGCCTCTGGCCTTTTTGGGTTTGTTATATTCCATTTTGTGTATCATCTTTACGAACTCCCGTACGAGTTTAGATTAGTGTAGTGTAATGTGAGTGTAGGCCTTTAACAGATCCTAAATCGAAATACGCTCATGTGTTAGAGGCCACACTTATATTTGATTATATTGATGTTTTTGGTGCAAAATAGGGATGAATGGTATAAAGGTGGCTTATGCCTTGACAAAAGCTGCGATGATTATGATCTGATCTGGTGGACACAGAAATAAAACTACTTTCTACGGATTTTATCGCGTTGTATTGATATCGATAGCATAGGGAATGTTAAACACCGCCGTTTCAAGAAGTCAGCAGTTTGTGAACATACTCTAGACAAGGCCCGCCACTACATCAGATTTGATAAACCACAAGTCCTCGCAAAAAAAACCGATTCCTTCCCAGGATGATCCGTGTGGCTATTGAAATAAAAAAACATCCAAATTTCAATAGAGAAGATGGCTGGGTCTTACCACCTGCTTGGAACCCCATTATAGATTCCATAAAATCAAAATCCAAGCCCAAAACTGCAAGACCGAAGGATACGGTGAGCTCGTTCTGCGTGAATCGGATCGCCAATAATTAACAAAAATGTAAGGTAGCTGTTAGTAATTGTAACATTAAGACGTCCAACAACTTAGTCTACCCGTGACCATGGATGCTGTAAAGGATCCGAAACGTCGGGAATCAAATAATATCAATACAACGCGATAAAATCCGTAAAAAGTAGTTTTATTTCAATGTCTAATATTCGCGTAAGTGTCAGAAACCAGTATGGTGGACACAGATCTAGATCACGCCTAGAATCAGGAATTATGTCTTGAACGATCAAGCATGCTTGAAAATCATTGCAAAGAGTCAAGCATCGTTCTAAACTGTCAAAAATTACATAATGCACTAATGCTAAGCTTTTTTTATATATGCAGTCAGCACAACTAGCAGTCCTATGGGTGCTACTGGTGACCATCGTAGCAGGCAACGCGACTGTTGTGCTGGCGCTGCTTCTCACAAAGTCCAGAAAGAGCAGGATGAATTTCTTCATCATGCAATTGGCAATCGCAGGTAAGAACAATTACTTCAATGCTATGTTATTTATTGTGAGGATGATATTCGTTAACTTGATGGTATTTATAAATTATGACAACATTTCAGTAGCCTAACCTTTTTAATTGAAGTAAATAAATTAATTCCTTAAAATATATTTTTTGCAGAACTTAGGTATTATATTTCTGAGTATTTTCAGACTTGTCAACAAAGCTGTATGATTGCAAAGCCTACTTACTACTAAGTCTGAGCACTAAACGTACACTTTCCAGAAATCTCATAATGTTGGTACCTGCCTAAAGTTTAAACATTAAAGGAACAAATTACGTGTATATTATTTTATAGGGTTTTTTTTAGGTTGGTATAGATATCGCTCTAAACACTATAAAATGTCATTTGTCTCCCTAAAAGTAAGCGTACGTTTTGTTACGGCATTGTATCTTGATATCACTTTTATTATTGTGTTGCGATATTCATACCAACTGTGAAACAATTACTAAACAATATGGTTTTACGATATGAGATGCAAATTAAATTGAAAATTATCACAAGATCGTTGAGTCACAGATATATTTTATAGATCATCTAATTAAAATGTATTCTTGCAGATCTATTAGTGGGACTAATAAGTGTTTTGCCAGATTTAATACAACGGATAACGATCACTTGGCTCGCTGGATCTATCACGTGCAAAATGATGAAATATTTACAGGTAAGAACGAATAGGAATACTAATAATTTCATTGATAGCACGTGTAGATAGTACGTTATAGTAATTAATAGTTTGATTGATATGAAACTGTTTTAGCATAACATACCATCACGCCTGTATTTCCGAAGGGTTAGGCAGAGGCGTACTAATGTAAGTAGCAGCTCGGAGTCTGGCTCGCCCCCTATTACATAGGGCCTGAACATACCGGCGAACTGTGGGTGTATATTAGTACGCCTCTGCCTAACCCTTTGGGGAATACAGGCGTGATGGTATGTTGTGTTATTTTTTACGGTGTCTCAGCTAACGTTTCTATTTAGGGAGTCGTCACATATTCCTCTACATACGTATTGGTGGCACTCAGCGTGGACCGATGTGATGCAATAACACACCCGATGAACTTTACAGGAAGCTGTGAGTATTAAAAATCATTAAATACCTACAAAATATTGAATTTCATAAAGACATGTCATGAAAATTTTATTTCTAGGCGAAGATTACGGTACAGTCGCCAGCACATCATGGTATCCAAAACTGTCAAATTTCTTTAATCGATTTTCAATTTAATGTCCAAATAATAGAGTTTATTATCCAAATGGGGAAATTCGACAGTTTGTGGTAACTTGATGTGTTGACTGTACATTAGTTAATGGTAAAAGCATTATTTTAATTAATAAAATAGTGTTAATATCAATATGCTTGGCTAAAAATTCTAAGTTCAGGTCATAATTTGTTATCTTTTCTTACAGTGTATAGAAAAAACTGAAAATATTTTACTAATGTTGGCTGCTTACGGCGTTTTTTAACCATGAGAAACAACAGTTAATTTTCCGTGTGTTGACACGTCCGTTAGTTTTTTACCATGGAAGATTGTTCGTGTTGTAAAAACGAGCCCTGAAACCGAGCCTCGAGCTCTCAGACAAAAGGCTTCAACGCTCAAACGCTCAACGCTCGTGAGACTTGAGACTTGAGATTGTTCACAGATGCGTGATGCGGCTAAAGCGTGTGTGTAAAAGCGGCCTTATTTTTATAATCAATTCCATGTTGAGTTGATTAAGAATTTCAGAAATATTTTAATACTTAATTAGATTTCGTAAGTAGGTAAATAAATTAAGTTGAAACAAGGTTAAGATTACGTGTTCATTTTCTTCACATATTTCATACCCTTTTACGTAAATAAAGAGACCTCATTAAGCGATAAGGATATTCCCCCAATGCCGTTGTGCTTTCATACTTCTGTCGAATTCCGATAACTTTGGAAACTTCCGGAAATAGGGGTAATCCAAAACTAGGAAAGAAGGAAAAAGCTCTCTATTTATTTGTCACACACATTTTCCTGATGGATATCGGTTTATAGAATCTTTCCGGACAATGACAAGCGTAACCAATGAAATTTACTACGTAGGTACATAAGTAATTTATTTTTATAAATAAGCACAATCAATTTATTTAGCGTTATATTCTAAAATGATATGATAATATTCAAGAAGTGATCCAAACAAATTATAAAGGTCCAAAAGTAACGACTAATCCTTTAACATTACATAAATTGAAATAAAACTACTTTAAAATGTAGTTTTATTTCAATGTCTAATATTCGCGTAAGTGTCGGAAATCACATAAATGTTTGTTTTTACTAATGCTGACACTTTATTGGGGTACCCGTTACAAAATGTTTTAAGTGTTATTTTTTACATACATACATACACACACTCACGCATTTCACCCACAGGGGTAGCACAGAAACTATAGACCGCCACTTGCTACGATTCTTGCATACTTCTTTTGCTTCTTCCACATTCATACATCTTCTCATACATACGCGCCGGTTGCGAGTACTATGCCCTTGACCTTTTTGAAGAACTTCGCCAATAAGATCGGCGTATGTCCTTCTAGGGCGACCGCTTGCGACGCTAGCGCTGACATTCGCCTTATATTTTTTTAATTTCAAAATAAAACTATTTGTAGTTTAAGCTTTGGTTTAACCCAACTGGGTAAAAAAAGGAAAAAAATATTAACATCCAACAAAACAACCTCAAAACAGACAACAGCTGTTAACATTTCGCCTTTTCTTTCCTGTAAATTTATGGATAAAGATCCAGTAGTTCTCAAGTTTATAGAGTATAATAACTTAGTCTAGATTAAAGTTATATACCCTAACAAAGTCCAGGCGACTGTCGTTGAATATTTTGCAAACTTTGCTAGTAACTGAGATTTTGTTGAGAACATTGTTACCAGCACCGCTTATTATTACGTAGTTAATTGTTTGCCAACGCAAATTATTTTTATGAAGAGAATACTCTCTCTATGGTATTGTTTTATGTCCTGTTGCAAACGTCACTTGCAAGTGATTACATTGTGTTTCTTCTAGCATATTTCATATTTAAAGAAATTTCATTTAAGTTGAGTTCATTATAAAATATGTTTTATATTACCGGAAAGATGTTATGACTAAATCAACTCAATGTTTTCATACCTTTTCTTTTGTGCCTTGCAAAGTTTAAAACAAATTGTGTATTCATTGGAGCCTGTTCGGCTTAAAAGTAATTATTAATCACAAGAATACAAGGAGTTTACCGAGAGTCATGCTTCTAAGTGTTTTACCGTGGGAGAGCCATGCTTTGGCACGAATGGGCCGGCTCGACCGGAGTGATGCCACGGTCACACAGATAATCGGCGTGAAACAACGCTTCCGTTGTGTTTCGCCGAGTGAGTGAGGTTACCGGAGGCCCAATCTCCTTTTAAAAGGCCGGCAACGCACTAATTGTGACTCCTCTAGTGTTGCGAGTGTCCATGGGCGGAGGTAATCGCTTACTATCAGGCGATCAGTCTGCTTGTTTGCCATCCCACAAAAAAGAGTAGATAGAGAAGTACCTACAATGAACACAAATTGATGTGATATTTTGAAGAACTCATCGTACCATTCTTCAAACAAAAAAATAACATTTCGGTTCATTTAAACAACAGTAGGAAATATGTATATTAAACTTATCCGTCGATCACGCTACAATAAAATTGATCACAAAATAAATAGATACCTACCTTGCCGACCTATAATATATGCTGGTGAGAGTCACCATCTAATCCATTTCAATCCACTGTATCTGTTATCTCAAAAGAGGTTTTAACTATGACTGATGATACTGTGTTCTGACACTTACGGGAATGTTAGATATTTGGAATAAAACTATTTCTTTCTGATTTTATCGCATTATATTGGAATTGGTGTAACCCATTATAATATCAATGTAATACGATAGGATAAGTGGATATTGGGAAAATTTTTCAAACAAAGACTTTGATCCCGAATTGATTTCTTTCTTTGTCATGATAACTTATGATACTCTACTCGAAAGAAGTTTTTGTTACCTATGGTTATGAATAAATTATAGTTTGTTAAACATAGCTAGATTCGCACGACAGCTGTATCGAGATCGTTCGCATGAATTTCTATAATTTTTGTCAGTCAATATGTACGCAAAACAATGTCATAGTTTATTGACAAAAAGGGATGTTCCTTGCGTGATTTATCGTTTGACTGTCGTAAATTGATCATGAAAATATCATTTATCGAATAAGTTTGTATTATTCAGTATGATTCCCGACGTCTTATAATCAAATACTACAATAGTTTAACTACCACTAAATGTTCTAATATTCTTCTCATTTTATTTCATATTTTAAGTCCAGGTAAAACCAATTTTATTTAAAATATGATTTAAACGATGATCAATATATTTTCAATATCGTATGATAATCTTTTATATCCAACAAAACTCCAATCCTAGAAATGTCATTTTGACATCTGTCGCGCGCATCAAGCTATGTTTATCAAACTTTACCTAGCAGAATCGTTAATCATCTGTCACGGGATCATTTGATTATCTTTTTTTATCCCCGACGTTTCGAATTCTTTACAGAAGCCGTGGTTACCGTAATACTATACTGATATAATAATATCAATATACTTTTATTTCAATAAAAGAAATCGTGAATTTTTCGGTGGTTTTTTTTTCTGTCTAGTGGTATTTGACTAATGTTTGAATAATTAAAAATACCAAGCTGAGTGAAAAATGAAGTATAGGATTTGTATGGCGCATTGGTTTGTGACGTCATAAACAAGTATAGTGAGTTCTCTGTCTGGCATAAAATTAAAATGCTTGTAACTTTCTTATTTTTAAGCCGATTTTATTTCATATACATCCATCTAACAAACTATCTGTTTATGGTAAACATTTGCATAAATAAGACTATAAAAATAATCAGTCAAATAGCCTAAAAAATAAACAGTCAAATCGGTCGAGTCGTTATCGAGGTATTTATGTAATACCTACTCTATGTTAAAAATCTCTGTCCGATCCGTAAGGGGTGTATAGGTATCCCAACCACATCACCAAACAAAATAAGAAACATGAACTATTCATGAAAGTGAACATATTACTGAAGTTTTAAAATTCACGATTGTCGTGCCTACCATCAATAGAAATTACTGCACCGTAGGCGCTGAATGACGAATAAAAGATGCCATTTTTTGTTCCACATTGAGCACCGAGCTAATAAACCTATTGTAAGTGGAATAGCTTAGGTGCTCAAACCATAGGTGCTCAAAAAATTGGTGCCGAAAAAGGAATACTCCCCCATATTGACGCAATTACACCAAAATGTAGCATAATTTTAAAATGTGATAAAAGCATTATCAACCTATTATGTTTGGCACCCAGGAACGGTGTCATTGCCACCTTTAAGCATGGACATTTAAGTGTCCTCGATTTTTTTTTTCAAACAGTATATTTTTTTTTACTTGACTAGTCAAAACTATTTTATTAGAACTGGATATTGATACCTAACAATACCTTCACGGATCGCACAGGGTTTTCTTAACACATTGTACCTATATGACAAAAGACTTTTTTTGATCGATTGATTTTCAACACAGGGCGCCGAGCTCGTGCTCTCATCCTTGGAGCGTGGTTTGTCAGCTTCATATTCTGTGTACCTATGCTGTTTCTTTTCGATGAAGCCAACGTTGAAGGTAAGTTTAGCTATAGTTTGTTGTATTCTTCATACAATTGTTTGACTCCGGTAATGCCACGCCGATTTGTAAGAAAATAAAATAATATATATTTAGGCAACTCGACGAAAGTCGTTCCGTCCGATGGCTGAGATGCAAATGATCGATACACGGTGAAGCGCCTCCTTTTATAATCTCCGTTCGGTGTGGTTTTGCTTTTTGCTAATTATATTTTAGTTGTAGGTAGAATATTCAAGTATGATATTGGGCCGCACCACAACGTGTTATTGGGATCGTTTTACAATTAAGAGTGGGATGTCGCTCTACGCATTAATAACGCCATCCTTTTCTCAAAATCTAAAAATGTTCACGTTAACACGTTGTGGTCTTCTGGTACGGTTACTGACATAACATTTTATATTCCCAAAAAGATTAGTGTAATTCAGCTACTTACAGGGAATATCTGCGAGTGTTATTTTAGTCAATAAGTGTGTGTGTGTTACCCTATTATGATGCGTTTTACGGTATTTTTGTATACTTATTAATGATTCAGTGTAATTTTTTTGGGTATAACTGATATTGATAATAAATAAAGAAGACCTTATCTTTCTTTACAATTTTAATTCTTTATGTTGAATTTAAAAGTAAAATTATCCTAGAACATTAAAAAAATACAATTTTTGTTAATTGTAAAATAATGCATCCACTTTCGGAACAGTAAGTAATACTTGAATTAAAAAATATATCACACAAATTACTGACTGCCTCATAGTCTAGTGGTCCCAAGCGCGACTGCTACGCTAGAGGTCCTGGGTTCGATCCCCAGGTCGAGCAAAGTGTTATTGAGTTTTCTATGAAATTCTCAGTAGTAGCTCGGAGTCTGGATTTGTGCCCGGTTAATGGCTATAGGCTCGCCCCCTATAACATGGGACCTAAACATACCAGGCGAACTGTGGGCGTACATTAAGTACGCCTCTGCCTAACCCTTCGGGGAATACAGGCGTGATGGTATGTTATGTTGTTATCACACAAATTAAAGGTGCACAAATCACTTATTAAATACTTGATGGTGTTACAAAGTTAAGTTTTTAAAACTAGACAAAATCACCGCCGCAATATATGCAGACTTAATAATTTGCTTTTAATAATACAGTTAGCTCTTGAAACTTAATCTGTTTTATATAGTAAGGGTTTAGATGAAACTCTAAGACCGTAATATAGACATGAGAGAAAATTGTGTTACGTTTAAGACGTTTATAGAAACTAGTTGGACTTAAATATCGCGATAGTAAAAGTGTTTAAGTTGTCGTAAAATAGAAGTGCTGAGCAAAGTTTTGTTTTAAGTTATTTAATAGTAAAGGAAAAAAATCAATCGCGGGCAGGATTCGAACCTGCGTCTTCTGGTTTGATATACCAGACGCTCTGACCTCTAAGCCACCGCGAACCCTACCTGCATGATTGAAATTTTGCCTTCACATTCTGAATGTACGTCATAAGGTGACGATTGAATTTTTTCCTTTACTATTAAATAACTTAATAATCTTAGCATGGAAAATGAAAAAAAAAAACACAAAAAAAAGTATTGTTTTGTTTACATAAATTGGACAGTATTCAAGGGTCTCAAGGGTTCAATTCTCGCTTAACAAACAGTCTTATTAGTCTCGTTTTCGTGATCGCGACTACGACAAGGACATTCCCAGGTCGTAAATATGTCTATTGGGATTTTCTATGAAATTCCGAGTGGCTGAAAGTTTGGATTTGTGTTCGGCTAATGTCAATAGGCTCGCTTCCCTATCACATATTACTTATTACTGTAGGGGTAGGGTATGCAATCACCAAACGTTTTACCCGAATAACTGCATCAAGAAAGAACGCGACCACGAATATTGTTGAAACGAATAAACCCGAAAGAAGACACCCTGAAATCACGCCACGACGAATCTATACATCACGAAACAACGCTACCCCGAATGGTTACATTATGGAGGCAAGACAGTCCGGGATTCCACATATCATAATTGATTAATGCATATTTGTAAAAGATTTTAAATAAAGTTTGTAAATAAATTGCGGGCTATATTTTTGAGAATTTCTCTCGGACTATAAACCTAAAAAATCACCAAGTCAGGATCTGATGATGGAAACTCAAGGAAATCTTGAGTTTCCATCATCAGATCCTGACTTGGTGATTTTTTAGGTTTATAGTCCACATCAAACACTACTATTGACAAATCACAGTATTATAATGTAGCTAGTTAAGTGTAATGTATGTATCTACATGTATGTCTGAAGGTACATTGACAATAAATCACATTTCGGATTATTATCAGTATTGTGGGTAAGGAGATAAAACTTGCACTTGTTACGTCTCGATATGCCAGTCCGAATATACGTGTAATCGTGTGAAGTAGTTTTATTCCCGAACTCCGTTTCCCAAGTTCCAGCTATTCCTGAATACTTCAGTGGCGACGAGGACTACAAAAATCCCTGCGTGTGTTGTTATTGTGAGCGGGATAACACAACATTCAAGATGACTATCGGTAAAATTGGCGAGTTCAAAGTACAAACCGACGACTGGAAATTGTATGTGGAACGGCTCGAAAATTATTTTATGGTCAACGAAATTAAGGAAGAATTACGTGTGGCAACGTTAATAACAGTAATGGGAGCGGAGAGCTACGAATTATTGGTAAACTTGTGTACACCGCATAAACCAAGCACAAAATCTTTTGAATATGTAACGGCCATTATGGAAAAACACTTGCAACCTAAGCCCAGTGTGTTAGCCGAGCGATTTAAATTTCATCAACGAAAGCAAAACACGGGCGAAAGTATAGCAGAATATATGGCAGTTCTTAAAAAAATGACGAAATCGTGCGAATTTGGATCTTGGCTTGAAGAAAGTATTCGGGATCAATTTGTTTGTGGGATAAGCAGTGAAGTCATACGACAACGTTTATTCGCCGAGGAGAAGTTAGATTATACAAAAGCTTATAGCATGGCTATGAGTATGGAAGCAGCCGAGAAAAATGCCGCTGCGGTCGAGGGTGGTGTTAAGTCCATAGATAAACCGAGCACGAGTGATTGCCTAGCGGTGATGACGTCGAAGCGAAATGGTGGTCTCGGGCCGGAGCAGGATGGAGTGGCGGCGGGTGCACGCGGTGAAAGGCGCCCGAGGGCTCGGAACGCGCTGCGGCGCATCGCGGAAGGACGTAGGCCTCGACATAGCGAGGAGGCAGGGGGCGCGTCGGAACCGGGGGAGCGTGCTCGGCGGAAGCAACAGTGCAAGGCCTGTGGAGGGTTGCATGACACGGCGTGGTGTAAATTTACGCGCTACGTTTGTCGTGTATGCAACAAGCAGGGACATCTGCGCCGCGTGTGTCCGTTAGAAGTAGGACATCATCACTTGGAGGGAGCTCAAGCCTTATCATATGATTTGGACGGTGATCTAAGTGACGAGGTAATGACTGTTAATATTAATAATTTATCGATATCCGAGTGTCCACCAATATATTTGTCATTAAAAGTGCACGGCAGAGAAATTAAAATGGAGTGTGATACAGGAAGTGCGATATCTTGTATTAACTATAAAATGTACAAGGAGTTGTTTAGCGATTTAAAAATACATTCTTGTAATATTGTGCTAAGATACTACACAGGGGAAACTGTAAAGCCTATTGGGGTCATTAAGCCTGAAGTTAAATACAAAAATGAATGTAAAATATTAGATTTATATGTCATTAGAGAGGGTAAAACCACATTAATCGGACGACAGTGGATGGCTGAATTAAAAATATCGTTATACTCTGGCATAGTGTCTGTAAATAGTTTAAAGTATAATGAATTTAATATGTCGGAATTTAGTTCCAGATACTGTAAAGTGTTCGAAGAGGGTCTGGGTCGATTTACCGGTGGTACAGTGACCATTCACGTGATGGACAACGCACGGCCGGTGTTCATGCGCGCGCGCCCGCTGGCGTACGCGCTGCGCGAGCCGGTGGAGCGGGCGCTGGAGCAGCTCGTGCGGGACGGCATCCTCACACCTGTGCATCGCTCGGATTGGGCCACGCCTATCGTGCCAGTGGTAAAGAAGGACGGTACTATCAGAATTTGTGCGGATTACAAGTTAACTTTAAATAAGATTCTAGAGGTCGACCGTTATCCATTACCGCGAGTAGAAGATTTATTGGCTCGTTTACATGGGGGTGAACATTTTAGTAAGATTGATTTATCCCAAGCATATGCACAATTTGAATTAGATGAATCCAAGAAATATACAGTTATAAATACACATAAGGGTATGTTCGTATTTAATCGATTAGTATATGGTTTATCGTCCAGTCCCGGAATATTTCAAAGGAGTTTAGAACAGTTATTTTCCGACTTACCTAATGTGGGGGTGTTCCTAGATGATATTATTATTACGGGGCCAACAACTAGGGACCATATCAACAATTTATACAAAGTCTTTGATCGTTTACAATCATACGGTCTCAAAATAAATAAAGAAAAGTGTAGTTTTTTTGCTAAGAAAATAAATTATTTGGGCCACGTTATTAGCAAAAACGGAGTGCAGACCTGCTCAGATAAGGTAACGGCAATAATTGATACACCGGCCCCCACCAATGTATCAGAGTTGAGAGCATTCATAGGTATGACCATGTACTATGCGAAATTTATTAGGAACGTCAGTACAATTCTCTCACCGTTGTACAAACTACTCCGAGTAGGTGTACCCTTCAACTGGTGCAGCAAGTGTGAAGGAGCGTTCAAGCAGGTCAAGCAGCAATTAGCTTCAAGTGAAGTGTTGATACATTATTCGCCTGATTTACCGCTAGTGTTGACTGCTGACGCGAGCGGCGTAGGGGTTGGCGCCGTGATATCGCATATCACGGCGACCGGGGAGCGACCGATAGCATACGCGTCACGTTCGTTGAGTACAGCCGAGCGCGCTTATGCACAAATAGACAGAGAAGCACTCGCGATAGTTTTTGGTGTTAGGAAATTTCACCAGTATTTATACGGGCGTAAATTTGTGCTAAGGACAGATCACAAACCCTTAACACATATTTTTGGTAATAAGGTAGGCATTCCGATAATGGCAGCGTCTCGGTTGCAGCGGTGGGCGATTCTATTGTCAGGTTACAATTATGAAATTGAATACGTATCGTCCAAGAAAAATTGTGCTGATGCCTTATCGAGGCTGCCACGGGATAAACAATCAAACATATGCGCAGAGATTACTTATTTAAATTTTGTAGAGGATTTCCTGCCAGTAACACATAGTGATGTTAAGAAACAAACCGAAAAAGATATTTTATTAAATAGAATACTTCTATATGTGCAGGCAGGTTGGCCTTTGTCATGTCCAGACGAACAAGTTAAACCTTATTTTTCGAGGCGTACTGAATTGTATGTAGATCGCGGCTGTTTAATGTGGGGATATAGGATGGTAATACCACAAACATTACGGAAGGATATACTTAAACAATTACACATAAGTCACATGGGAATCGTCAAAACAAAGTCATTAGCGCGTAGTTACGTATGGTGGCCCAACGTTGATAGGGACGTAGAAGATTTGTGTCAAAGTTGTGAGACTTGTGCGGCAGAGGGCGCGGCACCACCACGAGCGCCACCGCAGCCTTGGCCGTATGTTACACAACCATGGAGCCGTTTACACATAGATTTCTTAGGGCCATATCAGGGTAATACATTTATGATTTTGATTGATGCTAGCTCAAAATGGTTAGAGGCCTTTGAAATGACACGTACGAACGCGAGACAAGTAATAAAAGTTTTACGTAGCACTTTCGCGCGATTCGGTCTTCCTGTAGAATTAGTGTCTGACCAGGGGCCTCCCTTTACGAGTGTAGAATTTAGTGCATTTTTGAAAGTTAACGGTATACGTCAATATTTCTCACCGGCATACCATCCATCGTCAAACGGTGCCGCAGAAAATGCAGTGAAATTATGTAAATCCGCTATTAAAAAGGCTTATAAGGAGGGTAAAGATATAGATGCAGCTTTACAAACATTTTTACTCAATTATAGAAACACGGCTCAGAATACAACAGGAGAAACACCAGCAATGTTATTACAGCGACGTGCATTACGTACTCGTTTAGATTTGTTACGCGCCGACCGCGCGCTAGAGGACCGGGTTCGGACAGTACAGCAACGGCAAATAAAAAATTCGGGTGGCGTAATACGGGAGTTAGCGCCACAGGATAAGGTGTGGGCTAGGAATAGTGCTACGGGGGATAAGTGGTTGAAGGGTGTAATTCAAGCCAGGGCGGGTACACGTGAATATCTTGTAGACAGTGGTGACGGTCGATTGTCTAGGAAACATATTGATCAATTAAAGCGTAGATCCCGTCTATCCGACTTCATGGGTTCTGATAGTGCTGTCTCTGATTCTTCATCACTGTCTCCAGCTCAAGGTTCACAGGAGAAGGATGTGGTCCTGGTTTCGAGTAGGGCAGAAGATGAAAGTAAAGGCAGCCTTGATAGCGGGGAGGATAAAGACAGGGTAAATATGGGACCCCAAGTCGAGTCTGAGCAGCCACCATCAATACCACCGGTGGATCGATCTAGACGAATTCGTAAACCCGTAGTTAGATTCCAAGTAGATAAGATGTAATTTAATTAGTATCAGTAATGTAAGTAAATAAACAACTTAGAGATTAAGTGGTGAGGTGTAATGTATGTATCTACATGTATGTCTGAAGGTACATTGACAATAAATCACATTTCGGATTATTATCAGTATTGTGGGTAAGGAGATAAAACTTGCACTTGTTACGTCTCGATATGCCAGTCCGAATATACGTGTAATCGTGTGAAGTAGTTTTATTCCCGAACTCCGTTTCCCAAGTTCCAGCTATTCCTGAATACTTCAATACCTAGTAGATTTATTTCAATGCATCACCTAAGTTAACAGTACCCTATATTCCAGGCATATACCAGTGCTGGTCCGGCATCAGCAAGCTGCAATGGAGGATATGGATGACGAGTGTCTTCGTCTCTCTCTTCGTGGCCCCAGCCCTGACAATATCCGCGTGCTACGGTGTGATCGTGATCACAATACGACATAAAAGCAACCGTGTGTTGGGCAGACGAGCAACGACGACACGACAATGTAAGTTTTAGTTAAATAAGAATAAAACTTTAGATGTATCATGAACTAGATGCTGCCCGTGGTTTCACGTGAATCTCAACGAACATTTCGAGAAAAAAGAGACCCTATATTTTTTCCAAAGTCCAATCTATGTCTACATATATCTGTCTGCTACCGGGAGACATTCGCCATGACCAACAAGGCCTAAGTATAAATGTACTTTTAGCAAGTCATAGTTAATTAATTAACCTTAACCAATTAGTTAATGGGCTTTTTACGTATGGTCTCCAAGTTGTGATTTGGGAAAACTTAGCACGAATGTGATTGGCTAATACATATACATTGCGTACTCGTAAATAGTTGTTTATGTACACAAATGTGGCCAGAACTGGATTGATCGAATATTAAAGTTAGAATTAATTGAGCCGTAAGCCAACCAATTTATTATAAGTAGAGATTAAGAGTCCGGCGGACCGAATTCTTCTTACAAACGTAATACCGAAATAAATCGTAATTTTTTTATGGGATAGAAGGGCAAACCAGCAGACGGATCGCCTGATGGTAAGCGATTACCGCCGCCCATGGACACAACACCAGAGGAGTCACGAGTGCGTTGCCGACCTTTTAAAAGGGGATTGGGCCTCCGGTAACCTCACTCACTCGGCGAAACACAACGTAAGCGTTTTTAAACGCCGGTTTTCTGTGAGGCCGTGGTATGACTCCGGTCGAGACGGTCCATTCGTGCCGATGCATGGCTCTCCCACGTAATAAATACTGTACTGTACCGTACTTTTTTGTGAGCAATTCAAGCTCCGCCGGACCCTAAAGGGACCATTATTTTAAACGAGTACTGTAACAGAGGAATGGTGTAGCATAAAGTCTTTAAAAAAAATAATTACCTATGTGTATGTATTTTTTGACTTACTGAGTTTAAGTATATAATAATATTTTTAACTGCCTCGTTGGTCTAGTGATCCCAAGCGCGCCGGCTACGCTAGGGTTCGATAAGCTCGCTCCCTTACGTGGGAGCTAAACATACCGGGACGCACGAGTGAAATGATAATTGAATTGTTCATTACTTAAGTTTACACATTCATTTATCGTTGTATTAAAGTGAATGGCAAAAGTGAACATAATAATATTAAGCTGGTTTAATTTTTTGCTCATAATTTGATTTAATGAGGGTCCGATTTCCAGTTCAAGCAGTGTTACTTGGTTTTTCGAATAGGTTTTGCCCCTATTACATGGGACCTAAATATACAGCGAACTGTGATTCTACATTAGTACACTTCTGTCTAACCCTTCGGGGAATACAGGCGTGGTGGTATGTATGTATGTTAGTAATATTTTTTTGTAAATTCATGAACATAATATTACTACTAGACTGCCTCATTAGTCTAGTGGTCCCAAGCGCGACTGCTACTCTAGAGGTCCTGGGTTCGATCCCCAGGTCGAGCAAAGTGTTATTGGGTTTTTCTATGAAATTCTCAGTAGCAGCTCGGTGTCTGGATTTGTGTCCGGTTAATGGCAATAGGCTCGCCCCCTATTACATGGGACCTAAACATACCGGCGAACTGTGGGTGTACATTACTACGCCTCTGCCTAACCCTTCGGGGAATACAGGCGTGATGGTATGTTATAATATTACTAAGTAGCAATCATCGTAGATCCTAATACTGTAAAGTTCATAATAAAACGGAGCGAGTATGTCTGCCGAATATAAATGTGATTGGAACATAATTCCATAAAATTTAGATGAGTTCACAACGAATTTATAGGAAATTCTAATATATGTGTCAAGCGGTTTTAGTATATTATTACAATATCTGTATTGTGGGTTAGTATTCCCACACATAAAAATTTAATTTTCAAAAATATGTTCGTAAAAGCTTGATTCGTTTAGTGCTAAAGCTTGATTCGATTAAGTTCATGTATTGTAATTATAAGCAAGTATTTTTTATTGTATTAAATTTAAAATCAATACTCAACTTAGAACTTGAATTAATCCCTTCAGTTTCTTTAAACACAAATATATATTTTTTAGTCAAGAGATTTTTCAGTTTTTGTAAGCCAAAACAACATTCATTTTCTTATTCATTCCAAATGAATAAATAAGCCAGAATCAAAACACACACAATACAGAAAAGCCTAAATGATCTTCAGTCAAGGTCAGACCAGGCAAACGTGCCCAGACTGGGAATGACTGAGGTCCATAAAGTATGGGCGGTAAGCACTCCGGATTTATGTCGACAAATAAAATGTTATCCGTTTCTTATTGAATATTAACCGGAGGTTGGGAAAAGAAAACGATAGGCAGAGTTATGACGAATGATTTTGAAATGAGAATACAATAAACCTTGGGTAAGGTCAATAAATATTAAGGGTCAGAAAGAACCTCATCCAAACCGAAAATAAAATATTTTTACATCATTACAATTATTATTGTATGATCTTTGTAAAGAAGAGGTGGGTCTTTTTTTAAATTTTGTTACGTCATAATACAGAATGTAGGACCCAAGTAGGACCTCTAACCCATTGTTTTATTATGTATATGTATGTCATTTTCGTCATTCAATTACTTCGGAAATTTACATTTTTGATAGTTTTGTCTGTCAAATCTGTCAGTCCTTTTGTATTTTGGTATCATTGGATGACCATTTTGATACAATAGCAGACTTAGTCCTCAGTATTTATACTGTAACAGTAGATAAACTATCCGCCTCTAACGAAATGGGCAAACTCTCCACGCTGTTTTCTGGTAGCTAGTCTCATCCCATTGCCAATTCAGTTTGCTGAATACGTTACAGAAGTAACCTACGTTAATCTCAGCAACATAGTATTGATGCAAGATAGTGAAGATTTGTTTTATTGCAGACAGTGATGATCTGGACAGCCGGCGTGCGAGCAGCCGGGGCATCATTCCAAAAGCCAAAATCAAAACTGTCAAGATGACGTTCGTCATTGTTTTCGGTAAGTAATAACCTGTAATAGCCATTATTTTCTTCCCGCGTTGGCCGAAACGTCACAAATTCACGATCAGTGTTGCCGTTGATGATGATGAACAGTTTCGATACCAATATGGTAATTTTAATCAATCATGTATTAATCATAAATTGCAACTACATATTTTTCCTTTCAAATTAATTTATTTTAAAATTTAAACGAAGTGTTTAAAAACAAATGTCAGATTTTGCGACAGTATTTTTTTAATTTAGAAAGCAATAAAGGTCAACTCTTTTGTTTTTAAAAGATAAATGATGTAATTTGACTACGCAGTTATTTACATTTCACAAAGTTTGACAAAACAACTTTGATTTACAAAGTAAAAATCGTAAATCAAAGAAAATGTTTACAAGAATTACAATTTAAATTTCTTTTTTAACAGAGCTTTACACTTATGAGTATTCCAACAAGTTCAATGAATTAATTATTTCGCCACGACTTTTTATTGTGTTTAGAAAAAAGATAAAAACAAATATTTTAGCCGAAATAAATAAAATGTTTACGTCTACAATTTTATTGAAATCCATACATACGTACATTACCGCCTTTTTCCCATAGAGATAGGCAGAAACAACAGCACGCCACTTGCTACGATTTTCCAGCGATACGAATCCACCTGTTTGAAATTCCAAATTTGAAAATCCATTTACCGCTATTGCTATCAAAATATTCCTCCTTGGTCTGTTGGCCGCAAGCGCAGCTGCTGAGTTGAGCTGAGAGCTTGGTTTCAATTCCCAGATCGAACAGTGTTATGAGGTTTTTTATAAAATTCTCATAAAAGCAGTCCACACTTTGGCGTATCGGGCGATCGGCTTCTGCGCCACGTGTTGTGGGTTTGATACGGAGCAATTCTGGACGTTTTTTATGTGCGAATTAGTGTTTACATGCACCCAGGAGAAAATCCTAGGGTCCCTACACTAGGATTTTTTTAAAAGAAAGCCTCTATAATTTAATTTGGATTTATGCTGAATTACGATAGACTCATCTTCTATTACATGGAACCTACGTAAATAAACCTCTAAAGAGAATTAATACGTAATGGTAACTATGTTATGTTAAGTAATGTAACATACCTATTATTAGTTTTACTGCATCAACATGTCACGGTGACGGGCAGACACGCATAGAAAAACATAAGCGTGTGATGTTATTAACGTAACAAATTTGACGTATTTATAAAACCTTGTCAGTGCCGAAAAGCAAGGTGAGTTGATGACCACAAGGTCATTTAAAATCTAGTTAAGAAATACTTTAGGTATTATATGTATCTAAGTATCTATATTAAACTATACACTATGTTATAAAATGCCTGTCTGATCCGAAAGGGGCATATAGGTATCGCAATCACATCACCAAATAAATTATGAAACATTAAATATTCATGAAAGGAAACATATAATTGATTATCTTTTTATGATTTTTTTTTCATTTTCCATGCTGAAATTACAAAAATTATTTTAGTGAAGGAAAAGTTCAATCCCGGGCAGGATTCGAATATGCGTCTTCTAACTGGATACACCAGACCCTCCGACCTGTAAGCCACCGCGATCTGGTGTATCCAACCAGAAGACGCAGTTTCGAATCCTGCCCACGATTGAACTTTTCCTTCAACAACCTCTTCCGACAACATATAATTGATGTTTAAAATTCAAGGCCATCGTGCCCAAATTGCTACAATTACCCCAAAATCCAGCAAATTTTTATATTTTTATAAAACCCTCATAAACCGTATTACGAGTATGTTTGACACCCAAGAACGGTGTCGCTGCGACCATAAGTATTGCCATTCCAGTTCCCTCGTTTTTTTCGGGGATTTTGAATGTGACGCCGGCGAACTATATGTGTACGGTAATACGACACCTCTGCCTTCCCCTTCGAGGAATGCAGGCGTGATGGTATGTTATTAAAACGATCCTTACTAAACAAATATTATTTCCAGCACATAAATTCTGCGCGATAGGTAACACGGGAAATTAATGACGAACGCCTCGGTTACGCAGGCCATGTATAACTCAGTATATTAATCTAATTATTTTAATATGGTGTGTAGTGTGCTCTATTATTTTATTCTGTGACATAGTAATAAATCTCTTAGATATGTCGTCTTTATTATTAACTAGCTTTTTGCCCGCGACTTCGTCCGCGTGGAATAGTTACTTTGTTCCATATGAACTTTCATCCCCTATTTTATCCCCTTGGGGGTAGAACTTATCAAAATCCTTTTTTAACGGATGCCTACGTCATAACATCTACCTGCATGCCAAATTTCGGCCCGATCCCTCCAGTGGTTTGGGCTGTGCGTTGATAGATCACTATGTCAGTCAGTTAGTTAGTCAGTCACCTTTGAGTTTTATATATATTTAGATTGTTATGTACATACATAAAATATGGTATTGGTACCTAAATAGAAATTGGATTATCCGTAAAACTCGTAAAGTGAATGTTGACTTGAATTTTTTATACAACATTGCATTTCTATGTATAAAAACAACGTATCATATTACCTGTATTTCTCGAAGGTTCAGGCAGAAGTGTAGGTACTAATGTACATCCACCGGTATGTTTAGGTCCCATCTAATAGAGGCAAGCCTGTTTCCATTAATTGGACTCTCTAACTCCGCGCCGCTACTGGGAACATTTTAATGTAAAAACTTAATAAAACTTTATTCAACCTAGGAAGTGAACCCAAGACGAATAAAGCAGTCTTTTAGTTAGAAAATAATAATATTAATAGACGAAATACAAAACCCTTTTAGTACCTTTTAGATCCAGTCCATCCATCCACTTATCCCTTAATACCTGTCGGCTCAATCTCTTTACCACGATTATAGTTAGTAAAGTCTACGTCACAATAAAAAAAACTGTCACACATAAATACAGTATCTATCTTGAGTATTTATAAAGCATGCGGGAGGCCAATTGTCAAACGATCTTATCCACTTTTAGTAACAGATGGTCGTTGAAATTATCGAATATGAACTGTCACATGAGATAATTTCGACGACCATGTTTGTGCTGGACGCATACCTAGTTTTTATAAAATATTTGGGTTTGACTGCCGCATTAGTCTTGTGATCCCCTGCGCGACTGCTACGCTTGAGGTCCTCGGTTCGATCCCCAGGTCGAGCAGTGTTATTGGGTTTTTCTATGAAATTCACAGTAGCAGCTCGGACTCTGGATTTGTGCCCGGTTTATATACAATAAACATACCGGCGAACTGTGGGTGTACATTAAGTAAACCTCTGCCTAAACCTTCGGGGAATACAGGTGTGATGTAAACGGGTTAAAAGCTGTCAATGACGTATTTACAAACCACATTTGTCAAACATTACTTGACAGATACATTGCCTGTGAAATATTGCCTAAAACAACGCTGCTTGTTTAGCTGAATCGGCCTGCTGAACATTTAATAAATTGTTTTTATAAAACTAGGATTTCCGTCTGTATAGTGGGTGCGTTTGCAAACACTAATTATCGCCACCACGCCGTTGACTCAATCATACAATCAGTCACTGCGCAATATAATGCATAATATTCAAATTTGAGTAAAATATTTTTATTTGTAATCTTTATTGCTAAACAATGATCCATGTCACAACTTTTTTACATAATCGCTGTTCCAGCAAGATTTTAATTATTTAAAAGTAGAAAAAGTGCGCGGCAAATTTAACAGATCAAAACAAAATTTACAACAAAGTCTACTTTGTGACGTTCTCATGACGTCACTGTAAACATTAAGATTTGTAGTTACTAGGTATAAAATTGATTTTAGTCCTCTACCATGTTCGAGTTAGTTAAAAATAGATAATTAATTGGATAAAATGATCAATAAATTTTAAAAACTATAAAACAGTGACTGTTTTTGCGGATACTGACGTCACAGTACACGCGGCCAATATAATATAACGGCGTTTAAATCTCCCGTATCTGATAGCAGTTTTGAATATTTATTTGTATGATTAAATATTAATATATTTGTCAAAGAAATATTTTTACGGTGCTTTAATAATTTAACCTACTGAATAAAAATATAAAATAGACATGTGTATTTCCTATTTTGACCGTGTATATCATGCTAGCTTGCTTTTTGATTGATGAGTCATAGCGACTAGGTACTTTTTTCCATACATTGACTTATTCATACCCTAAGGCCAAATCTCTCAGAAAGCTATAATAAATGTAAGAGTCATCCCGACGATATGACGAGAGGTTACGAAAACTGGAGACAATAAAAACTGTTTACGATCCCCTCCATTCTGTCTCACTGGGATATATTGTTGTTCTTATAACTTCCAGTTACCAGACGTAAAATCTCCATAAATAAATAAACGCTTCAAGTGTTTACGTTGTGCAAAGGTGATAATAGAAAATATCCGTCATAATATTCAGCTAGTGACTTGTTCCTATATATTTTTAGCATGTGTCAAGGGAAAAGTAAACTCGCTAAAGTAAACAGTTGATAAAAATAGTCTTTTTAAGGAAAATTTCGTTTCCGCATGCATAGAAAAAACTGACAGTCAATCTAATGTAGTTTTTGTGCTAATATTACACAAAAAATGCATACAATTCTGATTGGATTTTTGAACTAGTTAGAACGAGTTGTGGCCCCGATTCCCTTGTGGGACAAAATATTTGTGTGAATATACAGGATGACTCAGTAGCCATTTCAAATGTAAATTCAATGACCTAAATTATAAAAAAAATATCTTATTTTTATCTTTTTGTGATTTTTTTGCATTTTCCATGCTAAGATTATTAAGTTATTTAATAGTAAAGGAAAAAATTCAATCGCGGGCAGGATTCGAACCTGCGTCTTCTGGTTTGATATACCAGACGCTCTGACCTCTAAGCCACCGAATCCTGCCCGCGATTGAATTTTTTCCTTTACTATTAAATATCTTGTTTTTATTTATGATGGTGAACACTAAGCTATTGTCTTCAGGTTCCTTAATCACATGTTCTAAATTTCCTTTGTTACATATAGAATCATTCATTCATTTTCATTCTAGATTTCAATTTGTCGCATCTATTCAATTTTACCCTGTAAGTAGGTAAGTAATAATAATAACACTACGTTACATTTCTTTTGCCATAGGGGTGAGATACATCATTTTTTGAGAAATAAAACTCGTAGCGAAGCAAACCAAAATGTATTTCAAAGGAGAAGAGTAATACTAAAGGATGCTTTAGTTAGAAATGACCATAAAAAATTACTCTTCTCGAAAAATTACTTCAAATATCGTCAAAAACAGTGTTTTAGATTTTTGATTTACACTTTGAGATTTGTATATCTCCAAATTCTGATGTCCTAAAATTATTCTGTTGCTGTCGGTTTGAGATTTAACATAAAAAAAATCTACAAGAAATAATTTGCCCCACCCTTGGGTTTTTTCTTTGTAGGCTAGAATTTTAGAAACCCTTCGCTCATTTATAGACAAAACAAAAACTGTTCCAGATTTTATTTCTATGCACTGTAGAGTATATCTTAAGAAAAACGGATATCAGATTTAATAAAGAAAAACAGCCAAGTGCGTGTCTAGCTACGCGCAGTGTAGGGTTCTGTAGTTGCCCGTCACATTATACGGTGGGTGACATAGAAGAGGCCTTTTTGTTCGATGATGATTTCAGTTTGATACTAAGAATATGCTATTGTATTGTTGGTGTGCTTAAAAATAAATATATGAATATTGAGTTCAGTATTTATATGAAATTTTTTTTTTTGATTCTTCACGTACATTTAAGTTGGTCGATTATTACTGGTTAACTTGAATATCTGAACTAATCTACGGACAGACTCACGGATATAGCGAAACTATAAGTTTTTTATTTTTTTATATATTTGGCACTAGCTTTTGTCAGCGACTTCGTCCGCGTGGAATAGTTACTTTGTTCCCTAGTTCTTCGCCCGCGGTTTCACCTGCCTTGCCCCGTTCCTAAGGGTTGTAGCGTGATGTTTTATAGCTTGAAACCTTTCTCATGAATCACTCATTTTCCCAACATTTCCCTTCACTGCTCTGCTCCTATTGATCGTAGCGTGATGAAAAGTATACTATAACCTGCCCAGGAGTATGAAGAACAATTGTACCAAGTTTCGTTGAAATCCGTCGAGTGGTTTTTGTTTCTATAACGAACATACAGACAGACAGACAGACAGACAGACAAAAATGTTACTGATTGCATTTTTGGCGTTAGTATCGATCACTAATCACCCGCTGATTGTTATTTTGGAAATATATTTCATGTACAGAATTGACCTCTCTACAGATTTATTATAAGTATAGATTATTAACACGTACTAAAACATTTTTAAAGATATAAATTTTAGTGAAAAAAATTTGATCTCAAATAGGAAGGACGCAGGTTTGAACACCGCTTGAGATGATTATTCCTTCCCTAAAATTGATATTATGTTAAAGGTTCTTTGTTGACTACGGAACCCTAAAATTCGAATGGTTTGTCCCCAATCTTCTTTACTTTCGCGTAATGGTCTGATAACATGAATCACCGTAACGTTTTGTTCAGATAACAGATCTGCAAAGCTTTGTTTTCGTCTAGTATTTCTGACAATATCAGGTTGTTCGAAAATTTGGAATATAGTAGTAGCAACATCAGCTATTTTCTTGTCATTCCATTTGAATAGCAATTGACAACATTTTATTTTACAACACCCATATTATTATACCCGTATTTTTTATTTTCACATTATTCAATCATTTTTATATTCAAGTTCTTTCCAAATGACGTCATTTGTATGGTTAAACGGAGAAAAGACGTCATTTTTCCTGACCTTTAAAAAATTGCCATATGTCAGTTTGGCATCTATCATAATTAAGTACCTATTCATAAACTTACATTACCTATTTCGTTGTTGATTTACTATTATTTCAACATATTTTTTTTATGGAATAGGAGGGCAAACGAGCAGACGGATCGCTTGATCGTAAGCGATTACCGCCGCCCATGGACACCCGCAACACCATAGGAGTCACAAGTGCGTTGCCGACCTTTTAAAAGGGGATTGGGCTTCCGGTAACCTCACTCACTCGGCGAAGCACAACGTAAGCGTTGTTTAACGCCGGTTTTCTGTGAGGCCGTGGTATCACTCCGGTCAAGCCGGCCCATTGGTGCCGAAGCATGGCTCTCCCACGTAACAACATTTTTTTTTCAGTTTTCGCCGTATATTTGTGACGTCACATACATTTTTTTCTCCGAAATGAAGAAATACAAGAAATAATTAAAAGTAATTTTGAACACAGTATAGGAAAACAAAAATATATTAGTACTAGCGGGCCCAGCAAACGTTGTCTTGCCTTGTATCATAATCTTCCTGCCCTTTTCTTCCATTCATCCCTATCAGCCGTCATCTCAATCATTCATTCAATTTCCCGTGTCTTACCCTGATAAAAAGAATTTTAGAACCCGATTACGGTGCCACCTACTGGCTCAAATTGTAAATCTAAATCATCCAGGGGGACCCATTTAAACATACACAAAAAAAAATAATCAAAATCACACCAGCAGCTTATGAGTAGGTCGGAAAATGCACAGAACGCCATCTACCGAAATAGAAACCTCACAGAAAACAACGCCATTTGTGTTCGTGTTTTAATTCTGTCAAATCTGTCAATCCGTTCCCGATACAAAATGTATGAGAAAATAATTTTTCTGCATGTTCTTTTTCTTTAGCGAATGTTTAGATATGATTGAATTTGAACTTTGTAAAGCGGTAATAAAGTGCAAATTGACTCTTTGACGTTAGGAACACACCTACATTGCTTAGACAACAATGAGTGCTTGTAATTTAATATGAACTTTATGCAATTGCAATAAAGCTCAAATTGACTCTACGTTTTAGTTAGAAAACGTTTGTATGGGAAAAAGAAAAGGGCTGTTTTTAGGGTTTTTCCGGCAATTATTCGAATTTTTCTTGCCGTAAAAACCATCCTTGAACTTCAACGAACATTTAAAAAAAAGAATTGGCCAAATTGGTCCAGGCGTTGTTGAGTTATGCGCTTACCAACACATTTTGCGATTCATTTTTATATTATAGAAGATTAATCTTGTTAATCACAATTGGTATTAAAGCGCAATTGAAACCCTACTGTCTGTTATATAAATCTTAAATTGATAGAATTTATATTAGGTACCGATCCGATATAAGTATCACAATCACGTCACCGAATAAAATAAGAAACATTAAATATTCATGAAAGTAAACATATCTATTAATGAAATTTAAAATTCACGATTGTCGTGGCTAAATTGCCGCAATTGCCCCAAAATCTAACAAATTTTTAAAATGTGATAAAAATAAGCCACAGTATTTTTAGGCACCCAGGAACGGATCATTGCCTCCGTAAGTAAGTATTGTCATTTTAGTTTGCTTTTTTTTTAAAAAAAAACGAGATATTTTCGTATCGTAAAGAAAAAACGATAACGTAAATAGAACCGGTTTCGATACCTTTTTTTTAACAATATCTTCGCGGGTCGAACAACATTTTCTTAACACGTTGTATAAAACTTTTAAAGGTTCTTTCTGGTCTCTCCAACAAAAAACCAGCTGTTACTCTTTGCCTGTTTTCATCTGATTATCAACGTGAAAGCTCTAGAACTCGTACATTATATTTCAGCCGCGTGACGTAATAATCACCTCAAGCGAGAAAACTTTCACAGAGTTAAGTTGGGAAAACTGGGCTGTTTTTACTGAATAGTCCCCAAAGAATACCTATTATTTTAATATCGTCTGCCCGAGAGACGGCATGTCAGACAGAGAGGGTATGTCAGAATTGTACCGACTAAAAACCGTAGGTAGGTACATATATTTCCTTGCCCTATAGTTACATGGTTCGGAATTACCTTCTTAAGAGCTTATTAATTAATATCGAGTAAGATTATAAAGTGACTTCGTCTGCGTGGCCTTCAGAATTGGATCTGACCTGAATAAAAAAGCCTACGTGCTGTTCCAGACTACAATCTATCTCTGTGCCAAATTTGAACCAGATCCGTTCAGCCGTGATTGAGTAACAAACATCCATACATCCTTTTTCACTTTCACGTTTATAAGATTAGTAGGGTATCCCTCAATATTCTACTGCCTTCCTCAAACTATACCTACAAAACTAATACTGATTATATTAAGTACGATGTCCTATGGCTATAAGATACGTAGAGAATGTACTTTAAATATTGTAGTTAAGACATTTTACTTGAAGAGACATTATTTTAGTATTAAATTATGAAAATTAAAAAGGAGCTTGCCTCATCTGGGAATTGAACTGATTAAATTTAAGAGTTCAGCCTACCGAATTTACAAACATAATACCGAAATAAATCGTAATTAAAAAAAAATTAATCAAATTCTGATATTATTCGGATTCTGATACCGTTATTCTAGGTTCTTACTCTACCATTTCGTCCAAAATACTTCACTACAAATAAATGTAAGCGAATGCAATTTTTGATAACTTTACTTTCTGGTCTTTTATTTGCAGTGAAGTAGTATTAGACGAAATAGTACTAATTACATACATCATTTGATACAATTTTGTCAGGATTATTATTTATTTCGGTATTACGTTTTTGCGAGCAATTCAAGCTCCGCCGGACCCTTAACGTACCTATTTACTGACGGACTGTGGTTGTACATTAGTACTTACACCTCTGCCTAATCCTTTGGGAAATACAAACATGGTGGTATAAACCTCAAAACACATACACATACGTCATCATCACCAAATTATCATCACTCACATGCACGAATGCTTTGTTGCATACAAAGCATTTTGTTTACAAAAGCAATGGTGCCATTAATATTAATAAATCTTAATTGCTTACACCCCATTGTTTTGTAGCACCCCTTTAAAATCCCCTCCCGCAATTTGTCTTTATATCTTGCGGGTTATGTTATAATTAACCCATTTATTTAACCCACGGTTCTTTTTAAGCCTTATCGGTGGGCTTGTTAAACTCGGCATGCACCTACCAACGTAAATGTGGCATAAAAAATATTGCAGGAACAATTAAATTTAGTCAGATCACACACCGTCATATAATGTCTGTTGTTCAGAAAATATAAGTGCAGAGAATCTTCTAGGGAATATTTATAGAATACTGGCTTCTGCCCGCGGTTTTGTCTGCGTAGACTTCAGAATTGGGTACGACCGAAAAGTGATAAATAGCCTATGAAGAAAAGAGCGTACTCCTTTTTAAAAGGCCGGCAACGCACTTGTGACTCCTCTGGTGTTGCGGGTGTCCATGGGCGGCGGTAATCGCTTACCATCAGGCGATCCGTATGCTCGTTTGCCACCTAAAAAAAAACTTGCCCATAAAAAAAAATGTGTTATTCCAGGCTATAATCTATCTCTGTGCCAAATTTTATCTAGTTCTATTCAGCCCCTCTGTCGTGAAACAGTAACAGACATACATACATCCATACATCCTCACAAACTTTCTCGTTTATATTTCGGATTTATTGTAGACAGTCAGAAAAGCTCTGATAGTGTCCTGTTGGGCTTAGCCTACCTAACAAAATAAATCTCTAAAGTTCATATTGTGTTAGTACGTGATGGTTCTCGAGTGAACAATATGTACCGAAAAACTTAGTGTAGGAACTCCAACGACATGGACAGATGACCTCGTAGACGTCGCTGGTCTTTGGATGCAGGCGGCATGTAACCTGTCCTTGTAGGGAGTCTAGGAGGAGGCCTTTGTTTAGTAGGCGTTGTCATAGTGGACGTCTTTTGACTGATATCATGATGATGACGATGAAATTATCCATAGTAACATTACTATAATTATCACTACACAGAATTATAAAAGAGTAAACGTACTTGGGATATTTATTTTTTCTTCGTCTTCTGGTGCTTTTCAAATTGCTGAAGGTTGGTCAATACAAGGAGTTTCTTCCCCATTAATGACCATAAGTGGAGATAGCTAATCAAAACAATTTACAAAAATGTCTGACACTCAGGACAGGTGGGTAAGGCTAGCTACTACCTACATGGTATCATGCAACGCTATTTGGAGACAAATTCGACTGAGGTGATGTAGGAGAGCATCTCGACCGCTTTTTGCTATCGTGATATGAAGAAGCCTAGGATAGAAAATCTTGGACTGAGCTACGGAATATAGCGGATCACCAAAGAATCTACAAAATCTAACATTAATATTTTGTTCCAGTATTCGTCTTGTGCTGGTCTCCATACATGATCTTCGACCTCCTGCAAGTGTACGGCTATGTCCCAGACACACAGGCTAACATAGCTATCGCCTCGCTCATCCAAAGCCTCGCGCCGCTCAACTCAGCTGCCAACCCTGTCATATACTTCATATTCTCTAACAGAATATTTGTCAGCCTCAGGTAAGTTTTCAGAACGATTAAATACTTTTTGGGTATATTATATAAGCCCACTATGATGGACTGATGAGATGATGATTATAAATACAAAAATTATATAATTATATATTCTTTTTTTCTTCTCTTATCTATATAACATTATATTCATTTGACAAGTGAAATCTTAACTGGTAAATTACGTATACTGAAGCAAATAACACTGCCAGATTTTAATTAACAGTACACACTCGACAGTTTTGAAACCTTATCCCTTTCCTGTACGACAGCTGTCCATGTCAAATACTCAAGATTAAGTTAATAAAAAATACTGCCTACATGACGCGACTCCACACGTGCAAAAGATCGCCTCAAAAGCATATAAAAATGTTACACACCCCGAGCTCAACCATAGAGAGCAAGGCCCCAAACTTTAGGTTTCACATTTACATAATTTATCATGAACCTTCGTAAATTTGATTATGCTAAAAGCTACAAAAGTCTCACGCTGAATTGTATAAAACTCACCATGTTTGAGATAGTCAAATATTAATTAGCTCATTAACACAGTCAATTTTTAAAGGAAAACTAAGATAGATTGGACTTTTTCCAACGTAAAGCTAACAATGGACTACGTATATGATAAACCAAAAGGTAGTGTGAACAATCCTTTACGTACCACATTTACTTGATAGGACGCCATATATGTAATACTATTAACAGTACTTATTTTCTTCTTCTTGTAGTGCCTCTTCAGCTAGTGGAGGTTGGTAGTCAGCTCTCCATATTTAGCCTTATTTCTCGCGAGGTAAAACAGTTCTTCAGCTCGCGATCCCGGTCAATTCACGGATGTTTTTCAGCCATGACATTTTTCTACGAGCAGCTCTCCTTTTACTAGCAACTAATGCCATCATGATGAGTTGCAAAAGCTCGTATCTAGAATGTCTTAACACATGTCCTAAATATGCAAATTTTCTTTGCTTGATAGTTTGCAAAAGTTTGCGTTTCTGCCCAACCCGTCAAAGGACTTAAGCGTTGGTTTTTTTTTGTGCATGAGATCGACATCATTAAATTAATGCTTCGCTACGTTTTTTGAGTACTTATAAAATACATAAATGCCCCTCCGATCTTATATTGTGATGTGATGCGTTGAGCTCCGATAACCTTTCCAAACGTTGTTTTATAATATGATTAATCTCAAATGAAGTGTCACAAAATATCTGGACCCCAAAGAGACCAAGATTTTTGGGCTTGTCACAATGTTGCTTCGGAAAATACCGATAATGTCTAGGTTATAACATAACCCATTAACTTGAAAAATGACTTTATAAGATCTATTACAGACGTAAAGATCATTAATCATGAACACTATAGTAAATTTGTCTAGACGCACGTCTAAACTAGGACATGACGTCAGACATCCGGGATGAATTACATTTTCTTCTCGCCAGTCTTATCCTGAGTAAAGAATTTTTAAATTCCGCCAAAGTATAAAATAAGCGACTTTATAAAATGGAGCTTATTAAAGTAATCTCGCTAATACTGAAAATTTTTTACGTAAAAATTGTTCTGCGGCGGAGGTAATGATAAGTAACTCGTATAATTTACACATTTTCTGAGTTAATCTTATGGTTTTTTTTTTGTGGCTTGTTGGGGTGGTTTCAATGGATTTTTAAAATATTTCCTCATACTGGGAATTTTCTTGGCGGTGCCAGTACGCAAATTCTCTCACACGTCATTATCCTCGTTAGCTCATAGTTCTCATCCTAGCCGTTTCCCAGCTATGTTTGGAATTGGCTTCCATTATACCCTGGCTAAATACCAGTTTTTAGATAAAGCGGCTATCACACCTCCCAAGCAATGTATAGGTACATAGACGTATAAAACATTTTTGTTTTAATTATGTTTAAAAAATATAAACCTCTAATTCAACCTTTGTTTTAGAAAATCGTCTTGAAACAACTAAAAATATGTATTCATATTAAACAACCCTTTTTATATGTCAGGGGCTACAAATCTTTTCATTTGTTTATAACCACACCCATGACACGACACAAAGGGTTAATTTACCTGCTAATGATAAAAACTTTAATGCATTTAAAAGCCCATTCAATCAAAACTAATCACAATTAATGTACCTACGATGACGTCACTCAACTTTCGGAAAAAACAAAATGGATGCCGCTAAGAGTCCGGCGACCGAATTCCCCATACAAACGTAATACCAAAATAAATCATAATTCAAACGCAATTTAATCAAATTGTGTTATTATTCGGATTCCGATACCGTTACTCTAGGTTCCTACTCTACCATTTAGTCCAAAATACTTCGGTGGTAATAAATGTAAGCAAATGCAATTTTTGATAACTTTCACAAGTTTGGAACGACTCGGTCGTTTATTTTCAGTGAAGTAGTAGTAGACAAAATGATACGATAGGAACCTATATTAACGGTATCCAAATCCGAATAATAACACGATTTGATAAAATATTACTTGGATTACGATTTATTTTGGTATTACGTTTTCGTGAGCAATTCAGGCTCCGCCGGATTCAAATACAAACAAAAACATTTGAAAATATCAGCATAAATCATTGTTACAGTCGATTTATTTGGTTTAAACGATAATTTAGCTTTAATTATTTATCTTTTCAAACTCATTAGTTGCAAATTTCTCTTCTAAGGGTTCTCTCGATATTTCAAGTGATTTGTGAAAGGTCAGGCCGAAAATTCTTCACAAAATTAAGAAGCCTCGCTCAAGTTGAGTCATTTAGTTAATTATGAAGTAAAAAATAAAGAGCTCTAAGCACTTTTTTGCTGAGTTTTTTCCCTAAGGGTTTGAGCATCTTTGAGTATATTTTTTCGTATTTTAATGAAATCTAAAAATTAAAACAATTGTCTTTGTATTTATATTATAGTATAAAAGTTTACCTAAAGTTTCGCTTAAAACTAGCTTTTGATACTTATGAAATTAAAAATTATTCTAAATACATTTTCGTAAACCACTAAAAAACACTTAGTTGCAAAAAAACGTTTAAATTTACAACTAACAACGCTTTAACGATAAAGAAAAGCACATTTTTCTACCCTCATTACAAATAAAAAGCGAATAGTTTTTTCTAGAAAGCACGTTTTCATAAATATGGACGAAAAAGCTCTTTGAGCTCTAAAATGTAGCTCAAAAACAACAAATAGCATTTTAATAGCGTCATCAAGTCACTAACATGGCACTGAATCCGAGTTAGTGACGTCAAAATGCACTTAGCGCTAAACGGTTTATGCTTTTTAAGTCATAAACTTGTCTTATTTAGTGTGGTTTAAGTGGCTATCTGTTGCTTGCTTTAATGCTTGTAAGATGAGTGTTATGGTCGACTTAAGACTTTTGTTGTGTTGAAATTGTACATACCTATTCATCCACTAAAATAATTTACACAATTTAATCTGCTAATCATTAAATTGGTGCTGGATCAAAGATGATAATTATAGATTTGTGGTCTCGTGATTTTTTTAAGTAACTTAAAATAATATACAAAATATGACTTTAAAAAAAACAAAACGGAAATTAAGTAAAGAAAATTGAAGACTTCTAGCTTTATAAACAACGAAGATGCAAGGGGCTTAAAAGTGTCTTTGATAACTTCGAGGTAAGCATGGTGCGGTGTCCCATCTTTTGCTCGACTAGGCGGAGTCACTGCCGTGCCTCTAGATTTATAATTGAAACTTATCAATCAGTCTAATTTATTATTGGAAGTTGTATATTTTTTTCTTACTATTTTAAGAAAGCAATATAAATAAAACAATATGATACCTACATTAACTACCTTATTGAATTAACAAAATTAACTGAACGACGTCATAATTGTATTTTGAGTTAATTACAATATTCATGTAATTAAATATTGAGGTGTTTATAGCATTTAAGGACACAATATAACTTATAAAATTAATAATTTTCGTGGAATTAATTAATCTAAACTCAGTTGTAAATGTTAAGTGTATATTTTTATGTTTAGAAACTCGTAAAAAGGGATAAATAAAAAAGAAAGGAACGTATACCTGTATAATAATTATCTTGTAAAGAAATTTTGAGAATACCTACATAGTCGAGACAAACCTCAGTGGTTTTGGTCTAGTGTTAGTATGTGATTTCTTTTTAAAGTGAAAATAAAGAGAAAAAAAAAATGTATATACAAATACAATACAAATTGTTTACTGCCAGAAAAGTAACAGAGAACCAGACCGGGTTATGGTGAGCCTCAATCTAAGCGTAGCTTGTATCTTGGGGCTCTTTAGTGCGATTATACAGAGATAAGTTATCCCCTAGAACTCAACTGAATAACCAAAACATTTTTTTTAAACGACTTCATAAGTAGGAGGAGCTCCTATGTATGTTCGCTAATATTTAGGACAATCGTGGACCGATTTCAAAAATTATTTTTTATTTGTGAAATAGTAGTAGTAATAGACTGCCTCATTAGTCTAGTGGTCCCAAGCGCGACTGCTTCTCTAGAGGTCCTGGGTTCGATCCCCAGGTCGAGCAAAGTGTTATTGGGTTTTTCTATGAAATTCTCAGTAGCAGCTCGGAGTCTGGATTTGTGCCCGGTTAATGGCAATAGGCTCGCCCCCTATTACATGGGACCTAAACATACCGGCGAACTGTGGGTGTACATTAGTACGCCTCTGCCTAACCCTTCGGGGAATACAGGCGTGATGGTATGTTATGTTATGTTATGAAATAGTATATTTCCGAGGTTTCCATGAAAAAATTGGTCAAGATGTGATCTCAAAGTTATTTTTAGTTAAAAGTTTTATTTTTTCAATTTACGCTCCAAAATAAAACATGATTCATAACTTTAATATAATTATTATTAATATTCTGAACAGGGACATTCCTCCATACAAGTGGCTGTGGTGCTGGGTGAGAGCTAGCGATAGCCCCGCCGGCAACGAATCGCGAGCGCACACGGAATTGCTGACGTCATCACACAGGCGAACGAGGCATGAACTAACTATAAGAGTGAGTTTACGGAACCTTTATGTCCTTATAATACTATATATTAGAGAAGCTGTCTTTTTTACATGACAGAACACCTATTTCGAAACAGTTCCAATCGATACTCTAACAGGCAAAAGGAGTTCTAGGTGATAATAGGTCGAGCGGATTCTTATATCTTACTAACAAGAGTCGTGGGTTCAGAAAATAGTAAATAAATAGTATATAAAACAAATAGATAAAAGGAAAAATTAGTTTCTGTTAGTACTCAAATAAAGTCATAAATGACAATATTATTATTCCACATAGAAAAAGAGCCAATCCTTGTTTTGTGCCAGGTTTCACAAATATATTAGATTCTTATTTATTAACAAATATTCTTCTACGGCAAAGAGAATTAAATATGTATTGTATACCTATAAGTTTATATCTATACCATGTGATCTTCACTTTTTAGGTTCCGACCTAATGTACCTACTCCTCCTCCCTTTAACAGTTGAACTGAACCTTTGTTTTTTTTTTAAACGTTGCCCCACACTATGATTCCTGTATTCCTGGGTGCGTTTACAAACACAAATTCTCACATACATAAACGCCCAGACCCGGAACAACTATCTGTAGATCATACAAATATTTGCTCCATGTGGGGATCGAACCCACAACACGTGGCGCAGAAGCCGATCGCTCAACCGCTACGCCAATCGTGTCGTCATCTTTGAACTTCTTGAACTGTTTGAGAACTATATAGTACTGTTTCCAACTGTTTTGAACTATTTTGAACTAAATCTTGTGAAACCCTTGTCAAAAACAATTTAAAGAACTCATAGAACTCATAGTTGACATCAGGAACAGTAATTAACGGTTCAACAACTAGAAAATAACCTGAAGCAAACTGAGCAACATAGTCATTTTACCATAAGTGACTTGCATCTGCTACAACTCTTTTTAAATGGAACTTAATGAACATACAAATTACAAATCGCTCTGTCTTTCATACAACATCAGCCTGACAAAGAAAAGAAATTAAATGAAAGTTTTTTTATAAAAATATTCCCAATGCCTTGATATCACGAAAATTTATGCTTTAATATCACCATGCAAAGATTAAGGGCTTGACTGGACTTGCACCAACATCTTAAATAAGTTTAAATTGTTTATAAACACAAAATTTAATGTTCTATGAAAAATTGTGTTTCAATATATTTAAGAAATTGGTGTGTTAATGCCCTTAGTTTAAAAGTAGTGTTTTTGAAAAGTCTTTATCTTTATTTTTTTATCATATAACTCTGCAGAAAATCTCGGTTCTCCTTAGAAAATTTCTTGTAAAATTATAATACCATTCGACATTTAATTAACATTTTCGTCTGTATCAATGTCATCCACTTTAACAATTAGCGACCCTATCAATATCTTCCCGTCCATTTCAACTTCGATAGAACTTTCTGGAACATTATTAAATATTCCCACTTCTTCCCTTGTAACTTTTTATTACTTTTATTGGAATTGATTGATCCGAATGTACCAATTTTTAAAACTGGAGTTTCTATTGAATTCTGTTCTGATGATTAAGTATTATTACCATAAGAATCATTTTTATGATCTTCATAATTCTTGAACGAAATATTTGTCGGTTGAGAGCGAGAAATATTTCCTGAAATATATCCTGAGATTAGGATATACTATATTTCAGAAACGTAGCTTCTTTAGACCATTTAAATACATTAGTATCTACAGGTACCTACAGGTAGCTGTTTCGACTGTTAATAGGTATTTGTTCCGTGCGGGAATCGAATCCGTGAGACGTGGCGCAGAAGCCAATGGCTCAGCTGCTACGCCAAACGTATCAATAACAAAAAAACTCCTTTCTCTTTCTCCCTTCTTCTCATTATTATGTTTAGATTTGTTAACTGTGACTACTTTCCATCCAGGTAAAAGATGACAGCGTCATGTTTCCAAAGCCGCGTCTACATCAATGCAACAGCACAAACTCCAAAAAGGTTTGGTTACATTTGCCGGAACAACAAATCAACAACAACTGTCATCCACAAAGAAGGCGAGAAGACACCTTCCTGTAGACAAGAGTATACCAAAGTCTCACCCTGTATATTTTTTATGTAAGTTCATGTATACTGTGTAATTATAATAATCAATGTGACATATTTTAATATTTATACGAGTACGATGATATTATACGAATTATGTATATGATAAAAAAGTTTAACTTAAAAATCTAATTGCAAAATTATATTAGTGTAAGGATTAGAATGCCCGTTTCATGATTACCGTAAGCATGGAAGTATTGCCTGCGCTGTATCTATATAGGTAAATAAAAATCAAATGCCGCATTTACTCCTTCATCGCTTGACGACAGCTCGACCGATATGTGAGATTTCTTTTCGTGTTCCTAACTGTGAGGACAAGATTGTATGGAACAATTCTTTTGGAAATTCACTCGATAAGTCAAAAAATTGCATGGGAAAATTAATGCAGGCAAAGCTATGCAAAGTCACTAGTTTTTTAATAAAAAAAAAGTCTTTTAAGTACGCAGTGCGCATATTAATGCGTTATAAATTATATTACGGTGACAATTGCGTCACTCTAATTTATCCCAAATATATTGCGGTCTACTCCCAGCCTAACCAGATCTTGCTTAATATCAGTATTACACAAAAGTGACAGCAGTAGCACAAAGCAGACCGTACAAAGGGCGGTAGTGTAAATTATTTGACGTATCCAATAATTTAAATTTGGAATTATTATAATAATAATATATTTTCCCTTCAGTACTTTTTTATTTTATTGAATTGAATCAAAGATCATAAAAAGAAAAAGTATCTTTTTTGTGATGTTTTTTTTTGCATTTTTCATGCCAAGATTATAAAGTTATTTTTAGTAAAGGAAAAATTCAATCGCCAACGTCACCTTATGACTTAATTCAGAATGTGAAGGCAAAATTTCAATCAGGCGGGTGGGGTTCACAGTACCGTCTGGTGTATAGGAGCGCTAGGAGATGCAGGTTCGAATCCTGCCCGCGATTGAATTTTCCCTTTACTGAAAATAAAACAAAACGTATATTCATTACCTTCGGGTGATAGTATGTTATATATTATGTTAAAAATAACTCTGTCCGATCCGAAAAGGGTATACAGGTATCACAATCACATCACCAAATAACATAAGAAACATTAAATATTCATGAAAGAAAACATATAATGAAGGTTAAAATTCAAGGTCGTCGTGCCCAAATTACCACAACTATTTGTGGTAATTTGGGCACGACGACCTTGAATTTTACTATTTGTTGTACCTACCTACAGCAAATTTTTACGATATTTTATAACCATCACAGGCTTTATTATGTTTGGCGTACAGGGACGGTGTTGCTGGCACCGTAAGTATTGCCATTTCAATTTCTTCTTTTTATAATTTTGTTTTCGGGGACTATTTTTCTTGAAAATTAAAAATGATTATATATGTTACTGTAAAAGCCCGAACTACGGCAAATTCTAAGATTTACCAACTCTGACAGGTAAAAGTTCGAAATGTTCCACCATGGTTAGGTTAGGTTGTTAGGTTTTTTTTAAAAAAAAGGTAATAACAAACCTAACTGTTTTATTTGGACTTTTACCAGTCAGAGTTGGTAAATCTTAGAATTTGCCGTAGTTCGGGCTTTTACAGTAACATATAAATAGAACCGGATCTCGATACCTAACAATACCTTCACGGGTCGGACAGGGTTTACCCTAAATACTTAAATTTTTAAAAGCGTCATTTCGCATTTCTCGTGTGATATAAATGATTAAATGTGTTTTATTGTAAAGAGTAATTAGCGAACAAAATACAGGGACTATTTAGAAGAATTGTCTACATTTTCGGTCTACTGTTTTGTACGACGATCTAGATCTCTTGAACCAAACTTGTTGTATATATGTAATTACGATGTAACTTTATGTTGAATAAGTGGGTATTGTATGTTAAAAACATTTGATATAATGGAGTCTGCGCACTATACCGTAATATACGCGTAGAGTAATCGCGCCGACTTTGTGTCGATGCGATTAATCTGTGCCTTTACCTTATTTTATTATGATAAATAATGTTGTGACATCAAAAATGAAATGTCGCAGCCAAAGGTCAAGCGGCTGCCCACAATTCTAAGACCTACTGAGATGAAAAAGATTTCGCGATGATGTCTACGAATTTTCACCGACAATTTGATTTGAAAATAGTTAAAAAAATCTTACTAACAATGTGGATCGCACATTACTAGTATTCTTGTTAACCCCTCGTGCTAAGCTAAATGCTTGTGTTACGAGTGGGTTCACGTCGATAGTGCAATGGTTGGGTTTCAAACAGGCAACCACATGATCGCAAGTCCGACGCCCCAGCAATTAGGCTACCGCCCCTTTTTTTGTTTGGATCGATAAAAATTAAATATATGAAGAAAGTAAAAAGGTTTTATTTTGTAAATTCAAGATATACTTCTACTGTAAACAAAGAAAATATATAGCAAGTACTTTCGTATGCAAGTCTCCCCTCTCGACACATAATTATGTTGGCGTTAAGGTGCCTACTGACTTTGTAAATCGAATCATTGCGTTTACATGATACGATATAGTGGACAGTTTCCATAACGTGTATAAGGGTGCCAAACTAGATTGGAGTCAAACTCTAGTCAATTTGTGTTGTATGTGTATTTTAAATGTAAATTATGTACATTGACCGATATGATGTTTTATTTAGAAAAGAAAATCAAGAACAAGCGAAACAAGCATACAAATTTAAATTGAAGAATACAATTTTTAATTAATTTAAACCGTGGGACAGCTATGCTTCGGCAGAAATGGGCCACGGCATCACAGAAAACCGGCATCAATCAACGTTTATGTTGTGTTTCGCCGAGTGAATGAGGTTACCGGAGACCCAATCCCCTTTTAAAAGGTCGACAACGTACTTGTGACCCCTCTGGTGTTGCGGGTGTCCATGGGCGATCCGTATGCTCGTTTGCCCTCCTATCCCATAAAAAAAATTAAAGTACCTATTTCATTATTTTTTAACACTCAGCTTTGAGATTGACATAAAGCGGGCCAATAAAGAAAAGTTCTAAGGAATAGCTGCCAATATCGTGCCATCTCTTTCTTATCATAAATAGTAGTAGCACTATTCGAGAAAGAGATAACAAGAGGTCGGCAGTTGTTGTATAAAACTCTTCTTTATTGGCACACGTTTTAAGTTATCGTAGAATAATAATAAATTTTTCAATTCTTGTAAAACATCGTATCACCACTTACACTGTTTTTAAACTGTATCAAAAAAGAGAATATTAGAATAAATGTATGGAATCAATTGGTTTGTTTTTTATTTGTAACTAGCGACCCGCCCGCGTTTTCACCCGTGTTACCCCATTCCTAAAAGTCGTAGCGTAATGTTAAATAAAATAAAACCTTCCTCTTGAATCACTCTATCTATTAAAAAAAAAACCGCTTCAAAATCCGTTGCGTAGTTTTGAAGATTTAAGCATACATAGGGACGGGCAGACAGCGACGGCGACTTTGTTTTATGCTATGTAGTGATAAAGCAAAATACTTTTTCACCATTCCAGGGTGGTAAAAATTGTGCATGATTAAGATGTCTCTTGAGCTCCAAAACCACTAAAATCTCACGGTGTATAAAAACAAAATCAAAATTAAAATGAGTGATGAAAAGATTTTTCAAAGATAATCTCCTGTCTCCTAAGTAAACGTCCTAACGATAAATAACAGAGATAAAGGCGGATTATAGAATTTATTCATAATTTATGAACTGTCAACTTAGGATAAGTACTTGTAGAAGTTAATATCTTTGTCAAAAAGACTGTGTCATTTAGATAGATGGTTTTATAGGAAATACAATATTTTACATAATATACAAAAATATTATAATCACGCCCTTTGGATTTGGGCCCGATTTAACAGGAATAGGCTCGCCCTCTGTTACATAGTCTAAAACATAGCGGTGAATTGTTTGCGTACTAATGTAAACCAAGAATACATAACATAACATACCATCACGCTTGTTTTCCCCGAAGGGGAACAGATGAATGCTAATTAATTACATTTAGCCAAAAAATATTCTGCCTCATTAGTCTAGTGGTCCCAAGCGCGACTACTACACCAGAGGTCGATGGCCTGGGTTCGATCCCCAGGTCGAGCAGTGTTATTAGGTTTTTCTATGAAATTCTCAGTGGCAACTCGAAGTTTGGATTTGTGCCCGGTGAATGGCTCACCCCCTATAACATGGGAACTAAATATACCTGCGAACTGTAGGTGTACATTAGTACGCGTCTGCCTAAATACAGGGGAAATACAGGCGTAACGGTATGTTATATTCTGCATTTTAATAGTTAATCTACTATTAAAATACATCATCATCAGCCTATATTCGTCCGCAGCTGGACGTAGGCCTCTCCTAGTGAACGCCACAGAGCCCGATCTTCGGCTTTCCTCTTCCAGTCACTGCCAGCTGCCTTCCGCAAGTCGTCACATCACCTGGCCGGCGGGCGCCCTACACTACGTTTGCCTAGACGCGGTCTCCGAACTTGAGAACTCATTTACTCCAGCGTTTGTCGGTTCTCCGACAGTAGTGACCCGCCGTATATAAAATACACAAAATCTAAATTATATCCTTATTAATTGCAAGACAACCATTTACTTAGGGTAACAATAAAATTAAGTTAAAAAACATTATTCGCCCATTAAAATTCAATCTGCTAGAGATTATACCATCGCGAGGCGACGGAAGTGCACAGCAATTTTGTGAAGAAATTCCTTCTTCGGTAATTAATTTTCAGGTACGCTTGTTGGTTTTTGGTTGTGATTTTACAAGCTGCTTTTGTAACTTTTAATAACTGCTTTATTTTGGTCATTGTATTTTTTTGATTTTCTTCTGTATACTGAAATTAATTTGTAATACAAATTTTAAATATATTGTGGTGGGGAAATGAGCCTTTTTCATGCCGCCCCACTTCGCTGGTACGCTAAAGCGCCTAGGTTCGATTCTCAGGTTGCAAAGTGTTGTTGGGTATTTCTGTGAAATTCTCAGTAGCTTGGAGATAGGCTCGCCCTCCGATAAATGGAAACTAAACGTACCAGCTACCTGTGCGTGTACATTAAGTACACCTCTGCTCTGCTGGTATATTATGTTATTATCTATGATAATGTTCATAGAGCAGTATCCCTACAATATCCTTTAAAAAAGACGACAAGTTTTACGTGGGAGAGCCATGCTTCGGCACGAATGGGCCGGCTCGACCGGAGTGATACCACGGCCTCACAGAAAACCGGCGTTAAACAACGCTTACGTTGTGTTTCGCCGAGTGAGTGAGGTTACCGGAGGCCCAATCCCCTTTTAAAAGGTCCGCAACGCACTTGTGACTCCTCTGGTGTTGCAGGTGTCCATGGGCGGCGGTAATCGCTTACCATCAAGCGATCCGTCTGCTCGCTTGCCCTCCTATTCCATAAAAAAAAATATCTAAAACAAAGGAGCAATCATGTCTGTAGGAAAATTTGATTAAACCGTGGCTCTGTGGACTTAGAATACTAAATCCGCAGTGTAAAGGCGTCGTTACACAAAATGGTTTCGAGTAAAAGCCCTTGTTTCAGCACAAACTATATTGTATCTCTGATTACTTTGCCTGATACTTCCAGATGACAAAACACAATATTGCCAAAGACGATAAAACTATTTTTAGAATTTTTTTGCCAACAATAGGTGGAGGCTCCTTATTATCTGTATTTTTTATTGTTTATGCTATTTTATATTTCTGTTTAGTTGATTTGAATGATTATGTTTAAGATAAAGACATGGCGCATAATATGCGACATGCGACTGTTTAAGATAAAGACTATGCGACATACGACTGTGACAGTTTGGCGACTAGATAACGTCGGGCTGTGGCCAATAATTTTCTTTCTTATTTAAAAACATATTGCCTACTTTATTTTAAATATATTAATTTTTGTATTACATTTTAATGTGCCTATTAATAGATAATTATCACGCGCTTAAACGGTGAAGGAAAATATTGTGAGGAAATCTGCATGCCTGAGAGATTTACTCGACGGCGTGTCAAGTCTGCCAACCCGCACTAGGCCAGCGTGGTGGACTATAACCTAATCCCTCTCATTTTAGAGGAGACCCGTGCCCAGCAGTGGGACAATATAATGGGATGATTATGCTAGGTATGTTATATTATATTTTTTAAAACTCGACGCAGCGATTAAACTCAGCGAATAAATTAACTACGCAGCGTCCAAAACGTGCTGGTACTAAGGTATCAAATCGAAATTTTACAGGACTTCATAGAAAGTAAAATATAAACATTTAAATAATAAACGAATAAATAACTGAGGATGTTCATACATATACCTCTAACGCCTGTATTCCCAAAAAGGGTCAGGCAGAGGTGTTCCAATGTTGTGTACATTTCACACATCTCTGTTAACAGTTCGCCGGTATGTATCGGTCCCATGTAATACGGCGAGCGTATTGCCAATATAGGTAAGTATTTAAAGAGTAGGTATGTTCATTCTATCAAAAATCTGAATATCTTCCTAAGTAATAAAATACCTATTGTTCAAGAATAAGGAAGAACGGCGATCTAATTTTGTCGCACGTTGTTTTTAGTAGCATTTGAAATTTACGAAACTGAGACTATATCGGGTTATATTTTTGAATAATCCAATTTAGGAGGAGATCCCTAATAAGTACAGATAGGTGTGTATCAATAAATGATAAAAAAATCATAAATTTACCATGAGTAACTTGCGCTCCGATTGACCTTTTTTATAGTGCGAATAATCCTCATCCTCCCCGCAGGGATGTGGCAGGATATGTAAGATTCGTACCGCCTTAAAAGTATACTGAGTAGATTATGGACATGGCACTCGTCATCATATTTGCCAGCGGCATGACCCGGCCAGGTCAAACCTACGATTCAAATGTCGTCGACAACGTCGTCTTACAAATTCTATAATAAAGCCATCATTATTACAAACTAGAAGCAACGAGGGCGTTAATAGCGATACATCACCCCACTTTATCCTACTATAATTACTGATACTGAAACTTTCATAACTCAATCCTCTCTATGATTACACTGAGTAGCAAACCTACTTATTTACCGATCGGGTGTCAATAAATATTCCTAACTATCACCTAGTTACAAAACTAAAATGTAATTCATTGATATATTAAGAGCCCGGCGGACCAAATTTCTCTTACAAACGTAGTACCGAAATATATCGCAATTCAAACACAATGTAATCAAATTCTATTATTATTCAGATTCCAATACCATTACTCTAGGTTGCTACTGTACTATTTCGTCCAAAATGCTTCACTGGAAATAAATGTAAGCGAATGCAATTTTTGATAACTTTACCAAGTTTGGAACGATTTTCCGGTCTTTTATTTCCAGTGAAGTAGTAGTAGATAAAATATTACCGTAGGAACCTAGATTATCGGTATCCAAGTCATAATAATAATATAGATTTGATAAAATATTGTCTGGATTAAAATTTTTTTCGGTATTACGTTTTAATGAGCAATTCAAGCTCCGCCGGACCCCTAAGTACTATCATAATCACGTTGTTCCGAGATAGATTACCTAACAAATATACAAGAGAAGACACGTAAAATTAGTTGTAGTATTTGCTCCACCATTAAAACAAAATAACGTTATGGTTGCTACCCCTACTATGATAATAACTCCATGATGCTATAAGATAAATCAAGCGATTTCTGTAGATTTATAACAAGTATTTTTGGGACGGAGTGGGCATATGTCTGAGTTATGGCGATATTGACCTTCTACGAAGCTTTGTTTGCGCTCTACGTTGAGGAATATCCAGCTAGGGTCGACAGCTTATTTGAAAGGGTTCCTATTCAGGTCCTTTAGTCAGAGCACGTTGATTAATACCACAATGTGTTCTGTTTAATTAAAAGACAAGAGTGAAATCAGATTTTTGTTAATTATATTTGTAATAAAGACGAATCTCCAACATTGTTCTTTGTTGTGCAGGATAAAGATAAATATAACCGGACAAGTGCGAGTCGGAATCGCCCACCGAGGGTTCCGTAAAAATTTGTAGGTACATATTTTAATTAATTACAAATGTATAGTTATCAGATTTTCCCCTATACTTGTAGTATAAGAGGGTATTACTTGTCAAAATTTATAGTTCTAGGTCAACGGAAAATACCCTATAAATTTTGATTCCCTTGAGTGTCGAAATATGCGTTCTTGGCGGCATAACGGGCCGTTTTTTTTACGTTAAGTAAGAAGTTTGATTTTTTTCACAGCTTCAAGGGAGTATAGACCTGAGTATACGGTTTTCGTTTCAACACGAAACCTCCAAGCGTTTCCGAGATAATACAAATCCTATAAGGGTTCCGTTTTTTACTTTGGAGATACTGAACCCTAAAAATGGAAATATATTGTACACTTTCAAATGTCAAAGCTTTATCACAATTTATTTAATACAATGACATAAAATAGACGCTTTCAACATAAAATCATTAAAAATTAAGATAAAAATAGTTTGAAAATAAATTCGTCAAGCTAGAAAAGATCGACCATCGTGACTCGACATAATAAATAAACAACATAAGTCAATTTAAATAATAAAGCTTATAATTGTCTAACGAGGCACATAGGTAAAATTGTCGTCCATTACTTTACATAGAGGACAAGTCTGTAATAATTACAGCACTTATCTATCATTATATTTATAGCTCCCACTCACTATTAAATAATTATTCTTGTGTAAGGATCCCATGTAATGGGGGAACTGTAGATTAGTACCTACATCTTGGGGATGGTGTATGGAATATAGTAATAAAAACCGTAAACCCTTCGATATCCTTTACCCTCAAAGTCACGTGTCACCTTATCAAATAAATTATATAAGGAGTTTTTACATATCCAGTCCTTTGACATTCAGCCTTATATGTGACCAAGAAAAGGAGACAATTGCGTGTAGCACGTCCTACGACCGAAAGTGCGAAATAATGTTAGTCGCTTCCGCGAAATTGCGTAAAAACTTCGTAAAAGGACGGTCCCAAACCTCGGCGACGTGCTCTTTTCATCGTAACTGGAACCACTCTGCCACTGTGCAGATGAAAGGTAGAAGGGCGAATAAATTCTCAAACTGTCAAAAACTAGCGATATATGAGGATTTTCCGAACTATAGAAAACGGGATCCATTTTACTAAGTGACTCATTGAAAGGTATAATTCCTTTAATCTAGAATATCATTCCTATAATTAAAACTAACCATTTTTATTCTACAAGGTCGGGGAATTCACAAAATAAACATTTAATTTTACGAAGAAATGTCGTCAGCTTAACAGGAGGTGTGTTTATAAAATTGCCGATCTCATGCCATCCCTCTCCGACACGATAGTTTATTATTTCAGAGAGAACACTACACTATATTTTAAGAAAAAACGGCCTAATCTCTTCCCATATGATATTTTGTATTATTCTGTATTAAAGTTGAATGGATTTGACACTCGTTGCGCACAGTGTTCAACTTCTGCATAATTTCTTCTTCGGTATCTCCAAGCCTCATTTACTGAGAAACTAACCGTAACTTAAGGATACAGTGTCATAAGTACAGTGAGCTTTAAAACCACGCTGGTTCGGGGGTAGCTAGGATTGTATAGAATTAATGTTATCTTTGTCTAAGTATAGAACGACGTTTGAAAACACTTTATTACAGCTTATCTGCGACTGGTATTATACATTTGTAAAGAGATTTTATTTAATACCTAATCATTCTTGTTTATGACAAGAATAGGCTAGTTCGCTATATTTTTTATGGTTTCATAAAAATGTTTGCCATAAATAAAGCCGATCAACAAAAACTAGATTAAAATCGGTTAAAAAATTAAGAAGTTATAAACATTTTAACTTTATGATAGACAGAGAGCGCAGTATACTGGTTTGTGACGTCACAAACCAATACGCCTTACAAATTTTATACTATCACTGGTTTTGCAGGAAAGGGACAGAGCATCCCTCTCAATCGCCACCATTTATTAGCCGATTTAATCATTTTTTTCTGAATACGTAAAGTTTGTATTTACACATTTCATATTTCTAATAAATTCACCGGTCAACTAACCTATGAAGAAATAAAAATATTATACATAGGGCTTTCCCTATTAGGTCAAAAGTCAATTTCTACTATATTTTCTGGCTGCAAGTTGCACCATATGGTCATGGGGCTAATAGGAAAGACAGGGTATCCATTTGGAAATGGTAAATTCCACCGCATTGCCAAACATTCTGGCGCTAAGCAATAATGTGATAACATGTGTTCCAGTTTGAAGGGTAACCAATAAAATTAATGAGCAAATAATTCTTAAGAGTCCGGTGGACCGAATTTGCCATTCAAACGTAATACCGAAATAAATCGTAACTTAAACACAATTTAATCAAATTGTGTTATTATTCGGATAAAATAAATATATATAACGAATATATAACGAAATGGTATGGTAGGAACCTAGAATAATGGTATCCTAATCCGAATAATAACACAATTAGGTAAAATATTGTTTGTATTACGATTTATTTTGTTATTACGTTTTTGTGGGTAATTCAGGCTCCACCGGACCCTTAAGTTCTGCAGATATCTGAAGATGACAACGCCTGAGTGATACTACTGTTGTTGTTGATAGAGTGCGGCTACTTACTATCAGATGGCTTACCATCACTTAAGATCTTAAACGCGCGTTAAGCGTAGCGGTTAAGGTTCACCAGGTCACCTCGCCAGTACTTTTGCGTCACTACGGTTCCCATCCGAGGCAATTATTTATACGTTCCACGGATATTTTTTTCGAGTCTAGGTATAATTTTTATTTGTATCTTTGTGAAGTCCACCAGTGCACAGGGCTTGTTCCCTATGTGTAGGTAGATAGGTAAGTATCTTTGAAAAATGTTAGTTTAATAAAAAGTGGAGGTCAATGCTACTTTTTTCTACGTTCTAACGTACAAGACTTAGGTTTAACTTACTAAGAGATGAACAGCGTTTTTAGAACCAAAATTTACTTAAGATAATGAATTGCGGCGCCAAATTCTAAGAATAATTTATTATTCTATTGTTCGAAAGCTTTCTATCAAAAGCACGCTCAGTCTGAGGACCCAAACAAACTTATACAAAAGTCATTAAGAAAACAAATAAGGCACTATTTATTCTAAACCAGTATATAAATTCAAATCAAAATGTAACTAACTAACAACACCCTTTGAATCTGAAATCGATGCCCAACAACAATACCAAATGGAAAATCAATGTGATAGTTAATAACTTATAGCAATAAGTTACAAAATACCATCATCACGCCTGTATTCCCCGAAAAGTAAGGCAAAGGCGTACTAATGTACACCCGCAGTTCGCCGGTATGTTTAGGTCCCATGTAATAGGGGGTGAGCCTATTGCCATTAACCGGGCACAAATCCAAACTCCGAGCTGCTATTGAGAATTTCATTTCAGAAAAACCCAATAACACTGCTCGACCTAAGGATCAAACTCAGGACCTCTAGACTAGACTATTGAGGCAGTCTACAAGTTACAACATACAATAGCGAATTCGCAGGTTCGAATCCTGCTAGAGACCGAAACTAGTAAGTTTGACCGACATGACTCATTTTACAGTTAGTACCAAGGTTAGTACGGTCAACAGCACTTTTTTTTTAATCTTACTAGCAATGTGGTTCGCACATTACTAGTATTCTTGTTAACCCCTCGTGCTAAGCTAAATGCTTGTGCTACGAGTGGGTTTACGTTGGTAGTAAACCCACCCAGTTTCGAACCGGCAACTACATGATCGCAAGTCCGATGCCCTAGCCATTAGGCTACCGCTGCTTATAAATACATTATGGTATAACTGTCAAATTTCTTTAATTGATTTTCAATTTAATCTCCAAATAATAGAGTTTATTATCCATTGGGGAAATTTGACAGGTTGAGGCCGAGCCGAACGATGCCAACTTTTTGACTGGTTATTTAAAAAACAATAACCAATCCTTTGTGGCTCTTTAGTCAGCTCATCCCGCTCGCGGTCATCCCGCGGGATGAGTTGTCCTAATGTACATTTGAATCGGTCAACTCATCCCGTTTCATAATTTAATCATTTGTATAGACACCGAGAAAAGTGTTTTCTATACTAGGTACTTAATGTAGTTCACCTAATGATGAGACATTAATATCACCAAGACATTATTAATAATTATTACTGATATTGTTTTATTTTTTTAGTTAAATTTATAAACCTGCACAGTAAAATTTTATATTGTTAAACTGATGGATCCTGAGTGCAATAGAAATAGATTATTATTATTACAAAATCGCATATGCATTCAAGTCAAGAAGATTCAAGTACATTCAAGTCTTTATAATCCTTCTTAAACGTTTTTCGCACGCCTGTACACAAATTTGAAAATATACAATAGAATTTTGCCTAATTTAAAAGTAGGATCAGTTGCCTAAAGAAAAATAATAAATAAAGTCAATTGGTCAACTCATCCCGCGGGATGAGATAAGAGCGGGATGAGCATACCAAAGAGCCCCTTTGTAGAATAAAATTTGTACTAACCCTCGGGGTAGTGTTAATTATGATATTATTAGTATCTACTAACTTTTTAACTGGCGCTTTAGTCTAGTGGTCGTAAGGACTACTGTTACGCCTATAGGTTCGATTCCAAGGTCAAGCAATGTGTTATTTGTTTTTTCTATGAAATTCTCAGTAGCAGCTCGGAGTTTGGGATTTGTGCCCGCTTAATAGGAATAAGCTCACCCCTTATTACATGCAACCTAAAATAACCGGCGAACTGTGGGTGTGTACATTAGCGCCTCTACCTATCCCTTCGAATACAGGCATGATGATATACACAGTAATAACGCAGGTTATCGCTACTAAAATCTATATTGCCTGATGTGCCTCCACTCTTGATGTACTAGAGTTAAATATTTGCGAAGCGTCGGAATCCGTAATAAACGCGTCGTAAACACAGCGTGATTTTCTTCACACGTACCTAAACCAAACAATGAAAAGATAATTTTAATTAGAACCGGTGTTTTGTGGAAGCTGGAGGAGGTTTATGTTTATTTGATATCAAAATAATATAATCCTACACATATTATACAACAAATATTTATAGATATAGGTAGGTATAATTATAACATTTTTGTTTGTAATAATGTTTTCGAAAACCGTTTCAATTATTTCGGTGAAATTTACAATACTTATGCGGTTTTATGTACTTAGTATTTTTTTATTCTTGATACGCCTAAGCTTGATCGCCAGGTCGCCTTCTGTTTCTTCTAGGCAAGCGCGCGCTTCTATCGGATTGTAACCATCAAAGAAAGAGATTTCAAAAAAGCAAGATTTTACTTAATTTTTACCAATCTCTCCATTATTCTGGTCACATAGTACAGTGACAAAAGAAATATTTCTTCTAAGTTATTCCATTTTTCTATTAAATTGTATTTACTAAGAAGTTATTCAAACTAGGCGGCGAAAAGATAAGATTTGAATATTAAGTAGGAAAAAATATTTTCTTAAAAACTGATTTCAAGGAATGCATTTATGTTCATAAGAACTTAATTATATCTTGAAAAATTACTGAATTATTGAAACTAAAACCTTTATATAAATACAGTGATATAGTAATTACACAGACTTAGACTAAGAAGCATAAGCATAAGCTAGATATAATAACATTGAAACCCTGTCCTATAGACTAGGTGTGTACCTGTATCTTAGAGAACACTGTTCCTCCGCAACTAGCGTTGCCAGGCGTCCGGATAAAGCTGGACATAGGCAGGCTTTTTGATTACGTGTCCGGCCAAAATAAACGGTGTCCGGCTTATCCGGCGTTTTTTAGGCTTTTTACATTTCGCAAACGAGCGATCGCCGAGCGTGGCCGAGCGCGAGTCGACTGTCGGTCTCTCCCGCAGGAGTTGTCGTACCTATTAATATTGAGACACAAAATCCTCAATAATGTAGGGTGTCCGGCCTTTCTACCCAAATGTCCGGCCAAACTGGCTGGTCTGTCCGGCTATTAGGTTTGGCGACCTGGCAACCCTATCCGCAACCAAATCTTTAAGCCAATATTTCTTACGGATCTAAAACATTTACTTAAACGTAATAATCATTAAATTGAATAAATATTAAATATTAGTCTCATTTGCAATTTAGATGTGTGCGCGCGAGTGTGTGTAAGTGTGTATGTGATTTTAATGTGTGCATGTTTGACTTGAATAATCATTATGTTTTAAGAAGATCCTCAATATCTTATTAGTTTTGACAGGTATTTGTTTATTTTATGTTTGCATTCACGTTTTGTTTTAAAAAATAATCTTAATTTCTTTGTTTAAGGAATTATACTTCGCAGTCTACATAAGGCTAACTATACAATGCACTGATTAGCGACAAACCTTTAAGCCGGCGACTCACCACACCGTTTTTTCTGCGTATTAAAGTCACGCACGGGAAAAATCCTAGCACGTGGCGTTTTATAATAGGTACGTGCTTATCCCAGTGGCAAAATTAATACATATTATACGCGTATGTATATTTATCTTATAGGTATATATGAAAACAACCGAATTGTTTCAATTATATTTAAATATATATATTGAATATAATTAAACTGTTTTTAGCATCTCTATTTTTTGTCAATTAAATTATTCACAAAAACAACAACAGATTCGTTCCAAATTTGAATTTTTCATGCAAATACTTTCAAACAAAGCAGCAGTTTGCCTTTAAAAGATTGGTGTAATACAAAACATTGGGAGTTGTTCAATAAAATGCAAATCCTCGAACATAAAGGTATATAACACATGAATAAAGATGGCAAAGATACTGATACGTTCTCCCTTGAATTATTCAATATTGGAGCATATCAAAGCTGACCCCGATTTTATTGGTGAAAAATATATCAATGCGGATATCGTTGACTCGAAGATTTTTGTGTTACCGAAAACAAAATACAGTTTATTTGGCAAGATAGAAAAAAACTGTATACTACAACTAAAAGGATAGGTTTAAAAATATAATATAATATTATGTTGAGATTCTATACAGGGTGACTTTGAAAACATGTGAAAAATCGAAGTGGGAGGTCCAGCAGCCATTACTTATTCATTTTTTAAATGAAAAAACCTTATTTTTTGTCTTATATAGTATTTAGACGGTATTTAACTAAAACAAAACACGAATAAATTAGGTCAAACAATTATCAAAATATGATATTCATTATGCAGATAGTTACTAAGTATGAACGCTTTGCACTTACTATATTTTTTTATTTTTTCTATTCATGAGCAAGTAACAGTTGAGGTGCACGAGTCGTTCCCAAAGTCTCTTTATAATACTAAAACGAATAATTATTTTCCTTAATCATGTGTTCTAAATTTTCTTTGTTACACATAGAATCATATATTTAGATTTACCTATTCAATTTCACCCTGTATACAATATATATGACTCATATTTTCTTCTTTTTTAGTACTAGGCAGTGATCCTAAACGGCCTTCATTATCTTACCAAAACACAGTATATTATGGTTGTATTTAAAAATCCCTAAGGCAAATATAAGATAAGAAAAATGAAACGTGCTTATGTTACATCTCGTATGCTAGAAATAAAATGTATCTCCGTATAATTAAAATCTACAAGATGAATAATGAAATGAGAAAATTGCCGTCAGTCAAGTTAAAAAAAAAATGTAAAGAATTTTTGTCAATCAACTTGTAAAATTTCAACAATCTAAAACTCATGTCCTTTGGTTTGAACAACTATTTTTTGAAATTAATATTCTAAACCGCAACGGTCGTGGTCGTCACGGGTATGTGTTGCTGCCGGGTCGCCAGACCGTGCGTTGCCAACGAACGGTTAAGTCGATTTTAATCCGCACAGGTAGATATTAAATCAAACATGCCAAATATTTTGAGGTTTTGTGAACAATATAAGCCATAAACAGGTTATTTCTCCTTAACGTAACGTAATGTCACCTTATGACGTAAATTCAGAATGTGAAGGCAAAATTGCAATCAGGCGGGTGGGGTTCGCGGTGGCTTAGAGGTCAGAGCGTCTGGTGTATCCAACCAGGAGGCGCAGGATCGAATCCTGCCCGCGACTGAATTTTTACTTTACTAAAATAACCAGGTAATTTCTTTTATATTTTAATTCAAAGCACAAAGCCTTATATTAAAGTAAGTAATCTTGAATCCTTTAACCGCTTAAATCAGATATATCCGACAAAATATTAACATTTCGATACTGTCATTTCCTTACATTTTGATTTTGAACGTACCACGGCCTGACACGATCGTGGCACGACGTGACACAAATCTCAAGGCCAGGGCCATTATAAAAATGCCACTAGTAAGATAGATCACAGTCTACAAGAAATACAGATTCAGAATTGCTGCTTCGATAAAATGCCATTGAAAATTCGTTAATCCTTATAAGCAAAGAGAGTATAATTCAGCAAACACAATTAAATCCTAAACTTATATAGCATCTATTTAAAGGAGTCCTGCCTTTCCATTTTGAGTCTTGCTTTGATTGGTATTGAATTTGTAATTCATTTTAATTACAAGGTACCTCAAAGAAGATGATGCGTATATGATCAAAGGGCCAAATTATACTTTGATATACGGATTATATTCTGTAGCTAGATTGTATTCTATTCATGTATCACACGAGTATAATTTGCTAACCGTATGTAAATTCTGGGATAATTATAAACAATCATGATACAATTGACTTGACTTCCAACCAAGCTACACATTTACCTACACCAAGAGGTCCTACAACCGAGTATATATTCAAATACAATTATTCTCCATCACTACATCTCTAACAGTGTGGGGAATATAATTATTATAAATTGTATCTTATAATTATTACAATATTAGTATCTTCGGACATGTTGAGAGAATAAATGAAAGACTATTAACGAAAAGATGGCGATTGCCAGCGGCAGCTTCGGAAGAGGCTGTCCAAGAAGGACACACGCCGTTCTTATTGGCGATGTCCTTTAAAAAGGTCAGGTGCGTAGTACTCACAACCGGAGCGTGTAGTGTATATGAGAAGATGTATGAATGTGAAAGAAGGAAAAGAAGTATGCAAAAATCGTAGCAAGTGGCGGTCCATAGTTTCTGCCTACCCCTGTGGGAGAAAGATATGAATGGGTATGTAGTATCTTATAAAGGACCACTAGAATTCCTTTTGACAATCGATAGTTTTAAGAGACGTAGATAGTGTAATCGAATAATTCCACTCACAATTGAAGCTGCCCGATTGGGGAAGTACCTCCACCTTGCAGAAAATCATAGCCAAACAACATAGCTCCGTGCTATGTTGTGTTCCCAGCAGTGAGCGTGGTCGCCAGAGCTCCACGAGGAAGTGTTGTGTTGGCAGTGGGGGGGGACCGTGGGTGTTGCGTTACCGCCGCTGTCATGTATGGCAGCATGTCTCCTATGCTGCCAGCCCAAATATTCCTCCTTAATTGTGCAAGTGATACTCCTGGTGTTGTAAGCGTCCATATGCTACGCTAATGGCTTACCATCAGGCGGGCTGTATTTATGTTTGCCACGTTAATGGTATAAAAAAAAACTAAATCCGAATTGTACTGAAATATTTAGATACATTTGGCGACTAAGCCAATATTGTCTGAGATAATTTTAAGACCTATGTTTTCAATAAAAGCAAACAAGTAAGGGCCGCTGACACAGAGGACTAAGTGCTTAACCTAATAAAGTACTTAGACCTACTTTATCTCAAAAAAATCTTTTCAGCTTTTGAAAAATTAAATTACATTCAACTTTTCATGTCGAAATAAGTTTTCTTAAAATTCAATGCATTACAGACGGTCAGTTTATTGACGTCAAAGGTTTTAATTGACACAATTTTAACCGAATTTAAAAGGAGATTATTAATTCAACTACATAATTTAGCTAATGAAAATTTCTATCTCAGGCAGCATTCGATATTTTGTCCTATTAAAAATCTACATCTTAAAAAAAAAGTTAAGCATGCATGCTTTAATGTCAAATAGAATAAAAAAATAATTAGTTTTATTTTTAATTAGTTATTTATTTTTATATTTTATGTGTTTAGTAATATATTTTTATTTAGGCTAGCCATTAGTTCGTAGCTTTATTGTTCTATTTTTTTCCAGAAATGGGGCTTATATAAATATAGTTATGACTACAAAACACCGTAATGTTATTGTAGAGATAAAAGCAGAGACGAGATTCAAATTCAAAACGTATTTTCAAACCTATAGAATCTACATTCAATTGTATTCAAGGAAACTGTAACATGAGCTGATGGAATCTGAGGCTCCCGCTAGAAAAATATTAAGTTTCAATTCTGTAAAAGCAGATAAATCAAGCTGCGAAACTCAGTCCATGTTGTCCCAGACAAAAGTTTAAATTAAAGAATTGAATCTTATACTAAGTTGGATATGACATGAATCTGAACAGTTCGACAAACTTTAATGTCGAAATTCATTTGCATTGTGATGAATATTGTATAGGTACCTATGTAGATGACATAGAGAGACATATGTAGAGGCATACTACAGCTGTAGTATGCCTAGTGATTTTCAAGGTTGTTATTTTCGGGTTCAAAGAATAACACAGTTACCTACATAATGGGTAATCAACGTAATAGTTTACTAATAACCTTTTTTTTACGATCTGTATTCTGTAACACAAGCAGAAAGAAAAAATAAGGCATTCCCCATAAATAAAATGCTAAACTTTTCGCCTTTTAATCTGACGCAAAGTGCCTGTTTCAACAAAAATTAGCTTGATTTGCGATGAAACTTTCGAAACCACACTTTCGACACCCATTACTAAAACGGTAAACGATCATAAAAAACGGATTTTTCTAAAATATAGACTAACCACTAGTTGATAGATACTCTCGTATGCCGCTTATTCTTTTCCTGAGCGCTTATATTCAAATCTATAAAAAACAAAAACTCTCACCTCTAAAAAAAAGATACATAATGGAAAGAATATTTAAATTTTAGAAAATAAATCCTTGTTAAACGAATATTAGTTTTTAAATGATTAAATAAAATAGGTATTGAATGAGAATTGAGACACAATATTTAAATTTAGAACGGTTATCCAAACAAAACACAATGAGAACGTAAATAAAATATAGCTTTAATGACTTTTTCTCAACACAGTAACCTATTTTTGTTGGGTAATCGGAATGTATTTTTTTTTTGTATAGGGCCCGACACAGTTTCATCCGGCTGCATTTGTCAGAATGTTTATCTTTTGTTATAGTTTTCCCGTGGTTTTCACTGTCTCTTTATCTTTGGATGTGACAGGGATTAATTATCTATAGCGACTTTTAATTTGGCATTTTTTGTTTTTATGTCATTGTTGTTTTTTAAGGGGACTTGAAAGACAAAAAAAGTCCGTAATAGAATACTGATATTTGATATACATAAGTGATATTTCTTTGGTTGGTAAAGAAATTAATAGAAATATGGGTTTTGAAGTTTAGTTAATTAGACAGCCGAAACAAAAAAATTGGTTGCTAAACACATGTTTTTAAAAATGCATCCGAAATAGCTGATACTATACTTAATTCAATAGTGAGCTGACAGCCGATATTTGAACTTCATTTCGCAATAATTTTGTACACTTATATAATTACTGCTTCGGCACGAATGGGCCGGCTCGACCGGAGTGATACCACGGCCTCACAGATAACCGGCGTCAAACAACGCTTACGTTGTGTTTCGCCGAGTGAGTGAGGTTACCGGAGGCCCAATTCCCTTTTAAAAGGCAGACAACGCACTTGTGACTCCTCTGGTGTTGCGGGTGTCAATGGGCGGCGGTAATCGTTTACCATCAGGCGATCCGCTTGCTAGTTTGTCCTCCTAACCCATAAAAAAGATTACATCAAAGGGATTTCCATAGTAATCATTTCGACAGTAACCATCTCTCCATAGTAAATTTGCATATATAATAATATAATAAATAATGAGTTTTATAAGCAAATTTTTGATACCTTGTGTTACATTATTGTAATTTTCGTAGGGATCTAAAAAAATAAAAGTACAGCCTATGTTACTCGCTGATAATGTACCTTTCTATTGATGAAAGAATTTTTATAATCGATTTGGTGGTTAAGTGTGAAAGTGTAGCAAACAAACAAACTCACTTTCGCATTTATAATATTAGTTAGGATAACCTATTTGTTTTAGTAATTAAGTTGATTTTAGTTCAGCAGACGAAATTCGTTAACGTAAATATCCTATTGCGTTCACTACAATATGTAAATTCTATATGTCATTGATCAAGAAAATCACAATAGTAACTAGGTAAACATGTGTAGGTACGTACCAGACGTCAGACTAAATATTTACGTTGAAAGCAGTAAGTAAATGTCATTCAATACCAGTAGGGTAATTCTGGTACGCACTTAAAAACCGTTCGAAGTTATCTTTTGTGATTTTTCTGCATTTTCCATGCTAAGATTATAAAGTTATTTTAGTGAAAGAAAAATTCGATACGACGTAAATTGGAATGTGAAGGCAAATTTTGATCTGGCGGGTGGGACTCGCGGTGGCTTAGAGGTCATAGCGTCTGGTGTATCTAACCAGAAGACGCAGGTTTGAATCCTGTCCGTGGTCGAATTTTTCCTTCACAAAATAACCGTATAAAATATTATAATTCCACTCTAATCTTAATGTCTAATGATAGTCTTCAAAAATATCAATCAATCACTACTATGAACAATTTCATATATTGTAATGAAATCACAAAATTGTGCCACCAAAAAATCACTGAATGTTCCCAATCATGACATTGAGAATTATTATTTGAACATTTCCTAAGTAGCAGAATAAACCTTCAAATCAAATACCTGATACCGCCGAATTGTGTCTTATACAAACATTTACTAAATAGATGCTTTTAAGAGAGTAGCAAATACAGCCGTTTTCTGTCCGGCCTGTTGACTCAACAGGAATGACAATAGATATTATTCTAGTCTAGAATGACATGTTGAATCGAATATTTATACTGTTATATAAATCTGAAGCCTCGTTTGCAACCACTAGACCATCTTTGGTCTAAACGAAGCTCTTGAGTGTGAGAGATGAGATACAATAAAACTACGCTAAGTGTTATTTAGTTTTTCTATGAAGTTCTCATTAGCGAAGTTTTGATTCATGCCCGGTTAATGGCAATAGGCTCATCCCCTATCACATGGGGGTAACTGCAAATAGGTGGTTATCAGCTAAGCCAGTGTGTATGAATTACGACGTTTGCGAATCATAGGCTATTTCTAATTGTGCATGTTCCCAAAAGAGATTTAAACCACAATCATACATACATTTTGCGTATGTTTAACCCTCGAGCCAAGAGGGGTATTCTAAATTTAAAGTGTATCTGTGTGTCTATCTGTGGCCTCGTAGCTCCCAAATGAATGGACCGATTTTGATTCAGTTTTTTTTTTTGAAAGATGTTTATTATTTTAAAAAATCGGCCCAGCCGTTTGAAGATTTGAAATTTATAACATACCATCACGCCTGTATTCCCCGAAAGGTTATGCAGAGGCGTACTAATGTACACCCACAGTTCGCCGGTATGGTTAGGTCCCATGTAATAGGGGGCGAGCCTATTGCCATTAACCGGGCACAAATCCAGACTCCGAGCTGCTACTGAGAATTTCATAGAAAAACCTAATACCACTTTGCTCGACCTGGGGATCGAACCCAGGACCTCTAGCGTAGCAGTCGCGCTTGGGACTACTAGACTAATGAGGCAGACTATTTGAAAGATTTCAGACTATTTGAAATTTAATATTCTGTTATTTCGAAGATATTGAGAACATGGTAACCATGATTTGATGCTGCGGGTTATTCATTTCAAATTTATACTTTTGGCCGTAGGGTAGGTATAAGCCACTTATTTTAAGCCTTACTAATATTATAAATGTGAAAGTTTGTGAGTATGGATGTATGGATGTTTGTTACTTACGCCAGAACGGCTAGATGGATGGATGGATAAAATTTGCCACATATAACACATAGGCTACAATCCAGGTCAAACCCAATTCTGAAGCCCACGCGGACAAAGTCGAGGGCAGAAGCTAGTATCAAATAAAAATTAGTACCTACATTTCTGCATAACCTTTCGGGGAATACAAGCGTGATGTAGACAAACGCCTGGTTCGATTCAATTTGGTAGGATACCTTTACCTTCTTCGAAGGCGTGGGCGCTGTTTCCAGTGGAGCGTGGGTCATAGTCGATTGTACGTCAAACGATGCCCGCTAACGGCCAGCGAGTCGAGACATCGTGTTATTGGCTACAGTTTCTATTCAAATATATCTGAGAATATGTTGGTGTAGGGTGACTGTGGTTTTAGCACAATCATACAAATTTAATAAAATTTTATGTAACTGGCTGATAGACTACAGATATGAGATATTTAAGAATAATTAATCTATACTAATAATCTTAGAAAACTGAAGACTTTGTTTGTTTGTCGGGTCCAACGCGCTAATCTCAGGAACTTCTTCGTCGAATTGAAAAATCTTTTTGTGTTAGATAGATATATATATATATATATATATATATATATTATATATATCTATCTATTTATTGAGGAAGGTTATAGGGTATATGTATAACATCTCGACGCGGATGAAGTGAATTGTAATCATAGGTAAAATGAACTCGGCATGATTTCAGTCCAATCGTTTTTATATTTAACATCAGCGACCATACATACAGATGGCGCTATTGAATATGAAGAACGGAATCCCTCTCTCTCGGTCGCAACAACATGGTATGGTAGGTACATCTTTCTTGTTCAACAAACACAACTAGTACTTACTCTGGAGAAGAAGTCTGACTCTTCTACTGAGCCAACTGACATAACCCCTGATGCAAACAGAGCGTTTGTATTGTATCTGTATATTAGCAATGATTTACAAATTTTAATTATTAAAATTGTAATCCGTAACGTACCCAGAATTCATGGCTACCGTACAGTCCCTTGTCGCACATACAATATCTAGACAGTTTTTACAAGCAATGCGCCGTAAGCATCAGAGATAAATCTCGACGTTCCCTACGAATATTCTAGAATAAAAATAGTACTCGTTGACTCCGCAAAACTTCATACATCAAACAAGTTTTCATATTAGTCATAAATAAAGATAATAAATTATTTCTCGGAAATTTATGTATATTTTTGACTGTCTTATAAATTCGTCATGTTTTTAGGTATTTTTTTTTATGGAATAGGGGGCAAACGAGCAGACGGATCGCCTGATGGTAAGCGATTACCGCCGCCCATGGACACCCGCAACACCAGAGGAGTCACAAGTGCGTTGCCGGCCTTTTAAAAAGGAGTACGCTCCTTTCTTGAAGGTTTGAAGGTCGTATTGGTCCGGAAATACTGCAGGCGAAAGTTCATTCCACAGTTTTGTTGTGCGAGGCAGAAAGTTTCTAGAGAAACGCACTGTTGTGGACTGCCAACCATTAAGATGATGGGGATGGAACTGCTTTCGCGTAGAACGATGGCGGAAAGAGGCAGCAGGGATCAATCCGAACAATTCCTCGGAGCACTCCCCATAGTATAGGCGATAAAAGATGCATAGCGAGGCCACATCTCTACGCAGTGCCAAGGGGTCTAGCCGGTATCTAGCTAAATACATACAAACAAAGAAATGGGCAATATTTTGTTGTCTGATTCATACATTTTTAAGTCCCTTGTATCTTCTCCGGCGACTACTGAATTCCACATACAAACGTAATACCAAAATAAATCGTAATTCAAAAACAATTAATCAAATTGTGTTATTATTCCTACCATTTCGTCTACTATTACTTCACTGGAAATAAACGGCCGGAAAACTCATAGAAACTTCGTAAAATAATCAAGAATTACATTCACTTACATTTATTTCTAGAGAAGCATTTTGCACGAAATGGTAGGATAGGAACTTAGATTCCTATATAGTATCTGAAACCGAATAATAACACAATTTGATTAGGAAAATTATTTTGGAATTACGATTTATTTTGGTATTACCTTTTTACGGGCAATTCGGTCCGCCGGGCCCTTAAGTGCTGACTTTCCTTTCCTTGGAAGTCCTCACGGTTTAAGACATTTATTTCTCAAAACAGAATACAATAATTCAGTTACATTGAGAAACACAAGATAGTTATTGCTATTAAGTGGTCGATCGTACAGAGCTAGAAACAGACCACAAAAAGACTTTCAGGTGATAATAGTATCTGCTCATGATTTTAAAAAAAAAAATAAGTATTTCATACAAAAATATATGACACAGCCGATATTTTGTCGATAATTCAGGGTTGTGAAAAAAAATTGTAGATAATCTTGAGGATTCTCATCCTGTGAAAGGAAAACAGTGAATAAAAATCACCGTACATAACGGCCCAGCAATTACTCTTTCAGTCCATTCGTCGCCATTTTCTTTTACAAACGACACGTTAGGATTTAAGGCCACAAAATATGATTCGTTTTCAGTACATGTTTCAACGTTTTACTCATAAAGGTCACTGTCAATCACATCGTAAAGGCGAACCGAACTTTTTATGATCTATATAAAAAATGCCCATTGGTTTATTATGTGGTGAGTGGTCTACATATGTCCAGTGATATAGGTTTGTGGTCGTTTCCTTTCCTGTTTATGATCGGTATTAGTGCTGTTGACCCCACTATGTTTTATGGCCCGGAGGATGTGGCTTTTTGATGGTAAAGGTAAAAAGTCGATTACTTTTTTAAAGTAGCTGATTGGGCAAAGGATGTTTGTTGTGACTTTGATACCTAGGAGTATAGTCAATAGTAAAAAAATATTTTATCATGCGAGTGTTTATGTATTTACAAACTGCTGCCCGACGTGGAGACAGAGTTACTTTGACATTTATAATATTAGGATAGACCGACCTTGAAACATGAACGACTTTTACTATGGGACCGACCCCATAGTAAAAGTTGTTCGTATTCATTACTACGTTCGTGTTGCTGCGGGATAACAACCATTTAAATTTCACGGTGTATAAGGTTCTTGGCTGTACCCCTACAACGTTTGTTTGCACATTGAAACCTCCTTACATATTTTTGACTACTTTTATGGTACATATTCTAAACTCAAATTACGCTGTCAAAATCAGATCTGTCATATCTGATTTAGATCAGATATTTACGGTAGCAAAAAATCAAACTTTAAAAAATTATGTGTTTTTAATAAAATAAAGTAAGCTATCACTCAAAACTATCAGTGAATAAGAATATGGAAACCTAAACACCCATCAATCATCTCATTAACGAGATAAGTAACCCATACAACGAACAAAAAGATTATCCATTAGACAAGATGGATAAAGGTCAGTGTAAAAACTAGTCTACAAGTCCTTTTAATAATTAAAGCGCATGAGAAAGCAAAAATTACGTAAACACAAGGCTTAAAAAGGAAAATGTGCTTCAAAAAGATGCCAAAGAAGAGCATAAGTACTTAAAAAGTACTCAAAGTTTGTTCAGTACAGTGTGCTTAGTTTTTGATACTACAGTAGAAGCAACTTGTGATGATAGCTTTGAAGTTTATCAGCAAGCAATTTTCGTTACTAAAACAATGCTTTGATTTATTATTAGGAGGTACATACTCGTTGTTGCTATACTTTTAAATATTGAATAGAAATTAGGAAGAATTTTTAAGAGTTATATTAAAGTATCTAATCATTGTTTAGTTGTCCTTACTTAATTTTTTAAATCTAGATCAAATATATTTAGTCCTGCTGTGCTATTAATGTTAAAAAGACTTGCTAAAGAAACTTGGCCTAAATTTAGCTTCTTTATGTGTGTTTTTTCTTTTATTGCTTTAGTTTAATGGTGATACTTAATCTCATATTAACGGTAGTTTAAGTGCTTCTATGAAATAATTTGAAAAGTCAGTTTCAAATCTCAAGTATAAATCACTGCTTGAATACTATTCTATGATGATTAATGTTATTAAAACCGAGTTCAAAAATCCAATATTAATTCCAAAAGTGGTCATAATATTTGTAATTTTCAATCAACCGTCTCAGTTCCATCCACGATTTGGTATTTCGTTTGCATAATCAATTCTGATTCTGTATAACTGAAAACTTTCATAATCAAACACGTCAATCTAAAATTTTCTTCAGATAGGGTCGTCGATGACATCCTCGACCCAACTGACGAGTCTGAATCATCATCATCTTCATCAAACATAGGAGTATTTGAGTCTCAGAAGCCTTTTGTGCTCGAACTGCACGACATAAGGAAAGATGATCCGATGCTCGCTGATTCTGTACAACCAGTGGCAAGGAAAAAGCATAAAAAGAAAAAGAAAGGTCCACCAGTAAGAGAGATGAGTAGCTCTAGCATATCCTCTGATAGTTTATCTGAGGCCAGTTCTGTAGCTCCTTCGGCTAGTGAGGGGAAAGAAGAGTTTTATGATGCCCATGAAAGCTATCATACTATATCTGGTGAGTTAACTTTTAATATTAAAAGCATATTAACCACATACGCTTTGAACTGAAGGGTCCGGCGGAGCTTGAATTACCCATAAAAACGTAATACCGAAATAAATCGTAATCCAGACAATATTCTATCAAATTGTTATTATTCGAATTTGGATACCGTTAATCTAGGTTCCTACGGTACTATTTCGTCTACTACTACTTCATTCGTAATAAAAGACTGGAAAATTGTTCCAAACTTGGTAAAGTATCAAAAACTGCATTCGTTTACATTTATTTCCAGTGAAGTATTTTGGACGAAATGGTAGAGTAGAAACCTAAATTAACGGTATCAGAATCTGAATAATAACAGAATTTGATTAAATTGTGTTTGAATTACGATTTATTTCGGTATTACGTTTGTAAGAGAATTTCGGTCCGCCGGACTCTTAAGCCTGAAAATATACATGGTCATTGGTCACAAAAGGTATATTATTTTCGCAGCTTTCGGGTGTGTACTGTCAAGTAGAAAAGAAAAACTGTGTGTTTACGTCGTGTTATGTTATTTAATATCAATTTTTTCAACAATATCTGTTAATTGTTTTATCATTAAGTCTGATACAAAATGAAAGACTTATGCTCTCAAACTTGTAGCCTATTATGATATCCCAGTAAAACCTAAGGTCACATTGGCCTTCAGCAATGAACTGAAAAGATTACAGACAAGTTCTTTTTTCCTTCAGAAGCACCAGTAGTACTGGCCGCAAAGATGCAAGCTCTTTCTGAGACCAGTCAGAATCCAAAGTCTACATCTCAAAGCCTGGCAGCATCCGATCAGCAGACCACTACATCAAGTAGGAAAGAACCATCTACTGTTACTGTAAGTATTTTCTTCTTTGACACATTACTGAATCAAATTAAGTAAAGTCTGAATAGTAGCCGAAAATTATACAAAAAATATCAAGCCTCCAGCAGTAAATAATTCAAGATCAAGAGACAGGCTGTAACTGGATGAAAATGCCACTGGACCAATAAAGAGGGCACAAACTAAAGAAGGTGTTTACCCAGTAATGGGTGAAATCAGGCTGCCGACAGTGATGATGACATTGCAAGAAGAATTCTACATTGCCATTGGAAATAGGACTATCGGAGTAGATATATAGAATACCTAATTCTACGCCGAGTTAATGAATCAGTTACAGCTAATGTTTCACATTCGTATCTATTGCAATAATTCGCTCAGCTATTTTGCTTTGCTTTTTATCTTACAGTTGTCTGTCATTACACAAAAAATCCAGTGTGAATCTGGTTAGAAATCCAACTATCCAGGAAAGTACTTATTCTTCTGGAGTGATTGCGTTCTATCTTTTTTTATAGCCAACCCTTGCAACCTCACTATAGCCCATATACCAATACCCTAAAGAACCTTCAAATTATCGTCCATATAAGCTGTAAGTTTCCTTACACGTAAAAGGTCCAAAAGAATTTGTAAAATCAGCCCCCAAGATATCGTAAAGAAACGTGTGGACGATAATAACCTTCCCACACTTTCCGGGACACTAAGCCGCCTAAACAGCTCGCGATGTTTGCGAGAGGTTAATATTAAAACACGCTCGATTTGACTCCAATACTGAAAAAAAAATACCTGTATATTATTTGTAAAAGATAAAATGCCTAAAGAAATCTTTGGAGTAAACTAATCGTGTTTTCTTTTCGCAGAAACCATCCATCGCACCGGAATAAGACGTTTTATAGGTATGTTAAAAAAATGATTAAAAATTAATTTAGTTATGCTGAAAGATTCTAAACAAAACTTTTAAGCTTATGATTTATTTTTTTAAATTATTCTGTGTCAGCAATCATTCATTAAAGATCTGAGAAATAAAATACACGAGTATACAAATTTTAATATTTATTTTATAATAGCAGTTGCCCGTGGTTTACTCGAATCCCAAATGAATTTTTGAAACAAATGTTGGCCTTCCCAAAGACCAAGAGGTAATCTATCTCCTTATCAAATTTTATCCAAATCCGTTCAACAGTTTAGGCGTAAAGAGATATCAGACAGGCAGAATATATCATGTATGTAATAAAAATATGAATTAATGTTGCTTTTTTTCAGATGGGTTGCAACTTTACTCTAGTCATCGAACGACACACGACTTACAAAATTGAAAAAAAAATAGTACATACATCTTTCAATCAGAGTTGTTTTTCTTTTACTCCACTTCACCTTAATTTTTCTTACTCCATAATTAGTATTTTTTTTATAGATTGGAGGGCAAGCGAGCAGACGGAACGCCTGATGGTAAGCGATTACCGTCGCCCATGGACACCCGCAACACCATAGGAGTCACTAATGCGTTGCCTACTTTTTAAAAGGGGATTGGGCCTCCGGTATCCTCCCTCACTCAGCGAAACACAACGTAAGCGTTGTTTAACACTGGTTTTCTGTGAGGCCGTGGTATCACTCCGGTCGAGCCGGCCTATTCGTGCCGAAGCATGGCTCTCCCACGTAATATATACCTATTATATAATAGTATACCTATTTACGGACGATAAGGAAGGGTAAGTAGGCAGGGCAATAAAAAAAAAGTTGGTATAAAAGAAAGGGGGCTTTACCCAACACAGTATCCCACTACTGGGATATAAGATGATGATACCGAAAATAAAAAGCGTTTTTGGTTTCATACCCTTGTATTATGGACAATGACACGTAGGTATTATTTTGAAAGGCTTGAGCCAAGATTGAGCTAATTTTGATGCAGTAAAAAGTTTGTGTGTCAGGATGACTTGCGTGCTTGCTTGCAATCGCGCTCCATCTCCACCGTAGATCAGTTTCGCATCAGGCGAATTAACGGTCAAGCGTAAACCTATCAAGAATAAAAAAGAATAAGTACCAAAAATGTATGAAATAGCAATGGTACCATTTAGGTACAGTTGGTAAAAGTCCAAGGATATAGTTCTCACATGTTTGGACGCTACGCTATAGATTATAGCACTCTTTTATTAATTCACTGATCTCTATGGTAGTACACCTATAGAGTATTATAGAGGTCAGTGCGCTAATACCACTGATCTTCATATTACTCTATACTATAGGGGATAGTCTCAGGGATAGTATTATGGTCCATAGCTAATACTCAAGCCAGCCTGACGTCAGAATAGCTTGAACATGGCACCATGCGTTTATAATTCAAGTGCTTAAGGTACTATTTACCACAGTGTAAGTATGGTTAAGTTTTATAAAAGTAACAAAACCTAGCAAAACTGTGAAACTTTCCTTAAGAACTTTATACACGTTATTTGTATAATTTTATAGCCCCTTGGAGAGCTAAAGCTTGACTCAGACACGATTCTTTGGGTTGTCTCATACATCCACAGAATCTTAGATATTGTGCTACATTCTTGTACATTTATAATAGGTTTGCACAATATATATGACTCTTTCCATTGGAAACAGACTTACATCAGGTTAACACACACCGTTCATTAGCAAGCTTTTGTTATCCAGTAGAGCATGGAGCACTTTTGTTGACTCCTTAAACTCAAGACAGCAGTAGTTGGTAGGTGTGTTTCGAACGATATCCTACTTATATCCGACTACTGACGGAATGCTCAATGGGAAAAAAAATTAAGAAGAGAGAAAATCACTTCAATCCCATAAGAGCACTATTGTTACATTTATTTTGCTGGTTTAGGTTTATGATCCTAGATGGTAATGATCCTAGTAACTGGGAATCAGTATCAACTTTTTTCTTGTGGTATGTCTGAGTCAAGCGATAAGAGCATCACACTCTAAAGAGGTTTACTACCCAGTCGATGCTAAACTATACAACCTCCTGCGTTGCAAAAACCCATAAACTCTCTGTCACTGCGATGGCGGGTGTCATTATTTAGAGTAAAATTCATAGTGTCGCTATTTATAAGTAGGAAAGCATTTATTTATTTAACGGAAGTCCCGAACAACGGGACTTCCCGAGGCTACTAATCGAGTAAGTACGATTTATATTATGATCTCGGTTTATTTTAGTTAATTCAAAAAATATCAAGCACTATGTGATCGCAAATTTAGAAAATCTTCAACAAACGTTTCTGCAGGTAAGAAGTTATAAATGACAAAATTGTAAAGATTATCAAACTACTTGTTAGCTGTAGAGCTAGAGCTTAAAAAACATTATAATTTGATCCAGTTTATAATGTATTTAACATTAAATTTGTTATACCTTATTTCAATGTGTGGAAAACTTTCATTTTGGCTTCAAATTCCAACATCTTAGAGCGAACACAACAAGACGATCAACATTCACACTCGAATTACTAATTATTGTTTGGGTAAAACCTCCAACCCATGTAATTTGCAGAACAAATTAATTTGTGCCTCTCAAGCCCAGAGAGTTCGGTGAACCGAGCCGTATTGAATTTTCGTACCACGTCAAAGTATTCCCATTGGTAAATACTTATGTTGGTTGAACTCGAACTGTGATGGCAATCAACCCTGTTTGATTCTAAATCATTAGATTTTGTTGTTGGTCCCAAAATCAATGAGGCAATTTTGCAGAATTCCGTAGTAATATTTAAGTAACTCACAATAAGGACGATAAACTGCAATACCCTGATTTAATTGTGATATTTATATAAATCACTTTCGGAAATTAGCTCTTGGGGTTCAATAAAATTTATAGGGTATATAGTTAGTTACATACCTACCCTCACGCCTTTTTCCCATAGGGGTAAGCAGAAACTACAATATACCACTTACTACAATTCTTTTATACTTATTTTACTTCGTCCACATTCATACATTTTGATATACACACGCGCCGGTTGCTAGTAGTTAATGCTGATAATTTCACTTAATTTTGTTTATAATCGCGGGTATATTTCTGTATACTTAGCAGTACAATCTGAGGCGCAAGTAAGAGTTTCATTTCACCGACTCGATTTTACGCATCGACCGCATTTTGCGTGCTAATTGGTCATTTCTGTGACCTTCACCACTCTCCACCAATCAGAGAGCCGAACGCGGTCGATGCGTAAAATCGAGTTGGTGAAAAGAAACTTACACTAGGCACTCTGAACTGACTAGAAATATATTTAATAAAGTCTTTTTAACTATTTTTGCAGCCATGGAAAAGCCTGCTCGTTACAAAGCAAAGAGTAAAAAGCCAGCCGCTAAACCAAAAACGGCAAAGAAACGTAAAAGTGACGGTAACAAAATATTGTGAAATTAATACCTTAACATAACCAAAAGAAAAGACTTGAATGCCTATATAGCAAGTTGCATAAATAAAGCACCAAACACACATTATTAATGAGTGCCTCATTAGTCTAGTGGTCCCAAGCGCATCTCTAGAATCTATATAATAAAATATTTGATTCGCAGATCGAGCAAAGTGTTATTGAGTTTTTCTATGAAATTCTCAATAGCAGCTCGGAGGTTAGATTTATGCCCGGCTAATGGCAATAAACTCCCGGCCAATTATACATGCACCTTTGCCTAACCCTTCGAGGAATACAGGCGTGAGGTACGTTATATTATAAACGAGTATACCGCTTTAGGATCTGTGGAAAAATCTTTGTAATCTTTATTCTCGACAAATAGATAATATACGTATATCTGTGTCGGATTGTTCAATATTTTAGTGATGGTTAGGTGACCTTCTGCCCCCTAATCATCTAATATCTGAATGACTGTTTCATCTAAAATTCCGTTAATTTATTTGTTACAGGTCCTACCTGTTCTATGTTCTTAGCAGAATTAACCAGAAAACTGGCTTCCAAAAAGAAACAGGACGAAGATCAGTCACCAAAAAATATCGTCCGTAAGTAACTACATCTTAAACAAAAGAAAATGTATTAGAATAAAAAAAACAGTTATATAATCAAGCTTACTCGCCTATTTACAGAAACGATAATAGACAGCATCACAAATGCCTTACCTGTCATAATCTCGAAAAAATCCTCTCCACAAAAAACCCCATCTCCTATGAAAATAGAAACATTACAGTCATTTGCCCCAGAACTAATATCTAATGACACGTTAAATATTCCTCCTACATCAAGCCATACCGTGGAAGATGTTACTATGGAGGAAGTCGAATCAGCTTGCCAAAAACCGGGGTCATTCAAAATGCCTAAAATGCCTTTAGTAAACAGTGAGGTATTAAAAATGGCAGTTATAGAACGGAAAAAAAAGATTCCAATGCAAGATCAAGCAGTGAATACAGGAACAGAACACGATGTCGCTAGTGAGATTTCTAAACATGTCAGCACGTTAAGGAAAATATCATTGATTGCCGAAGAGTTTAATCAAAAAACGGGTTGGTATTATAACTTTTACACAGTAATGTTAGCTTTGTCGTCGCTACATTTCTAGTAGAACCATGCGGATTGTGCGGTGAAACGAGGCTTGTTAGGTAAAATATTTAGATTTTAGTATTCTTTGAAGTAAAATATTAAATAATTGAACAAATGAAAGTAAAAACATAACATAGGTACAACTACATCGCCAAAAGGTTAGGTGTATTAATGTACATCCACAATTTTCCGGTATATTTTTAGGTCCTATACAATGACATTATAATTATAGTTTCATAAAATTATATCATTGATCATATGTAATAGACGGGCCTATGAAAATGAAAATGCAAAATATTTATTAACACAATTTTGTTTCAGCAAAAAATTTAAAAGAAATAGTAGACAGTGTACAAGAGGATCTAATAAAGAAACTTGAAGAAATACAAGCAGAGCGGAAAGCCAATGAAGACAGAACAATTCATATCGATGATCAAAGTGAAGACTTTGATGATTGAACAAGAAGTTTTGTTATTTTTTTAGAAGAAAACACATTGACTTTTGCAACTCCTGTCAAATTCACTTTGTCAAAATGAAATGCAATAATTATTAGATATTCATAAAATTGATTGTAAAAAATTTAAATAAACAAAAACAAAGCATTACTTCTTTGGTTTTCTTTAAATTCTCTGGATGTAATGAAAATCAACTTGCGTTTTATGGATTATCCTAAATAGATAGCTTTAGAAAACTGTGAACTCAAATATTAAAATTTGATAGTGGAATGTGAACGACATCTAAAATTATTGATGGCATTATTAGAAACACAAGAAAATGAGCTTTGACTTCTGCTGATGCATACTATTAAATAGCTAAGTGTATGTTCTATTGAAGCAGACTAGTCAAAGGATAAGTTCAAAGTAATAAATATCGAAGACTTTGATGTTAAGCACGCAATGGAACCGCTCGCACAAGATAAAAGTGCGAAGGAAACATTCAAATTCCCTGAATTGCCACAGAGAATCGGGATAAATCGAACCATCTCAAAGGAAAAATTAAGTAATGGTATGATAGTTCAAGTTTAGTCTCAATTAAAATATTCGCTTCTTATTCCCACAGACCTACTTAGTATTATAAATGTGATAGTTTGTGAGGATGTATGAATGTTTCTTTCTCATTCACCCATCAGCATACAATTTGACACAGAGACAGACTTTTTATCCAGGTCGCACCCAATTCCAAGCTATTTTAAGCAATTCAAGTCCACGCAGACAAAATCGCGGGCAGAAGCTAGTATAATATTATTATATAAAGGACTCGAAGAATCCTATCTTCTTTTAATAATCACAATCGCGTCTTTACTGACAAGACTGTCTTGTGGTCGTAAGTGCGGTTGCTATGCTAGAGGTCCTAGGTTGGATTTCCAGGTCGAGCAAGGTGTCATTGGGTTTTTCTATGAAGTTGCGTGCCTTGTATTCGATCTCGAGATCTTTGACTTGGGAGCCCGATGTATCATTAAAGCTATCACCGCTATCTTCTGTATATCTTTCGCTAAAACATAAAATTGAATTCCAACAGACCAACCCAAAGGGAAGAGCAACAGCAAATTACCTAGAATTGTACGTAGTCCATCGAAATTCTACAAACCAACCAAAAGTTCTACAAAATTAAATGGAAAACTGGACGATTCGGGCAAGTTGAAGACTGTATTATTATTTAATACCAATTTGATATCTAAGAAATATTTACGTAATTGAATTTATGAAACTATAATTAGCTATTAGCATAGCAATAGCTTAGGACTAGACCGGCTAGGTCTAGCGATCCTGGATTCGATTCTCAGATTGAGCAAAGTTTTATTGGGATTTACTATTCACTAATTACTTCGAAGAAGGAGTAAAGGTGTGATGGTGTGTTATATTATTTTTTCAGGTGACTCATTACCAGGCCCAAGTAGATTGTCAAGCTTTCCTACGAAAATGAAAAAGGAAGAAACGCGTATGTATCTAAAACATATTAATTCACTTAATCACTTAGGAGTCTTGACAACCGCGAACAATAGAGATAATAAATTGTATCAAATTCGGTCTAAAATTTAATTTCAGGCATGAATTGTCAAATTATTACTTGTCTTGAATTATTATAAATTTTTGCCGCCAGTATTTTTGTTCGGTTTGTCGCAACCAGTTTAGTGTAAGCCATAAGCGATGTCAAATTCTCAAATGATTTGTTTCAATGTAGCAGAAAAATTGAAAACAAGTCATATACCAAGGCGTAAGTCAAACAAGGAAGGTTTCAAAGAAACCTGCGAATCTGGGAAAAAAAGTCAAGGCGGCTCCAATACTAACCAGTTCCTCCAACCTGAATGTAGAAATGTTCAGAGAGTTCAGATGTTGATCAATCCAGGTACTAAACTGTATTCACTACTAAGGTGACAATTCTAATGAAATATTTCATTCAATTTGAAAAATTCTGCCCTGAGTTCGAATGTACTTTAAGTACTCCTCTGCCTAACCCTTCGGGGAATAAAGGATAGTGTGTATGTAAGGGAAAAAAATTAGCATTATATAAATAACATTAACCATAAATTATGTCCAATTCTTAATATTCTATTACATTGTCAAAACCCTACACAGGATAGTTTCCCAAATGCCAATCTCCCAAACCCGACTGCTTATATTTCTGCTCCATTTAATTTCCAGAGTTCTGCCCAGAAGATCGCACACAAACAACGTCAGTGGCATCAACAAGGCCTATACCCACTCTAGGACAGATTTACGGCCGTATCAATATGATTGATAGCGATCGACTTAACGGTAAACAAACTGATGTATTGTGTTGCTTAGAAATAAATTACAATTCTGGAATCAGAGAATTTATTTTGAGATCTAAAATTGGAGTAGCCTAACCATGAGTTTTAGCGATATTGGCTAGAGTAGGTACCTCTAAAATATTTTGTATGGAAACTGTCTTTTTAGATCCTCATTTATCTTATACTACCTGGGAGAGCAGGACTGACTTGACCTTGACTCAGTATAGTCATATTTAACCGACTCAATAAAAGCAGTAAAACCACCGCATCTGGATAATAATTATCTTATTAATTTCTCCTATTACTTCAGACTGGTTTATGGAATTGAACTCGCCTATAAATTCAATAACATCAAATCCAAGAACAATTAGTCTTATGGAACCACATGTCGACAATAATCGTACTTCCAGTACTGGTTAGTAATTTTCTATGAATTTTAATATTCTTGTGATATTTATTGGTAGTTTGTAAATAAAGTACCTAAGTAGCCTACACGAGATAATATACTTTAAACAAATTATTGTTAGAATGTACAAAATTGGTCATTGGTCATTCGAACATTCTTCCATTAGGTAAGCCAGTTACCTAAAGAGATAATAATATCTGCAATATTGTATCTTTTTTTGGGATAGGAGGGCAAACGAGCAGACGGATCGCCTGGTGGTAAGCGATTACCGCCGCTCATGGACACCCGCAACACCAGAGGAGTCACAAGTGCATTGCCGACCTTTTAAAAGGGGATTGGGCCTCCGGTATCCTCACTCGCGCGGTGAAACACAACGTAAGCGTTGTTTGACGCTGGTTTTCTGTAAGGCCGCGGTATCACTGCGGTCGAGCCGGCCCATTCGTGGCAAAGCATGGCTGTCCCACGTTAAAGATGTGTAAAATTGTTTCTTTTTTTCTTTTGTTTCTTTATTTCTAATAATCTGAATCTTACCCTTGATGATTCTTTATGTCTAATTGTTACGCTTTTTGGCTGATACTCGTAAGATAGGCATTCATGAGAATCTTTTAAGGTTATTAATATATAAATGTACATTTCATCGTTCTTAAGATTCATATAGCGTTTTTTTTATATAATAGATTTCTCTGACGCCTGCACTAGTAATAACTGTGTTGCCGAAGCCAGGGTCCTCCTATTACAATTTTCCAATTATTTGATTTTATGACAAATAAGTATAGTATAGTCTGGAGGCTTTGGGAACTTCATTAGACCTACACGAATGTCCTGCTGATCTGGTATTGTCGTGCGACAGGTTGTTGAGCTCCCTAAATTATGGTTGAGCTACACGATGACTGATGCATGCGTGCAGTCAGTTGGGACTGGTCTACTCAAAGCTGCTATGGTTCTTTCCTCAAAAAGCCATTTCAGACATTACCCTACATCGTACCACTCACATATAAGTGTTCTTCCATGTCTGGACTTTAAAAGAGACCATGATTCTCTGAGTTTGTTTCGGTATTTCTTCTCAGAGGTCGTCAGTTAGGAAATGCCGAAGCCATCTAGCTAAAAAAAATCCAAACCATTGACATGTAAAAGTATCTCTAAAGATTTACTTGCAGAATAAATAATTTCAATTTCAATTTCAAAAAAGAACCGTCATTTCAAAAAAGGTAATATTCTGCGTAATGTTTGTGTGTGTGTGTGCGTGCATTTGTGCATGTGTGTGTGTGTGTGAGTGCGTATAAACAATCGCTCTTATTATTAGCCAGCTATTCGTTAGCTACTTGATATTTCTAATAAAGCTGCTGCAAGGCTATATACAACATTTGGTTAGTAAGAATTACTTCTTACATTATCAACATAACAGTGCTATGGTCTATTAGGCAGAAAATGATATCCGGCCGGTTAAAACGCAATTAAATGGGACTAGCCCAGCATTATAAAAGTTAGTAAAGTATTAGATTAATTATTCAATTCTGCTAATCATTTTATTATTCTTCTAATCGAAACAAAATACAGTAGCATCTCCCCCAACTTGCCACCAAGAAGACTTACGAAGATCCACTATAGTTTTAAGCAGAAAGGACAATACTATGAATGGTTTTAATACTACAAATGAAAATGTCAGCGTTTTGTTGTCTTCGGATGTGGAATTCCCTACCAGAGACAATGAATCAGGTAATGAACTGTATTTCGTAGTTATGATGTTTTTGATTAAGAAACACATGGCACAATTTAATACCTAATCTAAAACATTGATTTGTTGCCTTGAAATTATACCTCATCGATTTATATATATAGATACATTCCAAAGTAACGTATGTAGTTTTATTTCAATGTCTGATGTCTGATAGAAAGAAAGAAGAAAAAGTCTTTATTTTCGTACGCAATGACGCACAACATTATGGCGCACAAAAAATCAGTATAAACTTATCTAAACTAAACTACCTTTTGTAAAGTTAGGACAAAAATGGCAACTGGCTCGTATAAGTGTCAGAAACCAGTAGCTCATTAGCTTATAATACATTATGCATAACCTTATCTTCTGTAACTGAAATGTAAATAAAAGAAAATCTAGAAATATTTAACTACATGTCCAACATTTTTTTCTTTTCTTCCAGGGTACCGTACAATGAGTATCAAAAATACAGCGCTAAAGTCGAAGCAGTCCCAATCTGTATCAGGAGATAAGGGTGTGAAATGCAACAAAACATATTGCTTGGGCCTATCGTTGGAGTCTTCTAATAAAATGCCATCAACACACCAACCGTGTGTGGAATGTAGTACGGGTAAAATTAAAAATCAAATATTATATGCTTAAATTATCGGTATTGTGATAACAAGTGCTCTGTCAGCATCAGTAGCTATATACTCTTCATCACATTCAATGTGCTGTTTAAGGAGTCTGTCCACTATCTCGTCTCTTACCATGACCGTACTCGGAACGTATCAGGCACGGAAAGGCGCACGACCGGGTCTACTATGCCTGCCTACCCGTGTAAAAAAGTAAAGTAGTGACCGTAGTATCCGCTTATCCACCACGTGTCATATCCGTATAGTTCCCGTTCTGTCAGTTGTAGTGGGGTAAAGTGACCTAATTTCGACACCCTACCAATTTAATGGCACTTCTGTGATTGAAGACAACTCCCGCACTAGGGAATAAAATCCCCTAATTCGCAATATCAAGATCACCTAAAAGATTGGTCACGGGTAGGAATTGATCCCACAACACTCAATGCTACAGCAAAGAATAGCAACTATAAAAGCTATATAAAAGTAGTGGACACCTTAAACAATACACTAAACGTACAGTAATACATAACAATACGTTTTACATAAAAATCCATATTAATAGATATTAGTTATAAATGTAAGAGTAATTCTGTCAGTTTCTTTGTTACTTTCTAAGCCTAAACCGGTTTTGATGTATTTTGGATAGAAATATAACTTGGAGAAAGACATAATATGCTACCTTTTGACCCAATAAGTCCTTTTGGGATGCGAGTGAAGCCGCGAGCTACAGCTAAGTTATAATAATTGTAAACTTATTACAGGCACAAGCTCTTTCTTAAAAGAACAACAGACAGTGGTTTTATGTAGAACGCCTGAGACTGCGAAACCAAAAGTTGAGGATGGCACAGTCATATCCAAACCTAATGTTACTTTAAAACCCACACGGATGTCAAAACCAGGTCAGACATAGTATACTCATATTAAAAATATGTAATTTCTACAAGAACCACTCTTAATTCAACAAAGCGCGTGACTCTAGATCACAATAACATTATAAATTGTATCTTGACGGATTAATAATGAAATTAAAAATTAACTCATTTTGTACTGATCACTAATAATATTGAAGTATAAAAGGTCTTATAAACCTCATATAGCTATCATAAGTTTTGTCTTCTTTTCCCTGTTACAGATTATCACGTGGTAAAACAAGACAAAACATATTATAGCTATAAGATGTTTTATATTTTTATCAATATGGGGGAGACTATAAGAGAAATGTCAACATTTTGGCTCAGCTTTAGTAGTGGAATAAAATAAGTATCTACTGACGAAATCCTTTGTTTCTTAGATGGAAACAAGAACAACCAATATCCTTCAAATGTGAATCATACTGTAGTAGCAACGAGCAACCGTATACCTGTACCATCTTACACAGAATGTTTATCAGAGATATTGCAAAAAACAACCAATTTTGAAAATATGGAAGGTAACAATCATATTTTTTACCTGAACTGACTTAAAATAACTAAAGCCTATGATTTAAAGCATTGTGTGGCAATTCAAGCTAAGTTATTATCTCTTTATCTCCTCCCAGTATTTGTACAAAGCGGTGGGGTTACTTAGCTTTCATTGTCTTCGATTTACCTTATTGACTTTGCAGTCTTCGAGATCTTTCTTCAACATCACCTTCCACCTAATCTTCAATCGTCTAGATCTCCGTCTAAAATAGGCGAAGATCTACTTCACTGCCAGTATTGCCAACAAAACTAATTAAATTTGCTCATCAAAGTACCCTAATACATTTGCTCTTAGGATTAGAATGGGCAAAAGCGCCAAGCAGTGCTGCCATCACTGATGGCGAGATACGTGATAACTTATCAAATGAGGGTACTTTAGATACGATGGATGAATTCGCCGTAGTGGAAGACCAGTCAAACCCGGAGTGGTGTCGTCAGCAATGCCAGTCTACTGGCAACATGACCTTCATCAAGTCCGATGCCACTGTCACGGATTGGTCCTGTAAATATCAGAGTGAAGAAAGTGAAACGCCATGCTCTCGTATTTCAGGTAAATTTCTTGCCCTTCTAGATGCATTGTGTTGCGATGCCTCTTTTTTTTCGTCATAAACCTTAGGCAAATACATAGAGGACAAACAAACAAACATTTATTTTTATCTATACATATAGAAGAAGTAGCCAGATAGATTTAACGATTTTAAAAAAAGTACTTTTTATGGTAATAAATATAATAATCACCAAAATTAACTACAAAATCCTATGTACTAAACCTAATATCGAAAAATATTACTTAATAGCTATCCAAAATTAGCAGTTCACCACCAAATCAGAGGTGGAACTAAGAGAATTATTTAGGTCTAAGTAGTGTTCGTTGAGAGCGAAGAGACAAATTAATTATTAATTCTTCTACTAATCCGTTCAGCAGTACTAGGACGGCAATAGGCTGATTTGATTGATTGATTGAATCCGAGATAAACAGAGATGTCCGACAAAGGGAGGGGGAGACCTTTCTCTGCTGTGGGACAATACAGGCTAAACACATAATCCAAAATTTCTTTTTTGGGTTTTCGCACCCTTTGATACTCCAAAATCACTATTGTTTTGGAACTGCTAATTCTTAGACTTACGTTATTTTTCCTTCCAATAGATGATCATCATCATCATCACTTCAGCTGGACTAGACATGACTTTTGTAAAAGGTACTACGAGGAAAATCGCATCAATGACAGCCGAGACCGCTGTAAGAAGTGTCAGATGTTTAAGAGATTCCCTAGTAGCCGGTACAAATGTGAGTTTCATTGCATACACTCTCGCTATCAAAATACTGCCTTTTCTTTTTTTAATGTCACGGTAGCTCAGATATCTGACAGGTGTTTGATTTATTAAAACCTAGCGGCCCCGGCAAACGTTGTCTTGCCCTGTGAATAAAAAAATCGTATAACCCGATTGCGGTGCCACCTACCAGCTCAAATTGTGAATCTAAACCACCCAGAGGACCTTAATCACACACAAAAAACACAATCACACCAACAGCTTCGGAAGAGTTCGGACAACGCACAGAACGCCATTTACAAGCCTTACCGAAACAACATGCAACGCCATGTTCATTTGTGTCCGTGTTTTATTTCTTACAAATCTGTCAAACCGTTCCCGATATAAAATGTATGAGAAAACAATTTTCTTCATAATTTTCATTTTGATGTTTTCATAGATAATCTGCTATTCGGGGTGGAGTCAAATCCAACCAATCGAAAACCATGAAAATCGGTCCAGCAATTCTCCAGTTATAAGTGTTGTAAAAAACCCGAATTTGTTTTTTAACTGTAAAAAATAAATCTTAGTGAAAAGTATTATTATTAAAATATAATTCGTATTCTGAAAAATCATTTAAATTGGCTAATAAAGATCTAATAAGCGTATAAGGCTGCTAGTGGGGATTTAGTGCAGATGCTCTGTCCTTTTCCCGTATAACAAGACAAGTGTAGTATAGAATTTGTATGGTGCATTGGCTTATGACGTCATGAACCAGTATAGCTTATGTACTCTTTGTCTAGCTTAAAATTAAAATGCTTACGTATAACTTCCTTATTTTTTAACCGATTTTATTTACGTTTTTGTTGATCGGCTCTATTTATGAGGCCATAAAAATATGCGCAAGTGATGTTTACAACGCAAACTTGCATTTATACAACCGCCCGACATGAACCGTCGGGCCGTGGCCCGCCAGGCAAAACACCCGCATGGTCGGAGGATCCTCCCTTTGGTGTGAGGGGCAACACTCCTCGCCCATCTACTAGTCTTGTCATCTATCACACTACTGCCTTATCTTTCATTGAACCAACTAATTATTAATGGTAAGTTTGTAGGTTTTATAATTTCGCGATAAAAATGACCGAATGAGTGCTTTCATAATTAGTAAATCTTAGTGTATGCTACCCTATTACTAGGCTGACCCATCCAATTTTTTATTTGGTCATCAAATTTTTTGTGTGATTTATATTTTGAAGTGCTTTCAGATTTCAGTAAATCATACAGGAAATTATTAACATTGAAAAAAGCCAAATAGGTCCAACCGTTGAACTACATTAATTGAACAGCATTTAAATTTACTTTACATAGATTATAGGTTGGTTTTTTTTTTTCAATGAGAACTTTTTCTTCAGTACCAAGAACATTTGGATCATGGCGACAGCGGCTATCCATTCGTCGCATATGCCGTCGACGTTGGAACCGCGTGTGGAAGAAAACTACCCAGCGGTGGGCCACCTGGTCTTGCAGAAATGCTATGTTTAGGAGATGTAAGTAAATACAAAAAAGCGTAGCTTAACAGGAAAAGGTTCACTGTTAATGGGGAATACAACGCAAAACTTAAACAGATGTCAGAACCTCTGACTTCTTACGATAACCTATCAAAACATGCTTCCAACAACGCTTTGCTAGACCTTGGAATGGAACCCAGGACCTGAAGCGTAGCAGTCGCGCTTGGGACCACTAGACTAATGAGGCAGCTAGTTAGTGATTAATTATTTTAAATGAAAATATTCGTTATGCGTTTCATGATTTATTTTTAATGTTTTCAGTTCATGTAATGCAATACATACAACGGTCGATAGTATGGGAAGATGCCGACGTACAAACGAATATTGTGTTGTACAATGAAACTGGTAAGTAGCTGATATGTAACTGATAAAATGAACTAATAATCAAATTGACTATGATTAACAAATCTATCATGATTGATTTAATAGAAAAACTGTCCTAAGTAACAGTCTTATGCTAACAATTAGACAGCCCGGTTGATATGATAGGTGATCGAGTACTTTATTTTCTATATGTCATGGGTTAATACCACATGGAAGAATATTTGTGTGTCCTGGCGCAACCAAAACCTTTGTCAATACACTCTTAATAAGTTGCCCAACCGTAGAATTTTGAGGCGTTTGTGTTTGTAAAGTTTCCCATGCTACAGGAGAAATACTTAGCTTAAGAGTCCGGCGGGCCGAATTGCTCTTACAAATGTAATAGGTACCGAAACAAACCGTAATTCAAAAACGATTTTCCGGTCTTCTATTTCCAGTGAAGTAGTAGTACACAAAATAGTACCGTAGGAACCTATATTGACGGTATCCAAATCCGAATAATAACATAGTTTGATAGAATATTGTCTGGATTACGATTTATTTTGGTATTACGTTTTTGTGGGCGATTCAAACTCCGCCGGACCCTTAAGGTACGAGTTCGTAGCCGACTGTAGACAGCAGCCGCAGACGACGTGCGCAACGACACGTCGCAACGTCATGTCGCAACGTCATGTCGCAACGTGGCTGCAGTAATTTAACTCCCGTCCTATATTTTTCCAAATATTATCTTTTACGACACCGTTTATATAGTTTTTGTGGAATACATCGTACAGTGCAGGATATTGGGCCGTATCGGAATCGGGAAAACGTATTTTTTGAGAAAGATTCAAGTATCGTCACGCCAGTGTCAGTAACACTACTGATCTGCGATCGAGTGACACGTCGTATGCGGTTGTAGCGACGTGTTGCTAGCTGCGGAAGGTATTTCATAGAAATACATAGAAACAATGGTTTCTACTCGTACCTTAAGACAGCAGCAGCAGACGACGTGTCGCTACGACACTCATTAATGTCGTAGCGATACGTAGTCTGCAGTCGGCTACGAACTCGAACTTTTACTTTCAGAATAAATACTTGTGGGCCTTACACATCTATGTTCCGACATTCATACACGACACACTTTTGCTTTTAGGCACAGGAAGTACGATAAAGGAGCAGAAATCTGCGGCTATCGGCACCGTGGTCGACATGGAGTCATGGCAGGCTATATGTAACAAAAATGAATCAGGTTATTGTCTAATCAACCCATTACTAGTTACGAATCTCCTCTGACAATGAGCACGCTAGCTTACTGCAGGTTGGCATACTTCATATGTCGTGGAGAACATCTCTTGAGCATGTAGGTTTTCTCAGGATATTTTCCTTCATCGTTTAAGCGAGTGATGATTAATTACTTAATCAAGAATGTACCTACCTTATACACCGCTGCCTAACCCTTCGGGGAATACAGGCGTGAATACGCACATGATTCCGAAATGGATTCGAAGAAATCTTTGACCTGTCATGATGACAGTCCAATCGAGAAATATGAAAAAAAAAATACTTGAGAGGTGTCAAGGGACACCCGGATGGAACGAAGTTCCTTTGAAAAAAAATAAAAAAAAAATAATAAAAAAAAACTTATTACAATTCCTTCACTAATTAATCGAAAGGAACTACTATCTTATTAGAGAGAGAGAGACAGACAGAGAAACATGCGCACGCCGCACAGCTGACAATAGCTTACTATAGCAAAAAGTGTCGTGACAACTTTTCGTAAGAATTTTTTTCCGTCTAGCCCCCTTTCACAACGCGCGAAAAGGAACTTCGTTCCAATTAGCTGTATCATACTAAAAACAACTGATTTTTTAGTAAAAGTTGTTTGTATTCATTACTACGTTCGTTTTGCTGCGGGATAACAACTATCCAAATTTCACTGTGTATACTATCTAATCTATGCAAAACGTAAAACATCTAAACTTAAACAAATTCAAGTTCTTTATTGCATTAATGTATTACAGTTTAGGTGTTACATTTAAATAAAGGGGTTACATTGGAAGCGGCGGTAGCCTAATGGCTAGGGCGTCGGACTTGCAATCATGTGGTTCCGGTTCGAACCCCACCCATAGCACTACAGACTTGAACCCACTCGTAACACAAGCATTTAGCTTAGCACGAGGGGTTAACAAGAATACTAGTAATGTGCGACAAACATTACTAGTAAGGTTTTTTTTAAAAAAACATAACATACCATCACGCCTGTATTCCCCGAAGGGTTAGGCAGAGGCGTACTTAATGTACACCCACAGTTCACCGGTATGTTCAGGTCCCATGTTATAGGGGGCGAGCCTATAGCCATTAACCGGGCACAAATCCAGACTCCGAGCTGCTATTGAGAATTTCATAGAAAAACCCAATAACACTTTGCTCGACCTGGGGATCGAACCCAGGACCTCTAGTGTAGCAGTCGCGGTTGGGACCACTAGACTATTGAAGCAGTCAAAAAAAAATTAATAAAGCAAGGTTCAACATGAAACCCTTTAAAAGTATAGCAACATTTATATATATATATTATATATATATTATCATATAAATTAGTTTTTATTATAGTGTTAAGTACAGACATTTTCTTTTAAAATTATTTGTGTTTTTACCTCAATAACAATATATAAATAATAACACAGGACCTACATTATATTTACCTACCGTTTATTCTAAATTATACCATAATTATATTATATTATACAGTAACATTCTTGTCACAACGCTGTTCTTGATTTTGTCTTTTCTTTTTCAGTTCCGAAGTCCATTAGTAATAAATCCAGGTTTAAGCACGTGAACCTAGGACCTTCGATGTTCCCATTTTTGTACAATTCAAGTAAGCGATTAGTTAGCAACTACATATTTATTTATATTTTTCTTTATGGAATAGGAGGGCAAACGAGCAGACAGATCGCCTGTTGGTAAGCGATTACCGCCGCCCATGGACATCCGCAACACTAGAAGAGTCACGAGTGCGTTGCCGACCTATTAAAAGGGGATTGGGCTTTCGGTAACTTCACTCACTCGGCGAAACACAACGTAAGCGTTGTTTAACGTCGGTTTTCTGTGAGGCCGTGGTATCACACCGGTCGAGCCGGCCCATTCGTGCCGAAGCATGGCTCTCCCACGTAAAAGCATGGCATGCATGGTCCAAAATAAGCACACGAGCCACCGGATGGTAAGAAATCAATGGAATCTGATGGAAGTGGCGGTAGCGTAATGGCTAGGACATCGGACTTGCGATCACGTAGTTACCGGTTCAAAACCCACCCATTGCACTACCGACATGAACCCACTAGTAACACAAGCATGAAAGCACTCGTAGCTTAGCAGGAGGGGTAAACAAGAATACTGGTAATGTGCGACCCACATTGCAAGTAACCTTTAAATAAGAAATCATCGCCCCGCATGGACATCTAAAGAGTTGCTGATGCGTTGACGAGCCTCAAACGTAAGGGTGATTGCTAGCCAGTCAGACCGATAGAGGTCTTACCACCGACCAAATCAGATATTTTCTCCCCTCTTTTCACCAAAGCTTAATCACAACAGTATTAATGGTTTAGCAATGCATAGAGGACAAACATACAAACATTATTTTTGAATTATATATTGGTTACCGCTTGCCATCTGGCAGACCTCTTTACTTGTTTGTCATATTAGTAGATATTATAAAAACTATAGCTGACTTAACAATTATTCACGCCTAAAAATATTTCAGAAAGAAAATCTCTCATTCTGCACACCGCAGATAAAGGACAATCGGGCTCTCAATTCCCTTATTCCCCAGAAAATGATGGAAACCAAATTAAGACATTGAACGACAACTGCACTTGGAACACAGATCATGGCATTGATGTGTGTAATTCAGTTAAAAGTTGCCAATATCAAGGTAAGTAAATGTCTATAGAATAGAAAGATTGTTCATACTTTGTGTCAAATAATTAAATCTATTGTTCATACTTTGTCTCAAATAATTTTGTCTATTGTTTTATCTTCTGTTTCCTTCCAAAACTATCCAGTCAAAATAAGGAAAGAGCGAACAGAATTATTACTTACGTATTAATTTATTTTCATCGTCATCATATCAGCCAACAGAAGTCCACTGCTGAACAAAGGCCTCTCCCAAAGACCTCCACAGCGACCGGTAACATGCCGCTTTCATCCAACGACTCCCAGCGACCCTTACCAGGACGTCCGTCCATCTTATTTTAGGTCGTCCCACACTGCGCTTTCCGGTGTTGGCTGATATGGATGATGATGAATTTATTTTAATGAAAGAAAAAATCGACTGCGGGCATGATTCGAACCTGCCTTTTTTCACGCTATGACCAACTGAGCCACCGCGAGTCCCACCCTCCATTCCTCCATAAATTTTTCCTTCACTATATTAACTTTGTGGAGTGGAAAAAGAGTAGGAGGAGGCCTTTGCCCTGCAGTGGGACGATTACGGCTTTTTTAACGTGGGAGAGCCATGCTTCGGCACGAATAGGCCGGCTCGACCGGAGTGATACCACGGCCTCACAGAAAACCGGCGTTAAACAACACTTACGTTATGTTTCGCCGAGTGAGGTTACCGGAGGCCCAATTCCCTTTTAAAAGGTCGGCAACGCGCTCGTGACTCCTCTGGTGATGCGGGTGTCCATGGGCGGCGGTAATCGCTTACCATCAGGCGATCCGTCTGCTCGTTTGCCCTCCTATCATATAAAAAAAGAAATACATTTACTTTGTCCTCACACCAACGGAATAAAAAAATAACATACCATCACGCCTGTATTCCTCGAAGGGTTAGACCGAGGCATACTTAATGTACACCCACAGTTCGTATGTTTAGGTCCCATGTCATAGGGGGCGAGAAAAAAAATATATACAAAAAGATATTTTAACGTATTATATAAACAAAACTGCCTAACTATAAGAAAGCATAATACCATTGTCTTTCAAATATAACACGACATTTTCACGTCAATAAACCTTTGAACTGGATTGATCGTCCAATGACACCAAATAACAAACATTATCAATTAGGAATTGATGATATTATGTCAATAAAATATAAGACTCCAAACCTAGAACCAGAACCAATGTATACCTAAGTTATGATTTTTGACAGGTGCAGTAAATGTGGAAAGATCTACGAGTTTATTCCGAATCTCTGAGGCTAATTTTACCGATGAACGTACAGGTAACTATTAATTGCCTCATAAAGCCCGTCACACAATTACCTATAATATTTATATTAATATACCGTACTTTAATATAATATAATTTTTATTATTATTATTTTGAAGTTTATAAATATAACATTTTAATCTCTATTGACACTTATGAGTGAGTGAGGTTACCGGAGGCCCAATCCCCTTTTAAAAGGTCGGCAACGCACTCCTGACTCCTTTGGTGTTGCGGGTGTCCATGGGCCGCTGCCCCGGATTGCCTGATGGTAAGCGATTATCGCCATAATCGCTTACCATCAGGCAATCCGTCTGCTCGTTTGCCCTCCTATCCCATAAAAAAAACACTATTATAACACTGTTACTTGTCCGGCTGTGCTGTGCCACAATGAACGTTTGGTAACTCAATTTGTTTTTACTGTTAATATTGGGCCACCAAGTTACAGGCTGTGCCTAGTTTGGGGCCCACGGATATTTCTAATTTTGTATGCATATAATTTTCACTCGATTTTCTATGTCTGTATGTTACCTAACTTGTGTGTGTAAATAAATAAATTACGAAATTATATTATAGCAAGCTACCACACACGGGGACGATGCTATAATATATATATTTTGCTTTCATTTCGTTGATGGTCCGCCTATCTATACCTTACTATATAATAACATGCAATAATAATAACGGTATAGGTTGGTGACGTCACAAAAATATATATTATAGCTGCGTGTGCGGTGCGTACCTATCATGAGTTTGAGATATAGAGGTGTTTATCCTTACACCCTGTAAGTATAGTTATTTGCCGCCTCCACCTCATCTCCTCTTACCTTGCTATCACAATAAAGCTCGACTTTTACAGATACTGAAGATCTACCAACCCTCATGAGAGATAAGGTTACGAGCACACTGTTACGATTCAGCGCTTACCGAATTCCTAAATCCGAATCTAAAGACGCTTACACACAGAAGGTCATCATATGTCATAATGCGGGTAGGTCTAAAAAACATACATTATTATAATATCCAATTTAAATAATTAATTTAGAGTCGCTCGACATAACAATAATAGACTTTATATTATGTTTGTAATCCATCAAACAAAGAAAGAATGGCCCCCTTTCTGACTTATTTTATCCAAGAGTAGCGACCCGCTCGTGGTTTCACCCGCGCTGCTCCGTTCCTAAGAGGCGTAGCGTGATGTTATATAGCCTATAACCTTTCTCGATAAACGGACTATCCAACACAAAAAACAAATTCGAAATCCGTTCAGTAGATCCAGAGATTACCCCCTACAACCAAAACTTTACCTCTCTATAATATTAAGTTTAGATAACAGAGGTGTTTGCCATTAAATAAAATAAAGCGCGACGGATAAAAAACGACTGTGTAAACAATTAACCATGTGTGAATATACACAAGAAGGTAAGGTTTATTTAAAAAACGCTAGTTAGAACATAAGCTTAACGTATGTAGATAAGTAACAGTCAAAACAATACTTTAACACAGCCTATCTACCCTATAACAAGCTAAGGATAATTGGCATATGTATCAGGCCTTTTCTATTGATTGTAAAATAAGTATTCTATTGGCTTACCCTAATGAAATAAATTAAAAAAAAATAAGGATCGCCTTACATTTAGCAAATATTCGCTTTTTTTCAGAAACAGATGTGACGTTCTTACCGAATTTGGAAAATAGTTGTTCCACAGGAACACTGACTTCAGGCTGTGATATTACTTATTACAGACCTTTGACTGGCTCAGGTAATTATATATTATATTAACGTCGGCTTTAACCTAGTCAAAAGTTTAAGATTAACTACCTTTTTATGATTTTTTTGCATTTTCCATGCACAGATTATAAAGTTATTTTAGTAAAGGAAAAAATCGATGGCAGGCAGGATTCGAACCTTCGTCTTCTGGTTAGATACACCTGTATAACTGTTCTAACCTGAAGACGCAGGTTTGAATCCTGCCCGGGATCGAATTTTTCCTTCACAAAAATAAGTTAAAGATTAATTTATTAATTACTAGTTATTCGTAAAACGCTTTGAGATGTAGGTAAGGGACCTTCCTCAGGATGCAAATTACATATCTTCTAGCCAAATTTTATCAAAAAAAAAAATTCAGCATATTAGGCGTGAAAAAGTACAACAGAGTTACGAGTCAAATATTCCGCAGCGAGACAGCAGTGTGCTAACGCCATTTTGTTCTGGTTAAAAGAGTACCTTATATTGCCATGAAATTATTACCAAAAGGAACTCACGAAAATTTTAACGTGGGAGAGCCATGCTTCCGCGCGAATGGGCTGGCTCGACCGGAGTGATACCACGGCCTCACAGAAAACCGACGTCAAACAACGCTTACGATGTGTTTCGCCGAGGGAGTGAGGTTACCGGAGGTATAAGGCGGGCAACGCACTTGAGACTCTTCTGGTGTTGCGGGTGTCCATGGGCGGCGGTAATCGCTTACCATCAGGCGATCCGTATGCTCGTTTGTGCCTCTATCCCATAAAAAAAGCGATGATTACGACTCTAGATAATAACAGTGCGCGGGCTATAGGCACAGCACAGCTACACGAACCATCAGTTGGGCAACAGGCTGTATGCTTGTTTGCTGTCATAGTAAAATAAAATAAAATAACACTTTCAGATATAACACATCTGATAACAGAGACGAGGACCCAACAAGCTTTGTACCCTATTTTAAGGAAATACAATTCTAATGCAACTACTATGATTCAAGAGACATCCGCTGGTAATGTATAAAAAATTTAAACCTAATCTTCAAATTAACTCAAAAAGAAAAAGTAAACAGAATATTTACAGTCACGATAGGAAAGATTAAATGGTGCTACAACTTGTCTGAAAATGTTTAAGCCTAGCCTCCACTGAAGAAGAAGGGAAACGAATTGATTTACTGTTGAAACAGTGCTTTAGAAGTAAACAATCGCTACGACTAACGTGGAATCATAAACGTGTATTTTCGACCCTAAAACGATATTCTTTGTCATAATTGCAGAGATGGAAACCCAGATGACACCCGACGTTTCTGTTAATACGATGGCAACAGGGGTGTCTACACCTTACCCCAAATTCACTGAGAAAACGACGAGCTACACCAATGGTAAGCAGAGTTACTTTTTTTTTTACTTTTTACGTGGGATAGCCATGCTTCGGCACGAATGGGCCCGCTCGGAGTGATACCAGGGCCTCACAGAAAACCGGCGTTAAACAACGCTTACGTTGTGTTTCGCCGAGTGAGTGAGGTTACCGGAGGCCCAATTCCCTTTTAAAAGGTCGGCAACGCGCTCGTGACTCCTCTGGTGTTGCGGGTGTTCATGGGCGGCGGTAATCGCCTACCATCAGGCGATCTTTCTGCTCGTTTGCCCTCCGATCACATAAAAAAAAGGAACTAGCTGTTGTCCGCGATTCACTCTCATCCTAAAAGATTTTTTGAGACAATAGGTAGTCTATATCTACGTTCTTGTCCAAGGTCCAATCTATGTCTATACCAAAATTCATCCAAGTTGGTTTAGCGATTTAGGCTTGAAAACGTACAAGATACAGACAATAAGAAACGTACAAGATACACAAATAAGATACAGACAGACTAAATAAATAATAACATTATTGAGAATAAAAGTTTACAAATTTAAATATTACTGGTCTCCACACTAAGATACCCTCTGTCGTGGAGACCAGTCTCTTTCGTCTTAAAATTAATCTTTATCTAAGTTGCATTTAATAACTAATCAATCAATCAGACCCCAAGAGGTCTTACTACCGAGCAGGTCAGATATTTTCTCTGCTCTTACGAGATGCTTATCTGGATGGCAGTGAGGATTTGTATTCTAACCCGTCCCCACACGACGACGTAGATTGCTACTCCATAATTGTCAATAGTCTTGCTGGTTCTGGCACCAAAAGCATACCGGCGAACTGTGGATGTAAGTAAACCTCTATCTAACCCATTGGGAAATACAGGTATGGTTGTATGTATGTAGGTCTGAATATACAAGCCATTAGGGAGTCACTACCAAATGAATTTTTGTTTACATCGTGTCTTTTTAATAGGTTCTGTGCTGATGCGGAATACAATACAGAAACAGGAGTTCTCTACCCAAACCCAGGAATCGAAGCCTCAATCGACAGGTAACTTTGCAAAAAATAAGCATCTCTCTAAATTTCCTGTTCCATACACACAAGAACCTTGACAGACATTTGTCACATTTTGATTGTGGAAGGAATAGAACCAGATATGCCACACGTTCAAGATTTAAAAGAATGAGTAATAGTTACTCAATAACGTCTTTCAATCTAACTGGAAACTTTTTCTAGCTAAGCCTTTCTTAACCACATAGCCAACGCTGTGATTCATCAACATACCAGCAACACTGCAAAACATGTTTCCAGCAACAATATGTTTCTAGCAACACAAAGTTGTTGCAAAATGTTACTCAACATAATATTTTGTTTACCACGAGTACTTGCCTTGCGGTACGAATTTACCTCAATAATACTTACACAATACACTGCGTAGGAAGACCTTTATACAACGTAGTTAGATGGGAAGTTGGGAAATTCCCATGGGATTGGGAAAAACGAGATTACCGTGGGTTCATGTGTGTGGTTCATGACTTCTTACACCCTAGTGTGCAATTGCACCCAATAGCGCTAATATTACATCGGATGCAGTTAGATGATTATTTGTAATTGTTTTTAAATATTATAGACACCGAAACATATATGACACCCGACACTTCAAAGAGCATTATTTCCACGGGTATCACGCCTTCCAGTCCGATGTTTGGAAACAAAGCCTCGACGTTTATTTCAGGTAAGACATCCTATATTGAGAAATTCACATACATTCTATAATTATCGTCTTCACAGCAACTAATAAAAAATACAATTTAACATAACTTTAGTCATGTTTTAATACGAGTGTTTTTAACAGCGTGTGTTCTGCTGGATAGTGAAATGGAAAAGGAGCATTATGCTGTCCAAACCCAGCCGCCAGCACCGAATCTGGCTTTAACAGGTGACTGACTTACCTATATATTATGTTTATAATACTAGTATCCAGTTTGCCATGTGAATACCTTTTGATAAGACCGTGGTGAGTATTCCCGTTACAGTTACAGTTGATAAACGGATTAAGGGTCCGGCGGAGCTTGAATTGTCCACAAAACGTAATACCGAAATAAATCGTAACCCAGACAATATTCTATCAAATTATGTTATTATTCGGATTTGGATATCGTTAAACTAGGTTACTATGGTACTATTTCGTCTTACTACTACTTCGCTGGAAATAAAAGACCGGAAAATTGTTCCAAACTTGGTAAAGTTATCAAAAATTGCATTCGCTTACATTTATTTCCAGTGAAGTATTTTGGATGAAATAGTAACGTAGGAACCTAGATTAACGGTATCGGTATCTGAATAATAACACAGTTTGATTAAATTGTGTTTGAATTACGAATTGGGAATATTAATGTCATTTTAAAAACATTCTTTAATAATCATACAAATTCATCGTAAAAGCATACTTGACAATGCCGACTTGGAGGACTTTTCAAGGACTTTTCGAGATAAAGGAATGTATATTGTTTGAAATTATGCCAACAGCTACATTCTATCACCGCAACTCGCCATCGACTGAAGTTCATCCACATACCTTAGAACCACTCTGGTCTCATACTGTGCGATTCCAGAGGAATTTCCTCCGACGCACACTCAGGTTGTGGAATCAGCTCCCCGCCGAGGTTTTCCCAAAGTTCTACAGCATGGGGTTCTTCAAAAAGGGTGTGAAAAGATTTTTAAAGGGTTGGCATCACGCGATTTGTACTCCTGGTGTTGCAAGCATCCATTGGCTACGGTAACCGCTTACCATCAGGCGGGCCGTGTGCTTATTTGCCACCTTAGTGGTATAAAAAAAATTATATGCCTATGTCCTTCTTCAAGACGCATTCTATCTCTATACTAAATTCTATCTCCCACCTACCATTTTCTACCACTGTGCTGAGTTTTATGGACTAAACAGTAGTAAGTGAATTTGTTACTTCTCGACATGCAAAGAGGAACATCTGTATTTTAGTTGATCTTTAAAGGTACTAATTATGTAAAACCTTCTTAGTAAAAGCTTCTGCTCTCCATTCCCTTATTCCTCTACTTGTTTTGTTTTCAGCCACTAAAATAATGTCAATATCATCACGACAGCTGACCGATAAAGGCATTGTATCAAGTACAGGTATGTCTTCAAAGTATTTTCTAACATTACCTTTTATGGGTAATAGAAATTACGTTTCTTTATTCATATTTAGTAGATGTTCATGATTTAAATTATAAGTACAAAGGCGATCATATCTTTTTTATGGGATAGGATACCATTAGGCGATCCGTCTGCATGGTTGCCCACGTGCAGACGGATTGCCTAATGGTAAGCGATTACCGCCGCCCATGGACACCCGCAACACCTGAGGAGTCACAAGTGCGTTGCCGACCTTTTAAAAGGGGATTGGGCCTCCGGTAACCTCACTCACTCGGCGAAACACAACGTAAGCGTTGTTTAACGCCGGTTTTCTGGTTTCTACGGTTGAGCCGGCCCATTCGTACCGAAGCATGGCTCTCCCACGTAAGTCATTTGGTTGCCGGTTCGATACCCTCCCATTGCACTACCGACGTGAACCCACTCATATCACAAGCATTTAGCTTAGCACGAGAAGTTAATAAGAATTCCCACATTGCTAGAAAGCTTTAAAAAAAAAGAAAAGGCGCCACCTCCATGGTCAAGAGACAAGAGAATCGCCCAAGCAGTTTGTATCGAATAATTTATTTATTCGCAATTCACAATCAAGAATTCTGATACCAGGGGAATTACTCAATACTCACAAAATAATAATAAATTGAACTGCCTCATTAGCCTAGTGGTCCCGCCTGCGACTGCTACGCTAGCGGTCCTGGGTTTTATACCCAATTTGAACAAAGTGTTAATGAATTGTTCTATAAAATTCTCAGTAGCAGCTCGAAGTTTGGAATTTGTGCCCGGTTAATGGTAATGGACTCGCCCCACTATTACATGGGACCTAAACATACCTGAGAACTGTGGGTGTACATCAGTACACCTCTGTCTAACCCTTCGGGGAATACGAGCGTGATGATATACTATGTTAATAATTGTTAAATTGTTGCTTTTCTACAGAAGTTACAATCGATAAACCGAGCAAGTCCTGTGCGATATCAGCTAAATGTTTATGCAATACAAGCGACGTTTCTTCGTGTGGTAAGTTAAATATAATTACCAAAGATACAACTTTTTTAATGGGTTAAGTCGGCAAACGAACTAACGAGCCACCTGGTAGTTAGTAGTCATCGTCTCCCATGGACACCCTGCAACCCTAGTGGAATTACTGATGCGTTGCCGGCCGTCAAAAGCCCCTACAGACTGCCAGAGCCGCAGCAAGGGAAACTTGCTCTTACGTCGCCAACGTCACCTTATGGCGTACATTAAGAATGTGAAGGCAAAATTTCAATCAGGCGGGTGGGGCTTGCGGTGGTTTAGAGGTCAGAGCGTCTTGTGTATCCAACCAGGCGACGCAGATTGGAATCCTGCCTGCAATTGAATATTTCCTTTACTAAAGTGCTTTAGGACGGACTCCGACGTAAGGGTGATCGCCAGCCAATCAGGCCCCAAGAGGTCCTACCTCCGAGCGAGCTACTGCACTTTTAGTGAGTTGTCTCGGTAGTTTAGTTGGCTAAGCCGTCAGGTGTATTTCCGGTTCGAATTCCTCCTACGATCGATTTTTTCTGTAGGTAGAATTTATTATTTTTTTTATTTTTATTCTTGATAGACTTACATTTCACGGCCAGTTCGCCTGAAAAATATATCTTTATAAATGCGTTAATGCCGAATATAAACACTTCATATTGTTTAACAAAGTCACACGCCGCGTCTGTCTGTCTGAACGCGGTAAACTCAAAAACTACTGGACGGATTTTCATGCAGTGTTTACCAATGGATGGAGGTAATAGCATAACATTTTCTACTGTAAAAAGTTCATGAATATTACATCCACGACAGATGACTGCGCCTCGCATTTTAGAACTATCTCAAAGCAAACGGTGAGTGTGTGGTTCGTACAAAATGTATGAAAATAATATGCAGGAGAATTTTTGCATTGCAATGAGTTACGATACAGACTTATTCAGCGTGAGCATAAGATGGATACACTGGGATCACGTCGGGGTCACCACTGTGGAGGGGCGAGGAGTGTTGTCCCTCACACCAAAGGGAGGATCCTCCGAACAGGCAGGTGTTTTACCTGGCGGGCCACGGCCCGATGGTTGGTGTCGAGCGATTGTATCTATCCAAGTTGCGTTGCAAACTTCACTTGCGCGTTTCAGGACTTGTCCGTCTATTTTCTATGTAGCGCGGTAGATGTCACTACACCATCACGCCTGTATTCACCGAAGGGTTAGGCAGTGGATTACTACGGTACACCCACAGTTTGCAGTAGATAGGTATGTTTAAGTTCCATGTAACGAGTTTATTGCCATTCCGAGCACAAATCCGAAATTCCGAACTGCTTCATTTCATAAAAAAACACATTTAACGGCATTGGATAGAATTTGTATCGACATAGGTAGGTTTCCTACCTTTCTCGTCAGCCTAATTAGTTATAACGGCATAAAAGATTCTATAAAATTTTGGTCTGAAAATCTTTTATATTTTTCATCTATTTAATTAGCCTGTTTGACAAATATTAAATAAGTATAATTCAGATTTGATTTTCCGTACGATTTTATATTACTTTTTCTTCTTACAGTATAAAATAAAAGTAGTACCTAGATACAAAGGTTTTTTTTATAATTTCATTATGCATTTACTTTTCAAGCTATTTGTAATTATAATATGTACTTAATTAAGTATTTCGTGAAAAAAATTCGACCTCAGGCAGGAATCTAACCTGTGTCCTCCGGTTTAACACCCCGGATGATTTGGCCAATCAAACTATCGAGACCTCTATTCATGTCTAATTTTACACCAATTATACTAGTTCAAGAGCTAGGGTTCCGCATATAGATAAACACGTCAAACACTTGCGTCAGATGCTGAAAATTGTGCCGTCTACAATAATATTTTAAACACAATAATTTCTTTTTAACTAGGTACAGAAACGAAACCCTGTGTGTACAATTGCACTAGATCTACATCAGCAAAGGGACTGGATTCCTATTTTCAAACAGGTAAAATTATAAAAAAAAGCTACCATCATCCCTGTATTCCCGAAAGGGTTAAGCCACGGATTCCTGAAGAGCGAGAAAGTGAAGAAGGGTGCCGTGAATCGATCAACTAGTATCATTGTTGAAGCCTATAGGGCAAGACCCACTCGGGAAGCGCATTCAAGTTCGTCGGTATGTTTAAGGTCCCATGTACCCAATAAGGGGGCGAGACGATTGTTATTAACCGGGCACAAATCTCAAACTCCGAGCTGCTACTGAGAATTTCATAGAAAAACCCAATAACACTTTACTCGACCTTGGAATCGAACATAAAGACCTCTAGTGTAGCAGTCGCGCTAAGGACCACTAAAATAAGGAAGCAGTTACAAGAGAAGTTTTTTTAGTATGTATTATTTTAAAAACAATATATTATGTTATTATTTTTAGAAATATTACTAAACAATCTAATCAAGAAAGCGCTGGTGGGCGAAGGTGGGTCCTACCACTCTCAATATTCTGATCGTTCGGATGGGCGGGACAGCAATAGTAAGTCACTGTCCGCACTATAATTATTATTATTTCCATCCCTGGAGATAGGTCTCCTCCCATAATGAAAGTTGGTAAGGCTATAGTCCACTTCCATGCTGGTTAAGTGATTTTATGAAAAGACATTCATACCATCACGTTTATATTCCACGAAGGTTTAGGCAGAGGCGAACTAAGGTACTCCCACAATTTGCCGTTATGTTTAGGTCTCATGTCATAGGAGCGTGTCTATTCCCATTAACCGGACACAAATCCAGGCTTCGAGCTGCTACTGAGAATTTCATAGGGAACACGAATAACAAAGGACCCCTACCGTCGCGTTTGGGACCACTACAATAATGAGGCAGTATGCATTATACATTACGCAGTCTTAAAGAAAAGTCACTCAAGCTTGTAAGGTTCCTAACGAGGATTTTCTTCAATGTATAAGCGACACCGACACTAATTGCTTCTCTGCTCTTACAATGTCGTCTAACCATCGGGTTATAATACCTATATTTATTTGTATGTAAATAAAACATGTCATAACTTTGTGTACCTATTTAAGAACCTATGTTTGGTTTGTATTTTTTTACGTGGGAGAGCCATGCTTCGTCACGAATGGGCCGGCTCGACCGGAGTGATACCACGGCCTCACAGAAAACCGGCGTTAAACAGCGCTTACGTTGCGTTTCGCCGAGTGAGTGAGGTTACCGGAGGCCCAATCCCCTTTTAAAAGGTCGGCAACGCACTTGTGACTCCTATGGTGTTGCGGGTGTCCATGGGCGGCGTTAATCACTTACCATCAGGCGATCCGTCTGCTCGTTTGCCCTCCTATCCCATTAAAAAAAACCTATGTAATTTTTGGTCAAGGCCATAGAAGCTGAAAAGGATCCCAAAATATCACGATTTAAATAATATCAATATAACGCAATAAAATACGTCAAAATTACTCACAAGTGTGTAATTTTTTTGTCTCATAAAGCAATATATATTTTTCAGAGAGTGGTGTATACGTGACGACCACCACTAGTACCCATATTGGGTTGGAAACCAAGTCCATCGGACCTACCGCGTCAGAGGTCCACAAACTCTCTGGCAACGACAAGGCAGATACTGGCATACAGTACGTTGAGCTTCCAGAAAAATTGGACAAGCTGGATAAACCTGGTCAGTTTTACAATCTGAACATTACATTTTTACATCAGCCGAGATAAATATTGCACATTACAAAAGAGTACTAATTAACACGACTTCTACTTAAGGGTCCGACAGAGCTTGAAATGCCCACAAAAACGTAATACCGAAATAAATCGTAATCCAGGCAATATTCTAACAAATTATGTTATTATTCGTATTTAGATACCGGTAATCTAGGTTCCTACGGTACTATCTTGTCTACTAGTACTTCACTGGACATAAAACATTGCAAAATCGTTAAAAACTTGGTAAAGTTAACAAAGATTGCTTTCGCTTACATTTATTTCCAGTGAAGTATTTTGGATTAAATGGTAGGTAAAGTAGGAACCTAGATTAATGGTATCCGAATCCGAATAATAACACAATCTGATTAAATTGTGTTTAAATTACGATTTATTTCGGTATTACGTTTGTAAGAGAAATTCGGTCCACCGGACTATTAATAGCATTATTCTCCTCTAAAAACTACATTGTCCTCTGGACTAGGTCAGCCACTATCAATATTAATATTAAAAATACTATCTTAGCCACTATTTATCATCGATGTAAGCTACTGTAAATACGACCCAGTATGGTTGTTATTTTATATAATCTACACAATTTCTACAATTCGGTTCATCGTGTGGTCGCAGTTCTAACCTAACCTCCGATAAACAAAAACATAAAATGTTGGTAACATAAACATAACATACCATCACACCTGAATCCTCCGAAAGGTTAGGCAGAGGCGTACTAATGTACACCCACAGTTCACCGGTATGTTTAGGTCCCATGTAATAGGGGGCGAGTGTATTGCTATTAACCGGGCACAAATTCATTTGATATTGATTCAGGTGATATTTAAGTTTGTAAACTTTTATCCTTTGCTCAATAAAGTTATTATTATTATTCCTAACTCCGAGGTGTTACGGAGAATTTCATAGAAAAACCCAACACATCACACGCTCGACCTGGGAATTAAACCCAGCATCACTAGGATAATGAAGCAATAGCAATTATTTACTATAAATAAACCGATCAATAAAAACTAAACTGCCTCATTGATATAGCGGTCACAAACGCGACTGCTGAGCGTGAGGTCTTGCTTTCGATTCTCATTACGAGAAAATTGTTAGAAGGTTTTTCTCAATTCACAGTAGCAGCTGAATTTGTGCCTTGTTAATGGCAACAGGCTCACACCCTGTTTGTTACATAGGATCCAAAAATACCGGTAAACTGTACATTAGTAGGTATATATTTGCCCAACCCTTGAGAGCATAATGGTGTGTTTAAGCATCCCACATTAATTTCAATATAGAAACAGGATTTAAATAAAATTTCAATAATATCGACCTTCGAGTAAAATTGGAAACTTACCATCGGATATTACCTATGTCAAAGCAATACATTCCTATATACATCAGGTTGAAACGACAGTTATAAATTGTTTTTCTTTTAGAAATATTCACAAAAGTTGTGCAAAAGTAAACAAGGCCAACCCTTTGCGTGCCATGTCATGTCAAAAATACGTTTGTTTGTGTAAACTCTTTGGTTTTGCCTGTCATTTACGTACCTGAGTTAAGGAAATAAAAAGGGGTACGATTTTGCAAGGACTTTTATAAATATACGTTGCGTGGAACGGTTATAATTCAAAAGCAGATTGGCGTTTATGTATGACAACTCTGCGTAATTTAAAAAAACGATTATCATGATCGAGCAATGATTCTAGTAAATGCTCCTATGAAGCATAATTATGGTCCAATTTGAGAAATATGATTGCTAGAAAATATGGCCTACCGTAAAACATTAATTGTGCACTCCATATACTTAAGTACTATATTAATAAGATTATACTTGATCCCACAGTCAAACAGTTTGTACAATTTTGTGAGGCTCTGTATTATTTCATAAAACGTATTATGTACCTCATAAAAATAAAATCAATCAATTAAATAAGAAATAAGAAAGCCTTCTTAAACTTTTTAATATTCTATCAGTATGTAGGTATATGTCAGGGTTTTTAAATTTAAATACGTAAGTGGGTTACACAAATTCAGCGATTGAAATAGTCGGGTACTAATTAACATACAGACATACATACACCATACATACACTCACGCCTTTCTCGCACGGGGGTAGGCAGAAACTATAGACTTGCTACGATTCTTGTATACATCTTTTTCTTCTTCCACATTCATACATCTTCTCATAAATATGGGCAATACGGGCGACTCTACCGACGCTGTGACTGATTCGCCTTAAAATTTATTAATTCCTTTCGTTAGTCGTCTTTCATTCATTCTTTCAACGTGTCCAAACCATCTCAGCATATTCTTTTCAATACGTGTCACTACATAAACTAATTAATATTAGTACGAGCTTTACTGAAAGATAAATTCCAAATTTCTTTCACTGAAATTTTACTCAATCTTTAGAAAAGTTTGGCATGCGATAATATCAAATAGAATTTTAAAATAAATGAGTGCTCTAGTTCTTGTTATGCAATTAAAAATATACATATCTATGTAACATTGCTATACTCATCAGCTAGATCCGGGATTTGAGTATTACAAATTGAAAAAATCTGAGTATACTCCCCTACGTAATGTTTACACGATTTCGTAGGAACACAAATATACGCTGCTCATCGATACCAATATTAATATATTGTGATATAATCCTCGAATCCCCGTAATACATCAACGGGAAGTAATCAGTCATCACTATTTATTTATAATGTCAATCTAACACCACACGGAATATTAATTAATCGCTTCCACGTTAAAGATGGAAATTTGTTGCTGTATTTTGGAAACTATGCGTGGCGATTACTGGAATGTACGACTAACATTTGGACGTCTTGAAGAGATAAATAAGTAACCTCGCTCAAGAACGGAAAATATAAAGTTATGCTCAGGTGGTAGAATGATATGTGGTTTGGTTTCGGAGAAAGACATACTCTAAGTCTTTTAATTTTTTTTTTTATTCATGATATGTTTACGCTTGATCGCCAGTTCGCCTGATGTTAAGCGACACTGCGATCTACGATGGAATGCGCGCTTCCCTAGAAGAAACCGATTCACTCGTGATTTAAAAGACACCCAGATTATATCTATCGGGGAAGACCCACTCGAGAAGCGCATTCCACATGTCAGCGGTACGCATGATAAAAGTGGACTTATCGTTTCGTTCGGTTCAGCATGAATATTTCCCTTTACAAACTTGACGATCAGCAAATGACGTTTCTTGATACTCACATTAAATACTAGGTGTGTCCCCCGGTTGAAGCCGGGGGACACACGATTTCGATTCACATTTCGATCTTTTTTTTACAAAAGCGGTCGAGAAATTTTCTAATTTCGACAACTAATTTTAAAATGTATATAATTTTCACCCGATTTTTTCAAAATTGTTTAGGAAAAGTTGTTTATTGAAATGACTTTATCAACTAGTCACCTTAATATAACCAGTAATAGTTAATAGATTAACTAATCTTATTGAAGCTAGCTGCGGAGACATGATTTTTTTGAAATCCTATTTATTTATATTTCCGAAATCGACAGTGTTTCGCTCTTTTTCGCTTCAAAGTGCTTTATTGCTACCTTTATACTCTTTAAAGTAGTAAATAATATACCAAACTTACACTCAACTTCAGCAATGAAGGTTCACGAACGTAGTTTAACTAAAAATGATGCGCTAGGATCACAGCAAGTGGAAATATGTATCTGCCTTCCCCAATGGGAGGCAGGCGTGAAAATATGTGCAACTTCAGCAATTTTAAATTCGATATATCAAACGGTGGCATTTCTAACGTCATGCTCGTATTTTCGATGGCCCTTTTTTAGCCGAATAGCGATGTTACTAAAGTGGAACTGGGTCGGACGTTTCTACCACATGACGGACGACTTAACTCTTCACAGAGTGAATGGAACAGGCTCGAATATAAAGTCGCATAAGAGTCCGGCGGACGGAATTTCTCTTACAAACTTATTTCGGTATTACGTTTTTGTGGGCAATTCAAGCTCCGCCGGACCCTTAAAGTATAAACCGTTTGAGAACTATTAATTTTACTCGTTGCTGTCTTTAAAGTATTTGGCAATAACACAATGCTGAAATAACACTACTTTTTACGGATTTATCGCCGACATTTCCGACGTTTCGGATCCTTTATCTCTCTTAGTGCTTCTCCGACTGGCAAAGGTTGGCAGTCAATTTAGCATATTCATTTCTATCTCTAGCGAGGCGAAACAGTTCGGCAGCACTCACCACCTCCGTCCACTCCCTGATGTTACGTAGCCATGAATTCTTCCTCCCACCGACACATCTTTTGCCTGCGATTTTTCCCATCATAATAAGTTGCAGCACCGATTCGGGTACCGTCGCCGTAGCGCGTGCAGGTAAGATTGACATTTGGGTCGGATATGCTGTTAGTTCCGTTCTCCCCTTACTCCCCCTTTCCTTTATAGCTCTATTAAATGTCTAATATCCACGTATCACAAACCAGTTGTTACTTTAAGACTTAGGTGTAGTCAACAGCACAGCATGGTATCCAAAACTGTCAAATTTCTTTTATCGATTTGTTGATGTTCTGCTGACTGTATTTAGAATGTGGAGCAGAAATTCGACATCACATGACATGGTATCTGTAGCTCAGTTGGCTAAAGCATCCGGTTACCGAAAAGATGTAGGTTAGAATTAGGTTAGGTTTGAATTCTGAATAAAGTAACATTTCTGATCTCTTTCTTTCTTCTGATCTTTAACTGATAATTTAATTAAAAGAACAAACCAAAACGTACAAAATTACTTTTTAAATGAATGTGAAATTTAAGTACACTAATTCAAGATAAATAATGGGCATCGGCTAACTTCGTGTTTCCGAAGATGACCGACACATCTAGATGTGTCGGTCATGTCGCCTTTCTAGATGTGCTCTTATCAAATAGCCCTTGTACCTGAGTTGCAAATATTACATAAAAAACACGATGTAGGGTTATATCAGCTCTGTATAGTTCTACAAAACGGTAGCGCACGTCCTTCTTGCTTTCAATGCTATCTGCAACTGACTTTTCCTATTTATTACTATACCTACTCTTTGAACTGACTCATTAGTGACACCAACTAATTTGCGTTTCTTAGAAATGACGTTGACATTTATTTCATTGCAATAAAGTTGGAATTGTAAATGATTTTAGGGCCAAACTCCTTTTTGTTAATTGTCTTTGTTATGTTAGACGATTGTTTCCGATGTTTTCCGATACCTATTACTTATCTTGAAATACTGTACTTCTTATCGCCAAAATATTATATTCGCGGCCAATATACTGCGTCATGGGACAAGCTTCTCTTGATAGATCGCCTCTACTTGATTTATTGTTTTTCTTCATAGCCAGTGACATTCAATCAATATTAAATGGCGGACCACGCCACATTGGACCCCGTTCAGCGACATGTTAATATCTAATATCTTATAATGACTTCTAATATCAATAAAAGTTGAATATTTAAATTCTATTGTACCGCGTCTTTTTATTATTTTGAAATTTAAATTGGCTGTTTAAAGACTCCTAAACTTTTAGCGCCAAGGTCGGCTACAAAAAAGCCGGCCAAAAAAACTGCATAACTTATGAATTTCTTATTTGTCGGCTAGACCCGACTATAAGTCTAAACTTAAATAGACAAATCTTAGGAAAGGCTCAGCTTATGCGTCACATGCCGCGGGTTCTATTCCTGCACTAAACAACACAAAACGGTTGTTTTTTTGGTTGTTTGTTTGTAAGTAGGCGGGTTTGGCTGTTTGCATAATGATGACGGACATAAGTTCTTAAATGTGTTTGTAAACGCAACCACTTTTTTATAATGCGTACTGCTGAAATATGGAATGCACTTCCCGAGTGGGTCTTCCCTGATAGATATAATCTGGGTGTCTTTAAATCACGAGTGAATCGGTTTCTTCTAGGCAAGCGCGCTCCATCGTAGATCGCAGTATCGCTTAATATCAGGCAACTGACAGTCAAGCGTAAGCCTATCACGAATAAAAAAAAAACTTTATACTAGAAAATCATAATAAGGAGCAAAGTGTTTAAAAAAATATAGCTACACACATATTTCAAAATAATTACTACTTCAGAATCAGTTTAATAAGTTTTCTGTGCCTTAGGAATGGACATCCATCGTTCAGCCATGGAGGGCCGCAGTCAGATTATCTCCATGTGCATGCTAAACCACACTACCAACAATGCTCCGACGCAAACGGAATTCTACCATCGGCCTGGTAAATATATTCCTTCTTCATATTACACTTTTTTTAAACGTTGCCCCACACTGGTATATTCTCCTCTCATGGTTGCATTTATAAACACAAATCTCACATATGTTTGTCATATAAACTCCTTCTCTTCAAGTCCTCTTTCGAAGTCCAGGCATTATTAGTACTGAATTACAGTCACTATTAAATATACCTATTGGAACGAACAGACTATTTAGGTATATAATTATCGACACTATAGAAATTACACTTTATCTAAATGGTATAAAATACTTGTCAGAATGACAGCGCTATGTACGGTGTTCATTCTAAAACATCCTTTGTGTCATTGAGATACACATTAATTTCCTAAATAGGTAAATGGCCTTCTAAAGACAGTGTCGCTTTGTAAGGTTGCAATGTTGCGACAATACGATCCACAGTAGCTCAGCTATACTTTTTTCAGCACGGCAATAATACCTACTTGTTTTTAGTTCTCTGTAAGATTATATAGAATTAAGGTGACGAAATTTAGATGATGTAGTGACACGTATTGAAAAGAATATGTTGAAATGGTTTGGACATGTTCAAAGAATGAATGAAAAACGCTTAACGTAAGGAATTTATAAAGCGAATATAAGCGGCAGCGTCGGTATAGGTCGCCCTAGGGCACACACACCGATCTTATCAGCGAAATCCTTCAAAGAGGTCAGGTGTGTAGCACTCGCAACCGGGTCGTATGTATGACTGTGGAAGAAGCAAAAGAATTGTGCAAGAATCGTAGCAAGTAGCGGTCTATAGGCAGTTTCTGCCTACTCCAGTGGGAGAAAGGCGTCAGTGTATATAGAATTTAGGTAGGGTACTTGTATATTTTTGATGCTGAAATAAATTATTCTTCTTTCTTGTTCCTCTGCATTGATCAGCCTAGCCTGGCGGCACACATTTAAGTAAAGCGTAGCTTATCGTATGGCACAATCACCGCGTCAGCAACAAAAACTGTTGCTTTTAAGACACAAATTCTTCGGATAACCGTCAATTTTCTCTTCAAAGCAATGAGAAATAAGCGTAACATGAGCGTAAGCGTGTGTTACTTCCCATACAACGCCATGCTTCCATGCCATTACACGCAATTGTAAAGGGCTTTTTGAATAAATGCCGTGAAAAATCACCGAACACCCCTTGTAAAGTGTAGGAGCGGAAAACGGCACCATAACAGAACCGCGTACATTACCTCTATTTACCAGCTTTTTTTCACGATTACTTAAGGCATTTTTGTGTCAGCGGTACTTAGCATTGGTTTTTAATACACTGCGTCGTGCGTCTTTGTTTCCTAATTTTTTACAACATATAGATACCATCATGCCAGTATTCCCAAACGGGTAACGCAAAGGTACTGATGTACCTTTTCTTATTACGTATTATAAACGTGAAAGCTTGTGAGGATGTACTACTACTGTACTACTTTTTATCCACGCCGCTCGGATCCAATTTTGAAGTCCGCGCAGACAAAATCCCGGGCATAAGCTAGTTTACAATAAAACCTATAGAGAATAATTGTGCATGTCTTTGTCATTTCAAACTTCACTGATCATTCATGACAAACTTACTAGCAATGTGAGTCGCACATTACTAGTATTCTTGTTAACCCCTCGTGCTAAGCAAAGTGCTTGTGTTACGAGTGGGTTCACGTCGGTAGTGCAATGGGTGGGTTTCGAACCGGCAAAAACATGATCGCCAGTCCAACGCCCTAGCCATTAGGCTACCGCCGCTTCAAATTATTTAACTTATCCTTCCCGTGCCCAATAGTTGCGGCTATTGAGTTCGTGACATTCGCCATGACCATGAAAGGCTGGGGTTCAGTTGGTACACACACCGGATTCCATCAAGAGGCCTTGCCTGGTTTACTTCTTAAAGACGGAACTCACTATTCTCTTCTCTTAACTCAATTGTTTTTATTGATTATATCGGTAAACGAGCAGGCGAGCCACCTGATGGTAAGTAGTCATCTCCGTCCATGGACACTTGCAACACCAGAGGAGTTGCGGATGCGTTCCCGAGCTTTAAGAGACAGACTGCAGACAGCCAGAGTCGCAGCAACCGAGGGGGAACTGGCTCTGACGCGCAAGTCGAAACATATCAAGGTGCTTTACGACAGGCTCCGACGTAAGGGTGGTCGCCAGCTGGTCAAACCCCAAGAGGGCCTGCTACCGTACAAGTCAGATCTCGGCTCTTATGAGATGCCTATCTGAATAGCAATGAGGAAATGTATTCTCTCCCGACAACACCTATGTTAATCTCTTTCTTCCATACCCTACATCTCTTTCACTGTCATCTTAGTCACTAACATTTTTCTATTTTCTCTCCCTAGCACCACCACTACTTTACAAGTGTGCTTCGGTGATGACGTCATACTGCGGTCTTACTGAGTCAGTTCAAGTGCCAGCGTCGTTATCAAATGTCGACGTTTGGGAAAGGAATGGTCAGTATCTATTCTATAGGTAATATTTTCTACCCGTATCCTTCTAAAAGAACGTTGACCCAAACAATGATTATCTACCGTATCGTACTTAGGTATGTTAGTTAACAAACACAAATTCTCACATTTTTTCTCATTATTCGTATCTAGCTGTTGCTCGCAGTTTCACTCACGTCCCAAAAAGATTAACATACTATAAGTCCGATTCTAGATGGCGTATCAAGATGAAACATGCACCAGATTTTGAGTTAGACCTCTAGCAATACATCGGTGAAAACTGCATTCAAATCCATGCAGTGGTTTTTACATGATGCGCGTAAAAACATACAGCCAGACGGACAAAAATTCAGACAGCTCAGAGCTTGGATTTGTGCCCGTTTAATGGCAATTACCTCATCTCCTATTACAAGGGACTAAAATATATCACCACCGCGCCGCCGCACGGAACTGTTGCCGCTGCCTAAGTCCAGGGCCTTAAGACCCCTTTTTTATTGGATCTGAATCGTCATGCAATAATTCAGAAATATTGATTGACACTTTTGTTTACCTTCTGTCTTACTTTGTGCCATTTAGTCCCCGAGGGAAGGGGACTTCTAACTACTTGAGCAGCGTAGGCATCTCTACAACGTACATAAAGTATTTAGGTATTCATTTAGGCATGTAACTAGACCTAAGTTTCAATATAACGGAATAGGTATTCATGAATAAAATATTTTTTCTGTTTCTTAGATAAAAAAGCTTATACTAATATTCCTCTTTATGCACACTAAGAAAAATATTTATCTAACAAAACTTGACATTAAGGCGGATCGTTTCGCTTTGCCCGCCAAATTCAAATTTCGAGTGGTTTTTCGCAGTTTGTAAGTCTATAACAAGTTCTAGATTCATGGTAGTTGTAATTGCGACATCAACTATACAGCATTCACAATTGAGAACTAAAACCATTGCTTAAAAATCATTATTGGAGCTAAAAGTAGTGTAAAATGTCAATTTTGACCAATTACACAGATTGCGCTAAGTTTCTGGCTAGATAAGGATTTTTAAGTAAAGGTTTTAGTTCTCAGTTGTGAATGTTGTACAGTTAATGTCGCAATTACAACTGCCATGAATCTAGAACTTGTTATAGACCTACAAACTGCAAAAAATCACTTGAAATTTGAACGAAACGATCCGCCTTAATAACATTTAACCGTCGATTCCAGAAACTACAGATTCTTAAAGAATTTCACTGTTGACTGAAATTATCTATCAACGCATAAGATATATCTGAAATCTGTTGGAATATCGGGACATTTCTTCCAATCGACAAAAAATACATTTAATCCCAATTCCGATTGAACCCATATTTGAACAATGTCACCAAAATATCTGCCTAATAAGGCCTCTCGAATGAGATATGTCTGAAATCTGTTGGGAGGGTGGGGACGTATCTTTTAGGCGATATAAAAAAAAATACTTATAAATCAAATTCCAGTTGAACCCCACACATTTGAACAATGCCGCCATAATATAAAAATATTTGCCTAAAAAGACCTTTCGAATGGTATACGTACTCGTATGAAATCTGTTGGAGAGTGAGGACGTTTCTTCCCATTGTCCAAACGCAACTTTCATTAATGAACATTTTTTTGGAAAACTTCCTAATAATCACAAAAAGATAGTAAAAAGGTGGCATCGTATGACATTGAACTAACTGTAAAGTCATGTCGGTTGAGAAGCAAAGAAACTTGCTTTTCAATTTAATGTCATTGACGTCACCTTAAAAGACGTAAATTCAGAATGTTAAGGCTAATTTAGATCTGCCGGGTGGGACTCGCGATGGTCATGGCGTCTGGTGTATCTAACCAGAAGACGCAGGTTCGAATCCTGTCCGCGGACAAATTTTTCCTTCAGTAATAAATCTTCCTAATAGTTTGAGGATCATAATTATTTTAAAACATTTTCCAGAAAAACATCCATGTGCTTGCGCAATGCTGAGCTGCAATATCGAAACGAATACAGATTATGGATCATTACCAAGTAAGAATTATTATCGTTGAATAGTTCTTTTTACTAACAAACCATAACATTCGTTCGTACTTCGTACCTACCTTTGTTACTATTGAAATACTCATACAAGCAGGTAGGTATTAGCTCTATTAATCTAAGATAACCTCTTACTCAGGGTATCAAATGTCGTGGACCGAGTATATGTCTACTTTTTTATGGATAAGTATAAATAGCTAGTAAGTTATCTGCTACATTTGAGGTCCTGGATTCTTTCCCAGGTCAAACAAAGTGTTTTTGGGTATTTTCTATGAAATTCTCAATGGCAAATTTTCAAAATGTTGCAATACTAATAATTACCTATCTCGTAAAGTCAAATAAATACAAAAATATATTAGTTGGAAAAAAAATTATGCTTATATTATACGTCGTCGTTTCTTTTGGACAGATCTGCAGCTGCCTGTCCAAAGTTCCGTACGTACTCGGAAGACCAAAGACGTCAAGAGCTCCAGCGCCCCGCTGTCTCTGAGCTCTAAGGCTCGACTTCACAACAGTATCTGCCTATTTAACTATAATTACCTAGGTCTACCTATACATTTTTCTTCTTCAAAAATTTTAGTGATCTGAATTCTCCGTCTTCTTACTGTGACGTCATTATCTTGACAAACACAGCGTTATTTTTCAATGACTGGCCAAATTTACAAAGGCTGTTGAGAATCGATAACATTTTCGATCTATGAAATAAAATAGTTTTTTTTTTTTTCACAAAATGTATTCCTGTCCGCCTCCAAATTACAGAACGCATGGATATTATTACCACTACACAATTCAGTTCAATAACCTTTAAAGCAAACATTAATACCTACATAAGTTTGAGATCACACGCACACGACCATAAATCCGCAATATTTATGACTTTCGTTTTTTTTTTCAGATATTTTCAAATGAATGTTTTAATTGTAATTGTAATTTTAAAATTTGGCTTGTCTATGAAATTTAACTCTGTATAGAAGCGTCATCTAAACTGGTTGATTATATCGGTGACCGTCAGACTCATCATCGGAATTATCTCCTCCCAATAACGCGGTAAAACGCTAGGAACAGCTGTAATGCTAGGGTTCCACTTTCAGGTCGAGCAAAATGTTATTGGGTTTTTCTATGAAACTCTCAGCAGCTCGGAGTTAGGATTTATGCCCGATTAATAGCAATAGGCTCACCCCCTATTACTTGGAACCCAAACATACTAGCAAACTGTGATTGTTGTAGATTAGTGCACTTCTGCCTAACTCTTCAGGGAATACAGGCGTGACGCTATAGTATAAACTATTTTTTCCACAGATCTCATCTCTCTATCTCGACTGATTGGTAAAAAGAGAGCAAGTTCTACCATCGAACCGCCCATCACTACCCCAATATATGCTAATGATAATATGACCGCTGATAAGTGGATAAGGAAATGCTCATCCGTTGAGAAAAGTTCGTATTTTGCCGTCAAGATATATTTTTAGTGTATTTGCTCTCAAGTTAAAAATTAGTAGGTATATGAATGCTGAACATTCTAAGAGAAGGAGCTTCTCCTATTACTATTGACGGGATACAAATTCAAACTTCGATTATATTTGTCAAGTCAATCCTAAAACATGGGTGGCCCCATGTAAAGACTTACTTCTCGAAGTTGTAAAGGAATACGTCTATCTGGGAAAACCATCCAGTTAAGTAGGTCCAACTTCGAGAAACTCGGCTGGGCAGCATTCGGGAAACTTCGCAACGTCTTTTCGTCGACAATACCGCAGTGCCTTAAGACAAAAGTCTTTAATCAGTGTGTGTCACCAGTGATGACTTATGGCACAGAAACGTGTTCACTCACTATGGGTCTTATAAGAAAGCTCAAGGTCACTCAGCGAGCTATGGAGCGAGTTGTGCTTGGCATTTCTTTACGTGATCGAAAGAAATGAGGAGATCCGTAGAAGAAACAAAGTTGCCGACATAGCTCAAAGGATTAGCAAACTTAAGTGGCAATGGGCGTGCCACATAGCTCGTAGAAGACAACCTGGACCTGGTAAAGGTCTACTGGACCTGGTAAAGGTTCCTGGGAGTCATTGGATGCAAGCGCCATATAACCGGTCCCTGTGGAAGTCTTTGGGAGAGGCCTTTGTTCAGCAGTGGACTTAGGCTGATATGATGATGATGAAAAGACTTACTACCGAAATGTAGGTGCACACTATACTCCTTTGCTTAGCCTTCGGGAAATACAGGTAGGAAGTTATAGTACATAGTACGTGAAAATAAATAGTTGTGTAAGTACGTCATATTCATGTATCATTATTTTATAGATTACGAATCGCTAATGGAACTCGAGGCTTCTGACCACGCAAATAAAAAAGGAGACCCTCTCACAGGTTCGTCATAAAAATATAAATATTTCATGATTTATAAAACTCTTCGAATTACCTTACGAATTTTATCACGATAATATTGATATTTTTTTTAAATCCCGATGCTTCAGATCCCGTACAGCGAACTACCCGTACCTACCTATGGATACCGTAAAGCGTCCGAAACATATGGATTAAAAAATATGAATAGAATAACGCGATAAAATCTACAAAAATAAGTTTTTCAATAAATCTCTCTACCTTTAGGACCGCCAGCGCTGTCATTATCGAAGGACAGTCTTGCAGACGTATTGCCCATAAAGAAATCGAAAGATTTCTTTGGTATCAAGAAACAAAATACCCAACAAAATATAAATCCGCTAATGGTTGACGAAGTAACATCAGGTATATTTGAAACTATTGGTGTAGCAGCAATTTATTTAATGGAACTAAAAATCAAAGACGATTTTCCGATTTTAGATGACAATGTAACCAAAGATGTGAAAGAATCTATCCTTCAAGCTTGCCCTGAGATTTGCGAAACAGGTATATTATTAATGCCATACTCTAAACCTGTTTTTCTTTTGGTACATAAAGTCATTCTACTCAATTTCTCCTTTAGAACCACGATGTCTGAACAGGGGGTCCAAATTAAGTATCATAGTAAAGTTGGACAGTAATTATAAAAATAAATATATGATATCTATAAGCTTATCAAAATCGAGGTGTGAGAAATAGGTAGGATATTTTTGCATGTTCTTTGGATATAAGGCGTGCTGCACACTTGTTCGGGTCGGCATTAATCCGTCGTCCTACTAATATTATAAACGTGAAAGTTTGTGAGGATGTATGGATGTTAGTTACTCGATCACGTCAGAACGGCTAAACGGACTTGGTACAGAGATAGATTATAATCTGGAATACCACATAAGCTAGTTTTTATCCATGTGGATCCAATTCTGAAGTCTTTATCCAGGTTGGATCAAATTCCGTAGTCCGCGCAGACGAAGTGGCGCAATAGCTTGTCTAATATAAATCTAGTAATTGCTTTGGATTGGTTTTCTTGTTCAAGAAATCCTGCCTAACCAAATGTGCCGATCCGGAAAAGAGTGTAGTAAGCCTAAATCTCTTTATAGCTTAGTATTGTAATCGATTTTATAATGGTCTAGGAACGGAATCCCTGCTGCAGATGTACCAACAGAGGTCTGCATGTGTGTTGACCACTCAGTGTGTCCTACCATCGCCCTCACCATGTAACGTGAATACGGAAAACCCAGCCGGTAAACATTTTAAAATCTAGACCAGAAGTTTCCTATAAGAAGAAATTTATTGCGCTCTACACAAACAAATAAAATTTTGTAGCTACCTACGAATGTCCATGATTTTAGTTTGCAAAGATTTGTCTTAAAGATTGAGGTAAAATTACCCAACTTTTTTTATAAAATAAACAGATATACTTACTAATCCTTACTGCCTTACTAATATTATAAACGTGAAAGTTTGTGAGTATGGATGTATGGATGTTTGTTACTCTTTCACGCCAACACGGCTGAACGGATCTGAATGAAATTTAGCACAGAGATAGACTATAGTCTCCCAGTCGGACCCAATTCCGAAGTCCACGCAAACAAAGTCGCGAGCAGAAGCTAGTATTAAATAATGTTACTATCTAACTAACAACACATCATTACTATTAAACAATTTGTGACGAACGATATAATTAAAACAGACTCACGAGACAAAGCAAACTAGATGAAAAAACTAAAAGCTAAATTAATTAGGCATGCTAGGAGCCCAAAAAATCTTTATAGGAATACTTTTTAAAAGTATTTTGGTTTTACGAAATATAATTATGTTACCGTCTCGCATAGCTTGCACATGCTTGATGGTACGCCCAATAGTAATAGCCACAATATGTACTATAATTATTAAATATCTAATGAGGTAGGGGGACATGTAACAATGAAAAGAAATATTAATTACTAAGTACCCCAAACAACAATTTAAATTATATTATAAGAAACTTTTACGCGTTAACTTAACAGACAGAAAGTTCTTCAGAACAGTTCTTCTCCAGGGAAAACACTAGGAGGCGGTGAAGGGCGAGAGTTATGGGGGCTATGTATAATGTAAAATGACGTTCAAAAAGTACTAACTACCTAGTAGTTTATCTTGAATAAATTATTTTGACTTTGACTCCTGTTAAGTTGGTCCTATCCTAGGCTAACACATTACTTAACATTTGGGCTTAACACTTGCATTTAGGGCACAATACGAAACCTTAAGGGTCCGGTGGAGCTTGAATTGCCCACAAAAACGCAATACCGAAAGAAATCGTTATTATTTGGATTCGGATACCGGTAATCTAGGTTCCTTCTCTACCATTTCGTCCAAAATACTTCACTGGAAATAAATGCAAGCGAATGCAATTTTTCGTAACTTTATTAAGTTTTGAACGATTTTCCGGACTCTTATTTCCAATGAAATAGTAGTAGACGAAATAGCATTGTAGGAACGTAGATTAACTGTATCCAAATCATAATAATAACATAATTTGATAGAATATTGTCTGGATTACGATTTATTTCGGTATTACGTTTTTGTGGGCAATCCAAATAGCTCCGCCGGACCCATAAGCTATGTTCCTACAGTACTATTTCGTCTGAGTATTTGAAGAACTGACACTTATGTATATTCGTAAAATTGTGGCCGTGGCTTTGATTCCAGAATGTGTATTTGTGTATGGAGAACCTCGGTGTATGGTACACCTGAGCAGTGCGGATGCCGCCATCCAGATTGATCCTACTGATGATGTGGGTAAGTGAGCAAACTCTGCTCCGACGAGGGTAGACAGTGGACTAGTGTTTGCTAAAAATTGTTATTTTGGCTTCTGTTACTTTAATAAAGACCCCCATATTAGTGTTTCTTTAATATCTGTAATGTACAGACATCGGCCTGTTACAATTTGATTATAGGTAGGTATAGATAATTCCTATGTTGAAAAAACTATTTATATCGACTCAGAAAGTTCTGAGAGTTATAAAATTGCGTTTAAAATGTTTAGTAGGGATAGAGAGGGATGCTCTGTTTTTTTCCACTTAAATAAATGTCTGTCTGTATAAAATTTGTATGATGGCGCTCACACGTTTTGACGTCACAACGTGTAGTAAGCAAGCTCGCTATCTACCATAACATTGAAGTGCTTATAACTTCCTTATTTGGACTCAATTTTAGTTTTGTTATTTGGCTCTATTTGCGGTCAACTTTTTTAAGAAACCATAAAAAATATCAGGCACCTAGTCTGTTGGACACTTCCAATAGGCTAGAGTGCTCTACCTATTCTGAAATCCAGCCGATTACTTTCGCTATTATTTATCAGTCTTTCAAAAACGACGAAAAATTGGGATGTACCCATATATTTTGTGAAGTTATTTGACTCTTCGATACACCTAACCTTCCTGTAACCATTTTGTCGCTCAAAGTAAAAGAAGAAAACAACTCGTAGAAAGATTCAACTCGACAAGACGCACAAAGAGTAGCGGAATATTTTCTCACAGAACTAAAACTTACATAAATAAAAGAATAAATCACTCAATCGAGTCAATTTGCTAATGTACCGAGCACAGCACTGTCTCATACAAATATAACATAATTACATTTCAGAAGCGAACTCGAAGAAACAGCCATGTGTAAATCATTCCGTTGGTATCCTGACGTCGTTCTCCACAATTCCAGATGTGAACAGTCAGCGAAAACCTAGCACGTTGATTAGGGAAGTTCTCTCGCCGAAAGGTAAAAACAACTCCGTTACTTCTGCTATTTGCATAACACACCGGCTTTCGCGATGTTATCTATTATTGTCTTGGGAGAATAGGGATACCTATTTCGTCGTCTAGAAAAAAAAAGTATCCCCGTTTTATAACTTGTGTGAGCCTGGTACCGTGAAATGGAATGGTAAGAAAAAACTGAATGTAAAATATTGCTTGTGTCTTTACGATTGAGATTAGTATGATCAATATTCAGCATAAACGTAGTAAGTACCTACCTATCTACCAACGTCATACCAAAGTAAAATCTTGAAAAAAAAAAAAACAAAAGGATATTAATAATATATGATAAAAAGTTAAATCTTTTAGATTTTGCATTAAGTAGATACCTATGTGCAATTTGTTACTTAGAGGTGAAAAAAAAAACTAACAGACGGATAGAGTGGGTACTTACTGTATTCTGGTCTTTGGAACACCTATTTCGAAATCTGGAGCTGGAGAACTACCTACACTTATACTGGTTTCTAACACTTACGCGAATATTAGACATTGAAATAAAACTAATTTTACGTTCTGCGTGAATCGGATCGCCAATAAATAACAAAAATGTAAGGTTAGTAATTGCAACATTAAGACGTCCAGCAACTTAATCTACCCGTGACCACGGATGCTGTAAAGGATCCGAAACGTCGAGAATTAAATAATATCAATACAACGCGATATAATCCGTAAAAAGTAGTTTTATTTCTATACCTACCTACACCTATAATAAGTCACTTGATAGATCACTGATTATTTGCACCACGACAATTCACACACATCACACATTAGTTTTAACAATTACACACCAAGGATCAATTATTATTATCAGACACAATATTATAACAATCGTTACAAACGTCACAGGGTCACAATTTCCGAGAAAAGTGCGGGCCACCGAACACGCACCGTTTCGTATTGCACTATTTTGTAACCGATTCGCATGATGAGTTTTAAAACTACCCGACTATTTTTACATTCTAAATGAACATACAATTTGAGTGAACTGGTTAGTGATGTGCTCAAGGATTGATTGGTATCTACTTACAATATTTGATAGGGATTGACACATTAAAATATGTTCAGCATTGATTTTAGAGATTGAATTTGATTCTTTTTTATATACCTTTATAAATGTTCACCATTATAAATAGATGAAAAGTTTGACGGCTCGTTTGGCGCTGTAATTGACAAACGATCGGCTTTTGCGCTACGGGTTGCGGTTAATATGTTTGAACTGCAGATAGTTGTTCTGGGTCTAGGTCTAGGTATGTTTGTGAAAGCACCCACGATACAGGGGAAATTCCTAGTAAGGGGCAACAATTAAAAAAAAGAAAATTCTTAAGAGTCCGGCGGACCGAATTTTTCATTCAAACGTAATACCAAAATAAATCGTAATTTTAACACATTTTAATCAAATTCTTATTCGGATTCAGATAATGTTAATTTAGGTTCCTACACTACCATTTCGATGGATATAAATGTAAGCGAATGTAATTTTTGATAACTTTGCCAAGTTTGGAACTATTTTCGGGTCGTTTATTTCCAATGAAGTAGACAAAATGGTGTTGTAAGAGAACCTAGACTAACGGTATCCGAATCCGAATAATAACACAATTTGATAAAATATTGTTTGGATTACGAATTATTTTGATATTACGTTTTTGTGGGCAATTCAAGCTCCGCCGGAACCTTAAATTAAAAATACTAATTCGTGCGATTCGAAATGACTCGTATCTCTGTAATCATATGGCTCCATGGAGTATTAGATAGATACCTACCTATCTATATTTATATTCTATAGTTCAACTTACCCTCGTGCCAAGGCGTGGTGTAATAGAATAAGGAAACAGGATTTGCGGCACAATGTCTGCTCCAAAACAGTATGTTATTTGCTCTTTATCATCGTGAAACTACCCCGAGATACGCCCTCTCATATTATGCCTTGATTTATTAAGCTTTGGGAAGAAACCTACAGCATTGGCAAGGAATCAACGGCTTCTATTGTGCTCACAAATAAAGGAATGCAAATATTTCGTAAAAACATGATGATTCAGTACATAGGTACTAGTAACACCTACTGTCATGTTTTAGGTTAGGTACGTTAGTGGTTTTATATAATATTAGCGGGCCCGGCAAACGTTGTCTTGCCTTGTATCTTCCTGCCCTTGTCCCTAATTTATTTGTGCTCGGCGCAGCATGTCCTTTTCTTCCATTCACCCCTATCAACCGTCACCTCAATCATTCACTTCCTTTCCCAAAGTATTTAAGTCGATGTACCTACTTAAGTAAAAAAAATCGTTGAACCCGATTGCGGTGTCACCTATCGGCTCAAATTGTAAATTAATCTAAACCATCCAGGGACTCATTTAAACATACTTACACGAAAAAAATAATCAACCTTACTCTATGCTTACCCATTAAGAAAAGAAAATTAGACAAGTAGGTAATCCCACATAGGTAACTACTTCCGTCCACGTACAAAATGTATAAAGCTATTTCAATGTAGATAGGTGGGTGAAAATCCGACCAGTGTGGAACCATCTTATGTATGTACACAGCAGTGCGTGCGTGACTATAACCTGCTACCATTTTGCCGGATGTCGCTAAATGCACCGCCTACGCCGAAAGCGCTTGTCTGAGTTGACCCTGACCCTGAAAACATACACCAGTACACACAACATAGTTACAATAGACATAGGTATTTCCAAGCGCTGTATTTCTCATCTAAATAGTCATTTTGACATTGAAATTTTACGGAAAATTTTTTGAAATTTTATTTTTTTTCATCGCGATATATTGATATTATTTAATTCCCGACATTATCTTTCGTTTTTCCATTATAGATTCTGTTAAATCTAAATCCAAACCCAAAACTGCAAAACCAAAGGACAGGGCATGGTGAACTCATTCTGCGTGAATCGGATCGCTAATAAATTAACAAAAATGTAGCTGCCAGTAATTTTACAACACCTCAGTCTACCCGTGACCATGGATGTTGTAAAGGGTCTGAAATGTTGGAAGTTAAATAACATCAATACAATGCGTAAAATCCGTAAATTTCAATGTCTAATATTCGCTTAGGTATGTGTCAGAAACCAGCAGTCATTTTGAATCAGAATCCAGTACCTACCTACTATTTTTATAGACCTACAATTTTTGTACACCTTATGCGCGTATCTGGAGTCGGAGAGGGCGAGGAGTAATTCCCACTCAGGAACCTCCATTACAATGTTGAAGATAGTGTTGCTGAAGTTGACTACTTATGAACTCTTATTACGTGACATGTTCAGCTGATGGCTGCCTATATGGACCAATGTTGGACCTACTCGTACAATTTACGTAACGACGATGACGTACCATTGTACCTATATAATCATTGTTTTAGTTTACAAAGCGCTGTATGAGACGACTAAGCTGGTGGTCAGCGAGGATACCAAGCAACCTCCAGTCAAAGACACTACTGCTTCGATTACCACTAGCACCAAGGTTGACGCAGGTCAGTTATTTTTGTCTTCTCACAACTAACTCCATTTACTAGCCTTCGATAAACTAACGGCAAACTATGGACGGTTAATTTGTTACGTACCTACTTAGTTATAAAATAAATAAAATAAAATAAAAAGCCTTTTATTTCTTGCATAGAGATACAACTTAATAAGAGTAAGAAAAGAATTAAACGTTGTTGGAAAAAAAAAAATAAAAAATGAAAAAAAGTTAATACATACTAGTTTTTTTGCAATCTATAACTTATTTTTTTTTTTTTTAACACATATGTTGTATGCAAGAACCCCTCCTCAGATGAGGGTGAAGGCCTCCTCTAAAGAAGTCCAATTGTCTCTGTCTTGAGCTGTTTGTGGCCAGCAAGGGCCAGCGAGTTTTACTATTTCGTCTTCCCATCTCGTATAAGGTCTGACCTGCTGCTGAACCTACTTAGTTATATTATATTAAATGACAGCAAGCTAACTACCTATATGTACCTACATTTATTAATAATCGATACACATACTATTTTCCTTTGTATTCATCATCCTGTAACATCGAATTAAATGCTTACCTACATCGAAACAAAGATGGGCATATAACGTTGTTTGTTACAATAAATGTAGTAAGGAGGTTCCTTTAGGTAAATATATGTGTCTTGGCATGTGATACTTAGGATTTTTGCCAGTTCGCCGGCAATATATTGGTCCTAGGAACTTTGGGCGAGAAATTGCGTTATAATTTTCTGGTTCTATTGTATTGCTCTGGGGAGGGGGCTAAAACGGCTATTTTAGATGAATCACAATAAGTATATGATTTACGGACACAAGGCTACACAACATGCCCATAAGGTTCCAGTAAAAGCTGACGGACGCGGATCTCGGAGGCGGCAAACCGGGGCACTTGCCTCGGGCGGCAGTTTTAGGGAGCGCCAAAATTGAGATTTTTTAAATAATTATCTCCAAAGGCTGCAGTAACGGCGCGTCTTATAAACCTCCTTGTCTTGTTTCCACACGTGATATTTTGTGACAGGGAAAAGAAGACAAAACATATTATAGCTATATAGAGTAAACTAGTAAATAACAATTGGGATAGTACCTATTTGCCGTTGTGTAACTGCCCCTAAATTATATTGTGATTCACCAAGTGACGATTTTAGCGCCCCTAGGAAAATGAGTGGGTTTCTAATGCAACCAAAATAACTATTCCGAGCTTAAACAGATGTTTACCTGAATAACTAGGTAATTCCCCTGTTTGTGCGAGTTTATCTACATATAGATCGCATGGCGGCGCCCTGAATATGTAATGTTCATTCATAATTATTTGTATAGAGAGACGTCTCCTGTTGTAAGTTATATTCCATAGGCTTTACAATATGCTTCATTGTGAATATAATCAGGAATATAATATGAATATGGTTAAATTGCATTATGGTTTCGGGAGTAGAATTCAAATTGTGTAAACTAGCTTTTCGCCCGCGGTTTCACCAGCGTTGCCCCATTCCTGAGGGTCGTAGCGTGATGTCTAATAGCTTGAAACCTTCGTCATAAATCACTCTGTTTTTATAGTTTTATTAGTGAAAACCGCATGCAAATCGGTGTAGTAGTTTTTCAGTTTATCGCAAACAAACAGAGAGACGCGGCGAGGGACGTTATCATAATATGTAGGTACGTAAGGTTTAACCCGTGCATGTCGTTTACTTCAAATAAAAAGGGTTATTGACTGTATTACCTGTTATTATTATTTTATTGTGTGTAGGTATGTCACGCAACATCTTCGTCGAATATAAACCTATTTTTCTTTTTCACGCCTAAGCCGCTGAACCGATTTTGCTATATCAAGAGACAGATTCGGATTATACCTTGGAAAAAGACATAGGCTACCTTTTGTCTCAACAATCCCTTGGTATGCGAGTGTAAACGCGGGCCAAACATATTTAGATACCCCCTAAGTAAATAGTCGTATATAAATTTCATTGGTGTCTGACTATTGGTTCTGAAGATACCCCAATTTGTGTTATACTGGTTAATCTTTTCTTCCTATTACTGTCATTGTTGTTTACTAAAAATCTTTAGATAAATTTTCTTTTTATTCCGTCTAGAGGTGGAAGCAGCAAAGTTCCACATACCAGACGTAAGGTCAGCAGGCGTAGTGACGTCAGTGGGTCCCGGCTTTGGGTACCCACCGCGATGCTACTGTAAAGACAGAGGAACTCATGCGCGGAACAGTTAGTACCTTTTGGATTCTTATCCTACTTTTCCCACCTATTGAGTTCGGTATAACCAAATGCGGCTGAATATCAGTATTTTAACGAAAGATATTAATCAAACCTCCCTTCGTAACCAAATACAGGTAGTAGGAGAAGGTAACTTGGGTGACTTCACAAATTTTTAGCTAGAAATATAAGTAGGTATGTAAGTAAATAGCTACACCGAATCCCTCGACAAAATCCTCCAAAAAGGTACCTACTTACTCTCCATCACTCTATAATCTTTACTCTTCTGTTAAAAAAATGAGAATCAGAGAAAAAGAGAGAGAGAAAAAAAAATGGAGTTCATTCGCCGTTAGTAAAGTCGGGTCAATTTCAATACCGTATGACCAAATATATCGCGCAATGCCACAAAAAGTGCCAGTGTGACGTGTCTTTTCTTTTTTTACGAGGGAAACCTTAAGACAGACGTAAAGCCCAGTTCTATCAAGAGCCGCTATTAAACTACAAAGACCAAACAACCATGAGATCTTATTCAATAGTTGAGATACTTCCTAAATCAGTATCAGGAATTCATATATAGGTAAATGTGTTCTAGAGTGCGCACTGTACCACGTGACGAAAGCCGATATGGGCCAGACTACCTCGCACTTCACCCATGCGAAGTTGCTTCAAATGCCGGAACAAAAAGAAGGTACGTTTTGTAAGGCCTTATTTTTTTTATTATTCGTGATAGGCTTACGCTTGACCGCCAGTTTCTCTGATAGATATTAAGCGACACTGCGATCTACGATGGAACACGATCGACTAGAAGCAACCGATTCGCTCGTGATTTAAAGACACCCAGATTATAATATCTATCGGGGAAGACCCACTCGGGAACCGCATTCCACATTTCAGCGGTTGTAAACTGGTCTAGTTTCATCTAGTCCTCATTATCGTAATTACTAAAAGCCTCCCCTCTTTCCGCTGATCTCTGTTTGTTGCTATTAAGAACCAGTCTTTTTGGAATTAGTCCAGCTCTTCAACTCGGGACCTACCACGTTATGTTTGCCATTATATAGGACCCATTAGGTAGTCAGTTTGGCCCAAAGAAACGACACGCAGCAAATGTGACCGCAAATGTTTAAAAAGGCTTAAAATATTCTGTTAGCTATATAGGAAGCGTAAATTGGAAACATGACAAATGACAATATTAACAGTGGTTGGCCTACGGGCGGCTATTGCCTGATTGAGAATGGCACGAAATGTTTATCATCGTCGTTGGGAGAGGACCATGAAAGTAGAGCTGATAATAAGATAGTCTACATATGAACAACCTGCCAAGACTAGGCCAATGCATAACTATATGGATCAATGGAAGTTGGTAGCAAATGAAACATCGCATGGTTACGCCATTAGTATTCTTACGGATTACAGTCGTGAGGATTGGGAAAAACAAATTCCTAAAATTATAATGTATGTAGGATGCTTTGAGGATTGCATGAAAACACATCTGGTGACCTCATGCCGTTACTACAGTAACCTGCTCACAAAACAGTTGGGACGCGTCAAAGAAAATCGTAAGTTTCATTTTTAGTTACTTATATTATAATGTAGTAGTAGATATATAATAAGCCGTCTATATAATAGATATATAGACGGTACAAATACTTTTAAACCATAGTAGTTAGATGGACTGAACCACAGAGAAAATTAAAAAGTCAAGGACAGCTTCATCAGCTCAGGGCTCTAAGCATGCCTTGTTAGGTTTTTTTTGTTGGCCATACCTAATGACGATTTACGATACCCTGATTACAATAGAACTACTGCGTCTCTTAGCTTAGGCATATAATTAACCAGTAAAATGTATGAGAGTATGCAAGGACTCACTGATGGTAGGTTCTGAAAGGGCCTACGACCTAGAAAAAAGCCTATTTGTTCCAACGTCAATGTGCTGGACTGCCTCATTAGTCTAGTGGTCCCAAGAGTTACTGTTACGCTAGAGGTCCTGGGTTCGATCCCCGGCTCGAGCAAAGTGCTATTGGGTTTTTCTATAAAATTCTCAGTAGCAGCTCGGAATCTAGATTTGTGCCTGGTTAATGGCTATAGGCTCGCCCCCTATAATATGGGACCGTATACCAGCCGTATATCATATACCGGCGAACTGTGGGAATACATTAAGTACGCCTCTGCGTAACCCTTCGGGGAATATAGGCGTGATGTTATGTTCAAACAAGCGATCATCATCTTAGACCGTCTTTCACCTTAATTTTTGTTACTAACATATTTATACAGAATATTAGTTAAATCACAGTAACGAAACACCTAGCGCAACCTATTGACGACACTGCGCAAGCCATTCAAGTTCCGGAGTTAACCAACACTGAAGCCTGCACCATGAAACCCAGCGGCAGAACTGAGTTGGCCAGCCAGACATTCAAATATAGCCCTTATTACGATACTACAAAGCACATATCTTGCTGTGTTTTGTCTCCCGCAATTAGCTTAACAGATATTTGCAAACACGATAAAGACCATTTGAAGTCAGTATATTACATGCTATCCGCGATTGAAGGAAGACTGAGAAGGCTCAAGTTGAATGCCCCGACTTCGTATTGAAAGTTGTCAATAGATGTCGCTGTTTTAATTTATTGAACCGATCAAGGTGTTCGTATGAAAAAGCAGTTTTATCTAGTAATATTAGTTTTCTTGTAATGTCAAAAAACATTGACATAATGTCATTTGTAACGAGATTTTGTTTTACTCCAAAGCTTCTCTCAATCACAATTCATTCTTTTAGATTTTATGTTTCATTATTTTATCTAAGTAACCAAAGCTCTTCTGTATGTACCATTTAAAAACATTTGTTAATGTACAGTTTAAAAGCAATGTGCCTGATAACGCTTTAAGAAGTAAAATAAAGATCTTAGTAATTTTTATTCTGTTTTATTTAGACTTCACCATCGTTTTGAATTTCGTGGTATAGTCAACTTTATAACACTAACTGTAGATAAATACAACCCTATTTTTTAAGTACTGTAAAATATTTAGGACCCGTTGTATCATAAATATCATCATTTTGAACCAGAGACAACCACGAAATCGCAAAAAAAAATAGATTATCACAACTGACTTCGAATTGTTTTTTTTTTTATGGTTAGCTTGCCGATAACGACAATTCAGTCAGTAACCATTGGAATGGAAAAACGTGTGAAGGTCTAGACATAAATTTAGACAAGAATTAAACAGGATACTTTGAATTGTGAGAATTAAGTCTTGATAGCTTTCTGACAGTTTTGTCTACCAAATCTGTCAGTGTCATTTACTGTCATTGGACGCCCATGGTTACAGCTATAGATGGGTTTCTGCCCAGGCATTTTGGGCGAAAAAAATAAATGCCCTGGCATAAACCCATCTATATGGATCGGTTTCCGCACAGGCATTTCGGGCGAAAAAAATAAATGCCCTGGCATAATCCCATCTCTAGTTACAGCCGGTTTCTACAAATCTGCCAGTACAATATTTGCTTACTAGAGATAGGAGTTTGACGTAAGGTACATACAACTATCGTCAAAATGATTTCTAGTAAACAATCTACTGACACATTTGATATAGATATCGGCCGTTATTCAATGAGGGCTACCATTTTTAAGCTCACCAGATGTCGCCACTGGCGAGTAAGGTCTTTTAAAGTTTGTTATTTATTACGCGCGTGAAAACAAATTAAAACATTAAATCATATTAATTACCCGTAAATTGTTCCGTAATGCCGCAGAGATATGTAGCCTCGTTTTGTTAAAAAGAGTGTATATGTAGAATAAAATTGTCACAAAACACTAACATTCATTAATCTCAGATATTGCAAATTCTTAGCTTATTCTTTACGTGGGAGAGCGATGCTTCGGCACGAATGGGCCGGCTCGACCGGAGTGATGGCCTCACAGAAAACCGGCGTCAAACAACGCTTACGTTGCGTTTAGCTGAGTGAGTGAGGATACCGAAGGCCCAATCCCCTTTTAAAAGGCCGGCAACGCACTTGTGACTCCTCTGGTGTTGCGGGTGTCCATGGGCGGCGGTAATCGTTTATCATCAGGCGATCCGTCTGCCCGTTTGCCCCCCTATCCCATAAAATAAAATTATTCTAAATAATAATAGACCCGCGTAGTTCACCCACAAACAGTGTACACAAACAGCGCCTCTAGCGGCGAATTCACACGCGGTAGCCCTCATTGTAATAGCATATTTAGGCCCCAGGTAGATAACATGAAGTAAAATAACCAAAAATCATGTCAGTTATATGTTATTTCCATACAATAATATAACAAGCTAGCTATAATATACATAGGTTGACACCCTGTGGCATATACAATTTTACTTTGATTATACAACAATACAAAATATACACAAAGTATGTACAATTAGAGAGACTACTCCTTCGGTGCCTAAATGCGTCACGCGACATAATTTTGTCGTTGCATTATCTCGTCTTTGTCAGAGTATTGCCTCGAGATAGAAGACGATAAAATTATTTCGTGGTTGACAGGACTCGATGCAATGGCCAATATGCAGTTTTTTTTGTTGTTGCTTAGAACCCTAAGGTAGTGATCGTAGTGTAACGTGCGATGTTCAAACAACTTTCTGAAATATGTCTATAATATTGAAGAGTTCGAAAACTGAAATGTGTTTCTTCTCAAAATTGACCATTATACCAGTCCCTTAAAGTATATATTTAATAGATCACTATAAGCAGAAAATTATTGCTCTTATTAATATTAGCCACGTACAGTAAACGCTCCAAAGTCCAAAAGCATGCTAAGGATTACATTGCTATGACCAGTACGAGCCATCTCGATACAGCCAGTGCGTGAGTGCGTGTGCGGACGAACATAATAGGTCGTAAGTCAAACGAAATGTGATTGCCTATGGACTTTTAGTCGCCACTGTACCTCCAACATTTACTCGAATCTCGTCAACTTGTATGCGTATTTTAAGAAATAATGTACACTCACATCAATCTACACGTTTCCAGTATAAGCTGACTTCGCATTTTATATAATTTCTGTACAACGAGAGGTCAGACTGGAAGTGTGCATCCACCAGGGTTTGAGACATTTTATTTCATTTTACTATTATCTATACTATAATTATATAAGAACACTATGTTAAAATCTCTGACCGACCCGAAAGAGGCATATAGGTATCCCAATCACATCGCCAAATAAAATAAGAAACAATACATATTCATGAAAGTAAATGTTTTTTAAAAGCTTACTAGCAATGTGGGTCACACATTACTAATATTCTTGTTAACCCCTCGTGCTAAGCTAAATGCTTGTGTTACGAGTGGGTTAACGTCGGTAGTGCAATCAATGGGTGGGTTTCGAACCGGCAACCACATGATCGCAAGTCCGACGCCCTAGCCATTTGCTACCGCCGCTTCTAAACATATAAATGAAGTTTAAAATTCAAGGTTATCGTGCCCAAATTGATATAATGACCCCAAAATCCATAATTTTTTTTAAATTTTATACGACCATCATAGGCCTTAATGTTTGGCACGCGAGGATGCTGTCGCTGCTACCGCCGTAAGTATTGCCATTTCAGTTTCCTCGTTCTATATTTTTTAATTTCCGGGGATTTTTTTTTCTTGTAAATTGAAAATGATTATATAAATAGAACCGAATCTCGATACCTAACGATACCTTCACGGATGGGACAGGGTTTTTTTAACACGTTGTATATTTACCACAACGCTCACATCATGAGATCACAAATAACATTAATGATTAAATTCCCAAGGATTGCTTAATGACGGCCATCTTGAAATTTGACGGCCATCTTGAAATATGACGAAATAATGGAACTATTCCTACATACATTTAATTTATAATACATAATTGCTTATCTTTGAATTTAAGGTCCATATACACACCGCTACACACCAAGCTATACATTTTCAGTAACAAGCAGATTTCGTATTATACCAACAGTCTATACACACGAGATCAACATGTACTGGAATGTATAAAGTATGTAGCCATGTGTACCATCAACGTCAGATATATTTGGACGTACAAACCGTTCAAAATGATCTTTCTTTTTTCTTTAAAAACCTAAGATTTTCTTCTGTATCGTTCTCCTTTTACAAACAAAAATTCTCACATATACAGACGCCCCGACCCGGCACAACCTGCAGGTCATAAAAATATTTGCTCCGTGTGAGGATCGAACTCACAACACGTATCACAGAAGCCGATCGCTCAGCTGCTACATCAAACATGTCTGACAATATCTGAACAATACTACAGAAATTATAGTATATTTTTTTATATCATAGACATAAAGTTTAATAAAATTCTAGGATTTTAGATAAATAATTATGAATAGTCTGTTCGTTCCGATATATTTGATGCTGACTGTATCTATCATAAAATATAAGATATTGTTAATTGATAGAAATCTCCATTAAAGAATTGTTCAAAGTAAAAATCTGTTAATCCAACGATAAGAAACCGTACTATCATCACTATATAGTCCAATTCAGCTTATTATAATAAAATTATAGTCAATAAAAATATAATATAAAAAAACAATTCCATATCAAAACATAAAACGGAATGTAACAGTGAAATATTAAGTACAAGCGTTAACAAACTTTAACACGTTTACGTAAAGTATAAAATTAAATGCACCGTAGTAGGCGAAATATCAGTCCGTACAAAATATGTGTAATTTGTACCTACGTTTTTGCTAATGTAGCGTTTATAGAATTGGCGTAGAATATTATATACAAGCGTAATATTAATAAAATCACATTTAAGCCTTCTCCTAAGGTGTATCAAATATTTTAAGAACAAAATATCTTACTGGGAAATATTTTTACTATAAGGGGTCGTTCAAGTATTACGTAAGCAAATTTATTACAATTATTTACTCCGCACCCCCCTTGTTAGCAAAAGTAAGCAAAGCTGTTACCCCCCCCCCATGCTTATGTAAACATTGTTATACATTATTTGAGGGAATCCCCGAAAATGCGTTTTATTTTCAAACATAAAAGAAAAAAACTACTTCTGACGTAATCACCATCTTTACCCCCTTCACCCCCATGTCATCAAAAATAAGCAAAGCAAAGACCCCCCCCCCGCCCCCTTATAGTGCTTACGTAATACTTTAACGGCATCTAACTATAGATACTCATTCCAATAAAACTATGTAGTTACTTTTTGCGATAGTACCTACTTTAAAGTACAGTTTAAAAAATATATATATACGTTGTCTTCAGGACTCCAGATAAAGCCACGAGAACTGCATAAGGCCGCGGCCGCACTGCGAAGACGACTGGGACGCGACAGCGATTTCGTAAAAACAAGCTCATTTAAACGTATAATCTGGCTGTTTCTGGACTAGGTATAATAGATACAAAAACCCTAATGACGTGTTATGACAAAGCCAAATCGCTACGAAATCACTGTTGCGTCGGAGTCGCCTTAGCAGTGCAGCCGCGGCCTTGGAGAAGCCGTCGAAGATTTTACAGTCAAACAAAAAAAAATCACATGGAAATCGGTCTATCCGTTTAAGAGTAACAACACAGACAGACAAATGAGTCTTTAAAGTAAAATTTACCATTTGCGATAAGATACTACTATTTTTGTGTTGCGGATACAACAAATATAACCAACTAATAAATATATACGTTAATAACATTATTATTAAATCACGATACACCTTAGACAAAGTTCTATATTAACGATTATAATAACAAATAATAATAATTTATTATACACAACTTTCTATCACCAAAAACCTATCCCTGTTCAGCATTACCTGCACCGAGTGAACGCTTGCAAGCGATAATAACCCTGATTGTCTTTACAATATACACTACAGTGGTTTGGCACGATACTCCACATACACTTCAGTTTAATCACAGACGGTCCAGTGGATCCTGAAATAAATATGTTAAGTATTTTTTATTGTGATTTCTATATTATATACTATGCTTATTTCTTTTGCTTTCTCTATCTCTTTATATCTTTAATATAGCATCCTTATATCTCCTATTTTCTGAACCCATAACGTGCGCCGCGGCCCTTTTGTGCTCCGTAGAAAGTGAAGGGCGCTGTGCAGCGTCTCTTTACCATTCTCCTCATTCATTTTTGTGCCTATCTACCTAACTAGTCTCATTGTATCTATATATTTCGAGCAGCTAGATAGGTTTAGGCGCCGAGACAAAATATTCAACATATATGTGCTCCGCGGACTGAAAAAGATTGGGAACCCCTGGGGTAACTGATTATTTTTTATGGCTCAATAAAATATATCTTCTAAATAATATACACCGTCACATCTAAGTCGTTTTAATGCCGAAAGGACGGTATTATACTCATCATTAGGAATACCTTTAAAAAAAACAACTGTTCCATACATTTGTGTACACTGAACATGACAAAATGTATGGAACAGCTGTTTTTTTTTCGTTGTTTCAGGGTTGGTTCCATAGAAAAAGGTATTCCTAATGATGAGTATAATACCGTCCTTTCGGCATTAAAACGACTAAAATGTGACGGTGTATAGCTTCTAAGCTTGCTAAGTGTGTTAGCCGTCATCGACATGAAGTTCCGTATTTTTTACAGTCCAAATGTACGGAAGACAATGTCATACTTTAATGATGGTGACAAACGAAAAGGTCATTGCGTCATCTAACCTCTGACTGTAGTAAATCGATCATAAAAATGTAATGAATCGAATACTTAATTTATTTAGTCAGTACGAGTGTTAACGCCTTTGCTCGTTACGACCAAAACTCGTATCGCTCCGCATTCTTCTCGTTTTATTTCATATTTTAATTAGGATATCATTTAATGATGATTGATTTTTCCAACATCGTACAATAACCGTTTTTTTTTCAACGATACTTCAATTTTAGAAATGTCACTCTGACATCTGTCTATTTATTTATGTATTAATTCACACTAAAATCTTTACTTACACTTTTTTACAGAAAGGTAATATTCGATATGTTGTCCTGTGCAAATAAGTCAATTACAGTCATGCACAGCTTTTATTGTCTGACTGTAGTACTAGTACGCGAATATTAAATCTCAACTAAGTACTTCAGATTCATATTTGCATACCTACTAGAACTAAGTTTTAATATAAGAAATTTGCTATTCATTATACAACAATAATATTACAGTTCCTACTTACAATTAAAAGCTATATTTTACAAACTTTATGAACTTACTTCAGTACTATCCTCAAGCCAAAGATCTTGGTGTAAACACATGCACTAACGAGTCCCAGCCGCAGTCAGCTATCTGGTGTGGCCTCAGAGCGTTCCAATCCAGTCCATACGTGAACTCCGAGTGATGCCTTATAGTCTCTAGAGGCTCGCAGCCACGCTTTAAGTCCCATATCCTGAAGAAATTGAATTTATATTAAAAAACTAAATTTATATCCACGATATTTTAACTGTACGCTTGGTTTAGCGAACTGCCTGTCGAAGTTCGACTCCAACCGCCGAGGCAATAATGTATTGTTTTTTGAAAAAAAAAACCGAGAGGATAGCGTTCCCAATCCCATAGGTTTTTTTTATTCGTGATAGGCTTACGCTTGACCGCCAGTTCGCCTAATATTAAGTGATACTGCGATCTACGATGGAGCGTGCTTGCCTAGAAGAAACCGATTCACTCGTGATTTAAAGACACCCAGATTATATAATAATTATATAATTTCCCGAATTCCCGTCTCAGTGCTCTCCTACAATAGATAAGCAGAATTACTGAATGCCATACTAATATTTGTTCCGGGTAGGGATCAAATATTTGTTCGCTTACCTATTACGCCAAAACATGTTCGATACATTTTTCTTTAGATCCTCACTTTTAATTTGATTAGAATTTTGAGTGGCTCAAATGATCCAAAAAAGAATTGTTAATTACCTTGTAGTAAAATCATATGACCCGGCGGCTAATATTGACGGCGCGTGAGGAGAAAACTGCACTCTTCTTACTGCACATTCACACCCTGCCAAAAGACAATATAACACCTGTTTGTATATGGTGGTAAGCATGGACATTCCACTCACAATTGGAGCTGCCCGACTGGGAAGTACCTTGCAGAAAATCGTAGCCAAATAACATAGCTCCATGCTATGTTGTGTTCCTAACGGTAAGGTCGCCAGAGCTCCGCGAGGCAGCGGTGTTAGCCGATAGGATAAGCATCACGCTATTGTCTCCAATGCTGCCAGCACAACTATTCTTCCTTGATTTATAGGGTCGGCAACGCGCGAATGATACCTTAGGTGTTGCAAGCGTCCATAGGATATGGTAACCGCTTACCGTCAGGCGGGCCGTATGCTTGTTTGCCACCTTAGTGGTAAAAAAAAAATGCAAATGATGCGAAATTTTGCAGCCTACTACTTTTCGTCCGCAATGAATTTTCATTCAAAATCATTTATCGCCGCATTTGCTATTTTGCTACTTACGACGTGAACAAAATGCGATTTCATTAAAATTCGATTTCATTGAGTTGCGATTTTGATCAGGTGTGAAAAAAAGCCGCAGTGTGACGTATGAAAAATGATTTCATGTGATTTTTCACATAGCCTTTAGTTCCCATGTGGTAGGGGGCGAGCCTATTGCCATTAACCGGGCAAAAATCCAGACTCCGAACTGCTACTGAGAATTTCATAAAAAAACCCAATAAAACTTTGCTCTACTTGGGAATTGGACCCCGGACCAGTAGCAGTAGCAGTTGCGCTTATTGAGGATAGATTATGCTATGTTATTTACCTTTGAGTGTAAACATAGGTGATGTAAGTCTCCTGAGATCCCATCCGCGGATGAGTCCATCAGAGCCAGCTGTGGCGAGGGCATGCGTTTCTGTTCTGCTCCAGTCACATGACAGAACCTGACAGTTCAATAAAAAACAATTAATAATTTTAAAAGAAAAACATGATATTGCTTAGGTTTTTTCATTTTCTTAGCTGGTAGAGAGATCCTATATGAATCAATGACATGGCTCTAGATTATTGATTGAATTCTTAAGATAACATTCTATCAGAGTCAACCCCAGCATTCCCAAGAGGTAAGCTAGAAGTGAACACTCACAGTTTGCCAGCCTTTTTAGGTCCCAGGCAAAAGAGGCCACCCTATGGCTAATAACCCAAATCCAAACTGAATAAGAATTCAATAGAAAAACCAACTAACACTGATAAATCTGGGAATCGAAACCCAGACTTCAAACTAAGCTGGTGTGCTTAGGGCCACAATTTTTTTTTATTAATTCTTTCCTAAGTAATAATGATAACAATAGAGAAAAGTCAGATATATACATAGTCTTAATAATTAAACATAGTCAAGATATAAAAAAATGTACCACATAAAACCTAAATTACACCATACCACTATCAATATAAAATTCACAATACCTCAGCATCATGAGCCTTCACAACTGCAGCCGGCCTCGACGGTTCAGTACAAGTCCAGAGTTTGAGATGTCCATCGCCCGATACCGAAGCAAATGTCGCGGGTGAGTGTGGCGAGAAAGCGGCCGTGTAGACCAGTTGAGAATGACCCACGAATGTACTGAGGCACGCTTCTGACTCAGGGTCCCACTAAAATGGTTATTTAGGTAAGTTTCAGGTAAACTAAATACGTAATTAGTCTCGTATGTTAGAGCAAAGGAGCGCAAAATGTATGCCAGTACACTTACATAACAGTTATTACATATATGCACCTATACTCTTTGCGCTGTAGCATGGTGCAGGTGACAGTTTCAGTAACAATTCGTTTCACTCTCGAAGGTTGCCGCGATTTATAAAATATTACTTAGTATTTTAGCTGTACCACATTCGTAATATATTAAATCATTAATATCTGTAGTAAATTAAATTAAACCCAACCAGAATGCCATAAGAACGTCATACAGGCAACTGTCCCCCGCACCATGCTACAACGCAAAGAGTGTAGTTTTGACAATTCAATAGTACCTGTACTATTGGTTTATTTGAAATAAAATATTTGACTTTGACTTTGAAAATTTTAAGTTATAACTAAAAAAAGTTGAAAGACTTAAGTGCTTTTAAATGCATTTTTTTAATATACATTTACTTTATTAAATAGCTTTTATGCAATACAAACCTCAACTTTTTCCTGATATTAGGTAAACCTTTTTTATGACATGTAATGTGGCAAATCCTCATACATTAACACTGTCACATATATTGACACCTGTCCCGTCATCTATTTTATGTAGTATATGAATGTTCACACATTAGGTTCAACTGATTGAGTTGTGATTTACTTCTTATAGAAGGAATCTTTCTCTATCCAATCACAATAATATATTATAATAAAATATATAATAAAATAGGAAAATATATAATATATTTCTGACTATATAATTTTCATATACAAGTCTCATATCAAACTTCTAAGTTAACGTAAAAAAAAAGATATGGCCGTTTATGCCGCAAAAAACAAATATTTCGACACTCTCAATGGAATCAAAATTTATTGGGTATTTTGCGTTGACCTACAACTATGAAATTTGGCAAGTAGTACCGTCATATTTATACTACAAGTATAGGGAAAAATCTGAAAACTATACATTTGTAATTAAATTATAAAACCTACTTTGTATGGAACCTTCTATGGGCGAGTCCGACTCACACTTGTCCGGTTCCTCAACAGTATAATGACAATATAATGGGTTCATCATTATAATCTTTATTATAACCCCACTTACCAATTTAACAGTAGTATCCCAGCTGGCACTCAACAGATGTGTTCTGGGCCAATCCACAGAGCACACCTCACTGGTATGAGCCCTCAGCACCCTCAGTGGAGCTGCACAGCCAACTCTCCATACTATGACGGCACCATCACCAGCACCACAGGCAGCTGCACTCTCTGTTGTGCCTGACCATGTCTGTGAAGTAAGAACTTAATGTTGACATATTTTCAATATTCATACAAGTAGGTATCTAAGATATACACCGCTAAGACATGCAAGGTACTTAAGTAAGAATTAGAACATAATAGAATGTATAGTGGCTGCCTACCCATATGGAAAATGGTATGTAAAGTGCTAAACCTTTGACGACACGTTTGGCGTAGCGGCTGAGCGATCGGCTTCTGCGTCACGTGTTGTGGGTTCGATCCCCACACGGAGCAAATATTTATATGATCTACAGGTAGTTGCTCCGGGTCTGGGCGTTTGTGTATGTGAGAATTTGTGTTTGTAAACGCACCCACAATACAGGAGAAAATTCTAGTATGGGGCAACGTTTAAAAAAAAAATAAGTATGAGGTTAAATAGAGGTCATAAGAAAACAGACCACAATTAAATAAAAGGCACTAAAACAAGTCTTACAAGAAAAATATCTGAACAACATCAAACAATTTATTACTTTGAGACCCTATATTTTGATTCTAGACCTATATCAGTCAAGATATTATTTAATTTTTTTAAATACGATAAATAGATTTTCTGCAAAATAAAATGCAAAAACTAAAACAGAAGGAAGGATTAATAAGCAGATATGATAAAAAACAATGTTTCAGAATTCCAGAGGATCATGGTCTCTTAAATGAAATTAATTTATCACCATCTGCTAACTGTTTTATTTCACTACTATAAATTAATTGCATAAGGGCCCCAGGCACAGATATAATAGATTTTGCATTGTGTCAGTATTTTGTTAATTGACAGGTTAAGCAAATCTTGATTTAACCTGCATTATGTAGCTGCCATCCAATCAAAGGTGTTATAAAAGTATCATTTTCTAGCTGAGAGGAAACACAGAAACAAACTCAGAGAATCATGGTCTATTTTAAAGTCCAGACATAATAGTATAACAAATGTTTAAATCTTTGAATCCCCTTTGAATATTAAAAAACCAAAACATATTTCTGTAATAAATCCCATACTTAAAATAACCAGGAACATAAGTCAATTGTCTACAAATAAAGTAATACTGGCGCAAGCAGGTAATCCAATTATGTGATGATGCAAATTCATACTGCTTCTATGTATGTGTGTGTACATAGTATCTATGTGTTATAGGGCTTCTGTGTATGAATAGAGCTAGTGTTTACATTTTCTGACAATGATGTAGTTGGTTATTTTAGAGCAAAGGTATAAAATGGAATGTGCCAACATAACTTATTAATAAATCTGTATTATTCATGTTGTTTTCTATTTGTGTTTGTAGTAGGTAATCCAATTATTATTGATAGAAAATCACACACCTCGGTCAGTCATGCCTTAGGAGCATGGTTAATGATCATCATGGTTTCTATGGTCAAGTTTAACCCTATGATGCAAATAAAACAATCATTTCGAAAAAAAAAGAAAATTCATAAAAGATCTATGTCCAAACTCCATAGTGCAGGCTACTGCGACCCAAGCCTCAACAGTGGTATAAACTTCCCATTTTCTTTTAATAATGTATGTCTGATTATTAGGTACAAGAAAATAGAATGTTGCCTTATATAAGAAGAAATAAATATTTGTGTACTATTGTTGACACATAGTACACAAATAGCGAGATAATGATGAGTGATATAAAGATGAATGAGATGATATGAGCCTTACCATCTCATTCATCTTTATATATAAGCTTTTAGAGGATCATTACCAATAACAATTGTTTCTACGATTTGGAGGATCACCATTCTTTAAAAATATAATTAATCCATTTACCTCCAACTTACCACATCAAACAGCCCGTCACTCCACTCTAGTTTCTGGACCTCAATCAGTGTGCTACCATCAGGGGCCAGCTCTAGGAAAAACAAGGTTCCACCTCCAGCTAGGCCGTAATACTGGCTAGTAGCTACCGCGAGGGTGTCCGGCCTCGTCCGGGAAAAACGGACGCTGTAGCCGTGCCGGCCCGGCGTCAGGAATGTTGGCATGCTGATGGTATAGCTAAAATAACGAAAAACATAAATAGAAAAAAAAACTAGTAACAAAGCAACTAATCCCATCAGTCACTTACAATTTTCGCACTCTAGACGTCACATATCTTAACATACAACTGTCTATTGACTAAATTGGGATAACAGATTCTAATTATATTAGAATCCTATTAGTTTTTGCAGTGTAAGTAGTAATTTAATAATCCTCAAATAACGCTACCTAACCTTTCGCAGATTATCACAACAAACGTCAATTTTTGACATTTCGTAAACGCAATGATTTCTTGCAGGTAGTGAAGGGACAAATCGATTCGAGCACGAGTATGCGTCATCCGACAAATCTTATTAGTACGCCTACGAATGAAATCCTATTAGCTAGTTAACGTATTCTGCAGGAAACCTCACATGTTACCTACATATAAAAGCAAAATTTCCCGGAGGAATTCATTTCTGGTGGAGATCTCAAACCTTCACACTCAGTTTACTTAATACAACAACTTGATTAAACTTACCTATTCCTACCAATATCAATTTATTTCCCTTTTATTCATCCGAGTCCCTTACTTCGTAAACTAACGAAGATGTTGGATTACTTTGCTTTGGCGTTTGTTGTTGCTGTGAAAGTTTTTAAGAAAACCACTCCAAATGGAAAAGTTACGGTTTACCTTGGCAAGCGTGACTTCATTGATCATATGGATTACTGTGATCCCGTAGATGGAGTGGTGGTCGTTGATACCGAATACCTGAAAGGGAGAAAAGTTTATAGCCAGGTACATTATAAAAAGTGCTGTGTAAAGTGAAATTTAAAAGTGGTGTGTGTAGAAAATATTCTGCCTGTTGCTAAACAAATTTGTAACTATAATTTACTGTGTCCTTATTCAGCTCGTGACCACGTACCGCTACGGTAGAGAGGAAGATGAAGTGATGGGATTGAAGTTCTCGAAGGAAATGGTTATCGGCCAGGACCAAGTTGTACCTATGATTAACGCTAAAATGGAACTAACACCAGTCCAGGAGAAACTGCTGAAGAAGCTTGGGCCTAATGCTTTCCCATTCACTTTCAACTTTCCTGATTTGGCTCCAAGTTCGGTAAATACTAAGAACCAGCTGGTAGTGTATGATGTACATTAAAAATTAATTCTAATAAAATTATGAACTTCAGGTAACACTGCAGCCCTCTGAAGAAGATCAAGGCAAGCCTATGGGCGTAGAATATTGCGTCAGAACTTATGTCGCTGAACAAGAAGACCAGAAGAGCCACAAGAGGAGCTCAGTTACCCTTGCCATTAAGAAGGTAATGCTGAGAATAATCAGACTCTTATAGGAGACCTTCTTATTGGTTCCAAGAATAATTGATAAATATATGACATGTTTTAATTTTTATGCAGCTGCAACACGCACCAGCTTCCCGTGGACGTCGTCTCCCAAGTTCTCTTGTCAGCAAAGGTTTCACTTTTAGCAATGGAAAGATCAACCTGGAAGTAACTTTGGATAGAGAAATCTACTACCATGGAGAGAAGGTCGCTGCTAACGTTATCGTTTCCAATAACTCCAGGAAGTCTGTCCGCAATATCCGCGCGATGGTGGTGCAGCATGTAGAGATTACAATGATCAACTCTCAATTTAGCCGTCACGTTGCCTCTCTGGAGAGCCGCGAAGGATGCCCCGTTACGCCTGGGGCCAGTCTGTCCAAAACATTCTACTTGGTGCCTTTGGCTCGCAGCAATAAGGACATTCGCGGTAAGAATAAGTTAACGGAACTAACGTAGTAGTAAGTAGTATGTTTTGAAAAAAATCTCTATTAATCTATAATAAACGTGATTTAACAGGCGTGGCTCTCGATGGACACCTGAAGGAAGACGATGTCAACCTGGCTAGTTCTACTCTTGTGCCTGAAGGCAAATGCCCAGCTGATGCAATTGGTATCGTTGTGTCTTACTCCGTAAGAGTCAAGCTGAATTGTGGAACTCTTGGTGGCGAACTCGTCACTGATGTGCCTTTCAAGCTGCTGCACCCAGCTGAAGGTAATACCTTTTTTGATGTGATAATGTAGTGAAAAATTTTATTTTTTGTTCTATATTATTCCGGAAATTTTCAGGCTCTATTGAACGTCAACGCTTTAATGCGATGAAGAAAATGCAATCGATCGAAAGACATCGTTATGAAAATTCACTTTATACGAATGAGGAGGAAGATAACATAGTATTTGAGGACTTTGCCCGACTGAGGATGAATGAGCCTGAGTAAATAAAAATTTAATTATAAAAAAAAACAGAAAAATAACAAAAAACGTTAAAAAAATTATGAAATGAAGCAAGTAAAAGTATCTAATGTCAATAATATCAGACAATATACATTTTTAAAACGGATACATAACACAATCGCATCTTTATATTATTATTACGTATGTTATTAACGTCACTTTCATCAGATGTTATGTATTCAATCATTATTTTCAATCTAAAATATTGTCGAGTAGACAACATAATCAATTAATAAGAACACACTGTACTTTCGTGTTTAAAATTAAGCGAATATAAATATTGATTTGTGTTTGTACCTTCCTTTAATCCTCTTATTAAATTAAACTTCACCAGAAATGTTTTTACTTTTATTACACCCTCTACACTGATTCTAATAGTTGGAAGTATCCACAAGCACGTCTTGTACACCACTGACAGGCCACTGAAAATGCAATACAAGTTACGTTCGTATTTGCATATTCTATTGTTACTCGATTAGAAAAGGGTTTGATTTCCCCGCCCTATAAGTAAGTGCCCCATGCAAATGGTTATAAAGACCGATTATGCAAAGGCGTTGTAGTTGTCAGCCACTGTCCGATCGTATGTTGGACTTTATAAAAACTGATATTTAATTTCAAATAATATATGTTTTATTCTACACCTATTTCTGGCAGTTACAAGTATTAATAACTTAAATTTCTAAGTTAAAAATTTCTTGGTAGACAATGATGGTTTATATCTACTTAGTTAAATTCTTACTAAAGTCTTGCCCTTCAGTTCATTGGTCTACCATTTTTTTAGTACCTAGGTACGGTCAATTCTTATAGATCGTCTAACACTTCCGGAGGCAGCAGGATTTGTCTTAGGTACTTGTGCCGACTAAAAACCGCACGAGCCACGGGTCCAGCGTTCACTGGACCTCTTCAATCCTACTCGAAGGCGCACATGTGGCAAACACGCGCACCGCCTTCTTGGATCATTTTCTGATTTGGACTATCGTGACAGGCTCGAGTAATGAGTAAGCAGGTACTTACTTAAATGCGTTTATGTACCAGACGTGTGAACCCTTCTTTCGCGGATTTTCCCTCTTTGCATCATATCATTTTTGACCAGGGTTAGAGTCCTTTCTGCTTAACTACGTCTAAATATAAAAAATGAATATCCTCGCAGAACTACCTACCTATAAATTGTATATAAAATGTTGATAGATGTTTACGTTATACCTATATCTACTTACGCGAATTGTACCGGTTCAGTAATTTTAAAACGCCGCGACAATTGACAAAAATGTTCAACGGCCCAGAAAATTATTGTGTAGCAAATTGTTATTAAATACTTACAACACACGATCGATTGTACCTACTTTAATTACTGACTACCTAAATAGTACCGTAACCACCTAGATGGACAAAATGCCCAATGCTTAGGTACATTATTTTAGCAAGAAGAATTATTTCATTGAAGGCACGTCGTAATTTGCTAGCGCAGGGATCTAAACCAGGACTAAAACGAAAATTGTAGATAGTCCATCTGATGTTAGTTAGACAGTGATCTCACTGATGACCTCCAAAGACTGTAAAATGGCATAGAGGGTGACTACACTATGTACGTCAGTATCATTCCAGGCTCAACGGTTCTAAATCACATTATCTACGAACTATCTAATACATAATTAAACATTTTTTCTTCGGTTAGTTATCAAAATATTCGTTGAATTATATTTATTGTTTCCCTCAATGTCATTATTCAATTTGCTGCCTCATTAGTCAATTGGTCGTAAGCGCGACTACTACGCTAAGTTCTTGGTTTCGATTCCCAGGACGAGCGATGTAAGTATTTGGTTTTTCTATAAAATTCTAAGCTCGGAGTTTTGATTTGTGACTAATTGTAATAATCTCATTATAATTGGCTCACTGCTGAGCATGGGTTACCTCTCAGAATGACAGGGATTAGGTTATAGTCCCCCACGCTGGCCTGGTGGGGGTTGGCAGACTTCCCACCCCATCGAGAAAATCTCTCAGGCATGCAGGTTTTTTAACCATGTTTTCCTTTAAAACTTATGTAGGAAAATATTGTGAGATTGTGCCTGTTTAATGGCAATCGGCGTTAGGCACAAACACAATACTATCATAGAACTCATTACAACTTACAATTTATTAGGGCTTGGCAAACAAAAAGAAATCACCGGCTATTCTGTTCCTTTTCTCATCGCAAAACAAGTTGGACAACTTTTGGACAATGAACTAGGAAGACACTGCTATCCTTGCCTTCAATTGCGAAAAGGGTTCGTCCAAAAACCGGTTTGACCACTTCCGTCTGTGGGAAAGGACAGTATCACCAATGACCCTTTACTTGCAAGTTATAGATATTTTTTTTAAATGGGTATGAAGACCTAGCTTTATATGCTTTAGGTTTATGCGTCGGCTTTTGTTGGAGGCCTTCGGTAACTTGTCATTTGGATAGGTTATTGTTTTACCTGATACAACATAAACATACCATGACGCCTGTATTCCCCGAAGTGTTAGGCAGAGGTGTACTAAGGCACACCCACAGTTCGCCGGTATGTTTAGGTCCCATGTCCATGGCACAAATCCCAAACTCCGAGCTGCTACTGATAATTTCATAGAAGAACCCAATAATACTGCTCGAAACCAAGACCTCTAGCGTAGCAGTCGCGCTCAGAACCACTAGACTAATGAGGCAGTTTCACCTGATATTATCTTGTATAGTGCATACCGGAAGAGCTTATCTAATAATAATCCGAAATTATCTTGAATACCTTCAGTCAGTTCAAGATATTTTAAGATTCTTTAAATTGTTTCTTTATTAATCACTATTGTTTACGTAAGAGTAGGTATAGTTTAACTAATGGCAAAAAACATTCATGGATCCATGTTCTGCTTGGTTAAATTACGATCGTTTCTTACCGTTTAAGTTATTACCCACATATATTTTTTTTTCTCGTTTTGTTATTTTTTATTTACGTATGTACTTTGTGCGCTCTAAATATTAATCTTAATTTAATATACATTGTTTCTCAGTAAGTGACTTATGTATGCAATTCTTTATGAGAAATAAAGTTGTTCTTAAACCTTAAACCTTAATGATTCTCATATTTGAGAAGCAAAGTAACTTGCTTTTCAATAGATGTCATTGACGTCTCCCTAAAGACGTAAATTCAGAATGTGAAGGCAAAATTCGATCTGGCGGGTGGGACTCGCAGTGGCTTACAGCCAGTCCCTATAATAAATTCGTCGATAGATTTGCTTACTAGAGATAGGATTTTGACATAAAGTCCATACAAGTTAAAAGGGGTTTAGGTCAGGAGAAGTTATACACCGCGTCACTTTCTAGTAATATGTATATTTTTACACAAATTTATACTTTTTACATAAACTCTTCTACACGACTTGTTGCTTCGTTGCGTGCTTGTTCTCGAATGCCCGTCTCGCTACGAATGCCTCCCTCGATCGCCCCACCATGATTAAGTGGTGGTGCGATCGACGTCACCGGATAGGGGCGTGGCAGACTTAGTCAATACAACAATAAGTATCCACATAGTATTAAAATAAATTAAATAAGTGAAATCACCAAACTACAATACAAATAATTATTTCTGCTATTATTATACAATGCACACTAACAGATAAATTATATTTATAATAAATGTATGATCGAACAACCTAACAGCTCGGCCATCCTACTCTAAGCGAGTCCCATCGCTTTTCCATTAAGTTCTGTATTTGCTACATAATCTATATAGATTCTAAAGCCTCCTATTATAGAAGGTTAAACAGTGTTTTCATATTATATCACCAAACTCCATAATCATTGTAAACTCTAAAGGAATCTTATTTATCAATCTTATACAATTTTAACTACATTTGACGTAATATATAATTTTACCTATTAGGTACCCGTTATATAATCATATATATATATATATTTACAATACATATATTTCAACAACTATTCATTTTAATTTTATGATTAACTACATCTTATAAATAAATACACAATATATAAATGGGTACATCTTCCATTTGTTTACATAAGTTTTTATGAGATAGACCTGTATTAAATTCCAAACTAATATATTATAATCAACCAATTTTTTTTACTCAATCGAACATACTCGTACTATATAAAAAATCTAATGCAAGCAAAATCTAGTCTTGTACATGAGGATCTATACTTATAATGTAGGATGATTACAGTTTTTATATATATTCGTTCTGATACAATTTCAACTGAGTGAAGACACATCTAAGACCGTTAATCTTCTACTTCACGTACCTCTTCTATTTCAGTACCATTTTCGGAACAGTCTGAATCAAAATTTCTTGTGAAGTTCGTCCATGGTTGTATTTTATCGATGGCTACAATTGCCTCGTATCTTCGACCATGTTTACGTGTCAAAGGTGTGTCTTCAATCAGAAATCTATCATTATCGAGCATTTTTACTACGCGATAAGGGCCTTGGTACTTTACAACAAGTTTCTGTGATTTACCATCGTGGGGTACTTGCCTTGCGACTCTCACAAGATCTCCCTCCTGATATTGAGTTGCTTTCTTCCTATGTTTGTTGTAATTAATCTTATCTCTTACCTGTTGTTCTTTTATTTTCTCTCCAGCCTCCTGCCTTATCTCGTCCAATTCTTCTACTGGGGTTCTATTGAGTGTTTCGTTTATTACTTCACTCAATTTACCTTCGGCCCTACTGGTAATATTGAATCCGAACAGTAACTCCGAAGGGCTTTTTTGTGTTGTCTTGTGTTTTGTAGTGTTGATACCGACCTGTATGTCCCAAATATGCTCATCCCAGGGCCTTTCGTCTTCACCGTGATTGGACGTCGATAGTGCATCTAGGATAGTCCTGTTGAATCTTTCAACTTGGCCGTTAGCCCGAGGAGTAGCAACGGCATTCTGGATATGCTTTATACCGTATGACTCTACGAAGCCCTGGAATGTTTTACTTGTGAAACTTGTACCTCTGTCTGTAATTAAACGAGTTGGGACTCCAAAATAACTCGCATATCTTTTCATTACTTGCACTGAAGTAGAAGATTTCGTGTTCCGGACCGGGTTTATACTAACATATTTTGTGAATCCATCTACGATTACCAGCAAATAGCAGTTACCCGTCTTGCTCCTGACGAAGGGTCCCAAGTGATCCGCGTGAACGGTGTGGAATGGTATAGTTACCTTTTCAATAGGATGTAACTCGCCCTCATGCTTTCCAGCAGAAGATTTGTGATGTGCACATTCTAGACAAGAGGTAACGTATTTCTTTACAAACCTGCGCATCTTAGGAAACCAATAATGTTCCTTTATGCGTTGAAGAGTCTTCTCGAATCCCCAATGACCCAAGTCGTCATGGTTCATCTTCAAGATCTGCCATCTCACACCTTGAGGTACCAGCCATTTCGTTTCCTCCCCTACTATGCGATAAACTTTACCGTTTTTGAGTGTATAATTTTTGTGTATATCCATAGCTTCTGAAAAAGAAGGGTCTGCTAGAGTTAGTTTGATCCTCCTTACCTCTTCATCCGCAGATTGCACTGTCGCAATCCAGTCTTGATCAGGGCCCAATGGCTGCTCCTGTATTGGTAAAACGTCCAAAATATGCTGTCCGCCTTCGTCATTATCAATAGGGTTCCTGCTGAGGGCGTCAGCGTGAGTCATCCGGGCACCTGGCCGGTATTCTATAGTGCAGTCGTATTCCTGCAACTGAACCCACCAGCGGGCTATGCGGGGTATCAAGTCCCGCTTGACTAACGTGGACCTGAGCGCATTGCAGTCAGTCAGGATCTTGAACGGTATACCTAATAGATATACTCTGAACCGATTTAAAGAGGCAATTACCGCGAGGGTTTCCAGTTCATACGAATGCAGTTTACGTTCGTCACTTGTCGTTTTACGACTGAAATACGACACCGGCTGTAGCACCCCATTTGAGTTTCGTTGGAGAAGTATACCTGCCAGACCTTCCTTGCAGGCATCGGTATGCAGTTCTACTTCTGCCTTAGGGTCGTAAAGTGAAAGTATGGGTCTACTTGTAAGTAGCTCCTTTACCCTTTCAAAAGCTTGTTCTTGCTCCTCATTCCAGGCCCATCCCGCATCCTTCTTTAATAAGTCTGTTAGAGGAGCAGTGACCATAGCGTACTCTTTGATAAATCGTCGAAAGAAGCCGGACAGACCAAGAAACTGGCGTACTTCGTGTTGATTCGAAGGTCGCGGGAACTTGGACACTGCTTCACTTTTCCTACTACCGGGCCGAATACCTTCAGCGCTAACATCAAATCCGAGGAAGTCCACGGAGTCGAGGAAAAACTGGCACTTACTTAATTTCAAAGTTAACCCACCTTCTTTTAGTAGACCTAACACTTCCTCTAATCTCTGCAACCCTTCCTCAAAGTCCTTCGACGGGATCAGGACATCATCCATATAAACTAGCGCATATTTAATTTTGGCCTCCTTCAGTATTTTGTTGATCGTCCTTTGAAAAACGGATGGTGCATTAACGAGACCAAAAGGCATGCGGTTAAACTCAAACTGCCCATCAGGTGTCACGAAGGCAGTTTTGGGACGAGATTCATCTGATATAGGGATCTGATAGTAGCCCGATGCCATGTCCAAAGATGTAAATAAAGTGTTACCTGCCAGTAGATCTAGTTGATCTTCCACTCGAGGCATTGGGTAATGATCCTTCTTTGTTTTCCGGTTCAGGGCTCTATAGTCGACGCACAAGCGTTTATCGCCCGTTTTCTTCTGCACCATGATAATTGGGCTCGCATAAGGTGACGATGACTCCCTTATTATTTTGCTGTCTAACATTTCTTGAATCATATTATTTACCAACCGTCGTTCGGCGTGCGACATGCGGTACGGGCGGTACACGATGGGATCGCCATCAGTTAATTCTATGGTCATCTCGGTGATTGTCGTAAAACCTAAATCATGCAAACTACTCGAAAAGCAATCACCATACCTTTCCAGTACGCCCTTCAGTTGTTGCCGCTGGTTCGTATCTAATTTCGGGTTACATTTCACAGAAGTGTCCATTATCGAGTCATCGAAGACGACGCTAAATGAGTTTATCATGTTATGCACTGGAACTTGTTTTCGTTCCAAAGTTCGTGTTAGAAGAGTACCTCTAGTAATGCTCATGGGTTTGGACGCAACATTATAGATCAGGATTGCACCACGACCGTTCTTGATCTCATACTGACCGGGAAGTAAATAATACTCCTTACCTTCCGGGCCACGAAGCGTACCGTTAACATGCACATCACAGTTCAGCAATTGCGCGTCTGTAGAAACTTGTACTGCTCGCATGGTGTTGCAGGGAATTTCTATGTCATATGTGGCAACTAGGTTGATTTTATTTGGAGGCATTCTTTGAATTTTGATCGCGTCCGGAGTCTTAATTATTAGAATGTCAGGTCTCTCTGTAAATGAATGCCCTAAAAGAACGGGATGTATCAACACATAATCGTCGACGACATATAAGTCAATCGTTTCTGCTACGCCTTGAACCTCTACGGTGGCAATGACTACTCCTTTAGGACTTACCATGCTAGCTCCTATACCTCGGAGCGTCGGTAAATTTTCTCGATGAATCATTGGTAGACCAAGACACCTAACATCACTTACCCTGATGAGGGAACATTGGCTGCCTAAATCTACGTGGCAAGCAATAGTAGACCCGTTCACCTTAATATCCATTACATACTTATACATTCCGGTGTCTTCGGTCATTACTTCAGATACCTGTTTCTGTTTAGGATTATTACCTAATGTTGAGCTCTTTCCAGTTTCCAACGTAGACCTCCCCATATTCCTGTAGCAGTTGGATGTATGATGACCAACTCTATCGCAGGTTGTGCATTTTGAGAGAGGCTTTTCGCACTTAGAGCTGCGGTGGCCTATCTCGTTGCAGTTGTGGCATTTCACTGAAAACGTTGGTTTTCCGCATCTAAAACTGGGGTGACCAACTTCGTTGCAGTTAAAACACCTAATAGTAGGATTGTTTACGTTACCTGATTTCGAAGAATCCGGTCGACTCGTATTAGATCCGAATCTCCCTCTCCGCATGACGTCCTGACTATCTCTGCTCTGCCCTATTTTAACAGTTTTAAAATATTTAAGTACCTGTTCAGGTTCTCGGAATTGAGCTGCCTGAGCTCCAACCTTTACTGCACGATCTTCTATGCCATATAGGAGACAGTCCACCGCTTGTTTACCGGTTATGTTACATCTATTTAGCAAGTTGACCTTCGCGTAGTAATAAAGCTCTAATGATTCACCATATTTAGCCTTCTTAGCCAACATTTCGGTTAAGAGCTCAGCGTAATCCTCTCTACATGGGAAGGATTCTAATAGTTTCTTCTTCCACTCAGACCACGTGTGCAGTACCGAAGTTAGACCCTGGTACCATGTCTTCGCAACCCCACATAATTTAGGCAACGAATAATGAATAATTTCCCTCTCTTCCCAACCATAAATCTCGGCGCATTCTTCTACCTTCGTGATCCATGTTAGAACAGTTTGGTCTTTGGATAAAGGGTCGAACTCCGGCACCACATTCGCGTTGAACGCTAATTTTGGTTTATCTGAGCTCTTAACCTTGTCTAAAATAGCTAAAAACTTATCCATAAGATTAACATCTCGGTCCTCATCCTTACGTTTAGATGATTTCAGTCGTTTTGGAGATGGCGACCGACTTCCAGATTCAGAAGAATTGTAGGTAGTGCGTCTTCTTCTCCTTGAGCTACCAGATCTTACCCTGAGTCGTGTTTGTTTGCTCTTACTGGGTGGTGGAGAAAGAAACTCGTCCTCAGTTTCAGATTGTGTTGAATGACGCCTTTCCTGCACGTTGGCTCGCGACCTGCGTTGCCTTCTCATCGAATTTTGCCGTTTCCGTACACCATTTCCTACAATTTCCCGCCTTGGAGATCGGACACTGCGATCCTCATTACTCGCGCTTCCCTCTTGACCGTTTTCCTCAAATTCCCTTCGATACCTTAATCTTAACCCGCCGCCTTGGGTTTTGTTATTTTGTTCCGACCCATCAACTCGAGAGTCTGTTTTTGAATTCGACCCTCCGCCTAGGGTGTCATTCATTAGGCTCAACCCTCCACCTAGGGTACCCTTCCTCACACTCAACCCTCCACCTAGGGTATCTTTCCTTACACTCAACCCTCCACCTAGGGTATCTTTCCTCACACTCAACCCTCCACCTAGGGTATCTTTCCTCACACTCAACCCTCCACCTAGGGTATCCTTCCTCAAACTCAACCCTCCACCTAGGGTGTCTTTCCGCATTGGCCCTTCACCTAGGGCCCCTTCGTCATTTTCTTCCATTGCTCTTTGTCACCTGAAACTTGTGAGCGTGACAAGAAAATAAAAATTTTCTCGACGATCCCACTTCTGACCTAAAAGGGGTTTAGGTCAGGAGAAGTTATACACCGCGTCACTTTCTAGTAATATGTATATTTTTACACAAATTTATACTTTTTACATAAACTCTTCTACACGACTTGTTGCTTCGTTGCGTGCTTGTTCTCGAATGCCCGTCTCGCTACGAATGCCTCCCTCGATCGCCCCACCATGATTAAGTGGTGGTGCGATCGACGTCACCGGATAGGGGCGTGGCAGACTTAGTCAATACAACAATAAGTATCCACATAGTATTAAAATAAATTAAATAAGTGAAATCACCAAACTACAATACAAATAATTATTTCTGCTATTATTATACAATGCACACTAACAGATAAATTATATTTATAATAAATGTATGATCGAACAACCTAACAAAGTAATGTCAAAATCCTATCTCCAGTAAGCAAATCTATCGACGAATTTATTATAGGGACTGGCCGTTAGAGATCATCTCGTCTGGTGTATACCAGAAGACGCAGTTTCGAATCCGGCCCGCGGTCAAATCATTCCTTCACTAAAATAACTTAATAATTCTTATTTTTAGTGCTTAGATCTTAAGAAGTTTTTTACCCGTATCCTTCACTCGTTACTACCTGAAAAAAACCAAAAAGCTCTGAAGCATATATCAGGGAAAATTTTATTCTGTCCTATTGCTTATTTTTTTCATCGCAAAACAAGTTGGACTACTTTTGGACAATGGACTAAGAAGACACTGTCCTTACGTCTTCAATTCCGAAAAGGGTTCGTCCAAAAACCAGTTTGACCACTTCCTAGTGTGGGAAAGGACAGTGTCAGCAATGACCCTTTATTTGCATGTTATGTTCGTTGCGAATTTGTGAATGTGACACACGGACGTGAAGTTAGTGAAGCGTATTGTGGAAACTATTCTTGGTTTGAAAAATATCGTGGCGTGGTATATTTTTCTATAAGTATGTGAATAGTATTGAATTAAATAAGTACAAGATTTTACATAAACGTACTTACAAAATGTTTCGCAAAGTGTATTAAGTGTATTTATAAATAATTATTAGCACTCGCTTAAATAGTGAAGGAATATCGTGAGAAAACTTGCGTACCGGAGAGATTTTCTCGATAGCGTGTGAAGTTTGCCAACCCGCATTAGGCCAGCGTGGTGGACTATAGCTACACACCTCTCACCTCTCTGAGAGGAGACTCGTGCGCAGTCGTGGGACAGTGAATTATTGTATCATTGATGAGTTGATAATAATGACGATAGACATTTTCAAGAATTTAAGATTTACTGAAGTGAGAAATTTAACTTTGGAATACTTACGTTATAAAATGAACATGATAGCGAAAAACCAAAAAATCTTAATGAACCATTAGGTGAGAAAAATAGAAGAAACTTAATTTAGGTTTGTAATCCACGTCATCCAACAAAGAAAGAAATACTTAATAACAGTTTTAATAACACACTTATAGAACAATTTATCTCCAGTATTTATCAAGCATTTTTTACGACGTATATCCCCTTCAAAATGCAAAAAGCGGGACATTCTATTCACCGTTCACCCTTGCAACGAACAAGTGCGGAAGGGACGCCAAGACAATAAAGGTGTATCGTAATATTTGCAAAGGACTGGACAATGGTTGGTGATGGTTCCCACGTCGCAACTGGTCAAACTGGTTTGCGTAGCCGTCCGTGAAGGGTGGACACCCTGTGACCGTCTTATTGTACAATATAGGTACGTGACAGCGGATATTTGGCAAGGATTTAATGTGTGGGAATGTTCGGCGACCGTTACTTCCGTCTGTCTTGTGCGTACGATAAGTTTTAACAGTAGGTAATTAATTGTACCGGAAAAGTGCAAAAACCAAAATAAACTATTCTAAGTGTCGCAGCCAGAGAACAATAGTATTTCTATCGTATTTGTAATTTTATTATTTTCTTATCGTTTAAAGTGTATTTTATTAGTTTGAAGTCAAAGTCAAAATGTTTTATTTCAAATAAACCATTAAAAAAGGTACTTTTGAAAAGTCAAAACTAGTTGCACGGTTCCAAAAAGTCTGTCTTATGGAGAAGAGCCCGCAAGAAACTTCAAATAACATGAAAATATAAATTGAGTATCCGTCAAAAAAGGAGACGATTCTTCTCTTCGATCTACGACGATCTATGCACTTACCTCAATGGGAACCAATGAGGTAATTTTGGCAAATCAGCAAAAAAACTGTTAAAAGCTTTGCTATTTATAAAAATGTATTCTCTACATAGAGTTTGTACAGCATTTACATCCAATTTTATATATTCGATACTCTAATTTCGATGAGAAATAAGTAGTGGGTACGACTTACACAAGATTGAGGAAGAACTGTTTATTTTTCTTCTCATACCTAAATATACTTTATTTCTTATAAAAAAAAGTTGGCAACCCTAGGCAACCGTGGCGGGACACGGACGAAGATTCATTAACCCCGATGTTACCTGGTTGAAAGTAGGTGCCGCCTCGCCTTCTGACAGAACACTTGGTACCGTATAACGTGTTGGGTTTGTTAGCACCTACATTCGTGTAGCAAAAACCATTGAGCTATTAAGGTTAGGTATTTATATATTTAAACAAAAAAGCCGTTAAAATAACTGAATATGGACCTGTTGTTAGGATAAAAATAAAGTACTTACCTACCTACTTAGTATGAACGATGTATATACTCGTATATTTCTCAACTGCCTCATTAATCGAGAGTTCTTATGCGTGACTGCTATGCGAGGTCGAGCAAAGTCTTATTGGGTTTTCTATAACATTCTTAGTAGTAGCTCAGAGTTTGGATGCTCGCCCTCTATCACAAGGGACCTAAACGCACCGACGAACTATGGGTGTACACCTCGGCCTAACCCCAATACAGGCGTGATGGTATGTTATGAAAATACTGGTCTCTTCTAGTAAGTTTTCCTAAGCCCATTAAATAAGAGGGTTCTTTGATGGGTAATAGTAACTACCTATCTTTAAACACAATGACAAAAAAATAAAGGAACCTATTCTCCCAAAATTGTTCATCTGAAGGTGATGAAATATAAAATTTTACACTAACATTGCACTTGGTACAATGAAAGGGTTCCAACACAGCAGCCCTTCTGTTTTTTTATCTCAGTCGCGTGCGCACCTTGCTTCCCCATAGCGATAGATCCCAGTAGCATTGTGTGCTCCCCTGGTCCATGCGGACAAAAAAACAACCTGTTTGATTTATTTATAAAGAGTACCTAGTATAACAATTTGTGGATAATATAATTGCTTATGTATCATGTTTAATATATGCATACCTATAGCTCTTTGTATCAAGTAATTAAGTATGTTGAGTGATGTTAATGCTTGAGGCAGTTTTTAATAAACAATGATCATATCGATCCGATATCCAAAATGATTCTCCTGAATTCCCTATAGGTAAGGTAGCTAATAGGTAGGTAATAAGCATACGGCCCGCCTGATGGCACCTAAGCGATTACGGTAGCCTATGGACGCTTGCAACACCAGGGGTATCGCTCGCGCGTTATCGACCCTGTAAATTAAGGAGGAATAGCTGGAGTGGCAGCATAGTAGACAATAGCGTGATCCTTATCCTATCTGCCAACACATTTGTGCTCACAACTGTGAGTGGAATTATTAGATTCCACTATCCCTTACCTCTCTTAAAACGTCTCTTCAATGATCTAAATTGTTCAAAAATAATCGCATTTTTTATCTTAGATGATGCAAACTAAGTTATTGTCTTCAGGTAGGTATGAGTTATCGATATTTAAGTAAAAAAAAAATAATTACATAAATAATTTAAAGCATGTATCAAAATATTCGTGCGGCGCGCCCGGTCAATTCATAGTGCAAATTAACGTAACGTAACGTAAGTTCTCCTTTTGGCAAGCGAGTAAAAACGCGGGCAGCAGTTGTAGGTACTTAATAAAATTGGAGTAAAACCATAACAAGGAAAGAATGAAAGGGTATTTGTGTATTCTCAGTTTAAAGGTTCATGAGTCACTGAACAAACAGTAAACAAGTCGAACTCGTGCGCCGAGGGTTTCGTACCTACCTATCCATTATACCGCCATTATAAAATTGGCTATAAGACCATGCTTTTTGCCATAATTTCGTAATTCTAGGTCAACGGGAGCTACCATAAAGATTTTCGACCCAACACACCTATAGGGTACTTCCGGTTGACCTAAAATTGACAATTTTGGTTTAAAGCAAGGTCTTACAGCACAAGTAAAAGGAAAATTCCGAAAAATGAAGAAAGATGAAAATCAAGGTAAATTTTGGTACTTACAAGTTTTTGCGAAAATCTAAATTTGCCCATATCTTTTTATCGTATTGACTCAGGACCTTGATTTTTATACACCTAATAGGGACTACAAACTTCAGTATCTGGTATAAATTTCAACTTGCTAGGTCCACCCGTTCATGAGAAAATCGGTGGCGACACACGGACAGACAGACGGACAAGAGAGTGATCTTATAAAGGTTTCTTTTTTACCTTTTGAGGTACGGAACTCTAAAAATTACGTAATTGTTTTACACAATGAAACCCCGTGGGTAACAATTATGGCTTTCACCAAAAACAAAAAGGGTCGCAAATCTTGATTAAAATTCAAAACAATGAATTCCTCGCCCGCATCCAACGACTCATCAGACAACAAACTAAAATACAATCAAGATTGTTTAGTTCCCCATACCTGACAGTCCAGTAAGGACATGGGAAGCTACAGAACTACTGACCCCCTTGCATAACCCATCAAAAAGGACCCTGCTACGTAACCAGATGGTTACGCAAAACATTTTTATATGAGGGTTTATTGTGAAACAAGAAAGGTGAATGCACTTTGGATGTGAAGCGAAATACAGAACATTTATGGAGTAAAACCTTTTTCGAAGTATTTTCTGAACGAAATTCTGTGTTATGTGGTAATAACGTAACACTTCCCAGAATATGATCAAAGGAATAGGTAATTTTGCTCCATATATCCTACCGTATTGGTTTGATGGTCGCAAGGCGGCTTGAGGTATTGGATTCGATATTTTTGGTATCGTTTTATAAAATTCATAATGGAGGCTTCGAGTTTAGAACTGTGTGTATAGAACTTTAAAATACGAACAAATGCAATAACTACCTAGATAACGTTGTATCTAGAATTCTAGACGGATCTCAAAAGTAAAAGTCAAGGAATCCGGTACTACGCATAATAAATTATGAGTGTAAGGTGCTATGCAGATTATATCCAGTGCCTTAATACTACTTGTACCTCATTACAAGTAAGTATTACGAATTAAGTAATACTTTATGTAATAAAGATTATAATAATAATTATTATTCATACACTGCATTTCATCTCGGACGATTATGTATTATGGTAACTTTTGAACAAAAACCCTAGTCCATAAAAAACTGAACGAAAAGTAAAACCACCTTCAAAAAGCTAAAAAATAATGTTTCTTAAGTGCAAAACAGTTTCGAATTTTCATCGTATCTTTTGTTTTCGCCACCGACTTCCAAAGATGTCGGTTAAAAATTATAATAGATGAGATATGATCTCAGACTGCCTGTGTTAGAAATAACTAAAAAAAACTAAAGTAAAAGGGAAAAAAATTAATTAGATATTAAATTGTGAATCTAACCTGTCAATAGAAGTTCCCTAAAGGAGTTATAACTAAGCATAGCTCGTATAAGTATCTATTAATGAATAAACCTGTATGTATCTATGTTCACAAAAGCTTTGTGACGTCAGTGATTTCTGTATACTTGTAAGGAATGCTTATTTTTAATTTACCTACCTTTCATTGATCGGAAAGTGGCAACAAAAACTAAATAGTCCATCACACAGTGACAGAATAGTTTTTGTGTGAAAAAAGGCTTTATCTGTCTTTCTAAACGGTACTTTATCCCGTAAAGATGTTTTGAGATTAGGTATGGAAAACTGTTTTCCTTAAGCTTATTAGCTCGAAAGCTTGTTCCTTTCCTGTCTGACTGTCTCACTGGTTGGGACTTTACTTTTCAGCTATAAAGACGTTAATTTGCTAATTTGCATAGACTGCAGCATTTGTTGGTAGGTAGTTAAATGAGAATAAATTTACAAGTACACAAATCAGATAGACGAGATAAACTAAGAGTGTAGCACCTATTAGAAATAAGAGCACAAGTTACAAATAAAATCACACTTAAACATTACAACAACGTAACTTTAATTATAAAAATAAATAACTATAACAAATCTACATTACTAAACTAATCTGTTACAACTTTCTAATTGTAATTATTATGCGCCGCTATTGGCTGTAATACGTAAGCTTGTCCCGTTGCTCTATCCACAACATGGCCGGTTGAAGGTTCTAAGAAAAGTCTTGGTACAGTGGTTGCCGCACTTACAGCTGGTTGCTGATGTTGCCTTATTCCTGCCCCACCTTCATAAGGAACGTACTGTGGCGGTTCAAGGTGCTGCTTAGGTACATGTTGCAGCAATGGAGCTGACTTCTGAGGCAAGTATTGTGATGTTTCAGGTTGGTTTTTAGACACATACTGACTCTGCTGTTTCTCTGTGTCGTCCTTGTGGCTTACAACTAATACTAATTGATTCCTTTCTTTGGGTTCAGGGTTATCGTTCTGCTTTTTGTACTGCTGCCGCCTTGGCTTTGGTTTTTTATAAGTTTCGTCGTCTTGATCATCTTCATATTCTTCTTCATGAGATGTTTCAGCAGCTTCTAGCTCTTCTCTGTTGTTGCCATTTTGTTTTTTAGATTTGGTTTCCTCTTCATATTCTTTTTCAGATGTTTTTGCATGTTTTCTTTCTCCTCTATTTGTTCTGTCTATTTTAGGATGGGCTTTTCTTTTAGCTCGAGCAGTTTCTTCATAACTAGATTTTTCTGGATCATAGTCATCATTGCCATAGGTCGGTGAACTGTCGCCATGATCATAGGGATCATTGTGGTCTGATTCGTGGTAAGAACCGTCATCGCCATCATAGCTGTCATCTCCATGGTTACCAGCATTTCCTGCGTGGTTCAGATCCCAGTAGTGTTCTCCGTACCCACCTTTTTTATCACCCCATCGTACCTATATTTAAAAATATTATTACTATTGGATTTTGTATAATTATTGTATTTGTATTATGTACGTAACTTTAATGGAAGACAGATGACATTAATAGATTAATTATTATCAAACACGCACGTGAAGTTAATGTATGTTAGTGAAAAGTAAGAAAATTAGCTTAACAAGAATAACAATATAATATAGTAATGAAACGGAATAATTAATGAATATTAAGAAAATAAAGTATAATATAGAATAATAAGAATGAGTTTAAAATAAATAAAGTAAGGCTTTCCTTTATAAATAAATAAAGATGCATGTCAGAATAAATAAATAAGTAGGTTACGATAGTTGCGCAGAAATTTCCTTCAGTTTTTATAAATATTATGAATAAATAGATAAATTTGATGTAAGATGTAAATTAATAAAATTACATGATCTTTGAGATCCCAACGAAATTTCTGCGGTTTATATACTAATATTAAATATAAAGCATAGAAAGCATACTTTGGCAGAGAACACTCCTTCTGAGGGCTTGGCCCTCTCATGTCTTTCAGTGAAATGATGGTCGCTGCCCAACCGATGTCCCTGATCAAACTGGTCTGCTGTCGGTAAGTGTCTATACCTTCAGCCAAGCGAAGCAAAGCGGAAAAGAGAGAAATAGAAAGAGGTTAGAGACAGAGCGAAATAATGGATGTGTATTACTTTTCCCATGTCCCTGTGGTTCTTAAAGTCTTTCTTCTCGTATCGCTGCTCCCACGTGTTAGGGTCCTCGCAGACGTGACCGAATTCTATCTTGTACGGACTCAACTGTACTGAGAAAAAATCCCTATAAAGCAAAGTATTTCGCATCCTTACTTATAACATTATGAAATAAAATCAGTATCTGTTTATTCTATATGATGTAATTTTGGAAGTGTTTTTGAATTACATATAAGATTCTTGTAGGTAACGTTATAAATAAGGTTAGACTCTTCAAAATGAAATCGCGAAGTGAATCGTTAATATTTATGTCACTAAACCCCTTTCTCTAATTGCTATAATGTAAACTATGTCAATGTTTGGTCATGTCGTAACTTATTTGCATGCCATTGACAATAGAATCGAATCAACTTGAAGGTTGAAACTAAATCTGAAATAAAAACGAGGTTGTTTCACGATAAGCAATACAAAGCTGCACCTACATACTTTAGTCTTAAAAATCTAACAGTTAATTGGGAAAATATAAAAAAAAAATAGATACAATCGATATTACTTACGAATAATACTCATTTTAACCCATCAGACGACGTTTAAGTACCTACTTAGTTTAATAGACTTCAAAAATGTTATATTTGAGAGTGAAAGAAGATTAGAAATCAGAGGTAATGTCTATACTTACTGGAAAAATTTAGCCTGCGCTTCAATAGTAGATGGATTACTTGGAGGGGTGCGAACCGTAACTGATCGCACTGGTCCCCAGAAGGAGCCAGCATGGAGTGCCAATAAGCACCAGAGCCATTTCTGGAAAATAGAAAAGATTATAACTTCAAACGACAGCAAAATACATCGATCTGAGTAAAAGTCAACAAAAATGTTCAAATCACGATACTAATGTATGTATGTATATAAACACAGCGTAGCATAATAATTATCAGACGAATGTTGAAAAACTACTCTTCTCATTCAAATAGGAAATAAGTAGGTACTGCAGAGTTTTTGCAAAGGAAATAGCTGAAACGCGAACATTCGAACATCACTATAACACTGACACCACTTTCACTTTTCGCTAAATACCTATTAATGACAGTTTCGTATAGCTGAATTCCGATAATTTTTTCTAAACAATAATTAAATTCAAATGCTGTATACCGTATTGTCAAGACGTTGTGACATCTTGGCTGTTTGATCGAGGGTCTGTGCCCAACAACGCCGGTAGTACATTTATAGACAAGACGGTTACAATCCACTGTATCCAGTGGTTGACAACCGTTAACCAATCGTTCCATTTGAATACGTACGCACGTATTTTTGGCGCATGTATACTGTCAAAAGAATGCAATTAATAATAAGGTGGTTTTGACACTGTTATTTATTAAGAGATTGCTTTTATTGAAAATAATAATGGTCACACGCCGGTAATGGTAATGGTATCTACCATTACCTGCATTCGGATAACACAGAAGAGGCAGATCTATCTAGATAGATCTGTTTAGTTTTTTCCATAAAATAATAGCTAAAAAGTTCAAAGCACATAACCTAATACCTCATCAACAGTGGGACAGTTATGGGTTCAAATATAAGTACATAAAGTTCATTATTTTATTCTTAGACCCCGATACAAAATGTTGGCAATCTCAGATGCGCCCATTAGGAATCGTGCCGCGTCATTGACTACAAAGTGTTGTTTGGCTTTCCGTGGCCAATTGAAATTTTTTTTGGTTATTACTGCTACTGTGGATCAAAAAGTTCGAAACAGTCATTCAATATTTGACTGAAGAAACTCACCTTTGATCCAAAAAGGTCCAACGAAAGAGGCTTCAATAGTTTCCTACGCTAACACATACATACAATAAGATAAGTTACAAACGGTATTAAAAATAATCGCTAGGAAAATGTTGTTTTAAATAAATAAGTTTCTATATACCACTATTTTAAAGATACTGAATATTTTGTTTGTGCTATCTGAATTGCTGATCTCTTCAACTTGGTATAATTTAACTTCCAAAATTTTATCCACGAACATTTTGCCCCACTTCTTCAATGTAACATACAATTTTTATTTGCAATGATTGCTAAAAAGATATTTTTTAGGCAAGTATTTCTTTGAAAGTAGCAATAATATTGAAGTTTGATAAAGAAAAAAATAATAAAGAAACTTCCTAAAAACCTGAAACAATTAAGAAACTGTATCGAAGACAATAAACTTAAAAAAAGGAAAAAACTAGACCTATTTGTTTTTTAAAAAGAACATTGCCCTCTAAATGACGCAACTGTTGACAATAGAGTTAATCAGTAACTCGACGATTGAGTAATCTGGTGTTTAAACGATTCAGTAAGCAATGCTACGAAAAAAAAACTATTATAATCACTTTTATGAGGCCGTACGCAATTAGGAAGAAATGGAGCAGGCGAACCTAAAACTTTGTCTCTCATAAGATGTGACTTAATAGTTTCTTACTTCAAAAACCTTCCGCTCTAATAAGAATACACATTCCATACTTCACTATTAAGAGCTTTATGCAGCCAGTTCTAGGATAGTGCAAAAATTCTTTAAGGTAACTTAGGTATTATCGATTTTTTTAGTGCCACGTTGAAGTACGCAAAAATTCGAAAGCATATTAGAAGATTTATACAACGGCGTAGAAGCCAGAATTTTGGCCGTAAGTGTTAGTATCTAGTACTAAGTAGTAATTAAACTTCTTAAAATGTCGCCCACTTAGTTCATCTCTAGCTTAGCTCCTAATAGTAGATAGGTATAACGTAAAGATTAGCGTAAAAATAAACACTTAAAACAAATTATATCTGAAGCGAGGACCGTGTAATGAGGCAGCTGAGTATTATCTAACAAAGAGTAATTACTTACTGCATCTGTTTTAAGAGTCCGGCGGACCGAATTTCTCTTACAAACGACCGAAATAAATCGTAATTCACACACAATTTAATCAAATTCTGTTATTATTCGGATTCTGATACCATTTCGTCCAAAATACTCCACTGGAAATAAATGTAAGCGAATGCAATTTCTGATAACTTTACCAAGTTTGGATCGATTTTCCGGCCTTTTATTTCCTGTGAAGTAGTAATAGACGAAATAGTATCTAACTACCTACCGTACCTAGATTAACGGTATCAAAATCCGAATAATAACATAATTTGATAGAATATTGTCTGGATTATAATTTATTTCGGTATTACGTTTTTGTGGGCAATTCAAGCTCCGCTGGACCCTTAAGTTTGTAAATTGTGTCACAACAGTGAAATTATATAATAAATCGGTGTCTGATTTTCTTATATAGCCTGATCATGATATTTTAGATTTAATTGATTGTATATCCTTACAATGCAGTTAAATTTTCAATAATTATTCCAGATGAGTATTTTTAAATGTAGTCTGTATTCATGATCCAGCCACAATATTCAATACTCATTTATAATTTCAAAATGTGTGAAAAACTCCTGAAAGCACTTTGATAACTGCAATAGATAGAAATCTGTTGTGATACTCAAATGATCATGCGCAAGTCTGTTACTTGAAGCGTGAGTTTCTTCTGATTTCAGTTACCTAGATAAATTAAGCCATCAATTGACTGTCTATTACACGTTATTTGTCAATTACATCAGCTTATTGTCAACCCTAACGTCAGGGTTGCTGATGCTGTTGATGAAATGGCTAATTTTGACAATGTAACTGTCATTGTATGAAACGTCAGATAATCATTGGTTCGTTCATAAACAGTTGCAAATCGGTGCCGTGTGAATATATATTGTAGAGTAGTGCATTGTTTGTGTGTGTCGACACGTTTGTTTTTATTGACGGATATCAGTTACGTGCTTAATGGTAATGGCATTATAATTTGTGCATCTAAGCATCATTTGTGAGGCTGTCTTGATTTGAAACATTGGAATCATGCTATTGATAAAACTGCCTTCAAAAACATAAAAAAATAATGTTATGTGCGAAGCAGTTCCGGAAGTCGGTGCCTTTGATTTGATCGGATCTTTCGATTTCGCCACCGATTTCGCCACTGTTTCGCACATAACATTTTTTTATAATATTTTTGAAGGTGGTTTTACTTTTTCTCAAAAGTTATTTAATTTCAACATTTTTAGTACCGAGTAAATTTTTACGTACCTATACCTAGACGATGTTATCATTTACTCGGTTGTTACGTGGTATTGTCAGTTTATTCAAACTTTTGTGATGAGATCTTGACCAAATTTTTATGAGACCACCTCTGAAGTGTGACCTACCGATAAAAAAAAGAATCATCAAAATCGGTTTATAATTGACGGAATAATCGCATAACACAGAACCTCCTCCTTTTTTAAGTCGGTTGAAAAGAAGTGAAAAAAGATTGATGAATATTTTTATCTTATAAGGCTGTTAACGCTTGTTACCGAAATACTCATAGAAAAATCGACTGTTAATTTTCTTGAACATATTTATTTCTTAAAAATAGATTTTCAACCAGTTACGGTGAGACGAAATTTCTGAAGAATTTCAAGGACCAATATTCTTCAAATTAAACCATACCAGTGGATATAAAACTATTTTTTAAAGTAAAACTAATTGTGATCGGAATGCGGAATACGTGCGTAACAGTTTTAAACTTTCACACTTATCGGTAATTAACCGATATTATTATGAAATATATTGCTGAAGCAATGCAGTTGTGACTTCTCTAGTTAGATTATATTCAATCAATCAATCAAATCAGCCTATTGCCGTCCACTGCGGAACGTAGGCCTCCCCCAGGGAGCGCCAACCATCCCGGTTGTAATGTTCATGCCACAGAATAATTATTTATTAACCATATTTACAAATGATCGGCCTCATCATAGTTTATCGACACCATATAAATTCTATTCTCGTGACAAGTTGACAACTAGATCACGCGGTTGGCTCCCGTTGACGCCATTATTTGAAATGATACCACTATGTGTAAATAAATTAGCCGAGCAAGATGCATTTTTTTCACTTTCTTGCTTATTTAGTAGTGGTATTTTTATTTACTATTGTTTTTTTTTAACTAAGTACACGAAGAACAAGAGACAAAAATAGATGGGCTAGTACGCAATTTATCTCATATTCATCATGAATTACAACAAATTTCCTTATTGGTATCGAAACTGTTAATCAACGGCAACACTAGTCGTGGAATTCGTGAGTTTCCTGACGTCACTGAGAGCCATTTTTGGGAATAGGATACAGTATACTTATATACCATAGTATAAGGATACCAAATCTTATTCTGCCAAGGGCCTGATAATAACTCAAAAACAAATGAATTTGATATTAGTATCTAAATGTGTGTGCAGGCCAAAAGAACCTATTTTATCTATTGACCAGGTTACTGACGTTACTGTACCAGTAAGTTTTAGTCCAATAACAATCATAACGTAACTTAACATGTTATCTAAAAATCCAATTGGAACTGATACTACTTGGAACCGATTACCCTCATTTAAGGCGAGAAAAAAGACAACATCAACTATTCTGTGTTTTTAATCAAACAGTTTCTGTCCTATATTTGCGCTGAATATACTTCAGCTTACCAATTGTAAGATGCTTACAAATGGCTAGTCACAGTCTGGCGTTGTGAAACGTGGTAGTCAAGAAAGTATGTCAGTGTAGTACGATTTCCGATCGGGCCCGCATAGGCCGCCATCACGATCTGTAGCCTTACAATAAAATATTGGGTTGGCGCAAGTTGTAGACGGTTAAAAAAAATGATATATAATTTTAATAGTATTTATTTGACACAATGTTTCTAATACATTAAAGCGTTCAGCTCAATCCTGCTCTATTCATTCAAGATTTAGAGCATAAAACAAAAAAACTTTTTTTTTTCTTTGCTTAAGTAATGTAGGGATGCAGCTATGGCCTGTGGGCATTACGGCTGCGACCACAACTAAAACTGGATACAACTGTTCCTAAGAAGGTGACATATGTATATATTCTTGTTTTACGCTATTCAGTTGTATTTTTCGTAGGTAGTTTTAGTATTTTTATTACAATCATCAGTTGCCAAATCTTATAACTTGGAGTACCCCAAATCAGCAAGACTAATATAAGTAAGCCCCTTACATGTGCGTAAGATGTTCAGTACATGGTTCTAATATTTTAATTTGGTATGCTTTTGTATTCTGGTCAGCACGATTTGGACCACGATCCTAAGAGATCATTGTAAACATTGAATCGTGAACAAAGTATTATGAAGAATAAGTCTGTTTTTATGGAACATCAATGGAAGCTTTTGTATGCTTTTTTCTAGGTGAGAGTTCATTGACAAGATATACCTAGCAACATAGGTATACACTTTATAAGTATAATTATTACAAATAGTGTCAATTTTCGCACTTTCTTTATTTTATTGAACATTGACTCAAAGAATAATAGTTGTCCCGAAAGAATCATGTCAGTAACATCAGTTCCGTCCATTGTATTCGTGGTTTGGCAAATTTTTGGGTTCACGCAAAGTGTGGAACGACGTACAGAATGGACGGAAGCAGTTGAGAACCCACTTGACAAAAATCTGTATGTGTACCTAAATAAAAAGGAGTTTTTGTCCTCGATACGTTCCTAATTCTCTGATTGCGATGAAACTTTGGTAGCAACTCACTAAAGTTCGCAATCGCAATTTGATGAATGATTTGCGTTTGAGTATGCAAGTACATTGTGTGCGCGGTTGAGAAGGTTTATGACAAAAAAGAGCCAATTTTTCTCATTGCAACGCATGCAGTGCAGTGGCACAGCTAGTGGTTAATAATAATATTTAACTTTTGCAAAATCAGCGGAAAGCCATACCCGTGATACACGCTATAAATTTTAATATATTCACTAAAGCAATTGAAGTACGAATTCTCATTTGTAAAAAAACATTTTTTATCAAAAATCTAAGACGAAACACAATAATAATAATAATAATAAATCGTTATTTCAGACCAAGTTACAAGTCCATACTTAAAGAAAACAAAGACATTAAAAGATTAACAAAATGCTTATAAAATTTATAAAATTTTTGTCCGAATAAATGTTTTCAGGATATTTGAGTCCAGTTTACTTGCAATGACCTGTAGGATGCTGTTAGTGCTAGCCCGGACTCTGCTTAGTAAGGATGCGAGCCGCTTGCGCATGATGGCATGAAAGCCGTCTACCCTGGCCTCCGCAAACATACCAGAGGCACTACAAAAGCGGGGTAGCCCCAACAACATCCTAAATCCATTGTTATATTGGATAGCAATACAATAGCTACAATGCAGTAATTTATGGCAATAATTCACAATACCATTTCAAATAAGATTAAGTCATTAGCAACAATTATGTGGCATTGAAGCTTCTACAAAGCATCTCCCTTCATGCCGAATTTTGTAACAACCGCTTTTAACCATCAAAATTAGTAATTATACGTATTATTAAACAGTTAAAGCATTAGCGTAAATTGGTTGATGGCAACTGCAATATTCAAGATGCATTAACAAATAATAGGATTACGTGATCTGTTTACTTCACTTTCAGTTTTTTTCGAGGTGACCGTCCATCTGTAAAGTCATTATAAAATCTTTTTCTTCACTGCATAAGTCTACCGGAATTTAGCGTTCATCGATTCGTTTTTTCGCTTAATCGATTTCTGACTCCAAGGGGGTTATGTTTCAGAGAACTCTTTGTTTTTTGGGTTAGATAAGATCTTAGATTATAATTGCCGTTTAAGAAACTTTTGTCTAAATGGCCACTCTTAAATATATAAGGTCGCTTATTCAATATCGCCCAGCATTAGTAAATTTAAGTGGTTTATGAAGTAGCATCATGATTGATATATGAAGAAATCCTTCCGTTACCCAGAGATATCTTCCGTAGGGAGAAATGGATCCGGATCATTGAGATTTTTGATCTTGTCGGGAATTTTCACCTCACTATTAAAGGTTATTCAATTATTGGTTACTATACATTTACAGATAAATTCTTGGCAGACACAGTAAAGAGTAGATAATCGTAAATATATAAAGATTGTTTTTTCGTTCATATTTATATAATACGTGATTAAAATTTTATCCAGTTGTAAACCTGTGAGAGATTCAATATTTGTCATCATTATTTACATTATTTTCGAGTATTAGATAACTTTTCTCAGTTACGCTTGACATTATATTAAAATGACACTGTAAATAAAATGCATATACATAATAATTATATTCAAAAGAATATTATCGATTCTGTTTAGGAATATTGTTCGAATCAACGGTCTCGGCAAAATCGACGCATCCGAGCGTAAAATCGTCGATAGAAAGTGTTTTGAATTCGTTTTCTTTCTTATTTATAAGAGGCTGATTGACACCGTGGTCGCCATTACTATCGAGTTTACTTACACTAAAGTACATGACTATAGAAATGGACACCAGAATATTGGTAAGTTTTATTTTAGTTAAATTTTCATCAAGAGTTTGTATGTCATCTTTAGAGCCTATGTTTTCTCAAAATGTATTAATATCTACGGTGATAGCTTTATTTAATTATTTAATACTTTATGCACAAAATAGTACAGAGGCGGACTTAGTGCTATTAGCATTCTCTACGTTCTCAATTCAAACACTTATTTTTACTTATTCAGTTCTTCCCCATCTTTCTCTGCCTGTTGTAGTACTAGCTGAGTGCTATCTTGCTAATTAAAAGCCAAAGCATTTGTTAGAAATACACCTACTAATTGAATGGACATGTTGCACAAATTTATACATAATTGCAATTACTAATTAATCAAGTTATGAACATTATAACAGCTTGCCGCAATGAGATAAGCATTGGCTAATTATATTGCAATTATTAACGCACATAAATTTTAATATGTAATATACTACACTTGTAATGTACCCTGAAAAACAACTGTCTATGAAGAAAGAATTTTTGAGTCACTGACGATAGATTATTCTTATACTTTAATCATGTCTTTATTCACTCCATCGAAGAGTGTAGATACTTTGAGCGTCTTTTGTTTGAATCTGCATGGAAAAGATATTAAACCTTATTATTTATAGTAATTGAGTAAAATTTGCAATAATTTAAAGAGTCACCAGTTACAATCGATAATCAGATCTCGGAAGTACTTTACTAAAGGAGTAAATTGCTATTATGACCATTCAGATTTATTGTAATTGGACCAATATCTACGACTTGAAAGCATTTGCTTTTTTGTTAGACAGATCAGAAGTGGCAGAGATAAAATAAATCAGACAAAATTATAATTGAAATAATAATGTAATATTATTTCCATCCTTATTTACACCTAAAAATGCTGTTTATGCAATGTTGTGTTGTTACCGTTCTCTTATTAGCTTTTAATGTCTTAATTAATAATGCAAACTTATACTTAAATTCGTGTAACGAGTCCATCGCAGTAATTTTTTAGAGCCAGTTTTTGCGTTAGTAGAGTTATTAAAGATATTACATCAGTCAAGAATGTTTGAAGACCATGTAATATCAAGTAGGTACAAACTTATCTATTATGGGTCCGCCGTAGCTTGAATTGCTCACAAAAACGTAATTTCGAAATAACTAGTAATCCAGACAATACTATATCAAATTATGTTATTATTAGGATTTCGATACCTTTAATCTAGGTGCATATGGTACTATTTCGTCTATTACTACTTCACTGGAAATAAGAGACCGGAAAATCGTTGGTAGAGTTGTCATAAATTGCATTCACTTAAATTTATTTCCAGTGAAGTATTTTGGACGAAATGGTAGAGTCCGAATAATAACAGAATTTGATTAAATTGTGTTGATTTATTTCTGTATTACGTATGTAAGAGAAATTCGGTCCGCCGGACTCTTAAGTTACTATTATTAATCTATAAACTGAGTTCTATTTTGGTGGCTTGCTCTGTTAATCAATGATTAAGATAATTATCGATACTTTATTAATCTTTTAGTAATCGCTTCTCGGTTATTGGATGTTTATCGAGTTAAATGTATTTTATGTTAGTTACTCTTGCCTTTTTTATTTGTTGTCGTTACAAGAAGAAAAAACCTTTCTCATCAATATTATTTAAAAATTAGCATTATAATTTTTTTTTACGATTTAATCTATCCTAATTTATTTTCTTCTTTAGGTGATTTTATCTTGTATGGTGCTAGCAGCATCAGCATGGTCAAGACCTTACTACCCAGTGCCCAGAGGACCGATGAGAGTAACCAGATTTGCACCACCACCACCAGCGTATCTACGACAGCCACCACAGCCTCATCTACATCCACAGCCCCACCTCCATGCACAAAAGCATGCACAACCTCATTTGCAGCCACATCACAAATCGCCGGGTGAGTTGTGTACATTTTTTTTTACCAACCACGGGTTGGGTGGGAGGAAATTCCTCTGGAATCGCACAGTATGAGACCAGATTTGTTCTAAGGTATGTGGATGAACTTCACGCCGATGGCGAGAGGTGCGGTGATAGAAAGTAGCTGTTGGCATCATTTCAAACAATTCAATATTGTTTTCTTTGTGTTTGATTGTCAGGTTAATTTGACTGTATAAAACCTTAAACTTATTTTAGTGAAGGAAAAATTCGACTGCGGACCGGATTCGTACCTGCGTCTCCTAATTTAATACACCAGACGCTATGACCAACCAACTAAGCCACTGCGAGTCCCACCAGCCAGATTTAAATTTGCCTTCACATTCTTCAAAGTTTCACTCAAATAACTTTACAATCTTAGCTTGGAAAATGCAAAAACCTTGAACATTTATAGACTTGGATTTTATTTTACTACGTCAGTCGTGATCTCTTAATAAGCGTAAAATATTTGAATCTGATTAAATTAATATATATATATGACTGTAGGTATACACAAATTATAGATTGCTCTCCAAATTATTCTTTACGATCATCTGCGTCTTATACCCACTTTACCACTTACTGGTAGGTAGGTACTCCAAATATTATAACGAATAAAAGAAAACGTGTAGCTACTAACAAACAAACAAAAAATCGATGAGCCAAATTTCTCCATTCATCTCACAAAACTGTCTTAACTCAACCTTGTCCTTTCAGTTGAGTCCGCAGACCTAGAAGAGCAACAATGGCAGCGTCCGAAGCGTGGTCACGATGATTACGACCACGACCATGACCATAACCATGGCCACAGAGGTACCAGTGGGGTTACGGGCCCAGTTCACACCTTCGTAAAGACAGACAAGAACGCAAACTACAAATGGGGGGTCAGACATCACGTGGGGGACAAATACGCATCTTAGGCCCTAAATTCGCCTCCTTTCAAGACTTTTCCTATATTATTTATTTAGTTATACTTTTAGATATAATTGTTGTGCTAATTAATTAGAGTGTGTTAAGTTGTAATGTTGTTTTATTGGTATGCGTAAGTTAATTCTTAGACCTTGTGGGACCACTGTCTGTGATCTTAATATGCCTGGAATTCAAAATCCATTAAACATTTCTGAAAATTCAACATATCTACGCTGTTAGGCTGAGTCAAGTCTAGAAAGTCTACTGAAATATTTTTAATCGACACTAAGCTTAAGTTTGGGACGAATTAGTTTTTCGTTTTTCTTTTCTTTTAATTTGTGATTATTATTGAGGTAGGTAGTAAAAATTGGTGTCTCGATCTACCTAAACAATGTTGTTCAGGGGCCGTATTATGACGTGCTAACGCCATCATTTTTACGTTGTGAGAAAGACATGCCGCTCTACATATTAAATAACCTCATCTCTTTCTTACAACCTAAAAATGATGGCGTTAACACGTCATAAAACGGACCCTGAATAGTTTCGATTATCTATATACAGTATCCACGAGATAACAACGGGCGTCTGAAGTTATCCGCAAAGTGGTTTTCTCTTGATAAATATTAATATAATAAAAACTCGGTGTAAAGACAGTTGGGGTCGCATTTTTTTTATAAAAGCTTTCTAGTAATGTGGGTCATCGCACATTACTAGTATTCTTGTTAAGGGTAAGGGTGGGTGAATTGCCCACAAAAACGTAATACCGAAATAAATCGTTATCCAGACAATATTCTATCAAATTATGTTATATTATTCGGATTTGGATACCGTTCTAGGTATAGGCTATCTAGGTTTCTACGGTAATATTTTGAGTACTACTACTTCACTGGAAATAAAAAACCGAAAAATCGTTTCAAACTTGGTAAAGTTAGTATAAAAATTGACATTTATTTCCAGTAAAGTATTTTGGATGATATGCTAACTTAGGAACCTAGATTAAAGGTATCGGAATCCGAATAATTACAGAATTTGATTAAATTGTGTTTGAATTACGATTTATTTCGGTATTACGTTTGTAAGAGAAATTCGGTCCGCCGCCGCCGGACTCTTAACCCCTCGTGCTAAGCTAAATTCTTGTGTTACGAGTGGGCTCACGTCGGTAATGCAATGGGTGGGTTTCAATTGTTTCAAATTCATCAATATTGTCCTTACTGATTTCGATATTTTAGAATAAAAACACTTAATTAAGATATTGTAATCGTTAGCAACCTCTGACTCTTCAGAATCTTACCTAAACTCACTTGACGCGGCTGTTTGCAACGGCTAAATTCACATGCGCGTTGTTATCTCGGGGGCACTGTACCTACTAGCATTCATATTATAAGAGTAAGAGTTAATAGCTTGATAGTTGGCCTTGCAACGTAACAGTTTAACGTGGGAGAGCTATGCTTCGGCACGAATGGGCCGGCTCGACCGGAGTGATACCACGGCCTCACAGAAAACTGGCGTCAAACAACGCTTACGTTGTGCTTCGCCGAGTGAGTGAGGTTATCGGAGGCCCAATCTCCTTTTAAAAGGTGGGCAACGCACTTGTGACTCCTCTGGTGTTTGTCCCCCTATCCCATAAAAAAAAGTTATGACGCATGGCGAGGTGAACGATTCCCAGAATACATGTGGTAAATTTTGTAGGCTTGCATTTATTCGCTCCAGCGACCACGTACGTCGACCACGCCCGTTCACATTGCGTATTGCAAAACATAATGCATACATGTGCATGCGGGTTACGCACTGCCCCTGATATCAGTAATGGAATCATTTCTTATTATATACGTATTTAATCAAGTGCTAAAAATTTTGTGGAAAAAAAATTAGAACGAACATGCTTCCTCCATTTTGATACTCCGGATGCGGGCTTTAGACAGCCCTAGATCTAGACGGGAGTGGGCGTTAATGGGGCACCTGCTCAGGTGATAGTTTCGGGGGAACTAAACAAATAAAACAAAAAGTGAATATTTATGATATTTATTTTCAATTAATCTCAAACTGTTGGAAAATGTCGCAAATCCGGGGCTGGCTTTAGCCAAATAAAGCGACTTTACGGCGTCTGCTAGGACAAGCCAAATCAAAGCCGCTAAGGCTCTTTCGCCAAAAGGCCATTTGAGTTATTTTTCTATATTGTAAGACTCTATCTATTTGATTGTGAGATACAGTCTGCTGGGCTTTAAGAGAGACTGTGATTCTCTAAGTTTGTTTCGGCGTTTTTTCATCAATTAGGTCATCAATTAGGAACTGTCGGCGCTATCTAGTATTCAAAATCTAAAATATTGACTCCTAAACTTTGTAAAAGTATCCTTGGAAGATCTTTATACAGAAAATAATATAATTTATTTTATCATCATTTATCAGCAACTACGTATGTAGGTACTATTGCATTGAATTTTGACGTCTACATCAAAACGTGTTAATTAGTTTTTACACTAACTCTAGAGAAATCTAGGGATCATTGGGTTTTTATGATTAAGAACACACAGAGTATCATAGACTCATAAAAATCAAAGAATGATTTCATAAAAGATCACGACGTGTCATTGCTACAAATTGTTTATTCCAGTTTAATCTTAATCAGAAAGTTCGAAAGTCGTAACGGAAATGTTACTTAAACTCTTGACTTAAATAGCTTTGAATATTACACAATCTGCAGTTTTTATGTCACTATAGGTACTTGAAGAGTACCACCGAGATAGCGAGTCCGATTTCCGACCAGCCAGTTAGGGCAGTTTTAAATTTATGATTCTGATAATTTGATTACGAAAACTAGGTATAGTATAACGTTTACATAATTATAGATACGGTATTTTTAGGTAATAAGAGTGAGCCTATTGCCTATAAACGGGCACAAATCCCTAACTCCGAGCTGCTACTGAGAATTCCATAGAAAAACCCAATAACATTGCTCCACCTGCGAATCGAATCGAGGACCAACAACGTAGCAGTCGTGCTTACGTGCTAATGAAGGAGAGATATTTTAAAGAGTTTTAAACAATGTTATAGTTCGTATCATGGTATACTTAACCTTTCTACATTCATATAAGTACGTAAGATTGATGCAAATTAGTATTTAGGTATTTTAATAGCGTATAAGTGTTCTTATCCACGTTGATCTCGTTTCTCAATTCCGTGGAATCTGTAAATCCTTTCACAACCTAAACTCTACAAATACGGAGATGATTTTGATTAGTCAGTGATTATTACATTTTATTTAAATCTGGAAATTTATCGGACATATTTACTAGCGGTCAAGCGTAAGCCTATCACAAATAATAATAAAAAAAAATCAACAATCTATACATTTCTAAGCTTTGTGGGAAGAAGGGACTGCAACTTTGCCTCTTTCACAAGGCGTTTTATCACTGGACGTGAATCTGATTTGAAGTTGATATTTATTATGAGAATTTAATAAGAATATTGATTACTATTTTGAGACTTTTCTTCCTTCTCAAGACAGAAAATTCTACGTTTTGATTTTGTGTTGAATTTTATTCCACGAATTATAATAAAAAAATTAAGATCAATACAAAAAAAAATGCAATTTACAACTGAATTATGTGAATAAATTATAAATAGTAACCTATTGATAACAGTAAACTGCTTTGCAAAAGTCAGGTGGTCATGCCAGAGGTCATGTGACAGGCAATCTAGTCTAACTGGCTGGCTTATCACGAAAAGAACTGGGTCATATCAAATGATTAGCTATATTATTAATAAACGCACGTGCAATAGACGCCTTAAATTATAAAAGAAACTAGATCCGGTCGACATTATCCTATAAAAAAATGTCACGAATATTTTTTTATCAGCTATTCCATCAAAATCGAAATGTCAACTTGAATTGGATTAAGATCATAATATCTGATATTATTAAATGACTTCATCCATGATATCGTAACGGTATCGACATAATATCCTTTCCATGAAATCATACTACTCAACCTACTTAACCCTACAGCAGTAGATAATGTACATACTAACATGTTTTTTTTTTATTTAGTTTAAAGAATAGGTACCTATCCAGAGAAATGATTGGGCAAAAGAGAAAAGCTTTTCTTATCGTGTCAATAATAGCAGAAGAGGACAGGCACAGTGTGGTAACGAAGATGCCACAAATGGTAGGTATTGAATAAGTAGAAATTCTCACTACAGTTAAACTAACAATCTTAGTAACAAACACTATTTCCATCACTTTTAGAATCTGGTAACGTTCTGTCATCAACCAGCATTTGACGGTAGATATAGCACTCGGAGCAGAGCTTCGTGCCATATGCGCTGTAATGCAGGTACGGTGTAATGTACAAGGACCCTAAAACTGCACTACATTACATTTAATTGTTCTGTAGCCGTTTTAATCAGTTATTAACACGACGGTATGAAAAACCACTTCATACTTTCACTATTTCCATTACGTGAGTAATTATGAGCTAATTAATTCCTTGTACATTGTCACTGCCATCGCAATAAGTTCTTTTTTGTATTACTCTGTTTGTTCGATATTTTCAACTGCCTCATTAATCTAGTGGTCCCAAGGCGACTGCTACGCTTGAGGTCCTGGGTTCGATCCCCAGGTCGAGCAAAGTGTTATTGAGTTTTTCTATGAAATTCTCAGTAGCAGCTCGGAGTCTGGATTTGTACCCGGTTAATTGTAATAGGCTCGCCCATGGGACCTAAACATACCGGAGAACTGTGGGTGTACATTAGTACGCCTCTGCCTAACCCTTCGGGAAATACAGGCGTGATGGTATGTTATGTTATGTTCGATATTTTATAGTTCCCCGATTCAACATATTCATAGCCTTCTAGTCTCAACAGACTTCGTACTCAGGTTGGCCGAAGCAATGTTAAAGCAAAGTTGTTCCGGTGGGTATTCTCCAGTGACACTAACCTATTATGTAAGTGTGGTGCAGTGGAAGGTATGGTCCTTATGCTATCATGCCCAGCGTGCCCCTACACCTGCACACATCAAGATCTAATGACCGCTACAGAAAATGCAGTGCGCGTAGCGGAATACTGGATCAATCTAGCTTAATATTTTTCGAATTCTTTTCTTTTTCTCTTTCCATTTGTTGTCTATAAGAAGAATATAGCCCTTCTCTATGTATAGAAAAAAGTAAATATGTGCCTATTTATTAAACCAAAATTCCATACTGCTATTTAATAAAAACTGTCCCAAACCAGGATTTTCTCCTGAATCGTTGGAGCATTTACAAATTCTCACTTAAATGCCTCATGAGCTTTGGAACCGTAAGCTCGACTGGTACACGAGAGTCCAAGGTCGAACAAAGATTGATTTGACTTTTGAATGAAATTCTCAGCAGCAGATCGTTATTAGACGCATATGACCACGCACGGTGATTTATTCTTGCGCCAATCATATCCTATTGTAATTTGACGATGATGACACGTTTAGCGTAGCGGCTGAGCGATCGGCGTTTGCGCCACGTATTGTGGGTTCGATCCTCACACGGAGCAAACACGATACAATAGTTAAAACGTCTACCAATAGTAAGAATTGGTTAGTTAACGCTTAGCGTATAATATATTTACAAATGAGATTAGTTTCGTACACCTACATACAACTAGTGACTAGATTATATTATAGAGAAGCATACCTACTTAACTAAAGGGTATTTCTGATACTTACATATGTTCAAAATATAATTCCGATCTAGGCTCAGTAGTAAATGTCTAATAATATTGTGCTAAAGAAAAAAAAAATGTCATACGCTAATAAATTAGGTTGAATTTAGATGGAAAATTGGCTATAAGGTGACATATAAAAATTATGACACACCGAATTGAAGTTGTATTTTTAATAATATTTAAGTAATTACCAGAATTCTCCTTCTGTTACAAACTTACTAAGCATTGGTAAGCTTTCAATTTCGCACGGAATCTCAGACAGCTCCCCACACACGCTTACAACTTATCTAAGTCCGCTCTAAATTAGGTTATATGTTATAAACTTATAAGTCTAATATCACTCATGGGCGAGTCGCGTGTTCCGCAACACATAGGACCGGTTATCAGTTACATGTATGACAAAAAGCCGGTCGGTCATGTGTACTGCAACCTACTTTATAAGTACGAGTACGATTCGCCACCGAAATTATTTTCCTATTAAGATTGCTCTATATATTTCCTTATATATCGCATGTTTTTACGGTTCCGTACCGCAAAAGGAAAAACGGAACCCTTATAGGATCACTTTGTTGTCCGTCCGTCCGTCGGTCTGTCTGTCAAGACCCATTATTTCGGGAAGACGTGTATCGACTTAAAATTAAAATCATATATTCAGGTCTACAATCCCTTGAAGCTGTGAAAAATTAAATTTTATAAGTACGATACGGACGTTTAAAATGCCGCAAAAAAATTATATTATGTATTTCGACACTCAAGGGAATCAAAATTTATAGGGTATTTTCCGTTGACCTAGAACTATGAAATTTGGAAAGTGATACCGTCTTATACTACAAGGATAGGGAAAAATTTGAAAACTATACATTTGTAATTAATTATAATGTGTACCTACTTATAAATTTGCACGGAACAGTGGGCGAGTCCGACTCGCACTTGTCCTGACACCAGAGCGGTGACTCGCGCGTTGCCGACCCTATGAAAACCTTTTCACTCGTTTTTTGAAGAACCCCATGCTATAGTCTTTTAAAACCTCAGCAGAAGATGTTCTCTCAGATGAAGTTCCTCTGGAACTGTACAGTACGCGATGATGTGGACGTAGATTATCAATATATGTATTATTCTGGGGAATACAGGCGAATTTATCCCTACGAATATCATGCACTTATCCGTTATAATTATGTACTGTACCTGCACATCTTTTGTGTAAAGATTTACAATGTTGTGAACATCTTCATGATGTTGACCTGAGATTACCTGGCCGTGCAAATGTCAGGCTTTATTACCTAGTTTTAGTAAATACACCGACTGTACGTTGGTTGGCACTTAAATTTACGTAGGTACCTACTTACCAATTTGTATAAGTTGCTTGGTGTTTCATTACATAAATTAGAACGAGGTAGGTACATGCTTATTTTATATTTACATAGGTACATATTAATTATGGCTCTCCATACATTTTCAGTTAGTCGCAACCATTAAATTTAATACGAACTTAGCTGTTGCCCGCGGTTTCACTCGCATTCCAAAATAGTTTTTGAGACAAAAGATACACTATGTCTTTCCTCAAGATCCAATCTATCTCTTCTAGTGCAATGAATCACCATTTGTTCAGCGGTTTAGGTGTGTAAACGTAACAAATAAACAGACGACAGACGGTTTTGCTTAGGTTTTAAGTTTACAGTTATCTTGTCATTTCCAAGCGTACACAGGATTTAAAAAAATAATGACGCCGTAATATGATTTCTAAATGATGGGAAATTTTCAATTCAAATAAAAAGAACCATGTCCCACTACATTTTTTTATACCACTAAGGTGGCCAACAAGCATACGGTCCCCCTGATGGTAAGCGGCCACCGTAGCCTATGGACGCTTGCAACATTCGCACGTTGCCGACCCTGTAAATTAAGGAGGATTAGTTGGGCTGGCAGCATAGGAGACAATAGCGTGATGCTTATCCTATCTGCCAACGCAACGCTTCCCCGCAGAGCTCTGGCCTTGCTTACCGTTAGGAACACACCATAATAGCACGGGACTATGTTATTTGGCTACGATTTTCTGCAAGGTGGAGTTACTTCTCCAGTCGGACAGCTCCAATTGTGAGTGGCATTACTCGATTCCATTATGCCTTACCTTTCTTAAACTACTAGGATTTCCTTACTAGGATTTTCTTCTAATATCATGCATAATGTTTTGAAACATCAATTCAAAATACATTCGGCTCCTCATAATAATATTATGGCCGTATGACATACTTACATAATTGTCTTTAAAGAAAACACAGGTTCACGAATCCTTACCAAATTTACTTCTAAGAAACAAAACGTGTTTCGAATAGTAACGTACTTATACATAATTTACTCACATTACTGCATGCTTCTTACTTTCCATAAGCTAACGAGAAGTACCTAATGCTGCTTGCAGATGGTCCAAAAAGATAACAACAGGTTATACCTATGGTCATACCTATGTACATTATTATGATTGTATTGCAAGTCAGCATTGGAGATAACAAAATATACCGTCACGCCTGTATTTCCCGAAGGGTTAGGCAGAGGTTTTTCAATGTACACCCACAGTTCGCCGATATGTTGAGGTCTGATGTAATAGGGGGTGAGCTTAATGCCATTAATCAGGCACAAATGACAAACTCCGAGCTGCTACTCAGAATTTCATAGAAAATCCCAGTAACACTTTGCTCGACCTGGGAATCAAACCCAAGACTTCTAGCGTAGCAGTTGCATTTAGGACCACTAGACCTTTGAGGTAGTTCAGATTCAACTTCCAGCAGTTTCAGCTCAGGTTCAGCTGTAGACAATGCTACAAATAAATAATAATCAATTTGGGGTGTTCTTTTTCTTGATCGGTTGGCTTTTTTGGTTTCTTGATAGATTGTTGCTACTGTTAGTAGGCATTAGAAAACTCTTCAGAGAAACATTTTAAGACAGTGATTTCCAGAATACCACATTTATATGCGACCATCACATCTAACATCTCTTTCAACATACCTACTTCTCTGTTATAAGTTATAAGAGTCACAGACAGCCTTCTGTACAGTGCCTGGTAGATGAAGAGACAGCGTTTACATATTATTTTTATCAGCCTTTATTGTGCCACTACTGAGCCAAGGCCCTATTTTACCACTTTACCCCACATGAAATAATAATAACTATAAATAATAGTATATTTAAGTCATCTGTAGGACCGGTCCGGTCTGTCTGTACCTAACTATGGACGCCCGTAAAGGGTCCGAAACATCAGAATTTAATTTATTAGTAAGTACCTACCTAAATTATAAATCATCGTCATCTTCCTGTCCCAGTTTATTTGAGGTTGGCTCAGCTTCTCATTTTCTTCCATTCATCCCTGTCACCTATTTCTTAATATATATATAACGAATACGAAAATATTTCTAATATTTAGACTTGTATGTCTTCGCGTAAGTGTCAGAAATCGGTATCATTTCAAAACTAACCAATACCGGACGCATTTAATCAATGAACGCAAAAGCCACTTTTATAGGTCATTTTAACTGTATAAAGTCATTGGCTAAGCCACAAATAATAAATAAAATACTAGTAACTAAGCTAAGCTTTCTTTTATAACAATACTTTGCTTTTAGTGCGTTTAGCCTCAAGCGATGTTACATAGGTGCATATAGATAGATCTATCACTTTATTAGATACAAGATAACTAAAATGTATCGCCTAGTATGTTAGAGTTATGTAATAGTAATAAATAGGATTGATTTAGAAGCAGTGACTCATTTTAGTGTTATGTTATTGCAAAAGTTCCATTTCGAAGCCGCGAGGCTTGATTTTTGATTTATATAATTTGTTTTTATTAATCATTACATTACCTAAATTAGGGAGTGACAATTTACTTCACAAATTCTTTTTTATCGTGTCTCCACACCATGATTTTGACGTGTTAGTTTTTTAAAATTTTGTCAAAACTGGATGTCAAAGTGGATGTCAAATTCATATCTAGAAAAAAAAATCACCCAGTTTCGGGGGATAGGTTTATGCTAGGGAATTTATTTACTTTGGCCAAAGTGCCTGGGCAGAAACCCCAACGGAAGAGAAGAAAGAAAAAAGGGAGAAGAGATGTGAAAATGCGTGTTAAAGTAACTGTAAAACTCTTAACCTATGCTTGTATCAGTTTATTTTAAGTTCGAATGATTACACGTCCTTCAACACCTACATTTATTGGATTAATTTATCTCCGCCCCTAATGAACTAAAACTAAACGGCAAAAAGGTCACATTATCAAACAAATGATAATAACAAAGTGAACGCATGCGCAGGGTTGAGCAATTGATATTTTGTATATCTGAGAGTGCATTGGCATTAACGATGACTCAAGGCCACGTTAACCGTAATAGGTACCTACCTACCTACAATATGCACTCAGAAACTATGCAACTACCTACTTACCTATTATGTCAACTATAATTTGTAATAAAAAGTACCTAGCGATTACTTTTAAAACAGCTAATGGACAATATTGCAATCGAATTGAGTTTTGACAACAGGACTGTATTGCATAAAATATGTCACTTCAATTAATCATTTTACTTTTGCTAACAACTAATTATACACACAATAGAAAACTTCATATTTCTTGAAATTACCAAGCCTGGCACGTGCATTTCAAGGATGACTTTTTAATAGATTCGACTTGATTTAACGCTACCCAACTGGGGGTATTTTAAATTCATGCCAAAAAATGGCACAGTTGTATAACTAATCCCTACAAAAAATGGCATAATTGTATAACCTATCCTTAACAAAAAATTGCATAATTTTATACTCATAGCAAATCCCTAATAAAAAATGACTTAATTGTAGATATAACTAATCCCTAATAAAAAAATGGCATAATTTTATAGATACAGGTTCGCAAGGTATTGTGTTTCCGAGCACGTTCCCAATATGACTGAGAAATATACCTATTATGCAGTTCTGCCGAACAGAATATCCAAACCAATCAATTAGTTTGACTTTTCAAAAGTACCTTTTTAATGGTCGAATTGAAATAAATACTGCCTCATTAGTCTAGTGGTCCCAAGTGAGACTGCTACACTAGAGGTCCTGGGTTCGATCCCCAGGTCGAGCAGTGTTATTGGGTTTTTCTATGAAATTCTCATCAGCAGCTCGGAGTCTGGATTTGTGCCCGGTTAATGCCTATAGGCTCGCCCCCTATAACATGGGACCTAAACATACCGGCGAACTGTGGGTGTACATTAAGTACACCTCTACCTAACCCTTCGGGGAATACAGGCGTGATGGTATGTTATGTTGAAATAAATAATTTTGACTTTGACTTTGACATGACCTCTTCACACGATACTACTTTTAGTAGGTACCCATTGGTATGGTGGACAATATTTATTTATGTACCTACTTAGTTATTTCACATAGTATGAGAAAATCAGAGGATCTGTACCTATCATTGCCTCGTTAGCCTAGTGGTCCTGAGCGTGACTGCTACGCTAGAGGTACTGGGTTCGATTCCCAGGTCGAACAGTGTTCTCAGTAGCAGCTCGGTGTTTGGAATTTGTGCCCGGTTATTGTTAAAAGGCTCCTCTGCCGCCGTATTAGTTGATGAAACGAATTGAAATTATTTTTAATATGTTGTCGATAAAATCAGGTCATCAGGATTGTGGTCAAATGTAAAGCTTACCTAAGTATTTAACATTAACAGAAATATGTTATATAAGTATACAACGTAACAAAAAAGTAATAAAAATTATGTTTTCAGTAAGTAATAGGTACATATCATTACGCCCGTATTCCCCGAAAGGCTAGGCAGAGGTGTACTAAATGTAGGTACACCCACAGTTCGCCAGTATGTATAGGTCCCATGTAATAAGGGGCGACCCTATCTATTGCCATTAACTGGGCACAGATCCATACTCAGTTTTCAGTTTTTTGGTGAAAAACGTAGCTAGGTAATGAAAATGTTTGGTATCATTTCATCACCTACATAAATAATTAGCAAAATATTTAATTATTTTACAAATATGGTACAACTTACCTGTTGATGATACTGAAGGGTTTCAGAAACAAAATCCATTTTTTTATTATTTTAAATGCACATGACACAAAACAAACAAATCCAAAGACCACACTCAAAAAAGCCGATGCTCCAATTTAAATTTCGAATCACACACACATACGAGGATTTTACCACACCACTCCCGCCTTCACCACCTACGAGCTAGAAGGGGTGCCTCTATATATAGTGAGAGTTCACTTACACGCACCGCATGATACCTACGTAAATACGTCGCGAGTGTGCTGTGGCCTTATTCGAATTCTTTTTTCAAAATATTGTAATTTTTTGTGTGTGCAACATGTTGCGTCAGTGTGTAACGTTGGCAGTATTGGGGTGTGTTTTGGCGGTTCCCGCGCCTCAGCATCAGTACCAACCTCAGCATCAACAAGTAAGTTTTTTATCATTATGCAAAGTTTTCAGTACTTAAGTTCAAATACTTATTTCTATTCTTTAACTATAATGTTAGTTAGCATAATTTTATTTAATTAATTGTAATAAAAATAATAGTACAGAGCTCAGAAACCGCGTAACACACTAACGTAATCACAATGTTAATCATAACTTTTAATTAAATCAGCTTTTTGCCAAATAACGAACGAGTTTTGGTGAATGCTTCATGCAAAGCTTCATGTTATAGAGTTGTAGGCAATAAATTTCATTGAATTATTTCTAGCAACTTGTAATAAATGTAAGATCGAAACTGAAGTAGTTTTTCAGCTTTCACTTTGTCTGAAACCTTAAGGGTTAAGATATAAATAACAATACCGTAACATATTCATTATATTATACATTAAATCAAAGCTCAAAGATCAATTCAAAGATCGATTTTTTAATAAAAATATTAAAAAGAAGCTTTGAGTTTTCTATTAAACTAAGCTCAAAGAACTAACTGCCTCATTAGCCTAGTGATCCTGATAGTAATTGCTACGTTAGAGGTCCTGGGTTCGATTCCCAGGTAAAGCAGTGTTATTGGGTTTTTCTATGAAATTATTTGGTATTTGAGCCTGGCAATAGGCTAGTTCGCCGATATGTTCCCATCTGATAGATTCCATGGCACCTAAACATACCAGTGAACTGTGGGTGTACATTTGTACGCTTCTGCTTAATGCTTCGGGGTATACAGTCGTGATGGTATGTTATGGTAAGCTCAAAGAAGAAAGCCAATTTAATTTCAGATATCTTACAACGCTTTATTACAACGTATTTTATAGTTATTCATCAGGATTAACCTTTAACTCTGCGTGTCGTTCACCGTTGAGACGTGTAGGTCGACTATTGTTCTGATTGCATCAGTCGCAGCCTCAATTGCATCAAAATAACAAAGGCTCGCATTATTTGGGCGTCATGCATCGTGAGAACTAATTAGGCTCAGAATTTCGGCCGTTTGCTTAGAATTTTCAGTTTTACAGCTTAATTCATAGAATCGTGTGGATTTTTTTAATTTTTTACAGCTTGGTTGATATATATTAGAATTTTTCTCATTGTCAATTATATTTTTTTGTCTCTAATCCGCAGCTGCGATTAATGTTAAGATATTTTTTTTAAACAGCTAAAATATCTGATAACTAAATGATGTAGGTACTATGCGACTTTTTAAACATTTTCAAGAGAATGTTCAAACATAACTGTGTCAATATTTAAAATAGTTTAATCCTCTCGAAAATTAGAGACACTAAGGCCATTTTTCAACATATCAGGTAAGTTCGATAAACATACATACATACATAACATACCATCACGCCTGTATTCCCCGAAGAGTTAGGCACAGGCGTACTAATACCATGTAATAGAGGGCGAACCCATTAACCGGGAACAAACCCCACTCTGAGCTGCTACTGAGAATTTCATAGAAAAACCCAAAAACATTGCTTGAGACCACTAGACTAATGAGGCAGTCCGATAAATTATTTGATAGTTAATTTCATACAAAATCGTTTTCATTTTGTAATTTATTCGGGAAGTTCAGGGAGAGGGAGGGGAGACGGCTACTCCGGAATTTTGAAATGCGACCTCAGAATATTATTATTATTAGACATTCATACTTAAAACTTAATACTTACCTAAGTAATGATGTAATGAAAGGAATAGGAATTATTTAAATCTGGTCTAGACAACTCAGAAATTATCTAGACCGATAAAAGAACTTGTACAAAGATATTCAATTCAACTTTCTAGTTTGGTTTAAGAGATATTAATCTAACTGTTAGCCTATTGAGTGACCTTAGCAGGTAAATGTATTGTTAAAAATATAATAGCGAGAACACGGTCAATGGAAAGGTTATTTCTAATATCGATTTGCACGCTTAATCTTTTCATTGAGTTATTACGATATAAGTAAAAGGATGTGATTTCTAGCAATATTTTTTAGATAGAGCTATTTTTTTTTCTCCATAGGACTTACTAAGTATTCTTAGTTTGAATGACTCTATCCATCAGAATCAGTTATCATTCAACAAAAATCGTTACTTTAGTTTGTCTCCTTAAATATGTAGGAATTTATAAGTTCCTTCGATACCTATTGCCACTTCTGGGACCTCGCTGACAAATCTTTGAAGACAACTGGGTCAAGACAGTTCCTGCTACATCTCTTTCTGCACTCGTTTTATTTTGAAAATAGCATGACTTAAGTGGTTATATTGTTGAAAATTTTCTTTGGAAATGGAAATTAAAGATTTACAAGTATTTTTTCTTTAGCTCCCTTTTCTACGTTGACAGACTTCACGCTATCAAGAATTATGCATGCAAATTTTACTGTGATATTTTGCTTAAAATTTTAAACAATTTAGACTTACTTTCAATGCTAATTAGCAGATTAGAGAAATATGTGGAATCCTCGTTCGGAAACAAGACATGTTAGTCATAGCAAATTCTGTGTCATAACATCTATTATTTTATATGGGTACAATAGTACCTGTTTGAAATTTGGTACTAAGGTGTGACACCTTTATAACGAAGATACCTACTACATAATTCTGTTGCGTGTGGCTTTAGTTTATAACATGAAACATTGACTGTCACAACAATTAAATAAATTGTAAAAATCATAGTTTCAAAAAGTTGAACATCTGATGTCTATAATCTTTGCAATACAACCATGTGACTGAATTGCTTCACCAAACAACATAATTGGCTGCAAACAGACCGGAAAACAATAGAAATACATCAGTTTTTACACAACGAACATGCACACGTGTGTTTTTGGCAACCCATGACAAATCGACCGCGACGTAACAGGGTTACATTATATGTTACACTTTTGACGTTTCGTAATGTCAGTGGCGCGGCTTATTCGGAACTGTAACGAGATAATTAGATTAAAGTTATGTAATCTGCTTTTGATCGCACTGATTATCGCGCGTGCGTTGTTCGTCGGCTTTATTTTTAATAGCCTGCGATGCAATGCCTTGTAATTAGGTCTTGTTGTCTGAGGCTAATTGGGCGTGCATAGTTGTTATAACTCCTGTTATGTGCCTCTTACATTTTATTTGTGGATGTTTACGACGATACTGTTATAAAAGCGACCGCTTCTTGAATTATAACGTACAACATTACCTATGCTTTTCTTATAATTACAAATGATAAATAACTAGTCTTTTGTCCGAAAATGATTGTATTAAAAAGAATCCCTTCTAAATTAATTATAAACTGACATTTCTGTTTATCGATAACTAATTATGTAAATTGATTCCTCCTACTTACTAAGAAATTTCTTCACATTCAGCAACATGCTATCAGCCAGTAAACAGATTATCAGCTTGAAATTAAAAAGCAAACAGAATACTCTTAAAAAGATTGCGACATTTTCCATGACCAGTCTAACCTTTGAAGAACACAATTCAACTCGCTGATTTTATTGTAACCACCTTACATGTAATCACGCAGTACTTCAAGGGATAGCTTACTTATATCTGCAATCAACTATCACGGTGGTTGAACCCAAAGTCAACCAATGAACCAATAATAAATTCAAAACACTTCACTGTACCTACCTACATATTATATTATCTAACTCTAACTCTTTTCCATACCACCACAAACCTACAATTTACAGCACCTCTATACTCACCATCACATTTCTTTGTCAGCAGGCAGGTGGCTTTGACCCACACCTACTTAGACAGTACCTCGCCGACCAACAAGCCGCAGCCCCTGCGCCTGCGCCGACTCAAGTCATTCCACGACCACAACACGCACAGCAAGCAGTACCTAGACCTGTAAGACATCTTCAAACAACTACTGATACAGCCTAGAATTCGGCCCATAGGAACAGCCCATATAACGATAACGATCCGTAGTATCCTATCTGGATAATATTAAACTTATGCTATACGACCTTACACAATATCATTACCATGCTGTTACGCTTGAAAAAAAAAATATATGTATAGGTATGCTTCTATACACCATGCATCACTTTGAGTCAACCGATGTAGAAACGATAGAAAACTGGCTGCAAATGACCAATGTAGCCTATACATAAATATAGACCAACATAGCCTAATCAATTCAAATTTATAATCTAACATTATAATTATCCACAACCTAAATCCCCTGCCGAGTAGTAGATCCATTATTATGCCACTTGACATATGACAAGCAGTCATATCATCATATCTCATACGACTATGATATTATTAGAAGTGTCATTCATCAACATCCTCCTGTCCTTATATTATTTTTTTGGAATCACAGGATTTCCTTCCCTTCCATTTGTACCAGTCAGCCATCACCTGATCATTTATGCCCTTTTCCGTCATATTGGCCTTAACTCAATCCATCTATCTTTTCTTTGATCTCCCTCTACCCCTCGATACCTCCACATTCAAATTTACCAGTCTTTTAGTCACATTATGTGTTTCATCTCTCCTCACCATGGTGGTCAAAGTTGTTATAAAAAACGTTATTGTTTCTTCAAAATTAAAGCTCTCACTTCCGGCTGATCATATTTATTTTTTATAGGCTCAACAGCTATACACAGTACAGAATGAAGGCCAATACCAACCTCAACCCCAGCCGCAATACCAGCCACAGCCACAACCCCAGCAGCAGTACAGACAGCAGCAGTACCAACCACAGAGGGCACAGGAGCAGCGGGAACCTGAGGAATATGACGTAAGTAACTGGTAACTATGGATTTAGTAGGTACTATAATGGGTCACTAGGGGAATCCGCCTCACGGCCCGACAATGCTCCCGTAAGTGGCGCGCGTGTTATACGGAAGTGCATCTTCGAGTAGGATACGATACAAGGTCTGACGCTGTGGCATGGCTGTGCATGACCTTTTACATGATGTTGGTGAATTTCACGAATCCGAAAAGTCTATGACTATTGGGCAAAGGAAGGCAGGTGCAGCTTTTAATCGATACGAGTCGATAAATACCCTGTCGCCTCCCCAGACGGCAGATGATCCATGAGGATTTCCCGTATGTATAGTAAAAAAAATGTGTAATGTGTAAATGGTACAGACAGTCGACAGTCTTGGCCATTGGAGCAACACCAAGTACCGTACATACAGAACCACCAATCATAAACGCCAAGAGTAACGCAACTAGAGAAGGAAAGGTAACTTATGAGGACATGAATTAGATTGCTGGTGTCACAATAATAAAATGGAGCAAATTATTGCTATTGATTTTATTGTAGATAGAAATCATGATAAAATAAATCGTAATAACTTAACTGTCCGTAAAATGTTGTAAGTAATGTAATAATTTAATTGCCTCCTTTGATAGAATTTCAAGCATTCAATACTTTGTATAAGACGCAATATGCTTTTTTAATAAGCACTAGTGCAATACCGAAGTAGATACTTGCAGCTAATCTAGTAAAAAATAACTAAAAAAACTAGGAAACAGCAGCCATTTTATTTTAAATGGAACAGAACAAGTAGGTATTGCAATTACAATAATCGTAACGGTAAAATGTTTTGACTTACAAGTAGCCACGTTACACCGCAGTCCGCAGCTATCAAAATACGTAAACTCCGGAATAGTTCCAACCTAGTTTAGTTCACTTATTTCCTTATGACCGATACAATGTCCAATGTATATACAACACGGATGGATCAAATTAACAAGAGCTGGAATACGGCCGGTTGCAACTTTCACTAAGAAACTCGTACAAGTTATGGTAGAGCGGATAAAGCGCCCGCTGCATGAGATCGGCTTACGATACCTGATGGGAAATAACTTTCTTCGATAATTGCATGATTTGGTACGTTATTATTTGTGTAGGTAGGTAATTAGAATATCTACATGGCTAAATCATGTTCCTGTACTGATTAGTTTACTGTACTATCTAGTATCACGGTAAGTAAAATATTCGGTACTACTAATACTAGTAATAAGGCTTGTTACTGTATTGCTACGCTGTTATTGGAATATTTGATAAAATATCTGGAATTCGTTCAAACTCGTAGCTTTACTTCATAGATATTAGGTAATTGTTTTAATGTAATTGAAACAAACGCTATAAATGGAAGAATTGATCTTGCGACTTGTTAGGCTTCTACAAATACAATGATGAAAGATTTACTCCGCAACTTCTTGCTAAGACTACAAAATATCCTGTAGGATATCGGTACATACTTATAGTTAGAGCGGTAATAACTATAACTTTTGAATAATACCTACCCAAAGATCTGTTTTTGGTTCAATTCAAATCTTATTTTAAGTACAGTGATTTGTCTTATTGAGTATAAAATTGGTTTTGCATCAGCAGATTGTAATCGAGCAGCATTCACTGTAGTCATGTTTCCAAGACTGTATTCATTAATTATCATTCTCGACATCTCCATGTCGATAATACTCATTGTATTAATAACATAACTGTTCTTCTTATTCCAGCCTCATCCTTCCTACCAGTTCGGCTTCGACGTGAACGATGACCAGTACACCAACTACCAGAACCGCAAAGAGCAGAGAGACGGTGACGTTATCAAGGGCTCTTACTCCGTAGTCGACAGCGATGGCTTCATCAGAACTGTGACCTACACCGCTGACCCTAAAGAGGGTTTCAAAGCTGAGGTAGGAATTCCATGAATAAGAATTTGCCGTACTTCGTACATAATAATTATGTAGATCAGATAAAAGAGGTACACTGCTAAACGAAGTCCCCATTGACTTCCACAAGGACCTCAAAAAGTTGCCTATATGGCACCTGCATCAAACTACTCCCAGCTACCTTTACCAGGTCTTCTCTCCAGCTCGTTGAGGATCGCTATTTACTTATACTTAATTATTTATCAGTTACCTGTTTAGTATTTCTTCTTTTCATCTTCATTGGTGGATTAAATCCAAATAGCCATAAATGCTTATGATTTTCTGAATGAATCCCAGGATTCTGTCGCCTTCCTGATTATTACATTGCCAAATTTTACAAAATATATTTAATACTGCCTTCTTAGTCTAGTAGAAGCGCGACTGCTATGCTCGAGGTCCTGGCTTTTATTCCCACGTGCGAGCAGTTTTATTGTGTTTTTCTATAAAATTCTCAGTAGCAGCTCGGACTTTGAGATTTGTACCCGGTTAATGACAATAGGAGGCAATAGCCTCAATTACATGGAACTTAAAATATACCGGGGAATACAGACATGGTATGTTATATTTAATATAATTTTCATCAGGTCTCAAGGCAGCCCACAGACATCGTAGTGAAGATCCCGACCCCCAAGCCTCAGCAGCAGATCCAGCCACAAGTGTCGCACGCGCAGCCGCGGCCGCAGCAGCCCCAACACGCCGCTCCCCCACAACAGTACTACCGTTACGAACAATAAACTATACGATAGAGTACTTTGTCTACATATTTATTGTGTTTAGGGAAATTAAGATGAATAAATTATAGTAAAGGATAGATACGTTATACAACTTTTAAGGGATTCTATCAGCCTTTGTGATGATCACAAGGCAAAATATAAGTATCTATTTGAATGGTGATTGATCCTGACCTCGGTCACTGCAACTTAAAAAAACTAGACTAGAAAGTGACCTACTTATGTAACTAAGTATCCTACAGATATTCAGTTACTTACCCTGACCTTATATTATCTGTGCCCTGACCTACTTAAGTATCTGAGTATCCTACAGGTATTCAGTTACTTACCCCAACTTTTGTAGGGAGGAAAAGAACAAAGTTTGTACGCTTTTGGCTATTGAGTACCGAAAAAACTAATATCAAAAAAATCATTGTGGATAAAATCAACCAGTTTATCTCCCAATTGGTTTGAAATTAAGTCATAATTTTATTTTAGTTAATCAAACCAATAATTGCATAGACAATGTAGACATTTTTATTCTAAGTTAGTGCGTATTGATTAGTTTTAATTAAAGATACTCTGTGCCTCGTAAATTAAGCTATGGAATTCAATGAGATTTTACGTTTTATTGCAACTATTAAGGATTATAAGAATTTAGATAAAATATTGACTATTATTTATGTTCACCTACATAAACTTTATGGAATGCGATAATGTGTTTTTACAATTTTTACGTCATCGCCTTTAGTTTTGGGTCTGCTTCAGAAATTTCTTGCGTCACTAAAACTATATTTAAAACTTGAAATAGTTTAACAACTATACATTTTGTGGTTGTGTATAGAAGCATGGCAGAATATGTAGCTTATTCGTTGTTAATAAAGTTACTATTACTTATCACAGTTATTTTATTTACTAATTTCTAAATCTTACTTCTAAGTAGGTATGGCCAAAATCATGTTGTGCCGGTAATAATTCATAAAAACAATATTAAACGTCTTACATATCGTTTTTTCTCTTATTTCTTTGCCTAATGCTTACAAGCATTATAATAAATAACTCGATTAAAATTGAAAAAAAAAACAATGTACTAAGTATAGGAAAACAATAGGTAATTAAATAGGTAGGTAGGTACTGGTAGGTATTAAAAAAAATTATAACTCCCTCATCAGCCTAGTGGCTCTTAGCGCGACTGCTACGCTATTGGTCCTGGGTTCGATTCCCAGGTCGTGTGTTATTGGGTTTTTCTATGAAATTCTCAGTAGTAGCGTGGATTTTGAATTTAAGCCCACCCCTATTACGTGGGACCTAAACATACCGGTGAACTGTGGGTACATTAGTACACCTCTGCCTAACCCTTCGGGGAATACAAGCGTAATTGTATAAATATAGGACCAGATAGAAGTTTGGAAGGATTTTGTTTCTGTGACATTTTTTTTTCTCTGTATATGACTCTATTGTCTCGGCTTTCAAGCCAGGGACGCTAAGTATTAATAGTCAAAACAATATAAATTCCATTAAAGTTTATTAAATCTTTGATTTGATACATTCGTTGTTCGTAACTTAAAGTAATTAACATGAGCGATTCACAAAGTGATAATAAAATAACATAATATAATATAATTATTCACAATTATCATTTCTCTCATAAAATCTATTCGTTATATTATATAAATAAACATCCGTACAAAAACGGCAATTAGATTGAATATAAATATATCTATAATAAATTAACAAAAAATAAAATTAATATTCAGTCTGTTTAATAAGTTAAATGAAAAATGGCCGAGAAATTAAGTTTATCTTTAATTTTTCGGCAATTTTACAGATGAATAAATGCACCCTTTAATACCAATAGTTGTATCTCCCTATCAGAAAATACTATTCTTACAATCTATTGTAATTATATAAATAAATAAACAATTAAAATACATTTAAGTCTTTAAAAAAGAAAGAGAAGAATGAAGATAACTTTTACTTTGCACCCCACACAAGATAAAACACAATGACAAAAAAAAAACAAGAAGCATACAAAACATAAAAGCGTGTGAGGCCAAAATATGGTGGCAATCTCAGCTGACGCTGCAGCCGCATAGTAATTGCTGCAGCGCTGATTTTCAGAAAGGCCCTTAATAGGTGGCCCTTAATGTGGTCGTCACGGATGCCGAGCACAGTCCATAAATTCAACATATATATTACTTTCATTATTTCAGTTAAATTTAACGTTATACCCACGAGCAATTGATATAAAATTTACAAGATTGGTAGATAAGTTATTGTGCTGAAACAGCGACGCCGACGTAAAGAAATCGTAATTTGTCGTAAATTCCCGAAAAGTAAACTACATTCACCAAACTCACAGAAAAGATAGTGGAAGACGTTGTAAATAGATAAATAAAAGTAAGTAATTCGTATCCGAAACGATAAAATCCGACCCGTGCCTACCTAATAAATCTTTGACTTTACCAATGTGGTCAAAATTGAAATTCGAATGCAAAATGAAGCAAATTAGTAATAAATAAACTGTCAAAAAATATAATAATCCTATTTAATATTATTTCTTCAATCTTTAAAAATATATGGCGGGGAAAAGACGCCATCTTTGTCGCCATATTGCAAATTCGTTAGTGGACGGATTGTTTTAATTTTCCTAATTCTTAACTCTAACCAAATGGTCTAGGATCTATGAGTCTATGGCGCCGGGTCTGGTCTACAGACGCACCCAGACTCCACTAGCACGTAGTCTTGACCAGTGAGCGTGACGGGGCCCAGTGGAAGAACCAAGAATAAGTAAGGCACGTACGTTTGCGAACATGTGCCTCTAATTAGCGAACATTCACTAGATCTGAAAAAAGAAAACAATTTATTAGGTACTCAAAATGTAACAAAGCACCTACTCTTCTTCCTAGCAGCCTTTATAGCTACAGTATTAGTAGGTGTTACAGCGTCTAATACAATACATCGCCACAACAATATCTGGGTATAGGCTTATCGATATGATTCCGAACATTTCCAGACGAAAAAGAAAAACTTTCATGAGTGGGGAACGTATTGAAGAAATGTAGTCTTCATAATGCTCACGCAAACGTGGAAGGCAGCAGTTGGATGAACAGAGTTGACGATTGTTATATTCTGTAGCGTTTATTAGGGCAGGACTACGTCCAAATTTGGAAGAATACAGAGCAGAACAGCAGGGTCAGACGGCTAAAATAGTCTACAATGGTACGGGGCCCAAGCCGGGTACGACGGAGAAAATACAATAATTTAAAACATAGCTAATACTCACTCGCAAACTTCAAAAACAACTTGTTGCAGCAAGTCAGGAAACTTCTGCACAATAGTGACGGGTTGTCCCGAAGTCAGAGACACCCCATACATGGGAGCTGTAGTGTTGTACCGCGTCCGGCAGAGGCGAGTGCCACCGCACGAGTTCGTCGGAGCCGGTGATAGACCCGGCAGGTTAGCAGCACGACCTAGAATAGGATTTTTTAAAAGGATTTCAGGAAACTGCATCTAGAAAACTAACGCACTAGAACTTAAAAAGATACAAAAAGTACATGCAGGCTCGAAATACATATCTATGGATATCACTTCCTGCAACGGTAATGGAGAAAGGTGACCAACTCTTGTTAAAAATATTTCAGTTGGCAAATAAAGCAAACAACGCCACAGGAGGGTGGCTTTTAATAGATAATACCTATCTCCAAAACGGCTTTAGTTTAAGAGAGGCTAGAAAGCTAGGACGATTTAAGTTTAAATAAATTATCCGGTAATCTTAGTATCTACCTACCTTTATTTGATAATGAGGAGAAGGATGTAAAAATCTGAATATAGTCAAAAATCCAAACGAAGTAAAAATAATGGAAGTTCAAATTTTTTGTTATTAACTTACTTTTAACGTTTTTTTATATTCAATTAAGCTATAAAAGAATAGGTACGCGATTCATTGCCAATATCAGCGACACAATGACGTAGGTACTTCAGTATTTATCTCATGTGTGTACATATATCTCATGTGACTATATCAAGCTTCATCTGCAGCTCAAAGAAAAAACGATCGTATAGACAAGACAATACCTATTGAAAAAGCGTGATATTGTTGCATCCTCCATACATCTTATATGTATACAACCGCGTTCAGCGATGAAAAAAAAAACAATAGTTAGAGGAGGTTCTATCTTACCGGTTCTATTGCTGCCGATTCGCGCGCCCTCTGAATAGTCGGCGTGTGCGTCTAGTAATGCTCTCCTCATGATGGCCGGGTCAACTGTCCGGACTCCACGACCCTGCCGCGAAGACTGCCATGGACCAGACTTTAGAGCTCTGTTCACTAAATGCCTGAAAAAAATAATTTGGTGTCCAAAAATGAGGTACACAGCAATCTAGGCATTACTAGGCAAAGAAAACTGAAAACGTTTATTTTTATATCTTTCTCATAAGGCCGAGAATAAAAGTGTCAAAATTATTTATGTTCATTGATGGAAGAAGCCTTTGTATTTGGATTGAATGAAACGACAACACGCTCGATTTTCTGGTGATTTATGTATAAATATACATTATTTATAGTCTGGGGGGCGCTACTATCAAGTTTCTGCCCTGGTTCGAAAAAATGTATTAACTATAATGTGGTATTATGACGATTGGTACCTAGATCCAGTAATGCAGTCCATGCTAAACACATTGATATAACAATTTGTGGTCTTCCGACGCCTTAGAGCCTGTTATATGCACTTTAATCAATGTAGGTATTTTGAAACGAAAGCACAACTGAAGGTTTAAGCCGTTGATCGCTAGATGGCATCACTAAGCTTCCAAGTTCCGTTCCGTTACGCTTTGTAATCAACAAACTACATAATAATCATCATTTTGTAATTACAGTAAGTGCGGAAAATATTAGGTACAACTGCTTTATGTTAGCTAAAGAACAAAGATAAAGCTCAGTGGGAACTTTCCCACGAGTAAATAAATGTAATGTAAAGTGCGTACTTTTAAATTATAACGGAACTTTTCAACATCAAAAATTGTATTTTGTAATATAAACAAAATCAATGGAATGTAATTTTTTTTTTATGGAGTAGGGGGCAAACGAGCAGACGGATCGCCTGATGGTAAGCGATTACCGCCGCCCATGGATACCCGCAATACCAGAGGAGTCACAAGTGCGTTGCCGGCCTTTAAATTATGATAATTTATTTATTGATTATTGATTTTTTTATATTATTATTCCTGATAGGCTTACGCTTGATCGCCAGTTTGCCTGATGTTAAGCGATACTGCGATCCATGATGGAGCGCGCTTGTCTAGAAGAAACCGATTCACTCGTGATTTAAAGACACCCAGATTATATCTATCAGGGAAGACCCACTCGGGAAGTGCATTCCATATTTCAGCAGTACGCATTATAAAAGTGGACTTAAAGCGTTTCGTTCGGGCTTTTAGATTGTCCACCGTGAATCGATCACGCTTTTTCGTGCTTCTGGTCATCCGATAGTGGAAAGCGCTAGGGGGGATAAGATCGTGGAGATCTGATGCACACTCTCCGAAATATATCCGATAAAAAACCGCTAGCAACTTTGCGGCGATGTTTAAGACTTTGGACTTTAGCCCGGACGAGGGAGTCGTTGCCAATGAGCTTCTTGGCACGTTTCTCGACGGACTCCAACGCCTCGAGCTGGTACTTAGCCGATCCTACCAAAGGTGCGAACAGTACTCCATGCACGACCGAACTAGTGCTTTATACAATGCGAGCAATCGTTCCGGCGTGAAATAACGCCGCACCTTCGAGAGGATACCCAGCTTTCTGGCAGCTATTTGAGCTTTGGACTCTATATAGGAGCCGAAGTTGAGGGAAATTGTTTACTCATCGTACGTTATATTTTTTTAAGAACCCGTGAATACGCGCAAACTTGCAATCTAGATTCAGAAGTGATGTGTTCGCGAACTAACAAACTCCTCTCTTCTTTAAATCTTTATAATTATCCTGTTTGAATTTGTATTAGTTATTAAAACAGTCATCGAATGAAAGTCGTGAGTAAGTATTTATAATTATAATGATGTTCTTTTAGCTTCAGCTCAGGCCCGTTATGACCTAGGTAATTATGCTTTCTAAAAACATGTTCAGCTTTTTATACATAAATACAACAACTGCTGATCGTTACAGACAGCTAATATTGCCACAATAAAACAATTTTATCCTCTAAAAATATTTTTATTTGAATAATTAAACATGAGATCAATATCGAGGATGCTTAGAAATGATAGGTAGGTAAGCAATACTTAAATTCAAAACAATAGTTATAAAGCTATATCACCTTAAACAATATGATTTATATATCCGATTCATCTTCTTCCATTTCATTTTCATCCTCTATTGCCTCTAATTTAATAAAATTGCTTGGCAACATCAATGATTCATCTAATTTAAGCTGTTTGGGTGCAACAGGATCTTTGTTTTCTAATACCGTTATCAAATCTTCTTCCGTTATCAAATCCTCGTAGATATTCTTTGACAAAAAACTTGCTACGCCTTTTTTCGGATTCTCACCGAAAACCACCTCACTGGGTGTTCTACACAATACCTCGTGAAATGTCGTGTTTATGTCATACTGCACGTATTTCACTCCCTCCTGCCATTTTGTATTCTGTGTCTTAAACAACCAATCATTTAACTTCTTCAGTATGTCCTCATTCGACTTCCCCTTAAAATCTGTTTTTGAAAAAACTGAATCTGAAGTGAGAACTTTAATCCGAGGATATATATTTGAAATTCGTCTGCATATAGGCTTAATCAAAGCTAGTCCATTTTTAGATTGCAAAATATTTGGGGCTCCGAATACCAAAAATATTTCTAATAACTCGTCAACCGCTTCTTCAACGCTTAAAGTTTTCATAGGTTTCAAGTGAATGTACTTTGTAATAAAATTTCTATACACCATCAAATATTTAAACTCCTCACCCATCTCATTAGTGACGCTCAGTATGTCTACTTGTCCACGCGAGTACAGTTCCGGACTTTTATAAGTTGTATTACCTAAATCTCTTATCAAGTCTTCAGCTTCGATTTCCAGCTTCGAAGTCGAGCACTCGGCGATCGGGTCACATGAATTATCGAGGCTTTCGTCCATATTTTCAATAACTTTCCTGGCAGTTATGTCTGGTTTCATCCGTTTTTTAGCAGTTTTATTTTTACAAGGTCTGCACATTTGCAAATATACGATTACACTCTCCGCAGTTATATTTTTATACTTTCGCTTTAATTCCACCATCATACGACTTCGCCCGCCGTGGTTCAATTTAAGATGGTATTGAACTAAAATATCATACATTTCATCCATCGGCACAAGCATTTGCCGTCTATTATCACCGGGAACTTGAGCCGCGTACAGTTTTTCTCCGTCGGGTGTTTCTACTATTTCATATTTTTTCAAGCGACGATAGTCCGCCGGAGTTTTCTTTACAGCAGTTTTCGCAGCTTTAATCTTTTCAATGAGCCAGTTATACTTCTCACGTGATAACAATAAAGAATTTGCCGCCTTCTTGCTGCTGACTACTTCGTATAACGTCCGGTAAAATTCGACTCTATCGACATCTGCAACGTCATCAGCGTTTTTAGTTGCACTTGATCCACAATCAACCATTTCGAACATAAGTCAACCGGGTATTTTGAGAAATATCTTGCTACAACGGAACAAAAACACGTCTCAATTGTGTAGAATGTTTGTACACTGACTGGGGAGGACACGAAATAGCAACATGGCCGCGCGGTCGCGGCGTCAATGCCCGAAGTTGTCCGATTGCGCGACCGGGCAGAGCCGAACCTAACTAGCATCTCTACGTTCAGCACACACCGGCGGCTAGCTAGAGGAAACGCATATTGCCCATATCTAATTAATTTAACCGGTTGAGTAGCTAGCTTCATATTAATATCTAGCTTTTGACGTACCTATTGACGACATTGTTTAACTATTATATTAAATTCTTCCTAAATACTTAAGGCAACAGTTGCAAAAAATTTAAATTACGGCCTCACAGTGTAAGTCCCTAATAAAAAATATGGTAAAACATTATTTTGCATTTAATTTGCAGTGCGCTGTGCGAGCTACCTAAGCCATAACCTCACATAGGTATTAGCGTTATCAACTTTCGACCCACCCATACATTGGCGACAACGGCGATGTGGGGCTACGATAAAGTACATAACTACTTATATTTTGTTTACAGTTTGCATGAGGGTTAAAATAATTATGTTGGGGTACCGGATTGTAAAATAAATATGTATTATACATTCTGTAGGTACCTACCTACCTACATAAATTAATAAGTAGGTAGGTAGGTAGATAAGGGAAGAAGAATATTTATGACTGGACCCATAAACAATAATTCAAGAGTTTATCTCATAAAATATTCTTCCTCTCATAAAAGAAATCTGCTTTCTATATTGCAAGAAAGAAGTTTAAATCTACGACCATTGCGAATTCCAAGCAGAGTGGAGTGGGCGTTGTGGAACACTAGCGGCACTGGCAGCCCACCCACATTAGATAAATTAATGCAATAACATTAAGTAGGTAATATAGGTACATAGTTAAAAAGTGGGCTTAATAGATTAGAACTAATTATTTACTAATATTGTAGGTACCTACCTACAATAACAATAAAGGGCAGTCACGCCAGTAATTCTTTAATAAATTTCCTTTGCTACCTTACCTTCTATAAACCCTGTCGTTAGGGACAGGTTCGGGAAGAGGAAGTAAAAACCGGAACTAGGTAACCGGTACCGATAAAATAAAAAATGCGTTACCTAGGGTAGGGCGTTCCATCCGGACCTGCACAATCTGTTCCTTGTAATGCATCGCCCCATGTGTATTTCAATCTTGGACCACAGTCTGCAACAACACAGCATGCTACGAGGGCCTGGAATGTACGTGAAAAGAAAAGTTAATCATCAAATATTATGATGAATGCACTTATTGCACGCACATTTATTGGCCTCTAAGAAATTTTAAAGATAATTTAATCGAATTGCTGTGATCTCATTTGTTTTTTTAGTAAGATAATATTAGCATGTATAAAAATAAAAATTTATTGTTTCGTTAGGTACTTCTGTCTGTACATGGAATAAAAAGTCACCATGTAAATAAAATATGATTGGTCACACGAGTTCACGATGGCGCGTGAGTCGCCGTCAGGGCGGTATGTGTGTCGTGGCCGAATGACACAGATCCCGCTGCCACGGACCATCTTTGACAAATAAAACCAGTCCTTTTACTTGTTTAAATCTATTGGATACCTATCATAGGAACAGCAGGTATAGATATATTCGCGAGGGTTAAAGTAGGCAAGGAATAAATTGGAGCACTGAATTAGACCCACAAGTTGAACCATAATTAGTCTGACCAAGTCCTCATTTAGTCATACCATGAATGAAAATATTATTTGATCCATGTGTCATAACTGGGTAGGCACTTTTCAATACAACAATTTGTTGAACGATTGATATTCTTTTGTACATAAATTATTTGACATGTATAAGTACCGTCGCATTTAGTCTGTTAAATTTAGATAACTATTGTATCGGAAATATACTGTGAAATTCCGAAAACAATATTCATATCCGAAGTTAATTTCATTTCATCGGAAATGAAAGGGTAACGTAGCGATGTGCGCTGAATCGAAAAGACCCTCAAGAGGAAAGTGTCAGTGTCAGATTTCTGGGTCATTGTGTGAATAACATGTCATTGAACTCACTTAATACAACAGGCGTGTCAGGTGTATATTGTCTTTTTAGTCATTAGCGTTTTTTGATCAATCATAAGTCATACTTATGAAAACTTCCTGTCGCTTTTGCAAATTTCAATTTGTTAGATAAATAATAATATAATAAATAAACTCTTTATTTCAGACCAGAGATCCATACAAATGTGTTAGTATTATAGATAATACATATATATACAATACCTATAGCATCTCTGATTTTTCGAAATTATGTGCGTAGGTATTAAAAAATTAAAGCAGAAAATATAGTGGAAACTTGCATACCTACTTGCATGAAAAATTTTGTTAAGGCGGATTGTTCACCTGAGCCCGCGAAATTCAAATTCCAAGTGATTTTTCGCACTTTGTAGGTCTATAACACGTTCTAGGCATGGCAGGAGTAATCGCGACATTAAAACCTTTACTTAAAAATCCTTATCAAGCCAAAAACTTGCCAAAAACTGTGTCAATGTTCAAAATTGACACTTTACACTACTTTTAGCCACATTAATTAATTTTAGTCAATGGTTTTAGTTAAACGTTGTGAATTTTGTATCGTTAATGTCGCAATTACTATTGCCATGAATGCAGAACTTAGTATAGACCTACAAACTGCAAAAAACCACTTGATATTTGAATTTGGCTGACTCTGGTGAACGATCCGCCTTAAGAGCGGCGGCGTGTAATGTGTAGATAGTACACAAAATTTAGTTACATATGACATGACAATAATAGTCATTCGAGAATTCAAGTTACGCTAAGTAGGTATTCAAGTTACGCTGTTTCCTTTGACGCAGTATTAGTCTCCTGGGATAGATTACTTCAATAACGTTCATTGAAAGTCTCAGTGGACTCAAGAATTAATCAAAAGTGAAATTAGAATAAAGAAAAAGCAGCGAAAGTGTTTATCGGTCTCTTGGGTCTATTGTCATGGACAACACGTTCTTGAAAGACAGTTTAAAGCTCGATTTCCGAGTAGTAACAATCATGCCCATGGTATTAACGTTTGCCCAAAGAAGTAAGAATAAAAGAGAGTTCGAAAGCTTTCGACATTGACTGTGCGTGTTTTCAATAGTTTCTCTGTTTATTTTGGCACGTTATCAAATGTTAGTCACGCGTTTTAAATGTTGACTAGACATAAAACTTTCTACTATATGTAATGTCAGCAAGCTCACCAATTGTGTGTTCTGTCAAGCACAAGTTGTAAGTTTGTAACTCGCCAATATTACTTGATATCAAAGATTCACTGATACTGCAGTATTTTTAAGACATACTGGTGTGGTTGTTATCGGCGTGCCAACTGCACGGGAAATCCTTAGTTCTATTCTCACGTCAAGCAAAGTGTTATTGTGTTTTCCTATTTATAGAACCTTGGCGTTAGAATTTATGCCCGATTAATTGCAAAAAAAATATCACACTACTAGTACCGCAGATGCTAATAGATATACCGGCAAGCTATGATATTATTTATTTTGATTCTTACATTAAGTATAGAATAGACAATATACGTAGGTATTCAGCATCAGCTTAACTTAAAAGCTACTCGCATAATCGCAGGTCTATAAATAAATAAAGTAACAAGCTTAGCTGTAGAAACTGTAAAAGACATGGAAATCATTTGCGGTTTATGTTATTGGTAAATACCCCGAGACTTCCTTCTGCGGAGTCACCATAACGTCAAGATATAGAATATGATGTCGGTCAGCAACCTTCAACTAATGATACGTTAATGCGCCTAGACGGTGAACGGGTGCTGTGGGTAACAGTAAAATAAAGATAAACTTCACCCACTGTTTTATACTTTTTTACCTATTTCCTGAGCGCTTGTTCGCTCTAAATGCATAAGTAATGAATGAGTCAGTCAACCATGCAGTAGACTTAAAATAGCTTTGTAGCTCATCATGGTTTTATTATTTATATTCATGGGATGTAAGCTGCTCAAACTAAGAAAACAAAAAAGTTTTCTTGCTGTACAAAAAATAATGGATTTTTTATTCAAGGTTTGATGAAGTTTTTATTAGCAAATTTCAATTTACCGTAGCTATAATTTCATTCAACATAGGTATTTATTAGTAAAGAATTAGAACGAAAATTGCGTCAATATCCACTTCATTCACATGAGCGACAAACTATAATAAGAGCCGATCGATAGAATTGGAAATCAGGCGTTTAAGGATTATATTTTGCATGAAACAAGCGCTCGGAAGTACCCACTTCCATTGTTTTAGTATATTTTAAGAAATACATATTTTATTTACTTACCAAGTGAATGTACATAGATAAACTTCTAGAACACATTTTTATAAATTTTATAAATTAAACTGTGATTAATATTCATGTATAATTAATACGTTATTAATTATTAAATTGTGCGACACACTTTTATACGCGAATTATCGTCCGAATGTGAAGATGATACATTCGCGTGAATAGAAGGGCGTGCGGTCGACGCACTGCCCGCGCAGACAACAAGTGGTGTTCATTATAACGGGAGTTACGCCGGGAGTCCTCAGAGCGGGCACAGGCGCCTACTTTACCTTCCATAGCGGCAGCTCTCTCTACGCAAGTTTGAAATTAGCGCCATCTGTTCGATATGACGTGACTTTTTTGCTGATTCAACTTTTCCGGTTTTAGACAGACATACGGATAGCTCGTCTTGCGATACGATACAACACTACTCTGTGGAACATGGCTGCATGGCTCGGTGACAGCAGCGACCGCTTCGCTAACACAGAAAACGCTTTTAGGCCCTTTACAGCCGAGCAGTTTTCTATTAATAATACAGATTCACAATTCCAAGACTATAATAAGGGTTATGATAATTTTCAAGTGCGTAATTACAACGAAGTAGCACCAGAAAGCGGCGTGACGTCGAAAAGCGAAATAATTTCCAAGGACAAAAATACACAAAATCGTAAGGGATTTCCATTGTAAGTCATTGTTTTGTAAACTTTTAATTATTTTAGTGTATATTAAATTCAGATAGTACGTATTTTGTTGAGTTTTCCTACTCCTCGCATCCAATCAGCTGTTTGTCAATAGTGTTCTATCTCCCTCGCACTTGTGGGGTTGTTCGAAGTGGTCTTTTAGACGATGTATCGTTTTTGGGCATTCTATTTTGGTACATTACCATCACGATGTGATGCGAATATCCTAATTTTGTGTCCCTCAATGAGTACACCATTGAAAGGCGAATGAGAGGTATGACAATCAATGTTATTTTTTTCCTATTACCAGTTATGAATCATTTTCATAATGGAATTATGACCATTTCACTAACCTGTGAGTTTCCAGGACTATTTTTATTCACTGGGTATAGTTTGCTTTCATCCTATTAAATTGTCAAATAACTCTCAAACCTAACTTTTATTTGAAGCTTGTCCATATAACTTGTTTATTATTTTCTTTTTATTTTAATTCCAAAAATGTCTTATGTTTAAAATGCGCCATAAATGTGAAATTGAAGGTATTTGAGCACAGTCAATTTTAGTATGAAATCAATGTTTATTTTCAGTCACGATGACACAGTATCAGATATGCATTCGAACATTGACAGCACAACTAACATGGATAAGAACAAAAGAAAGTCAGAGGAGAGCAGTGCGAGGTACAAATGTGAATATGAGGGTTGTGAACGGACATACAGTACTGTTGGAAACCTGCGCACACACATGAAAACACACAAGGGTGAGATCATTCTAAAGCAAATGTACAATATACACAAGCTGGCAAGCATGACCCTATTATCACATAAGCTTTTCACACAATTTGACAAATTAAATAATATTTTAGACCCAAAAAATTAAATCATAATATCATTACTTACTTTAACTGAAAATTATAATACACAAACTGTGGTAAGTCTACCAAATCACACTAGGCCAGCATGGTGGACTATGTTTAACCTTAATGAGTGGGGTCTGAGAGGCCTGCGTTTTGTTGTGGCATAATAACAGGCTGGATCATTATTATTATTATGGCCCATGATGTAGGTTCAACAAATGATGTAGGTTGATCATATGCAAAATACACACCTTTTTGTTCATTCAAGATTCATAGTACATACTTAACACAAGTAGATAAATTATGTACCTATACATTTATATCCAAATATTAATAAACTAGACTACAGAGGGAAAAAGAGATACAAGCAGATAGTACCTAAAAGATGAAAAAAATAATATATAAATAGGTACCCTAACATTTAAAAACACTAGCTTCCCAAAACCTATTGACAAAGGCAACATTAACTTATTTCAGATCAATTAGTCTATATTATTTAATCTAGATACAGGTACCTATTATGTATTTATTTTCTGCAATAAAACATAATAATGATTAAAACATGTAATTACTGTGAATCGGTTATTAGATTAGAATGCCTCATTTATAATTTTTTCAGACCTGGCAATTTTGCATCGATATGCATTTTTTAATTTAGGTAAGGTCTATTAACACGTTCAGTGCCACCGACTCGCCCTGCGAGTTCACGTAAATTTTATTCCTGTGCCGGCGACTCGCTTGGCGAGTCCAGCGTGAAATTTATGTGGCATACGGGAAGACATCATGAAAATCGTAGTGGCATTGAACATGTTAAAGATTACTCCAGTCTATGGTTTAGTTCACCATCAGATCTCCACAGTCCAATTACTGGACAACAATTACCCAAAATGAAGAATATTATTTTTTACCCGACGGTGCCCGAAGGCAAACTGGCAGTCAAGTATAAGCCCAAATGAAAAAAATTTGTTCCAAACAAATTTGTAGGTTTTTATGATCTAATTACAAATGTATAGTTTTCAGATTTTTCCTTATACTTGTGGTATTACCTACTTGCCAAATTTCATAGTTCTAGGTCAACAGAAAATACCCTACAAATTTTGATTCCCTTGAGAGTGTCAAAATATACGTTTTTTGTGACCATATACAACCATATCTTTTGTTAAGTTAACTTAAGTTTGATTCTGTTATAGCTTCAAGGGACTTTAGACCTGAGTACCTATACATGTTTTTAATTTCAACTCGATACCTCCATGCATTCCCGAGAGGTTTTGACAAACAGACAGACAACAAAGTGATCTAGTGATTTCCTATAAGGGTTTTGTTTTTTCCTTTTAAGGTACGGTAAACCTTAAAAAAACCCTACTTACAGTCAAAAAATAACTCTCCTTATGTTTTGTGACTGTAAGTATGTATATTTCTTTGTCACGCTTTGTAGCCTAAACTGCTTAGGTCATGGATTTTAGCTTGACAAGGGTCGCTAGATTTGTCTCAATTGTGAAAGTTACACTGGGTATACAAAAATTAAAACGAATTTTTTATTCCTCAAACCTAAGTGGGGCAAAAATATATATAACTTATATGTATAAACCGGTGCAGATATTTTGATGTGCTTAAGATAGCCATGATAGTCATCCATAGATTGACAAATCATCCACTTGATTTTTACTTGACCACAAGCGCTTCATTAGTATTTGATGCTTGTTAACTCAGTGATGGTATATCATCGTACTGTTTCTAAGCAACCAATGTTCAGGCTTATTCCAATACTTAATAAAAAAAATATTTTCTTAGCCAATGTTTGTCAGATTACATCATGTTACTCAAAATATCTGTGTAATAACTTGTGGGCTAAACTGTTACTATTGCTGTGTACAACTTTGTTTTACTCTCTTATATGAATGTTTACAAAGTACATAGAATATACTAGGTATATACTCAATCACCCACATGGAATGCAAACTATGTTCTTATGTAGCTACAGTCTATTCCAATCAAAACTGAAAACTTTGTAAACAAACCATCACTCAACATAAAATCGTCGATTTCATACCGATTTCGTTATCACTTCATTACATTCTGATGTCGGAATCTTCGTAAATACTGTCACTTTCATATTTAACTCGTTTTTCATTGCAATTTCTATTGAAATATGTAAAAATCATCGAATTTGAAAATTTGTATCAGTTTGACAGTTTTTTTTTTCTAAAGCTTTAGTGACGTGCTGATCTGTACGATATTGAATGAATGAAAAACAGATTCAAAAACGTGAAGAGGGCAACCTATTATGGCATTATGCCAATTGACAACATTTCATTTTTGTAACACGCTTATTATATCATAATTTATTTGAAACTAGATCGAATAAAATCGGATACCTGTATTTTTTATTTTCCTGATATTCAATCATTTTCATATTTATTATTGATTTTGACTGATTAAATATTCTACTTATATAAATTAAAAGTAAATGGACATTATATAGATTTTTTTTCGGTTGTGAGATTTTTATTTGGGGGTTTCTTTTAATTTTTATCAATAATATTATGCAATGTACACATTCTCAATGATGCAGTAGGCTTAATTTCTTTATCTCCCAACTCAAAATACTTATTTAAAGCATAACAGTAGTAAAAATCTAAGTAAAGCAGTATACTAATATTATATTTATAATAAGTGTTATTATACATAGGTATTAATGTCGATGTCGATGTAAAGAAACCAACATCTTCTAATCAAGTTTATTCCATCGAAAGAAAAAATCTATTCACTCATTCGTTCATATAAATTATGTTTTGCAATAGGCACATCACTAAAACTATTTAAGGTCATTGACTTTTCTTTGTTTACAAAGTTTTCAGTTTTGATTGGAATAGACTATATATGGAGTTATTTAATAGTAAAGGAAAAAATTCAATCGCGGGCAGGATTCGAACCTGCGTCTTCTGGTTTGATATACCAGACGCTCTGACCTCTAAGCCACCGCGAACCCTACCCGCATGATTGAAATTTTGTCTTCACATTCTGAATTTACGTCATAAGGTGACGTTTGGTGACATCTATGAGACGCAACCTTACCTCAAACCAGAAGACGCAGGTTCGAATCCTGCCCGCGATTGAATTTTTTCCTTTACTATTAAATAACTCAATAATCTTAGCATAGAAAATGCAAAAAAATCACAAAAAGATAGACTATATATGTTTTTGCTTGAACTTTTGTAGATTATTTCTTTTTTATTATTATTATTTATTTATTCAGACAACTTATTCAGGTCCAAATTATTTCTTTGTAATCTGTTTTATATAATAAATAAGAATAAATAAATAATAATAATAATATAAAAGTAATGCATTAAAAAGACCGAAACAAGATTGAGAATATAAAACAAAATTAAAATAAACTATAAACAAAGTATACTCTACTTCAGTTTAACAGACTATATTATAAGCTGAAAGCCTAAGTTAAAAATCTGCATTAAGTTTAGTTGCAAGCAGAACACATTAATTTTCTTCCTGTTTATAAATCGGGGTTAACAAGAATACTAACTAGTAATGTGCGACATAGCTAGTAAGCTTTGTTTGTGTAAAAAAAACTGCAATTGTATCCCACCTGCTACTGAACTTAATGCGGGTATTTAACTTAGGCTTTCAGCTCGCATTAGTCCACTATTGGTGTAGATTATTAAGATGGTCACTTCCCCTACCGCTATGCCCCGAGTGTTTTGGTTCAATTTTCAATCGTGACAAATATAATTATGTATGTTTTGAGTGCCTCTTTACTTTGTGTCCCTTAATTCTGAAAATAATGAATTAAAATTAAGAAAACAAAACAAGTTTTCTTATATACATATAAATAAACCCTTGGAAATGCATATTTCTGTATTTACCTACTACTTCTCATTGACCTCATGTTATTACATGGACTGGCATATTGAGTTAATAACTTATTAGTTTGTTCGAGTTGTATGTCATTGTCGTCAATGGAGCTAGTCTGGTCATACCAAGAACCCATAAATAAAGAATCTTGGGTCATTTTTTTTATTATTTGTTTGCGGCTATAGTATCACTGCGACCGCAATCGGTCTATTGTGATCGCCTTCTTGGGTCATCATGGAAAATCTGACGCGCTTTTTTCCATAATTTTATGAAAAGAGAAAATGCACTGCCATTTTTTAACCGACTTCAAAAAAGAAGGAGGTTCTATGTTCGTCTGTATGTATTTTTTATGTATGTTCCCCGATATTTTCGCCATTTCGGGACCGATTTCAAAAATTCTTTTTTTATATAAGTAAGTAAGGTGGTACCATACAATAATTTTGAAGGCGGTTTTTAGCGGGCATGAGGTCGACATAACCCGGCCGCCTGGCAAATGATCTAAGAGGATTTTTCCGCAGACCAAAATCAGGAGTGTCGCAGAAGAAATGTATTGATATGTACTCTTTAGTCGATAGAAATCAACTTCTCTGTCTTTCATAACCAGCGGGCTTTCATGAGGATGTTCAAATCATTGACTGAATTGATGATCCTTACCTACTTGCTTACTGCTAAACAGGTATTGATCATAATTCCGGGTCCAATAATAGAGCCAGGTTCTTCGCCCCTTCGACCTTGGGCGTACTTATATGGCATGCTTTGTTTGCTTATGTTTTTGTGTGACTACCATAATGATATGAGCAGGTTGTTCATCATAGGCAAAAAGTCAAAGTAAAAAAAAACAGATGTATTTGATGTCTTCATGTACTTAATATACATATTACGCCAGTCACGCATGTGTTGTTAGTAAGTAGGTCCCAGCCCTTATTCGCCCCTGTATTCAGGGGCCAATAAGGCCAAGACATTGACCACCTTTCTGACACTGTTTTAGAAAAAGCTTATTAAAATTCGAAGGGATTTGTTGAACTGTAAACAAGGGTACCTAGACTTACGTTTGTAAATAGTTCTTCCTAAAAATGTGTTCTTTAACACGAAACGGTCGTATTTCATCAATGTATTCTGCGGAACTTACTCTATGTATGAAAAGATAAGTTCGATGACTTATAGTGAACCGTCATTGAAACTCTATCCTTTAAATAGAGTTGTACACTGATATTCAACGCTGCCGATAGAAAGTTACTTTACACTTTCCTTGGAGATGTTATTCTATGACATATTGCGTTACATAATACTCCACATATTTAGAATATTACGTCGTTGTGACTTTTACGTACTATATTAATATAAATATTCTCCCTTATTTACAAAACAATGTGGTTATGGTTTGATAAAAACCGACGTTAAAAAACGGCCATTTTTGTGATACCTATACCTAACAAGGTTATAGATAATTTTTGGTCTGGGATTCGCTTAGACCTAACTTAAACTATTTTTCTTTATTGTTAGGATGGGTATTTTTTTTATACCACTAAGGTGGCAAACAACGTAGCCTATGGACGCTTGCAACACCAGGAGTAACTCGCGCGATGCCGTCCCTGTAAATTAAGGAGGAATATTTACAGTAATAGTAAGTAGTAGTAATAGTTGGGCTGGCAGCAAGGACACATTCTGCCATGCATGACAGCGGCGGTAACAAAACACCACCGGTCCCCCACACTGCCAACACAACGCTTCCTCGCGGAGCTCTGGTGACCTTGCTCACCGTTGCAAGGTGGACGTACTTCCCCAGTCGAGCAGCTCCAATTGTGAGTGGAATTATTCCATTCCACTATGCCCTACCGCTCTATGAATTTATTATGTTATTTATGCAGAGCATCCCACTAAAAATCCAATTAAGTATGTACTTAACAAAATTTTAAAATTATAATTTGTTGTGACCTGTATTTGTACACGGTTTACACAGAATCTTGCAACAAATTCAGGTTTTTTGTCCGGGAAGAAATCGCAGGGTTTGAGATACTTAGTCGAACTCTGCTGCTGAGTTCTTATGGGATGGTACCTCCACAATCCATAGGTATTGTCAAATATTCTGTCGCTAAGGAATAATTTGCTAACATTATTGTACATATCTTCATTTCAGGTGAATATAGGTTTAAATGTCCCATGCATTCATGTGAAAAAGCCTTTCTAACGTCATACAGTCTGAAGATACACATACGCGCCCACACAAAGGCAAAACCATTCGCTTGTTCTATTGGCAGTTGCAGGAAAGCGTTCAATACATTGTACAGGTATGTAACATCTTTTTATTTTGCTGTTGTCCCACTGCAGGGCTACCATACTTTCGTCCCATTCATCGCGATCCAAGGCTGTTGGGTCAATCCTTCCAGAAGAAGTCAAGCTGATCCCACCATCGCCGTCTAGGCCTTCCGCGCTATCATCTGCCATTTAGTGGGACCCTTTCAGTGCAGTTCCACGAAGGGATACCTAACGCTATTTTAACCCCTAAAATGGTATCCCTCGTTCACAACCTAAGAATGTCAATCAGTTCTTTGAGTAAAATTTCTTTAAGCCCGACACAGTAGTTTTTACTGTAAATATGATTTTACCAATAATAATGTCCATGCCATCTAAGGTCAGCGGTGTGGTTGCCCATCTGAAACCATATACACAATTAAAGACTAACGTCAATTAAGAATATTCAAATCTTAAATTGCGTCGTCGCAAAAACACACTGCAGTATTTCACATAACAGCAAGTCAATCAATTTTTTATGCTTCTGTAGCCATCAATTATTAAATTTTAAACAGAACACCGCGAGTCAGAAAGTGGTCGTAATTTATGACTTTGGAGAATCGCCAATTTATTACAAAATAGCAAACAACAAAATTTCTTGTGGCGTTACTGTACATCTCAAAAAGAGATGTAAATGCAAAAAATGTAATGAATAAAGAACTAACGGAGTCTTGTGCGTAGATGGTAGTGAACTATCAGTGCTTTATGTAGATGTACATCTAACGGTCCCATTTGAAACCTTGCAAATCAGGGCAAATATGGCAACATGTCCCTAATTACCCACGACATAGCATTCGTCTTTGTAACCGACTTCCCCAAAAAAAGTTCTCAAATTGATTTTATTTTTTAATGTGTTAAAGGCAGGGCCGTCTTTAACCCATTGGAGGCCTTGGGCACTTTAGTATAATGGGGCCCCAGTGACAACGTTATGTCAGGGGACTATTTTTTTTAAACAAATGCTAAAAAATAAAAGCCGTGGGTACTAGGGGGGGCCCTATGGATCGTGGGGCCCTGGGCATTTGCCCATAGTGCTCAATGGTAAAGAGGGCCTGGTTAAAGGCATGGAACATTTCGCAGATAGCATGTGAAAATCACATGAAATCATTTTTCATACGTCACACCTGCGACTTTTTTTTCACACAGCTTGCTTAAAATCACGTTTCAATGAAATCGCATTTTGTTCACGATTTCATCGTAATTAGCAAAATAGCAAGTGTGGCGATAAATGATTTTGAATGAATATTTGTTGCCGGTTCAAGTAGCAGGCTGCAAAGTTTCGCATGTGAAATAGCTGTGGAAAATAATCACAACTTCATCAAATGAAAATTAATGAAAAGTAGCTATTATTTCCATGCCTAATGTGTTGATATTTTCGCCGATCGATAACCGATTTCGATATTATCTAATATAATAGATACTTCCTAGATGGGCGTATAAGTATAAATATGCTTCTCTGACAATCGGTTCTAAAGATACCTAAAAATGATCAAAGTCACATTCATGCATGTACAATATACATGCTGATGAGAAGTGTTTTCTGCTTCGTGTAGTTTTGCAAATACTATCCACAAGGTATAATCCACAGAGTATGAGTATTTTACTCTATATAAGAAAAAATCTAAAAATATATTATTGAGAGCTTAGGCAAAAAGCAGTTGGAAAATGTTAGTTTTAGTACATAAAATAACAAAATAAATTTTAAATTCAATTCAATTTTCAGTTTTTTAAAATCTGTTTTAGAAAATGATCAGCGTTTAACGGCTTTGTACTTTTATTATTTTCGTAACCAACGTAATTTTTATTGAAATAATACCATGGAAGACGGTTTCGCAAAGGGAGACAACACAAATTTACCTAGAATAAATTTAATGGCGTCTAATGCGTCCAGCGTTGTCATCAAATTAAGCGCGAAATTTGAAAATGTAAATTTGAAAAATGCATTTTTGGCACTTATCAATGTAATAAAAATGTTGTTTTTTTAGTGGTTTATTAGCACTATAGAATGGAATTGGGGCACTTTTCAAACATTCCTATTTATTTATCGACTAGTTCTGTATGCAAACAGTGAAAACGAACCCAATGAAATCGCTTGTCAGTTATTTTAAGGGTATAGGAATCGAACATGACCTTCGCGTGAACAAAATGTTAGGTTAGAACTTGCGCACTTGACTAAAATATGTTTAGGTACATGAACAGTGTTTTGAGAAGATAACGATCTTTTATCAACATTATTTACAGCTGATATCTCTATTTTCCTTTTTTTTCTCAAGTACTGATAACTGTATTTATGAATGGATATTTTTTCTTCAGGTTAAGGGCACATCAACGGTTGCACAGCGGTGACACGTTCAACTGCAACGCAGATGGATGTCCGAAGTTCTTCACAACACTCAGCGATCTTAAAAAACACATACGGACACATACACAAGAGAGGCCGTACAAGTATGTATAAATGACAATGATTAATGGTGGGGATTTCGTAATCAAAATATACAGTTGCATCATGTAAAGTAATAGAATTGGATCATTGTTCTATTAAATTATATTTATGTAAATAATAATCCCTAAGTCTATGTATGTATATATTTTGACGCGTTGATTATTTATCTGTAAGTAGCGCGGCCAACAAAATGTATTCAATCATCTCCAGACCTGTCGGAGTCTGACTGCTGGCGGCCACCCTTACGTCGGAGTCTCTCGTAAAGCACCTTGATGTGTGTTTAGACTTTTGCACGTAAGAGCCAGTTCCCCACGGTTGTTACGGCTCTGGCAGTCCGTAGGAGCTTTTAAAGATCGGCAAAGCATTAGCAACTCTGGTGTTGCAGGTGTCCATGGGCGACGATGACTACTTACCACCAGGTTGCTCGTCAGTTCGTTTGCTGGCTTAATCCATAAAAAAAGAATGATATAATCGGCTAGTGGACTTAATAATGACTTGTCATTGTGTTTGCTGGGTCAAAATCGCCTCTTTCGCTGTATGTAGGAATTAAATAAGTCACAGTGTACATTTTTGCTTAGCCTTGTAATAATGACTTGCGATTTTCACCTAGCAACTCCTAAAATAACTAACATCACGGAGTGACTTGCTGTTCGCTCATTAGCAGGGCTAGATAAAATGTTTTATTTACAGATAATCTCGCGAAGTGTTAAGTCATCATACTCTACATTTATATACATAATCTTGTAAATATACCTATCACTAAAGGGTGTAAGTACTCATGTCCACCTACAGTTCGCTGGTACGTTTTTAGGTCCCATTTCGTAGGCGGCGACCCCATTATATCATTAACTGGGCACATAAGAAAACCCTATATAATTATAAAAATAATATGTTGCGCGTGCTAACTCCCTTATACCTCTCACTCTTGCAGCACTGAACGCTCACTTGGATTGTTATCTAGTCTTTGTCTTTCGCTACTCTACTAACCAATGTTTGTATTTATATTGTTGATGTGCCATATGTGAACAAATAAATTATCTATAACAGGACTGTTATGGATCACCGTAACCGTTACCGAAACTATTGGATATCCGAAATAAAAATATATCCGGTACCGTAGCGAGTTCGATACAGACGTTTCGAATAATTTCGGATATGGGCAAAGTTATAGTATGCCTATTGTATGCCACTTTTACAACTCCATATAACCATAACTACCTATATATCCATAACTGAAACTATTCGAAACAATCGTATAATCCGAAATAATTTCATTTTAGTTAACGTTGGGTACGGCAGAAGAGACATGAAAGTAGAATAAATGCGGTGAAATTGCGTTCCTTGCGAAGCATATGCGCTGTAACTCGGAAAGACAGATTGAGGAACAGTGTGATATGACAATGTTGCGGACTGAAAGATGGTGTAGTGACACGTATTGGAAAGAATATGCTGAGAAGATTTGGACACCTTGAGAGAATGAATGAAAGACGACTAAAAAAAGGAATTTACTCGATACTCAATTCGTTTATTGCACTCCACAATGTTAACCGGTGTTAAAAATAAATAAAAAAGTGTCAATCGTGGACCTGGACCCTGTCGGGGCAATGTAGGAGATAGGAGGAAGGCTTATGTTTTGTAAGGTGTAATATAGTATCTATATATTTGGTAATTACCATTTATTTATAAGGCGAATGTCAGCAGCAGCGTCGGAAGAGGTCGCCCTAGAAGGACATACACCGATTATTGGCGAGGTGTTTCAAAAAGTTCAGGTGCGTAGTAGGCGCAACCGGGTCGTGTGTATGAGAAGATATTATATGAATGTAAAAAAAAGCCAGAATCGTAGCAACTGGCGGTCTATAGTTTCTGCCTATCACCGTGGGAGAAAAGCGTTAACCGAAACCGATAAAATATTCCATCTATCCTTATTCATATTTAGGTCCGAAATTTCATATCCATAACATCTATGATCTAGTAGACTATGAAATGTGAAATAGATCAATTAATTATTTTAAAAAATACAATATTGTGTGGCATGTCATGTCTCATCGTCAACTATCTTTTCAAGGCAGCTAACAGCCTAACTACTTTATCGAGACGAGATAATTGTGTGAATGTCTGGCATAATGTACTTAATTATGATTACATTTTGATTATCCGTCATCGCCTTACGCGTAGATATCATAATAATTTTAGAAATGACTGACAAGACAAATGGGATATGTCTCGTATTTCTCTAGTGGTTTCGCTGCCAAACTAGAAAGTGTATCCTGGCATTAGGCCAGGTCATATCTAAATAATAAGTAAACATGTGTCTTCTATGATCTTATCGTCCACGCACACGGGAGCACTGATAAATAGGTCATTATGACCCGTGGGAGGAGAACTAGTAACCTGACTATTTATGTACTGTCAGTAAATCAAAAGTTTATTTCTGCGCAAAAGCTTTTATATTTGCATAGTTTTGTTTCTTAGAGGCAGCCAAGTACGAATCATTTAATAACTCCACCTGTTCACTTGAGTTCCAGGTGTACGACTTTATACGGATTTTACATACATACATACACTCACGCCTTTCTCCCACAGGGGTAAGCAGAAACTATAGACTGCCACTTGCTACGATTCTTGCATACTTATTTTGCTTCTTCCACATTCATACATATTCTCATAAATACACGCCGGTTGCGAGTGCTACGCCCCTGGCTTTTTATGATGGATTTCGCCAATAAGATCGGCGTATGTCCTTCTAGATTTTATCGCGGTATAATTAAATACAGATGAATAAACATACGCGAAAAATCATCGGTTACAAGTAGTTTTATTTTAATGTTGTATTCGTGTGTCAGAAATCAGTCGTATCATTGTAAAAGATTATTATTATTTATCATAGATCTAATCAGTGACAGACTGAGTGGACAGTATGAAGTTGTCATGTGGACATGCTTCGCCTTTATACCTTAACTAGCTGTTTCCCGCGGTTTCACCAGCGACCTAACGTGACGTTAAGTTTAACTCAACAAGCCTGTGTTACTTTTCTGTGAATTTTTAAGTTCAGTCCAGTAGATTTTTAGTTTATTCATTACAAACAAAAATACAAATCTTATCTCTTTATAATATTAGTAAGCATAGATATCGATACGATTTTTACCCACGGCGGAGCGTTTGTTTGTTTGTGTGTGCCAACGAATGTTGTCATTTATCTCCGGAACGGTTTGACTGATTGAGACGCGGTTTTCTGTAAAGAGTTCGTAATTTATAAGTAAGCGATTGTTCTTATATAGATACAATTTACAGCAAAAATATCGTATGACAATTTTAAACTCAAAAATATTACATTGATAACGAAGAATTTAGCCATTTTTTTTTGTACTAGACTAGCACCTTTGTTATAATTATATTCACTTACCTACGAGAAAATCCGACGGGGGCTGCATTTAGTAATGTAAGACACATCATAGCATTTCTATACTTACTACATTTTAATTGAAATTCACAATAGAAATGGGAATGGCCGTCCTGAGGGCTTTTCTTGTACCTACTTAAGTAATTGAATATGTGTAGGTAGTCATTTAGTCGGCCTTTTCGGACAACCGTCGTGGGCTTTCCAAAATTTTTAATTTCGAGTTTATTCCTGTACCGCCAACACCTATTTTACTTAAACAAAATTAATACTAACTTCCAAAAATTTTCGGCATCCGTTTAATATTCAATAATTTTGATGTATTATTTTCCGCTATCTGCCATCAAACCATGTAAAACTAATTAAGCTCAATAAAAAGTTTAGATCCCCAATCCTCAACCAGATTTATTCCTGACACCAACACTTCTGCGCAAACACTAGCATTTATCGAATTAGCGACCAGAATATTTCTACTTAATTTTTCCAAATCTTAAGCGAAGATATGTTAATTAAACTCCATAGATGTCGGACAGAAGGCTGCGGCAAATCGTTCACCGCATCACATCACCTCAAGGCCCACGGTCGCACTCACTCAGGAGCGCGGCCGCACGCGTGTACCGAACCAGGCTGTAGTCGCCTGTTTTCAACTGCAACTAGTCTCAAAGCACACGCCATGAAGCATCAGGTAAGTGTGTAAAAACCATACAGCACTATGTATGCGATCCCATAAAACAACCCATATATTGTCCCACTGTTGAGAACGGATCTCCTCTCAGAATTAGGCTATAGTCCACTACATGGCCTAAAGCGCACTACTACGTATAATCTATACATAAAATAAAACAGTTAATAAAAATGTGTCTGTACATTGAATATATTTTCAAAAAAAGCTCTTTCCTCGACGGCGAATAACCCACGAACGAAGAAAATAACATTCTAGCTGAGTTTATCACTTAATTTTCTAAAACAAATAACGGTAGACTTTACTTATGAAATTAAATATCTGCTGAAATGTGGTTTTGAAAGTTACAACAAAATTTTAAAGAGTTGATGTTACAAAGACATTATGTGTGCGAAAAACTTTGGCGATCATCCAAAGTTGAATTTTATGTCTACGTACAAATAATGTTATGATGGAAAGATAAATGCTCAGCCATTCAACACATGAACAGGTGAAAAACAAATTTTAAACACGTTTTAAATATTATGCAACATAACAATGTTTTTCTGCGTTATTATCGTGGATGAACGCAGTTATTGTCTTCGCCAAATAATATTTTAGTACTGTAATAGCTATGTAAGTTTTCGGAAAAAAAATAACAAAAAACAGCTTCTAATAAAATTCCTCAATGTTTGCCTAAGTCAGCTCGGAAGATTATGATATTTTGTATATTTGTGATGAGTGATTAATAAATAAAGTTCTAGTAGTGTTTTTGATAAGCAATGTTACCGGCTTAAGAAATATAACTTCAAAAGCCATACATTTCTTTATTGGGTGTTCGTTTGGCCCGCGGAATTCTAATTTCAGTGTTTTTTTTTTTAAATTTGTTGGTCTATTTGAAGAGTATGATTGATATTTTGGTTGCAGAATTTAATGGTAATATTGACTGTTCTAAATTCGCAGGTCAAAGCAGAGGCTATAATAAAAGAAGTAATTGAACCTGCCCAAAAACCAATACCACAATCCAAAACTGCTGAAGATCTCATGAACTGGGACAATCTTCTCGAATCCTTCGGCAGGATTACGACAGAATCTAATTCAACTGATGGCAGCTTAGAAGACATCACTAAAGTTAACACCGTTGATATAACAGAACTATTATTCCCAAATGATTCTAATAACGTAAAACAAACAACCGATGATCTAGCCGTAGATTACGACTTAGCCAGCCTAACTCTATCGCCATTCGAGGTCGAAAAGAATGACAAGAAAATCCCTAACCAAAATTCTTGGATAGTTGTGAGCAATTTTGAACCAACAGTGGCGTTAGAGCCACCTCCAATGGATGTGGTAAATCCTAAATTGGAAGTGAAATCTAGAGCAATGCAACTAGCTTTAGCCAATGAAATCGAAGACCAGGCACCCTGGGTTGATGTTAGTGCTTTAGCAGCGTCAATATCAGAAACTCCAGTATGCATTGAAGAAAAAACTCCTGAAAGTATTTTTACACTTGCGACTTTCGTTCCCACTCATATGCAGAGTTATATAGACCTGAGCACAGATGTTGCACCAACAGCGAATCTTATTACACATGATTCATTCAATTTAGATACTCCAAGTGTGTTAGACGTTGGCGATAAAGTTTTCAATGATAGCGAAATAGTTACAAATCTTGAAACCAACAAAATTGATACAGACATATTTTTAGGATCTGATGACGATAGATCTTTGAATACTCCTCCCCCATCCAAAGTGCAGCAGAATATCGAAATAAATGCAGCGAACTCTGTCCTCTTTAACACAGATTTAGATTTGGAAGATACATTATTATTTGATAATGAGCCTCCATCTGATATGTATGTAGTGAGGACTGAGAATATTTTCGGCAAAAAGATAGGTAAGAGAAATGCTTTAGAGAAACTAGCAGCTGATGCCGGCATTTGTTCTTGTACGGAATGTAAGTGTGATCCGGGACTTGGCGAGTGCAGAAATTGTGGTCACAACGAGCCCGCTAAAAGGGAAGGTTGCAACGAGGATACATGTTCATGTGTCGATTGTAAATGCGATCATGCAGAAATGAAATGCGCTGTAGGCTGCGGTCAGGCTACCGACACTAATCACAACACGTTCTTGCATTACCACAGGCGACATAACAATTCTAACTTAGAGGATTTAGGAATTTTCACTATTCATGACTGCGACGATAGTTTACAAACATCAGCAGTGGTGGAAAGTTTATCGTGTTCTTGTGATGCTAAATCAGGATCAGGCGGAAAATGTGATGGTAATAAAAGTGAAAATAAATCGTGTTGTAGCCGGAAAAAAATATCGAATGAAGAAAAAGTATCATGTTCTATCCCAAAAACGCCGGGGTCTGAATTAAAATCTTGTAGTGAGAACAAACCCTTATCTGGGGAAAAGGAATCGTGTTGTGCAGGAAACAAGTCGTGTTGTGTTACAATATGTTTTAAGAAATTGGATGCTTTCAAACAGTTTCTTTCTGATAATGACCTTATACATGCACTGAAAACACATAACTTTAACCTATCAAGCTAATAACTGTAGCTTTTACAAATAATTGCATTTAACTACGTACAAAAAGCATTGAGTTTCTTGCATTGCCATCCTTAGTCTGCCCTTAGTGATATTTCGTCTAATTTTAAGCAATATTATATGTAAATAACTTTTATTTTGTTGTGTTTACATTGTTGTAAGAAATTTGTATGAGTAGGTATTTTGTAGATAGTAATTATATTTCTTCATATACAATGAATTTGTGCAATCACAATAATTATTCATGGTTTTTTATAATTATAAATGTTCTTGTAATTAGCTTTGATATCAAGTATTTTATCTAACACAATTGCTCTCTGTCTGAAAATTAAAAATAAGTTAACATTGTCTAAAATATTTACATAACTATGGAACATGTTACATGCGATCAAGTTGTATGAAATACGTAATTTAAAAAAAAGTGTGTCAGCAGTTTAAACAAAATAAAAAAGGTGAAATGGGCTCAACATTTGTACCTACTATTTATTATTATCTCAGTAGATTCTTTTAGGACTACAAATTTGAGAGCTGCTATTTAAGATAATAGAGACAGATTGCCAATTGAAAAGTGTCATAAATTAGTTATGAAATGTTATAATTAATGAAGTTTGTTAATTGATGTGAGAAATGTAAATGTATGGTGCTATTTATAATATAATTCTAAGTGATCCAGTGCCTTAAATGTTGTACTTACGATGTGCTTAAAACAGTACAAATGTTAAATAATTTTATATGAGATTTTTATTCTTTATTGTAGATGCAATCATCATAATGCTGTAAGGTTTCTAGTCCACATAACAAATAAAATGCTTTTTAAATTATTTTGTTTTATTACATTATATTTGAGATCAATTTTGTTCTGTGTAAGTAGTATTTAAATAACCATTAAACCAAACTACTTAATAAATACTGGTGATAATTATAAATGGGATATAAATATATTCCCAAATTATATTATCATTTGGCGACTCGAATACACAATAATACTTATTACTATGATGCTTATTTTTCACTTACAACATTTAATTATATTTGATATACATAGATACTTACCTTATTTATTTCAGATAATATCATAATAAAAGCTAAAAATTAATAATACAGATTATAATATTTTTATTATCAGTGAAGTTGAGAGTTGAGTCAACTTTTTTTTTTGATTAAAAATTAAAAAGAACACAGATTTTAAATCATATAACATTATGTAGTTAATCAAAATAAAATTCATATTTAATGCTGATATTAGAGCTACATTTTCATTACAGAAAATACTACCATTACACAAATTATATTTAATTTTAAAATACTCAGAATATTTTTCTGGTTTCCCCCACTGCTATTCTATTTTACCTGTTATAAATAATCCACTCTGTGGAATGTATAGGTATTAGTACAGAATGAATATAGTGAGTTTTAATGCCAATTATAGTTCCAACACATACCGCTAATTACTCTAGTTACTAATACTTACTATAAATTCTTACAGTAGAGATAAACAAAAATACTAATACATAGAGATGCAATTATAAACAGATTAATACATGCAGTTTAGCGCCTTTTCTTCTTATCATGTCGCCTGGCCCGAGATATTGCTGCCCGATGCCCTGGTGATGACTGTTCAGAGCTGCATTCATCACTGTCTGTGTAAGCCTAGGAAAAAAATATTTTTTTATAAAAAGTCTAGAAGCAGAGCATTACTGATGTAGGTATACCCACAGTTTGCTGGCAAGTTTTAAAGCCCATGAAAATGGCCACAAATCCAAACAGCTGATATCAAGAATTTCTTAAAGGGGAAGACCTCATGACACCAATGCTCTACCAGGGAGCAAACCTAAAACTTTGAGGTCAGTAGCCAATCTTTTGATCTCTAAACCAATCAGGAAGCAGATAATTAGTTTATTCACATTCCTTTAATTGAGAAACAGAGACGTTTTTAAGCAAGTCAATCCTAACCGAACTTGAGAAGAGTGAATTCATAATCAATGACAATAAATCTAAATTTCAATTTATGAAAACTTCTCTTAATCCAAAATAAATTCGATAATAACTTAAATTTTTTTGGCTGTCCCGGCCCCAAAGGGAAGGGAAGTTATTAAAATGACAAACAACAAACAAATGGTCAGAGCTTTTATATTTTAATATTACTGTATCAATAGTGCTGACCATTACATCTTAATTATGGTTATGAAGAGGATTAGGTACTGGTACAACCTTATATCTCTAGAGGCTTACTTACCTTTTCATAAGGATGCGGTTCGCTTTGTTCATCAGTGAGAGTCACACAAGCCATGAGACAAACAAGTTGAAAGGCTGCGCCGATGTATAAGCCATACCGAATCACCGTACTCATCAAATCTTCAGCGAAAATCTCACTAGGAATCATTTTTAGCCGATCGATATAAGTAACGATTTTTTTATTGTACAATGGAATTATTGTTTTGTTTCCGATAGAACTTGTTCTGAGCTAAGGATTAATTAACTTCTTATTCTTGGATTGGAAATATTTTTGAATTTATGATTCGAAACAAACGAATGCAGAAGCAGAAATTTATAGTTTCTTTTCTCCAGAAAAAAAACGCTTTGACTTTTGTTTGACAATAAGTGTGACTGATAATCTGACATTGACATAATACTACTTTGACGTTTTGATAAAATAGCGTGTTCCATCAGAGGGCGCTCTAAAAAGTGGAAAGTGTGTAATCCTTAGCAGCTGTAGGCTATGTATATAAATAGGTAATAATTTTAATTATTAAGTAGGTACGAACAGAAAAGGAAAATATAGGAAAGTTAAAGTTTACAAGCTTACAAACTAACAAGTTACCTGCACGTTAGGTATAATAATTGTTTTGCAAATTACGTTTATCAAATAATGCCAATAGGTAGGTTCTCTAAGGCCATAAAAAAACATAAAAAAGGCAAAATCTTAAAAGCGCGCGTTGTTATCAAAAAGTTTAATTATATGTATTTGGTAACTTCAATGATAAAAGTAAGAATAGGCATTGGAAATTTTAGAAGTGTGTGAATAAAACATTTTGAAAGACGTCTCTAAAATAGGTGTAGAAATAAGTAGGCACTTACTTCTTTCTCTACTTACTCACTTAGAACTTTTTTCAAATTATTCCAAATCGTTCTTCCCTACTTGCAGTATCACGCCCTACAAGTAGGTACCTACCTACAAAGATAACATCATATTTTCTGAAAGTAGATACTTACTTAAGTACCCGATTTATAAAAGTAGGTAAGTACCTATGTTAATCTTATGTTGTATAATATTCGCGGCATATACCGAAGTAGATACATAATTTCTCTGTCATAAGTTTGGCCCCACAATCGTAGCAAACTGCCACCCACGCGATCCTAACAAAATCCATCACCGAATTCGGCAAACTGGGGGCCCATCATAATTTATATTTTTTTTATTTAACCTGCATATAAGTATATATACAGTTCCTACCTAAATTATATCCGAAGTCATCATTATTATTATGATTAACCCATTTTGTATGTGCTTACCTAAATTTAGCCAGGTCAGGTTGACTGAAGTAGGTACTGACAACCATAATGAGCCGAAAGGTAGCGTTTTTCGGATATATTACAGAGGGTCAATACATTTTCGGAGGCAAGATTCAAGGAAAAAGAAGTCTGAGAGGTCTAAGTCTTTACATGATAAGTGTTTACATTACATAATTCAAAGGTAAACTGCCTCGTTAACCCAGTGGTTCTGAGTGCGACTGCTACTTGGTTCTGGGTTCGATACCCAGGTCGAGCAAAGTGTTATAATTGGGTTTTCCTATGAAATTCTGAGTAGCAGCTCGGAGTTTGGAATTTGTGCCTGGTTCGCCCCCTAGTACGAAGCACCTAAACATACCGGCGAACTGTGGATGTACATTGGGCGTCTGCATAACCTTTCAGGGAGTACAGGCATGATGGTATCAATGTATGTATGATATTATCAAGGTCAAATTACCAAATTCGAAATGCAGCATGGTATCGCAAGAAATATTGCCTAGGTATACCTAGGTAATATTGCCTAGTTACCTATAGGTACCTAGGCAATATTTGGATGCGTAGCGCTAGGTACGTTACGTCTCGAATCTACAGATTTTTCGGTATTATTTTTCGATATTATCTACTGTCCTATCGAAATACAGGAACATAACGTTTTCTTCACGATTTCAAAGAACAGGTAGGTACGTCGGTACATGGAAAATCTCCTTTCCAAACCTCCAAACTTCAGTCGAGTGCCTAAGGCTTAGGCAATGAGGTAAATACTAGCATTGCAGGAGTTTATGCTTTATTACCTAACCTACTGATGAGTGCTAGATATACGTTTTAATGAATTAACACTCTTTCGATAATCAGAAAAATCTTTAAAAATACTCGGGTACTTATTAAACAAAGTGGCGGAACCCGAGTATAGAGCAAGCTATCAAAAATAAATTTTCTACTTTGATTTCGATTCGTTACGGTAGCCATATGTATCATGAAACTAATCAGATGATTGGAAAAACGATAGATGCTTATCAGTACATTCTACATTCGCTATGTCTTATTGTGTGGTTTATGAAATCCTATGGATCGTCCTTTTAATTTAGGATAATGAGGCTATCCTTCATTTGTAAGTATTGTTTTGTTATTGTCAGATCTCGGAGGTATACGGCCTTCGCTAACTATAATTATTGCTTAGTCTAGATCTTCAGTTGTGTACTATGAGGTACCAGGTTGGGGTTAATAATTAAACGTAGCTTTATATTAATACTGATATATTTTATACGGGGGCGAAGTCCTAGTATATACAAGTCTGTCAAGAATCTCTGACTATATAGTTCTTGGTTCTACCCAATGACATTAGTATAACTACTTGTTATTTATAAATTCAATGACTACGATTGTACAAGATTGATTTCCAACCAGGCAACCTTTTTGTAGCGATCTCTACAGTACTTATGTTAGCTTTATGATTATTCGAAAACCCTGCTAAGTATATTTTATCTGATAGCTCATGTTGTTAAATGAAACGTTAGGTACTTAAATAAACTCTTTAGTTACATATTAATTCTTAATAACTGCGAAAACTGTAGATGAAAGTCAACTCTAAAACGAGCTATGCAATTGACACCTCAAAGTGTGGTTGAAGTATCTACAAAATATATGATCTAAAAGAAGAATAACCATATCAAATATTTGGAGAATTAAATATTGAACGGTAAATGTCAGATCGAAGTAACACAAACGTAATACCAAAATTAATCGTACTTAATTCAAATACAGTTAAGTCAAACTGTGTTATTATTCGGATTCAAACACCTTTAGTCTAGGTTTCTACTCTACCATTTCGTCCAAAATACTTCACTGGAAATAAATTCAAGCGAATTTACCTAATTATTGATAACTTTGCCAAGATTGTAATGAATTTCCGGATGTTTATTTCTAGTGAAGTACTTAAAGTAGACGAATTGGCACGGTAGGAACCTAGATTAACGGTATTTGAATCCGAATAATAACACAAATTGATAAAATTGTGTTTGGATTATGATTTATTTTGGTATTACGTTTTTATGGTCAATTCAAGCTCCGCCTGACCCTTATGCAGTAGATACAGTCAGAGTAGCTACCATAGAATCTTAGAGACCAATTAGGTACCCATTCCTCTAATATTTACCTACTCGTATAAAAGACACTCGTAGGATCAAAAGATACTATGAGTAAGTACAGTCAGCGTCAAATAGTTTGTGACAATCAAAGTGGCCAAAAAGTTTGCAACACGACCTTATTCCAACTGTAACAAAGACGTGTTGCGAACTATTTGGCCACTGGTTGTCACGAAGTATTTGACGCTAACTGTACCTAGTAATAAACCTTGATTTCTTTTTCAGTTATTTATTTAGGTTTTATCGTATCCGCTAAAAAGCACAAAGGTAGACATTATGATGATTATGATGATTTTGACGATGAACCTCCACCGCCTGTCAATACTATTTTGAACCTACGCGGAAACGTGAGAAAGCTATTCGCGCTGGTATCTTTTTTATTGTATTTTTTAAATTAATTCCACTCTTTTTTATCTTCTTTTACCAACAATGAATTATTTTATTTATTAGCCTTTAGTAATTATTCTGGGCAATAAATGTTTTTCTATCATGATGAACATTCGTCAAAAATGCTCCTTTTGAGCATCTTATATGTTTTATTTTTTATAATAGATACCTACCTCCCAACATGATGGAATCGATTTTTCAAAATGGTGATAGAAAATTACTTCCTTTTTTTATGTGATAAGGGGACAAACGAGCAGACGTATCGCCTAATGGTAAGGGATTACCGCCGCCCATGGACACCCACAACACCAGAGGAGTCACAAGTGCGTTGCCCGCCTTTTAAAAGTTTGGCGACACGTTTGGCGTAGCGGCTGAGCGATCGGCTTCTGCGTCACGTGTTGTGGGTTCGATCCCCACACGGAGCAAATATTTTCATGATCTACAGGTAGTTGTTCCGGGTCTGGGCGTTTGTGTATGTGAGAATTTGTGTTTGTAAACGCACCCACGATACAGGAGAAAATCCTAGTGTGGGGCAATGTTTAAAAAAAAGGGGGTATTGGACCTCCGGTAACCTCACTCACCTGGCGAAACACAACGTTGTTTGACGCCGATTTTCTGTGAGGCCGTGGGGTCATTTCGATCGACCCGACCCATTCGTGCCGAAGCATGGCTCTCCCACGTTAAATTCCATTATTAAGTACATACATTCGGCACTACAATATTATTCTCAATAACTTACTACTTGTATTATTTCAGGAAGCAGCGTTTGTAGATCATGCTAGGAACATGATATGTTCTCCATTATCTGTGTTGATGCCTTTGGGCAAATTAGCGTTGGGAGCTCAGAAACAATCTCAGTGGGAACTATTAGATTCAATAGGTCTATCATCCCGCAAACAGGTAGGTACTTACTACTTACAATTCATTACTTTTGGATTCTGTTAAACTTTTGATGACATTGTGATCATGTGTGATTGTGACATCAAATTGCGGCTACACAAACTGCCAGATATGGTTACCATAATTGTTGGGAACTGATACAGGACTTATTAGTGCCAAATAAATTAAAACTGAAAATGAGGGTAATAACGGTTTATTATAATAAAAAACTTAAACAAAAAAAATATTCTTCTCTTATATTATCTAACTAGCTTTTGCCAGCGACTTCGTCCACGTGGAATAGTTACTTTGTTCCCTACTTCTTCGCCCGCGGTTTCACCTGCGTTGCCCCTTTATTAAGGGTTGTAGCGTGATGTTTTATAGCTTGAAACCTTTCTCATGAATTACTCATTTTCCCAACATTTCCCTTCACTGCTCTGCTCCTATTGATCGTAGCGTGATGAAAAGTATACTATAACCTGCCCAGGAGTATGAAGAACAATTGTACCAAGTTTCGTTGAAATCCGTCGAGTGGTTTTTGTTTCTATAACGAACATACAGACAGACAGACAAAAAATTTACTGATTGCATTTTTTGCGTCAGTATCGATCACTAATCACCCGCTGATAGTTATTTTGGAAATATATTTCATGTACAGAATTGACCTCTCTACAGATTTATTATAAGTATAGATAGAAAACCAGTCAATTAATGTTGAGAAGAACCACCAGGAAGAGGTTCTTGTTTCTTCGCTCAGTGATATTTTGACGTAGATTTTACTTTATTGACTGTATATTGATAAACGGAACAAGTAACAATACGGAACGCGATACTTAAATACGGTGACAGTCCCGTATATACGGGACGTATGGCAACCCTACATATAGTCCAGTATAGGCTACCGTGAAACTTAAATGGTTGTTATCCCGCAGCAAAACAAACGTAGTAATGAATACGAACAACTGTTACTATGGGACCGACCCTGAAATATGAAAAAACAATCAGTTGTTCTATACATTTTGATCGTGTATTCGTTTCGATCGTTATTACACTTTAGTATGGCACAGCTACTTTTTTCATATTTCAGTATTTAGAACATTATTTTCTAATAAATCAGTTTTATATAGATAAGTAGGTGCCTATTTTAACACGGTTTTATCTTTAAAACAGATCAGAAAGGCTTTCGGAGATTTGATAAATAACTTGGAGTATCTACCAGGAGTAACTCTAGATGTGGCAAGCAGAATATATGTGTCATCTAAAAATAATATTAATAGTCAATTTCTAAGACGAACTAAATCAATATTTAAGTCATCTTGTCGGAAAATATCACGTAGCAATCCTGAAAGAACTGCAAGATCAATTAATGATTGGGTAAGTAAAAATATGATTCGTTTTCAAGAAGTCATCATTTCACAGTTGCCTGATGTCTGTATTGTTTTTTTATGGATTAAGTCAGCAAACGAGCTGATAAGCCACCTGGTGGTAAGTAGTTACCGTCGTCCATGGACACCTGCAACACCAGAACAGTTGCTGACCCTTAAGAGCCACCGACTGCAGAACCGAGGAGATTGGCTCTTACGTGCAAAATACACACCAAAGTGCTTTACGACAGACTTCGACGTAAGGGTGGTCGCCAGCCGGTCAGACCTAGCGTATCTGAGCAAATATTTTCCCTCTCTTACGGGATGCCTATCTGAAAGGCAGTGAGGAGCATGATTCTAACACGTCCCCACACGGTGGGGGGGGGTATCTTCATGATGTTTAAGGTTCTCTCCCATGGTCTCAGATTATTAAATTTGTACTTAAAGATATAGTTCAATTAATATCTTAATAACACAACCACCATATTGGGTAATTATATAATCGTTGTAAAACGCTCTGGCGCACATAAAACTAATAAACAACTTATTTGATCAATATTTATGTTTCTTATCAGGTAGCCTCAAAAACACGGAACAAAATAACACATTTGATCAGTCCAAGAGATATCAACAAGGATACCTCAGTGATCTTGGTCAACGCTATAAATTTCGCTGTAAGTACATGGTATTTTGAAAGGGAGTTAGAAGACTAGACATTTACAATATTATGGAAATATTCAGTGTTTCACCTACATCTTATGCGCTACATTCTTCAGAAAAGCATGAATTCTGAGTACCACCTTACTTAAAACTTGCACACATACTTTCCGCAACACGATTCTGATAAGTGTGCGATTAGCTAGATCACCTGTTTTGTCAGGTTTTTCAAACGGTTAAGAAGAATTAAGTTAATTATAAGATGTCTAAATCCGTAGAATAGCGAAAAGGATTGGATACGACGTAATGTATTTTTAACCTACGTCAAAAAAAGGAGGAGGTTCTCGATTCGACTGTTTTTTTTTTATGTTTGTTACCCCAGAACTTTCAATTGGGTGAACCGATTTTGATGATTATTTTTATATTTGAAGGCTGGTGCTTCCCGTGTGGAATGCTTCCTATTTCGTCCCAATTCAGTCCAGTTCTGAACATGGCATCCATGAGAAACCCATAAAAGTATTAAATTTGCATTAAGTATGTGTGCGACAAACGGACGAATAACTCAATATTTAATTTCAATATAAAATATCACTCGCTACTAAAAATGTTGAAGCATAATAAAAGTTATTTGTAGCTACTTATACCCTATAACCAAACAGAGAAAGTAAAGCGAAGTAACCAAAATAATTAATACTTATTCTAGGGTACTTGGAAGGATCCATTTTTCGACTCTTATATCGGTGACTTCCATTCACCCTCTGGTGTACGTCGGATACCGATGATGAGGAATCAAGCACATTACAAATATTGGAAATGCGACACTTTGAACGCTCAGGTGAACATAGTTTAACACTGTTCTTATTTGTCAAATTGATTCATAATCTTGTCTTGACCCATAGGAGCGCTGTTCGCCTCCTGTGTTCAAATGATCTACCTATAGACAAGTTCGAATCAATAGAAATATCGTACGCTTTCCACAAATTGCGATAGCAAATACGAGTATATCAATTCCATAGATTTGGTTTCTAGTAGTTCTTCGATCCGAAGCTAGCCTAGGGCTACCAGAGCTTTATGCTTACATGGTGATGTAATCTTAAAGTGGTGAGCCTAGGCATAAGTAGATCACCGTCTAATTAATGATAATTTTGGCGAAGGTCTGCCCAGCAATAATAGTTGAATTACTATCATATTTAGAGACTTGAAATACGTATGTATGAGCAATAACTACCAAAATCGTTTGGTAAGTGCTTGTCGAAACAATCACCATGCACCAATGTCTGGGTGAATTTAGTAAGCACTTAATTAAATACTAGGTATAGCTTTTTCGTCAAATTTACTTGAACTATCATCTAAACTCTACTTCACATTAAATTGTTGAAAATTAATTAGGTACAATTAGGTTAATTCTCTACAGTAGACATGACCAAGATCTCGATTAACTCAAACCTAAAAGCATTTCAGTAATAGGTATCTAGCAGAAATATCTAAAACAAATACCTTATGAATCACTATTATAATAAAAAATACTTACCTAGGTTACATTTGAAAAGAAATTGATGAATTGTGGGAAATATTAGAATTAAATTTTATTTTCCTCAGATCATAGAAATTCCTTACCAAGGCGAGCAGTGTTCAATGATCATAGTACTTCCATATAGTAACAGTGGTTTGCCCATTCTTCTACGAGCATTAAAATTAGCTCCGGAATTGTTAAACTCGGCTTTAACAAAAATGAGGGAACAAAATGTAATACTTTCGATGCCTAAGTTTAAAATAGAGACAGAATTAGACTTGAACCTACTGTATCAAAAGGTGAGTACCGAACATTATTCAATTATATAATTTAGTCTCGTCACAAAGAGCAATTCGTCTTTAGAAATAATGAATAAAAACAACGTATGTTTAGGTTCCATGCAATAGAGGGCGAGCCTATTGTCATGAACCGGGTACAAACCAGACTCCGAGCTGTTACTGAGAATTTCATAGAAAAAAACCCTTTGCTCGACCCGGGGATCGAACCCAGGACCTCTAGCGTAGCAGTAGCGCTTGGGACCACTAGACTAATGAGGCAGTCAGGATTTTAAGCGTGATTTTAATTTCAGCTGGGGCTTCGAACTATATTTGACCGGCATAAATCAGATTTGTCGGGCATAATCGATGATGAAAAAGTATATATTTCTAAATCAATTCATAAAGCAATGATAGAAGTAAATGAAAGAGGAACAGAAGCTGCCGCTGCAACTGGTAAATATAGTTTTATATTGTTTGAAAATGTTGAAATCGTCAATTTGATGTATACACCGTGAAATTTAAATGGTTGTTATCCCGCAGCAAAACGAAAGTAGTAATGAATACGAACAACTTTTACTATGGGACCGATCCCGAAATATGAAACCCCTTCGTTCGTTTTGCTGCGGAAAAACAACCATTTAAACACGGTATATTTGTAGTTTGAACATGAATACGGTTATGAGCTTCTCATAAAGTCGATTTCTATGAAAAGGAAACAGATATTATGATACCGCCAAGCTTCATTATTCATGAATTGCTTAAATTGTAATGTATTAATAGTTAGATAGACATAATGTCTTCTCATGGAATTAACAAAATAAATTTTTCCATTTCAAAATTTGGGATTTTTAAAGACTGTAGTTATGAAACCTTTAAGGCGGATCGTTCAGCTGAGACCGCGAAATTCAAATTTCAAGTGATTTTCCGCAGTTTGTAGGTCTATAACAAGTTCTAGATTCATGGCAATTGTAATTGCGACATTAACTATATAACATTCACAACTGAGAACTAAAACCTTTACTTATAAATCCTTATCAAGCCAAAAACTTGGCGCAATCTGTGTAATTGGTCAAAATTGTCATTTTACACTACTTTTAGCTACAATAATGATTTTTAAGCAATGGTTTTAGATAAAAATCGTGAATTTTGTATAGTTAATGTCGCTATTACCATTACCATTATGCAGTACTTATTATAGACCTACAAACTGCGAAAAACCACTCGAAATTTGAATTTGGCGGGCTCAGGTGAACGATCCGCCTTAAATTCTTTTCTAATCATAAACTTCCTGCGTTTTCTTCCCTATTTAAAGTGAGTTTTATTTGTATAACACCTAATAAATTAGTGTCATAATAAAATTATTCCTAATTAGCTGCAGCCCGTGGTTTCACTCGCATCCCGAAATTACTTTTTGAGACAAAAGGTCTAGCTCCTAATTGGTATTTCGGAGTAATAGAATCTTGATTTTTAAAAAGATTTTTTGTTGGTTTTCTTTACTTTCTTATTTTATTAAAATTAGATTTACAAAAGGTTCAGAGCGTTTTAAATTTTGTGTGATTATATTTCTAGTTTTAAAACCATTCGACCTTTTTTATTTTTAGCAATTGGTACCTATTATAGTAGAAATCATATCTGTTCCAATAGAACTTTCTAGCATTTCTGGCCTATTCTTATTTACCATGTTGTTTAACTTCGTTTTTATTATGAGTGCTAGTTCTTCGCCCGCGGTTTCACCTGCGTTGCCCCGTTCCTAAGGGTTGTAGCGTGATGTTTTATAGCTTAAAACCTTTCTCATGAATCACTCATTTTCCCACAACATTTCCCTTCACTGCTCTGCTCCTATTGTTCGTAGCGTGACGAAAAGTATACTATAACCTGCCCAGGAGTATGAAGAACAATTGTACCAAGTTTCGTTGAAATCCGTCGAGTGGTTTTTGTTTCTATAACGAACATACAGACAGACAGACAGACAAAAATTTTACTGATTGCATTTTTGGCGTCAGTATCGATCACTAATCACCCGCTGATAGTTATTTTGGAAATATATTTCATGTACAGAATTGACCTCTCTACAGATTTATTATAAGTATAGATTAATATGTTGATTTGTTGTGATTTTTAAAATTAAACAGTTGATTATATTTGATACAACTGAGTAATGTGTTTTAACATTCAAACTTAATCTCTATTTGCATTAAAAATAATTGGACAAATTATTCGTGATTACTTTGCTTAATTAAATGACTTGACTCATTCATTAAATCGACACTGAATTAAGTCAACTCGACTCCCGAGCCCAACTCGGTGGCTCAAATCGGCTCGTCATTATATTCGAACTTACGCTGCTCCTGTTGCATTCGCATCAGGCAATTCCTTCTGTCGACCGAATCGAATCAACTCGAATCATGATTCGAATCAACAACCACTGCAACTCGAGTTATTCGAGTTGAATAAAATACGACTCGTCCCATCGTACCGTACATATACGTACATACATTTTAATTCCATACTAGCCATACCTGCGTACAAATAATAAATATTTATAATAATAATATAACCTCGCCTTTATCGATAATCGTGCAAACGATTTATTATACTTATGTAATTAAGATAGTAATATTATGTATAATATAACTAAGGCGGTTTGTTACAATCATCATCATTGTTAGCACCGTCTTGGCAACAAATTATTATGTTTAACACAAGCGTGACTATTTAATATATCGATAAAATTATAAAGTGCATATCACGTGGATTAGAAAATCGCAACTACACATAACAAAACATAACGGCAACATACCTAGCGAAAGTTATGATGACTGCATTTTAGCTTTTATTAATTACTAGCTTTTGCCAGCGACTTCGTCCGCGTGGAATAGTTACTTTGTTCCCTAGTTCTTCGCCCGCGGTTTCACCTGCGTTGCCCCGTTCCTAAGGGTTGTAGCGTGATGTTTTATAGCTTGAAACCTTTCTCATGAATCACTCATTTTCCCAACATTTCCCTTCACTGCTCTGCTCCTATTGATCGTAGCGTGATGAAAAGTATACTATAACCTGCCCAGGAGTATGAAGAACAATTGTACCAAGTTTCGTTGAAATCCGTCGAGTGGTTTTTGTTTCTATAACGAACATACAGACAGACAGACAGACAAAAATTTTACTGATTGCATTTTTGGCGTCAGTATCGATCACTAATCACCCGCTGATAGTTATTTTGGAAATATATTTCATGTACAGAATTGACCTCTCTACAGATTTATTATAAGTATAGATTAATATGTTGATTTGTTGTGATTTTTAAAATTAAACAGTTGATTATATTTGATACAACTGAGTAATGTGTTTTAACATTCAAACTTAATCTCTATTTGCATTAAAAATAATTGGACAAATTATTCGTGATTACTTTGCTTAATTAAATGACTTGACTCATTCATTAAATCGACACTGAATTAAGTCAACTCGACTCCCGAGCCCAACTCGGTGGCTCAAATCGGCTCGTCATTATATTCGAACTTACGCTGCTCCTGTTGCATTCGCATCAGGCAATTCCTTCTGTCGACCGAATCGAATCAACTCGAATCATGATTCGAATCAACAACCACTGCAACTCGAGTTATTCGAGTTGAATAAAATACGACTCGTCCCATCGTACCGTACATATACGTACATACATTTTAATTCCATACTAGCCATACCTGCGTACAAATAATAAATATTTATAATAATAATATAACCTCGCCTTTATCGATAATCGTGCAAACGATTTATTATACTTATGTAATTAAGATAGTAATATTATGTATAATATAACTAAGGCGGTTTGTTACAATCATCATCATTGTTAGCACCGTCTTGGCAACAAATTATTATGTTTAACACAAGCGTGACTATTTAATATATCGATAAAATTATAAAGTGCATATCACGTGGATTAGAAAATCGCAACTACACATAACAAAACATAACGGCAACATACCTAGCGAAAGTTATGATGACTGCATTTTAGCTTTTATTAATTACTAGCTTTTGCCAGCGACTTCGTCCGCGTGGAATAGTTACTTTGTTCCCTAGTTCTTCGCCCGCGGTTTCACCTGCGTTGCCCCGTTCCTAAGGGTTGTAGCGTGATGTTTTATAGCTTGAAACCTTTCTCATGAATCACTCATTTTCCCAACATTTCCCTTCACTGCTCTGCTCCTATTGATCGTAGCGTGATGAAAAGTATACTATAACCTGCCCAGGAGTATGAAGAACAATTGTACCAAGTTTCGTTGAAATCCGTCGAGTGGTTTTTGTTTCTATAACGAACATACATACAGACAGACAAAAATTTTACTGATTGCATTTTTGGCGTCAGTATCGATCACTATCACCCGCTGATAGTTATTTTGGAAATATATTTCATGTACAGAATTGACCTCTCTACAGATTTATTATAAGTATAGATTTCACTGAGCCTTTTTATCCTGAACTTTTAAGGTTGTTGTTTAGAGTATAATAGCGTTTTTACAGAATGTTTCCCAGTTCAGAGTGCCTCTTGGAATAGGCCTCCTCTTCCATTGGTTAGAAATCCCTAGCCACTCTTCTCCAGTTGAGACCGGCTGTTAGTTTAATCTTCTTCCTTGTCTTCCTACCATTACCATACCATTAACAGTAACTATCCTGCTCCATTTGTCTTGAGTACTTACTTTAATTTAACATTTACTGATACTGATTGCATAAGATCATGAATTAAATTGACTGACGACACGATTGGCGTAGCGGTTGAGCAATCGGCTTCTGCGCCACGTGCTGTGGGTTCGATCCCACAGAGCAAATATTTGTATGATCTACAGGTAGTTGTTCCGGGTCTGGGCGTTTGTGTATGTGAGAATTTGTGTTTGTAAACGCACCCACGATACAGGAGAAAATCCGAGTGTGGGGCAACGTTTAAAAAAAATAAAAAAATAGCTAGGATCTCTTGACGCTTGATTTATTAATGTTTGCAGGCATAGTAGCCCAAGTTTTGTCTTCTGTTTTGAATGTACCCATATTCAACGCTAATCGACCGTTCATGTTTCACATCGTGGCTTTCAATGAGCAGTTGTTCACGGGGATCTTTTCAGGATAAGTAAGTTTAATAATAAAATAATAAATGACGTAAAATAAACTGTATTTTGATTTGATCATAATTTCAATAAAATATTATAACTTAACTAATTAAAATAAGTAGGATACGTGATAATAACGAAGGGTGGCAGAGGTTCTCTCATTCTTTAGTAATCACTCATTAAATATAGGTAGATGAAGTAGGATTATTAATACTAACAACAAGTGTTTTGGTAAATGGTACCTACAACATCGACAAAGGGTTATTAAACGTCTACTTTTAGCAATATTGCGTGATGTAATCTTTATCAAAACACAGTGACGTAATAATATAGAAATAATAAAACGAAAGCATATTATGACAAAAAACTTACTCTATCATAGATCACAGTTGAATTTCATTAAACTATAATAATTTATGTAGGTATACCTAGGTAGGTACTTATTACATAATTATGTTTGAAATGCCTTGATTATTTATCGAATAAAAATAAAAATTGCACCTGATATCAAAATTCTGCATTGCAGTCATTCTTTGATGTCGAATCGATACATTATAATGTCGAAAAGATATCGAATCTGTGCTGACGTGATATAATAATGACTCCAGTTTCACTACATTCTCTAAGGTAGCGATCCTAAAGTGATTTCTGTGGAATGGAACGGTTCCGTAGAAAAATCACTGATACGAATTTTTTTATCGTTCTCATTTTAAATTGTAGTATATTAAGCTATTGCATAGATTCTATCGCGGGCCTTGCGCGTGGGGACCGAATCCAGAAATTCCGTAACGAAAAAAACCTAACACGCTTGTCTCTTTAGTTCAGCAACCCGCCTTTAGGTGGCATTGGTTGTATTACATAAGTTGATAAAAACCAATGCCACCTAAAGGCGGGTTGCTGAACTAAAGAGAAACACGCTTGTCTCTTTAGTTCAGCAACCCGCCTTTAGGTGGCATTGGTTGTATTACATAAGTTGATAAAAAACGCTATGCAATAGCTTTACCGCGGCAGTCCCCGAGTGCCACACGTCTTTTTTATTTGTTCCACAAAATTATAGAGATTTCTTGATTGAGTGTTTCAAAGGCTTAAAGTTTAGGAACTGCATAATATGTAGGTACTGCTCTTAATTTTAATGTGATATCCTCAATGTTGCCATGAATTTGCATCACAAAATATAATTTTATGGGTTTCATTAATAATTGCTGCTTGCCTGCTTTTTGGGTATCTGACAATTTTACAAGTAATTATATTTTACTATAATTTTATTTATCTTGTTTCCAAATTATACTCTTAGGTAAACCAATGATATAATAAAAAAAAACATTAGCATTTGATTCGCAATCTTAATCCAATTTGATATATTTTGAGACACAATTTATGGTTCCAGGTATTGCAATTTCACCGTTATCAGAATACCTGGTTCTAATATGCGAGGTTAATCGTCAATTTTTCCTTCTACATTATGGTGAACACTGAAACTCTATTTGCGGGAATCTTTAACAGTTACACTGAATAAATAAGAACAAATTAATTATTTTGTATACGTTATTTAATCTCTTAAAAACGACTTTATTTAAAATTTCAACGAGTAGGTAATATATCATGTAAATAACAAAATATTTTTGGCTTTAATGTACAGTCAGCGTCAAATAGTTCGTGACAATCAAAGTGGCCAAAAAGTTTGCAACACGACCTTTTTCCAACAAAGACGTGTAGCGAACTATTAGGCCACTTTGGTTGTCACGCACTATTTGACGCCGACTGTACATAAAAGTGCTTATGTAACTTCTACATTTCTACAAGGCTCGCATTGAATTCAGTGACACCAGAAAACTGATGAGTAGGTATGAAGGATGGATGAAATGTCGGAAAATAATGTAGGAGGCTTTTTGCAAAGCAATACGTTAAGATACGACACGGTCCGTATTGATATACGGACGTCTTTAATGGGAACTGCTATCTCTTGTTGATGCTTATTAATTTTCGAGGCTTATTCGATACTTATTAACTATTGGTTCGTGGCTAACTTATACCGATCTGTACGTTTAAGGGTCCGGCGAAACTTGAATTGCCCACAAAAACGTAATACCGAAATAAAACGTAATCCCGAAAATATTCTATCAAATTATGTTATTATTCGGATTTGGATACCATTAATCTAGGTTCCTACGCTACCATTTTGTACAAAATACTTCGCTGGAAATAAATGTAAGCGAATGCAATTTTTGATAAAATTACCAAGTTTTGAACGATTTTTCTAGTCTTTTATATCCAGTGAAGTAGTAGTAGACGAAATAGTACCTACCGTAGCAACCTAGATTAACGGTATCGAAATCCGAATAATAACAGAATTTGATTAAATTGTGTTTGAATTACGAGTTATTTCGGTATACCTAACGTTTATAAGACAAATTCGGTCCGCTGGACTCTTAACTATTGGTTCGTGGCTAACTAATACCGATCTGTACGGTTAAGCGTTTGCCGCGGTCAGTGTGTTACATCAATACCTCTACGTGCCTCGGAGAGCACGTAAAGCCGTCGGTCCCGGTTGTCATACGGAAGCCTATGACAATCGTTAGCGATAGTCAGAAGTCACTAAAAGCCTAACAATCTTCTTTCCTCAGGATATCGTTATTGTCTAGAAATTGGGTCGCATCTGGGTCGCATTTGGCCAGTCTAGTTTTCATAGTTGGGATAATGATAGGAGGATAATTTCTTAGTTTTTCGAGCATTCTGATTTGTTCGTAATGACATTGATTAAAATATGGTATTTGTTTATTGCAGGGATAATAGTCAGACCAGTGTCTGCTATTTTGAATGTACCTATTTTCAATGCTAATCGACCGTTCATTTTCTACATCTTACTTAAGAACGAGCAGTTGTTTGCGGGAATATTTTCAGGATAGTAAGTGTGTAAAATTTCAATAAATCATACCATCATCACGCCTGTATTCCCCGAAGGGTTAGGCGGCGTGTACTTAATGTATACCCACAGTTCGCCGGTATGTTTAGCTAACCATTAACCAACTATTATTATTATATTAATATTATTATAAGATTAATTGGTTTATTATTGTAAACATAATCAACATACTCATACATAGAAAGGACCATAATTATAGATACCTATATCTATAATTATGGTCCTTTCTATGTAGGTATATATAATTATGTGATCTACTTATTTATGGTCGGGATTTAATTATTTGTATAACACATTTTTTAACATTTATGTAGCTTATTTTGACTGATATTTTCATGACTTTTTCGAATTTGCGTTTTTAAAGTAAACTTTAAAAGGGAAACTTTCGGTTGCAGGAATTGTATTAAAGACAAAGATCCTTGATGTACCAGAATTTTGCATGGCCGACCACCCATTCTTTTTTCTCATCAAATTTTATCATGAGCAAATATTCGCTGGCGTTTTCTATGGTCAATAAAATATCTTAAAATTAATAAACGATTATTTCATTTCATTTCCACTGATGGGCATGCTTAATATACCATCACGACTGTATTCCCCGAGAGGTTAAGCAGAGAGAGAAAGAGTGTCCATGGAGTTTCTTGCCGGATTCTTTCATAAACGCTTGTTTGAAATAAAACATTTTTTTTAACTTTTAATTCTTGACTATGTTTAATTAAGTATTAAAGTCGTTCTTTTTTTTTCTCGCCTCTTTATATCAGTATCGTATAAAACATGGTTCAATGGTCTTTAAAAAATGACAAATCTTTCGCTTATATTTTGAACTAGCGGCCCGCCCGCAGTTTCACCCGCGTTGAACCATTCCTAAGAGCCGTAGCGTAATGTTAAATAGCTTAAAACCTTCCTCTTGAATCACACTATCTATTACAAAAAACCGCTTCAAAATCCATCAAAACCGCGTTGCGTAGTTTTAAAGATATAAGCAGGGACGGACAGACAGCGACAGCGACTTTGTTTTATACTATGTAGTGATTCTTCTCACCGATCGTGAAAGGATTAGCTTTAAAGAAAGCATACTTACAGGAATTATTATGATTACTGCGGGTGCAATGCCACAGCCTCCAATAAGCTTCAATGCCACTCGACCATTTTGTTTCTACATACTTACAAGAGGGTTCGGTGAACAGCTATTTGCGGGCATCTTCACTTCAATCAGTCCTAAACAAAGATTGTTTCAATAGACAGTGACATTCTGAATAATTTTAAGCTTTGTTAAATACATTTAACTAATAAAATTGCTGTTAAAAATTGTTTAAATCCTCAAAACCTTAACATAACCTCTTGAACTTCTGTGAACCCATTGACTTGAGAAGAAGAAGCTTTATCCTAACCTAAGGGTTAAAATTTATCTTCTTTTTTTTGCATTTTTCGTGTTAAGATTATAACGTTGTTTTTGTAAAGGAAAAATTCAATGCCAACGTCATCTTATGATGTAAATTCAGGATGTGAAGACAACATTTCAATCAGACGGGTGGGGTTCGCGGTTGCTTGCAAGTCAGAGCGTCTGGTGTATCTAATGCCCGCGATTGAATTTTTCCTTTACTAGAATAAGTTAACATTTGTAAGGAAAAGTTTACATAATTTAGCCTTTTGACCGATTATTTCCATGCGCTCGCTCGTGTCGTATTTCTGCGACAGAGAACATGCACGATTTGATCGTTCTATTTTCGTCGTATTAACTACGTGGTACAACTAAAACCATTATTAAATAGAGATTATTATATAAAGCAATTATGTAATTTTTTGTATCAATTTATCAATTTTTTATTTAGTTTATCGATTTGTAGCCGCGAGATAGGGGCACGGCAATTTATATTTCACCAAGGGCTTAAAGGTTAATAATGTCTCACAATAACTCATAACATTACATACCATCACGCCTGTATTTCTCGAAGGGAGTAAAAGGAGGAGGTAGGGTGTATTCAAGTACACCCATAGTTCGTATGCGATAATGTCGGTAACGGTAGCGGTAACTGTCCCATGTAATAATGTCCGAGCCTATTGCCATTAACCGGGCACAAATCATGTCTTTCATTGTCTACTGGGAATTTCGTTGATTAGAGTAGATTTCCAATGACACTGCTCGGCATAGGAATGGAACCCAGGACCTGTAGCATAGCCGTCGCGCTTACAACCACTAGACTAATAAGGCAGTTCAAAATATAAACTAAATTAAATCATTGGTGAATTAAATTTTATTTATTTATCAATTTATATCTTCCGAATTTCGAAAATATAGGTGAAGATACCAACTATGTGTATTCATGTCAGAAGCAGGAAAAATATAGATACTCGTCGGTAGGTACAGTATTTTTTTAACAATTCTCTTTTTTTATGAGATAGGAGGGCAAACGAGCAGACGGATCGCCTGATGGTAAGCGATCACCGCTGCCCATGGACACCCGCAACACCAGAGGAGTCAGGAGTGCGTTGCCGACCTTTTAAAAGGGGATTGGGCCTCCGGGACCTCACTCACTCGGCGAAACACAACGCAAGCGATGTTTAACGCCGGTTTTCTGTGAGGCCGTGGTATCACTCCGGTCGAGCCGGCCCATTCGTGCCGAAACATGGCTCTCCCCACGTAAATTCACAACGCAACGTTTTAAACATAGCCTAAATGAATTTAGAATCAATATGCTAGCAGCAGCACAAATGAAGCAATATAAAAATAGCTTATCTATACCATAATACCATCATCACTCCTGTATTTTTAGAAAGGTTAGACAGTGGTGCACTAATGTACACCCACAGTTCACCGGTATGTTTTGAGGTCCCATGTTATAGGGGGCGAGCCTATTGTCATTAACCGGGCACAAATCCAGACTCCGAGCTGCTACTGAGAATTTCATAGAAAAACCCAATAACACATTGCTCGACCTGGGGATAGAACCCAGCACCTCTAGCGTAGCAGTCGCGCTTAGGACCACTAGACTAATGAGGCAGTCATAATAATCTTATATTTACACGTTTACATTGCGCATCTCCTAATACTTCCGAACAAAAGTTAAAAAAACAATGTTTTGTTAACGATGCTAATAAAAATTGACATCATAATTCAATTTAAAAAGTAAGTACTTTTATATAATAACGAAATATTTTTACTTTTTTATAAGTAACAAAGTGCTTTTAGGAACTCTTCAAAGTTTCAGACATGCGCAGTGTAAGTATTTGGGGTGGAAACCGTTCTCGTTCATCCCCTAAATCCCAGTTGAATGTCATTTGTCGTGGGGCGAACACCTATTCGAATGTTCACGCGGAATCGTAAACTTTTACGATTTTAATGAGTCGATTTTAAACGCAATCGTGTAGTGGTTTTGTTTTGTGATATGGATTTACTTTATTAGGCAGAGTGAATTAAAATGTTCTAGTTATAAAGCAGTAATGGAACACGATGTTCGCCATACAGTTGTTTATTTAAATAATTGGAAAAATAATCAGTTTATAAATGGAAGTGAAGTTTTGGAGTTGCCTAATCATAATACACCTGCAATTGGCTTTTTCTGTAAAAGGACAAAATACGGTGAAAAGTGAGTTTCTTGTTTGTTGTTTTAAAACGTAATACTTTTTTTCCTTTAACTGACAGTAACTGACAGTATTTAATGTTTTTTATCAAGTATGGTGACTCCCTGATAAATGCATGCATGCATTCATAAGCATGACAATTTCATAGCTATATTTGGTGGTATGTTTTCGTGAAATTTATTTTCATTGTAAAGATTAAATTTAAAAATTCAGTTACCACTCATTGACTCCTTATATTTTAAAAATATCTTGATACTCTATCTCGACAGTAGAAATTAGTCGGTACATTTTACTAAAAATCATCTGAAGTTAGTCAAAGGAATAATAAAAGCAAAATATAAACAAGCTTAAAACACGATTTACATTGTAGATCCCCAACGTCGGACAGATGATACAGTAAATACTGATATAAAAAATGACAAGCCATTAGAATTCCAAGTCAACCATCAAACTAATCAAGAAAGAGATTATTTTTTACCTCCGGTATTTACCAGTCATGAGGAAATTGATGAGGATGATGAAGAAGATGAAAGTGCTTACCTAGACTATGATTATGATGGCAAAGAATCGAATTACAAAGACTCCCCAGACTTTGCAACCGTTCGAAGCGATACTCACGATGTATCGTCAGTAGATGACAAGATACCTTTGCACACAGCAAAAGATAATCTGCCAATTTTTCTTTTGGAGCCGGAAAACACTTACGTAGTAAAAAACAAACCAGCTACATTAAAATGTCGAGTTGCAAATGCTTTAAAAGTAAGTATCTTATTAAGTTTTAAATCTGTTTATAAATTTTCATTTACCTATTTTAATAATAATCCAATATTAACATAAGTATATCAGGATCATAATTATACTTACTAAGTATTTCATTTTTTAACCACCATTTAACAAGAAATAAAAATATGAATGGCATAAAAGTTACATACACGTAAACAGAATTGAAGTTGTAGACAAATTTTATTTTTGCTTTGAAAATTGTTATTCAGGCCATAACAAGTTTAGGTACCTATGCCTCTTTTCTCGTAACTCAATTGGCCATCCTTATTTTATTTTTTAAATCTATTTGGGTAACAAACAAGATCATAATAAGTGTTGTACAATACAATATTATATACAATATTGATAATTGTGATATCCACTTCGTCTACCACTAATTAACTGATATGTTAACAATAGTACAGTTTTGAGAGTAGATAAAATGCAAGAATATAAAAACTCGTGAATAAAATAAGGACTAAAAACTAAAAGTTTTGAGTTGGGTTACTATCTCATTCTAAGAGAAGACCCGTTGATGATGATAAATAAAATAAGAGACAAAATGATAGAAATAACTGATGATAGAAATAACTATAATAATAACTATAATTTTATGACTCCTAAAGTAAAGTAAAAGTTAAGAAATGCTTATTGTAAAATTAACTAGTAATTTGAACAGCATTTGAATATCTTCACAACTTATATTACAAAAAATGTTACACTAGGTATTTTTCAAATGCAACGGAATTCAAGCCCAAGCGCTTAACTTCGAGTTTGTTGATCCCCAAACGGGGGTCCGGATCATAGAGGGAGAGTGCAAAGTGACGAGGGAAAACGTGGAGGAGTATTTTGGGAGTGACAAGTACCAGTGTTCTTGTTTTGCTTGGACCAGTCGAGGCCACATACGAAGCCAGCCTGCCACTATTGAACTAGCTTGTGAGTGAATTTTAAAAGATGCTGTATAGTTATATATCCCACTGGAAACGTAGTTAAGTACTTTCATATATTAAAACGAATAATCAATTATTATGAATGAACAATACATGACACATACCATCACACCTGTATTCCCCGAAGGGTTAAGCAGAGGTGTAATAATGTTACTCACACAGATGTCCCATCACGTGTATGAACCCAGGATCTCCAGTGTAGTAGTCGCACTAACGACCACAAAACTAATGAGGCAGTTAAAATACGCACATAATTAGATATGATAATGGTTTACCATTACAGTTAAGATATTGTCATTTGTATGATTAAGGGTCGCAGTTGGATCATGTACTGTTAAAACAGGTAGATAATAATTGTAACTAAGTCTCAGAGCTAGTAATATCATACCTTGTTCATGTATCTTAATTAGGTACTACCTATCTTCTATCTTATAATATGTAGGTTTTAAACAAGTTAATACTTTCTCTAGATATAAAGAAGCATTTTTCCGTGGCTCCACAATCGCAGCTTGTCAAACAATACTCAACAGTAACATTTCGTTGCGAGCCTCCACCAGCTGCACCCTTCGTTCAGATATATTGGCTCAAGAATGGAGCTCCAGTGGTTATGGATGATAACGTACAAGTCTCTAAAGAAGGAGATTTGTTTATTAAACAAGCTACGTTATTGGTAAGTTGAGAAATCTCCAGGCTCTATTTCATTACGAGATCAGAAGGCAATTCCGGTACCTACTTTAAAACTATTTAAAATACAATGTGCGAGTGAAACTGGCCTTTGGGGATAAGACTGGGGGGTGTGAGCTTCCAACGCACTAAATCCACTGCAGTAGCTACAGCAAATGGAGATCACCCCAGAACCCCCCTGTGCAGCGACTGTTAGGGCCTACATTAGGGCCGAATTACCCTTCAGATCAGCCATATTTTATAATATATGACGCAAGTATTTTCAGTGATTTTAGCAAAGATAAAGGTTGCTTAAAGTCATTTATCAAAAATATTTTGTTACAATAAAAAACTAAATTTCAAGCCAGTGGATTTAAATTGTAAAACAATTTTCAGGACATGGCGAACTACACATGTGTCGCTGAAAATTTAGCGGGGAAAAGGATATCCGAACCCGCCCTGCTGACAGTTTTCGGTACGTTCAAATTCCAACTCATACCCTTTTATTTTGTTTTTGCAAAAATAAAATCTGCAAACCAATTTGGCTTTCTCGTCAATAAGAATTTTCTCAACATATGGCGGAATACATACATGAACATTATGTACTGTACTATAATATGTTATCGTATCATCTAAATATATCTTAGTTTTAAAAATAAATCTAATTGTGTACTATAATCAATTAAAATATTAACCTGTACTTACATAATTTTGGAATCAGAAAACAGTGAAACGGTAAATAGGCTGACCATGATGATCTTTATGTAGAAACGAATAATAAACTTAAATAATAATGTAATTTAACATGTCAATCTGTAATCCTTTACTGTAGTTAATGGTGGTTGGAGTACATGGTCAGCTTGGGCTGACTGCTTCTGTGATGATCAAGGGAGGGAGGGCCACTCAGGAAGGAAGAGAGAACGAACTTGCACTGCACCAAGGCCTCTGAATGGCGGTCAACCTTGTATGGGTCCTAATATACAAAAGACGCAGGATTGTGTCGATTGTGATATAGGTATGCAAGAATCAGCAACTAGCCAAACAAAGACAAAGTCAAACAGACAATTTAATCTTTATTTTATTTATAGATGGACTAGACGAGCTGGCTGATGAATCGCCGGATATAATTATAGGTAAATTAAAAATAGCCCTATAAATAACATTATTTAAAATCTCTAAACATTTAAGAAAACTTGTTACAACTTTATTAATAGTGGTCATCAAAATAATTTATAATGCGCTTATAAAATGTCTTTTTTTTATCTGCGAATTACCTACCCATTGCTCTTTGTATAAAAACCTTTCTTTTCTTTCTTTGATGACTTCCTATTTGATATATATTTACAGGCATACCATTATTTTTTGAAGTTAATCAAAAGTTTTATTAACAAAATATAATAAATATCATCTCAAATTTTGGAAAAAATACAAATTATTGTTGTTCAAACATAACAAAATAATTCCTACGTAAGGTCATTTTGCCAGGTCGTTGGTCTCAGTGGTCGGAATGGTCTAGGTGTGACTTGGATTGCCTTCGAACAAGAAGAAGACGATGCCTGACAATCAATGTCTGCCGTGGTATTGACTACCAAGTTGCGCAGTGTCCATTGTGTGTGAGAACTTCTAAGTCTGATATCAATGATGGTAAATGTACTTATATCTTTTTATCCGTTTTTTCTTCAATATAATTATAATTATTTGGTTGCTATGATTTTTTTTAATTATTCGGTCTATTCAAGACTGACGGACTTGCACGTCTTTGGTGACTGTGAACTTTTGTAGATTGTACTGACGCAATATTTATGTGACTACAGATAGTCACATAAATATTGCGAATTATTAATTAAATCTAATCTAATAAATAAATAAAAAGAAGAATGGAAAGAAAATTTTAATTGAATTCCCCAAATCATTTAAATTCATCTTTGCAGGATCATCATACTGGCCCTTATTCATTGCGCTCTCGATCGCTTGCCTTATATTCATAGTCGTTGTTATATTGGGTATAAAATACATCAAAATTAAAATGAGCGAAACTTCACCGTATGTGAAACCACCTCCAGGTAATATTTTTATTTATTAAAAATAAAATATTTTTTCCAACTGCCTAACTGGAATCTACTATACCAAGTTTCATGTTCAATACAGGTTCAAATTACTTCGGCAACGTAATAAAGAGAACTCTAACCAATCAGCCGGACTTGACCATACACGAGGAGTTTCAAACACTTGACTCTCGAAGGACACACAGACATAATATGAGCACGTCCACTAACACCCGACACGAACATTTGTATGAAGTACCGCAATTAGCCAACAGGTAACATTTCTATATTTTTGTCACGAATAATAACTAATGCACTCTCTATGACAGCAGTTACCCAAACCGATTTCATATAAAATAATCATGATTTTGAATTGATTTCGTTTTTTATTCTCATTCAAATAAGCCACATTAATTATTAACATTAATTAATAAATGCTAACATTAATTAATGAGTAACAACTATGTTTTGTATGAGCCGTTTAAATTTTATCAATACAGTGTAAATTCTTGATGCTCTAACAGTATTACATATAAAGATTTTTTTAAATATTTTCAGCATTCTTTCTACAGAGTTCAATGCTATAGTGATTTAGATTCTGCTATATTATATTTGGTTCTAAAATTAATATTTGTTTTGTCAACTATCTATTTGCAGCTACATCACGCCAATAGACCACGAGGTAAGAACCGAAAGAAATGGAAGCGACAGGAATTACGCTTGTAAGGAGAGCGTCGAGTCAGAGCGATCTGACTCCAGTTGCTTTTTGAGCTGTGAGTTCTTCTATGCACCTTCAAGTGGCACCATAACTAACATTAATTGTCGTTCATCTAAATTAAAACCATTTTAGTAGTCATAAAAGATAAATAGATTTCCATAAATTTATTTCAGCATATCTTTGAGGATCAATTGTGTTAATTCATATAATGATGAATAATGACATCTCTAAGACTTTGTTCCTTCTAAGATTACTTATTAACACTTGTAATCAAATGCCTACTCTCCTGCCAGCTTTTATTAGCTATAATACCTCAACATTTTAGTACCTACTTATGACTTTATAACATGTTTTTTCCAGCCGGCTCGTCGTATGGCAATCAAAGTATAGAAATTTCACCATCACTGAAAAATAACGCATCAATAGATTCAAAATTTTTTGCAAAGCACATAGATGTAGCTACGTCAAAAATAATTACAGCAGATGGGGACTGGTTAAATCTTAATAAATGTGGAGTAAGCTTGTTCATTCCCGATGGAGTTGTGGATAAGGGCGAAGAGTTATTCTCGATTGAGGTCGCAGACGACGACTGGAATAGACCGCTGCTGCAAGAAGGTAAATTGAATTTGAGTTTAGACCTTTGACCTGTATACGATATCGAAATTGGCTTGCTAGATTTAGATCTAGTTAGAAACTTTAGTTAGGTTTGAATTGAAGGTCAATTTTAGTAAATAAATCGAATAACATAATCGAAATACTGGTTTCCGTCACGTACGCGAATATTAGACATTAAAATAAAACTACTGTTTACGGTTTTTATCGCGTTGTGTTGATATTAATTGATTCCCGACGTTTCGGATCCTTTACTTCATCCATGGTCACGGGTAAGATGTTGGACGTCTTAATGTTACAATTCCTAACATTTTTGTTAATTGTCGGAAATCAAAATAATATCAGTACAACGCGATAAAATGCGTAAAAAGTAGTTTTATTTAAACACAATCAAAAGCTAATTTTCAGTTGTTTTTTGTTTCTCATTTTAAGTGTTATTATTTATTACAGTTTATTTTTTATAAAACAGATTTAGGTATGTCAAACTCATTAACAGAGAAACGTGAACAAAACTAAATTACAACTGTAAACGAGTTCTAAAGGACTTTTCGGTTCTCCACTTCCTACAACAAACATTTAACTAAGAACGTGTTTACTCTAAAACTTATTTCGAGAATTAACAGCTCCAGAAATCTGTTCAACACCTGTAACAAATAAAGCCGACGTAAGAAAGTTGAGCTTAATATTAAACTTGGCCATTCTGAATGTTGAAACTGGGGAAGGATTACATTGAGTCGTGGTCTGACCTAAATTTCAAATGTCAGGTTATTCTGATAACTTGCTTCACGTCAGCAACCTACCGTTATTTCGGAGCAGGGTCACGATTGATTGCCTCGAAATACGTACATAGTTGAATCAGAAGCGTATTAGGTATTCGTGGGATTACAAATGTTGTATTCTGGCTAATGAATATGAAATGATACGGCCAACAATAGAAACTATGCCGTACTATAATATTGATAGACAGACAGACAGTTGAAATCATACTGTCAGTTGTGTGGATAAAAGATTTAGTATGAAATGATAAATGGTAGTTTTTTCAACAGGCGAAACACAACTAAGCCCGGTCATACGGTGTGGACCCAAAAACTTTCACTTCTGCAAGGGTGTGGTTTTATCCTTTCCGCATTGCGCAGCTTTGAAGAACACCAGCTGGCTTCTATCCATCCTCCAAAGGCCCGAAGAAATCAACACGAGGGAGTGGCGGAAAGTTTTAACTTTGGGCCAGGAAACGCCCGGGACCCCACTGTTCGCTCAAGTTGACCCTTCTAAAGTTTACCTAGTGAGCGAATTTCTAAGCGACTTTGTTCTAGTCGGAAGAAGTTTTAGCGGTCTAGACGCGAAGTTGTTCAAACTAGCTCCGTTTATATCCAAAAGAATGGACGATGGTTACTATAGTTTAAAGATTCACGTGTTTAACGATACACCTTACGCTTTCTACGAATGTTTTGAAAGCGAAAAGAGGTCTGGTGGCTCTTTGCTTTGTGATCCTAAAACTATTTATTTTCAGGAAAATTGTTCTGATTTATGTTTTAATATTAGAGAAGTAGGTGTAGGTTGGAAGGTACAATCTGGTGGAAAGTACCAGGAGCTGTCATATTCTCAAGTTTGGCACATGGCTGTCAGATCCTTACATTGTATATTTGTACTGCAACAAACAGATTCAATTAATTGTTTAGAGCTGAACATTTCTATTTATCAGAAACAGAAGCAATCAAATGCGGTCAATTTCAATTTCAAGACTAACGATTTGAATTTCAATAACAATTGTAAAAGGTTTAGTTGTGCGAGTTTAGAGACTGTTAATATATTAGAGAACCCGTTCAATTATTCTTCACTGACTAAGAAAGATGGTAGGTATGACTTTGTGTATAAGAATCACGGTTTTAGGAGCTACTTTAGCGTTGACAATAATTACCGAACTAATGTGTTGACTAAGTCTGATAGAGTGATACTGTGTAAACTTTTGGACTCCCAGACAGCGAAAGGCAACGACTGGAGGTTGTTGGCTGAGAAATTAAAGATTTGCTCTTATTACTATTATTTTTCAAACACTTGTTCTCCGGCGGAAAATATACTGAATTTATGGTTGTGTAGAAATAACGACGTGAACATGTTGGTCAATTTGTCGAGGGTGTTCAGGGAAATGGGTAGGATTGATTGTGCAACAGTTGTTGAGAGGCGGTGTTTTCCCAACTAAAGAAAATGTGAAGATATTGCGTAAAAGTTATTGAGTTTGAAAAGACGAAATATTTTGGTCACTTCCTTTATTAGGGAAATCTTTAGAATCAATTTATTAATGTTTATTTTTGCCTATTGTGTAATTTTTATTACCTTCAATTTCTATTCAGCTATATTAATATAATTTTGATTATTGTTAAAAGATCTATTTTACTCTTAAAGTATCCTGTATTGTTTTCACATTTCTCCTCAAACTCAATGATTGAATCATCAAATTACCGTTACTTAGTTAATTGTAACAATTTCACTCTTTGTTCTATTTCTTTGAGTTTCCTTTACAGTGTAGATTTTTTCTATGTACTAAAGTTCTAGTCCATCTTACACTTTTATAAATTTCAATATTAAGGGTCCGGCGGAGCTTGAATTGCCCACAAAAACGTAATTCCGAAATAAATCGTAATCCAAACAATATTCTATCAAATTATGTTATTATTCGGATTTGGATACCATTAATCTAGGTTCCTACGGAACGATTTCGTCTACTACTAGTTCACTGGAAATAAAAGACCGAAAAATAGTTCCAAACTTGGTAAAGTTATCAAAAATTGCATTCGCTTACATTTATTTTCAGTGAAGTATTTTGGACAAAATGGTAACGTAGGAACCTAGATTAACGGTATCCGAATCCGAATAATAACAGAATTTGATTAAATTGCGTTGGAATTACGATTGTTTTCGGAATTACGTTTGTAAGAGAAATTCGCTCCGCCGGACCCTTAAGCAAACACTACGGCATGTATTTGACTTGTATTGAGATTAAATTAGAGAAGCTTAATATTTTACTAAAAAGTATGTTTCAAAAACATTTTTAGCTGTATATAAATAAATATTAATGAACCAAATAGATACTGTATTGTTTAGATAAGAAAATTAAGTAGTGATTTCAAATTTTGAATTAAAGTAAATATTTGCAGAATTGTATATTATTTATTTAATCCCACTCAAATTTTGATGCTACTACTAAGTATTCTTAGAACAAAAAAACAGAAATCTCCTTGGACATAAATGATCTAGATTTTTTTTTAGTTTAAACATAAACAATATTTTGTAATAAGAAAAAATAAGGCATTATTTTGTGGGAGAGGTAAAGTATTGTTACGAGCTGGGGTTCGGGATAAATTTAATTAACACCAATTTCACCGAAACACAAATACTTTGATTAACTTGACAAACACACAACAGAAATTACTGAGAGAGTCACTACACTATTACTTATCGCACTATAATGTCGCACTTGTAATCACTTAACTTCGCTTCGATATTCACTTCACTTTCGTTCAGAACTAAACTGCCTTGGCCGACCCTCACTACCAGTATTTATATGAGTCACGAAGATTCTAGAATCGAACAATCTCGATAGGTCCACAAAATACGAGTAGATAAGTACCTACTTATAAACAATAGACGATAAAGTGATCGTCTATTGTTTACGGTCATCCACCTTGAACCCGGCTTTTCTTCGAATGTTCTACGTGCTTCTACGACTTATCTAGAATCTTCGTGACCCATCTCCGTACTTCTAATAGTTACTCGGCGTAACAGTATGTTCAATTGTAGCTTTTAATTCATTTTTGGCTATAACAGAACTTGTTTCAAGTTTAGTTTCGAAATAAAAATATGAAAACAAAGAATGAATGAAATGAAATGAATATTAATGACATTTACTTCAATCAATCGTTAGTTAATTATAAAAAAATACTGTATGAGGAAAACACGTTTTAAATATTGTTTTCCTCATAAAAGGTTTAAGAAATAATAACCATAACACCTCCTTTTTATGAGGAAATTTCTTCGAAAGAATTGAGCGGAAACTGGTAACAGAGGGAAACAGTCATAAGATTTAAGCGAGTTCCGAAAGAAATAAGTAACTTTATGAAGTAACGATCAAGATTCACTTTGGCTTGTATACATAATCAACTCATACTGTCCCACTACTCGCCTCCTCTCAGAATGAGAGGGATTTAGGCTATGGCTATGGCTATGATTTGTTTAAATTGAAAATTGTATGTTATCAGTGTAAATGGCTTTATACTGGTCGTTCCGATGCAAATAAAAAAAATCAATAAAATAAATGGTCCAGGTCTTTGAATTTAATGAAAAGCCTGCAAGATCAATTAATTGTTTTTATATAATAAGTCTGATACAGATTAGGGCGACAATATTTCACGTGCAATAAGACAGTCGGAAAACTTTGGTAAATGAACCAATTTTTACCACTCGTTCTATTAGTTAATATACCATTACGACTGTATTCCCCCAAGGGTTAGGCAGCGGCGTACCTCCTAATATACACACACAGTTCGCCGGTATGTTAAAGTCCCATATAATTGAAGGGGGGCACCTATTGCCAGACTAAACTCTAAGCTGCTGTTGAGATTTCATAGAAAATCCCAATAACACTGCTCAACGTGGGAATTGAACCCAGGACCTAGAGCGTATGAGTCGCACTTAGACCACTAAACTAACGAGGCATTCTATTAGTTGGTTAGTCCTTTATTAATTTGGTTTGTATCTGACCATCGATTCTGAGTACAATATTATGTGAGACTATTACTTGGGGCTGGACGTGTTGCAAAATGTCTCAGCTGATTTATCTAACCCAGTTTAATATTTGTCTTCACAATATTATTTATTAAAATTTTACAAGAACGTTATTCTCCTTTTACGTTTTTTTAAACCACTCATTTCATCATGGCACAATACTTTGTGTCTTTTACTCATTACCTTCCATTCCTTCTATTCCATTAAATAAACATCAAACGAGGGTAGAACTAAAAACTTATCTTTCTTAGTGAATCTATCTGTCACACTGTCAGTCTAACCGCGACCGCGGCTGGTGTAATACGGCTGAATCAAAAGGATTTCACGCAATAATCATCTTTTAAAATCATGATAACTGTATTTTTATAATCATTACTGAGTGTGTAGGTCTACGAGTCGTGAAAGCATGTGGTAAGTACACATTTTACAGAAATATTAAAATTTTGTTACGCTCATTTTATTTATGGGACCCACTACCCACATGTCGGTTCGATTCCCACCCGATATAGGTAAATACTTGTGTGATCTCTTTATGATCCACAGAAATTTGTTTCGAGCCTGCATTTAACTACATTAGTTGTATATTTCTGAATTTTAACACGTCACAAGGTTTTTTTCGTAGTGTGGGACCTGTTTTTTTTAAATGCGAAAGAATGAAGCAAAACTATTTCCAAGAAGTATATAAAATGCAAAACGAAAACGCTATTTATGAGGTACAATAAATTTGCCCGCCTTCGTACATCACTTGGGCCAACACAGAGCACCGGCTCCGTAGGAACGTGGTCTCAATTATTAAACAATGCAATCGTCTCGGCCGGCACAACCCTAGCTTTAATACTTGAATACCTAGTATTTGGGTCAGGGAACGTGGAATATACGCCGTATCGTGTAAGGAGAGTGCCAAATTATTTAGTGATATCTCGACATGAATTTCGGAACGCTAAGTGAATTCCGAAGCAAAATATGTTCGTTGTTTTTGTGTGATCTCTTTTAATATTCTTTACTAACTATTTACTTATGTTTCTTTGTCCTCCGTAACTATATACTTATACATAAAGTCTAGATCCAGATACAATTGCGGATATAGGTACCGATACGCTGGGTTAGGCACTACGTGCTCTATGTACGTGCTTTACTTTAGATATCAACAGACTATCGCGGATATTTCTCTAGCAGTCGCCCGCATCTCAAATTCTTCAAGATTAAATTCGCTTTAGTCAAGTGAGGTATTTCCTAATTCTCAAAAAGGTTTTAGTATTTATGTAGGTCAGTATTCATGGTACATTAGACTTTATGTTTTGGACCATATATACCCGTGGTGCGTGATCTGTTTGCTATCTTACACTTAAAAACTATTCTGTATTTCAAACTAGGTAAGTATTATACCGAGTATTTCTGAACAGAAAAATCTTATTACACTTATCCTGACGGGAGCCCGGGATTCGAATCAAACACATCACGATAAGTGATGTGTTTGATTCGAATCTGTTTTTCCACTCTGTTTTTCCGACCACAAGATCAATTTAGCCAGTTAGAAAAAAAGTTATGTATGTATGTAGGATCGACTTTAATTTAATTATTGTCGTAATATTATAGCTAGCAACAATCAATACAAAAAAAGATTGATAGGACTAACCTTAGGGACTAACTTGCTGCAGTTAGGTTCTGAGGTTGGTAGCGGGTATATCAACTAAGATATCGACGGACTGTAAATTACAAGGTGATTTGACAATTGCTGGTTCATCCTACAGTACATGAGTAAGTATTTATTTAAGTACACCAAAGTATTAACATATTTAGTATATAGGATAATAATTTAAATTAAAACACACTGGACGGCCTTAAGCTCAAATATGTAAGTAGATAAATAGGTAGGTATCTACAATGATATCAAAACAATAGATACGTTACCCGCACTCTAAAATGACAACAAGAAATCAAGGCAATTGCCGTGATCGCGTTTAGTTACGCGGCAACTAGCGTTGCGGCAGTGCGTTTCGTAAAAATAAATCCGAGTGCTAAATAGTTTTATAATACGTGAAAACAACATGCTTTCATGTATTTATACTCGTAGACAATGCACAAATTACACTTGTTTCCCATTCATCGCACATATTAGTCACTATCTAATAGTTTCGCTGTTTTTAATAGCAGTAATGTTCGTGCATGACGCGTCTATATAATAATACGTCATTGGGTCATACGTCATTGTCTACTCTGTACTAACATTAAGGCACGATCACACAGCGCAATATTAAGGTAAAGGAATACCGTCAGCTTTAAAAACACTGCCGCAAGGTACCTGGGAGGGCTGGTCTTAATTGGAGGGCACTTAGTTCAGGAGCTCTTCGCGTCAACAGCTGCGGCTTGAAGTTCTTACGGCTTTTATACTAATAGCGAGCTAGCACTGAGCAGTGACATCAATGAGTTTGTAGTTTCATGATGTTTCATTTTATGAGTACCCACCCTACTTGAGAATTATTTGATTTAGGTATCTTGTGATTCTAGAAATAATAATAAACAGTACGGGAGAAATTGTCGATGATCTAAAGATAGGTGTTTGTCCAATGTAATAAATTTGGATGGGACATGGGATTTCGGAATTCTGCAAATATTACGCCAAGAATGAAATTAGTAAGATTATTATTATTTTATTTAGGTATTTAATTACCTAACGTAGCAAAATTTTATATACAGGGGCTATATTATGACATGTTAACGCCATCATTTTTAGGTTGTAAGAAAGAGATGAGGCTATTTAATATGTAGAGCGGTATCTCTTTCTCAAAACGTATAAATGATGGCGTTAATACGTCATAATACGGCCCCTGGTAATTGAAAATCTGAATGAAATGAATCGGATGTCGTCAAGACAGAAATATTGTCAGAGTCGGACAAAGTCAATTTGCTTGTAATAGTTCAAAATAAATTTTTTAGCCCTGCCAGGAATAAGCGCAATCCGCGAGAAGTGATACATTTACCGACGAATTTAATTGTTGGTAGGTACTTTTATTTTACGTGACCGCTGCAATACGGTTTCGTACCTATAAATATTTTTTTTAACGTTAACGACTACTAAGACGTCCGTTTTCTATAGTAGGTAGGTAGGTATGGTAGGTCGATAGAATAGCTTATTCTTGGCGAAAATGCCTATGATAAAATATAATACTTACCTATAACACTATTGCCTGTAAATGTCCGTTACGAACGTTCTGAAAACGCGATCGGAAAATGCTATTTATAAATCACACACAAAGGAGGATGCCATTGTTTTTCTCCTACAAATATAGGTACGTACCATTCGTTCCTTTCAGACTAGAATCTCCGAGTTCATATCTTTTATACGCGCACTCAATCTTATACGGAACAATGTAGTACTTCTCCACAAAAGATAACAAATTGTGCTTTTAACGCACTCGTTTGCACTATAGTGCTGTTTGAGCGCTTTTGTTTGAAGAAGCGGCAGTGATGATTTACGGACGTGCATCAGGTCAGTGATGCGTGAGTGATGCGAAGTGATATGTTGGGGGAGGGTTAAGAAATGTGAGTGGTGTAAGGAAGTTGTGAACATAATCTTTGAATATGCTTATTTTATTTCGTATTGTTCCCTTTCCTATATTAAGTACACTTTAGTTAAAGATGAAGTGATATACAGGATGAAGAGATGGATGTGAAGTGTTTTTGAATAAAGTACATACATACATACACTCACGCCTTTTTCCATAGGGGTAGGCAGAAACAGACATAATAAAGTAATAAATAAATAATATATTTTTTTAAAGTAACACTAGGAATTCCTACTGTATTGTGAATACATTTAGAAACGCAAATTCTCACACACAATCACCCAGACTTTAAACAACTACTTGTAAACCAATTGTTTAGAATACAAGAAAGAATACAACTAAGATTATAAAGTTATTTTAGTGAAGGAAAAATTCAATCGCAGGCAGGATTCGAACCCGCGTCTTCTGGTTGGATACACCAGAACCGGAAGACGCAGGATCGAATCCTGCCTGCGCAGCATGGAAAATGCAAAAAAAAAACAGAAAAAGATTACAATACTATTAGAATCTATATTTAAAACCAAGGTTATTACCTGCATTCAGTAATATTGGTCACATGAAGGTATAGGTATGTTTTTATGAAACCAATTTTAGAAAAAAACCCTGTGTCAATTGGACCCTTGTCCATTTCTAAATTAGTCCCACATCACCGGATCCCAAAATATTTTTCTGCCATTACTAAATCAACGACCCCTGAGTTTATTTCGACGTTTTTTTTAAGAGATCATCAATAAGAAAATGATGATGACAGCCAGATTTAAAAAAAATTGCTACTGACCAAAAACAAATTAAGTGTACATAATAAATTTCTAATACTTTCTGACTTAAGTCTAGAAGAATTAAATTTTGTACGGGAGTTCCATAAATAACACTAGCAGTTTCACCCGCGTTGCTCTACTCCTATTGGTCGTAGCGTGATATTATTATAGCCTATAACCTTCCTCAATAAATGGACTATCCAACACAAAAATAATTTTTCATTTCCAACCATTAGTTCCTGAGATTAGCGCCTTCAAACAAACTCTTCAGCTTTATAATGATTAGTATAGATAAGTGAGCTCTAAAACGGGATTTTGGGAAGTTCCCACGGGTTTGGAAAAACGTCTGCGTCCTCCGTTTTCGTATACCGAACACTTAAGCCAACTGAGCTACTATGATCACTAAGCTAGATATCTCAGTAGCATACTTGGCTCATCGCATGTCGTGTCATTTTGTTCTTTTAGTAACGTATTGCTAATTATTCCTCAACTTCACTCATGCAAAACGGTCTTTGCTCCGTCATTTGTCACGACAAAGTGGCGAACGTTCCGCGGAAGTAGACACGATGAGCGCATGAGTCGCGTCACCCGTCACATCGCATCGAGCCTTTGTCGTGACGTCACAGGGGGACTCTTCCTGCGAACCGGCGGATCGTAAACTTTATGCGGAGATTCGTCGCGCTTTGTATGTTGCGTGCATTGAGTTATTATATCGAAATAAGTTAAAAGTGCATAATTATTCGAACCTAGTATCAATTATATTTTAATAGCTTGTTGGAGTTGGTTTTCGGATTAAGTGCATTTATCCATACACAGTTCTCTAGCTCCACAGGTACCAACTGTAATAAGATTAACCATCATTGCAATTAATTTGAAGTCTCAAAGCCGATAAAACGCATGCAGCCTATTGGACAAAATCTTACTTCATACTTTTGGGCACATGTTTCACGTAGCTCTAGTACCTATTATGTATTTAGACCTCAATGGTCACGTATAGAATATTATGTATTCATATAAGTTCCGCTCTGCTGTTTGAATCAGGATCCTTCCGGTTAGGGAGTCATTTGCCTTTATTTTATGTTAAACAGAGCTTTGAACGATGTTTTAATGTCCTTATTTTCATTTTAGCCAAGAGTAGTCTAAAAAGTACGGGTTGAATGAAGTCTTAAATTACCGGACTAGGTATTATATACAACAAGTTATACTAGGTACATTAAGTAGGGGGACCCCCTCACAGTGCTTGCGTCCACGTCGCGTCCCCTGGAAACAGCCCAGTACTGACCACCGTAACGGAGTGGCAGTCTGGGTCTGGCCAAAGTGCACTGTGCTTTTCGTAGCCATCTTTGCCGTGTGACTACGAACCTGCGGAACCATGTCCAAACCCTCGCGGGACGCCTGCGGGCGATTCATTAAACAAAAAGGCCCTTCTCAGGGCCAACCCAAAGGCCCTTCTCAGGGCCAACCCAAAGGCCCTTCTCAGGGCCAACCAAAAGGCCCTTCTCAGGGCCACTCCGACGCTTCGGCGTCAGAGGGTAGCCGCGCGCCGTCTGCGGCTAGCTTCTTTGGAGGGGCGGACGAGTCGTCTGACGACTCAATGGTGAGTGTGTCGGACGTGGCCGACTCTGGGTCGCGAAAGCGAGCACACCGGAGCGGTGGGTCCGAAGGCTCCTCGGCCTCAACGAGGTTGCCGAAGGCTAAAAAGCCGACGGTGGCCGCGGAGACCCATGTAGTTGGGCTCGCAGACGCCCAACGCAAGTTGGATCTGGCTCGGCGGGGCCTGCTCCAGCAAGAGCTGGAGGAGCGGGTAGCGGCCAAAGAGAAACGGGCGCTCGCCGCCCGGGCCAAGTCCGGGTATGGAGCGTCCCGCGTTCTTTACGCGGACTTCTCATTGGCCGAGCTCGAGAGGATGGCGGAGGAGGACGAGGAGGAGATTTTGGAGGTCGCCTCTAAGTCGTCAAACCTCAAGGGGACCTTGCAGAAGGCCCTGAAATGCCGGGCTGCGAGTATGCGTGGCGTCGTCGCGGAGCTGGTGCAGCGCAAGGCGACCGACGAGACGCGGCAACTGCAGGCGAAGGTGGATCGCCTGCAGTCGGAGGTCAGCCAGCTTCATCAGAAGCTGGCCGAAGCCACGGCCCGGCCACAACAGGCCAAGACGAGCCCTGCGGCAGAGGGCCCCGCCTCCTCCAACCTTGAGGATATCATCCGCAAGGTCGTAATGGAGGAGAGGGCCTTCACGAGAGCCTGCTTTGCAGGCATCGAGGACCGGCTCCTGCCGGAGAAACGCCTCCGACCGCCGCTTGCGGCGGATAAGAGGCAGTGCGAGCCGGGGCCGTCCTTGTCCCCGCCCGAGCCCCAGTCGGAGGATGCCCTTCTCCCATCGACAACCCCGTCCAACGAGTGGACGGAAGTTGTACGCAAGGGGAAGGGCCAAGGCAAAAAGTCGGCGACGGCCGCCCCTGTCGTCCCCGCCGCCACCGCCGCCACCGCCCCTACCCAACCGCAGTCTGGCAAGGGAAAGCGGAAGGGGAAGGGGAAACGGAAAAGGAAAGGGAGAGGAAAGGGGCAGCTAGTCCCCCCAAAAACCGCGGCCGTCGTGGTGACGCTCACCGCGGAGGCTGCGGAGCGGGGGGAGACGTACGCGTCCATTTTGCTGAGGGCGCGTGCCAATGCGGATCCCACCCAACTGGGGATCGGCGGCGTGTCTTGCCGGCGGACCCAAGCCGGGGCTCGAATCTTCGAGTTCCCGGGGGCAGAGGGGAGTGCCCATGCGGACCTCTTTGCAGCCAAGCTGCAGGAGGTAAACGCCGACTCGGCCAAGGTGGCCCGACCCGTCAAGTCGGCGGCCATAGAGGTCACTGACCTTGACGACTCCGTCACCAAGGAGGAGGTGGCGGCGGCGGTCGCAGCCATAGGGGGCTGTGACGTCAAGGCGGTCCAAGGCCGGGACATAAGGCCCGGCCGTGGCGGCATGGGCACCATCCGCCTCGAGTGCCCGGTCGTCGCTGCTAAAGCCGTCCTTGCCAAGGGACGGCTTACAGTCGGGTACAGCTCGGCTGCAGTCCGGGCGCTCGAGGACCAGCCTCTGCGGTGCTTCCGGTGCTTAGGCATCGGACACACCCGGTCCCTGTGTCCGTCCACGGTGGACAGGACGGACACGTGCTACCGCTGCGGCAAGGACGGACACAAATCCGCTGCCTGCAAGGCCGCCACGCCGCACTGCGCGGTGTGTGCCGCCAGTGGCCGCCCGGCGGGCCACATTATGAGGGGGAGGAACTGCAATCCTCCCCCTAAGCGGGGCAAAGCACAGGCGCCGAACAGGCCTGCTGCTGCCGCTGGCTGCACCGTCGTTCCTGCGGCGGCTGCGGAGGGGGGTGCGATGTCCGAGTGATGGATAGGGTCGAACATCGCATCCTTCAGGCGAACACCAACCACTGTAGGGCAGCCCAGGATCTGCTGACGCAGACCATGGCTGAGTGGTTGGTGGACTTGGCGGTGGTCGCCGAGCCTTACTCGGTCCCTGGCCGTTGGCTGGGCGACCGGGACGGACTGGTGGCGTTGGTGTCGCGGCCTTCCACGGACTCCCCTCCCCTCTCGCTCTTAGAGAGGGGACCGGGATACGTGGCCGCCGCGTGGGGAGACAGGCCCTGGTGGGGGTCTATTTCTCCCCAAACCGCTCTCTCTCAGACTTTGAGGATTTCCTGGAGATCCTCACCGCTGTCGTAGGGAGGGCGGCGCCACGCCAGGTCGTGATGTTGGGCGACCTGAACGCCAAGTCGGCGGCCTGGGGCAATCCGGCCGGCGGTTGCAACGTCCGGGGGCGCGCCGTCGAGTATTGGGCGGCCTCGTGCGGTGTGTCCCTCCTAAACAGGGGGGCGGTCCACACGTGCGTGCGGCGGCAGGGTGGGTCGGTGGTGGACGTCTCGTTTGCCACCCCCGCGCTGGCCGCCCGCGTCGTCGACTGGCGGGTGGAGATGGTGGAGACCTTGTCGGACCACCGATATGTGCGGTTCGACATCTCCACCCAGCAGCGGGGAGGGGGGATGGCCCGCGCTGGGCAATCCCCCTTCCCGCGGTGGGCACTCACCCGCCTGGACCGGGAGGCAGCCAAGGAGGCGGCCTTTCTGCAGGACTGGCTGTCGCCCCCCCCTGTCGAGGAGGTCCTGGACGTGGACGCCGCAGCGGTCCGACTCAGGGGGTCCCTGACCGAGGTGTGCAACTCTAGCATGCCTCGGTCTCGTCGTCCGCCCCCCCATCGTGCCGTGTATTGGTGGACGGAGGAGCTGGCGGAGCTCAGGGCCACCTGCGTGGCGGCCAGAAGGGCCTACGCGCGGAGCCGACGGCGCAGCGCCCAAAACCGAGACCGGGCAGAGGAGGACCGCCTATACGCCTCTTACCGAGAGGCGACGACGGTCCTCAAGTCTGCAATGGGCGCTGCAAGGGACTCGGCGTGGGCCGAGATGCTGGAGGGTCTCGACAGAGATCCTTATGGGAGACCATACAAGGCGGCGCGGAACCAGCTCCGCCCGTATGGTCCCCCTCTGACGGAGACCCTCGAGCCATCGTTGCTGGATGGGGTGGTCCGGTCCCTGTTTCCGCGCAGGACCGACTTCACCCCACCAACGATGGATCCCCCGCGGGGGGCGGCTCCGCCGGAAGAGGAGGAGGTCCCCCCGGTGACGTTGGCGGAGTTTCGCGCGGGGGTTCTCAACCTCCGCGCGAAGAAGACGGCCCCCGGTCCAGACGGCGTCCCCGCACGGGTGCTGGCGATCGCCGCCCCCGAAATGGAGGACAGGTTTCGGGACCTCTTCAGCGCGTGCTTTACGGCTGGGAGGTTCCCGAAACCGTGGAAGGAGGGGCGGCTATGCCTGCTCCGTAAGGAGGGACGCCCGGTGGACTCCCCCTCGGCATACCGGCCCATCGTCCTGCTCGATGAGGTCGGTAAATTGTTCGAGGGGATTGTCGCCTCCCGGCTGGGTAGCCTTTTGCGGGGGGTAGGGCCGGATCTGTCGGACGCCCAGTTCGGTTTCCGTCGAGGGCGTTCGACGATCGACGCGCTGGCCCTACTCAAGGGCCAGGTGAGGGAAGCGGTGGAGGCGGGGGACGGAGTGCTGGCGGTGTCATTCGACATTGCCAACGCCTTAAACTCCGTCCCCCACTCGACGATATTGGAGGCGCTCCGGTATCACGGAGTGCCCCAATATCTGCGGAACCTCCTGGCCAGCTACCTGGGGGACCGGGAGGTTGTCCTCGCGGACAGGACGGGCGCGGTGAGGCGGTACGGCGCAGAGTCCGGTGTTCCGCAGGGGTCCGTGTTGGGGCCCCCCCTGTGGAACATCGGATTCGACTGGCTCCTGCGGGGAGCCCTCCTCCAGGGCACGAGTGTCATCTGCTACGCGGATGACACTCTCCTCACTGCCCGGGGGAGGAACTTCGGGGAGGCGGCCTGTCTGGCCTCGGCTGGCGGATCCTTGGTTGCGGAGAGGATCCGCCGCCTCGGATTGAGGGTGGCGCTGCAAAAGACCGAGGCTGTGTTCTTTCGCGGGCCTCGGCAGCGCTGCCCTCCCGACGCACACATCGTCGTAGAGGGCGTCCGGATAGGGGTCCAGCCCCAGATGAAGTATCTGGGCCTGGTGCTGGACGACAGGTGGCGCTTCGGCCCGCATTTCAGCGGGCTGTCGACGCGCCTGTTGAAGGCCGCGGACGCCCTCTCGTGGCTCCTCCCGAACCTGGGGGGGCCCAAGGCCAAATGCCGGCGCCTCTATGCCGGCATTCTGAGGAGTATGGCCCTATATGGGGCCCCCATCTGGGCGGACTCCCTCCACCGAAGGGAAAATGCAACCGCCATCCGCAAGCCCCAAAGGGCTATTGCACTGCGGGTGGCGAGGGCCTACCGCTCGGTGGGCTTTTCGGCGGCGTGCGCTCTGGCCGGCACCCCTCCTTGGGAGTTGGAGGCGTGGGTGCTCGCCAGAGTGTACGAGTGGTCGGCGCGCCGGAAGGCGCTCGGGGAGTGCCCCGTCCCCGAGGAGCGGGAGGCCGTGCGGCGGGAGGCGAGGGACGCAATCGTCCTCCACTGGACAGAGGACCTCGCCACCGCCGCCTTTGGCCGCCGGACGTTGGACGCGCTCGGTCCGGTACTGCGGAGCTGGCTCGAGCGGTCCCACGGGTTCCTCTCGTTCCGTCTGGTGCAGGTGTTGTCCGGCCATGGCTGTTTCGGAAAGCACCTGCACCGGATCGGGAGGGAGGAAACGTCGGCGTGCCACGATTGCGGGGCCCCAGAGGACACGGCGCAGCACACCCTCGAGGTGTGCCCGGCTTGGTCCGAGCTGCGCCGTGGCCTAACCGCGGTGGTTGGCCGGGACCTCTCGCTTCCTAGCGTGATCAACGCCATGCTGGGGAGCGAGGAGGCCTGGGCAGCGGTTGCCTCCTTTTGCGAGGACGTAATCTCGCAAAAGGAGGAGGCGGAGCGCGCGCGGGAGGACGACCCTCTCGCTGCGCCGCTCCGCAGACGAAGGAGGGGTCGGAGAGGGCGCGTAGGTCCTCTCCCTCCTCTCGGTGGTGACGGGCGGGCGACAGGCGCGGGGGTGCCTTCGCCCGCATTGCAGCCGTCACCATCTTCGTCGGTCACTCCCGGGCCCGTGCCCCTCCCCACGGGGAGGGCGTGAGGGGCCCGCTATGAAGGGTAATCGTCGGCGGGGACTGGACGTAAAGGCTGTGCCGGTTTCCCAGTCCCCGCCACTCGGACGAAGCGGGAGTGCCGCTGGGTTGTTTTAGTGGGTATACCGGGTCAGACCGGGGAGTCCCACATAACCCCCCCATCCCCCGATGGGAGGGGCATGCGTAATGCATTTTTTCCCAGCGCAAACAAAAAAAAAAAAAAAAAAAAAAGGTACATTAAGTAAAGGCTTACATATATCATATTGGACGTAGTAACGTGGGAGCCATGCTTCGGCTCGAATGGGCCGGCTCGACCTGAGTGACACCACGACCTCACAGACAACCGGAGTCAAACAACACGTACGTTGTATTTCGACGAGTGGGTGAGGTTACCGGAGGCCCAATCAACGCACTTGTGACTCCTCTGGTCCGCTTATCATCAGGCGATCCGTTTGTCCCCCTATCCCAAAAAAAAAGTAAGTAATATAAAATTTACTACACGTTATGTGTAGCGGTTAAGGTCGTCACTACCGTTATCTCGCGTATCGTGGATTCCATTCCCACCTGAAGTTAATATTTGCTTGTTCCACGGATATTTGTTTCTAGTCTGGGTGTACTCTGTGTCCGTCAAATATGTTTTTGAGTTCCTCGCGACATGGGGCTTGCTCCCCAGTGCGGGAGCCAGAGATATACAGTTGTACACCGAACAATATGGCGTTATGTTTAGATCCCATGTAACAGTGAGCGAGCAAAACTCTGCTGTTGCTACTGAGAATTTCATCGAAAAACTCAATAACATTTTACGACGTGGGAATCGATCCCATGACCTCTAGCGTAGCACTCACGTTTAGTACCACTAGACTAATGACGCAGTTAGTTATTTACCTCAAAAGTAATAGTTTTTCACTTTTAGTCAAATACCAGTGATACTTACTGACTCGAGCCACTGACTCCTGTCAATCTCTGTTCTAGTGAGGGGAGAGTGCAAAGTGTATTGTCGTGTCGACACCGTAGGGGATATAGCGTGCTTATACAAAAACCCTCTGTAATACGACACCATGATTCACACATTAAATATACACTCACTTTGACATCTGTAGGCAGATACCAGTTTAACATAAAACATTAGAACATCACTAAGATTTCATTTTTAGTTGTATGCGTCAACGTGGACGTTAAAGTAAAAAAATCTTATTACAAAAATTTCAATTAATTTTCTCCGAAAACCATAACTTTCAAACAAGCTGATCGAATCAAAATGCGACTTCGCAGACGCTTTTAAAGCTGCGTAAATAATAAATCAGGGCTCAACCCTTCAAGGAAGTTTATGAACTTATTAAAAAATATCTCAAATGCCGGAAAGCACTCACTTAGATTAGGAAAAAAATGTATTACCGAGTTTTGGGGTAAACATAAAGTTTTCGCCACCCACTAAGCATTAAGAGGTTTTTAAATTTATTCACCCTTCGATTTTCGGCAGTTTCTTGTGGAAACTTCGAGAAAATTTGAGCGATTAAACCGTGCGGAGTGCACAAAGTTAAGGGTTGAAATTTACATAACGATCGACCTATACGTTGTCTGGCTACATCGAAGTCTGCCGAAGTTGTGTTAAGACGCGAGTTGTAATCACTTAACGATTTGCAAAAAAAAAACGTTTTAATAATACTCTCTCTCTCTCTCTCTCTCTTGGGTCGGTCCTCCATGTTTGAGGTTCGTGGTCGGTATCAGGGTTGTATCTGGAGCGGATGAACTGCCTCCACCGGTTTCTGTCCAGCCCGACCCAGTAGAAATTGTAGGACGACGCGTCTTTCGATTGATCGGTCCATCTTGTTGGTGAACTACCGCGCGATCTTTTGCCTTCGGTGTTCCCAGCAAAGTTTATTGTACTTAAAACTTTAATAGTATTTTATTAAAGATTAAATATTATTAAAGTTATTGGCCTAGTAGTCCCGAGCGCGACTGCTTTGCTAGAGGTCCTGGGTTCGATTACCAGGTCGAGCAGTGTTATAGGGTTTTTCTATGAAATTTTCAGTAGCAGTTCGGAGTTTGGGATATGTGCCCGGTAAATGGCAATAGGCTGGCCCCCTATTACATGGGACCTAAAAATACCGGCAAACTGTGGGTCTACATTAGTACAACTCTGCCTAAACCTACGGGGAATACAGGCGTGGTGGTATTCAAATTCAAATTTCAAATTCAAATGTTTTTTTTTTCAAATAAGCTTTTACAAGCGTTTATGAAACGTTAATAAGTCTAGGTGCACGGTTCCAAAAAAGTATGACGATGATAAATTATATTTAGGTACACAAGCAGTAATAGTAGTAAAAACACTAGTAATATCGCTGTAAACTATAAGATCTAGGCACACTGTGCCCAATGTTTCCTGCCAGTATTAAGCTCTTAATCCAGACTTGATGAGGCATTGTCTACAAGTTCCCAGACGCTTGTATGAGGAAAACGTCGGCTAAATGCTGGGTAATGAGCCATTCCACTGCGTAGTTACACCACTTGGCAATCAAACGGATTCACATGTCGTATCTTAAGTAGGTATGTGCTTGAACCATGCGTGGACTGTGCGGAGGAAAACAAAACCATTCGTTTTCCGTTTATTTCCTTTAAAGGAAGATGCTTCCTAAAAACAAGATTTGTAAAGATTTTGCATGGATAGGATTGGGATTAAAGTAGATAGTACAAACTTCACTTGACCCAAATATAAAATATTTAGAAATGCAATGATTTATTTCCTAGAGACCTAAGCTCTCGAATTTATAATTTCGATTGAAATTATAAATAGGAACTTTTTTAGATGATTTATGTCTTGTTTAACGTATTATAGGATTGTTATATCTGTGCCGTGGTTAGCTTATTCAGACGCCTTCACGAGCTCTCCAAATCCAACCGAAGTTTTATTTGAAAATTGTAATTGAATGAATGTTATAAAATGCAGTAGAGTAACTCATAGCAGAATTTTTTTGTGAGTCCGCAAAAATATGGTCTCTAGTTAGGGCCCTGGTCTAGTGAACTTGGCAATTATATTAAGTTTTATAATTTCACTCATTCTGTAAAACAAACGATAAATGGATTTAATAAAATATTAATAAACATACCATCACGCCTGTACTCCCCGAAGGGCAGAGGCGTACTAATGTACCCACAGTTCGCCTGGTATGTTTAGGTCCCATGTAATAGGTGGCGAGCTTATTGCACATTAACCGGGTGCAAATCCAGACTCCGAGCTGCTACTGAGAATTTCATAGAAAAACTCAATAACACTTTGCACCTGGGGATCGAACCCAGGACCTCTAGCATAGCAGTCGCGCTTGGGACCACTAGACTAATGAGGCAGTCAAAAGATTAATGAAATAAAGTTAAAGTTCAATAATTTATCAGCCCTCACGAGATAAAACTTCTATAACTATGAATGATGGGACCTGTTTTTCTTTTCTTTTCTCTGACTCTGCAGTTAGTGGTTCCCCCCCCTCCCGATTTCTTCCACGACATAAAACCTGCAACGATAAATGATAATTATTATATTGTTCAAGTATTTTGATGTAGCAGAAGAATATATAGGCATTGTTAGTCAATGGTCCAAGTTGTAAAAGTATTGTTAAGAACTATTGTTAAAAAAGAATTTTAACAATAGGCAAATACATACAGATGTCTGTTAAAACTATATTGATGTAAATTAACATGTAATACTACAAAGAGAGATACATGAATTCCTGATTTATTTGCAATGTAAAATATAACAGCTTCTTTCCCTTTCTGAAAGAAAATAAGTTAAATGGCTTTTTATTAATATCAACATACCATCACGCCTGTATTCCCCGAAGGGTTAGGCAGAGGTGTACTTAATGTACACCCACAGTTCGCCGGTATGTTTAGGTACCATGTTGCGAGCCTATAGTCATTAACCGGGCACAAATCCGGACTCCGAGCTGCTAATGAGAATTTCATAGAAAAACCCAATAACACTTTGCTCGACCTGGGGATCGAATCGAACCCAGGACCTCTAGTGTAGCAGTCGCACTTGGGACCACTACACTAATGAGGCAGCATTAAATATTAATATCAAACTAAATACGTTTTTTTATATATATGTTGGCAATATAAAAAGTAGTTTTATTTCAATGAAATAACTAATTACAAAATATCTCCTGAAATGCAGCTCTATCTACATGGTGTACTGTGAGTTGTGATCTTTATTCGCCTATTCTTGTCCCTTAGACCCCCGTTGGGCCATCCCCGCGCTTCAATGAGCCCAGTAGCGGGAAGGGGGAATATTTTAAGGGGAGGCACGCCGAATTTGGACACTTTAATGCGAGTTTTGATGTTTTATGTTAATATCCTGTTGGCAACTTTGTCCAATAGTTATTGAATTGGCGATATCTACGGCCTTACGCGACATTCACGATAACAAATTATTTCTCGATATTTGTATTTAAAGGAAAGCTTTACGCTACACTTTTTATCGAGCATTCAACAAAATTGATGATGACTTTAAATTGAATTTTATTTCTTCAAATCATTGGATACACATTTGGCTGGTGGCTGGAAGTCGTTGGAAGCAGGTGACATATAGGATGACTTTGAAAACATGTAACAAATCGAAATGGGAGGTTCAGTAGCCATTACTTATTCATTTTAAAATGTAATTTCAATGATCTAAATCTAAATTATAAAAAACTAAACTTATTCTTTATCTCAGATGGTGCAAACTAAGTCATTGTCTTCGATAGGCATGCGCGTAAATATTTATTTGTGCTCATTTGAATTTCATTTTGTATGACAGCGTTCATACATAATAAAACAAATTTCAGGCTTCGCTTCTCTGTTTTGATGTATGAGCCGCAACTTTTTGTAGCAAACCATAAACTTAATCTTAGAATGTTACGTGTAGTTTGAATTTGAACAATATAAAAAATTGAGTGATAGTTGTTTGGATTATCTGTGATATAGATTGATTGTGAGATAGACTATTAGACTGCCTCATTGGTCTATTGAGCGAGAGATATTGGGTTTGTTCTCTACACCATATTTTTTATGAAATATAATTAATTCCTACGTATTTAATTTTCCCGCGCTCCTCATAAATGTCAACAGTATTTTTATGACAGTATTTCAGTGTGCGTAAAGGCATTTATGGTTCTGCCTATGACGTCATATTGACGCTATAATAATAACGAGTGTAACATTATTACAGCGACTGGAGAAACATAAGGCTTTATTTTTGAGACAACCTGTTTCGGATATCGATAATACCCAGACATACGTACATCTATATCATATAATAAAATTGTAACAGGCCGATGTCTGTACATTATAGATATTAAAGAAAAACGAATATGGGGGTCTATATTAGAGCAACGGAAGCCAAAACAACCATTTTTAGAATTTTTGTCTGTCTGTCTATCTATTTGTACGCGCATAATACAAATATTACTGCATGGAGTTGAATGCGGTTTTCGACAATGTATTGCTAGAGGTCTTGCTTAAAATCTGGTGCATGTTTCATATTGATACGCCGCCTAGAATCCGACTTATAGTATGATAATTTTTTTTGAAAGTGAGTGAAACCACGGACTGGCTACAGACCGGTACATAAAATGCCAAATGTAATGTAATGTCTAGTAGCGACATCTACCGTGCTACATACTCTCTACCATTATGTTATCATTAACAAGACTTCACAAAAGCTTCAAACGGTTTTCTACAATGATGATGTAGAAAAGTAAGAATGTAAGATGTAAGATTTACTTGGGAGTTTTGTTTTTGTTTAATTTTAGATTTTACCTATTTTGTTTTTTTTCTTACTGTACACCACTTTTACCATTTTATAATTTGTCATTGAAGGGTGGGGCCTCCTCGCACAGGTATATCTTTTACTCAAAAGGAGGTCCCTATGTAAGATTTACTGTAAAAGTTGTACAAGTTTCTGCACTGAACCTTTTTTTTTTAAGATGTAAGAAGGTTAACTCTAACATCGACATCTGTATTTTGAAAAGTATTGTGTAGGTAACTAATAATGTATCACGCAATATGTGTCTAAACGTCGGTAGGTTTGCCTACATAGCAAATCCTTTGGCGGATAATCCTTACTAATATTATAAACGCGAAAGTTTGTATGTATGATTAATGATTATTACTCTTTCACGGCAGAACGGCTGAACGAATCTGGATAAAATTTGGCACACAGATTATAGCCTGGAATAACACTTAAGCTGCTTTTTATCCAAGTCGGACCCAATCCTGAAGTCCACGCAGACAAAATCCCGGGCAGAAGCTAGTTATTGCATGCAGTGTTCTTTTATAAGTAATGGGGCACTTAGTTATTTAAGTCAGAATGCATATTTTTTTTAATGTATCAGTGTACTCATTGTTGTAGAGACAAATAAAATAAAATAAAATATTCATAATGCAAAATATGTCAAAACAGATGTCATTTACTGGCTACCTTACTCTTTGCTGACTGTATATGGGTACCCAATATTCCTACATTTATGCCTTCAACGAAACTTGATACCAAACGACTTTCAATTCTATTTCTATCTAAAAACGAGTTTTGCATATAAATCCGTTGGCGCCACGGCGTCGCATCCCGCTGCAGTCCCGGACGCATTCCAACCAATCCCGGAAATATATTAGTATGAGATCCCGGACTAAAAGCTGGGGCGTGACCGCTTCGACGAAACCGAAATGGATGCATGCACCCATTTAATAAGACGTGAAAAACACTGGGGCTGTAACTTGCAAAGACAGTTACTAAGTAGGTTCCAGATATTCTTTATTTTTAGGAATCAAATTATTTTCTCGGGGTTATCAATTGTGTTTAAAAAACTGTCTTATTGGTCCATTTGTTTTAAGCGTGGCTGCTGAGCGTCAACTCCTGGATTCAACTTCCAAACCCAACAAAGCATTATTGGGATGTTTATTTCTCAGAAATTCTCAGAAACGACTTTAAGTTTGAATTTGTGTCTGGTTAAAAACAATCAGCTCGCCCTCTATAAAGTAGGACATAACACACTGTTATGGAGCCTATAAATATATCAGTCCGTATAACAACATAATCAACCCATTCCATTGTCCCACTGCTAGGCACGGGTCTCCTCTCCGAATTAGAGTGATATATATAGGCTATAGTCCACCACGCTGGCCTAATGCGGCTTGGCAGACTCCACAAGCCGTCGAGGAAATCTCTGTCATGCAGGTTTCCTTACGATGTTTTCCTGTGACGTTTAAGCTCGTGATAATTAACTATTAATACGCACATGACTTCGAAAAGAGGGAGAGAGAGGTGCGTACCTTGGATATGAACTCGAGATCTTTGACTTGGCAGTCCAATGCTCATGTAGTGACATCTACCGCACTACATACAAACTATACGAACAAGTCCTGAATCGCGCAAGTGAAGTTTGCAACGCAACTTGTATATATACAACCGCCCGACATCAACCGTCGGGCCGTGGCCCGCCAGGCACAACACCCGCCTGGTCGGAGGATCCTCCCTTTGGTGAGAGGGGCAACATACCTCGCCCCTCCACACTCATATCACTAGGCTATCACAACTCACCGTCACTGCAGCGCGTACACCTTTACCTAATTCTAAAAAAAAAATATTATTAGTCAACTATCTGTCCCCTGACAGATCTGAGATCTTTGTTTAAAACACATGAATTATTCTTAGTTACCGATACACGCCTTGCAGACTGTTCAATGTATAGGCATTCGGAGGTCCCCTTAGAGACGTTTTATGTAATCCATTAAGTTGTCAAGGAAGATTGATATAACAAGATCAGGATCATCTTACTTGGGTGCATCGCTAACGACGCCTCTGATCTTTGCCAAATGGCAAATCAAAGTAAAAAAAGATGTAAGGTTTAAGGTTGTTTATTCTTTTATGTCAGGTAAAATAAATAATAAAATAAATAAGCCATTTATTTCTTGCTTTTACAAAGTTTTAGTACATTGTGAAAGTATCTATTTAAGAAAACAAAATAAATATAAATGTATGTAGTAGTGGTTAGGTAGTTAAGTTTTTAGTAATTAAAAAAAGTTATTGAAAGTAGATTTTGTCAGCAGGAACCCCTGATTGGCTATATGCCTCCTCCAAAGATTATCATGTCAGGTACAGATATATTATTATTTAACAAAAAGTAGTCTGCTTGATGGCACTTAAGAGTCCGACGGACCGAATTGTCCATACAAACGTAATATAAATCATAATTCTAACACAGTTTTATCAAATTGCTTTATTATTCGGTTTCAGATAATGTTAATCTAGATTCCTATACTAACATTTCGTTCAAAATACTTCACAGGAAATAGATGTAAGCGAATATAATTATTGTCAACTTTGCTAAGTTTGGAACTATTTTCGGGTCGTTTATTTCCAGTGAAGTAGTAGTAGACGAAATGGTACGGTAGAAACATAGACTAACGGTATCCGAATCCGAATAATAACACAATTTGTTAAAATATTGTTTGGATTACGAATTATTTTGGTATTACGTTTTTATGGGCAATTCATACTCCGCCGGAACCTTAAGACCTCTTGGGAAATAACTGGCTGACAACCGTCAGCTCGTATATCATTAAAAACAGTACTAGAATAGATTGTAAATTTACTAAATATTTCGAAATCGTGGAGTGCAACTGACGGGCTCTGTTACTGTATCGTGAGCTACCCCATGAAGTTTACATACTCGTACAAACAAAAAATTGCTCTTTCACTTGGATGCATACAATCAACAACCAGGAAACGGCGAACTTTTAAAAATTCCGACATATCCGCCCTTTGTGAACGTCAAAGACTATGTATACAGGCTGGCGAGGCATTAACGATACTGAAGGCGAGTACTCGGAGTACTTGATTCTCATAATAATTATGTAATAAACTTAGGTACTTAATTTTTGACCAAATTTCCTTAGAATTGAAGTGGATAATACCGACCTAATCAAATCAAATCAAATTATTTATTTGCTTACTAAGTGTACAAACAGGTCTTATTACTCAATAGTCGTGCTTAGAACTTAGCGGCCTTTTGCAGGCGTTGCAAATTTGAGAGATAATATGTTATTTCAAGTATCTTATAGCTAAATTTATAAACATATATTCCTATCCCATTAGCACATGGATAAGTCCTGGCGAAAACAATAGCTCGGTATCTAATATGTGTTGATAGCTCGGTATATTCTACGTACCGTGATTAATTACATAACTTTCGAAGTTTACTAGGTAGTGAATTAATATTTATTTTTAATAGTTTTTTTTCATATAAAATCGCCAAATTTCACGTCCTCGAGTATTATTAGTGTCTCATAAGGCAGCCTGTATAGTGTAGATAGCCATTGAAAATATCTGGTTCATTTGACAGGAAAATTGTAGCAGCAGGGTAATTCTGCTAACACTCTTTGAATTATGCAAGGAATTAAACACTACTCACGATTAAGGTATCCTTTATTCACTTTCGCTGTTTAATATTATAAGTTCCTCTCGATAAAACAATTACAATTCCATTCCCCGTTTTCACAGTTCTACACTATATTTAAACTCGGGCGCACCTTGCGGTTGCCGTCTCCCAACTACCATAACTGACCCAACTGGCTTACCAACTGGCTCATCGGAACTGACGTCATTTGACAGTACTTGAATATTGTATTCGATAAAGACATCAATTTAAATATATTAATTTCGAATATTTTTAATGTAAGTAAAGTAATCATATTTTTAAATTCTTAATATTATAGTGTATTTTAAACGACAACCTAACAAAATAGGAACAACATTCCATCCCACCAGTCTTCTTACAATTAAGAAGAGGTGTATTAATGTACAGTTGACAAAAGAATTAGATTTACACAAAGCTAGCGACATCTATGTTTTGACAAAGATTGAGTGACGTAGCTGTTGTGCTGAAATAATAAACCCATTGGTAGATAATTAAAATGCAATCAAAACTCAAATGTCGTTCCTTACCATTACATCTAAATCTTTCGTCGATTGTACAACATCCGCAATTTCCCGTTATGTTTTAGTCGTATTTATATCATAGGGAGCCTATTACTATTAACCGGGCACAAATCCAAACTCGAAGCTGTACCTACCTGGGAATTTCATAGAAAACGCAATAAGACTTTCTGACCTAGGAATCGAACTCAGGACTTTACGCTCAGTAGCTATACTTGAGGCATTGCAGTGCATGGTCAATCTGCCATATAATGTTCCGACATCAATACCCTAGTAGGACATTGCTGACCTACCATTAACATTAATTTTGTCGTGTCTGTTTTATACTCTTTGTCGATTGTCATTTTTCAGCTCCGCGGGTGGTTAGTGTGACAATGCGCTTTGGGCGGGGAGGGAGGGGGCACATGTTCGGGATGTTTTCATTTTTCACTCACTTTTCACAAATTTTTACACAAAAAACATGTAGAAAGGACCGTTTTAATACAATCGAGGAACATACCCCGACCGTCGGATATTCTCGCCAATATTTTATTTTGTTGAAAACATTTACGCGTGGATAGTTTTTATACGTGTGAAGTATATAAAAATGCTGGCTCAATTTAATAGGTTGGTTCGATTTTTAGCATGGTGCACTTGCACGCATTCATTGATGCAGTATAACTTCCTGAATTAAACTCGAAATCATTGTTCAATTCGGCGAGGGTTTTTTTATTCGTGATAGGTTTACGCTTGACCGCCAGTTCGCCTGTTGTTAAGCGATACTGCGATCTACGATGGAGCGCGCTAGCCTAGAAGAATCTGACTACATCTATCGGAGAAGGTCCGTCTAAAAATTCAGGTGCGTAGTACTCGCAACCACGTAACCGGCTCGTATGGAAGAAGTAAGCAAGAATCGTAGCAACTGGCGGTCTGTAGTTTCTGCCTATCCCCATGGGAACAAGACGTCGTGTAATTATGTATCATTGTTATAAAACCACCATTACTAATGACTCATTTGGGGTGCAATAACATTTTCACATACACAAACACCCAGATCCGAAACAACTGTAGGTCACCTTTGAATATTTGTTTCATGTGGTAATCGAACGCAGTTCCCAAAGCGCAGAAGCCAACCGCTCAGCCACGTGCCATCGAATAAATTGGTTCTCGCGTACATTGGAACCCTCGCCCGTAACAGGTCGCCTCGCATATCGCTAAATTGTTGGGGGGTCGTCATTAGGATGCCTCGAAGGAGCTCTAATTGTTTCCGAGCCGGATAGTATCAATTTACAAGCAATTTGTAATCGCGTATAATGTACAAATGCAAATTAATTTATTGTTTGGAGTTTGATGCTCATATTTTACATCGAGAAGGTTATTTTAGTGAAGGAAAAATATCGCGGGCAGGATTCGAACCTGCGTCTTCTGGTTAGATACACCAGACGCTCTGACCGCTAAGCCACCGGGAGTCCCACCCGCTCGATCGAAATTTGCCTTCACATTCTGAATTTACGTCATAAGGTGTCGTTGACGTTGACTTTATAATCTTAGCATGGGAAATGCAAAAAAAAATTATCACAAAAAGATATCGAGAAGGTTGTTGAATTGTGTGATTATATATTACAACATAGCTTAAAGTGAATCGTTAATCCTAGACCCGACCCATTATATTGTCCCCATGCTGGGCACGGGTCCCCCCTCAGAATGAGCGAGATTACGCTGCAGTCCAACACACTTAGTGCGAGTTGGCAAACTTCACATGCCGTCGAGAAAATCTCTCAGGCATGCAGGTTTCTTCACGATGTTTTCCTTTACCGTTTAAGCGCGTGATAATTAACTATTAATACGCAGATGACTTGGAAAAGTCAGAAGAGGCCTTGGTTTGGAACTCGAAACCATTGACTTGACACTACAGTTGTTATTTCTCTAGGCTACCACTGCACTAAATTTATGAAATACTACAGTTTAATTTAGTGAAGGAAAAATTTAATTGCGGGCAGGATTCTAACCTGCGTCTTCTGGTTAGATACACCAGACGCTATGACCACTAAGCACCGCGAGTCCCTACAAAACTCGACTGCGGGCAGGATAGCTTAATGGTACTTCCAAATCCTGCCCACATTCGAAATTTGCCTTCACTAAATAACCTTTTAATCATAGCATGCAAAATGCAAAAAGAAAAGATACTACAACTTATTTCGGGATTAAGAGTCCGGCGGACCGAATTCCTCTTACAAACGTAATACCGAAATAAATCGTAATTCAAACACAATTTAATCAAATTCTGTTATTATTCTGATTCCGATACCGTTAATCTAGGTTCCTACGTTACCATTTTATCCAAAATACTTCACTGGAAATGCAAGCAAATGCAATTTTTGATAACTACCAAGTTTGGAACGATTTCCGGTCTTTTATTTCCAGTGAAGTAGTAGTAGACAAAATAGTATCGTAGGAACCTAGATTAACGGTATCCAAATCCGAATAATAACATAATTTGATAGAATATTTTCTGGATTACGATTTATTTCGGTATTACGTTATGTGGGCAATTCAAGCTCCGCCGGACCCTTAACACCCTGCTTCCAGCTGATGGACTTACTAAAAACTATTATTTATAATATTCACGATAAGAGAAACATAAAAATCACTTTAAAAAAAAGTTATTGCCTACTCCATCCCAGTAATGGCTTTATTCCGGTTTATGTGCGGTTTTACAGTCTTTTAATTCATTTTGTACTTGCGGTCGTTAAACAAATAAAAGGCTTTGCCGATAGTTAAAATTATTACTGCGTAAACCTTTAGTTTACAGTGGCATAAAATTGTTGTACATACGTACATTTTGTTAAGATGATTAAGACATGGTGGAGAGGATGGACGAAAGACGATTGACAATAAAGTGTTTTTAAGGGAAAAGGGTACCTACCCGTTTGGATGAGTTGGAAGGGGTCGATCTCAGTAAAAGTCTATAGTCTGCATACCCCAATATGAGATACTAGGATATATGTATTTGTGTATATAAATTTTACAACTGGCTTATTACTCATAAAAACTACAGACCACCATGTACCTACTACGATTCTTACATGATGCTACTTAGTTTAAATAACAGTCAGAGATCAGTAAATCTTGGGTTATTTTTATAGCCGTATTATCTACTACCCGCAGTTTCACGCACATTTCAAAAACATTTTAACATTTTTCAAAAGTTAGCCTACATCGTTCTGAAAGGTTCAATTTATCTCTATAACAAAATTCATCAAAATTGCTTAGGTGATTTAGACATGAGAACGTAACAAATAAATAGAGTTACTTTCGCATTATATAATATAACTAGCGACCCGCCCGCGTTGCCCCATTCTTAAGAGTTGTAGTGTAATGTTAAATAGCTTAAAACCTTCCTCTTGAATCACTCTTTCTATTAAAAAAACCGCTTCAAAATCCGTTGCGTAGTTTTAAAGATTTAAGCATACATATGGACGGACAGACAGCGACAGTGACTTTTTTTTATACTATGTAAAGATATTATTTTAAATTTTAGCTTACTGTTAGCGCCTTCAGATATAGTACAGAATTTAATTGTACTTCGATTCGACTCCGAACCCTCTTAAACACTGCAGTATCGTCTCCCTCATCTTTTATCCCATCCCCAGATACCTACAAGATTTTTTTCTCCCGAAAATAATTAAATTCTTTAAGACGAATATCTTTTAAAAGAAACAGCAACAACTACATCGCAACTTGATTAGTTCGAAGATCAAAGTCTCGTTTGAATGCAGTTAAGGAATTAAGACCCATTTTCTTGTTATTAACATCGCTGAAGGGAGTTTAAAAATGTTTTTTGATGACTTTAATGTGGTGAAATTGTTGATTTTATTGGGGATAGAATGTTTAGTAAGCTTCCATCGTTTGCCTATGTTAGGGATGGCGAGTGTAACCAGATGAGGCTGCACATCGGTATTTTTCACAAATTGCTTGTCATCAAACCTTCAACACACTCTTGGTAATACTGATATTCATAGAATATAATTATATACAAATAGGTTCATATTACAACCGGGATTGACGACTTAACGTACTCTTCAAAGCAGGGAGCGGTGTCGTGCTATTAACAAAAAAAATGACGGTTCTGGGTAATTTAAAGAAAAAACTAAAAAAAAACATATCTCAAAATTATGTAATTGAGATGTGTTTTTTGGGGGTTTATACAAGGTTTCAAGACCATAGGGTCTTTGGGTGAAACCTCGTATAAACCAACAACCCCCCCCACCCCTCCAATCCTCCCAAAAATTGGGTCGGGCCATGCGCCAAGAAGGTAAGGAAGGTAATAGATGGTCCATGAAAGTTATACACTACCTAAATTGTATGGGTGTATTTTTTTATTAGCCTATATTGTCCCACTCCTGTGCAAAGCCTTCCCTCCATTTTTCCAATGTCTTTCTATGGTTTTATATGTTCTCATGACATTTAGTTGTTATAAAAATAACACATTGCATTGTTCTTTTAAACGGTCACTAATGAATGTACAATTTCCACTTTCATCTGTCATATTTGGAAGCTTAAACTTCAAAGAATTTTCTGGTAGGTATGCTTAATATGATACCCATACAAATGAAAGCTTACATTTGTAATTTTAAATAGCAACAAGAAATAATAACAATGCAAAGTTATCTTTTTGTGATTTTTTGCATTTTCCATGCTAACATTATTAAGTTATTTTTTAGTAAATGAAAAAAATCAATCGCGGGCAGGATTCGAACCTGCGTCTTCTGGTTTGATATACCAACGTCACCTTATGACGTAAATTCAGAATGTGAAGGCAAAATTTCAATCATGCGGGTAGGGTTCGCGGTGGCTTAGAGGTCAGAGCGTCTGTTATATCAAACCAGAAGACGCAGGTTCGAATCCTGCCCGCGATTGATTTTTTTCCTTTACTAAAAAATAACTTAATGCAAAGTTACTTCAGATTTACAAACAAATACTAAAATTACAGTCTTAAACGTTTTATTCAGTCAACATCTTACCTTAATCCACAATTAAATCTTGTAAGCTTGCAACACTGTCGCAACTGGCAACATTGTTTAACGTGGCGTGAAAGTAAAAATATTGTTTGTTGTATTTTTCTTCGGTCGCGTGAACGGGCTCTTAAAATAGAGGCGTAATTGAATTATCAGATTGTGCACGAAACGGGAAAATGTCGGCGATATTCGTTTATAATAAGCGTTGTTTGTTGTTTAAACTATCGCCACGATTATGTTTCGCTGGATTATGGAACGATTTATTTGCTTTTAGATAAAATTTTGATATAGGTAATGCTCCTATCTATTTATTTATTTATTTACACAAGGCACATCAACAATATAAACACAAACATTGGTTAGTAGCAAAATACAGAGGCAAAGACTAGGCCTATCGTATCTTATTATATATTTAATATTGAATAAGTCTTTTAAATTGAAAACATCAGTGTTTATTTATTCGTAATTTCTGCGCTGCCATTCCGTTCATTCGATTGCAGAGACACTTTGTCGAGTTGTTGTGTGCGTACCTGGGAAGGTACAATGACAAAAAACAACAAAAAGAGGCATTGCAACAAAAATAGGAAATATAAGATATTTTTAGGTAAATACTGTATGGTATGACAACAAATAAATTAAGTTTTTGTTGTCACCTTCTTTTCAGTAAAATTAACAACCAGCACATAAAAGGAATAAAGTAAATTAATTACCGATATAGGTCGATTTAACTGCGAAGAAGAACTACCCATAAAACGGCTGCAGACACTTAAATAGAAAACTCGTTAAAATTATTATCTTCTTCGTAAAATTGATTCTATCTTAAGTGACGATAAAATCAGGGAACTAAAAACTGTGCAATAATTTTTGTGTGAGCTAAAGTACTATATAAAAGTTCAAATTATACTTGACAATTCACAAATTATACGGGTTTTATCGTTCCGTATATGTGACTTTCAATAAAATTCCCGTGTGAGCTGCGCGTGTCGCTCGTCTAGCTTTTATTCGCGGCGACAGACTAGTTTTCTATTTTATTATACGCAAATGTGCACTCACGCGCTTATGAATTTTTGAGATTGAACATTATATTTTGTCGTAAAATAAATAAGAACTTGGTCGTGAAAAAATTTACGTCCTTTGTGGTTTTCCTATAGACAACAAATAAAAATAATATGTCCTCTATTTTTTTGTCAATTCGCAAGAAAAATATCGCCATCAACGCAAATTAGGGGGTTATTTCAGTAGTTTTTAATTTACTGGTTTCTGACACTTACGCGAATATTAGACATTGAAATAAAACTACTTTTTACGGAATTTATACGTAAAAAGTAGGCCAAACTAAAAGAAGCATAGGGACCCGCGTAAAAGAACACATCGCTGATGTCAAACACTACCGTTTCAAGAAGTCAGCAGTTTGTGAACATACTCTGGACAAGGCCCAGCACTACATCAGATTTGATAAACCACAAGTCCTCGCAAACCGATTCCTTCCCAGGATGATTCGCGAGGCTATTTAAATTAAAAAACATCCAAATTTCAATAGAGAAGATGGCTGAGTCTTACCACCTGCTTGGAACCCCATTATAGAAGACCGAAGGATACGGTGAGCTCGTTCTGCGTGAATCGCCAATAATTAACAAAAATGTAAGGCCAGGACTCCGCACTGTGTTGTGCGGAGTCCTGGCTACCCCCACAATGATGGCAATTTGGCATAGCTTCTCGTCCGATTCTATGCAGATATTCTCCAAAACAACCATGTCCGGTGAATATCTGAGTGAGCCGGTAGGTGACACGCTCACTCCTCTTTAACCAAGCTTCGAAGCACGGCAGAATGGCTTCAACTACGCGTTTATACATATACTGCGGGGACTCGAGTGCGTGACGCCTCAGTTTTATGAGGTGCTATTTGCAGTCCCAGCTCGTGAATAGCAGCCACAACCTTTCCCACCGCATATTCAGCGAGCAAGATGGTTCTCTCAAAAGTTTCGCCGCTGGCCAGAACTAAAGTGTCATCTGCATAGCATAATATACTTACTCCGGTGGGGAGATCTATACGTAGAACCGGATCGTATGCGAGGTTCCACAAGAGCGGACCAAGTACCGACCCCTATGGGACTCCGCACGTTATCTCCTTACGATGCATACAGCCATCCGTACCTACGTAGCATATGTGCCTGTCCCGAAGATAGGCCCGGAGTATGTTCTGCAAGTATAACTCCAACTCCTTAAGAAAGTACAGCAGGCGATTGATGTCGCTGACGATCTTTCGGAGTGTACGTTCTCGGTTCACCGAGGTAGGTACTTTGCCCTGTATTCGGCGACCCCAGGATAGTGCAGAAGCAAGATACGTATACATATTGTATATTCTTGTGTAAAAAATCGAAGATAACCCATGCATTTTAAATATAAATAATTTTTAAACGTATTTTTACACCCTCTGTGCCAAAAACACGCCACGTCCTCTCCCCTAATAATATAATAATATCGACAACAATGTATCTCCGGGGTACTGGCTACTGGTTCGTGCTTCATTCAAATTGAGGCAATCGCCTTCGCCTCACCTGTCTGAGGGGATCCGACAAATATTTGCAGCTTCAGAATCCAGTTATACGTAGTAACAAGTTAATAACGATCTAACTTTTACAATGACTCTCTTGTTAGTTTAATGTGTGCTAGTAAATGTGTGTTCAATTTTATATTATAACTATCTGTTGTCCGCGGTTTCACCCGCATCCCAAAAGACTTAATTATAACTCGACTTGTAGTTAGCAAGATGAAACATACACCAGATTTAAGTTAGACTCCCAGCAATACAATGTAAAAACTGCATCCAATTTCGTATAGTAGTTTTTGCGTGATGCACGTACAAACATACAGACAAAGATTTTAAAATGGGCTTTTATTTATTTACATACCATCACGCCTGTATTCCCCGAAGGGTTAGGCTGAGGGGCACTAATGTACAACCACAGTTCGCTGGTATGTTTACGTCCATTAACCGGGCACAAATCCAAACTCCGAGCTGTTATTGAGAATTTCAATCCAATAACATTTGCTTGACCTGGGGATCGAACCCAGGACCTCTTGTGTAGCAGTCGCGCTTGGGACCACTAGACTAATGAGGCAGTATTATTGAATTAAAATAATAACATAAGGGTTGGAAATCATGACAGGTTTTATTATTTTGAAGTCTGTTAAAAATAATAGGAAACTCTAGATAGAGCTATTTAAATAAGATATTAAAATTTTATTGCGATCGCTATAAAACTTTGTCAACCTTACACCTACATTACCAAATCAACGACCACGAAAAGCATTCCTAAAATTTCGCCTTGAATGTAAACATAGTTTCTGTGAAAATAAACCTTGGAGCCCTTCACGGTCCTTAAATCCCTGAACAGCAGTCAAATCGCGACGTCATACATCATATTTAGCGTGGTCGCGATCAATCAGAACTGGCTGTCTCGTCGGCCATTACTCAATTAAGACTTGCGTGATTGATGCTGGGGGGACAACTCTGTGGATATTGTGCTGTGGATATGAGCATGTTGAGTACTTTGTCTATAATACTGAACTAACCATCACGCCTGTATTCCCCGAAGGTTTAGGCAGAGGTGTACTAATGTACACCTACAGTTCGCCGGTATGTTTAGGTCCCATGTTGTAATAAGGAGCGTGTTGGAAATATTGTTTTAAACTGATAGATGGCTTTGTTAGGTGAGCGGCCATTTCTGAATCGCGATGTTAAGATTCTCCGTGTTTTGACTAGGCTCGCAATGATTGTAATTTTTTCTCAATAAGTACTCAATATACAGTTATAACACCGTGTCGTTGTTTCAATGGTCATCATCACCCCTGTTACGACCGCGAGTGCTGCAGAAACAGTGCGGGATAGTGAACAGTTGTTCAGAGCGAGTTTATTGCCATTAACCGGGCACAAATTCAAATTTCGAGTTCAGTTGCTACTGAGAATTTCATATAAAATCCCATTAACGCTGCGACATGCGGAATTCAATCCAGGAATTCAGGTGTAGCAGTCGCCCTTAGAACCACTAGACTAACCTCGTATTGTTTTCACCGAAGCCTTGAAGGTTCGAAAAAATTACGAAATTTCTCGACAAAAGGTAAGTAGTGTTTTGGTTCTTAGGTCCAAATATCTGATAATACAGTAGTAGATATTATTAGATATTTCGTAAAAGAAACCATGAATTTCTGAGCTTGTTCCGGTGTTTCTTCTCAGAGGTATTCGGTAGGAAATATCAGCACCATTTAGCATTACAAATTGACTTGTATCTTCTTAAAATATTTATGTACATAAATATAATATGTCATTTATCATCACGACGTTTATAATTAATACCACATTTTCAAGCTATGTACCATAAATAAGGAATGCGCAGACCGTCCGTACCACTCACACACCACAGTTAGTTATGCCCTAATACCGGCCAGCACAGTACCGCCAAGCATTCAGCAGACGTAGAACATTGCTTCGGTTTACCTAATACTATTTAATATTATGAATATTCGGCTCAAAGCTGGCTACAACACTGGAATATTAATATTACCTACTATGAAGTGAGGTTATTGCCACCACATAATCAATCCATTATACTGTCCCAGTGTTGGGCACGAGTCTTCTCTTAAAATGAAAGGGCTATAGTTTACCATATTGGCCTAATGTGGGTTGGCAGACTTCACACTCTGTCGAGAAAATCTCTCAGGAGTGCAGTTTTCCTTCAACGTTTAAGTGCGTGATAATGAACTATTAATAATATATTATAAATTACATCACTTCGACGTCAGGGGTGCGTGCGTTGGATTCGAATTCGAGACCTTTGACTTGGCAGTTCCATGATCATATCACAGCCAGGGTTCGGAAAACATTTTGGACAAAGAGCCAGATGCCAGAAAAATATCAATTTTTCGGAAGTAAGCTTTGGAAAAATTTTTATTTTTCTGGCATCTGGCTGAAAGAGCCGCAGTTTTCTGTTTCAGGCTTTTCACTGTATACCAAATTTTAATAGGTCAAAAGTTAAGACAATAAGTATTACTAAACCTTAAAAAAAATCCTGAGGGGAACTCGAAGAGCCGTAAATGACCCTTCACAGAGCCACATGCGGCTCGCAAGCCGCAGTTTGCCAACCCCTGGGGCCGTATTATAACGTGTTAACGCGATCATTTTTAGGTTGTGAGAAAGGGATATTAACATATTAAATAGTCTACGTATTAAATAGCCTCATCTCTTTCTTACAACCTAAAAATTATGGCGTTAACACGTTATAATACGGCCCCAGCACTAGGCTGTTACTGCTCTTTTTCCATTACACATAACATTCCATCACGCTTGTATTCCCTGAAGGGCTAGGCAGAGTTGTACTAATGTACACCCACAGTTTGCCGGTATGTTTAGGTCCCATGTAATAGGGGACGAGCCTATTGCCATTAAGCGGGCACAAATCTAGACTCCGAGCAGCTACTGAAAATTTCACAGTCGATAGACGGCCTCATTAGTCTAGTGGTCCCAAGCGCGACTGCTACGCTAGAGGTCCTGGGTTCCATCCCCAGGTCGAGAAAAGTGTTATTGGGTTTTTCTATGAAATTCTCAGTAGCACCTCGGAGTCTGGATTTGGGGTACAAATCCAGACTCCGAGGTATTTCGATTAACCAGACAAAAATCCAAAATCCGAGCTGCTACTTTAAATTTAATAGAAGAACCCAATAACACTTTGCTTGACCTGGGGATCGAACCCAAGACCTCTGGTATACCAGTGCATAGAAATAGACTAAAAGAAACAGTTAAGACTAATGAGTTAATGAGATATTTATTTACCATGTAGAAATAAATGAACCTTATCTATCTACTCAAGTATCATCATTCTTGACATTAATCTTATCTTGTTTTAATCTGTTCAGCGACTGTCAAGAATGTCCTAACGCGTGACTGTAAGTAGCAAAGACGCTCCGGCCGTGCTTAAGGTAGCACACATAGTGATAAGAGCGGCTTTGACAGCGACTTTTTGTATGAATATTTATTTTTTGGATATAGAAAAATGGTTTATATCAACAAAAGTAATTATAGTAAATATTCAGTGGAGTTTATGTAGAGAACATAGCTTTTATGATTATGTTACCGAACGGTTGACATGTTATTGGTCGTGGGCTCCGCTAAGCAAAAATAATAATGTAATTACGCATTTTTTATAAGAGACCTCAGTTTTATTCGTTGGCCGTATACTATTTGGCTAACGTGAGGATTGGTAAGAAGCGTTAGCACAAGGGCTCGTGTAATGGGCCGACGAGTTTTGATTGCTGCTGTTGACGCCAACATTATTACAATGGTTTTTTTTTTTAAAAAAAGCTTACTAGCAACATATTACTAGTATTCTTTTTAACCCCTCATGCTAAGCTAAATGCTTGAGTTACGAGTGAGTTCACGTCGGTAGTGCATTCGGTGAGTTTCGAACCCGCAACCACATGATCGCAAGTCCGACGCGCTAGCCATTAAGCTACCGCTGCTTTAAATCGGTTCCACACGTTTGGATTAACATGTGGAGCCGATGATAGTTGGTAACAATATAAAACAAGTTTCCGCTATCGCACACGCTACAATGACCTCACCTTTATACTCGCAGAAAGGAGAATCTCGGCAAAGTAAATATTTGGTGAAGTAATTAGCGAGTTGCAAGCAGTGTGCCTCAAGTGGCCGCCGCCTCGCCGAGCGAGGGAACCCTGAACGTCAGATTCTTGCGTGTTCAGGAATTTCTGCCCTGTTTATTAATTACGTACTTGAAACTATGAGGGTATTTGAGAACTTTGTGAGCTGTTCCCGAAAAAAGAAGCAACAACGGTCCTATTCTCTTAATAAATTGATTAAATACTCCTTGGCAGTTTTTGTGTTGAACATTTTTGCGAGAAAATATTTGCGTTGTAATTTAAAAAATATATACTCGTATATCATCAAGGATTTTCCAAAGCGTGATATCAGTTTTTCAAATTCATTTAATCAAAATTCATCGGTTGGCTGGGCTCCTAAGGGTCGAAGCGTGTTGTAAAATAGCCTAGTATATACTAAGCTATTTAACATACATTATATATAGTATAATATATTTCTTCAAGAATTCGGCTATATACCTATATAAATACTTTTTCATATGTGACAAAGTGATACATAGTTTCAGAGATTAATGCGATCAAACAAAAAAAATATAGTCTTCAACTTTATTAAATTAATGTAGACATAGTACAGATAAAGCATACTAAAGCCGCTAATTATTTAATAGTCTCATTAATCTTAAGCGCGAATGCTACGCTAGAGATCCTGATTTCGATTCCCAGTTCGAGCAGTGTTATTGGATTTTTCTATGAAATTCTCAATAGCACCTCGGTGTCTGGATTTGTGACCAGCTAATGGCAATGGGCTCGCCCTGCGGGTGTACATCAGTACACTTCTGCCTAACCCTCCGGGGAATACAGGCGTGAAGGTATATTTATGTTAATTATTTAATATCCCGAGGTACAGCAGCATCCTAACGAACCACATTCTCGGTAGGTACAGCCAAAGTTGCTCGCTGTCAAAGGAAAAATTTAAACCCTCGGCTTTGTTACATTTTTCAATCTGTCAAAGCTGAGTTATGAGACCCGTATCTGGTTCACGTGACTGTGTAAAATATTTTGGAGGCAGATAACTAACATGTTTCGGAAAGTTGCGGTGAATGGTGCATTGTATATACGGGAGGCTTTATAAGACCACATTTCAAGGGTAAATCAAATCAAATCAAATATCTTTATTTGCTGGAACACAGGTATAGTACACAAGATGTTAAATTTATAATATTTGGTCCTCTATGCTCTACCTGTTAGGCATAAAAATCTCAAATGATAACTAACGTCATACATAGTACTAATAAAATAAAATAAAAACAGGCTCATTTTAAGAGTCCGGCGGACCGAATGTACCGGAATAAATCATAATTCAAACTCAATTTAATCCAATTGTGTTATTATTCGGATTCCGATACCATTAATCTAGGTTCTTACGCTACCATTTTGTCCAAAATACTTCACTGGAAATAAATGTAAGCGAATGCAATTATTGATAAAATTACCAAGTTTGGAACGATTTTCTAATCTGTTATTTCCAATGAAGTTCTGCACGCTATAAGTCCGAAACATTTGCACACCGAAATGGTGAAATGTGTAAATAGAACTAAAATTATATTATGACAACTGTACATGTACCACATTTCATGCAAATAAACTATTTGATTTATTTGCAAATAAACTATTTGATTTGATAGACGAAATAGTACGGTAGGAACCTAGATTGCAGGTATTTCAATCCGAATAATAACAAAATTTGATAGAATATTGTCTGGATTCCGATTTATTTCGGTATTACGTTTTTGTAGGCAATTCTAGCTCCGCCGGACCCTTAAGTCACTATGTCAAATACAATAAAAAGTCAGTCAGTACCTTTTTATATTTTCCTGTTCATGACCAATAAGCAAAATAGTACCTACCTATATTTTCGGTCCGGTAATACCTGCCGAACCGATTGCCATTAAACGAAAAAAAAAACTAAATTCTACTGTACTATAAAATTTTCATAGAAAATTCCAATAACACTTCTTAAATACAGACACATACAGTAGGTGCACAAAAACTAGACCAAAGTTAAGAATAGTCACCCATCTATAGGCCGACCGCGGCAAACCCAGCAAATCGACTTGTTTCAGCAAACAATCTATCCTTGGATAAAATCATGCAGGTAACAAGAGGTGTGTCGTAAAGGAAATAATAAAACGCGTCACCTTTGGGCCCTCAAAGACATTCTGTGCAGGCAACCGAGTGAAAATGACGGAAAATCAGTTGTAAGAAGTCAGTTGTTGAAAGTCAGTCAGCCTTTTGATGCAAACTTTTATGTAAAACTTTACAGCGGTGTTAAAAGAACTCGTAGGTATATTTTGATTAGTACTTGTAAACTACATAAAATAACATACAATTGCATACCATGGCTTCATTTTAGGTAATTTTCGCGGGATTTTAAATGCGAACATCGCGAGACACAACTTACATAAAAATATATACAAATTATATATACAATAATGTATACAAATTAAATAGACTGCCTCATTAGTCTAGTGGTCCCAAGCGCGACTGCTACGCTAGAGGTCCTGGGTTCGATCCCCAGGTCGAGCAAAGTGTTATTGAGTTTTCTATGAAATTCTCAGTAGCAGCTCGGAGTCTGGATTTGTGCCCGGTCAATGGCTATAGGCTCGCCCCCTATAACATGGGACCTAAACATACCGGCGAACTGTGGGTGTACATTAAGTACCCCTCTGCCTAGCCCTTCGGGTAATACAGGTGTGATGGTATGAAACAAATTAAATAAAAGGTAGTTTTATTTCAATTTCTAATATTCGCGTATGTGTCAGAAACCAGTATAATTAAACACTATAATTTGGCCTTCTCAAAAAGAATCTTAACATCAAAATTACAATTCATGCTCTTTATACATCTACAGACACATCTAAAATTACTACATTACAATAAAGACAATCCCACAAATTAAAGTTTCTGAATTTATGAGGACCACATAACTTATAGCGGCCTCACGTCTTGCAACAATAACAAGCAAGGTCCGTTATCTGTAGAAATATCGCAGACTCGTGCAGCGGACTCGCTGGGGTCCGCAAGATGGAGATAGTACAGAATCTAATTGAAATACCCGGGCGAGGGTAGATGGAATACTGGATTAACGGCGTTTTTACCAGTCGAACGAATCGAGAAACAGATATAATACGGGACATTTTTCTGTTGTACATACATATATACCGTCACGCCTGTATTCCCCGAAGGGTTAGGCAGAGGTGTACCAATGTACACCCACAGGGTGAGCCCATTGCCATTAGCTGGGCACAAATCCAGACTGCGAGGTGCTTATGAGAATTTCATAGAAAAATCCAATAACACTGTTCGAACTGGGAATCGAAATCAGGATCTCTAGCGTAGCATTCGCGCTTAGGATTAATGAGACCATTAAATAATTAGCGGCTTTAGTATGCTTTATCTATACTATGTCTATATTAATTTAATAAAGCTGAAAGACTATGTTTTTATGTCACCGGTATTTTTGTAGGTCCCATGTAATAGAGGGCGAGCCTATTGCCATTAACCGGGTTCAAATCGAGACTCGGAACAGAATTTCATAGAAAATCCTAGGATTGAAGTCAGGACTTCTGTCGTAGCATTCGCGCTTGGGACCAACTACCTGGGAAACCTGGCAACCTGGTAGCAATCTGGGAAATTGGGAAAACCTGTCTCATTGGTCTAGAATGAGGCAGATTTGTGTTGTTTAGAACAGAAAGTCCTGGGCATATGAGACTTAATAACTGAAGTAGTGATACCACTGGTATTGCTACATCTATAGGCTACGGTTACTCACTTACCATCAGGTGGTCTGTATGCTTGTTTGTCATCTTGAAACAATAAAAAAAATCCGCCAAAGGTTTCAGTGAAATAGGCAACTGTAAAATTTGAATTGCGCGTTTTCTGATCTAGAAAAGCATAAAAATTACCTAAAAATTACAATATATTTGCTTTTACTAAATAATGATCCAAATACGATACGGTTTTTTTATAGACTTATCTTCGGGTGCAAATTATCACAAACAAAAAAGTAATGAACGCCCTTATCCGCTCGTAATTAAATATTTTTCTTCATTTCCAAATTATCTCTCCATTAAATGCTAAATCATTCATTTTTCGAGTCGTATTCAGATAAAATGAAAACGAAGCAAGAAAGTTTAAATCTTAAATATTATTTTCATTGACGTAGTAATTTGGTAACGTAGCGTAAAGTGCAAGAGAAAAGCGGTTAATTACGTAATTAATGGAGTTTTCTGAAACGGTATAATTGGATTAAAAACAGATAAAAATTTGTAAAATTAAGTGAAGCTTGATTGGTTTTTGATAATAGGTACTAACATATAAATAAATTAAACTTATAGGTAGTGATTTTATCGTTACTGTAACTTTGTTGAGTTTAGTTTTATGATTATTTTTTTTAATTTTAAAAGGTCCCAGAGACTGTAATTTAAATTAATGTTACCATGATAGTAATAGTATTTTCTACGTTAACTGGGCAGCTTTTTGATATAAGTACTTTCATGAGAAGTTTCTGCTTGTTTGCCAATGCAAACAAGCAGAGTATGGACATTTTGGATATCTTTGTTCTATCTCTTTAAATGTTCATAAAGTAACGTGGTACTTAAAATATTCAATTCGTACATCACTCGCAACCACTACAATAATAGTACCATTCCTCTGAAATATAAGGTTCAAAATAGCTTCATGTTTACCTTGTTTTATAACAAGGTAAATATGAACCCGCTGTCGCTTATTCCTCGCACCAACCCCCCACGGTCAGTAATTAGTGGTCGCTACAAAACTTCCGAGTCATTAGATCGGGTCCGTGCTAAACGCGGCGGGCACGGATTACCCCCGTTTTGTACCCAATTAGTTCACTACCTAATAGTTAGTAACACTACGTATAATGACGCCGCGTCAGCTAGAAATGTTTCTTATCTATTTCGGCGGTTGAGGGTTAGGGGAATTTTGCACGGTGGGTAATTTTCGCCGTTTTTGCGTGGTTGATTTTACCCTACGTGGGTAAGGACAGTAGGTACCTAATTAGCAAATTCTAATATGTTCAAATATTAGTAAAGATGGACGGGATATCACGTACAAAATCGTACTCTATTACTCGTTTTCAATTAGAAACAGATAGCTGAAGTCATTATCATATTTGTATATTGGGCTGACAAAGAGAGAAAATAAATCAAATCAGGATCAAAGTTCTCAACCAATGTCAATGTCAATACCAATACAAAAATAAAAGAAAACAAACATACACTCGAAAAGCATAACCCTCCTTCTGTCGCAGTCGCAGTGAGTGAGTCATCAAGCCATTTACTGAGTCACTGCAGGGTCTCCTCTCAAAATAAGAGGTCCAGGTTTTCTCACAATAGCTTAAGTTGACTGCATATGGAATGATCATTTTATATTTACGTACATGACTTCGAAAAGTCGGAAGCCTTGGATGCGAACTCGAGACCTAAGAATGACTTAGCAGTCATAGAATATTTTACCTATTATATTTATATTTTATATATAACTAATTGTTTTATTTTAAATAAAATTCATAATGAAATTACATAAATATGCACTTATGAGTGTGCTTTAAAACATAACATAGTTCCGTGTTATGTTGTGTTCATAACGGTGAGCTAGGTCGCCAGAGCTCCGCGAGCTAGCGTTGTGTTGGCAGTGTGGGGGACCGGTGGTGTTTTGGTCCTCCGCTCCTCCGCTGTTATGCAGCATATCTCCTGTGCTGCCAGCCTAACTATTCCTCCTTAATTTACAGGGTCGGCAACACGCGAGTGATACCCCTGGTGTTGCAAGCGTCCATAGGCCACGGTAACCGCATACCATCAGTCGGGCCGGCTTGTGTCCCAGCTTAGTGGTATATAAAAACAAATCCCATCACGCCCATTAGCCTATAGCCTTACAATTATCTTCTCCTAATCACTTAGGACAAAGACCTACTTAGAAAAATACTAGGTTTCCTTATCGAATACATAATTTAAACACTATCTCAACATTAACTTTACTAATTACCCAATTCAAGTATACATTACTAGCAAATTACTCGGTCCATTACGGGAACAATCGCTGGGCGTCCTATTTTTCGCTATAAAGCTATCGCATTCAGGGTACGGGCCCATTAGTTGTTTGTTTAGCAAGATTTGTGGGCCACTAGCGTAGTGTGAATGGTACAGGGTCAAGACTGGCGCCGGCACGACGCGCTCTGCGAGCCATGGATTGCCGAAACGTGGATAAGAATTACCGCTTAAGTAAATCAAATATCTAGATTTAACTATTACGATTAGATACTGGGTTTGCAGTTATAACCTTTTTTTTTTTTTTTTTTTTTGTTTACGGGGGGAAACCTTCCAAAGGCGTCCGGTCTTCGGGGATTAGACCGGGGAGTGTGGGATTTTTACCCACTAAAACCACCCCGGTGGCCACCATCAGCACATGAAGGGGGGCACTGTGCCCTCTTAAAAGACCACCCCAGAACCCCCCTGTGCGACGCCTGTTTAGGCACATCCCTGGGGAGACTGTAAAGGGGTCTCCCCATAACCTCACTGTGCACGGCAACACGTGACCACTGTGCTACCGTCTTCTCTGGGGTCACATGATGGGCGAGCAGAGTCCCCTCTCTGCGCGACCGCGACCCCAAAGACCCGCCTGCCTTAAGTGACGCAGGCGGGGTTTCGGCGTGTTAGGCGCTGAGGCGGTTGCCTCCCCGGCGCCTTCTTCTCCGAGCAGGATCAGCTCTTTCACGATCCCGCTCGGCAGCCTCCTTCTGGACCATCACAGTCTCACAAAAGGAGGCCATTTCAGCCCAGTTATCTGGTTCTGCCAGCATAGCCTTCACTACTGCTGGCAGGGACAGATCTTGCCCGATCTTGGCGGTCAGGATCCGCCGCTCGGAGGCCCACGCGGGGCATTCCTCGAGCGTGTGCTGTGCGGAATCTAGACCCCCATCGCAGTGGTGGCAGTTTGCCGTGGTCTCTCGCCCAATCCTGTTCAGGTACTCACCGAAGCAACCGTGGCCAGTCAGAACCTGAGTCATCCTGTAAGAGATGCGCTCCCCTCTTTTTAGCCAGGCTTCGAAATGCGGTAGGATGGCTTCGACAACGCGCTTGCGCGAATATTGCGGCTGTTGTAGCCGTTCGCGCCACTGCTCGAGCGCGTGTCGCCTTTCCTGCCGCCTCAGCCTTGCAGTAGCTATTCCTGGCACGCTGTTACCACTAAGGCGGATGGCACGAACTCTGTCGTAAACCCTCGCGTCCATATCCGCCAGGATATCCAGTGGTGGAAAGCGTGCCAGGAGAGTTGCCGCCTCGAAGGATACGGTTCGGTATCCTCGTGCGATGCGAATGGCCATCCTCCGCTAATGGCCATCCTCCGCTTTGCAGTTATAACCTAGCATATTAATAATATTCGGTATATTGTTAACTGTTTCATAAGTGTAGTGTTCCTAAGCGCGACTACAACGCTAGAGCTCCTGAGTCCGATTCTTAGGTTGAACAAATTGTTATTGGGTATTTATTTATTATATTTCTATGATATTCTCAGTAACTGCTTAGAGATTGTGTGCATTTTTTTTTTTTTTTTAAAAGCTTGCTATCTATGTACTACTACTGTACTATGGTACATTATTGATATTCATGTTAACTCCTCGTGCTAAGCTATATGCTTGTTTTACGAGTGGAAACAGCAACCACATGATTGCAAGTCCCACGCCCTAGCCCTTAGTCTACGCCGCTTAGGCTCAGCCTCCACGGAACAAACATACGTGCGAATTGTAGGTGTACGCAGTACACCTGTATCTAACCCTTCGGTGAATACAGGCGTGAGAGTATGGAAGTAGTTTTATTTCAATTAAGGTAGACAACTGCCTAGTAAGATTATTTTACTTGTATATTATTAAATATTTAATAAATAAAAATCGTCTAATACTGCACAATATTACAAATTATCTGTATACAAAAAAGTGTAACAATATAGGATATCGGATCACTTTCACTCGTCGCACATCATTATTTTCTTCTGAGTGAGTGATTCAATCCTTTTGGCAACATTAATCCGATACGTTGACTGGATTAATAACTCAATCATATATTTTCACAAAACCGCAATTATTTTTATTGAAACGATATGTATTTTCTGACAAAGGATACTTCAGCAATGTAGAGAATAATAACAATTTATTACTTCCTAAAGAAAAAAGATATAATAATCAGCCACAGTAGCCAGAGAGATACATACATATAAACAAGAAACACAATGAATAACCCCAAAAAAATCACACAGAAAAAAAATATCCTTTTGCTGTCCCTTTGCTGGGCGTGGATCTCCTCTTAATAGACATATCAAAATTCTTATCCCAGATACACAGTTCCGCAGCACATCAAACGTTCGACATCGCGGCGTAGCCAATGAGCGGTGGCGTAGCAACGTAGCGTCGTAGCACTAGAGAGCCGCTACGCTCGTAGCCGGCAATGCGTGTAATTTATCGTCGTGTATCGGAAACGCCTCCATGGTGCACCACTAATATATTGCTATCTAGAATATAACTGCAAAGAAATGGGCGACCATTTCGACATACACATTCATTTATGTATCGAGGAAGGCGGATAATTTTATAATTATATATAATTCATCTGTAATGTGTGTTTGTTACCTAACTCCTCCTAAACGGCTGGACAGATTTGGATGAAATTTTGTGTGTATATTTTACTGGATGGTTTAAAAATACATATGGATCCGGTAGGTGGCACTCCTACCGGATCTAATTGTATTTTCATTTTTTATTTTCAGGACAGGACAACGTTTGCTGGGCCTTTTAGATTGATTATAAAACTCCCTCAATCGTCTATCTAGAAAATGCAGGCGTGCCACGCAAACATCTCTACACGAATGAGGGTGTCTCAGTGTGAGGACGTGGGTTCAATCCATGTTGTCGTATTTTTATAGCGACAATTTAAGAACATCATCAACAAACCACTGCATCGTAACCTCATCTTCTGTTGAGCACCATGTTTTTCCACGCCGCGGCAAGCGAAACTTAACCTTACAGATCGATTGACCAGTGCAGTGTAGTCATTACATAGCTGCCTTTCCATGATGAACTAACTCCTGCCCGCGACTCCATCTGTGTGGGCTTCAGAATTAGTTGGAAACATGGATAAAATTTGCTATACCAGACTATAATGTATCTCTGTGCCAAATTTCATCCAAATTTGTTCAGCCATTTTGGCGTGAATGAGTACCAAACATCCATACATCCAAACTTTCGGGTACTAGGATTTACTGGACGTAACTGGCCGCTATTATGGCCAGCTCTGTCGAAAGGTTATGACAGTAATAAGATACTTTACTGTACACAAAAAGCCTAACATAATTCAAATAGTTATTATTTATAAACTCGCCTTATTTATCGTGTCCTCAAAATATCTCGAAGTTACGTCTATGTACGTGAGAACTCGGCCTTTTTAGAACTACAAACTATCCGCCCATCTCCGACCCAGTTTATGAAAAGGTCTCCGCTTGGATTTACGTCGGCGGTGGAGATAAGGCTGTGTGCACACCGCCCACCATTAATATCAATCACCGTGCGTCGTGTCGCCTCTATAGACTGGATAGAGTGATAACACCCTAAAGAAGGTCGCTTGAAAGAAGTTTGAAGCTTGTGAATATTGGGTACGGATTTTGTGGGCAGCGTTAATAGTGTGTAGCGATTAGACCTTTCTTTTTTATAGTCACCCCTCTGGAGGATAACTGGATACGTTTATAGGCGATTATTGTTAACAATAACTTTTAAGAAGAAGTAAAACCGCCTTAAAAAAAATAAAAAAAAATGTTATGTGCGAAACAGTTTCGGAAGTCGGTGCCTTTCATTTGATCGGATCTTTTGATAATGCCACCGACTTCCGAAACTGTTTCGCTCATAACATTATTTTTACTAAAAATAAAAATAATGTTACTTTTGCTTAAAAGTTATTTTATTTCAACGTTTTGAGTAGCGAGTAGAATTTTACGTGTACCTAGACGATGTTATCATACACTCGGTTATTTCGTGTTATTGTCATTAATTTTGTGATCCTGATCTTAACCAAATTTTTATGGAACCATTTCTGAAGTGGGAACTACTGATTAAAAAAACAATCGTCGATATCGATTCATTATTGACGGAATAAACGCGTAACAAACATACAAAAAAAAACAGTCTAATTGAGAACCTCCTTCTTTTTGAAGTCGGTTAAAAAAAGGAGTTATACTATCAGTAATCGGTATCTATACATATATTATACGGACCGTCTACAGCATACATGTAAGTTCCGGATATATGTACAAAAGTATATAAAAGAAAAAGTATATTATATAGTACGAAAATAAGTATTTATCGGCAGGATATCAAGTACAGTGAACTGATAAAAAATATTTTTAAAGCGTATAAAAAAAACATAAGTATTACACACACGTTTGTACGTTATTTTTAAATAGAATAGGTGTGTGTGAGTGGGTGCAGAATAACACATTTACTAGCAGAATTATAGATCAAATCGACAGACAGACAAAACATCTCAGGGTCTGACCCTATCCAACAAAGTAATTAGGTAAATGAATTGATTGGAACACTCGTGTAAATAACAACAATTCACAACAACAATAAAACAATAATTACTACTCAGTAATTAAATCTGGAGCGGCGGAAACTCGTCAAAATTTACGATAACTCATAAATTCAATCGCCAAATTTAGTGCCGTCTTATAACTCAGTCGGGTAGTGGATCGTGAAGAGTCCCCTACTAGGAAGTCATGTACAGAACACGTGTAGGTACTGTAGGCTAGTAATTAACTAAAATAAAAAAATCTTCCTTTTTTATATAAAAAAATCCAAATCATAATAAAAAATACTGATTGCACAACAAAATAGAGTTACTTAAAAATATTAATATTTTAGCAACAATTTCGGTTCGTGACGCATCGCTATTAATTGAAAAGCGGAACTTTTTTATGAACTCATATACATATTGAGATAAAACTACTTTCTGCGGATTTTATCGCGTTGTATTGATATTATTTGATTCCCGACGTTTTGGATCCTTGACAGCATCCATGTTCACGGGTAGACTGAGGTGTTGGACGTCTTAATGTTACAATTACTAACAGCTACCTTACATTCTTGTTAATTAGTGGCGATCCGATTCCGTAAAAAGTAGTTTTATTTCAATGTCTTATATTCGCGTAAGTGTCAGAAACCAGTAAATAATGTTAAGTACATAATACCTATTATCAGTTAATGTACTAAAATATTGGCTACACCTGAGTAATATTTATTAACGCGTTAAAACGCAGGCATTACAAATATTCTCTATTCTTGCCCCACCTTCGCAACCAATGGTAGTGGTTTGCGATGTCTCTGAATCGTATTTATGCGTCTGAGATCGCGCATCCACCGCCGTACATAAATAACGTCCATTGGCACGATACAACAATTTATGCGCGCACCGGCACTGCAGCGCAATCGGTAGCCGCGAACGAATTAGCTGCACTTCTTATGTAAACACAAGTAGTAGGGGTCATGTAGGATTTGTTAGTTTTTCTTAAATCTGCATACAATCACGCCTGTATTTCTCTAAGGAGTAAGACGTGTACTACGTGTACATAAATAGTATATATATACTATTTATGTAATAGTACAGTTACCTATGTGCCTACATAGTTTTTCTACTAATATTATAAACGTGAAAGTTTGTGAGGATATATGGATGTGTTACGAGCTGGAGTTCAGGGATAAATTAAAAACCACTAATTTACTCAGCGTAACAGATGTTTGTTACTCAATCACGCCAAAACGACTGATCTGGATGAAATTTGGCACAGAGACGTATTATAGTCAGGAATAGCACATAGGCTACTTTTTATCCAAGTCAGACCCAATCCTGAAATCTTGGGTAGAAGGCAGCTACCTAGTAATCAATAAATATCTTAGACTTTTAATTTTAAATTTGATTTCGCACTTTGATTTTATTGTTCTTTAGCTGTTACCCGCAGTTTTACTCACGTCCCTAAAAAAAAAGATTAACATACTACAAGTCCGATTTTAGGCAGCGTATCAAGATGAAATATGCACCAGACTTTAAGTTAGACCTCTAGCAATACATCGGTGAAAACTGCATTCAATTCCATTCAGTAGTTTTTGCGTGATGTGCATACAAACATACAGACAAAAATTTTAAAAGTTGTAATTTTGCTTTAATGACCCCCATATTCGATTTTCTTTAATATATATAATATATAGACATCGACCTGTTACAATGTTATTATAGGTATAGATTTTTTTCCCTTTCTTTGTCAATTTAGTGATAAACTGCATAAAACTTGGTTTCACTCCGTGAGACGTGGATGCGGACTCCACCCTAGACGGACGTGAGTCTTCTTTCGCTTCACCCTATCGCTCCGTCAATACTTAATGATACTTTCCGTTGCCTTCGCTTTCTGCGAGACATCTTAATGTCTTTCGAATAATCCCATTTCCGTTGCTTGTTCCGATTCCGTTATGTTGTGTTGAGTGGAAGTTTGTTTATACGTTTATTTTTTATTTATTTAGTAAGGCAACAATAGGCTAGTTGACTGGGTATTCTTATAGTCTCTAAAAAAATTGTTTCATAAACAAAAGAAATTGGTTATAAAATAACGAAGATAAAAGCATTTAAAATTTATGCTATTACCTCAAACCGTGCGTGCGCCATACAATTTCTATACTGGCATTTGTTTTGCGGAAAAAGGACAGAGTACATAACCCTAAAACATAACGCGCTTATATCTTAGAGTTTTACGAATCGATTTCAATTATTTTTGCAGTAGAATATGGATGTCGGATAATTTCAATAGTGTTTTTTTATTAAAGGTGCGGCGGAGCTCGAATTGCCCACAAAAACGTAATACCGAAATAAATCGTAATCCAGACAATATTCTATCAAATTATATTATTATCCGGATTTGGATACCGTTAATCTAGGTTTCTACGATACTATTTTGCCTACTACTACTGGAAATAAAAGACCGAAAAATCGTTCCAAACTTGGTAAAGTTATAAAAAATTGCATTCGCTTACATTTATTTCCAGGGAAGTATTTTAGATGAAATGGTAACGTAGGAACCTAGATTAACGGTATCCGAATCAGAATATTAATAGAATTTGATTAAATTATGTTTGAGTTACGATCGGTATTACGTTTGTAAGAGAAAATCGGTCCGCCGGACTCTTAATCAGCAGTTGCACCCACCGTGGCGTCCGTGGGATGACTATTTAACACGTTCATTGGAACGACGTATATTACGTTACATATTGTTAGATGTACTAAGCCATAACGTATCACGTCCAGCGAAAACTTATTTTATTGAACACGATATTGGAGTACGATATGTGGCCATGCTAGTATCTAAGAGCTTCGTTGCTGTGCTAAGACACATCGAACTCTCAAAATTCTAGTGCTACACCACATCGATCATTTGTCATCTTTGATGTCTCTTCAGCATGGTACTATATAGCTACGCACGACGTCACTATACTGCATACGTCAACGTCTTAGGACGTCAGTACAATGCCAAATTCAGCTATTTGCACAACGTCACTAGACGCCGCTTCTGTTTGTATGAAAAATGATGTTCAACCTTACTAATATTATAAACGTAAAAGTTTGTATATAGGGATGTATGGATGTTTGTTACTATTTCACGCCAGAATGGATCTGAATAAAATTTGGCACACAGATAGATTATAGCCTGGAATCACTCTTAGGTTAGTTTTTATCCAGGTCGGAACAGACAAAGTCGAGGGCAGTAGCTAGTATCACAGAAAGCTACGATGTTGATATGTTCATGTGCACGTGGTAACCTATCGAGGAATATAGAAGTCCTAGTATATTATGTATGTTGTTATATAAAAGGTACTTACAACAAAGACAAAATCGTTTATCTTTCTCGATATTTTCGTACTCTGGCTCTGATCAACCATTTCCGTGGAGCGACAACCTTTTAGCGCGCCTCTCTTTCATCATGACGTGTATCAATTTGTTCCGACAGACACAATTTACATGTAACTCTTAACAAAAACACGCATATAGGTATATTTACTCTGATCTAAAAGCACTCTGCTTTGTATTTTTTTATGAATTTGTTATATTTAAGCATAGGATTTCAGTTGTTTCGGGATGCCTTAAAATTTATGGAATTCTGCGCCTTAAATGCACAGTCGACAACAGAGTTAGGTAAACATCTGTGTTCTCACAAATATTGTATAATAAACTAGCTGCCCCGCGAACTTCGTTTCGCTTTTTTTTGGTTTCGATTTTTCCAATTTTTCTTTCTATAAAAACCTTCCTCAGAGTTCAAGGAATAAATAAAAATACCACCCGAATTGGTCCAGGCGTCTTCGAGTTTTGCGCTTAGCAAGAAATTTTGCGATTAATTTTTATTTAAATAGATAGCGGATCACTATAACACAATATATGTTAAAAGGCAGGTGTTGTTAGCCTACAAACCAAACATTTTGGCGGACAATGATTAAAAATGTATGTGTATTCCTAAATCTTTTGTCGACTGTACATCCCTTCATAGGTACTGTAGAGGTTGCCGCATGGAGGCGACATCATTTTGGCATTGCTGGTTGAAAATTATATAAGAACTAGCGACCCGCCCGCGGTTTCACTCGCGTTAGCGAAATGTCAAATAGCTTAAAACCTTCATCTTGAATCACTCTATCTATTAAAAAAAAACCGCTTCAAAATCCGTTGCGTAGTTTTAAAGATTTAAGCATACATAGGGACTGACAGACAGCGACAGCGGCTTTGTTTTATACTATGTAGTGATAAACAATCATTTTGAATTTTTATAATGACGTAGAGAACTGTCTAGTCAGAAGAGAGTCTTGACAGACTTGTAACTTGAATTAGGGCTTCGCCCCATATTAAATAACAGGAATAATCAAATCCAAGTTTGATTGGCTGCTCCTTTCCATTAGTTTCGATCCCTATAGTACCTACCTAATGACTAAACAGAGACAGCACTTCGCCAAAATAAGTTTAGCGCCCATGTAATAATGCGAGCCCATTGCCATCTACCGAACACTAATTAAATGATTAGAGGGGCTAAAATAGCCATGACGACCATTGAAGTCCAGTACTTGGTTCAGTATTAATATTTTTTTTTGAGCAATCATTTTTTAAACCAACAATATCTTACCGTGCACCATTTCATAGGAATCTTTACTCCAATTGTTTTCTCAGAAAGCGTATTATCTGCTACCAAACAGCTTAAAGCTCTTGCGAACCGAGGGCTGCTTCTGATATTTCATTTTTCATCTCTCCGCGATGTTTTTGTACCGCAAGAAAAGTGCAAATGACGCTTACGAAGATTTCTTAGAAACCAGGTCGCGGTGACACTGCGCCAGTAACAATGAACTGTGGAGTTGTAGACTGGCAGCTTGATAGGAAATAAATAGATTAAAACCCAGTATTCTTGATGACACTCTTGACAGTGATAGTCTTAATATCAACTTCAGAATCCATTACAACTCTCTTAATAGTAAAGGAAAACATTGTGAGGAAATCTATGTGCCTGAGAGATTTTCTCGGCGTTTCAAGACATCCAAGTGTATATCCAAGTAACCCGCACTAGTCCAAGGTGGTGGTTTAACCCGTCTCATTCTGAGAAGAGACTTACCTTTAACGGGAAGTGTCCAATAAGTTCATAATGATGACGTGCGGAAAAACCGCAATCAGTCTTAAAATTTTCAACCACGTTTGTCGTGATCATTATACTTTATTATTGGTATGTACGTCTGCATATGTACTCTCTCTAGGACTTCGAGGCGAATCAATTAAAATTCTAGTCTCTACTAGCAGTTCAAGCGCCCGTCTGTCGCTTCAACAAAGCCAGAGGGGGAATATTAACAGCGCTCGCTACCAGATTAAGTTATTCACGGTCGGACGTTATTGTCTAATTGTCGTATTGTTTGCAAAACCTCTTGAGGGAACAGATCCCGCGATACTCAGTTATCTTCCCGTAAAACGTTTAGTTCACGCTCAGTAAATTATCAAGAAGGTCTGGAGGATTTTGTAAGAAATGTCGAGTGCTTGGTGAAGTATCTAGTGGATTATTAAATTGATATATTTATTTTTTGAAATAGTTTTAGTAGATTGTTTACCAAGCAGAGAAAGTTACTGATTAGAGTGTGCATTTTAAGCCTGAGATAACAAGGGCCGCCAACGGAAATTTCTCAGGCGTAAAGTATTGTGCTTTTTACTTCATCTACGAGCAAAATAAAAAAAAATATAGTTAAACACATCTGAAAATAATTTGAGATGCCTTTATAAGACTCAGTGCCTACCTACGTACGTTTTTAGATTTTTATGGAAGAAGTTATTATTTTAAATATTATTTAAACAACCGCATAAATTACAATAATATTTTCAGCCGCATACGTGCCAATCGCTCCACTTACAGTTAGATTTCATTGAAAATCTTTTTAATGTCGGTTGGTAGATAAATTATTTTATTTATTTAAACTTAATGTACAATCTGGTACAAAGGCAGTTTAATACCTTGGGCATTAGATGTTGAATATGAAAAATTATATGTTGCGCTTTATCGTTGTACTGTAATACATCAACTTTAGTACTCATGGTTATTATCACTCAATTGCCTTAGGTAGTAACAGATACATCAATCTTGGTATATCCACACTATTGCGATGTATCGACTTGTAGCGGTTACTAGACAGCCCTTTCGCGAGTTCCAGCCATTTCACCGGCAATCTGAGCGGCGATGACGCGGCTCTTCCACGCTCTATGAAGCATGGTGAGGTGGGGTCCCTGTGACACCGGTGTCTTCGGTTTTTGCATAAGCACCTGATCTTTTGTGATTTTCATTTTTTAATCACATGGTATTGGTTCACAAAAGGCTTCGCGACTTCCAGCCCAGAGATTTTAAGCCTGGTATTGACACCATAAATGATTATGCCACCTCATTGAATTATTTAGATACGAAGTGCATGAATTTTTCGTTTTTTAATTTCAATGGAGAATGAAGATAGTTACAGCGAATTTTATTTTAATTAAAATATTTCGCAAACTTAGTAGTACACAATGTAGTAATTTAGATAGCATGGACTGCACGATACAAACGACCTTCATTTTTAGAGGAGGTCGTCGACCTTAGTGGCCTTAAGAATAAATTTAAACATAAACGCTGAAATTCTTTTCTTTCCGCTCCGCCCTCATACGCACCCCACCCCGAGGCTAACGAGCAAAAAGCTCAGCATACTCAGCGGCCCGAATTACCCTGATTCTGGGTAATTACAGAGTACCAACCCTATCCTGAACACTATGTCATGGTGACGTCATTAGCGGTGGGCAGCACTGTTGTAAAGGGTTGTGATTAAAAGGCTGTCTACAAAGGCTGAATCAGTAATAATCATTGCTTTAAAAAGACACTTAATTACCAAAAGCTATGCGTATATGCTAATTTTGTTGTGGTGTGGTTGTGTGAAAAATTAAGGTGCACAGTTTTGAGTTTATGATATTATAATTTCTGAACTGAAATTGCCAGCTTTAAAAAAATATTTTCTACATCAATGTGTAAATACGCTGATTAAATAGATCTGCAAAGTTAAGCTGCTGCGATCAGTATGGATGGGCGATCATTATTAACATAAATATAAGTATAAAATATAAGGTTAATTTGTCTCTAAAAGTAATACAAAAGGTATTAAATACAAATAATACACTTAATCAAAATATACAAATTGATAGATTGATGACCCCCATTCTAGGAAATTTCTGTTATGGGTTATGGTTATCCATCCGTCCATTGTAGGATTTTAACAGTGGGATACGTTTCGTACTACAAATTATACAACAATACCTAAAAAAAATACCCACAAATTATATCAAACCATATCCATCAAACAACTAAGTCACTGAGTATATTAAATTAGTATGAGTGTATTCAAATGTGTGTTGGTCGCATAAGACTCTTTGTGCCTTGGAGAGATCCGGACACATAACAAAACTCCAGTGGTATTCAGAAACAAGACAACCACTTTATGCTTAGGATATCGGCCAGTATTGACCCAAAATATAGGTTTCGGAGGTCTATTGGTCGTCGCCGACTCCAAAATGGTTAGAAAATAGTAATAATAAATAGGAAATTTGTTAGTTTGTGAATCCGTATGTAGGCTTTACCTCTGAAATTAATAATTCGATTCTAAAAAATCCTTTGACAGAGAACTTCATAATCCCTGAGTGATACAAGCTATGTATTATCGAAACTACATCCGTACAAACGTAGTTGCGGGTGATAGCTAGTAGATATCTAATATACTAGAAATATGCACATGCATTTAATCAGTCGGCGACCAGACGGCGTTATCTCTCCGGCATCGCGCCCAATTACTCCCTCACTGGTCCCCCTCGGTGCAGGGATGAAGATACCATCGCAGATAAACAGCACTGGGCGCGTTATACGTCGGATTTATTATTCCTGCTAATTGACAATCTGCCAATGTATTCTGGTATTACATTTCCACTTTGTATTGAAAGAAGAGTACGGTGATCGAGCTCTGTCTGGACAGATGTAAAACGTTTAGGTTATGTCTATTTTGTGGCCAATGAGCTTGCTGCACCAGCGACTCCATTTTTAGATCAAATTGGACAATTGTTCATTTATTACGTTGAATGATATGGTGCAAGTATCAATCTGGTCCACTCGATTCTGGAGATCATCAAAGTTTCTTGAAACCCAGTAATTAGACCTAGCTAGATTAATTTTTCGTCATCGTAAATCGCACTACCATCACTCCTGTGTTCCGAGAAGGGTTAGGCAGAGGTGAACTAATATACGCCAAGAGTTCTTCGATATGATTAGGTCCCATGTAATAGGTAACCTATGTCAGTCTACCAATTAACATAATATACCAAACGCCTATATTCCCCGAAGGGTTAGGCAGAGGTGTACTTAATGTACACCCACAGTTCGCCGGTATGTTTAGGTCCCATGTTATAGGGGGCGAGCCTATAGCCATTAACCGGGCACAAATCCAGACTCCGCGCTGCTAATGAGAATTTCATAGAAAAACTCAATAACACTTTGCTCGACCTGGGGATCGAACCCAGGACCTCTAGTGTAGCAGTCGCACTTGGGACCACTAGACTAATGAGGCAGTCTACCAAATAATTTGTAACATCACCTCAAATATATGTACACATACATAAACTCACGCCTTTCTCTCACAGGAGTAAGCAGAAACTACAGACCACCACTCGCCACTATTCCTGCACGGCTCTTTGCTTCTTCCATATTCATTTATCTGTTCATACCCACGCGCCGGTAGCAAGTACTGCGCACCTATACGCTTAGCTCAAATATTGTTCGCGATAATCCTGACACAAGCCTTCCTAATTCCGTAAGTCTTCGAATAAGCCAGACAAATGAGGTTAAGTACGTAAAGAATTAACGCAACCCCTAGATAATTGGCCTTGGTCACCCCTTGGTAACAGGGGTGGCAAAGTGCATGCTTTGTGCCTATTACTGCAATAGTTTTTGTTTTAATTGCATGTAAGAGCGAGGTCATTATGTAGGTATGTGTAATTAATTTTTAGTGTGATTCAGTTTTAATTGGTTTTTTATATCGACATTTATTTAATACTGGCCTCTGCCCGCGACATTGTCTGCGTGGACTTCAGGTTTGAGTCCGATCTGCATAAAAAGTAGCCGATGTGTTATTCCAGGCTATAATCTATCTGTGTGCCAAATTTTATCCAAATCTGTTAATCCGTTCTGGCGTGAAAGAGTAACAAACATCCATACATCCATACTCACAAACTTTCACGTTTATACTTAGTAAGGATTTTCTGCTGTTGCCATTTAGTTGCCATACTTCTTTTGTGATATCCTGATCATCGTTATCAATGGACAATACCTAATACGAGAAATAAAGCTTATAAATAAGCTCCTTGGTCAGCGCTGTATAACATACCTAACATATATGTAGGATAAAATAAATTCAATTGAAAAATAGTGTTAAAAATACTTTAAAACACTCGGGGACTGCCGCGGTAAAGCTATTGCATAGCGTTTTTTATCAACTTATGTAATACAACCAATGCCACCTAAAGGCGGGTTGCTGAACTAAAGAGACATGTGCCGGTCGGAGTGGGGGGTGTTAGGTTTTTTTCGTTACGGAATTTCTGGATTCGGTCCCCACGCTCAAGGCCCGCGATAGAAGCTATGCAATAGCTTAATAAAAATATTAAAATATTCGGAGTACATCGGTAAATTTTCGAGGTTGTGGATTGAATCATTTTAGCTTAAATCGGGCCAATTAATGGTTTGGATTTTTGGCGCACATATAGACGTCCTGCCTAATTTCTATAATCCCGGAAAATAGCCTGGTGTTCCAGTGAAAAAATCGCTTTTTTTAGACGTATCCTTTTGGACTCCAGCCATTATAATATATTCGGTAACCACTACCACGCCGCACCGCGTCTTGAGGGTAAAGCTCCTTAAAAATGTAGACTAAGTCTTGCTGAAATGAATGTATTATTAGAAAAAATATCTAGGCTTTCTTTCAGTCCGTTCATTAATCATTAGTTCATTGTATACCCTTGTAATATCCGTCTTTTGGTTTTGTTGCCAAAGATATCTATTATCTGTTTACTTATCTTGAAACAGCCAATATTCGTATAATAAACCTGTACAACTTTATCTTACTTGGCCCCAATTTGCGAATACGTCCACCCCATTACGCATTCTTACGTACAGCCTATCACAAACTGATTTATACACTTATTATTCAACACACTGCTGGATTTTCAACCTTACAGTATTAGAAAAAAGATTGTACGTTAAAATGTTTTGTGTAATATTAAGTTGGTAAGTTCTCATATCGTATGACATTGACCGTAGCCGAGGGATAGGATGAGTCATCGGTTGATGGAATAAGGGAAAGTTGCAGACATTCCGAAGGTTTCTTCGAGACGTCGATGTAAAGACCCCTACACACAAGTCGCGGTGCGGCGCGGTAACAGTTGCTGCCTTATTAATAGATGCGTATAAATATATAATGAATACTGAATGCGATACAGTTCAACGCGGTCTCAATGGCGATGTCGTGTGCAGTAAAATATATTATAGGTAATTTTTTTTCGTTTTCTTAAACAACAATTTCTTAACAGTTTGCTTTTTCCGTGTCATATCTCCAAAGTTTCTTAACTGATTTGAATGATTGTATTTACTTAGAAGGGCATTTCTCAAGGTCATGTATAAAAATTTGCAAGAGACATAAACTTTATAAGGGGAAATTAATAAAATTGAAAATTTTACTTTTCGTTAATTTTAATCAATTTGAAATATCTATAAATATAGCGTGCTTTTATTTCAATCTTGAATAAAAACATGCTAGTTTTTCTTCATAAATGATAAAGTTGAGTATGCACTCTAACCGCGCCGCGTCGCGTCTTTTGTGTGGAGGTCCTAAATGTTAATAGGTTACGTAGTTTTATTGTTATAACCCTGAGATGACAGTCTGGGATCGAGACTGCTTTTGTGCCTGTCCTTTATGAGCGGAATATGTTGGGGAATATCGGCAGACATCTTGGTATCTATTGGTTTTGTGCTAAGCTTTCAGTTACATATTGATCAGGAATAATTTCGGACAATTTCATTAACATTGGAAGTTCAGTCAAGGAAAGAATCACAGAAACTTAATATCATAAACATAAAACTCATTAATGTATGTAGAGAATATTACATTACATAACATACCATCACGCCTGTATTCCCCGAAGGGTTAAGCAGAGGCGTACTAATGTGCACCCACAGTTTGCCAGAATGTTTAGGTCCCATGTAATAGGGGGCGAGCCGTAGCCTTAGCACGAACAACTTGCGAAAAAGTATTCGTATCGTCACGATAGAGGCGCTGGTCCATATCTCATACAAATTGGTCTCCATGACGATACGAATACTTTTTCGCAAGTTGTTCGTGCTAAGGCTACTGAACAGTAGCCTTAACATCGTCATGGAGACCAATTTGTATGAGATTTGGACCAGCGCCTCTATCGTGACGATACGAATACTTTTTCGCAAGTTGTTCGTGCTAAGGCTACCTATGTATTGCCATTTACCGAGCACAAATTCCAAACTTTGCTGCTACTGAGAATTTCATAGAAAAACCCAATAACAGTTTGCTCAACCTGGCAATCGAATCCAGGACCTCTAGCTTAGCAATCGCGTTCTGGACAACTAGGCTAATGAGGCCAAATATAAAAATACCAATTATTATTTCAATATGCCTAATATTCGCGTTAGTGTCAGTAATCTGTAGGTAAACTTTATTTAATTCATTGAAGATTGTTTTTCTAATTGTTATATCTGCTAATTGTTCCTTGACAGGTAAAACTATGGATTTAGCATATAATATCCCGGCTATATTTACTGCTAAACTAAACTTTGCTAACAAGCGTACGACCAGTTCCTTTGAGAATACACTAAGGGGAAGCTACCTTTGTGGAGAGCCCACAATAATATACACTGACAAAACGACAGACACGGAGAATCTATGAGCTATTCTACATAAATATATTTGTTAAGGGTCCGGCGGAGCTTGAATTGCCCACAGAATCGTAATTCCGAAATAAATCGTAATAAAAAAAAATATAAAAATAAATCGTAATAAAATCGTAATCGAAATATCAGTGTACTGATGGACACTGATATTTCGTCGATCTGTTAGGATCCATGTAATATGTGAGCCTATTTCCATTAAACGGGCACAAACCAAACTCCAAGCTGCTACTAAACCCCAAACACTAAATTAATGGGGCTGTCATAAAGAAGGTATAACGTACCTTCTATTGTTATACAAAATTTGTAACAATAATTTTATCAAAACTGAGAACAAAATTATTAAAAAGTCCACCAACACAACACCATAACAAAATAATAAACTCATTCCCGAGCGAAGCGGAACAATAGAGCTCGGAGTAAATGAGATATCGATTATAACAAAATTTGCGTTTCACCGCACTCTATAATAGAGGTCTCCCGTGTTGGAACTATCGACAAAAACCCACAAATGATTTGCAATTATGCAGTCTCAATAGACTTATTACATCAATGTAGGGGCTGAGACGGCCGGCGCGGTGGGGAGGCTAGCAACAATTGAATTTTAACGACCTATAATACTCGTGACATACGGACTACAAAAGTGCAGTTCTATGTAATCTTTTAATTATAATAATATGCTAACTACTCGCCCCGGCTTCGCACGTTTGACATTTGCGGCTTTACTATAATATACATGTAATAAACATATAAACCATTAGGACAAAAATCTCTAAAATGATAATTGACGCCATATCAAAATCCATTGCGAGATTTAGAAGACGTTAGTGGAGAAACAGATAGATAAAAATTAGCTCTAAAGTGTTTAGATAAAATAAACTGCCTCATTAGTGGTTGTAAGTGTGACTGCTACGCTAGAGTTCCTGGGTTTGATTCCTAGGTCGGTCAAAGATTTTCTATAAAATTCTCAGCAGCAGATACGAGTTTGGATTTGTGCCCAGTCAATAGTAATAGATCCGCCTCCTATTACATGGGACTTAAACATATCAGCGAACTCGCACATTTTTGACTAACCCCTCGGATACAAATGTGATAATATTTTGTTATGTTTTATAAAAATACTTTGCTTTATTATCAAACAGTCTAACAAATGTTGTTTTAGAATTAATTTTTGTATACCTAGACAGCCGTGTGTCCCATCAAAGATTTGGTCACAGATGGTGGTCCAGATTTCTGCTCACAGGGCGATCCTATTTGTGACGAAAGATGCGGTCGCCAAACGAAAATAGGCTTAACATAAACGTTAATACATAATTTATACGGCTTTAGCCTCGTTACAAGAAATAAGTCGCCTTTGATGTGGACTTATTTGGGTTTTTATCGAATCAAAATAGATATGCTTGTATTTTTTTGTGGTACGCACTAGTATTGTATCGATAGTTAGGGTTGTAATTTAATAGGGGCGGAGTAGAGATTTTAAATTGATAAAAAATTATTCTGTGTTAAGTTTATTGGTGCAGGAAATTAATTCGTTAGTAAGAGACGTATGAATCGAAACGACTCAATATTTTAACAGATCTTCAATATGGCAAAATACATTTTTTCAAATTTTGCACATAATATAACCCGTATGTAAAAGATCTGAAACGTCGAGAATTAAATAATATCAATGCAATGCGATAAAATCCGTAAAAAGTAGTTTGTTTCTCTTCCTAATGCAGTGATTTTAATTTACAAAATAGTAAATAAATAAGGTTTTATTATGTCTTTTTAAAATATTTTGAAAGAAGAAAGAAAGAAAGAAAATATATTTATTCGTAAAAAAGTTTGAAACCTCTTACCGAGTCTGTCAACTAAAATTAAATAGACTAAACACTATTTTTTTATTCATCATATTATGTTTTTTTAAGTCTTGACAAACTTACGGTTGACCGGCAGTTCGTCTGATATACAGCGACACTACGATCTACGACGAAGCGCGCTTACCTAGGAAAAAGTAGTAGGTATGCTAGTATACTAGCGAATTTTGCGTCTATGTACTCCGAAAAGGGCTAAATAACCTAAAAAGTACTGAGTAATCCACTTGGTGGACTAGTTCTCACCAAATATGCATTATGCAGTTATGATCAAAACAAAGCAAATAATTCGCAATTCCCGTCACACGCGGAGCATGTTCCCGAATAATTTAACACAAAAAACTAGTCTCCAATTAGAGCGCAATTCAGTAAAAAAGGGGACAAATTAAGGGTCGTAATTATAATCAATTAGTTTAGGGAGCGCGCGCGCACGTGCGCCGCACGCGTCCTCTAACGAGGCGCTGCGATTCTGCGACTCTCGCGCCGATGATCATGTGTCAAAGTGTGACGTCAAAGTACACTAAATGTTACTGTTTGAGGATCAAGAGGATGAAAAGGGGTTGTTAGTGTTCCTTTAGTTGCTTTGTCTATGTATTTTTCGTAGAGGGAAAATAAGGGTGTTGATGATAAAAAGGCAAATAAGCAGGTAATCTTAACTTTAAAGTGACTTGAGAGTAATATTTTTTCAATTTCCGTAGCAAGGATGAATTTAAATTACATGAATTTAATATAAGTTATTTTCCTGGTCATAATCGTTTATCTTACCTAAGGGGGCCTAAATTACGCCCCGTAACATAATGATGTAGGTATTTCGTCGCAATATGCTGTCATTAGTCAATGTTTTGAAGCGTAAACAAAATGTTAGATTACACATGCTAAGCTTGCATATATCTACATACTTGCTGGCCAGCGCACGCGCACGTCATAATGTGCATGTCTTCATCCTACTAATATTATAAACATGAAAGTTTGTGGGGATGTATGTATGTTTGTTACTATTACACAGAGATAGATTATAGTCTGGCCTAATACATAAGCTACTTTTATCCAGGTCGGACCCAATTTTGAAGTCCACGCGGACAAAGTCGCGAGCAGAAGATTGTACAAAATATTTGAGGGCGATAGGCTTCTTCCTACTGATGTATAATGACACATAAGTCTAGTGTGAATCTGGCGTTAGTCATATAGAACAAATACGACACGATATAGGTAGACACGTGTCAAACACGCTCAGTGCGTCAGTCGTTCTCTAATGAATGAATAGTGAATGGATTCGAATGGCAGCGGTGACGTCATGTCGCGCAGGCCATTTCTTTGTCATCGTGATTATACCTATTTGGCTTTGGGCACTTTTAGAAACCATTTGATTCAATGTAAGCGCATTCCTGTTTACCATGGATTGGAAATGATAGATATTGTGTAATGGTTGTATTTGTGTCTGTTACCATTTTTGTCTAAATTTACTGAATGAAGACAAATGATTAGACAAATGTTTGTAGCAGTATTTGATTTTTTTCCGAACGAGATAATAAAATAAAGAAAATATAATAAAACTACTCAGCAAATTTACCTACATTAAATTCGGACTTGATATATTGTAGATGAGGTAGATGTAGGTCTGTATTGTTACGCCGAGTAACTATTAGTACGGAGATGGGTCACGAAGATTCTAGGATAAGTCGTAGAAGCACGTAGAACATTCGAAGAAAAGCCGGGTTCAAGGTGAATGACCGTAAACAATAGACGATCACTTTATCGTCTATTGTTTATAAGTAGGTACTTAGGTACTTACCTACTCGTATTTTGTGGACCTATCGAGAATGTCCGATTCTAGAATCTTCGTGACTCATATAAATACTGGTCGTGAGGGTCGGCCAGGGCAGTTTAGTTCTGAACACGGTGAAGTGAATATCGAAGTGAAGTTAAGTGATTACAAGTGCGACATTATAGTGCGATAAGTGATACTGTAGTGACTCTCTCAGTAATTTCTGTTGTGTGTTTGTCGAGTTAATTAAAATATTTGTTGTTTCGGTGAAATTGGTGTTACTTAAATTTATCCCGAACCCCAGCACGTAACAGTATTTACTTAAAATTTAATACAATATATCGTGATAGTTACTTAAAAATCATATAACTGTTGACTGTGGAACTATCATAATATCAAGACGTATTTATATTACGTTTTTAACTTTCGAATAAATTTCTCGAATCCACCAAATACACTCAACCCTACACATCTCGAATTTACAACCTCATAATTACAAATGTTCCTCATGACGAGTACTCGTCGAGTTAATTCTCTAAGCTCTTTGAACTATCGCAGGGAAATTCATATTTTCCCGGCCAATGGGCTCGAAAATTACTGGAATTATACGTGCGAAGTGCAAGAGGCCCGCTCGTATCAATGTGGGTTGATGGTGAAACCGAGATTGTTCTAATTGAGTTTCTGCACCGGGAATTTAAAAAATCGAAACATTAACCCACATTAGGTTAATGTTTGATACACGAGGTAGAGAAGATTACCAGATGTACGAGTATGTGCTATAAAGTATCACTAACATATAACGCCTATATTCCCCAAAAGGTAGAGCAGAGATGTGTTAATGTACACAAAAGCTTGTCGGCATCTTTAGGTCCCATGTACTCGTAATAGAGAGTGAGTCTATGACCATAATCCACAAATCCAAACTCCAATTGCTACTGAAAATTTCATAGAAAAATCCAATATTTAACACATTGCTCGACCTAGAAATCGAACCCAGGAACGTAGCAGTCGCGCTCAGGCCGTCCAGGCTAATGAAGCAATTTGAATTATGTACAGTGGTGATCAAAAGTCCATAGGCAATCTCACAACGCAATAGCTTGATGTTTAGTTTGACTTACGACCTCCTATTCATTGTCGTTAAAAAGTGACACGCACTGGCTGTATCGAGCTCACTCGTACTGTTCATAGCAATGTAATCCTTAGAGTGCTCTAGGACTTTTGAGCGTTTACTGTACATAAAAAAATATTACTATAGTACATTTTCGCTGCAAATAATATAAAAACTCATTAAAACGTTCAGTTTTCATTCGCGCAGTGAAAACTCCGCCGTTATTTGACTTCATCCCTAGGAAATACCGTTACAAAGTATTTAGTTTCTCGCTAGTAATCGAGCTTCAAGTTTTCCACTTTGGAAAGATACTTGTGCTTAAAGGGTATTTATTTCAAAGGTTAAGTATTTAAACTGGAAAGTATTTATTGCTTCTCGTAGTAGAGCTTCTTTAGAAAGAATTTACTCGGATAATAGCACTAATCGTATCTAAATATTACGAGCAATAGACGGGACAGTACTATCAAAACCGTAATTCACTACTATTAATCCAAACGAAACAATTCTCTTTATCTACTGTCATAAGACCAACAAGGCCGGTCTTATATGCCTAGACAAATTAATAAAAAAAACATTATAAAATATAGAAGGAAAAAGAGAGAGGGGGGAGGTATAGACAGAGCTACATGGCACAGATGTAGAAGTATCTGGAGGTCACGATGTATAAGGAGGTTCAAAAATTCGCTCTCAACATAGAGCTGTGCAAGATGCTGAACCTTTAAAAGTATTACATAGAAGAAGAAAGCATAGCAAAGCACTTAAATAGAAGAAGTCTTACACTTAAGCCTTTTTTGTAATACAGAAAATCTTCATTAAAGCAATCAAATCCAATGGGGACGAAAATGTAATGGGCGACGGTAATTGCTTACCATCAGGTGATCCGTCTGCTAGTTTGCCCTCCTATCCCATAAAAAAAATGTAAAAACGTGTTTAGGGTTTTAGTATTGCTAGACACTCCGGGGTGTTTTCAAATATTTATTGTCCGCCATGTTATATCATATCGGTCTCCTTATTTTATAAATCAAAAAAAGAATCCGTTTTCAAAAACAACAATAACATGACCTTACTTCACGTAAACTTATACGAATGTAAGAATTTTAAATTATAAGGTACCTAAACTGTTTCAGAATATTTCTGATTTATACGAAAAACTTCTAAAATATTTATGGTTCCTTTTAAGAAATACTTTCCTTCCCCATTTCCTTTTAGAAAATATTTCTCTTTATTTAGGCACAAACGGTTGAGGAAGGTTTCTTAAAAACTAGTTCAGGTAATGTTAAATTTTTCTCCGTAAACGATACGACTCGCTCACTTACTGGTAATATTTTTCTCAAATGCAGGTAAAAGAGTCAGTCATACTGGAGGAAACGTAATATTATAAGTGTGAAAGTAACTTTAACTATTACTTTTTCATATTGTAACCGTATACCTATGTAACCGTATACTTATAATAGTATAATAATAATAATAAATAGTATTTATTTCCTTCAAAAAAGTACAAACAAAAAGCATAGGTAACAATTCAATATTAAGATGTACAGTTGCATTATATAAATTAACACACTAACCTCAAACTGAGACGTGCTCGTATTTTGAGAGTCGGTGGTTCTCCAAATTAATGTCCTATAAAGATGATAATCCAAATTTTGTGGATGCTATCTAGCTTAAAGTATACATTGTGCGTACTAAGCATATGAATTAAAGGAGGTTCTATATTAGGCACTTTAATGATTAAGTTAATTAATTAATAAAAAAAAATATTTTTTTTATAGTTGCCATAAAAAAGGTCTTCAAAAAAGGCCCCAGGATTTCTTACCGGGTCTGGGTCTATATAATTTTTAAACAAAACGTACGGGATAACGTTAAAAAAACCTTCATAAAACATACTGACTGACGGACCATCGCACCTATTATACAACGCATTTTTTAAGTGGTTTGTCTAGAAGCATCGAATATCACGAATCCTATAGCCACGACGACTTGTGTTCCCTTGCTATATAGCAAGGGAATCTTTTGCCCTATATCAAGGGAACACATGTACGGGTTTTAGTCGATACATACCCTGCCAAGGTGTCAGACGATCCATAAAGATTTTCTGCAGCCCTAAAAAAATGGTCTATAAGCATGGAAGTCTGCATAGAAATTCTTTATATAACGTAGATGAGTTCTAAGAAAATTGGTTTCATCACTAGAACATAAAGTTTTCCGTAAAATGAAATGTAATAACTTAAACGGTGAAATCACAGGCTACAATAAATAGTCGGGTATACCTACCAATTGTTTCGAGTCGACTATACTTTACTAAATTGCTTCGCATTTACTATTTAATAGCGTAATGTTGGGGCTATCGAAGTCTCTTTTTTTATAGTACCTAGTGATTTGCTAAATCAAGATTTTAAATTAAATTCTTGTAGTCGAGAAATAATTGGTATTTAAAGTTATTTTAGTGAAGGAAAAATTCAATCGCGGGCAGGTTTCAAATACGCGTCTTTACACCAGACGCTTTGACCTCTAAGCCACCGCAAGTCCCACCCGCTAGATCGAAATTTGCCTTCACATTCGGAATTTACGTCATAAGGTGACGTTGTAAGACTTCACTAAAATAACATTATAATCTTAGCATGGAAAATGCAAAAAAAAATCACAATAGGTATTCAATTATTATTACAATGTACAGTTAACAAAAGAGTTTCGGATACAGGCAATGAACTACATCAGCGTCATGTAAGATTATGTTATAAAGGACCATCCGTAATTATGAATCCACTGTCCAACATTGATGAAACATAATGGCCTAAGTAAGTAAATATAATATAGTAACCTAAAGTACACGGAGTACACCCTAAGAGCTTTCATATGACGTGGTTTTTCATCACTGTTGCATAATTAGTATGAAAAGTGGGCCCACGGTTCATACAAGTATGAATACAATCATACAATATTCTTAGCTAAATTCTTTGGTATGTACTTATGCAGCTACGAGTAACAGCACCTGCTTTCAATCTTGGTCAAAATACAGCTGCCTGAATATCTCTTGTTGATGGTACATTGTACACTCACATAATAATTAAATATCTATCTAAATATGACTTTTGAATAGACAATAATTCTCTGCGTTTGAATCGGTTTCTTCCTATCCTGTAAAATAATTCAACTATACATCAGGACACCTCTGCCTGACCTTTCAGAGATACAGGCGTGATGTCATGACGTAGTTACACGTTTGCAACTGCCTCACGAACATAAATATGTGGGTAACGGTGAGCTTCCCGTGCATATAAATGAACTCTTTGAATCCTTTACGAGAAACTATTTCATTGTGAAACATGAAAGAATCAGCTCTAAACTGTACCTTAAATTTTATTGTAATTGCTCAGAATAGTTATCGATGTAAAAGCGTACTTTGCAAATCGTTTTATTACATAATATGGCATTTATACTCATTGCAATAAACCTATCTTAGGTTCGATTTACAAGTCGAGTATAATGTTTTTGGGGTTTACTATGAAATTTTCAAGTCTCTTAATTCAGATTAAGTAGTAGCTGCAACTGAGAATTTCATAGGAAAACCAAATAACATATTGCTTGACCTAAGAATCGAAACCAAGACCCTGAGTGGAGTCGCACTTAAGAGGACTACACTAAGACTTTTTCATAAAATCGCATCCATATTAACAATAGTTTTCAATAAAGAAAGCGTGTAAAAAGTGCGATACTGAGCGATGTGCAGTAGCCAGTAATCTCGATCGTAATTAGTGAGATACAGATTTACATTTCGATTACCGCGAGCATTAGCATGCGGCCGCAATAACTCAGTACCTTGCGCCCGCGCCGCCGCCGCCGCATTGAAACCTTAGGGCCTATGTACACAGGGCATTTAGAAAAGCAGCTTTCGTAACTGCATCTCTTATGCCTTTGCACACAATCACAAATTCAGTCCCACGTCTGTGTTAACATGAATGCATAGAAACCGAAATACATTTTCTACGTGGGAGAGCCATGCTTCGGCACGAATGGGCCGGCTCGACCGGAGTGATACCACGGCCTCACAGAAATCCAGCGTTTACGTTGTGTTTCGCCGAGTGAGTGAGGTTACCGGTGGCCCAATCCCCTTTTAAAAGGTCGGCAACGCACTCGTGACTCCTCTGGTGTTGCAGGTGTCCATGGGCGGCGGTTATCGCTTACCATTTGTTTTTCCTCTATGTATTGCTAAACCATTCATCCTATTGCGATGAAACTTGGTGAGTTGTTGTGTGCGTGCTTGTGAAGGTTTATGACGTTTTATATTGTAACGCAAGCCGGGGTCGGCCCCCCTATTTTTGAAAAGACCACTAGGTCTATAATCATCATCACCGAACCATTATACTGTTTCACTGCTGGGCACGGGTCCCCTTTCAGAGTGAGAAGGGTTAGGCTATAGTCTACTACGGTAGCCTACTGAGGGTTGGCAGACTTTACACACCTTTTAGAAAATCTCTTACGCATGCAGGTTTCCTCGCAATGTTTTCCTTCACCTTTTAAGCGAATGATATATAAATTAATAGCCAGTATATACACCGTCACATTTAAGTCGTTTTAATGCCGAAAGGACGGTATTATACTCATCACTAGGAATTACTTTTACTATGGAACCAACTCTGAAATCACGAAAAAAAACAGCTGTTTCATACACTCTGACGAGTTCAGAGTACACAAAATGTATGGGAACAGCTGTTTTTTTTGTGATTTCAGGGTTGGTTCCATAGTAAAAGTTATTCCTAGTGATGAGTATAATACCGTCGTTTCGGCATTAAAACGACTTAAATGTAACTGTGTCTAAAAAAATATAAGCTTTAAATACAATTATTTGTGTCGTGGAACGCACGTGTTTTTGTCGATACAAACGCAATCCTTTTGTGGAGTTATTTTTATCATGATATTGCTGCATTAGTAAAACACCGTGTATGTAGACCCTTAGATGGCTGATTAGCAAAAAGCGTTAGCATACGATAGTTCGTTTTGTGCAGCGGTTCTCAATGTAACCCCTAGGGATAATGACTTGCAGTGGGCACGGTACGAGGGGATTAAGATAGGTTGGATTAATGATCTGGGATAGGGTAAAATGTTTATCAATGGAAATTTTCTACAGTAAATTTGTGTAAAAATATATTAACTAATTGGAGACCTGACTTTAACTGTTTGCATCTGTAATTGATTTTATTTACTTTCTAGTCTTGTGGTCATGCGCAACTGCTACGCTAGAGGTCCTGGGTCCGATTCCCAGGTAGAGCAAAGTTGTTATTGGTTTTATCTATGAAATTCTAAGTGGCAGCTTGGAGTCTAGATTTGTGCCCGATTAATGGCAATAGGCTCGCCCTCTATTAGATGAGACTTAAAAACAAGCACAAGTCTTTAAATCTCACTGATGTAGGTACTATTTTTTAATCGACAGCTTTTGATTATTTATTTTGAAATAACTGCGTCAGGTTTAAATTGAGTTTTCGAAAAAGATGGTTCATATACTGGTTTCTAACACTTACGCGAATATTAGACATTTAAATAAAACTACTTTTTACGGATTTTATCGCTGTAAAGGATCCGAAACGTCGGGAATTAAATAATATCAATACAACGCCATAAAATCCGTAAAAAGTAGTTTTATTTCAGATGGTTCATAATTTGAAATATTGGTGAAAATAAATTAAAATCAATCAATGCGATTTAGGTATTTCCAAAAAAGTTGAGCATTTGTCATTACATAAAAAAGGTATGGTGTTCCTTTGGGAAATTCCTAATGCTGGGCACAGACCCGTTTCCTCATAGTCCAACGTAGTTTAAAATTTAAATTTAATTGTGATAAAAAACTTTGTTATCCACTGCCTCGTATCGTTCAGTTTGCTCGAACTGTTTGTCTGTTTGTTGCGTGTTTGTATCGATGCAGTCGGATTGCGATCGTAATGCGGGCTCGAATAGCGGATGAAACAGCCATTGTGTTGTCAATTATCATGGTAAACTAATCTAGCCGTTCCATTGTGTGTGAGTGAAGCTGATGTATCAGTAGAGTGAATATTACGAACTGGTTAATAGCGACTGAATGAATGATGATTGAATGATATTGGGGAATGTTTTGTAAGTGAAGTGAATGGAAAAGATAGGATTGTATTACATAAATGTACGACTAGAATATTTAATGCTGACTTGCATAAATTAACATACTATCACGCTAGTATTCCTTAAAAGCTTAGGCAGAAGTGTACTAAAGTTCACCCACAGTTTACCGGTACGTTTAGGTCTAGTCGAGAGCCTATCATCATCATCATCATATCAGGCAACGGAAGTCCACTGCTGAACCAAGGCCTCCCCCAAAGACCTCCACAGCGATCAGTCACATGCCGCCTGCATCCAACGACTCCCAGCGGCCCTTACCAGGTCGTCCGTCCATCTTGTTGGAGTTCGTCCTACACTGCGAGAGCCTATGACGATTACATTTCATTGTCTTGGGTAACTATACCCAAAAATATTGGGATTCAGAAGTTTTATGACCCTCAGAAGCCTTACGGCCACTAGGTTGTAACGCTTCTGGGTTCAATTCAGAATTAGATTTTTCCATTAAGGAATTCTTAGTAAATACCAACTTGATATTTAGATTTGTGCCTGTTATAATGGTGATATGACTTCCCCTTAGTTACTAGGACCTACAAGGTAACGGTGAATTTTTTATTTACAGGTACAGCACTAAGAAAATATTCAGGGAATACAGCTGCGATAAATGATATACATAATAATGATGATAATGAAATACCTTCACAACTTGAAGTATTTTTTAATATAACACCATGACACCTGTATTTCCATAAGGTATAGGCAGAGGTGTACTAATGTACGGTCATAGTTCGTCGGTATGTTTAGGTCCCATTAAAATCTCAAGCTCCGAGCCGCTACTGAGAATCTCAAAGAAAATCCTAATAACACTGCTCGACCTGGGAATAGAACCCAGGACCTTTAGCAGTCGCATTCTGGATTACTAGACTAATAAGGCAGTTTGTCTTCTTGTTTTTCTATAGTATTATCCATGTAAATAACTACATATATTATATCGCACAGTTTTATTCTATTACCCTATATTTTCTACGTATTTTATCTCCCGACTCAAACCTGATCAAAACCGGGTCCGTGAAAAATCTTATTTTACAAATTGTCTTCCCTAATACCAAATACCGTCCAACAAGATCAGACATCGTTTACCTCCGATACACTCTACTTAACTTGCACAATTCCTTTTTTCCCTAATAAGACTTCCCCTTAAGGCTGATGCGCTCACTTACCCGCGAAATTCAGATTTTATTTGGTTTTTCGCAAATTGTAAGTCTATAACATATTGAAGGTACAGAAAATCTATATATATAAAACAAAGTCGGGTTTGTTACAACACTTATAACTGGAGAACTGCTGCACGAATTTTCATGATTTTTGATTTTTTGGATTTGTCTCCACCCCGAATAGCAGAATAACTACTAAAACATCGAAAAAATTCACGAAAAAGAAAATTATGAAGAAAATAATTTTCTCATACATTCTGGATCGGGAACGGTTGACAGATTTGACAGAAATAAAACACGGACACAAATGAAGATGGCGTTGTATGCTGCTTCGGTAAAGCCTGTAGATGGCATTGTGTGCATTGTGCGAACTCCTCATAAGCTGCTGGTGTGATTTTAATTTTTTTTTGTGTGTGGGTTTAAATTGGTCCCTGGATGGTTTAGATTCGAAATTTGAGCCGGTGGCACTGCAATCGGGTTCTACTATTTTTTTATATACAGGGCAAGACATGGGAAAAGAAGGGAAGTGAGGTGACGGCTGATAGCGATGAAAGGAAGAAAAAGACACACATACCAGAAATAAATTGGGAATAGGTAGATGATGAAACAGACAACAGCAATAAAGATTACAAATAAAAATATTTTACTCAATTTTTAATTATATGTATATTTCCTATTGCGAAATAATTTCTCGGGACAAGCAAACGACTTCGCCTTAAAGAATTACTCCGTTTTATTACCTTAAACGCGCTGTAAACGACTTCGGATCTAGGGCCGGACATCAAAGCTGGAGATAATCCAATAAGGTGCATTACTTGGCCTTACAACCGGGATAATTTGAACAGGGATGCTCCTTAATCAACGCTGATAGAAGAAAGGATCTTTTTATTTTCGTCAGGTAGTGATGGAGGGATGAATAACGAACGTCTTGTCAGTGGACCGAGTTTTAAGTAGATGCTGATTAAAAGAATTAATGAATTTGTGTACTATCCAAGCGTTTGGAGACTTTTATGTATTTTATTTAGTATTATTTTAATTATCAGGTGTCAGTCTAGTGTTCGTAAGGGTTCTGGGTTCGATTCCCAGTTCGAGCAAATGTTTATTATCTCCCGCGACACCCTTAAATGCAAATTATACAATTATAACTATACCTAATTAAATTATACCCATTCCGTACGGAAATCGAACCAGCAACCATCTCTATACCAACCGTGCCTTCAAAGAAAAAAATAGCACTACATACATACATACACATCGTTATCTAAATGTAATGTATTATCATACCATCACACCTGTATTCCCCGAAAGGTTAGGTAGAAGCGTACGGTAATACGAGGCGAGCCATAAACTTTGCGCAAATCCCAAACTCCAAGCTGCTACTGAGAATTTCATAGAAAATCCCAATAACACTTTGCACAACGTGGGAATCGAACCCAGGACCTCTAGAGTAGCCGTCCCGCTCAGGACCACTAGGCTAATGAGGCAGGTAAATGTATTATAAGATACAAAACATCGTCATCTCTTCTCAAATCTCATTTATATATTAAAATTATGGATAGTCCATGAATTCCAGGAAAATAATACTTACCTAGGTATTTACTTTAAGGGTCCGGCGGAGCTTGAATTGCCTACTAAAATGTAATACCGAAATAAATCGCAATCCAGTCAATATTCTATCAAATTATGTTATTATTCAAATTTGAATACCGTTAATCTAGGTTCCTACGGTCTACTTTCGTCTGCTATTACTTCACTGGAAATAAAAGATCGGAAAATCGTTCCAAACTCGGTAAAGTTATCAAAAAATATTATTCGCTTACATTTACCTCCAGTGAAGTATTTTGGACAAAATGATAGAGTAGGAACCTAGATTAACGGTATCGGAATCCGAATAATAACAGAATTTGATTAAATTGTGTTGGAATTACGATTTATATAGGTATTACGTTTGTAAGAGAAATTCGGTCCGCCGGACTCTTAAATCATAGATCAACTGCCATGCCACTATATTTCATGTATTTAACTAATTCGAGTCTACATCTCCTACCCAAAAAGCCACACTTAAAATATTGTTAGTACAACATTGTGTATGATGTTTGTTTTTTTTTACTTAAGTGTAACGTATGAATCTAGTACGTAATAAATTATCAAAATACCTACTTAGTTGCCGTTCTTGTAAACGGGAGTCAAGAGTTGAAGCTGGCAACCAGCGCTTGGGAACCCCCTAGGAGGGCTTAAGCATAAGCTGATGCTTTAACCTTTTGCTTTCGGTATTATAGTAATTTTGTAAGTAGGTACAGTGGCGACCAAAAGTCCATAGGCAATCTCACAACGCAATGCTTGACGTTTAGTTTGACTTACGACCTTCTATTCATTGTCGTTAACAAGTGATACGCACTGGTTGTATCAAAGTCACTCGTACTGTTCATAGCAATGTAATCCTTAGCGTGCTTATGGACTTTTGAGCGTTTACTGTACCTAATTGCTACAATCATGGCTGTAATATTGAAAACAATAAACTACTATTCTATTCTAAAAAAAATATCATTTTCTATAATAAATAATATTTTTTATCTCAAATTTCGGATGTCATACTTTGTCAGCTGTCGACAGTGTCGGCAATGCCCGCTTGGCGCCATGACTGCCACGACAGTTCAGTGACCTGGTATTTCCTCAGTTTGCCATCGTTTTTCTCCTCCCGTCGTATCTCAGTAGACGCCCATTGAATTATGTTGTCACTAAGATTAATGGGATTATGTCGATGTAGTCTCCACTGCTTTTTTCCCTTTTAATTCTGCGTTTTTTCGGACGTGTTTCAGTTGTTTTGGGGAGATGGTATAAATAAATATATTCATAATCCATAATTACGCCTAAACCGCTGAATAGATTTCGATAAAAATTTAGAAAGAGATAGATTGCATCCTGAGGATATATATTATATTAACTTATATATATTTAGTTCCTGGGCTTTCTTACTTATTCAAGCAGAGAAAGGTTATTTTTTTAAGTAATTTGTAAATTATATACTCAAATAATACTTATTCATCATCAATCCATTATAATTATATTAGCCCACTGGGGAGCACGGGTTTCTCACTCAGAATGAGAGGGATTAATAGGCTAATATTGTCCACTGTAGCCTCATCATCATCGTCATCAGCCTGTAGCAGTCCACAGCTGGATGTAGGCGTCCCCCAATGTGCGCACTTTCACTCTGCACTGTAGCCTAATTGCTCTCAAATAATGCTGATTACTCCATGTTTAGGTAGTATTTTAATAAACTATACAACCGTTGTGGAGAATGGTTTTTCTTGTACTAACACAATAAAATGCTGAAAAGGCAAAAAATTACCGCTCACTTATTTATCGTAAAATCTGCATTATTTCAAAAACGACGTTTTGACGAGAACGTATCAGTTTTGAGAGAAAATTTAAGAGGATTGTTAACATTGTAGACATTTATCAAAGCGTTTTGGTTAACCGCAAACCTTTTCAAAGGAGATTTTAAATTATAGTTGAACTAGAGCCCTAACGACCTCTTTTCAAATTATATTTATGAGTATCTCTATATGTTTCTACGTGCGTAGTAGCAACAGGTGACAGTTGAGAGTGACAAAAACAATTTTCCAGAAACGTGACCGCGGGCCGAGCGGCGGTTGAACCAACCGCTTACCGCGATGACGTAGTTAAACAGTTGATGAAGGGGTGACAGGAAAAACGTAATTTCTTGTAGGTTCTTTAGAGGAATTTAGCTCCTATTACATATAGCTCTTTAGGTTTATTTTAGAAAATATATATTCAGTGATTTTTTTTTTTGGTAGTTTTGTACTTTTATTTAATTGGGCGTTCAAAATTAAAATAATGACAGAAAATGTTTTTTTTTCTTTCTTTTTCTTATTTTTCATTGAATCCAACCATATTCTAGAAAATAATTCCGCCAATACCGGCCCGGAGTTTGGATTTTGTCGATTACTGCCAACATGCTGGCCCCCTATGGAATCTTAAACATACCGAGTTACTATGGGGGTAATTTTTTTTTAAATTAAGGTCATTGATCTGTCATTGGCCTACTTTATTTTCAAAAGAACGCAACAAACGTAAACCTCGATTTTCACAGAATCTCACACGTTATGTGAGATTCTGTAAAATGCACCTAAATGTCTTCCTAAATGGATTTACTGTGAGCTGCTACAGTAATTCCCACTTCATCTAAACTGGGCTATTCATACAACTATTCCTATTCTTCAAGGACCAGTCAGCATGTTGTCAGACCCTATATCAATCTGCTGACCAGTTAATCGTTTTATACGAAATTTTTGTACGAAATAATTACTGTGCAGGACTTTAAAAATTGGATGGCCTTACACATGAAAAGACTGCAGTTTATTCTATGACAAATAAATCGCACCAAGATAAAAGGAGCTATGCTATTTAGCTCACCGTGATGGCCGCTTTTTCAGCTTTATCTCCCTAAATAATAATATTGAAAAACAACCACCCAGAGGTAGAAACAAAGCAGTCTCGTCTCTTTGTTGTACAACTTTTTGGTCGCAGTTTTGCCTGAGTTTCTATGCGTTTTTTGTTCTGCAGCCACGAAAATGTTTTACGGCCGAAGTTGCGCTTTGCAGGGTATTTGAATATGCAGAGCTGTGACAAAAACTGGACGATGAAGATTATTCTTTATAGCTGTTGCTTTGTTTTTGGTTTTAAGGGAGAATTCTGTTAGATTGTGTTGTTTGTCTGTTGTGACTGTTTGTCGCTTGAGTTGCGTATGGCCTGTTCTGCTCGTTTTTTAATCATGTTGGTTTGTATTTGCATTATTCAATACTGACATTGTTGAGCACCTTTCATATCACATAAATAGAACATAAATAAATATGATTGTCTACGACACATTCACTACATCGTTCTTTTACTCATTTAACTTTCATTCACATTAGTTCGTTCGTCCGTTCAAATTCTTCTTGCAAAATCACTAATGTTTTTGGTCAAAGGATTATATTAAAATTGTAAAAGCTTCAGTAAACGCATTCAAACTTCAAGAAATCTTTGTTTAATTTATCGTAAACATAATGTTTTATTTCTTTATATAGATATTTTAAAGACACTTTTACAAGTCAATATTTTATGGCGCTGGCATTTTCTAATCGACCTCTAAGAATAAACACCGAAAGAAACCTAAAGAAGTAGGCAGTAGGTATTACCTGTCAGATAAGTGAATTTTACAATGTAGGACAATAACTGAACAGGCCTTTTGAAGAACGACTCATGGCAGTTTTGGCGTTCCTTCAGTTAATTTAAGCAAGTTACATAGCTTTAATCTATTTATTATACACACAATATTTCAAAAACCCATAACCATCATAAAAACCGCCAGGGTAGAAGTGTTCTCGAGTGGAGATCGCGACTCGGCAAACGTAGTGTAGGACGTCTTCGGCAAGATGGAGTGATGATATGCGAAAGGTTGCTGGCGGAAGCTGGATGCGACAAGCCGAGGACAGGGTGAAATGGAGCATACTCTGAGTTTGTTTCGGTGTTTCTTCTCAGAGGTCGTCAGCTAGGAAATGCCGACACTATCTAGTACTTAAAAAAAAGACATGTAAAAGCATCCTTGAGAGATCTATTTACAGAAATAAATATCATTTCATCATTTCATTTCACATTGGGGGAGGCCTACGTCCAGGAGTGGCAGGCTGATGGTGATAAAGATAACCGCTCAAGCTTTTGATTCGAAATCCAGACCTATGATTTGGACATGTACCTACATAATATCTGATGCGATATTTTGCACGGTTCGTATTATTTAACTGGAATACATTTTGGACACGTATCGGCCGTTTACAATACAAAATGGCGGCGATGCGCTGCCTCCTCTGAATAATTTTAAACTAGGAAATACCTTACTAAAGTTGTTTTAAGTTTTAAAGAGACTTGAATGAGAATTCGACCTATATTGATAGAAAAAAAAGGGCAATCCAATATTAAAAGAAAAATAAACTTATTTATTTGTATCGTGTGTTACAAATAAATACGTTTGTAACACAATTCTTACACACAACAAACACCCAAGAACAATAACTGTGTAACCTGTAGCCCATAAAAATATTTGTGCCATGCATGGATGAAACCTGCGAGCAGTGGTCCAGAAGCCAATTGCTTGCACCAAATGTGCCTTCAAATAAAACCTCTATTAATGTTTCTATTCTCATTCCATTGCACATTATTTAAGACTAAATATTCACTTAATTATAACCTCTTTGAGGATGCATAATTGAAAATAAAGGTAGCTAACTATTAATTTAAATACCTCATCTATCCAGCCCTTAATCATTCTGTTCTCTAACTCAAAAGTACAGTCGGAAACAAAGGGGCAACAAAAAATAAGCTTAATACGGACAAATGGCGGACATTCGCCGACAAAAACCGTAGGCTACTCTTTAATTGATTTAATTTGTCCGGAGTCAAAACTCCGCGGCGGGGAGGAGTTACCTCGTCGCGTGGAACTAATGGTGACTTTACATTGGACAGTTGATATTTGTGTAGTTATTCGAAATACAATTTTGAGTACATTCAAAAGGAAATTTAGCTACTTACCGTCGGCTCTATTCATATTTTATGCCAAATTATTCCTATAAATATAGTATTTTCACTTATTGTTAAACATTTTTAAAGATATAATTTTTAGTGGGAGACTACTAAGCGACTAAACTTATTAGTGGGCCACGGCGCAGGATCGAATCCTGCCTGAAGTCGAATTTTTCTCCCCTTAGAATTTATATTTTAATACATATTTCTTTCAAGCGCGCAAAACGGAAGATAGGCCTCACACGGTCGAAACCGGTGTGACAAATGAAACTCACTGGTGTGACAAATGAAACTCACTTTTATTACAATAATGTAATATTAGGTGTCCAGTGTGTAGTCTCCTCAAATCTGTTCCCAGGGCTGCGCTGTTCCATTTGTTTTCATTAAAGCTCACGGTGTCGCCTGCGAGCCGACGCGCGACGTTTATTGACACGCGGCGCAAGCAGCCGATGTACGGAACTCTGATTTGGATTGTTTTAAATATATTTTGTTTCATTTCAATACAATGTAAAAATAAAGCTTTGAGGACGTATTATGCTATCAAAAAACATAGTAATAATAAGTATGATGATCATCAAAATAATCAAGAAAAATGAAATGAATTTTGACAAAACTTATCATTTATATTATTAAATTTATCTTTTTTTAGGTTCGATACCTACCTTTTCTTTTATTTATTATTATTAAAAGCCCGTAGTGTCCCACTGCAGGGCAAAAGCCTCCCCACTCTCCTTCCACTTCTCTCTGTCTATTACTCTTAAGGACCAGTCTTTTTGAAAAGAGTCCAGCTCATCCCGCCATCTCCGTCTGGGTCTGCCGCGTTGGCGTCTGCTACCTTTTCTTTTAGGTATCTTTTATTTTAATTGCTTTTCAAACCTGCAGTTGGCCTTCGTGGTGATCCTATAACTTAACCCCCTCACTTCCGTACCGATTAGAAACCGAACCTACCTTCCCTAGCCTTATATAGTCATGGAATATGTGATTTTCGCCACGACCATGACACGACCGCCACGTCCTCTGACGGTGAACAACCCATTAGGAAAAGCTGCACAATAAGAAACGCATACCTGTATAATTTATTGTCTAGCGCTTAAATTAGGGCAACAAACTTACCATATGTGTATGGTAAGTTCACACCTGTATTCCCCAAAAGGTTAGGCAGAGGCGTAACTACTAATATGCACCCATAGTTCGCCAATATGTTTAGGTCTCATACAATAGGGGGCGAGCGTATTGCCATTAACTGGGCACAAATTCCAAACTCTGAGCTGCTTCTGCGAATTTCATAGAAAATCCCAATAACACTGCTCGATCTGGGAATCGAACCCAGGAAGAGCGTAGCGGTCGCGGACCACTAGGCTAACGAGGCAGGCACTTACCATTCAACAAATATATAATCAAAAAATGAACAATACCCAGGTACCTACTTGTCAATTGTAAATTGAATCTCGTTGAACGTGCGACGCCACCTGGCGGCGCGTCACACTTTTATTGCGCGCCCTGGGGAACGCTTTGTGATGCAAAAGATTGATACCTATCTCTTGCACTTCAGAATTTGTGATCGCCTCGTAAATATACTGATATGTAGCTGGATGTAGGTATGTCTGTTGAAATACTAATTTTATTTTAATAAATATTTTATTTTTTATTTTTAGAGCATTGACTATAATTAACAACAATATTGTTTGTCACATAACTATATTGAATTAACAGATAATATTTGCTTAATTACTAAAAACGATCATTAATTCTTAGCTCAAATACATACCTTTCATTGGTATGTTTTACACTACTCAAGATTGATATTTTTTTATATTTACGCTACCTCATTCCAATTCACACGGAAAGCATCCAGTTCGTCCCGCCATCACCTTCGTGGTCTGCCGCAAATAAAAAAATACACATTGAAAATTTTATCCGCGAGTAACACCGGGTAAATTCTAGTAGTACATTAAAGATACGGAGGAATACGTAATGGTGGCTGCACCGTTATGTGACGTTGCATTCTAGACGGAACCCGCCGAGGATTTTGTATCACTATAGATCCGTGAATACTTTATGCTCTACTGATCTTCGGATATTGAAGAATGTAAATATTGCTTTTACTATTGTGTTGAAGCCATTGGCTTATTGTTAATGTTAACTGCATCGGATAAATCATAAGAAGCGGTGCATGGAGAAAATTCTGGAATGATTGTAAAAGTATCATAATTTACTTATATATTATAGAAAAAAATATATTATTGAAATATTTTTGAAAACTGAAGTTTTATCGTATTATTATTTGGCATGATCACTATGCTTATTAAGATAATATGCTTAAATCGAGTTAAATTAAGTGATTACATTTAAAAATCGATTATAAAAAGTGCTAATTTTTTCTGAGCTGGTTAACGTAAATAAATGATGCTTTGTCATTTCGAATGTGTCACTGTTCAAGTCTACCAACATACAAAATATAATTAATTAATAATTATAATGTATTATAATTTATTTTAATTTTATTATAATTTTTAATAAGAAAAAACAATTATTCGTGCATGGTCCGCATACCGAACCTTTGTATCGGAAAACAGCATTCCCTAAAAATACCAGGGTAAGCAACACTGAACTTACCACGTAAGGTTGAAGGCAAACAAACAGTGCTACATTTTTCATCGCTATTACATCATTTCAAGCCGCAGCGGGCTGCAGCTCACACAAAATGCCGCGTAAAAAACGCCGAGCAGACTGGAGGCACAAAGCATAGAATTTATCGTCCACCTCACGTGCCCGAAACACGCGCACACAGATGTAACAATAACTAGATGTGTCCTGTTCTTTTATTGCATAAGGTAATTAGGTACCTAGTACAGATTAGGTGATACAGACGAATGATTTACTGAATAGTTAGATCACGGTGCATAGTTCTACAGTCGTTTAATTTGTTATCAAGGATAAGGTGACAGTAACATACGACTTTTAGGTCAGTTCAATGAAATTAATATCGATTAATGTCCCAATAACAAATCAGTCAGTAGATTTCCTTACTAGAGATAGGATTTTGACATAAGGTATGGACCTTACTATTACTTCGCGTCAAAATCCTACCTCTAGTAAGCAAATCTATCCATGAACTTGTTATTGGGACTGGGATTGCCTACGGCTAGGCAAGTCAACTCGCAAGAGACACTATATATGTAACTATCAATGCTATTTGATAACCTGCGATGATAAAGCCGGAGCGAATTACGATCGCAAAATTATCGACATAGGTGTAATTATATTATCATGAACCCAGTCAGCGTAGTTACTGGAAGTACTTCGAAGATTAAAGAAATATGGGTAATACCTCTTATCACCCCGTTCACGCAAAAAAGTCTCTTCTAGATAACGTATGTCCGCATGCGTCGCGTTCCGTCGTCCACGTAAACAATGCTCGCTACAGGACAACTTTCCCTTTGCGGTTTATATGGAATGCTTTTTCAGATGTACACAGTATGTGGTCGGAAGGCTTAACTTAAGCTCGCCTGTTTAAATATTTCTCAGATTTTAGTATTGTGAGGCCGATTAAGTGGACTATTTGGATTAAATTAATGTACCTACTATTGTTTGTAAATTTGCATATCAGGTATATTCTATATTCTTATGATTATGGTTACAAATACAACTTATGTGATCTCCTTTAGTGTATGCTACACTATAAAATAGCCAAATTTGACAATTATTATCCAACTACTGAGCATTAAAGTTCATAGCACTGGCCTAGCGTAACATTACAGGTCATCAAGAACTGTAATAACTTCACTAGGAGTTTAGCGATAGATAGATGATTATTTTTTACTAGTTTCGGCATATATAGACATACCATTACGTCTGCATACAAAAAGCTAGGCAGATGTGTAAAATTGTACATACACTCAAAATTCGCCGGTGTTTTTAGATCTCATGTAATAGGGGGCGAGGTTATTGCCGTTAACCGGTCATAAATCCAGACTCTGAGGTACTACTGAGAATTTCATATCAATTCCCAATAACACTTTGCTCGACCTGGAAATCGAATCTAAGATCTCTAGCGTAGCAGTCGCGCTTGAGTCCACTAGACCAATAAGGCAGTCCAGGCATAGTTTCGTCATAGTATTGGTAAATCTGTGTTTAACTGGTTTTATAACTAAAATAATAAAATAGAATATTAAATTACTTAAATGACAAATTACGGATAATAATATATAGGTACAAGGAAAAAAAAACAATATAATGTAAGTAGTATTTGAAAGAACTTCTAACGAAGCAATTACGCTTTATTCGAGTGAAAAATGTTTCTGTATTTCTTTATACACAGTTAATGAAGGTAATTTTCATTATTACTACGTATTACTGCGTATTTTATTTGTTTTTGACGCAGTTTTTTCAATATTATTCGTTTTATCTGGGAGGTACCTTCTAGAAAATCATTATTAACTTTTAACCACTGCCCTCTGCCTACTGCCTCGTGCAACCTCCAAGGGATTGAAATGGCCAGTTATTATCAATCATAATATTATTCACGGATAGTCGGATACACGGCTACATATAATGATGCTACACTTACATCTTTTTAAAATAATGAAGTCGGCAAACGACCTGACGAGACGCCTGGTTGTAAGTAGTCATCGCCCATGGACATCTGCTAGACCAGGGGAGTTGCTGATGCGTTGCCGAGCCTTAAGAGCCCCTACGAACTGCAGACTGCCAGAGTCGCAGCAACCGAAGGGAACTGGCTTTTACCTGCAAAAGTCGAAACACACACCAAGGTGCATTACGACAGACTCCAACGTAAGGGTGGTCGCCAACCAGTCAGACCCCAAGAGGACCTGTCATCGAGCAAGTCAGATATTTTCACGCCTCTTACGGGATGCCTTTCTGAAAGGCAGTGAGAAATAGCAATAATTAATAGCATTATTATTTATTTACCTATTTCTCACCACAATATAAAATACAGATTTAATGGTATTCTAACCCGTCCCCACGCAGATAAAAGCTGCATTTCCAGTATAAGATGATCTCGAGCTTTTAATTCACCGTTAATGGAAAAACACACAATATTGTAAAATTTACGAAATAGACACCCACACAGCTTACCTACCTTACACTACCTAGCTTTAGCCTAACATACCTTTTGGAATATTTTCACAGGACCACCATTACTATAAAAGAAGTGCAATTTACAAATAGAAAAAAACATTAATTGCATTACATTTTAAAAGAATTATTTCTTAAACTTTAAACAAATCAACATCTAATCTGAAGGTGCTAAACTTCAAACCGATTAACATCTCGCTCTTTAAAATATCAACGCGATTCTAAAAGGAAAGTTAGCGGCAGGTGCAGGAATTAAACGCATCTTCACGCTTCTGCCGGAGAGGACAGACGCAGCTCTTGTAATCCCTTAAAGTGCTCAAAGTGAGAAAATAAGGGTTAAGTTTTAAAAGCACCCCGTCTGGAACGGTTAATGGTTCAAGTGATAAGCGACTTTGGTGTGATTTCTTAGATCCGTCATTTGTTTATTTAAAATAAACAATGTGTTGCTTGTCCAGCCTCGCTGTTTTTCATAGGTATATCTATATATGAAAAATAGCTATATGCAGTATTTAAAGAAAATATTATGACATCCAAAAAATTCATAATTATAATGTACTACTCACAACCACCGTATGTATATGACTTCTTATTGTGTCAATGGTTAATCAATATTCGAGTAATAAATAAGCAATAAAGGTATCCAAAAACATAGTACAATCAGTAGCAATCTGTATTTTTTTTTCTACCTTCTCCAGAGGACAAAACACATAAGTGTATGTACATATGTAGAAAACATAATAAGTAATCTTTTCTGGTAATCGCTATGATAAATTTAAAGATTTCAAGATGGCTGCATAGCTTCCAATGACGTCACCTTTTTACCAAAAACATATTGGACTACATGTTCCATCATCCTCTTGAAACTTGTCCCACACAATGAGAACGTACATACGACAATCGGATCGAGCTTTAAATAAATAATGAGGGAACCCTGGCACCCGGTGCGTCACAGGACTTGACGGTTTCTTTTAATAATACACGCTAATAAACGGTCAGACACTACGTTTATACTTTTATTGTTTTTGATGACTGGGGAAATAGTTTGTTCTAGAAAGTTAGTGTATTTAGTTCTAGTTTATCTTTTAAGTCGGTTATTGGATTGAAAAGTTTGATTGTGATCGTAAAATATTTAATAGACACCATTTTTTTTTCGTTAATTATGTATAAGAACTCCTTACATTAGGTATATTTTTGTAGGTGGCTATGATCAAGGGTGCTAATGCATGCCTTGTCATAATTTTGTCATCACGTTATCTCATCTTCAGCCAAAAGACAAAATTAATTCGTGGCGTACATGATAGCCTATCATGAACATTTAATGACTCTTAGTTTTTTTTAAATGAAAATGTTGAAGCTACGTGGACCTACTCCACTGGAAATATACTTATTTGAAAATAAAACAAATTCATCATCCTTCTAACCTTAGCTAGGGTTACCTCCTAGTGTTACCAGATACGGCTATCAGTGACTTACAAGCGACTGTTATCATACCTCCACATCAAAAACTGATACTTTTTGGAACATATAACATAACATACCATCACGCCTGTATTTCCCGAAGGGTTAGACAGAGGCGTACTTAATGTACACCCACAGTTCGACGGTATGTTTATGTCCCATGCTATAGGGGGCGAGCCTATAGCCATTAACCGGACACAAATCCAGACTCCGAGCTGCTACTGAGAATTTCATAGAAAAACCCAATAAAACTTTGCTCGACCTGGGGATCGAACCTAGGACCTCTAATGTAGCAGTCTCGCTTGGGACCACTAGGCTAATGAGACAATCACTTGTTAAAATATGACTTTTTAAAATATGATGTTTTTTTATACCACTAAGGTGGCAAACAAGCATATGGTCCGCCTGATGGTAATCGGTTACCGTAGCCTATAGACGCTTTCAACACCAGGGGAATCACTCGCGCGTTGCTGACCTCAAAATGTTCAAATCGTAAAACTGTTTAACTCAGAATTTATTATTATATATATGTAATGTGATGTTATGTAATATGATCTAATGTAATCTATTATTGTCTACATTAAATATTCCACGATCTCTTGAATTTTGTAAACGTAAACGATACTCAAATTGAATTCCAAGATTTATATTCAGTTTAAATTTATATGTCAACCAGACATGATTGCAGGGTTGCCACGAGCTATCAAAATGAAATACGTGTCCCTGTCTATCTATAAAAGGACACTATAATTTATTATACTGTTTGTAAATATGCGGCAATTTACAGGGTATGTCGGGAGTCCTATTCTAAATTGGAACCCCTCTAAGCTTTACTGCAGCCGTAAAAATCTAGTAATATGACAGTCTATATTTTAAAAATTATATGTGCAGTCATAATTATTAACAAAAAAAGATGCTCAGAATGCCAATAAATTCAGCAAATCACATACGAGTCCCGGCTCCCGAGTACAATAGATTTTGGTTAAGGATAATATAGTATAACTGACAGTTTAGGGTCACTAATTAAAATCCTACTTCACTTTAAAAAAAAATTCAAAACGAAACTGCAACATCTAAAATGAAAAAGTCAAAAGTCAAAAAGTCAAAATTATTTATTTCAATTAGACCATTAAAAAGGTACTTTTGAAAAGTCAAACTAATTGCACGGTTCCAAAAAGTGGGTCTTATGGAGAAGAGCCGGCAAGAAACTCCATAGATACTCTTTTAAACATGATTACAATATTAATCTTTACAACTTTGTTTTAAATAGTTTGACAATTATGCAGTTTGATGTGTATGATGATTTATTCAGTATAAGTAGGCGTTATATTTAGTAATTATATAGAAAGAAAGGGATTGCCACAGCAAGTAAGAGCTGACCAGTCCCGACAGACAGCACCCGTTCACGAGCATGACGTGTGTATCGGCGCGGTTCGACTCAACCATATTGTAGGGAATAAAACGACCCGACACACAACGCCACCATCAGCAGGACATTTAAGTGAGCATGACAAGCTCAGACCGTGGGCACAATATTCTTATAGATAAATATACTAACACAATTGTTACATCAATATCTGCACGATCCCCACACTTTACAGTAGGTATACTAATTAGGAAATTATACCATACTAGTTCAATCAATATGTACATCAAATTGTTATCATAATGTATACTCGTATATTGTATGGTATATTCAATTAAATAATTATGCTGACAAATGGTAATAGAAAATAAATATTAATATAATGTCATCAAATATAATATTGCCAATTGGGTATGTCAAATTGTATAGTCTACATTAAAATTATCCATGACATCATCCTGTGGAGCTGGACCAGCAATTTGCCAAACATTTTTATCTAAAAGATAATCTTCCAATTTATAGTAAGCTTGCCTGCACAGAGTAAACTTAATAATTTTTTTGAATTTGTTTTCTGGGAATTTTAAAATGAATTCCGGAATTTTATTATAAAATCTTACACAGTATCCCATAAAAGAAGTATGGACTTTAGCGAGACGAAACTGCGGCTGCATTAGTTTTGATTTATGTCTCGTATTATAACTATGCAGTTCACATTTTTTGAATAAAGGTGTAGATTTTTTCTTACGTACATAATATTCTCATAGATGTACTGAGAAGGTACTGTCAATATATTTATTTCTTTGAAGAGTTCTCTGAGTGAATCGCGACTACGTAGGTTGTAAATGGCCCTAACAGCTCTTTTCTGCAGTATAAAAATAGATTCCATATCTGCAGCGCGGCCCCATAGCAATATTCCGTAAGACATAATGCTATGAAAGTAGCTAAAGTAAACTAGTCTTGCGGTGGCTTCATCTGTAAGTAGTCTGATTTTTCGAACCGCATAAGCAGCCGAACTCAGGCGTCCTGCTAAAGTCCTAATGTGCGGCCCCCATTGTAGCTTTGAATCTATCTTTATTCCTAGGAAAACCGTGTGGTCGACAAATTCCAGCTTATCATTATTTAGTACGATGTCACAATCTACACACTTTACATTGGGTAGAGCAAACTTTATACATTTAGTTTTCTGCCCATTTAATACTAAATTATTAACTGTGAACCACTCATGGACCTTAAGAAGTGCGTTATTTACATCGTCAGTATTAGGTGTACGCCTGTTTAGTTTAAAAATTAAAGAAGTATCATCTGCAAATAACACAATCTTCGCTTGATCCTCAAGCACGTATGGTAAATCATTTATATACACTAAAAACAAGAATGGACCCAAAATAGAACCCTGGGGTACGCCCATTTTCACCTGCGTGCCGGGCGATTTAACCCCATTTATTTGGACTTGTTGTTGCCTATCGCACAAGTATGATTTGACAAGTTTCAAAGACTTATGCTTCAATGCTCTAATTTAGACAGCAAAGTTTCATGACTTACGCAGTCAAAGGCTTTCGAGAGGTCACAGAATATACCGATCGCGTCCTGAGACTCTTCCCAGGCATCGAAAATGTGTTTAATAAGCCTGATACCCGCGTCAGTAGTATTACGCCCTTTTGTGAAGCCGTATTGCTGGTCATGAAAAAGTCTATTTAAACTGAAATGCAATAGCATTTGGTTGAGCATTATCCTTTCAAACACCTTGCTAAGCACAGGCAGAACAGACACCGGCCTAAAATTGCCAGGATCTTGACAATCTCCAGATTTAAACAAGGGTATAACTTTGCTGGGCTTCATTAAATCTGGGAATATTCCTTGGTCGACACACTTGTTAAATAGTATCGCTAGGTGTGGTGCTATAGTGTTTATTATACTTTTGCAAACATTTACCGATAAACCCCACAAGTCTTCAGTTAATTTCATTTTTATTTCTTTAAAGGCTTTTGTAATACACAAGGGGCGAACATGCTTGAATCTAAACGTTACAGGACAGGGAGCTACATTCCGTTTCAGCAAAGCCGCAGAAAGTGCGGGGGAAGAATTTAATGAAGCTGTAATTATTATAAATATTATATAATTTATATTTTACATAACATAACATATAAATATATTCATATGGATGCGAGCTGCCCACGACCGGCATGGTTGGCGCTCCTTGGGGGAGGCCTACGTTCAGCAGTGGATGGCAATAGGCTGAGATGATGATGATAACATAACATACCATCACGCCTGTATTCCCCGAAGGAAGCTAAGCTGAGCGCGACTACTACGCTAGAGGTTTTGTATTCATTCCCAGGACAAGCAGTATTTTTTAAAAAGGTTACTAGCAATGTGGGTCGCGCATTACTAGTATTCTTGTTAACCCCTCATGCTAAGCTAAACGCTTGTGTTACGAGTGGGATCCCGTCGGTAGTGCAATGGGTGAGTTTCGAACCGGCAGCCACATGATCGCAAGTCCGACGCTCCAACCATCAGCTACCGCCGCTTCTGTGGTGTGTAACTGTGGATGTACAATAGTACACCCATGCCTTACCTTTCAATACAGGAATACAGGCGTGATGGAATGTTATGTAATTTTTAGAATTTTGCCAATGCGGTGGTATCAATCGCGATCATAGCCACAAAGTTTTTCCCTTATAAAATAAAATAGACTTAAATAAATTTCGCTCAGTCAAGAATAGTACCTCTGATATAACTGAGGCGTTTGACGCTAAATACACCTTTGTAGTGTCCGGGCCTTTCTTTGTAGGGCTATTTCTGTAGGTGATTGTTGAGGCTAATTACAGATGCAAACGACAAATTGCTGGAATATCCGACAGCTATCGAGTAATTGTCGCAATCAAACGACTTTCTTTGTAGTCGGTTTTAAAATCTTATGAAGTTATATTTAGAAGGAAAATTTTATTTTGTAATAATGCATTATTTGTTTTTATTAACATACCATTACGCCTGTATACCCCGAGGGGTTAGGCAGAGGCCTCATTAGTCTAGTGGTCCGAAGCACGACTGCTACGCTAGATCGCTACGTCCTGGGTTCGATCCCCAGGTCGAGCAAAGTGCTATTGAGTTTTTCTATGAAATTGTCAGTAGCAGCTCGGAGTCTGGATTTGTGCCCGGTTAATGGCAATAGGCTCGCCCCCTATTATATGGGACCTAAACATACCAGGCGGACTGTGGGTGTACATTAGTACGCCTCTGCCTAACCCTTCGGGGAGTACAGGCGTGATGGTATGTTAAAAAAAATCATATTACACCATAACCATAAGATTTATTTATTTAATTTCGTTTCCTAATTACGTTCCTAAAAACAAAAATATGTTAGCTTGTTACTACGAATGGCGAGAAATAGTTAAACGACGTAGCATTTCCGTAGCAACGTAGCAGCTGCTACGAATCTTTAACAACTCCTTGCCTGTTTGTATGGAGTATATTAAAAATATTATTCTTAGAAGTAAGCAATTTGTAATGGAGAACCATTGTTTCTTCTTGAGTCAGATATAGAAATAACATATAGGAATATTTTTTCTGTTCATGAAAAAAGAAGAAGATAATAAAGAAGAAGATTGCAAGGAGGAAAGACATAAAGTCAACTGAAAGCAAATTGTCAGATATTATAATGAACTGAGTAATAATGCGACCAAAATAAGATCACATACAATACACAACATCCTATGGACAAGGAAAAAAACATAGTGTTAGTGACTAAAACCGCGTGCAAAGGCTATAATATCTATTTCTCGTGTCAGCTGGGCAACAGCGCTAATCTCGGCGACAAACTTAACTGAAGTATCTCAACTTGAACGCTATCGGATGCTAGTCCATTACCCCCATTGTGAACGTCAGTATGTTCTAACTAGTCGGTCTGGTTCAATGTAGCATAGCACGCCATATTTGTTATCATAAGAACATTATGATGCCGATATTTAGTTAATAATTAACCTAACTCATTGCTTTATTACTTTAGTAGTTTTAAGGGTGACTACTACTGCTGCTGCAGTCCGAAGTTTGATGCCCAGGTCGAACAATGTCATTGGGTTTTCTTATAAAATTCTAAGCAGTGCTGATTTTTTTTGTTTGGATTTGTGTCCGATTAATGGTCCTATATAATAGGTCCTATGTAATAGGAAGCAAGCTTATTGCTTGCTATTACATAGAACCTAAACGTACTGGCGAACTATGGGTGTAGAACTACATAGTACACCTCTGCAGTGTTTTTTTATGGATGAAGTCGGCACAAGCTGACAAGCCACCTGGTGGAAAGTAGTCATCGTCGCTTATTGACATCAGCAACATCAGAGGAGATGCTGATGCATTGCCAACCCTTAAGAGCCCCTATGGACAGCAGACTGCCAGAGCCGCAGCATCCGAGGGGAACTGGCTCTTACGTGCAAAAGTCTAAACACACATCAAGGAGCTCTACGACAGACTCCGACGTAAGGGTGGTCGCTAGCCAGTCAGACCCCAAGAGATCCTACCACCGAGCAAGTCAGATATTTTCTTACGGGATGCCTATCTGAAAGGCAGTGAAGAACAGTATTCTAAGCCGTCCCTACACAGGGTTACGAGTGGAATAGTTACACGTTACACATACCGACGTGTAACGTGTAACTACCACATGCAAAATACGCGCCATGAAGTGGAATTGCGGATAACAGCCCGCTATATATACCATACTAATAACCATTATATATAACCATTTTTTATCACAAATAAATAATTTATATACTGGTATTGAAGCAGCGGTAGCCTAATGGCTCGGGCATCGGTCTTGCGATCATGTGGTTGCCGGTTCGGAACCCACCCATTGTACTACCGACGTGATCCCAGTCGTAGCACAAGCAAGGTTAACAAGAATACTAGTAATGTGCAACCCACATTGCTAGTAAGCTTTTTTAAAAAAAATACCTAGTTTCAAATATTCTTTGTTCCGAGCGGGTGAGCAACTTAGCGCATAAGCCAAGCAGTTAGTCGCACTGCGATGTACAATTATATCACAGAAACATTCGTTTCAGTCGTCGAAAGGTCGCTCATAACCGAAGCATCTCAACTAGCACATTATCGCTAGCACATTACCCCTACCACGAACGTCAGAACGTTCTCACTCGTCGGTTATCTGGTTAAATGTAGTGTGTTGGTCGTATTTCACGTCTCTTCCGCTCGAGTGGCCGACGCCCGGTTGTCTGCGCTCAGACTTGACTTACGGCGGTTACTTGTTGGCGGGTCATCGAGCTCGCAAGTGAATATGTAGATTAGATTCCGTAGTAGAGGATATGAAGAGCGTTTGGATTGTGTCGCATGAATTTAGAATTTGATGAATGACTTTGGACTCAACGCACTGGTGCATCTGATTTTAAACTCAATTTCAAATAAGGTTTTACAGGCATACATATTATCCTCCTTATTCACATAAATATAAAACATCTTAAATAATATGTTTTGACACGTGATATTTTGTGATAGGGAAAGAAGACAATATGCGAATGCGAATGGGCCGGCTCGACCGGAGTGATAACACGGCCTCACAGAAAACCGGTGTCAAACAACGCTTACGTTGTGTTTCGCCGAGTGAGTGAGATTACCGGAGGCCCAATCCTCTTTTAAAGGTGGGCAACGCACTTGTGACTCCTCTTTTGGTGTTGCGGTTGTCCATGGGCGGCGGTAATCGCTTACCATCAGGTGATCCGTCTGCTCGTTTGCCCTCCTATCCCATAAAAAAAAAGACAAACCATAATAGAGCTGAATGCCGTAATTAGTTTTTAGGGGATACAAATAATAATCCCAGACACTCAGGCAGGTACTCCTGCTGAATGTGATAACGAGTCCCAATTATGAGACTCCCATTTATGATATTATTTAAAAGAGTTTTTCTCGCCGAATTCTTCGCTATAGGATATTTTCTTCGAAACTGCTCTCAACCATACTTATGCCTCCATATTCAAAAAAATATAAAACATCTTATAAACTTCTTACAGCTATAATATGTTTTGACTCGTAGATAATATTTTGTGATAGGGCAAAAGAAGAAAAATATATCCGTATATATACCGTTCAGAAATAAATCGTGTGAGTCAACTTTGTATTTTGTCCCGTTCTGCTTGAAATAAAATAGCAAGAAGACAAATGATGTCGTTTCCCATTAGCGCTCTCAAACAAGACAGATGCCAAAAACTAGATTCCAACAAACCTCTCCAACCATCATTTTTGTCTGCAAAAACTAAATGATTTAGCGTTCACACCTTCGACGGGCCCTCGATATATCAGCGAACAAAGAGGTTCTGGTGTTGAAGTGTGAGTTGCAGGTCACATAAGGGATATAAATAGCCGGTGTTGTCCCGGGAAATTTGCGGGAAATTGATAGCGGTCCAACCCTATTTGCATTTTTTTTTCTATTTACAAGTGTACCTTTTGTCGTGAATAGATGTCGGTGAGCGGTCCGTTTGTTATATTTTTAAAATATACGCAGACCAGGTATTTTTGTTTTTGTTATGGTTTGGTATAGATGAGGGAGGTGACGTGAGTTTTTGTGGGAATGACAGTAAAATAAATAATAAATATATTACTGACCCCGTGTGGTCGAGTTAGAATACTATTACTACCTCACTGCTTTTCAGATAGGCATCCCGTAAGAGGCGTAAAAATATCTGACTTGCTCTGTGGTAGGACCTCTTAGGGTTTGACTGGCGACCACACTTACGTCGGAGTCCGTCGTAAAGCTCTTGATGTGTGTTTTGACTTCTGCACCTAAGAGCCATTTCCCCTCGGTTGCAGCGGCTCTGGCAGTCTGCAGTCCGTAGATCGGCAACGCATCAGCAACACCTAACCAACAAAAAAATAAAAAATGGTGGTCATTATTTTGCCTCATTGCTCTAGTAATCACAAGTGCGACTGTTACAAGACCCGGGTTCGATTACCTGGTCGAGCAAAGTGATATTGATTTTTTTCTATAAAATTCTAAGTAGTAGCCCGGAATGGCGGAAAAATGACACTTAAATGAATAGGTACGTAGAATTTACGCTGATTTTAAGCAACCAACCAATATTAATTAAATTTTAAGTTGCAAATTTCCCTCTTCACACCTACTTAAAGCCAAAAAATCCTTCACCGTAATATTCAAGCATCTTACCACAAATTCCCATGTATATTAATGAGAGTGCAAACAAAAGGCGTTCCCCTGGGCCTCAAAACAGGCGACATCGGCGAAATCTCCTAGTATTTGCGAAAGAGGGATTACGCCCTGCCCTCCGCCCTAGAGTACTGCCGACAAATATTGACATTTCGCTGTTTTAATGCCGACGTCAAACAATCGACGTTTTAGGGAACACTCCCGTTGATGATTACGCGTTTGACACAATAATGACAACTAGAAGTACTGCCACTGAGTTCGGTACTAGGTTCTATAAACCTATCAAAAATATACCAGCAACAGGGGTATACCGCCTCCCCGGGTAGCAGACGATTCGTGGACTCGCACACACATTTTATAAGCGACTTACATACCTAATTTCAAGTTTGTTGACGTTATTATTTTTGAGATTTCATGATTAATCAATGAGTGAGTGGTTTTTCTCTTTTATATATTTTTTTTAAATGAGCTTGCTCTTGACTTCAATCTTGCCTCCGGGGCAAAGATGAGGTCGATGGTAGAGTGAACACATCCAGTTGGACGAGCCAGCGAGCACCAGCGAGTTGGACTTAGGAGTCCAACGGTCATACTTAGAGATGGGTTTATGCCAGGGCATTCATTTTTTTCGCCCAAAGTGCCTGGGCGGAAACCCATCTTTATAGATGGGTTTATGCCAGGGCATTTATTTTTTTCGCCCAAAATGCCTGGGCAGAAACCCATCTATAGTCATACCACTAGTCTATCACTGCTATTAAATATAGTTGTATTTTATTGGTACACGGCCAAATACTACAACGATGTTATTCGATAATAATGATTGTAAAAGTCGAATGCCGCCACATTAACGCGAATACGTCCTCGCGATGGAACGATAGCGCACACCGCAAATAAGAGGGCTCGCTTTGTTCCAGCCCCAATGGTTGCGATACTTGCCGCCTTTTTTTATTTTTCATTTATTTCGCGCATCTTAATTCCTCGCACAATACGTGCTAATACCCGCCGCTCGTGTTTGGTGTGTACATCAAAGTAAAACTATATACACTACCGTCCAAAAGTTTGGAAGCACATGTATTTTCATACAAAACAAAACATCGCCGACAATGTGCGGTAAAAATTAATAATAAAATTAAGATGTACAACCTTTTACGATTGTTCACACAAAAACATTAGGATTATCATACCACATTCATCAAGTTTTAACAATTTGTTTGATTTTGTCAAAACACGTGTGTTATGACTTAATCAGTCGGTTGCTTTCTTTTATGCAATGGTGTGGTTTTATTGGACGTTTTTGTTTGTTTCAACTTTTTTGGGCCCAATTTAGTCACACTTAAGCATTGGCACGCGAAAGTTGTTATATTAACATTCTCTGTATTCGAAAGATTTCGACTACTGCATAAACCGTACATTTTTTTCTGAAAATGGCTAAACGCAAGCAAAACACACTTGAACAGCTAAGCGCTATTTGTACTTTACGTGAGGAACGATACAGTAAACGTCAAATCCCAGAAAGACTCGGAATTTCTTGTAAAGTTGTTCACTACACGTTTGTTAGAAAACAAGAAACTGGGAAAAATGAACAGAGAAAAATATCTGGTAGGTCCAAATCCACTACAAATCAAGAGAATAAGTTCATCAGAGTCCTCTCTACACAGAATCGACGCTTAACTGCACCACAAATAACCGCAGCTGGAATGATACGCGAACAATACCCATTTTAATAACAGCAGTTAAAATTCGTCTACAGTCTGCGGGACTTCTTAAGAGGACATGTTGCTGCTAAAAAACCAAAACTAACAATTGTACATAAGATAAATAGACTAGAATGGGCAAACTGGCATAAAAACTGGTCAATAGATCAATGGGAAAATGTTCCTTCGGAGTGACTATCTAAGTTTTAAATATTCGGGTCCAATAGACGTGTGTTTTGTACGCCGACCAAAAGTAGAGAGGGCTTCAGAAGCATGCACAGTGCCTACTAATAAACATGGTGGTAGTAATGTCATGGTTTTGGGGTGTTTTGGTGACAGGAAGATGAAGATTATTTTAGGAAATTAATTAATAAAATGCCTAGAATATGCGAGAAGATAATAAAAGTAAAAGGTGGACATTTCAATGAAGCTAAAATTTAAACTAATTTTCATATTGTATGTGAAATTCTTACTTTGATTAAATTAGTTTTATCAATCATATTGAATTTTAGTTTAATTTTTTATTTAAGATCAATATTTAAAAAAATACGACTTTGTTTAATTGTATTTGATTTTACCTGGCTGCTTCCAAACTTTTGGACGGTAGTGTACCTACTACATCGTATAGGTGTCGTAGATACGACAGCTATATGATGTAGTAAGTGAAAGGAAAAGAAAATATAGATTCGTAATATGTATTCGTACTGATGTTTGTAGTGTATTAAGTTTCTTGACGATTCTTCTCCATAAGACCCCCTATTTGGAACCGTGCATTTTTGACAATTCAAAAGTATCTGTAATAATATATATCTACTTACGTAATTAAAATAAAACGTTTGACTTTTGTAAGTGTAAATACATTTATGTTTTGAGACATAATATAAAAAAATGGTGGTCATGTTACCAACAATGAACATTGTCATGTTTAGAGTTTACCTAGTTAGTAGGTACTTAATATTTGACTGCCTCATTAATCTAGACCACTAGATTGTAGGCGCGCTTGGGACCACCCAAGCGCGCCTGATACGCTAGAGGTCGTGGGTTCGATCCCCAGGTCGAGCAAAGTTTTATTGTGTTTTTCTATAATATTCACAATAGCAGCTCGGAGTCTGGATTTGTGCCCGGTTAATGGCAATAGGCTCGCCCCCTATTACATAAGACCTAAACATACGGCGAACTGTAGGTGTATATTAGTACACGTCTGCCTAACCCTTCGAGGAATATAAGCGTGATGGTATGTATGGTATATTAATATTTGCAGTCGTTAAAATATTAAGTACACCAGTAAATGTAAATGACACCAAGGATTTAATAATATAATTGTCGCAATTACTATTGCTGTGTTCCCAAAATACAGTCTGATAAATTGTGAAAAACTTTCAACTGTTGCGTAGGTAAAATAAACAGAATATTTATCATTCTTTTAGAGTCATTTACTGTCATAAATATCTAATTTACATTAATTTTATAATGCCTACAGACTAACAGTTGGTGATTGCGTGATTTGAGTTTACTCCGCTTTGACACAGTAACTATTGTTGTTGTTTTGTGTCTTCGATTCTCAACGGATCACTGCGGGCGCATCACCGCGATGACGACATCACAGCGCAAGCGAGCGAGGATGCGGGGACCGGGGGAGAGCGGACACCGCGACACTAGCGACGCGCATCGGGTTTTCTTAAAAAACTGTACAAACTTTGCGCACACGCAACGACACAACGGGCACTGACGTGACTTGCATTTTGTATTAACTTCAAAGTTAGAAATTAAAGGAATTTGAGTATCAATCCACGCAGCATCTCTTCATTGAAGTAAACCTGACCCATCAACCACGCATACACACCAACATAATTGGACCTTCGAGCCGAACATCCGAACCGAAGCACAAGAGAGCGGTACCTTCTGGTGTTCTGGAGAAGCAACGCAGCAACGGTCAGGTCAATCGATCCTTTTATTCCTTTCGAATTCCCTAAGTTTCAATTTGTGCTAAATACCAATCGTGAATTCGTGATTGTTCTAGTGTGATAAAGTGCATTGAAAAACCGTAAGTAGCTACCTACATACTTGACTTCTTTCTCTTGTAAACTTATATTATGGCAAAAAAGTGTGACGATATTATTAGTGATCTAGTCAAAAAACGCGGGGCGATTAAACGTAAAGTCACTTTGTTTTCAAAATACGTGCAATTGCTTATTTGTTCCGACTCCGAGATAACAAGCGCACAAAAGGCGGAGTTAGAGGATCGTTTCGATGCCTACAAACTATTATTTGAACATTATTCAAAGATTCAAGATGAATTAGAATTATTTTTGCCCGACACGCAGTTAGACGAAGAGTTACTGGATAGGGAAGAATTCGAGAACCGATATTATTCTATTGTAGGGAAGTGTAAATGCATATTGAAACCAAATAGTGGTATTCAGAGCGCGCCGAGTCAAATTCGTGTTCCCAACGGTATGAAATTACCCACAATTACTTTGCCCAAATTCGACGGTACATATGATCAATGGCTCGAATTTCGGGATACCTACTTATCCATGATACACAGTAGCGAAAGTTTAGATAATATACAAAAGTTTCATTACTTGCGGTCGGTACTCACAGGCGATGCATTACAGGTAGTCAAAGCGCTAGAATTTACTTCAGATAATTATTTAGTGGCGTGGAGTCTATTAGAAAATAGATTTAATAATGACCGTTTGTTACAACAAAATCACGTAAATGCTATTCTGTTAGCGCAACCGTTAATTAAGGATTCAGCTGTGTCTATTCGAAAGCTAATCGATTTAATTCTGAGAAATATGCGGGCTTTAAAAACACTAGAGGAACCCACCGAACACTGGGACACTCTAATTATCTTTATAATTGTTCCAAAGCTAGATTCCTCATCGGAGCGCGAATGGGAACGTTACAAAGGCACGCTCCCGAAAGACAGAAAATTAAAGCTATCTGATATGATGACGTTCCTTCAGGATCGTGCTGATTTCTTAGAAGCGGTGGTTAAGCCTAACAAAAAACAAACGGTAGACACTCACAACAGTCACAACATTCACATAAAGAAACAGTCAGTCACAAAGTCACACAGTCACATTATTACACACAAAGATAACAAAAGAAAAACATTCAATAATAGTTCACAACGTTTTAAATGCGATCAGTGCGGTTCCAACCACCCGTTATATGCCTGTGAAGATTTCCTTAGCTTATCCCTTCAAGATAAATTAAACTTTATCGAAGAGAAAAAGCTATGTCGTAATTGTTTACGAACAGGCCACGCATTGAACGAGTGTTGGTATGGGCCGTGCAGGCATTGCAACAAAAAACATAACACCTTAATTCACAACGATGCTGTCGTAGACGCTCGTACATCATCAGCTGTTGCTCAAATCACGCAAATAGTGCCTCAGTCTGAACGTGATACGAGTACTACACACATACATGCACCGCTAACTACTTCCCACAAATCTCACACATTGAACAAGGATGATAATAATATTAATGCGCATTGTTTTCAAAATCCCGTCTTATTATCAACCGCATTAGTGGAAATAGCGGACACACATAATAAATATCACACAACGCGGGCTCTCCTGGATAACGGGAGCCAACACTGTTTTATATCCGAATCGTTATGTAAACAGCTTAATCTTCCATTGATACAGTCCACAGTTCAAGTTATAGGGGTAGGTAACACTATCTCCAATTCCACGCAATATTGTCACATTCAATTGCGGTCTAAAACTAGCTCGTATAACACAAGTTTTAATTGTTTAGTTTTGCCGCGCATAACCGCAAAATTACCATCATTAGAAGGTAACTATAATATAAATATACCGCACAATATTCACCTCGCCGATCCTGAGTTCTTTATGTCTAACGAAATTAATTTATTGTTAGGGGCAGATAGGTTCTGGGATTTGCTTAGTCAAGGTCTGATACGGTTACCGAATGGTCCCTATTTACAAAACACGCAATTAGGTTGGGTCATATCGGGAACCGTCCATAAAAAGGTATCACGCATTAACCTAACTCATTGTAATTTCACGCAAACATTAGATTCAGAACTCAAACGATTTTGGGAACTGGAAGAAATACCGACATCACACAATAATTTGACTGCAGCTGAAAGTGCATGCGAAAATTTATTCAAAGACACGACGTTACGCGACGTTAACGGTCGTTTTTCTGTGCGCATACCGTTAAGGCAATCAGCTGATGTTTTGCACGATACATTTACTATGGCAAAAAACAGGTTTCTTGCACTCGAACGCAAACTGATAAGGAGCGCGCCTAGCTATAGAAAAATGTACAATGATTTTATGAGTGAATATTTAAGTCTGGGTCACATGAGTCGCATTTCAGAATATTCTTCACCATGTTATTTTTTGCCACATCATGGTGTTTACAAGGAACATAGTTCCACTACAAAACTTAGGGTCGTTTTCGATGCGAGTGCTAAATCCACCTCAGGAAAATCACTGAACGACATACAACACATCGGGCCTACATTACAAAATGATTTGTTTTCAATATTACTTCGGTTTCGGCAATTTAAATATGTCGCTAGTGCTGACGTAGAGAAAATGTATCGGCAAATATTAATTCAGCCTGACCAGAGGGATTTGCAACTAATACTGTGGCGAGAAAATCCGTCCGACCCGCTGGGTGTATACCAACTTAACACCGTTACTTACGGGACGGCGTCTGCTCCTTACCTCAGTATTAGGTGTTTAAAACAACTCGCCTTAGAATGTGAAGATGATGTCATCGCGCAAGTAATTAATGATGATTTTTACGTTGACGACCTAATAACGGGACATCAGGATCAAAAGCGGTTATTAGAAATATGCAACGGTGTTTCTAAGGTATTGGAATCAGGGTGTTTTTCTCTCAGAAAATGGATATTTAACTCATCAATTTCTAAGTCCGAGTTACCGTCTGTATCCAAGGAACTATCGTTCGATGAGAACTGCCATACCAAAACTTTGGGTATGGGATGGTTTTACGCATCTGATGAATTGCATTTTACTACTAGATGTGATCACGACGTAACACGCGCTACTAAACGTCATATTCTATCGGTTGTCGCACAGATTTATGACCCTTTAGGTTTACTTACGCCAACTATAATCATTGCTAAAATTATTTTACAAAGGATGTGGCTTGCTAAAATAGACTGGGATGACGTAGTCCCTAAACCTATACTAGTAGATTGGCAAAATTTCATTGATAAATTACATTGTTTACAAGACATACGAATTCCACGCTACGTAATTGGAGACAACACACACGTAACCGAGTTACACATTTTCTGCGATGCGTCGCAGGACGCATATGGGGCGTGCGCTTATGTACGTAGTTATACGGATGTACAGATAACAGTCCATTTATTGTGTGCGAAAAGTAAAGTTGCGCCCGTCAAACCGGTTACAATACCGCGCTTAGAATTATGCGGCGCGGTAGTAGCTGCTAAATTATTTACAAAAATTACTCAAGCATTAAGATTAACTTTTAATAATATTTATTTTTGGTCAGACTCCACGATAGTTCTAGGATGGCTTAAGATGTCACCCAATTTATTAAAAACATTTGTGCAAAATCGTGTTGTACAAATAAATGAACGCACGGGTGACAAACCGTGGCTCCATGTCGCAGGTAAGCAAAATCCTGCTGACCTCTTATCGCGCGGCGTACATTTAGATGCACTCAAAACATGTGAGATGTGGTGGCGAGGCCCGCCTTTCTTACACGTTCCTAACACGCAGTGGGAACATGATTTTGGTTCTAGCAGTGTCAGTCACGACGAATTACCTGAATTAAAATCACTTAAAACTTCATTACTCGTTCAAGTAAATTCAGTTAGTGACATGTTCGAGCGATATTCATGTTTTAATCGTCTTCGACGCGTAGTGGCGTATATTATGCGTTTCATTAATAATAGTCGCATAAAAATAAAAACACAGCGCCTCACAGATTGTCTTTCCGTAGAGGAATTAAATATTTCGCTTAGAGTTTTAACTCGCATTGCACAACATCAATCTTTCCCTGACATCTGCAGTCAATTAGACTGCAAAGGTCAGTTAAAATGTCCACGTAGTATTTCTAGTCTAAACATATTTTTTGATGATCACAAGTTGATCAGAGTAGGAGGCAGAATAGAATACTCTGACTCGTTCTCATACGATAAAAAACATCCGTTGTTGTTGTGTGGTAAACAAAGGTTCACTCGCCTAATATTTGAGCACCAACACAAAGTATTATTACACGCAGGGGCTCAGTTATTATTGGCCACTATTCGAAATACCTGGTGGCCTCTTAGAGGGCGTAACTTGGCTAAGCAAGTGGTGCATGCCTGTATGAGGTGCAAGCGCGCGAGACCTAAACCCTTAACAATTCAAATGGGTAACTTGCCTAGTGAACGATTGGAACCAGGGTATCCATTTATTCGCAGTGGTGTGGATTATGCTGGGCCATTGTTCATGTTGAACCGTGCCGGAAGAGGGGCAAAGCTAACAAAATGTTACATTTGTCTCTTCGTCTGCTTTGCTACTCGCGCAATACATTTAGAGTTAGTAACAAGTCTAACTAGTGAAGCATACCTAATGGCATTGAAACGGTTCATCTCTCGGCGCGGCAAACCATTGCAGATTTATTCTGACAATGGTAAAACATTTGTAGGAGCACAGAAAGAATTTTCAAAATTTTTAACTTCATCCAAATCAGATATAATAAATTTCACGACTGACAATTTCATAGACTTTAAATTTATTCCGCCTTATTCGCCTCACTTTGGAGGGTTGTGGGAGGCGGGAGTCAAGGCTTGTAAATTGCATTTATATCGTGTTATGGGTAACGCACATTTAACGTACGAAGAGTTGAGTACTGTATTGGCACAAATTGAGGCTGTTCTCAACTCCCGACCAATGTCCCAAATGTCCACTGATCCAAATGACCTACTTCCTTTGACTCCTGCTCACTTCCTGATTGGCCGGCCGCTCACTGCACCTGCCAGTCTGGACCTCACCGCGAAGGCAACACAATGCTTACCACGCTACGACCGCATTGAGCAACTGCGGCAACACTTTTGGCGTCGCTGGTCAACCGAATACATCTCCGAGCTCCAAAAGAGGACGAAGTGGCAGTACGACCAGGATACGCTAGTTCCTGGCGCTCTCGTCGTGGTCAAGGACGACAACTTACCCCCGATGAGATGGCGCCTCGGACGGGTACTGGAGACGTTCGCCGGCAAAGATGGCATATCACGCGTGGCCACCATCAGAACAGAGGCGGGTGTCATACGAAGATCTTACCCAAAGATATGCCCGCTGCTGCACCCCGACGAAAACCAAAATCCATTGGAACCTGGTGCTTCCAAGGCCGGGGGCATGTCTTCGATTCTCAACGGATCACTGCGGGCGCATCACCGCGATGACGACATCACAGCGCAAGCGAGCGAGGATGCGGGGACCGGGGGAGAGCGGACACCGCGACACTAGCGACGCGCATCGGGTTTTCTTAAAAAACTGTACAAACTTTGCGCACACGCAACGACACAACGGGCACTGACGTGACTTGCATTTTGTATTAACTTCAAAGTTAGAAATTAAAGGAATTTGAGTATCAATCCACGCAGCATCTCTTCATTGAAGTAAACCTGACCCATCAACCACGCATACACACCAACATTTTGTTTTGTTTTAAAAAAACGTTGACACTAGGATTTCCACGTTCACAAACGCGTAAACCCCGAACAACTACCTGTAGGTCATACAAATATTTTCTCCGTGTGGGGATTGAACCCACAACCCGTGGCGCAGAAGCCGATCGCTGGACCGCTACGCCAAACGTGTCGTCTAAATAAAGTTCATTTTATATTAAATCACGTTTAAATTTATTAGCGACGACAGTCTCCGCGACTGTACTCGTTTTATTCTCTCTATGTTAGTATCGAACTATATCGTATTTAATTTAATTGTGCTAACAATTTAATCAAGGACATTGAATATAATAAAGTTAACTTAATGTAAACTTAACAGCTATCCCAGTAGAGGTTGAATATATTAAAGTTAACTTAAAGTAAACTTAACAGCTATCCCAGTAGAGGTTGAATATAGTGAAGTTAACTTAATGTAAACTTAACAGCTATCCAAGTAGAGGCTATTCCTTAGTATGAAATAGCCTTCGGACCAGCAAAGCACGGTGCCCAAAGAGTCACGCCAAAGCATTTTTCATAGGGTTTTATGCTTTTATAGTTTTATTGTGCTATTCGTTGGCGGGCCGCGCTCAGCGGGACATCGCGATTTACAACGTTTTTTTCGTGTATTGTACAAATAAAGCCACTAAAACAAATAATTGGGTCAAAACGAAATTTTTGCGTGTCATAACGTAACATACCATCACGCCTGTATTCCCCGAAGGAGTAGGCAGAGGTAGCATAACGTACACCTACAGATCGCCGGTATGGTTAGGTCCTATGTACCTTATAGGGGGCTGTGTACGGTAAACGCTCAAAAGTCCATAAGCACGCTAAGGATTACATTGCTATGAACAGTACGAGCGATCTCGACACAGCCAGTGCCTGTCACTTGTTAACGACAATCAATAGAAGGTAGTCAATAGTCAAACTAAACGTCAAGCTATTGCGTTGTGATATGTGAAGCCTATGGACTTTTGGTCGCCACTGTACCTAATACCAATAATATTTAACTGGACCTGGATTTTGAATCGAACCCACGACAGGACCTCTAGAGTATAACGTCAAATTTTGTCTTGATAAGAAAGAAACACAAAAAACATCTGTAGGCTTACTCTATTTCGATAACCTGAGACGTACAATGTAATGTGCTAAGCCGATCATCTTCAGATAATCACAGTTCATTTTTAACATACCATCACGCCGATCCGAAGCTATCACGAAGGGTTAGGCAGGGGCCTACTAATGTACACCCACAGTTCGCCGGTATGTGTAGGTCCCATGTAATTGGGGGCGAGCCTATTGCCATTAACCGGGCACAAATCCAGACTCCGAGCCGCTACTGAGAATTTCATAGAAAAGCCCAATAACACTTTGCTTTGCCTGGGATCGAACCCAAGACCTCTAGCGTAGCAGTCGCGCTGGGGATCACTAGAGTAATGAGGTAGTCAGTTATTTTACTTATTTTATTAAATTATTCAAACTTCTATTTAAAAACAGATCACTCGGACATAACCTCACCTCACCACTCATTCTGAAAATGAATGTGATACGACAAAATTATAAAAAAATATTTTTATAATTATACTAGCGGACCCGACAGACTTCGTCCTGTCAAAAAGATTGACTCTTTGACGTTAGGAACACACCTACATTGCTTAGATAACAATGAATGCTTGTAATTTAATATGAACTTTATGCAATAGCAACAAAGCTCAAATTGACTCTACGTTTTAGTTAGAAAACGTTTGTATGGGAAAAAGAAAAGGGCTATTTTTAGGGCTTTTCCGGCAATTATTCGAATTTTTCTCGCCGTAAAAACCATCCTTGAACTTAAACGAACATTTAAAAAAAGAACTGGCCAAATTGGTCCAGGCGTTGTTGAGTTATGCGCTTACCAACACATTTTGCGATTCATTTTTATATTATAGAAGATAAAAAGCCATTAAACTTGTTTTCTTTCAGAAAGGGAAAGAAGCTGTAATATTTTAATTCGTCTTACGTAAAAAAATGGGAAGTTATTCCTTGATTCTTTTTCTTAATTTTTATCTGTATTACCGGCCATTAATAATTCAAAGTAAGAGAGAAGTTGGTTTCCTTCGAAATTCAAAAAGAAAGAAAATAACACAAGACCGACCATTCATACACAGACATTCAAGAATTTATTTAAAACAAATTTTTATTTTCCATTCATCCCTAACATTCAAATTTCGAATCCCGTGGTGAGGGGAGACCTCAAAGGATATAATTACGAGTGCCCGTTTGGGGCTGTGACGTCATAATCCGACAAGTAATTTCACGCTCCTGAATGATACCAATCATGTGATGTATTAATATTTGGTTGTAGATCTGTTTAGTATCGGATATAATCGTATAGTAAAATAAAATTTACAGTTCTAGAATGGTTACAAAACAGCTGATAGAAGAAATTTGTCATTGAACCTTCATTGTAGCTTAAAGTTGTGACAAGAATTAAAGGATTTTAACCTTTTTCAAATAAACTCATTATGTTTCTATCCCTCAAATCGCTATAGGTATGAGGCATACCAATAACATTGTTAACAAAAAACCTAGTTAGCGCTAACCAAAATACATAAATTTTATTGCATTCAAATTTTAAAGTTTCTACAAAAAAATGAATCATTTTAAATTCTAAATAAACGCTTGAATGCATCGTTAACAATACTCTGGAGAGAAACGAAATAAAATTTTGCAACTACAGAATTGAATTTCACTCGATAATCGCTTCTAATTGTGCAACGCTTAAGGGCTAGATTTGCATAATTTTTGCTCTCCCCGATCCCGCGGGGACGTTTTATGAATTTTGCATAAATAAATATAAATTGCGACGCCTTTGATACGGAACACTATCGAGTTTGGAAGTTATCTCAGACTTCGCGAGAATTTTGCGGCAGATTTTCTGTTGGACAACTTTGTTGTTTGAAAAGTGCGAAATAGTTAGAAGCTCGCAAACATGTCTAAATCATAAGTTCGTTGCCAGTTTTCCGCGTGTTGTATTTTCGGTACGAATAAGTAGGATTCAGGAAAACTCTATCCTAAACTTTTGTTTGGTGAGACATCATCATGACATATTTTATCTTTTATTAAAATAATTATACATCTTGACATTAATTTTATTCTAAATTTAATTTTAGGAAAGGAAAACCTCGACCGCGGGCAGGATTCGATCGTGCATCTTCTGGTTAGATACACCAGATGCTATGACCTCTGAGCCACTGCGAGTCCCACCCGCCAAAATTTCTGAATTTACGTCTTAAGGTGACGTTAGCGACATCTATTGAAAAGCAAGTTACCTTGCTTCTCAACTATAACCTATGTCAATATTGTGGAAACATTGACATGTTTTACGAAATATAAGAGTACTTAAGAGTCCGGCCGGCGGACCGAATTTTTCTTACATCCATAATACCGAAATAAATCGTAATTCAAACACAATTTAATCAAATTGTGTTATTATTTGGATTCCGATACCGGTAATCTAGGTTCCTACGTTGCCATTTTGTCCAAAATATTTCACTGGAAATAAATGCAAGCGAATGCAATTTATGATAAAATTATCAAGTTTGGAACGATTTTCTATTTTTTTTCTTTTCAGTGAAGTAGCAGTAGACGAATTGGTAACGTAGTAACCTAGGTTAACGGTATCCAAATCCGAATAATAACACAATTTGATAGAATATCGTCTGCATTACGATTTATTTCGGTATTACGTTTTTGTGGGCAATTCAAGCTGAGCCGGACCCTTAAGCTCATCCTTTCTTATTCTTAAAAAGATGACTTTTATACGTCAATAATGTGCAATAAAAATAATTATTATTTGATAGATTTGTTCATCAATTCAACAGTCTCAAACGTCTGGGAGCGAACGATAACAATACACTACACTACATATTTTCCTTAATATCTGTAATTAGTTCATTGACAGGGTCAATACCCCAATATTCGAGTTTACTAGACCACTTTTCTTCCGAATAAAAACAAGAACCGTTCTGCGATAAATTCCATTAATCAGCTTTCAAAATCCCATTAGAAACTGTCGCTAGAATCGGAATCATTTTTCGCACATTCCTAGAAACTACAAAGTCCTTTCAGAGCCAATCCGGGCCAAGTCTGGGAGCATTTCGTTTGGTGTACAGGCAGCTCAATAAGTTATGAAGCCTTTTAGTTCAGTTTTTGTATTATCTTCCTTCGCACGGCGGCTCGAAGGAGTTGTAATTGAATTACACGGCTTACGCGAGCCTTGAGAACAGAGAAAGGAATTGAGCATATTGTGTTGTGATTTTAAGGAATGTGTGTTGTGAAAATAAGTAAATTAATTTTATCATTATTTAATTAACACTCGCTTTCTCTGTGATCCGTATTAGAAATAACTTTTATATTTTTATTTGCTTTGAAAAAATCTCTGAACTGAGTTTTATACAAAATAGTTCAGTAGTTTGTTAATGGAACAGTAACAGACTAATAAAAAAATCATTTCCCATAAAATTTATTTCTATCTGAATTTTCTCAGTCACTTTACAAGTACAAACCACGAAAAGCTTGTACTTAAGAGTCCGGCGGAGCTTCAATTGCCCACAAAAACGTAATACGAAATAAATCATAATCCAGACAATATTCTATCAAATTATGTTATTATTTGGATATGAATCTAGGTTCCTACGGTGGTATTTTGTCTATTACTACTTCACTGGAAATAAAAGACCGGAAAATCGTTCCAAACTTACATTTATTTCCAGTGAAGTATTTTGGACGAAATGGTAAAGTAGGAACTTAGATTAACGGTATCGGAATCAGAATAATAACAGAAATTGATTAATTTGTATTTGAATTACGATTTATTTCGGTATTACGTTTGTAAGAGAAATCCGGTCCGCCGGACTCTTAACCTACTCAATTAGGTACATAAACTACACTTTAAACCAAATAAACGGAACCATACAAAAAAAAACTAGAAAAGACGTCTCTATTCTCCCTGTTCTTACACAAACTTATATCGGCAAGGCGGGCGTCATCGGAGGACTATTCCTATGGATTCCTGCAGGAGTACTTACATAACGCCGACTCATGTTACTAATATTACAAGCTTATTGCTATTATTTATTTTCCTGTGCCTTTTTCTATTTAATTTTATTTCTTTATCCTTTATCATATCAAAACAAAAATAAGTGTAACAATTTTCATCACACAGAGACCTTATAAGCGATCGTAGCGGCCTTGCTACGAAACGCTCCGTTCGTAGCATAATGCCTATGCCAAGTAGCAAACCACTACGGAATAATGTCAAATCACTAACTTCAACTAAGTTGCGATTCTACGTTAGTTGTAACATAATAATACCATCACGCCTGTATTCCTCGAAGGGTTAGGCAGGGGCGTACTAGTACACCCACAGTTCGCTGGTATGTTTTGTTCCCATGTAATAGGGGGCGAGCCTAATGGTATTAACTGGGCACAGATTCCAAACTCCCGAACTGCTACTGAGAAATTTCATAGAAACACCCAATAACACTTTTCTCGACCTAGGAATCGAACCCAATCAATAATACTTATTATCGATCTACTATAACAATATTTATTAATTAATAAGTCTTGTAAAAATATTTTAATTTAGAATCCAGTACGAATTTCAAACTACCTTTTTGGTCAAGTGTTCTTAAGCTCGACTGCTATGCTTGAAATCATGAGTTCGATTCCCAGGTCAAACAGTATTAGATCTATAAAATTCTCAATAGCAGCTCGGAGACTTAAGCTCCTATTACGTGGGACCTAAACATACCAGCGACTTTGAATATACAACAGCACACCTCTGCTTAAACCTTCGGGAAATAAAAGCGTGAAGTTATGTTATATTACGAATTGCATTTTAGTTCGTGTTCCCACATAACAGAACGTGAAAATGTACGGTATTTCTTTCCGAAACCCGCACCATGCCACTTAAATACATAAAAACCCCATTACATAACATTACTAAAGCCTTGTTCCACATATTACGGCCCGTACATTCCACAATAGGGTTATTCGTATGTTTTATGCGATTACATTGGAAACGGTGGCTTTGGATTAAAATGACTTAACAAAATATTTTCGTTCATGTAATCCGTTCATTATGCTGAAATTATTGTTGCTGTGCCTATTGTGTTAGTGATGTATGAGTTGGTAATTAGGTTAGTGGTGTGGTGCTGTGGGTTTACGAATCGTTTATTACCTAGGGAATAAATTATAAATAATGGATATCGGGCTTGCCGGTTACCTGTCTGTCGAGATTGGTCGGCTCTAAGACATTTTTTTTTCCTCTTTTGGAGGTCTCTTGAATTAAGTATATTAGGTATTATCCTGCACATCAAGCTACATGAGTGTCACATTACAATACTTAACAAAATTGTAAACAACCACAATGTCATAATTTTTATTTAAAAGAGTATCTATGGAGTTTGATGCCAGTTCTTCTCCATAAGACCCACTATTTGGAACCGTGCACCTAGTTTTGACCATTCAAAAGTACCTGTACCATTGGTTTAATTGAAAGAAAAGATTTGACTTTGACTTTGATTTTGAATAAACGAACAGTAAGAATATATTAGTATCGGTCAACCAGCATCACGAAAATGCGATATCAATTCATGGTGGACATGCCGAAAACCCGAACGAAACGCTTAAAGTCCACTTTTATCATGCGTACCGCTGAAATGTGGAAAGCGCTTGCCGAGTGGGTCTTCCCCGATAGATATAATCTGGGTGTCTTTAAATAACGAGTGAATCGGTTTCTTCTAGGCTATCGCTCTCCATCGTAGATCGCAGTCTCGCTTAACATCAGACGAACTGGCGACCAAAGCCTGTCATGAATAAAAAAAAATACTAATTACGCTGTCTGGGGACGAATTAGAATATTGTTCTTCACTGCCATTCTTGCTCGGTGGTAGGACCTCTTGGGGTCTGACTGGCTGGCGACCACCCTTACTTCGGATTCTGTCGTAAAGCACCTTGGTGTTTGTTTCGACTTTTGCGCGTAAAGGCCAGTTCCCTCTCGGTTATTGTGGCTCTGGCAATCTGCAGTCCGGAAGGTCGGCAACAAATCAGCAACTCCATCTGGTGTTGTAGGTGTCCATGGGCGGCGATGACTACTTACCACCAGGTGGCTCGTCAAAAAATAATAAAAAAAATTATACACTCATTCAAGAATACAATAAAATAAAACGCGATTTTTTTTTAAAAAAAAAGACCCACACTAGTATAAAATGATGCAAAAATTATAGATACCTACATAATAATAACATATGCCCTACAAAATAACATCTTTCAACCGACGTGCACATATTTGCAGAGTAAGCAGTCTTATGAAATGCACACTAATTTTCCTCCCTAGCTTCTAAGGCTTCTTTCTTTCCCTACCCCAGCTATGAATACCATCATCAGACCAGACGATTATCATATTTCACATTCATTACTACCCACCACTACGTACACTTAAGATCAACTTTATTACATGGAACATAAGGTTTAAATTTCATTGAGTTATATGCAGCAGAGCTTTGTTTTGAAAGTGCGTCTCCTTAAGTATTTGCTGTTACGCTCAACCTTATGCTGTAGGATATAAAGATTGTTTTATAGTTTTTCAAGTGCGTTAAACGTTTGCTTCTAGTTCTACTTGTAACAAAGGGAAGTCGCAACAAGTCTCAAGTCAGAGCGGACTCCCCTCAAGTTTGTGTGAGGTTTGTCTCATACACGTCAAAGTATTTACTGAAAGTATTAGCATGTTGGTGACGCTGTTTCCATTCGCGCTGATATTTGTTTATTATATAATATTCCAAATTTATAGGGAAGTGACATGAATTATTCAAATAAATTATGCAATTATGTAAGAGGTTCTTCTTCCTTTTAGAAAAAAAAACATATAAAGTTATTTTAGTAAAGGAAAAATTCAATCGCGGGCGGGATTCCAACCCGCGTCTTCTGGTTAGATACACCAGACGCTATGACCGCTAAGCCACCGCGAACCCCACCCGCCTGATTGAAATTGGCGTCTGGTGTATCTAACCAGAAGACGCAGGTTCAAATCCCGCCCTCGATTGAATTTTTCCTTTACTAAAATAACTTTATAATCTTAGCATGGAAAATGCAAAAAAATCACAAAAAGAAAAAAAAAACATGTTTCCTCATCGACTGTATTCCCCGTAGGGATAGACGGAAGTGATTTAATTTTCAATTTCAATTAAGAAAAGTGGAGGTTATCCCCGGGTATCCCAGAAATATATACAATACGCCATTGCTGTCTGTACGAGTACACTTTAGCGACTATACATCAGGCGGGACTATATAATTACTTACTCGTATATTTTATCGCAGTGCAGTGATAGCCTAGTAGTTTGACCATTGGACTGTCTCGAGTTCTAATCCAAGGCACACACCTCTGACTTTTTGAAGTCATGTCCGTATTAATAGTTAACTATCACGCGCTTAAACGGTGAAGGAAAACATTGTGAGGAAACCTGCATGCCTGAGAGATTTTCTCGACGGCGTGTGAAGTCTGCCAACCCACATTACGTCAGCGTGGTGGACTTTAGCCTAATCTCTTTCATTCTGAGAGGAAACCCGAGCCCAGCAGTGGGACAGTATATTATATCGATTGTATATTTTATCGCAGTAATTACCACATATTGGTACAATGGAAACGCGCAGATTGCGAGTGACTTCCAATGTTTTCCGAGGGTCGTTGGCTGTTGGCACCGACTAAGAGCGGCCAGATTTAACGTTCGACACAACTGATTTATGTGTCTACCCTACACAGCTAGCAGCGTGATGTATACGTCGCACTAGATTCATAGCAGGCGCCAGGAAAATAGGCCATATTCGCTTGATTTATGTCCGTTTTTTGTTTGGATTGGCAAGATATGTTGAGATAAAAAATTGTGTCGCTATGTTCGTATACAACCTTTTTGTTGAATAACCTCTTTTTTTGAGTCATTATTAGGCAAATTAACTTGTAACAAAAGCTATAAATAAATACTACTTTATGTAAGTATGTTTTTTAAACCCCGATGAAAAAGAGAGGTGTTATAAGTTTAATACATGTATCTGTGTGTCTGTCTGTTGCATCCCAGTGCCTGATTGGGTGAACCGATTTTGGTCCTTTTTGTTTGTTTGGTGGTGTTCGAAAGTGTTCTTAGCTATATTTCAAGAAAATCTACACAGCCGTTTGAAACTCTCACAGGTCTGATCGATTCGATTGTCTATCATATTACAAAATTCTGCACCATATCCAACCCGCCAAAAGACCTTCTCAACGGTTCACGGCATGTACCTTGTGTTTGGTCTCATGCGATGCGTTTTGACGAGCACAACATGATAATACAAACTTAAGATTAAGATTTCTAGAGGATTTTATTCGTTTTTAAAAACCAAAATATTACATTATTAAATGTCTTAATTTTTGTACTTATTTAGAGTTTACTAGTAGGTATGTTTTTAGCTTCCATGCGATAGAGTAACCGGGCAAAACAACTTTGATTGACCAGGGAGTCGAACGCGGGACCTCACACTCGTTTTACACCATTGAGGTTAAATATTGTTTTGTGTTATCTTGTTGCTATAACTGCCTCGTTAGTCTAGTGGCCCCAAGCGCAACTTATACACTAGAGGTCCTGGGTTCGATTCCCAAATTGAGCAAAGTGTTATTGGGTTTTGCTATGAAATTCTCAATGGCGGCTTTGAGTCTTTTATGTGGCCTATGCAAATGTTCCACTGATCCAGTATCGTCGTGCGACGGGTTGTTTAGCTCCCTAGATTATGGTCGAGCTACCCAATGGCTGATGCATGTGTGATGCACGTCAGATGGGACTGGCCTACTCAAAGCCACTATAGCTCTTTCTTCAAAAGACCATTTCAGACATTCTCTTGCATTGTAACTCACATATTTGCTACTAACTACTATGTTTGTACTTTAATAGAGTTTGTTTCGGTGTTTCTTTTCAAAGATCGTCATAAGTTAGGAAAGCCGGAGCCATGTAGTTAAAAAAACCAACATCGACTGGTAAACGTGTCCTTAAAAGAAGATCTATTAACAAAAATAAATGACGACACGTTTGGCGTAGCGGCTGAGCGATCGGCTTCTGCGTCACGTGTTGTGGGTTCGATCCCCACACGGAGCAAAATATTTGTATGATCTACAGGTACTTGTTCCGGGTCTGGACGTTTGTGTATGTGAGAATTTGTGTTTGTAAACGCACCCACGATACAGGAGAAAATCCTAGTGTGGAGCAACGTTTTTAAAAAAAAAATTTTTTTTTATTTTTTTTAATATTTTTTGCTCGGAGTTTGGACTTGTGCCCGATTAACGGCAATAAGCTCCTTATTACACGTGACTTAAACCTACCGGCGATCTGTGGGTTTACATTAATACACCTCAGCCTAACTTTTAGGGGTATACAGGCCTGATGCTATATAGGTATTTTGTTGATATCTACAATTAAAACTGATCACATTATAAAGATGTCACGTTTCATCACACATAACTTGTGTTATGTAAACACAACAATAATTACTCAATCCCCATACAATGTGTGGGAACGGGTAATAAAACTGTTCCTAACTGCCTTTCAAATAGTCATCCCGTAAGAGGCGTGAAAATATCTAACTTGCTCGGTGGTAGGACCTCTTGGGGTCTGACTGTCTGGCGACCACCCTGACGTCGGAATCTGTCGTAAAGCACCTTGGTGTGTGTTTCGACATTTGCACGTAAGAGCCAGTCCCCCTCGGTTGCTGCGGCTCTGGCGGTCTGCAGTACGTAGGGGCTCTCAAGAATCGGCAACGCATCAGCAACTCCTCTGGTTGGTGTCCATGGGCGACGATGCCTACTTACCACCAGGTGGTTCGTGAGCTCGTTTGCCGACTTGATCCATAAAAAACAAAAAAAAAATACATTTTTTTAACACCATCTTAATTCCTTCCCCTCATTTTGAGGACAAAAAACTACATTTCGTAAGTACATTAGATTCGCCTTAACTCAACAAGGTGAGACGAGATTTGAAGGAGATTTTCTTTGCCATTGAAGGGGAAAATTATCTTGATCGGATAACTACCCTCATTTTAATTAACTTGAAGATTTTCTAAAACCATTCATGGTACAGAAACTTTGAGCAACAGTTGCTCAACATTGATATCTGACATTTAAATGTTTTTATTGTTATTACTTGAATGCCGCTGGGAGTAGTTGGATGCAAGCAGCATATAATTGGTCCTTGTGGAAGCCTTTGGGGGAGGCCTTTGTTCAGCGGTGGACTTCTATTGGCTGATATGATGATGATGATGATATGAATATATTGCATGCATTGGTCTCTAGATTTGCCTGATGTAAATTATGATGGGCCGAATGACGTAGTGACTTTGGCTTCTTACAATACGAGATTATAATTCTCGCACGAAAAATATTTGTATACGGCCTACAGTTACATGTCTAATTAATTTTTTTATACCACTAAGGTGGCAAACAAGCATACGGCCCGCCTGATAGTAAGCGGTTACCGTAGCCTATAGATGCTTGCAACACCAAGGGCGTTGCCGACCCTGTAAATTAAGGAGGAATAGTTGGGTTGGCAGTATAGGAGACATGCTGCCATGCATGACAGAGATAGTAACAAAACACCAACGGTCCCCCACACTGCCAACACAACGCTTCCTCGAGGAGCTCTGGTGACCTTGCTCACCATGGTAATTAAATAATTTCTTATTCACCATGAGAATCCATAAAAATCACTTTTAATAAATTGAACCGCTTTGTAGCTAAGTCATAGTTACTAAAATATTAAGTACTTACTACTTGCATGACAAACAAAAATTCAACTTAACGGTAAAGTCAAGTAAAAGCGCTTAACCGCAACAGTTTGTAGTTCAGTATTACTTTTTATAAGTTTCTTTGCTTGTTTTATTAGAAAGTTTAAAAAAAAGTTATGCGGTTGGTAGAAACATTTTTACCCATATCATTTTTTTTTTTTTTCATTTTATTTACCTACGTACGTACTTTGTGCGCTCTAAATATTAATCTTAGTATATTATACATTGTTTCTCAGTATGTTAATTATCTATGCAATTCTTTATGAGAAATAAAGTTGTTCTTAAACCTAAAAATAGGTAGGGAGGTCGTTACCAAATATTTTTTTTATAATATCATTCATTGATTATACACGTTTTTAATTAGTGGAAAAAATAAGAAGTTTTAACGACTCATTTCGTTGTGAATTTCGGAAAAAAATTTTAGTTGCACAATTCCAAAAGGTTGATCTTATGAATCCGGCAAGATATTGTATGTTCCACATTTTCCAAATACTTATATGTTCAACGGATATATGTTCTGAGTCTAGATATACTTTATTTATGAACTCCTCCACGGCACTGGGTTTATTCTTAGAACGATTTTCTTTTAAAAAAAGAGAGTATGACTATGAGAGTGAGTATGGATGTATGAATGAATGGATGTTTGTTAAGAGTCCGGCGGACCGATTTTTTCTCACAAACGTAATACCGAAATAAATCGTAATCCAGACAATATTCTATTAAATTATGTTATCATTCGTATTTAGATACTGTTAATCTAGGTTCCTACGATCCTATTTCGTCCAAAATACTTCACTGGAAATAATTGTAAGCGAATACAATTTTTGATTACTTTAGCAAGTTTGGAACGATTTTCCGGTCTTTTAATTTCAGTGAAGTAGTAGCAGACGAAATAGGATCGTAGAAACCTAGATTAACAGTATCTAAATCGGTATGATAACATAATTTGATAGAATATTGTCTGGATTATGATTTATTTCGGTATTACGTTTTTGTGGGCAATTCACGCTCCACCGGACCCTTAACGCCAGAACGGCTGAACGAATCTGAATAATATTTGGCACACAGATAGATTATAGTCTGGAATAACACATAGGCTACCCAGGTCGGACCCAATGCTGAAGTCGAAGACAAAGTCGCGGGCAGAAGCTAGCAGAATCATAAGCGAATCCACGGTCCTAACTAGAGTTGTAAATAAAAATGTAGAGAAATTCTCAATAGCAGCTCATTCTCGGCAACGCGCGAGTGAAACCCGTTGTTGCAAGCGTCCAAAGGCTACGGTAACCGCTTACCATCTTATTAAAAATAGGTGGAGTTTGGAATTTGTGCCCGGTTAACGGCAATAGGCTCGGCCCCTATCACATCTTGCGATAAACTATGTTGAACGATCCATATTAATCCTAATTTTAAAACAACAATATTTGTCATCAAATAATTAACTTAACATACCATCACGCATATATTCCCTGAAGGCTTAAGCAGAGGAGTTATGTACACCAACAGCTCGCCGGTATGTATTAGGTCCCATGTAGTAGGGGGCGAGCCTATTGCCATTAACTCAAACTCCGAGCTGCAATTGAGAATTTCCTAGAAAATCCCAATAACACTGTTTGACTTGAAAATCAAATCCACGATCAAATCATTTTCCAATATAAATGACATACAGTAATATTAAAGGCGTGCACCCATTAGATTAGTGTGAGCAATACTCAGCACTTGTAACTAAAAGCTCAAAACTCGGCACTCTGCATCAAGTATTCAAGTGGCATGGACGACTATGCCACACACCTGCCGATGGTGGCGTGCCGTAAGTTTCACGATTTACGCTGCTAGATTTTATATGCTGTGGTGATATTACAAAAAAAATACATTTTCTCGGCGCTTTCTAAGTAGGCTATCTGAATAGTCTAGGGCTTTGTGTGCTGCTACGGCAATATAATATACTAGTGGACCCAGCAGACGTTGTCCTGCCCTGAAAATAACCCAAAACTCGATTGCAGCGCCACCTACCGGGTCCAATTGTGAATCTAAACCATTCCCAGATCCCCTTGAACACACACAAAAAAATTCATCAAAATCGGTCCAGTCGTTTGAGAGAAGTTCAGTCACATACACACTCACAGAAGAATTATATATATATTAATTATAGTTTGATATCATAAAACCTCCCTATACTTTAAGACAATTTATGTAAAAGTTCATACTGTTCATATTGTTCCTTAACACATTAAAATTCTTTAATGCCCGCTACTGAATAAAGACAACTGGGTCTTTCACGTCACATAGATCCTCTAACTCAGAAATCTTATAAATTTGTAGTAGTTATCACTATTACTGATATTGTTGAATACAGGTATTAATTTATTGTGTAGGATTGTCTCGAGAAAGGTTAGTATAGTGTCACTGAAGTGGAATCTTAAGGTAAGCCTTGTGAATCAAGACCTAATGAAGATTCAGAGTTGCAAATATCACAAAAAAAAATACAAATCAGAAAAAGAAACATAAAAAATATTGTAATACCAATACCGCCAGTTCCCCTCGGTTGCTGCGGCTCTGACAGTCTACAGTCCGTAGGGGCACTGAAGGCTCGGCAACGCATCAGCAACTCCGCTGGTGTTGCAGGTGTCCATGGGCGGCGATGACTACTTACCATCAGGTGGCTCGTCTGTTCGTTTGCAGGTCGGCAAACGAGCAGACGAGCCATCAATAAAAAACCGCTCGGCTCCTACCACTTGGCCCACAAACACCCTTTGTTTGGGGTCCGTACTTACACAGGGCGCCAGGTGTGCGCCAGCCCAATCAAGGGACGACAAATTGTTACAGCCAGCCCTTTGATGATGTTTGTCTCGACCCGAACATCGGAATGCCATACGGAGCAATGAATTTTTCGCATTTTTTGAATTGCTCCACTTGCCGGTACTCGGAAATGATTGCACAAGTAAACAAAGTGTATTCAGGTGCTATGAACACAGTTAACCATCTAATACTTTTTCGAACTAGCTTCGTGACGAAATTCCGCTCGTTTCACCCTTTCGAAACCGAATTTTATAAAAAAAATAACAAGGGAATAAGAAAATCGTACAGAAATGAGAAGAATTTTTTGTGCCACCTCCGACTGAATGATGAAGATTTGATTTTTATAAAGTTATTTTAGTGAAGGAAAAATTCAATCGCAATGCAATGTGAAGGCAAATTTCGATCTAGCGGGTGGGACTTGGGCAGTGGCTTAGAGGTCAGACCGTCTGGTGTATCTAACCAGAAGACGCCGGTTCGAATCCTGCCCGCGATTGAATTTTTCCTTAGCATGTAAAACGCAAAAAAATATCACAAAATGATATTTGATTCTTTGATAATTCCATTTAGAAAAAATAATTCCTTATCTAGGAAGAGGCCAAATTCCAAATCACCCCTATATTTATATAATTTTCAAAATCAATAAAATATCATAATAGTAAGCCACTGAATGAAAAACTGCAAAACTTTTAACGTCACCACATCATCCTCGGGATTATAAAGCATATTATCCATTTACTGGTCATAATGTTCAATAGACGTCGACTATAAGGCTAGGTACTTTGGCTACGTCCACGCAATAAAGAGTTTAGTTTATCACTAAAGTCAGCGAGAGACCTAATTCATGTGTATACGCTTGAGAAAGGTCGTCGAAGTATGTATAAGACAATGCGTTTAAACATTATTTTATTAGTAGATTTAATAATAAATCTCTCTATATGAAACAAAAAAGATTAATAGACATTATGTACAATGCCTAAACTCGGTGTAACTGGTACAGATTTTAATCTTTTTTACATAACATACCATCACGCCTGTATTCCCCGAAGGGTTAGGCAGAGGTGTACTTAATATACACCCACAGTTCGCCGGTATGTTTAGGTCCCATGTTATAGGGGGCGAGCCTATAGCCATTAACCGGGCACAAATCCAGGCTCCGAGCTGCTAATGAGAATTTCATAGAAAAACCCAATAACACTTTGCTCGAACTGGGGATCGAACCCAGGACCTCTAGTGTAGCAGTCTCACTTGGGACCACTAGACTAATGAGGACTTTTTTATTATAAGTAATGTAGTGAAAAACGGGCATTATTATGGGCAATTTGATGGTAAGCAACAACTACATGTGATGGACGGCAGCAATATCAATAGTATCAATAGCCGCTGTCATCTCAGGGCCTTAGTTGTTAAGTCTGATAAGCCCACTAACTTCACTGGCTTCATTTTACATCTTTTTAAGACTTGTAAGTATAAATGACTTCATTCCTAAACCTGATAGCTAACAGTAAATAGTACATATTAACTGTACACACAAGCTTTGAGCTCACTCAAAATAAAACGAGACGTCATACCACATGAATGGATACTGCAGCAAATCACTTCGCATAGGTAGACCTATGCGAAGTGATCAGAAAACATTTTTTTTAATTGCATTAACACACGCTCTTATGTACTTATTAAGAGATATTGTGTTATAAAGTAGATTAAGAAATATAGTTTCTGTTAGTTTCAAGGTATAAGTAATATAAGTGGTGTGTAGAACAATAATAATATACCTATATAAAGCTTTGTAACACATAACACACCATCACGCCTGTATTCCCCGAAGGGTTAGGCAGAGGCGTACTTAATGTACACCCACAGTTCGCCGGTATGTTTAGGTCCCATGTTATAGGGGGCGAGCCTATAGCCATTCACCGGGCACAAATCCAGACTCCGAGCTGCTACTGAGTATTTCATAGAAAAACTCAATAAGACTTTGCTCGACCTGGGGATCGAACCCAGGACCTCTAGTGTAGCAGTCGCGCTTGGGACCACTAGACCAATGAGGCAGTATAAAGCTTTGTATAGATTTATAAAAGACATTACTTTAGTATTGCGTGGCAATGTGGTAAGGGCTCTCCATAAATAAATAAGTAAATTATTTTGTACTTCTTGACTGCCTCATTAGTCTAGTGGTCCCAAGCGCGACTGCTACGCTAGAGGTCCTGGGTTCAATCCCCAGGTCGAGCAGTGTTATTGAATTTTTCTATGAAATTCTCAGAAGCACCTCGGAGTCTGGATTTGCGCCCGGTTAATAGCAATAGGCTCTTACTTGGGACCTAAACATACCGGCGAACTGTGGGTGTGCATTAGTACGCCTCTGCCTAACCCTTCGGGGAATACAGGCATGATGGTATGTTATCTTATGTTTGAACTTCTAACCTAGCCTTGTATTATCCATACTCTGACAGTTGGTACATAAGCGGATATTACGTACGAGTAGTTTCGAAACAATGTAAAGTTGCTTGTGCTGAAGTGGAAGAGCAAAGTAAATAAGTATGTATATTGTAATAAATGCAGGAGTAGTTATTATGTTTTTAATTTTGTGAGTGTGATGACGTGAATTCGACTCTCATGTTGGAAAAAGCGGGTTTGTATCGAACGATTTTTTGCCTAAAATTTGGATTTGCGCCTGGTCAGACTGACCCCGGCTAACATGGTTCTATTAACATACAGTACTGACGAGAGTGTAGGTGTACAAGAGAACACCTCTATCTAACCATTTTGGAAATACAGGCGTGATGATTTATAGTGTTGCCATCATAAATTGGGTTTTGAAGCGGTGGTAGCCTAATGGCTAGGGCGTCGGACTTGCGATCATGTGGTTGCCGGTTCGAACCCCACCCATTGTACTACCAACGTGAACCCACTCGTAACACAAGCATTTAGCTTAGCACGATGGGTTACCAAGAATACTAGTAATGTGCGACCCACATTGCTAGTAAGCTTTTTAAAAAAAAGTGTTGCCATCTCACCAACTAGGTATGGAACATTTCGCAGATAGCATGTAAAACATCACATGAAATAATTTTTCATTCGTCACACCTGCGACTTTTTTTCACAGAGCCTGCTCAAAATCGCAATTCAATTAAATCGCATTTTGTTCACCATTTCATTGTAAGTAGCAAATTAGCATTAGCGAGTGTGGAGATAAATTATTTTGAATGAAAATTCATTGCGGACGAAAAGTAGCTGGCTGCGAAATTTCGCATGTGAAATTGCTGTGACAAATAATTATAGTTTCATCATATGAATAAAATTGTAGGGAATTAGGGATCATTTCCATGCCTATCACCGACATTTGGACGTGTAACACAAATATAGTTCACGCGTTAATTAACAGTTAGTTAATTGTAACATCTAGCTCTTTGTACGCATAATTAATAGAACGTTATTACGCGAACAATTACGTCCAATTACATCGCTACTATACGAGTAAGTAATTAGTTGGTATACGAAATAAGACTTTATAGTATAAAGGATGTTATTTAATAGTAAAGGAAAAAATTCAATCGCGGGCAGGATTCGAACCTGCGTCTTCTGGTTTGATATACCAGACGCTCTGACCTAAGCCACCGCGAACCCTACCCACATGATTGAAATTTTGCCTTCACATTCTGAATTTACGTCATAAGGTGACGTTTGGTGATCTATGAGAGGCAAGTTACCTTACCTCTCAACAATTTTTTCCTTTACTATTAAATAACTTAATAATCTTAGCATGGAAAATGCAAAAAAATCACAAAAAGATAGTATAAAGGATGTGTTTTTAATTATTTAAAATGAGAGATAAATATTTGTCATTGCACAGTTCTGTGCATCATGTAGTATGATTGGTTGCGCCTGCGCTCTATTTTATATTAAGGTTTATGACGCTGGAAAAGCTTCACATTGGACTTTATAAACATACAAATAACGGACACAAAATAAACCTAGACGAAACAAATATTCGTGGAACATACAAATATTTGTCTCGGGTCGAAATCGGATCCACTATATGGTAGCTAGGTACCTTTACCCTTAACAGCTATGCTAACCGTGCAGTCAAATTTTAGTGTTAGGTTGTAAATTTATAATTAATGTCAATTGTATTTATCATTACATTTATTTCATTATTAAGACGAGTCTATACGAGGAAAGCTGGAAATGAGTATGCGGTTTGATAGAGTAGTCGGAGTAAAGCTTAAAGGGTCCCAAATAGCGGGACAGTAAACGAGTTGACTAGGGTAATGATGAAGGATTGCATCATGCTAAAGATGTCCTATGTTATACAAATGACAATAGCTTAGTAAGACTAGCCTAATAACAGCACAGTATGGCATAACAACACAACATATAGATATTAAGAGATGTACACAACTCACAAGAAATACATAATTATGTAACTAATTCTTAATGACCTCAGTTACCGAGAAAGTAAAAAGTAATCACAGTAATGTCATACTTCCATTTCCAATGTATATTCCTATATTAGTATATTTTAATACTAGAGACTCGCTCGCGGTTTCACCCGCGCTTTTCCATTTCTAAGAGGCGTAACGTGATGTTATATAGCGTATAACCTTTCTCGATAAATGGACTATCCAACACAAAAATAATTTTCAAAATCGATTCAGTACTCGTAGACCCAGAGATTACTTAATAAATAAAACCTACAACCTCACAAACTTTACCTCTTTATAATAATAAGTATAGATAGATATAGCTGGAGCGATTGAAATTATTAAATCCAAAAGCTGTCACATATTCGAAACGAGATTTTGTAGATTCCCCGCGGGAGACACTGAGAAACGGCCCAGTTGAGCTACCCCGATAGCTCATGTAAAATGTAAGGAAGGTGAATTATTTAATAAACAGAATAGATCCTGAATATATGTAACTATTTATTAATTTACTAACTTTCGCCCGCGGCTTCGCCCGCTGTCACTTCAATGTTCAATGTACAGTCACATTTTCTTTACTGTTTTATTATATACTGGTTTCTGACACTTACGCGAATATTAGACATTGAAATAAAACTACTTTTTACGCATTTTATCGCGTTGTATTGATATTATTTGATTCCCGACGTTTCGGATCCTTTACAGCATCCATGGTCACGGGTAGACTAAATTGTTGGACGTCTTAATGTTACAATTACTAACAGCTACCTTACATTTTTGTTAATTATTGGCGATCCGATTCACGCAGAACAAGCTCACCGTATCCTTCGGTCTTGCAGTTTTGGGCTTGGATTTTTTGGATTTTGGGCTTGCTGACTTCTTGAATATATATTTCTATCTAAATTTTATTCAATGTTAACAAAATAAAAACGCAGTAAAAAATACACTCTAATCTTCCTCTGTGTTAATAATATTAATAAATAACATACTAGAAGTATAGAGTGGAATAATTTTCTCCTGGACTTGTACAGTATAGTAAAATTATTTGCAAATCAATCATGTGACGCTCGAAGAAAATGTATTTTCTTACAATACAATCTTCATTAAATATCCACACATCCTGTTGTCGCAATATAATACCAGTAAAGAATGTAACAGCTCTTGTTTTAAAAGTATCCATGGAATTTGAAGAGAGGTAGGGAATCCTGGAACCAAATAATTCCACTCACAATTGGAGCTGCCCGACTGGGGAAAATCGTAGCCAAATAACATAGCTTCGTGTGTTCCTAATGGTGAGCAAGGTCGCCAGAGCTCCGCGAGGAAGCGTTGTGTTGGCAAATAGGTTAGGCAGCAAGCTATTGTCTCCTATACTGCCAGCCCAACTATTGCTCCTTTATTTACAGGGTCGGCAGTGATACCCCTGGTGTTGCAAGCGTCCATAGGCTACGGTAACCGCTTATCATCATGCGGGCCGTATGCTTGTTTGCACCTTATTGGTATAAAAAAAGAAATCTTACCGGATTCTTCTCCAACTTTTTGGAACCATACAACTCACACGTTTCATAAATGCTTGTAAAATAAAGCATAATTAACCATGAAATCCATACACGTGAACCATCGTGCAATATTATATCAAAATTGTTGACTCGACCTTTTTAAATTTATTCATATTGACGCCCAATGCCCTTACGTAGGTATCGGGTTTGTCGATACCCTAGGTACTACATATTGATATACCTGCTACATGACTTGGGCGGTCCCTCGCTCCGGCTGATCGCCATATATTGCGTTGAAAACTTCCCACGCCACTATTGAAGACTCTTTGTTCGTAAATAGCTTGACATTTTCTCGAATGTCGAATTATAGTAGGTAATGATTTTGTCGATTTCGAACTTGCAGAATTGTGAACTTTATTTTTCCAGTACCTTGAAAGCAAGCAAGATTTTCAATTTTAACTGTTTTTTTTTTAAACGTTGCCCCACACTAGGATTTTCTCCTGTATCGTGGGTGCGTTTACAAACACCAATTCTCACATACACAAACGCCCAGACCCGGAACAAGTACCTGTAGATCGTACAAATATTTGCTCCGTGTGGGGATCGAACCCACAACACGTGACGCAGAAGCCGATCGCTCAGCCGCTACGCCAAACGTGTCGTCGATTTATAAAAATATAATTCTGAATTCGACTGTTTTGTGTGTATCTTCGCATAATGCCGTTTGATTTATATACTCCCCTTTTTATATGATAGAATATACCTACTTCCGAAATTTTCTTATACTAATTGTTTTGGTGTCTGGCCATTTTTCTAAAGATACACCAGTTCACCGAAAGCTTGAAGTCGGTTTTCTTTCACTTGAAGTTACCACAGAAATAAAACTATTATTTTTGTTGGTTGGTTTGTATTTTTATAGTATTTGTCTCGGAACAAACGGCCATAGTTCCGCGCAAGTTAAAAGAAAGAGCGATTAAAAATCGTAGCTGTCTCGCTCGTAAAAATGCGAGAACATTAAACGAAAACTTGAAGAGAAGCGCGTTTGAAAACTTTCAATTACCCTCCATAATACCGATATCTATACTTATATACTTGAGTTATTCTAAAGAATTCCCAAGTTGCCCTGTAGCTGACATTACGTCTTCCAAATGGCATTGCCGAGGCCGACAAACAGAGGGGTGCGTCGGAGGGAAATATCAATCGCTTCAAATTGTGCCCTCAGAGGGAGGACCTTGAATGCCAAACTCACAGCTTGCCTAATGATGCATTACTCAGATTCACCGCGTTCATACCTATAGACGGGATTATCTATTCTTTAATCTGATCAACCTAAACACAACCATACTACCTCTATCTCAAAGTTGATTTTCAAATAAAGTTTGACTGGTTGTTAAGATGTTTTTAAAGTTGAGAGTTGTCACAAGCAGGTTATCGAATGTTCCAACTATTCATTCTTATCGGAACGTCAAATGCAATTCAATAATTCATCGCATTGATGTCGGAAAAGATAATTTTTCTCTGAAAATCTACAAAGCTTTGCTCCGATGTAAGATGTTAAGTACAAATTGCAAGACTCTGACTGTTAAAAATACATTTATAGGGTGAAATATTAATGTAATGAAAGAAATACTTCCCAATTTGAGATATTTCGCTTAAAAATACGTAGAGTTAACAAGCAATAATTTATTTTTTTTAACAAATGTAGTACCCTATATAGTACATAATTCAAAGTCAAAATGTTTTATTTCAATTAGACTATTAAAAAGGGTACTTTTGAAAAGTCAAACCGGTTCCAAGAAGTGGGTTTTATGGAGAAGAGCCGGCACGAAACTCCATAGATACTGTTTTTTAAAAAAAAACATAATAACAATATTAATCTACAACTTTGCCCCAAACAGTTGCTCATAATTATGCAGTTTGATGTGTTTTGACAAATATTTAATATGCATATCTATTTTACCACTAATAATAGTCCATACATTTTTTTTTTATGTGATAGGAAGGCAAACGAGCAGACGGATCGCCTGATGGTAAGCGATTACCGCCGCCCATGGACACCCGCAACACCAGAGGAGTCACGAGCGCGTTGCCGACCTTTTAAAAGGGAATTGGGCCTCCGGCAAACCTCACTCACTCGGCGAAACACAACGTAAGCGTTGTTTAACGCCGGTTTTCTGTGAGGCCGTGGTATCACTCCGGTCGAGCAGGCCCATTCGTGCCGAAGCATGGCTCTCCCACGTAAAAAACACGTTACACATGTTGTATCTCCTTATGTATATCTAGCAACATAGCTTATGTAAAATTAAAACACTGTAAAATTTTTGACATCTCAATCAAAATAAACGATTCAGAACGTTCCATCTTCCATTCACAAGTTCTTCTTTTAAAAGGTACAATCAAAAAGAAAGTACAGACGGCAAAACAGTTGCCATCACGCACACACACTTCCTAACTGCCTGCAGCTAAACCGCGTCTAATGACCGCCTCTTTACAGCGCCAGACTAGTTTTTTTGCTATCCTTACCCAGAGATACTTCCTAGACGGCGAGGGACCGTAAAGAACACTTACAAGACGTTTTAAAGTGTCTGTACTGGAAAAAGGGAGTCCTTGTATAATGTATGTAGATTGTGGATAGCTTCTAACATATGTAGATAGATGTTTTTCATATCATATTTAGTTAATTATTCTGTATGAATCGGATCGCTAATAGATAACAAAACTGTAAGGTAACAGTTAGTTATTTTAACATAAAGACGTCCAACATATTAATGTACCCGTGACCATGGATGCTGTAAAGGATCCGGGACGTCGGGAATTAAATAATATCAAAATAATAAAAAGTAGTTTGATTTGAATGTATAATATTCGCGTAAGTCTCAAAAATCACTGTGTATCGTATTCAGTGAAATAGGAGGGTATATTGTTAGGACAACTTAGGTCTGAGGACTTACTTACTACTGGTATTGCTGGCGTCTATAAGCTGCAATAAGCTGCACGCACCTCTGACTTTTCGAAGTCATGTGCGTATTAATACTTAATTATCACGAGCTTAATCGGTGAAGGAAAATATTGTGAGGAAACCCGCAAACTAGAGCGATTTTATCGATGGCGTGTGAAATCTACCAACCCATTAGCCAGCTTGGTAGACTATAGCCTAATCCCTCTCATTCTAAGAGGAGACCCATGTCCAGCTGTTGGACAATATGGGGTGATAATAATGATGATGAATAAAATAATAACAATAAAAAACCCACTACAGATTTTACGAGTATGTCACACGAAACTATCAAAACATAGTTATTATTTGAGCGAGCTCTGCTATCTAAGCGGCTTATTGGAAAAATCAATTTCGTTTGTCGTAGCCACTAGGGACGCCATCAATTTATAATGTTTAAAGTGTGTTTGGATTTTAGTGACATCTTATGTTATGAAAAATGCAATTGCATGATGGCCTAGTGGTATGACCGTTGGACTGCCAAGTCAAAGGTCTCGAGTTCGAACCCAAGGCACGCACCTCTGACTTTTCGAAGTCATGTACGTATTAATAGTTAATTATCACGCGCTTAAACGGTGAAGGAAAACATCGTGAGGAAACCTGCATGCCTGAGAGATTTTCTCGATGGCGTGTGAAGTCTGCCAACCCGCACTAGGCCAGCGTGGTGGACTATAGCCTAATCCCTCTCATTCTGAGAGGAGACCCGTGCCCAGCAGTGGGACAATATAATGGGTTGATTATGTTATGTAATTGCATGATGGCCTTATCAAATCGCGATTTGTAGATTGTAGGTTCGAATTTTGCACATGGTTGATTCTGTGGATTCTTGACCTCTGTGTTATTGCGATTATTTTTACCTGACTGCGCCAGATGGAGGGTTACGTTTTTCGAGGGTATGTAAGTATATTTCTTTGCTGCTTAGCTCTGTAAAATAAAAAAGGTCAGTTTAAAAATAAAAAACAGGACTGCCAAAAAGATGAAAACAAGGTGACCACTCTAATGCAGTCGGAGGCACAAAAATATTTTAGAGGTTGTTTGTTTTTTTTTAATAATTAAGTTCTTGGGGCTCTTAGGGAAATACAGGCATGATTGGATGCAGAAAAAACAACCACCGCGATCTGAGCTTGTCATGCCCACGCTGATGGTGACGTTGTGTATCGGGTCGTTTTATTCCCTACAACATGGATGAGTCTAAACAGGCCGATACCCACGTCATGCTCGTGAACGGGTGCTGTCTGTCGGCACTGGTCAGCTCTTACTTGCTGTGACAATCCCTTTCTTATTTTTTAGTGAAGGAAAAATTCAATCGCTGGCAGGAATCGTACCTGCGTCTCCTGGTTAGATACACCAGACGCTCTGACCGCTAAGACACCGCGAACCCCACCCGCGATTGAATTTTTCCTTTACTAAAAAATAACTTTATAATCTTAGCATGGAAAATGCAAAAAAATCACAAAAAGATTATCCCTTTCTTTTTAATATAAAACCTATACTGAATAAATCTTTCACATCAAAATTGCGTAATTCTCAGCAACTATTTAAAACAACGTTGTAAAGATTAATAATGTAATCATGTTTTTTTTTTTAAAAAAAGAGTATCTATGAAGTTTCTTGCCAGCTCTTCTCCATAAGACCCACTTTTTGAAACCGTGCACCTAATTTTGACTTTTCTAAAGTAGTTTTTTTAATTGTCTAATCTAATTGAAATAAAACATTTTGACTTTGACTTTGACAATACCGCGAGACGTATTTAAAACCAATGAAAATCCCGGACATACTCGTACGTCCGAACTATCCTCCGCACATTGTCACCGCACGCGGCACGTAACCCTACTTGTGTCGACAGAATTAATTTCCTGGCCTATAACTCTCGTATATTGGACATCGGCGACAGTCGCGAGTGGCCGCGATTTATAGCGCACTGTCGCCTACAGGTAGCGCTATAGAATTATTGCAAAGCCTTTGTTGGATGGTAGTATTACACTACTGGTATTTCTGTATGGTTCTTGATGAAGTATGTATGGATGGAATTTGGGTTTGGTCATTTATTGTAGAATACCAACTACATACAAAATTATACATACCTAACGCAGAACCTAAGACACGCCTGTAATATCTGTCGCAATATAATATAACTGCCTCATTAGCCTAGTGGTCCCAAGGGCAACTCCTACGCTAAAGGTCCTGGTTTTGTTTCCCAGGTCGAGAAAATTGTTATTGGGTTTTACTATAAAATTCTCAGTAGCAGCTCGGAGTTTGGGATTTGTGTCCGGTTGGCCCCAATGGCAATGAGTTCGCTCTCTATTATATAGCACCTAAATATAGCGGCGCCTGTAGGTGTACATTAGTACGCCTCTGCCCTCCCCTTCGGGGAATACTGGCGTAATGATATGTTAGATGTTATATCTAACGCAATATATTTACTCAGTAGAGAATTATTACATAGCTTTTGTTGAGTGCAGATGCGTTCAGGAGCATTGAGTATTGTGCAAGGAGATTGGATTTTGTGCTAGAGTTGTTTGAATTGGTACTTGAATAGCTGTGATTCGAAAGGGTCAGAAAATTGATGGAAATGTTCAATGGCTAAAAGATTTTCTAATAACTACGTGGTTCGATTACAAACACAAATTCATATTCATATTATTTACTAGTAGCTGTTGCCCGCAGTTTCACTCACGTCCCAAAAAGATTAACATACTATAAGTCCGATTCTAGGCGGCGTATCAAGATATCACATGCACCAGATTTTAAGTGAGACCTCTAACAATACATCGGTGAAAACTGCATTCAGTTCCATGTAGTCGTCTTTGTGTGATGCACGTACAACCATACAGACAGACAAAAATTTCGTGTTTAGAATTTTTTTAAACCAATCTCTCTCTGACACCCCTCATAATTGTAACACGCAATTAATACGAAGCAATTAAGTGACAATTACTAGTAGCCGGCTCTCCAGCTCTACCGGAGTGGTTACAAAGGGACCGCACCGTCTTTGTCAACGCGGAATGTTGATGAAGTAATTAGCAACTTACATAGACACGGTTGTCCTTGGAAGGGCGTGTGTAATATGCGTGTATTTGGATAAGGTAAATTTTGAGTCAATCTTATTCTTAGATTTTGATTTTAACGTGGGAGAGCCATGCTTCGGCACGGAAAGGCCGGCTCGACCGGAGTGATACCACGGCCTCACAGAAAACCGGCGTTAAACAACGCTTACATTGTGTTTTGCCGAGTGAGTGAGGTTACCGGAGGCCCAATCCCCTTTTAAAAGGTCGGCAACGCACTTGTGACTCCTCTGGTATTGCGGGTGTCCATGGGCGGCGGTAATCGCTTACCATCAGGCGATCCGTCGCTCGTTTGCCCTCCTATCCCATAAAAAAAAAGATTGGAGATATTATTGACATGAATGTAAACAAATTGAGGGAAAATAACCGAACCAAGACCTCCAACAAATAAGATAGCAATCAGCTCTTGATACTTTTTTCTTGTGCGTTTCACTTCGGATCGCTGCCGTCTGCCTGGACTTAACTAAAAAGCAACTTCAATTGTCGATAAACCTTTCTTTGGATGCATCCTTTTAAATTATATTATCTGGTAGTACTGCCTCATTAGCCTAGTGGTCCTGAGCGCAATTGCTACGCTAAAGGTCCTGGGTTCAATTCCCAGGTCGAGCAAAGTGTTATTGGGTTTTTCTATGAAATTCTCAGTAGCAGCTCGGAGTTTGGAAATAATAGGCTCGTCCCCTATTACATGGGACCTTCACAAACCGGCGAACTGGGGTTCGGTAGAGGCGTACTAATGTACACCACATTAGTACGCATCTGCCGAAACCCTCGGGGGAATACAGGCGTGATGTGGCAGTAATGTTCTTACCATATATAGTAAGTGTACTGGATAGCTTGATCTGCAATGATAATCTGCTGCTCGTCGCAGATGGGTGACCATTCCATGGACCAAAACCATGAAGACCTCGCCGGAGAGTACGTGAAGTCGTTGGTTTCTGTTGTTATACACAACTATGATAATCATTAGTGGCAGTTATAAGCCCAAAAAGCCTAATAACCAGCGTACTTTAGGATATTGGTATTGCCCAGAAATTAGGCTGCAGAGGACAGGCGCTTCCTGTAAAATACAGATATACAGCCTAGTTAGACTGGAATCCTGCTCAATATGGTTGGTAAAAGACTAGGAGCATTTTTTTTAATTCTTGATGGGCTTACGCTTGACCGTCATTACGCCTGACACTGCCGCCGGAGCGCGCTTGCCTAGAAGATAGTGATTCACTCGTGATTTAAAAACACAGATAATATCTATGGGGGACACCCACTCAGAGCATAATGATATTGTAAGTTTACAGTGATGGGGTGAAATTTAAACAAAAATCCTATCACACGATTAAAGAAAAAGCCACAAAAATACCTTCTCCAGTGTGCTAAAACGCCATTCCTAACAATTGAAAACTAAGGCGCGAGCGCAACTTACAGCAATAAATCTGAGCATTTCCAAGTTTCCATTGAAAACGAGTGACGCAACTCGGCTAATGGGAGCCGTAGCGATTGAAACGTCTCCTCGAATGATGTATGTGAACGTGAGAACGCGTACGCGTTGGAATGTGGTTTAATTTGAGAAGTTGTAATTGTTTTGACGTTTGTTTGAGTGATCGCGTGAATTTAATGAATGTTTTCACTCTCAATAGGTGGGCCCTTATATTTTAGTATAGTATAGATAGCAGATTGTGCGGTAAGGAGTTTCTCTTATATCCATCCACATTCATGGTCAAAATCTTCCTGGTAATATTCTCTTCACTCATAAGAAGCGGTAAGAACCAATTTATTCTTATTCTTATTTACTTATTTATTTCTCTCGTGCGGTAACTTTATATTAAAAACATAACATACTATGATGCCTGTATTCCCCGAAGCGTTAGGCAGAGATGTTTTTTATTATACGTTACGGCGGCTTACGCTTGACGGCCAGTTCGCCTGATGTTAAGCGATACTGCGATCTACGATGGAGCGCACTTGCCTAGTAGAAACTGATTCACTCGTGATGTACACCCACAGTTCGCCGGTAGGTTTAACGATTAACCGGCCACAAATCCAGACTCCGAGCTGCTACTGAGAATTTCAAAGAAAAACTCAATAACACTTTGCTCGACCTAGGAATCGAACCGAGAACGTTTAGTGTAGTAGTCGCACTTGGGACCACTAGACTACGGAGGCAGCATCACAAGTCCTAATAATGATAAGCAGTTATGGTCAATTAATTCTTACTGTCATTTATTTACGATACGTAACTTTATATATAATACCATATACGAGTACTTGTGTATTTTTTATTAAGTATGTTGACAATACATATCTTTGTTATACCTCCCAATAAACATTATAGAAGTTGGTATACTTCCCAATACCAACAAACTGGTAACAAAACTGACAACACCACCAAAATGATAGCAATTTTCCTATCCCAACAACTAAACACGCAAAATCATTACACCAGCCCCTATTAAAAAGTGCTGATGAACAAACTGTGCCAATCGATAGTCCAAAACGGCACACGTCAGTAGAGGAAGGGTGTGTTTACTCCGAGGGATGGCTCAGGTGGCCGGCACTCCGGGAACACTTATACTAATCTACACTGAGACAAATAGGGCCCTACACGACGACGACATAGCATAGAGCTTAGAAACGTACGGATAGTACATGCGTTACTAGACTATTGTTTTTTTTTAAATAATGGTCACAAACACGGCTGCTAAGCTTGAGGTACTGGGTTAGTTTCCCAAGTATCGAATTGTATAATTATATTCTTAGTAGCACTTCGACGTTTAGATTTGTGTTATTAGGCTCGCCCCCATTATATAGGACCAAAAACTTATCAGCGGATCGTGAGTATAAAACACCTCTGTGTCTGTTTGGGACTGTAATGCTATGTTATTTTTTTTAACTAGCTTCCATTTCTGTCTGCGTGAACTTCCGAATTGGGTGCGACCTGGATAAAAAGTAGCCTATGTGTTATTCCAGACTATAATCTATCTGTGTGCCAAATTTTATCCAGATCCGTTCTGGCTTGAAAGAGTAACAAACATCCATACATCTACACATCCATACATCCATACATCTACACCTCCATACATCCATACTCACAAACTTTCACGTTTATAATATTAGTAAGGATATCATCATCACCCACAGCCTGACTCATCACTCACATCACATCATGATTCTGTGCCATTCTCAACCAGGTTGACGGACCTTACTACTGGAAGCCTGAAACTCTTCCTGCCAATCCCCTAGTGATTCAGTCATTGCCTTGTATCTTTTCTGTCAGCATACAACAACGTCAACCTCTTTTCTGTCATTCATCTTCCGTGATTACATTTCCCAGTTATTTTTTAAGTCATATTAAAAAAAAAACGTATTAAAAAATCACACCTTTATTTCCCGAAGGGTTAAGCAGAGGTTTACTAATTTACAACCACACTTCGCCGGTACGTTTAGGTCCCATTTAACAGGGGGCGAGCCTATTGCCATTATCGGAGCACAAATCCAAACTAGGAGTTTGCTGCTACTGATAATTTCATCTGAGTCATATTATACCATAAATTTTTCAAATAGGTAAATTATTTTACGTTTATTAGTAAAATCAGTAAAATAATTTTAGCTAGTTCATTATTTTCAGGTAAATGTCACCAACCAAACTAACTACACTAGGTATAAAAAATCATTTTCCTGTCTATTACATTTCTAGTTCTACACATCATCCGTGGGCGAACCCTTGAGTTTACGAGTTGCTCGCTTAAACCTGCAGGTGTGTGACCTGTAATGTACCTTGTTTAATAGCGGTATACTCTAACCACGACATGTGCCATACGAGGAAGACACATCCTTAAAATTATTTGATAGCCAGATAGCCCAGGTTTTGGGTAACCGATTAAGAGAGGTAAGGCGTAGTGGAATCGAATAATTCCACTCACAATTGGAGCTCGACTGGGGAAGTAACTCCACCTTACAGAAAATCGTAGCCAGGGAACCGATGGTGTATTGTTGACGGCGCTGTTATGTATGGCAGCATGTTTCCTATGCTGCCGGCCCAACTAAGTATTCCTCCCTAATTTACAGGGTCGGCAACGCGCGAGTGATACCCCTGATGTTGCAAGCGTCTATAGGCTACGGTAACCGCTTACCATCAGGCGGGCCGTATACTTGTCTGTCATCTTAATATCTACATAAAAACATCGTATGTATAAAGTAATCTCATTATCACCCTACCTTTGTCACTATTTAAAACGTTTATTATTAAGTTTTGTGCGTATTTTATATAGGTAAGCTTATTCAAACTACTGTAAAATATAATTACAGTAGGTTTCAGGTATTCGGAGTTAAAAATCTGGACTCTATAAAGGCATTGTCCCAGTTCCAAGTCAGTTGAGTTTCATCATAACTTATAAAGAGCATTCCTACATGATGGAATTCTTTCTTAACTGCAATAGCTGACCCAAAGAAAAGTCATAAAACTTCAATTTAATCCAATATGAAGCTATTCCTATGCTGTCACTGTATGTATGTGTAAGAAAATCGTAATTTCATTATATAAGCCAAGATGGAAGTCATACCAAACTTTAAAAGACGTAAAGTATAGATTGCATATAAAGCGGCGGTAGCCTAATGGTTAGGGCGTTGGACTGGCGATCATGTGGTTGCGGGTTCGAACCGCACCCATTGCACTATCGATGTGAATCCAAGTTTTATTTATTATTTAGCTTAGCACGAAAGGTTAACAAGAATACTAGTAATATGCGACCCACATTGCTAGTAAGCTTTTTAAGGGAAAAAAAATTACGTCATTACAATTTTTTTTGTATAAAAGTCATGACTTTTATACCAAAAAAATTAAGCCGTTTATCCAAAATTGTGGCATTTTTATAAAAAAATTTAAACAATACAATTTGTTTGCACACACATAAGGATTCCACTAGAAACTTCTTTAAAGCTAGGGTGTTTTTTTGGATTTGAGCGATGTAATGCCCAAGAATACTAGTAATGTGCGACCCTCATTGCTAGTAAGCTTTATTTAAAAAAATTAAATTAAATAACACATTTAGAAAATAAAAATGTTTCATTAAAATTTTTAACGTTTGAAGGAAAGGCTGTGAGCTCTGAACGCTCTTAAAAGCTTGATACTATGCTACTACCCCCCACTACTACTAGTACCTCCTTCCCTATGAAAAAGCTAACACAATATATTCTCTCCAGCAGTACAGCAGCATGAAAGTCCGTCAGCCCCAAATTTTGCCCCACACTAGGATTTTCTCCTGTATCGTGGAAGCGTTTACAAACACAAATTCTCACATACACAAACGCCCAGACCCGGAACAACTACCTGTAGATCATACAAATATTTGCTCCGTGTGGGGATCGAACCCACAACACGTGGCGCAGAAGCCGATCGCTCAACCGCTACGCCAATCGTGTCGTCATAAAAACCATTAAATTGAAAATAAAACCATTTATCTTCGTACAATCAAAGGCGCAAATAATTAAAACAAATAGTAAAAAGCAAGTGATGGCAAAGGGGACAGGAGTTCTATGACCGTCCAATATAACGCTTTTAATTAAATTTACGACTTGTACCATTAAGGTACTAAGTACTTTTGCCCAGAACAAACAAGTCAAATGAGATTTTGCACCAATGGTGATACTGAAAAGCGGTTTTCATTCAACCAAAAATCATTCTAAAGTACCTAGGTATCAGAGTAAATATACAGCCTCAAAATGTGTCAGGATATCTTATACTTCCTACGCTTAATGTTCACCTCAAAATGAAGGATGAATTAAATAATACATTATACCACAAAGGTCAAAAGAATTAAAAGAAAATCCGTCCTCAACCTCGTTTCAGCATTTCCCACCAATTATTTATCACGTTCAAAGCCGTAATCACAGGAGGGCACAAAATGGAGACCACAGAATTTACATGAAAAATTCTCAGCGAGCAAAAGGCGGAATCTAAATAATAAATTGTCCATTGTTAGGTGTGGTTTTTATATAAATGTATATTTATTTATGCAGACAACATAATGAATTCCCCGGGGATGCCCGATTATGCAGATTTTTTTAGCCTGTTTCCTCTGAAGCGGGCGTATTATGAATTTTTAAGGGTAATCGTCGGCGCGCGCAGTAATGACATGAATGAGGTAAACACGTGTTTGTGATTATGTTCTGACAGAATTGTTTAATAGATTTTACATTATTAAACTTTTCCTTATTTTAGTCTCCCTCTTTTTACTAATGTAGACATACAGTTCGCCGGTATATTTAGGTCCCATGTACCTAATAAAGGGAGAGCCTACCATAACCCAAACTCCAAGCTGCTACTGAGAATTTCATAGAGAAACCTAATAACACTTTGCTCGACCTGGTTATCGAACTCAAGACCTCTAGCATAGTACCTTGTTACTCTTATTGAGATAGTACATCTAAATCGACATCGCAAAACGTTATCGGAATACCACTATCGTCCTAATAAGGTATTTTCATCTATCAAATTAAAATTATGATAATTATGATAATTATTTATATAGTTTTTACCATAAAAAATACGAATATAATACTTTTTTCATATAAAAACAAGATTTATTTTAAATTTGAAAATTAAAAATGTTTTATTATCTGTATGTCACGTGACCAAAAACGCGGACCGCCATTTTTTCTCGTGACGTCAATACAGCAGAAATATGCTTTTGGGTGGTCATCTACATTTGACGTTTAGACAATGTTTCTGCTTATATGAAGTCATGATACTCACAAATATGGCGGCTGCCGTTTTACGGCGAATATTAACATTTAAATTTTAAACATTTTTTCTTTGCATAACCCAATATTATTTTGAGGAAATAAAACACCCGTTGACAATCGTATTTATAAGGAAATTTTAAAATATATTTGAAAAAATTGTAGAATAGCCTATTCAATAAGATCTCAGACAAAAGCCCTAAATGAGGGGCAAGGAACGATATTTGCAGTTTCCAAGTAATTTGGGTCGATTCCAACTCGTTATAAAGTTGTTAATGTAAACTCCAAATAAATTAATTCTCTCAGTTTTTGTGTTTGAACAAACAGAATTTGTTTCGCTCTTTTGTTTTATTTGTGATTTTGTTTGCTATAATTTAACAACAATTCTCTTTAACAACATTAATTACCATTTAGCATAAGAAGAAGATAGAATTCGCAACGAAGTCATTCGCCAAAGAATTAAAGTCACTCAATATTACACTCAATATTTGAATATATTAATATTCAAATTTTTATTCCATTAAGCCAATTAATATTATATATATGTAGTGTATAAATATTATGTATGGCAAGTAAATATATGTTTATTTTGTATAATATATCTATAGGTTTAGTCTGTCAATATCTCATAATATAAATAGTGCATTACCGTTTTTATTATCTCTGCATCACCCTAAGGTTGTCTGGCAGAAAATGCCTAATGGCATTAAGACCGCCTTTGTACAAACAGTGCATAAAGTATAATAAATAAATAAAAATAAAAAATAAAGTCACCAACATTGCGCGAAGAATAAGCACGCTGAAGTGGAAGTGGGCTGGCCATTTATGCAGACGGACAGACGACCCACTAGTGTTAGAGTGGAGACCGCATTTAGGCAAGCGTAGTGTGGGATGCCTTGCGACGCGATGGATCAACGATTTGAAGCTGGCTGGCAGCGGATGGATGCGGGCTGCCCAAGACCGGGATGGTTAGCGCTCTATAAGCAGGCCTACATTAAGCAGTGGACGGCAATAGGCTGATACGAGTGTGATGATACCCTTAGATGATTTCGATCATTTTTAAGAGTAAAATATTTATATATATTTTTTTTAAATACTGTTACAGTACTCAGCTGCGCCAAAAGGCAGATTTTTACAGTAAGTAGTCGCTCAGATGAAATCTTAAACAAGTACCTAATAGTTTTAATAAAGCTTAAATAAAAAAATCGCAAGCGCGACTCAATCGCAAGCGCGACTGCTAGTACACTAGAGGTCCTGGGTTCGATTCCCAGGTCGAGCAAAGTGTTATTGGGGTTTTCTATGAAATTGTAAGTAGCAGCTCGGAGTTTGAGATTTGTGCCCGGTAATGGCAATAGGCTCGCCCCCTATTACATGGGACCAAAACAGACCGAAGCCTAACCCTTCGGGGTATACAGGCGTGATGGTATGTTATGCATACCTCAAATGTATAAAATTCGCGGTGCAAGAAAAATGTACTCAAAATATAAGATGGTAGTACATTGTGACATTATGAATTCGAGTACGAAAATGTTTATTTGAGAAAAGTGTCAGCGCCATCTAGGAACAGTTATTACCACCAAAACATACTGCCGCGCCATAATCGTGTTCGCATTTCACTGGCATTTTCACAATCGTTGTGAAACTTTCATTTTAGGCGTTTCACATGTCACTCATAGATGGCGTCTTAAGAACACGTAGTTGAAAAAACAATATTTTAATAATAGTAAGTAGATAAATACATAACACCAGAAGAGTTAGGCAGAGGTTACTAATGTACACCCAACAGTTTGCTGGTGTGTTTGGGTCCCATGTAATAGAGGGCAAGCCTATTGCCAATATCCGGACACAAATCCAAAGTCCGAGCTGCTACTGAGAATTTCATAGAAAAACCGAATAACATTTTGCTCGATCCGAAAATCGAACTTTAAGACCTCTAGCGTAACAGTTACGTTGAAGACTAATGTGGCGCTCATTTTTTTTAAATAAAACTGGAGATAAGTACAAGAGAAAATCCTAGTGTGGGGCTAGGATTGTCTTCCGTATCGTGGGTACTTTTTCAAACACAAATTCTCACATACACAAACACCAAGACCCGGAACAACTACCTGTAGATCATTCAAATATTTACTCCGTGTAGGGATTGAACCCACAACACGTAGCGCAGAAGCCGATCGCTCAGCCCCTACGCCAAAGATATCGTGATGTTTATACACCGTGAAATTTAAATGGTTGTTTTCCCACAGCAAAACGAACTTAGTAATGAACAGTAACTATGTACCTACATTTACTATGGGAGCGACCCTGAAATAGGAAAAAAAAAAACAGTTGTTCCATACATTTTGATCGTCTAGGTGTGGTACAGTACACTTTAGTATGGTACAGTAATTTTTTTTTCATATATCGGGGTCGGTCCCATAGTAACAGTTGTTCGTATTCATTACTACGTTCGTTTTGCTGCGGGAAAACAATCATTTAAGTTTCACGGTGTATAAATGTATACATTAGTAGTGATAGCCGACTAGTAAAAAAGCAGTGATAGCCTAGAAGTATGATCGTTGGACTGCCAAGTCAAAGGTCTCGAGTTCGAAACCAACGCACCTCTGACTTTTCGAAGTAGTAATTATCACGCGCTTAAACGGTGAAGGAAAACATCGTGAGGAAACCTGCATGCCTGAGAGATGTTCTCGACGGCGCGTGAAGTCTACCAACTCGCACTAGGCCAGCGTGGTGGAAAATAGCCTAATCCCTCTCATTCTAAGAGGACACCCGTGCCCAGCAGTAGGACAATATAATGGGTTGATTATGTATACATGTATACAACTATAGGTAAAAGCAAATGTCGGCAACTCACGGGCCGTACAGTGAAATTAATAGTTCTTACATTTTTATTTCTTCATTCCCTGGTGTGTGTCACGTAGGCTAACGTGTCGTCACGTGCTTGCGACAATTCCACTGACTCACTACAGCTGATCGCTATAATTTTCGCGATTCTTAAAACAACATGCAACATATTCTAAGAATTCGTATAAAAAATGAAGTCTAATGCTTTAATTTTGCCTACGTAAATTGGAACACCGATTCGCTGATATAAATTTTGAGAATTTCATGATGTTGGAGGAGATATATTAGCTCGTTGACCCACAGACTGGGTTTCTGAGGCTGTAAAATTAGGTATTCTAAGTTGTATTAATTTTATCGCTAGGCCACAGAATAAGTACCTAATAGTAAATAGAAAAATAAAGTAAATAAAAGGTATATATTTTTTTATAGATTAAGTCGAAAAACGAGCTGAAGAGTCACCCGGTGGTAAGTAGTCATCGTCGCCCACGGACACTTGCAACCCCAGAGGAGATGCTGATGCGTTGCCGACCATTAAGACGGACTGCAGACTGCCAGAACCGCAGCAACTGAGGGGTAACAGGCTCTTACGCGCAAAAGTCGAATCACACACCAAGGTACTCTTCACGACGGAATCCGATGTAAGGTCGGTTGCCAGTTAGTCAGACCCCAAGAGGTCCTACCAACGAGCAAAAGAACATCGAGAAAAAGTAAAATATCGTCGACACGGAGTGATACCGTTAATAACCGTTGCTCATACCTGAAAGCTACTATTTATAAATATTATATGATGCGCTAAAATACTTAGCGTAACTATTAGTCAGTAATGATGTAAACGATGTTTTCATTCACGTGTTAAAACGTGTTTGTGAGATTTCGAAAATAAAATGCGAACGTCAGAGATCAATGGGTTGATGGTTACAGCTACTTTGTGCATTGTTTTGTACGACACGATATTACTTGACTGTACTTAGATAGGAATAGTACAACTTTCTAGTTCCTTCAATAAGAAAATATATTTAAAAGTAAATGACAAATATTTGTGGCTTTAAACTTATGTATTTATTTTCATCCGTATAGCTATGATGATACAATTGTAATTCCCTATAATTTATAAGGAATTACAATTGCAATAGCATACTCTCGTTCTTTTAACTCGTTAATAATTTTTCCTTTACAAAATCGTAGTGCACTGGACACGCACCGTAGAGCAGGCATACAATAACAGGCGCACGCCAACACCTGTTTTCGCAGCAAAATGCCTGTTTCAAAAATAGAATTATGTTTGGTTAGACGAACACACGCGCGAATATTCCCGCCAATTTGCCGAAACCACGTGACGAGGTTAGTGCGACTACACACTGGCATGAATGGAGGGGATATTTATTTAAATTTATTCGTTTTACTCAGCGTAGGTAGATATATAGTGATAAACAATATTGGAGGCGTTGACAGGAGGGAAACACCCGTATGGAAATTATTTATGATGCGATTCGAAGGTCTTGTAATTATTTATGTTTTAGTTCGTTTGTTTTCATAGTTCCTACTATTGCACGACGTATTTTATTGTTTGAACGTATATTAATTTAACGAGTGATTTTGACAGTGCTTTTTCGCCTTTGGGTAACGTCGCTTGAAACTCAGATGTTTTATTAAATCATTGAAAAATATACGAAAACTCTTCACAGTTTTGAGTGTAGTAAAGTTTACACGATATGATTAATTATGAAGATATAGGACACAACTTCAGACTAGGAACCTTCGTAGAATTAGGACTGGCGGGTAAAATCAGAGGGATTTTAAATTTAGGCAAATAATTTATATTTCCAAAACAGTTACCGTCATCAGGAAGCTATCGGTCCTGCTCCAGGGGACTGAACGACGTAAGTGACTTAAATCAGCTGTTAACTGCTAATAAGTTCAAATAACTATTTTAGAACAGTATTAAGATCTTCACATTAAATCTCGACACATAATAAACAAACAGAAAAAAAAATGTTTGAAACCTCAATCGCTTAAAATTGAACCATAGCCAACGCCGCGCCTACAACTAATGGAAGACAAATGTGTAACCTTCCTAAGATCGTCGTTCTCGTCATGTGACGATGTGGGAGGTCCACATTTTATGTAGTGACGTATCTTTACGTCATATCCCGTCGTATAGTGGACAAAGTTACTGACCAGGTGATCGGTAGCTATAATGTGATTTATTTGTTTTGGTACCGGACGACATAATATTATTACGACGTATGTTCATATTTTATTATTAATATATTTATAAATATATTTTTGTTGAGTCAAATGTCAACGTCCGTACGAGGTTCTGTTGAAGCCAGGGTCAGAGAGCTGTCTTTCATTCCAAAATTAAATTGATTGAATCAGCTTTTTATTTTTATGACCAGGCAACTGCCTGCGACAAAAAAAAAAACGAAATGAGGAACTCCTCATTTCGTTTTATTTTTTGTCGCTGTGCTATACTTAAAATGCTTTCATTTTATAACTTCGGTATTCTTCTTTAAAATTAATTATTTTTATGCGAAATACATTTGACTGCCTCATTAGTCTAGTGGTCCCAAGCGCGACTGCTACGCTAGAGGTCCTGGGTTCGATCCCCAGGTCGAACAAAGTGTTAATGAGTTTTTCTATGAAATTCTCAATAGCAGCTCGGAGTCTGGATTTGTGCCCGGTTAATGGCAATAGGCTTGCCCCCTATTACATGGGACCTAAACAGACCGGCGAACTGTGGGTGTACATTAGTACGCTTCTGCCTACCCCTTCGGGGAATACAGGCGTGATGGTATGTTATGTTATGTATGTTATACATTTGAATCTTTCTCACTATTTTTACAGCTCAAACAATATTTTGATCATTTGGCGTCTACCCATTCTAATTTTCAAGGACAATAAATATAAAATTTAAGCCAACTAACTATATCTATTAAACCCTTGATTTTTGCTAATGTGTATCTAAAACTCGGTTTCTATCATATGAAGGGTCAAGTCTTCTATTGTTTGACATTTTATTGTTTTTCTTTTTATGTGCCCGCGCATTAGCGACTCTAGGGATTAACACAGCAATAAAAAGAACGAATTTTCACATCAACAAATGAATCAGATTTTCCACAACTTTGTCCGTTTTAAATAAAAGAGACGTTAACTGCCACTAAACTTAAGAATTCACTAACAATTAAATTTTGGCCAAAATAAATCTCTCTAGTTTTACGTAAGCCAGATAACATATGTTATTGAAACGTTGGCAGAATCTTAGTGCGGTTTATGTACATTTGAAAATAGTAACGCGAATCGAAATAAGTTTTCAAGGAATTTTCTCCAGGCTAAAAATAATAGGAGAGGTACGGGCGAATCATGTTTGTTTTATTTTTACTATGAGCTAGAGGGCGTTGCGAACGATTGTGAATGAGTTTGAACCCATTGAATAGAATCCTGTGTTCTTTTTTTTCCTGTCTTTTAAACCATTGTGCGGTTGTTTCCATTTCGAAAAAAAGCTTGTTGTTTTTTATTTCTGTAGAGGTAGACAGTATCGTAAATTCTATTTTTCCCAATAGTCCTCATTGGTGTCGGATTTTATGTTGGTGATAAACTGCGTTGGATATTTTTGTTGCCTATCACTTTTTTTCAGAAATCAACTAACAATAATGACTTCTTAGTTTTTATAGCTTCCTTCTACATATACCTACTGTAAACCAACCAAACAGGTAAAATAAACAACTGTGCCTTCAATATCTACTGCTGGATTTAAGAAATAATCTTTTTTAACATCCTTCTTATTTCACCTTTCAAAATATATTACTTATTATATGGATGATCACATTTCCGAAGCCAACCAAAAAAACCCTGCTAAAATTACACAATTAAAAAATAAAACATGCAACCGCACCATGGCAAAAATAATCTGAGAACAGAAAACATTTTTTTTTTTTACCTTTACAATTGGAAAACAAACTGTTTGTCACATTATTATATAATTTGTGTCCTTGCAACCCTGCCAAGTTCTTCACCAATGCGTTGTCCGAGCTCAAATAGAAAATCATTTTTATTATTTAGTACCTACGCATCGGGTCTCTATTTAAAATACAAATTGTCCATGTAATTCTCACCTATTTTACTTCGTGGAAAATGAAACAAATCACATTTTATGTAAATATTGAAACATGGAGCATATATTAACCCTGTTTTTTTTAAATAAAATATGTGCTTAAGGGTAAAACCTGGGTTAATGTTTTATGTATAATCCTTTTTAGGTTTAATAGCAATATTGTCAACATAATCTATAGTTAATCCATTCATCCATTTTAATTAATCCATTTAAAAAAAAAATTAAAATGGTACATTTCAGTGAGCAGGATAGCAGACTATTGAAGTAATGTTATTTTAATTTAGAGCAACCGCGTTATACAGGGTGAAATTTCAAAGACTGTGTCAAACCCAAAGTACATTTTAAAGATTATTGTTAAATTAACACAATATAATGTAAAAATATTAATTTTAAAATGTCTGAAAAATATCGAAATTCATAAATATTGCGGATTCGTGGTCGCGTGCGATCATTGTCAAACTTATGTATTAATGTTTGCTATAAAAGTTATAGAACTGAATTGTGTAGTGTTAATTATATCCACGCGTTCTGTAATTTAAAGGCGGACAGTAATAAAATCATGTGATTTTTTTTTATTTTAACTTTTTTATTTCATAGATTGAAAATATTATCGATTCTGAACAGCCTCTGTAAATTTAGCAGGTCATTGAAAAATAACCCTGTATAAAATACGGGACATTTATTCGTTTTATTTATAAATGTTATAAATAAATAATAGTAAGTGTCCCGTTAATATAAAAATCATCGATGTTTTTGCGATTATTTCTAGGAAACAATCTATTCATCCGTCCACAATGAGATAAATGTCCCCAATTCACAACCAATATAAAAGAGAGGTCTTGAAGTGACCTACATTAGAGGCATAAACATTAATAACCATAATTTATTGGACCTTCGCGTTCTCGAACATTTAACATCAGACATTTCTCTAAATACATCAATGCTAAGGTTATTTTATCGGCGTATTCCTAAGCGTAGGCTTATCAGAGCATCGACATATTACGACAAAAATCTTTAAGATTCATCAAAAAGCTAGTAACAACTGTACATTTAATAGTAGTAGCTTTAGGTGGAAAGCCAAATAAATTAATAAATTCTATGGATTCTACGTGAATTTGTATGTGAATTTATGTGTTTAACTGCCGATTAATTTAACGGGAACTTACGGTTTACGGTTTCGGGGCTCGATTCCCAGGGCGAGCAAAGTGATTTTGGGTTTTTCTATGAAAATCTCAGTTGCAGCTCAGAGTTTGGATTTGTGTCCGGTCAATGGTAATTGGTTCGTTCCCCATTACATGGGACCTAAACGTACCGGAGAACTGTGACCGTGTACATTAGTAGCTATACCTCTGCTTAACCCTTCCGGGAACACAGGCGTTATGTTATGTTATGGCCAATGTGACCTAACATCATCATTGGTGTAACACTTGTAATATGTATTTATAATCGCAAGACCAATTTATCTGTCCGGCGCTTCTGTTAGATAGGTATGTTTTGTAACTTTTTGTCTACAATTCTAGATATTGAATTCTGAGTAGGTGTTAACTGATTACTTTGGCTTGTGAGTAATACAAGTTATATCGTGACGTAGATATATTTATGGATCGTTAAGAAGCGATCGATCCCGCTTACCATTCATTGATGGATTTCGGACCAAATTTCCCAAACAAACGTTATACCAAAATAAATCGTAATTCAAAACAATTTAATCAAATTTTGTTATTATTCGGATTCCGATTCCGTTAATCTAGGTTCCTACTCTACTATTCCGTTCAAAATGCTTCACTAGAAATAAATGTAAGCGAATGCAAATTTTCATAACTTTGCCAAATTTGGAACGATTTTTCGGTCGTTTATTTCCAGTAAAGTAGTAATAGACCAAATTCGTAGGAATAGGTAGGTATTCGAATCAGAATAATAATACAATTTGATAAAATAGTTTTTAGATTATGATTTATTTTTGTATTAGGTACGTGTTTTACAGTACGGCTAATTGTTTTAGTGCAAAAATATCAGGTCAGGAAGGACAATAATCACGAATCCGAAACATTTACAAACCCAATTATTATTACCTATTACCAAACTTTTAACCGATTAATGTCACCGACAACTTCAGGGATTTTTAAGCTATTGGATAGCTTCTATCGCGGGCCTTGAGCATGGGGACCGAATCCAGAAATTCCGTAACGAAAAAAACCTAACACGCTTGTCTCTTTAGTTCAGCAACCCGCCTTTAGGTGGAATTGGTTGTATTACATAAGTTGATAAAAAACGCTATGCAATAGCTTTACCGCGGCAGTCCCCGAGTGCCACACGTCTTTTTTTTATGGGATGGGAGGGACAAACGAGCAGACGGATCGCCTGATGGTAAGCGACTACCGCCGCCCATGGACACCCGCAACACCAGAGGAGTCACAAGTGCGTTACCCACCTTTTAAAAGAGGATTGGGCCTCCGGTAACTTCACTCACTCGGCGAAACACAACGTAAGCGTTGTTTGACGCCGGTTTTCTGTGAGGCCGTGGTATCACTCCGATTGAGCCGGCCCATACATGCCAAAGCATGGTTCTCCCACGTTAAAAAAGATTTAAATAGTTATTAAGCTCAGGTGCGTAGGTCTCGCAACCGGCGTGTATGTATGAGAAGATGTATGAATGTGGAAGAAGCAAAAGAAGTATGCAGGAATCGTAGGAAGTGGCAGTCTATCGTTTCTGCCTACCCCTGTTGGAGAAACGCGTGAGGGTATGTATGTATGTATGTATAAATTTACTGCTTTTTTTGAAGAATACTGACTTTTATGTAAATTTGCCAAAGAACAGTCTGTTACTAAGTCTACACGGACGTAGTTCCGGGTAAAACTAGTTAAAGATAGGTATTATTTATATTAAGCTATTGCATAGCTTCTATCGCGGGCCTTGAGCGTGGGGACCGAATCCAGAAATTCCGTAACGAAAAAAACCTAACACGCTTGTCTCTTTAGTTCAGCAACCCGCCTTTAGGTGGCATTGGTTGTATTACATAAGTTGATAAAAACCAATGCCACCCAAAGGCGGGTTGCTGAACTAAAGAGAAACACGCTTGTCTCTTTAGTTCAGCAACCCGCCTTTAGGTGGCATTGGTTGTATTACATAAGTTGATAAAAAACGCTATGCAATAGCTTTACCGCGGCAGTCCCCGAGTGCCACACGTCTTTTTTTATATTTATTTATCTTCCACAAAGGTGACCTAATCTTATATTATAATACACTAATGTTCTATGCTATTTTTATACCATTATGGGTAACTGGTATCTGCACCAGGAAAATGCTGTCTCACCTAATACCAGCCTCCAATGGATATATTTACCCATAAAGACTAATTACGTCAATTTGCAAAACAAATTGTTTTAAATAGAGCGAGTAACTACGTCATTAAATTATATGACTAATGCACTCGCATTGCATTTTAAATAGCTAAGTTTATTTTCAAAAGCAACCACTCGATAATATATTCATTTTCTTTTAACCTTCAAATCGACCAAACTAGCATTGTTTACATTTTTTCTTGGATTTTCGTATCATTCGATTTCGAATCTTATAGCTATCCCATTAAAGGTAAGATTGCATTGACTAACGGTGGCGCTTTTCATCGATATAAGTGCATTCTTGCACTTTATTTTCAGTGACTTTTCTCAAAGTCGAATAGACCAGAAGTATAAACAATTATAAATTACTGTTTTCTGTAATACACCTACATCCGAATTTAGCAACATTAGGTAGTAAATATTCCATCATGCCACTAGTCGCAAAGTATTAGGCACAGGAGTACTGATTTATACCCACAGCTTATTTTTTAGGTCTAATGTAGACTGCCTCATTAGTGTACTGGTCCCAAGCGCGACTGCTACGCTAGAGGTCCTGGGTTTGATCCCCAGGTCGAGCAGTGTCATTGGATTTTTCTATGAAATTCTTAGTAGCAGCTCAAAGTCTGGATTTGTGCCCGGTTAATGGCAATAGGCTCGCCCACTATTACATGGGACCTAAACATAACGGCGAACTGTGGGTGTACAGTAGTACGCCTCTGCCTAACCCTTCGGGGAATACAGGCGTAATGGTATGTTATGTAGTAGTGGGCGAGCCCACCACCAAGCTATGTATACTTTAGAACAGTCTTTTTCAACGTGGAGGTCCCTTCTAGGCTCTGCAAGCTCTAAATTGCACGAATTGGCAATATTACCATCGTTGCTACTGCCACAATACCCCATGATCCTCTGCTAGGAGCACGATCAGATAATAATAGCTTTTGTAGTGCTTGTAAAGTGTCGTTCCCGATTTATATATCAAACTATAACAGTCTTTAGTGGTAAATACCTACCTAACTAAAAAACATGACAACCAGTATAAACTGATACAGAAGTTGGGAAATTGGATTTGAGTGCATCTGGTTAGAGTGGAAAGTAGTGGTTAGAGTGGTAATTATTGGTACTTTTCATTCATTTTCATTTGAAGAAATTATGGTAATTTTTCACAGCACTTTCACAAGCTTTTGCTACTTTTCGTCCGCAATGAAATGCTACTTACAATGAAATCGTAAACAAAATGCGATTTCATTGAAATACGATTTTGATCAGGGTCTGTGAAAAACAGTGGCAGGTGTGACGTATGACGATGCGCGAAATGTTCCATGCCTACTGTAATGTGACGTCAACACAGTTGGGAAAATAATTGAGTAATTAAACGTTTTAATACGAATAATCAAGACGAAATTCACCGTGGCTGCAGTTCAAAGAGCTATTAAAACTTTTTATAATTCTTGCAGCGGAAATATAAATTGTAACGCAAGAGAACTATTTACTTTAACTGCAAATATCGTTGCACATAAATACAGTCGTTTAAAAAAAAAACAGTGTTGATGCCAGAGATGCAAAGTCACGTTTTGTTCATTTTAATGTGTTTATCATCAATGTAGCCTTTACGTGCCCTCTAGTCTTATGTTATCAATATCATCATGTGCAGAGAAATGAAGGAGAGTTCACGAGTAATTACTAGGTACTATTACGGGACTCTTTGGTGTTGACTCCTTGATGGCCTATCCTTGTGTCTATGAAGACGAGTAGATTTTTGATAAATGAAGTTCCGATGGTTATTATTTTCAAGAATGTTAATTATTCAATGGTTAATCATGCTGAAACCCTCAGTTAAACCTATACATACGTTGTTTGAGTTGATTGCATGTTAAACAGATTTAAAAGGGTTTTAGACATTCTGTAGTTTAAAACAACATAATATCATTGGTTTTAGACCAAACATTGAGAACATATTCGTACAAAAATTTTGAATCCGACTTGAATTGTTTTCTCTCTTTGTCAAATTCAGTAACAGTTCAGTTTAGATTTGGGCAATAGGCCCTCTCCATAATACATGGGACTTAAATGACCTCTGCCTAACCCTACAGAGCATACAGGCATTACGTGAATAATGTAGGTAAGCGAATTCGCATCATCATCAGCCCATAATAGTCCACTGCTAGATGTAGACCACCCCCACTGTGCGTCATCACAAGCGTATTCTCTCATTCAGTTACAAATACAAAAAAAAACCACAGTGTCAAACTCATTTCCCGTCAACTTATCTTACATCTTGCCCTGACGTTCTTCATATTTCCCAGGGGCCGTATTATGACGTGTTAACGCCATCATTTTTAGGTTGTAACAAAGAGAAGAGGCTATTCAATATATAGAGCGGCAACTATTTCTCACAACGTAAAAATGATGGCGTTAACACGTTATAATACGGCCCCAGGTCAGCATATGTAACTAAGAATATACAGTGTATTTTCCATAAACACCATGAAAATAGTTTAGCGTAACGATCCAAGCTGTTAATGTGTAGGGGCTACCCTATAAGGTACAGGGGGTCGTGGCTAAGTATTAACTAAGCCTATGAACTGATCTGCAAGGTTAAGTCGAGCTCGCTGCGGTCAGTCTCTGGATGGGTGACCACTCTCAACACATCGAGACTCGGAGAGCACGTAAAGCCGTCGGTTCCGGTTGTCTTAAGAACATCTATGACAATTGTTAGTCAGAAGCCCAAAAAAGTCTGACAACGAGTCTACCTTCCGGATACCGGTATTGCCCAGAAATTTGGTTTCAGATGGCAGTCACGGCAGTCTGATGGCAGTCACTTCGACCCCAATATAGTTGGGAAAAGGCTCGGAGGATGATTACCCCATAAGACACACATTAAACGAGCATTAGTAAATCGCCCTCCATATTCTTTACCTTTTTTTCCGTCCCAATATCTTTTTAACTCCCGACACAAAAAGAGGGGTGTTATAAGTTTAACGTGTGTATCTGTCTGTTGCATCGTAGCTGCTAAAGGAATGGACCGATTTTGATTCCGTTTTTTTATTAGTTTAAAAGTTGACTTTATTTTGACGAGACGGTTTTACCCGTTACTTCAATTGAAACATTTTGCTGGTTGATGCTTCCTGTCAGAAAACCGGAACACCTATATTTACATTCGTCTAACAAAAATTAACCTTTCACCTGAAAAACAATCACAGACTATAACGCCTGTATTCGTCGAAGCGTTAGGCTAAGGTGTACTATTGTGCACCCATAGTACGCCGATATATTTTAGGTCCCATGTAATAGGAGGCGAGCCCATTGCACTAATAACACTTTGAGTGCCCTAAAAATCGAACCCAAGTCGATCGAACAAGATCGCAATTGCTACTACTATAACAATAAGACAATTAAGGAACCCGTGTAACTATTAATATATACTATTATGTATGACTCTAATATAACCTACTTTGCGCTAAAATGTCATATTACGTAACACACCAGTATAATTAGGCGGCACTAGACAGTGCTACCGATATTACAATAATAATAATACAATAGTAGGATTAGCTATAGCAATAGGATAGGGTAGGATTGGCTATAACACTCTCTGGGGAACAAAAGTGATAACTCACTTCTCTATCTCATCATCATCTTATAAAGAAAATAAAATTTACATGGTCAAGACGCACACAACGCAGAGTCACAATGCTGGTTTACAGCGATATCTGGTGTCGAAATTTTGACGTCGGATGGTATAACTTCAAACAAGAATACTAGTATACTATACAAGAGTAATAGTTAATTAAATATTATTATAATAATAATAGCATAAATAATATATTCTACAAAATTTAATACATATTGCAATCAATATTTAATGTTCAACTGCCTCATTAGCCTAGTGGTCCTAAGTGCGACTGCTACACTAGAGATCCTCGCTTCGATCCCCAGGTCGAGCAAAGTGTTTTTCTATGGAATTCTCAATAGCAGCTCGGAGTTTCGTACTTGTGCCCAGTTAATGGCAATAGGCTCGCTCATAATATAGGAACCTAAACAAACTGGCGAACCGTGGGTGTACATTAATACACCTCTACCTAATCATTCGGGCAATATAGGCGTGAAGGTGTGTTGTTATTTCTTGATTTCAACTATACGATGAACTGGAGTCAGATATTATATTCATCCTCGCCGTGAACAATACGTAATTTTAGTCCCCTATTTCGTCAGCCGTCGACATGTGGTAGACTTTACAAAGCATTGTCTTAGTAACAGATACGTTGACGTCCTGTCATTCTGATTCACGTTAATGTATCCAGAATTATTCAGTACTTTGAACTACTAAGGGCTTGTACACAAAGAAGTAGTCATAACAGAACAGTTATTAAATTATTTCGAATAGTGTTGTTTGCTTCATGCACTTGTTTATCGTCATTGTCTTGTCTACCTACGACAGTAATTCAATTTAAACTTGCTGATATTAATAGTGAACACTTGTAACTAGCTGTACGTTTTCTATCAATTAAACAATATGATTTGGCGTTCTTATAGCTTACAGTCAAGACCTTAAATCTGCATTTTACTGTCTTCAATTCGTCATTCAATGAGTTCAATACCATACATAACGCTTGACAGAACGATTTGTTACCTATGGGTGCCTATGGGTAGGAAGAAGAAGGTTACGATTTTGTTATTAATGTTCCGTATATCGCTCGTAATCATCATTATAATTTTTTATATATTAGCCTATATTGTCCCACTCCTGAGCAAAGGCCTCCTCCCATTTTTTCAACTTTTTTTATTCGTGATAGGTTTACGCTTGACCGCCAGTTCGCCTGAGGTTAAGCGATACTGCGATCTACAACGGAGCGAAGCGCGCTCCATGATAGATCACAGTGAAGAAGCCGAGAAGAAACCGATTTACGCGTTATTTAAAGACATCCAGATTATATCTATCGGGGAAAACCCACTTGGGAAGCGCATTCCACATTTCAGCAGTACGCATGATGAACGTTGATTTAAAGCGTTTGGTTCGGGTTCTTGGAATAGCCACCATGAATCTACTTAACTCGGTTCTGTGCTGCTTCCTTCCAATTGTACAGAAAAAACATCCAGGTCATCCCGCCATCTCCTCCGTGGTTTGCCGCGTCTCTAACTGTTAACTGTTTCGGGGTCCAGTTCTGTACCTTAAACAGTATTATAGTTTAAAATACTCTTAATAAATGTCTTTGGTATGAACAAGCTTTAACAAAACTAGAGAACCGGAACTCGATTTCCTTTGTTTTAAAAGAAACTAATGTATTAACCAAGGACAAAAACTATTTCTAACAGTGTCCGCGTCCCTAATTGATTGCGGTTTGTGTTGTGTCACAATAAATGTCAAGGCAATACAAGATTTTATGCAATGTTACATGGAGAAGCGTCTACGAAAAGATTAATTAATGATCATTATGATATATATAATCACACCGTGGATAACGTTTCATTGGTCTAGTGGTTACAAGTGCGGCTGTTGAGTGTGACATCTTGGATTTGATGGTCGGTTTTCTATAGGCTATAAATTTTCAGTTGTAGCGACTGAAAATAGATAGACCTTTATTGGAAGCATTCACCGCAAAAGTTAACCGAGAAAAGTGGAAGGAGCGTAGGTAGGCTTATGCTATAATGGATATTGTGAATAATCACTACATAGTATAAAACAAAGTCGCTGTCGCTGTCTGTCCGTCCCTATGTATGCTTAAATCTTTAAAACTACGCAACGGATTTTGATGCGATTTTGATGATTTTTAATAGATAGAATTATTCAAGAGGAAGGTTTTAAGCTATTTAACATTACGCTATAACTCTTAGGAACGGGGCAGCGCGGGTGAAACTGCGGGTAGGTCGTTAGTGGCTAAATAAAAAAAAACATTTAGTCAGCCCCATTGTATGGATTTATGGTAAAGTCCGGCTTGTGATATAGTCAATGGCCTTCAAGTCTCCATTTTTACTGTGTCACAATCTTCCTTCAATGATTACAGGAGAGATGATTTTTGACAGTTTTATCTAGGAAATCTCTCAGTTCTTATGTCATCCCATTCTGCAACTCCAAGGCTCAATCAAGTCTGATAATTCAATAAAAGACTTGTCAGGCAAAATTTGACAAAATTGCTTACCTGTCAGTTGCCAACTGCTCAAAATTTGGATTAGTACGCGGTTAATGACAATAAGCTCGCCCGCTATTACAAGAGGGAGCTAAAAATATACCGGCGAACAGTGAGTGCAACAGTACAGCAGTACACATCTGCCTAACCCTTCGGGCATAATAAGGCATGACAACAATAAACAGCAATAACCTGTGCCACGTATGTGGAGTGAGAGTTTCCACTCCGATCTAAATGCACCAGCATGATTCAACAAAATGGAAAGTCCCGAAATAAAACTGCACAGAACAGACCTACTTTCTTTGTCCCAAAATGACAAGCAAAACCCTTTTCTGGCAACACTGGCAAATATCTGCCTCTAACAATATGGCAATAAAAAGGTGGTGTTCTAAATTTATCGAGTGTAGTGCAGTGCTATATCGAGAATCGCATCACCACTCAACATCGATGCATCGTGAGTCACGCGGCGAGAATAGATTGTTCTGAAGTTCAAACGGTTTAAGAGCTGCATATTTTTGTTGATGTTTTTAGTGATTGAGTTATTGGTACATAAATCGTGGAAACATGTTCTTATTAGTCGGACAAAAGTTCTTGGATAAAGGACGAACAAAGGATACCGGAACTCTTCCGGGAACCTTTGTTGTTTTCATCTCGTGTGTTGATCATTCAGAGCCTATTTTTTTTCTAAATGTGAAGAGATAAACCTCATTGGTTGGTTTGGCATTCGATTCCCAGATTGCGTACATAAATTTTCAACAATAGCGCATTTTTGTGCCTGAGTGATCATAAGATTATATCGGTCAACTATGAATGTAGGTCCTGCAGTACACCTCTATATAAATATGAGACATCATAGTAAGTCTACAGACCGTTCACTGTAAGATGTCCCCTTGCCGTGATGTTGGTACTATTGCTTGTCATTTTGTAAAGGCCTGACCTTCAACACAATCTCTCTTACTTACATAACATAATCAACCCATTATACTGTCCCACTGCTGGGCACGGGTCTCCTGTCAGAATGAGAGGGATTAGGTTATAGTCCACCACGCTGGCCTAGTGTGGGTTGGCAGACTTCACAGCCATTGAGAAAATCTCTCAGGCATGCAGGTTTCCTCACGATGTTTTCCTTCACCGTTTAAGCGCATGATAATTAACTATTTAATACGCACATGACTTCGAAAAGTCAGAGGTGAGTGCCTTGGGTTTGAACTCGAGACCTTTGACTTGGTAGTCCAACGGTCATACCACTAGGCTATTACTGCTTTGCTATCTCTCTTGCACTTCTTTTAAATGGCTTTGGCATGATTAATTCGAAAAATATTAAATAATAACACAAAAAAGAGCGGAACACTTCACACTATGACAATCAATAGTGCCTTTACAAAATGACAAGCAATAGTGCCAACATCACGGCATTTTTATTTAAAGTACCAACCAAATGTTCTACATTTATAACAAGACTCATATTAGTTTTATTTTCAAACTGTTAAACTAGTCCTTGAAATACACACAGAGTATTTTATATCTCGCACAAAGTACAGTACGCGCGACATAAGTTGGCCGGACTGAAGTTAGCTGTTTGGTTGCGCAGTACACAATTTTTAACGTAAACAATCCACTGCGCATTAAAACGGCGAACTTCACTCCGGCCAACTTATGCCGCGCGTACTGTAACAAACACATTTACAGAAAGCCACCATTATAAACTAATTTACAAAGACGTGACAAATTGAAAATTAAAGGGGTAACACGGAAGATGTTTTAGTTAATATTATAAATTACATTTTAACACCTATAAAATTTTACGTTTTCCGTCGCAAAGCACTAAATTTCTTAGTACCTAATTTATTTAAATAATCCAAGCGGGCATTTGTACAGGGGAATAAACGTAGAAATTGTCAGAGACGAGAATCTCGGTCAGCTGTGAACGTGACCGCTATAATGCATGACGGAAGATAAATTAACTTTAATACCGGCTAAACATTAATTAATTACTTTCTATGTATAATTGATACATCATTAATATTCCTCTAAATAGTCTCGCAATTTATTCAGAAGTTTTCACGATATTGCCAATCAAAACGATATTGTTGACAGTTAATGTGTCTATGAGATGGTACTAAATTATATGGGACTGTGTTCTTGACAACTGTGTGTTGTTTTTTGACAACTTTACAAAGTTTGGAACGATTTTCCGGTCTTTTATTTCCAGTGAAGTAGTAGTATACGAAATAGTATGGTAGGAACACAGATTAACGGTATTCAAGTCCGAATAATAACATAATTTGATAGAATATTGTCCAGACTATATTCTATCAAATTATGTAATCCATAGATTTATTTTGATATTACGTTTTTGTAAGTAATTCAAGCTCCGCCAGACACTTAAGTCTACCAACTCGCATTTGACCAACGTGGGCCATGGTTCTAGTCCCTCTAAGAGTAGAGGCTCATATGTATATAGCTGTGTACCAGTAATAAGTAATGAATCAAATTCTTATCCGATCTCAAAAAAGGAGGAATTACTATGATTATTATTGTTGTATGTACGTGATTATTGATGTATGTTTTTTTTTTTATTATTTATTTCATGATTGTGGTAAATTGTACTGTCCTTCAAATTGTTGTCCGAACCACATTTAGGAACTGTCGACGGTAAATAGAAGTCGTGAAAAATGGTTCATAAAAAAAATGGTGGATAGGTATTTGAAGTTTTTTTAAGTAGGTAATTGCTGAATCGAGTCATAGAGATCACGTCATCGTTCATTATGGCCAATGACCGCCGTACACTAATTGATGAGGTCATTTTATTACCTACACACATTAATGTTTGGGATAAATTACAAACATACATTAAACAATAGTACTTTAATTATGACCTATATCTAATTGAATTTAAAAACTATTTTCGGTTCATCTATACACATATACAGGGTGCCGATTTAGTAACCTGCACCCGATAAAGGGGTGATTTAACCCGTCCTTCTCAACGTGTTTTCCTACGAAACTCATACAATATTCGTGAATAATATATTCCTACTAGCTTTTGCCCGCGATTGTGTCTACGTGGACTTCAGAAATGCGTCCGACCTGGATAAAAAGTAGTCTATGAGTTATTCCAGACTATAATCTATCTCTGTACCAAATTTCATTGAGATCGGTATCAAATAAAGTGTGAAAGGGATTTCCATAGTAACCTTAATTTTCTAACAAATAACAAAATAGCAGCGCACGGCAAATAACTACTTTTATAGGCAAACAAATTTTTTATACCTTGGATTACATTATTGTAATTTTCGTAGAGATCTCTAATAAAAAAAATACAGCCTAAGTTACTTGCTGATAATGTAACTTTCTATTGTTGAAAGATTTTTTTAAATCGATTTAGTGGTTTACGCGTGATAGCGTAACAAACAAACAAACTCACTTTCGTATTTATAATAGGATACAAAAGTAGATAGACCACATTTAGAATGGACGAAAGTTGGTTCATATGACGTGCAGAATCACCCTTTAGCGGGCAAACTCCTAGTTAATTTACGCTAGTTACTTTTAAATACATACATACACTCACGGCTTTCTCCCCTGTGGGAAAAACTATAGACCGCCACTTACATCGATTCTTGCATACTTCTTTCGCTTCTTCCACATTCATGTATCTTCTCTTACGTACGCCGGTTGCGAGTGCTACGCAACTGACCTTTTTGAAGGATTTCGCCAATAAGATCGGCGTATGTCCTTCTAGGGCGACCGCTACCGACGCTGCCGCTAGTTACTTACTTTTGTTATTTTACTAGACATGTGGTCCCGTTTTGTCTCTTAGTCTCCATCAAACTTATGAACATAGCATGATCTGATTACGGATCTTAGCCTTCAAAATAATTAGAAAAAACATACAAGACACAATTTATTTCAATCTCAATTTTACGAGGCCTAAATTAGTTCAGGAAATGGTACAATGAAATCATTTTAAATGTCTTTGAGTTTGACACATACATGTTTTAGTTACTAGTTATTGATTTACGCGACGATTTACAAGTAACACAATAAAAATAAAAGTATTCTAGTTTGTAGTGGACTAAAAATCTAGAAATAATTAGTTTTACCAAAGAATAAGTAATTTATTAAGATCCGTGGAACAAGTAATTAATGGAAGCAATACATTTTCTTCGTATGACTAATGCTGGGGATTGGACAGTATTCTCACATAAAATCCCGGGAATTGGAAAGATTTAATACGACAGATGACAAATGTACAAGACTCGTGGAGTTACCACGCTTTACTTCAACTGCTAATGTTCGGGTTATTCCAGTTTTGCTTTACGTTCGTGTTGCAGTAATACCATCCACATAAAGATGTCTGGATAGTACTCGATTGATAAGTCACGATAAAGGTTTTAGTATATATGACACAAAGAGAATATGTAATGTTTAAAAATCTATATAACTACTAATAAAATTGTAATAGACCGATGTCTGGGCATTATAGATATTGAAGAAAAACTAATAGCGAGGTTCTATATTCTAAGATAGAAATAAAAAAAATTAAAAAAATATATTTTTTCCATTTATTCGTTATATTTACTTATTTAAATATAGATATAGATCGATCCCAGTACAGAGTAACACAACATTATCAAGAACCTATAGTATGGTACCTCTGAGTCCACAAGTGTATATTTTAGAGCAAGTTGCTGATGGATGTCTGTGCAGATAAACGCTGTTAGCAAGACGAGAACACCCAGAAAAAACCTTCGGTTTCCCTAAAGAGGTTCCCGAAGCGTAGCTAGGACACGGACGCTAGGAAATCTACATCGGTTTTTTTATGGATTAAGTCAACAAACGAGCTGACCAGTTACTTGGTAAGTAGTCATCGTCGCCTATGGCCACCTGCAACACCAGAAGAGTTGCTGATGCGTTACCGACTCTTAAGAGCCCCTACGGACTGAAAACTGCCAGAGCCGCAGCAACCGAGGGGAACTGGCTCTTACGTGCAAAAGTCGAAACACATAAGAAGGTGTTTTGACAGACTCCAACGTAAGTGTGGTCGCCAGCCTGTCACACTCCAAGAGGTCCTACCACCGAGCAAGTCAGATATTTTCACGCCTCTTACGGGATGCCTATCTGAAAGGCAGTGAGGAACAGTATTCTACCCCGTCCCCACACGGGACATAAAAGGGGCCCGTCCCGTCCTATCCATGAAGAGTCCGCTAAAAGCATCCGTGAAGTTCATTGCTTTGCTATATTATTATTATTTCATCTTGATACGCTGTCTAGAGGCCGGTCTATTTAATTCTTTTGGGAAGTGAATGAATCCGCGGGCAGCAGATAGTTCTGAAATATGAGCGTTTGAAGTAAGGAACCCAAAACTTCTTCAAATATAAGAATGTTGCTGTATACACGTAGGCACTTATTCAATTTATAAGCAGTTGTGTCCTAGATACTGGGAATTCCTGTACCCACGTCACGATCTAAATTCTTTGACTACGAATATCAAAATTCTTTGCTGGCCATTAATTATAAATGAAAGCTTGTGTTGCTGGATGTGTGTTATATACACATATCCAGCAACTCAAACTTTCATCAAACTTTTTCGCATCTCGCATGTTTGCGTCACATGCAAGATGCGAAAACGTAAAGGGAGAACTAATCATTTAATACATTTTTCGTGTAGGGATACATGGACTCCTAAATTTAAACCGAATTTCCGAAGAATGCCGAACCGAACTTCGGCTCAAGCTGCCGAAATTCGGTTAAACCAAATGTAAAACGAATTTCGGTCCATCACTTCAGGAAGATGTATTTACGAGTATTTTTCACTTAGAGGGGAACTACGATAAGTAGAATCGGGTTTGCCTTGTAAAGAAATAGGTCTTAATTGCAAATGTATATAAATTTAGAGCAAGATAAATAAAGAACAATATACATTATATGATTACTCACATGTGACCTAATTCCGTTTCGCTTCAGTGACAAGTCTCTAATATGACAAGACTTGCACACAGTACAAATATAAATGATATATATATATATATATGATATATATATTTATAAATATAAATGATATATATATATATATATATATATCATTTATATTTGTATATAAATGATATATACACAAAGAGAATTGGCTCAATGAGAGAATGAATTCTATACCTAAAATAAAATTGTAACAGGCCGATGTCTGTACATTAAAGATATTAACGAAATATTGATTTCTGAGGCTTACGCGAATATTCGACATATTGAAAACAAAACAGCTACGGATTCTATCGCGTCAAACTCACATTAATAATCCCAACGTTTCGGACCCTTTACAGCGTCCATGGTCACGAGCGATAGAATCCGTAAGCTATTCTGTCTAAAAATAACAAGTTTTAGAATTTTTGTCTGTTTGTATGTTAGTACGCACATCACGCAAAAATTTTTTGGCAGAAAATGACAGTTTTCGCCGATGTATTGCTAGAGGTCTAACTTAAATCTGGTGCATGTTTCATCTTGATACGCCGCCTAGAATCGGACTTACAGTATGTTAATCTTTTTGGTACGTGAGTGAAACTGCAGGCAACAGAAGCTAGTCTTGAATATCATTATTTATATTGTCATTCTCGTTTTTATAATACTCGACATAAATTATATAATTCTTTAAGATTAAAAGAACTGTTCCTTGACAGGTAATCATACTTATTCTTCGTTTATTGTTATTGTATGGTATCTCCGGTTTGATTAATGGAGGATATACGAGTGGCGCCTGTTTTTAAGATGTTGAAGCTACCAATCTAGTTTTAAAGAGAATTTATGTGTTTTTTTTGGTTGCATGTGAAATGCACAGTCATGATCTACGGATCCGAAACGTGGACAGTCACGGTGAGACTGGTCCACAAGTTTAAAGTCGCACAGCGAGTAATGGAGAGAGCTATGCTCAGAATCTCTCTGAGGTATAAAATCCGAAGCGAAGTTATCCGTCAAAGAATTAAAGTTACCGATGTAGCCCAAAGGATTAGCAAGTCGAAGTGGCAATAGACCGGTCACATCTATCGGAGAACCGACAAACGCTGGAGCAACCGAGTTCTCACGTGGAGACCGCGACTAGGCAAACATAGTGAAGGGCGCCCGCCGGCCAGGTGGAGTGACGACTTGCGGATGGCAGCGACTGGATGAGGAAAGCCGAAGATCGGGCTCTGTGGCGTTCACTAGGAGAGGCCTACCTCCAGCAGCGGACGATTATAGGCTGATGATGATGATATGAGATGCACATAAGATATAAAAGAAAATCTTAATGAGCGTTGTAAATTGTACTTTTATTTAATCATCGGGTACGGATCTTGTCTTGGAATGAGATGGGCTATAGTCTATAGATTTTTTTTATGGGATAGGAGGGCAAACGTGCAGACGGATCGCCTGATGGTAAGCGGACACCCACAACACCAGAGGAGTCACGAGTGCGTTGCCGACCTTTTAAAAGGGGATTGGGCCTCCGGTAACCTCACTCACTCGGCGAAACACAACGTAAGCGTTGTTTAACGCCGGTTTTCTGTGACATGGGCTATAGTCTATAGATATATAGGCTGTGGGTTGGCAAACTTCACAGGATATTGAGATTTTTTCTCATGAATAAAGTCTCATCACGATACAATTGGTTTTTAAGATGCCTTTATTGATTTAGTGAGTGATACAATTTTCTTATTTATAACCCCCGACGCAAAACGAGGGGTGTTATTAGTTTAATATGTGTATCTATTACATTATTAAGGTCTGGTGGCTTTGAGATTTTTATCTGGCCTACGCAAATGTTCCACTGATCTGGTATCGTCGTGCGACGGGTTGTTTAGCTCCCTAGATTATGGTCGAGCTATCCAATGACTGATGCATGCGTGCCGTCAGATGGGACTGGTCTACTTAAAGCTGCAATGGCTCTTTCTTCTAAAGGCCATTTCAGACATTGTCTTTACTTGACTTTAAATGAGACCATGATTCTCTGAATTGGTTTCGGTGTTTCTTCTCAGAGGTCGTCAGTTAAGAAATGCCATTATCATCTAGTTTAAAAAAAATACTTGTAAAAGTGTCCTTATAAGATCTATTTACAGAAATAAATATAATTTATATCATTCATTTATATTCATTTACGACCTATATTGTACACTTGGTTTGCAAATAAAAGATTTGATTTTTTATTTGATCTATTGTCTGACTGTCTGACTGTTCGTATCGTAATGCCCAAAGGAAATGGACCGATTTTGATTCAGTTTTTTTTTGTTTGTAAAGTGTCTTGATCGAGAGTGTTCTTAGCTATGATTTAAGAAAATCGGCCCAGCCGTTTGAAGATTAACAGCTCTTTTCTGGTTCATGAAGGGATGTAAGCAACTTCCATAGGTCTGATCGATTTGAAACTTGGTATCCTGTTACTTCAATGATGTTGCAAGAACATGGTAACCATGTCTTGATGTTGTAGGGTTTTTACATTTTAAATTTAATGTTATCTTTATGTACATTGATAAGTATGACTTCTACGCTAGAGGTCCTGGGTTCAATTCCCAGGTTGAGTAGTGTTACTGTTTTTCTATGAAATTGTCAGTAGTAGCTCGGAGCTTGTAATCGGCCCATCTATTACATGGGACACATATCAGCGAACTGAGGACACGTCATATACTTTAGTATACCTCTGCCTAACCATTCAGGGAATACAGGCGTGATGATAATTGATGAAAACATAAAAAAATTAACAGCCATATATTATAGTTTTATATCGAAAAATAGTATACCCGTATTTTTTATTTTTTCAACATTTAATCATTTTCATACTTATTTTGGACTTTGAAGTTCTTTCTATTCTAAACAGACGTAAGTGCCAAATGACGTCATTTGTACGGTTAAACGGGTTAAACGGTGAAATGGCGTAATTTTTATGACGCTTCAAAAAATTATTTTATGACAGTTTGGCATCTATTATAATTATTCATAACCTTACATTACCTATTTCGTGGTTGATTTTTCTCAGTTCCCGCCATATAAATGACGTCATCACACGTTTTTAATTATTTATTTTCTCCGAAATGAAGAAATATAAAAAATAAATAAAAATATTTTCGGAACTCAGTATAGAAAAACAAAGAAACAGTAGTTTTCTTTTGGTGGCTTAATAATTTTGAAATGTTATCAATTTTATTTTAGTAAAGGAAAAATTCAATCGCGGGCGGGATTAAAACCCCCGTCTTCTGGTTAGATACACCAGACGCTCTGACCGCTAAGCCACCGCGAACCCCACCCGCCTGATTGAATTTTTCCTTTACTAAAATAACTTTATAATCTTAGCATGGAAAATGCAAAAAAATCACAAAAAGATATGTTATCAATTGTTATGCATAGATAGGGAAGTAGTACAGGACATAGGTACAGCCCGGAATCGTTTTACTATTACTCACCACAGTACTCCTGAATTTACTTCTGGCAAATTACAATTATTATTGGCACTCAGCCAGCCAGTTATGGCCGATCAGGTGTTTAAGTGCTATTCGGCATTTGGCTTCATACAGCTGTTAGATAAAGACTCCTAAGTGGTAATGCGCTTAGATAAACTGTTGATACTGATGCACCGGAAAGCACAGTCTGGGACGACCTCCAACGAGATAATAAACTACTGTCATCCGTGACAGGGATTAGGCTATAGTCCACCACGCTGTCCTAATGTGGGTTGGCAGACTTCACATGCCGTCATGAAAATTCCTCAGGTGTGCAGGTTTCCTCACCATGTTTTCCTTCACCGATTAAGCGCGTGTTAATTAACTATTAATACCCACATGACTTCGAAAAGTCAGAATTGCGTGCCTTTGATTCTAACTCGAAATCTTTGACTTGGCAGTCCAACGGTCATACCACTAGGCTATCACTGCTCTTATCTCCAACGAGATGGACGAACGACCTGGTAAAGGTCGCTGGGAGTCGTTGCATGCAGGTGGCATGTAACCGGTCCTTGTGGAAGTCGTGCGAGACGCCTTTGTTCAGCAGTGAAGTCCTCTATTGACTGATATGATGAAACTGTTGATTTTGATGCTGACAAGACAAAGGCTACGAGTACATTAGGCTCACTGTGAGCTCTCATAAGCGTGGAATATTGTCTACTTTGAATAATGCTCATACTAGACTTTCCGACAGCCAGCTGTTAATTCAAATACATACATAGGTACTCACATCACGCCTGTGTTCCCCGAAGAGTTAGGCAGAGGCGTACTAATGTACACCCACAGTTCGCCGGTATGTTTAGGTCCCATATAAAAGTGGGCGAACCCATTGCCATTAACCGGGCACAGATCCTAAACTCCAAGCTGCTACTGAGAATTTCATAGAAAAACCCAATAACACTGCTCGACCTGGAATAGAACCCAGGACCACTAGCCTAATGAGGCAGTTCATTCTTATATTCTTTTTGCTTATAATAATAATAAGTAAATATAATGAATAAATGGAATGATAACTATAAATTAATGGAATAATAATAACAAATTAATTTATTCAGATCTTAAATAGATCTGAATTTTCATCTGATCTGATTCAGATTTATTTATAAAATTCAAATTCTATGTTAGTAGATACAAATATTGCATCTGTACGGTATCAACTTATTATAGACCTACAAACTGCGAAAAATCACTTGACATTTGAATTTCGCGGGCTCAGCTGAACGATCCGCCTTAAGGGAAGACCCACTCGGGAAGCACATTCCACATTTCAGTGGTACGCACGATAAAATGGAAAAGGTTGACAGCTGTCTTTTATCTCAATTATGGGCTGATATTTCAAACGTTAATCTATCTATACTTATAATAAATCTGTAGAGAGGTCAATTCTGTACATGAAATATATTTCCAAAATAACTATCAGCGGGTGATTAGTGATCGATCCAAAAATGCAATTAGTAAAATTTTTTTCGGTCTGTCTTTCTGTCTGTATGTTCGTTATAGAAACAAAAACCACTCGACAGATTTCAACGAAACTTGGTACAATTGTTCTTCATACTCCTGAGGGCTTAGACAAGTGGCATGAACGCTAATCGAATAGAATAGAATAGAAATCTCAATGTATGAGAATGACACTAGCTTACGATATGTAATTTGAGCCAACGAATAGAATTAAAAATTGGTAGCCAAATGTCCATTTAGTCTATTCGTTTAAACGAAACGCTAGGGAAGTACATTATTCTCCTTAGAAATCCTAGCCAAGTGGCACTTTTGACAAACGAATTCGCTTGCTAGCGTTCGACACCTAGCGAACGCCAGCACCTTGTAGATAACGCTACAAAATGGCGGATCGTTGATCAGCTGAACGTGAAATTGTGTGATTGTTTTTGTTTAATTACGTATTTAGTTATATTTTTCGTCAAAATGCATAAACTTAGACTATTGTGGGCTGCGCTTAATGAAGAAGTGTGATTGAGACGACGCCAAAGAAACATTTATAGTCAGTGTTTGGAGGAAATTAGTGTAATGCCCGATTATTTGTTTATCGAAAGATTTAGACTGGACAAAAGAACATTTAGGAAGCTTTGTCGGGATTTACGTGTTCATACATTGTTGCAAGGAAGTAAAGAAATTCCCTTGGAAATAAAGGTAAATAAATAAATCATTGCTACTTATAGCGTTTGCCACTTGTCTAAGCATGCTGGGCAGCATGCTTAGACAAGCGGCAAACGCTCCGTATCTATTCTATGTCGAAGAACGCTTACGCCTTAGCGATATCGATAACAATTTGGTAGACAAGCGTACAAGGACTTGTCGAACGCTCAGTCTATTCCATCATACGCTAAAAGTCGGACGTACTCTATGGTTTCGTTCTTAAATATCATTGTGAAGTGCGCTAAAATTTGAATAGTATTTTGTGAGAAATAGTTTGTTTTATTAGTTTTCTTTAATAAGATTATATATTACATTATTTGATTTGTTTTTTGTCTTTGACCCTGTAGCCAAGAAGCTCAGAGTACAAAGGACCTAGAAAAAATTACAAACATGTAAATAGGCACGTTAATATGCACCTTATTGTACATAACATTACATGACCTTACCTATAAGTAGTAATGATTTATTTATTTACCTTTATTTCCAAGGGAATTTCTTTAGTTCCTCGCAATAATGTATGAACACGTAAATCGCGACAAAGTTTCCTAAATGTTGTTTTGTCCAGTCTAAATCTTTCGATAAACAAATAATCGGGAATTACACTAATTTCCTCCAAACACTGACTATAAATGGTTCTTTGGCGTCGTCTCAATCACACTTCTTCATTAAGCGCAGCCCACAATAGTCTAAGTTTATGCATTTTGACGAAAAATATAACTAAATACGTAATGAAACAAAAACAATCACACAATTTCATGTTCAGCTGATCAATGATCCGCCATTTTGTAGCGTTATCTACAAGGTGCTGGCGTTCGCTAGGTGTCGAACGCTAGCAAGCGAATTCGTTTGTCAAAAGTGCCACTTGGCTAGGATTTCTAAGGAGAATAATGTACTTCCCTAGCGTTTCGTTTAAACGAATAGACTAAATGGACATTTGGCTACCAATTTTTAATTCTATTCGTTGGCTCAAATTATATATCGTAAGCTAGTGTCATTCTCATACATTGAGAATTCTATTCTATTCTATTCGATTAGCGTTCATGCCACTTGTCTAAGCCCTCTGAGCAGTGAAGGGAAATGTTGGGAAAATGAGTGATTCATGGGAAAGGTTTCAAACTATAAAACATCACGCTACAACCCTTAGGAACGGGGCAACGCAGGTGAAACCGCGGGCGAAGAACTAGGGAACAAAGTAACTATTCCACGCGGACGAAGTCGCTGGCAAAAGCTAGTTATGAATAAAATTTACGTTTGACAGATTTTGTATAGAAAAAGTCCTCTGTTAGTTAAGTATATCTGGCGATGGAAAATCAGCCCTTAATCGATTATAACAAACTCGATATTAATAATTCCGTAACGAAACTTGATTGTATCATAAAATGTGTAAAATACTGTTTTTATTATTGAAGTCGACATAATCTGGTTAGCTCTGTGCTGTCGTAAAATATGAGGTTAATTGTTCATTGTTATGTTCGCTTTGTAGTACAATGTACAGCATTTCATGTCAAGGACTTAATGACGTTATGCGAGAATATGTTCCCGTTCGTGAGATTTACGCGACTGTGTCTCATAATTTGTAGTATTGTATGCTAGCACTTGTGACTATATGTACATGTAAGAGACTTAATTTTAGAAGGCCATAATACTTATGTAATAATCTGTTAGATATTTTTTATTTATGTAGGAAATTTGTTTTTCAATAAGAATCAAAAGTGTATGTGAAATATAATAAATGTAAAAATTATTTTTCATTAGAAAATTTGTTTAGTTTCACGTTAGAGCTAAGTATTCCTTTCGTCTAATGTGAAACTTGCCTATTGAAAAATGATTTTTCCTACCTAGTATACACAACCGCAAAGTTAGTACATCATCATCATCATCATATCAGCCTATTGCCGTCCACTGCTGAACGTAGGCCTCCGAAGTTAGTATATGGTAGTGTTTAATTTTATCTCTCTTCAAAGTTTTTTATTTGGTAAATATTCGTCTCGTGAAAATTAATCACCTTTTGCGTCCTACACGAGTCTTACACGATAGACGAATTATCTATTTCCTTCCAGAGATCGCCACATAGCCAAACAGTCCACGGTTTTCCAAATATTATGTATCTCAGCCAAATTGCAGCTTACAGTGACTTACACCAATTAGCGAGACAACAATTTATTACAAGCAGAATCAAACACTCCGTCACGCGTCGGCGCGGGCGCATCGCAGTTTACAAATCAAACGATTTATCTCACAAATACATTTTGTTTACGACTGTGGCGCCAGTGAGTACATGTTGAGATTTTTAATGTTGCCACCATAAATAAGCTTTTTTTAATTTTGAGAAAGATAAACAAATTAACATTTAGGTCAATGTAGCGTCAATTCTATAGGTAGGTAATGAATGGATCTTTTAGTTTTGCTCTCGAAAGCTGACTGACAGAAGAGTCAGGTAGTTTTTATACTTATGTAAATATGACAAGATACTTGACTTGATGGGTATACGCACCGCTTTTCCTTTAACACTCACTCTGTCCTTCTAATATCAAATCATTCGTAACCCTCATTTCATCGTAATCATGTAACACAGTGATGTGATCTGTTGATTTTCTACTCCTACTAACTCTAACTCTTCTTGTTACGGTATTAGGATAATTATTGTCATCTATTAAGAAACCGTTCGGTCACACCGTGATCCCACGATTGATCCTTCGCATACGTGAGTGAGCCCGGGTATTGCATAAGACCTAACCTCACGACCGCGTCAGGGTAGTTAAGCTCTAAATAAGTCAATAGAACTGCATCAAAACTGAGCTCTAAAACGAAAATCATTTACGTTAATCAGAAAAAAATAATATAGATCTTGGTAGGACATGTGTGTCGCATTTCGGACTACTGGTAGGCTAAGCTTCCATAGAGTTTATTTATTTATTTATTTAAACAAGGCACATCAGTTGATCTCGCATAGTGTTAGAAGTGGCGGCAGGCAGAGGTGGCGCGACAATCTGCACTCCTCACTTCAAAGGTTGGGTGCAAAAAGCTTTTGGACCCAACCATGAGGACTGTAAGAATAGGAGCAGGATGATAAATCATTCACCATTCGCGTTCATCATCATTCACCTTGGTTGCATCAGTTGGGAATCATTTTGTAAACATCACATCATCGGCGCCTCGTCCGCAGCGTCCTCAAATAATTTATTGCACAAACATTTTTTGTTTATATCGCGTTGGTGGCGCCATTTATCTGACAAGCGCTGCTTTTTATAATTATGTCGACACCTCCTAAATAAACAAAAAACCATTTTATTATCTTACTTTCACTCGTTTAACTGGATTTATTTAGGTGTCCACCGATCGATTGCCCCGTGTCGCGTTCTTATTAATCTTAGTAATAGAATAATAAAGGATCTAATTTGGTTAAGAATTTGGGACAAACATCAAACGAATTTAGTACATCGTAGTTAACGATAAGCGCTTCCAATTGGTATTAGTGGCTATTAGACCAAACCCAATCAATACTAGTGAGGTGCGCCTCAGAATTCTGACTAGTTATAAACCAAAACCTCTAAAAATTTCGTTGGGCTGTCAGAAAAAAAATTGAATTACAGTAAGACTATAACGACTAGGAAACTATAAGGAGTACGAAATGGTAAACCAGTGGATGTCTGATACCACACGGCCAGCAATACTGTGGAAGGTCTATAACTTGAACTTCCGAGAGGATTTGGATGCTTTCCGGATCAAATTAATTGGTTCTTGGTTATGGACCTTCCACAGCATCGCTGGCCGTGTGGTAGCCAGATAGCCATTAATATCCGTGGAGGGAGACAAGTGAGACCTTTACTCATATTATAGGAGATTAGGAAGAAAGATGTCACTACTTTGTTTGTTTATTCTGTTGACACTATTTGTAGGGTTTTCTAAAGATTTTGTTAACAGTAATCTAGATTATCTATTTATTTAAATAAAAATGAAATGATTTTCGTTTATAACCCCGTCATCTGGAAACGGCTGAATCGATTAACTGAACTTTCTTTTTAATCGTAATAGTCGTAATAGGGTACTAGGGTAAAAGGGTAGGAAAAAGAAATTTGCTTGTATCGATGGATTTTTGGATGAATTCATAGGACAAAAGTACGTATGTTGGTGCTGAGTATGGAGATATAATCTAAATCGCAGTTAACAAATCTTCATCCTCCACACGTGTGGTTTACGGCATGGCGCCGTGCGTCCGATACTGCGCTAAATCGAGACAGACGCATTCCTAGCCGCGCTTGTTTACAAACGCGTATTTGTCATACTGAACGCTGTTCTTTTGTATCTGCGTCTTTAGTGAGCCACGGCTAGAATACAACTGTGTCCATGATGACAGATGTGTGCAGTAGTATTTTCAAATTGACTTTTGATTCATAGGCAAAAGGTACGTAAAGATTATATGGGTAAATAAAAAAATAGTATGAGTCAACCGGTTAACACCGTGCATTAACCCCTAAATTGCCTATTTATCTACATAATCATATAAATAAAAATCAATTAGTTTTTTTTGACTGCCTCATTAGTCTAGTGGTCCCAAGCGCGACTGTTACACTAGAGGTCCTGGGTTCGATCCCCAGGTCGAGCAAAGTGTTATTGGGTTTTTCTATGAAATTCTCAGTAGCAGCTTGAAGTTTGGATTTGTGCCCGGTTAATGGCTATAGGCTCGCCCCCTATAACATGGGACCTAAACATACCAGGCGAACTGTGGGTGTACATTAAGTACGCCTCTGCCTAACCCTTCGGGGAATACAGGCGTGATGGTATGATGGTATGTAGTTTTTTTTGGTTGGGCTCGTTGTCATGACAATATTTGCTTAAACAAATATTTATTGAAAATGTTGAAGCTGCGCACGCTTATTTTTTGTTTTATAAAATTTGCATTTATTCACACCTGTATTCCCCGAAGGGTTAGGCAGAGGTGTACTAATGTACAACAACTATAGTTCACCGGTATGTAGGTCCCATATAATAGCGGGCGAGCCTATTGCCATAAACAGGAAACTCCAGCTTCCAAGCTGCCGCTGAAAATTTCATAGAAAAACCCAACAACACTTTTCTCGACCTGGGTATCGAACACAGTATCTCTGGCACTTAAGACTACTAGGGTAATAAGACAGTTTCTTGGTATCAGATTAAAAAAACAAACACCAGGCTCAAGGACTTAGCGCAAACTTAATATGCATGATCAAACAGAATAGTTCTTTTATAGGTAACCATTAAACGTTTTAATTACAGTCCCGTGAAAATTGTTGTGTCCAACTGAGGAAGATGGAAAACTACCGTGAAGCATAACAGCATGGAGTAATCCCGTATCACATGATATTTACCAAACATTACGCCAGTTTAGGATTCAGTGTCTCGAAAAGGACAAAATTGAACCCATCCCGACCCGGAATTAATTTAAAACTCACTTTCTTGTTGACCCATCTTCAAGGCGCTTTTTGTAGAACAGTAGAAGGTATCGATCGAACGAAGAAATCCATACCATCACGCCTGTATTCCCCGAAGGGTTAGGCAGTACGGTATGTTTAGGTCCTATGTAACAGGGGGCCAGCTTATTGCTATTAACCGGGCACAAATCCCAAACTCCGAGCTGCTACTGAGTATTTCATAGAAAAACTCAATAACACATTGCTCGACCTGGGAATCGAATCTACGATTCTCGATCTAATCTATCTCTAACACAACAGTCGCGCTTGGGACCACTAAACTAATGGCAGTTAATCCAAATAAAGTAAAGTAGTATAACTTTCGGATAAAGTACCTACTTTAAAAACGAAAATTGATTTTTTAGACAAACGATCGCTTAGATCTTCACAAGTAGTCAATTAGTAGTACTATATTACCACGAGAAAACATAAGCCTTCCTCCTCTCTCCTACATTGCCGTGCCCGACAGGGTTCATGATTGATACTCGGTGGAAGGAGATGGGGGAGACCTATGCCCAGCAGTGGGATCTTACAGGTTAAAAACAAAAAAAAACACCTGTTAACATTGTGTAGTGCAATTCGTTTAGAATTGAGTATTAAATTCGGGCAGTATTGCTGACGTCACCATAATCGAATCGAATTAGTAATTGATGCGATCCCTCTGGGTGCGAGACACACTCGCACTTGACCTGATTTTTAAACGTGGAAATTAGTCATAGGTCTTTATAAATTCAGTACAGTACAACGACCTTGCCCAGGCCTACAGCGAAATAATAATGCGCTAAGTGCTTGGATGATAACCAAAACTGTTTAGTCACATTAGTTCTAAGCGGAATACCGCCTCTGTGGAGCACGCCTCATTGCCATCAGCATTCGTAATGGAGCGATCTTTTCATGGCAAAATACACATTTTTATTTTACTGTGGTATGTTATTATTCTATCCGAACATAATTATTTGTTTATATATCTACTTATGTGAGGTATTGGTACTATTGTACGAGTACATTAGCGTATTTGACTCTATGCCTTATGGGTCCGGTGGAGCCTAAATTGACCACAAAAACGTAATATCAAAATAAATCGTAATCTAACAATATTTTATCGAATTGTGTTATTATTCGGATTCGGATACCATTAATTAATCTAGGTTACTATCGTACCAGTTCTTCCTCACTTCACACGACCGGAGGATAGTTCCGAACATGGCAAAGTTATTAAGAATTACATTCGCTTACATTTTATTTCCAGTGGAATATTTAGACGAAATGGTAGAGTAGGAACGTAGATTATAGGTATCTGAATCCGAATAATAACACAATTTAATTAAATTGTTTTTGAAATACGATTAATTTTGGTATGACGTTTGTATGGGAAATTCGTTCCGCCGGACTCTTAACAGATAATAATAGGTACTAAGAGTAAATAAAGATGATATATTGCATACATTTCCTAATTTTAGTATTCGAAAAGTAAGCATTTACAGTTTTGACTTTGAAAAGAAATCATTGTTTTGTAGCGCATACTCAACAACTCATGTTATAATAGTACCTAGGATGGTATAACTGTGGTATAACTAATAAATCGTCCCAGAGTAGTTCACTTACTAATGTCCTTTCAGGCTACCAGCTTTCTAGTTTCTAGATAACTATTCATGGTCTTTATTTCGTAAATATATCTTTTAAAGTAAAAATCAATGTTTTGGATATTTAGTACCTACCACTACACGGCGCCGGGTTTTCTAAAGTAAGTAAAATAATGAGTATTTTAAGTAAAATACGCCGTAACAAACTTAGAAAATCATGGTATATTTAAAATTACAAACATAGTAGGTACCTCATTTATACATAATAAATCTGTAGAAAAGTCGTGTCTGTAATTGCAAAATATTTGAAAAAAAATGGGGGGAAGACTAAGTAATTGACCGCTACTGAAACCAAATTTTGAAGCATGATTTTTAGATTTGTTGTCTATTTGTATATCCACGTATTACTCAAGATCTACTTGACAGATTTCTATAAAATGTGGTGTACAGGTAGATTATGAGCCTGGTCAACATTTAGGACACTTTTAACCCTTAGGTTCAAATTCAAATGTTTTTATTTCTAACTAGCTTTTGCCAGCGACTTCGTCCGCGTGGAATAGTTACTTTGTTCCCTAGTTCTTCGCCCGCGGTGTCACCTGCGTTGCCCCGTTCCTAAGGGTTGTAGCGTGATGTTTTATAGCTTGAAACCTTTCTCATGAATCACTCATTTTCCCAACATTTCCCTTCACTGCTCTGCTCCTATGCTGTGCGTTGATAGATCACTATGTCAGTCAGTCAGTCACCTAACGTAAGAGTAGACAAATATAATCAGAAAGCTCCGAACTGCTAAGCTATCGGGAGTTACACGTGTTATTGTGAGTCAACCATAAAAGATAGACATTTGCTGTCGTGGAATATTTTTTATATAATTTTAAGGAGAACATTTCCGTCATACATGATTTCTGTGTAGGTTTAACCATTAAGGCTGCACACGCGACGGAAGCTTAAAAAATGGAGTAAGTTCTCCTGTTTTCCCAACATTTCCCTTCACTGCTCTGCTCCTATTGATGGTAGCGTGATGAAAAGTATACTATAACCTGCCCAGGAGTATGAAGAACAATTGTACCAAGTTTCGTTGAAATCCGTCGAGTGGTTTTTGTTTCTATAACGAACATACAGACAGACAGACAGACAGACAGACGGACAAAAATTTTACTGATTGCATTTTTGGCGTCAGTATCCATCACTAATCCCCGCTGATAGTTATTTTGGAAATATATTTCATGTACAGAATTGACCTCTCTACAGATTTATTATAAGTATAGATAAGCTTTTATAATCGTTTATGAAACGTTATGATTCTAGTTGCACGGTTCTAAAAGGTTGATCCTACGGAGAAGAATCCGGCCAGAAACACAATGAAAACTCTTTTAAAATATATGGTATTACAATCTTCACTGGTACAATATTGCGATATCAGGATGTGTGTACATTGAATGTCAAAGTTGGACCTAAGTTGATAATTACAAGAAGGTTCTCAGTATTTCAGTAGCCTTAGCACGAACAACTTGCGAAAAAGTATTCGTATCGTCACGATAGAGGCGCTGGTCCATATCTCATACAAATTGGTCTCCATGACGATACGAATACTTTTTCGCAAGTTGTTCGTGCTAAGGCTACTGAACAGTAGCCTTAGCATCGTCATGGAGACCAATTTGTATGAGATTTGGACCAGCGCTTCTATCGTGACGATACGAATACTTTTTCGCAAGTTGTTCGTGCTAAGGCTACAGAACTCGATGTCATTATAAGAAAAAAAATTAACTATGTGGTAAATAAAATATGGACATTATCAAAGCAGTATACAAACTAGGTGTCTACTCAGATATGCCATAATGTACACACATTTACAGGTTCAGTTGAGGTAAACATCACTAACTATATGAAGACATCTCGAAATGTACTTACATACAGATTCTGTCAAAGGTACTTTCTTAGGTAAGTATCCTACGGGAGCGATGCTGCTGGCAGAAGCTAGTTATCAATTATGTAAGTGTAACAATGTAAGACAATGTCTAAAATGTAAATAAAATGCAAAGCAATGTATGCTTCTCTATTTAACTAAGAATAATTATTACGCCAAATATTATATTACGCATCTGCTACTCAACCGCGCCAAGATCAAAACATCACGTAATCGGAACAAACAAACAATAACATAAAAATCGTTGGATCGTCCAAATAGTTTCGACGTGGTCATAAATCCTGCCCACCAATCGTTTACACCGACCTTCTTCGACTTTACAATCGACAGACACATTTCGCACTTTAGTCATTTCAAGGGTACATATTTACGTAAAGAAATTTGCGATACTCGGCTCATAGAAAGCAGCCTTTTATTAACAATGAGGTAAGCTATTTAAATAACTTAAGGCCACTTGATAACTTTCACTTTTCGCTGTGGAAAACTATGATTAATGAATCATAGGCGGCAGCCGCCCCGCCGTATGCACCGTCTCTGTTAATAAACTTCAATATTGATCCATAAAAAACCGACGACCGAGCGATGACACGGCGAATCAACGGTAATTTACTATAAAAACGTGTGTGTTTAAGCAGCCTAAACAGGAGTTTAGTGAGCGATAGTCGCTGTGGAATCTGTGAAATATTTGCTATGGAAAACTTAGTTTTTCAAGTGACCGCAAGAGGCGCCACCCATGGTTTGCGTGTGCCAACATGCGCTAGCCTAATATGGTAGACTACCTAGCGTACCGTTAGCGCTATAGGTAAGCGTACGTAGCTAGCCTATAGCGTATTATTTATCTGTGCTATAGCTTAACCCAAGAATCTTAATAAGGTTCTGGGCTTAACCCCGCTTATTCTGAGAGAATACTCATGCCCAGCAATAAACAAATATTATGATACTTCGCTTATTTTGTCGCATTCAAATTCCTTGGACTTTCAAGCGGATAGGGCAACCTGGTTTGACTTCTAAATGCGTCCCAGAACTATGGTATGCCAGGAATGCAGTCAAAATAAACATTCAGGGCCTTTGGAAAAAATCACAAAAGAATGTGTGGAATATATCAATGTCTATTCGTGAAAAACAAACTCGACTCTTTTCGGGACATCCTTGAATTAAAAATTCTGTGAGTTCTTAATAAACTGTAAAACGTTCGAATATGCTACGAGTATAATAACACTTTGTTTGCTTAAACTTTTTTTAATGCAAAGTGAAATAAACGCACGAGCTTTGAATATAAACACGTTTGTTTGAATGGAATAAAATTAGATTAGTTAACGTTGTACTGTGTACGTTATCGTCAGTATCTTTAGTAAGCTCTTATAATATAGTAAACCAATTCATTAAAAAATGTTCAGAACAGTTTTCTTTTTAATACAATTTAGTTAGTAAATTACATTTTATACTGGTTTCTGACACTTACGCGAATATTAGACATTGAAATAAAACTACTTTGAAGTTGAAATATAACTAATTGAAATTAAAATACACCCAAATTTCAATATAGAAGATGGCTGGGGCTTACCACCTGATTTGAACCCCATTATAGGTTCCATCGAATCAAAATCCAAGCCCAAAACTACAAGACCGAAGGATACGGTGAGCTCGTTCTACGTGAATCGGATCGCCAATAAATAACAAAAATGTAAGGTAGCTGTTAGTAATTGCAACATTAAGACGTCCAACAAGTTAGTCTACCCCTGACCATGGATGCTGTAAAGGATCCGAAGTAGTTTTATTTCAAAATTACATTTTAGTTGGTATGCTCGTCGTTTCATGTCGAGCGTTTGTTACTTTCATAAACATGTCAAAATATGTTTATCGTATAACAATATATTTTGTTGTACGATAGGTATATATTTAAATAATTATTCTAATAACTTAAGTCTTTATGATTCTTTAATCTAAATTCGATTTCAATTTTGTTCTGTCTTCAATATAGTCTTTAAAACAGTCACAGTTTGCCTGTATATTGAGGTCTATGACAGTGTATGGCAGCGCAAGGTATATGGTTTCTGATATTCCTTACCCTACATAAATACCAATAAAATAAAAATATATATTTTAATTATAAGACAAGTCCTACCCTAGGAAACTAAGGTTTTACTGTTTCGAGGGGCAGTTCATAAAAATACAAAGTACACCTAGACTCGAAGCCAGCATACCCTGCGCAACAGTAGTGGCGAGGTCTTACGTACTGACTTTACTATCTCAATTAGTATTACGGTGATTTGGTATTCTCCACAAATAGTTCCAATAACGTATCTATCTGTCATACGCCTAATTCTTTTGGTGGAATAGTATCAAAACTACGTAAAAGAATCTTCCGAATACATCAATGAAATTCGAAACGACTGCCTAACCCAGCCATGCACACATATCCATAAATCGCTTTCAAATGATAATATTTTGTAGATGACTTCAATTAATTTCGTATATCAAGGTCGATTTTGGAGAAATCCTTGAGAAAAATTAACTATTTACAGGGATTCAGAGAATACAGAGCTACGTGATGGTATGTTCGTGGAAAAAATATGATCAACACCGCGGGTCACCGCTAGTAACGAAAATAAGAGAGAAATCTATCTTCCAGACGCTCTGTGAGCACCCAGGCAGCCAGAATGTGAGGCATCCGCATGCCAGCTGGGGACACCAGAAAGTGGGTCGCCGGCATCCGGTTGCAGAGGTATGCAGCCTAATAAACTGTTTATATTTACACTGTGTGACAACGCACACATGGCTTTCGCGACCTTATTTAATCTGCTGGGTATTAAAGAGATAGACGATACGGCTTCTCCTTAACAGAAAACAGTTGGTAAGCATGTCAAGGAGCTGTCATAAGTGAAAGCACAAAAAGTATGTTCGGTACTATGTATATACTTTTCGAAGCTTCACATAAGATTTGCTACATTTTCTTTGAAAATGTTTTCGTTATTTTAAACAAAGGCCTACCGAAAAACAATGCTGACAAAAAAAACAATTATAAATAAAAACATCCTAATATTATAAAGGTGACAGAAACTCTCTCTGTTACCTTTTCATGACTAGACCACTGATTTCGATAAAAGGCAAGGAGATTTAAATCCTAACGACCTGAGTCCTTCGGGATGCAAGTGAAAACGCGAAAAACAAATATATTAACTTTTAAATGCTTTTCATCTGAAAAATCTGTAACGTTTGAATAGAAAAATCGATTCTTTATTTAAAACGGTGGTCGAGTTTAAAAAAAGTGAAGTTTATCATCGGACTATTGGCACACATCGATTTTTCCGTCCGGATGCAATTAATTATATTATCGATGGTGAAAATAATTTATTTTTCTATAAATTCAATGGCCTTCAATTGTACATCTCTATTGTCTTAAGTGTTATAAGTGGCGACATGCCTATACGGTGGCCACTATTGGAATTAATGTGACTGAACGTTGGTATTTCGATTATTATCTGAGGAGTAAATATTTACTATTCAGTCACGCCAAAACTAATTATCAACTCTGAATTCATTGGATCTCAGAATATAACTTAGAATCTAGACTGGAACTTGGACTTTTGGATTTTTGGACTTGCATTTTGACTTGAAGCTTGAACTTTTCGCGGGGTTTTCCTATTGTTTTTAACCCCCGACGCAAAAAGAGGGGTGTTATAAGTTTAACGGTTTGCAAATAAAAGACTTGATTTGATTTTTTATTTGATCGATGTGTCTGTCTGTTGCATCGTAGTGGCCAATCGAATGGACCGATTTTGATTCAGTTTATTTTTGTTCGAAAGACGACTTAGTCGAAAGTGTTCTTAGCTATGATTTAAGAAAATCTGGTCAGCCGTTTGAAGATTATCAGTTCTTTTCTAGGTTCATGAAGGGATGTGAGCAACTTCCACAGGTCTGATCGTTTTGAAATTTGGCATCCTATTACTTTAATGACATCGCAAGAACATGGTAACCATGTTTTGATGCTGCGGGGTTTTTTTTAAAATTTAAATGTAATGTTATTATTGTTAATCCTTTACGGTAAATTTATTTTAATAACATAACATAACATACCATCACGCCTGTATTCCCCGAAGGGTTAGGCAGAGGTGTACTTAATGTACACCCACAGTTCGCCGGTATGTTTAGGTCCCATGTTATAGGGGGCGAGCCTATAGCCATTAACCGGGCACAAATCCAGACTCCGAGCTGCGAATGAGAATTTCATAGACAAACCCAATACCACTTTGCTCGACCTGGGGATCGAACCCAGGACCTCTAGTGTAGCAGTCTCACTTGGGACCACTAGACTAATGAGGCAGTCATTTATTTTAATGGCAACAGTAAACGCGACGCTGTCAACACTGTCTCCATGCCCGAGGAGTTTGATCGGCTATACATTTTATTTATAAACTGAGTACGTAAAACAACTGTTATTTATTAACATTCTTTGAACAAATATTCACACAACATATTTGAAAATTTGTTGACGTAAAAATTACTGAATTTCACTTCAATTTTGCAAGACAAAGCACATTTCAACTAATTCTGGAATCGTGACAAACATTTTTATTCGAAACATTGTACCTACTTACGTATTTTCAATAAAATTTGTTTTTTCTAGGTATATACCTACACAACCCGTCTTCGAGATGTAGCATTTGGTCCAAGGTCAACACTTTTGATAAAATGATGGAGAGCTGAATTTATTCTGGGTTGTATTCCAACCGAAATTCGGCAACATGTTTTGACTCCCTACATAATAATTATGTAGTAGGTACCTATATCGTCAACGTAACAGACAAAGACACACAGAGACACTAGATAATAGAGATTATTATATTGCTATACACTTTTGATATATTATATTTTAATTATAAATTTTTTTAAATTTATTTCAGTCGACAAGGTCCATAAAAAATATATACTTAGATGATAAAAGATAAAATACTATAAGTTTTTTTTTTATGGGATACGAGGGCAAACGAGCAAACGGATCACCTGATGGTAAGCGATTACCGCCGTCTCTAACCTAAAGACGTCTCTCGCCTGTGACAACTTTCACGTAACGCATATTCATAAGAAGTAGGTACATCAATAAGAAGCGCCTAAAGACGTCTCCACACTGTGACGCCCGATAACGTAAGAGATACGCAAAATTATTTAGTCTTGTATGACGTCACTGTGACGCTATATTTTCTTCTACAGCTGTAATAAATATTTAGTCTATGCTATTTGTGAGATTGTTTGATAACAATTTTTATGTTATGACGTTGATGAATTATGGAATTATGATTAAGAGGAAATCCGAACTCTTACTCCTCCGCAACTCTAACTCCGCACTCTAACTCCGCACCAAGGTAGGGAGAGGTGTACAGTTTTACGCTCATAGTTTACTGTATGGTTTAGGGGCCTATTACAATTAACCCGGGAATTAAATCGTAAGTCCAAAGTGCTACTGAGAATTTTAATTAAAACCGAATAAAACTTGGATCAACTTGAAAATCAGACCTAGGACCTCACACTCTTGCGACTTCTAGAGCAATTAGGCTATCATAATTTCGTAGCAAATTTAATTCTTCCTACGAGTGCTACGGCTACAAATGCCGTGGTACCTACCCGTAGCAATTAGAAATTAGTACACCTCTGCCTACCCCTTTGGAGAATACAGGCATGATAGTATGTGTATCCTACAATATTGATAAATTTCATTAGCACAAGACTTTAAAATATATCTAACTAGCTTCTGCCCGCGACTTTGTCTGCGTGGACTTCATTGGGTCCGACCTGGATAAAAAGTAGCCTATGTGTTATTCCAGACTATAATCTATCTCTGTGCCAAATTTCATCCAGATCCGGTAAGCCGTTCTGGCGTGAAAGAGTAACAAACATCCATACTCACAAACTTTCACGTTTATAATATTAATAAGGAATTAAGGATTATATCGAGGGATTGTTGTCACAAGCATGAAAGTCTAAGCAGTAAAACCTAATAAAATTCAATAATATATAAACTTGAAAAATTTAAATCTGCGCAAATAATTTCTAAATACTTTATAATAGTAAGCCGGGATGAGAATTCCACTCAAAATAAACCTAAGGTCAATAACACTGCCGCTTACATTATAACACACGGTTTATTTTAACGATATAAACGATATAAATCTTTGCAAGCATCTGTGAAAATATGCTACATTCATATAAATAATTATATATTTTGGTGTTCCAGGCAACGGTAACGGGCTTGGAATTTGATTCTTATGTGCCTTGCACACGAGGCGTTAAATAAGACAATCCATTGAGCCAGTCCTTGGTTGGTGGTTCTGTATATCGACAATTTTTTTTTTTTTTTTTAAATAACGTTGCCCCACACTAGGATTTTCTCCTGTGTCGTGGGTGCGTTTACAAACACAAATTCTCACATACACAAACGCCCAGACCCGGAACAACTACCTGTAGATCATACAAATATTTGCTCCGTGTGGGGATCGAACCCACAACACGTGGCGCAGAAGCCGATCGCTCAACCGCTACGCCAATCGCGTCGTCAATTCCAATTTTTAATCACTCCCTTTAATTGACTGTACTTTTGGTGTATCGTTTAAGGTGGTCTTCTCACCATTACCTTTGCGCTGTGTATTTATTGTAGGTTCTATTCCCATCCGAGAAAAAAATCTACAGATTTTGTACTTAGTATCCGATATATAGTATATTTGTGTAATTCCCCGCGATACAGCGCATTTTTCTTCGTACGGCAACAATTTAATAAAAAAATAGTAACTTGTCACTAGCTTTCCTCACTAGGAATAAAGTAAATTGGCTTGTGAAATGTCCGTATGTGAACGTGCATTTCAACTACAGAACACTGAGATTTCAAGGAGGTATATACCATAAAACATAAAGCATATATAACTTTTTGTGATTTTTTTCCATGCTAAGATTATAAAGTTATTTTTTTAGTAAAGGAAAAAAATCAATCGCGGGTAGGATTCGAACCTGAGAAGTAAGTTAACTTGCCTCTACCAAAACCAGCTCAACCATAACTAATCACGTTAAATTTTCACCTGCGCACCGCAAAATACGAGCATCACTTCAGCAGGACCATTAACATTTCATTTGAAGATTTGTGAGCGATGGCGATACGCCGCATTCCTTCGGCCCATGTCATTCTGGCGTATTGCCAGAGACGAATGCCGACACCTCGCAGCGCAGGTGTGTAGGTGGCTTTATATCGCGCTGAAAGGTTACATCAGTAATTCATGATTTTAGTATTGTGTACCTGGGTTTAGATTTGTTTTAAAATAGTGGATTATTTCTCTTTTGTTTCTGAAATTGACCGGGTGCAATACGCAGAGTATCGTTTTAGCCCATAGTGATATTTTGTAATGTGAATGGGTGTCTGGTAGATTTTTTTTCTACTTAATGTTGAAAACAATTCAGATTTCCTACATACATATAATTATATAGACAGATAATTAAGATTCTCTTGCTGAGGTCAAGAGGTCTTATCCCGAGGAGCGGATTCTTTCCTCCTCTCTGTTAGCGACCACCGGCGCCCAGTGCATCTACTGTGGATCGGAAGAGACTTGGATAATAATTGTCTCTCCCTACCCGCCTCTTTTCCAACCATAACTTGAGCTACCTAAACAAAGTTTTAGATATATTTTCTCCGATTATAATTATTAAAAAGAGCGAGCAGTATCTTCAAAAATAAACTGAAGCTTATAAAATACACATTTAGCTAAACTTCCAAAAAAAAGCTATTACGAAAGAATTTAAATTTTAAACACACTAAACTAAAATTAAGCAGCTAGCTAAAATTGAGACCTAGACTTGTATTTAGCGATGATTCATTCTCTTACACGTGTACGTCTGTAAGAGACATGTCTGCTACCACTATATATACATGTATGTAGAAGGTACACGCGACATTAATACGTGATTGAACTGGTTTTTGTTGAAATTTAATGTTGTAAATCAACATCAGCCTTTTTTAACCCTCGACCCAAAAAGGGTATTATAACTTCAACGTGTGTATCTGTGTGCCTGTGGCCTATTTGTTATTTGAAAGGTGACTTGAACGAAAGTGTTAGCTATTATAGTAGGAAATCTGGCTAGCCGTTCGAAGGTTGCCTTTGCTTTGTGATGAAGGGATGCAACTGGGATGCAACTTTCACAGGTTTGATCAACTTAAAATTTGGTATTGGTATTGTTACATTAATAATATTGCAAAAACGTGGTATAATTTATTTTGCGAAGGTAGGTATTTTAAAATTTAAAATTTAATGTTGACTGCCTCATTAGTCCAGTGGTCCCAAGCGCGACTGCTACGCTAGAGGTCCTGGGTTCGATCCCCAGGTCGAGCAAAGTGTTATTGGGTTTTTCTATAAAATTCTCAGTAGCAGCTCGGAGTCTGGATTTGTGCCCGGTTAATGGCAATAGGCTCGCCCCCTATTACATGGGACTTAAACATACCGGCGAACTGTGGGTGTCTATTAGTACGCCTCTGCCTAACCCTTCGGGGAATACAGGCGTGATGGTATGTTATGTTATGTTAAATTTAATGTTATTATGAAATATTTTTGAATGCAGATTTTGACATCAGCTATAAAATCAACATCAAAGGCACGGGTCTCCTCTCAAAATGATAGGGTTAACCCCTGTAATTCTGAGTTATAGACAACCACGCTGGCCTAGTGACGGTTGTCAGACTTTACACGTCGTCGATAAAATATCCTCACGATGCTCCTGCGAGATTGTATGGCGCAGTGAGTTTTGAGGTCACATCTCATTTGCTTACTAAAATGCTAACTTCGTTATTTCTGATCCGATTTTAATTTTAGTGATCGGCTCTATCATTAAATCGTCAATTAGTCATAATCTCTCAATTAGCGAGCCATTACGACTTAGTGATGAGTGGACCTTTTGCGCTTTGCTACATTGTGTAATTCACTATCAATCATGTGCAACAATGTTTGTCTGTGTGTGCGCTTCCGACCGCTTTGATCTCGACCATGCTCACACCGGAGTTTTGCCAAATCATTCCTGCTTGTACTTTGGTTAAATCGTCAACACTCATAAAGATTGCGGAAAGCAACAAAATCTTATATTTATTTGTCGGATGTCAGTCACAATTATTAACCCTAGATATATTTTTTGAGATCTGGCACTGTTTAATTTATGCCGTATATTTGTACCCATATTATAAGCTATAACATAGGCTACGATTGACGAAAGACCGGTTAACATGAATACTGCGACGTAGTTTTATTGTCGCAATATCTCGTCCCCAGCCATTGTTTTGGCACGACCAAAGTGGCGACAAAATAATTTCGTGCTATCTGGCTGACTAGCTAATTTTCTTACTACGACGTAAACTAGCATTGCGTATTTCATGGCGACACATTAGAAAAAGGAGGAGCTCGAGTAATAACTACGCTGATCAAATATTCTGCAAAGTTAAGCTGCGCTTGCCGTTGTCACTTTATAGATGACACACCGAGCGTAACCCATCCCTTATACATCGTGTAACCTTAACACATTGAGAGCGTCGGAGAGCACGTAAAGCCGTCGGTGCCGGTTGTCATACATTAGTGGGAGTCGGAAAACCAAATAACGTCTTTCTTTCTCAAATAGATCTTTACGTGGGAGAGCTATGCTTCGGTACGAATAAGCCGGCTCGACCGGGGTGACACCACGGCTTCATAGAAAATCAGCGTCAAACAACGCTTACGTAGTGTTTCGCCGAGTAAGTGAAATTACTGGAGGCCCAATCCCATTTTAAAAGGCGGGCAATGCACTTGTGACTCCTCTGGTGCTGCGGGTGTCCATAGGCGGCGGTAATCGCTTACCATCTGGCGATCCGCATGCTCGTTTGCCCTCCTATCCCATAAAAAAAGCCTGATAACTTATCTATCTTTTTGTGATTTTTAGGTGCACCAGACGCTCTGATCTGCGGTGGCTTAGAGGTCAGAGTGTATCCAACCACAAGACGCAGGTTCGAATCCTGCCCGAGATTGAATTTTTCCTTCACTAAAATAACTAATCTATCCTTAGAATATCGGTATTGCCCTTAACTTAACAATGACTTCGTGTAAGCCACAGTTATCGTACCTTAAGCCGAACCGCAAGTCGACCCCAACTAACATACTTGGGGAACGGCTTGGAGATTGACATTAAAAGATTCGACTACTTTCTTATAGATACATCAGCCTAGAAACCTCGTAGTTCCACTGCTGGGAGACGGACTTTCTCCTAGAGAATCCGTCTCCGAGGGTATCTCAGTGATTCTGTGGCTAGAGCTAGTTTAAGATAATATCGTATTGATTATAGTTAGCTTAACCGTCATACAAGCCTATTATATCATTAAATTATTATTTCGTTTTACTTTGACCTCAGTCGAAGACACAAAAAACTCCCTGTGTATTTTGGATGGCTTCGCGAATATTTTTCCACTGTCAGTCTTCATAAATGTTTTCCGTTTTCTTTGGAGGATGACATTAAAATTATGATGAATGCCTTACGTGTGTTATTTTAGTACAGAATTAACAAGACATTCACTATATACCTACAATTAGCAATTAGCTTATTAGTAAAGTACTTCAGTGAGTTAGATAATTAACGTTTTGTTTTGTTTTTAAATCCGAGATGATGCCATTCAGGTGATACCCGTCTGCTATATAAAGCTTAGTTCAGTCCTATAATAGCTGAAGCCTTAGGCCTTGTATATTTCATTTCGATTTTACGCATCCACCGCATACTGTGAGTAGATTGACCTGCTCCGATTTGGTCACAACTCGGAACGCTGAACGTGAATAAAATCGAGACGCTGAAAAGAAACACAGGGCCACGAGTTGGCGAACGTTGTCAGAATTTTTTACTCAGACTAAACCATCGGGCAGTGAAATTACCTTATTGATACTCTGAAAGTATGAATTGTCAGAACTTTATTGGATCAATCCAATGACAACCTACAAAGTCTATAAAGTGCAGAGATTTTTTCAGATTGACATTGACAATGTGCGATTTGACTTAAACAGTTTTAAATACGAAAATATATATTTATTAGCTTTTTGCCCGTGACTTCGTCCGCGTGGAATAGTTACTTTGTTCCATATGAACTTTCATCCCCTATTTTATCCCCTTGGGGGTAGAATTTATCAAAATTCTTTCTTAGCGGATACCTACGTCATAACATCTACCTGCATGCCAAATTTCAGCCCGATCCCTCCAATAGTTTGGGCTGTGCGTTGATAGATCACTATGTCAGTCAGTCACCTTTGAGTTTTATATATATAGATGTATTAAAGAAAACTATTTAATTTTGACAGGAGTTCTATACACTTTTTTATCACATCGTCAGTAATCGCAATATTCAAAGGACCAAAAAAAAATTGGCTCGAAGGACCAAAACAGTGTCCGATTTTACTCGGACCACTGCCATCAAATCTACGTAAGTGTTGGGATAAAAGTAGGACGGGATATACTTAGACATGGAAATAGACTAAATTTACCAACTTCACGGCTAAAAATGCACTCCTCTAGTGCATTTGTTACGTCCATTAAAATCTACAATAAATTACCTGAATACATAAAAAACACAGAATCAAATAATATATTTACCAATAAATTAAAACGATTTCTCTTAGATAAAAGTTACTACACAATTGACGAATACCTCAAAGATAAATTTCAACTAGGGAAATAGGGATAATATATTAAATAAGCAGTACTTAAATATATTTATTTACCTTACTCACCGTGCAAACTTTAATTACTTACAATCTATTTGATTAAAATTACCGCAAATATATAAATATATATAAAAAATAAACAATAACAATTAATACATAATCTAGAATATAAATATTAATAATAAATAAATATATGAATATTAATAAATAAAATGAATATAAATCTACATTTAAATAGGTATTATTTACCTACTTAAACATCTAAATATCATATCTTTCTTTATTTCAATATATTATGTTTTAAAAAGCGCTCTTCATCCTCTCCTCTAAAAAAACTAACTTGCTGTGCCCGACAGGGTCCATAATTGTTTCTCTTTAATTTTACCCACCAGCTTTTGTATACATTATGGGATGCAATAAAGTTATTGAGTATTGAGTATTGAGTATATCTTAAGGATAAACTGGTTGTCAAATTGTACATACAATACATCCGCCTTCAGAGCATATTAATATATGCTAGTACTAACGATTTTATTGTCACATGTGTTCGATAGCATAATTTTATCTCTAAGACAACTATCTTGCAAGTCCAATGATCAGCGGCGATGAATCCTGACTCCTTCTTTGTATTATTCAGTATTCATTTCAATTAGACCATCTTCAAAAGAACTCATTGATTGAAGAAACATAACTTGCCAAATGCATTTTAATGATATGCATTGCCAGCCGTCGAGATTCAGACTTAAAATAATTAGGTTAAACGGGTGTGCCAACAGACATTTTCTCAGATACGCATAATAATAAGAAAAATGTCAAACGTAATGTAGATCTGATAAACTGTCCTAGGTCAGTTTCTAGATCAAAAGATTCGTCGCTCTGAATGACGTTTTAATGATATTCATAAAATACGACTGAATGTTTGATCTAAACAAGACTAGATACTGGATTGAAAAGTGTGGATAAAGAAATGAAAAAGTTAGGGTCAATATCGTACCTCAGGAACTCTTGGCTCCCCAAGACTGACATATCGATTTCTCTATAAACAAGCAACTCTTTAATCAAAATCAAGAAATGAATTATATATTTGCCTAGCATTCTTAGAATAAAAAAGATATCGGCAAAATAAAATTCCAACACGTTCCTTGAACTTTGTTTAATAAAAACACTCATAAAACTGACATTCTAAAATTCCCAAGTTTATTTTTTTCTTAATATTAATTAAGCGCATTCTTATATGTATTGGTTGGTACATCTCAACACATTCCTAGCCACATAATAATTTCACTAAGAACGCTATAAATCTTAACTAACATTTATGTCATAACAAAGTCAGTGAACATTGCTTGCTGTTAAAACGGTAATAATATAAACTGATTTAAGAACGCAACTATTACTAGGTATCTGTGTAGTTTACTTGTTCTTATCTGCTATTGATTGTCGAATATTGAGGACAATCTTATCGTAACATCAATTTTATTGTTCTAATAACATAATTTATATTCATAATAACTGTATAGATAAAAAACATGTTCCTTTGTATGTTTATAATCTATGCGTTCCTGAACCATTCATCCGATAGCGTTGAAACTGGTTGGTTTTCATAAATGCACCGAAGGTTTATGATAAAAACTATAAAAATATTATTATATACATACGAGTATAGCGAATAGAATAATGCCCTTTACCTCTTACCTGCTATGTATGGTATTATACATTAATTAATAGCATGGCACTAGCATAATCAACCTTCTTAGGGAGGCCACATGCTAACGTTTGAATAAGACAAGCCCGTAAAATGTGCCCACAGCTCTCGCATTGGTTTTCTTTCTTAGAAAATAGTGTCAGTGCTTTCCAGAATCGCGTGCGTGAAAGTTTGTCGAAGCGCTAGCTATAACTCCAGGCTTTTTTTCTTCCACAGTCTAGTCGACATCTCGGCATCAAAATAAATTCCATACGGAATACATGTGAAATTATATAAGTGAGGTATGTGCGCGACTGTCGAGCGATCCCGCTAGGAACTTCATTATAAATAGAAAGGAATGTGCCCCGGTATGCGACGACACACTGGAAAGTTAACTGTCTCGAAATTTCTTTTCGATTCCATAGATGTTGGATACTGTTATTTTTTATTCGATTGTAGTGGGTGATCGCTAGTTTAAGGCATAAAGGAAATCTCCTATTTTTTGTCTTTTAGTCCGCGCGGAAAATCACCCGCGCGGACCTAAAGACAAAAAAAATATCCTTGTCAATTTTGCTTCAGAACTACAATGTCTGATCTATGTACCAAATTAAGTATCATAACAACCCTTAGGTAGCAAATAATAGTTATAGTTCTAATTGTTCAAATACAAATTATATGTATCTTTTTGTGATTTTTTTTGCATTTTCCATGCTAAGATTATTAAGTTATTTCTTCCTTTACTAAAAAAAAACAAATTATATTTGTTGCTACATTAGTAATCTTAGTCCGTATTTTTTAACAGCTCTACTATAGCCAGTGATTAAAGTAGTTATGACGTACATTGATGGCATAAATGGATACCTACTTTAATTAATCTTTTATATACAACATAGCTATATACGTCACCAGTGACTATTGTAAATAAACGATCATTCATTTATGTTTATATAGTACCTAGAGAAAAATATAACCTAATCTGGGTTAAGTATTATCTGGCTCTTTGGTCTAGTGGTCACAAGTGCGACCGCTAAACATGATATCCTAGGTTAGATTTCAGGGCCTCGAGCAAACTGTTATTAGATTTTGCCATGAAAATCGTTGAACAGCTCGAAAGTTGGATTTGTGCCCTTCTGCATGGGCCCTTACTGCCAGTAAACTGCGAGAGTACATGAGTTTACCTCTGCCAAACCCTGCGTACATATAGGCGTTATGGAAAGTTGAAGTAGTTACAGATCGGCTTCTCGTGGTCATTGACCGAATAATTCAACTGCCCATTGTAAAAAAAAAATGTTTAACTCATTAGATACTATATACGTAGTGCAGAAACATAAATAGAACCGCTATTGTATGCTTCAGTGCTATCCAGAATAACTCGGCTTTCTTCAATAGCTTTGAACTCTATTTTTTTCCACCTAAAATCTTTTAACACCTTTTATCTTTAGATTTTTATCAATAACTTTGGCTCTAACATCATAGGAAAAATTTTGATTTTCTTATAGCGTTTTTTTATGAAAAGGTTTGAACACTTTTTTTAATTTCATTAAAGTGTAATTCTTTCATAATTTGTTTTTATCTTCAAATGAAGACTTAGGCCTATGAATTTATTTACAAAATTTTCTACTTCTTTATTTTCATCATCATCATCATCATTATCAGCCAAAAGACGTCCACTGCTGAACAAGGGCCTCCCCCAAAGACTTCCACAAGGACTGGTTATATGCCGCCTGCATCCAACGACTCCCGACCTTCATCAGGTGGTCCGTCCATCTCGTCCCAAACTGCTTTCTATTGATTTTGATCATTAGCTTTAAATAGTAACTCTGACACTATAGTAGCTTTATTTTTAATTTTGTAACTAAAGAGTTAGGTGTGACTTTATCACTTTCAACTCTTTTCTCTAATTTTATCGACAACTAAATTCATTAAATCATAAAATGGCGCCCAAGAACAATAGATTTTCTATTATGTCTGTAATTTTGGTACTCGACGGGTACAAGAATAACTAAAAACTGTATTCTCAAAAATTTATTTATGTTACTTCAAACAATTAGTAGAAAAGTTTCCTCAGCTTATCAGCTCCCATTTCTCTAGTGCTAGCTCCAGGCCATCCATATCAGGCCCACCTTATCATCTTCCGTTTGGGAATCAGGTTTTGTAACGGAAAACAGTTGAATTCTCCAAAGGCGTTATTATATCGTCAATATTTTAAACACGAAGCTATTTTGAAAGCGCAAGCGCATTGGCGGATGCGTTAATTAGCTCAAATTATTCTAATTGTACTAAAAACTGTGCATGAACTAAATTCCAACTAAGATTTCGTAATTACCAGTTATCATCTAATAATCTTCTGAGGAAAATTTCACCGCTTACATGCGTTAATGAAGACCTGGGTGATTCAACTAGGATATTTTATTTTGATCTAATTTAACTATAAGTATTTTACTTATAGATTCACTTGTCTAATATTTAATATGTCAAAATTACATTGTGAATTTGCGGCCAGCAGGTCTGATATGGCCGCTTATAATGAATCATAATATGATTCACATTTATAAATTCAATCAATTAATACATTTTTGAAACTCGTACCCTCAGAGATTCAAAAATGCATTGATTCCAGAGGAATTGCATAATATACCCTTTTAGCCCCCCAATGGCAGGAGGAATATGAGACAATCTGCACAATCCATACCAACTTTTTTAAGTGGGTATCCTTAATAGATTTACTTTATACTTACTAGTTAGGTACTAAAGGAGACAAATATTAACGTTTATATGAGCTATACAATTTATGATCTGATAAACATTAAAATATTTCCATCCCAAAGAATTTCAGTGAAAACCGTCTGTGAATCGTAAATATTTTAGTTTTCGTTTGGATGACGAAGTTAAGGTCGCCCAAATATTTATGAGTACGATGAAAATAATTTGGAATGCTACAGAAGGTACTGCTAAGGTCAAACAGCATGAAGGTCATCATTTATAAATAATACCCCATAGAATAGTTGACTGCCTCATTAGTCTAGTGGTCCCAAGCGCGACTGCTATTCTAGAGGTCCTGGTTTCGATCCCCAGGTCGAGCAAAGTGTTATTGGGTTTTTCTATGAAGTTCTCAGTAGCAGCTCGGAGTCTGGATTTGTGCCCGGTTAATGGCAATAGGCTCGCCCCCTATTACATGGGACCAAAACATACTGGCGAACTATGGGTGTACATTAGTACGCCTCTGCCTCACCCTTCGGGGAGTACAGACGTGATGGTATGTTATGATGGTATGTAGAATAGTTATTATTAATCCAGAAGCGGAACTGAATCTTGGGCTTTTCTAAGGAATGTATATCCATAAGTTTACAGTAAATCATCTCTAAAATGAAACGAAATGTTGATTTGTTTTAAACTAACAATTTAGTGAATTCGAATGCAAAACAATGCTGAAATAAAACTTTTGAAATGAAAATTTAATAAAACTATATTTTTTCATAGTGACAAGCAGTGATCACCTATGAACATGGATACTGTAAAGGAAACTTCAAGAGTTAATGATATCAATATAACCCGCTAAAATCTGCAATTATACTCATTTTAATGACGTCTTGAAAATTTTAAGAATAAAGAAGGAATAGAATCTTCAAATAACAAATCGTAAAATGCATAACAATGGTCTCCTATTAGTGGCACCAATCAATTGGCAGCAACTGTAACCTTGCATAAAGTCATTCATAACTTTATGGCGAATAATATTTTGGCAATTGTGGCCAAAACATAAATAGGGTACACCCACGGCTAGGCCAAAATAACAATTTGGGAAGTATCCAAATGTCATTTCGATGAGCACAGTCATCATATCAGGGTACAAGTGAGTAAAGAACCTTTTGTTCCCGAATTCAGAAAGAAATGGAATAAGTGTGCATTGGTTTTTTTTATGGGTTAAGTCGGCCAACGAGCTGACGAGCCACCCACCGTCGCCCATAGACACAGCAATGCGGCAATGCATCAGCAATCCCAGAGGAATTGCTGATGCATTGCCGACCCTTAAGAGCCAGTTCCCCTCGGTTGCTGTGGCTCTGGCAGTCTGCAGTCCCCTAAGAGCCAAGTCAAAAGTCGAAACACACACCAAGGCCATAAAAGGTCCTACCACCGAGCAAGTCAGATATTTTAACTCCTCTTACGGGATGCCTATTTGAAAGGCAATGAAGAACAGTATTCTAACCCGTCCCCACACGGGGTATTGATTAAAGGGTTTATCGATTGAGAAATAATTTAGAAAGCGCTAAAATATTTTATTCATTTTGTTAAAATTACGTTAAAAAAAATTCTTAAAATAGACCGGAAAATTCTTGAAAGCGAATCTTGAAAATAAATCAGTTTTACCTACTTTAAAATGTGGACCATTTCGTTCTATTACGCGGTTATGAGAAAGTCACGATGCTTATAACCACCTATAAAAACATTACTTATGTATAAAGCTGTTATAGAATTGTATCTTTCTAATATATATCATGTCGAAAGTGGCATTTGTGGCCAAATAATTTGGGACATTGGCCATTTGTAAAATAAAAATAAAAGAGAATCGTAAAGAAATTGCGTCTCATACCTCCTGTGCTCATTCTTAACTTTAGAAGTAGAAGAGATCGATAATTGTATATATCAGTAGTACCTAAAACGCAATTTTGTATACATTCTGTCAGGGTGACATAGGGTCAAGGCACACTTTAGGGCAAACTGCCAATTTGTTTTTCAATGTTTTTCTGTGAAGATTACAACAGTATATAATTAGTGGCTACAAAACACTGAGATCGTGACCAGTGACGACTAGCAGAACGGGGCTGGTAGTGACGAGATATGAAAGGGAAGAACTGAGCTTTATTAAGTTCACAAGGAAAACTATTGCTCAGTGTACAAGTAGATACTTAGATACTAAACCAATCTCCAACAGTGAACAAATACTACCGTAACAAGTAATATATTTAAATAACTTTCGAAAAAATGGCTGTCTCCTAACCTACAACGGTTCATCCTATGCAGTCTATTTGGTCGCGCCACTGTGGTTTTTAAAAATGTGATTGCTCACAAGACGAATATGGTCTTCTAAACGTCACCATGATATTTAAAAAGAGCACTAACAATTTATATTTGTACTCAGAGTCCTATTTTTATGACTGCGTAAAAAACAAGGAGACTCGTCCAAAAAATAATCTAATTACATTCACGTGAGGTAATTACCACTAACATTGAACTTGGAAGCTGACACTGCCAACCTACTCCTGTCATGAACCCCATCACCTGCCAAAGATCTGTACACTCGAATTTCTACCTTAACAACCTGGTTTTTAGACCAATTGTTTTGTCATTGAACAGCAAATAAACTATTCGTCAAAAACATGACAGTGTAATGTATTCTGGCTTCGATCCAAACACATGTACTTCCAAAAGACAGCTTGGAAAGGCAATTGACACTATGGAATCTGAGGTAGAAATTATATTTCAAAGTTTAGTGGATATTGTGACTGACGTAGCGATTTAAGCTAAAGTAGAATATTATTTACAAAATGTTTTCATTTAAAATAAAAGTGATGTAGAACACAGAAATTAGGAAAATGTCCCTGGAGAAAATAAAACTGGTTTCAAGATTTTTAATCGATTATCGTAACCGTCTGAGAATGTCTATGACGAACGCTTGTTTCTGACAAGATAGATCAGATATTCTTCTATACCATGTTGAAACGAAAACACTCTCGATAGGTATAGCTATCATATAGATAATAAATCTCATAATGCTATAGATACAATAACTTTGCAAAGATATCATTCTATAAAAATTATTTCTGAAACCCGACCCACAAATTATGATCTTGTCAAATTACAACAGAGTTCTGTTCCATTACCAAATAAATAGTTGGTGTTTTTCAATTTACTAACATTAAACTAGCAATAAAGTTTCTTTAAAAAATCTTCACAGCACATGCCAGGAGCGAATAAGATAGAGAACATTACTATTACAAAGTATTACATCAGTATGCGGAAGCTGGCAGATCATTGTTCACCATTACATATAAGATACAGAAATACCAAAAAAAGTAGGCTAGGTAGGTTGATTCTTCACAGATTAACCGAACTTGGTGGCGAGGCACAGAATACCTCTTTTTTTTAACGGCAATAGCTGTTGATTCAGGGAATCTTTACAGCGTAACCGGACTTGGTGGCGAGGCACCGAATGCCTCCAGCCAGGAGCAACTTATACTAAGCAACAGCAGCTAAGGGCGTCCCGGGGTAAGTTAAGGGTAATAGGGTCGTTGGGGTAAATCAAAGCGTGCCGTGGACGGCGGTCTCTACTGATCTGCGAGTGTTTGTAGTCGGCATTACTAACCACTAGGGAGTTGGGGTGATGGGGGGCCCGATCGAAGTAACGATTGGAAAGAATGCCTCCAGCCAGGAGGGACTTATAAACTAAGCAACAGTAGCTAAGGGCATCCTCTAAGGAGACTCAAACCTCGGCCTACAGCGATTTTCAGGGGGACAGCTAAGGACGGCTGGATCTGGGTTAAACTGTAAAGCTACTGGTTCCGTAAAGCCTTAAGAATTTTAGTATGGTACACAGTCTGTGGTAGATTGAGACATTTAATTTGCTACATCCACCAATCTTTTGATATTCAATCATTCATATTTAAATAACCCTGGAAGACCGAAATTTAGGACCATTTTATTTTACTTGCCGTAACATGTGTTTTATCTTATTAAATGATTATTATAGTTAATGTTTATAATGTTTATTGGTATTTATTTTATGCAAATCTTTAATTTGCATTTGAAGAACCATCATACTATTATCTAATAAATAAATACAGTATATGTTGCTACTGTATAACGTGAGCCTTCTGCAGATTTTTTTCTGGAATCGGCGCCCGCGCAGACGTCGGGATATTTCCGTACTCCCGCTCAATGCCACGAGGCCAACAACATCCACTCAATGAATTACTCATTACTCTTCAACTGCAATCAGGACATTTTATACATAATCTTTGAAGCAAACTGTAGGTACAAAAGAAAAAATATGTGCTTATGATATGTATGTCCTTGATAAATGTATTTTTAAATTACAGTAATAGGAAATAAGTATGTTGGGAAGATTAAATATCCAGTACCTATTTGAATAAAAGTCGATAAATACAAATTGTTCACTTATTTATTTTGGTCCCATCAAAATTATACAAATTTAACGATAAGCGAATAGCTAGTGTTAAATTTAACAATAAGTTAACTAATTATCACATTGCTTAAATATAGTACGTAATACGTAAAGCATATCATATTTTTATCAACCAATAAGTTGCGAGATTGTACAAAAGAAGGTCATAATGAACTGGAGAGAAACTATTTTAATTTAATATAACTTAAATAATATCTATTCCGTCCTTTAATTCAACTTGTTCATTCCTCTGTAACACTAAATCACCCATCTGTTATATTGGAACTGATTCACTTTCATTCATATCCAAAGCATTCATCCGCTCAGTCTTATATTTACTTAAAATATTCTTGTTCTTTCACTGCATTCTTCCAATCATCACCACGCAAAGTAATCACACTTTTCTACTCTATCTCTCTCTCCCTATCACACTTCAGCTCTTCTCGATGGGTCCGTATCGTTGTCTGAACCAAGTCATGCCGATGTAATCAGCTTCGTATACATCCGGAATTTCTTTGTCGATAGCTTCGCAATACACCATCTTGACTGAAGGCTCTCCAAAGAGCCTTTCCTCATACTTGATTAGTTGCTTGAAGAATCCTGTATTCGGTCGGATTTGTGGTCTAAAACAAAGATAGAATATGATTAAAATGGTACTTGCCTGGTGTTAGATATACCATCACGCCTGTATTCCGCGAAGGGCAAGGCAGAGGTACACCAATGTGCACCCACAGTTCGCAGGTATGTTTACGTCCCATGTAATAGGCAAATCCAGACTTCGAGCTGCTACTGAGAATTTCATAGAAAACCTAATAACACTTTGCTCGACCTGGGGATCGCACCCAGAACCTCTACCGCAGCAGTCGCGCTTGGGACCACTAGACTAGTGAGGCAGTCAGTTAAAATAAATTTTTAGTAATCTAATAAGTTCTTACACTAAACATTGACAAATTAATAAAGGACCACTTATAATAATCATTTTTACGGCGTTTTACTGAATTGAAAAGTTAACCTTGAAAAGTTTTGAAACTCAGAAATCACACCTAGGTAATTTGAACATGAGTAATAGATAGATCTTTTATGTTACTCACCGTCTTTGCTTCATGTGATAATAGGCATCCCTCAAGGTCATCTTTTGCCACTTGACGAGGTACGCCAAGCACAGGGTGACTGACCTCGATATACCAGCCACACAGTGAACCAGCACCACATCACCATTACAGACGACCTGATTTAAATAAAGTAAATTAAGTAACCATTCTGAACCAAGTCAAGCAAGTATTTGAAAATGATAATATTTGCATTATCAAACATCAGGTTGTCACTAGACTTGTAGTCTCAAGCATAAGCAAAGCAATCTAGGGCAATCATGAACTAAAGAGGAACGACGCTAACAAAGAAATAAATCAAAGGAATTCAAGATATTTTTTCTTACCTCATTAATTAGATCAGCCACACTTTCCATGTATGGGTGCATATCAGAGTTTGGTGTGTCCAGTAGAGGCACGAACTGTCTAGGAACATAGTCTTCTGGTGGAGGTGGCAATTCCGGGGCTGCGCTGACGATGAGGCCAGGGTGTAAGGCTCTCACTGCTCCAGGCAATGCATGGGCCCCACATACGTAGAGGGTTGAAGTGATGCGGGAAACCCCGAGAGGACAACCTCTGTAACAATAATTGATATTAACTTTTGACTCTAAGAAGCCGGTAATCTTGTTTTGACTACAGTAGTTATCTCGCCAGATAAAATTACTTTATTTGTGAACTCGATAATTTGTGAAAACCCTTAAGTTGTTTTTGAGAAATCTTAGCACGTTAAGGCGTAAAGTGATTCCGAAAGATCTCTAAATTTTGACCACCCTCGATGAGAGACCTAAAGAAACCGATGATCCTTTATTGCATCAGATACCTTTAACTTCAGATAAACATACGACTGGAAAACTATCAAAACATGATTACAGCAATCCTGACCCGAATCACGACAACATACAGACAGCGGCACGTAAACACCGCATACCACGCGGTTGTGTCATTCTGGCCGGATGCCAACCGATCTGACCTAGCGAACTTGCTAATGCTATGTTACACTTCAGCGAACTATTGAATTCATTACCATTTGGACGTTTTTTACACATGTCTGTTTAGTGATAATCAAATTCTTTTTCTTTAATATCAGTATTATAAATTATTTGATTTGTTGCTTTTTTGAACTATTATCACTATATCATAATTTTTTTCTTCGTTCTCTTTTTAACTTGTTTCTTTTTATTGAATAATCATCTCGACTATATAAATGTAATTACATATATAAGTCTACCAAATAGCAGTCCAAGTTGATTTCAATTGATGAAAAAAAAAAAATTCTGCTAGTTTTCAATAAGACTCATACTTAGACATTATTTTATCTAAACATTAATATAAAAATTGTAATTACTTGTTAAGCTCCTCCTTAGTCAGGATCTGCGTGTCGACCACCACTGTTGGTTCATTTCCCTCTCCTACACTCACAACTTTGTCTGCTACTGTCAGGACTTTCATAATGTTTCACCAAATAACAACAAGTTTCAGTTCTGTCAACTGGTGTGTCACTTCACTGTCCACAGTCACTTCGCACTTAGGAAAGAATTCGCGATCTTTGTTAATCACTGAGGAGTTTTGAATTTTTCAATTGTCTGTTAAGACATGAATTCGAATCTTTTACTAATTTAACTATTCCACAATATGTGTGAATATTTTATTGGCAATGTTTATATATTCACTTTTGTATAACTGACCACACGTGGACCTCCAGCTTCAGATTTTTCGAAAACCTTTTTTCACTTTCTGTAACTTCACTTATTTGCGAATCGTCCAATTCAAATATCTCTATTCAAATATCGTGTTTAATATCGATATGTGAGTTTTGGTGTGCTAGCGTGCGTGCGCGCTGTACGAATGCTCTGGCGCACTGAGTCGCCGAAGCTACCTGTACGCGATCCTTAGCCCGTGACGGACCGGGATTGCAATATCCGGCATTCCATGGTTTATTTTAGCACGACGACGGTGACGCTTATTTTGTTTACAATGCTTGCGATGCTGTTTTTGGTTTGAATGAAGGGCTTTCTGTGTTTTTCGTTCCAGAATTTATTTATATTTGAAAATCCGTTTTTGTGAACGAATATCTAGTTAGAAGCTTCCTGAAACGGCTCAAGAAAATTAATCAGGCGGTTAAGTTTTTACTGAAAGCTCTTTAGATAGAGTTACTTAGGTATTCTAGACTTACCAAATGAATTGTTTTTCTGGGCTTATTTGTGATTTATTAACAATACTAATTTTCGTTTATCTTTCTTTATTTCACTTTTATTTTGTTGTTTTGTGATTTTTTGTGTGTTGTATTTCACGTTTCACTTTTAATTTTATTGTTTTGTGATTTTCAATAAAATTATGTTAAACAGCATTGAAACGCTCATAGACATCTAAAAATACTGTGCCCTTTGCTATTCACATTACCTTCAGTAGATATAACCCTACTTCCTAATATTCGTGAAACTTTCCTGATCAGTGTGCCAAACCCGCTCATTAAAATTTACTGCCGTTAAGTTTTCTAAACAAAATATTATTATAACCTATAGTTATTTATAATGAAGTAACAAAATTACAGACACAATAGAAAACACCATTGGTTTTTTTCACTTACGATACTTCTACGATAGGTACTCGTGACCGTTGATGGTGTAAAGGATTCGGAACGCTAGGGATTGATAATATCAATACAATGTCATGAAATACATAGAAAGTAGATTTATTTTAATGAAAAACTATTGTTCTCATGCGCCTGAATTCCTAAGTATAGTAACTATTCTTTTTTTTTATAGGATAGGAGGGCAAACGAGCAGACGGATCGCCTGACGGTAAGCGATTACCGCCACCCATGGACACGCCCAACACCAGAGGAGTCACGAGTGCGTTGCCGACCTTTTAAAAGGGGATTGGGCCTCCGGTAACCTCACTCACTCGGCGAAACACAACGTAAGTATTGTGTTTCGCATCTTCAATTACGATAATTAATCTAAAGCAAATATCAGTCAATATAAAAAAGCGAATCAATGCTTTTACGAACATTAATTTAGTTAAAAATCGCTGTATTTTTTTAATAATGAGATACGCACCTTGTTAATTAAATATTTTTTATATTTTCGCGGGCACAGCTAAACGATCCCCTTAAGTCATGTCTTTTTTGTAGGTTAGAAGACATCACTTTATCCCCAGTAAAACAGTGGAAACTTCACTAAGGCTTCAATGGAGTTTAGGAGTGAACACAAAAGTCACGATTTTCAATTTTATATCATTTGCCTATACTCGCACACGTTCACGAACACTTAATGATTCACTATCCACTATAATTACACATTCAACTTCGGGGAAACACAAGTTTTGAAAAATAGTATAAAACCAACAAAGTGCACTTTACATTTTCTCCGCCTAAACTCCTTCATTAAAAATATTACAGTGCTAATGTTGCCAGTATTCATAAATAAAATAATGTCGTATTTCTTTCACACAACCACGATGCATACAACGATGTAAGAGTGCTATATGCGGACCGTCCGCATAACTCAGGTGCGACTTCCGGGCTCGCTATCTTAGGATCGTAATGATTTTACTCCTAGACGCTTTCCAAGAAATTTAACTGGTCTGAACTGAAAACTTACCAGCGATTTGTCTTCTGAAACGGTTATTATGATATGTTTATTAGGTAGATTATAACGTTGAAAATATAATCTGATTGAAATTAAGTACGATAAGTTAAATTGACTTAACCTGTACTTATTATAATTTATTGAAGTGGCCACACACTATTATCTCAATCGAATTACCAATTGAAGGATTTGTATCCATGGTCAAGAAAAAAAAAATCAATCGAATTATTTCATAACTTTTTGAAAGATGAAAGCGAGAGAAAATCGACTCACGGAAATCTTACGAAAATCGACGGTTTTTGGATATCTTCAGAGTTGATCTGGGAGACTAAAGGTTATAAACGTAATAGGTAAACCATCACGCTTGCATCCCTGAACCATCACAAAATTAAACTGCTACTGAGAATACAATCGAATCCGGGACTTCACGCTCAACAGGCATACACGGCTTGGCAATACTTAAGTCAAAAAATAATCCTATCTATTATAATTGCGAAAGTGAGTTTGTTTTGTACGCTATCACGCCTAAACTACTAAACCGATTTTAAAATTCTTTCACCAATAAAAAGCTACATTATTAGTCTTACTGACTAATAATGTAGCTTTTTAGCGTAGTAAGTAAAATACAGCGTAGGCTGTATTTTACTTTTTTTAATTAAAGATCCCTACGACCATTACAATAATGTTACACAAGGTATCAAAAACTGAAATATAAATTGAAATAAAAATACTTTTTACGGATTTTATCGCGTTGTATTGATATTATTTGATTCCCGACGTTATAAAGTCATTACTTGACGTGCGCTGCCCTTTTGCTGCTGAAAATAAACGCCGGAATACCATCAGGCCCCGCAAAGGTCTTAGGCGTTAAGTAGTAAGTAAACTTTGCTGCGTCAACTCTCGCCGCCGCGACGTTCAGCACAGGAGGCTCCGTTTTGTATACAGTCCTGAAGAACTGAGCAAACTCATTGGCGTATTCGTCTTCTGATAGTACCCGGCCCTCCTTAATTATCCTCCTATGGTTCGAATGACCGTTCCTAGATCTTATATACCCCCAAAACGCTCTCGGATCTCTTGCCAAATGTTCTTGCACACGGTCGAGGTACCGGTTATGCTCTTGTGCTGTCTTAGCTTTAACTCTCGCTCTATATCATGCAAACTCCTCATAACCACTGCGCGATTTACTGGATTTATATTTTATAAGTAAGTTGCATTTAAGTTTTATATCCCTAATAATTTCAGCTGTGTACCATACCGGGTAAATATATCTACTATTTTTTATTTAATATTTTTTGGAGGAACACATTTGTCGAAAGTGTCATACTTATATCTTTTCATAAAATAAATTTAGAACTTATGGGTCATGTACATAATACAACTCACTCCAATCTATTTGAGCTAATAAATTATATAATTGATTAAAGTCTACTTTATTGAACTTCCATGATTTACGATTCATCGGAAATTGAGACTGTCGCATATGCGGGGTTGCGGGGGGCGCACAGGCTTTATCTAAGGTAAGAGACGAAGAGGCCTGTGTAGTTGGTATTGTCGCTACAGATCGTTGATTTTGGCAATTGGTACCGATATCATTTTTTTTCTCGTCAACAGTCTCTCAGATTCTAAATTCTTAAGTTGCTGTTCATACGAATTACATTTTATATTAGCTTCCTTCAATTCTTGTCTCAATTTACTATTTTCTAGCGCCTGCACGGCCACAGTAGCTTTAATTTCCTGTATAATATTTGTTTCGAAAGCACTTATTTTAGCCATGATTACACTATTAACTTTATCTATTATCTCATCTGAAGTCAGTGATGTTTTCATCTGGGAAACATTTCCTTCGAAGGATTGGTTTGGTTCAAGGGGGTCGGCGCCAGCGTTACGAACGCCACGTACTGGTGTGTCATCGGTTACCCGTACATACTAGGTTATATTAGAACAGGACTCACACCTTGAAAGTATGTTTTAATTGTACCTGTTCTTTCTGAAACGCAGCCAAGATCAGACACATCAGACACGCAGACACATCGATAGTGGTATCCCGCCCCGCATCCATTACAATTAATTCTTCCCCTACATCATTTTTTTTGGTTACAAACCGCACAATTCATATTGCATTACATGAATATTGTTATCACACAGTGCGAACGAGACAGAGATTGTTAACTCCCGCGAGAGTGAAAGCGCCACCCGCAACTGTTTTTTATTGTCACTTTTTAACACCAAGTTATGTTAGAAAATTGCAAATTTAACGCTGTACTCCATAATTTCCAGGTCCATTAAGGTAAGATCTTCAGTTTAAATACATTTTTTTTAATCTTCCGAGTCCGAATTACCCAATTTAGAAATATAATTCTCGAGAGCGACCCGTACCTACATGGCGCGCGCATCCAAAAGTTATTATTACCCTTAATACCCTATATTACCCTATAACACTTTATTTAACACGGATCTCGATGAAATTTTGTACAGAGATAGATTATAGTCTGGAACATAGGCTGGTTTTAATCCAGGTCGGATCCAATTCTGAAGTCCACGTAGAGACAAAGTCGCGGGCGATAAAAGCTAGTAATATATATATCTACGAATGTAAGAATGTATGTTTTTAACAAGTTTTAGCTTAACAATGAACTACATAACAAAAGATAAAAACAATTTTTAATTGTAACAAAACATGCATATGTAATTAAATACATAGGTACGTTGACACAATGGCATATAAGTCCTGAAAGACCTGTTTAGAATTGTTTTCTAAACAGGTCTTTCAGGCTGTTTGTCTTTTTACATACAGATATAAATAGGTCGTAGATAAATAGTTACATCTAGTAGTCGTAGTCGCGACTGCTACGTTAGAGGTCCTGGATTCTATTCTCTGGTCGAGAAACCACATTGGTTTTGAGTTTTTCTATGAAATTCTCAGTAGCAGCTTAGTTTGGGATTTGTGCAAGCTTAATGGAAATAGCCCCCTAATCACCCTGGCCTCTAAGCAATAATTCAATCTGGCGGGTGGGATTCGCGGAGGCTTAGAGGTAGGAGACGCAGGTCCGAATCCTGCACGCGATTGAATTTTTCCTTTACTAAAATAACTTTATAATCTTAGCATGGAAAATGCATAAAAATCACAAAAAGATATTTAAAAGGTAGGGTGGCATCGTACGACATTGAACTAACTGTAAAGTAAGTCGTGTCAGTTGAGAAGCAAGGTAACTTGTTTCTCATAGATGTCGCCAACGTCACCTTATGACGTAAATTCAGAATGTGAAGGCAAAATTCAATCTGGCGGGTGGGATTCGCGGTGGCTTAGAGGTCAGAGCGTCTGGTGTATCCAACCAGGAGACGCAGGTTCGAATCCTGCCCGCGATTGGATTTTTCCTTTACTAAAATAACTTTACAATTACTATAGTTTAAAAGCCCACATCTTTGAAATGGCCACGCCGGAAAATGATTTCATGTACTTCTTATAATGCAAGACCTTTTGTTAGTTTATTTATTTGCGAAGCAATGCATTATATACTGACCTCAGAGTAAAGAGTGTAAATACTATCAAAACTCAATGATAAACATTGTTGAGTTCAGCAGCCGTGGTATTTGTGTAGGTACCGGGAATCCTAAATGTGTAATGTGGAAGAAAACACCGATACGTGTATACCGAACAGCTTTATTGTTCAGAACTAACTTACATGTTATGTGCAAATATTATAATGTGCGCGTGAACGCAAGCGTCAGCATAAAATTGTAGAGCATGCTCGTACATGCTCCCAAATCACAAGAAACAAACAAAAATGTGTAAAAAACCTTAATATGTAAAACGTAATGATTATACAATACTAATGTTCACTAAACTATGTCCTAATGTTTAATAACCGCTGGAAGGCGAGGTCGCTCTGTCAACCTTGTTCGTACAGCAGGCATTTTGAGATATCCTTGGTTGTGGCTCACTGGTGCTTGTCCCAGGGTCCAAATTATGTTCTCTATTGGCGACACGAAGAACAGCACGATATCGGTTATTCAATTTAAGCGCGATCCATAGCAAAATTCCAAGGACAACAACGCATATAACACTATACAAGATATAGCGATGCGTGTCATGAGATGAAACTACTTCGTTCAATGTCTCCTGATGCTTCTTCACCTGTTCTATCTTGATTTTCAACGTCTTCATAATTACATCATGATTTTCGACTTCAAAGGTGTAGTTGTTGTTGGATAGAAGATGGTTTATGTTCGATTCTGTCAAATACAGTTCGTCTTCGTTAACGCTGATCTCACTGCGAAACTGCGAAACTGAAAGAATTATTATTATTATTACGTTGTCTTCTTTCAACATGCATCCAGACTCAAGTTCAATAATACCAGAAGCATTTAATTGTCGTGATGATGTACCAGATGGGCAAAAAATACGAGTAAGACATTGTTTACAACATGAGTAGAGTCACGCGCCATCATAGTGTAACTGTATCCACTTGTCGGTGCAACTTGATACAGTCGTGCGACATGCTGATAAGTTTTTATTGTTGATAATTTGAGCCTCACAGATGGTTGCGCCTTGTTTAATGTCATATACAGGCAAACTTAGTGCACATAATAATAGGTGTGTTTTCAATTGCACACATGTCCTGAGGTCATTGTATCCTAGAGGCATCATCATGTCCTTCTTTAGGTTTACCGCTAAATATTCCGACGTCGGTATGATATGTTTTTGTGTAAGTCCTTGTATGTATGGGATGGGTATGACGCGACTTAGCTCATACTGTTCGTTATTCACTAGAGGTAGCTTTACTTCAAAGATGAAGAAATCTCTTGTTAACTTGACGTGGACTCTTGATAATTTATATATCTGCCGTATGCATTGATAGCTGTTTGTGCATGGTAGTGATAGGTCGTTAGGCAGTTGGCCAGATATGATGTTCAACTGTTCTTGTAGCTGATCTGGCTTCAGTAGATGTGCATCCACACGTCCATCCTTGACATCGGTGACTAAATCGAGTAGTATCTGTTGAACTCTTCTTATGTTGGAAATAATTAAATTAGCAGCTAAAGCCGACGACATCATGTTAAGTGTATTATTACGATCCAATTGTATACGTTCGTTGGTCTCTTGAAAACGTTTGTTTATAAGCATAAATTGCTTGTTCATGATGTCCTCATTTCTTTTTAAAATATTGTACTCGCCCTCTATTATTGATGTCTGTTCCTTGAATAGGTTGAATAAATGGTTTTCATTGGTTTGTATGATATTGATGTCCTTATCGTAGTTTTGGGCAAAACTGTCGTCAAGCACTCCAAATAGATAGTTTGCAGCGTACCCGACTCCATTTATTAAACCTCTTTTTCTGCGAATTCCATGCTCTGACCGCAAAATATCATTGTAGTGCTGTATTTCCTTAATCTCATGATCTAATTGAGAGGCGACGGATTTCAAGGCCAATTCTTCTCTAGACATACTGCTTAAATGATTAACATAATCTTCAATGTTTCGTAAACTTCGCCAGTATGTGGTCATATTGTAATATACAACCATTTTCCACTCATCTTGTCTTATTTGCAAGTCAGCTAGTTTGTCGAAATAGACTAATTTTGCTGACGACAATGTAGTTATATTTATAACAGTTTGTTGCAGTGACGTCGTTATGCAGAATGCTAATAATAAGAATGTGCAGACGAAACTATTAAAGGATCTTTTGGCAGGTTGGTTCCTCTTTGATCTCCCCTTATGTGTGTCATTGGCCGTAGCGTGACCGTATTCACTATCAGCCCTATCTTTGTCATTTTGTTCAATTGGTAGTCGTGATAATTTGATAATAGGGCGCTTTAGAGTGCCATTTTTCGTTTTAAGCGTCACCACCCGCACAAGTCCATCTCTGCCAGGGTGTGTTTCAATAACCTTTCCTAGGAGCCACTTAGATGGTGGCAAGTGATCCTCTTTAATTAGGACGATTTCATTAATCTCCAGATTCCTAGTGGGGCAGTGCCACTTGCTACGTGTTTGCAATGTTTGCAGGTACTCAGATGACCATCTCCTCCAAAAATCTTTGTGCATTTTTTCCAGCAATTGCCATCTTGTTTTTATGTTCCTGCTGTCCTCATCAGGTGATAGTGGACTTGACAATATCGGTTCTCCCACTAAGAAATGTGCAGGCGTAAGGCAATCTAAATCATCGATGTCGTTTGTTAAAGGGACTAGTGGCCTCGAGTTGAGGCAGGCTTCAATTTGTGCGATCAGCGTATATAGCTCTTCAAAAGTTAGTTTCTGCTCCCCGATGACGCGTTTGAAATGATACTTCATACTTTTGACTACAGCTTCCCACAGTCCACCTGCTGAAGGCCAAACTGGAGCGTTAAATTTCCACTCGATTCCAAGGTTCGCTAGCTCGCCCAAAAGTTCTTCATTGAGGTAATATTTCAGCGCTTCCTTATGTTCTTGAATAAGTGTTTTGGCTGCCCCTACAAAGTTTGTGCCATTGTCCGAGTACATACACCTTGGTGTTCCTCTCCGGGCGCAGAATCGCTTGAAAGCACAGAGAAAGGCGGCAGTGCTCAAATCTGAGACCAATTCTAAATGGACGGCTTTTGTAGCTAGGCAGACAAATATCGATATATATGCTTTTGTTGTCTTAATTCCCCTGCCCTTGTTAGCCTTGACTTCTACTTGTCCTGCAAAGTCCACTCCTGTATGCGTAAACGGACGTGACGGAGTGACTCGGGTTTTGTTAGGTTTCCCATTAGTTGTTTATTAGTAGACGTTTTGAAGCGATGACATCTGACACACTTAACAATCTGACCTTTTACAGTCTTGACTCCTCTGAGTATCCAGTATTTGTTTCGCAAATGTGCCAATGTGAGTCTTGCCCCTCCGTGCAACGTTGTCAAATGTGATTGATTAATGAAAAGCTCTGTAAGTCGATCATTGTGGGGCAAAATTATTGGATGTTTTTGCGAGGTTTGCAAGTTTGATTCTGTCAGACGTCCTCCAACTCTCAAAAGGCCTTGTTTGTCCAAAAACGGGTTTAAATTTATTATACAACTTTTTGAATGTACTTTGCCAGTTTTCTGTAATTGTATAATATCTTCAACAAAGTATTTATATTGCACGACCTTGGTTACTGCATTGTGTGCATTCTCAAGTTCCACTGTTGTCAAGTAAGGCGACCGCGCGTCACCTTTGTTTTTATTAACACGTAAAATCCAACTTAGAATTCTCACTACACGTGTTATAGAGTTATAGTTGCATAGAAGTTCTTCGATAATTAATGACGATGTTTGAGATGCATAGACTCGCTTCTTGCTCTTCTGCTCTAATTCAGGAACTTCATATTGTATGGGGCGTTCAGGAATGTTGTTTTTTGTCAACCATGTAGGTGCCTCCCACCAAATATTATGTATGATAAGTTGTGACGGAAGCAGCCCACGACTAGCGCAGTCTGCCGGATTTTCTTCGGATTTAACATGTCTCCAACACGATGAGGGCATGATATTAGTAATTTTCGTAGCTCTGTTTGCCACAAATGTTTTCCATCGAGATACGTCACCCTGTAACCATCCCAGAACGACCATAGATTCCGTCCAACCATATATTGTTATTGTCTGTTTGTGTAATGACTCTGTAACCTTTTTCATAAGTCTTGAAAGCAAATATGCACCGCACAACTCTAGTCTGGGCAGTGTCATCATTTTTTTTATTGGCGCGAGCTTTGTTTTTCCCGCTACTACTCTACATAGGTATTGACCATTTTCCTTGATACTCCGGCAGTAAATAACACATGAATATGCTTTCTCTGACGCATCGCAGAATCCATGTAGTTCTATCGGCTTTTGAGTGTCTCCAATCCAACGAGGTATAGAAATTTGGCTTATGTATTTTAGGTCATTCCTGAATACCTCCCATTGGTTCTGTATATTTTCGGACACGGGATCATCCCAGTTAATGTTAGGAGTCCAGAGTTGCTGGAAAATTAGTTTGGCCTTTATTGTAGCAGGCGAAAGCCATCCCAGTGGGTCGTATAGTTTTGATAGTTCCGATAGCAACGATCTCTTTGTTATGATATCGCCGCTATTCTTTGTCTCAACTGAATGATTAAATGTAAATTGATCCGTACGAGGATTCCACATAACTCCTAATGTTTTATTAGTTTCAGCGTGCTTAAAGTCGATCACGTTATGACTTGTTTGATCTTGGTTTAGTTCTTCTAATAATCGAAAATCATTGCTTGCCCACTTGCGGAGATTAAAACCGCCTCGTTTCAATAGGTCAATCAATTGCTGTTGAGTGACCTTGGCTTCTTGGATATCATTACTTCCACCGAGAAGATCATCAACATAGAGCTGGCTGTCTAATGTTCCCGCCGCAAGTGGATAATAATGACCGTCGTCCTTGATTAGTTGTTTAATTGTGCGCATCGCCAAAAAAGGTGCCGCCTTAGTGCCGTATGTCACGGTACTAAGCTGATACTCTTTGATCTTTTCCTCTTTGGAATTCCTCCACAGAATTTTTTGTAGATGCTGATCTTGTTCTTGTATTCCAACTTGTCGGTAAAATTTTTCTATGTCTGCAGAATAAACATACTGCAACCCCCTCCATCGAAGAATTAGTGCCTGTAAATCCTGTTGGAGGTTTGGCCCACACTCCATTAGTTCATTTAAGCTGTAACCTGACGTAGTTTTGTTGGACGCATTAAATACCACTCTCAATTTTGTCGTGGTAGAATCTAATTTGATGACACCGTGATGTGGTAGGTAGCAACATGGTTCCAGAGTTATTAAACTCTCTTTCATGTGATTGAGACGTAAGTAGTCGGCCATGAATGCCTTGTAACTCTCTGAAACAGTCTCATCTCTACAAAACCTTTTTTCCATTTGTCTAAACTGCGCCATTGCTTGTGACCTTGACGATCCTAACCGATTTTCAAAGCCCTGTTTCATGGGTATTCTAACTTCATATCTGCCGTCAGCTTTCCTCTTGGTTGTATTTACGTATAAGTTTTCACAGTATTGCTCCTCAGATGTCATCGTTGTAGTTTGTTCGGTTATTTCCTCTGATTCCCAAAAATTTGAAATATCTTCAAGGTTACTAAGCACCGCGTGACAATGGAATGTTTTAGCATTGCCTAAAAGAACCCAGCCAACCTTTGTTTGTTGGGCTATAGGCGCATGTATGGGTCCCCGCAGAATACCTCCCATGATTATTTCAGCGTAAACTCCTGCATCGAGTAAAATGTCTACCGGCCTTGAAATGTTGTAATTCGGGTCTGCGAGGTTAATGTTCTCTAAATGTGGCCAATGTTGCTTTTCAAATGTACGGTTGGGCAGATTGTTCAGCAATTTTGTCATCACAAGCGCTTCTATAGTAAAATTGTAGTTGTTGTATATCGACTCGCAATGTAATTGCACCGTTCCATGACTTTTGTTATTTGAGATACCGACCCCTGACACGATAGCATGTTGTTTTCGTCTATGAAGTCCTAATCGTTGTGCAGCGGACTCCGTAATCAAGTTGATTTGGGAGCCTTGGTCAAGTAAGGCTCGAAGTTTTATAGACATTCCATCCATTGCCGTAATATTAAGTTCAACCGTAGCAAGGAGTACTTCATCAAAGTCCCCAGCAACGTGATTAGCCTTATGTTGCGGAATAGTCGGGCCGCCTTTAGGTGTCGTGTTAGTGGCAGGCATCGTATGTTCAACCTTGACTTTTATGGCGTCATGTAGTGTCGTATGATGCCTTTTGCTGCACACCTTACATGTTTTCGTAGAATTGCATTGTTTATCATTATGGCAGTATAAACAGTTTTCACATATATTTAATTGCGCAATTGTATTTATTTTCGTTTCTGGAGTCATACTTTGGAACGATTTACAATAAACCAAAATGTGGTCTGATTTGCATACAGGACACTTTCTTTCGGAACTGGCATGATATGTTTTTGGAGAAAATTGCCTGTAGTTATTTTTCTTTGGTAAGTATTTTGATGAAAATTCTTTAACATCATTGTTGTCCTTCACCTCCGGTTTCGTATAAGGAACCTTGGTCTTCCTGTTGACTGTTTCTAGCGCTGTAAATTTGTTCTCCAAAAATGAGATGATTTCATTAAATGAAAGCAAATCTCTAGGAGCCTTTCTTGATTCCATGTATGAACTGTAGGTCTCTGGATCCATTTTTTCGGTAAGTATGTGCACTAAAAACGGATCCCACGTAGTGGTATCAATTCCGAGATTGTGTATTGCGTGAATTGTTTCCAAGGTCGTATCGTGGAGGCGTTTCAACTCTTGAGCAGAATGTTTGTGTACAGACGGCTGGTTTAAAAATATCTGGATTTGTTTTGTAAAAAGTAGCTGTGTGTTGTTATACCTGCGTATGAGTATATCCCAACAGGCGTCGTAGTTGTCTGCTGAAATATTTAAATGCTGGACCAATCGTTCCGCTTCGCCCTTGAGTTTACCTTTAAGATGTTGCATTTTTTGTGTCTTACTTATCATGGGATTGTTATGGATAGCTTCGGAGTATAGATACATGAAGGTCGGCCAAAGGGTGTAGTTTCCACTAAATACTGGGATCTCCAGTTTCGGCATAGCTTTATGTTGGTGAGTTGTATGGCTAAGTTTTTGGTTAAGTTGTCTCTTAGTTGCTTCGTAAATGCATTCATTCTCAGCGTACTCTTGTTCATAATCCACTTCCGTATCAATCAGTAGATTATCTATCTGCCAATGAAGTTCGTTAACCGTTTTCCAGCGTGTCTGTATCATTTGCAGTTTGTCTTCCAATTCCCACTTCTCGGAAATATTCTTGATGTCGATACCCCTTACGACTCTTGAAAAAGCTCGAAAGTTTGTTCTTTGCAGGCTAATGAGCTCGTCAGTTTTGGACCATGTACCTTTCTCCTCCGTGTGCAAGTTGTGTTGTTCCTCCTCTCGGCGACTTGTTCCTGGTATAGCCATGGCTTCAGCCTTTGTTGCGTCCATCAGCAGAGCACATATGGCGGAGTAAAGTTCTTTCACGGAAAGGTAAGCACCAGACTGGATGTACTCATGTTTCTTGTTACATATTAAAATAAGCTTGGAGTGATTGTTATCAAATTCGTCCCATAACTCCTCAAGGGATACAAGCCGTTTCTTCACATATTCTGATGTATTCCGACTTGCAGAATCTTTTTTAATGTTTGTAGATATTTTCTGTACAGCTTCAGCGATTATTTGTTGACGTTGCAATAGCCCTTCCATTGTGGAGATGTATAGAACAAACTCACAGAATTGTCTGTTTTACTCACTGTCACTGTCCAGATGTGTAAGTAATGAACTTGAAGTCCAATGGTCACTGTTAGTGTCGCGTGAATAGGTGTCCTTCACAATATTACGCGACTTCTCAACTTAACTGGTTAGACCCGCTTCTGGGAGACCCGTCAAGCCGATCCGCTCTGTCGATGAAGGCACTCTTCACTCACACTTCACCGAGTAAGGCTCGAAGGACCAAAAATATGTTGAGTTCAGCAGCCGTGGTATTTGTGTAGGTACCGGGAATCCTAAATGTGTAATGTGGAAGAAAACACCGATACGTGTATACCGAACAGCTTTATTGTTCTGAACTAACTTACATGTTATGTGCAAATATTATAATGTGCGCGTGAACGCAAGCGTCATCATAAAATTGTAGAGCATGCTCGTACAAACATATCTGTAATGAGGTGAAACTGCAAAATATTAAAAACTTATTTAATAGTTAGGTGAAAAACCTGTTTCTACTTCCACACAGAGGCAGAGGCAAAACATCGTATCATAACGTATCTATCTACCTATATATGTTTAACAAATTAAAATAAATAATACAATTAAAGATAAGAAGCACGATCGCACAGTTCGTGACTCAGTGCCGCGACTAGACTCAGGGAATCAACATGATTCTATTACTGCTGCCGATAGTGTTCGTGTTATTGTATTACTATACTACAAGAAACCACGACTACTGGGAGAAGCGACATGTTCAACACGAGAAGCCCGTGCCAATATTTGGGACGCTTTTCAAAAATTATATGGCAAAAAGAAGCATCACAGAAATATCCGTGGAGCTGTACAACAAGTATCCCAATGAGCGAGTGGTTGGTATATATAGAGGAACTACACCAGAGCTCATCATTCGAGACCTGGACATTGTCAAAAGAATCTTAAATGTGGATTTCGCTAATTTTTACCTTCGAGGACTCAGTAGAGATCCAAAAGTGGAGACTTTCTTTTATAACCTTTTCCATGTCGATGGTGATGTATGGAAGTTGTTAAGACAACATCTCACATCAACGTTCACGACTGCCAAACTGAAGAACATGTTCCCCCTGGTGGTGCAATGTGCTGAGAAATTGCAGACCGTTGGAGAAGACATTGTAAACCGAGGTGGAGACTGTGATGTGCGAGACCTCATGGCGCGCTTCTCCACCGAGTTCATAGGCGTGTGTGGCTTTGGCATACAGATGGACACCATCAATAACGAGCGCTCACTCTTCAGAGAGTTAGGCAGAAAAATGTTCAGTCGGTCTTGGAGAAATCATATTATCGTTCCGTTATATGATCTGTTCCCAGATTTCAGAAAACTCACTCAAATATTATTTCGTGAAACATTCTTAATGGATTCTATGGAAGAGATAGTGCTAAACATTCGCAAACAAAGAAATAATAAACCAATCGGACGCAATGATTTCATTGATCTTCTTTTAGAGTTGGAAGGAAAGGGTAAAATCACAGGAGAATCTGTAGAGAAAATAAGCGCGGATGGAAAGCCCGAGCAAGTGGAGATGGAAATGGATCATACGTGTTTTGTGGCCCAGGTGTTCATCTTCTTTGCAGCAGGGTTTGAGACCTCTTCATCAGTAACCAGTTTTATGTTACACCTACTAGCCTTCCATCCCGAAGAACAAACAAAAATTCAAAAGGATATCGATAAAGTGCTGTCGAAATATAACAACAAATTGTGCTACGATGCTATCGCTGAAATGACGTCACTAAGTAATGGATTCAAAGAGGCCATGCGAATATTCCCGTCGGTAGGGACACTACACAGAGTGTGTGGAAGGAAATACACAATCCCAGAGTTGGGTATCACCCTTGATCCTGGAGTAAAAATCATAATTCCGGTGCAAGCCATACAAAACGATGAGAAGTATTTCTATAATCCTTCTGAGTTCATTCCAGATAGATTTAATGACGCAGCTATAGGGAGGCACCACTATGCTTATCTGCCGTTCGGTGAAGGACCCAGAAAATGTATCGGTGAGTAGCAACGTTTATTGGAAACCAAACTTTAGTTTTATTTTTACTTGGACTTATGGAATGTGAAGGTGCACGGTTCAAATTAGTCGATTCTTATGGAGAAGAGCTGGCATAAATCTACATAATCTTTTAAATTGTCGTCTTTGACAATTATGTTTGATACAATAATAAAATTGCTGAAATAAATATTGCATTTTACGTACGCGAATAATTCGAATAATTTGAATTTATTTTTAATATTCACTACGTAAATGATAATATAATGTGAATAAAAAAAAACACACTACTGTCGTGTTCGTGTCAACTACACACGACTGTACACCTGTTAATTTGATAGTATAAGATTAGCATAAACTTAACCATGCAAATATTTGTTAAGTACATTATCCTATGCGTTGTTATTACTGCGAAGTAGACTTTCACAGTTTCATTGTAAATTGTTTACCTGTGTCACTACTAGGTATTGGTCTTTCAATTTCAGTCTAGTTGTACCTAAGTCCTCTAAGCAATAATTGATTAAAACCAGACAACTCGACTGAATTTTAAAATATAGACACGTAGAATTCAAATTTAGATTCCCGTATTCAGCTTCGGCTACTGATTGTGATGTCCTTCACAATCAGTAGTATCCTTCACTCTGAAACTGAGAGCAGACCCATGCCCAGCAATGGAATAGTAAATTCTGTTGAGGATGATAATGATGATAAATGGCAATAGGCTCATGTCATGAGTCAATGAACGGTATAACGCTCATACCTATATGTAGGTGTAGCGACATCTACCGTGCTACATAGAAACTAGACCGACAAGTCCTGAATCCCGCAAGTGAAGTTTGCAACGCAACATGGATATATACAACCGCCCAACATCAACCGTCGGACCATGGCCCGCCAGGCAAAACATCCGCCTGGTCGGAGGTCACACCTTTGGTGTGAGGGGCAACACACCTGGCCCCTCCACAGAGGTACCGAATGAATACCCGTTGTTCGAAATAAAAACGCATAATGAATATTTCCAGTTTAAACTCATATCGCATCTTATCGAATTTCCGTTCAGTAGCTTGATGCAGTACCTAATAACTTTAAAAAATATATTTAATCGTTAGTACTTCTATAGCTATATTTTTTTCCTTCAGGTGCTCGACTGGGTGAGATGCAGTCATTGGCAGGTCTGGCAGCGTTGCTGCACAAGTTTTCTGTGGAACCAGCAGCTTCCACCAAGCGGCAGCCGGAGGTAAACCACAGCAGCAACACGGTGCAGTCCATCTTAGGGGGGATACCGTTAAAACTGAAGATAAGGAGCAAAGATACTTAACATTCCATATGTTTATGCCAGTGCTTCCACCTGCGCGTGAAAGCTCTAAAGGTCCGTTCATATAGATCAGCTCTCCAATGCTCTCCACCCGCGAGGACTTGTTTTTTCACACAGATCAGGGAATTTTATTGCGAATACACTCTAAGCTTCGACTACGCAAACGCCAAATGGAACGCAGACGGAGCCGATCTGGTATGGCTCGCGAGCATTTAGTCTCTACATTAAGAATTGCCCTACCTAAGTATCATCTTTCCTTTTTCTCACGAGTACATCCGAAGGTTGTCTGTATGAGATTACTGTTAGTGATAAAATCGCCCATTGTAGGTGTCATTCTATGATTTATAAAATGGTACTGTGCATTCGTTTTTAGTGTAGCCTACTACAGTAAAATGTATCTTATTCAATTGTAAATATGTATGTACATTTAAAAAGAAATTGTAATTCAACCACCTGAAGCTTAATTTAATTAAAATACCTTTACTTTACTTTTTACTTTATTTTAGAGACTTGTGTCTGTGTACTAAAAGAGAGTTGGTCTATGTAAGCGAACCCTAAGAATCCTGAAATTTTTTCGAAGTTATAGATACTCGTCGTTACTCTGCCTTTTAAACCACAAATTATAAAAACAAGCTACATGCATAAAATATGAAGATGTCTCCACCAAACATGAACAATTTTCTTAAAATAATAATTTTGAATTTTTTTTAATAATTAGGTAGGTATATCTTTTTTAATACAGTGCCTACTCGTATGTAGAAATTTCTTGAAACTTTTGTTCATACTGCAGCTGTAGTATCACTGCGACGCTACGGTCGTATCGCAATATTATGGTCGCTACTATCTGTGTTTATTTATACGTTAAGCAATATGACTACATCGATAATTCTGCGTAGATAAATGAAGTAACGTTTGACATAATGTCTGTTCGCTCCCGAAATTAAGTGCATATTATTATGCAACGTAATAAAAACCTCTATCTAAATATCTAATCTACATATTACTGTAGATTAGTATGTTTACAAATATACATATATTTTATTCATGTGTTATAATATCATGTGTTTTATTTTTGATGAAATAGGTACTTTATTTCTATGTAATTGCGTTGCATTTTATGCAATTGATACTATTTTTGTCTTTTAAATTTTGATATACTTAACTTATACGTAGAACCAATCGATTTGACTATAACAATGTATAAACTACATAATATTGGGTAAACTAAAGGAAGTTGACTGCCTCATTAGTCTAGTGGTCCCAAGTGCGACTGCTACACTAGAGGTCCTGGGTTCGATCCCCAGGTCGAGCAAAGTGTTATTGGGTTTTTCTATGAAATTCTCAGTAGCAGTTCGGAGTCTGAATTTGTGCCCGGTTAATGGCTATAGGCTCGCCACCTATAACATGGGACTTAAACATACCAGCGAACTTTGGGTGTACATTAAGTACGCCTCTGCCTAACCTTTCGGGGAATACAGGCGTGATGGTATGTTACTAAAGTTAAATGTTATTGTTGCTAGATTCTTCTCCATGGGATCCACTTTTACGAACCCCAGAAATAGACTAATAACGCTTCATAAATGTTTATCTGAGTTTTGGACTTGTGAATATTCTTCCTTCATCGTTTTCTGAGTAAATAGAAAAGAGATTTCGCATCTGAGATACTGCCATAATAATGTAGAATTCGTACGAAAGTTGTTAATGTTTAGTTCTACGACTGTCATTATTCTGACGCTTGAGATTGTCTGACGGCACGTCATGATGTCATTATACATTTGTATAGAAAAAATTGGCACATACACCAAGAAAGGTTCGCCACCCCTTACCTATAATGTTAGTTTTCACTTTTCCGTATACGAATTGTACCCCAGAATGAATGAATCCTTACCAACTCCATCTACTCATCAATAAGAATGCTCTTATTATAAAAATGTTTCTTTTTATAATTGATAAAATTAATGAAGATATATTATGCGTGCATTATCTACATATGCACCTGTTATCTAAATAAATAATGTAAAGGACAAAGTCGACAAGTCATATAATTTTATCTACACAATTGTTACAGAATAAACACGTAATATTTTTTATAATTTAATATACCTTAATCTGGATATTATGTAAATTTTAGTTTTATATTTAACTAGTTTTTTGCCCGCGACTTCGTCCGCGTGGAATAGTTACTTTGTTCCATATGAACTTTCATCCCCTATTTTATCCCCTTGGGGGTAGAATTTATCAAAATCCTTTCTTAGCGGATGCCTACGTCATAACATCTACCTGCATGCCAAATTTCAGCCCGATCCCTCCAATGGTTTGGGCTGTGCGTTGATAGATCACTATGTCAGTCAGTCAGTCACCTTTGAGTTTTATACATATTTAGACTATCGGGCCCGGCAAACGTTGTCTTGCCCTGTATCATCATCTCCTGCCCTTGTCCCAATTTATTTGTAGTCGGTGCAGCATGTCCTCTTCCATTCATCCCTATCAGCCATCACCTCAATCATTCTCTTTCTTTCCCATGTCTTGCCCTGTATATAAAAAAATCGTAGAACCTGATTGCGGTGCCACCTACTGACTCAAATTGTGAATCTAAACCATCCAGGGCCCCATTTAAACATACAAAAAAAATATCAAAATTACACCAGCAGCTTATGAGGAGTTCGGACAATGCACAGAACGCCATCTACTTACCGAAACAGAAAACCGCACAAAAAACAACGCCATGTTCGTTTGTGACAGTGTTTTATTTCTGTCAAATCTGTCAATCCGTTCCCGATACAAAATGAATAAGAAAACAAAATTTTCTTCATAATATTCCTTCTCGTGAATTTTTTCGATGTTTCAACAGTTATTCTTTTTCGAGGGGGAGACAAATCCTACAAACCAAAGATCATGAAATCGGTCCTGCCGTTCTCGAGTTATAAGTGTTGGAACAAACCCAACTTATTACTTACTGTTTTATATATATAAAACGAATATTTGTTTAATATATATACGATCTAAACAATCATAAAGTTACCTTTATTAGTCAAAATGTCTAAAAATACTACTTTTTATTGATATAATACATACAATGTTTCTACAATTTCCTTTTTTTTTTACTTTTCTTTCTGTATCAATGAGTACTCGAAATAATTTATTATTGAGGTTCGAGATGTCTTTATTTTCATTTATAATTACAATTCACTTATGTACATGAGAAATATTTAAACTAACTTACAAACATTACTGATAACGTACGGTAACAGTTTTAGCCAAAATTACAATATAAAAGAAATAGTCGAAAAATGTAGGGTAATCGCAAACCACTTTCATAGTTAAAACGTAAACAATATTATAAGTATTTCATCCATTTACTGTCCTACTGTTGGGCACGGGACTCCGCTCGAATTAAGAGGGGTCATATAGTAATGTAATTAAAGTATAGCATACCATCACGCCTGTATTCCCCGAAGGGTTAGGCAGAGGTGTACTTAATGTACACCCATAGTTCGCCGGTATGTTTAGGTCCCATGTTATAGGGGGCAAGCCTATAGCCATTAACCGGGCACAAATCCAGACTCCGAGCTGCTAATGAGAATTTCATAGAAAAACCCAATAACACTTTGCTCGACCTGGGGATCGAACCCAGGACCTCTGGTGTAGCAGTCTCACTTGGGACCACTAGACTAATGAGGCAGTCATAATTAAAGTATATAAAATTAATAATATGTGTGACATTATTCTCCTTACAAGAAATATATAATATTGAATTTCCTCGCAATCCTTATTAATTGTTAGCGATTCACTACTACGTTAATAATCAAAGTATTGTTATAAAAGGTCAAGATCGAACATCGTCGACATCCTGGTAAGTTGAGTTTGTCAGGGTTGCTTATTGTTTGTTATCAGCCGGAAACTGTTGTTATTGACACAGGAAGCTTGAATAATGACAAAAGTATTGTTAATTGCTCTAAAGAGTTGTATTAGCCTACAATATTGATTGCGTGATAGCTTATTTCAAAGATATACTTACTTAAGGGTTTGGCGGAGCTTGAATTGCTCACAAAAACGTAATACCGAAATAAATCGTAATCCATACAATATTCTATCAAATTATGTTGTTATTAGGATTTGGATACCGTTAATCTAGTTCCTACGGTACCATTTCGTCTACTACTACTACTATTAAATGAAAAAAATAAGAAACCCCGACACAAAAATCTTTAAAAAGTAAAAAATATCTAAATATTGTCATTATGTCTAATTTAAGTAGAATATTTTAATCAAAGCGTCATTGTGTCAGGACGTCATGTGCCCCTCAAAACGCATCGTTTGAGCCCAAACACACGTAGATGCTGTACACCGTTGGAGTTCTTCTGAAGGTTGAGTATGCTGCAGAATTTCGTAATATCATTGACAAGTGGCAGGATTTCAAATTTCGAATCGATCAGACATTTGGAAGTTGTTTATATATCTTTATCAAGAAAAGAGACCCTCATATGGCTGAGCAGATTTTTTTAAAACATAGCTAAGAACACTCTCGACTAACACACATTTCAAACTAAAAAAGATTGATCAAAATCGGTTCACCCGATCAGGCGCTACGATGCAACAGACAGACACTCAGATACACACTACCAACTTATAACAATTCTCTTTTTCGTCGGGGGTAATAAATGAAGGCTTTATCAGCCATTAAATTTATTTTTAATGTGATTTTTTTTCTTCATAATGATCGCCAAATATCACGTCTTCGAATATAGCAGGTGTCTCACCAATCAGCCTGTAGATGTCAATGTTAGAAGTCAAACCTTGACCTATTTCGGCCGTTTGCCATTAATTCTAAAAATATAATCTAAAAAAATGATAATACACTGACATAAATAAACTGACAATTATAAACATAACGTGCAAATGAATCCATAGGCTGATAAAGTAGTTAGCGTAATTTTATTCAAGGAAATAGCGTTGTATTTTCTGTAAAGTTCTAGCAACTCCAAATTTCGTTATAAGCTCCAGGTTTTTTGGTTCCTTATTAATATGTCGTTTTTGTATGTAAAAGCGTACCATGGACCTTGCTCTACCTTTCACAGTAGCATTCACAAACCTCAACTGCTTTATGGAATGAGAGGTAAGTTATACTTCCTAAGTCTTCCAACCTTACTCGCCACGTATACTTTATTACAGTGTTCTAAGGAATTGTTTGAAATGATGCCAACAGCTACTTTCTATCATCGCACCTCTTACCATCGACGTGGAGTTAATCCATATTAAAACTACTCTGGTCTAATACTGTGCGATTCCAGAGGAATTTTCTCCCACGCATACTCAGGTTGTGAAATCAGCTCCCCGCCGAGGTTTTCCCAAAGGACTACAGCATGGGGTTCTTCAAAAAGGGTGTGAAAAGATTTTTAAAGGGTCAGCAACGTGCGAGTGATACCCCTGTTGTTGCAAACGTCCATAGGCTATGGTAGCCGCTTACCATCAGGCGGGCTTGCCAGTTTTTCCACCATAGTTGTATAAAAATAATAATTTTGCATATGAATATGACACACCCTAATAAATAAAGTTTTTATGCAACAGCTCCCGACCTCATGCCATCTTTCTCTCGCGTAGAACTGCACTGTTTACAATCCCAGGGAAACGGCACAAGGTTGACGGCTTTTTTATAAAACTCTTTATTGGTGCGCGTTATAAGTAATTTCTACCTTACGTTTTCTTAATTTAAATGTGTTGATGTAATCTAATTAAGTTGTTTTATTGTACTACGAGGAACAGCCATATTGCCGGCTATAAGTATAACCTTATCCGACTGAAATTAACATATTTCGATAGTAGGACAATGCAAACTACCGAAAACGACATAGAAACGAGGCCATCACACTGGAATTAAATAACAACAGAGATGTTGAATTGTTGTTTGATATTTGATGTTTTGACGGCGGTAGCCTAATGGCTACCGCCGCCGTTGGTTGCCGGTTCAAAACCCACCCATTGCACTACCGACGTATACCCACTAATACAAGCATTTAGCTTAACACGAGGGGTTAACAAGAATACTAGTAATGTGCGACCCACATTGTAAGAAAGCACCATCCTTAACAATCACCACCCTTAACCTAGTGCAGGTTGACTGCCTTACAGCCATTCTCAATAACAAATCGGTCGATTTTTGGCATAAGGCCCATACAATGAATGTCAAAATTTTATGTTTACTAATGAAATCTAATCTGTAATAAAATTATAATTGTTTTTTTGTAGATCGCTTGCAGAAGCTGGGCTTTCGAATAGATCTCCTGCCTGTCTCTATTGACAACTACTGTATGCTAGAAATATGTGGACATGAAGTAAGAATTAAAAAGCGACGGTAGCCTAATGGCTAGGGCGTCGGACTTGTGGTCATGTGGTTGCCGGTTCGAAACCCACCCATTTTACTACCGACGTGAAGCCACTCGTAACACAAGCATTTAGCTTAACACGAGGGGTTAACAAGAATACTAGTAATGTACAATAGCTCATTCTCTTCATTTGGGACACATAGCTCGTAGAACTGATGGCGACCAGAGCAGAAATGTTCTAGAGTGAAGACCAGGCACCGGAAAACGCAGTGGAGAATGACCTCCAACGAGATGGCCGGACGACCTGGTGATGGTCGCTGGGAGTCGTTGGATGAAGGCGGCATAAAACCGGTTCTTGTGGAGACATCTCGGCCGGTTTATTTTATTATTTAAAAGTTTTCATATCCTAGGTGTATATTTATCTACCTAACTTTTCCTTCCAGGTTTTCCGCTGCAATATCCAGTATTTGAAATTCAACACGACTGCTGAACGAGACACGGTGTGTCAGCGAGCAGTGCAGGCGGTGTTGGAGGCGTCGGTGAAGTTCCGCCGCGCACGCGCATACCTCTGGATCTGGACCCTCATGGACACCCAGCTGTTCAGTAGAGGCGCCTACGGACCAAAAGACTTCTGGCCAGTTAAAGTAACGTTAAATCCCCAAAAAGAGTGTCTAGAATGTGTCACTTACTGCGCCCTTCAAAAACCACATTAACATTAAGGATAACGGCTAAATAGAAGACAAGGGGGCTAAAATAGACACTTGACGACAGAATCTGAATATGATTCATATTGGAAATCATAAAATTGACACTTTGTTGAAGATTCATAATATGATTCCTACACATCATGGTACTTTAAATTTCAATACAAGCTAACCTCTCATTCTACGAAAAGCTTATATATTACTAGGTCAGCTCAAACAAGAATAGTTGTAACTTCAGAATATTGTTATTTATATTTAAATTATTATATATTTTTTGAGTAGATTTAATTTAATTAGGACTTTTAGTAAATATTTTAATATATTTATGATTTATTCAAGTCTAAAATATATTATGTTTGTGCAACATAATCTGTTTTAGTGTTATTATAATAATAAAATTTAATGGTTAAATTAAAATATTCGAGTCAGTGCATTTGATCGGATCTTTTCATTTCGCCACCCACTTCCGAAATTGTTTCGCACATAACATTATTCTATACGTTTTTGAAGACGGTTTTACTTTTTCCTAAAAGTAATTTTATTTCAAAATTTTTAGTAGCTACTAGAATAACGTATACCTTGACGTCGTTATCATTTTGTCATTTACTCGGTCGTTACGTGTTATTGTCATTTTGCTCTAAATTTTGTGATCAGACCTTGACCAAATTTAAATTCAAATTTTATGGGACTACCTCACCTACTGATCAAAACGAAGTTACAAGCAGCCCGGCCCCGTCCATACCACGAGTTCTACAAAAAGTACTACAATATGTGGCTACAGATGGAATGTACTCCATAAATTACGTATGTACCAATTAATTTTATTCTCAAATGCAATATTTTATGAGATATTAACGATTGTAGGGGCCGGACTGAAAATATTTTTTAACTGAAAACAGTAAAAGTACAACACCAAAAAATCCATAATCTGTGTACATACAATCTGCCATAGATGTAGTATATATGTATTACTTTCTTTTTAAATAATATTGTCGAATAAAAAAATATAAGCACCTGAAATTATTTCAGTCCGGCCCCTACAAGTGTTAATATCTTTGTTAATATTACGTTAATCTGTCCAGTGCGGTATTGATCGGACTAAGATACGGAAGTACATTGGCACAGTATGAGTTTTATACCCGTAAGTCCTATAAGACTAGATAAATTAAAAAATAATAATCAAGAAAAGTACTAGCGAAGTGACCAAGAGTCACGAGCCAATGTAATTTTTTATTGAAACAAACCGAATTATAATATTTTTTTATTTATAAATTTTTTTGATTAGAATTAGTAACATTCTAGACAATAGGTCAAAATATTTATTAAATCATTAATAGGTAGTTATTCCTAGTACTAACCTAGGTTAGTTTTTAAAATAAAACAACGTATTCGACTGAACGCTATGCAAGAACGGAAGGAAGAATTTATTAATATTCATAGACAAAACATAGACAGTGACAAACCATAGATGACGCCAAGGTTAGTTTAGTAGAATTAAACCTATTTAATTATTAATTTATTTTAATTCAGGCTACAAGGACACCAGGATTTAATACCGACACCTACTTATTACTAGATTGTTTACCATAGAGGCTGTAACCTTGTGGTTACAAGGTTACACCCTCAGACAGGAGCTGAGGACACCAAGGCACGGTACCAAAAGTTTCTTGTACGGCACTAATCTCCATATTACTCTGTTTTAGTACAATTTAGAGGATAGTAATAGAAGCCCGGGCCAAAAATTTATCACTGCTTAATATCTTGTATATCAATTAGTTTAAACAACAATACAAACTTCTATAATATACTTGGTCCCTAGTGCAGGAGGTGTGTTTAGAAAAAGCCGACCCGACAGAAATCGTGGTAGAACGCCCGACAATGTGTCGGCGCCGACAGTTTTATGGGATCTAACTACCTAATGTGAAATCGGCCTAATAAAAGTGCTTCGTTGTCACTAGTAGGTACAATTAACAGTTCAATGTCGGACCTACTGATGTTTTCTTTAATCATCATGCCTGTATTCCCCGAAGGGTTAGGCAGAAGCGTACACCCACAGTTCGCCAGTGTGTTTAAGTCTCCCTTATCTATACTTTATACGATCTAAGGTAATGATCAGAAGAAAAATTAAATGAATTTAAGATTTAATTTATTCAACACTATGCCAACAACAATAATATTAAGTACAAAACAGAAAAATAATTTTCGATACAACACAAAAGACGTCTAAAAGCGTTTATTGCTGTTATTTATTGATATGTTGTGAATAATGTAGATAAGACAACTATTGTATTGTATTTAATGTTGTAGGTATGTTATTATCATCTTTATTTATAGTGGGTATTATTTGATACTAAAATTATTTTTTATTTGAAATTAAATTGATACATACCTATAATTGAAGCGGCGGTAGCCTAATGGCTAGGGCGCCGGACTTGCTATCATGTGGTTGCCGATTCGAAACCCACCCATTGTATTAACGACGCACTTGAAGCCGCAGAATACCTACTAGTAATGTGGGACCCACATTACTAGTAAGCATTTTTAAAAAAATGTAGGTACGAGAATGATTAGGTACCTAACTACCTATGTTTTAATGTAATGAAATAAGTACTTGTAACGCATAGCAAAATACAAGCTCATTACTAAATTTTCCGGTAAAAATCTCATGGTCGATCCCGAATAAGGCAGATCCGGCTTAGTTAAATTAGAACCGATTCACATTAGGTCGGGAAGTGCCTGCAATAAGAATTATGCTTTCCACGCTGCCCTCCATGTCTTCCAAGCTGCATTCGTCGGAAGAAAAGACAGGTGTTTGTTTGTTAAGGAAAAGACAGGTGTACCTACTAAAGTAGAATCGTTTATTAACTATGGTTTACTACAAAAGTATAAATTTCTTGTCACATTGATAGCTGTCACTTTTTGTCCGTTACAAGGCTACACCGTAACTTGTAAATTATGAACTGTTTACCTTAATAATTACTGTATGATTTACAGCTTGTTTTACATGATAAATTTGTGGTTTTATAATTAAGCTGGTTTTATAATAAATAAAAATGTCGTTTCTCTATGTGAAGGCGTACTATGGGCCCTGTAATACCTTTAACACTAACATTCATAAGCCTCAATTATTGAATGGTTTACGTCGTAAGTATACTTTACAAAAAATATATTATAAGTTATTTTACTACTATTAATTGCCATATACTTGTGGCATAGAGATTTATAAGACCAGATTATAAAAGGGTTAAACATTTTCATCATGTTCATCCTACCCAAAATTTTGATCCCCTAATGATTTTTCCCTCTTTGTCGGGCTGTCGTATGATAGACAGAGCATATTTAAATGTATTAGATCAAGCAATGACATTTCAGATATTCCATTCAATTCCGACAATACACCGATAATCTCATAAATGACTGGTTAGTTCAACTGTTTACCATAGAAGAGATTCATTAATCTACGCCCAAAATAATCTAAGCCAATGAATATCGCCTTTTTTATTGTTAATCAGTGACGTTTGTTACTATGTGTGTTTGTACCTACCTATATTAATCATATATACTCACTTTACTATACATTTAATAAGGTTTGTTACAGTTCGCCTCCAGCAGCTGGGCTTCCGAGTGGATCTCCTACCGGTCGAGTTCGAAAACTACTGCATGCTCGAAATATGTGGCCATGAAGTAAGACATTATCGAATTATTTTAAAGTCATAAAGTTTATAAAAGTAAATTATTATAAATCGTATTCATTTCTCTAAATAGATCTTTTACTTTTACCAGTCAATGTTTTAATTTCTCAGAGGCGAGTTCTGAGAAGAGGTTCATATTAAAACGCTATACGCTTTAGAACGTAACGCAACGTAGGTAGGTATATAGCCCATGATGATCAACCACCTTTTTTACCCCAAAATTTGCGGTTCTTTTTTTATGGGATAGGAGGGCAAACGAGCAGACGGATCGCCTGATGGAAAGCGATTACCACCGCCCATGGACACCCGCAACACCAGAGGAGTCACAAGTGCGTGGCCGACCTTTTAAAAGGGGATTGGACCTCCGGTAACCTCACTCACTCAGCGAAACACAATGTAAGCGTTGTTTAACGCCGGTTTTCTGTAAAGCCGTGGTATCACTCCGGTCGAGCCGGCCCATTCGTGCCGAAGCATGGCTCTCCCACGTAAAAAAGGTTCAAGTACATTTTTATGGTATCTTGATGTGAAATATTACACTGCAGGTATACCGCTGCAACTTAAAGCACTTTAAATTCAACACGGCTGTTAAGCGAGACGTAGTGTGCGAGCGGGCAGTGCAGGCGGTGTTGGAGGCGTCGGTGAAGTTCCACCGCACACGCGCTTACCTCTGGTTCTGGACGCTCATGGACACCCAGCTGTTCAGAAGAAGCCGCTTCGCACCGAAAGACTACTGGCCAATAAACACAAAGTCTTTGACTGACGGCGTAGGCTGTATCGACTGCTGTGACACTCTTGTTACAAAGTGTAAAGAAGATGAGAAATAGTCCATATTAATATTACATTACAGTTGTCATGAGTTCCAATACTAGCTTATAAATTCCAGACATTATTCCCATGGTGTCATTTAATACCCATATGTACAGATAGTTTACCTTGAAGTAATAATAATCAAGAATCAGCTCGCTTTATATGAATGTCGGTTATTGAGTTTTCTATCCGTTTAAAGTTACTTTTCTTGATACTAGTAGTTTTGTATTTTTTATATTAATATACTTGTAATATTATTTTGTATGTATAATATTAATTAAATAAGCCCCCAAATTCTACCTTACGTCCGAGCTGAACACATAGCCACGTGCGGGCGGACACGCGTACTGTACTGACGTACTGGAATCTTACGCGGCTAACAAGGTAGGTAGGCAACCTATCAATATGGAGAATTTTGGTAATGTAGAACGTATAGGGCCGCTGCACGGGGGCGAGCGCCGCCGCGACCGCCAGTGGCTCTTTGCTGAACAGGCGAACGAGAGTCGGGGAAACCGAAGAAGTCACAGCCGAAATTATCCGGAATGCCGATGAAACTTTGCGGGGTAGGGTTGTGGATCCCACTAGTCCCGCCGGTCCATCGGAAACGACCACGACAAGTTTGCCTAATGGTGATGCAAGAAGAAAATGGTCACAAGAAGAATTACACAAATTAATATTCTGTTACTTTAAAGCCAAAGCGGCAGGCCCAGGATACAACAAAAGAATTGGAAAAATATTTAAAGATAGTAACCGAAATAACTCTAAAATAAATAAATTCAACGGCAACACACTCTCAAATCAAGCCTGAAGTATAAGAAAACGAAAATATATATCTACCCAAGTATTACAAAAAAATAAAAGAAAAGCTGAGCAACCACTACCACAACCTGGCAATGATACAGAAATAAACAAAATATCTGAGCAAACAACACCCTACCACTTATACCTACAAATGATACATACGCATCACGTGAAAATCAATATAACATAATTTAACAATCTCTCACAAGTTTAATCCCCTATGATGTTGAAGAAGGCACTGACCCAACAACACATCTCATTGAAGTTGATGAGAATCAAGACCCACTTATCCTGTAATTTTTACAAACTTTAGCCGAAACGAGAGACATTTCTTTATAAGATTGAATGTTTTTACCTAAACTAAAATTCAATAATCGTTTCATCGAAAACCTAAATAAAATCAACGTATATATAAAGAAGCTACTTATTACAAATAACACTCTACGAGAACTAATGACATCATGAATATGCAACAGCCAAAACGCTTATAATAAATAACGGCCAAAAACCATTCACATGACCTACTATAATCAAACCTAAACAAGAATAATAGTAATGTGCGTCCCACATTAAAAATTGGTTTACAACAGGACAAGTAATTTATTTTTATATCAACACAAAAGAGCCGCAAAATTGGCGCCCAATAGCATGTCTGCCAAGTATTTATAAACTCTTAACTTCCGTATTAGTTAACGAATTATATACTATTGTGAAACCAACAATATAATAGCTCCAGAACAAAGGGGATGCAGGCGACGAGAGCTTCAGGGCTTCAAAGACCATCTCATAATTAACAAAACCATTCTTGAAGATTAACCCTATTTCAACTTTGCTTAACAAATATATACATTTCAAAGGGTTATAAACTTAAAGATAATTTGTCAATTAATCATTTAATATACCTATATGGATGATCTAAAAGTTTATGCAAATAATAAGAACAGCCTCAAAATTTTACTAGTTATATACTACTGAAATATTCACAGGAGATATAGGAAGTAATAGACGACACAATGAACATCCCTTTTTGTCAATAAAGTACGACATTGTCTTGCGTATATTGACATTGTCTTGCGTATATTTTGATTGTCAAAAAATATGGAACTTCATGCGCGTGATCTCGATGATAGCTACCGCGCGTATCAAGCTGTATATATCAAACTATAGCAGTTCGTCAGAATAATCCAATACGAATACCAATAAATAATATAAGGAAATAACTTTTTAACCAGATCATTTTTAAAACAATGTTTAAAAAATGTTTCGTTGATTAGTTGGCCATTTTATTTCGATGTATCACTTTACCAACAAATCGAGCTAAACTTTAGTAAGAACTAGCTTTTGCCAGCGACTTCGTCCGCGTGGAATAGTTACTTTGTTCCCTAGTTCTTCGCCCGCGGTTTCACCTGCGTTGCCCCGTTCCTAAGGGTTGTAGCGTGATGTTTTATAGCTTGAAACCTTTTCATGAATCACTCATTTTCCCAACATTTCCCTTCACTGCTCTGCTCCTATTGATCGTAGCGTGATGAAAAGTATACTATAACCTGCCCAGGAGTATGAAGAACAATTGTACCAAGTTTAGTTGAAATCCGTCAAGTGGTTTTTGTTTCTTTATCGAACATACAGACAGACAGACAGACAGACAGACAAAAATTTTACTGATTGCATTTTTGGCGTCAGTATCGATCACTAACTAATCACCCGCTGATAGTTATTTTGGAAATATATTTCATGTACAGAATTGACCTCTCTACAGATTTATTATAAGTATAGATTAACATGAAATTAGCTAACTCATAATTTACTAGTAACTCAGAGGTAGGCACTAACTTTCCATTACCTCACATGACATTGTAGGTACTCGTCTCCCGAGCCAACATACAAATACAATACATTAATTCGTGTGAAAACTTTAGCTAAGAGCGCGTAGCAGCGGCGTAGGTCGCTCAACGCTAACGTAGCAGATGTAGCAGAAGACGTAGCAGTGTAGCAATGACCTTATAACACATTGTGTTGTTCAGTTTTATTATTACTGTGAATACCTACATATATGCCTTTTTTTTATCTGTAGATTTTTTTAGTCGTTAGATATGGGATCGGGTAATTTCCAAAGAAAACAAGTATTATTTCAGATTCTTTTGTATTGAAACAAGTTATTACAATGTTCCTCTCTCAAGTTCGATTACGTAACACAAATATAAAATCAAACGATTTTATAACAATTATTTTTATGTTATGTAGACGGGCCCGCTCTGCAAGGCATTTCGACGTTAGATTAAAAGTAATAGGTAAGTACCTTTATCTAGCTAAATTATATAAATTGCTATTCACCACTCTCCCCAAATCAGAATCGTGATCATTTTATTTAGAAATGTAGACCTGCCTACTGTCAGCTGTTTCTTTTAAATATGCCCTTGTAGTGCGCTGATATAGCGACATCTTTAGCACTACATCTTGTTTCAAGACACTCCGGGGTTTTTCCAAGCTGAATTTTAGCCTGGGACTGCAGTGCTCGGCTTACAAATTCTACTGAGCGTGACAAAAAAGTTCCGAGTTCAAAAAGTCCATCACATAGAGGTATCTTCAATTACAAACGAAATACTAACTAGCTCTCATAGATTTCACCTACCCATGATGACAGGCCTATTTCTGTAGCAGGGCAGCAACAGCTGCAAGCATTAGTTGCCCCATTAGCGTAGCCGTAGTGGTTCCGTACAAAACATCTCATGAAACAATTCCATAATAATATACGATCTTGCCATAATAATAAATATACGAATCCTTGTTCATTCTTATAGTTTGCGAACTTTTACTTTTGAGAACTTTAACGAGTACCTACACACATGTCAAGTCATTAATTTCCAGTAAGCCGACATCTATTTGTATAGACATTCTGTACAATGATTCCCCACACAAGGGTTAAAAAAAGTCCAACTTTTTTTTGTTCCAAACATTTCCATAATAATCTAGGAATTAAGGCGGATCGTTTAGCTGTGCCCGCGAAATTCAAATTTCAAGTGATTTTTCGCAGTTTGTAGGTCTATAACAAGTTCTAGATTCATGGTAGTAGTAGTAATTGCGACATCAACTATACATTTTTCACATTTTTATCACAATTTGAATTTCGCGGGCACAGCTAACGATCCGCCTTAATCTGTAAATGTACTCGTAAAACTTGATAAGTAAACGGTGATGTAGGTATATTCCTTGCCGTGTAAGAGGAACAATGTCATATTTAACAATAGCTTGTAGGTTATAATGATGATATAAACATCAAAGGTAGTATGTATGTTAGGCATTACCAATAAATTATGGATAGTGGTCTGGAATCTATGTAACGCAACTTGCAGTAAATGTAATGAATACAGGCTGAATTGTGCGTAAAAATATTTTTTATATATTTTTTTTTTTATAAAAGCTTACTAGCAATGTTGGTTAAACATTACTAGTATTCTTGTTAACCCCTCGTGCTAAGCTAAATGCTTGTGTTACGAGTGGGTTCACGTCGGTAGTGCAATGGGTGGGTTTCGAGCCGGCAACCACATGATCGCAAGTCCGACGCCCTAGCCATTAGGCTACCGCCGCTTTGAATTTGAAATATAAATCGAATCCAAAACCTGACTCGATTGCAAAATCACGCAATTTTGGGGGCTAACATAGCCATAACCATAACAACGTTTGATAAATCACAATGATTCATGGATAGCTACACAATGATTCATGGATAGCGACACAATGATTCACAGATAGCTACACAGCGGGCCATATATTTACGGGATAAGCCGACGTCACATTATACGAGTATAGGCTTTTCATACACCTAGAGGTTTATACACCTAGAGGTTCATACACCTAGAGGTTCCACTGTTTTACTGGGGATTATTTTGTATACTTGACACTGGCAAACACAGAAAGTGTGGCGCCATATATTATAATCCCATGACGGGAATTAACTAATATTACTTGTTTACTCCATATACTTGACACTGGCAAATACACAAAAAGTGTGGTGCCATATCCCATACCGGGAATACAAAAAAAAAAAAAAGTCGTACGATGCCACCATACCTTTTAACTATCTTTTTGTGTATTTTTTTTCCATGTTAAGATTATAAAGTTATTTTAGTAAAGGAATAATTCAATCGCGGGCAGTATTCCAATCTGCGTCACCTGGTTGGATACACCAAACGCTCTGACCTATAAGCCACCGCGAACCCCACCCGCCTGGTTGAAACTTTGCCTTCACATTCTGAATTTACGTCATAAGGGTGACGTTGGCGACATCTATGAAATAACTACTACTACTACTACTAAGGTCAGAGCGTTCTTGCACACGTTAATTACACATTAAACTTCGGAGAATCACAAGTTTTGGAAATTAATATAAAACCAACAAAGTGCACTTTACATTTTCCCGCCTAAACTCACTAGAAATCTATGGCCCGTAGTGTAGCCATATTTCCGTGTATCCGTGAATCATACTCCGATTCATCTAAAGTGTACATCATAGCCCCTCTGATCTCGACATGGATCGCAACGCAACAGATACAGTTGCAACACGTCATTCGGTGCAAGTATGATGTGTGATTCACCCCTTATAATCAAAAGAGACGGTACAAGTAGAATAATGTTTGTTTTTGTTAAGGCAAGTTACTTTTTCTTCATTAGTCGATAACCTGTCATAGACAATTTTAAGTTTTAAATATTATTTTTAAATAATGAGTTACAAACTGCAAACTGCAAGTTACACAACAAACGGAGATTCCACCGCATAATGACCCGAACCAATCTTATTTCAGTATAAAAACACACTACCTACAATTTCATAAATAATTTTATTTAATTTACAATGTTAAAATAATATCGAATTATGATTAATAGATACAAGTTTTTTAAGACAACTACATACACCTAACATGGAATTAACAATAAAAAAAATATTTATTTTATTGCATCTACGGGCGAGTTCACTGGCTCGCCGGCAGTGCAAATTACGCCACGCCCTAGGAATAATGTAAAAAAATAAACATACCAAACATTTTGTACAAAGCACACAGATAACGGACCTACAGCCAGTCAGTGAATCAGAACAAAATAAACGAAATAAACGCTTTGGATCAATTTATTTATTTATACAAGAGGAGACTTATTTCTTAGTATGCTTTCACCTACAAATCACCTTTTTTTTAAGTCATAAATCGTGAAGTTGCTCTAATTTTACCATATTTTATCATAAGCATGAAATGGGCTTAATAATCAGTAATTCTGTATGGATTTTCAGTATAAAAGAATGCTAAGAAATTCAGTCATTAATTTCAATAATTTAAAAACAATAATATCTAACATTTCGTGTATTTTCTTCCATTACGATCGCACACGCAAACGCACTTCATGCATACAAATAAAGCCTTAACCACATTTTATAATTTTACCGAGCTAGTAGTTGACTCAGTAATTCACAGAAACAATGTTATTGCTTTAGTATTGTTTTCGTCACAAATGCATAATTAAACATTCCGATAAAAACGACCTTATGGCCAGGGCAGATCTGGCGGACAAATCCTTAAGCATGAGCCTAGCTGCGAACACAAAATACATTAGATGCAGACTGTTTTCAACCTTATCTGATTAATATAAAGACTCAGCATGAATATCTGTGTGCTCGGTCTGTCCTGACCCTCGTAGCAGCGATGCGAAATAAAAATCTTAGTGTTCCAAGAAATAAAAATATATTTTTAAAAATAACTTGGAATTGGCGTAACAGGGATCATTTCAACTAGAACACGTTCAGTAATCATCAATCATTACCATCACATTTATGTAATTATATAAACATAACATCAGGATAACATAGTGTGACAAGCAATCACCGGTATCACTGAAACTTCATTTTATTCACAAATCAACGACACTACTAGATTTTCTTGACATTTACAATGAATAGCGCTTCTGGCTCGAGTTTACATAAACATCCATATTGTCGCTCAACTTGCTTATTAATTTATTTTATCGATTGTGATGTGACGTCACTTATGCACTTGAGTGCAAGACAACCATCTGTACCTAATTTCAATGTATCAAGTCCATTACACGCTCAGTTAGTGGTATTCTTTAAGCTTGCTGACTTTTCCCTATAGTTTAAACTCACCGTACTGGAAATTGCCGCGTTCAACTTTACCATCTATTGCCTAATAAAATATAATAGAAAACTGTCAGCAAACCAAATAGTTACCCCCTACACATTTTTTCAACAGAAATCTAAACTGTGTGTAATGGACACCATGCCTCAAAACAATTTTATCGACCTTTAAAGTCTTCATAATGTCTAACCCTTAAACAACTTACAATTAATATTAACCTCCTTACAATTTACAAGCATGGAAGCATTTATTTCGATATTTGTTGCACCGTAAAAAATAAATATACAGTTGTTATATTGTTTACTAACAAAAATATAATTTATAGCCTCTAATACTCTAACGTTATTGTTCTGCATTGATCAAGAGAGCGGATTATTATTGGCCAGTAACTAAACCTACACAAGTTTTACGACCGGGTCAAGTTATACATAACCATTGTAAGCTGACCTTACATTGTATTTGTGAGGAGTATAATGAGAGGTCAACTTAAACTGGATATGTACGGACCAGCACATCAAGTTACCACAAACTGTCAAATTTCCCCAATGTATAATAAACTCTATTGTTTGGATATTTAATTGAAAATCGATTATAGAAATTTGACAGTTATGGATACCATAATGTGCTGTTGACTACAGTTTAATGTGTAGCCGTACGTGATTTTTTTTTAAATGAATAAATTAATGATATATTTTTTTAAATACTGTATTTATGTAAATTTCGAACCATTATCACTACAGCCAGTTTTCACAAAACTCGAAAACCAGAAGTGCTAATATAATTCTTATCGTTACTAGGGCAGTGTCGTATCATCAGTCCGGTACGTACCGGCGCGGCGCCTTCATTAGCTAACACTCGCAGTCCGTCGTCCGATCACTAGGGGCTTATTGTCCCGTCTAAAAGTCACTCGCCTGTCACCCAGAACTCATTTCACTTGGTTTTTGACGTGCTGTAAGAACTCGAAGTACGAGAACGCGGACTCGACTCTGTCTTCGATAAGTCGCTCCGTAAATAAGGTCCGTGATGGTGAATTGTCTCTGTGGAATAATATATATTTTTTTGTAGTAATTGGTAGGATAGTTATTAAAAAAGAAGGTCTTTAACTTTCCTCTTCTCTCACAAAACGAAGTAAATTCTGAAATAACTCAATGAGATGAAAAAAGGTGATCTCAGTAGCTTAGTGTCTGTATACTAAACTGGAGGATGCAGATTCAAATCCTACCACAGATCGAATTTACCTCTCACATCTATTGATATATTATGAATACAAGCTTTTTCTTTCTGTTTGTTACGTTTTCACGCCTAAAATGATGAGCCGATTTTGATAGGTATATATTAGTGTATAGATTGGACCTTGGAGGATATTTTATCTCAAAAATTCCTCTATGCCGTCCCGTAGTTCTGTGTAAATAAATTAATATGTTTGTATTTAGCATGCGTCAATGCCAATAAAAAAAATACTATAAAAGCAAGTGTTGCAAAATCCTCTTACCTCAATATAAGTATGTCGGAGGCGTAGGGCCGGTCATCATTCAGCTTGTCGATGAAGGCGTGCAGCATGGCGCTGCCGTCGGTGTCGAGGCGCGGCAGACTTCGCATCTCGTCCGGCAGCTGGCTGAATGCCGTCACGCCGAACGTCTCCGACAAAAACGCCGGACTCACTCCCTGGCAGACGTATATTATCATGCTCTCGCCGTCGTCCAGCAGGTATGCACCGGTTATGCTTATCCTGTCGACAAAAATACTGTTTTTAGAAAAAATATTATGACTGATCGGAAATTCGGGTGCAATAGGGCGCCGCAAAACATATGTCAGTATTGAATTTGTATGGAGCACGCACGGTTTGACGTCACATTTTATTTTGACCATAAAAAGTCAACTAGCCATTAATATAAAATACACCATTAATTTCGGTGCTAAGGCCGCAAACCACAGTCCCCGATTGAAGCATAGTTCTTTTTACTTCATTTACGACGAAAATAAATATAAAAATCTGTAAACAATCAAAGCTGCCCTTGTCAGACTCATTGCAGAAGCCTTCTTAGACATACTTAATTTTATTATTATTAAATAGAATAGCTGGCTTATGTATTTAAATTTTTCGGTCATGAAGTTATTACTTGTGAAGAGGTTATGCGATATCATTCATTAAATACTTAATAATTATATAGTTTCAGTGAGGAGTTACGAAAAAATTAAAATTAATAATAAAACTCACGAGACTAATTCTAATATTGTTTTGTTTTTTAAACTAAATAAATATAACTAAAAAAGGGCATCAAAGAACTCCTCTGCATCACTATCAGCCGGAAGGGTACCCCGAAGCCGGTACGCAGAACCCTACTTTAGCTTTGTCACTACGAAGGTTTGTTGTCATCATTAAAACATTTGTCCAGTAAATTTTTGTTCGAAATTCATATTTAGCAGCAAATTAACATTAAATATTTTTTAGCTGTATTAAAAAAAAACAATCTAGGAATTCACTATAAAGGCTTAGAAAAAAAAACTAATATTTTCCCTAGATTGTTTAACCTAAGTAAGTAAAGTGTAATTTTTCACCTTGGTAAGGGTTTCTCATTTTGAAACAAACTATCTAGGGTTTGGTGTGTAGACACTAAAGAGCGGTAAGGTAGGTGACGTAAAAAGGTTCTATCATGTGTGTCGGTTGAGACTGACCTCTCGGCAGTGAGCTGCAGTCGCGGCGGGTCCGGTGCGGCGTCATCGTCGCTGTGCGGCGGCGGCAGGTGGTGCGGCAGGTGGTGCGGCGGGTGGTGCGGCGGCAGGTGGTGCGGCGGCAGGTAGTGCGGCAGCGCGTGCAGCGCGTAGAGCGCGGGGTACACGGCGCGCATGAGCTGCGACAGCGGCGCGCACTTGAGCACACACATGTCGGCCACGCGGTCGTCCAGCCGCGTCGACGTGCCCGTGCGGAATGCTTTCTGACAACGTTACATCCACTGTTATATCACAACACAGACTACATAGAAACGCTCGATCTTCAGACCTATTATAGTACCCCGACATACCAGTACGAATCTGAAGTTAGCTGTTGCGAACAGCCGTGCAGGTCAAATAACTTAATAGAGAATATGTGTAAGATTTAAATATGAGTCAAATATTTTTATTTGTCATCTTTATTGCTATAGAATGATGTCCATGTCATAATTTTGTTACATAATCGTTTTGCAGCAAGATTTTAATTACTTAAAAATAACAAAAGTGCGCGACAAATTTAACAGATCAAAACGGAACTTACGTCAAAGTACACATTGTGACGCTCTTGTGACGTCGCCGTAAACATTTAGATTTGTAATTACTAGGTATAAAATTGATTTCAATTCTCTCCCATATTCGAATTAGTTAGAACATTTAAAAAATTTTAATTAAGTAAAACGATCAATAACTTTTAAAAACGATAAAACAGTGACTATTTTTAACAGAAACTGACGTCACAGTACACCCGGCCAAGATGGCGGCGTTTAAATCTCCCGAATGAATACTTATGTCTATGATTAACCCTTTGACAGATGCAGATATCGGCACCCCGTATAACCTTATTTTTTATACATTTATCGTAAAATTATTGCACACATCACTATGAACAATTTTTACCATAAGACTAACAATCAATTAAGTAGGAAACAATTCTCTGCAAATTCTGGTAGGAAACTTAAAATAGAATTTTACTGAAGAATTTTAAATCATTGTATTTTATTATCAACTTTCCAAATAAAATAAAATCAAAGCTTAGACTTACCCTCTTGAGCAGGGCGAGCAGGTAGAGCGGCAGCAGGCGGAGCGAGAGCGGCGCGTGCAGAGCGGAGCTGAGCGAGCCGGCGGGCAGGTTCTGCGACAGGCGGAAGGCCGACAGCGCGTCCACCGCCACGTTCATCACGGCCTCGCGCGCCTCGCTCATCGACGCCGACATACACCGGTCCACCGCTGTACACCACATATTACTATTATACTAAGGACTGGTTGACAGGTTGACCTTATCTTGACTAACTTGACAGATGTATTATTGGACTTGGCCAGTCCCAATTGATTGGATTTTGACATTACTTGTACTTGTGTAGCTTATGTCAAAATTCTATCTCTAGTAAGCAAATCTACTGACTGATTTGATATTGGGACTGGCCATAATAAGTGTTAAGAAAGAAAGAAAGTATATTTGTTTCGTGTTCGTATAACAACCAGGACTGAAGAATTTACGTGCTCTTCAAGGCCTGGAGAGCACATTTGTATAGACTTACCCATCTTACTAAGTAGTCCTATAATACATTGCGTGTCGGCCGAATGCAGCACGTCAGTCAAATTGCTAGCTGTCGGCAACGCGAGTGTGTGAACACGTATTCTTCTTTCACCTGTAAAGTTGAATTAGATTAAAAATCGTGACTCAATGTTTATACCTCCTGACCAATTGACTCCATCATATTTATATTGTTTTATTTTTTAATATAAACTGCCTTATTGTTCAAATGGTAGCAAGTTGGGCTTTTCTATGATTTTTACAATTGCATATGCCTAGATTGCCTCATTGGTCAAGTGGTCCAAAGCGCGATTACTACGCTAAAGGTCTTAGATTCGATTCTCAAGTCGAGTAGTATTATTGGGTTTTAAGCTATTGCATAGCTTCTATCGCGGGCCTTGAGCGTGGGGACCGAATCCAAAAATTCCGTAACGAAAAAAACCTAACACGCTTGTCTCTTTAGTTCAGCAACCCGCCTTTAGGTGGCATTGGTTGTATTACATAAGTTGATAAAAAACGCTATGCAATAGCTTTACCGCGGCAGTCCCCGAGTGCCACACGTTGTTTTTCTATGAAATTCTCAGTAAGTACCAGCTCAAAGTTTGGGATTTGTGGCCGGTTAATGGCAATAGGCTCGCCCTCTATGGGACCTAAACATACTGACGAACTGTGGGTGTATATTAGTACACCTCTGCCTAACCCTTGGGGAATACAGGCGTGAAGGTATATCTAACACCAGGCAAGTACCCAATTGGCCTCTATAGTAATATAGCAGGTTTACTGAATCTTTAACATGAATTCTAACTTAATTAACATCGTATAGTAAAATAATGTAAGTAGGTTTACTTTCTTATTGTAACCAGTAGATTTTTTACTAGTTTAATTTGTGAAACTGGAAGGTCTCGCTGGTACTTATAGCACAGGATAACCTAGTTTAAGTACCAGCAGAACATTATAGATTTTTTTTGGAACTGTTTTCGACAACTATGTACCAACTTGTATGTGGCAATAAAGAATTGTATTTATTTATTTAATTGTCGTGCATCACCTTTACTGCTGGTGTAAAGCAGCGCGGCCTGGAAGCAGACCTGCTGCAGGTCGGCCAGCGACTCGTCGATGGTGAGCTGCATGCCGAAGCCCGCGTCCGGCGACACGTTGGGCAGCGACAGCAGGTCCGTCGACCGCACGAAGAAGTTGCCGTGGAACGTGTGGATCGATATACCCCTATCACATTATACAAACATATCTACTATATAACTACTAAATATAACACCTACTTATACTGAATAAATCATCATACACATCAAACTGCATAATTGTCAAACTATTTAAAACAAAGTTGTAAAGATTAATATTGTAATCATGTTTTTTTTTTTAAAAGAGTATCTATGGAGTTTCTTGCCGGCTCTTCTCCATAAGACCCACTTTTTGGAACCGTGCAATTAGTTTGACTTTTCAAAAGTACCTTTTTAATGGTCTAATTGAAATAAATAATTTTGACTTTGACTTTGACTTTGACTATACTTACCGGACTTCACAACTTCTAAGGACATCCTTACTAATATTATAAACGTGAAAGTTTGTGAGTATGGATGTGTGTTACTCTTTCACGGCTGAACGGATCTGGATGAAATTTGGCACAGAGATATATCTTAGTCTGGAATAACACATAGTCTACTTTTTATCCAGGTCGGACCCAATTCTGAAGTCCAAGCAAACAAAGTCGCGGGCAGAAGCTAGTATTAATTAAAGTTAAAATTCAACTACACGTGATCATAGTAAAAACTATTCCAACAGCATTGTAAGACGCAGCTAAAGAAATAGGTTTTGATTTTTGTTGATGGAAACACCTCGTTAAAAACTCTTTCGAAAAGTAGATAAAAATCTAAGTTCTAATCAAATGCTCCTAAATTACGTCGTCCATGATGATTTTTCAATAACCACAGAATAAATAACAAAATGCGAGACATTATGTTAACATAATAATATTCACAATTTTAAACTGATATAACACTACTTGGATTGTTTTTTTTTTTCGAAAAATCTTGTTATAATTGAATACTTGTATTATCCCTTTCATCTATTAAGGGTCCAGCGGAAGCTGAATTTTTCGTAAAAACGTAATACCAAAATAAATCGTAATTTCAAACCAATTTCATCAAATTGTGTTATTATTCGGATTCGGATACTGCCATTTCGTCTACTACTACTTCATTGGGAATAAACGACTCGACCGGAAAAAAGGTCGAAACTTCATAAAGTTATCAAAAATTACTCTTACAATTATTTCCAGTGAAGTATTTTGCACGAAATCGTAAGATAGGAGCCTAGATTAACGGTATCCGAATCCAAATAAAACACAATCTTATTAAATTTTGTTAGGATTGTAATATTCTGTTAAGACTGTAATTTATTTTGGTATTACGTTTGTACGGGAAATTCGCTCCGCCGGACCCTGAAGGCAAGTGTCCTGTTTTTATAAACACCTTTATAATAATTTCTACCTGAATAATAATTTCACTTTTGTTTATGAGTAGTGGACATGAGAATACATATATATTAAATGTCTTAACTATAGGGATATGCAATATTATTGCAGTATACATTTTACAGTATTAAAAGTGTGCATGTTACCTAGTGCAGCGCACCCTCATGACGGCCTCGAAGCCGATCTTCCGCGTGAGGTACCTCGTGAGCACGCGCGCCAGCTGGTCGGCCTGCCAGCCCCGCGCCGCAAGGAACAGCGGCAGGTGGTACACGGTGCCCGCGCTGAACTTGCTCATGCCACCTATTATACACTATATTATAAAACACCTTGTCCGATCCGAAAGGGTAGGTTGTCACATCACCAAATAAAATTAGAAATATTAAATATTCGTAAAAGTAAACATATTTAATGAAGTTTAAAATTCAAGGTCGTTGGTCACAGTTACCCCAAATCCAACAATTTTTGAAATGTTATAAAACCATCGTAACCCTTATTATGTTTGGCACCCAAGAACGGTGTCGCTGCCACCGTAAAAATTGTCATTTCGGTTTCCTCGTTGCATTTTAGGCAAGTGCACTCTATCGTAGATCGCAATATCGCTTAACATCAGGCAAACTGGCAGTAAAGCGTAAGCCTATCATGAATTAAAAAATGTATAATAATTTATTTGTCTAAACTAATAAATAATCTTCTGGTTTAACTTTGTATTGCCTTCCCAATTCTGTCAATCCGAGTAATACAAACTATAAAAAAAGAGTTGCTTTCGGAAATCATCAGAAATTTATGAAAGACATTTTGGAACACACCGGTGGTGTATTAAATACATACTGAGCGAGGCGAGGTCTGCGTACTGCGAGTTGAGCAGGAACAAGTCGACGGCGATCTGCGCGCCGCTGCAGTCCAGCGCCAGACGCTTGTAGAAGTCCGTGGCGGGGTTCAAGTGCGCCACTTCCTTTGACGACCGCGCGTTGGGGTCCTCTCTATTCAAATACGAGAGGAATATAAACTAATCTCTCACTGACTCTAACTAAAGTCTTTTAAGCACCTTATATTAAAAACAAACCATTCATTCATTTCAGTCATTCGTGACTTTGGAATGTGGTAGTTGACTACTCTTTAATTTATAAAAAATAAGTCCTATTAAAAATATAATTGGTCTACTAAAAGACTACATTAACTAATAAAGCTTTAAAAATTTTAGTGCGGATTAAGAGGGGATACTCTGTTCATTTCCCGCAAACCGAATATCAGTATAGAAATTATTTGGCACAAACATGGTGTAACGTCACATCGTGCTAATACTCTCTTAAAATAATTATAGCTTCCTTATTTTTGAACCGATTTAAATTTTGTTTTTGTTGTTCGGCTCTATTTATGATCAACTTTGTTATGATTTTTTTGCATTTTCCATGCTAAGATTATGAAGTTATTTTAGTAAAGGAAAAATTCAATCGCGGGCAGGATTCGAACCTGCGTCTCCTGGTTGGATACATCAGACTTCGACCTCTAAGTCACCGTGAACCGTCATGTCGTGTCGCCAACGTCACCTTATGACGTAAACTCAAAATGTGAAGGCAAATTTCAATCAGGCGGGTGGGGTTCTCGGTGGCTTAGAGGTCAGAGCGTCTGGTGTATCCAACCAGAAGACGCAGGTTCGAATCCTGCCCGCGAATGAATTTTTCCTTTACTAAAATAACTTTTTTATGTCAAAAATCAGTAAATTAGCCTAATATGAATATCGGCAACCAATTCTGTCAGTCCTTAAATAAATCATTAATTGTCATCGAACAACCATTCTGATACAATTAAGAAACTGCAGAATTGGGTCTCAGAGCTATTTAATTCTACATTAATGGCTCTTACCTGGCTTGTAATGCTCCGGGCCCAACGTTAGGTAAACATGTCTGGAAAACTGTGATACGACCTCCCGTTGGAGCCTGAAAACACATCATTATAAGCATAACCTAAGAAGTTTGTTCATTATTTTTAAGCTCATGATAACCTTATGATCATAATGACCATTCAGATCACTAAGAGCAAGGATTCATTGCATCATCACAAAAATGAACATAGAATGGGAAATCTTCATGTTGAGGGAGTACAGTGGAGGAACACTGCTTTCATAACTACGAGATTGATAATCGTTCCTAGCAAACTTCTAAAACCTTCGTCTAGAGTTTCAAACTTAATCGGCAATCAATTTCATACAAATTCCGTTCCATTTTAAGGGGTTCCGTACCTCTAAAGGAAAGAACGGAATCTTTATAGCATCACTTTGTTGTCCGTCCGTCCGTGTGTCTGTCTGTCTGTCAAGACCTTTTAACTCGGGAACGCGAGGAGGTATCGAGTTGAAATTTAAATAATATACTCAGGTCTATTGTCCCTTGAAGCTGTGAAAACATCAAACTTATAAGTTATCGTAAAAATAGATACGGCCGTTTATGCTGCAAAATCAAAAATCAAAATTTATAGGGTATTTTCCGTTGACCTAGAACTATGAAATTCGGCAAATAATACCGTCTTATACTACAAGTATAGGGAAAAATCTGAAAACTATACATTTGTAATTATTTTTAATATGTACCTACAAATTTGTACGGCACCCTCAGAGGGCGAGTACGACTCGCACGTGTATGTAAACTTACCATAAGTTTATATGCAGCCTGCAGCGCGGCGCCCAGTGCGCAGGCGGGCGTGGCGGGCGCGGAGTACCTCTGCGGTAGTACGGTCAGTAACTCACGGACTAGTTCACGACGCTCGCCCAAGTTCACTAGTAACGACTCCGGGGACGGCAGGAATACATCTGAAAGGAAATTTTAAGACTATAGTAAGTACTGCTAATCTCCTAACTGATCTGCCTCATTAGACTAGTGGTTCTGGTTTCGATTTCCAGGTCGAGCAGTGTGGGTTTTCTGTGAAATTCTCAGTAGCAGCACGGATGTAATTTGTGCCCGGTTAATGGCATTAGGCTCGTAAATGTTCGCAAACATTCTGTGAACTGTGGATGTCCTATCGGCCAACGCTATATCTAGCCACCGTAAGGGCTATATTTGCTTGCAGCCTCGGCTACCATACCAGTCCTTACCTACGCATATTAACCAATAGCATCGTCCTTTTTATTAAGTCGAAATCGTATCAAATCGTATAAAAAAAAGAAAAATATTGAAATTAAACTACTTTTTATGTATTTTATCCGGTCATATTTATATTATTTAATTCCTAAAAGCCAACATCACTGTGTGCACGGGATTTTGTTTTCAAATTGGCTAGATATGGAGTTGGCTGATAGTACATTAATTAGTATGCGTTTACTAACCCTTCGCGGAATACAGCAGTGATAGTATGGTATGTATGCTAATCTCCCTAAGATAACATAAAAAAGTAGTATGGAGTGTCTATTTAAATTGTATGTAAAAAATTATAATCTTAAATTAATATCTATGTAAAAAATTGGACGACGTTTTCATTGGTTCTTTGAAACGTACGCTGATCACATCCTCTAAAATGAGTTTATCATTCACTTAACTCATTAAAAGTAATTCTTGTACCAAAAATGTCCAAAATATAATTTCCAGTTCAGTTTGAACGACGCCGTAATTTTCAATTTAGCTTTATCCTTTTACTTAAGTGGGCGATAACACCTCCTTTTGGGCGCTGGAGGCCCAGAGAGGGGCGATTTTCTAAAAATTTTGGCTTTGACTTTGATTTAAGATATACTTATGAAAATTATGGGGTGCGCTAAAAAATAATTGTATTCACAATGGTCGGTAAACCAAAGTTTGTGAACCTCTATCTTAGACGTGTCTTAGTTTAGCAGAATACTATATGACATGATACTTTGAGCATAAAATTACGAGAATTTCCTCGTACTCACCGTCAATAATATATAATAATAATATGCTCACCGTCAATATCGAGTACGGTCATCTCCTTGGGGCGCGTGAGTCCGTCGCTCATGAGGTAGTAGTGCACGTGCGCGTCGTAGCAGATGACGCCGAGCTGTGTGCGCGCGTCGCCCGGCAACTGCTCCAGCTGCGCCTTCAGCGTCTCGCATGCCACCTACAACATACCCTGAATTACTACCAAATAACAATTTCAGACCCATAAAATTCGTATTGAGAAGCAGTGATAGCCTAGTCAAAGATCTCGAGTTCGAATCCGAGGCACGCACCTCTGACTCGCAGTCATGTGCGTATTAATAGTTAATTATCACGCGCTTAAATGGTGAAGGAAAACATCGTGAGGAAAACTGCATGCCTGAGACATTTTCTCGACGGCGTGTGAAGTCTGCCAACCCGCATTAGGCTAGCGTGGTGGACTATAGCCTAATCCCTCATTCTGAGAGGAGACCCGTGCCCAGCAGTGGGACAATGTAATGGGGTTAATGATATTATATTATATTAAAATTCGTATTTGTTTCTCACAGTTACAGCCAAAATAACAATAGTAAAGGACTATACTCGTTTTAGATTTTATCATAAACCAGCTGTTCCGAGCCGAAATATACAATCTGGAACAGAATAAGCGCAAGACCTGAAAGTAGTATCGACTACTGAATCGATTACAGTGTTTTCTAATATTTGTGTTAACATAAACATACATACATACCATCACGCCTGTATTCCCCGAAGGCTTAGGCAGAGGCGTACTAATGTACACCCACAGTTTCCCGGTATGTTTAGGTCCCATGATATAGGGGGCGAGCCTATAGCCATTAATCGGGCACAAATCCAGACTCCGAGCTGCTACTGGGAATTTCATAGAAAAACCCAATAACACTTTGCTCGACCTGGGGATCGAACCCAGGACCTCTAATGTAGCAGTCGCGCTTGGGACCACTAGACTAATGAGGCAGTCAATTTGTGTTAATTTTTCCGGAAAAGATAATGGTGTGGAAAACTGAAACCTATTTGCACAAATTATTATTGTGTGCGTGCGCGCACCGATATCGTAGTCGTTTTGAGTACGACTGTAGTACGGCCACAAGTTATGAGTTTAACTGATATAACTAATTTCTTGAAAGAAATATGCTTATATGTCTCAAAATGACTTCAGAATTTTGTTATTTATAACAAACCCAGCTAAATCTGGACCTCTACTTATCTCCAATCCATACCTGCAGGTATCCCGATTCCCTCGCTATCTGTGAGACGTCGAACAGGAACAGGTAGACGGCAGGCTGTGGCGGCCGCAGCATGTACTCCCCGGGCGCGATGAACTCGATCGTCGCCGACTTGATCTCCGGACGACGCGTCGGGTCCCCGTATGACTTGCTCACTGGATCGTACTGGAATTCTTCTGGCACTAAGGAATGGTATAATGATTAGATCTTAAATTATATACCATCACGCCTGTATTTCCCGAAAGGTTAGGCAGAGGCGTACTAATGTACACAGTTCGCCAGTATGTTTAGGTCCCATGTAATAGGGGGGCGAGCCTTTTGCCATTAACCGAGCACAAATCCAGACTCCAAGCTGCTACTGAGAATTTCATTCAATCAAATAGCACTTTGTTCACGCTGGGGATCGAACCCGCTTGGGACCACTAGATAGACTAATGAGGCAGTCCTAGGTCCTACATTTTCATGATATTCTGATTCAGTGCATTGCATTGTGCATATTAGCAATTCTTTGACCTAAGCATACATATGCGATATTTATGTATGGATGGTACCAAAGTAATCATAATACGAACAGAATAAGTTTCGCAGACACACCTGCTTGGCCTAAAACAACAAATGTATCCAGAAGATTGTTAAAAAATGTCTACAAAGAAAAGGGTTTGGCATATTTCTTTACTTGAAAACTAGCACGCAACATTATATTTTACCAATGAACATACATTTGGTTCGTTTGGTATGTCGTGTTACAAATCTGTTTCCAGTTTCCATCTTTGATATATTTCTCTCTGCTTAACCACTCGTACATAGTGATATGTAGCGAGCTTGCATTTGTTTACGTCACTTATCAAGATATCCAACTCATTGAGTGACGAGATAATTATAAGATAATGTGTAATGTGTACACAGACTGCTTTCTAACAAACATTGTGACCAATAAAGATGGCGAAATCTTCATAATTATTTTAGTTTCCAAAAGGGTGGGCGGCTAACTAGTGTTTTATGAATGTTAAAAAAATACATAAACGGACAGCACGATTGCTATAGTGGGTGATCAATCGACCAAACAGGGCTTGATCTCCGCAATAAAAACAATTCGTAACGCCTACATAGTTGTCCTGGTTTTAGTGTTTACAAACAAATTCTCACATTCACAATACGTTATTTAATTTATTTACAGTTGTTAATGTGTGTGTGACAGTGTTAATAACTTTTTATTTAAAAACGAAACCAATTTTATCTGTGCAAAGAGTTTGTTGTTAAAAGAATGATAACTTTTTAATTATTATGATACTATCTATTATTGGATTAAATTAACAAACAAAACACGTAGATAAACATATGTAAGATAATGTTTAAAAGATATCAACGTTGTGTCTGGTGAAACGGGTATTACCTATATACTCGTCTAATTAGCAAAGTATAATTTATATTAATGATCTTTGAACTTAAAACGTTCTAGTTTAATAATCTTAGTAGTTACAATGAAAGATTTCATTGAGAGATTTGTTTACCAAATCCAATATTTCCTCAACTAGTGTAGTATTCCGTAATATAATCAAATAAATATTAAAATTTCTTTGTGTCCTCAATGAAAAATGATAAAGATCAATCTATAGGAATTAATATTATAATCTTTTTACAATAAAACTTTGTTGACTGGTGTTTGTATGCGCGAATGTTGATGACAAAAAGGATTTCATATAAACAAGAAATTTAAGAAATAGACGCTTTCTTAAATTTCTTGTAAAATTATATTTTTTTATATATAATATAATAGATAATTACAACAATATTATTTCAAAGAAGTTAAAATTTTACATTAATCAATCTATCAAGTTATGTTAAAGTCATGAGGGAAAACCATTACTTTTATGGCGGTATTAAACGTAAAGTTGGAAGCAAAATGTCTATAAAGATAAGAAATTATAAACTCTGCATTTTAAGCATGCACATTAAGTCAATATTATTGCAGAATATACCCTTTGATCAAAAGTCAGAGTTAAATAATCCACCTACGCGAAGCCATAATAAAAAAATAAATAAAGATGGCGCATTTCTGTCTTATTTTCGTCCATATGCAATAAGTTGCACGTGTTTGTCCTAGGTTTTGTTTACATAATATATTTGTGCTACTAAAATAACTGATAATTAGTGATATGACACTTAAACTATCAATTCAATTATAAACACATTAGGAACATGCATTGAACAGGTAACTAAAGAAGGTTTACCATGAACGTCTACCCCTGCCGGATCTTGTCATTTAAAGCCGATTGTGGACTAAAATCTAACTCAATTTTGTTAATAGTATCGGTCAACTAACTGTGCGTCTCAAAAGGCTGCACAGCTAAAATCACTTAAGGCGGATCGTTCAGCTGAGCCCGCGAAATTCAAATTTCATGTGATTTTCCGCAGTTAGGGGTATAACAAGTTCTAGATTCATGGCAGTTGTAATTGCGACATTAGCTATACAACATTCAACACTGAACTAAAACCTTTACTTATAAATCCTTATCAAGCCAAAAACTTGGCGCAATCTGTGTAATTGGTCAAAATTGACATTTTACACTACTTTTAGCTACAATAATGATTTTTAAGCAATGGTTTTAGATAAAATGTAAATTTTGTATAGTTAATGTCGCAGTTACCATTACCATGAATGCAGAACTTATTATAGACCTACAAACTGCGAAAAACCACTCGAAATTTGAATTTGGCGGGCTCAGGTGAACGATCCGCCTTAAATAAGCTTTTTGTGCAAACATATTGAAATTGGTAAAAACAATAATGACGAATGCAAAACATTAACGACCCCAAGTGTCTTTACAACGAGTTTATTTATTAAAATTTACCACTGCAATGCCACTTGCGGACAACTGATTTACAGCCAGTTTCTTTATCAAATTTGTCAGTAGATTTGCGTACTAGAGATAGAATTTTGACATTACACTCTTTGCGCTGTAGCATGGTGCGGGTGACAGTTGCCTGTATGTTCTTATGGCATTCTGGTTGGGTTTCATTTAATTTACTACAGTTAATAACGATTTAATATATTACGAATGTGGTACAGCTAAAATACTAAGTCATAATTTGTAAATCGCGGCAACCTTCAAGAGTGAAGCGAAATGTTACTGAAACTGTCACCCACAGCGCAAAGAGTGTAGTTGTATGGACCTTATGTCAAAATCCTATCTCTAATAAGTAAATCTGCTGACAGATTTGATATAGAAAACTATCGTTACATAGTTAATGGCAATACACTCGAACTCTCGGGTCAGATACTGGTGAACTGTGGGTATACACTACCTAATACACCTCTGCCTGACTCTTCGGTGAATACAAGCGTCATGGTATGGTACATTAGACTTCAAAAATGCTTAATTAGCGACAAGGAACAAAGGAACTGGATGAACCTTCTTTACGTATCTGTTGAGTTATATTATGATACTTACAGTCATTGACCCTGTAGCACAAATTGCATTTCCACCGCTTTGCGTCTACGAAGTAAACGAACGGGTTAATGTATGTCCGGCACGCCCGGCACCGGACTATCGTTGTGCATTGTATCACCGGCAGATGCTGAAAAATATATAAAACATATTTACTATCTGACAGCACCCAAGTTTACTTTGAAACCAATCGGTACAGTACAAGAGTGGTTGGCTTCTTTGTCGTTGTTACCGAGTTCGATTCCTGCTAGTCTAGCCCACCCAAGTGGTTTATCAGAGATCCACTGATAAAGATATACATTCCCAAAGATATATAAATTTAATGGAAGGAAAATTCGGTTTAAGGCAGCTTTCGAGCCTACGTACCTCCGGTTAGGTACACCGGACGCTTTAGCCAACTAAGCTACCCAGACCGATGATATGAGTTGTTGGCGTTGACGTTTCTCATCTGACATGACTTACTTTACAGTTGGTAAAATGCCAAAGATATACTGAGATTTTTCTGTCACAAAAAAATTATATCTTTATCAATTGATCTCTATAACTAAACCACTTTGGAGATGTGATTGCAATCTTGAAAATTGAGAAAAAACTAACCAAATAATTGAAATCGACTAGCTAGATTTGCTTATGCAATTCCGATTTGATTTAATCCATTATAATTCTATATCTAAGTAGTAGTGAGTTGGAAACATTTTACATTGTTACATAATTTTTTTATTAAAAATGCAAAGTTCGTTTATATAACAGAATATATAAGAGTATAACGACCTTTCTAGAATATATTATATTAAACTACCAGTTTGAATGAGGTTATGTATGTGTTACTGTTAGTCATTAAATTGCAAAAAGTAGATATTAAAAACCAGTTTGTATATTGTATTGTTAATTATATTTATTCTCTGATTCTGGGATAAAATTATTGGATTTCGTGTTGTTTTTTAACAATAAAAACAACAAAAAAATTGTTTTTACGTATAGTATGGATCCGATAACAAGGAAACTTTGGCGAAAAATACAGGGTATTCCAACGCATTGGCACAGCTAAACAGAAAAACAAGCATTCAAAATGGTTGTTTTGGCATTCAATGATATTTAATACAATAATAACAACAGTAGAACAATCTTCACTAATTTATGAGTTTATTGTGTGCAGATCTTATTCCTTTGATAGTGTAATTCTAGAAGGGATATGGCTATACAAAAACAAAATAGCTATTGCATTACAGCAGCATAATTATTATTATTAGATTTGATTTCAGTCTCCTAACATTCTATATAGCTAAATATTACGAGAGCCAGGCTCAGGGCTTGTATGTAAATTCAAAGTGACGGCTTTCAGTACAATACAGCTTTCAAGTATTTCTATTAAAATTCAACTTAATACAGAATCCTAATTGTGTATTTTCTATTACAACTTGCACTTACCTACCTAAAATTTATTGAAAAAATAACATGAATTTTACTTTTTACCGACAAAATTCCTTAAAAAAATATTGATGATACGGAAAATACATACATTCAATGTTATTGTCTTAATACGGTCAAGGACGAGTCAACCTCAAAACGAGGTTTCCATACTAATTATAATAGTTACTGGTGTCTTAGTTTCGAATATAGGTAGGTAGATCCATACTAATAGAACAATTGAATGAGTCTTTATGTACGAAAATCAGAGAAAAATACAATGGAAATCATAACATTAATTCATGCATATACTAAACAATACAAATTTAAAATAAACTTCAGGAAAACCAAACTTTTTTTACATCTATCACATTTAGATGACTAAAAAAATGGACGAAGACTGCATCCAGCTAAAAACATGAAGAAATAATAAAAAAAAATGGAAGGTCAGTCACTATACAGCACAATGATTGTAGTGCCAAACAAGATTAAAAATGTTTAAAACTTACACTCACATTGAGATCTTTGAATGGATGTATTAATATACCAAGAGGCAGTCTCGATTTCTGCAGCAGACTGTTCGTCTCTGGAATTCGGTTCACTGTAGATCTGAAGATCCTGCAAATGTTTTACAAAACATTAAAACAACCAATAAGCAAGATAATTATCATCAGGCCTGTATCGTTGAAACCTTAGGTAAACATGTATTGACATACCACCACAGATCAGTGGTATTTTAGGGTCTATAGAATATAACATTGCTCAACCTAGCACTGAAACCTGGACGTCATGCTCAGCAGGCGCGCTTGCAGTCACTAAACCAACTAGTAAGTTCCACCATGTGGCTAATCAAACAATATTATTTAAGCTACTTGTATACTAGAATTGACGAGATGACTGTAAACACTGGTATCTTGAATTGAATTAGGTATATGTATATATTATATAGTTCAACTAAAGAAATCTACCTAAAAATCACCACTCAAAGGTATATAATTCTTTAAAGGTACACAAATTTCTTTCTGTTCTTTCTTTCTTTCCTTGTACCAAAAAATATCTTACTGTTAAATTACTATGTAAATAAAAAGATATCTCACAGGAAAGTTAATGAAAGATACCTTTTTATTATTCTTAGATTATTAACCCATCGAGTACTGTATTATAGACACAATGTTTTGTTGTGGTTATTATAGGTGTCCGTGTTGCTCAATGAAATAGTCCTTATCATTAATGGGCTATTTAACTATTTATGTGGATATTAATTACTACTTATTCATCAGTTGAAATTGTTTTTTATGTGTTTAAATCAATGTCATTTTCAATTTGTCTGCTACCAAAAAAACTATTGCTCAAACTAGCAGTACCTGACCTTCTAACGAAATACGTGCTTTAATCATATCATAGATTATGCAATATTATACTGTAGACACTATTATCTTCTCTCTTGATAAAATCCTCCTTTGTGTGTCAGTTAAGGCTAGGAATGATTGTGGAGCATTAGGCTCATTGATAATAAAAGAAAAATATATGGAGGGTGTTACTCAAATCATGTCCATACAAACAATGGACTGAAGTCAATAAGTAAATAATAAAATATGAATTGTATGACAGAAACAAAGGTGTTTTTACTACATTGCATGAATAATAACAATGTACTGTTTAAAAACATTTAAGCAAAATACAAAGATACATTTTCAGAGCTGCTTAAAAATGTGCTTTTTTGATTTCTTTTTATAAAACAAAAGAGAAATAAAAATAATACACGATTATTATTTTAAATATACTATTTATATAATCCAACTTCCCTATTTACTTTAAGTACAAGCCAACCAAATATGCGTCAGTCACAAAGGGTTTATACCCTTTGTGACTGACGCATATTTGGTTGGTTATAACCACAACTATAATGAGTATGTATAGTAAGTTCACTTGTGATGTTGACTCTGACAGATACAGGGACTACTATTTTCATAACAAAACAAATTAATAAGAATGGAATTCTTATTTATAGCTCAAGTATTCTTTTTATAATGGTTATTATTATATTGTTTTTATGGTGGCTGGAGTAAACCGATAATTTTAGCTTATATTACGCACCTGCGGTTTCACCCACATTGCTATAGCCTATAACCTTCTTAGATAAATGGACTAGAATTTTTGAATTCCAACCAGTAGTTCCTGAGATTAGCGAGTTCAAACAAACAAACAAACTCTTCAGCTTTATGATATTAGTATAGATATATACTGAAAAGATATCAAGTGATTCTACAGAAGCAAAGTATCTACACAAAGATTTTATAAGTACATAGTAAGGACTTTATTATTTATTTTAAACAATAAATTATATAAACAAAACACTTACTCAGGACTGCAATTAGAAGCCTCAGCAAACTGATGACCAAGTTTAATCTCTGGTGGATCTTCTGGATATTCTGGCAGTATATGCTTACACTGCAGTAGGTCTACCATATGATGTCCCCACAGCTGGTCAAACCCTTGCTTTGTCACACTCAGTTGTCCCATTTGCTGGGTCACACCCTGGGTGGTATATTGCTCAGGATATTGCTTCATTGTATTAACTTGTTGTGCCATTTGTGCTGGCTGATGATTCACATAATTGCCAGGAGCCGGAGCCATTTGGGGATATCTATTCTGCATATTGCTCTTTGGAACCCCACCTGGAGGAACAATAGGTCCTGGAGGTGGCCCCATTTGATGTCCCATTGGTGGTAAGCTCTGCTGTCCCATCAGGGGCATTTGTGATCCAACTGGTGAATTTTGTGGCCCACTAAATTTACTTGGTGGCCCCATTTGGCCAGTGGATGAGCCAGACGGACCTATTGGCTGCCCAGAAGGTCCGTTTTTGTATCCTTGATATGGTTGTGATGGTGGGCCACTCCCTGGTACTGTTGAAGGCCCACCTACAAAACCCATAGATGCAGGAGGATGAGTCACAGGTTTAGGAGGTGGTGGTGGCATTACTGGAGGTCCACTAACATTGGGACCATTAACCGCTACTTGTCTCGAAGGGCCTGGAGGTTGCCCAATTGGTGGAGCACTGAAACCCTGCAAAGGAGCACCACCACCTGGTGGGCCAGATATTAAAGGACTATTTCTTGGAGGGCCAGTAATAGGTGCACTAGTGAATGGAATATTAGGTTGACTGGTCATTGTAGGACCAGGAGGCTTTGTAATTGCTACGGGTGGTGGGCCATAGGGTGTATTGATTACCCCTTGTCCATATCCAGAAGTTGGTGGCTTGGCTCCAGCAAGTGACCTAAAAGCACTTGTTGAAACAGGGTATTGACTCTGAGGCGGACCAGCTAGTGGCTGCAATGAAGGTGGACCATTCACAAGGGGCTGGCTTGTCTGACTAGAAGGAATAAGAGGTGGAGCATTGTCATTTATCTGACGCTGAGGAGGTTGATAGGTAGCAGTATAAGGTGTTGGTGAAGGGTTGACATTAGGTACAGTTCTGGGACTGGATGATGACAGAGGAACATTCTGTGAAGACAGTGGATTTGGCAAAGAGTTATGAGCCGATATTGGTGGTCGCATTGGTGAAGATTGAAGACCTTGTTGAGTAGGTGGCATTACCCCTGGTTGATTGAAAGCAGGGGAATTGTTCCCACTTTGATTATAGTTGACATTTTGTAGTACATTGTTCTGCGGTGGCGACGTCGGTCCACGGAGGGGACTATTCGAGTTCGGGTCTTGCTTCGATCCTCCATATCCTGGCGGTAATTGGCTCAATGGCACTTGACCAAACTGCTGATTATGGTTGAATGTTGGCGGCACCGCATTAGCGTTCATTTGCGGTGGTCCAGGAAAGTTATTATATGGATTTGGTGGTAAATTGGACATGGCTTGTCAATCTGGAAAAATATAACTACGTTCAAGTAAAAATCTTAGTAAGAATCATAACAAAGACCTTAAGATAAATTTCCCCGAAACTGAGTAATGATTGTAATGTGATAAAAATGCTGATATCGACAAGGATTTAATTAAAACATGCTAATTCACTAGCATGATGACGGATGGGCGATGGAAGGACAGAATTGAATACAATCACTTACCGCAGTCAGAACGAAGTTTAGACAAAATTACTTTCACAAACACTTGTGTATTGTTATACCATTCTCACATATTATCACAGCATGTAAAATAATGTAATTAAACATCCAAGGAAGAAAAATACGACCCTGACTTACGTGGCCGAGCAATTTGCAGCGCCCTCTGGATTGATTTTTTGACATATCACGTCATTTAGTGATGCTAAAAGTTTCCAGAATTTTTAGTCGAGTACATTAAAATCGATTAATACCACTAAAGGATAATTACTTTATCATTTTAATAATAAGATTCTTACCATTAACTGGAACTTATATTTAAACAGCTCTAAACGGCACCTTCATTATTTAACTTGCGTTATTACAGTCCCCCGAGACAACAACGCACGTGTGAAGTTAGTTCAAATATTAATTATGTGTAATTAAAAGTATTTGAACAACTCTCTTTACTCAAAGTTTTTATCATAAAATTTACCACGGAAAAACCACTTGCGGATAACTTCAGACGCCCGTTGTTATCTCGGAGGTACCTACTGTCTATTTTTAATTTTATTAATTATTAATTTAACTTCTCACATACGGTATCGCTACTACGTTTAAGTATAATTTCCATTTCCATACATAGCATTTATTCCATATTACTATTGAAGATTTCCTAGGAAGACTGCCTTATTAGCCTAAAGGTCCTCGACTGCTACGCTCGAGGTCTTGGGTTCGATTCCCAGATCGAGCAGTATTATTGGGTTTTTCTATGAAAATCTCAGTAGCAGCTCGGAGTTTGGAATTTGTACCCGGTTATTGGCAATAGGCTCGCCCCCTATTACATGGAACCTAAACATACCGGCGAACTGTGGGTGTAGGTACATGAATACGCCTCTGCCTAAACCTTCGGGGAATACATGCGTGATGGTATGACATATTATTTTCCAAGTATTATGGAGGTCAGTGGGTTTCGCACACTTTGCCGTGGCTTTAGGTTTGCTTTATAATTGAGTTCATAGGGCAAACACCACTGAGTAGATCCAAGTCATAGTTTTCTTAGAATAAATTAAAATTTAGTGACCGTTTTGTTTTCTTGTTGGACATGTTAAAATTCACCCTGAATCTTCCATGAAAATAATATAATGCCCGAAATGGGAATCGAACCCGCGTGGTAGTCATGTTTACGACCGCTAGATTAATTATTGAGGAAGTTATTTTGTTGTTGTATTATTTACTTACCTTTATTCAAAAATAGTGCTCTAGCGTGCAACTTTCAGATGGGGATCGTCCATTCACTTCATCATCATCATCATATCAGTTAAAAGACGTCCACTGCTAAACAAAGGGCTTCCATAAGAACTGATTAGAGATATATAGCTTAAAAAAGCTTATAGCTTAAAAAAAAGGTAGGATCCCTTAAATTCTGGCATATTGAAGATGTCAGGGCCATAGTCCACTATGCCTTTGGGGAAGTACAAGTTAAATGCCTATTTTACTCTTCAAAGGAATACATATTATTGCATCAGATAAAAATAAAAAAATCCTGGGTCGTCCCAAACAATATGCTTCCTTCGTCCCAAAATATAAATTTATTTATTTTATTCCCGTTTCGTCCCGTTTTATACTCCTTCTACGGCCCATATTCTTTTTGTATATGCCAAACTTACGTTATTGTACAATCACCAAAAAAGGGTTATCTGTGTATTATTAAATACTAGATATCCCGTGCGCAGCTTCGTCTGCATACTTAGGTAATTTTCGTTTCTAAAATATACTGTGCCCATTGTACCTACAGTACGCGCGACATAACTTGGCCGGACTGAAGTTAGCTGTTTGTAGGTTTTTGGTTGCGCAGTACACAATTTTTAACGTAAACAATCCACTGCGCATTAAAACGGCGAACTTCACTCCGGCCAACTTATGCCGCGCGTACTGTACAACAGGTTACCAGGAGGTTTCATATCATAAAATGTGTTGTCTAATTTATGGAAGAAAACAATTATCAAAAGCGAATAACAGCTGTACATAATCTTGACGATATCATCGTTTATTAAATAAGTGTGTGTGTGTCTAACGCATGGTCGTGTGTATACAAACATACACTTTCATACAAACTTTCACCACCTTAGGGGTTGAATTTCAAAAAATCCTTTCTTAGTGCTCGTCTACATTGCAAAACCAGCATGCAAACTTTCAGGGATCTAGCTCTTGTAGTTTCGGCTGTGCGTTGATACGTCAGTCAGTCAGTCAGGTTCTTCTTTTATATTATTCAATAAATATTTAACATCTTCTCCGCGAGGGAAAATTAACTCTTATACTATATATTTTTATAATTACACTCTTTAGCCGCTCTTAGTGAGCAAATAATATGTATACAGCTGACGTCACTGGAATCTGTTTATAAGAGCAGGTAAAAAATCCACCCCTTTTTTATTAGGTCTATCAATTATAATAATTACATTATTCTTTTTGTTGACTGTACCTTTAAAGTATTTGTCATTTAGGACGAAGCACAACTTCAATAGTGACATGGGACAAATTAAGTTTTTTTTGGAATGTGGGACAAAACTTCAGGACGAACGAAGAATAAATCTTACATCATTATGAGACAAAATAAATAAGTAAAATCAATTAAGTACTTTATTATTGTTTCAGACATAATTATTGTTCAATGTACTGTTAAAAAGGCTTTAAAACTTGCAATAAAGCTTTTAAAACAAAGCAACAATAAATAAATAGACCATATAAAAATTCAAACATCTGTATTTCAGTGATAAATTCTTATCAATGATTTAGTCGAAAACAAAATTTTAACAAAGTATTGCGTAGTAAAGTTTAGAATTGATTGGATAAAGTCACCGGATCACGATAATAGTAATAGAATTAAAATTTACATTATTGAAAAAATATAATAAAATTTGTGTATTCATTGTAAAGGATAACGGCCCAACAAGGTGTGCTTAGCGGGTCTTTCTCCAATCAAAGTTGTACGCAGGGTTACAATCTAGCAGGTCTACTCTTAACATTATTTCAACACTTCATTCTTCCAGCAATATAAAAGTATTCAAACTGATCACAAAGTTATGGCAGCTCCATGGAACCCCATGCAACACTTAACATATGTACCAACACAGTTGAGTCATATATGACATTCCATTCAGTTCAGTTCACAAGTGTCCCTCCATTTTCAACAAACATTACAAAGCAAATTTTACTCTTAACTCCCATAAAGTATTATGTAACGATCAAAAGTAATAACGAGCGACTATATTATTACACTTGCACCTCTCGGAATAATGTCACATATTGCCCTTAACTCTCTTATATAAATATTAGGTTGATTCAATCTTAATTAATGAGATGTGGTTTTTCATCGTTGGTAAAAATGCAAAAACAATCACATAAACAGACTAGTATCCAAAAACGCCATCGAAAAATTACATAATTTCTATTTATTGCAAAGGATAGGCCACAAACTAAAGGCGATGATTACACGAATACATAAGCTCAATTTCGAAACGCGGATTTCATAAATCCAAAACATAAAAAAATCATCCCCGTAATCGACACAAGACGTAAAGTATATACGTAGATCGGCGGAACTATCTCGGTATAATACGATATTATTTTATCGACCGTCGTCGGTCCGGCGGGCGCGAACGGCGCGCCTCAACATAAACTCACGAATACTCTACATATCGATAAATCTACTCAGTCGTTTGTTTACTCATAAAAATATATCTTTAAAAGGCTCAAATAAATCCGCCGCGGCGGGGGGCGGCTCTCACTGGAGGTGCACTCCGCGCAGTGCGCAGGCGCCGGCGCCGCGGCTAGTGCACGCGCGCGTCCGCCGCCGCCAGCAGCCGCCGGCGCAGCAGCTCCGAGTCGGCCGGCGGCGACAGGCCCAGCGGCGCGCAGTAGTCGGCCTCGGCCGCGCAGTAGCCGGGCTCGGCCGCGCGATAGCCGGGCTCGGCCGCGCGGTAGCCAGGTTCGGCCGCGCAATAGCCGGGCTCTGGCCGTGCGCATCGACGCTCGGCCGCCTGGTGCGACTTACTGCAGCGCAGCGCACCCACTGGTCGCTCCATGTACGAGTAGTTCATGGAGAAGTGCTGCTGGATCACGCGGTTCACCGCCATGGCCGACTCCGCGAAGTTCGACAGGTTGCGCGCTGACATGTTGCTGTTGGGCAAACAAAAGCTTCTTTAGAACACTGCTGCTAGTTTATTAGATTAATAAAATTAATTATTAATAAATACTACATAAGTATAGAAATAGGTTATTTGATTCTCTAGTATGAACCCAACCGTACGGCGTTAGTGATCGCTTAGTGTCGGTGGCACTGACCGTTTAATATTGATGGAGGTCTGCAGCTGCGGGTGGTGCGCGAGCGGGTCGGCGCGGCGCAGCCAGGCGTGGGTGAGCACGCGCTCGGCGCTGAGGCGGTGCGACGCCTCGCGCACCAGCAGCTGTCGGATCAGATCCTTCGCTTCATTCGATATGTCCGCCCACTCCTCCTCGGGGAACGTGTAACGTCCCTCCTGTCAACAACGAAATTAACTTATAATTTCTGAATTTACTATCACACTTTTGCCACTTCATTTGAATTCATAACTAGGACTAATATCAGTATCTCGGTTCGTACATACCTGTATAGAATTAAAGAGCAGCTCCTGGCAAGCGCGGCAGTTCTCGCCGCGCTCCCAGCCGCAGTCGGAGCCGCAGTCAGCCCTGAACGGTGGGTAGCCGCACAGGAGAATGTAAGCGATCACCCCAAGCGACCACAGATCACATCGCTTGTCGTAATGATTCGCAGCCGAGCCCGCGAATAGGGACACCACTTCTGGTGCCATGAATTCCGCGCTGCCCACCTGATGGCAATGGAAAGAAGTTTTAATATTTAATATCAGCAGCCGCTTTTCAGAATGAGAGGGACTAAGTCTAATTAGCAGAATAATAAATAATATAAATAGGGGAATAGGGAATAATAAATAACTAATAAACAATAATGGCATGATAATATGGAAAAAACATGCACAAACAGACAACAGATTTCAAATGGTTAAATGTAAAAGGAAATCTGAACTTGAAGCAATATATGCTTTTCAAGATTAATGGCTACGACATCCAAAGAGATAAAGTAACAAACTGTTCAAAGAGCTACCTACATAATACTCGTGATAATAGTGAAACACTGTCCAAACGTCTGGCTAAGGTTAGGTCCGATTACTTCTAAGAGATTACTAGGGATATAGATAAATCATATCTTTATGGCTTAAACATGTATGTGTTTGGAAGACTAACTCGAGGATTTAGTTATTGAGAATTTTATCTATATAATAATAATAATATACTTAGATATAGATAATATATCTCAATCTAAAGAAGGTACGTATTATGTACTGTAGGTACTAGACACAAAACAATAATATTATAAAATATTCAGAAGTTACAACTTTTTTTAGACAAAAACTCTTTTCAATGCAGAAAATTGTAGTTATCAAGCTTTCTCGCTTAAAATAATGTACCTACTACAATAACACTTTTCTATAGTAGCTTTGTTAATTTATAACCAATTCCACATAGCATTTGATAGCGGGCAGCGTCCGCAAACATGTGTAGGTAGGTACAGATGTTAGATCCACTAGTTGTTATGATTAAATATCCTGTGTTGTTATTCCGCCATACGATACCCGGTGCCATTGACACATGAATTGTAACAATAATCTCTGTTATGCCTACAGAGATGACGTATGTAGCAGGATTGTTTAATTTTTTACAACACACATTTTAATTTTTGAAAAAACCCGACGTAAAACGATTGATGTTTTCTTTATAGCAATAACATGGATAAGTGATTATATTTAGTTTAGTTTTTTTTAAAAAAACGATGCCCCACATTAGGATTTTCTCCTGTATCGTGGGTGCGTTTACAAACACAAATTCTCACATACACAAACGCCCAGACCCGAAACAACTACCTGTAGATCATACAAATATTTGGTCTTTGGTTTGTGAGGATCGAACCCACAACACGTGGCGCAGAAGCCGATCGCTCAACCGCTACGCCAATCGTGACGTCAAATATTGTTTTACTTTCATGTTAATCTTGAAAAGGATTATGCCTGTTCTTGCTACATATCCTTTACATTAATATATTGTAGGTAATATGTTCTTAATTTGTATATAGATTGTTTGCATTCCTTCTATAATTATTAACATTACTTTAAGATTGTTTCTCTTTAGTCTAGTGATCCTAAGCAAACTTCTACGCTGGAGGTCTTGGTTTGATTCCCAGGTTCAGAAGTTGGGCTTTTCTATGAAATTCTCAGTTTGGATTTGGACCCGGTTAATGGCAATAAGCTCACTCCCTATTACATGGGATAAAACATACTGGCGAACTGTGTGAACGGTGTACATTAATACACATGGTATGTGTCTTCTAATCATAAATATAACAAAAAAATCTTTATCTGAGTTTATAAAATAAAAAAACAAACATCTTATAAAATAAACAGATATGTGGCCATTGTGGCCAACTTATCCGTCATATTAATCAAGTACCTACCTATCTTATCAATTTGCACTAGCGACAAAATTAATTAGGTACGTATTTATTAATCGATTTTATCAGTAGTTTTGCTGTTAATTTATCACCAAGACTGAAGTTCATAACAAAGAAATATCAAACGTCAGCGATAGCACAATTTAGCTAAGGATATAAGAAATGTGTATTGTATTATAATAAATCATGTCTACGCTAAGACATACAATACCAACGCAGCAATTAAAAGTAGGTACGTTAAAATTACTTACTAAGAATAAAACCTCAGCTATATATTTAAAAAACGTGACTGTAAACAGTTATTATAATGTGATAGATAATGCGTCAGATTGTTAAGTAAAAATAAACATTGAAGCTACGTCTTGTTACATAAAAAACACGTTAAGTAACGATGAGTCTTGCGAGTTGTATATGTAGGACTAAAAATTTAAAATCTATCGCCTTTAGAAAGATTTTACTGTTTCATATTCTACATTATCATGTTATGATTACGTATCTTACAAGCAGTGCATTTAGTTAAAAGAATATGGACCTACATAAGGAGTACCCCAAGGTACAATATATATTTTTTTGCATATGGCAGGGGAAATCCTCATGGACGAACAGGCTGGCATGAGCCAACCTGAACAGTCAACAGCCAACCAGAACCAGACTTTTACCGGCTAAAACCAACTGCTGCCCCGCCTCGTGACGTTATCAGAGACCTTTTCTATGTAATTTCCTTTTATGCGGCAATATTTTTACTAATTTTATTAGGTTTTATTTTTGTTAATTATTACTTCTATTATTTTGATACGACTTATTATATTTTGAGCCTTCTGTGCACTCACAGGGCTGCCTATTTCTTGCTCGAGGGCGAATCTTTCCCGGCAGCAGATGGGGCAAGGTACAATATTGGGACCATACAACAAAAGTGCTATAAGTTAGAAGAAACTCACTGGCGTCATAAGCTGCGGTGTCGCCAGCGGGCTCGCGAGGCTCGAAGTGAAACTTATTCCGCTCCCAAGATCGAAGTCGCATATCTTCACTGGGCAGAGCCTATCACGGTGAACGCATAATATGTTCTCCGGCTTGAGATCGCGGTGTGCGACACCTTTACCGTGGAGGAAATGTAAAGCGTTCGCTATCTCACGCACGATCTCTGCCGCTTGCGGCTCTGAGAAATAATGGTGCTCCTGTATGCGAGACAGGAGCTGACCGCCGTTGATCTGGAACAATACACGACGAACCATTAGAAACAAGCTAATAAACTGTAATATAACAGAAGATAAAACTACAAATATAAATTGGGATGACTACCTAAATAACTAAATTCTAAAATTTAGACCACTAAACCAGATAACGACAGTTCACATGAATTCAAGAACTATGGGACATGAATGTTAATGATAAATAAGTTCGATATCAATCAGACGAATACAAAGACGATAACCTAACATGAACATCGCCAGTTAGATATTATTGGACATAAATTGCTCAAAATAATTGCGGTTCACGAGTTTATCATCGAATAATATTGTACCTACGTAGGAACAGACACAATAAGATAACGGCTGTAAACAGTGCCATATCAGATACAGCAGTCGCTACAGGCTGTACTTTTTGCGAACTGGCCACCAAAACTGTTGCTATCTGCTTGTTTTAAGGATTCAGTAAATTACTAACGATATTTAACTACACAAAGTCTTGAATTTTTAAGAAGTCGAGTATAATTTCTCCATAACAACACCTATATATATTTTTTTTAAACAGTCTAGTCGTCCTAAGCGCGACTGTTACTGTAGAGGTTGTATTATATACTAGCGAACTGTACGTACACTATGGGTATACATTAGTACACCTCTTAACATAATAAAATTATGGATTCCATTGAACTCAGCAATATTTAACGACTCCGTTTTTTAAGTTGATAAAGACAATTTCAATGTTAACAGACTGTAAATTCTCTTTTTATTTTTCTCAGGGAGCTTCCGCATGAACGGAAACAAGGGATAATTAATAGTGATTAACATGAAAATAATGCGGGAAATCTGCACCAGCTAGACGATGCGCAATAATTCTGAATGCTTTACTATCGCGGAAATAACAACAGTGCGTCGTTATATGCTATCTACCACTGTTTCCACTTTCCTTATTGTCCTTTAATTAACATTATAGCTACTATAACAAACTCTAGTAGCTGCACCACAATAACATTCATTAATTAATTTAACAGATAAGTGGAAACGTCAAGAATTTCTATTTGAACATTCCGTCAATTTTATTGCAAATATTTTCCATGTGGGACAAAACAGCTTGTTTAATTTTTATTGTTGAAATGTGGTCTATAGCAGGTGTCGGCTGACTCACTGTGAAATGCGTTACAATTATTCACGCTTAATAGTATTTAGTGGTAAAAATAATAATAAAAATGTGAGTCATAAATTCATAATTGTTAAGGAAATTAAAATAAAATTAAATTTAAGACGACTATGCGGCTCTAACACTAAATTAAATATTCAAAATTATTCAAAGAATTACATTTATGCCTAACAAAAGAACGGGTAAAAGGAGATTCAGATGTAACGTTTAAAACAAATATTAAATTGATTAAAATTGAACCACATTCTAGAGCCTTGCATCATAATAATGATGTAATTACAAAACGAGACAACCTCCCACACGTCGTCTACTGCGATAGTGTGAGTAATACACAACTTGAATGTGAAAAAAATGTGAATTCCTTAAACATGCGTCATTTCTATTTATCAACTACAATTTAATCGAAGACCACGTGAGTACTTTCATCCATTTTTTCCATGGCAATAATCGAGAATTGTCGTTGATGCAAATAATTTCCATTATATATCAATAATACAATATGACTAAGTAGTTCAATTAAATTTTCTGTATACAAGATAAATACACTTTTAAGTAAATATTTACCTTGGAAGTATTATCAAAACCTTCCTCGTTCTCGTCAGAAACAGTAAATGGGTCCTCAATATAATTCCAACAAAAAAGTTGTCTAAAGAAAAACATCAAACGAATTTTTAGAGACAACTAAACTGGATAAAATACGAATCCAAAACAGAATTTTTATATTTTTCGGTGAAAATATAAAACAACAACCATCGTACTCCGAAACCAATGCCCTACTTTTTGCATGGTCAATAAATATTTCAGATTCCCTTTGACCCGCTACAGACTTCATAGATATAATTTAGATCATAAAAGAGAAACCATGAAGTTATTAAATGGGTCTCACCTTTTCGAAGACAAGGTAGAACTTGTCTGTGTCCTCAAAGAATTCAATGAGCTGGATTATGTTCGGGTGTCCTTGACAGTGGTGGAAAGTCTCCACCTCGCGGAACACCCTGGCGCGGGCGTGCCCCGGCACTTTGTCGATGATCTTCACTGCGAATTCCTGGCCCGTGTAGATGTTCACGCACGTCTGTACCGAAGCGTACGCGCCCTCGCCTAAAACCTCGCCAGTAAGCTTGTAGAGGTCTGACGACAAAAATACGTCAATTATTTAAAAAAAAATATTCATAGACAATGATAAAAAATCTCGCTTAAGTATTTTCGATAGAGTCATTAAAATTCACAGCATAATGATTTGTATAATTAATCATAGGTTAAGACATGTTCACGAATATTTGTTGGAGTTTACCTTGGAAACATGACGTGACAACGGAGCTCCCTGAGCGCTTCTTCCTGCGGCGCTTCCTGCGCGCCTCCTCCTTGCGCCGCTGCAAGTCCTCGCTATCGGGAATGGGGACGGGAGCTGACTGCTCATTGCCCCTGGGGCTCTCGTCCGATTCGCGCTCACTGCCCGACTGGCTGCTGCAGCGGCCCACACCTGCGGAAAAACAGAAAATAATTTAAAATTGACAGGCTCGCTAAGTTTTCATAAGCCTCTTCCTACACGAGAACTTCGGATAACTACGTATTCGGTTTGAGAAGTGAGGTGACTGAATGGGTCCACTATAAAAAATCTTAATATACCAGTTATACGATTTTCTATATTCGGTTCTGTCTGTTATGCCTATACGGAGTAATAGTTTTTGCTGTTACGTTTTTTGTTGTAATTTTTTGATCTAGCTTTTTGTCGACGTAAACTGTAATTTTATTTCAGTAGGTACCTACCTACTTTTGATTTTTTTTTTACTGATGTTTCTTTTATAGTGAATGTAAAAACAAAACATCGTTGACACAGTTATATAAAACGTACCTAACAATCTTATTCCAATTTTGTGAACACAGAATTGTCGCTGATCTGCCTCCCACAAAGCTACAAGCAACCGGTATGAAACTGTTTCGACGATGACTACATTAGCGAGTTATGGCGACATCCCTTGTTTTATGTATGAACAACGCGGAACATTACGTAGGTAGGTAGGCCGCCTTTGTACAATAACTTGTGTGCACGTCGTCTTCACAGGGACGACTCTCACTTTGGTTTTGGTGCCAGCTATTGTTATTAGTTGTCAATCCTATTATATAAGGTTCAGTTTGTTTTAGTTTCTAAACGACCACTTGACCCTTCTGGTGGCACGGAGCCATGGACGTAGAAACACAATAATTTTCTGTTTTTAATAACCCGTAATTTGAGGTTTTGCGAGCATCAATCGGAATAACAAATGGAAAAGTTTGGCGGTTCATCAAAGAGCTCATGCTATCCCGGAACATATCTGTCCTATCAGGCCAAATGTGACGCCTGTCATCGATAATATAATTCTGACGTGAGACGTGACTGTGCAAGCTGAGCTGGCAAACAAAGCCGGTTCAACGACCTACATGGCCGCACCCAGCGCTGCGCGTACGCGCGCCCACGTTACGCGATCACTTGGCCTCTTGGCGTAAAAACTAGCGGAGTTGCATCTGCTAGAAAAAACGACCTACAAGTCGTTCCAAAACTTTATGGTTGGCCGAAAAACTTCTCGTAAAAATATAGTTATGTCCAGGTTGGTTGCCGCTGAACATTAAAGGACACATTACATCGTGTCATGGTAGTCCGCTTTGGGACACGAACATTTTGTCCAAATTAGAAACAGCTCCGTTTCGTCCATCTATTTTGTATTACACAGGACAAACTTAGAGACTGGCTTCATGAAAACTGAACGACTGAGGAATGAGAACCATTGCATACGTGACCGTCTTAAGGTGTTTATTTGTTTGTTCCAATTCATCTTCCTTGTTTGACTGCAACTTTAATTTGAATGCACGTCTAGGAAACGGTTGAATAATGCGGTTACGTATTTATTCGGTCTATTTGTCATAATAAATGATAAAAATGAAACCTATGAATTAATTATTGCACGCAATGACCTCAACATGGACCGCACGACAACAAGCTGAATGCGCAATAACCGTACAGCTTGTTTGACTGTAACAATCGGGCCTGAGGCACGCCCACACATACAATCACACGTTTCAACATAGAAACTTCCTGTGTATATAGCGATTTATTCTAAATGTTCACAGGAATTGGTGTACAAAGCAACTGCTTGTACGTATACAAACACTACGCCACAAGGAGACCTTCCTGCTACTAAAACCGAGTGAACGAGTTACGAGTCAACAACTGGTTGACATTTAAAATGTGATATAATAACGCAACCCACGTTGTGCTTTGGTACCTTATTAAAGTAGAAACAAAATAAATGATTGACGAGTCGTAGATAACAAACATATAAGGCCAAACTGAATTGAATGAAGATGAATGAAGCGAGAGCCAAATCTAAGAGTAGAGTCGTCGTGGAGTTAGACATTAAATTTATGTTATAGATTTAATTTCCGATCGCCACAAAGTAATTGTACACTTGTCTTATGGTATCGCATGTTCGTCGCGTGACGGCTCAGCTCCACGTGGCGCAGCACTTGCCCCGCAGCGTGGCTCGTTACGTAAAATGCTTCAGCAATCGTGGCAGCCACATAAATACACCTCATCACACAAACGCCATTCGAAACTTCCAAACGATTTTCGAAATTACTCCATCTAAGTTCGATATGATGTAGTCTATACGAGGTCGAGGTGAAACAATGGTTGACCTAAATAACAAACAAAAGACTATCAAAATTATAACTGATTGTATTGTCAGCCCAATTCAATCTAAGAATAGTATTAATTTTATTTGTTCAATACGTTGAGTCTTAGCAAAGAACTTTAACAATTACTAACACGGTTCCGCAAATTCACCCAGCTGCAAAGCTGAGCCGCAAATCATGCAAATCGAGGTATCAATATGCTATGCATACATACCTCATTACTAGGACAATTTTGACTTGGTAGCAATGAATCATTCCGAATTGAGATAAATTGATTGAACTAGTAGAAAAATAGTCTAGAGCAAAATTGTCACCACGACATTTATGCCCTCAGAGTCAGTAGTGAGTTTCTACTTTCTAATCTGGTAGGCTGGCTTAAACGTTTGGCCACGAATGCACTCTCTAGTCCGCGATTGTAGGCCTATTATGCTTTTGTTTTATACCCTGAAGCTACTCTAAATCGTTGCTTTCTAATCGCAATGAATAAAGAATGCATAGGAGATAAGACATGCAATTTATAAATTTACCAGTTACATGAGAGAGAAATTCCTCTGAAGTTTAGAAAATAATAGAGTTTTAAATTGCGTTACACTCTAACGCATAATTGGATTTCAATTGCATTGTATTTGATGGCGACAATCAAAATCTGTCATGCTGAGAACAAACATTAAATTTCTGCGACTTCTTAAACTTGTGTAAAGAATATAAATTAATGAAATTAATCAAATGAAACCGCCAAACATCACTAATGCCGTTGGTCGTTGGTGTAATTTCTAAATCAGTCTGCCATCCGTCATAATCATTATAATCAAAGATCAAAGTCGACGGTTAGAGCCGTGGTGATGAATAAACTGCCAACTCGTCCTGGCACTGCCGCCGAACTGAACGAGATAATATCTAGGTGAAACTTCAACTAGGGCATTTCAATGTATAGGTATATACTGCAGTACGTAACAAACCACTTTCACTCGCTACTGATTTTGCCCTCTGTCTAATGATAACACATGTATCATGCAGCCATATGAAACATTAATCTACAGCCAAGTAACTGTAAGCAACTCTTTTGGAAGAGAGATGGCGAAGAAGAAACCAGAATGGCAATATTCGAAAGCGGCGAAACAGCGACAAAAAAGGATACCTTAAAATAGCCAAATAGAGGGTAGATTTAGTAGTCTAGCTGAATGGGGTAATCGATAGGCATGGAAGAGAATATAGAGGAGGATGGGTACTGAATATGTGCGATGTTTCTGACGCAAGTGCGTAGAGAGAGACCTATGCAACTTGCAACAAATCGATTCGAGAAAGGCGCAAGGGGGGAATGTACGCGAGGTGAAGGGAGCCGAGTTTGATATTACACCGTGAAGTCCGTCACGGTCAAGGTTACTCTGTTTTACTCAACCTATGGACACGATTGACTGATTCCAATCAACGCCGATTTAAAAGTTGCAGCCGTTGATTGTTTAAACTTGTTCAAAATTTTCTACTCTTATCAAAATTTCACAATCTTCATAAAGTCATGCGAATTATTTTCCTGTGCAAGCAATTTTCTCTGAAACGTTAATAGATCGGATAGTTATGTACTGAAATAATGCCTTTGATCATTGGTTAAAACTTATGTTTAACTCGATAGAATAATACCTATTCTAGGGCACTGCGTATACTAAAACAGATCAACAAAAACAGCCCATAGATGATGCCCACAATTAGCGTGACTGCCTATAGGGCCTCTGGCCCTATGAAATGAAATGAAAAATGATAGCTAAGTATAAGAAATGATTAGGACTATTTACCATTAATACGAAAAGAAAAAACGCCCATAGAATTACTACCAAGTTATAATAATTTCAGTAACACTAGTGCGCAGTTTTTAGTAGGTGACCTTGGCCATGAACGCCGTGGGGCGACGCGCTCCAGCGGCCATGTTGAATTGAAACCGTGGAGAGTAATGAAACTACATCAAATTATAAACGCATTCTTACCAATTTGATTTTTAAACAGTGGATCAATAACAACCAATAAAAGCGTGATATGAAGAGGCGAGGAAAATCAAAAATGTGGCGTACAGTACATACACACATAAATATAATTTTGTAAATGACACGCATTCCATACAAGCAAGTAGGTAAGAATTTCTGATTTTTAATTTTTCTAGAAAATTAAAATCGCTGTTACGATGAATTAATGATAAGTAATAGATTTGGTAAACGATACAAAATATTCAGATAAGAAATCAAAGAGCAATCAGTACATTCTCAAATCAAAGCTTCCCCAAATTTAAATCGGAATTCATCGAATTCATCAGTCCCACAATTATATTATGAAATGAAAATTAAAAACACGTCCATAATGTTTTCCTTTATTTTCAAAAGGAAATCAAAGCCTTTAAGAGTAAAATATTTGCGATACCAGTTATCAGTTTATCATTTATCAGAGAAAATGTTACAACAAAAACAAACAGAAAATTATAGAGTAATAGGATCAGGAAACACTTTGATTATATCATACAGATTAGTAATAAAACGTCTGAATGTGTTCCTGAGCAATATCATAAACATAACGACTTGCAATTCAGTGAATATTGCGGTATCGTGGATTGTGAAACACACTGGCTGGCTGACCGGTCAACGTTCGCTCCATGTAACGTGAACTTTGACATTAAAAATTATATCATGTCATATTTTACAAAGTTTGTAGTCTAAAACAATAACATTGCTTAACATAGTAATCCTGTTATTAACATAATTTATAGCAAATTCATACTTGCAACAGAAGAAAATACAGTAGTTAGAAAATATCGCAAACTAAACGGCAATAACAATCACGGCACGTCACGTCACTGGGCTGTCATAAAATTCTAAGTTTAAATTGCAACGCATTGAGTGTGGTCAGTGTTTTGCATCAACGAATTAATAACTACAATAGCTTTATTTATAAAAACAAACATGATTAAAATAATTGTATAAATTCTATGTTTAATGGTCCATAATCAATGTGCCAAAAGCGCTCGTAGCTATTGCTATCATTAACGGCGAAATAAAACAGCTGATTACAGAATCATAACAAATTAATGAAAAGGTCGTTTGAATTAAAGGTGTCAAAAGGTGTGGTACATCGGCACATGATGCAACTGACGGTATAAATTTTACAATTGAACATGATTAAGCGTTTATGTAGGGAACATCTCATCATATTTTTATAAAAACGGCACTGGTTTTTGGCACATGAAAAATATTCGCATGCTCATTGTATAATATTAATGTGGGTACCTCTTGTCAAGGATTTTTTAATATCTTTATTTATTGATCTTCATCTTACTAAATCTGTAAATATATTAAAATTCGGAATCAAACTACTACATAACTAACGACCTCTAAATAGCAATAGGATAGTCAAAGCTCTAAGTGACTCAACTAACCACTACTAAAGTTTATTTAAAATGGTTGCTCATTTGCAAACATAGTAATTTATGGAGTACGTAATAAGTATAATTGAATGGAGTACGTAACTTTTAGGAACATACAAAATGAACTACGCAGTAGGCACAAAAACGATCAGGCAGATGAGAATCTCATATTAGACAGACACATTTGTACCTATGTAACTTGCGTTAAATGAGCAATCATTTCATGAAGTATTGTAAAAACCAACTTACCACTATCTACACTCTCTTCTGAAACCTTCTTCACCATCCTGACTGCTTGATGCGTTGATATAGCGATATTGAAAATTAAAACGAGTAGGTGTACTACTCTTGAAAAGCCGCTTTCAAACTTGTGGCGGCCGCCTTCTCGACGTGAAATCGGAACGGCGTTAAAGTTAAGTTAGAAAATAAACGCCAAAATTAAATTATAAAGCACCACGGTCGAGAAGGATTTACGGAAAGTGTGCCGGAAGGTTATAAACAAACACTGCTAGAAGGCGGAATGAAAAAAACTGCTGGTGTCATTAACGATCCATCCTACACACGCCCGCCCGTCCGATGTTCTTAAATCCAACTGACGAGGCGTTAGAGCCGGCTCAACCCGGCGCGCACATACACAGTCCCCTGCACCCCGCACCCCTCCTCAATCTCCGTCGTTCGCAAAGCCGTGTCGTCGTTGTTGTGGCCTCTCGCCCGCGCGCATGCGTACTCACTCACACTGCTGACGTGTTTATATTTTTTGTCGTTGATTTTTTCTCCACGTCGCCCGTCGTAACAACCTTAATATACCTACCTACTTCTATACATATTATCTATATCACGCCATTCAAGTGTATAACTATCCCAGATGTTAAAATAAATATTATTGATCTCTTACTTTGTCAAATTTAAAATTCTCCCTATTTTTTCCACTGAGCTTTATCAATAAACTAGCCATGATTCCTTAGCAAATTAGCAAGTCTTCGATTGTTGATTGTGAATTACCTACATCTTAAGTATCTATTGACTGTGTCGACTAAAAGTAATTATTTAGACGCAAAAAAGAGTATCGTTTCCTATAGGAATTTATTTATGGATCTGTTTGGGGTGATAATTTAACATAAATATGTCTCATACCTATGTATCCTCTATTTTATAATGTTAGTTAAAATGATTAGCGCTTAGAATACATTTAACCTAACTGAACAGCAGTGTTAGCGACACGAAGTCTGAATGAACGCAACATTTGATCACCCCAATTACATCACCTTTTAAAATTAAATCTAAAGCTGCTCCTCCTACCGGACATTTCGTTTTGATTCTTATTCTTCATTTATAAATGTTATGCAACAGGGATTCCTTTGTCTTCCTAACCCTCCCATGAGTGACCTTCACAGGGCATTTGTTGACAAACAAGCTACGAGAGCGGGTGCACAACGCAAAACGCACGTGGTACGGGCCAACCGGTCCAACCGGCAACCGGCGCCGCCATGTTTGTTTGTTGTCACGCCACTTATTTCTTTCTCGCTCACACACAGGCTGCTACTCTTCCAATACTTACCATCCCTGTCACTCTATCGTCTCGCTCGCTGGCCTACGTGACCGACAATAACAATAACATAACCCTAACAGATAATACTGTGAGTCAATTACGAAATACCACGCATAATACGGCTCCTCCTGAATTTGGTTGCATTACAATTAAGTTATTAAAATGCAGCATTATTGTGGACTTAGCAGCATTTTAATTTCAACTAACAGCGTTGGTGCTACTTGTATTTATGTATTAATAATGCCGAGGTGATCTCAAATCAGTCGAGTTCAGTCGACTGTAAGCAAATTTAATGATATAATAACGATATGCATCATGAAGCTTATCTATCTCCAAAAAACATAGATGATCCCATTTACACAATCAACATTCTGCGCAATAATGTGACATCTTTTGAGTAATGATTTATAAATTCTGTAACATCAATCTTTTTAGCTGGTCGTCGTATCAACATAGATTAGGTAATTTAATTTATTAGAATGATTCACGCTTACAGTATAGGCTTAGGTAAGTACCTACATAGACGCCAAAAGCCTGCTATTCCGCATTACTTTGTTGCGTAAAAGGTGTCAGAACAATTTAGACTACATTGAAGGGTTTCGATAGCCACTTGTTATCCTGTAAAAAAACGAAGCACAAAATCTAATACCTAGAATTTTTCCGAGAGTTTATACGCACGGTAGCGAGGGTAGCAAAAAAATGACCAACATTTGCGTCCAAAAACGTTTAACATTGGGGTGAGACTCGTCGTCTTTTATATGGGAGGGTAGTGGGGTACGCTTCAACCCTACTGCGCAGTAGTAAACTGGGAATGTTACCTTTGTCTTGAATGTGGCTTTAAAGAGCAATAGGTAATAGGTGCTACGACAAATTATTGTACCTATTACACTCTTTGCGCTGTAGCATGGTGCGGGTGACAATTGCCTGTATGACGATCTTATGGCATTCTGGTTGGGTTTCATTTAATTTACTACATTTATTAATGATTTAATATATTACGAATATGGTACAGCTAAAATACTAAGTCATAATTTGTAAATCGCGGCAACCTTCAAGAGTGAAACGAAATGTTACTGAAACTGTCACCCGCACCATGCTACATCGCAAAGAGTGTAGCTACTTATTTAGAGATTCTTTGACACACAGTATAAATTAGAAGATAGTTTAAGGTTATGAATCAAGTGCTATAAGTAACTGACCAATTTTACAAACAATAACACCTTAACCTTAACAATACAAAGATAATGTCTGTAAAGCTAACCTGTTTTTAAAACCTTCCTAATGATAGCGTTAATATCTGCATCATCATCCATCTCGAAGGTACTCTGGAACAAAACACAAAACTTAGATACGAAACATGAAGTAGGTACCTAATTGAATTACCACATAGGTAGGTACTTACGACAACCATACGAAGTGTTTCTTAGTCTACCCATACTAAAATGATTTGACTCCCAGCGTATTCATATAATCAAGTCGCAAGGACTCTTCCCTGGGGCACGTTTATAGCTAGTTGTAAATCTATTCATCGAAAATTTATTTGATGGCACCCCAAAAAACTGCGGCGGATAAAATTCCACTCAGTTACATACAAATAGAGTTCAAAATCGAATATTTGAGCTACTCTAAAATGAAGCATCTACTTTTGTTCATCTATGTAAGCAAGGTCTGCATAGGGGTATTCCCGAGGATCGATTTTTTTCGATCCTTTGTGTTGATTTTTTAGGTTAAGAATTTGGGATCTACAAATTGAATCGGATCACGTACACCAGTACCCAGGGTTCAGATGCACCTGACATCGGGACAGAGAGGTTGGACAAATGGAATTTGCGTCTTATGACATTATTCACGAAAGATCACGACTAGGGATTAGCCACGGCAACAACAAACATACGGTCATGTTTTGATCAACTACAACTACAAGGTAGGTACCTAAAATTCAAGAATTCCTAAAGAAGCTAGACGAAGTCTTAATAATGATGTTTTTTTCAAAGTCAAAAGTGCAACACCGGGTTACACTTATATCATTGCTGCAACTGAATTTTAAAAAGGGGAGTTTGATGAATAAATCATAACGTGTAATCAGAAAGAGCTGTTACAAACATAAATAGATTGCATCATCGACATTATACTCTGTAACAGGCACAGATAGGACTCTCAGAGGGCTTGGCAGTTATATGACCATGAACTGTCAAGTCGTAGGTCTTGAGTTCGAATTCAAGGCTTTTCGAAATCATGTGCGTGTTATTAATTACCACTCGCATAATCGGTTGAAGAAAACATCGTTAGGAAACCTGAGAGACTGCACGGCTGAGAGATTTTCTCGACAGCGCGGTGTGAATTTTACCAACCCCGCAAGAAGCCAGTGTGGTGACGAGTCCAGCAGTTAGATGCGATGAGTTTGATGATGGAAGCAGAGGAAATATTGGTATTAGCAAAATGCACATACAATTACAAGATGCACTTGCAATTCGTAATGTAAATGAGTGAGGAGAATTATAAAATTCCTAAGTAAAACCTCATTAAACTGTAGAACGGGTTCGTTTTAATAGATCAGTAGTAGACAAAGCATAAGATTTGTAAGCGCGTTACAATTTTAAAGCATTGTTTTTCCAAGTAGTGCAGAGTTTCTAGACTCAACAATAGACAACACATACGTTTAAAACAACTCTCATATGAATTTACTCATTATACAATGCGTAGGTACAGTGGCCATAACGAAAGTTAGTACGCACCGCGAAACGTTACTAAATCAAAGATAATTACCGGAAACACAATACACATATTAAATGAAACAAACAAAGCAGCAAACCTTTAATTTGTTAGAATAAAATAAAGCTACAGCTTTATTAGAAAAGGCTGAAGCTAAAGCATTTTTGAAGGAACATTAAAAAGACAAATCATCTGTAGAATTTAATTTTTCATCGGATCATTCGAATAATTACCTATATTATTCAAATTAGCTCAACCATATCACATGACTAAAAAATATTGCTAATTACTGAACCGTAATAATTTTAGATCGATTACAATTTACAACAGTTATAAGAGGCCTAAGCAGTATTTTTTGAAGGGTGGACAGTTTTTATAGCCAGCTATTGTATTTATTATACGGTCACCCAAACCAAGGTTACGGAAAAACATATTTGCAATGCTGATGTGGACTTTTTGCGCTGTTCTCTTGTGGTGCGATGTTTAATACATGTGAGGCTCGGAGCGGTGAAGCAGTGTCGATCACCTCACTACCAGCGTATGTACATCTGAATACCTTTAGACTTTCATATGATCCTAGCTTCTGAATCTGAATGGTTTATATCACTGTAAATAAAGATCCCATATTGTATTCAGTAGAAGCATTGCTGTAAGTGGATTTTATTGAAGTATTTGCACTTGGCTTTTCTTTTTAAATGAAGATTTATTTTTTGGTTCTTTTAATCTTTTACATCAACGAACGAACGACGTTGAAAATCTTTTGTTTCTCTTTGATAAATAAAATACCAAAATTAAATATTTATATTCAGTGCCATTTAAGACATTTTTAATAAAAAAAAATTGAAAAAACCCACGACGATTGTAATGTTATCGTAAAAGGATTAAATAACAATTTTCGAGACCTCCGACTAAATGACTACCTACACATATTCACTTACCTACAAGAAAATCCGTCGGGGCTGCCATTCCCATTTCTGATGTAAATTTCAAATAAAATGTAGCATGTAGCAATAAAATGTAGCATAGAAATGCTATGATCTATCTTGTAGAATGAGACATCAGTGAATGACATGATTGACAGCTCTAGTAATAGAATCATTTTTCATTCGGTAATAAAAACGACGCATTAGTGTCCAGAGAAAATGCTGTACCCCAACATAAAATTTCGTTTTAACTCAGCCGAGGCCCGCTAAATAGGTAAGTCCTGTGACGTCATGTTTATGTTAGAAGGACTGCACTATTACGAATATAGATATACGAGAATATATGTATATTCCTTGTCACAATAAAAAAATGACAGTTTTTTACTTAACATACCTTGTTGTTGTTGGACGTCTTAATGTTACAATTACTAACAGCTACCTTACATTTTTGTTAATTATTGGCGATCCGATTCACGCAGAACGAGCTCACCGTATCCTTCGGTCTTGCAGTTTTGGGCTTGGATTTTGATTTTATGGAATCTATAATGTGGTTCCAAGCAGGTGGTAAGACCCAGCCATCTTCTCTATTGAAATTTGGATGTTTTTTAATTTCAATAGCCTCACGGATCATCCTGGGAAGGAATCGGTTTTCTTTTGCGAGGACTTGTGGTTTATCAAATCTGATGTAACATTAAGACGTCCAACAACTTAGTCTACCCGTGACCACGGATGCTGTAAAGGATCCGAAACGTCGGGAATCAAATAATATCAATACAACGCGATAAAATCCGTAAAAAGTAGTTTTATTTCAATGTCTAATATTCGCGTAAGTGTCAGAAACCAGAATGGCTATATTCTTCGTTATCAATGTAATATTTTTGAGGTTAAACTTGTAATAAGATATTTTGCTTTAAATGTTTCTTGTACCTATCTACGAACAATCGCTGATAAATTACGAACTCTTTACGGAAAACCGCGTCTCAATCGGTCAAACCGTTCTGGAGATAAGTGGTAACATTCGTTGGCACAAACAAACAAACACTCTCTTACCCTCACACGCAACTGTCTCCGTTTCGTCGGTCATGGGTAAAAAAAACAAAATAACATCTCCACATAAAACAAAATAAGTTGGTAAGTATAACGCAACTTCTGAGTTAAAACCACAAGAATAAAATAATAATACTAGAAATTTTAATGCAAAAGAACAATTATGTCTGGGTCTAGTAATAAAATGCTAATATGAAGTTCATCTACGAGGCACGAATGAATGGGCAGTAAAGACGGTTGACGTCAATCAAACATAGCTTACTTATACAATTTAAACAGTGCACAATGTGTCAACTACCAAGTCTGGCCAATTAGTTAACATCAAAGTATAGAGTTTGACCGTAAATTCAAGACATTACAAAGGAGAATAACTTATGCGCCACTGTGTGAAATGACCTGCAAAGTTGTAATCAATATCAATAATGGTCGCACCTTTGATAGCCGAGGGGTAAAGAAGAACGCGTGGGTGTACCATCCTACATGTCATAACACGCTGAAGATAGCATTAGGTCCAGTGAAATAGAAGGCCAGCTTGTTGATATTTATCGACCATAATTTTAGCCTCAGGAGAATTTCGTACATGATAGAAAAGCCTAATAAAATTGCATCGACAGAAATGGACTTTTTTAAACCGGTAAATTCGCAAACAAGCGCCCGCCCCGCCTGATGGTAAGCGGTTACCGTAGCCTATGGACGCTTGCAACACCAGGGGTATCACTCGCGCGTTGCCGACCCTGTAAATTAATGAGGAATAGTTGGGCTGGCAGCATAGGAGACATTCTGGCATGCATGACAGCGGCGGTAACAAAACACCACCGGTCCCCCACAGTGTCAACACAACGCTTCCTCGCAGAGCTTAGTAACGCAACATAGCACATCTTAAGCCCATGTTCTGTTCTGTACTAGCTACCACTATACAATGTCACTATACATAACAATTGCAAACAATCAATTATAATATAATTGGGTCGTATGCGCAGCGGCGGGTAAACCGCAGAATAGTCTGACACTTATGCGTGCCTGATCTACTAGCGGCTTCGCTTGCGGTTAACACGATTTAACAATTTATGAGTTGCTTTATAGGTTACAATTGTTTACCTAACCAATTGAATTTAGAATTGCGTTATAATTTATTGGATTATATACATCTATCCATGACATACAGTCTCGTTGTCTGCATGAATATTTTGGGATAAGACGGTATCTTAGCAGCACTTGAGGTCTACTAATGCCAATGCGGTTTTGCTTACAGATACTATACATACTTCTTAAGACTGTTAAGGTAAAGCTGTAGCGTAATGAACGCTTCAATAAATTAACTGCTTTTTAGGTAAACACCCAGTTTTGGACAGCTTTTCTACAACAGCTGTGGAATATGTAAGACTTTCTGCTACCGAAGAAGATAAATTACAATAATAAGGATCACAGACACGTTATACATTGCTTCAATAAGTTAATTAAGAGTGTATAATGAATATTCTGTATATTTATTGATAGGTTCATTAGGAGCCAACGTGTGATAATTTTTCTGCGGTAACAAGTTTATGACTTGAGTTTAAATTCTAGTCAAGTTAAAATCATCGTTATTGACGAGATGTCCATATAAATAAATATTTGGTTCGACAAAGTGCTAATAAGGATAATTAACTTAGAATGACAATTACATTTGGGCACGGTATAGTTAAAAAAGTGTGCGATAATATTATTGGAACTTTTGCAATTAAAAATGTTGGATCTTTCATACAAAAACTTTACTGAAATGGTTTCAAGTAAGATTCAAGGTTTTTTTTATTTTTCGATCCATAAAAATGGTAAACATATTCAGTTTCGCTGAGAAGGAAGTCTTTGAGGAAGGGTTTTGATCAAACAGTGGACCTCTTTTAGATGAACTGATGATGATGATGATTCAGATTCTTGTTGATATTAATTAAGGGTCCGGCGGGACTTGAAATGCCCACAAAAACGTAATTCCGAATAAAATCGTAATCCAGACAATATTCTATCAGATTATCTTATTATTCGGATTTGGATATCGTTAATCTAGGTTCCTACGGTTCTATTTCGCCTACTACTACTTCATTGGAAATAAAAGACTGGAAAATCGTTCCAAACTTGGTAAAGTTATCAAAAATTGCATTCGCTTACATTTATTTCCAGTGAAGTATTTTGGACAATATGGTATAGTAGGAACCTAGATAAACGGTATCGGAATCCGAATAATAACAGAATTTGATTAAATTGGGTTTGAATTACGATTTATTTCGGTATTACATTTGTGAAAGAAATTCAGTCCGCCGAACTCTTAACATCTACTAGAAATTATCACCTAAATTATCACTAGAAATTATTCGTATAAAATAAAAGTCACGCAATATACAGTAGGTACCTATATCCAGCATCATGATGTCATTAGCAACATAAGTACTGAATTCTAAATGCGCATAACAATTCTTCTTAAATCAATCAAAATAATTCAAGATTGGTTTATCAGACATTGTTACGTAGCCATAAGATAGATAATAGAAATAGTCATTGGTGGTAGGTACATTGTAAACAATTACTATACGACAGACGAATCTGAACTAGGTAGAGAAACGGTAACTAAAACAGTTTCACCTGCATCTTAATAGTTTCTTTACACGAGGACTTTGGTCAAGGACAGGGCCATCGGAAATTTAGATGTCCAAAAATTTCCAATTCCATATGAGCTGGCGAAAAAACATTATCTTTGGGTTCGATGCACTCTGCCACAAGTGATGGCCATGTAAAAACCGACACCAGAAAAAAAAACGTACTTTATAAACATTGTTTCGTGTTTTGCTAGAATGAACATTTGCCATAAAACGAGAAATGTCGATATGTTTGTTTTAAAAATAAATATAAATGTACAAGGTACGTTCTTCCATTTTACTTCCAACGCTAATGTTCATAATTAAATCCTCAGTTCGTTCGTCTTAATAGAATGTACCTACATAATTTCCATAAGTATATATTACTAACAAACGCGGTTCGTAACAAGTTTGGCCAGATTAGTACGATGCCGAGTTCATACGAGCCTCACATGATGTCATCGTCAACACATAACTTACTTAAAACCTCGAACGAGGCGTCTATGTGTGCGTGACTGTAAGACTTATCTAAACAGAAACACATATAAATTAATTCCATAGCCAAGTGGAAAGTTCCATGGTGCCATAATGTTAATGCTTTTAAATTTAAAACAATCCTTGCTTTAGCATCCCTTACTGACTATTGAATAGATGACTACTATTATAAAAGGAATAATAATTAATCGCAGGCCGAGAAACCGTTATGGAAAAAAATGTGTAGTAAACAAGTTTTTTAAAAAAGATGCTAAAAAACGTGTATTTATTGTTATTCTTTCAGTCGATCACGTTTCGCTTGTAGTCAAGGATGCTGCGAATTAATAACGACTGAATAAAAAAGCAATGGCATGCAAATGATGATCTTCTTTCATAAATTACACTCAATACAAACATAAAACTAGTATCTAACCACCATTAAAGTTAATCAATGTTAATATGTATTGGGAATATACTATTAATCTAATGATCAAGGTTTATATAATTTACGAAAGAAACACATCTGGAAGTTGTTCCTACATAGATTTGATTCGACAAAATTCTAAGAACGCCGTTCCGAATGAAAAATTATAGAAAGGCGAAAATATTCTTGGAAATAAACATCAGTTTAAAATAGGATAAGTGCTAAATCGATACCTACGTTCAAGATAATCATGCATATATGAAGAACCTTCGATAACCTGGAACAAGCATACTGATAGTGATTAAAATGCTATGAAAACATCTGATTACGCAACCACGAGACAATGCCAATAAATTGACAAAGGTATAAAAATAAATTGTTGAATATCATTAACATTTTGGTTAAAAATTTATCAATTAGCCACCATGTATTGAATAAGGTTAAATTTGAAGACAATTGAAATATTTTTTCAGAGTTGTTGTTACTAAGGAAAATTGAAACTGAAAACGCAAATGCTAGGTTCAAAGGTGAAACACTACGTACAAAGTAACCTTTACACATATTTAAAAGCTGCAATTGTAAATTCCGCTGAATTATATTACATAGAATGAAAACGAATAACCCATTGAAAACACCAACTACTGACATAAGACAGGCTGAAACAGTAAAAGGAGACGTAATTACACAAGTATGAAGCACCCTACTAGTGTAGTAGTGACGTGGAAAATAGTTCGTGACCTTCATAGTTCAAAAATAATTATAAGCACCTAAGCTAAAACCGTCTGATAAAGGCCTTCATCGATTTGACCGAGTCTCGGTGTAATCGATGGTTGTGTAACGATTTTCAGTACCCCCGAAATAACAACGACCGTCTGAAGTTATCTGCAAGTGATAATTTTGCTGTGGTAATTTTTTATATAAAAACTCAGTGTAAAGACAGTCGTAATTGTTTCACATTCGTAAATATTGTTTTCATTCGTGATTTCAATATTTTTGCATAAGAACACTTAAGTTATTTGACATGAGAGGCTTTTCGCAACGGCTGTAATTTCGGGGTTACTATACTTCTGGACGTTATAGACTATGGTTGAGAATTTGACATGATCACAGTGAAGTCGAAGCAACAGTTTATGAATGTTTAAGGAAGTCTCAAATGTCACTTCCTAGCTATTATAAATTACGTATGCAAACAATGGCACTTCAGTAAGGTAAGGCTGAACTAATGCGATGCAATTCCAGTGCAGTTTATCGTGTGCAACTATGTTGTGCGCGTACGCAACATCACTCATATTTACCATCCATGACCCGCTTATCCATGTTAAGTTGTTGCTCTCACATCGTCTTGACTATTTATCTCAAGTGATTAGGTATTAACTAGGAGGATGAATAATTACTTGGTAAATAACATATCAAATGGTTGTGTGTGAATTTGTCATCATTCATCAATAACAAATGTATTGCCTAGGATAGAATATTACCCAGTTAATTTTTAACCTTACAGATTAATTAATTATTGATGTAATTATTATTATGAGTAATTATTCGAGCTATTAAAGATTTACCTGCACCAATGTAGGTCTTCTGTTTATCTTCATGGCAATCAATTTGATGACGTCAATAAATTAAAAATATGATCATCAATTAAACCATAAAACAATAGTCAGAAAGTCAGAATAGGAATAGATCACTGCTGCTTACAAACAAGAGATTATAGTACAAGATGTATAGTAAGTATATTTGAGTCTATTATTTCTTTCTACAAAGTTAGTAAGTACCAGTTTATTAGTCACACTGATCATGATAAACTAGTCAAGGTGAACACTGTTATGTAATGTAGCTCTATAGGTACCTAGCTTAACGCTTTGTGGCGTTGGCTACGTGATTTTTTCAAGTACTTCGCAATATCTAACGGTGTATACGTCAACATTCGTCAAAAAAAAACTTAGCACAACACTGAAAAGTGAACATTAACGTAGTGGAAAAAAGGCCTCTATAAAATACACATACCATAACGCATGTAGGTATTGACCGAAGGATAAGGCTGTACTTATGTTCAGCCACAATTCGCCGGTATGTTTAGGTCCCATGTAATAGGGCCTATTAACCAGGCAAAAATCCTAAACTTCGAGCTGTTACTGAGAATTTCATAGTTTCATAGAAAAATCAAATAACACTTTAATCGACCTGGGAATCGAACCCAGGACTTCTAGCGTAGCAGTCGAACTTGGGACCACTAGACTAAGAAGGCAGTTAAAGAAAGAATAAGTCCTTCGCAATCTTTAACTTGTAATTTTGTATGAGTGTTGAGCATTAGTATAAGTACTTCAGTATTAAATACGTCCCTGTTCTGGCACACTGATCCTTATACGCCACCACATACTATGATGCATTAATTGACATTAATAAACCCATTCATTCGAAGATACTAGAAAATTCTATATATATACTTTGATACCTTGTGACCACTTATACAGTGCATAAAGTGTTTATTATCTAACCAAGGCAATGTGTATTCTCAATGATACTCAACTTTTACTTTAAGTGAAATAATCGCCACGTTTATAAATGTGTTGTTACATATACATTCTATGTATGTTACATAGGTAAGTGATCCACTTAATTATATAACAGTGATCCGGTAATTACGATTTCAGAAAACATTTAATTGTAAATGGTAATTGATTTCTAGGTAAACAGGATATTCAATTAAATATACCTAATACATTTTTAAAATAAAAATGATCTACGAGTATGAAAATCTGTCTAGACTATCTCTTGCAGTAATATTCGTATTACCTTGAGAAGCTTGATTCGTAAACATTTCAAAATCAGTCTTATTATTTGAATTAGTTAAGATATTCACACAAATAAGGATGTCCTCCAAGGAATATTATATACACGTTGAAAAACTATTTTTATAAGACGTGGAACTCTTTTTGAAATTTTTGAATACTTATTGCTTAATTTAAAATATATACTTTTATTCACAAATGTAAAGGTTAGGCAACAATACAATATACTGGTTTCTGACACTTACGCGAATATTAGACATTAAATTAAACTACTTTTTACGGATTTTATCGCGTTGTATTGATATTATTTGATTCCCGACGTTTCGGATCCTTTACAGCATCCATACATTTTTGTTAATTATTGGCGATCCGATTCACGCAGAACGAGCTCACCGTATCAATACAACGCGAGACCGAAGGATACGGTGAGCTCGTTCTGCGTGAATCGGATCGCCAATAATTAACAAAAATGTAAGGTAGCTGTTAGTAATTGTAACATTAAGACGTCCAACAACTTAGTCTACCCGTGACCATGGATGCTGTAAAGGATCCGAAACGTCGGGAATCAAATAATATCAATACAACGCGATAAAATCCGTAAAAAGTAGTTTTATTCCAACAATACAATATTCAGGGACTCATTATATTGACTCTATTATGTGTTTGGAAAGGTTACATTAATAAAGAACAGCTAGCTTTAGCTCAGATGAACTGTAATATTTTTTACGAATTTAATTTCCTAGATTTGGTAGTCTTCAAAACATCCTTTAATAATTATAATAATTAGTATAACCGTTACGACTAAAACTAACGATACAATATAAACGTAACATAACACGCCATCACATATGTATGTATTCTCCAAAGGGTTAGGTTAGTTCGCCGCTATGTTTAGGCCCCATAACATAGTGGTCAAGCCTATTGCCACTAACCGGGCACAAAAATCCAAACTCCCGAGGTGTCACTGAGAATTTCATACCAATGCTCGACCTGGAAATTGAACCCAGAACATCGTCCTTTAGTGTAGCACTAGTGTAGGACCGCTAGACTAATGAGGCAGTCTACATTTTATGATACACTATATCAAAAACAAACAAAGAAAATAAAAACACTTGTACTCCATCGGTACCTACAGGATAGGCAGTGTTATCAGATGCCGTGTGATTGATTGGATAATATCGAAGCGTGGGATAATGCCTAGGTAAATTATTAAAAAAATAAATGAGCAAAACACATCAGCTGTCAGCGATGTAAACAAGAAAAAAAAACATAATTCACGATAAGATAGCAAAAGATAAAACTTATTCCGCAGCAAATTTTAAACTATATTTGTGAAATGTAACCAGATAAGTGAGGGACACGGGTGAACGCTAGGTTAAACTCACACGATGTTTTGGAAATCAACATAATTATATGCGCATATTAATATAAAACTCTTCAGAATTCTGCTTAAGTTTACTTAAACTGACTTACAAAAAATTTTCTAAACACAAGAGCCAAAAAGCTTTGTTTAAATATTTCTCCAAGTGATATTTTCTTTTTTTCAAGGAAAGGAATTTTATTTTGCTCCAAAATGTTGTATTTTAGCCTAAGATTTGATCGTGCCAAGTGCGTTGTCATGCTTGGTCTTTAGGACGGTTAGACCTTAATTTATCATTGAGCTTTATATCCAAGTTTATTTACAATTGTACACCACAATTATGTTTGCAATATGAGCCTGTGTGTGAATAATTAAAGCTGCATTATAGCTGCTATAGAGTATACTTACTTTTAAAAAAATATTTTATTATAAGGTAGGAGGTAGGTAGGTAAGACAGCTACTTACTTGTTCCCTTAGTTTAAATACTATAAGATCAAACTTGAATCATGAAACAGTATTTACTTTTCTTATTTGATTAACAACCAAAAAAATATAATTGTTTTAGCCGTTCCGTCAACAAGAGTACCTAGTCAGTCCCTTGACCCTTCTCAAGGCTCTATCTTAGCTTCCGCTACCGAGATATAGAAACTGATATAGATGTCTGCTAGTATTTATTAAAACTCGTAATTCCTTACATTCGTCGGCAAACGAGCTGACGAGCCACCTGGTGGTAAGCAGTTATCGTCGCCCATGGACATCTGCAGCACCAGAGGAGTTGCTGATGCGTTGCCGTGCATTAAGAGCCCCTACGGACTGCAAACTGAGGGGCAGCAACCGAGGGGAACTGGCTCTTACGTGAAAAAGTCGAAACACACACCAAGGTGCTTTACGACGGACTCCGACGTAAGGATGGTCGCCAGCCAGTCGGACTACAATAGGTCCTACAACCGTCTATCTCTGTCTATCAATTATATTTCTGGGAAGTCTGGAGGTTGATCTGTGCAATACCCACCTTCTAATTACATAAGAAATTAATGTAACATGTCCTTTTTTTTTAATTTATTGAATAAATAATTATGTATATTTACCTAATAGAGATTACAGTTTTGTCCTTCGTTTGATAACGTGGGTAAACAAACATGTAAACTATATTACATCATTCACACGACTTACGAAGTGCAAATACGTAATTCGATTATTAAGTACAATCCACAGCTTATGAAGCCATATATTTGCCATTTTTTGACACACATTACTTCAGAGATAATTACTAAATACTAAAGCGTAACATTAGTAGGTAACACTTAGACTGCTCAAGCAAAACGCAATATTACGTGTTACTGATAATGTTTTTATTTCTTTATTTTATTCGAAATAGATTTCATTAATATTTAATATTAGGATAGCACTGTTTTTGGGAAAATGTTAACTCTCTCTCCCTCTCTCTAACGTTGATATAAGTATGCAGTAAGCAGCAGGATTTCATTATTATTAAGAAAGTAGATCAGAAGGAACGTCTTTGTGTTTCAGAAATATTTGTCCATCCATTTTCATATGTTGACGTGTCTTTGTAACATACTCTTTACGAAACAGTATAGATTTAGCAATGTTCGTCAAACAATATGAAAACAATAAAGGTGAATTTAGTAGTCCCTAATTTCTGACATAACATGCAGTATGATTGAATAACAGGTATAACTCCACCACTAACTCCTGGTAAACTCTCATGGTGTAACAGGAATTCAATCATGAATTTATCCATTTAGAAAGATCCCACCATCTTAGTCCCACGGACTAATAGTGAAATTGAGCCGTCTCCTACATGTAGTCAATTGTAGAAAATGGTATCTGTTGTTGTCCCTGCTTCTCTCCTAAATGCATTTAGTCATGATATCACTCAGCGTTCTATTTCTCCTACAAAGGAAACCAAAATTAATAATGTAGATAACAATTATACTGTGAATATAACACTGCTACTTATCAACTCCGACAAAATATCATTAATATTATATGATAAGATAATATTAGGAGATGAAGGGATAAAATTAGATCCACTATCACAGCGTTCATTATTTATGCTATCATTATCGAACAGCATTATGTAACCATTTTTATTTCAGAACCAGCAATTTTACCTAAAGTTACAATATCTAAAGCAACGACGTTAGAAAACATTATAATCATCATCATATCAGCCAAAGAACGTCCAAAGGTCAACAAAGGTCTCCTCCATGGAGGATTGGTTAGAGATTGCCTGCATTCAACGTTGCCCCACACTAGGATTTTCTCCTGTATCGTGGGTGCGGTTACAAACACAAAATCTCACATACACAAACGCCCAGACCCGGAACAACTGCCTGTGATCATACAAATACATGTAGATCATACAAATATTTGCTCCGTGTGGGGATCGAACCCACAACACGTGACGCAGAAGCCGTTCGCTCAGCCGCTACGCCAAACGTGATTCGATATAATTAACAAGCATAGCTCTGTCCATAGCTCACTGAGTGAACTTGAGGGTTTTTATGAGACCCATAGTAAGCGATCTTTGACTTTCTGTACCGAATGCCATCACTAGTAACACTAAGAGAAACCAAAAGTCGATGAATGACAATTTGCATATAGGTTTTTCGATCAGAGACTTGCACGAATTTTTAACTCTCACTTGTCAAAGCTACGTTACAGTTGTTTTATAATGGGCCTGAGAATGGAACTTTTTTTAATTCCCTTTAATGTTTTTCGTGTATATGCTCACGATCCTAGAATGAAAAATATCCAATGGTTAGTAACATAATGGATAAGTACGTACGAGTATTGTGTTATCTACCGACGCTAATGGTAATCGAGGGAAGCGTGTTACTGGGTTTTTAGGGTTAGCTTTAGCTACCAATGTACCTACTATAAGATTTCTGACACATTGCGCGATATTGAATTATGAGAAGTTCTAACACCTAACACTGGTACAGATTGCACCAGTGATGCTGATAACTTTGTAATTTAAAATGTAACAATCTGAAAGCAGGTGTCTAATTTTATTTAAATAGTGATAAACTGTATGAAGTTAAATTAATATTTACTTTTCAGTTACTGAGTGAAAAGAGTGTTTTCATTAAGCCCACACGGCTCGTACCTATAATTTAGCAATATCCACACGGATATTTTGTCAACTTACAGTATATGAACATTTATTATTATTATCTAACTTTATTTACCACACGTTTTAATCTAAATGTATTATCAACGCGAACCATCGTTGTTATTTTTAAATTCAGTATGAAAATATCATGTGATGTGTCTTATCACTACCATATTAATAACATATAAAATAACATATAATATATAAATCCTCGTAATCATTTAAGATGATTATTTTAGATTAATGAGTGGAAAAGTTTATGTAATACAGTTTGTCGGTGTTGACGGTTGAGTTAACATGTGTCAATGTGTGCGAACTGGGTCAAACGCGAGATACCTATATATAATGTAACTGTGTGCAACAGATGACGACGGAGGTCAATGCCCTACAAGCTGTTGGGCCAATGACCCTCATACCGCACCCCTATACCGCGCAGCTGAACCAATCTGGGGTAGTATTCATCTCCCTCGTATGAATGTAAATAAACAAGTACTGATAAAGTCTTTGTAAACAGTTTTTCAAGCATACTGATTAAGGAAGAACCTTCATATTATATTATTTATTACAACTATCTAATACTTCTAAGTCACTTCATAACGTTACATATTTATAGGCCACCGTGACCATTTCGAAAATGAACACTCCATCTTAAATAGTGGTCAGAGTAACTTCAAGAATTGCATATGGGCGCAGAGATAATGTAGCCGCAAAACAAACTTCAGTTACATATTAATTCAGAACTAAATTGAAACATCAAATTTCTTCGACATCAGTAAACTCTTTTAATTTTTATTATCAAGACAGGTTTGCGTATCTATATATTGCGTATATTCAAATCTGGAGGTCTTGACGATACTTGCACAAAATACGAAATGGAACACAAACATTCATTCGCAAAAAGCTCAAGACAGAGGAAAGCTCATGAAAGCCCAATATGGTCATTTAGGACGAAAATAACAACATAATTAGTTAAGTAATAACGTGTAGAAAGACGTAAACGCAAACTTAATGGAAAATTTTACTAATAACCTAAGTGATTAGGCAGCCATGTTGAACGTTATCTTGCGTATTGACCGAAATCAGCTGTGTTGAAGACGGGTCGTGGCAACCGGGTGCGAGCGCGTTGTTGGGATCACGTACGCACTGGCCGGCCTTGCAGATATTTGTGACTTCAATAACAACCTTATAATGAACAAGTAAATACCATGGTGTACACGGAAATAGTTTATGGGATCCTCACTGAATACACTTGTTAAAAGCGAAACGGTAATAATGGAATGTGAGATAATTATACCCAATTGAAGTGTAATCCATATTAAAAACATAGCTCTCAAGTGCTGATTACAAAAGTAATGTTTCCGTTCAGTATTCAAGGATGAAATTGATGGATTGATGAATTTCTTTAAATAAAAGTAGGCGAAGATGGACGAACGTAAAAAGTTTTTAATGAACATTGAAAATCGAAACAAGGACTATCGCAACAATATTAATTTGGGAAAGCATCTACTATTATCACCGACATTTCGTATATTACGGTTAGTTCAAATGTTCAGTTCACACGCCAGTTCCAAAGAGATTCAGACATACCGAAATAGGTTAAATGTCGTGACACAATTTTGGTAATGCAGCACAAATTAAAAGAAGATTGTTTAATCCGGCTTTGTTATTTATTTTGCGAACGCGATGTTTGAATTAAAATACGAGTCCTTTACCCTACAAGAGAAGAAGAAGACATAATATTTAGACTAACCGACATGTTTGCATTTTTATTAAAGAATACGAACGTTCCAAAGCATACCTATAGAGATGAAGACGTCACTATTAAATCACAGATTGTAATGTTGATAAACAGCAACGCACTCAGAGCATAAGAGCATCCTAAAATGTAAAACCAATAGAAATGTGTGTAAATTAGCGAGACGCTAGGTGATAAACAGAATGTTTTTCAACTTCAGCCAGGGGCCTGCTGATTTTTTCATTAGGCACCAATAGTGAATTGAACATCTATGGACATGGCGACTACGTGGCGACTGGCAACATCGGTCGTCATCAATGACCTTACGTTGATTTACAAAATACAAAACATCTAAGTAGGATAAGGCAACAAATGCACATTATGATATTCATTTATCTATAGCAAGTAGGATACAGCTGTAATCACTGAACTGAATTTTCAATAAAAGGCTTCACTAAGAAAATCTGTTACACCATTTATATTATCCAACCAAAAAATGAATATTTGCAAGCCGAATAACGTACAATGTATAGGTATTGCTTTCATTTTTAGTTTGATCGTCCCGTCCTTGCTTTGTATATCAACAAAACAATTGCATCAAGTCTAAATTTAGTCAATACTTTCTCGGATATTTGGCATCGTGAGTTGAAAACAAAATTGAGTGTAATCAGCAAAACCCAGGCATTATAAACCACATATCACATACTTACTACAAAATATTGCTGGTAAATATTTTGGACAAAGGAAGCAGAAAAAGAATTATCGATACAACATACAACACCTTCACTAAACTGTGAACTTAATTATTTATATAAAGCTCCTCATATGACTCTGTATTGTTACAAATTTCCAATATTTAACTACACGACATATTCGGAACAAAACATATTATCAGCAGTTTCACGTTGCGATTTAAACGTTGCTTATGCACGATCGAATCTGGAATTGTGCTACTAGGTCGCTGGTGTGTAAATTTAAAATGTTTTACTGCGTTAGAGATGCTCACATAGACATTTTTATCAGTAGGTACTCGTAATCTGGTATTAATGATTTTATTATATGGATATGAATGATAGATGGAAATTCGACGACACGTTTGGGGTAGGGACTGAGCGATCGTCTTCGTGCGCCACGTTTTGTGGGTTCGATCCTCACACGGAGAAAATATTTGTATGACCTACAGGTAGTTGTTCCAGGTCTGGGCTTTTGTATATGTGAGAATTTGTTTTTGTAAAAGCACCCACGGTACGGAAAAATCCTAGTGTCGGGCAACATTTTATTATAAAAATGTTGTAATTTTCCACAGTAAGCCCCGACGATGGCTGCATAAAAAGGCTGTAAGTATATGATTACTAAAAAATTAATTGCTCAAGCATAATACTGTTAATGATTTCATGGACAGCAAAAAAAATCAAATAGCCCCAAGACAAAGGGGACATATTATTTAGACATATTAAGGTCAGATAAAAGGAAAGTTTAAGTCGTCATCAATCTTTAATATCAATAAGATGACTTATTTTATCTCGGCTCTGAATTTTATTATTGTTGCACTTCGCTATCAATTTAATGAGTTGACGTACGAAGTGCGTAAGCGTGTCGCGATCGCACGACCTGGCTTCTTTTCCTATCATCCGATTGGCGTAAGTCACTAGAGATCGTCGGAGTAAAACTTGGCAGAGCGTGCTTCACAGGTAGAGTGATTAATAGTATCGTTGGAGACTTGGAGCGCACGTCATAGTATTTTAGTGGTGTGATTATTTGGACATATAAACAAATTGCTGGAGACATCATTATTTTCTTAAATATTTTTAATTAGAATGAAAAAAAAAATGTTTTAATAAAGTATGATATCAAAGAAGTTAACAGTTTTTAACCCACAAAATTGGATATTTCCTGTTAGTTCATCCAATTTTAGTTATATTTATCACACAAATACAAACTCATTTTAACAATTACAATACAATTTTATGAAAGGGGGGTGAAAGTTTGTATGACAGTCCGCACACACTACCATGCGTTTGACATACAGACATAAACCTACATAATTATTAATAAACGATGACATCGTCAAGATCTCAGGTCAAGATAAAGTACAGCTGTCATTCGCTGTTGACATTTTGACAATTGTTTTTTTCCTTATAAATTAGACTTAACACATTTTATGATATGAAACCTCCATGGTGTAGGTACAGTAGAACAATATATTTTAGAAACGAAAATTACCTAAGTACGGTGGCGAAGTGCACACGGGAACTCTAGTATACCGATATATATGTATGTTAGTTTGTAAGGTATGTATCTATGGGCCAAAGTAGCCTGAAAATAAAGAATAATTATATTATTAATAACAGCAGGTAATGACAGAATCCCGCGCTCGGTGTGCCACATGGCAATATATTAGAACCTGCAATAAGATTAGGTACCTTAGTATGGCTACTGGCAATCTGTATTATTTTCTAAAGTAAAACTTCATCTCAGCCGTTAATATCTTGTACCACATCTCAAGTCTCCACGCGGTCCAGTTATCAAGAGTAGGTAATTGTCGACAGGAACTTTGATAAGGAAATAAATGTATTGCGTATGTTATTGCAGAAAAACAAAATAATGTTAAATTTATATTATTATAATTATACATAATTATGTATATTACGCTTATTATTCACTAGTCATACCTAAACCTGTTTCAAAATAGATCGAATAGTCACATACGCAAACGGTTGCGTTTAAATGTGTATGGTAATAATAATGGGAACAAAGATCTACTTTTCACATTGTAAGTGTGGGGACGGGTCAGAATACTGTTCCTCATTGCCTTTCAGATAGGCATCCCGTAAGGTAAGACGAGTGAAAATATCTGACTTGATCGGTGGTAGGACCTATTGGGGTCTGACTGGCTGGCGACCACTCTTACGAAGTCGTAAAGCACCTTGATGTGTGTTTCAATTTTTACACGTAAGAGCCGGTTCCCCTCGGTTGCAGTCCGGCTCTTAAGGGTCGGCAACGCGTCAGCAACTCCTCTGGTGTTGCAGGTGTCCATGGGCGACGATGACTACTTATCACCAGGTAGCTCGTCAGCTAGTTTGCCGACTTAATCCATAAAAAAAACTAGCGTAGATTCTAAGAAGTAATTTTTTGGAATTGAAACTCATAATATAACAAATAATTTTTTCACTACAAATTATCTTCTCATTTCAATAAGAAGTAGTATTACAGTAACCTATTACATGACATGTTGCATTTAAATTCATATATGTACCTATGTATGGAAGTATTCTTAATCCTAGGTATCGTATCGCATAATGTAATTATTAAGTATATGTTAGATATTATAGTATAAAGGAAATTGATCGAATACTGAAACTACAACAGGTATAGTTCTTACTAATATTATAAACGTGAAAGTTTGTGAGTATGGATGTATGGATGATCGTTACTCTTTCACTTTTTATCCAGGTCGGACCCAATTCTAAAGTCCACGCAGACAAAGTCGCGGGCAGAAGCTAGTTATTAATATACATAAGTTTCATATAATAATACATAAAAACATTTATATAATAACCAACTACATAGTTACTTTCAGGTTCAATTCAAACTGAAACAGCGTTTTTATTTCCAAGAACATAAAAAGTATAAAATTGACAATCGAAGAGACTCGCATTGCAATTATTGTCTCTTATTTATGTCATGTAAACAATACTACGATTTTTATTGAAAGTATATTAAAAGTAAAAAAAGCTGTGCTAGATGTGAGAAGAATTCTAGACTAAACAATGCTATACATGTGTTTTAAATGTCTAAGGCTAGGAACGCATTAGTAGACGACATGTGTATAGGAGGCACAGAGGATTTCGTGACGCTTGCCAATCTTGTGACAGTTGCCGATCTTTTCTCGAAAAGATGTCGGATAGTTTTTGTTTATTTTGCGTGGGATTAAAGGAGTCTGCCTGCTACATCATCTCATACCACCTCGTACTAGGAACGTGTTAGACTAAATTATTCTTTATATTGAGAAGTATGAGACTATGCCCACTAGACCGTTTTGTCACTGTCGCGTGCCATGCAGGGAGCGCATCAGCACCGGCAAAATATTCTCGCCGACAATTGTTGCCACTCCATGCATGGCATGGTCTCATACTTCCCAATACAAATAATATTTTTGAACGAGATCCATATTTATGGATATGACAGGCGGATGATACGCGGATGCTACAATCTCTAACACCGTTTTGTACAGGTATAATAAATAAATAATAATAAAATAAAAAAAAAGACTCCAGACTAATAAATATTATATTATCCAGAAATTAGGACCAATAACAGACAAATTATTTACTTACAAGATACTGTTTTGCTCTCATTGAGCGTTTAATTCCATTGCGAGATGTATCGTCTGTTACAACAGTTGCGCACACTTGAGTAAATTCTTTTTGGCTGGCATTTTTGCCGTTGACTTTGCAGTTAGTATACCTAGTGCGTCATAAACATAATTATGCATTTGAGATTCTGAGTTATTTCTTTAGGATATAGATGTCCCAATTTGCGAATTCATTCTAAATTATTTCAATAAACATATTGCTGAAAAAAGCTTGTAATTTTGACGTCCGAAATTGATGTCTATAACCCCCCAGTTTATTTATTATGGATACATCCAATGGACTTTTGTCCACCGAATGAATTAATTGCTTTTACCGATAAAACCGCGAATTCACTACTTTGACTTTAGTTTTTTATATATTGTATATTCACTATATCCTTCGGTATACAACAACGAATACTCTTCCTATCTATTTATCCCACTACATTACCCGTAGATTAAACATAAATAAAATTCGGTGGGTGCCACTAAATTAACAATATCATTCATATAAATTGAACAGTACATTAAATATGGTAGGTGATAGACGAAGACCGAACACTTTTTGATGTCATAGAGAATAGAACACTCCTGGTCCTGGAAATAGTCTTTGTCAAAAGAGGTTTCAATGCAAACACATTATCTTGAGAATATCTGAATAAAAGTATTACTGATGAAAAACTATTATTTCTGAAGGATTTTTTCTTGTCATACTCGTTCAGCATTCGTATCCACTGTACAAGCGATAACTACTCAATTGAATGTCAAGGCTTTATATTGATTGTTAGTATTGTTACATATTTAATCGTCACTCAAAAGAAGATACGTAAAAGTAGTATTAAGTAAAAGTCTATTATTTAATAAACAGGCAATTGAAAGAACAGTAGTAGATTTTAGTCCTGGTAACAGGTTTTATTCCTGTTAACTACGCTTGTACACTTTAATATTTTAACGGGAATTTCAATAACCAATCTGAAAGGTAGTACTACATATAAAAACAACCCCGTTTATGAATAAGTTAATTAGGACGTTCTTTATATACAGAAACGGCATAGTAATATCGCTGATTTAAATGATTTTCTTCATTGAGGCAATTTCTGAATTTTTAAATCACCAAATTCATCCAAACAGTCCAAATCAACTTACCACTAAAGCTTATCTATTAAATATCAGCAAATTAGTACTGCCCAAGGCCTCGTTATCATTCAAAATATCTGCAAGCAATTATGTTATAGGCCCACACCGTGACTCCATATAAATACCGTTACAAAATTAAATATATATAAGTACCTAAGTACGTGTAACAAGTTCTCGCAGATTTCAATTAAATGCTTTAAAATTTAATTAAGGTAAACAGAATTTCTTTTATGATAGAACAGCTGATATCATAGCTGACTGTAGGTGCTTAGGTCATACGAAAGTTCAATGTATCTATGATTATGTGACTCGGCACTAGGCCGATTTCCTCTGATCAATGCTGTGTTCCAATTGTTGGAAATATGAAATAGTAACTATTTTAAGATTTAATCTTCACAATGTGTTTAATTTAAAAGAAATGGTTGGAAATAATCACATTCTCATGCTATTGCTTAGGTAATCTTAGTATATTTTAGTCTCTTTGAAAGAAATTCAAAGTTTCCTTAGATAATTAATGCAACTAGATCACGTACCGGGTAACAATTATAAGGGCCTGCTTTGGTTTTGAACTATTTTTTTTTGTATCCATATTTAATTCTAATGTTATGATTAAGCAAGAAGAGAGTGATACTAACATATTAAACTAACAAAACTGTTACTCGGAAACTGCTCCTGCATGTACCTAACCGTAAATTTGATCGCACCCCAAAATAAAATTCTAGAATTGTCGTTCAACTACAGCATGCATTCTTAAAATAAAGTTTTAAATAAGTGTCACGTAACTGCTTCTAAGACTACGATGCAGACGAAAAAATTCTGGTGTGTCACCCAAGCCAAGTAGGCCGATTCGCGTCACAAATCGATATTTCAAGGCCATGTATAATAGAAGAACAGCCAGCTGTCTGTGTCAACACAGCACTTTACACTATTAATGTTAGTGATGGTGCATTTGTCAGTCTTCTAATACCGGTGTTGGACGAAACAAGAACCAATAGTTTGAAACAGCTAGCTAGACAATATTATGTAAGTCTTTGGATCTTAAACTTGTGATAGGTACTGATATTAAATCTTCCTTTAATTTTATGATGTCGATTACATCAAAAAAAGAAGCGGTCCTAAATTCGACAACAGATATTTTTCTAGTCTATGCAACGCGATGTCTTCGTCAACTGTAAGACGATTTCGCCTATTCCTTTTTTGTCTGATAAAAAGTAGAGTTTCTACTAGGATGTTTATGGTTATATAAATTTAATTGCCTGAACAACGGTTTTGAAGAAACACCACAAAATGCTTAAAGTCGTCATTCTGATTAATTTTGTTGCTGGTCCAAAGCCTTTTATTGTCTAGGCTGTTTTATAAAAGCTTCCAACTTATATTCTGGCTTGCAGGAATTGCATTAGTAAAGATATAGTGACGATCTTGTCATAAAAATATACCTTTGCAACCAAGACCTTATATTTTCCGAGGTAGATAAGTTATATTGTCTAGGTCTCAAATTTTAGAACCATACTCAAAATTTGATTTTTAATACTTAGGTAACCATAGATTTGGCACTGGTGTTTATTACGAATACGTCACTTACAACTCCACTTGCTTGATTGACATAGGTGTATTTGTTTCTTAATAAAGGTTTTTTTTAATAATAGCCTAGAAGTGCAACAATGATATGCTAATGTTTTTAGTCCGGGATTCGTCCAGCTTAAGATTCTTGACACTATTTTCACTGCGGAGATAATACGTCGTCGCGACATAATTTTCGGGTAGACTCACAGACGTCATAGAACTCATAGATGTGCAAAACATTTATCAGGAAGCAATCGAAAAAGCTGCGATAGAGTCGAGCATGATGCCGCCACGTGGTATCTTTAAATAAGTTTATCGAAACTTCCAGAAACTAGACAACATTTCGCTTCCACCTCTATGAATATATTTTCACGCTATTTCCGTTTCTATTACATTTTGAGGAAAACTTCAAGTGTCTCGTAATGCGTTACAACCGCTTTCAGCCACGTGCTTGTTATAAAGATGGCGTAAGAATGGTCAAGAAATTTCTCGCCTTTGGAGTAATTACTATTCGGAGAAATGGTGTATAATTGTTTTATGTTGTTCAACACGCTACCATTTCACACTGCCAAACATTTTGTCAAGTTTAAGACCAATGTGATAAGTGATTGCTTTGACGTCATACGCGCCAACACGATGGACGCGTTGGATATAATAAGACTACCATATATGAAAGAAGTCTACATATAATGTAACTTTGTTTATAATTAGAGCGTTGTAATTATAATTATTGCCCGTTTTGTGCTTACAGGTTCGTCAACCTACAGTTATTTACAGTTTACACGACCGTGGCAAAGAATAATAAGTATACCCTTGGTAGGGATAAATGTTACCACGTGGGTTTCACATTGCATTATTATGCAATACTATAGTGCTGTGTATATGAAGACATTAAGTGTTAAATAAGCATTAAAGTTCTCATCCAACTGCGTATGTCATTTCCATAGAACAATCAATTTTGGGAAAATCCTAGACGCTGTTATTTTTTGTCTGCAATGTTCTCCCACCATAATAACACGCAATAACAATTGCACATTAAAGTTAACATGACTTGGCAGTGCATGAAGTATTAAACACCTCTAAAATCATTGTAGGTACACCGAAATTCTCTGAATAGTAATTACAGTAAATATTTCAAGGACAAGTAATAATTATGACAAGTTATTATTATAACAGAATAATGAACATATGTGTGCAAATATAACGTCAAACCATTTCTCAGGATTTATGAATTGCGAAAATAATTAAACAAAATCGGTTGCCCACTGATGTAGAAAAAACGAAGGAACATGAATCCAGACTTCGAGATTGTAGGGTGCGATTCACAGATCGATAAAATAGAAAAAAAAAACATTTTTACACGCCCGGAATTGGAATCGCGCCCAATATAAACAGTACTCCGATATTAATAAAATGGGGAAACCTAAACATATTTCGACTTCAACTATAGTGTATTAAGAAAAAAATACTTTCTCTCAATCAACTTTTACGATGTGAGTGGGAAGACGATAATGCTTTGTTTTTCTTACATATAGAACAACGTACTATGTTTAGGGTTTATGGTAAACATCAATAAAGCAAATATTGTGCTTATATTCCTTACAGCTTAAAGTTCAACCAAAGGCCAGTTGCCAGTTAGTAATGAGCGGGTACTTATGTAAACATTACGCAGTTGCAATCGGAGACAGCAGTATACTCAGTAGCACATAGATTCATAACATCTAAGCGGCGAGCGTTGGCTGTATGCCAGCACCTTTCGCCAGGTCATTCTCTCAAGAAAGCTGCCTGGAATAACTGACGCGATGTGTCTAGTCTAGTTCGATGCGAGTTATCAAAAACCGCGTGGTTCGTACTAGGAATCGGGTAAGAAGTGACCGAGATAACGAAAATATTTTATGATGGTAAAGTCAACAGCAGATTAGATGAGGTAAAGTGATGCGTCAGTGTCACTGAAATTGGTGAGTAAGGAATATTGTGATCTGACATTGAGATAACTATCCGTGGAGCACCGCGTGCTAGTAATTGATATAAATAGTGCTCGTACTCATTGTGTTTTAGGATGCAGATATTTTACTGTGATATTATGCTAGTAGCAATATCAAAAAGTGGGGGCCCATCCGCTAGAATTTCTACTGGAAGTGTAAAAACCGATCATAATCTAACATGACTGTTTGAATTCGGTGGCCAAGTTCATTACTGCTGGACTTACTTATTGTTTTCCCTGAAAATGTCGTATGAGCTAATAAATATTTTAGAATGGTGTTTCTAGATTACCTACGAGGCACTGACGGGGTATTTTTTTTAAAGAAGGAAACATCAATCTTTTTCAATTCAAGGAAAGGATACCAGCATCAATGTATGTTAGTGTGTTCTTTTCTAGTAATTGTACCTATGTTTGAAAATGAAATTGGACCACCTGTTTATTTTCGTTAAACAAAAACAAATCTTCGGGCTTAAAAATATTGACATAACATAGCATCTCGCCTCGTATCCCCGAAGGATCATGCAGAGGTGTACCTACACCGACATTTCGCCGGTATGATTTTTTTAGGTTCCATAATAGGGGGTGAGCCCAATGCCACTGACCACAAATATAAATTACGTGCAGCTACTGATAATTTCATAAAGATACCCAACACGTGTCTTGACCTGGAAATCACACCCAGAACCCCAACCTAAACAGTCGAGCTTAATGAAGAATTTGGTCATAAAATTTGAATCATGCCTTATATTCTAGGATTTGTTGTAAAGATTCTTCTAGTGCCTAGAATGTTTGAAATAATCCGAAAGAAAAAGGGTTTATTGATACAGTTACTCAGTACTTATGATTATAAAGCCTAAGTATTGCAATTACACTTATCACGTTTAAAAAAATGATACAATACTACGCAGTCTATTAGAGGTTGCTTACCCGTTCACCGTCTAAAGTACAATAACCTGGGTATACCTCAGAAAAATTTACGACATGCACGAGATAACAACACAGCTAATATATATGCTAATTAATAACCTTATTACAAGTAAATATAGAAAATTATCCTTTTAATTAATAGAAATATCTACTTATTTATTTCTTTAAACAAGTTTATTAATCAGAGGATTAACCAAATAGATTCAACATCAACACGTTATATATATATTTGATAAGAGTCAATAAATCCATCTATGTTACGTGTATTATGTATTTATAAGTAGGTATGTCATTAATTAACATACCTAATCAACTATGACCGTCTACTGCGCAGTAACTCGTAGAGCTCAGAGGAAAAAATAATGTTTAACATCATAAACAATGTATTAAAAGTGGTTTACATATTGTTTGCGGTTTTTATTCAATTTATTATGGCGGTTGCCCTACTAATGAATGTTGACGTTACAGTGCAAGTGACGTCGTTGCCACGCCTACCAAATAAATACTAAATTAAATATTCCAAAGTTCTTTAGCACTACTTATAAACGACTAGACCTTTGAATATATATACCACCGTGGATTATATTTATAGCCACAGGATGTATAAATTGGAGCCGTCCAATTCTAGTGCGTAACAGCTAATTAGTTGATTTTTGCAAGACAATTTAACTCACAAATCTGAATTGTACCGGTTTACACTCATAAATTGCCCCCTGATTAATTACTAGTTGGCGATCAAACAGAAATATATATATTGTTACTATAATACGAAGTAAATCCAGTTTGTCTCGGTCGCGACATGAACTTAGATTATATTACTGCACTTACATAGCACATAAAGATAACCCACTGGCAGATGACGACAAATGCATAAAGTGGTCTACATCTTATCTTGACTGTGATGAAGTGTGTCATTGAACACTTCAATTTAAAAATAATTAGTGCCAGCAACAATTGTTTTTCATGTTGTAAGTTTGTAAGTAAACTCCTATAAAATATAAGTCACTGTAACTTGGCACCATCATCGATATATGAAATTAGTAGATATAGTGTAACAAAGTATGTTGGAAGGATTTTATATATAGAAAGCGCGTTTCAAATCCATCCACTGCGCAGTTCGTTATTTTCGGTGGAAGAAACAGCTGACACATGGCAACATAGATCACGGACGGATCACATCTCGCCACATGGCCGGCCAGTGTATTTTTTTCTCTTGCACCTCTTAGTTTTATCGTCTTTCTGATACTTTTATTGATTTATACTACGTCGCTGCGAAGATATGAGTGTTTTGAACACCGGCAAACAGCATTAAATAAGACCACATAAAATCGCATAAAACTTGCGGCTAACCAATGTTACGTATAAAATGAAAAATTGTAAATATTTTGTTTTGATTTTGCACGGTTCGGTGCGAGAAGCGATTACTTGATTATTCGTCCTTTGAGGTAATTTTATAAGGAATAGTGTTGTAGCACTACATTCAAACTAAACTCAAAAGCAGTTTTGAAAGACATTTGATCTCAAGTATTATAACTCAGGGTTTGAAGAAAGCCTTGTAATTTTCTTCGTAAGCCTGGATGTTGTCCAAATTGTCTCAAATGACGTCACTTCACGTTCACACGTATCTACGAGAGATAATTATGCTGATTACAAGACCATTATACCAATATCTTCAGTATAAGGTAGTTGGTATCTTCAGTGGTTATGTAGGTATTCCATCTGGCTATGAAAACCAATATTAAATTATGGTTTGATTTTTAGAGCCTGCTCTGCAGCTAAAGTAACTGGCTGTTCAGTTACCTATGGCTAAAATATTTTCCTTAAAAAGTAAACCATCTCAGGAGATAAAATAATGGAACACGAAGGGAGTGGTAAAAGATAGAGACTAGTCAAAGTAATCTCTGGTAAATCCAAGCCCAGACCGAGTGGCGAGCATTGAACGTAAAAATGTGTGGGACGTCCATAATGGGCCAACGACTTCAGACATACGTAATTGCGTAGGCACACGAGTATACATCAGGAAGTCGGGAACTACGATATTTAGGCAATTGGTATGTGTGGTTGGCAGACTTGCTCAGATTGATATTAGCATTTTCTTGGTTGAGTTCAAGTTCAACAACTGGTACATAGTATCGTCAAGTACGATACCAATTCAATGCAATTACGTATGTAAATAAATTATAATTGTATACATACCTAGTCAAAAACTTTACAACACAAAAACAGTGTTTGACTTTACGATCATAATATTAAACTTCTACTTCTTTAGCCACATTATCTTGAGTGATGTGACATTGTTTTAGCTAGTTTAACCCTAATTACCTTCTACTATCTAAAAACATACGATGTTACACCTGTTTGACTAATGATTAACAGAGTCTAAGTTTTAACTATGACTTTGTTCTGATTTTACACATGTCGTATATGTGTAGTCACTCTGACGTATCACAAATTACCATTGGAAATCGCTATTGGAAACTCAATTTCATCGATATCAATAGTTGAATCAACCCGGCATGATGAAATCGGCGGAAACCTATGTTAATCGTAAACGAAGAATGCACGACCAACACACAAATGAATAGGAATTAACGAGGAAATTGTTTGAATACAAAACGTTGAGCTCATAACTTTATTAATTAAACCATTTGTGAGTCACCGATGGGAAACTAACAGCTGTAGGCTGAATACACTGTCAGTACTGTCACACACCCTAGTTGAAAAGTTACATGAGTCACAATTATCAACCCTTTGTTAGATTTAAATGCCATCGGTAATGCTTGATCGTGCGTGACGCTGACGTGGAGTACGTGAAGTGTGGACCAACATTGCTGATACACGTTTACTGTCCGAACATTAGAAATACATGCTTCATATTACAAGCGAATTTTTAACCGCACACGTCAACTTAGATAAGACTCAGCTATGCAATCCATTGTCTTAACTCATTTACATCAAAGCAATGATAGACCTCAGTGTAGGTTTGTATACTACAAAATAAATAAGACCGTCATTTCTATACTTATATCACTCAGTTATGATAATTAGTTGCTATTTGACACGACTTTCGTGACTTAACATAATATAAATGGATTAGTCACAAATGTTGTTGCCATTGTTACGTCTGTCGCGATTATACAAGCGGCAAAAGCGACATTAGAGACTTTTAAGCAAATGCAGTAATTAATGAGATACCACTCTTTTGTTTAAGGTTCATTTTCCGCTGTCGTGTGTCCGTCGACACTTCTCTAAACTTAACTTCTAAATGTTATCAATCCTAGTAATAATCATCTGTAGTTTTAATAAATTGGTTCCCACTTTTACATCTACTTACTTACTTATTATTCAACTAGCTTTTGCCAGCGACTTCGTCCGCGTGGAATAGTTACTTTGTTCCCTAGTTCTTCGCCCGTGGTTTCACCTGCGTTGCCCCGTTCCTAAGGGTTGTAGCGTGATGATATATACATTGATAGTTTGAAACCTTTCCCATGAATCACTCATTTTCCCAACATTTCCCTTCACTGCTCTGCTCCTATTGATCGTAGCGTGATGAAAAGTACACTATAACCTGTGGTTTGGGCTGTGCGTTGATAGATCACTATGTCAGTCAGTCAGTCACCTAACGTAAGAGTAGACAAATATAATCAGAAAGCTCCGAACTGCTAAGCTATCGGGAGTTACACGTGTTATTGTGAATCAACCATAAAAGATAGACATTTGCTGTCGTGGAATATTTTTTATATAATTTTAAGGAGAACATTTCCGTCATACATGATTTCTGTGTAGCTTTAACCATTAAGGCTGCACACGCGACGGAAGCTTAAAAAATGGAGTAAGTTCTCCTGTTTTCCCAACATTTCCCTTCACTGCTCTGCTCCTATTGATCGTAGCGTGATGAAAAGTATACTATAACCTGTCCAGGAGTATGAAGAACAATTGTACCAAGTTTCGTTGAAATCCGTCGAGTGGTTTTTGTTTCTATAAAGAACATACAGACAGACAGACAGACAGACAGACAGACAGACAGACAGACAAAAATTTTACTGATTGCATTTTTGGCATCAGTATCGATCACTCATCACCCGCTGATAGTTATTTTGGAAATATATTTCATGTACAGAATTGACCTCTCTACAGATTTATTATAAGTATAGAAGACTAGCTTTTGCCAGCGACTTCGTCCGCGTGGAATAGTTACTTTGTTCCCTAGTTCTTCGCCCGCAGTTTCACCTGCGTTGCCCCGTTCCTAAGGGTTGTAGCGTGATGTTTTATAGCTTGAAACCTTTCTCATGAATCACTCATTTTCCCAACATTTCCCTTCACTGCTCTGCTCCTATTGATCGTAGCGTGATGAAAAGTATACTATAACCTGTGGTTTGGGCTGTGCGTTGATAGATCACTATGTCAGTCAGTCACCTAACGTAAGAGTAGACAAATATAATCAGAAAGCTCCGAACTGCTAAGCTATCGGGAGTTACACGTGTTATTGTGAGTCAACCATAAAAGATAGACATTTGCTGTCGTGGAATATTTTTTATATAATTTTAAGGAGAACATTTCCGTCATACATGATTTCTGTGTAGCTTTAACCATTAAGGCTGCACACGCGACGGAAGCTTAAAAAATGGAGTAAGTTCTCCTGTTTTCCCAACATTTCCCTTCACTGCTCTGCTCCTATTGATCGTAGCGTGATGAAAAGTATACTATAACCTGCCCAGGAGTATGAAGAACAATTGTACCAGTTTCGTTGAAATCCGTCGAGTGGTTTTTGTTTTTATAACGAACATACAGACAGACAGACAGACAGACAGACAAAAATTTTACTGATTGCATTTTTGGCGTCATCACTAATCACCCGCTGATAGTTATTTTGGAAATATATTTCATGTACAGAATTGACCTCTCTACAGATTTATTATAAGTATAGATAGATTTATCCAACACGCAATTAGCCCAAGTCGCTTACGTGACTTGTTATCAAGCCCCTTGTATTCCTGTATATTTAAACATCGGGACAGTCGATAACATTAATTCCAGCGTTGGTTGATTGGCTATAAGTTAGTTATCTAACAACAATCTCCGTCTTCCTGGCCGGTCCAACCTGTGCTACCGGTGGCCAGTCCGGCTACAAATGGATTACGCCTATAATTTGTTCCGCAGACTTACATAGCTTTGTAGCCAGCGCCATTAGGTACATTATTTACATAGCCGGCTTAACCTTGGGCGCCAAGCATTTAATCGCAAAGCTATCAATTACCAGACGTGACCGGTTCGAGTATATAATCAAACGGAAAAATGACGCAATTCGCATCCTGAAAATTACACAACAGTCGGTGCAGACAATACGATACTGATAATCCGAAGAAGGAGCATCCGCTAATTATTAAAATGTATGGTCACGTATAATTGCCTCGGAATATTAATGAGGTGCTCATAAATTTTGTAATTATTTCCAAGTAATCATCTCATCGAAGCATGCATCCTTTCACCACGACTGCCCTTACCGCACATCGTAATAGCATATACTTAACTTCCACTTAAGGAGCTTAGAATGAAGCTTAGAATGTCTGAAGTAAAGCCCTGAGGAATGATCTTACTTCGCATTCACGTTCATGCGCAAAATTACTTCCAGAGATCGTGATACTATGTACAAACAAGGTAAGTATCATTTACTTAGCGACTTGGTGCAAATATTTTAGGTGCGCCTAGCTTAGACGTCGAGCTCTCCTTAAGTCGTAAAGCCATTGTAGCTTGCAGTATTACACCTGGACGTGATCGCACAAAAATATATTTATTTTGTACTGACTACTAGTTTCTTAGTTATCTGTCTACTATATTTGATAGTTTAATAATTTTATTTGTTAATAAACGACCACCGAATTGAATCGCAGAAAGATACCTTCTACTTTCTTTTTTAAGTGATCCTATCGTGGTGAACGAATCTCACATGATTCTGAACCGTTTCTGTCCTTGTTTAATTTGTGATAGACCTTTCTACGGACCAAGCTCTACTTCCAAAATAGTTTTAAAATACCTCGAGGCTATACATAACGGCTTCAATATGTTGTAGATGAAAATGGCACTTAACATTGTTGCACAAGAGACTAACGGAAGTGCGCTGACTGAAAGAGCCGTAGCTGTCGCAGTGATGAGTGTTTTTGAAAACATGTTCGCACAAAGGGAAAGTAGCAACTGCCTAGTAACAGGGTACAATAATTGGTTGTGCGTGCAATTCCGAACAGACAGTGGGTCACGCCTTCCGTTACGGCCTGGAGCACAGACAAAGGGCGAGCGGAAGGTACACCTGTCCTGGCTGTTCTTTGTACTTTATACAAAATTACCTCAATCAGTCTACGCGTAGTCCCCGTTGCTTTGATTGAAAAGTAAAAGTAATAATCGCATAAGTGTTTCGATGCAAATGTATGCAGTAGTTACATAATTATGGTTCTAGCCTAATGAACGCGTTAAAACTTCACTATCTTGCTCACGAGGACTACTTCTTTCTTATAGCACATCGCATATTTATGAGGAGTACCTAGACACGCACAGTGGTTCAGTTCTTATAGTGTCCTCAGTTGCATTGGTAACAAAAGTGTTGATAAATGCAGGTACTACGTAGATCAACGTTATGGAATGTTTGGGGGTGCATAATGAAAAGGTCAAGTGCACTGTTAACTGTTACCATTAAGGTGCACGTCATTCTTGACTGAAGGAGTATATTTATAGTTAGCGATTTACTTGGTTCAATTATTAGATCTTTAATAGCGAAGAGCTTAGTAACCACATAACAAGAGCTTGGGATTGGAGAAACATACGCTAAAATCAAGACACGTCATTACTAGAAACTTTTCTGATTATTTTCTGTTTGATATCGCATATTGCCATCCTCTAAGAAAGATAAGTTCTTTCACCTTCAAACTGAGATATAAAACACGGTAGTAATGGTGAAATTCCAGAAATAAGTCCTAATAGATACTTGACAGGCGAGCGTCAGTCCGGAGCTTTGACCGACAGTGTGCGTCAGCGGTTTTGTGTTTGCACGGAAATAGCTCGATCTATGGAACTTTGGCACCGCACACCTTTGCAGGAGACACCAACACCTAATTTGAACTCCCCTTTGTAAACAGAAGTATTTTTTGAGCTTTACAAGTCAATAAAACCGTATAAAGGCCAAATTGATGCATTTAAGATAATATTTGCGCAAGATCCCAAGTTTAGCGCGGTTGCCATTTAGACGAGTATTGACCAATATTACTTAGGAAAAGATGTTCATGTCGTTTAAGCGTGTGGAAAATTGAGCGTAAGTGCATAATTACTTAAAAATAAATTATTTACCTGTTAATGAACACTTCTTGGAAACTAAGCAGTTTCATAAGTGTTTGTGGTGGGACATGTAATGAGCGGTTCGAGAGAACATACCTGGGAATTTTGTAGTAAATGCAGTCTTGATAATCAATGGCTGGCTATGGTTCAAGGAAACTATCGAATGTAGTACACGCAGCGATTGGGGCAGTTTTGGATACCTGAAATAGAATATTTTCACAATAAATATTCACCTTTAGCGTGACTTAACAGGTCATCTCTACTTTCTCATAATTATACTAGAGAATCTAACATATTCTTGTGCAGATGTCGAGTTTCAATATTTAAGTGACATCTGGCCTGAGTAAAACCGGGAAAACCACTACTAAAAGTAGTTGTAGCATCTGCTGCTCTTGGTGTGCTTGGTTAAATCCGTAGCAATAACGAACCTTCTTACAGAAAACTTAAAACTGTTTTTAGCCCAATAACACTCTAAAATACTTAATATAAAATTGAACTTTACTGTTTAAGATGTGTACCTACATTATTCAAGTTATGCAGTAATTTAGGTTACATTACTAGAAAACACCAAACTTAATTCCGATGCCTATGCCGACCGTAATACAATTTCAACATTTTTTAAATTATTAAGTGGTCGGCGCCGTCCTACCGATGTGTTTTCAACTACAATTTCCGGTTTATAACAAGTCCCTAAAAGCTATATGAGAGTCATTATGTAAATAGAATTTATATCTTTTCCCTCCAACAAAGAACGTGATGCAGTTTCATCATATTCATCCAAGTTGACTTTATTTTTATGACCTAACAGGAGGCCCACGTACGCAAATGGATTTGACGCAAATTTAAAATGAATTGGGCAATCTTCCAAGTCCAAACCACCAAAACTATCACAAATTCGTAAATAGCGCATAATTATAATACACGTATAATTAATCTATACTTATAATAAATCTGTAGAGAGGTCAATTCTGTACATGAAATATATTTCCAAAATAACTATCAGCGGGTGATTAGTGATCGATACTGATGCCAAAAATGCAATCAGTAAAATTTTTGTCTGTCTGTCTGTCTGTCTGTCTGTCTGTCTGTCTGTCTGTCTGTCTGTCTGTCTGTCTGTCTGTCTGTCTGTCTGTCTGTATGTTCTTTATAGAAACAAAAACCACTCGACGGATTTCAACGAAACTTGGTACAATTGTTCTTCATACTCCTGGGCAGGTTATAGTATACTTTTCATCACGCTACGATCAATAGGAGCAGAGCAGTGAAGGGAAATGTTGGGAAAACCAGAGAACTTACTCCATTTTTTAAGCTTCCGTCGCGTGTGCAGCCTTAATGGTTAAAGCTACACAGAAATCATGTATGACGGAAATGTTCTCCTTAAAATTATATAAAAAATATTCCACGACAGCAAATGTCTATCTTTTATGGTTGACTCACAATAACACGTGTAACTCCCGATAGCTTAGCAGTTTGGAGCTTTCTGATTATATTTGTCTATTCTTACGTTAGGTGACTGACTGACTGACATAGTGATCTATCAACGCACAGCCCAAACCACAGGTTATAGTGTACTTTTCATCACGCTACGATCAATAGGAGCAGAGCAGTGAAGGGAAATGTTGGGAAAATGAGTGATTCATGGGAAAGGTTTCAAACTATCAATGTATATATCATCACGCTACAACCCTTAGGAACGGGGCAACGCAGGTGAAACTGCGGGCGAAGAACTAGGGAACAAAGTAACTATTCCACGCGGACGAAGTCGCTGGCAAAAGCTAGTATATAATAATAATAATTGTAACGTATCCTGATTATAAAGTAAGTCTGTCTACGATAGCTCCATTTTGCATCGAAGCTTCCGCATTTCGTATTCTTCTCAAGAAATTACTCATACAAACCAAAGCCACGTGGTATCGCAGATCACTATAGGAAGCATTTTATTAACGATACTTTGAATAGATATCACAAGTGGAATACGGCTATTTTATCGTAGCCGCTGCGTCAATGCGGATATTAAACACGCGTAAATATAGGATAAATTGCCACAATTGAACAGTTTGTTTTATATTTAATCTATTCTCATTTATAACCTCACGCACATCGAAAAGCGCGTGGTAAAATTGTAAACATTGCGAAAAAGCAGAGAAGAAGCAGACGGCGCGCAAACGACCACGTAGATAAAAATTAAAATAGATTTGGCTAGGCGCCGCGTACGCCGGTGCGCTAAACAATGCTGGAAACTAGGTCGACAATCTGTTTACCGTGTCAAAAATGCGAACAATCTGTTTCAGGTCCAGCCACCACATCTGGTAAGTAAATAGTATAGGCATTAAATATCGGTATTCGATTACTTGCAATTGCAATTTGAATTTGATTTGTTCGATTTGCAACTGGAACAGCTTTTAGCGTATCTGGATCACAAATTAGCCTTTGTAAATTAGCATCAATTTAGCAAGCAGTATTGTTTTACAAAAACAGGGTACGCTAACATAAGCAAGTGGGCACAAGTGTAAGGTGGTTGGCCATGATCACTCTTGCCTCCCACTCGGACAACTCGTAGCTTGAATAATGTTGCCACTAAGAGATTCAGGGCCACAAATTTTATAAAGTTTAAACATCGATAAAAGAAAGAGATAATTAATGTTTACGGAATTCCTACACTGCTCGTTTTATCGGCGAGGAAGCAGAGAAGTGTCCTTGCCCGTCTATCTTCCGCGTTAAACCGTTTACGAGAAAGTATTACCTACAAACCATAAAATAAAAGACCATCGAATAAGTTTTAAGAGCCAATTAACATCAGGTAGTGTAAAAATAACATATTTCCGTATGCCAATACAACGATGGATCATGGTATGAGATGTACCTACCTACATCGTAGCGATGTTCATTACTACAATAATTCTACAAGCGTGTTTTATTTATAAAGATCATAATGTAAATCCGAAAAACCGGTCGGAAAGCGAGTTGTTTAAGAAAACCCGTTTTAGAGATTATGATTAGATACGGTCGCGAGCTCCAAGTTCCAAGTGATTATGGTCTACGACTACAAAAGCTATTCAGGGAATAATTGAGAGTGACAGATAAAAGCGGTTAGATCACTATGCAGAGCTTAAGTTTCACCGCGTCATTACTGCGTAAAAATAATTTAATTTATTCATCGATTGCTCTGCACCTAGATATGTAAGTAATTCTATAATTTTATTGTAAACGACAGCGGTCGTTAAAATTATCTTGACAATAAGATGACATATGCTGTCAACAAGCTGTACCCCGCAGTTTCACCCGCTAAAAAATAACGGACTTTCATACAAACTTTCACCCCCCCCTTTCACTACCCTAGAGGTTGAATTCCCAAAAATCCTTTCCTAGTGCTCGTCTACAGTGCAAAAGGAACCCGCATGCAAACTTTCAGGGAACTAGATGATATAAATAGATAAAGCCATCTATCATTTTAACTGTAATTTGATTAAATGTTATATTATAACGACGGTGCCGAGCTCCACATGGAAATCACTCGAAATTTTTCAATGTATTTATCTTGCTGAAAATCTGAACTGTTCCTATTAAAACATCGTAAATGAACGACCTACTAAACAGTTTGCTTAGGAGGTTGAAATTTTTTTTTTATTGTTTTTTAACTTTTTAGACCAGTGCTTATTAAGAAATGCCTGTATACACTCAACCTAACTAATCTAAAATCTTTATTCAATTTTTTTTTTTTAATTTCAATGTGAATTTAGTTTTATTCCAACCAAAACCTAAGCCAACCGCAACCACGTAGAATTAATTAGTAGATCGTTAACTGGAGCAACTCTGACTGAATATTAAAGTTGTTTTGAAATTATTACCTCTGCATAAATTATTCCAAAACAAAACGTTCGTGTATGTAAAATGGAGATGCCACAGCCGTTTAACTCCAATTAACTTTTACATGCGGAAATTGCTATAAATTATACTGAGCTAGTTGTACCCTGCATTTCGCCCCGCACCTAAGGGCATGATTTTAATTAACCTATAAACATCCTCGTGAATCACTCCATCCATTGGTGAAAACCTTATGAAAATTGGTTCGATAGTTTTTGAGTTTATCGCGTTCAGACTGAACGTCGGACGCGGTGAGAGAAGTTTTGTTTTAAAATATGTAGTGATGTTTCTAAGGACCATACCTTATTTGTACACGGGAAATCGGAATTATCAAAGTGTTTTTGATAAAACTACTTTAAAAATTCCGAGTTTCCCGTATGAACGTATAGATTTTTTTTTATTCATGGTAGACACGCTTGATCGCCAGATTTGATTTGCTCACAGATTAAGGAGAGGAAGTTTACCTTCTCATGCATTGTGTTATACCAAATGAACTTCTCAATCTAAGTCACATATTAGTTTATATTGCGTCAGTACCTAGCTGATGACATGATAGTCTCAAAACAAGTCAGTGGTGATGCCGGTGACCTAACTCTTACCGTGCAAACAAATACCGGGTAGGGGCTATTGTGCGCAGATGTAACTATGTAGCTGTTTACCTAATTGTACTGCATCATTCATCATACTCTTACGGCCGAAATTAATAACCTTTCTCTGGATTGTTTGATCGAAATTTGACATGGATCTTATTTCGAATTTCAATCTCCTTTAGTGAAAACAATCCAGAGATAGGTTAATAATTTCGGCCGTTAGGCTTTTATCGTCGGCTTCCAGTCTAACCAGATGCTGCCGATATACGAACCTAACTGCCTTCAGAAACCCCTTTTGGTCTTCTAACTACCACTAACGATTGTCATAGGTGATCGTATTATTTACGTGCTCTCCGAGGCATGAAGGGGTCTCGTCATCGAGGGAGTTATGAATGGTCACCCATCCATAGATAGACCGCGGAAAGCACAGCTTACCTAGCAGATCGATGGGTCAGCGTAGTTCTTACTTAGTCAAGAACCCTTCATATAATACTTGCACAGCACCCAAACACCATTTTAACACACAGGTTTTTAAAAGACTTGTTTGCTTATAAATTACTTGTTACCATAATGTTTATTGAGCTTTTAATTCAAGATGTCGCCGATGTTTTCTAACTTTTTTAACAACCTATAAGAAACACTGAAACACTCGAGACTCGGAGAATCAGGATCTCTTTTAAAGTCAAGACATCGTGAGTGTTATTTATTGTGTCATAATGTAGGGCAATGTCGGGTGTGGCCTTTTGAAAGTGCCATTTAGCAGCTTTGAGTTGACCCATCCCGACAGATAGCAAGCATTCATCCGTCACCATGTGGTTCAACCAAATTATAGGGAGCTCAACAACCCGACGCCTACTCATTGATATTGTTTACCCGTAAGTAGGATATTTGCGTATGCTATTGGAAATACTACTAAAACATTCAAAAATTTGTGAACGTTCCCTTACTTTCTGGCCTGGGCCCTAAATCTTCTATTTTATTATGTCAAAATCGTCATTCAATAACAACAAAATTGTTATTTTTTGTCAGTTTTATCTACGAAATCTGTCCCTGTGAAATTTAGTACCATTTGGCGACTCTACAATTGAAATAGCAGACTTGGGCCCCTGGCTTCTTACAAAGTGTCTCCATCTACATAGATACGGCGGACAATAAATTAAAAATACCGCATGAGTAATGACAGCTTGCGTACACCACCTGCAAATAAAAAAACAACATGTTTCTAAGTCGACTACCACCAGATCAGCGTGAAAAATCGTTCCAAAAATAAAATTTCCATTTATTTTCGAACGCGTTTATAAAGCAAATAGTACCTATATTGCTTCCACGGCAATCTGGAAGTAAACGATGAACAGATGTACATGCGTACACGAATCACCATGTCATGTTTTAACCGCAGGCGCTTTCAACTTCTGTTTGCCCTACTTACATTTGTCACATTATAACACGAATACTGCCAGATACAAAACAAAAAAATATATGTAAAAATATGTTTTTTGACACTTATGCGATTATTAGTTAAAACTTTTATCGCGTTTTTTACGGCATCTGTGGACGCTTTTACGGGTCCAAAACGTCGGCATTTAATTATGTAGCTAAAACGCGTTAAAAGCGTAAAATTGTATGAAAATACTTAATTTGCGAGTATGTAGGTACTGGCATACTCGTGAAATCGTAATGATATTTGTTGTCAAATCCTAGTATCCTAAAAACTTCGAGACTTTTAAGTTATTTTTTTTTTAACGTTAATTTTTGGTGAAACGTATTAAAAAAGCCTTTTTTTTGTAAAAATCAACATTTATTTAACATTTATTAAACAGAAAATTAAATCTTAATAACTTTAACGTTAATTTCAGTCTCAAAAATAGCTTTGTTTATTTATTTTAATCACACACAAATTCACTTGTAAGCAGTTAAATCTTATAGTTATAAAACGAACTTAGTTAAAAATCATTCTTATTCTTAATAAATATTCTATTATCTAGTAATTCTAGTATCTTATCATTGGTCATAATCACATCTTTATTAATTCTCATAATTACAGATTTGTTTCATAATTAAATAATCTATAAATAATAAAACAGACCTATAAACCAGTTTTTTAAACAATCAACTAACACATTAATTAGACTTCTTTGCTGATTTAATAATATAGGCTTTTAAAAAAATCAGAGCTTTGTCCAACAAGTTCAACAACGTTGTCTCGTCTCGAGTCTCGACACGAAAGTCCCGGGACTCGAGACAACTAAAATTACGAAACGTCCCGGAACCAAACCCTAGCTCGATTAGATGTTTTCTTTGAGAGCACTGGACCTTTGATGGCACTGTGTTAATGTCGTCGAAAATCGGAGGCCACTCACCTAGGAGTATGATACTGAGAGATCTTATAAGTATAAAAAATCCTCATAAATAGAAATCCAATGAGTAGTTACTTTACGTGGCGTAATTCCAGAGTTAAAAATATGCCATATAACAAAAAAAAATATGTACTTAATTTGTTAAATGGTAAATCAAGGGCAATGAGATCTTTTAATGGGGCACAAAATTATTTACATGACTTACCATTACGCCTGTATTCCCTGAAGGACAGAGGCAGAGGTGTACTAATTCAGGTACACCCACAGTTCGTTGGTATGTTTTAGGTCCCATGTAATCGGGGGCGAGCCTATTGCCATTAATCGGGCACAAATCCAAACTCCGAGCTCCGAACATTTATTGATAATGATGATTAGGATTTACATGATCAGAAAACGGCTGTAAAATGAGAGTATCATGTAGGCTTTGATGTTGCGTTTTATTATCTGACGTTTATAATGTATATCGGGCTTGCCGGTTACCTGCGCCTGTCTGTCGAGACTGGTCGGCTCTAGACATTTTTTTTTTCTCTTTTGTAAAGCAAGCGATCGTCGTCTATTAAATTAAGGGCATTACATCGCTCAAATCCAAAAAACACCCTAGCTTTAAAGAAACTTCTAGTGGAATCCTTATGTGCGTTTGCCATATAAAAATATATGTTATACTTAAGGTCATCACAAACAAATTGTATTGTTTAAAATTTTTATAAATTTGCCCCAATTTTGATAATAATTGAAGTAAATAGGCCTTTTTTCAACTTATTTGTATTTTTTCTCTATAACGGCTTAATTAGTTAGTCATGAATTTTATACAAAAAAAATTGTAATGACGTAATTAACAATTTGTATTGTTTTTATTTTCTTATTGCTTTGAATATGTTGAAATAATAAAGAAATACCCGAAACCTTACTAGCACCCCACGTGAAGCACGCCCGCAATGCCTGTGACTAACAATTACTAGCACAAAGACTAAATCCTCAAGGTAATACCCTTAAGTAATACCCTTAAGTATATTAGGTATTATCCTGCACATCAAGCTACATGAGTGTCACATTATAATACTTAACAAAATTGTAAACAACCACAATGTCATAATTTTTATTTAAAAGAGTATCTATGGAGTTTGATGCCAGTTCTTCTCCATAAGACCCACTATTTGGAACCGTGCACCTAGTTTTGACAATTCAAAAGTACCTGTATTAATAGTTTATTTGAAATAAAAGATTTGACTATGACTTTGATTTTGACTTTGAGCTGCTACTGAGAATTTCATAGGAAAACCCCATAACACTGCTCGACCTGGGGATCGAACCCAGGACCTCTAGCGTAGCAGTCGCGCTTAGGACGACTAGACTGATGAGGTAATAAAATTATTTATTTTATTTAATATAGGTGACTCTTTAATATGCGCGTGAGCAACCCGCCCACTTGGTAAAATAGTGTTTTTTTTCTAATGCGACACTGCGTTCGTGACTAAACTAGACTAACCTGACAAGAACAAAGAATATTGTTTTATATGCTCACAACACATTGTCTACTTATTCCGTATAAATAAAGTATCCGAAAATACTTGCACGATCTTTCTAATCCGGTCTCTCTGGAGTAAAGTAGGGTTTTACCTTCATGTGAAGACCGAAATGCCATATGTAGCGTTTTGTAGCCTGGAGTCTGGTCGATCGAAGTCTTGAAGAATCTGAGCGTGGACTGAATGTAAAGGCTGAGGAATGAGTGCTGCCACTTAACATAGTGAAGGCATAGATCTAGTGAACTACGATAGACAAGTTATAAGTGTTATTATAGCTGATTGATTAAAAAAAGCAATTATTGATAGCTCCCGTTACTTCAAATGTAACTTTGTGATGAACGATGATCTCATTTTTGCAACTATTATCATAAAACTAACGGGACTACCGACTTCTACTTACCTATAATCCACATACCAGTCATAAAAGTTAAGAAAGGCGTTACTGGTGTATAATTAGACAGTGTAACTACGAGGGAGCTGTAATTAGTCACAAAATGATGTAATTTCAATGAATAACTGGTTGTTACTTAGCTACGCGGTTTTTTGGAAGTTGCATAAATATGCTAAGTTTACGCCACAGAATTCTACCTGGCGATACGAAATATTTGACCACAATCTTTTACTTTGCACAATGCTTTTTTTCAGCGAGGAGACTATGTTACTAAGAAATTACAGTTAAGTAAGGCAAACTAACTGCGCAGTAAAGGTGGCGTACCCGAGGCCATGCTAATGCAGAATTGTAGTCATAATCGCGGCGTATGCATCTTATTTACGTGGCGTCTACGCAGCGATTACGCTGTGCACACGTCCAACTAACGCCTACACTTGACGAACGCCGTCTGACAGTTAGTCCACTAAGAAGGATGTCGTATATAATATGCAAATGTAGATATAAGTGGGTCGTTATTCGTCCACCTGGCTTCCGTAGGTACGGAAGGCACGCAGCAACAGTAGTTGCGGCGGTTTTCATTCAATGTCAGTCAGCCCTATTGTTGACGTTGATCCACAGTCTGACCTTGACTGCAGTTAAACTTTTGTGTGAAATCGTACAAACACATAATAACATGAGTCAGCAACACGTGGAGCGTTTATAAGAGACAGTTTTAGAGGTCCGTATATAAAATTAAATCTGTAATGATGATTTTTTTGGTAGAATTTGGCGATTTTATTTGAAATTAGGCTTTTCGAAACATAGTGGTATATCATGATTGTGTTAGTATTTAAGTGCGTCAACGGTTTTACTAGATTAAATAAGTATTTAAATCTAATATGCCCAAAAATAAGGCGGTCGCTATGAGAGAACCTTTCCTACCTTCAGATCAAATTTATTTATTTATTTACTTTAGTTAAATTTACTTAATACGTATACCAAGAAAATATTGCAATGCTTAACGTACATTGAGGCATGTTACATGCAATGTACCTTTTCTGCATGGTTGTGAATATGATATCTACTATATTAATTAATTTTCTCTTTTTTCTAAACACAGTAGGTAGGTACATAATTATTTTGTGAACTTGTTTTACTTCACAAAGTTTTAGGCTAACGGCTTAAAGGTATTACATTGCCCAACGACCTTGAGGATTTAGTCTTTGTGCTAGTATTTGTTAGTCACAGGCATTGCGGAGTTGCTTCACGCGGGGTGCTAGTGAGGTTTCGGATATTTCTTTATTATTTCAAAATATTCAAAGAAATAAGAAAATAAAAACAATACAAATTGTTAATTACGTCATTACATTTTTTTTTTTTTGTATAAAATTCATGACTAACTATTAAGCCGTTAAAGAGAAAAAAATACAAATTAGGTTAAAAAAGCCTATTTACTTCAATTATTATCCAAAATTGGGGCAAATTTATAAAAATTTAAACATATATTTTTTATATGGCAAACGCACATAAGGATTCCACTAGAAACTTCTTTAAAGCTATGGTGTTTTTTGGATTTGAGCGGTGCCCATAAAAATGTAATACCGAAATAAATCGTAATCCAGACTATATTCTATCAAATTATGTTATTGTTCGGATTTAGATACTGTTAATCTAGGTTCCTGCGGTCTTATTTCGTCTGCTACTACTTCACTGAACATAAAAGACCGGAAAATTATTCCAAACTTGGTAAATTTATCAAAAATTGCATTCGCTTACAATTATTTCCAGTGAAGTATTTTGGACGAAATCGTAGAGTAGGAACCTAGATTAACGGTATCGGAATCCGATATCATAACAGAATTTGATTAAAATGTGTTTGAATTACGATTTATTTCGGTATTACGTTTGTGAGAGAAATTCGGTCCGCCGGACTCTTAATCTGCTGAATATTATACTACACTATATTAGTGATCTGATCTCGAATCACGCGCAGGTACACGTGGATTTTTGGATAAGATCTTCACGTTACACGCGGGTTTTTGCGCGTAACCTCCGCAACGTTCGCGACTCTGCTAAACTGTTCATTTTGCAATATTGATATAACCTTGAACATCTCCATATAGACGTGTGTAGTGGGGCATTAAGGCGCCTGTAGATAACTACGGCCGGTTTATCTGCCAACGTTTAATTTTAGTCGGACGATAAAAACGTACACAGATCATCCGAACCTCATTTACTCGATTACATAAAAATTTTAGGATAGCAAATACGGATTCAAAATACGTATACTCGTACACATGATGTGCGAATATTTCATGTAAATAACAAAATAAGCAATGTCACCTCCACGCGTTCGATTATTTAATTCTGTAATTTTCGTTTAGAATTATCAATCTAATCAGACTTCGAATATTTATGATGTTTTTGTCGCTCGACTGAACTGACTGTCGGTTTACCTACCTACTGATACTGATACGCATAGACATCGACTATTGCGAAAACTGGCAAAACTATGTTTGTTTACAACTACCTCGTGTTGTTACGCAGATACTGCGTAAATAATATTGTATCTACTCAAACCGATACGAAAACCAAGAATTTTCGGGACAACGATTTCCTGGTTGTACCATGTCGTCACAGGACGCACCTACTCAGGAATTGGCGGTTGTCACATGTTTTTTAAAAACAAAATGAGGCGACACACTACCCCCACTTCTATGTGCCTCTTCGAAAAAAATATTACACAACAGACTGGATGTACAAGTTTTGTATCAACAATTTATTTTAATGAGTAGCTTATTATAAATGCTTATTTCGCGTATTACAGTAATTTTGTTGAAGATAAAATACACAGCAACAATGTTTTGTTAGGGTGAGTCCAGATTACGTAAGATAGCGACACGTCGCGTTTTCGCTACCATGGTTATTAAACATTTATAAGAATGTGGACTCGTGGTCTACAAGTCTATATTATTTTATAAATGTTGATATCTCGATTTATTTAGGAAAATTACAAATTGTTTGTGTAACACACCCCATCGCATAGATGTTACAAAATATTTCGCATTGCTTCCAGCGATTTATGATGGCTTTATTTTAACAATTCTTTTCAGATATACTTATATAGGTACTATATGAATATTAGTATACATTTACTTGTAAAAAAATACTTAATATTTTTGTTTGCGCAAAAATGTTAAAATAACAAAAGCCGGGGCGTGCCGGAAATCATTTATTCAACCACGGCGCCGAATTAATTATGCGACTGGAATCATGAATTCGCCAGTGTTAATAAATTCTGTTTTTTTTTTTGTTACATAGTTACGTAGGTACCATTAAACCAGTCGGAAACTCGTTTCTTAGACCGTTTTATACCAAATCGACAAAATATTGCGTTTTAGATATAGGTAGGTAGATAAAGCCTGGTTGCAACAGGCCTCAGCATCAACACAGCTTTGGACTCACGCCTTTTCACCACAAGGGTAGGCAGAAACTGCACACCACAACTTGCTACGATTTTTGCATACTTCTTTTGCTTCTTCCACATTCATACACATCCTGTCATACACACCCGCCGTTTTGGTTTTTGTAAAAAACAAAAATCGTTCTTTGCCTTACCTAAACGCTTAACAGGAAAACTATAAATAAAGTTTCTTACAATCTAGCTACTTACTAAGTTTCATTTGTATTTAAATAAGGTTTAGCACAATGCCAGAGCCATTACCATCTCAATACCACAGGATAATAGTGGTACGTCAATACTTGCAAACTTAAAACTTTAACCCTATATCCCATATGTTTAGCAGAGAAGAGCAAATATTAAAAAAAAAAAACAATGAATGTAAACACTTAACTTCACATTATTCGCAGTCTAGAACAAATTCCCTTTAAATTTTTAAGTGGAACGCAAGGAATTTATAGTGTCTGTAGTCAGAATCATAGAGATGTCAATAGCCATTGATGCTGCTTCTGTCACACGTCTGCCGAATAATAGGTCAAGGCTCACGGCCACTACATCAGATTTAGAACTAGCTTCAACTGATAAAAATCTTTATAATACCAGCTCCAATTCTCTTCTGGAACGGCATCAAACGCAGTGATATTACGGACAGGCGTTAGTTTATCAAGATCAATCGAAGAGTGAACTAAAAATTAGAGGCTTAGTTGAAGTTAGGATGTTTTGCTAGGTAAAATTCACTGCAACGTAGAGTAAAAGTGGTCATACTTGCCATCTCCATTCTCTGTGAGAGTCCAGAAAAATGCCTTAAACACCAAGTTTATTGACCTTAAGGGCCAGGTCAAACTGTCACTAGAGTTCACATATCACGTTTAGATTCAGAATAATAGCCCATTATATAGTTTCGAAGGATCTCATAAAAATGTATGAGTCCCAAGGAATAAAATTCAAAATTTATGAAAATGTTCAAAGATCGAAGAACTCTGGAACAGGAAAATGACACCTCCTGCATTATGCACAATCGAAGATGCCAGAACGTACCCTGAATTACAAGATGTATGCAGGAGTCTATTTTGAACAAGGGGTATTTGTTGTTCCTTCTGTTAATAACCACATAAAGACCGAAATGTAACGCGTATTCCAATTCTATGATTATTACTCAAAATATATTTTACAGCCTGACATCAAAATAACCCGAAAAATCATTTGTCATACGATGCAGATAAGCAAAAATATTAAAATCAAAATGACAGAGTGGGTCAATGCCAAATGGACTATCGATTTCGGATGCGGATCGTAAATACTGAATCCACTTGTACTACTTATGTTTAAGCTCCTGATAACAAATGTAGGTATAAGGACTACCTATTTCTGAATCACTCGCGATTTTATAGTTTATTTTAAAATAATACAACTACAAACAAGATTTTAATCTAGCAGAAGCCGTACGGATAGTTTTAATCACCGCTTCAAAACCATGAATTGCGAATTAATAATATTCATGTAATCAATAGGTAGCGACTTCTGAATCAAATTAATATCCATGAAGGAAAATCATTTCAATTTGGGCCAAGGCCCGATGAAAACCGATAAAGTATGTAAGTGTGGAAAATAATAAGATATTGTTTATCACACCAGTTTAAGTCAGAAAATTATTTTGAATGAGTAATATTGTAAGCTGTTGGAAGTATTGCATCAGCAATTGCACAATGCTCCGAGGGCAGGTCACAGATACAAGTTAATTTTGTAGGACTTACTAAATAAATGCTATCAGCTATTGAATTATTGTTGACCCTAAATGTAGACAAAACATCTCTAATGTCCAAACAATAGACTGTTCAGTTCATCAGCTGACATAAGCCATCACCCAAACAAATAAATAATCTTGTAGCTACCACAATAACAGACAATTGCAAAACAGTAATCACGGGCAGCAATCAACAATTCCGCCATAATATTAATTTTTAATTAATTAAATTTTGTTAATCATAATGAGAAATTGTCAAATTCTTTCAATAATCATAGAAAATAATGTTAGAAAACTACGTCATACTCATTAAATCAGAATGCAAACGGAGAACCGTTTGTTGTACAGAAAATCTCAATGTTTGCATGTCACAGAAACTGTTTGAATTTTAAATTAAAGGAATAGGTTACTGCCCCAGTTTCAAAGGCCATAGTTATACTTGGTCACGAAGGTAAACACAGTAAACTCTCAGTTAAGTAATAAACAATGTATCTAACAAATCAACGAGTAACTTGAAACTATTAGAAATAAACTATTTAGCACGTGAGACCAGAGTAAATAATCTTTTGTTATGCTTAACCCATTCTGAACGCACACACATAATTATAGTTTTAGTCATAGATCCTTGAGAATCAATCAACGAGATTTTGTTCAACACTTCTATTGTTTTGGAACTCTCTTCGTTTTTATTATAAAATAAAAGTTTCCACTACAGAACAAATTCACAATTATCATCTTTCGACGTGGAATTTTGTTTTGTCTTCCACTCATTTGTTTTATTAACATACGTCTCGTAACTACGCATAGAACCTCAATGTACAAATAAATTACACAACAATTGACTCTTCTTTAAAGGAAAGCTGGTATACCAATTCGTAATAGTAATAGGGCAAGAAAGACGAAATCACGAAATGTATAATTCAGATTTCTTTGTTACCGTGCACCTAATTTTTTCATGGGTACCACGAGGTTGACATACTGATTTGTTATACTAATGCGGGTAAGTACATAATAATGATGTTATATCAAGACATTGAAAGATCCGAAACGTTGGAATTTAATAAAATTAGTAGTTTTATTTTCACTACCACAAGGCTAGCACTTACTAATTTGTAACCTTACTACAATGTATAATAGATTGATAATATAATTAACAAACTTTTTGATAGTTTTCTGAAACAAAAATGCTTTTTTTTTACTTAAATTATCATTCTCTTTTCAAGTCTGCAGGAGAAATCATCAGAAATGAATCACATCGTCCCTTTCTGGAAATTTAACTAGGTATTCATTAGAACGTATATGATTATAATGCCTTTATTTATTTTATTTATTTATTTATTTAAATAGAACGACCGAGGCCAATTACACTATTTAAACGTATAATTTATTTAAAAAAAAAATATTCATGCATTCTCACAAAAATTCAAACATTCCGACAGTATCATCTTCCATTCATTCACAAAAATATCAAAACCTGTGTTTGACTGCAGGAGAGCGTTAATAACGGCTAATGTCCGTGGAATAGGTGACCTGGAGTGCGCAACAGTACGGCAAGTTGGAACAGCCAGTAAGCGGTGTTTCCTGATCCGACAGTAATTGTCTGGGACAATAGATTTCATTATGAAGATCAGGAACATCAATAATCCCCCTAAGAATTTTAAATATTACTTTGATGATCGAGACGCGGACTGGCCGTGACATCACTATTTACCAGCCTTGTTTGATCGCCATTAATTACCTAAGTCTTGCTAATGTTTATCATCGCCTAGTGTTATTCGCAGGTCAGTACCTACTAGGTCATAATATTGATTTTACACATTATTCTGTATAGCAACGAGCCGTTGTAGCAATCAATCCTTCTAGAAAGAATCAAGAATTTGTAACGTACGAGACATTTTTCTAGTAAGCACATGTGATTCCTGAATTCATGACTACTATGTCTCTGAAGAAGACAATGAAGAGGAAACAACGAAATGACAAGAACATACTGCCCATCCCGCACGTAGCATCTTTACAAGAACTATGTCGTAGGTATATTGACGAAAAAGAAGTCAAAAATTATATTGTGTCCATAAAAAACCATGTGTCGACTAAAGGGTCGACATAACACTTTTCTACATCGCAGATAACGCTACGCCAGCAGGTGAACATGACCCACGATGATATTTTCGTTATTCATAATAAGAAGAGGTTACCAGTATATTATCAGTTGGCCATCTGCCATTTCTGTCACATAATCCATAAAAAAAACAGCAATTAACATTTTTACCTATTATTTAAAATATAATGATTAGTGTACCGGAACGTACGCCCGCTACGCAGTTATTTTGTGACCTTAGAAATGTTTTTCTAGCAGACAATAACAATACGACACAGAAACAGTTTTTTGGCGAAGGCAAAAACTTCTAAATTCTTTTGCACATAAACAAAATGCGTAGTAAGTAGTAAAGTGGATATAACGTTGTTAATTATGCATTTTTATTATAAGTACTTAACTATGGTTAATTGTGAAATATGTAACCACTCACTCAACTGACGTCGCCAATCCAACAATTAATACTTTTTATACAAAATTTTATTAAATAAATCAATTTCGTTAGATTTCAGAGTCAAGCCCACCAATCCACACCGACAATTGTTATAAAGAATCTCCTTATGCTCCTTCGGCTACAAAGAAACAGTAACGATTTGAAAATATTACAAGCAACAATATAGGTCCCGTGTATCTTAATGGATGCACAGACGTTCGGGTCGAACGAGTTCAGGGTTTCGAGACGATCAGGCACTGGGCTGAAGGTGAAAGGAGGGCACTGCACCGTTCTTCGTCAGTGCGGTACACTTGCAACTTGATAAGCTCTACATAGAACCTGTACAGGCCCGCAGGGACATATCCGATACACATACACAGTTATACACTTTCAAGGAAAAAAAAATTCTAATCAGAAACTGAGGCATGTTTGGTTTAAGCTTGTTGATGAAAGTCAATTAGATAATAATTGCTTTAAAATGGAGAGGAGGAATCACGAGGTGCTGATTAATTACGATTAAGTGAACTTGAAGCAATTTATAGCAATTTTTTATACCACTAAGGTGGCAAGCAAGGATACGGCCCGCCTGATGGTAAGAGGTTACCGTAGCCTATGGACGGACGGACTTATTTTCCTTTTTTTACCACGGACCCTTTAGAAAAATAGGATACCCGTATTTATTATTTTCCCAATATTCAATTCTTTTTCATATTTATTTTCGACTTTGATTTTAAACAGACGTAACGTACCAAATGACGTCAATTGTACGGTTAAACGGTGACATGACGTCTTTTCTCTGACCCTTAAAAAAATTTGTTATTGTGTTACTATTATTTCGACAAAATTTCTATTTTCTCAGTTTCCGCCGTATAACATGACTTTGAGTTTTCTTTTTCTCCGAAATGAAGAAATATAAAAATAAATAAAAATGTTTTGGAACTCAGGATAGGAAAACAAAGAAACAGTATTTTCGTTTTGGTCGCTTAATAATTTTGAAATGTTGTCCATTATAGCTAGTCAAATTACATACTGAGATCAATCTTCTACTAGACGATATTCGAATAGTCCGATCGTTACTCCCGACTGTAGATAATTAGAAATTACTGTTCATTAGTCTTTGAAGTAATGTAGTAACCATCTATAATTAGAAACGTTTCCAAGAAATGACAACGCACTGCTAAACTCTAGTTTCAAGGAAGCTAAGAATGTTTGCCAAATATTTTTTTTGCGCCTATTACAATACTTTTTCGTGTGTCACATTAGTTTTGGGAATGGAGGTCGCGTCAACGATTTACGTAGCAGATGCGAAAAATTATGGCGGAATCTTTTTACTACCGGGGTGCGGGATTATACAACTGTACGAAATCTCGGTGAACCATGATAAAATAAAAAAGATGCGAATAATAAAATCCAATATAAAGCTGCAAATTGTAAGTATTTTTTCTATTCAAATTGTAAATATTTTTTCTAAGTAGAATTATTTGCGAGATTAATATTGTGACACGTAAACGTGAAACGTAGAAGCACTTTGGTCAGCATTGGCAAAGTACGGGCTAGACACGAAAAAAAACAGTAAAAAAGACAAAATAATCAAATCGGTAATAGAAATACTAAGAACATGGGCACGAATACAATCGCTTATTAAATTAATACGCGATCAGCGTTTTTCCAATTCATATGGCTTCACGTTATTAAAGCCACTTGAGCTAAACCGACAATAATAGCAGTTCAGTACTCAGAATATTCAAAAATAGCAATGGTTACATACCTTATCTTTTGTTGGAACCTACTTATATTATGATATCAATAGCACAGATCAAAGATGTATACCATTGGTGCTTAGGTACCGTGTTTATCTGATTAGGAATAAAAACTTGAAAACGCGACGCACACCGGGAGGTAAAACTCGCCGTTCGAAAAGTCATGCAAGTAATCACAGTGACTGTACCTTTAATCAATTATTTTGCTCAAGGTTGCAAGAAAATTTTACTGCCAACACACTGCAGTTATTTTCCTGTGCAAAATGCTTTTCTTTTCAGCATCCAGTAACGGAAAACTGGCAAGAGGACAACACAACACTTTCTGTTGCTTACTTTTTTAATTATTTATATCGAAAACGAGCAGACGAGCCACCTAAGAAGTTAATGCACAGTTTGGCAAACTGCAGACTGCCAATCTGCCAGAGCAACCGAGGAGGTACCCCGACCAGTCAGGTAAAATAAAGAATTAAATACACAGAAATTATCTGCTTTTAGGGTTAATAGCACCTTTTGATATGGCTAGGATCACGTTACTAGCGAGCGCTCAATCAAAAGCTGCAACTTTAAGATGGTACTTACTGGATCTAATACCAGTTTTAGGTAAATTTGCACAGCATATCCGCGTTTTCATTTCATTAGATGCATTTTCGCCGCTGAACGAGCTACCCAGACGGACATTTTCTGACTATGAGTGACCCGGCTAAAGGAGTAGCATGGTCCGTAGGTTAACGACACATCTTCATTATAAGTATTATAAATTAATAGTAGATCAACTTAGTTTCATTTTAGCAAAATTAAGATTCTCAGAACCGTTCTGAAAATCATTACATACGCTTTCCGAATAGATTTGTCACGCATTTATTTTGTTCAGTATGCGCAGTGGCTTTCCGCTCCGTTCAGTGCCGACAAGTCGACAACGTCAGCGGAGCGACAACCGGCCGTGACCGCGTTGCGTTGCCAGCAACAGCCTGCCCTCCTCAGGGCACTAAACTACGACTTGCGTAATAATATGTATTACATTACACATTGTGTCTAGATATATTTTGTTCTGCGCGCAAATTCATCCCAAATTAGCCCAATTCTCAGTAATCATTCCCAGTTGAGAAATTCGTTTCATTATTTTAAGACCTGAAAACTACGCTGATCAGCCATTCTGCAGGTAACTGGTAAACTTAAGCAAAGCTTAACTGCGGTCAGCCTGTGGATGGATGAATTGAACATTGACACATCGGCATTCGACATCCCGCCGTGCATCGGAGAGCTGGTAAAGGTATCGGCAGTCAAAAGCCTAAAAAATCGGACAACCAGTAAATCGAATATCGGTACAACATAGTTGGGAAAAAGTGTAGGAGGATGATTTTGAAAGCTTCTAATGCCACATTTGGAAAATTGAGTTGCGAAAGTTCTGTTACTTAATAAGCGAAAAATGAGCATGAAGATTTGTTGATAAATATAATGAAGATGAAAGTATGTAGCTGCTAATCATCCTGTGAAAGTTGTATGAACCAAGTGACACAAGGAGCTTGTTCTTAGTTAATGTCGTGATGCTTGGAACCCCATTATAGATTCCATAAAATCAAAATCCAAGCCCAAAACTGCAAGACCGAAGGTTACGGTGAGTCCGTTCTGCGTGAATCGGATCGCCAATAATTAACAAAAATGTAAGGTAGCTGTTAGTAATTGTAACATTAAGACGTCCAACAACTTAGTCTACCCGTGACCATAGATGCTGTAAAGGATCCGAAACGTCGGGAATCAAATAATATCAATACAACGCGATAAAATCCGTAAAAAGTAGTTTTATTTCAATGTCTAATATTCGCGTACTTGTCAGAAACCAGTAATGTCGTGATCTTAAGCTCCTTACAGACTGTAGTTGGATACATAATATACCCTTGTAATGTGTTAAACATTTACGAAAGCAGAAGGGGATTTTGACACTTCTGGTTTCAAAACCCTTTTTAGTGCTACAAATTCTGGCTGAAGGGGATTTTAACACTAACTAATACTTTCCGATCATTTTGTCATCGTAGTCTGTTCCCAAGTATGTTGGGGTAAGCTTCCAGTCTAACCAGATCCGGCTGAAAATGACTATTTTACACGAAGCGACTGCCATTAGAGCTCTGCAATCCAATTTCTAGCCAATACCGATATCCTGAGTCCAGGCTCCTGAATACCACTAACAACTGTCATAATCATTTCCGATGTTATCTGCATATACTGTTTTTGCTTATTAAAGCATCTACGTGGCGCTATGAAATATAACAGTGATAAGATAACCCCGTGGTTAAGGAAATCAAAACGAAATTAAGATTATACTAAGGTCATGCCCGGTCACCATTGTAGAATGTTATTATAAATACATGCCATTTATCTGTACATAATGACGTTGGTATATTTAAAGTGATCACGTTTTTGTAGCTTTACCTATTTATTATGCTCCAAGTCTCTTGTATTGCCATCACTTTATTAATGTGGATTCAATCAGGATGTGAAAGAATCTTGATTATAGCCACAGCCATATTACAGTAACAGACGTGTTACCTATTGGGCAGTTGGAACTTGAAATTACTTTTGCGATACTAACATTATAAATGCGAAAATAACTGTCTATTTCTTACTTCTTGATGCCTAAATCGCTGAACTTATTTAGATGAATTTTGTCATAAATATAGATTGGCCGTGGAGAAGGACATGGGCTACCTTTTGAAGGACCTTTGACATTTTTTTTGAGAAGTAATAGCTAGTTATTGATAAAGAAAGAGACGGCAGTTGTTATTCAACGGTTTTCTGCATACGTTCATTTTAGCACGTAATAGCGTGCAGGTGACGCCACACGCCCTAAATCTTGACCTACAGTCTCGCGGATTGTTAATCACGACACAGTTGGGGTTATTTCTTTATTCTTATTTTTTTTTTGTAATGTTGACCACATTTCTACACATGGGAGAGCCATGCTTCGGCACGAATGGGCCGGCTCGACCGAAGTGATACCACGGCCTCACAGAAAACCGGCGTTAAACAACGCTTACGTTGTGTTTTGCCGACTGAGTGAGGTTACCGGAGGCCCAATCCTCTTTTAAAGGTCGGCAACGCACTTGTGACTCCTCATTTGGTGTTGCGGGTGTCCATGGGCGGCGGTAATCGCTTACCATCAGATGATCCGTGAGCTCGTTTGCCCTCCTATCCCATAAAAAAACAAAAAAAAAATTAACGTTGTATTTCTCCTGCATCGAGACACAAACCGAAACAAGGACTTGTAGGCCATACTTAAAATAAAACATTGCCCTACACTAGGATTTTCTCCTGTATTGTGGTTGCGTTTACAAACACAAACTCTCACATAAACAAACGCCAAGACCCGGAACAGCTACCTGTAGATCATACAATTATTTGTTCCGTGCGGGAATCAAAACAGCGATCCGGGACCAATTCTGTGTCAAAAAGGATTTACCTTGTTATAAGAATACAAAAATTTGCTCTTTTCACGCTGGGAAGAAACGCTTAGTCAAAATCCAGTACGATTGCTAGTAGGATCGAGTGATCCGCCTATTTAGCTGCCACCTTCGTGTAAGTCCACAGATTTACTGTGTTGCATCATGTGTATGCGAGAACTATCTAAAAAAGATGTTTAACTTTACTATTGTGCTCCATCTTAGCCTATGTATGCACTTCCTATTAGTCAAAAGTAGGGTTAAACGCATTCAATTCAAGAAAAAAAGCAAAGGAAAATTTTCTCCCGCTCCTTGTAGCGGATTTCTTATATCTCGTTTAAGTATTTGTTTTTCGCAATATCACAGATTATTCTTCGATTACATATCTTCATTTACCTTGCAAGATTACAAGCTTTAAAAAACTAAAGAGTTCTTATCCTATAAAAATAGATTGTATATATAAGTCATTTACAAAGTGAAGATATGTGCTTATTTCAATACGCAAATATAAAATAAGGTAAAGTAAAACAACATTTACACCTAACACACTTGGAAATCGCAAAGTAAACTTACATAATAGAAATCCGCCCATGTTTGACTCAACTAAACATTGTACACAGACTGGACAAATGGAATCCCGTATCATAATGACGAGGGGTACATTTGTGAGCATATCACAAGTGATTTGACTTAATTTGAATAAGATATCCATTCATAAATCAATGATAGTAGATCTTAACAGAAAGAAAATAGAGTTCATCTTCAGGCAAAGTAAATAAACCTCTTTAGAATGTATCTCACGTTTCAGACGCCTACAGACTCATTAAAATATATTGTTAAAGGCCGAAAGAGCTTTCTTTGTTGTTATATGACAAGTAATAAGATTGGCAATATTATCGTATATCATACCTTTATTGCAAGACTACAGCTATAAAAATGCCATAAATGCTATCAGGATTTATGAATTATCTGTTGATATGACTTCAAGTATAATTTTAGTGCTGTTTAGAGTTTGCAAATTATCAAGATGCGTAAACGGCGCGAGAAGTTATGTGTACCATTACAATAATGACTACATAAACACACAATAATATACCAGTAGGCGATAAAACGGTCCCCTACTAAAACAAATAAATAAAGCTGACGCGCCGTCGAATACAGAAGTTGTATTCAAGGCTAGAGCTTTTAGTATTCCGTGCATTGAATTCACAAAGACTAATAACAAAAGATTTATTTGATTGAATTCAAGTTATTTCCGGGAAATAAAGCTAGTTGACAGTCAATCTAGCCAGTTTAAAATAATAAAAAAACAATAGCCTTTGTATTTCTTAGCTCTTATCAGAAGCAGAAGAAACTAATAGGCCATCAATATCATCGTATTCACTGAGAGTTATAAGCCAAAGCTATAAGAAGAGTTAGGGAAAGTATGGCTGCTAAAAATAACAATAAGACATTTCGATTTCTATTTGGATAAACCACATGGCATGCAAGCAAACAAAGCTTCGAAGAAATTACATAATCATTCCCAGATAATTTCAAATGTGTATTTGTTTTATAAATTTGGTACATAATTTATCAAACTCACAAGCTAACATATATCACGAACTCCACAGTGATAAGAATGAACCTAAAATATAATTTAAAGAAACTGGCAATCTGTCAGAATATATCAGCAAAAGAGCCTAATAAAGAAAACAAATGTTAAATTAAGACACAATATCGTACATTACATTCGTAGACCTTTTGATATAAGGGGCAACGACAATGACCTCATGAATTTTGAAGCACCCCGACTGAATAAACACCCAGTCTCAATACAACAAGAGGGCCGAATGTAGCATTAATATTTACCAAAAAAAATATGTTTAGTTCTCGGTTGAATAAGTCATTACTTCCAGAATATACTGAAAGAAAATAGAAATGACGTAGAAACCGACACGAAGCTAGAGAAGATGAGATAAAAGCTGATCGTTAGATGATCAAATGGTTTGCAAAAGGCTACCGCTATCGCAAGAGCGAGCAGTACCTATCTTAGCAACGATACGCTATGAGTCCACGGGGAAGGCTTCTCTATGCCAGGGAGCAAACGTACTGGTGGTCACGCACTTATAGACAAAATAGGTACAGACAAGAATGTGACGCATTTTGGATGAAGTGTGGAATGGAATAAATTACTCATACAATGTGGCTAATGGTTGTGGTTGTAAGGCAGGCTTACATTTTTTCTAACATCTAATCCAGTGTTTAGTTCCGGCGAAATAACTGTGCGTATCTGAAGCTTTATGCAAATGGTTGCGAAGTGAAATATTTTACACTTATAGACAAAATAGGTACAGACAAGAATGTGACGCATTTTGGATGTAGTGTGGAATGGAATAAATTACTCATACAATGTGGCCAATGGTTGTGGTTGTAAGGCAGGCTTACATTTTTTCTAACATCTAATCCAGTGTTTAGTTCCGGCGAAATAACTGTGCGTATCTGAAGCTTTACGCAAATGGTTGCGCAATGAAATATTTTACGTGTGAAGACAGTTGGGGATCGTAAATGTTTCACATTCATGATTATTGTCCTTACGGGCCGTTCGGAGCGGCTAACTTCAGATACACACAGTTATTTCGTCGGAACTCTAATCTAGTCAACAACTGCTACTTTAGCTAATTATACTGTTTTGACACAAATCTCAACTCAGCGTCACCCGTTAATTTATGTGTAGCGAGAATAGCGATTATGTCTACTATTGAAATAATTATTACCTATCTAAGCTTACGGAAGTACAGATATTTGGGATATGTAGTTTTTTAAAATGGTCTAGGCTACACCATTTCTTTAATTTTGTAACAAAATGGGTTATGTTATAGGGGGTACACCGTGTAACTCATATTATTACCCTGTAGCTACCAGGTATTAGTCATGGACATAAAATCACGCATATTTTAATACCCTACTTTTCAAGCCTAAGCAATTGCATTGCTCATACGCGGTGACTCATAGATGTTACATTTTATACGCTATATTTTGTATTACTTGTTATAAAAAAGCAACAAGTTCGCAGGAGACTAAGTAGATACAAACAAGCAGGAAATAGAGATAGGAAACAAGATTACTGTAACAACACTACATCTATAAATGTTATTCCAGTAGCTACAATCTACATGTAACATTCTCCAAAAGCTGGTTACAATGTTTCTAGAATGTCAAGGAATAGATAGCAGGTTACTAAATGTGCTTGAAACCCATGCGTATTTTAAATTACTGGGGCTTCAAGCAGTAAGACGCAACATACCATGCGACAGCAGCGCCTGGAATTCTGATTACCCCGTTGATACAAAGAGCGTGACGACGAATGTATAATGCATTTGATGTCTTGGAAGTACATGGTAGGTATATAATTTCCACTAGAATTAAATTTATTAAGTAATTGAGAACTTAGTAGGTACGACGCCTTCGCTTGTATTTCATAAAGTTCCTGCTAGGACACGACAATAATAAAAGGGGTTCTCGCCTTGTCGCGGCGGGGGGGCTTAGTAACCGTGGAGTGACGCACCACGGTGAAGCGAAGTAGAACCCCAGGAAGGGGCTGCTCCTGCGGGCTTTGCCCAGGAAGCCTGCATTGGAGCAGCCACTGTAGGTTGCGGTGTCGTATGGGAGGCACAGCAAATGAGGCGGGCCGCGGTGTTGTATGGGCGACACTGCGGCTGAAGGTTTCAGGGGCCGCGGCGGGAGAGGAGTGCCGGTATCATGGTGCGACGCACTCCCTGCCCTGCCCTACCCTGCCCCTGCGGCCTCGGCGGGGAGTGCGACTGTCTCGCCAAAGGTCCTCGGTTTGATTCCCAGGTCGTGCATTGTTATTGGGTTAGTAGCACTGAGACAATAACACGCTCGGAGTTCGGAATTTGTGCCCGATTAATGGCAATAGGCTCGGCCCCCTATTACATAGGACCTAAACATACCCGCGAACTGTGTCCATAAGTACGCCTCTGCCTAACCCTTCGGGGCATTTGATGGCATGTATTTTATGTTTTTCTATCCATAACAAGATAAATGCAAAGGAGCAAGAACCACTCGAATCCACTTAATAAAATTCTTGCCTTAAAATAAATTATGACTGATGAGGTTGAGTAATAAGCAAACCACGGCACTTGTTCTTTCAGTTGTTTGTTATCAATACTGCATATAAGACACTGCAATATGATCCCTGGGTTATGACATAATGTCTGACTGACTACATTCAAACGCAAGGCACGCGTACGTCAACGCGCCGCTGCGAAAAACGCAATTGCGAAATGTTTGGGGTAAACAAACTAATTACGTAATTATAAGTGCTAATCAAACAATTAGTATGCAGTACTAGTACCTACAGCAACATCGACTCAAATTGGAAGTAAGTGCAGGAAGCTAAATTAGGTTGTAAAACCGCGACGAAGCAAATTTTCTGTTCTTGTAATAAGTAGTCTCAAGAACTTTTTTGCACATCGCAGTTTACTCAAGTAACTCGATTAAAGTCGCCAGGACAAATGGGGCGATGCCTGTAGAGATAGAATTTGACTCGTACCTTTGATACTGGTGTCATATCAATAAGCTGTAGAACTTGTGCCGGCGGCAACTCGGCCACTTCGCTAGAGCTACGTAGTTCGTCCTCGAAGCGTCCAAATGCAGGCAAAATTATCCAGTTTTATTGCTGCTGGACATATTGGGTTGAACAGAACTGCACACACTTTTAATATAACCAAAAGGAAATCTTATTAGCCGGTATCTATGTAACCTCTTCCGAAATGTGCTTCTAAAAGCATGTTAAAAACTTAGAACACGTATTGTGCGTCTTTCGTTGAAAACAGCGCCATCTGTTTACGGACTAGTGAAATGAATGGCAGTTTTCTGTGGTATTTCACACCTGAATACAAGTCCCTCAATATTATTCTATTTTATAAGAAAAAAATACGAATTTAACACAAAGATTACTCATGAACAATTGAAAGATAACCTAATTTAATTTCTTTATTGATCTAGTTACAACAAGGCTACAAGTCTAGTCGCTAAGCCCTAGATTCAGAGTTTAAGTCCACTTAATAGGTACCCAAATTAGAAGGTCAGTGTAACATAGGCCTAATATATAAAATATAGGCAAACTTAATTTATAAATGTTGTATGTCTGTTTCTCACTTTTCTTTTGTCATGTAAATATTTGAAAATGTACTATGATATAATGTACTTAAATAAATGTGTGTTCATCATAACCCTTGATCAGGCTTCCTCGAAGGCTGGCATTGATAAGGCTATTAGTCTACCAAGCAGACTTCACACAACCTTCAAGTATTGAGTATGTATTGAGTTCACTGATAAAATGCATGTTACTGTATACAATATAATATGTAAATATATGTTCTGCTCATGAATTTAGTCAGGAGTACATTCCCTACACCTACACTCTTATTCCAGGTAAGCACCAATGTAGATAACCTAATTTCTGGTAATAAATATATCCATTACACTATCTGAAACTATAGGTAGATACATTATATATTATTTAAAATGACGATAGACAGTATAGACAGCTATATAAGGATGAGGAACTAGCTATTGGCCGCGGATTCACTCGCGGCCCAAGATAGCCTATGTACATGTCCAAGCTCCAATTTATATATATATATAAATATACCAAAATTCATCAAAATTGGATCAACGGTTTTGAAATGAAAACTTACTGTTTCATTACAACAACAGACAGACAGATAGACAGTTACTTTTGCATTTATAATATTAGTGTGGATATGATGGATCCAGCTCATTGGAAAAATAATCAGACTACAGACGATTTAAACGATACGAGAATAGAAACGGTACTGCAATCAACTGGATCAAACTGGATGAATAATTCTTGTAAAACAAATTGAATTACGCTAAAACAGACTGATGTATCAACGCTGACATTCGATACTTTCCAAAAAACTTGTCTGAAAAACGGTTAAAAAAGTAGTGGTATAAATACTCACAAAAGATATGTTTAAATTTCGTTCAGCCATCGTCAGTCATATTGGAAACATTAAAAGATGTTGAATAAATATACCACACGGACAAAACCGGCAGTTTCTGTTTTTTGTTTATTGACATTTGTGTTTTTAAGTACGTTTCGTTTCATAGAGAAATTATGTGTCATCATGTTTCAATTATTTTGCTTTCAATCCACCTCAAGAAGTAATTACAGTTATTTTCATTAACTACATTCTTTAATCGTTCTTAAATAGAAGGTCAAATGCTCAGTGATCATATCAATTTTAACTACAAGAGAATAAGTTTATTAATTTTATAACGCATCAATATTTTAGTCGATGTCGTTACTTAGTTCTATAATACCGATAAATCTTTTCGCAAATGAAATGGAACGTTATGTGTGAGGATGTCACCAGAGATGTCACATTAAAAAACAATGTCAATGTCAAACATATTCAATTGTTTTTCCAATTCTTTATCTCTTACTTAGTCGATGATTGATTCGATTGTTAATTAATGAACGGCATATCCATACCAATAATAAGACAACTTTCGCAAAAGTAATAATCAATTAATGCGATTTCCAACGCCATATCGTATTGTAATATGTTTTAATCGAATTAAAAAATTTACGAAGTAACGTTATAACAACACTAAAAATTAATCAATTAACAATAGAGATGCTTAATACTTGCATTTGTATCGATACTTTGAAATTTTCAATCTATCCGCATTAATGCTATTCTCTAAAAAATATGATCGGATTGGAACTTAACATAACATACATACATAATTAAACAAAATCTTCTCCATGTATCGAATCGCATCGTATTGTATGTACTTAATTCCTTTATGAGTTTGGGCAAAATGCCAGATTTATATTATTATTATTTTGAGACACTCATTGAATCGCGTTAGTGTCTCGGATACAAGAACAACTGATTTTGCATTGTGTATAATTTGTTACTTAACAGGTTATAACATAGAATCCAAAACTGTCAAATTTCTTAAATCGATTTTCTTTATAATCTTCAAGTAATACAGTTTATTATCCATTGGAGAAATTTAACAGTTTGTGAAAACTTGATGTGTCGTTGACTGTAAAATACTGCACATACCTATACCTTTGTATCCGTCCAAAATATTGAAGTATTGTATGATGTTGCTTAGTGAAAACCGTCAGATTTAGACTTGGGCGTGTTTAGATTTTTACGCAAACGAATATAAATTGGGTTTCAGATTTTGAAATCGATTTAAATATTCATTTTTAGAAAACTAAGATTTTATTTTTACAATGGATCCGGCTTACGGTTTCGATCGTAGATATTATCGTATTCGTGTCGTAGTAACAATCTAAATTAGATATTATTGTCTCCCAGTTCCAAGTATAGTTTTATTTTCGCGCAAGCTAAATCCAAATCTATCTATATAAGACAAAGCAAATTTCGCTACACTTAGCGAAATTTGCTTTGTCTTATATAATCCATCAAACATTTGATTAGTACTATAAAGAAAGGTAATGTATTTTTTAGCGCGTTTTCTTGAGGTCAATTTAGATTTTGCAGTGGTTTGAGCTTATGAAATCATTTTCTCTAATACGAAATATCAATACGATACGATTTATGACTGAAATCGGTTTTTAAATACGTTTTTTTTAATCAGACTTATGTCGAATTCTTAGACTCTAGTCTAAGGTCGAATTGGATTGGATATTCTACTCGAATTGAAGTATTCGATCGCACATCACTAATCAAGAACAAGAAGAACCGCTTTTCAATTAATTTTGTGACGATTGTAATTTTGTAGTTTCAAAAACCATCTATCTACTCGAAATAAATTGCCTTTATTATTAACATGTACTTGATGTAAAAATCAATTTCATAATCGATAGGTACCTATTTGTTTCTCAATCGTTGTGATACTGAGGTTAGGTGTGAACTTGTTTTACTTTGTAAAACTTTGAGCGTAGAAATAGTACCTAGTTTTCTGTCTTAAAGATGAATAGTGAAAAGAGAAATGCTCGCGGAAGGGGTCGTGGTCGAGGCCGTGGCCGAGGCAGGGGTCGGGGCAGAGGCCGAGGAAAAAAAGTGCCTAAAGTTATGTCTAGTGATGAAGAGGAATGTTCCGTGGAAGAAACCTCACAGGAACCAGAAGAAACTGTTATAGAGGAACCTAAGGAAGAACCTGAACCGACTGAACCAGCTAAATGTAATAAGATCTTGTTACTTACACATTGTCAGCTAACAACAAAATAATGATGCACATACATATAGATAGTCGCCAGAGGACTTTTAACCTTAAATTACAGGCTTGGTGGTATTTATTTATGTATGTATGCAATAATCAAAACAGATTATTGCATACATACATACATATGTTTCAATTTATCAGTTGGACTTTATCAAGTATAAGATTAGGTATGTTTTATCAGTAAGCTCAGATATGGTGCCATGACATTCCATACTGACAAAAGGTCCAAAACTACAAAATTCGATAGTATAAAACTTAAGTCAGTCTGTCAATCCTTAGGCATCATAGCAGTGATATTGTATTGTAAATAAATAACAAAATAAGTACTCAAGTTTGGTTTTATATTTTATTCATAAATGTAAAGCTCTTTCTCAATTCATTGCACAATATTATAAGTTAGTAAAATTCTAAAACATAAGAATTTTATTAAAAAGCTATTAATTTCAATTTTAGTTAAAATAGAACAACAGGCCAATTTAATTTGCCTAGTGAGATTAAAATTGTACATAAATCCTCTTTTACATTCACAGTGGAAGTGCCATCAGATATATCTCAACTGGAAGCTCCAGTTTTCACAACACTACAGCGCGGTCCTCCGGAGCCTATGCTCAGGTTGGATTGGAGCCACCGTGCAACACTTATTGGAGAGAAGGTTTTGAATCCAATGATCTACTGCTGTGATATATGTTCCAAACCTATACTGATATATGGAAGGATGGTGAGTGTACAACAGAGCTTAGATTATTGTTGTAAATGTTAAAAAGGAATGATCAACCAAGAAAATTTGCTTACCAAAGGTTTACATAATTTACACTTCATATAACAAACAGGTTACCATCAACTAGACTAGCAGTCTCTGCCGCCCTAGGTCAGTGTGCTGATTTTGCAGCATAATAGTTGAGTTGTATCTAGATATTTAGAGGTGTGGGCCTATTCAGCCTTATAGAAAGACCACCTCTGGTTATCATAGATGAATAAATGTTAGCCAAAGTATGATTTGTTAAACAGAACTTTTGAGGTATAGGACAGAATCATTCTTATAAATCATAATTCTTAATAATACTACTATTTTTGTTTTCTAGATACCATGCAAACATGTATTTTGTTTGTTATGTGCCAGATCTGAACATACACACTGCCCAAGATGTAGAGAAAAGGTAAAAATCTTCATTTAAATTGTACTAATCTAATGTAATTGCAATGGAGTAGTAAAATAACTTAATAATAGTATGAATAGTGTTTTTAACATAACATAACATACCATACCATCACGAAAGGTAAGGCAGAGGTGTACTAATGTACACCCTCAGTTTGCTGGTATGTTTCTGTCTCATGTAATAGGGGGTGAGAGCCTATTGCCATTAACCGGGCACAAATACAGACTCCAGGCTGCTACTGAACATTTCATAGAAAAACCCAATAACACTGCTCAACCTGGGGATTGGACCCAAGACCTCTAGAGTAGCAGTCGAGCTCAGAACCAGTAGGCTAATGAGACAGTTTTTAAATACTTAATATTGTTATGTACTTTCAGGTCTTGAGAGTAGAACAAACGGGGTTAGGTACAGTTTTTATGTGTACCCACTCTGGGACACGTTATGGAAACACAGGGTGCAGAAGGACTTATTTATCACAGGTAATGATACAAGAGATCTATATTATTGATTATGTTCAATTATTTTAGAATACTGTAAAATCAGTTCACTGCTCCCTTTTTTATTAGGATATAATGAGAATCAGTCAACTGCATTTATATCTACATATGTATAATACCTCCTATAATATTGGACAGAGGCCAATAATATATCTATATTTAATCTTTTTCCTTACAGAGAGATCTACAGGCACACATCAACCATAGGCATGTATCCTCAGGAGCAACTGAGAGCAAACCTGAGCCTGAAGCACCCTCAAATACAGTAGCCATTGTGAAGCCTTTAAATGTAAGTATTGTGTACAAATTACAAACAATATTTTGGCAATCAATGTGTTGTAAATTAACCATATTTTTTGAAAATAACATGCTTATACCTTTTAGGTTTTGTTAATCTATACATTATATTATTTATGTGTTATTGAGATATGGTCTAGGATAGAAGTCAGGTAAACTTATTTTACGTAAGGTGTTTTTTACGTGGGAGGGCCATACTTCGGCACGAATGGGCCGGCTCGACCGGAGTGATACCACGGCCTCATTGAAAATCGGCGTCAAACAACGCTTACGTTGTGTTTGTTAACCGAGTGAGTGAGGTTACCGGAGGCCCAATCCCCTTTTAAAAGTTCGTCAACGCACTTCTATGATATTGCGGGTGTCCATGGGTGGCGGTGACCGCGTGCCATCAGGTGATCCGTCTGCTAGTTTGCCCTCCTATCCCATAAAAAAAAATATATATTATGCATGTTGCTCACTATAACTTTTACAATATGTGCTTATGTCGTGACAGCTTCCGCCGAGTGCCAACGACCCTCGCGGCCACGGCGGCGGAGAGCGGCCGCGCGCGCGCACCAACCTCATTACGGTGCCCATACAGGACCAGGCCGACTCGCACGCCTATTACAACTACTATCCGGTCAGTATTATCTTAGCTTTTTAATTATAATGAAATGGGTTTTTCTTGTGGGGAAGGGTTAGAATGCCTCACTGCCTTTCAGATAGGCATCCCGGAAGAGGCGTGAAAATATGTGAGTCGCTCGGTGATAGGACTTCCTGGGGTTTGACTGGCTGGCGACCACCCTTACGTCGGAGTCCGTCGTAAAGCACATTGGTGTGTTTCGACTTTTGCACGCAAGAGCCAGTTCCCCTCGGTTGCAGCGGCTCTTGCAGTCTGTAGTCCGTAGGGGCTCTTAAGGGTCGGCAACGCATCAGCAACTCCTCTGGTGTTGCAGGTGTCCATGGGCGACGATGACTACTTACCACCAGGTGGCCCGTCAGCTCCTTTGCTGACTTAATTAATAAAAAAAAATGATATACAGGCATTACCAATATTCTTGGGTAGACTAATTGTCGTTTTTTTTCGCTTGACACAATTTGGTCGCATATAGTAATTGTCCGTGCATAGCCTCCACAGCCGGTGGGTCCGGCGCCGCTGCCGGTGTCGTCTGTGGCCGTGATGCACAACATGAGCGTGCCACCGCCCACTTACTACGCCACCGCACCGCCCTACTCCGCTCCGCCCGCCTATGTACATCCTGGTAAGTAACTATTTATTTACTCACTGTTTATAGAGACTATAATTATTATTAGGCTGCTTATCGATTGCGCCGAGTTCGGCTGATTCTATTTGAGAGTTAATTTTGACCCAACTTGTTGTAGGAGCCTATAGCCGCGTTCAACAGTTGACCAATCGATTCGGTGAACCTGGACTCACTAATTTTAATTTCCGATAGGTGGCAGCATGTCAACAAATGTGTCAGGCGTGACACCAATGACGTCTTCAGTGCCCATGGGGTCAGTGAACGCTATGGGCGAGAGCTCCCGCTGGGGCGAGGGTTACCAGCAACCATCGGTGCCGGTCCAGCAGTGGCCGCCGCAGGGGCAGCACCATTATTACAGGTAGCCCCTGTATAAACGCCGCTATTCGTGGCGAGAACGCGAGTGACGCGCGGCCAGACTGTGAATCGAATAATAGACACTTGAGATAAGACTATATTGGAGTGAATGTGAGATCAGGAATTAATAATTTTGCTGCTGTGGACTTGTTGCAAGCACAGTCGTAGTGCATCGAGCAGGACGTGGTAATGTATGGTGGTGATTGTTTGGGTGATATCACCTAATAAAAAATTATAAGCCTTATCCACAAAGCATACTTCAAGCAAATGCTTTTACACTTGCTACTGCAAAATAAAGGTGCAGTCAATGTAACCTCATGTAATATTTTTGCGGTTGTCATAAGCTGTGTAATAAAATAACTACATCGAAGTTTTGCAATTTAATACTATCGGGCACAATATTTTTTTATTTGTGATAGGCTTATGCTTGACTGCCAGTTCGCCTGATGTTAATTCTGCTTGTTAGCCCAATTGAAGGACCATTATTGCTGGTAATAAAGCAATCATAGTTATGATGAATGATGTACTTTAATGTGTACTGCATAATCTCACAGTGTATGTATATCTTTATTTCTCTTCCTACATTGAATAGTATATTATTTTTTCTTTAATAAATAACAATATAGTGCTAAATATATACTCAATATTAGGGGTTATTGTTGTTAGAAAGCCAATGAGCTGTATTTGTATGATTGATAGTGCAATTTTATGTCAATATGAAGCCACTATATTTATTCCAGATGCCAACTATTACAACCCATGTAGTTATTTGTATTTAACTATATTCTCCACTCATTTCCGATAAGACTACTATTTTATTTAGTTACTACTTGTTCTGTTTATCTGTAACATGAAAATTTTGTAAAAATATAAAAGCAATAAAATGTCTTGAGTAAGTGATTAGATATTTATTTTATTAATTAACACTAATCAATATCAATTATATTTACAATATGTCACATCATTCACACCTCCTCAGCGAGACACAATCAACAAATGCAATAAAATCTGCAAAAAATATTTACTTTTTTATACCCATACATTCAACTGTTACCATAACTATTGGATTTTTATAAAAGAAAATAAAATGAATACTAGTTTGTATAAATTCACAGTGCCACTGCAGAAATGCTATTGTTTACAGACTAACGAATCAAAATGCACAGTTATCATAATGTACATGAAATGCTCAACAACAACCTATTTATCACCAATTGACAAGACTCTCCATAATAATTTCATACAATATGGAATTTTTGTATTTGAGATCGTCAGGCACTCATAAAAATCAACCATACCTATTTCTACATTGGTTCTGTGAACAGCCTTTCGTTTTAGTGTTAGGTTTGACTCTGTGAAGATCATGAGAGTTTGGCGGCGGGCGGGTCCGGGTCGGACAGGTCCACGAGTGTGGCGTCGGGCGGCGCGGCCGCAGTGTCGCCGGCCGGCACGGCCTCGCCTGCGAACTGCGGCGTCACCTGCGACTGTGACTGCGCCTTCCTCACTGCCTCCATGTTCACTTTGGTCGATAGGTTCTTCTGACGAGTCTGTTCGGAAGTTTTCGATAATCTCTCGCTCAATGCCTTGAGCGCGATTTGTCTGGAAACATGATATACCAAAAATATATTTTAGATGGTCTTCATGGGGCAAATGAGTTTTATACTAGTAGTCGCGTCTAGGCAAGCATAGAGTAGGACGCTCGCCGGCCAGGTACTGAAGACTTGCAGAAGGCACCTGGTAATGAAAGAACGAGAAAAACCGAAGATAGGGCTTTGTGGCATTCAATAGGAGAGGTCTAAATCCAGCTAAGTCTAAGTACACAAATACTATATTTTTTTTTATTAAAAAGGGCTTGCTCTTGTCTTTAATCTATATAGTTAAAGAGGAATATCGAGGTACTCTTAAATATATATTTAGTGTCTGTTGATTAAATATGTGCAGATCCAGATTCAAAATTGATAAGCAATTGTATAAGTTGAAATTCATTTATCTCAAATGTCAAACTTCACAAAATTTTTAAAGATATGTCTTTATTTTTTCATTATTTTCATATGATATGTACAAGATATGTTTTCATTTAATATGAAAAGTGAAATTTCATGAGAAAAGCAATTTTAAACGGAATAATAAGGTAATACGCGCTATAGTTCTCAATCACCTCCGCCTCTCCATGTCTTGCGGTTCGACGCCCGGCATCGATATAGTGACGCCTCGGGGGCTCAGCGCGAGATGTACGCGACGCGGACTCGGGGAGCACACGCCCAGCCGCACCAGGCAGCGGTGCGGCGGGCCCAAGATACCCCGCACCACGGGCTGCAGCACCGTCGGGAAGAAACTAAAAAAAGTTTATTTATTATGATTCATAAAGATCTTTAACAACCTATATAACTACTGTGCATCTAATGAGAGTTGTTAACTTTTCATGCCTTTTCTAACGATGTTTTCTTCACCATTTAAGGAAAAAGCCATGGTTTATAGTTTGCTAATTCTTGTACATTGAGCTTGACAAATCAATCAACTCCCCCTTGCATTGTAAAACACTCTTTTGTTAATTTTAATTTCGACTTTTCTATTTGTACATTTTGTACAGTTCTAGCGACACCGACATGCGAATTGAGCGTAGTGTCAGAGTTATTCGCTTCTTATTGTTTCAACTCTCTTGAATATCTAGATTATATGGTTCAGTTGCATCATCATAAAAAATCCAGCTAGTCGTCATTTATTGCACTAATTCATTATACCTTGTAGTTGTTTTGAATAGTTATTATTTATTTCTATTGTATATCCATATTTTATGTTTGATAAAATTAATATGAGAGAAACAATTTATTGTTAAAATTGATCTACATTTAAAATTAGCTACAGTATTATTATTACTTAGCCTGGATTGTCCCAAGCTACAGTATGTGTTTATATATGTATATGGCACAACAATTGCTAAGCGTTATTCCAATTTGTAATATATCAATCAATATACATAAGTTGTGCGCCACTATACATAAGGATACATCACTATAAATAAGTTGTGTGACGAATTTACCATTTCTCAATAAATGTCGTCATAGTCAGTAATAAAATAAGTGTTTTGTAGTAAGTAACAGGTTCCAGACAGTGGTGGACCGAGGGGGAGGGGACACCAGAATAGTATCATAACTAGCTTTTTTTTATGGATTAAGTCGGAAAACGAGCCACATGGTGGTAAGTAGTCATTGTCGCCCATGGACACCTGCAACACCAGAGGAGTTTCTGATGCGTTGCCGACCATTAAGAGCCGACTGACAAAGCCACAGTAACTGAGGGGAACTGGCTCTTACGTGCAAAAGTCTACAACACATGCCACGGTGCTTTACGACAGACCCCCACGTAAGAGTAGTCGCCAGCCAATCAGACCCCGAGAGGTCATCTTACTTATCACCAAGTAAGTCAGATATTGTCACGCCTCTTACAGGATGCCTATCTGAAAAGCAGTAAGAAACAGTATTCTAACCCATCCCCACATGGGAAGGGTATGCTTACTTAAATTGTATTTTTGATATATTAAAACATGGTAAAATTATTGCTGTTTTTAACAGAAATTGTGTCCATTTTCTGATGACACTGTAAGTGTATCATTAGCTTCTATGGCGTTTGACACTATTTTCGTGTCATGCAATGTTAGCCGCCACCAACAATAGTTAATAAAATGGCTGACTGAATTGGTTAAAAAATCTAGTACTTAATAATCTAAAACATTGACAGCAATGTAGAGAAGTATATAATGATGGCAATGTAGAGAAGTATCTAATGAAAGCAATAACTAATAACATTGGCCTGTGTGCCGACATCCAATTTCGTGCTGCTTGCTGGTAACACACCATTGAATCATTATGTTAACAGTTTCACTACTTATTTAGTTTTCAAATTAGGTACAATCAATCAATGATGTGGCAATGGTTTTTGAGTGGATGTAACAATGCTTATCACCTTGTTCTAGTTTTAGGAGTATTAGTAATAGTGCATTAAAATCTGGTTCTCCTAAACTATAAACAAACCGTTTTCATATAAAAATTAAATGATCTAGCACATGTATACCAATTATTTTACCTTGAATTGTGATATGTTTTCTATTTAAAACAAAGATGCATCTTTCCCTGTCCTTAAAAAATGTCAGTTCAACTTGATGCAAAATACTTCAAAGGAGTTTAAATAAGTGCCAGTATTAGAATGAAACAAGCAGTATCAGTTTACAGCCCATTGTGTTAACTTCACAACTGGCTTGAGATGACAAACAGTTAAGACAAAACATTTTTCATAAATTCCTAACATTTACTTTTCTCAAAAAAGAGAATAATGTAGAAACAGTTAACAATTCCTTTTACAAGTATGGTTTGGTTGGTACTAGAGACAACTGTTTATGTATGTGTTCTACCGATGACATACCTAATATCTATGTTTACAATATGTGCAAACTGTATTATAAGAACTTGTCCAAAATAGGTACCATAATTATATACTTTAGTTTCTTTGGTTGTTATTGATTACATACAGTTTTGTTGTTACTTTGTTGCCTGATGTTAGGGACAATTAATAATGTTGTTTTTATATTGTTTTGATTCACAACCACTTGAGAGCAATGATATGCATTTATGTTTAATTGATGAGATACTAATGTTTTTTTTTTTCTTGTCCCCAGAGAATTACTAACCATGTACATGCATATTTAGTAAAAATAACATACTTATCAAAACTGAAATTATCTGCCATGTCCCCTTTGGTTCCACTGCTGTGCCTCTGCCAGAACCTCAGGTATATCCAGGACAAGATAGTACCACTGCCCCACATGCAAGGGTATGTCCCTTCCAACACTCCAATAGCCCATAGAATAATAGCCACTATGAGGATTAGAAGAGGCAATGACCTGTTTGTCAGCTTCCCTAGAAGAAAAATAAAACAAAATAAAATGTTGGTAGGTATCAAACTTAACATTTATGTATTAATATCAGTTAGAACAGTTATTACACTGACAAAATCATTTTAATGAACAATTACAGCAAACAATGTGTGAAATTAATTCTAATATAAAAATGATTTTATTAAACATATAATGTGTATACAACACTATTCCAGGCAATCAGTCAAATAAGTGAGACTAAACAAAATAATTATCCAGTTTCAAATTGTCTATACTTATCAAATTATTTGTACCTAATGGTGTTTTTATCAGCAAATGATCTGGCATTATCTGTTTTACTGCTACACACACCGCGGCTAGGTAACCCGCCAGCCCATGTACATGAATATCAAACAAGTAAGATGTTTGTCCTGTACACGCAAATATCACTAGATAGTAGAATGTTGTCAGAAATGCAACACCAGCGTTGGTCAGGGCGAAAAACTTCATCATTTCTATATGACCCCATAATGGTTCTATAAGCTTCCCACACAGTCCCACTGTCACAATATCGATGATCACTTCCCACAAATGTATCTCGAGAAACCAGAATGTGAAAACGGACCACCATTGAAATGAAGGTGGAATCAAATACCCTGGAGTGACACTGAGAAAGTCCACCACATCTTCCAAAAACGATAGAATGTACCCTATAATAACCACAACACAAATGAATTTCACGGATGGCGACGTGTTTCCTAATAAAGCGGAAAACTGCTGTCGTAAATACGGCAAATTACGACTAAATACTCTAAGCGCAGCCATTTTTGTGACGGATAGATGAACGAAAGCAGAAAATTAAATCTGTCAACTGAATCTGAACGTCAACATGACAGTATCCCAGTATCCTATTCAAAGAGTATAGAGGAAAATCCTATTATTGCCGTCATTAGATTTTTGGTTTCACATTATGTATTAGTTTTCACCAAAATAAACGAGTAAAGCAGCAGACACTTTCCATAAAATTGGTAATCTTTAGAGCATATGCTTTCAGATGTGATGTGATGATGCTCAAAGCCCACAAAATAGTAATGTTGTTCCAGAAATGGGTCTAAATAGAGGTCTAAATTCAATAAGCTACTATAAATAAACAGTGCTAAATTGTTTTAGTGTCAACAACTGATAAATATTATTCTAAGATAGTTTTTAGTAGTCACAATTTTTTTTTAATTCGTGATAGACTTACGTTTGACCGCCATAATGAATGAAACAGGCTATCTATCAGACGAAAGACAGCGTCTGAGGGCTATCCGTGGCGGGCGGCGCGGGTAAGCATTGCAGTTGCACCGTTGTTTCTTTCTTGCTAAGACATAGATCTCAGACTAAACGAACGGATCTATGTTTGTCTTGCTTTATACTATTGTTACCCCGAGTAACTATTAGAAGTACGGAGATGGGTCACGAAGATTCTAGATAAGTTGTAGAAGCACCTAGAACATTCAAAGAAAAGCCGAGTTCAAGGTGGATGACCGTAAACAATAGACGATCACTTTATCGTCTATTGTTTTTATGTAGGTACTTACCTACTTGTATTTTGTGGATCTATCGAGATTGTTCGATTCTAGAATCTTCGTGACTCATATAAATACTGGTCATGAGGGTCGGCCAAGGCAGTTTAGTTCTGAACACGGTGAAGTGAATATCGAAGCGAAGTTTAGTGATTACAAGTGCGACATTATAGTGTGATAAGTGATACTGTACTGACTCTCTCAGTAATTTCTGTTGTGTGTTTGTCAAGTTAATTAAAATATTTGTTGTTTCGGTGAAATTGATGTTAATTAAATTTATCCCGAACCCTAGCTCGTAACACTATGAATACCAAATACATAGCAAAAATGAAAGAAAAGATACTATGATGTTCCGTCTCAATTGCTTTTTTTTAAATAGGTAGGTTAGCTAAGCCATAAGTATAATGTTAACAATCTGTATGTGTTAAAATTTTGCAGTTGCTAAAAATCAGTGACAGACAGATGTATATAACATGGGTCAGCTCAAAAAGTAACATTTTTACCAAAAAAGTAACATTACCTATTCATATACGACATAATACTCTATAGGCACTTTATTACACAAAAAATAGAAAGGATTTCAGTCCTATTAGTTAAGCTTCGAAAGAATTAAAATAATAGATGAACGAATAATTGACTGATGATCCTGAAAAAACGAAAAATCTGACGCTTGCTCGCTCGCTCGGCTTCGTTTTAGCGTATATATGACATAAGGTTCGCACAAGTAAGGTCAAAATCCTATCTCTAGTAAACAAATCTATCAACGGATTTGAAATAGGGACTGGCCATAAGTAAGCGGGATGGGAGTATTAAAAATAGACTCGAGTGAATGAATATACGCTAAAACGAAGTGACGAAGTTCACAAAATCAAGTGCTGGCGCACTACGAACGAAACTTTCTTACATGCGTTGCGTATTACGACTATTTTTTGGTTGCTGGAAAATATTTTAATATTTTTTATTAAATCTTAAAAGTAACGTAAAAGTAACATTTGTAGTCGTGTAACATGGTGGTAACATGAGAGGGTCATAAATAACGTAAAATGTTACAAAAGTAACATTCTGGCAACGCTGCTAAAAATAGCAATAGCAGTGTTTTTTGTTTTAACGTTTAAGCCCATTTCAGTGTTGTTCCATAGAATATAGACTATAGTGTTGTTCCTAGTGTTGATTTTTAGTCAGTGAAATATCATTGTCATGAAATAAAACCTGAAAATGACTGTCATTTTTGACATAACTATCTCGAATTTCGGATTTCCGATTCCGCGACACCGCGACAAAAGGAATGAAAACAACGAAAACTGAATTTTCTAGTTGTGTATAATTTTCCTTTAATATTTCATAGAACAAAGTAGTGTGAAGTTATTATTTATATCCCTCCGTAAGCTGTATGTACATAGATGCTTTTTCGACTTATTCGTAGTGGCTTGTTGGTATGATCTTTACATTATTTTGCCGGCTCATTCCAATGAACATATCGTGGTAGGTATTGTTTGATAAGGCATCCTGGTTTTCAGTTACGTGTAGCTAACGTTTGGGGCGTGATGGCATCAGGAGGGAAGCAATGTAGCACTACTAGATTGCGGTACTTAACTCAACAGGAGGCTATAGATTTGGATACGGATCTGTTCAATGAATACAAGTTCAGTGTTGACCAGTTGATGGAGCTCGCGGGGCTCAGCGTAGCTACGGCTGTTGCACGTACTTATCCACCGTCTACGTAAGTTTCTTACAGTCCATCTTCACGTAAATTTCATTTTATGGATGGTCAAATCTCAGGTGTCAGTGAAAAAAATCCTATAACTTTTAGCTTTATTATTATTATATGTTTAACTGTATACAAACAGTTAATACTAATACCTAATAAAATGTTTCAGGCACTCTTCAGCCTTAGTTATTTGTGGGCCAGGAAACAATGGAGGAGATGGTTTAGTGGCAGCCCGTCATATGACACTATTTGGATACAATGTCTCAGTTTACTACCCAAAGCGTACTGCTAAACCTTTGTATGAAAATCTTCTAGCCCAGTGTATAGCATTTGGGGTTGACATAGTTGAAAAACTGCCTCCGTCAAAAAACTTGTGTAATGAATACCAAGTACTTGTAGATGCCCTCTTTGGCTTCAGTTTCAAGCCACCAGTGAGAGATGACTTAAAACCTGCTTTGAATGCACTAATTGATGCTGGATTACCTGTTTGCTGGTAATTTATTTTATACAATATATTGGTTCTTAGAAATCATAGCTTGAATTATTATTGAAGTAATAGGAATTATCAAGAAAATGTTGTGTTTTTGGAGTAGGTACATATTGTCCATTTTTTTTAATTGGGTTGAGTAGAGCATGCGAAAGTACTGAGAAAATATGTGTGGCTTTTATGCAGAAATGAATAGGTGCAGGTTGTGGCTTAATATGATTTTAAAGACTTATCCAATAGTTATTAGTCATAAGATATTCTACAGTAGGTAATTAGAAAGAGACAAAACTAAAGTTTTTAACAAACAATAATGAACCTGTTTAAGTTAATTATACTTTTTCAATTACAGTGTGGACATACCCAGTGGATGGAGTGTTGAAAGAGGCCCTGGTACTGGTAGGGTCCTTAAACCAGATCTCTTGATATCACTCTCAGCACCAAAACTATGTGCACAGCCAGAGTACATACAAAATGCCAAACATTTCCTGGGAGGAAGATTCTTACCACCTGGCATTCTAAAAAAATATGTGCTGAGGTTACCACCTTACCCTTGCCAAGACCAAGTTGTTCAGTTATCTTGTTAAATTATTGGGAATATTTTAGTTATTAAGTTATTGCCTTATTGGGGTCAATTGTATAATTATGCTGCTTACTAGCTAGACTAGCTGCTGACTATTTCCATAATTTTGTGATGTTCCAATAAAATATATAATTTATATTGTTTTACTGTTTTGTTCATTGCTTGGGACTGCACCTGTCCACAGCACAAAGCTGTGGACAGGTGCAGTCCCAGCCAAACACTTGGGGGGGGGGGGGAGTAGTAGGTCATAGTCAGAGAGTAGGTACTCGTGACTAAATAATAGGTTTGTTAACAAAACGTGTACTATTTTCTGGGGGTCATGACCTCCACCCTCAGGCCGCCACTGGGTGTGGACATAATTATATGCACAAAATAAAGAATCAGTCAATATAATGGTCTAACTAAACCTATGCATGGATGATGGAGCATGATGGCTATTGGCTTGAGCCTATTCTATTACCGAATTTCATGGCTTATAAAGGAGCCGAATAAAAAAAGTAGCTTAATATAACGAACACAATTATTTTAAAATCATAATTCACGCGAATGTTATTGCAATTAATATCTTCTAATAAGTATTATAATGAGGGTTTATTTATTTAATAACATAATATTTATAGCATTATTTAATTAACTAAAAAACGATAAAAATATATCCTATAAAATTTTTCACGCCTAGGCGTCAAAGTACTTCTCCACATCACTGTCATCTGGTAACGTACCTAGAAGACTGGCAGCATTACCACGTTGAATAGCAGTGAAAATTTTTTGACCCAAGAATAGTCTAGCCCTCTGATCACGCCAAGAGTCGACAAGTCTCTTAGAAATTTCCTTATAAAGTGGCGTGCGCTCGGACCCTATGGCCCGCGCTATAACTATTTCCGATATTTCCTTGTCAAACTGCAAAGCGGCCAGTCCTACTGTTTTTGGGAAGGACGGGCGGAACCGTATTGGGCTCGGAGGAAAGACAGATTGGGACAAGCCAATTTCCAAGCGTTCACAGCATCAGTCAAACACGGAACCACAAAATCAACCTGTGAACGTGATAACATTTTAGTGCCGTGTGCTGATGACAGAAACGCTGTAAACTAAGACTAGAAATTTTGCTGAAGCCAAGCACAGTTATCCAAAGCCACGTTAAAACCGTTGATAAGAAGTTCCTATTATTAGGGTACTAGCTTTTGCCAGCGACTTCGTCCGCGTGGAATAGTTACTTTGTTCCCTAGTTCTTCGCCCGCGGTTTCACCTGCGTTGCCCCGTTCCTAAGGGTTGTAGCGTGTTGTTTTATAGCTTGAAACCTTTCTCATGAATCACTCATTTTCCCAACATTTCCCTTCACTGCTTTGCTCCTATTGATCGTAGCGTGATGAAAAGTATACTATAACCTGCCCAGGAGTATGAACAACAATTGTACCAAGTTTCGTTGAAATCCGTCGAGTGGTTTTTGTTTCTATAACGAACATACAGATAGACAGACAGACAGACAAAAATTTTACTGTTTGCATTTTTGGCGTCAGTATCGATCACTAATCACCCGCTGATAGTTATTTTGGAAATATATTTCATGTACAGAATTGACCTCTCTACAGATTTATTATAAGTATAGAAGATTACACCAATTTTTGAAAAGTGTTTCAATTAGATTCTTAAGTGCTAATAAACCACTAAAAAAGACATTTTTATTCCATCGTAATATAATTTCGCGCTTAATTTAACTAAAACGCTGGACGCATTGGACGTCATATTGCTCTGTGGTTATGACGTTATTTGGCTGTGTAAACAAATTTATTCTTGGTAAGTGTTTTGTCACCCTTTACGCAACCGTCTTCCATGGTATTATTTCAATAAAAATTACATTAGTTACGAAAATAATAAAAGTACAAAGCATAAATACGCTAATCAGTTTACATTTAGTTTACTGGTAGTTTACACAGCCGTATGACGTAATAACATGGCGTACTATTTCATGGCGTTCTAAAACAGATTAAAAAACTGAAATCTTTTAATTTAATTTTAAAATTTATTTTGTTATGTTATGAACTATAAACTATCATTTTCCGATTGGTTTTTGCCTAAGCTATCTCAATAATATATTTTTAGAATTTTTCATAGATTGTTGTGGGTGCTTCCACTATGTAGTGAGATGAGCGTAAGTTATAAATGAATTTAGGGCCAAAACAACAGTAACGAATAGTAGCAGCCGAATGAATAATGAGAAGTTTTTCCGATAGGGTTTTAAATATTTATATAGTCATTTCAAGACTCATTTTAAATAGGTACCTATAAGGTACAAGGTTATTTGTTGGTATTTCGCTTTCGAAATCATTTCTGAACGAGAGTAGCAAACTTGTTTGATATAGAATTTTAGTACTGAATTGAACATACTTTGAGCATGAGTGGCTTGTTTTCAGAGGAAAGGGGCTTGTTCTTGGTCGGACATTGAACGGAGCGCTCCGTACTAGTACAATCATTCAAGTGTACTAGTTCGGTCTTCTAGTACTATTAGTACTGTACTCACTAAAGGAATAGTGATTGTGTGGTCATGAACATAAAGTTCAAAATAGCTTTATGAATCCATGAATGAGATCCATAATCATTCCTGCTCCTTCAGTTGCGTTCCATGTTAATTGACTTGTGCTAGCGAGCGTCAGTCAGTTCTAGGCAAAGAGTATAGTAATAAATAGGAAAGTTCTAGGCGTTCTAGGTCAGCGTCGGTATAGTAACGTGTTAACGCCATCATTTTTACGTTGTTATTAAATAGCCTAATTTCTTTCTTACAACCTAAAAATGATGGCGGTAACACATCATAATACGGCCCCAGTTCGTTGTTCATCGTACAGAACCAGAGACTAAGAATACTTCGCGAATGACGGAGTAGTGAGTACTAAATGAATGATGTACTAAAAAGGAAAAGGAATAGTTCGTACTAGCCAGTGTCGGGAATTAATTCCTAATAGTATTTAGTACATGTAGTACACAAGCCTAAGTCATAGTGAAATCTTTTCTTCAAATAACCATACAGTACATTGAAGTCACTTCTAGCCGCCTAACCGCCAAGAAGGAAACTATTTCCTCCTGGAACACTAACCTTTATAATACTCTATAGGTAGGTACACGAGATCAGTGTCCTGGAAGGAAACTACAAACTACTTCCGCCGTCTACACATTATGACCAGAAAATTATGATGAATTGATTTTCAAAATTGTGGCTAGAACAGTTGCCACACAAATGTTTAAAAAATCTGGAACGCTTTTTTTGACAATACAACTTTTCGCGCCGAATTTTCCCGCGACCGGCTGTCAATTATTGTTGGTGAGGTCAGCGACTTTAACGCATCGTGCCTTAATTTAGTGGTTTAGCTTTGTTTAACACGTTAAATAGATAAAATGTAAGTATTTTATCTTTTTTTTTGTAGTAATATTTTAAATTAGTGAAAAGAGCTCCCGTTTAATGTGCCAAATTGCAAATAACTGACAATACAAACCCCTAGTGTTTTATAGCGTAGGTAGCGGTTTCGGTTTGGATACGGGAATCTATGTCCTATTGTTTAGTGTACCCACTTCTTTTTTTATGCAGACAAAATGTTCGAAGCGCGTCTTCTTCGTAGCTCCATTCTGAAGAAGGTATTAGAAGCTATCAAGGATCTGCTCACACAGGCCACGTTTGACTGCGACGATAATGGAATCCAATTGCAGGTGCGTTCTAATAAATGCCATATTCATACAATAAGGGGTCAGAGAGCTGCCTTAGGGGCGGAGGCATGTGGTTCGTAAGCTTATCACCTATTAATCAACCATGTTTAATTATATCATATGTGTCACAATCATGAATTATCGTAAATATGCTCTGTCGATATTGGTTATTACTTGGCCACTGTATCACCAAAGAGTTGGACCGGGTACATTGCTATAATAAACTAAATTTATAACCTTGCTAGATGTAGGTATTAAAGAACTATATATTAAAAATGTGAGTGTAGAAGCACTAAAAAGAGATAGGTACATTAATTAATAAAATGCCCTGTTAAGCTTTTTTACTGAAATTTACTGTAACAGACCTGAGTTCTTGCAAGTTGCAGTACATCTTAGAAAATTGTGTAATTATGTTGCTGTACCTAATGTGATGCATATTTTTTCAGGCAATGGACAATTCCCATGTGTCACTTGTATCTCTTACGCTCCGAGCAGATGGTTTTGACAAATACAGATGTGATCGTAATATTTCCATGGGCATGAACTTAGGGAGGTATGTACAACTGTAATATTCAGTGATCATAAAAATATTAGAGTATAATTTCATAGAAAGCCATTCATAGTTGTGAAAAATTCTTTCCACAGGATCTTAATAATCTCATAATATTTAATAGTGTGTAAAATATTTTAAAAGCAGCTAAATTATTTTTTTAAAGACACCAGGTGCCAGCCTGCTTGGCTAACTGTTTATATGTAAAAGTTTATATGTTTATAAAACATGAACATAAAACTTTTTTAGTAACAAGTTTCATTTCTTCGGTGTTAGTGGAAATATCAATATAAACTTGTATCATTATTTCCTTGATGAAAAAAAAAAGCATATTAATTGTAACCAATCAAATCTATGATAATTATATTAACCCCTTTATTCATACAAAAATAAATTATCATAAACTTCTAACTATAATAAGTTTTATCTTGTTTTGACATGTGATATTCTATGACAGGGAAAACAAGACAAAACATATTATAGCTATAAGAAGTTTACAAGACATTTTTATATTTTTATGAATAAGGAGGTAAGATTGTCACTATCTTTTAGCATGTCCAAGATCTTGAAGTGTGCTGGAGACAAGGACACTGTCACAATCAAGGCACAGGACAATGCCGACACTGTCACATTTGTGTTTGAGAGCCCCAACCAGGAAAAAGTGTCCGACTATGAGATGAAGCTCATGAACTTGGACCTTGAACATTTAGGTAAGGATTGATTTTACATAGTACCGGGTAAGGCTTGAATGAGTAAAATATTTAATAAGTTGAAATTGACACCATGATTTCCACAATGGCTGACACTGTCATGCATTGGCACAATTAGGAAGCTTCTACTTTAGGGTTTGGCCCAGCACCTTTAACACAAGTTGTCTTGTCAGCTTAGCAAGGGTGCTGGAGTCATCACATTATTGTATGTACTACCATGTTGTTTAAATGTAAATTTATATTGTTATACAAATAAATTATTTATTATTATTGTAAGTTTCATCCCATATGAAACAAATGTGTGTATTTGTTTTTGTAAACACATTCCAAAATCCTTGTTGTGCATCTTATTAATTGGTAGAAGAAAACTACTCCTTAGAAATTATAATAAGCCATCATTTATAATAATTAATAAGTAGTTTTATGGGTAAAATAAGTGCCTATATATCTATCTATTTTATATATCTTTCATAAAGGAAAATAACTAGTATAATCAGCCAAAATAGTAATCTACCTTTGATCTTTATCATGATAATAATTATAATTGCAGGTATTCCTGAAACTGAGTACAGCTGTACCATTCGGTTACCAAGTGGTGAATTCGCTCGAATCTGCCGAGATCTGTCACAGTTTGGGGAATCCATGGTTATTTCTTGCACTAAAGAAGGTAAGGAACTCCTTAATTCATTAATCCTTTAGCTGTTTTATGCCCTTAGGGGTAATTTTAAAATGAGTTTTAAAGCATTGTGTATATAAGATATTTAATTTCCATATTTTTTTCACAGGTGTAAAGTTTTCAGCTACTGGTGACATTGGTTCAGCAAACATAAAGCTAGCGCAGACTGCATCAATTGATAAGGAGGAAGAAGCAGTTGTCATTGAGATGGAAGAGCCAGTGACTCTCACATTTGCATGCCAGTATCTCAATTACTTCACTAAAGCTACATCACTCAGTCCACAGGTAAAAGCATACTACATATACATTGGAATAATTTTTAAATAATCTTTGCTAATACTATAAAGAGGGGAGAGTAGATTTGTAAATTTCTTTATACATGTAAAAAGACTAATCTCCAGAACCACCAGTGCACCTATTTGAAAAAATATTTCTTTAGTGAGGTGCTTTGTTGCTAATATTTTGAGAACACCCTTGTTTAGCATCCTACATATATTTTACGGATTCCATACTTATGGAAAATGTACATAATTCAGTTGTTCAGCCCTTACAAATGGACTACATTTTTTTGTATTTTCTTGTTCTAGGTTCAGCTGTCAATGTCTGCAGATGTTCCACTTGTTGTAGAGTACCGCATTCCCGACATAGGTCACATTCGCTACTACTTAGCGCCTAAGATTGAGGAGGAAGATAGTTAAATTAGTTGATATTTTGTTTTATGGTCTATTTGATAATCACGCATATGTTGTACTTGCTCATTCTAAAAACATCATGTTCAATATCTGATTCGTCGCAGTTAGTTTCAATACACTGTGTGTATTGCTAAAACTTGTGATAAATAAAAATATTTTTTTAAGAAATAATAAAACATTCGTCTATATTACGATATTTCATTAACTAAAAGTCTGTTGTTCCACTGCAGTGTCCATTGTTTTCCACATTTTTGCCACATCTGTCTGCCTGTCAATGACACCACATTATGGTAAGGGTTCTTAATCTAGTCACAGTTTCCTTCAGCTATATGCAGAAAAGGTATTCAACTTTAAAAAATGTCATCGTCATCGATTAACCCGTTTAACCGTACAAATGAAGTCATATGGCACTTACGTCTGTTTAGAATAGAAAGAACTTCAAATTCGAAAATATGAAAATGATTGAATTTTGGGTACAATAAAAAATACGGGCATCCTATTTTTCGATCTAGTTTCAAATAAAATTTGTACTAAATGGATGTTAAAAAATGAAATGTCAATTGCAAAAAGCATCGTCCTCAGCTCGTCTTGGTGTCTCGGAAGTCTCTTGACGCCTAAACTAAATTAAACAAAATTGACATATATCACTTTTATTTTCCACAATAGTACAAATTACTTCAATCATGTCCATGTTACACATGAGTATTGAATTGAATGTCAAGAAATTAATAAGTGTACAGTATGTACTGATACACATGTTCAATTAAAATAAATAATCACCTCTAACACAATGGAATGCTGAACTTAAAGCTTCGCGATTATAATCATACGAATATTTTATATAGTAATCATCCTTACATCTAAAAAAATCCCCACTAGCATTTACCTAAACATATAGTAGTAAAATACTTATTTGCTTAAAGGTAAAAATTGAGACATGCATTTAGTCTATTATAAAATTATATGAGATTTACTGGGGCTTAGCATGCACCATTCTTATTGGCAATAAATTTAAAGTAATCATGAATATTTCACTAAATTACGAGCAACAAACTTCAATATTTTAAGTATGTATTACAGTATTGTGTTGTTTTCATGCTCACAAACCACAAAATAGTGTTTTTTCAAAATGTCTAGTGCATACTAGGCTCCAAAAAGTACAAACATCGATAAATGTGTAGCAATTGAAATGTTAGTTGTTAACATTGACACATATGCAAACTTACTAGTTACAACTTTATTACTTGAAAGTTTAAACAAAATAATGCCCACATTATAAATTTAACACATACACAACTTTTCTTAATTTCGTTATGTGTTTGGTATACATAAGTGCTAATCAACGTTCAATGTAGGTATACCAATGGATTCTGCGCACAGTGCCACATTCACAAAATTACATATTAGAATTTCGCAAAATGTCATATTCTCAAATTATTTGTCATATTCTGAAAACGCCACATCGCAAAACGTCACATTAGCAAAATGCCATTTTCGCAAAACGCCATGTTCGATTCTTCGCGTCACTTAGTTATTTTTCTACAATTATACAAACAGCTATTTTACAGGTTAAAGCATACTATTACAATTAAAATTCGATCAAACAGCTGACTCCTGTGCAATTAAATCGCTGCAGAGCCCTTAATTTTTAATGTACCTAGATACAAAAAATTAAAAAAGTTACACAATTTTTTTTGTTATCAAGTGTTTGATTCTCAACGGCGTTCATTATTTCAGTTTACATTTTTAAATAATGTTAAAATAAGTGGAAATGAATAAATCATGTGATTAAATATGAAATAATCAAATAAGTATTATTTAAAAATCATCGGCCTCATTTTTTGAATGTGTCATTTTGCGAATGTGGCATTGTGTGACGAAACCATACCAATGTGCACTTACTTAAATAATAAGTCTTAAAACACATGTAAGTAGAAGTCGAGATACTTCAAATAAATTAACTAGGGGATTATAAAAATAATTAATTCACTCAATAAGAACTATAAACTAAGAAACCGTTAAATACGAAAGGAGGGTGGGCAGGTATAAGTGAACAAACGGATTAATGGCGACATCGCTACTAATTTTAACTCAAACAGAGCGACAAAAACAATGAATGAAAGTAATGTCGTAGCTAGTCGCCACCCCGTGTTTCACTGTTTCCACTTTTTGGCAGAGAAAAGTACCGCACGCTGCTTCAAGAAGAGTGAGTAGCTCTGCTTGCGTGGAACGTTTGAAGGCGAAGCGTTGTCAGCTTGCCTTTTCTTTTCAATGGCACGGCGGTTTGCGTCGGTCATGGAATTCAATGTTGATCGACGCCCGCGCCCTCTACCTATGGAAGATATTTTAAATTAAAATAAAATATGTGCGAGATAAAACTTAGCGATCGTAGTGTCGTGGTTCTAAAATATATGTATAAATAAAAACATTGCAAGCCGAAACCAATTTGTATTATATTTCATGATAAATATTACCGATCTGTAAACATGGTTGCAGCCTTTGTAAAATAAGACTCCTCACTTTCCTTTAGATTACTATACTCTTTGCTCCTCACTTTTAGCGCTTGACGTATGATTATGTCTCGCTTCCCTATTGCAAGTACCTACCACAGTCGGTACCAAAAGTGTTACATAATATAACATACTATCACGCCTGTATTCCCCGAAGGGTTAGGCAGAGGCGTACTAATGTACACCCACAGTTCGCCGGTTTGTTTAGGTCCCATGTAATAGGGTATGCTTGGGGGCAAGCCTATTGCCAATAATCGGGCACATATCCAGACTCGCGAGCTGCTGCTGAGAATTTCATAGAAAAACCTAATAACAGTGCTCGACCTGGGGATCGAACCCAGGACCTCTAGCGTAGCAGTCGCACTTGGGACCACTAGACTAATGAGGCAGTCAATGTGGTGTTACATGTTGTTATTAAATAAAGCAATCAAGTGAATATATTTACTCACTTATGTATATTTTATACAAAATAATTTCTCTTTATTTTCAAAAGTAGTTACCGAAACACGTTTCCGAATGCTAAAACTATAACCTGCGTGGCCGTTCGGAAAGGCTAACTTCAGACTTAACTCATATTTTATGGTCTTGAAGTTGCATGCGATTGAAACATATTTTGATGTATCGAGTTATAAAATATAGTACCTGCCCCCCCTCCACGTCCTCAGGACTCGCGCTTGACCTCGGAAGGGCCGGGCTCGGCCTCCTCTTCTTCGCCCTCGTCGACTTGCGTCGGGCTGATGAGCTGGTCGTGCAATGTGCGCAGGTGCCGCAACAAGTTGGATTTGACGTTGAAACCTTTGTTGCAGAGACCGCATACAAATGGACGCTCTCCTAGGAAAAGTTACGCAATTTGTTGAAGAAGGGGAGATACATACCCCTTTATGGTTGTACATATTAAAATCAAATATTATGTACTATTTTGTTGGATTGTTGCATGATCGCAACCAGTTAAACTTGCTAGTACTTTTATAGGCTTTGTTTCTTTAACAAATTTTAAGGGTTTGCCACAGACAATACTTTATGCCAGCAGATAATATTATTATTGTATTGTATTATGGTCATTGCAATACTGCTTTACCTTGGGAGTCGAACCAAGGATGTTATTTCATCTAAGAGTAAATTCCCATTCAATATGTATAGTACAGTATGTTTTTGGTTGACTACTACTATGTAGAATTTGGAATAATTTCATTTGGTAAAAATCAAAAGCATTTTAGTTCTTAGTAGGTTAGCCAAAAAAAGGTCATCCACAATTTTTACGATTATAGTAACGTGGACAACTTACCTGTGTGCGTACGCATATGTATTAGCATTGATGCATGCGACGGGAATGTTTTCTTGCATTGCGAGCAACTCTTGTTTTGCGCGCCCTCTGTGAAACGATTGTGACGTTTTGGTGGGGCACTGTTGTTTGATATGGCCAATTCTAGACAATCGACATCGAACGAACATTTAGAACAGGATTCAGTCAGGCAGACGTCACACAATATGCAACGCTTTGTTTGATCACAGCAAAATAAAAAAAGTAAAGCCAAGGTTTAAGCAAACAAAGCATTCCAATGTAAAATTTTAATAATACAACAACCGAAGTGATTATCGTTAGTAGCGGGGCTGGCGAAAGAAATAGCGTAAGTATCGTAAAGTATAGCATAATATGTTACTATAGGTATATTATATAGTATGTAAGTTAGATGATAGGGTGTAGACAGATGGAGTGATCTAGGCTACAATCAATTAATCCATAGTAAAGACAATCAATAGTTGAAATTTTTATATTGAGGATATAGTTTATATCCTATAGCGTCATAGTGAATGCATATTGCAAGAGCACCACATAATACAGTAACATAATAAACGCAATAACTAATAGCTTGCTAATTTTTGGAAACACCGAAAATAAACCAGGAGACATTACCCTAATATGATTTTCTCTTGTAACGTGGGTGCATTTACACAAACACAAATCTCACATGCACAAACACCCAGTCTACGCTAATCAAGATCGAGATCAATTAACTCATTCAGAACATAAATGGGTAGGTACCTACATTACGCTCGTATTTCCCTAAGGCCTAACCCTTCGGGAAATACAAGCGTGATGTAGGTACCTACCAGAGGACCAATAATGTACACCCACAGTTCGCCAGTATGTTTAGGTCTCATGTAACCTACCGGACACAAATCTAAACTAGAAAGAGAGAAGAGAGCTTCATAGAAAAACTCAATAACTGCTCGACCTGGGAATCGAAACTAGAGATTCTAACGTAGCAGTCACGCTTACGAGCACTAGAAGACAGTAACTTATTCAGGTATTGCGTTTATTATGTTATATCTATTTACTTTAGTTTTCAAGCTTGTCAGCTTGTTTGTAGTTCCAGATGCAATCCATCTATGTTCGCCCTTAATGTAAGTAGGGATTAGCAGAAGTAAAATAAAATTAGTAATGATATCTAATCTAACAGCGACAGGATGTTCGTTTGTCGAGAATTAGCCTATTATGTAAATACCAGGTTTCAGCTATGTCCATCAGTTGAAACAGGTCATATTGAGAATATGTTTTATATCATAAGGTATTCCTCAAAGAAAATGAGAAATATATCATGAAATAGCAATTTAATGACATGCTCTCTGTTTGTGACCTCAGAAGCTACTTATATAACGATTTGAACAGCATTCACATACATTTAACAAAATGTACATCTGCTTTTTTTTACTTTAAAAAGTCAAATATTGATGCATGATTTCATCAAATCATAAACATTTTACCCCTGAACATAGCTAAACCAAAAATCTTCACAGAACAAAACTTAAAAAATCTGATACTTAGTAAAAAAATAAACATTCATTATAACAATAACACTTACACAACAACTAGCTACTTAATAATTATTATTATATTGTTGAAGCATCATGATAATAATATCTACATGTTGCACCCTATTCTATGCCAGGAATTTTGCTTGTCAAAATAATGGTAACTGAATAAAAAAATACAATGGCAAGCTTTCTTTCTAGGAATAATATAATATTTAAAATGTTTAGTGCAACTAAGAAATGGGACAATTTTACTCAGATTTCTGATTTTATGAACAATTATTAAGTTGTGCGATGATTTGTTAGATATTTTGTTTAGTTATACCTATAACGAAATAACTGCGATGTTAAACCTTCCGAAAAGTGGCGCAGATAAAGTTACTTAAGTAAGTGACTTAGTGCAAAAAAAATTGATATATATAAGCTATTAGTCACGAATGCTAAGCATTTACGACCTCCACTGTCTTTACATCAAGTTTTTATCGTAAAATTACCCACTGCGCAACTACTTGCGTACAACTTCAGATATGCACAGTTATTTTATCGGAGCCGTTACTGAGATCTAACACACTCACTAGCATATCAAAATTAAATGATTGATACTTAAAATTTAGTCTTATCCCTCAAATTATTTTGTGAACTATTTTTTATGTTACATGTAGCTGTGGATAAGCAGGATTATTTTGTACTGGCTTCTCTTTATGTACCTGCTATGATTCTACTAAACATACAGTGTATCTTATAGCCAGACACAGATATAATTATTTTAGAACATAATTATTTGTCCTCACAGCGAATTTATAGGTATCACGTTATATGTTTTTGGGCTATTCGATTATCAAGAATAAGGCAATATACACATTGATATAAAAAGTACTGACCAGACTCTGTGTGCGTGCTCTGTATGTGGCGTACCCACTCGGCGGGGTTGGGGAAGTGTTTCTGACATAGATCGCAGCGGAGCAGAGCCATCGTCTCCTCCGTGTCGTCGCTCTGAGGAAAAAACGAGATTTTATTTAATAAAATTACAGTGAGTACGTAATAAGGTAGGACATAAGTTTCGATTTTTTTTCTATATAACTAAATGTGGTAGATTTTACTAAGTATATTTAGCTAATTTGTATGCAAACAAATCGCCAAAAAATTGGCTGTCCTGACATTACTATTGGGTGATAACAGCATATACTGACTACTCATCCTAATCATCATCAACTTATTTACAGTCCCACTGATCCGTTCTCCTATCAAGATGAGACTGACTAGCTAGACTACTACTCTCGGGGAAATCAGGCCACCTAGGCAGTCAAGTACTCAAGCCCCGTCAGGTCAGACTCTCTGTTGCCTGGGAGGAGGATGACTACTAATTATCCTACTAATATTATAAACGTGAAAGTCTGTGAGAATGTATGGTCGGCTGAACGGATCTTGATGAAATTTGGTGCAGAGATAGATCATAGACACAGGCCACTTTCATCCAGGTCGGATCCAATTCTGAAGTCCACGCCGGCGAAGTGGCGGGTAGAAGCTCGTTGATAGTAAATTAACAAATATACTGACAGCAGAGCGAAGTTTCCGTTTCCGCGCGTGCGTGGTGTGGTTGCGCGCATGCGCCTGCACGTGGCGCACCCACGCGGCCGGCACCGTGAACACCTCCGCGCACAGCTCGCACGCCAGCGGACTGTACATCTGACAAGACAAATAACTATAATATACTATCACCATAGTTATATGTATAAATAAAAATACAAAGATGTTATATTGATAAGCCCAATTCTTTTTAAATAGGTTTAGAAAAGTAGCCTAGAAATATCGGGAAAATTAAAACAACCCTTGCTGGAATCGGTTAGAATACTGTCTGTCACTGTCTTTCAGATAGGCATCCCGTTAGAGGAGTGAAAATATCTGACTTGCTCGGTGGTAGGACTTCTGGGGTTCTGACTGACTGGCGACCATTCTTACGTTGGAGTCTGTCTGAAAAGCACTTTGGTTTGTGTTTCGAATTTTGCACCTAAGAGCCAGGTCCCGTTGCTACGGCTCTGACAGTCTCCAGTCCGTATTGGCTCCTAAGGGTTGGCAACGCAGCAGCAACTTCTCTGGTGTTGCAGCTGTCCTTGGGCGACGATGACTACTTACTACCATGTGGCTCTTTAGCTCATTTGCCGACTTAACCCATAAAAAATACTCTATTCCATCGATTTTTTGTATAAACTCAAAATATTTCAAGACATATTTACTAATTTTAAATTAAACTCACCAAGCTTTCCTCCTCAATGTCGAGCTCGTCGGCGGGTTCAGTCTTGACGTTCATCTCCGCTTGAAACATCTCGGCGATAGAGCGCTCCTCCTCCTCGATGCTGCTGGCGTCCCATTCCGGCTCGTCCTTCACGTGCACCTCACTTTCTGCTGAACTTTGTGTTGACTTTTCTATGGGAAATACATATAAATGAGTAGGCTTGGAAATTATTGCTATTAAGTTATTTTTTAGTGAAGGAAAAATTCAATCGCGGGCAAGATTTCAACCTGCGTCTTCTGGTTAGATATACCAGACGCTCTGACGTCTAAGCCACCGCGATTCTCACCCGCTAGATTGAAATTTGCCTTCACATTCTGAATTTACGTCATAAGGTGATGTTGAAGGCCTGAGCTTATCATGCTCATATAAATGTCCCGCTGATGATGGTGTTGTGTGTCGGTTCGTTTTATTCCCTACAATATGGTTGAGTCGAACCACGCCGATACACACGTCATGCTCGTGAACGGGTGCTGTCTGTCGGGCCTGTCAGCGCTTACACCTACTATACTGAATAAATCTTACACATCAAACTGCATAATTCTGAAACTATTTAAAACAAAGTTGTAAAGATTAGTAATGTAATTATGTTTTTTTAAAAAGAGTATCTATGGAGTTTCTTGCCGGCTCTTCTCCATAAGACCCACTTTTTGGAACCGTGCGACTAGTTTGCCTTTTCAAAGGTACCTTTTTTAATGGTCTAAAATTCAGAATGTCAAGGTAAACTTCGATCTGGCGGGTGGGACTCCCGGTGGCTTAGAGGTCCGAGCTTCTGGTGTACCTAACTAGAAGACGCAGGTTAGAATCCTGCCCGCGATTGAATTTTACCTTCACTATAAAATAACTAAACATTTTAAAATAAACTTACTGGAAGCCTGGGATATATTATCTTGTGTTTCCTCAGATTCTTTCATCTCTTCATTGTCTGATTTTTGTTCAGTCTTTTGCCTCTTTCCATACTTTCTTTCGACATGTCTCCTCAGGATCCTCGGTGCCAGAGGTTCGTCTGAGGAATCTTCACTGACTGCAGCGGCAGGTACAGTGATAGTGGTTGCTGCTGGGGCAGGGGCGGCTATAGCGGGGACAGACGTTTCGGCAGTGGGCGCAGGCGCGGGCGCCACTAGTATTGTTTGCCCTTTTGGTGCTCCTGGCCTGATTGCTGCCTGTGTACCACCTTCTGTTGTTTTGATGAAGACTAGTTTCGGGGGACCAATGAACATAGGCCTGTGAGCAAAATATTTGTAAAAGTTTGAGTTATAATAAATATTTAATTCAATAACTTCTTTTTTAACAGACTTCAAGAAAAAGGAGGACAGTTTCGGAAGTCGGTGGCGAAAATAATAGATCCCATCAAATCAAAGGCACTGACTTCCGAAATGTTTCGTACATAACATTATTTTTTATGATTTTGAAGGCAATTTTACTTTTTCTATATGTAATTTATTTTATTAGATGTCAATTACCTATATGAGAAATTTTGGGATGATTAGGTGTTTCAGTATGTACGCCTGTATTCCCCGAAGGGTTAGGCAGAGGCGTACTTAATGTATACCCACAGTTCGCCAGTATGTTTTGGTCCCATGTTATAGGGTGTGAGCCCATAGCCATTAACTGGGCACCAATCCAGACTCCGAGCTGCTACTGAGAATTTCATAGAAAAACCCAATAACACTTTGCTTGACCTGGGGATCGAACCCAGGACCTCTAGTGTAGCAATAGCTCTTGGGACCACTAGACCAATGAGGCAGTGTATACATAATAATGTAGTATGATTTGTAGGTCAGATAGAATCTTATCAGTGTATTACCAGGTCTCTTTTTGAAAAAGAAATAAACAAACTGTAGGTACCCGTCTGTGCCAGTACTCAATAATCTGACAAATTTTATATTCTAATACCACCCTGCAAAACCTTTGGTGGATTATAGAGGTTCCACTGTATGACATATTAACACAGTAATTGATCAATAAATAAATTTGATAAAAAAATCAGTTATTATAAATTTAAAGTAAGTGTTGTCTATGTGAACAGAGATGGATAATCATTATAAATATCATGAGTTACATTAGATAAATACATAACTAAATATATTTTCTCTAAGTACAGGGCTGACTTTCAAAGTGGTTTGAACAACTTGAATCTCTGTATTTGTCAACCTTATTACTAAGGCATTAAAGTCGAAAATGTATAAATCACTAATGTAGAGAATCTCTTTTAAGATTTTTGACAAAAATATAAAAAAATCAATAACTCTTTAAAAAATGACATTACATTTTGGCTACTTGAATTTAAGTACCTACCTAATGTATTTTTAATCCTTCATTAACAACCTTCCATTTAGAAGCATTAAAAAAAAAACAATTACCTTGAACCTGATTGGACAGGGTTGAAGGCTTTCAGCAACTTATCATCTTTCTTAACAGCTATCTTAGATTGAATTTGTATCTCTTCAGGTTTCTTTACAATGGTTTGCTTATTAACACTGGTAGTTGGTGTTTGTGTAGCAGTTTTCTCTGCAGCTGTTGCATCCCCACTGGCATCATCTGTCTGCCTCCAAAGACCACGGATTTTGAGCACTTCACCAGCTTTCAAAACTGTATCTAAGACTTCGTTTGATACTGTTGTTTCACCTGAAAGTTAATATAAAAATTAAGTTATAGTAAGATGTGTATCTCTGGAGGATTGCTACAGTGGTTGGGTGATTGGGTGTTGTAATATTTGTACCCCACTCCACCCACAGTTGAAATTTAGATCTCTCACTAAAGACTGAACAAACAGTGGATGCATTAAGTGGATATACCTAAATCTAAACTTCTGAAAACATTTCATAAGAAATGAATGCTAGGTGTACTGGAAAATCACTGCAACAGGCCAACACGTCGCGTCATAATTTTACAATATTTTCTAGCCTTTAAAAAATTCTTTTAGGTCTTTTAATGTAGAGTACCGGTTTCTTGAAATGTAAATAAACAAGCAACTGAATTTTACATCACGGTGAAAACAGCAATGTCGCAAAAAAAATGTACTGACCTTTATACATATATTCTACGAGGATCTTGAGCGCTTTCGTTGATATCTCCGAAGGCAGCACGACATAGAGCATACCGCCCATGCGCGTCACCGAGCGCTGCCCCTCGAACAGGTTGCACAGGTACACGCTGCACGAGCTCAGGATGAACTTGTGTGCAGGAATCTGCGACCCGTCCAGCGTGCACAGCACCACGTCCGTGAACCGCTCCGACCGCAGCAATGCCGCCACGGACCCATTCAAATGCGAACTGTGCGAGTGCCATTTTAACTGATACGTGTCCGTGGACGTCATATTGCCTTCATCTGTCCTACATTTCACACCATCTGCGCCAAATAATTTCCCATTTTATCAAAATTACATTTAACCTAAAATACGCGCGCGTCTTGTTTAGCTTGTTTATGTTTTTTAAAAATGTACACCGGAAGGGGATGTTGATTGTCTATAAAATCATGTCATTTTCGTAACTTTGTCTAATTTCGTAATTAGTTTCTTTTAAATTTAAGATAGCAAATTAAAAAAAATAATGAATGTATTTTAACCAGATTATAAACACGCTCAGAGCACCAAACAAATGTTAATGAAACACAGTAAACACACTATTTGCCGCTATCGCTATAGAAACCTTGTTTATAAATTGACCGGTGCCGCAGCGTCACCAAGAAACTCTAAAACTCTTTTATTACAAATATATTACTTAATATTTCCATCAACAGTATTCCAAACCGTCTTACAAAATACTATTAAATTAAGGTTTATAGGTACATATGTACCTACTTAGATTTAAATAACCCTCCTACGCTTTAGAGCAAAAATAAATATTTACCGTAAACAATCGGCAACCAATAAAGTTGACTTTAATTCTAAGGGTTTGCACACACATCAATAAGTTTTTTTCACAGTACGTATGTAATCACTTAATTAGAAATTTATAATTCCACATTCAAATAATTTCAAACAACGCAATGCGCGCAACCACCGCTTGCGACCCTCAAATCTGGTGTGCGGCGGCTGCGGCTACAAAAATCGATAGAATTTATATTGATTTAACTCGTAGACCGGGGTTGCGCGTTTATCTTATCGATCCAACTGGGCGAAGCTCGTCGGTTGAGCGGAGCGCGCCTGCGTCGTATTGCGAGGGGCGCGTTGGGTCGCCATCGGCGCCCGCCCTGCATCGCCACCATCACACCACCCTGTTCACGCGCAAATTGCTTTTATTCCGCGCCTTCTTTTTTAACCACATGAGAACTTCAGACATAGGTTCTATATGATGTGTATCTAGGTAGTAGGCAACCTAAGTACCTACGTAAATCTATTAAATAAAACCTACCTACTTACCTAAGTAATTAGTACCTGTGTACCTACTATGTAAATCAGTGAAAAACAAAACTTGATTGGATGCGTAACAGTAACACCCAACCAGGAAACAATACAACACGTTTATAATTAGCTTGATACAAATCCGAAACCGAATACCTATAGGTAGTACCTACCTACTTAATATACCTACACATCTTTTGGGCACGCTATCATCGTTTTCTAGATATTTGGGTACCCAAGCAAGATAAAAAAATGCTGTTCGTTGGTAAGCGCATCACTTGAGAACGACTGCGTTGTCCGAGTTACGTTTTTACTGAAAGAAGTTTCCGGATGTTTGCAGATTCGGGAAAAACCGAATGTTCGTTTTTCTATGGGACTTTGGTGTTATTCATTTAAGTTTGGACAGGACGATATTATTTATTTATTATATTTAAGTTTGTCTGTCGGGTCATTTTTCCTATCACGCATGATATTGCTGACAGTGTGAACTAAGCCTAGCATTTTAATTTGACGAAGTTAGCATTCGATATTTAGCACAATACAAAATTGTGGTTATGTTACAGGGTGCCTGTGTTTTTCGCTAATATTATAATTCACGGATAAAAAACACCTATCCATATTTCTCATTACCTATAAATATGCTATGTACCTATCTCTAGAATTCTAGATAGGTAGTCGAGGGGTGGGCACGCCACAAAGCAAACGAGGGATGCGGAGTGCATTCATTTCTGTTAGCAAATATAGGTACTTATAGCGTTATTATAATGTAGTCCTGCTCATCGTTTTCGATGACGGCGTCTAATTAAATCATTATTATAAATTTTTACTATCTTCACTATTTAGTTTAAAGAGCCACGTTAGAGGTCATGCTGGAAATAATTGGGTCAATCAACTTTTAAGTGTACATCAATGATAAATTTTATTTTTTTAATTTTATTTGAATTTTTTTATATTTTAACATATTTTCTGTAGATAATTATTTATATTCTAAGAATTCACATAGACCAGAACGATTTATTTAAATAAAATAGTAAATTTGACTCCGAAATCAACATGACTCTAGTTAAGATAGTCCCCTAAACAAGTAAACAAAATAGGCTTCTGAACCATTTAAAATTCAGTCAAATTGTAAACCGTCACTTTATTCTCACTTAATTTATGATGGAATTCAATTTATCTTCTATAAATAAATGACATAACATAATCAACCCATTACATTGTCCCACTGCTGGGCATGGGTCTCCTCTCGTAATGTGTGGGATTAGGCTATAGTCCACCACGCTAGCCTAGTGCAGGTTGGCAGACTTCAAGTGCAGTGATAGCCTAGTGATATGACCATTAGACTGTCAAGTCAAAGGTCTCGAGTTCGAATCCAATGCACGCAATTCTGGCTTTTCGAAGTCATGTGCGTATTAATAATTAATTATCACGCGCTTAAACGGTGAAGGAAAACATCGTGAGGAAACCTGCATGCCTGATAAATTTTCTCGACGGTGTATGAAATAAATGACGCGACTTTTAATTTATATGTTATTCCCAATAATATTGTCTCCTGGACAACGACAAACTTTTAAATAATCGACGTGCGTTACCTACTTATACGCAAGCAAGCTGAAATGTTATATTTTTTTACCTTAGGTGCTTAGCTAGGTATTTTAGTAATAAAGTCAACCGTAATGTTATCAATTATCATACATGCATGCCATACATACCTACTTACATAAACAGACATAGGGACTTTCTTTTATATATACCTTTAATTACTACCTTTTACTTATAGACTTAAATACGGATAAGTAGTTATTTATGTAGGTTTTATTTACGTACTTTCGTATAGTAGGTACCTAGAGTAAAATTTATTTAAAAAAATACTCATTTAGTGTAATTTTACCGCTTATATACATGATTTGTCGTTTATCTATAAATATTCATTAATTACGTCGAAGGCCATATCATCCTACCTATAAAATAGAGTTGTTACACCAAGCTATATCGAGTGCGTCGTTCTATAGTTAGCGTCAACGTGGGGCGGGCTTGCGCGGATCGCGTGCGCACACAATATTGATTTTCTTTCTGACCCCACGCTTTCATGTTATATCCCCCTACCTACCTACGATGAACATGATAGACGAACAGCATGCGTATCTGCATATTTATTGAATAGGCAAACTGCAGTTTTTACATTTTTAATATTAGATAGGTAGGTATTCTTTTAACAATAATTGGGCAAAATCAAAACGGTTCCTATCTTTAGGTGTTAAATACCTATCTACTTATGTCGTAAAGATAAAAAAAAAATATTACATTTGTGTGAATGTTTGTGAGTATGGATGTTTGTTACTCTTTTACATCAGAACGGCTAAACGGATCTGGATGAAACTTGGCACAGAGATAGATTATAGTCTGGAATAATAGGTACATAGGCTATTTTTTATCTAGCTCGGACCCAATTCTGAAGTCCACGCAGACGTAGTCGCGAGCAGAAGCTAGTTAATCATAAAAAGGAAAGGATGAGTTACAAAATAGGTAACTACTTACCGACTTTTGAAAGCCTAACATAAGTAGGTACATGATCTAATAGGTACATAAGTACATATTTGGAATTACCTACACGCGACGCGCTGAATAAATGTAGAGAGACAAGTAGTGATGTAGTTTATTGTTGTGTAGGAAGAGATAAGTAATATTACCCGCCAATATTTCTTTAATTATAATTACAATTTTGCCAATGAATATTGCGAAAACGCATGTACCGGTTTGTCACCCCTCAGGCTGTTACGCAAGTCCACGTTTTTAACAAAACACGTGATCCAAAAACGTGGTGCGTTGTCGCTTACAGGCAGCCCTTCGCGAGCCGGGCGTAATAGGAAAATTAATTGCGGAATTAATTGTTACTGCCCGCTTTCAACTGTTACCTACTTTGTCTCTACTTCAATCAATTCCTGTTAATCAAAAGTTGTTCTGTAAAATGGGAGAGTGTAGTTATGTAGGTTGATAATGGTTTAAAAGTAAATACACACCCAAATAAGTAGTTACCTACTTTCATTCTCAGAATAAAAAGCGTTTAATTATTTATTTGAAAGAACCAAGAAACCCGACTACCAATAAAGATTGAAACAAGTTGACCAATCTTTGACGACACGTTTGGCGTAGCGGCTGAACGATCGGCTTCTGCGCCACGTGTTGTGGGTTCGATCCCCACACGGAGCAAATATTTGTATGATCTACAGGTAGTTGTTTCGGGTCTGGGTGTTTGTGTATGTGAATAATTTGTGTTTGTAAACGCACCCACGATACAGGAGAAAATGCTAGTATGGGGCAATGTTTATATATATAAAGAAATAATCTCATGCAGTCGGAGCCATTACGTCTTTAGAGGCGATACCTTCGACTGCATGACAGTCGGGTTTTTAGATTTTCTAAATTCTCTTTTTAGTTTTTGATACAGGTACATAGTACCTACCCTGCTTTACTAAGTTCCTACTAAGTACAAAATCAAAAAATCGTTAAAGATACTAAGTGGTCTTTCAAAATAAAAGTGATGTCCTAAGACCTATCCAATGATATTCCACTTGATAAGTACATAAATTAATATACCTACCTAAAGGCATTTCTGTGACTGACTTTTTTTTTTCACATTATGGTGTCTATGTCTATGGTGCCATATTGAAATAACGACATACCTACGTACATACAATATCATACATACAGGGCTGGGCAAAATACATGCTTTGCTTTAATTGCAATACAAATTAAAAAATACTGTATCGCAAGTAATTAAAATATGAAATACCAAATATCTATAAGTAAGGTGTTTGAAATACAAAATATCTACAGGATTTTAGCAATTTTTAATTGAAATATGAAATACAAATTACAAAATAGGTCATCTAGATCAGCACGGGCTGAAAAGTAGAGGAAAACAAGTTTAATAAAATTAATCAGTAAAACTGGAGTTTCCTTGCATTAACACTAGATTTATAAATGTACTGTCAGACAAACAGGCTCTTGTTGAAAAAGAAATTCCTTCGTACGCACGGCTACACATCAAATTATAGCTACTTATTGCAATTTGATGTGTACGAAGGAGTTTCTTTCCAGTATAACCTGATCTCTCATTGTACGGGAAACATATACAATGCGAGGTTAGCTTCTGCTGGAAAAATGTGGTTACATACACTCCGTATGTAACGGGGCACTGAGGAAAAAAGAAATTTTTAACCAAAAAAATTAAGTTTTCGCAAATAGTTTATTTTCTCGATTCTATCGTATTTATTAGGTAAATATAAAGCTAAAAGCATCTTGGTGTTTTTGTTTCCGATCAGCCGTTTGTCGTAAAAATGATGTCAAAAGGATCTGTACAAAATGCAATATTGATATTTATTTCTGTAAATAGATCTTTTATGGACACTTTTACAAGTAATTTTTTTTAAACTAGATGACACCGGAATTTCCTAACTGACGACCTCTGAGAAGAAACACCGAAACAAACTCAGAGAATCATGGTCTCTTTTAAAGTCCAGACACAATACTTAGTAGCAAATATGCGAGTTCCAATGTAAGACAATGTCTGATATGGCCTATAAGAAAGAGCCATTGCAGCTTTTAGTAGAATAATATTACTGTACTAGGAGAATCAAGGATAGAAGAGCGAGCGGAGCGAGCTCGGGACTTGGGGCACCCCATCTCGGACAGATTAGGTTAGAAGGGGATATCCATTCCCTTCGTGGTAATTTTTTTTAGACCACCCAGAAGTAGGAGCCCCGCGAAACGGGGCTCCGTGTATTACGCCTTATTACTACATTATGCCGTTCAGAAATAGGCCTCGCTTTGACTTGCTAGCGGCAGTGTCGGCACCTGCTAACCTGGAGCTTAAGGTCAGTGACCATGAACATTGACCTTTTACTGCACCAGAGAATCGATTCTCTTCCGAAATTCAAGATCCTCAATTCGGAAATTTGACCTTGACATTAGGGTCAATGACCTTAGGGTATTTGACATTGACAACTTCGAGGTCAATGACCTTGATCTCAAAATCAACGACACTGAGGTCACGGTCAATGGCCTTGAGGTGTTCCATTGTGTTCCCCCGCCCTACTACTCCCACATCCCACTGGGTCCCAAAGGCTTGATTAGGCGATGGTTTTTAGTGAAATTTTCGATTGGTTTTAGTGAAAAATCTTTTTTTATCCACTGACCCTTGGTTTGTCACCAGTCACCACAGTGGTTTATTGTAAGCAAAAGGACAGCTACTCAAATTTTTTTTTTAAAACATCTTATGTCACTGTCATCTTGGCCGTGACATACTGTGCATGTACTAAGCTCAGAGGAAAGACGTAGGTACTAAGTGTAGATCTGTCAGTCAGCAGCGTTGCCAGAATGTTACTTTTTTTAACATTTTACGTCATTTATGACCATCTCATGTTACACGACTACAAATGTTACTTTTACGTTACTTTTAAGATTTAATAAAAAATATTAAAATATTTTCCAGCAACCAAAAAATAGTCGTAATACGCAAAGCATGTAAGAAAGTTTCGTTCGTCGTGTTGGCGCACTTGATTTTGTGAACTTCGTCACTTCGTTTTAGCGCATATTCATTCACTCGAGTCTATTTTTAATTCTCCCATCCATTACTTATGGCAAGTCCCTATCAACGGATTTGATATAGGGACTGGCTATTAACCGAGCGAGCGAGCGTTAGTGGAGATTTTTCCAAAATCGAAAATCCAAAATCACTCTCTACTCTCTCTCTCTCGAGTCTATTTTTAATTCTCCCATCCATTACTTATGGCAAGTCCCTATAACAAATCCTAGAGATAGGATTTTGACATAAGGTTCGTAAAACAAAGTAAGGTCAAAATCCTATCTCTAGTAAGCAAATCTATCAACGGATTTTATATAGGGACTGGCTATTAGCCGAGCGAGCGAGCGTTAGTGGAGACAGATTTTTCATTTTCAGGATTTTGGATTTTCGATCTTAAAAGTAACGTAAAAGTAACATTTGTAGTCGTGTAACATGAGATGGTCATAAATGACGTAAAATGTTACAAAAGTAACATTCTGGCAACGCTGCTGACTGACAGATCTACACCTAATACCTACGTCTTTCCTCTGAGCTTGTACATGCACAGTATGTCACGGCCAAGATGACAGTGACATAAGATGTTTAAAAAAAAAAATTTGAGTAGCTGTCCTTTTGCTTACAATAAACCACTGATAAAAAAAGATTTTTCACTAAAACCAATCGAAAATTTCACTAAAAACCATCGCCTAATCAAGCCTTTGGGACCCGGTGGGATGTGGGAGTAGTAGGGCGGGGGAACACAATGGAACACCTCAAGGCCATTGACCGTGACCTCAGTGTCGTTGATTTTGAGATCAAGGTCATTGACCTCGAAGTTGTCAATGTCAAATACCCTAAGGTCATTGACCCTAATGTCAAGGTCAAATTTCCGAATTTCGGATCTTGAATTTCGGAAGAGAATCGATTCTCTGGTGCAGTAAAAGGTCAATGTTCATGGTCACTGACCTTAAGCTCCAGGTTAGCAGGTGCCGACACTGCCACTAGCAAGTCAAAGCGAGGCCTATTTCTGAACGGCATAATGTAGTAATAAGGCGTAATAGACGGAGCCCCGTTTCGCGGGGCTCCTACTTCTGGGTGGTCTAAAAAAATTACCACGAAGGGAATGGATAATAGGACTGAAAACTTTTCTATTTTTTGTGTAATAAAGTGCCTTTATAGTATTAAAGTCATGTCCACATAAAAATATGTAATGTTACTTTTTTGGTAAAAATGTTACTTTTTGAGCTGACCCGTTATATATATATATATATATCTGTCTGTCATTGGCAACACTGTCAGTCAGACGTAAGCTCAGTTGACAGTTGTCACTGTCATTTTATTTGCTTGGCGTGTTGTGGTGTTGTGGTCGGTCCCGACAATATTTTGTTTATTTCCCTGATTTTATTTGTTAAGAATGTATAATAATTGAAATGAATACTCAAAATAAGTCAACGGCGCTGTCCGCCGATTTGCACAACTTCATTTATGGCGTTTCTGGGAGAAATACCCAGAACGCTCCTGAGTTGACAAGAACTGGTCTAAATTTACTGAAGAACTTCCCAGCCGCTAGAGATGCTGTGTTGGAATACTTCGCTATGGTCTTTCATGATGCCGTGAACGTATCTATCTCGCAGACAGATTATGAGGTAGGTATTTTACAATAAAAAAAATCTTGATGTGATTAATGATACTTAGAAGTTACTTATGAAGGTATATGGTTGAAGTTGAAATACCTTGGGTGTCCTATATTTCATACTAATATTGTAGACTATATTAGTCAGTGAGGCAGTCAGTCAGTCTATCTTTATACTTATGTAATGGCCATGGTGATGGTAGGGAACTAATTACTTAGAAAAAAATAATGGAAAATTAAGACATACTGCACCAACCCAAAGAAAATTGGGATAAGAGCAGTAGGATAATATCATTTATCATGCTGCAGGATATGCTTGATGTGTGTTTAAACTATCATTCTTTGCATTTTAGAGCGACTTGGGTGCAAATGGTTCACTGGAGAGTGTAAGTATGATTGGCCCCGAGCTATGCAGTCTGGGGCCATCTTGGGCGCCATTAATTGCACCATGGTGCATCAGTTTGATTATGGACATTGCTACCAAGAAGTCTAATGTGCCAAGTTAGTATCTATGTTGAGTTTTGTACATATTCCGTGAATTGTGTCAGATTTTAATTATTATTTTTGGTATTATATGTAGTAGACAATGACAACTTACAACTAAAATAAGTTTATTACTAAAGTGAAATGTTTTAGGTATTCTCAAATGTTTAAATAAGTGCTGTTGATTTTTGCAGATACAACACTTCAAAGTGCAGATCCTGTGAGGATTCTGCTGGATATAACCACACAGAATTTAACCCTGCTTAACTCTGAAGAGAGGGCGAAATGCATTGATATGATGTTAGGTAAGTATTACATGATAACCTGCAATATGATGTTACTGCTAGCTTTATTTATGCGGGATCATCCTATCAATTTCATTATCTTTCATAAGAGTTTTTGATGGGGGTGCTTGATTAAAACTAATTTGTTTTATTAATATTAAATTTGAATTATATATTGAATGAAGGATCATGGGCATGTTCGTGGGCGGTGGGGTGGGTGGGTCGCGCGGAGCCGGCGCTGGTGGCGCCGCGAGCGCTGCGGCTGGGCGTGGAGCCCGCGCGCGCCGTGCTGTCGCACCTGGCGCACCACCCGCCCGCCACGCACCACGTGCGCGTCGCCGTGCTAGACCTCTTCCATGTATGTACCAGTAACTATTATCTGTCACTTCCCCCACATGCAATTTAACAAAATATGTAGCCTAAGTTACTCGTTATAACATCAGCTATGTACCAGTGAAAGTCCCACTAAAAGTGGTCTAACCATTTCGGAGATTAGCCAGACGACAAACAGACTCGATAGACGAAAATAAAAAAAATGTATATAATTATGTATACTTTCATATGCAATTAGCGAAAAACTGTTATTTTCACATTAAAAACAAACAATTAATTAAATTCTATTTATTTGTATAGATTGTACTCCAAACCATTCAATATGGTTGGTATATTATATTTTGTTTCTGCAGGAGGCTATCAAAGAGGATAGCAAACCAGAAAAGAAAAGAGAAGTAATTCCTTACTTGCTGAACTTGGCATCAAAGTCCGATATAGTCCTGAAAGCTCTCACACAAGACATTGAACAAACATGTAAGCATTTGTAGTTTTTATAATATCAAGATGCAATAGTTAGGCATTTTAATAAACCTGTAAACTTTTAATCCAGGATCTTGTAGTTCGCAACAACTTGTGATCATAACCATTTAAAAAAAAAAATTTATTAATTCCTCTTATTGAAGTTTGTTTAAATATTGTAATGTTAGGCTTAAGGGTTTCTGACTACACTTCATAGTCTTGGACAAAGGTATTTGATCTTGATGACTTAATTAATCTCATCAATGAAACCTATCGATTTTTTGCAATCCGCATTGCCGATTTTAAAGAGTGTGTCGTATTTTAGTGACTGATGACGTCATGGAACGATTATGCGCCTTATGCGTATCTCAGCGCAATTCAGTAATGTGGGCGGAAGTGACCCCTCCTGCGTTGGTGTCGTTACTGCTACGAGGCGACGTGCGCTGTCTTCTATTACTCTTACGTCATGCGCTCACTAATGTATTCTGCAGACAGCTGTTGGGTAAGTACTTTATTTCTTCTTAGATTTTCCTAGGTTGCTGTACACATTCTTTGATACATCATGGTCTTTCATGACTTCTCTTTACTGATACTTTACTAACTCAATAATAATTATATTATTCATCAGGTGTGAAAAACAAATAACTTGCCAATATCCATTGATTTCGATGTAACATGTTTCTTACAGAATATCTTCTTCAAAAATTAGAATATGAGTGTCTGTTTCCTGATAAAAACATACCGTTGTTGACGAGCGCTGCTGAAGAAATTAATATTGTTAGAGACAAGTTACTTGATGGCAACCAACTAGAGAAATATTCTCTTACCAGAATACTTATTTTAGTCAGTGAGTATACATTGCACCAACGATTATCACCATAGTTTCCATCAGCTACAATAGCATTAAATTTTTACTGACTGGTCAACTTGGGAATTCGTGTTTTTTTGTTTCGCACGGTAACTGTCATTTCCTTAATCTGTTGCTCACTAGTATATTATCATCTGTCGTACAGGGGCGTACTGAGAACGTGTATTTGCACATATGCGACCGACATATATTTGTGTACGATCGACAGATGATGATGAATAAAATAATGGTCGAAAATCTTGTGCTCAGCTAATTAGTAACTTAATTTCAGGTTATAACCTTCCATCCGAATTTGTGAGCACCATCAGCTATCTCCTTCAATACTCTCGTGACGACTCCACATTAGCACTTCTAGTCCGCATCATCTCCGGCACTATCACCATGCATGTGCCAAATGACAGTCCCGACATTAGTATGGATACAGAGCGGTACCAGAACTTTGTCAAGACGGGAGTGGAGTACGCGTTGAGGGATGCCTTGATGTCCGACAACGAGATCAAGAGCTGCTTCCTTGAAGGCGCCGTACCGAAGGACCAGAAAACATATCTGCATCATTTTTGTTTGAATATCATTAAGTTGTTGAGGTAAATATAAACAATTTTAAGTATGCATGTAATCTGTGTTATGTATGGTACCAATATTTTTATTACTATTTACTGTCATCATGGAACTGATTATTATGTCGAAAATAAATACTGTACTAGATGTGGTTTGGATCGTGTTTCATAAAGTCTTCTTCATATTCGTTTCACTTCACTTGCAATTCATATTAAACATTGATAATTATGATCTATGGAAGATTGGTTTCATATGCTTCTCAAGGAGTTGTATGCTAATGGTTTTAGTCAAACTACACACTGTTCCTGGATTCACAGATGGGAGAACTCCAACCGCGTATCCCACTTACGCACGCGCCCGATCGGTCGCGCAGTCGAAGCTAACTTGTACAGAATAGGGGGCGCTCTTCAAGAATATACATCCTTGTTGAGGATCAAAAAAGAGTGTACCATGGCGTCGCTCACTGAAATGCCTACTAGTCACGCATTGGCTGAGGTAAGGTGATGTTGGTAATTGACCAGTTCGACTTTGTGCTCACAGCCACAAGTGGCAGATTGCTAAGAATGTCAAGCATAAAAAAGAAATGTTATAAGAAAAATAATCGTTTTTTTAACATCATTTCTTTTCCGTCTAACTACTGGGCACCTCTAGCCTAATCCAGTATTTTCTATTCTAGGTTTCTATGAGAATAGAATACCTTAAAATAACAGTAATAGAGTGTGTGCGTCACGATTGCTCCGCCAAATTATACAAACAGAAAAAGACGTCGCCAAAAAAATTCAATCATCAATTGAGAAAAAAATTTAAATCTCTAAGTACCCAAGTAGTTGCTGCGATCTCCATGGCCGCGCAATCGTGCACGTAACGTTCGCGCGGATATCTTACGACAAATTTTTCGTTTGTTCCCTTCGATTTTGACAAATTCCGTCAATTTCTTTGTCGAAGTTTTATCTTTTTGGATAAATTGGCGGAGCAATCGTGACGCACATAATAGAGTCAGTAATGGATAAACTACCTCTATAGTAATGTTGGCTTTAAAATATAGTTTTGTGACAGGTTTTGGACCGAGTGGACATGTCTGGCACGAAAGCGCCACCACCCAGCGTAGAAGTAATACTTAAAGTGATACAAGCTACTGTCAAGTATTTCTTCAGGTGCCTGCATTTAAAAGGTAAAAATTGTCCGACTTGTTACGTATTTCGAATTTTTATTTGTCTGGTTCTTAGCCCAACATTTCAACTGCACGTAATAATTTCACACCTATTACTACTAAACTTCGAACTATTTTAAAGTATTTTTATTATTTTTCTTTTTGTACGTTTACGTACGTTACGTTTTACGTTATGTTATGTCAACACGTAATTTTCTATTTATGTTTTTTACTTAGTTAGATTTGCTAGTATTGTGTAAAAGATGTTTTAAACAGAAAATTTCTCTTAAAATAATTGCTTTATTAGTCTCACAGTTGGGGCGACGTATAGATTCGTCTAAAGATGTGCCTAAATATAGAGGCAAACGCGGGGCGTTTTCAGGACACGATTCTGCCGCGCTCTTAATTTACAGCTAGGATTGTTACTTGCGGCAGCGCATTATGCTTAAAATTTTCCTTATACCGACCACATTTTAGACACAATGGAGAAGCTCCGCGGCGTGGCTACAGCGTGCCGCCTTCTTCGCAAACTGTGTTTGCACAGCAAGTTGGCGCGAGCGTTAGCTCTCAGAGAACTACTGGAGACAGCTATGTTTAGAGAAGACGCGGCGTTCGGGAGTCGGCCTGTCATGGCCACCCTCGCCGCTGCTAAGGACTGGAGGAACGACGACCTGCTGATACATTTGAATCAGAAACATGTGAGTACCATCAGTGTTTGTCTGCACGACCACTATTTGCCAAAGTTATTAACAATTAAATCAATATACCATTTTCGGTATCTTCCAAGGGCTAGAATAATCTAATAATATATTAGTACAGATACCTCGTTTTTTATGGGATACGGGGGCAAACGAGCAGACGGATCGCCAGTTCGTAAGCGATTACCGCCGCCCATTGACATCCGCAACACCAGTGGAGTTGCCGGCTTTTTAAAAGGGGATTGAGCCTCCGGTAACCTCACTCACTCGGCGAAGCACAGTGTAAGCGTTGTTTGACGCCGGTTTTCTGTGAGGCCGTGGTATCGCAACGGTCAAGCGGGCCCATTCGTACCGAAGCATGGGACTCCCACGTAAAACCTCACCCGTACAAAAAAATTGACCTTCATAACTCGGCCCATTTTGTTTGGTTTCGACATCTAGCGCTTTAGGAGTAAAATAAGCGGATTTAATATGTTTATTAGATGCATGCGTTCAATAGACAGCTTTAAAAGCATATGAGTATGAGTTTTTTAGTTGTAGTATTTAATTTAAGTTTGTGATTTGAATAATTATGTTATCTGTGGCTGAGCAATGTGCTATTCATGATGTACATAATTTTAAAAAAAATGTGTACTTACCAATATTTTTAATAATTATTTATCTTTTAATACCTTTATATTTATTTATATTTTGGCACTTATATTTGGTCAAGTATGCACGGCTACACATTAAGTTATGCAATTTTAAGTACCTATAAGCGGCCTAGCACAAAGGGGCTCCACAATTACACTATGATGACTCCCTCAATCCCCATTTATGGTTGCAGTGTGTATAACGAAGTTAAAAACAAAACTATCACAGCTAAGAAGGCTTTACAAATTAACGAGTAATAGTCAATAAACTTGTATTGTGAAGTTGGATTTTATAACTCCTCCTACAGTTATCAACAATTATTGTTATATACTAAACACGTCAATTTGTCTGTCGGCTAGAATAATTTTATAAACCATAAAAGTCAACCGAATTAATATAGTAACATTGTTCGGTTCAGTTAATGTCACAATTTTTTCAGTCACAAAGGTAAATCACATTCGCTGATATTTGTAAATTCAACGACTTCGTACATGTACTAAAGTTGTGGAAAACTTTAGTTACTGACTGTACAAAAGAATTGATGATAGTATAAATAAGCATACCTGGTGAGGGAGACCTTATGCGGATTTGACAAGGATCTTGAAATGGTTCTGGAATAGCCACTTTGCGGAGCAATTTTCTTTGACCAACATTGTTACATAAATATTTTTCGTTGAAATGGTCAATGCATAAATATCTTGACCGCAAATTTTCCGGAGGTAGATGGGCAATGCTCTTATTACCTGAAATCATAAAAAAAAAATGTAATCAGCCATCAGTGCTAAAATTTCTCATTCAAAGGAGACATTTTTAAGCGTAAATTTTGGATACAAATTTGCGTTTCATTGTGTTACTGTTAAAAATATGTTTACATGAAAATATATTATTATTGCACGATAGCAATAATATCGTCTTAAAAAGAGACCGTAATTGCCCCGGGGTTTTGTTTCCGGCATCACCACCTATAAATACAATAATTATTTTTGAGTAGTATCTTGGGACCACAAATAAAATAAACAAAGTTATATCTTGGGAAAGTACGGTCAATCAAAAAATTTTGAAGTTATAGAAATAAAACTATTTTTATAAAACGATAAAATATATTTTAATTGTAAACATTTCTGTTTACTATCCCTTAAATTTACACAATTTCACATGAAAATCCCCTCTATACATATATGAAATACAATGTCAACAATGAACAAATAACAAACGCAATTATCTTAATTAGCACATAGCAGCGGTTATTATTACTTAAATGTACACAACTGCATATGATAATGTGTACAACATATATACTGTAATATATGTAAATTAAAAATAATCAATTGACATAAAAACGCTATATCCTTTTATAAGTGCAACTAAATGATATTACCCTTTATTTTGTACTGATACTGATAATTCATGCATCAAAATATTATATCAGCTTTTTTGTTGACTGTAATTGTAAGTTCTTTTTTCTTGTGGTCCCAGAGTACTAATCAAAAATAATTCAAGGGCGGATTTAGGGGAGAGGGGCATAGGAACACGTGTCCCCCCAGACGGTTGTGGAGTTTCTATCACAGTACATACTTATTGGCAAGTACAACAAAGGGCAGAGCTGCTCTGCGCTTTTTTGATCTTATTGAAGCTGATGAAGTGGACATATTGCTGATCTTACAGTTAGTATATCAAAAACAAAATTATTTATTGTTATTTCTGTTCTCATTATTATTTATTTAAAATGTATCATTTATTTAAGACAAGATAATAATTTATTTCAAATTTATATTTTTTTTTATTTGTGATAGGCTTACGCTTGATTGCCAGTTTGCCTGATGTTAAGCGATATTGCGATCTACGATGGAGCGCGCGCGCCTATAAGAAACCGATTCACTCGTGATTTAAAGACACCCAGATTATATCTATCAGGGAAGACCCACTTGGGAAGTGCATTCTATATTTCAGCAGTACGCAAATATTTAAAAACACACTTGAAGAATCTTATATAGTTGCAATGTAACAAAAATAATCTAGTGTTTTGGTGAAACTCCAGCACACAAGTTCCTAGGTTCCCTAGCACCCTCATGCAAAGGATCGGACAGGTGCAAAAGTTGGTGTCACATAACTTCAGCGATGAAGATATAGAGGATGTTTTTCAAGGTGCTACAGTATATAAGGAAAACCAGAATATATCCCAGTCTCCAGCAGATGTGTACAAAAAAGCAACAGCTGAATATTAGAACTCATTGTCAATAAAATTGCTGTGCACATTTCCTGTGACTACTAGCAATGCCAGCGATCTATCTCCACCTTACGCCAATTTATGTCATACCTTCTCAGCAGGATGACAAAAGAGTGTTTGAATGGACTGGCTTTAATGCATATCCATCAAGACCTTGCAAATGAAAGCTTATGAAATGCTGCACATTTTTAGCAGGAAACATAAAAGAAAACTATCTTTATTAAACATGTAATTTTTCTATTCTTTTCATATTTTAATAAACCTTTGTTTATTTAAGTAAGCAGCTACTACAAGTTTATGTTTAACAGTTATTGTTAATTATTTTTGGCCATTTGCACCTTGTGTCCTGAAAGTCCCACAACCCCAACTAGTGATATTACCATTGTATTGCCCAGTCATCTCGACTTTGAATCCTAGTAGTATTACAAGATAAAATAGTAGCACACTATTAATTTTATCTTGTAATTTTGAGACCTGCCTACATACTGACAATTGCTCTTAGTAAGTTTTTAGGCTGTTGTGAGTGTTATTAGTTTCTCAGTATTCTGGTTAGATGAGGTATAACTATTATGACTGCACTGTAATCTAGACATTATTAGTAATAAATCAACATTAATTTTATTAGTATATGCCGCATTGTGTGGTGGTACTATTCACTATACAAAAGAAATTGTCTTCTTTGAGTACTCATTAGATAATTCATACAAATAAATAAAAGAGGGTTGGCCACCAGTCACAGTTGTTTTGAATTTGTCAGATGTTATAAAAACTGTATTTTCAATATTAAGTAATAATGGTTTACAGTATTTATCTATATATTAAGCTGTACTAAACTATATGGTTTACTAATAGTCTTAGCATAGTATTTTTCAGACATTATTCACTTTAAATTATAAATAAATGAATTGCTTACCACAATTCTCCAGCCATGCACACAAACGCTTTAAGTTATTACAAGGAAAACGGAACATAGACTTCATATCTGAAGTGTTATTACACCCAAAATAAGAGCACCTGTGTGCGGGCATGTTGATTTTCAAAAGTTGTCTAGTCAAAAATGAATCCTTTCTCACGAGCCGGGTTGTCGTATGAACTAATTTCCAAAGTCCGGGGTGAGATAGCCAATATTCAATCACAATTACCACAGTCAGAGTTCGTTTCGTAACAAACGTAAATCGAGGAAGAAAGCCTCATAGACTTTAGTCTAGGTCACTTATAACACGAAATTATGCGCATGCGACTCGGGATTTTGGGATCAAAGTGAAGAAAAAAAACAATGTAATAGTGTACAAGTCAAAAAATTTGGTACAAGCAAACACAGACTACAGAGATTAACTTTTGCAGTCTTGACATAGCTTGATACGTGTGACAGCTGTCATCGAAATCATGCCAGTGAAGTTCGTTTCCAAGAATCCAGGTACCCCAATCCTAGAAGATGTCACTTGTAAAAAAAAGACTGACAACTTGATAAGCGCGACCGAAAACCGCAGCATCTGTCGCTCGCGCGTATCAAGTTATTTAATCAACCTTTTTAAGTTATTACTAATCTGTGGAACAAATCGTTCCTAAAATACTCAGATTTTCATCTGAGATTATCTTAATGATAATGGAATGGACGGATGAGATAATGGAAAACACTTCTTTAACTTAGTTGCAATTATAACTGCGTCATTAAATAAAAATGTGTGAATTACACATTCTTAAAATATTATTATACATTTAGAAAATGAAAACCGCGCCATCTATTAATACACGGTGGAAATTTGATTTAGGTGTCCATTAATTTAATTTTCACGGGATAAGGGATTTATTTTTGATAAATTTTTAAGGACCTAATTTTATATTATATAATTTTATACACCATAACAAACATTTATGTAACGCCATCTATTGAAATAATATTTTTTCTGAGAAGCCCATGGCAGAAGTACAGACGAACTTTGCCAGGTTGGCTCTCTCCATATCTCACCGTTTGAACCTGAGCTTTCATAAGAGACCCATAGTGAGCGATCACGTCTATTCGAGCGATCGTACCTATTATTATCATTGGAAACACAAACTTGTTTTAAAATACGGCAGTTAATGAGGCAGTTTATGAAAGTTGACATTATTAACCATCCTATTAAGTCTAGTAGGTAGTAGTTTATTTTCAAATAGAAGGGGAACAACCTGCAAGAAACTTTCAAATTCGTGATCACGACATCACTTACCTACTGTGTTGTTCTTATTATTGAATTGTAATGGTATCTTAATAACTTCTTAACAACTCTAGGGTCCTATAACACAGCTGACTCAGAGCCATACTTCAGTGTTCCACGCCGGCATCATCGGCAAGGGGGTTAGGAAGCAAAACGAACTAGATGTGAACGACATCCCGCCCATACTTACCACCAACAACGAACTGCTCATGGGGGCCCTCATGTCCTGTATGGTAAGTGTAAGTAAAACAAACATATTTTTCATGGGATTCTGGTTGTGGTTTATTTTGAAGAAAATAAAATGAATTTGGTTTAAGTGAAAAAGAAAGTCAAGTTGCTATTGCTGTCCTTTATTTTGTACGAAATGGTTAAAGTTTATACAAACATGTTTTAATTTTTGTACATTGTTCTCTATTTATTTTATGAGAGTTGCTAGGCTCATCTCTGGTGGGATCTACCCCTCTAAAAGAGCCCAAACTAGTGATGTCAGATACAACACTAGTTTGGGCTCTTTTAGAGGGGTAATAAATGAAAATCGACTAACAATACTAAGAAAATGAATGTGAATAATAGAAATTGCTTAGTTATATTTTTATCTGTAAAATGGAACGAATGTTACCACGGCATTCTACATAATTATGTAGTTTCTAAGTAAATAAACGGAGTTTGTTATACGAGAGTTATGTTTACTTCATCAGGATGGTAATAGTGGGTTAGTGGAAGGCGCGACATCCGTATCACTACTCTTGGTGGAGTTAGTGTCGCCTGATGTAATGTACAACGGTTTACCGTGGCCTGACGAAGATTTTACTAAGGTGAGCTAGCTTTTTTAAGTTCTTTAAGACTATATTAGATGGTTTTTATATGTGCTCAAAGTATAGTTCATTATCATCAACCCATTATTAAGTATCTCACTACTGGGTAAGGGAGTCTTCTCGTAATGAAAGGGACTAAACTATAGTCTAAAAAAGTATGGTTAACGATGAGATAATGCAACGATGTAATCGTACGCACTAGGGCCAATGCAGGAGGTGACTGCTTGATTGTGTTAATTGCAGCAAGTGAGCATAGAGCGCGAGCTGTACATGCGCGGCGCGCTGGAGAGCTGCGCAGTGGCGCGGGCGGCGCTGCGGCGCGCGGCGGCGGCGCGGCCCGCGCTGTGCCTCGCCTCCGCGCTGCTGCGCGCCACCGCCGCCACGCTGCTGCACCGCCTGCGCGCTTATCTAGGTACTCTATAGGTTCTTACACTTGTACGAGTTTAGGTTACTCGCTTTCAGTAAAACCACACTCTTAGGGAATAAACCACGTGTATTCACTTACAAGTCAAGAAATTTTCCAAAACATAGTACTTACTCTTTTCTTCTAAACAGTTGTTCTATACCTAATTCAAATGACTAAGACTGTCTGTCTAGCCAGCCTATCATAATTCAACAAAAGTTTAATGTTCCAAACTCCACAGTGCCTACCTAACTACCAGCATCGTGCGAGTCTTCTCCGAACACTTTAAATTGGAAATATAACCCTGAATAACCTTTTCTTTCAGATCGACACACGCAGTCAGCTGAAATGGCTAAAGAACGCGCTGCGTTGACAGAATTGCTGTCTACGATGACATTAGGACAACTGCTGCCGCATCCACTTAGCCATATGCTTGAATTAGCACCTGAGCTGACAGCTAGCGAGGTAAACGCGTATAATTTTATTGTTATCAACAATAATTATTACTATTTTCTAAAATTATAAAAATCTGCAATTCATATATGATTTTGACATTTTTACAGATAGTGCAGGTTCTTCGTGACTGTTTGTGGAACTATACTCGAGATCATGTGCCTTCACCTGCCTTATTTGCTTGTGATTCTACTGGTAAACATTGTTATTAATCAAACTTTATTCAGTATATCTAATTGTTCAAAAAGTATAACCAGTTTAATTTATTGCAGGCTTACACTGGCGCGACCCTTCAACTTGCAAACCGCCTGCCACGTACACTGACACGCTAAGATTGATAATACAGAAAAGAATATCTAAACTTGGACATTTATATCCGATAATGTTTTTAAATCTTGAGAAAGAAAGCTAAATATAACGAACTGTATTGCTATTATTATAATAGATCGTTGAAAACATGTAAACAGTTAAGTGAGAAAATAAAAAGGTTACTATTAGTACAAACGTCCTCTTATTTGACCAAAAATTATGTTTACTTAAATAAACCCAAAGTAAATCTAAATATTACTAACCTTATTTTATGGTTACACTAACTGACTAAAATGATTTACTAGCGATTTACAAACTGAGTATAGCAATAGCAACGTCGCTATACAGCGACAATGATATTATATTATTAGGCTGTTAGGCATAGCCTATGGACGTATTATACGTCCATGGCCATAACCCTTGTAGCTTTTAAATTCCAGTTTATTTTTCAAAATACACATTATATAATTTGATTTATTGATAAAAAAACTAGTTATATCTAGTCATATCGATTCTACAGAATATAAATCGCCTAATCGTCTATGGTGCTTTCATTACTTTACTATTATGTCATTGTCATTAGTGTCAGGTTCACATGTTTTAATGCGTTTCATGTTTGTGGTTTGATCATTTTTGCAAAATCGATAAATTGTAGACAATAAATAATAAAGAATATTACTTACAACAATGTCCACAACTGAATCTAAACCCGAAGCAATGGACGAAGACTCCAAGAAACCGATATGTTTGATAATTTTAGGTTAGCATTGATTTTGTTGTTGTTTTCGCATAAAAGTTGTAATAAAACCATTACTGAATGTTTGCTAATTTAATAGGCATGGCCGGCGCAGGTAAAACTTCGTTTACGCGTCGACTTTCTGGAAAGGTCGTGGATGGGTCTAGACCTTACCTGATTAATTTGGACCCGGCATGCCGGGAAGTACCTTATCCTGCTAATATAGGTACGTATTTGACAACAACATAATGAGATAAATGCAGTGATAAAAATGCAAAATAATAAACATGATGACACCATGTGTGTCATGTCAGTAGTAAATTATTGTAGTTATTCATCAGTAATTAATGACTATCTCTAAAATATTTTAAAACTCATTGCCATGCAGACAATCTGCAGATCACCTTGCTAACTGAGGTTAAATTAATTAATGACTATCTCTAAAATATTTTAAAACTCATTGCCATGCACACAATCTGCAAATCACCTTGCTAACTGAAGTTCATCATCTGCATCATGTGCAGACTGTCCTCAATTATGAGATAACCAGATGCTTATTTATTTAAGTAATTAGAACGGCCACAGGCCACTTACACTAATTAAGGACAACAGCTCTCACACTGACTTCTCACAATACTTCAGGCATATTGATAAGATCTTCCATTCATGGGCAAATATAACACAATCTAATATGTTTATAATAGTTTAGGTTATAGGTTTATTTATCAGTATTTATAATAAAACAAAAATTTTGAGGCCTAACATCTCTTCTGATGTTCTGATTAAATGTCAAGGTGTGTAAGGTTCATGGCTTAAAAAATCATTGATTAATCTATTTAGGTACTTAAGTACTACTTGGCGTATAGAAAATAGTAATCATCAATATTATTTTTAGATATAAGAGATACAGTGAACTACAAAGAGGTGATGAAACAATATGGGCTGGGTCCCAATGGTGGTATAGTGACGGCTCTCAATCTGTTCTCTACTAAGTTTGGCCAAGTTGTGGACCTGATAGAAAAGGCTGGCAAGAAACATAAGTACTGTATTATTGATACACCAGGTTAGTACTATTGTATTTCTTTGATGCTTTATGAATTTCATAAGATACCCAATTTTCATTTCAATTTGGTTATTATTGAAGTTCCTGGCTCACAATAGTCAAAAATGTAACTATAAATTAATAAACCAGAAAGGCTAACTAAAATGTTAGCCTTCCTGGTTTGTTCTCATGCAGCATTAATATTTTATGCCTATTCATCGAATTATAATTAATACACAAGAAAATATATAGCTCCTCTAAAAATTATCTAATGCTTAAAAGTTTAGTCTCACTCAAAACCTAAGAAAACATGTCTATAAAAGCAATCATCAATGGAGGTCACAGGGGCATCCATCCAAACAGTTCAAATGGGACAAGGAGCTGAGATTAAAAGATTATTTGTTTTTCTTTTAAGTTTTGTTTTTTTTTTGCATTGATAAGTAGGTAACTACCCCATTACAAATCACACACAATCAATATTCACAGAAAGAATGAATGTCTTGTCTGTCTGGCAATCCAACACTCCTTATTTGTCTAGTCCTTGTACCCGAAATAAATCCTGGATCTCCTCTTAGCAATCATCCTTCTCTATGAATACAAAATGTTTAACCTTTTTTTATTAAATTAATATTTGCAGGTCAAATAGAAGTGTTCACATGGTCTGCATCTGGTACTATAATAACTGAAGCCTTAGCATCAAGCTGTCCTACTGTAGTTGTGTATGTGATGGACACAGTTCGCAGTGTGTCCCCAGTAACATTTATGTCCAACATGTTGTATGCATGCTCAATTCTGTACAAGACACGATTGCCTTTCATAGTTGTTATGAATAAGGTGAGTTTTATTATATAACCTAGTCCCTACAGTGCAACCTGCATTCAGAATTGATACCACTTCTGCTTATCCCATGGGAATTTTTACAGCAGATGTCTTCATTTTATAAGGAACCTACACCTACATGCCAAATTTCAGGATGAAAGGCTCGAATCTTTTGAGAGTGGTATTTTGCTTTTATTTTAATTATTTAGAATTTTTGGGGTTAATGATATATTAGAATCATTTTAATTCTAAGACTTCTTTTAGATTGTAATTTTATAATCTTGTCATCATTAGCCTATATTTGTCCACTGTTGGATATAGGCCTCTCCTAGTTTATTTATAATCTAGTCTAGTGTAATACAAAACTATCAATCTCCGAAAATTACTGTGTAATAAAATATGCTCATATTGTTTATTCCCTATCTACCTTCAGACTGATGTAGTAGATAACTCATATGCAGTAGAATGGATGCGAGACTTCGAGGTATTCCAAGAGGCTCTAGACGCCGAGGGTGAGGGCGAGACTGAAGGCGGGACCACATACATAGGCAACCTGACGCGCTCTATGGCACTCGCACTTGATACGTTCTACTCTGATCTACGGTGCTGTGGAGTGAGCGCGCATACTGGTGATGTAAGTTAGTAAATCTTGTCATAATAAATTTCATATAATTAAATAATATAATAAAGTTTTATTTTTTGAAAATTTTCCGATGTGTTCGTATTAGTTTTACTCGAACTCCCACTCTTAGACCTCAGGGGAAAGGTCATTTAGAGCCCAATTATATATTGTAATTTAATAATGTTTAGGACAAAATCTTTAGCGCCGAAATTTATTTTCTTATATAATTGTATTGCTTATTTCAGGGTTTAGATGAATTCTTCAAATTAGTAGATGATGCTGCAGAAGAATATGAAAAGTATGTCAACATAGTATTTCAATAATCCAACTCCTATTTAACTTACCCTAATTCCAAAATATTAATTATTTTTATTCATTTTAGGGAATACAAAGCGGACTGGCTGAAGATGCGTGCAGAGAAATTAGAAGAGGAGCAACGAAAACAAGAAGAATTAAAAAATAAAGGTTAGGAGTCAGATATATACATGGACAGAATGTATTATAGACAGAGACAGAAGTTGCTAGCTTCCTTTGTTTGACCAATTTTGATATTATAGACTCAATATTTGTATGGACATGTACACAAGGCTACACACAGGCTATACATTTTCAGTATCTTTTCAAAATTTGGAAAACCCATACGATGCGAGCTATGTGCCCCGCCCACTGCCACTTAAGCTTGTTAATCCTATGAGATGTGTCTTCTTTGTGTGTTCGGCAACTTTAGTTCTTCTACGGATCTCCTCGGGTCTGATCTAATCGCGTAAAGAAATTTAAAGCATAGCTCGCTCCATAGCTGCATAGGGCACATAGCTCGTAGAACTGACGTCGGCTGGGGCAGAAAGGTTCCGTAATGGAGACCACGCACTGGAAAGCGCAGTGTGGCATGACCTCCAGCGAGATGGACGGGCGACCTAGGTCGCTGGGAGTCGTTGGATGCAGGCGGCATATACCCGGTCCTTGTGGAAGTCTTTGCGTGAGGCCTTTGTAAAGCAGTGGACTTCTATTGGCCGATATGATGATTATGCAATGCGAGGTCACATTATACCGGAAATGTATATGGCTTGATCTGTAGCCGTGTGTACAGATATTTTTTTTACCTCACCCACACTGTCATTATAATAATTAACTAGCTGTTCCCCACTGTGTCACCCGCTAAAAAATGACAGACTTTATGGGTTGAATTTCCAAAAGTCCTTTCTTATCGGATGCCTATGTCATACAAAGAACACACCCTCGCAAGTTTCAGGTCTCTACGATCAGGGGTTTAGGCTGTACGTTGATCCGTCAGTCAGTCATTCAGGACAAAGCATTTTATATGTATAGATTACCATTGGCTTAAATAGTCGAGTTTCCATAGTCGCTTAATGTGGTAGTAGCCTAATGGGACAGTACATCCGTTTTTGATACTAGCAGAGCATGCTTTTAGGCCCGGACGACACAGTGATCGATAAACAGAAGCTGATCGATGAGGTGTCGGTGGGTCGGGAGATCAGTGACATGTACCTCAAGCATCCTGGCAACGAGAGCTCCAGCGATGACGAGGGCACGGAGGACCAGCCGGAAGCCGGTACGTACTCACCTCAAAAATCTTTATTTGAAATTTATTTTAATATGCAATTAGTCGCCCAGACTATGAGCAGATGGGATGTGTGAGGATGATGTTTTTAGTGAGGTTGTGCCATCGCTCTAACTCCCCTTAGTCAGGAAGCACGTCGGCTCCTTTCGAGTCTCCTGATTGGGTTTTGTTGCAACATCGCGTGTTGCAACCAAATCACTTGGACCAAAGGATGACATGGAAGGACCACATAAAGAACAAGTGCAATGAGATTAAATACAGAAAAAATACTTGAGAGGTGTCAAGGGACACCGGGATGGAACGAAGTTCCTTTGAAAAAAAAATAATAATTTTATAAAAAAAAAAATATTACAATTCCTTCACTAATTAATCGAAAGGAACTACTATCTTATTAGAGAGAGAGAGAGACAGACAGAAAAACATGCGCACGCCGCACAGCTTACAATAGCTTACTATAGCAAAAAGTGTCGTGACAACTTTTCGTAAGATTTTTTTCCGTCTAGCCCCCTTTCACAACGCGCGATAAGGAACTTCATTCCAAAATGTTTTATTTCAATTAGACCATTAAAACAACTACTTGCACGGTTCCAAAAAGTGGGTCTTATGGAGAAGAGCCCGCAAGAAACTACATGGATACTCTTTTTTAAAGAAAAAAATAACGTGAATACAATATTAATCTTTGCAATTTTGTTTTAAATAGTTGCTGAGAATAATGCAGTTAGATGTGCAAGATTTATTCATAAGATTAATACATCGTAAATGTGACTTAACTAGTTTGATTACGTAATTTGAAGTTGAATAAGAAATAGAGTTTATTGTCAGTCACGGACAATAAAGTAAATTGCATCACTTTTATAAATTAAGTCAATTTTATAATAGTTAGGTACCAAAAATATTGCAAGACACCTGATAAGTATATGAAGATCAAACATAATTTACATTGTAACGCATTTCAGACGACAAGCCAGCTGACGTGGCCATGTTTCAAGAGTTCATCAGGAAACACGTGAAACCTAATAACACTGGCAACAATACGTAACTACTTGATAGATATTATAAGATGACTGTACATATAGGTAAGAGTTAATTTTACTCACTCATATAAACATATAAGACACTTGAAGAAAATCGGCTCAAAAAGTGATTTAGTATAAAGAAGAAAGCTTCTTGAATAATTGTTTAAAAATATTTAAATAAATAAAAAAATCTATGGTAACGTTTTTTATTAAAACAAAAAATGTGGTAACACAACCATGCAAATAAAAAATATTTGCGATATACAATTTATAGAATTTTATAATTAGGTACAACTGAAATAAATAAAATGTGCTAAATGAGAATGATTAAATAGTCGTTGCAAAATATTAAATGAATAAAACATGTGTTTATACACGAAATATAACTTTAATTTCGTTCATTTGTATTATGATTATACTAAAATGAGAATATGAATGGACTTGAATTTTCTTTAAAAATATCGAAATATAAATAAGACGACACAACAAAAATATTACGAGTATTTACAATAAATGGTCAGAAGCCGCACCACAATGGGATAACGTTATTTTTATATTGTAAGTCAAGCATGCCTCTCACTCAATCTCAAAACAGCCGTAATAATAAGGCATTTGAAACACATTTGTGTATAATTAAGTACATAATCTGAAATAAAATTCAATGGTGATTTGATGATAGTTTATAAATTCTAGTAAATTAAAATTAGTGCGATCTTGGTCAAATTAGTGCTACAGTTTTGTGGCTTATTGACAAAATGGAGAGGTAGTGGGAGTGAATAAGACATTATATTCTATTTCAAGAATCGTATCATTGCATGAATGAGGAATGTCTTGTATATGACTATGTGTTCCAATTGTGGTAGAATCTGTGTAAATCTAAAGTAGTAAGTAAAGGGTACGCATATATTTGAAATAAGCGTTTGATTATTTAAATAGCACAATCCGAATTGCCACTGGGAAAACTGCCGCTCATTAAGTAAGGATAAGTTGGGGTTCCCCCACCAACAACCTATCTTTACCATTATCCAATATTTGGCGGATTTAGACATTTAGAAGCCCCTTAAAATCAGCAAAATATTTTTACGGTATTTTAATTTTGTATATCCGAAAAATGAGAACAGATTAATGAAATTTCGGGGAAGATAAATCAATAGATGTTTTTTTTTTGAAGAAGTGGCCCTCAAAATGTCTTAATTGGCCAAATGTGGAATATAGGCATTTTAGCTTAGCTTTTAGTACGTTCGGGAAATGCATTGTAAGTACTCCATGTACTAATAACTAATAAGGATTTATAAATACAACCTTCATGCAACTTAAAATCTAAGTACCTTGTCAGAAATGAACATTAATTTATACTAACATCACAGTTATCTAAATTCAAACGTTACATAAAGCTGAGCGTAGTCAAGGCCGATAACTATATGACCATTTTCCCAATGATACTTCAAAACAGTCCTTATATTATATTTCAAATAGTGAAAAATAATATGCCGTACTGATATATGATTTTATACTGTACAGCAGATGATTACTTGCGTTAAATTTATTTATTTTTGCATATCATAAAGCTTAGCACAAATCTTAAAACATAATGTCGGAAGCAAACAATAAATTAAAAAAAACCGGCCAAGTGCGAGTCGGACTCGCGCACAAAGGGTTCCGTACCATTATCTATAAAAACGGCAAAAAAATCATGCCTGTTATATGGTAGCCCCCTTAAATATTAATTTTATTCTGTTAGTATTTGTTGCTATAGCGGTAACAGAAATACATCATCTGTGAAAATTTCAACTGTCTAACTACCACGGTTCATGAGATACAGCCTGGTGACAGGCGGACTGACAGACTAACGGAGGGACAGCGCAGCAGTCTTAGTAATCCCGTTTCACCCTTTGGCTACGGAACCCTAAAAAGTAAGTAAAATATTACCCTCATTACATTTAATTAAGGTGTTAATTACAACTGAATGCCTGATAACAAGTGAAATTGCTGAATGAAAATTCATAAACGTTAACGGTAAGGAGCTACTTACTACATATTAACCTTTTGACCGCCACGTCAAAACAGAAAAACCGTGGCCTCGGCGCCAAGCTTCCGAATTTTCTATAGAAATGTGTCGTCCAGTCGCGTCGGTGGCGTGCTGGGCGTATTTTGGTTTGTCGTCTATACACGACTGTGGCGGTCAAAAGGTTAAATACTAAACTCGTTAGGATGGAGGACATTGAAGTTGTTTCAATAAATAAATGAAGGATTAAGACACAGAAAGGAAAATAGTATAATTTATTAAATGTATATGTATTGTTTCGAGAATAATTTCGAGTAAATAAAAAAAAAGAAACATAGAATGCAAACAATATTGTTTGAAGGGTATAAATCCTAATTCTAATCACTAACTCGTAAAAAGTAAGTACCTAATTTGCCCAATAAATATTACAATTTGATTTGGCGTTAGCAGCGGATTATCTTTTTTTTAGAGATTTCCATGGTAATACATTTTTTTTATTTATGCTAAAAATATGTCGGTGGATATTTTTTTATACATTTATCTCACAATTACTCATGTTTATACATTTTATATCATAAGGGTATCAAGTTCAGCGTTGTTTTTGTAATTATGTAATTGTCTTGTTATCGGGTCTTTAATGATCTAATAAAATAATATTACTAGATTAAATTCGGACTAATTATGGGTTTGTGTAGATCGAGTATTCAGCTACTGACAGGGTCAGTAATTATTGTAAATTTGTAACCAAAATATTCAATATTAAATGAAGTTACCAGTAGTTCTAGTAAAGGTGAAAGGCCACTACGAAAATTCATCGCCAAGCAGTATTAAGCAAAAATGACTTCTGATATGCTCCGTTTAAACACTGATATCTATTAATAATACCGATCTACATAGTCGTAGACAAAATTGATAATCAAAGTTAAAACTTTAGCTTCAGAACTTAATGAAAGAGATTCTGTGATTTAAAAATGATCAGAAAGAAAGATAGAAAGTTTTAGAACAACGTAAAATCTCTAAATTACTGTAATGTTCTTATGAAGACTGACCCATTAAAACAATGTGGTACCATTTATAATTTACAAGTCAGTAGCCGTATATTCGATATTGCATTTTCCCATTATACACAAGATGGATGTATATGATCGCCGTTACTTATATTATGGTTGTTTTCAATAGCGTTTTCGATATGACTGTTCATGTTGTTGTAAGTGGTGTGTCCATTGACGGGGATCTTTGGTGGGCTTCCGCGGCCCGCCCTCTCCAGGGAGGCATCGGATAGCCGCCACGCCGGTAAGTACGACACGCAATTGAAATTGTCTTTGTACGCTAGTGCGGGGTTCGGCCACGTGTTCTGTATACTGCCTATTGATGTGTATCTGTGGATGAGGTAAAATGGAAACATTTCAGAGCATTGTCCTGAGTAAATAGGTGTCGGCTGACAGGAAAGGCAATTCCGGAGGGCTGCTTTAGATTCCTCTCTTACTGTGAGCAAGTTATGCTTGCAAAAGAGGTGGCAGAACAGGAGACAGGTGGTAGGACACTTCCAGCCTCCATGAGAAGTGGCTTGCAGGCGGTTGACTTGGGGAGTCCGCTGCCCGAGTAGATAATGTCCCCGTGATTAGATCTAGTGCGGTTTTCGAGGTCACTGGACTCGCGAATGCATTTCTTTGCGTTCTGGATAAGCCTTGTTTTGCCAGAAATCCAAGCCTCAAAACTTCAAGAAACTAACAATTATTCAGCACACTCCACATACGCATAGGAAGGGAACTGGTGGTTTCCATACATGGGACACTCCGTTATAATAACATAAACATACCTTCACGTCTGTATACTCCGAAGTGTTAGGCAGAGGTGTACTAATCTACACTCACACTTCGCTGGTATGTTTAGGTTTCAAGTAATAGGGGGCGAGCCTATTGCCATTAACTGGGTACAAATCCAAACTGCAACTGAGTATTTCATAGAAGAACCTAATAACACTGATCGACCTGGTAATCGAACTCAGGACCTCCAAGAGTAGCAGTCGTGATTGGGACCACTAGACTAACGAGGCCATTATAATGTTTATTGGCGTAGTATTTTTCTGTAGTAATTTTACTAAAGAAATTCTTAGTTCTTTACGTTACGTCACAAGTGATGTGTACGAGCGAGCAATTTCCATTGCAATTAAACTTATTAATTGCTCATTGTTCAACGTCGTGTAGCATGACTAATATCAGCTTTATGGTTTAGCAGTTTCAGAGAAAAATAAAATAACAATGGAAACACAATAAAATTTAACATACTATCGCGCTTGTATCCTCGAAGGTTTAGGGAGGTGTACTATATTTCTTTTTCTTTTAGAAATACTGCTCCCGCACATGGATTCGAGAACTGAGTCGCGGGATTTTATAAATCCAGGCTCGAAATAAATATTTGTCTCTGCCCAGAATCGAAACCACGACACTCAGCTATACATTATAATTAATAATAACATTGTAACAGGCAGATGTCTTATATGACATTACACATTAATGAAAAAACTAATATACAACAGAAGCCAAAGTAAGATTTTTTTGATTTTGTCTGTCTGTCGGATTTTAGGCGGCTTATCAAGATGAAATATACACCAGATTTTATATAAGACCTCTAGTAATACATCGGTGACAACTCATTCAATTCCATGCAGTAGTTTTTACGTCAAACTACAAACAGACAGACAGTCATAAATTATAAAAATTGATATTTTGGTTTTGTTGCTCTACTAAAGACCCCCCACATTAGTTCTTCTTTAATAACAGACATCGGCCTGTTACAATTTTATTATAGGTCACAAATCCAAACTCTGAGCTGTTACTGACAATTTCATAAAAAAACCCAATAAAACTCATGGCACTGGACCAGTGAGGCATTTACATTGGAGACAAATATGGTAAAATTATAACAACTTACCCTTTCTCATATAGACTGCAATAAGGCACTCTTCGCTGCAGAGTATAACTCCATATCTGGTGGTAGGTCCAGTTAAGGAGGGGAGACACTCGGACTATTTGCGGCCAGCTTGGATCGGTTTTCTGTTCACATTATAAGGATCAGATACAGTAATCTATATTAATTATTTTAATTATATAAGGTGACTGGTAATTAATGTAAAATACACGTGACATTTTCTTAAAACAAAAAGATTTCCAAAGGAAAGATTTGTTATAAAAAAGCGAAAGAAAATATCGACACACGGTCGAAACAGTAGCCTTAGCACGAACAACTTGCGAAAAAGTATTCGTATCGTCACGATAGAGGCGCTGGTCCATATCTCATACAAATTGGTCTCCATGACGATACGAATACTTTTTCGCAAGTTGTTCATGCTAAGGCTACTGAACAGTAGCCTTAGCATCGTCATGGAGACCAATTTGTATGAGATTTGGACCAGCGCTTTTATCGTGACGATACGAATACTTTTTCGCAAGTTGTTCGTGCTAAGGCTACTGAGCTGCGGTAATACCGTAGCTGTTTAGTAATCCAAATTGGAATAAAAATAATAAAAGATTCGTGAGAAAGATAGAAAGAAAGAAATATATTTATTTTGTTTTCACATCAGTACAGAAAAACACATAAAAAAAACGAAATAAAACTATGAATATGCTGATTCGTAAGAACAAAAAAGGACTAGCTCAGCATATCACCAATCCCCTAAACATAATTATATCGGTGGACGGTGTGGGAGTCATTAAATCTACGTATCCAGATTGGCAGATGCAGAAACAATATCGTCGCTTAGCTAACAATATACCTCGCAAGGGATATTTGTTAACTCTTCAGGAGGACCAAAAGACTGTTTAAACTATCTAAACCATTGATTTAAAACCGTTTAACAGTGTTGACATTTTTGAATAATGACTTCTAATTGGGCGAAATGCAATGCAATGATCAACAGCATCTAACGGCATTCAAATGTCAGAACCGTCGAATCTCGACTTTTACGGTATTATTTGCTAAGTAATGTGTGGAATAGGGGGTTCAGAGATACTAAGATTCAGAGCAATCTATGTGATCTGCTGCCCTTTGTACACAAATGCTTGCACGAGGAATGATCTCCACGCGCCCACTCCTAACGACATTGCGATAATTCAATATTGCTTAAAAATTGTTTAACCATTGAAGAAGTTAAGTTAAGAAGTCATGAATTGTCAAAGTGACTAAGAACCTAGGTTTGTTTGTCTCGCGTTCCGCACTAATTGGTAACGGTAAGTACCTAACCCGATAAGAATGCAAAAACTACAAAAGAACATCAATTTATAGTTTTCAGTGAAATTAGGTTTTATACAAGTACACGCCTACACTGAACCTGTTGCAGTTATTTTTAGGGTTCCGTATCTCAAGAGAAAAAAAAAGGAACCCATAAAAGATCACTTCGCTGTCCGTCTGTGTAGATAATTTTCTCAGGAATGCGTGGAGGTATCAAATTGGATATAATAACTTAATAATAAATAAGTTAAGGGTCCGGCGGAGCTTGAATTGCTCATAAAAACGTAGTACCGAAATAAATCGTAATCTAGACAATAATCTATCAAACTATGTTATTATTCGAATTTGGATACCGTTAATCTAGGTTCGTACGGTACTATTTCGTCTACTTCCCAAACTTGTTTCCAAACTTGTAAAAGTTATCAAAAATTGCATTCGCTTACATTTATTTAGAGTGAAGTATTTTGGGCGAAATGGCAGCGTAGGAACCTAGATTAACGGTATCGGAATCTGAATAATAACACAAATTGATAACATTTTGTTTGAATTACGTTTGTAAGAGAAATTCGCTCCGCCGCCCGGACTCTTAATAGATCTGCGATCCCTTGGAGTTTTAGAAAAGCCAAAATTCTAACTCAATATAAATAAAAAAATACGATTATAAAAATACGATAATACCATTTATGCCTAATATTTCGATGGTTCGGTTTTGTCATAGCTTCCGAACTTCAAGTACCTAATGTTAATGATATTTGTGTAAGAAGTACCTAACAAGTACTACGGAAGCCTCAGTGCCGGAGTCTGACTCGCACTTGTCAGGTTTTTTTCATTCAGTCTATGACGTATTACGTGCAACGTGTTCCAATCATTTTCGTTAATTAATTTAAAAACATCTGGTATAGTAGGTAGGTAGGTAGGTACATCAGTATATCAAGGTTAACAAGTGATACGGCAATTATTTCCGGTTAACTCGAAACGCAAAATGTAGGTACTTAGTAAAGGCATAACTACAGCACACCACACACAAAGCAACCATCAATTCAGGTTAACATACAAAGGTAAAGACAATGACAAAGTCGCGTTCTCGGAAACTGCTTTTCAGCAGAAATATCATCAAATTTCTGCTGAAAAGCAGTTTGGCGTTTACAGGGGCGAAAAATCGATCTAGCTAGGTCTAACATGTGAAGATATCTATACTGGGACTATAGTGTGGTCGGGGAACGGTGTCCTCAGGTCGGCCTCCCGCAAGCTTGCGACGGCCAGAGGTCGGTCGGTCTGATTGGGAGAGAGGTGGATGCTTCTTCCTCCCTTTCCGCCGCCTCTTTTGCAGGCATAACTTGCTCGTAGTAAGAGGTGGCTGTTTCTCATGCGCTCCCAACCATGGACCGAAAGAACTACGGAAGCAAAATATCACCACTCGCTGCCGCGACTGAGCCATGAAGAGCCTACCTTGTTCTTTAGGATAGAGTTGGGAAGTATTTAAAACGGAATGTAGGAGACAAACCTTACATGTAGTATGTAGACCTTACATGGAGTACAATTAACGATTGCTAATACGGTTGAAAGACTATCGCATACACAAACATCTGCAAGTTCCAAACACAAACACAGACCCGGGAAGATGTTCCAGGTCTTATAAATATGCGCTACTTAGTTGCGGCGTGTTGCAGCGCAGAAGTCGATCGCTTAGTCTATGGTGTCATTTGTGACAAAAAGTGCTACCTTATGAATTAAAAGGTACTCTGTAGTCTGGTTACCTGCATGAACTGCAAGTTCTCGCTGTAAGGGTCCGTCCGTCGCGTGCCCATGAGGCACGCCTGGAGCCGCTCGTCCTGCTCCAGCAGCCTCTGCAGCGTACTCTTCAGTTCTCCTTCAGTCACCATCATTGTCACACCATAATGTTCTTTGATTTGTTCGACAAAATTTTCTATTTCTCTAAACGGTCCCTTAGTACGAATATAGACAACTTTTAGTTCAGTCACAATGTCTTCGCGTTTGTAAATTTCGCGTAACACGTTTAAAGTTATGTCTAAGAGCACCGTGCAGTCTTTTCCACCGTTGAATGAGAGGAAAACTTGGTCTATTGAATATTGTGTGAAGCATTTTTTAAGTACCTGCAATTTAGAAATTTTGTTAGTTCTCTTGCCTCTCGGTCGGAAGTCGGAGGAGCAATATATGTTACATTTTTTGGCGTGTCCCTTGTGCCTGATTGTTTGCACGTAGCGATCTTTATGCCATCGAGGTGAAAATTATTTATGCATTAAGGCAAAAGAAGAACGGAGGTCAAATCGCTAATTGATCTCTGTAAGGACTCATTACCTGTCTTAGACACGAGCCAGGACAATTAAATCACTCTTCCTAGGGAATAATCAATCGAACCAACACGTTAAAGCGAATGGATTTTGACTTCTAACAAGGCCTTCTGAATCAGAAAATACCCCGGAATTTAACCAAGATTACTCGCATCTTTAAAACAGAAATATATTTTGTACTTTCCAGATGGATAATTTTGCAGCTAAATTGTATTAAAACTCAATTTTAGTGTACTGCTAATTAATATTCAAGTTACTTTGTCTTCATATTCTACTCAAATTATCACGATAACATGATTTTCGGACTAAGGCCTTGTAAGTAGGGCTTCGGCTCTAACGGTTTATTACTAATGCGTGCTAATTTGAACAAGTAGATGATGTAGATATTTACGTCTTACTTACAATGTACCTACTTTAAGTCAAGGTCCTTAAACAGGGTGTTACGAGGGACTCGTTGCTCAGTAAAACTAATCAATTAATTTGTAAGGTTTCAGTTGCGCTTGCAGCGGTTAAGGGCATTACATCACTCAAATCCAAATAACACCGTAGCTTCAAAGAAGTTTCTAGTGGAATCCTTATGTGCGTTTGCTATATAAAAAAATACGTCATCTATTGTTTAATTTTTTTATAAATTTGCCTCGATTTTGGAAAATAATTGAAGTAAATAGGCCTTTTTTAACCTAATTTGTATTTTTTCTTATTAATGGCTTAATAGTATAGTCATGAATTTTATACCAAAAAAATTGCTTTGTTTTTATTTTCTTATTTCTTTGAATATTTTTATATAATAAAGAAATACTCGAAACCTCACTAGCACCCCGCGTGAAGCACCCCCGCAATGCCTGTGACTAACAAATACTAGCACAAAGACGAGGATTGAGGATTTATCCTCAAGGTCATTGGGCAATTTAATACCCTTAAATTACTGAATGGCACTTGCTGTTAGTAATATAATAAGCAAATAATTGTTTTGATTAATTGTAAGTAAGTATATAGTTGTTTATTTACCTGTTCCGTTTCCCGCAAGACATCTGTTATATCAGGTAGATCCATATCGGACACCTTACTGTTCGGCAGCATGACGTGGTCTAAACTGAAAACGTGGAACGACCATTATTTATCTCCAATTAATGAGACATTCGTTATGCTATTTAATGTTTTTACATTGTCTGTTGCTGCCCAAGGACGTTCATTGTGATAAATGTGATAATGAATAAAGACGTAATCATAAATTATAATAAGATAAAACGCCGGTAACCTAATGGTTAGGGCGACGGATTTGCGATCATGTGGTTGCCGGTTCGAAACCCACCCATTGCATTACCGACGTGAACCCACTCATAACACAAGCATTTAGCTTAGCACGAGGGGTTAACAAGAATATAGTATTCTTGCTAGTAATCTATAAAAAAAATCAAACTACATTTTATTATATCTATATGTGCAGGGCCACATTGCCTTGCTTTGACAGGAAATAGCCTTTATACATTATGTAAGTTTTGAAGGTTTCGAACAACGCTTCGATAATAATTAATAAAAAGCAGCAACGTATTATGGAATGCGATATGTAATCTATTTTAATTTAATATCCATAAATGTACTACTAGAGGCCTATTAATGTACTCGTACGTCCATATTTCGAACATTGTTTTGAAATTCCTATGTAATAGGGGGCGATTTATGGTCCTTTTATCGTAGACAATAATACCAAAACTGTTTGTCAGTACGTGTTAATGGCTAAAATAAAGACACGATTTTGGTGAAATGTGATGGATATTTAGTCACCAAAGGTGAAGTTTCTCGAAGCTAGTTACTTACTTATAATTTAGTTTCACCTAATAACGTGTACAAAGGTATCATTACCATATATAAAACACGTTCATGTGATAACTAAACTAATTAGGCAGTTTAATTTATAATTTATTGAAGTGGCTTTATTATTCGGCAACGCCGATAAGGTGCACATTGAGTGGATGTTTTCGACTAAAAAATGAACCAGTACAGTCGCTTTCCGTATTTAATTTATCAATAGAGAAGATATATAATAGTACCTAATAATCTATATTGATAGAAAAACGCTAAAAATATTGCTATGACTGAGATATAAATTTAGTTAAACTAAAAAAAGGAAAAAATAATCTTTATTCAGTGTTAAATTAGGTTTATGTTTGTTTGCACGTCTGTTGACAAATATATGTTTCTTTCTTTTCTAAATCTACAGCTAATGAAGCAGTGATAGCTCAGTGGAATGACCGTTGGACTACCAAGTCAAAGGTCTCGAGTTCGAGTCTAAAGGTAGAAAAAAAAATGTATCGTGCTTGACGCGCCAGAATCGCTTTCATACATTTAGTAAGGTTAGAATCAAATTAATACAGTCTGTTGTGTCGACACAACACACTACTGTCCATACAAATTTTCTTCTTCTTACTTAACCTTCTAACCATCCTTACTAAAATTATAAACGTGAAGTCAAAGTCAAAATGTTTTATTTCAAATAGACCATTAAAAAATGTACTTACTTTTGAAAAGTCTAAACTAGACGCACGGTTCAATAAAGTGGGTCTTAATGAAAGTTTGTGAGTATGGGTTTGTTACTCTTTCACGCCAGAACGGCTGAACGGATCTGGATGAAATTTGGCACAGAGATAGATTATAGTCTGGAATAAGACATTAGCTACTTTTTATCCAGGTCAGACCCAATTCTGAACTCCACGCAGACAAAATCGCGGGCAGAAGCTAGTACTAAATGTATGAAACGGATAATATAATTCTAACGCATCACGACACTTTTATTCTTGATAAAATCTACGATCTACGATGAAGCGCGCTTGCCTAGAAGAAATCGATTCAATGACACCCAGACTATACCTATTGATAAAATAATAAATTAGTCGCTAATTAGTCGCCAAATATCAGAATTAGTCGGTCACTGGTTCAAAGTTATAAAGGTAAAATAGGTGGCCGATCTGGAGAGAACCTCCGCAGCTTGGCCCAATTTGAATCTCAAACGCTAGGGCACCTAGCGAAGATGTTTTCTCCCAAAGTTAGTCGCTAATTAGTCGCAATTTTTCGCCAAGTCACAGATTTAGTCGGGTCTTAGTTTAGAAGATTATAATAAGTTCAATTTATAAGGTACTTATAGCCCAAGAGCAAGATCGACATTTACGAAAACTCTAGCTCTTGGATTATACCTAAAAACTGCTTTATCAGAGTGTGATAGAAATGCACCATCCCAGTGCTTGTAGGCCACCTAGTATTATAGTATAATAAAATTAAAAACAATAATATTATAAATTTGAGTTTTTCAAAAATCAAAAAATAAAATCAAAATAGTTTCTTGGAACTAAAAATCAAATTTACAATTTTGTGTACGATAATGACCGCATTAGTTATAAAACTGTCGCAGTCATTAGCGCCCACCTCCAGATAATGTGTTTGTATGTTAGTTTCCTAATTTTCAAGGATTCACTTTAGTTCTGCGAATTTATTTTATTCTAACAATGACTTATGTCGATACATTAATATTGATTAACGTACTTAATAGATATTTCACAGTAGAATGTGGCACGTGTCTTAGTTAACATATTTGTCTAAACGTATTTACAGGTTTTAGTAATATTACGGCGACTGTTACTTGTGTTAGTTACTTAATGTGTTGTTCTGCAATAGGTGTTTTTGTGTCTTTACCGTCAAATCCTCGATGAAAACTAATCAAGATTGTTACCGTTTACAACATTATCACTTTGTGATGGCGTAGCAGCAAATTGTTTGGCCACTGCGCTAATTGAGCCGTCAGAATATGTACCTACTGTTAGTATCCAAATAAAAACGACATTAAGTAAATAGTAAGTATTTAAAACACATTGCAAATAATATAATATAAAAATAAATAATATAATGTATAAGTAATATTACAAAATTAAAAAAGGCCCATAAATTTGCTGTGCCTGACAAGGCCCACAGATGTTTCTATTTATTATTATTGTAACATCTATTTAACTTGTAGAGTGCAATAAATGTATTGAGTAGATATTGAATACAAAAATTTCTGATCCATAATATCAATATCAATACGATGACATGTCTCTGACTGGTAAACACTTCGAGGAATTAACATATCCACCTTTGACTTAAAATAAAAAAGAAAGCATAAAAACTAAAACCCGACTACGAAAAAATTTGAAAAGTTTTCTATGTTCACGAACAGTGAGTGGTATCCAGTTTATAGCCGTAAATTCATAGCCTATAATGATCTTACTGCAAAGACGAATCAATCGAGTCGATGAATCGACACCTCATTTGCTAAAATCTGATGAGTAGTTTTTAAGCTAGGATCGAATATCCATACGATTCACACATACATATGTATATACACACACACACACACACACACATATATATATATATATAGTTATATTATATATATATATATACACACATATACTACATATATATATAATAATATACATAAACTGTTAAACTCATTACCCTTCCTTTTTACATAGTCGGGTAAAAAGAATACTTAATGTGACATCTTGGTTATGGTTAATTATAGATACTAAGATGACAAAATGTATATGGTCCGCATGATTGTAAGCAGCAACCGCAGCATTATAAACGCCAGCCACTAGGGTTGCCAGGCCTAAAAATAGAAAAGCCGGACACAGATTTATATTTAGCTGACATTCTGCCCCGAAAGTCTGACAAACTGCTACTTAAAAAAAATGATATCTAGAAAAATAATGCTACTTTTTTTTATACCCCTAAGGTGACAAACAAGCATACGGCACGCCTGATAGTAAGCGGGGTATCACTCGCGCGTTGTCGACCCTGTAAGTTACGGAGGAATAGTTGGGCTGGCAGCATAGGAGACAATAGCGGGATGCTTATACTATCTGCCCACACATCTCTTCCTCGCAGAGCTCTGGTAACCTTGCTCACCGTTAGGAACACAACATAGCTCGGAGCTATGTTATTTGGATACGATTTTCTGCAATATGAAGGTACTTCCCCAATCGCGCTCCAATTGTGAGTGGCATTATTCGATTCCACTATGCCTATTATTCGATTCATTATTCGATTCCACTATGCGAATATTAGACATTGAAATAATACTACTTTTTACGGATTTTATTGCGTTATATTGATATTATTATTATTTGATTCCCGACGTTTCGGATCCTTTACAGCATCCATACTACTGAATGTAATGTGATAAAATCCGTAAAAAGTAGTTTTATTTGAATTGCAAGAACATGGTAACCACGGCTTGATGCTGCGTGGGTTTTTTAAATTTTAATTAACATAGTGTGTATCGCTGATAGTAGGTATGGTAACTTAGGGGAAGGTTATCTATACATGGTTACATATACAATAAAGACACTACATAAAATAAAGTGCCCCGCCGCATCTGTCTGTATGAACGCGATAAACTGAAAAAATACCGAACGGATTTTCATACGGTTTTAGGCTATAGGCTAAAACCGTAGGAAGGTTATAGGCTATTAACCTTTCCACCGCCACGTCAAAACAAAAACCGTGCCCTCAGCGTCAAGCTTCCAATTTCTTATACAAATCCGTCACCCAGTCGCGTCGTGACTAAAAAATAAATATAAAAATAATGTTCATTGATAGAAATCTAGAAACAGTGATAGAATTAGTGATCTGACCATTGGCCTGCCAAGTCAAAGGTTCGCATTTCAATCCACCTACGCGCATCTCGACTTTTCGAAATCATGTGCGTAGGTAGGTAGGTACATTATTACGATCTCACGTTTGAAACCTGCATGCCTGGCAGATTTTCTCGTCGGCGTGTGAAGTCTGCCAATCCGGATTACAGATAGGCTTTTACCTTCCTCTCAGAATGAGAGGGGTTAAGGGTTATACCCAAAAACGTTCAAGCAATGGGACACTAAATGGTTTGGAGATGAATGTACAATTGTACATTGATTGCTGATCTTGATAATTCTTGACTCATATTTTATTGTATTTGTGAAATAATACATATTATACACTTATTGAATCAGACTTTTCCAATTTCCTTATTGAAGTGGTCGTGTCTTATCTCTTAATATAATATTACATGTATTATAGTGGAAAGGGGATTACTAACAGATATGAATCTGCTGATACTATGACTGTTACATTGTAATATCATATCCACACAGAATGAATCAGAGCTTATTGAAGTAATGTACCATAATAAATTCTGCAATCAAATTTTATTTTGTTTACGATATAGTAAAGAAATCAAGTATTTTTTAAATATAATTTTATTACATGTTTTTAAAAAACACATTTTTAAAATATGAAACAATTCGTATCAAAATGAAATCAACATTTTTATACACACAGCTTTTTAAGAGGAGGTTCAGTAATATCACTAGAACCAAACAAAACCTCTTTTGTCAATTTAAATGTTACTCTCATCATTTCCTTGTTTGGAGACACATTTCTCACATCAAACACATCAGTAATAAATGGAGACATGTCACATCCAATGTTTTCATTCACTAATTTCTTTGCAATTGCAACATGATCCTCACCTAACACAAAGCAGTATACATAAACAATGATTTCTTGATTAAAGTTTTGTAGCAGAATTTTGTCTTTTATCAAACCATTAAAGTGTTTAAGAAATTCCACAGCCATTGCTGGTAAATTCATTGTTATATGAATTTTTCCATCCAACTGTTCCTTATTTTTGCATGGATTTATAATGTAATTCTTGAATTCACCAGTTATAAAGTCCTTCCCATCTTGATTGAATGATTTAAAATATAACATGTTTACTTTGTTGATTTTGACATTATGATTTAGCCACTTAAATGAGTCAGGGTTTAAGTCATTGGCAAATACTTTGGTTTTACGTTTGGCTGCTGGGACTGCAAATGGGCCAACACCGCAGAACACATCAAATAATACATCACCAGGTTTTAAATAACTTAGTATCCTCTCATGTTCCTTACCAAGGCGTGAATTCCAGTACACTTTAGAGAAATCAAACTGAAATGTGCAGCGGTTTTCCTTAACAGTTACAAAATAATCTTCATCTCCGCCAATCAGTTCCATACTGAAGTTCCTGTATGTATTATCTATTGTGTTGCTTTTGTTGACTACTGTTCGACATGTCTTTATTTTATCAATAAGCACCTGCCCAATTAGTAGTCGGTATTCAAGAAGATGATCTCTTAGGTTTACATGTATTATGTGACCAATTTGAGAGAAGCCACTAACTCCTTCTTGCTTCTCTGGAAGAACAGCCTTGAATATTGATTCAAAACACCAATTTTCATATGTTAACTGGACTTCTTTGCTGGCAAAATTATTTTCTGAAACATCCAACTGCTTCAATGCATCGCGATCACTATCTGTGATGTCCAACCATTGGGTAACTTTTTCAGGGTTCATATAAATGCATTTCTTGAATGACGCATCATCCTCACCGTCAAAATCCTTAACCGGTTTAAAAGCTGGTAGTTTGAGGAAATAAGATTTGCAGATTTGAGTTATTTTACACAGATTTTCTTCTTTGACCTTTAGAATTGGCACTTTTAAATTGCGCAAGAATTTTTCTCGATCTAGCACTTTCATACCACGCACGCTATCAGGTGCCAAGGACACAGAAACGGATGAGCTCATTTTATGTAAAAATCCGCGGATATAACTCAAAGTCATACTAAATCTACGAAAGCGAATTAGATGAAACACATCGTCAATACTAACCTATTTCGAGGTCAGAGCGGATTTTAGTCTTCTTGTGACAGTGGGTAGAGAGTCCGTAGATATGATCTATTGTTTAAGAAAACACCATTGAGTGAAACGCGAATTTAAAAATTCAAAAAACAAAAGTTTTGCAACAACTGCATGCAAATGCAATGCAATAAAATTATCGTAGTGACATTTAGTTAGTTCTGTAATTCTTGATTGACACTTGTAGTTGTTATTGTCAAACAGTCAAAGTCAACTTGACAGTGACTTAAATTTGACGTTTGTTTTAATTATGGAGTGTAGAAGAAAAAAGAACCGACTCATATGGGGGCAAAAGTCTACAACTGTAGCAGTAAATAATAGTTCCAAGTACCGCCACAATGACGCTAGAGTAGCTACAGCGTATTAACAGCTTTACCAGATACACGGTAATTACCATAAATGCACGGTATTTTTGAACAAAACACGGTCTACGGTAATAACTTATAGTGTAAATAATTGTCAAATTTTCAATCCATAATTATAAGAAAAATGCGTAAAACTAATCTTATATTCATAATAGGTAGACAACCAACAGTAGCGTAGCTAAGCGTGGGCGAAGCGGGCCACCGCCCGCTGTCTCGCAATTAAAGAGGCCTCGCGCCATTCCTTTAAATGCGGTGCCCACAAACTTTACCATAGACAACTAATTAATTTGATCTCCAAAATGAGCTCCAAAAAGAACTTCACATGTTTGCTATGATATTGACTATTTGGGTAGATCTTGAGAACGAAAGAAAAGGGGCCTCGTTGATGCGACTTCATTCACGTCTATATTAGTCCACGCTACAAATCCACTGCTGCTGTTGAAGAAATCCCCATTGTCAATTTATGACCAAGAAGTGGAACTTTTGAAGGAATAATGAAGAATTTTAACTATATTGTTATTATCATGTATAACGCAATGGAATTAAAATATAAGTCCAAAAATAAAAGTCTATAAATGCCACGCACATTTACTTCGTCCTAACTTTATCCGAACTAGGTACTTAGGCCCATACATTTGAGCACATGACACAACACCAACAAAACAACCACATTATATAGTATAGTTAAGAAATATGTATCTGTGTTTCACATATTCAAATAAGAGTAGGAAGCTAAAACAAGTTATTATATTAAGGCGGATCGTTTCGCTGTGCCCGCGAAATTCAAATTTCGAGTGGTTTTTCGCAGTTTGTAGGTCTATAATAAGTTCTGCATTCATGGTAATGGTAATTGCGACATTAACTTACTACATTAGTTGATGTCGCAATTATAACTACCATGAATCTAGAGATCTCTTTTCCTTGAGAAAACGAATATTTAAGCTATAACCTCATAACAAAATATAATATTTTAGTGAAGGAAAACCTCAATCGCGGGCAGAATTCAAACCTGCGTCTTCACGTATCATTCCGTTTTTAGTTTAAGTTGAGTTAATATTATCATAAAAATAGTTAAGTTAGGCTTCTATCGGGTGGGTTTTTTGTTATACAAACAAAAAATCCACCCGATAGAAGCCCACGTAAACGAAGTTGTCAACGGTTTCTCGAATTTTGGCACAACTTTTGAATCGGGTCGTTGAAAAAAAGAAAAGGAGTACCTATATTATACTGTTATCTTTGTCTAATGTTGACCTCATGTATCATCAGCACATAGCTACACTGTATGACGTGTTAATGTTTGTGTTGAAATACATTTTGATATTAATTATTCTACATATAATATTGACTTTAAATGTGATCTCCAATTTTATTATAAATATTTAACACTAAGATACTTATACCAAATTTTCTTTGCTTTTATTGTATACTGTATACTGACACGATATAAGCGTTTTGGTTCAAAAAGTAAGCTTATTGTTATGAATAAATAAATACACACACACAGAGCTACGGAAAGAACCGGGCGGGTAGGCGAATATGAACATTGAGGTAACAAGCACAATAGTCGTCGCTAGTTACAATAAGCTTTAAAATACTGGGAATAAATATATGTATGTATTTAAGTACTATTAAATTATTGTTTATTTAAAGTTTTTTGCCTACGTCACCGGGCCTACTAAGGCCGCGGCCGCACTGCTAAGACGACTGGGACGCGACTGCGATTTCGTAAAAACAAACTCATATAAACGTACTTATAATCTGACTATATTTTTGGCTTTGCCATAATACGTACAGTCATTAGGGTTATTATATCTGTTATACCTAGTCCAGAAACATAACCAGCGCGGTCGCGGCCTAAGAAGGTGGCATGGTGGCATGACGTGGTCAACGACTACATGTTTTCAGCCAGTCCCTTTGACGCGTGGCCGCGTTTCAACGAATACACACGAAAAATAACCTTGTGGTAGGTATAAAGGCTTCTTGCACACGAATGACAACACGCGCCGATATCGTGGAAGATATTTTGGCTTCTGATTTTTTTTCGTACTAATTTTTTACATTCAATTGAAGACGCTTAAATAAACGCATTTTTTGTTACTCATATTACCGGAGCTATTTTCACTGAACACTCATCGTCTAAACTCTATACCACTATACGAATACCGGGAAGAACAACCGTAACCTGAGTAACTTCTGCATCAGTCGAGTTTGTAACAGTGGTCCTTCGAGCCGGATATGAACCAGCGATCTATGGATTTGTGTTTCGCCGTTGGTGTTTAACTGTGAGTAACCTTTTGTTTTTTTATAAACCGCCAAAATGAGTGACGACGTTTATAGTGAAGCTGGTAATATCTCAAATTTTCGGGACTTTAAAAAGGAAATCGGTACATTACAAACTCGATTAACTTTATTTCAAAAATATGTAAGCAAATTAGAAAATGTTGAGATATCTGAACGACAGCAGACTGAATTTGTTTTCGAATAGAATCGGTTTCCAATGTATTAAAATCGTTTACCTTAATATAATATAAGATCGAACAATTATTATATGGCAGTGAATTAAACAAACTAGAATAGGTTTATGGAACATTTTGAGGATCAGTATTCTAGTAGATATAATGTCAGTTGCAATTCAAAATGTTTAACTGTTGTCCAGGATATGAGTGACGGTTTAACTAGTTCAAGTGCACGGCATAGAAGTTCTATTAAATTACCACACTCCCCTGTTTCGATGATTTATTTGATCACTGGCTCGAGTGCAGAAATTCTTATTTATCCATGATACACAAATGAAGTGATTTAGATGCAATTCAGAAATTCCATTATCTAAAGTCATCGCTCAGCGGTTCTGCATTGCAGGTTGTAAGTGCAAGTGAGTTTATTGCCTCCAACTATACTTACCCTCGCATGGGAGTTGTTGGAGAATAGGTACCAAAATAATCGTTTGCCACAACCACATTAAATCTTTGTTTGCTGCCCAATTCATTAGCAAAGAATCACCTTTGTCAATACGAAAGTTAATTTTTGTCTGTCTGTTTTTTTTTTGTACGCTCATCAAGCAAAAACTACTGCCTTAACTTAACTTAAAGATTATAATATAATTTATATAACAAATATTTGTAGCAGATTACTACCTACATTAGAATTATTCAGCTTTACTACAGAACCTTACCAAAACCTCGAGGCCATCTCTCTTAAACTAATTTTCGTCTTGAGCTTACGTTCTTAGATTCGTATATCTAATTATGAATATTGATTTTCTTAGCGACGTCATGTTTAATCCTTAAGGTTTGCGTATATAAGACGTTGGAAGAACAGCATACGATGAGTAGACTCCACAGCCTCGGCTGCTTCACCGCATTACGAGTTTGGCTACATTACAGACTGGAGTAGTTCGTTTAACGATTTTCTCCAGTAATTTTGTAATAACCATCTCGAGCCAAAAATTCCCCTCCAGACTTAGTTTGAACAATAACTTCAACGAAGATGGCGATGGCTTCAGTGTCCGGACCAGGTATGTCAGCCCTGCAAGCATGGGGAGGCCAAGCTGCGGCGTACGGAACAGGCAACCAGACCGTCGTGGATAAAGTACCGCCCGACATGCTCCACATGGTCGATGCCCACTGGTACCAATTCCCACCGATGAACCCACTCTGGCACGCGCTCTTGGGATTCACAATCGGCGTTCTTGGATTTATATCTATTGCTGGCAACGGCATGGTCATCTACATATTTTCAAGCACCAAGAGTCTCAAGACACCATCTAATTTGTTGGTGGTGAACCTTGCTTTCTCCGACTTCCTTATGATGTGCGCTATGGCTCCCGCTATGGTTATAAATTGTTACAACGAAACATGGGTCTTTGGTCCTTTTGCCTGCGAACTTTATGGCTGCGCAGGTTCTCTATTTGGTTGCGCATCTATCTGGACTATGACAATGATCGCCTTTGACCGCTATAATGTCATCGTGAAGGGTATCGCCGCTAAGCCAATGACTAAAAATGGAGCTCTTCAGAGAATACTGGGCATCTGGGCCTTCTCACTTGCTTGGACACTTGCGCCATTCTTCGGCTGGAACCGCTACGTGCCCGAGGGAAACATGACTGCGTGCGGAACTGATTACTTGTCAAAAGATTGGTTCAGCCGAAGCTACATTATCGTCTACTCCATCTTCGTGTACTTCTTACCACTTCTGCTTATCATCTATTCTTACTACTTCATTGTGCAGGCTGTAACGGCTCACGAGGAAGCAATGAGGGAGCAAGCTAAGAAAATGAACGTAGCTTCTCTGAGATCATCTGAGGCAGCAAACACCAGTGCTGAGTGCAAATTAGCTAAGGTTGCATTGATGACCATTTCTCTTTGGTTTATGGCGTGGACCCCATACCTTGTTATTAACTACACAGGTGTATTCGAGAGTGCGCCTATTAGTCCTTTAGCTACTATCTGGGGTTCATTGTTTGCTAAGGCTAATGCCGTATACAATCCTATTGTATATGGTATCAGCCACCCGAAGTACCGCGCTGTGTTGTACCAGAAGTTCCCGTCGCTTTCATGCCAGGTGTCACCAGACGAGGGCGGCTCTGTAGCAACAGGCGCGACTGTTGTAACCGACGAGAAGCCTGCGGCGTAAAGGCCTTCTGTGTTCTCCTCTGACAACTTGATGACCTGGCTAACTGTATGACTGATCCTGCTGATTATTTCTTTGTTTATATTTTATTCAACATCAATTAAATACGTCTCGTGTTTAAACGATTGTCTTCTATCTGCACATTGAGCGTTCACGTTTTGTGTAGAATAAACCGCCACATATATTTTTCTTAATTTATCTAGCTTTAACATACATGATTGTCAAAATATGTATAGATGTGTATGTAGGTATGTTTATGTCTTTGCACTGTCTTCCTACCCATAAGTCTGCTCCTTCTAGATTTAAGCGATTGTGATTTCACGATGAAACTGGCTCTGTATTTTGGACAAATAAATTTTATCTAGCAAAGTGGTGCGTGACCACACGACGTAATATTTTTAATTTTCTCATTCTTTATGAGTTATTAGTAATAATTCAGTCAATGCTCCCTGGGCTTTGAGCTTGATTTTATTTTGATATACTATGATATTATTCTGTATTAAGAGGTATGCTTAGAAAAGGTGCGTTTACAAACGAAGGTTTTACATGCGTAAACACCCAGACCAGGGACAACAATGATAATATAGGTCATAATTTATTGTTTCCGCATAACAATTCCGTTTGATCCAATAAACCGATGGGTTAGTTCCTTCTTGCATCTTTGTCTGTCTGAGAAATAGGATTTGCATACACAGTTATAGTATTTAAAATGACCTAGATTCTATAATTATTATTTTTCACTTCGCATTTATTTTGTATTTTTTTAGTTTTATGCGTATCACTAAGGCTGCGTGTCTAATCTAGCTAAGAGAAGCGAGGGCGTACGGCACGAAAATAGCTATTAACCAACAGAATTACACAGTGGACCGGGGTAGTGAATTTTCTGCAAAGGTACATATTATTTAAGTAACTCCACACCGCTCCGCTCTTCTCAATTTTGGTGGACCTACAGCTTGAAGCAATGTTTCAGGTTATAACCTTATACTAGTTTTATGACCCGCATTATTAGACCGGCTAGATGGTTTTATTTGCAATATACAAGCTATACAGGCAATGATAGTATTTTCTTTCGTGTGTAAAGTTTAATACTTCTTCTAATATATTAAGTTCATTGTGATTCCACTGAAAAGATGTGTGCAATGTTACCCGTAACGTTTCATCAATGATGAAACGTTAATGATGTTGATGACGTTAATAATGATCATCAATGATGAAACGTTAATGGTACTTCTTTCGGTGCAGTAATCCTTTTTTTGGCGGAGAAAATGCCTGTACGCGTAATTATACCACACAGTTTTACGTGGGAGACCCATGTTGTGTTTCGCCGAGTGAGTGAGGTTACCGGATGCCCAATCCCTTTTTAAAAGGTCGGCATCGCACTTATGACTCCTATGGTGTTGCGGGTGTCCATGGGCGGCGGTAATCGCTTACCATCAAGCGATCCGTCTGCTCGTTTGACCTCCTATCCTATAAAAAAACATAGTTGAAGTATGGTATGTTTCCGTTTGGGCTCGTATTCGTATCTACTAATCCGAGCTAAATCTCTTGTGTGCCTGAAACAGTTTTCATAGAAAGGTCACGAGAACTGCTTTGTATCACTTTCGCAACCAGCTCCGGTGCATTAACGAAGCAAATTTTTGAAACTATACTAAGAAATACGTAAAACAACGTTACATTTACTTACCCTACCGGAAGGAATATACCTATGAAAGTCGATTTTGTTTCCAATTGTCTAATTAAACAGTTCGATCGTATGCATTCGATACTCACCTATGTCCCATTTTTACCAGACTACAAAAAAAGGAAGGGTAATGAGTTTAACAGTCTTTATGTCCCGTGTTTCCGACTCGGATGACGTACGATCCGATTATCGAATCGGACGTGTAACGCGAACATTCAGTTCGTACAAATATGTAAATGTCGGGAAGAATCTGATGTGTATTTGCGGCTTTGGGCCGAGTATAAGTACCTAACTAGTCTTCTTGGCGGTTTCGGGAATGTATCCGACATATTTTTTGTTTATTATGAATCGTCTGCTACCTGGGGAAGCGGCCGAATGGGTACTTATTATACGGACACACTGACATTAATAAACACCACAGAATTATATTATATATAACGTATATTCATATTTAACTTACATGTGACGTCGAGGTCAATCGTTTAACTCTCAGTGGCTCGCAGTCCAAAGAAACAAACAATAATTTGCACACCCTAAGATTTTAATACTAATAATATTAGTAAGTACATGTAATTAACGTTATCACATATGTATTGCATATAGAAATTACTGTCACTCCACTGTCAAGTACTGATGATAACATCTACTTTTAGCCTTGATAACAAGGCAATTCAAGAGTCGAAGCTATGAAATAACATTGCCTTAAAAGCCATTGTTGTAAGCTAAATACCCTTCCACAAATATAACCTTAATACCAAAAATGTAGGTGCAAAGAAACGGTGCCCAACTATTCTTCGCTCGCAGCGGACAGAAAAATATGTCGGCAGTAAATTAGTGTTAGAAAACAATGGGACGCGCCACGAGCGTTCCCCAACATTTTTCAACGAACTAGGGTGACCAGGGTTTATTTGATGGATTGAGAATATCATATTATAATCAATACCAGTTTTTTTTTCAGTCATCATTCTCGGAAGGATTAGGCATAAGTGTGCTTCTGTACATCTACAGTATTATAAAAAAAAGTTGTGTAAAGCAAACATAAGTAATAACTTCAAAAAACTTAAAAAAAAGAAGCTCTATCAATCATCTCCGAAATTGGTATCTTTTAGGTCACGTAAAAAGATGTTTGTTGGTAAGATGAACAATATCAAGCATAACTTAATATTGTTCATCTTACCAATAAACATTTTTTAACCGACTTTAAAAAAGGAGGAGGTTCTCAATTCGACTGTATGATTTTTTTATTGGTAGGTTTTTGGTCGGTATTTTGTCAAAATCTGATCACAACATTTAGAACAAAATGACAATAACATGTAACGACCGTCGTCTAGGTATGTAAATTCTACGCGTTACTCAAAATGTTGAAGTAAAATGTGTTGAGTCATAAGTGGAAGGTGTTTGCAATAGTGAGTTATTCGATGGACGCTATCTTGTCTGGAGGCGGGATCGGGACTATTGTCATACGGCTCAGACCAGGGGTGGGGGTGTCTTGATTGCTGTGAAGAATGATTTGACTGCTGTGGAGAGATGTGACTGGCGTTCCTCGGCCGAAGACATGTGGGTAACCATAGTCCTAAAGAGGCCCAAACCAGCTGTAAGTTATAATATACATATCTGTAGTATTTACTTATGCAAAGAAAATTTTGGTAACTCATATATAGTTCAATTACAAAACTTTTACCATAAGCTTAACTCCCTTGTATCCTCTCACCCTGTAGACACATTTATTATAACCGGGGATTTTAACTTCGGTGGCGATGTGGAATGGTATAATTCCAACAATAACAACTCTGAATTACTACCCGTAAATGTGTCTTCTCGGTATATTTCAGATTTCTTTGACACTATAAATACATGTAACTTGTCACAATTAAATTCGGTGCGTAATTTTAATGGTAGATTATTAGATCTTGTATTCTCCAATGGCCAAATAAAAGTAAACGAGTGCAACGCCCCGTTGGCTATGCCAGTAGACTCGCATCACAAGCCCTTAATCATTAACGCCGACTTTATAGAAATTCACAAATGCATTGACAAACATAGCACGACATACATGTTTCACAGGGGTAATTATTCCGCAATTGCATCTGCTCTGGATCTTGTAAACTGGAGTACATGCTTATCTTCCGGATCCTTAAACCAAGCTGTTCATTATTTCTACGAAAAGCTATATGAGCTTAGAGACTTACACATTCCCGTAAAACCAGTTAAAAAGTCGACACACCCGCCATGGTACACCAGTGCCTTGATAAAAATATTAAAAGAAAAACTTAAATACCATAAGAAGTTTAAAAATTACGGCAATTTATCGGACTACCACTCCTTCTCTCTCTTGCGAACTCGAGCCAAGCATTTAGAAACGGTTTGTTTTGATTCTTACATGGAAAAAATAGAATCCTCAATAGTCAAAAATCCTAAATTTTTCTGGTCCTATATCAAAAATAAAAAAAGTAGCAATACATTTCCTAACGTACTACATTATCAAGATGAATCCGCAGATACCGGTGAGACCATCTCTGAACTGTTCGCGTCCTACTTTCAATCCACCTTTCAAGAACCTGATTCGGAACCTTACGATCTCAATGTCAATGTAGACACTCCTTCCACAAGCCCAGTGAATCTGAGCACAATTAATGTGTGTCCGGTTAGGGTACTCGAGCTACTCAAAGGTTTGGACCCTTCTAAATCTGGTGGGCCAGATCGTATACCACCCATTTTCATAATAAATTGCGCGTGGAGCCTAGTTGCGCCCGTTTGCATGCTGTTCGAGCGATCTTTGAGGGAAGGTACTGTCCCTAAGATTTGGAAATCTGCATTCATCACGCCGATTTTTAAAAAAGGGGATAAGTCTAATGTTGAAAACTACCGCCCTATATCAAAATTGTGTCTGTTCTCCAAAGTTCTTGAACGCGTAGTTTATACAGAAGTTTATTCAGCACTGAAATGTCAATTCGGTGACGAACAGCATGGTTTTCTTAGGAAACGCTCCACAACCTCCAACTTGATATTATCTAATGATATTATAACTACTGGAATGGAAGGAGGATATCAGGTTGACGTGATTTACACTGACTACAGCAAGTGTTTTGATCGTATTGATCACCACGTGCTTCTTCAAAAGTTATTATCTGCTGGAATACACGGTGACCTATTTCGATGGTTCTCCTCTTACATTGAAAATCGAACGCAAGCTGTAGTTTTACGGGGATACACATCCAATTGGAACTCTGTTCCTTCAGGAGTGCCTCAAGGCTCGATCTTGGGACCTTTATTATTCACAATATTTATCTCGGACATAAAAAACTGCTTTAATTATTCACATATCCTCCTATACGCTGATGACATGAAGGTGCTCAAGCCAGTGCGTACATTGTCTGATTCTGGGCAACTTCAGTCAGACCTTGACAGATTTGCATTATACTGCGCAACTAATAAATTGCAACTTAATCTCTCGAAATGTTATCAAGTAGTATTTTCTCGCCAGAAATCTTTAATTGGTCGTGGGTATACACTGAATGGTCAACTCATAAGTAAGATATCCAGTGTCAGAGATCTTGGCATTTTGCACGATAGCAAACTACTATTTGATGACCATGTGGAATATATTGTGAATAAAGCATTTAAAGCCTTGGGCTTTATCATTAGGACTTGCTCTAGCTTTCGTTCTCTGAAACCAATAAAAGTACTGTACTGCTCGCTCGTGCGTAGCCACCTCGAGTACGCTTCTCAAGTTTGGAACCCTCAGTACGAAGTGTACAAATCCCGTATCGAGTCTGTACAGATGAAATTTATGAGGTACTTGGACTTCAGGGCAAAGCAATCGTCGATTGACTACGAGCATCGTTGCAAACGATACCACTTCTTACCGCTAGAAATGCGACGTAATGTGAATGATATCTGTTTTCTAGTGAACATCGCTAATGGCTCGATAGATTGTCCCGAACTTCTCAGTAAAATACTATTGCGAACTAATCAGAGTAACCTTAGGAGACGTCCACTATTGCAGGCACCATCCACAATGACTAATTACAGGCGCAATACCTTCAGTATACGCAGTATTATAGCATTTAATAGTTTACCATCGCACTTGGAGATTGATCTTTTCTGCACTAGCGCACATAGAATAAGAAAAATTCTAAATAAGGAATACTTTGGTGACAGTCGTAAATAGTTGTTGATAGCTTTAACACATCTGTATTGAGTGAACACTTTTCTTTTTATATAATGTTATCTTGCACGAACTGACAAAAACATCGTAAAAAACAATTTTACTAGGATAATAATTATTACATTTTCTTTTCCTATTAATTTATGCCACGCAAATTTGTTTACAAGTCACGGTAGTGACGAAATTAGTTGGTTAACCTAAATTTTGATACATATATGTGGAAGCTTGTAATTAGCAATCGTCGAACCTATATTTGCTATTTAACGTTTATTATTAGTCTGTAAGCTTTCTGTAAAATATTCTAAATAAATAAATAAATAAATAAAATAACTTAAGAAAAATTAAAAACACTAAAAAAAAAAATGTTATGTGCGAAATACATAGTTTCAGAAGTCGGTGGCGAAATCAAAAGATTCGATCAAATCAAAGGCACCGACTTCCGAAAGACCGAAACTGATTCGCACATAACATTCACTTCAGCCTACTGATGTCCACTGCTGGACATAAGCCTCCTTCATGGCGCGCCATTTCTCCCGGTCCTCTGCTTTCCGCATCCAGCTGCTACCGGCTATCCTTTTCAGGTCATCGGACCAGCAAGCTGGAGGGCGTCCCACGCTTCGCTTGCTAGTTCGTGGTCTCCACTCTAGGACTCGTCTGCTCCATCGGCTATCGGTCCTTCGACAGACATGACCGGCCCACTGCCACTTCAGTTTACAGATTCTGCGAGCTATGTCGGTAACTTTGGTTCTCTTCCGAATATCCTCATTTCGGATTCGATCCTTCAGAGAAACCCCAAGCATAGCTCGCTCCATCGCACGCTGAGCGACTTTAATCTTGTGGACCAGTCCTGCTGTGAGTGTCCACGTCTCGGCAGCGTAGGTCATAACGGGCAGGACGCACTGGTCGAAGACTTTTGTCTTCAGACTCTGCGGTATAGGCGACGAGAAGACTTGACGAAGCTTACCAAACGCAGCGCACCCTAGTTGCACTCTCCTATCGGCTTCCTTCTCGAAGTTGTTTCGTCCAAACCGAATTGTCTGTCCAAGGTAGACATACTCCTGGACAGCTTCGAGTAAAGTACCAGCGACGTATACCGGCTTTGGCACGACATGTTGGTTGAACATGACCTTTGTCTTGTCCAAATTCATGCCAAGGCCCACTCGTCGAGAGGATTCATCCAGGGAGTGCAGCATCTCGCTCAGATCTTCCAGAGACTCTGCCATAATGACGATGTCGTCCGCAAATACATTATTTTTCATGATTACGAAGGCGGTTTTACTTTTTCTTAAATAACAAAAACAGGTAGGTACCGGAAAAATGTTGGGAATTCTTTATTTCAGGATTCTTGTCGTAGTAAAAATTGATCGTAATTATGAGTACAATGAACTCTTATTTTTTTTTACGGTAATAACAAATAGTCTTGTGTAGGTATTTGCCGCTAATATTTATAATTTAGGTAATTTAGGGATTTTAATGTCAAATACAATAGAAAATCAATTTTATTGTTTAACCCTCTGAAGGGCTTTTTGATGAATATGCGAAATTATTATCTTTTGGAATATCTCACGACGTATGTAATATAAAAAAGATTAAAAATACGAAAAACCTAAAAGTCTAAAACATTACATAAATATTATAGGTATCCTTCTTGCTTCGAGATGACCACAAACCAAACGAAGGAAATATATTGTCTGTTAGTCGGTGGATTTTAATAGAAAGTCTAAAAATCTAGAAAGATAGGAACCAAGGGGTTCGTCACGCTATTGTATAATACCATGAATAAAATGTTATCCATCTAACCTCACGTTTACTCACACTTACTTTCATAATTTTTAGGTTTACATAATAATAATAATATTTTTTTTTTTAATAATATTATATAATTATTATTAATAACAAAGTACATGAAAATTACTACTATTATTTTTAATTATAGAATTTGTTATGAAAATCCTGTCCGACCCGTGAAGGTATTATTAGGTATCGCGTTCCGGTTCTATTTTCAAATTACAAAAAAAACCCTTTTAAATATTTTGTTTTTATAAAACGAGGAAATTGAAATAGCAATACCTACTTACGGAAGGATAACATTTTAACAATTTGCCCGATTTTGGGGGAATTGTGGCAATTTGGGCAACACGATGATGTGTTTAGGATACATATAATACAACAATAGTAGTTTCATAATAAATTATGAGTGTGATCCATTTTTTTTTTAATAGGTTAAATTTTCGAAATCCGTACTATCATCATGGCAAGTTCACTTCTAACTTAACTAAACTGGTCTTTTTTTCAACATCCGCTGTTAAAGGACCGCATTGATCGGAAAATTTTGAGATCGGAGAATACCGAACGTAAGATCGAGCAGGACACAGCTTGCGTGCTCGTTTTGAAAAGACGTAATATAGCTCACCATGGCCGTTGCGTTGTATGACACTATGTTGCCGTCAGGAAATATTAATACCCTAGAAGCAGAACCTTTGAATGTCAAAGAAAAACCGAAGAAGAAAACCATTATGGGAAAGTTTACAGAAATAAGGGAATACATTACTGTAGAACCAATTTTATTCTGTTATTTCGTCTCTGTAATTTTGATAGGATTAGCGACTCAGAACTTAAATTTGGATAAAGCTTGCCGGGTGAACATGAACTACAGCACAAAGATCTGTGATGCGCTCATTGCAAGAGAAGAAAATAAGTATCGTAAAGAAGAAATAGCTGCCCAACAACTTATAGCAGGGATGGGGATTTGGAAGAGCATTCTCCTGACAGCGTTGCCAAGTTTCTTGATGCTCTTCGTGGGAGCTTGGAGCGATAGGACTGGGAGAAGGAAAATATGCATCCTTTTGCCAATAATTGGAGATTTACTGGTGTGTTTAAGTAACATGTTCAACGTCTACTTCTTCTATGAGTTACCTGTACAAGTGACAATGTTTTTTGAAGGCTTCTTTCCTGTCATTACTGGAGGTTGGATGATCATGTCCATGAGTATCGCTGCTTATATTGGCGACATTTCTAGTAAGGAGTCCAGAACGGTTAGACTAGGAGTGGCGGAAATGTGTATGACAACCGGACGACAATTAGGAAATATTCTCAGCGGCATTCTCTTGAAACACACTGGCTATTATGGGGTATTCACGATTTGCGGTTCACTGTATCTTTTCTGCTTCTTCTACACATATATCTACATTAAGGATTTGGAAGGACCCGCTACAAAGCAACACAAACAGGTCAGTTTACTCATAAATTTTGTAAGTCTAAATTAAATTTGAATAATATTGAATACTATACATATATATGTATATATATTTTAAAAAGCTTACTAGTAATCTGGGTCGCACATTACTAGTAATATGGCTAGTGGTGTCGGCATTTCCAAGCTGACGATCTCTAAGAAGAAACACCGAAACAATCTCAGAGAATCATGATCTCTTTAGAAATCTAGATATAATAGTATTAGAATATGTGAGTGATACAATGCAGGGCAGTGTCTGAAATGGCCTTTTGAAGTAAGATCCATAGCGGTTTTGAGTAGACCAGTCCCATCTGACGGCACGCATTCATCAGCCATTGTGTAGCTCAACCATATTATAGGGAACTCAACAATCAGTCACACGACGATACCAGTTCGGAGGAACATTTGCGTAGGCCGCATAAAAAAATCTTGAAGCCAGACCAGACAGTTAAAAGTTAAAAGACGTAGTATATCTAGCCTACATCGTACTCACATTTACATAAAATCCTTTTAACATTAATTTAATTGCATTAAATTAAGAATATAATAGTGTAAAATTTGCCAGTAATGTTATCATTTTGTATAACAAAACAGCTGCATAACAAACTGTGGGTGTACAGTAGTAACTTAACCATTCAGGGAATCTAAGCGTCATTTGAGTGGGCTGACCATATCTGTAGAAGAACCGATATTCGCTGGGGTACACGTGTTCTTGAATGGAGACCGCGACTCGGCAAACGTAGCCAAAGACACTCTGTGGCAAGATGGAGTGATGATTTGTGGAAAGTTGTTGGTGGAAGCTGTATACGACAAGCCGACGACAGGGTGAAATGGCGCACATTGGGGCAAGCCTATGTCCAGCAGTGTTATAGGCTGAGGATGATGATTGAGGGTGAGTTGCTTAATACAAGCTACACGACTACCGATGTACCTATGCGTGCCATCAGTTAGCACAGTAGCACAGGTAAGCTCAAAGCTGCCATGAGTTTTTCTTCGAAAGACAAGTTCAGATTTTGTTCACGTAGATTTTAAGAGAGATCACGATTCTCTGATTTTGTTTCGGTGTTCGGCTGTTTTTTCTCCGAGGTCGTAGGAATACCGGCACCATCTAGTATATAAAAAAATCATTATATTGACTTGTAAGTGTCTTTAAAAGATCTATTTACAAAAATCTCGTTATTTATCATCGTTTATCATTTATTATGTGCCTTCCATCTGTTTCATTCTACCATCCATCTTGAGAACTCGCCCTCTATTACATGGGACCTAAACATACCGGCGAACTGTGGGTGCACATTGGTGCACCTCTGCCTAGCCCTTTGGGGAATACAGGCGTGATGGTATGTTATGTTATTGCTAGGCAAGTTGTATGCAAGTTCTCACTTTCTAACTAATACCTGATTACTATAGTACCATTGTTCTGAATCATCCCAAGATGACCGCGTTCGCATTCACGCTTGTACAGCGTTCCCACGCACACGCACGGCTCAGTACTCAATAAAAACACTTGTCCATATAATGGTGCAATAGTATGGTCTCCCTGTCTAAATAAAAGTGCATTGACTCAAGAGTCAGCACATACCGTGAACAGCGTTAACGCGACATATTCTATTTTGTTTCGTACAGATGAAAATATGTCTAAAGTTGCAAATTATACCTATATTCAAAAGTAAGGCTCGCCCCCGGTAATTAAATAAACCTTCAATAAGAACAGACTATGAATTTTATCGCAGATATTTTTAAAACCCGTCGTTACGGATCCTTCACGTAAAATGCTTCACGTAAAATGAGTTCAGTGATTGGACGATGATTTCCTTTTTTCGATAAACAATATATACGTACCTATACCTACGATACATAATTAAGTCACGAAGGCCCAGAAGGAGATGGCGGGACGAGCTAGATCTTTATCGGAAGGATTGGCAGAAACTTGAATCCAAGCGGAGTAGAAGGATGATATGCAAATGCCTTTGCCATGCAATTATTTTAGAAGTTTCAATAAACGCAGGTATTCGGTTTTATGCCTAATTTTATAAGCGCAAGCGCCAAATTTGAACTCCACCAAATGCCTCAATAGGTACACGCTGCTTCGTAGGTACCGCTTTCAACCAACATTGGAAAGTAGGCTTACAGATATATATACAGAGTTTAGATTTCTCTGTTAACTATAGAGTATTTTAGAGTAGGTTTCCACAACATGACGTTTTCCATCTTTGAGACGCTATGCACAAAGTCACTCATGTGGAACAGGTGTAATAATGGGATTTATACTTGCAGAATGAATCGTCCAACGTACGAGGTTTCTTAAAATCCTTTTTCGACATAAAACATGTAAAGGACACATTGACGGTGGCATTCAAAAAAGGACCTAATAAACGCAGGACACGGTCCATTTTGGTGTTGGCGTCCGTTGTATTTGTATACGGTCCAGCTCACGGTACGTATTGGGTTTTAGTCATATTGAATCTGGATATAAATCCAAAATATTATGTTTCAGATAATAAACTATGCATGTATGTTCCGAAGGGTTAGGCAGTAGGTATATTATTTTTCACTCACGGTGCGCCACATAAACACCTATGTTTAGATCCAGTAATGGGGGCAAGGCAATTGCCATTAACCGAGCCAAATCCAAACTCTGAGTTGATACAGATACACACATATATAAAAATTTCGTAGAAAACTCCAATAGCTCGACCTGGGATCTGGCTCGAACCGCAGATCTCTAGCGTAGCAGTCTCGCTTAGGGCGTCTAGTGGTCCGAATAAGGCATGATGCTGGATATAAAAGTATATTTTTAGATGGTATTTGCTTGGTCCACCCGAATTATATTTTATTTGATTTTTCATATTACAATAGTGCTTGTATATGGTCTTTTCTAACTGAAATAGAAATTTGAGTTTGAGTTTGTCTATCCCTTACTATACCTCTGGTTAGGCGAAAATTCTACACGGTTTTTAATTTAAATAAATTTATTCAAAAATTAATTGGTATTGGATGCTGGTATAGTATCATCATCATTATAAAATCACTGTTGGGCACTGGACTCCTCTCTGAATAACAGGGTTATAGTCCACCACGCTAATGCTTGATGGTAGACTTCACACATCGTCGAGAAAATCTCTCAGGCATACAGGCTTCCTTACGATGTTTTCCTTCACCGTTTAAGCGAGTGATTAATATCCTAATCATCATAATCAACCCATTACATTGTCCCACTGTTGGGCGCGGGTCTCCTTTCAGAATGAGAAGGATTAGGCTATAGTCCACCACGCTGGCCTAATGCGGGTTGGCAGACTTCACACGCCGTCGAGTAAATCTCTCAGGCATACAGGCTTCCTCACGATGTTTTCCTTAACCGTTTAAGCGCGTGATAATTAACTATCTATTAATACGCACATGACTTCGAAAAGTCAGAGGTGCGTGCCTTGGGTTTGAACTCGAGGCTTTTGACTTGGTAACGAAGTGAGTTAATAATACGCACATGATTTTGGAAAGTCGGAGGAAGCACGACAAGTAAGGACTGCTTTATCAGTCTTATAGTCGTAACACAGCCTTGGTGTCAATAATAATAATAATAAATCATTTATTTTCAGACATCTATGGCCCATAGACCTTAGAAGCTAACATATATAAAATATATACAAAATAGTGTTAGTAGATAGGGCTTAAGACTATGTTAGTAGCACTTCACTTTGCACTTATTGGCTTTGAGCTGTCCTGTGGCACTTGTCCGCGGAAGCGACGGCATACCACGTCCTGTGGCCAAAAGTCCTCGACGAGGGGCAGAACGCAATTCGGTACTCGCATCACGAACGCCTTAAAGTTGACGCTCCGGTGCGACTCCAGTAGCTGCACCCTCTGGTGCATGTACTCCACGATGTCCTCCGCCCTAGTGGTGTAGTGCTAGCCTTTAGGTATAAGATACTATAGGACATATAATTTTTTTCAGGGGAGAGTGGTGTCCAGTATCTCTTTACCCGTTACCGCTTCAACTGGGACGCTCTCAAGTACAGCTTCTATTGCACGTTCTACATTTTCATCCACTTAATTGGTAAGTACAACCAACAATATTGGCGGTCAATCAATTGTCACCGTATATGTTGAATTGTTGATAGTATCATAGGAAGCCTATATTTTCTATGAACATCGATTTTTAGCTCTTTTGAAAATTAATAAGGGTCTTTTGATTTCACGACTATATATTTTTCTAAATTCCTTATAATGGGATTATGGAACATTAACTCTCATAGACAAACATCCAGATCTGGAAAAACTACCTTTATCTTTATCGGGTCACCGATTGCCTAAAAGGAGTGAAGACTTGCGAGAGGCAGATGGCAGCCATTGGATGAAAAGCTGTAGATATTGCACTGTCACACTGGAAAAGGCCAATGATAACTTTATATTTCTTTTTCAGGTGTATTTATCTCAATATGCTTGTTAAGCCACCGTCTAAAATGGGACGACTCGGTATTGGGAATGATTTCCAGTGTCAGCAAGATTGCCGGCAGCGTGTATAATGCCCTCGCCAGAAATTCCATGGACATGTACATTGGTATGAGCTGGGTCGTCAGTCATCACATGTTCGAAAAATTATATGAAACGATTTGTCATACCTGTTTCGTTATTTCTCTCTTACTGCTACAAATTACATTTCATTTCATATTTTATTCACATATTAGTTAAAATCAAAGCAGCAAAGTAGCAAGTATGATATTAAATCACTGAGAACGGAAAGTAGCGATTGATTTGGGATTTCATTTGAAGTTTTAATTAATTTTATTTTGTATCTTTATTTTTTAGCGGTAGTTGTTGAGACTTTCAACGCAACTTCTATAACGGTATTGAGATCGATTTCATCCAAATTAGTGGACCGTGATGAACTTGGTAAATATATATCTTTCTGTAAATAATCAAAACATGAATGATACGCGCCTGTATCATCTGCTGCGAGTTCTAAGGACTCATAATTCGCTTCAAATATTTAAAAATCTATTCAGTTATTCGATTCATACACATTGTAACAAAAAAGTGGCATTTGAATAGATGGCACACAATTCAATGATGCTTATTATGAAATATCAAATATATACCAAATTACTTCCTTTGAAGAGCTCTAAATAAATATAAGAATTTGGTAGCGACTGTTAGTAAGTAGTGACCATAAACTTTTGAACGGATAAAAACGCTCCAACTCGTCTATATTTCACCGCAGAAGAAACATGTCTCCCAAATCGCATGCGTAGAATTTACTGCTACCCCTACCATTTTTTTTGTTTTGTTAGGGCTAATAAACAGCATTTAGTACTCTAGTTTCAGGTAAAATTTGTACGTGGTTTCAGGTAAAATGGTCTCGTTCTTCAATCTGTTGGAGGTGACTACGCTGATGGTATTCGACCCATCGTATTCAGCGATATATATGCTCACCATAAATATAGATGCGGGGATTATATATTACGTGAGCACTGTGCTCACAATTCCACCGCTGCTGTTCTTCTTGTGAGTTTATGGTTTATTAATAACTAGGTTTTGCCCGCGACTTTGTATGCGTAGACTTCAGGATTGGGTCCGACCTGGATAAAAAGTAGCCTATGTGTTATTTCTATTAGGTTATAATTTTTATTGTTATCTATCTGTGTGCTATTTTATCCAGATCCGTTCAGCCGTTTTGGCGTGAAAGAGTTACAAACATTCAAACATCCATATATCTATCTATACTCACAAACTTTCACGTTTATAATATTAGTAAGGATTGCACATAAGTATATTATAAATATCTGACTTGGTCGGAGGTAGGATCTCTTAGGGTTTGACTGACTGTCGTTAACTATCGGTGGCTGCGGGTTTGGCAGTCAGTGTTCTTAAGGCTCAGCAATGCATTAACGATTAGTCTGGTGCTGGAGCTCCATGGACACCTACCATAGCCACTTACTGCCAGGTGGCTGGCCTACTCGTTTGCTGACGTTTTCAATAAAAAAACATTACTGCTTACAGAAACATTGACCAGAGTTTTTTCTTGAATTGAGATAGAATTGGTCCACCATGCCTATAATATGTGTTGGCAGATAACACGTTGCTTCAAAAAGTCCCCTGCGCAGGTTTCCTCTAAATGTTTTCTCGCACTGTCAAAGCGAATTTGTAATAGTAAGTAATGAGTGTAATCGTTGTGTTACTTCTTAAGATATTTAAAGATATAAAGTTCAAATTTCACACGCATTCGAAGGACGGAAAGAAATATTTATTTTGAAAAAACTAAGACCAATAATCTAATGTCTTTCTCTTGTTGGTGTTGAAAGTTGCGCGCCTCAAACCTGCGTAGGGAAAAGAGCTCCTACCAACAAGATTTTACGGTTACGATAAGATGCTAAGCTTCAGTGGGGCCCACATATAGAGAAGTTGTCCAAAAGGCTCAGTTCTGCAGCATACGCCGTTAAAAAAATACGTAGTTTAACAGATATAGATACAGCTCGCTTAGTGTACTTTAGTTATTTCCATAGTGTGATGTCGTATGGTATTCTACTGTGGGGGAATGCTGCCGATATCCAAACTATTTTCGTGCTGCAGAAGAGGGCTATTCGGTCAATTTACAATTTAAGTCCCAGACATTCACTGAGGGAAAAATTTAGGGAGATTAATATACTGACTGTTCCTTCACAATTTATTTATGAAAATTTATTATATGCACACAAGAATATTAATCTCTTTACAAAACGTTGTGATATCCATATCCTTAATACTAGGAACAAGAATAAATTTGTTGTTCCTACTACCAGGCTCCAGAAAATCAGTAAATCATTCAAATGTCAATGTATACGCTTGTACAATAAAATCCCAACTAACATACAAAAATTAAGTCTTAATAAATTTAAGTCCATTGTTAAACGGAGACTGTGTCTCAAAGGATTCTATTCAGTAAGAGATTATTTAGATGATAAAAATGCCTGGGATTGAGCCGCTCTGATGAACGAGGCCATTACACATATTTTTACTGATAATAACTCTGACTGATCGATTGATATCTGACATTATTATTTTATTATTCCTGATCTGACATTCTCTGACATTTTGCAATTATAATACAAAATGATTCAAATTTTACACTTAAATTCAATAAATAATGCAATTAAATTAATGTTAAAAGGATTTTATGTAAATGTGAGTACGATGTAGGCTAGGTATACTACGTCTTTTAGCTTTTAACTGTCTGGTGGCTTCGAGATTTTTTTATGGGGCCTACGCAAATGTTCCGCCGATCTGGTATCGTCGTGTGACGGATTGTAGAGCTCCCTATAATATGGTCGAGCTACACAATGTCTGATGCATGCGTGCCGTCGGATGGGACTGGTCTACTCAAAGCCGCTATGGATCTTTCTTCAAAAGGCCATTTCAGACACTGCCCTGCATTGTATCACTCACATATTCTTACAGTATTATGTCTGGACTTCAAAAGAGACCATGATTCTCTGAGTTTGTTTCGGTGTTTCTTCTCAGAGGTCGTCAGCTAGGAAATGCCGACACCATCTAGTACTTAAAAAAAAGACATGTAAAAGCATCCTTGAGAGATCTATTTACAGAAATAAATATCATTTCATTTCAAGATTATAATGTACTTTATTGATCACGAAGTATTGTTTCAGCTGGTTCTTTATGCAGCACAAGAAAGATACTGCTAAATTAAAACAGGTTGAAGGTAAACGTCAAAATGAAACTGAAATGACGGCTTTAGAGGAAGTAGACACTCTGATTGTCAGAAATGATCTGGATCATGACGCGGTTCTTGTCGAATAAAGTGTTATTTCTTAAGTATTGTGTTATTGTCCCATCTTGCTGTGTTTAATGGGAATATTGTTTTGTTTACATTTTATTCGTTTACATGTACACTTAATAAAATATATTTTTAATTTTCAAATATTGACTCGTATTTAATTACCTACTCACTGACACTGATTTCTATTATGGGTAAATAATTATATACCTATACATATAAGTACTTATGTGACTTTTTCGGAAAACCAACCGATTTTTTCAATTTTTATTTTGTACATTCAGGGCTTTATTCGATAACGGAATGTCATTCAAATGGATTACAAACTTTAAATATAAGAGGTAGGTTACATTATATTCGGAGAGGTAGGAGAATAACTGAAACCCTAACTAGGATATATTGTATCTTAGAAGACAGTGTCTTGGCATAACATTATATTATTACTAAGAGCGAGTATTATATTTTGAAGTACCAATAAGGGTCTACTTACTCAACAAGACTTAAAAATATTACTGCCTTACATTCTCCAGCATCATAAAGGATTTCAAAACAAGCAGTTGGCGGTGCCGTTCGCGAGGACCAACCTACTGCAACACGCACTGCTAACGCGCGCGCTGCGCACACTCAACGCAGTGGATGGCCGTATAGATTTATTCACATGCTCATTGAACGAATTTACAAGGGTAACATTTGATTTATTGAGCTATCCTAGTTCACAGCAATAGTAAATGAGTTGTAATTAATTATAAGGTTTAAACAGTATTCATTTAAATTGTGAACTACGCTATCGTATTAGGGATCTCCTGTAAGGATAGATGTAGGTGATTGTTAATAATAAAAAACAAAAAAGGTTTTTAATGAAAAACTACATCTGGCTTTGTTAAACCTCAAATTAAGATGGCTGCGATCTAGATTGCTTGGTCTATTTTTTATAGTGGACAAATTGGATGCGATAGAGACTATGTTTCTAACGCTTTTTAGATTGCTAGTGAAGTGAGACTATTGATTAGGGATGGAATGAAATTGGCTGATGCAACACGGAATTACAATTGTTCATATTCTACGATAAAATGTATTAGGATTACACTAAATTTGTATTCCTTACAATATTTTTGTTACATTAGATACTGCATTACTTTTGAAGGAAGTTTTAAAGTGCATTGCGTTGCGGACAGTTTACAATATGGAAGAAAAGAAAGTTCAAAGCTATGTGATCAGTAAAACGGCGTGCTTATAAACCCGAAAATAACATTTCCTCAATGTAGTACTACTGGTGATTTAATATTCTCTCACCTTTATAAATAATCTATAATAAATAGCGTGCTCCTTAGCAAACATACAAATGAAACAATATTTGTCTCCTCTGTTGCGTCTTTGAAAAACTGATAAAATTTCTATAATTATCACAATGCGCTAATATTTACGTGGCAATCATCGTCACGGTAAAGTTTAAATATCCTGCAAGCCTTAGTTGTAATGGCACCGCCGGAAAAGATGGGTACTCCAGAAGAACAACCCCTGAAACTGAAAGAAAACCCCAAGAAGAAAACCTTTAAAGAGAAGATTGCAGAAATAAAGGAAAACATTACCGTTGAACCCGCCCTTGCCTGTTATGTGATTCCTGGAGTATTGTCAAGATTAGCGACCCAGAATCTAAATCTGGATAAAGCTTGCCGTGTGAATATGGAATATGGCGATAAGGTCTGCGATGCGCTCATTGCAAGAGAAGGAAATAAGTATCTCAGAGAAGAGTTAGCCGTGCAAGAGCTCATAGCAGGGATGGAGAGTTGGAAGAGCATTCTCCTGACAGCGTTGCCAAGTTTCTTGATACTCTTCGTGGGAGCTTGGAGTGACCGGACTGGGAAACGCAAAATATGTATCCTCGTCCCAATAATTGGAGATTTACTGATGTGTTTAAGTAATATCCTCAACGCATACTACTTCTATGAGTTGCCTGTGCAAGTGACCATGTTTTTTGAGGGGTTCTTTCCGGCTATTACTGGAGGTTGGATTACCACGTACATGGGTATCTTTGCTTATATAAGTGACATTTCTAGTGAGGAGTCCAGGACGTTTAGAGTAGGAGTAGCGAACTTGTGTTTGACAGCCGGAGGACCCATAGGGTCCGTGCTCAGCGGCATTCTCCTAAAACTCACAGGATATTATGGGGTATTCACGATCAGTTCGTTGCTGTACCTCTTTAGCATTGTCTATGGATTTGTCTATATTAAGGACCCCGAGAGACCAGTTACAGAGAAACCGAAACAGGTCAGTCTGATCAGTCTTATTTATTTGTTAAGTCACCTTATAGTAAGTAAGCATTGCCGTGGACACCTGCAATACCAAAAGAGCCCCGGAGCCCTATGCCTGTAGACTACCAGAGCCGAGCAAACGAGGGGGTCTGGCTTCTCACTCGCAATACACCGAAGTGTTGTTGGTGTGTGTGGTGTTACGACAGACTTTATCAGACCAACGAGCTGAGAGTTGAGTTGAGAAGATATATTTCATTTTTATCTCTTACGAGATTTATTTAAATGGCAATAAGGAGTTGTATGTATAGTGATCACGCAAAATACGCGCCTTGTCGTAGAGTTACGGAAAACAGACCGCTATACCATATACCATGTATATGGTATAGCGGGGTATACCCATCCACACGGGGTATATTTTGCGTAAGAAATAAAAATATACACGACAAACACTTCTTACAAAATGGATTTAAGCAGGGTCCAACAGTATATTATTATTTAAAAAAATCTTATCATAATTATACAGTTTTAAATGATATTATTTTCAGAGAAGTATGTAGTTGATAATCGTAAGAATAATCGTAAGATATGGTACGGAATAGCATTGATGTCAAATTAGGTATTTCCTCTGTTGCCTATAGGTTTAATTTCCATAATGCGTATGCATCTATTACTGTGTATGTGCATTATATATTTATTAAAGTAACAGGGTTATATTTTGATTGAGTGATGTAATCTTGATGTTCGTTTTGCGTACATATATAATTAATTTATGATATTTGCCACCCATTTGTCTCCGTGATAAGAAATGAATGCAAACGACTTAGTCAAAACATTGATATTAGTCTGAAAGTATTTTTACCCGACTGCGCCAGAAGGAGGATTATGTGTTTCGAATGTATTTATGTATGTACCTATGTATATTTCTATAGCAGGCTCTGTAGCCAAAACGGCTTCTTGGATTTAAGCTTGAGAGGCGTCGTTAGTGCCTGAATTAGAGTGAAACTGGGTATTTCAAAAACTAAAAAGTGTAAAATAAAGTTACTTAATTTAAAGAACCAAAAACCCTACTGCCAAAAAAGGTGGAAACAAGATGAGCAATCTCATTCAGTTGGAGCCATAAAAAACACTTTTTATAGTAACCTCCCGGTGTAAGGTGCAAACTGTATGCCGCGGGATATCACAAATGTACAATGTTCACTCAGACTCGAAAAAAATATTCTGGATAATAAACCAGGTCAAGCAAACTCTTATTGGGTTATAAAAGTTCTTTCTTTTTTTCAAAAACATTGCCCCACACTGGGATTTTCTCCAGTGGCAGCTCGGAGTTTGGATTTTTGTGAAGGGTTCATGGCAATACACTCGGCCTCCTATTACATAGGAATTTAGTAGGTATACCAGTGTACTCTGAGTGTACATTAGTACACCTCTTCCTAATACTACAGGGTATACAAGCGTGATGATCAGCTCTGACGTGCCATGACAATCCGGATTCAGTTACCTTTGTTATCTTTTTGGTCTGGAAGGTAATATATTCTCATCACTAAAATAAAATTCCACAATTCTCACATTGATAGAAAAAAAACATTGTAGAGACTACGGAGGTTCTTGCCGGCTCTTCTCCTAGACCTCAATAAGACCTATTATTTGGAACCGTGCAAATAGCTTTTGACATTTCAAAATTACCTACCAGTTTATGGTCTAATTGTAATAAAATATATATTATTTTATAGGTATCTACGATACCCATCGTATCGATGTTACCCATTTTGTACAAATATCTGTGAGCAGCCAGGCATGTGGAACAGGCCTAAAATGGGATTTATAATTGCAGAATGAATCGTCCAACGTACGAGGCTTCCTAAAATCCTTTTTCGACATAAAACACGTAAAGGACACATTGACTGTGGCATTCAAAAGAGGACCTAATAAACGCAGGACACGGTCCATTTTGGTGTTGGCATGCATTGTATTTATATACGGCCCAGCTCACGGTATGTACTTGTTTCCAGTCTTATGTTTTATTCAACTTTAGTACTGAATCCGGACATAAATCCAAATTATCATTGGAATCTATGGTATTATTTATACCAATCTTAAAGTAATTATTCTCTTATTTATGAGGGTGTACGGGACGCCTTTGGGGAGGTTAATTCGAGATCTGACACAATATTTTTTACCCTGATAGTACTTGGCTATTACTGCTATACTAGACTAGTATAGACTGATCACTAATCTCCATAATTATTCTATTAAGGAGGTCTTTGTCTATGAAATTGCCGATTAAAAATCGGCAATACTGGCAAGTTTGAAATTCGATATTTTACATTTAACTTGGAACACAGCTTGGAATTCCAAATTCAAATTAATGTACTAGTAAAGCCATGATACTTCTTTTAAAAAATCATTTACTCATTCGTTTCACTACGGAAAAACAAAAAAAAGCGCCTAATATTTGTTTTAGGGGAAAACACAGTGCGGTATCTGTTCACTCGCTACCGCTTCAACTGGGACGCCCTCATGTACAGCTTCTACAGCACTTTCTTTATTTGTACTCATTCACTTGGTATGTACGTAACGCTAACGAATTTTTTTTTTATTTATCTATTTTTTACAAAGCTTTAGGGATCGTGGTGAATGTTCCATGATCCTAGTCATGGGGTAAGGAAAGGTAAGCGTTGTTTTTAGTCGGTACGTAGATATCCAATGTACTGTAATGGTTCCTCCACTGGCGACGGGCGACCCATGAGGAGCCAATGCGAGTCAATTATTGTGTGGAGTATCACTCTGCCTTGCCTATCATGTAACCCTATCATAGAATAAAACTAATGCTGCTATAATAAAAGCCTTAAGAAGGAAATATTTCGCAGTTTACAAGCGGCGGTAGTCTAATGGCTTGGGTGCGGGCGTCGGACTGGATCATGTGGTTCGAAACCCACCCATTGCACTACTGACCCACTTGTAGCACTAGCATTTAGCTTAGCATGAGTTAACAAGAATTCTAGTAATGTGCGACCCACATTGCTAGTAACCTTTTTTAAGTGTCAAAAATCAGTAAGTACTGAGTGTGCCAGACCTTTGATTTCCTTGATTCCTTTTAGGTGCATTGATCTCAATAAGCGTATTCAGCCATCGTTTGAAATGGCATGACGCGGTACTGGGCATTATATCCAACACCAGCAAGATAGTCGGAGGCCTCTACACTGGCTTCGCTAGAAATTCTACTGACATGTACATTGGTATGAGATTGTATATTTTTTATGGAGGCCACCCTTACATTACGTCACATGAGTTTCATGACTTTTTGATTCTCTCCGTCTCTGTCACACGTCGTCACATTTGTGATAGTGTGACGTCACATATTAATGAATTTTAAGTTCCATTTACATTTCAGTTTTGCGTTTTAATCATTTAAATTTTTACATGTGACATGACAAAGCTACCCCCCCATACCCCTTTTTACACTTCTCTACTCCTCTCCCCCCGTAACATGTGACGTAAGTTATCGATGTCCCCTTGTTATGAATGTATAATTGCCTCGTTGATTTAGTAGTCGTAAGCGCGATTGACGTTTAGCGTAAGACCAAACAGGTCATTAGTATATCCAGTATAAGTTGACCTTTCATGGTATAGTCTTTCATACACTTCAGCTTATACTGGATATGTAGGGCACGATGTGTTGTCATGTATCTGTGAGTTATATTGTGATTTAATTTGTCAAAAACTGGATATTTTGGTCCTCCCTGATTACGTCACATAAGTACATAATCTTCTCTTATATAAGAAGGGTTAGGCAGAGGCGTACTAATGTACACCCACAGTTCACGGGTATGTTTTTAGGTCCCATGTATAATATATGGTGGCGAGCCTATTGCCTTAACCGGGCACAAATTCCAAATTCCGAGCTACTATTGAGAATTTCATAGAAAAACCCACTAACATTTTGTTCGACTTGGGAGTCGGACCTAGGACCTATAGTGTAGCAGTCGCAGTCCCTAAAAAATCGTGTTCTGGACCGCTAGGCTAATGAGTAGAGACCAGTAGGCTGACTGATTTGTTATTGGGACCGGCCGTTATTGTTTAAGGGTTTAACTGCATGTATTTATTTGTTTCAGCGGTAGCCATTGAGATGTTTAATGCAACATCTTTCACGGCACTGCGATCAATCTCATCCAAACTAGTCACCAGTGATGAACTTGGTAAATATAATTTTCTTTACATGCATAATTGTGTATTTATTACACGCGGATAAGTGAAGAGGGAGACCAAAGAAATGATGAACTGCGCGAGAGATGATATTGTTTCAATCGAAGTGAATGATAAGATGAAAACTGACAGAAATGTAATTTTTACCGTGGAGAGCCACGCTTCGGCACGAATGGGCCGTTTTGACCGAAGTGATACCACGGTCTCACAGAAACCACCGTGAAATAACGCTTACGTTGTGTTTCGCCCAGTGAGTGAGTTTACCGGAGGCCCAATCCCTTTTTAAAAGGCCGGCAACACACTTGTGACACCTCTGGTGTTGCGGGTGTCCATGGGCGGCGGTAATTGATTACCATCAGGCAATCCGTCTGCTCGATTGCCCCCAAATCATAAAAAAGTATGGAAGAAAAGGACGTACTGCGCCAGACTGCAATCCTAAGTAAATTGATATAGGATGATGATGATAATTATTCTAATAAGAAATAGTGAGGGGTTCTAAACATGAATTCATTGTAGAGGAACTGATTAATGTAGCCAGTTTCAATGGACTTTTGCGACCACCGTCTTTATATTAGTCTACAATCTTATTTACCATCATAGCGATGGAGACCGAAACCATAGTATCATAATCGTAGACCAAAATCGATGGAGCAATGAAAACGCAGTGTGGGAAGACCTCCAGCGCGATGGGCGGACGACCTGGTGAATGTAGCTGGGAGTCATTGGATACAGGCGAATTATAAGCGGTCTTTGTGAAAGTCTTTGGGGGAGGCCTTTGTTCAGCAGTAGACATACTTAGCTGATATGATGATGATCATAGCGATATCAAAGAAACTGTACATGATTTCAGGTAAAATGACTTCTTTCTTCAATCTGATGGAGGTGGTGACGTCAATGGTATTCGGTCCGACGTACTCGTGGATATACATGCTCACCCTAGAGAGGGACGCAGGGGTCGTATATTATGTGAGCACTGTTCTCACAATTCCACCGTTGCTGTTCTTTTTGTGAGTTTCAAACAAGTGTTTATTAAACTAAAACAACTATTTTATTGTCTGCCTCACTAGTCTAGTGGTCCCAAGCGAAACTGCTACGCTAGAGGTCGATTCGATTCCCGAGCAAAGTGTTATTGGGTTTTTCTATGAAATTCCCAGTAGCAGCTCGGAGTTTTGGAGGATTTGTGCCCGGTTAATGGCAATAGGCTCGCCCCCTAGTACATGGGACCTAAACATACCAGCGAACTGTGGGTGCAAATTAGTACACATCTGCCTAACCTTTCGGGGAATACAGGCGTGATGGTATGTAATGTTATGTTATTAGTATAATTGATCCAAGTGTCAGGAATTAAGGATAATTACTTAAGTTAGCTTGATCAAGTTAAAAGCATTTTAACTTTAAAACAAAAGCTTTTAAAATAAAATATAACAATATTTCATTAGTAATTACCCGTAAAACGTGTTTTGCCAAAAGATTAAAGTTAAATCAGATGAGATTAACAAACAGTGTTTTATCTTAGCTACTTCTTAATGCAATTATGTATAAATAATCCATCTCGAGTTTCGTAATTTCTTCATAGTTTTTTTTATAATGAATCTATGCTAACTCGTATAATATTCCTTTTGTATCTTCAAAAATATTGTACGGTGTCAGTAGGTATTATTTTGTTACATTCAAAGATAAAAATAACATATCATTACGCCTGTATTCCCCGAAGCGTTAAGCAGAGGTGTACTAAATGTACATCTACAGATTGTTATAATTGGTTGGTATGTTCAGGTCTCATGTTATAAGGGGCACAAATCTCAAATTCCGAACTGTTACTAAGAAATTAATAGAAAAACTCAATGAGCCCAACCTGGAAATCGATCCCAGTACCTCTCTATCACAGCAGTCGCGCTTATAACCACTAGACTAAAAGTATTTTTTCATGTTTTCAATTATGACTACCTGAAATAGCTTATTCATTTTACCTTCAGCTGGGGTCAATGACCTACGTGAAAATGTCTTTTTTTTCAATAAAAAATCAGTGTCCATTGATGAGATATTGATATCTATTGGTCAAAGTATAGTATATATTTTTTAATTCGATTTTTTTTCAGTTGGTTCTTTATACAGCACAAGAAAGATACTGCCAAATCTAAAAAGGCTGTAAGTTTACGTCGAAGAACAGAATTGGATACTACTAAGAAGGAGGACACTTTAATTAATAGTATTGATCTAGATCACGAAGCGGTTCTCGTAGAATAAAAGAAAAATATATTTTATTGATGTACCGTCTTTGAAATTAAATTTATTTGTTATTCATAATAATGTAATTGGGTTTTATTTTATGTTTTTCTTATCTATTCTCATCTATTCATTTTAAGCTTGAGGTCCTGAGTCGATTCCCAGGACGATTCGAGCTAAATGTTCTTGAGTTTTTCTATGAAATTCTCTGTAGCAGCTCGGAGTTTAGGATTTGTCCAGGGTTATGGCTCGCTCCCTATTACATGGGACCTACACATGGCGCCGAACTGTGGGTGTAATTAATACGCCTCTGCTTAACCTTTCCGGGAATACAGTCGTGATTGTACGGTATGTAATAGGACCTATTACAGACCCAGACTGGCCAGACTCCCAAACAAATATCCGTGGAAATCACAAATATTTGCCTCGGGTGGGATTCGAACCTACGTAACGCGATGGCGGTAGTGGCAAGGTGAACACTGGAACTGAAACACATTAGGTGTAGTGGACACCTAATGTGTAGTCAAATTAAACATCCTAAAAGAATTTCAAGTAAATGTTAAATAAAGTGATAAAATAATTATATGTAAATGAAATTTTAAAACCAAGTCAGATTAGATACATTTCTGCATATTACATACCATAATTACGTGCTTCGTTAGTCTGTCTCGTGGTAAGCCCGACTGCTGCGCTAGAGGTCCGGGATTCGATTCCCAGGTGAAGCATAGTGTTATTTCGGTTTTCTATCATATTCCCGGGCTCGCCCTCTAATACATGAGACCCAAACAGACCGGCGAACTGTGGGTGTCATTGGTCTAACCCAGTGCTACCGAAAGTGGTCTATATCGACCCTCCAGAGGTCGACGACAACCTCCAAGGGGTCCATGTCAGCGGAAAAAATTGGGTTCCATGAGATGTCTGGTATAATGTATTTAAAATTAGGTAAACCGTCTACCAAAAACCGAAAAACATGCGAAGTAGTCGACAAGATAAAAAAAGTTTGAAGACCTCTGTTCTAACCCTTCGGGGACTGCAGTGATGGCATGTATTATACCTCTTTATGTTTCTGTCTGACTGTTCCAAGAACCTTAAAATTACTTGTACTGATGAAAATAATTATAATATCATGTTTTGTGCCTAAATTGCCTATTCGCAACACGCGTATCTAAAAGCAAACACAAGACAATCGACGGTGCTGTTTGTACAGTTTCATATAGATATCAATGTGCAGTGGCTGAATAAATACTTTATGTACATATTCATTAACTAATATTGTATTTACCATTGATAACTCGTTTTTTTATACAGGATGTCATATTATTACAAATTATTTAGCTTACATCTAGGCCCTTCTATTTCACTGGGCTCTATGGGCAAGTGTCTAGGGCCCCGTGATCCAAAAGGCTGCATTTTGCTTTTGTTTTTTTATATTCATTTATAAAATAGTCCCATGACATATCATTGTCACTAGGGCCCTATTATCTTAGTGTCTAAGGCTCTTCGTTAAAAACGACACTGCTTACATCTACAAGTATACCCAGAAACAAAAAACGGTTACCCTAATTTTCAACCTTCTTACGACAATCTCAATAACAAATTTGTCGATAGATTTCCTTACTAGAGATAGGATTTTGACATTACTTGTATAGACCTTATGTCAAAATCCTATCTCTAGTACCTAAGCAAATCTACTGACTGATTTGATCTTTTTCGATTGACGAAAAAGATCATCACGGCCGTATAGTATTTTACTGTTGATAGCATCTCCTAATCCTCCGAGCATCTGCTACTATCCATACAAACATGATTATGTACGTTGAACCATAGACAATTCAGTGAATCAGTAGCAGATTTTAAGTGAAAACGGATGGATGAAATCTAATAAAAAAACATTTTTTGCTCCTATCAAAGCGTAAACCTGTATTATCTAATGACTCTTTAAAATAAATAACCTGTCTGGTTAATTTGGGTAGAAATTAGCTACTGAACATTTATTTTTTTATAATAAAGGGAAAAGTAGATTGTGTTGATGACATAATTAAAATATGTAAACAAGAAGAGGAGCAACATTGTTGCCTCAACGATGACGAATCAATCTGCGATGTGATGCATTTAGAAATAATCATTCTAATGAGCAGACTTATTGTTTATCGCATATTATTTTCATTACATCACACATAAAAATAACACCTATTTTATAGATATTTTTTTTAACTAACCGTATATAATTCCAACATTGATAAAATAAAAGTAATCGTGATAATATTATGTAATTAATAAACTTTTATAACAAGAACATTCACTTACAGTTAGTAAGACTAATAGTGTCGTGGAGAGAGCATAGAATATGTCTGATCTAGAAAAGAAAAAAGAAGACCCATTAGAAGATAAGCCACTTAGAGAAAAAAGTGAAAAACAAAAGGATGATAAAGACGAAAGCTTCATAACACAACTATGTCGAATAAAGTCAAGTATAACAGTAGAACCTATATTAGCAGGATTAATTATACCGTCAATGTTAGCCAGACTGGCAGTCCAAAATTTAAACTTGGATAAAGCATGCCGAGTGAAATTGAATTTTAATGACTCTATCTGTGATGCATTGATTGATAAAAAAGGGAATCTGACGATGTTTGAAGCAGACGTCCAGAAAATCATATCCAATATTGAATCATGGAGAAGCATTATACAAACTGCAATTCCAATGCTGCTCGTGATATTCATGGGCGCTTGGAGCGACAGAACCGGGAACAGAAAAGTGTGTATATTGATGCCGATCATTGGAGAATTCATGGTTTGCATAACCAATTTGCTAAGCACCTACTTTTTCAATCAAATTGGTGTTGAAGTGACAATGTTCTTCGAAGCTTTATTTCCGGCTGTTACAGGAGGCTGGGTTATGGTCTACCTAGGTGTCTTCAGCTACATTAGTGACATAACTGATGAAGAATCCAGGACATTCCGAGTTGGACTCGTAAATCTTTGTATGACTGCTGGTATTCCGATTGGAACAGCTTTGAGTGGAATCCTCTTAAAAATATGGGGATACTATGGAATTTTTATGATTTCTGGATTCATTTATATGACAACGTTTTCTTATGGATTTTACTACTTGGATAGTAATACTAAGCCACAGAGCGAAAAGAGTAAAGAGGTAAAGAATATTCCTTGTAAATATTACCTATATTATACAATTAATGTAGGTACTCGTGCGTAGAATATAGATTTACTGCAGATTATGATTGAGAATAAACTTCTAAAAATTGATGAGCTTCGCTGTGATCTTTGGAATTAATTTATATTTGGAATGCGTAGCAGATCCGTAGTTACATACATACAAACATTCACGACTTTCTCCCTCAGGGGTAGGCAGAAACTATAGACCGCCGCTTGCTACGATTCTTGCATACTTCTTTTGCTTCTTCCACATTCATAGACACGCCAGTTACGAGTGTTACGCACTTATCCTTAGTTATTCTCTAAAATTTCTAATTTCTGCCCGGAATCGAAATTGGACATACCTACTATGTTAATTTCAGCGTTTATTAATATTTTGAGGGCTGGTATGTGTGAATCTCTTAAGCATCAATATTTTCAGGTCCAAGTTAAACCAGTAACTTGTTCGGAATTAGTGACGTTGGTAAAAGAAACCGGAGAAGTGGCATTTAAAAAGAGAGAAACAAACTTCAGGAAGAAGATAATCTTGACTCTTCTTGTCGTTGCTATCGTGTATGGACCGAATCATGGTGAGTAGGACCACCTTAACCTTAAAATAACAGCCATTTATCTAAATATATAATCAATGTTTTAATTAATGAGCTCATTGATGAATGAGGATTCTCATGCACAGTTACACACTACACATACAGTGTAGTGTGTAACTGTACTACAACTTTTTAGACGCTGATCCACAGTGTAGGTACTATATATTTTTTCTTCATTTATAGGTGAACGCATAATTACGTACATGTATGTAAGGTACAGATTGAAATGGAATGCAGTTAAGTACAGCTTATATTCTACTTACAGCATCATAACGCATTCACTAGGTGAGTAGAAAAATGTTTTGTACCTAGCGTCTATTGAATGGAGCTACAGTGGTGGTCACTGCTTGGAGATTACCACTATCCACAATCTACATCACGTTTAAAAATGACAACTATAGTTGAATGAATTTGTTGCAACTATCATCTCGTAATTTATACCCTCTCGTTACCCCTCTCGTAATATATAGTAAGTATTCGTTTAAAAATTCTTTCACTACTTTTCATACTGGGGGCTAGATTTTCGTTTATGCCTTTTTCAAGGATGAGATATTAAGCTGATCATTGATCGGCTAGTCCAACATGCAGTATATTTATTTATTTATTTATGGCACTCCAACAACAAGTTCACAAATGCATATATAGATCAACACAAACATAGTAGTGCATTATTAAAGTGAGCCTGTTACTTAAAGGTGTGCACAGCTTTTACGGATAGGGCAGTAATAATAAATACAATACTAAATAACTAAAAGTTTTACACAAAATTAAGTTATATAAGTTACGAGTATATTATAAATATCTTCATATTTTGTACACAACTCACTGCTTTTTTTTCTATATTTTCAGGTGCGTTATTCTCCATTAGCGTGTTCAGCAAACGCTGGGGCTTTCATGATTCAATGCTGTGCCTCATATCCATCATCAGCAAGCTAGCCGGTTCCATACTCATCTGTTTTGTGCAGACAGACTTTCAAATGTTCATGGGTAAGTTTATTTCTCATTTGAAACTAAAATTGCCTAGTATAAAATTCGGGGTAGGGTACATCATAGATTATGACTTCTTATGGCAGTTGCTATGGTGTAATACACAAAATGTCTGATAGTTTGCGAATGTACATACTTAAGCGTTTACTCTGATCACGATAACTTCTTCATTCTTGAACTTTTTTTAAAACTTAGTTCAAATACAAATTTTACATAAACACCCAGACCCTCTTTGTTTGAACTTTTTGTGTGGAGTTCGAACCTATAACCTGTGGAATTCTATCGCGTGACCACTGCACTAATTTATCCTGTTTGATCTGGGAATGGCTTGATTTTGTTGCTGTGTGTTTAGCCCTTAAGTTGTTGATGGTTACTTCAAATTACTGTTTATCCTTTACAGTGCCTTTAGTCGAGATCTTGAATGCGACCACGTTCACATCTCTAAGATCAATGGCATCAAAACTGGTGCCCAGTGAGGAGATGGGTGAGTAAATGATGCTGTCTAGTTCTCTGTTTAGTAAATTTAATAAAATTCCAATAAAAAAATAAGCAAAGAAGACACTAAGAAATTATGTTCGCGATTTTATGCTGTGGTCACATTTGCATTCCTTCAATATTATTATAACTAGGTACGTTTTATAAGTGTTCCAATGCTTTCGGGCAGCAGTACCTAATCCTTTTAAACTCACTCTAAATTATGATGCAATTAGTAGGTAGTACGGTTCTGGATTATGTATCTCCTATTTCCGTTGATATTTCAGTTACATGCTATATGTTTTTAATCTTGCATGTGAACTATCGAACTATGATATGCATGAGCATTCTGTCTGTAATTAGTAATGTACTCATACGAAGTGCTTATGTTATAAAAGGACTTGTCAGCATAAATCTGCATGGAAATTTCAGGTAAAATGAACTCACTGTTCAGTCTGGTGGAGACGCTGGCAGCCCTGATGTTCGACCCGACGTACTCTATGCTGTACTCCCGCACCATCACTGTGTTCAGTGGAGCGGTGTACGTTTACAGCGCGTCCATGACACTTCCAGCTATTACAATACTGGTGTAAGTTTCTTTTTTAAAGAAATGAAATATAACGAAGTCGGACAAAATTCTAGGGTGGGACAAACTCTAGGATTTGATCCTGTATCGTGGTTGCGTTTAAAAACTCAAATTATCACACACACAAACGGTCCGATCCAGAGCAACTACCTGTAGGTCATAAAAATATTGGCTCCATGTGAGGTTCGACCTGTAGCGCGGAAGCCGATCGCTCAGCTGCTACGCCAAACGTGTAGTCAAAAAGCAACGCGGTTCCATAAGATCGCTTTATGGTATAAGACCATAAAGTTGAGACATAAGCTGTATCTCAAGTCTCTTTTGCCTAGTAATTTCACTGGCTAAATTGAATCTATACTTCAAATCGGAACCGGAATACTGTTATGCACATAGAAGCGTGTCGTATTAAAATACTCTGTATTGCCTTATGAAATATTCCTTGAACGTTCAATCAACTTCTGATTGATTTTTCTGATTGTTCTCTTGTTTTAACTCTTCGCTGTTGTTTAACGCGTAGCTTTCTCCCTTTTTAGCTTCACTAGATAAAACAGCGCGGCTGACCGATATTAGCATCTGGTTAGACTGGAAGTCTGTTTCAATATGTTATAGAAATAAATTTCTTACTCAAATAAGTACGCGGCGGTTACAATGGTCACTTTTGATAAGTCATAATATCTTTTTGTGATGTTTTTTTGCATTTACCATGCTTAGATTATAAAGTTATTTAAGTGAAGGAAAAATTCAATCGCGGGCAGGATTCGACTTGCGTCTTCTGGTTGGATATACCAGACTCTTTGACCTCTAAGTCACCGTGAATCGACTTTATAATCTTAGCATAGAAAATGCAAAAAAAATCACAAAAGATAGTTAAAAGGTAAGGTGGCATCGTACGACATTGATTGTAAAGTAAGTCGTGCTGGTTGAGAAGCAAAGTAACTTGCTTTTCAATAGATGTCGCCAACGTCACCTTATGACGTATAATCAGAATGTGAGGGCAAATTTCAATCAGGCGTGTGGAATTTGCGGCGGCTTAGAGGTCAGAGCGCCTGGTATATCCAACCAGAAGACGCAGGTTCGAATTCTGCCCGCGATTAAATTTTTCCTTCACTAAAATAACTTTAAGCCACAATATGATAATACACGAATACATGGCTAAGCACACACTTCCCAGTATAAGCGGACCTCCCATTGAACAGGCTTTTCGTACAAAGAGAGGTAGCACCTTATAGTGGCGTTATATAACACTTTCTTCACTAACATCATTGTGGATGTTGTAAACAGACACGTCTAAATTCTTCAGAAAATATCAACACATGCCAATAATGAGACAAAGTTATCAAAATATTTGAGTCTTAAATCCTGGGAACGCTGGACACAATAACGAATGACAAAATTTGCTTGTTTGTGATTCTCAGTCAATCAGTATTTTATTTAAGTTACGAGTAATGTTATAAATCCACTAAGATGCTGAGACACTTAGGAAGACACAAAATAATTGACATCTACTAACGCCAATTGTTTTGGTGGCATTGATTTTCAGAATAATGATGAAAAAAAAAATTTATTGTCAACCAAAAAAATATCTACTTCGTAACTTAGATTTTATTCTATCTTTGAGGAAACAGGATTTCATAATCAGATGTGCTTGCTACTGGTAATCTATGTGCTGATTACAATATTGTATTCATAATTCGTTATAAGATTTATTCAATTTTTCGGTTACTGAATAGTATTTTAACACACCTAAATATTAATTTCAGATGGTTTTTTGTGCAACATCGGCGTGAAACACGAGAAAAGAAACGGATTCAAGCAAAAGATAACGAGGCACTATATGAAAGTGTTCCTGAAAACAAATAAAATATTTGACAGCTATAGTTTCTAAAGAATAATAAATAACTTAGGTAATCTATAATATGTATCGACGTAACTTGAAAGGCCGTAAACCCTTTGGTTAGGGCAGTCTTTGAGATAGAACTGGAGCTCAGAGACAGTTAATCGGAGATGCGGAAGTCCCGGGAGATGGCAGGGCGGCCTGGATAACTTCAGATTTCGATAAAAAAGTAACAACAGCAAAAAGAAAAAAAAAAGTTAGAGGAGGCCTTTGCTAAGACGAGTTTGTTTATTTGTTTAAACGCGCTAATCTCTGGAAGTACGAGTCAAAAAAAATATTTTTGTATATGATAGCCACATTAATGCGGAAGGTTTAACATCACGCTTCGACTCTTAAAAGCAAAGCAAACGAGTGAAACCGCGGGGCACAGCTAGTTAATTATATATATTGATGACTTGTTGTGGAATCAATGCATTCCCGTGCAGATGATGTTAATGCATCATATTATGTGTACAGTGTATGTGTATGTGTGTGTGTGGTATATGCTAAACTCTCCTTTGTAATGTGCCCTAATAGACGTTGCACAGGAAAGCGGGGCGCCGGAGGTTCGAAGGGTGCTAGGGATTGTGGTGTCTTAAAGAGGGCAAGGTACCACCGGGGCCATCGTGGATGAGCTATCTGCTATCAAGAGTGCTTGGGATTTTATTAGCTAGTGGGGATTTTTTTTTAACAAAACTTTGCCCCACTCTAGAATTTTCTCCTGTATCGTGGGTGCGTTTACAAACACAAATTTTTATATACACAAACGCCCAGAACCGGAACAACTACCTGTAGATCATACAAATATTTGCTCCGTGTGGGGATCGAACCCACAAAACGTGGCGCAGAAGCCGACCGCTCTACCGCTACGCCAATCGTGTCGTCAGATTGGCAGTCTGTACACACTTTCAATAGGGGATCTGGGATATATATGGGATGTACATGTTTACTCACGACATTTTCCGTAATCATTAAAGAAAGTGATAATCATGCGTTAAGGGTCCGGCGGAGCTTGAATTGCCCACAAAAACGTAATACCGAAATAAATCTTAATCCAGACAATATTCTATCAAATTATGTTATTATTCGGATTTGGATACCATTAATCTAGGTTTCTACTGTACTATTTCGTCTACTACTTCCCTGAAAATAAAAGACCGAAAAATCGTTCCAAACTTGGTAAAGTTATCAAAATATGCATTCGCTTACATTTATTTCCAGTGAAGTATTTTGGACAAAATGGTAACGTAGGAACCTAGATTAACGGTATCAATAACAGAATTTGAGATTTATTACGGTATTATGTTTGTAAGAGAAATTTGGTCCGCCGGACTCTTAAAGAAACTATTATGGGTGGGATGAGCTACGGAATGATATATTCCGTAGCTCATCCCACCAAAGTATGTATTCCTCGAAGGGTTAGGCAGCGATGTAGTAATGTACCTACCCACAGTTTGCCCTTATGTTTAGGTTCCATGTAATTGAGAGCGAGTCTATTGTCATTAACCGAGCATAAACATTTTATATAAATTTCTTTCGCAAATTTTACATCTCAAAAACTTCATTCTTTTATATATTTTCATTTGGCAACATTAGTCAATGTCTGTTCGATTATTGTTAACTATATTTAAGTTAATGGTAAATAGATAGGTAATTGTATTATTAACTTTTAGATATTTACTGAATATTTCATACTATTATGTTGGAGTACAGCTGCACTACAATGGTTGTTCTTTAACAAATGTATGTAGGTATCATTTTCTTTTTAGGGTTCCGTACCTCAAAAGGAAAAAACGGATTGAATTGAATTAAAAATTATAATAGTTATTTTAATTGTCATTTATTGTTACCTTTTATGATTTTAATATTACTATACCTGATTGGATATATTGTTGATACTGATACCTATAAATGTTGTTTGTACCTATAGTTTTTTTACTAATCCTTACTAATATTTTATAAACGCGAAAGTTTGTATGTATGGATGTATATACATATGTATGGATGTTTGTTATTCCTTCATGCCAAAACGGCTGAACGGATCTGGATAAAACTTGGCACAGAGATAGATTATAGTCTGGAATAACACATAGAATACCTTTTATCCAGGTCGGACCCAATTCTGAAGTCCACGCAGACAAAGTCGTGGGCAGAAGCTAGTAAATAAATAACATAGACTAATATTAAAAACGCGAAAGTTTGGATGTATGTATGTATGGATGTTTGTTACTGTTTCACGTTAAAACGGCTCAACGGATCTGGATAAAATTTGGCACAGAGATAGATTATAGTCTGGAATAATACATAGGCTACCTTTTATCCAGGTCAGACCCAATTCTGAAGTCCACGCAGACAAAGTCAGGGGCATAAGCTAGTAAACAAATAAAATAGCTTTCTATTGTTATCCGTCTGTAATAAATAATTCGCTCGTAGTATTATGATTGTGTCTTCAATAAAATATTATACAATATATAAGACTGCATTGATACATTCCAAGTTGTCTGTGCATTGTTAAATTAAAAATCAAACCGCATGTATGTAGGATCATCACTTGTACCTAATCACTTTCGACACTGTGAAGAGGCTAATGAACGCCACTTCACTTTCATGGGGAATGCGGATCGCTAATACACAAGCGAGTTTTCATCTAGGGAAACACACCTTAAGAGTCCAGCGAACGTAACACCAAAATATATACACAATTTAATCAAATTGTGTTATTATTCGGATTCCGATACCGTCAATCTAGGTTCCTACTCTATCATTTTGTCCAAAATACTTCACTGGAAATAAATGTAAGCAAATGCAATTTTTGATAACTTTACCAATTTTGGAACGACTTTTCGGTCGTTTATTTCCAGTGAAGACAAAATGGTAGTAGGAACCTAGATTAATGGTATCCGAATCCGAATAATAACACAATTTGATAAAATTATGTGATCCTTAAGCCCGGATGAAATAAAGGAGCTCACCCATAAGCAAATCCTGCAGTTCGTAGTAGCTGCAGGATTCAGCGGTGAACTAAAACTCAACGAGTGGCGATCACAATTAAATAGACCAATTGCACTCGCAGTGATACTATAGAGTCAAGCAAATAATAGTAATTAAATAAAAAATAAAAAAGATCATCACTTAAAAACGGCTGGACCGGTTTGGCTGTTTCTATTTTGTTGCGATCGTAAAGCTTATGATAATGTTTGTATGGAAAAATATAAAATACCTACATTGAAAAAGTCAGAGTTCAAGAAAAATGGGAAAATTTACGCGGGCCTAAGAATATGTACGAGAGCCATGCTTCGGCACAGATGGGCCGGCTCGACCGGAGTGATACCACGGCCTCACAGAAAACCGGCGTTAAACAACGCTTACGTTGTGTTTCGCCGAGTGAGTGAGGTTACCGGAGGCCCAATCCCCTTTTAAAAGGTCGGCAACGCACTTGTGACTCCTCTGGTGTTGCGGGTGTCCATGGGCGGCGGTAATCGCTTATCATCAGGGGATCCGTCCGCTCGTTTGCCCTCCTATCATATAAAAAAAAAAATGTGGAGTCATCGAGTGACGTTTTCGCTGCTTTGAAGTCACTATTTATAGTTGATTTGAAAGACCAATCAGTTTTAGTTAAGCGCCTGAAGTTTAATCTTGCAACGTGTGGAAATGCGAAAGAATTTATATTTAGGCGTGTGACTGATTTAGTATCGAACATCATAATATCGCGCCTGGATTCCCCGAACGGTTATGCAGAGGTGTAGATAGATAGATAGAATATTCTTTATTGTACACCATAATTATTTTTACATAGTTTTGCAAAGAAATATCATTTTGAACAGGTACAATGGCGGTCGTACCGGTAAAAGCGATATCTTCCAGACAACCTCAGAGGTGTACTAATGTACACTCACATTTCGCCGCTATGTTTAGGCCCTATGTAATAGGGGGCGAGCCTATTGCCATACCCGGCCACACAGGGCGAGCCATGAGTATTTTCATGGTATATACGCTCATGACCCTTCCAATTTCGTGGTCAGGAAAAAGTATCTTTTTGTGGGTTTAGTGGATGTTAAATATTTTCTAATTTTATTTGGATTTGGGCTTATTTTTATTTGAATTGATTTCCTAGTTCTTTAATTGTGTTTACTCATTAAAAACATTATTTGATTATTTGTTTTTTAATTTATTTAAATCTAAATTGTAGTTGGTTTTTTGTGCAACATCGGCGTGAAAAGAAAAAGGTACACGCATTTTGGATGTGTGTCCAGTTATCCTGAGAGCAGAATTTTAAAGATAACCCAGTAACACTTTGCCGACCTGGGAATCGTACCCCGTACCTCTAGCATAGCAGTCGCGCTAACGACCACTACACTAATGAGGCAAATTTAAATGATCATTTCTTCGCTTCATTGGTGTCATGGTTGCAAACGAGGTAGTCGATCGAGACGTCTTGGATTTCAATTCCAACGGTATATTTGAATACTCATGCAAAAAACTAGTAATCCTTTGACGGCCACAGAATGAGTAGAATATTAAAACCTGTTTCGTAACCTACTAGAGTTGGAAAACGTTAAATATTCGATAATAGAGCCTTACATTTAGCGAATATTCGGCGATAGTCAAAGTTATTTAATTATTTTATTATCTAAGAAATATATTCGGCCCATTCGTGCCGAAGCATGGCTCTCCCATGTAAAAAAGTTGTTTGCAATAAATAGTCCTTCTGAACGTACTTACATCCAAACAAATTAAAAACAAAAGCAATTAAAAGATTTCATAAACAATTCTCTCATAATATGATTATGTTTTTAATAATGGATTATGTCATTTATAGGACAGCATGATGGCATATATTAGCATTGTTTAAAAATGCTACGCTCCTGGTGGCCAAGTAATCGTCTATCATGGATTTCACTTTGATCTCTTGAAATCGTGTTATTCTGATACTAGCTGTACCCCGCTGTGTTACTTGCGTTGATCTGTATTGAAATCTATCTATAGTACCCGATAGTTACTGAAATTTCGTAATCAATCAGTGAGTGAGTCGTATTTTGCTTTTATAATATACATGATAATTAAATTCTGTATTTTTTTTGGATTAACTTACGGTATCCATGCTGAGGTAGATTTATTTTAATGTCTAACATCCGCGTAAGACATCATATAGATATTACTACCGTCGTTATTCCCTATAAAAAGACTAAATAATACAGAGTTAATTTACTTATAAACTGATATTCAATATTCGGCTTTGGTGTAAAGTTTGGTGCCTCTCTATTTACCTATTAACTAACTGCCACAGTCCGTGCATATTATTTGTGAGAGTATAACGTGTATGTAGTAACGTTGAACTGTGTGGTAAAAGTGTAAGTAAATTTATATAAGTTTAACGATTTTCTAATACGGAGTTCCTACTTATATAACAGTGAAATTGAAATAAAACTACTGTATTGATATTATTTGCACATCGCCGATGTGCATTAGAATATTCGCAAACAAAATACTTATTTTTACGTTTGGAAGTGTTATGAAAAAAGTTTTTTAGTTGCTAGATTTACAACATCCTGGACCTGGAATAGTCACGAAAACATACTTGGAGATTACCACATCCAAGCGTTTTTAAACTGGGAAATCTGTTGTGATTACAAAAGGAGTAGGAGTACAAAAACTATGTAACTATTTTTGGGTGGAAGAACTCGGCTGCTGAGTTGGCAAATATTCCTTACAACTGCATTGCCAAATATTCTTCTATGAATCCCAAATATCCTCTATGCCTAATATCCATCAAGCGTGCTAACGATATTGTGTTCCAGTTAAGGGTAATGTAGGCAGTGGGACTGAGTAGTAGATTAGAGTACAGTAGGATGTAGATAGTGGGCAAATGAGACAGCGGTTGCTGCTTTCTATAAGGCGACCCAAGTAGTAATAAACCACTATTTAACTTAAGGCTATGTACACATTGGGCTACAGGTAGAAAGATACAAGTGTGTCGTTGCACGTCGTGTTTTTTCTCGAAGCGTCTGGCTCATCTCTCTATTGGCCGACTCTACACCGCAAATTGGGGCTATTCGGCGTGGTTCTTCACAAAGAAAGTGTCCAACTCAATATAATATCGAGGGCTAACTGATAAGAAGAAAAAGTTGACTTGACGTTGAATGCACGTTTGGTGTCACTTAAAATCCGTGATAAAATCGTGAGTACGTTTCGCATTCGAGAAAAATACTTGTGTGTTTGAGCCCAGGCGTAATTTGTGTCCGCTTAGGACAAAAATTAAGAAGAAAGTTTATTACATCAGTCACATTGCGAGGCAAAATAATATAAAAAATAACTTGATTTTTTTTTGGACAAGGAGGAAACCATCAAATGGTTGCCGGCCTCTTGGGGGTAGGCCGAGGTGTATGGGATTTTTACCGCACTAAAACCCCCGGTGGCCATCTTCAGCACAATATTGGAAGTATCCTTCTTGTGCCACACCTATAAGCGCGTGTCAGGGACTCCCTACCCCAACCTTGTGCAATGCGCATGGCGGTAGGTGACCACTACGTGTCACCGTCACTCTGTGGATGCTTGATGGACGCCCAGAGCCCCCACTCTGTGTGTCCACAGCCCCGGAGGCCCCCCGCAACAATGATGAATGATACCAACCTGATAACTTACTGCGTTGTGTACACAGCCTTACTACCAATCATCTTATTAAAAAAACTTCACGTGCACACGAGAGCGTCCGAATAGATCCGAAGTATGTTATAGTCCTTAAATGGCCAGCCGTCTCCACAAACGGCACAAGTAGGTAATTGGTAAATAAGAATAGACTATTCACTGGCGTACTCTACTACTGTATTCATGTTACGAGTTTAGTGGTTAAACGTGGCTGTGTGTACTTACCTGATCGAGCATTGGAAAGATAATGTTCTATGGAGAGGTTAGTAACTTTAACTCAGATTGATATATTTTAACAAAATAAACGGTACTAATGTTTTTTTATGGGATAAGAGGGCAAACGAGTCAACGGATCGCCTGATGGTAGGCGATTACCGCCGCCCATGGACACCCACAACACCAGAGGAGTCACAAGTGCGTTGCCGACCTTTTCAAAAGTGATTGGGGCTCCGGTAACATCTCTCACTTACTGAAACACAACGTAATCGTTGTTTAACGGCGGTTTTCATTGAGGCCGTGGTATCACTCCGGTCGAGCCAGCCCATTCGTGCCGAAGCATGGCTCTCCCACGTAATGTACATCAACAGCTCACCGGTATGTTTAGGTTCCCTGTAATAGGGCGCAAGCTAATGCCACTAATCGGACACAGATCCCAATTCCTGCTGTGAATTTCATAGAAAAACTCAATATCGGGGTTTATATATTGGGGTACCGACGTAATTAATTAATTATTTTTTTCATTGCTACAATTACATGTCTGCCGCACACGTTATATTATGGCATCGCAGTTATTACACAAGCATTATTATAATATTAGCAAGTCCTCTCTCTAATAACATGACAATTTTAGAAACAAACCTGTTCACACGAACAATGTTAATAGTACCTCGTTATCTCTTTTCCTCAAACGAATCTAGGTAGGTAGGTACTAAGATTTGCCGTGCTACGAAAAAAAGGTAACGCAGTACTTCCCCGGGCCAAATGTTTACAAGGCGCTGTTCTATAAATGCTAGTGTTAAAAATACATATAAATAGATTCTGTTTCTATTTAGCTTAAGTCGTTGTTTTTGTTGACTTGTTGATCGTTGATTGCCTTCACAGATATTTTCATGTTACATCTCGACCATGAAGGTTAACCGCAGATGTGCATACTTATTGTGGGTACACGTTTATTTCGTTAAATAACTAAAATCACACGCTCTACCATCTACAGGCATCTACTCCGTGTCGGGACAGGTTAGAATACGATTCTTCACTGTCTTTCAGATAGGCATCCCGTAAGAGGCGTGGAAATGATGTCTGACTTGCTCGGTGGTAGGATCTTTTGGGGTCTGACTGGCTGGCGACCACCCTTACGTTTGAGTCTGTCGTGAAGCACCTTGGTGTGTGTTTCGACTTTTGCACGTAAGAACCAGTTCCCCTCGGTTGCTGCGGGTTTGGCAGTCTGCGATTCGTAGGGGCTCTTAAGGGTCGGCAACGCATCAGCAACTCCTCTGGTGTTGCAGGTGTCGGGTGGGCGACGATAACTACTTACCACTAGGTGGCTCGTTAGTTCGTTTACCGACATAATCCATAATAAAACACGCGAATATACAAATACCTCACTTAACTTCACACATTCACATTTTCATACAAATAAAGACATAATTATTAAAACTCTGACTTATTATTAAGTTATTTTAATGTCTTTGAATATTTATTTACCATTGTTTATGAGAACAAGTTTTTACCAGCTTACCGAATACCTGTAGAATTTTTGCATTAAGGAGGGCATTGTCTCCTAAGATGTAGATTCTACTGTGGTTTTATCTAATTCAAGAGGTAGAGCTGCCCGGGTATAACTCCTTTGTATTGTAATATATTTAGGCGGTATTTATAAATAATATATTTACCTAATAATGTCAAACACAGCATGACCTGAATAGACTATACGACTGGTCTCAATATAGTTTATTAACAATTATTGCCTCCAAGACCAAATATATTTATTTGCTGCAAAATCCAAAAAAAAACATACACTTAAAATATTACAAATAAACGGCGAATTGCTACTAAAACGAACACTGAAAAGTATTTAGGACTTACGCTAGATGGCAGTTTGAATTGGTAGGCACATATTGAGAAATTACGAAACAAAATCTCTTCACTAATAGGAGTATTAAGGTGTACAGCTCCATACATGCTATGCCTCCCACGTCAAATTCGTTATATTGTATACAATTCTATGGTAAAACCTCACATAGACTACTTCATAGAAGTGTGGGGAAGTGCAGCTAAATCTAAATTGAGAATATTACAGACCGCACAAAATAAAATTATCAAAAGTGATATTTAACTATAATTTTTCTACATATCCAAACATAATATACAAAGAAACAAAAATTATGAACATAAAACAATCATACAAATATTATACATGCATACTTATCGAAAAAAATCTAAACAAGAATATTCATACACAACTCACTTTCTCTAAAAAAATTAACAGGGCAAGCAAATGACATATTGTTACGAGCACTTAGATTTAACCACGGAAAAAAATCAATAGTTTATGCAGGAGCACAAATATAGAATAAATTACCAAAAGATATTAAAGGCATAAATTCTTTGACTTTATTCAAAAAATCATGAAAGAACCACATTTTAAAAGATTTTTCTTAAATTGTATTTTGTATCCTGAATTTACTTAAAATAAGTAATTCAGGTACCTACCTATATGTTGTGTGTATGTTGTGTAGTTAACGTTTTCTTATTTTAATTTATATTCAGCATTTTGTTTTCTCAATAAGTGAATGTATATTATTGTGAGAAGTAAAGTTCTTAAACCATAATAATATAATATAACATAACATACGATCACGCCTGTGTTTCCCAAAGTGTGAGGCAGCGGTGTGTCAATGTACACACACAGTTCGCCGGTATGTTGTTCATCATCATCCGAGCCTTTTACCAACTATATTGAGGTGTTTTCAATTTCTATAAGATAATAATGGTGCAGTGCAGCTTAACCTTGCAGATCAATTAATCAATGTAGTTATTATTAAGCCATTCATTGGTCCATTGTGACCATGTTAGTAATTTGGGTAAATGATTAAAGCTTCTAATTGATCTCATTACCATCTTAAAGTTCGTCAATCATTCCGTAAATGTGCCATGATTATTTAAAAAAAATATATGATTTTTTAACAACAGTTTGTCCTGTAGTTTTCCAGTTCACAGCTCTGTGACCGGCGCGTGTAGATAAATGTCGCCTAATCATATGTTCGGCATCATTATGCACGTGCTCACATCATTTATTTAGATGACTGTGTAAACATGCTGCGATTTATAAAAATGCCGCGAAAAACAAAACGTTTTCTGTTTTGTTTGAATATGAGTACGGATTATGTGGATATTTCCGCCATATTGACTCAACTTGATTTTTTAGTTGTAGCTGTTGTTGCCTGCAGTTTCACTCACGTCCCAAAAAGATTATCATACTATAAGTCCGATTCTAGGCAGCGTATCAAGATAAAACATGCACCAGATTTTGTGTTAGACCTCTAGTAATACATTGGTGAAAATTGGTTCCAATTTCATGCAGTAGTTTTAGCGTGATGCGCGTACAAACATACAGACAGACAAAATTCTAAAAATTGTTATTTTGGCTTCTGATGCTTTAATAAAGATTCCCCATATTCATTTTTCTATATTATAGGTAGGTATAGAATAGGTAACCTGACTTTCTAGATATGTCGTAAGCCTTATGATATGACTCTTGGACAGTGAAGTCACAGGTTTGACTTCGAATCCAAGGCTTTTGCCTTTTCGACATCATTTGTGCGTATTATTAATTAATTATCACTCGCTTAAACTATGAAGGAAAACATCGTGAGTAACGCAGGTTCCTTGACCGTTGAAAAAATCTCTCAAGCGTGCAGACGCTTTTTTTAAAGTCAACTAACCTATGACAGCCAATAATAATAAAAATAATATATAATTTATATTATAAATAATAGTTAATTTACATTAGGCTAGTGTGGTGGGCAAACAAGCTCTACTTAAGACAGATGTAAAACGTCTACATCTATTTTGTGGGCAACTGAAGTTTGTTGCTTTGTGTGGGAAAACAAGGAGGACACGATTTTTTCCTTAAACATCGTCCTCTAACAAAAAAAGTTTTTGCACAAACATTAACGACACGTTTTTCATGTCGGTCATCGTTTCTCAACCTAATCGCGTTCATTAATACCGGAGGCTGCAATTGTCTCCGAGTTTAAAAATGACTGCATAATCAGGACACTGAAAAGAGGACGAATCGGTCACCGTCTTACCTAGCTGATGTAAATCTTTGTTTAAGGTTAAATTAATAAATATATTATGTATAGATCCCTATTGAGGGAGACTGACTTAATTTTAAAAAAACTTTGGACCGCCACGTCAAACAGTCAAACTGTGCCCTCAGCGCCAAGCTTCCGAATTTCATTATAGAAATCTATCATCCAGTTGTGACCGTGGCGTACTGGGCACATTTTGGTTTGTTGACATGGCAATGGCGACATACATGACAATGGCGCTCAAAAGGTTGAGAAACGATGATCTAGGCATTCAGCTTTTATACATCAAAACGATATTTACATAATCTCTATTGTGATCGAATGATCCCTAATTTCCCAAAGCATACCAGTTACAATGCGACGTTCACAGACAGTTGAAACATAATGAAACCCCTGACAAACAGACATGTGTTAGTAAGATCATATTAGTTGATAATATCGACTGTGTACATATGCCTGCTGATATTGAAGCAAACAATACAGCTACAATAATAATAAAGCTTGTAATTGTCCTTCTATAAGGTAAATGGCCGTTCACAGTAGCAACAAACTTTGTTCACTTTTACGTCTTGGCGATATGAGGCAACTAATCCAGGTTTAATTGTTGCATTTTGGCGTAGTTTTTCTCTGTAGAGCTTGATATCCTAAGTTTTATTTTCAGATTAGGCAAGTGTTAATTGGGTTGGGAAATTTCCAGTAGCAGCCCAGAATTGCAAAATGCGTGTACTGTAGTAAATGGGACTTAAAAATATGTTTTTAGTAGGTATATACATTTTCTCTATAGGAAATCTAAATGGAAGTCTTACAAATACATTTAAATTTAAATGTGTTTGTAAGACTTCCATTGCATTCAAATATTGATATCGGAACATAACAGGTTTCATTCTAAAGTTATTTTAGTAAAGGAAAAATTCAATCGCGGGCAGGATTCGAACCTGCGTCTTCTGGTTTGCTTCTGGTGGCTTAGCGGTCAGAGCGTCTGGTGTATCAAACCAGAAGACGCAGGTTCGAATCCTGCCCGCGATTGAATTTTTCCTTTACTAAAATAACTTTATAATCTTAGCATGGAAAATGCAAAAAAATCACAGAAAGATAGGTTTCATTCTAGTAAATTGTATGGGTAATTCGTATATTACTGGGTGTAAAAATAAATATCAGTAATTGACACACAATCATCTACGTTCCAAGAAATGTAACAGTACCAAATATATCTAGTATTGGAAATATTTTATTTGTGGATCACGCTGATCATAAAAAAAATAACTTGTCAATGGCCAAAAAATCAAAGCAATACTGTAGCAAAAATATATTGTATAAAAATCTATAAAATAAAACAGTAAATATTTTTTTTACATTGTATTTTATCTAACGTATGATACTTGAATCGATCTAAAGATGAAGGAAGTAGAGAGTATATATCGAATGACACCTTAATTAATGTCACAGATTTTCACGTCACTATTTATAATACCTACGTTATTGCATTTTGTCTTGTGTAGGAAAATTATACGCTAACGCACATTGCAATCACACCTCCTACAATTAAAGTCCAAAGTGTAACCAAACCTTTGCTTCCGTTAACTGAAAAAATAAACTCTTCAGTGTACATAGCTCAACGTAATCTCAAAACATCCTCATTATATTAACACTGATTTTTCATGCAGATGCCAGTTGTGGACCAGCAGCTGAACTGACCGGTCATACCACAGAATTACTTCAAGACTGTTCTGAAAAATAACACGTTCATATACCTGACACATACCGTAATTATCGACAGTAAAACACTTTATCTAATTGGAATCCTACTTTATCATTAAAAGCGAGTAATTGATACCAAAGGCATATCGGTAAGACAAATAATAAGGCAGCTATTCTGTCTATCAATGTATCCAAACATAATGTGAAATCAAACATTGCAACAGTGACAGTCGGTCGTGCTCGAGTGCTGTTTATAAACAATGGACGTGATATAAGTAGTTGAAATAAACCGTGTATTGTAAAATATTTCAAAATGGCCGAAGAGAAACCAAAACCGGTTGATGTTGAAGAAAAACCACTAAATAAGGATGAAATAAAAAAAAGATATAAAGATAAAACTTTTACAGAGAAGTTGGGATACATAAGAGAAAATATAACAGTGGAACCTCTGCTAGCCGGTCTGATCATCCCCAGTGTTATATCAAGATTTGCTATGGGTAATCTCAATTTAGACAAAGCTTGCCGTGTTAATCTTGGTTTTGGAGACGAAATTTGCGATGCTCTAATAAAGAAAACAAGTAAAAATTACACAAATTATGAAAGAGAGGTGCAGCAACTAATATCTTCTATAGACATTTGGAAAGGAGTCATCCAAACCGCTTTACCATGTATGATAATAATGTTCTTAGGAGCCTGGAGCGACAGAACTGGCAAAAGAAAGATATGTATAATGCTGCCAATTTACGGCGAAGTATTGACGTCCCTAAACAATTTGGTCAACGTGTACTTTTTCTATGAAATCCCTGTGCAAATCACTGTGTTTCTAGAGACGTTGTTTCCCGCGATAACTGGTGGTTGGGTTACTATGTTCCTGGGTGTCTTCAGTTATATAAGTGATATTACTTCGGAAGAGTCTAGGACATTCAGAGTAGGACTGGTCAACTTCTGTATGACTGCTGGCTTGCCTATCGGGATTGGGTTGAGTGGAATTTTGCTGCAGAAGATGGGGTACTATGGAATATTTTCAATGACTACGGGGATGTTTGTTCTAGTGCTTCTTTATGGCACATTCTGCTTGAAGGAGCCCGATCAGTGGCTTCAAGATAAAGGACTGCCTAAGGTGAGCATATTTTATTTCATGATTCGTTTGTATTATAAAACAAAGCAAAATTAAGCTAAAATTATGGGTTTTTGTTTAATAATTCCGATTCAATGACATAGCAAGTTAGCAATCAGCGTTCATAGTACAGGATTAAGATAAATGACGTAGATAATCACTATTTTTATCATGTTAGCATTAATAAAAAAGGTAGAAAGGTAAATATGGCTTATTAGATTAAAGAATAACCTAATTATGAATAAAGTTAAAGGCTATGAATAAAAACATGTTATAAGTAAGTAGCCAGAAATATATATTATGGCATAAATCTAATATTGATGTGATCATCACTGGAGTATCATGTTATATAGAAACCGTCAGCCTGCGTAACACCTCTTTTTAACGCGTGGAAACCCTAAAAAATTGCTGCCCGAAACTTGAAGTTACGAGTACATCTCTATTAGCAAGCAAAATATTGATCCTCCTCTGTTATAAAAAAAAATGTGTCAGAAATGTTTTTGTGTCTATGTTTGTATACGCATCACACAAATATACGAAATTGCATGTGGTTTTTGGAGATCTAACTTAAAATCTGGGGCATGTATAATTTTATTAAGTCGCTTAGAAGTCGGGTTGAAATGAGAGTGGAATGACATGGAACAACTAGTTTTGAATAAGAGAAAGTTAGTATTTCCTTTGGTAAATGTTACTCATAACTTCGCACTTAATGTGAAATTGGTAGCCTGTGGAACGTCAAGTTTATATACTTGATAAGTAATCGTCGTACAATCATTTGTTAAATTATTTGATCAATAATTTACGACGGTATATTAATATTTTGGCTGCGTGACAGATATAATTTCAATAACAATAAGTAGTACATCGCGCGGTGTTAGATAACATAAAGGACAGTGGTTCTTAAACATTTTGAAGCCACGGACAACGTTTAGAATTTAAAAACATCCACGGACGCAAAGTTGCTAGCTTATCGGTTTTTTATGGGATACATTTCGGAGAGTGTGCATCAGATCTTTACGATCTTATTCCCCCGAGCCCTTACTGCTATCGGACCATCAGAAGCACGAAAAACCGACATCGATTCATGGTGACATTCCGAAAACCCGAACGAAACGCTTTAAGTCCACTTTTATCATGCGTACCGCTGTAATATGGAATGCGCTTCCCGAGTGGGTCTTCCCCGATAGATATGATCCGGGTGTGTTTAAATCACGAGTGAATCGGTTTCTTCTAGGCAAGCGCGCTCCATCGTAGATCGCAGTATCGCTTCACATCAGGTGAATTGGTGGTCAAGCGTAAGCCTATAATGAATAAAAAAAAACTGAATGGCTGTAGACCCCTGGTATTCATGTCCTGACCCTTAAGGGTAACGTGAAAGAATCTGCAATTCTGCCTACAATTATGTATTTCATTCCCTGTTTCAATACCTACCTTAAATACCCATATTCGCTGCCGCTGTTATGGCTACCGAAAACTAAGTGGGTGTGCTCTATTTCTGCTGTTCAAATCTAAGAGGACATCGCTTCCGTTTTGCTTTAGAAAACAAGGTAAACGATAGCCTTCCTGGATACTATGGCGCGTATTCTGGTTTCGGTCTAGCCATGAAACTTCATACAAATACCAGACGCTCGGGGTTTTTGTTTATAGGTTGACGTAAGATCAAAGGAAATCTTGGATTTTACTGCTGACCATGGGTCTCCTGCCAGAATGAGAGGGATTAGGCAATAGTCCATCACGCGGGCCTAGTGCGGGTTGGCAGACTTCATACACCGTCGAGAAAAACAAAAAAAAAGAAAGTCAGCGGTACGTGTCTTAAACCTCGAGACCTTATGAACTCAAGATAATTCAAATTTTGTCAGGACAACGTATCAATGTCATTTCCATAAATTTTATATTGATTTATTTATATATATTTATTATATTGATTGACTGCCTCGTTAGTCTAGTGTTCCCAAGCGCGGAACTGCTACGCTAGAGTTGCTACTGAAATGAAATACAGTAATGAAATTCTCAGTAGCAGCTTGGAACCAGGAATTGTGCCCGGTTCATGGCAATAGGCTCGCTCCCTATTACGTGGGACCTAAACATACTGGCGAAGTGGTAGGTATGCATTAGTATGCCTCTGCCTAACCCTTCCGGGAATACAGGCGTGATGGTATGTTATGTTATATTGATTTATACAGTTTCTGCTTGTCTCGGCTTCTGCTTCTTAACACATGTTTTTATTAGCTTAAGGAGGGAGTGGGTATGAAAACATGCATAGTGATTGCAAATATGCAATGTTTATAATCTTCAGTAGCACCAGACGTTGCAATTGATATTTTGTAATCACTGTCCTCTATAGATCAACGAGACAGGTTTTTTATCTACCGATAACTACATGGAATGTTTTGTGATCTAAATAAACTAATATAGCCAAATATCATTTAGATATCAATAGCGACTCATGCGCAGTGTGACTTTACTGAAGAAAAATCCATGTTTTTTTTTATTTATATTTTTTTTATTTATATTTTTTTTTTATTTACTTGACAAGATCAAGGTCAAGATAATCTTTCATACATGCGGCGATTGTTTTTATTTATAACAATTAAAATGTCAACGTTTATCGCGTTGGCAGACTAAGAACTTTTTAAAAATTACATACCAGCATGACATGCATACATTTTATTAAACACATAATATACCGCGGTGGCTTATCCAACCAGGAGACGCAGGTTCGAATCCTGCCTGCGATTGAATTTTTTCCTTTACTAAAAAATAACTTTATAATCTTAGCATGGAAAATGCAAAGTGCTGCAGTGCTATGTCAGAGGGCGCGAGCGTATTTCCGGATTAACCGGATAATAATCAAAAACTTAGGCTTGATGTTTACTAAGTTACTTATGATTATTAAGGTGCATTATTCGTTATTTTTTTTACTAAAATTTAATTTGAATTTTCTACTACCCCGCTGAAAGCCTCCAAGGGGGCGCTCCAACTTTGAGAAAGATTGGATTAGCTAGTTTTTTTAGGTGCAGAAATGCCTACTTACATTAGGATGCGGCCATAGCTGAATAAAACTGCAATTTTTATAACATTGTCTCACAATCTAAACTTTTCGGCGTTTCCTATAAAATACTACAAATGAGTAGGATTCATAATAATTTTAATGAATTCATAGTTAAAACCCGGATTTAAATGTTTTATTAGATATAGATATAGTGTGCCTTATCTCATGGAATTTGAAATCTACATGATTCATTTAAAGTTTATGTGTTCACAGTTTTATTGATAAAAACACTATCGTCACCAAATGAAATTTATTTTTCATCTTTATATATATTATGTAAAGTACCTAATTTGTTTTTGGTAATACCAAAATTCATCATACTTTGCAGTAAAAAAATAACCAGACACAATAGAAGAAACAATTACCGCCCATTACAAATTTACTTAATTAACATCACGATAATTAATATTCCAGAATTCAGGTAAAAGCACTAATTATCGTCATGAAAATTAAATAGTAAAAGTACCACAACAATAAGTGTTACCCTAACTATTAAGTCTTTGTTAAACAGGACATTAATTTGGGTACAAAGCTAATAGTGTTATCACAGAGCGTGATAACGGTATATATTGAATGTGAATGTTACCTTAATCTGAATTAAGATAACAAGAAACTCTATTTTTATGGATATAGCGCTTATCTTTGTGTATTAATTAGGTCGATAACGAGAGGTAAATGTACCAGTTTTTTTTAGTAAGAACGTATCCCTTCTTCCATTTAACAAGGGGATAAATATAATGACCACCAAATTTAGTAAATTGATCACCAAAATGCATACCAAAAGGGTATTTTTTGGCAATATAAAGTGATTTTTTGCCATAAAATTTTACTAGATCTGGTGGTTAGTTAAACATAAGCCGTTTAACAATGTTATTTCCATTATTTATCACATTATAGGCACACAAATAGGTATTTGTATATATGTAGTTTTTCGACTTTCTCAATGATAAATATGTAAGTGGATCAGTGACGAAATGCCGGCTCTATCTAGTATAAAAAATGAAACATTTATTTGTGAAAATGTTTAAATAATCTATTTGCATAAGTTAATTATTATTATGATTTATTTATGGCTTATATAAAATAAAATAAAAAATGGATTAATAAATATGGACATAAAATGGACAGAAACGGGACATTTCGAAATATACATTGTTGTCTTGGATGCGTAACTAACTGCCTCGTTAACTCAGTGGTTCGGTAGGTTCGATTCCCAGGTCGAGCAAAATGATATTGTTTTTTTTTATGAAATTCTCAGCCGCAGCTCGGACTTTGGGACTTATGCCTGGTTAATGGCAATAGGTTTGCTCCCTAACCTAACATTTCGGGGAATACAGTCGTGGTGGCATGTTATGTAATTATTAATTTAAATTTTTTGTAATGCGTTTGACCTTAGTTTTTTCTGATAGAAAGCATAAACAGGGTCTAAAATGATTCAATTCAATACACTTTCGGTCTCTGGCACCTACATGCACAAGGAGGGTTAAACTGGCGCTAGTTTTACATGTGAGACTTGTACACACGGCTACACATGAAGCTATATTAGGTGTTAAAAATTAACTCTAAGAATTTCGTGAAGTTGCTCAGTATCGAAAAAGATATCCAAAAATTAAGTTTTTTTAAGCGATATTAATTCATTCATTAAAACATTCACCAAAGATTTTTTTAAGTAAAATATTTTTAATGCGATTGTACGGCGGGGCTGCGCTGGCTTTTCGGCGCCGAACCCCGGCGAACGATATACAGTCGCATATTATGTAATTAATTTGTGTGTAATGTAAACTTGCATATCTTCGAAACAGACATGTAGTAGCTTTCTTATTTTTATTTTTTATATAGTTTCCTACGGACTGCACACTACCAGAGCCGTAGCAACCGAGAGGAACTGACTCTTACGTACAAAAGTCGAAACACACACCAAGATGCTTTACGACAGACTCCGACATAAGAGTGGTCGCCAGCCAGTCAGACCCCAAGAGGTCCTAATATTTTCTTACCTTGGTGTGTGTTTCGACTGTTGCACGTAAAAGCCAGTTCCCCCTCAGTTGCTGTGCGGCTCTGGCAGTCTGTAGTCCGTAGGGGCTCTTAATGTTCGGAAACGCATCAGCTCTCAGCACTCCTTTGGTGTTGCAGGTGTCCATGGGCGACGATGACTACTTACCACCAGTTGGCTCATCAGCTCGTTTGCTGACTCAATCCATAAAAAAACGATAGCTCTAGCTTTTATTCTTACCTTATTTTTAAGAAACTTCAAAATCATTTATTTTAGTACGTTTTGAACGTAATTTTTACATTATAGACAGAACGCCCTCCTTTCACGGCCTTCTAGTGTTTTCGGTGGTATGAAGAAGCGATGTAATAGACTCCCCAGCAACACATTTCAGGCGTTAAAGACAAAAGAATACAATTATTATTTTTTGAGGTACCTACTTAATTATACACGTTAACAATTCACGCTATCTACCTATATTATGGCATCAAAGTAATTACTCAAGCATTACCTATTTATAATAATGAAGAAAGAAAGCCTCCCAGATTAATACCAATACCAGAATGAAGGCTTGCTAATATTATAAATAAAATAAAAGAAGCAATGAAGGTAGAAAATGCTGCTTGTTAGGGTTCCTTACCTCAAAAGGATAAAACGGAACCAGAGACAAACCTTAAATCTGGTTTTCGAAAAGCAGGTATTTTACCTGTCGATCGCAATCAAGTCCTATCAAGACTCCCAAATACCGAAAATGAAGATCCTGATAAATCAAGATATGCTGTTGACAAATCAGTCTTGCAAATACTTAAAGAAATGAGATATGGCACAATGAACATTAAAGAACCAACACGTAAACGAAAATTAAATGCAGAATCTGGAAAAAATTTAGGAAACATAGGTGATGATAATTTAGAAAGTACATCTGAACACGAAATTACGAATAAGACAGTAAAAATATGTAAACAAGGCAACAAAAAAAAGAAGGTAATAGTTATTCCTGGAAAATCTGTCATTATCGATCCCGAAAGTAACGACTCTGAAAACAAAGCAATTGAAAACACTGACCCTGAAAATGTAATAATAAGTAAATATACGAAGAAAAAAGAAGTACAACAACTAATAGACAAACTGAAAAAAGATTTGATGAACAATGATAGGACGGAATCTAAAAGGAGTGCGTTAGATTCAGATAAACAAAATAAAGAAATAGACATAAATTACTACCTGTAGTATGTGTGGATGAATATGCTATTGTCAATGATTCTCAACAACAAGAAGATGAAGAACTACTTATTAACAACTAAATTGATAAAAGTGTATCTAACATAGATTACTTACCTGATATAGGAACAGAATTAATATTTAGTGAATTCATAGAGCCGCTACAGGGTGAGATGTGTGAAAATGGCAATAGCAAGGCTTTAGAAAAAAATCAAGAGAAAAAAGTCGAAAATAAGAAAATTGAAATTATTTCTGTAGAGAAAGTGGAGAATGCTACATGTGGAGTGAATCTACGGAAATGTAAAAAAATTCCTTTGAATACCGTAATTAACATAAAAAAATAAAATACTCAAAGCACTTAAAATATTAAAGAAGTACCTGTACGACGACGAAGTTATCACAAAAATGATGCAGATATTTTAAGGGATTTGACCGATGACAATTTTTAATAGTTTGATAAAGGATGGTCACAATTTTTTCATAAACGCCTGATTATGTTTTTATATTTTAATTATATAATTAAAACGGCTGTTTTTTTTATAAAAATGTTATTTTAAGTCTAAGTGAAATTTTTAGTTTTGTTTTGAAGTTTGATGTTTAAGTTTGTTTAGATGATGATGCTATGCTCATTTTTAATAATGACTGATTTTAATAGTTGATTATTTATCTTTTTTAATGTTAATTAATATTTAATTATAATTTTAATCTGGAAGAATTTTGTTTTAATTCGACTTTGAAGTTTTTTTATTTATTTATTCAGAAAGTTCATGTTTAAGATATTTTGATATTAGTAACTATCATAAATAATTGTTGATTTTGAATTATATTGATTACAATCCCTGATTAATTTATTACATATAAAGAATATTATTTTAAAGTAACGTTCAATATTTTTTTCGTGATACACAATAAATTTATTATTTTTTTATTCATTTTTATCATTGATGATTTCTATTTAAATTACAATTTTACTTTAAACTAATATCTATCAAAGATACCTTCTCGAGTTTGCTTGCCTTTATCCTAAAAAAATATTTAGGGAAACTACAATGAGGCAGCCCTACAATTTTTTTCTAATGACCCCTCAGGTGCGTCTATTGTCCCCTGATGGGTGGTAATTAGAAATCACTGTGTATATTTTGTCTTTTTTTAATAAATATAATAATATAAATTTTTATAAAAACATATCCGGATAGAAACAAATATATTTCAATAGTTTGGCCTAAGACTCAATATGTGCATTCTTAAAAAAATTGGTATCAATTCTGCAACGTTACGAAAATCGTTACCAAAGTTCGAAGAACTATCTATTCACCCCGTTTTACGGTATACTAGTTTCAATTAATATTATAATATCTGGGTGTTAAAATAATGAATTGTTGTCAATTAAACTGAATGACACGTCATTGTTAAAAATAATCAGATGTAAAATTATGACAAGCCTAAATCCCTATAAATATACAACTCGCTATTCATAATTGCGTTTCATATCATTTTACGATGTTATTTGCTTGATAGGTCTGTATTTACATAGGATATGATGTATCTAGCACAATAATATGATAATTCACAATTTTCATATGGCAGCAAATATTTAAATTACTATTGTGTTTGGAAAATAATTCAATAGACTACACGTAGTGTCTGTGTTTGTTTTTCCCGATTATTTTAAATATAGATTATGTGTTGTTTGAAATTGCAGTACCTACTTTAATGATTATAATAACACTAGCTTTTGCCCGCGACTTCGTCTACGTGGACATAAGAATTGGATCCGACTTGGATAAAAAGCCTATATGATATTTCAGACTATAATCTATCTCTGTGCCAAATTTCATCTTGATCAATTCAACCGTTCTGCCGTGATTGACTAACAAACATCACTATACATCCTCATAAACTTTCACGTTTTTATTACTAGTAGGACAGTAGGATTGTCTGACATGTTTAGGTGTCATCAAAACGTACGTTCACTACGTAGGAGTACAAACGATTTCGTGATTTAACTCCGAGCTGTTAGTAAGAATTTAAAGTGGTTTGGCAAAGTAATTTTAATGGCGACATAACCTTCCAAACCATTTTGTGTACAGTCAACAGAACATGAAGTTATCACAAACTATTAAATTTCCCGAATGGATAATAAACTTTATAATTTGGAGATTAAATTGGAAATCGATTGAAGAAATTTGTCAGTGTTTAAGATACTTGAAGTTCTGTTGATCGTACAAAAGAAATAAAAGAAAATATTTTACAAGATAAAACTTTATAACCCCCGACGTAAAAAGAGGAGTATTATAAGTTTAACGTTTGTATCTGTATGTCTGTCTGTTGCAATGTAGCACCCAAATGAATGGACCGATTTTGATCGAGTTTTTTTTTTTGTTTGATAGGTGACTTGATCGAAAGTGTACTTAGCTATGATTTAAGAAAATCTCGCCAGCCGTTTGAAGATTATCACCTCTTTTCTGGTTCATGAAGGGATGTGAATAACTTCCATAGGTCTGATTGATTTGAAATTTGGTATCCTGTTCCTTCAATGATATAACAAGAACATGGTGACCATGCCTTGGTGCTGTGGAGGTTTTTTAAATTTAATCTTATTTAATTTCAGATAGAACGGCCAGACAGCACGAAGCTGTCGTTCTTCAACATAGCTCACGTAGTGGACACGGTGTCGGTCACGTTCCGACCGCGGCCGCTGAACAGGAAGGTCAAGGTCATCCTTACTTTGCTGATGGTGTTCCTACTCTTCGGCCCCACTTCATGTAAGTCCTAAAGAAACTTTTTAAAGAATTTAGTTAATATGTTTCACTTTTATTTTTTAATATATATATATATATTTTGTATTTTTTTACGACCTTTTATACTGCTTATTTTAATGTTTGACATATACATGATAATTGCCTCATTAAAGTAGTAGTCCTAAGCGCAACTGCAACGCTAGAGGTTCTGGGTTCGATTCCCAGGTGAGGTTATTGTTTTTTTCTATGAAATTCTCAGTAGTAGCTCGTTTGCGATTTGTGTCCGGTTAATGGCTATAGGCTCGCCCCCTATAACATGGGTCCTAAACATACCAGGCGAACTGTGGGTGTACATTAAGTACGCCTCTGCCTAACCCTTCGGGGAATACAGGCGTGATGGTATGTTATGTTATGTTATAGGAGAACTGGGTTTACTTTTTTAATGATTTGTTTGTATGTATTCTTTTATATTACAGCGGAGCATACTGTATTCTACCTGTTTGTGAGAAATCGTCTCAATTGGGACATGGTCAAGTTTGGTGTCTACCTCAGCTACTCCATAGTGCTGCACTCATTTGGTGAGTTATAATATTATATGTATGAGTTATATTATACGTTATAATTACTATCATCTACCCGCCATAATCCTGTAATGCGTTTGAAACGCTGTCAAGTAAAAATAATACTTACTGCCCTTAAGAAAATACTTTTATGCAGAGGTGTAAACTTATTGTATTAGTGTGATTTTTTAATAGCTCACTGTTCGTCTGTAGTTTTTTTGATAAGAGTTTTCCTATTATTTCATATTATTATATTATTATTATTATTTATGTAATGCGTGTCTTTGACTGCCTCATTAGTCTAGTGGTCCCAAGCGCGACTGCTAAGCTAGAGGTCCTGGGTTCGATCCCCAGGTCGAGCAAAGTGTTATTGATTTTTCTATGAAATTCTCAGTAGCAGCTCGGAGTCTGGATTTGTGCCCGGTTAATGGCTATAGGCTCGCCCCCTATAACATGGGACCTAAACGTACCAGGCGAACTGTGGGTGTACATTAAGTACGCCTCTGCCTAACCCTTCGGGGAATACAGGCGTGATGGTATGTATTATTTGTATCTCCTTTTTGGATTACACGGCATGCTTCCCGTGAGGAAGACATCCGGTCCTTTGGAAGGCTTGCGGGGGGGGGGGGGGACAGGTCCAACGCGCAGAGGCCCCTTGGAGAACTTTGATCTAATATGGGATGGGGCATACACCCGGGACACTCCACAACTGCACTGTGGGAGTACAGCCATGAAGTATTCCGGGCGGCTGCAGGACTATTGTAAAATATGGGAATTAAAAATGGGATTATGGATGTGGGTGTTAGGTGGACCGATAACTTCTATTGCCGGAAGAAAACGGCGTCTGCCTTGAGCCTTGAATAAACATCCTATTATTATATTGATATTATATCATACAAATGGCTTTCTTTATTTGCTTTATTTGAGGGTATGGGTTGACCATTTCGCTTTTTTATGTTATCGTCATGGTCGTGGTCTACTGGGTAAAGGAAGCCAAGTGAATGAATGATTGAAATACTAAACTTACGGAATGTTTGTCTGTTTGTCGTGCAAAATGACTGCATGGAATTGGATGCGGTTTTCACAGTCATAGTGTTGGAGAACTAACATAAAATCTGGTACATATTTCATCTTGATACGCCGACTAGAAGCCAGGTTATAGTACATAATCCTCCTCCTCTATATTATGCACTTTTTCATCCATCTCTATGTATATATTATCTCCGCAAAAGGTATTTCTTAATTTTAAGCATTGTTCTAAGTAAATGCCTACAACACAGTGCACAATCGTGTCTGCTGCAGTCGGCTGCGTGCAGCGCAATGAATCAAATGAATGATCTAGTAGCTGTATGTATCTATTCATTATACATTTAATATAAGAAGTAGGTACTGTGGGATTAGAAGTCTCACCGCCCCGATGGCAACTGGCTTAGACCGGTTTAGTTGCTACCGTGCTGCGTGTAGTGTGGCGATGCAAAATATTATTCTTCTTATAATTATTATTTATATAAGTATTTGTCTATTGAACACGGTCGCTCTTAATAATTTATTATTTATACATTATTTATTTATTATACAACTATTATAGGTATTACATAACTGATTTACATCCGTAACTCCTCGCAAGGGTCCAGTTGAAAATCAGCGTCAAGCACTGGTGGCTTGACAAAATGCTGAACTGGTCCTATTTGGCACAGCCGCGAGACACAGACTGTTTATGAATACACATAAACTATGTACCTGTGTGAACTGCGTAAAGCTGTGCTAAATAAATTTCTTTTCTTTCTTTCTTCTTTCTTTCTTTCTTTCTTTCCTCCAGTCTCCTCTCAAATGAGAGGGATTGTAGTCCACCACGCTGGCCTTGTGCGGGTTGGCAGACTTCACATGCCATCGAGAAAATCTCTCAGGCTTTGCAGGTTTCCTCACGATGTTTTCCTTCACTGTTTGTGTTCGTGATAATTAACTGTTTAATACGCTGCGAAAAGTCAGGGGTTCGAACTCGAGACCTTTGACTTGGCAGTCCAAAGTCTTGGTAGTTAGTTAGTTCTCAAGTCGACATTAGGCTATCACTGCTTCAGGTTATAGTAATAGTTGAAAATCTTAACACAAAAATAAACTCAATTCTAAGATTATTGTGCGATTCCTCGTCGGTATGAATTTGACCACCCTGACGCCATCCGCTCACGGATCCACACCTTTTATGTGTGGAAAATCCTCAGATTTTCCACACATAAAAGGTGTGTTATTACACCGAAAAAATCATCAAAAATCCCTTTCTTTGATTACAAAGGTGATCTAATGCGTGCTGTCTGTGGTGCGTGTTGTGTATGTGGTGCGTGTTGTGCAAGTGGTGCGTGTTGTGTATGTATGTGGTGCGTGTAGTGTATGTAGTCCATGTACTGTATGTAGGTAGTGCATGTGTGTGTTTATAATATATATAGGACTGGTTATATGCTGCCTTAATAATACAGGCATGATGGTATGTTATGTTTTTTCTCCAGGTGCAATGTTCTCAATAACGGTGCTGAGCAAGCGCATGCAGATTGATGACTCGATGCTGTGCCTCATCTCCGTCATCAGCAAGTTCGTCGGCTCTATATGGACGGCCTTTGTAACTACTGACATCGAAATGTATCTCGGTAAGGACACGGAAAATTATTTGTCTAATATTCCTTGGCTAGTGTAGCCGATCGTGTTTATTGCCGTAGCTGAATGATCGGCTTGTCCAACAGGGGTTGTGGCTTCCAGAGGCCGTATGTGGTAATTTTTTGGCTATCAGAAAGGGATAGCGCTATTTAGTGCGTAGAGCGGCATCCCTCCCTCTTCAAAACGATCGCTATCGCTATAAAACGTTGTAAGCTCTCGGGTAGTTGATCCAGGTGTGGGTGTTTTGTGAAATGTGAAAATCTTTTATATAAAAATGCATTCATATATAAAATACCGCAACGGCAACCAATTCAAGCAGATGGATCGCCTGATGGTAAGCGTTTACCGCCGCCCATGGACACCCGCAACACCGGAGGAGTCACAAGTACGTTGCTTGCCTTTTAAAAGGGAATTGGGCCTCCGGTAACCTCACTCACTCGGCGAAACACAACGTAAACGTTGATTAACGCCGGTTTTCTGTGAGGCCGTGGTATCACTCCAGTCCAGCCGGCCCATTCGTGCCGAAGCATGGCTCTCCCACGTTAAAGAATCACATATCATATCACACTCTGTCATATCACACTTTTCAATATAACAATAGTATTGATTATGCAATAGTGCAAACATACACCAGGCATTCTCATTAATAAATTAATACAGAGAAATTATACTACCCATCATAAAACGCGTCATCGAGCCATCTCTACTTCATATTCCCGTTTTATTATGATAATGTGCATTTGAATAATGGCTGGCTCAATGGCGAGTATTAATTTGATTGCGTTCACAATTGCAGTGCCTGTCGCCGAGCTACTGAACGCTACCACGTTTACGTCACTGCGCTCCATAATATCTAAATTAGTGGAAAAACAGGAGACTGGTTAGTGAGCTGATTTTATTTTATTATATTGGCACACAAAACAGAAGAGAGTCAATATATTCTATAGATCACAACATTTGACAGGTGCCGTTCGAGACTATGTTACTTGTGTACTTTCGAAAGGGTCAGAATTGGTTTGATGGTCTAAGTCCGAATCGTCGGGATTTGATAGAATCCGTTAAGTGGTTTTATTTAATTGTGTACATAATAATGGAATCCTATAGTTATTAAAAGCGGCGTTAGCCCTAATGGCTAGGGCATCGGACTTACGATAGTGTGGTTGCCGGTTCGAGACCCACATATTGTATTACCGACGTGAACCCACTCGTAACACAAGCATTTAGCTTAGCACGAGAGGTTAACAAGAATACCCACTTTGCTAGTTAGATTTATTAAAAAAATAGTTATTCAGTAGATTAATCAGGATTTTGTTATCGAACCTGTCCCTATTACTAGTTACACAGGTAATGTAGCTAGTTGTAGCTAGTTTTTAACAATTCAAAAGTACTGTCCTAATAATCCAACATTTAACTTTCCAGCTAAAATAAATTCGATGTTTTCGCTGACGGAGACGGTGGCTTCGCTGGTGTTCCACCCGTTCTACTCGTGGTTGTACATGAAGACACTGTATGTTCTGCCTGGTGCTGTTTTCCTCACCAGTGCAGGCATTGCTATCCCACCGTCCATTATACTTATGTAAGTACACCCCTGTTATCTAAACCTTGTTTTGATCTTCTAGGCCTTTGGAGGCCTTTCATATGACATAAAAAGGCTGAGAGAGAGAATGGATGAACGGAGATTGATAAAACGAGTATACATGGCGAGTACAGATGGAAGAGTTGGAAGGAGACCGAAGTGAACGTACCACAACCAAATTGCAGACGTTCTTAAGAAAGGTCAGGTTAAAAGCACCTTAAACCGACGATCAGGCTTGAGGAGGTTAATGAACGTAGATGAAACGAAAGTGGTATGCCAGGATCGTAGCAAGAGGAAATCTATAAGTCTCTCCCCATCCCAATGGGAGACAGGCGCTATATTTATATATGAAAAGGCTTATAAATTTGGAATAATTTTGGATACGCCTGTATTTGCAAAAGGGCTATGGGCAGAAGTGTACTTATGTGTACCCTCAGGTCGCCCGGTAGGTATGTTTAGGTCTCATGTAATATAATTTACTATGGATGGGGGATTTCCCATGTAATTGCCAGTAACCGGGCACAAATGTAAGCTTCGAGCTGCTACTGAGAATTTCATAGAAATGCCCAATAACACTGGTCTACTTGAGAATCTAGCCCATAACCTCTATCGTAGCAGTCGCGCTATGTGGTAGTTAGTAGGCAGTAGCTTTGTTAAGTATGTGTGTGAATATTCCGTTTGGCTCCATTAACACCACTCCGAACTGTAGGAAACTTTTCCACGTCTATTAAAATTTCAAAGACAACGAAAAGTTTCTCCCTGATTACTATAAATAGATAAACATCTGACAATTTTATCTATTAATGATAGGGTTATTATAGAATGGTTGCTTTTGAACACTTCAATGACGTCCAATATGCTTTAGCCGTTTCTTGATTGCAGCAGTAGGTTGTCATTATTTATTCTGTGTCTTTAATATAATTGAGACCGTAGTCGGTTTATTATGACCTCATCATCAATCCTTTATAATAATGTCCCACTACTGGGTGCGGGTCTTTTTTTAGATTGAAAGGGATCAGACTGTATAGTCCTCCGTGCTGGTCTACTGCCGGTTGGCATACTCCATACACCGTCGAGAAAATCTCTCAGGTTTCCTCACGATGTTTTCCTTCACAGTTTAAGCGAGTAATAATTAACCTTACGCACATGACTTCGAAGTCAGTGGCCTTGGATTCGAATTCGAGACCTTTGAGACCAGTGGTCACTATCACTGCTTCTTCTATTGTGATCTAGGTTGCTACAAATAAGACATTAATTTAAAATTATTTCCTTACAGATTCTTCTACGTCCAACACAGAACAGAATTAAAGAGCACGAGAAAGAAAGCACTAGAAGCAGAAGATAAGAAAGAAGCAAAAGAGGCCGAACTGAAGAAGGCCGACCCATTGCATTTTATTCCGTCAGTTGATAAAGAAAAAATAGAAATAGGAAAGAAAAGTTAGCAGTATCTTTCTCGAAAAACAAACTAGAATCATAGACTCTTATTGGTATTCTCAATTTACGTTTTAAGAAAAAAAATACTGTCTTCCGAATTTGACTTGATAATATAACATCACGCCTGTATACCCCTAAGGGTTATGTAGAGGTATAATCGGTATGTTTAGGTCCCATGTAATAGGCGACTAACCTATTGCCACTGACCGGGCGCAAATCTAAACTCCGAGCTGCTGCTGAGAATTTCATAGAAAAATTTCCTCGACATGAAAATCGAACCCAGGACCTTTAGCGTGACAGTTTCGCTTAGGACCATTAGAATGTAGCCTGAAGAATTTGAATTGATGCCTACTTTTTTATAGTTAAGGCAGGATAAAATACATTGTTCTTGTTACCTATATTGTGTAGATTTAATTTTAACTTTTGTATAATGAAGGTCATTAACGATACAAATACTAAACCAACGATATGGCTTTGCTTGGCGTTTTGTAGAATGACCTGGTACAAAAATGTTGAACAAGTTTAAATAGAATAATAGAACAGAGACCGTACCACAATGTGTGCCACCGGCGGGGGCTTGAATTGTCCACAAAAACGTAATACCAAAATAATGACTTGGAATTACAATACATGGAAAGGAAGCCATCGAAGGAGTCACTTAACTGGAGCTTCAATACCTTATGATATTTTAGCCATAAGCACTTGAAGATATTGCCTTAAGAACACTACTGTAAAAAGAAAAGAGCTTTATGTATGTATCATAAAAGATTAATAAATCAGCCAAGAGTGGTCCACTGCTGAACAACACCATTGACTTCCCCAAGGATCGGTTATACGCCACCTGTATCCAGCAACTCCCAGCGACCCTTACCATCGTCTGTCCATCTCGTTGGAGGTCGTTTCGCTATGTTTTTTGGAGCGTGGTCTCTACTCGAGAACCTTTTTGTCTCAACGGCCATCTGTTCTACAAGCAAAGTGTCCCTCATAAAAGATAATAACATGCTATTTATTCTTGTATTTATAATTGTAAAATTGGCTCCATTTTTGTGACGACGATTTGCAAGACTAACCTTTTAAATGTTATTTTAAGTTAAATATGACCGACTCTTAATCAATTCAATATAATTTAAGTAATTTTTTTTTAATGAATATTATGGTTGAATCATACTTCTGGCAAAAATGTTTTAAGAATCGTACAGATTTAAGGCCTGTGCAGAGGAGTGACTTCCGTAGGGGACAAAAATCCCTGAATCGTGAATAAATTGTCCGCCGAGAACTTGCCATAGACTCAACGCACACGGTCTGCCATTAAGTATCTGTAAGTGTTGTTCGAAGAAGTCGGAAATTTAGTGAAATGCACGCTATGGAAGCAAATATTTTCAGATAACATCATTATTTACATGAAGTTTAAGAAACAGAGAAGTAGAGAATATACGGACCATCCCTTATGTCGGATCGATTAATGCATGGATGTAGTCATGCACTAAAGTTCGCTGTATGCGTTACTGCGACTAGTTACGTCAATTCTATTTTTTTCGGGGACTCTCGCGTACTTTTGTTTACTCCGGTCTATCGATGTTCTCGGTTGTTCGGGGGACTTATCGTACGTGGTACTCTTGCGTGTGTTATTCAATACAGTTGTAAGGGATCTATTGTGAAGGACTACAAAGTACGTCGAGAATTGTCCCTCGTCTGCGCAGGCGTTAAATAGTGATAATAATGACTGTTAGGTATTAGGTACAGACACTTAATCAAGTTTTCTTAGCCACCAAATAAAACATAATATTTAAAATGGATAACGAAAATATTTATAATTATATGAGGTTTCAACAAGGGATTTCAATATTTCCCAGCCACTACAGATTGCTGCAACCAGAGATCCAAATAATTTATTAAAGCTAATTGCTATTCCCGGAGGCCGTGATTAACTTAATATTGTCGGGAATAAATTATGAATCATGGAAATTGAAACCTTACTGAGTTGTGATAAGATTTAAATTATGGTTAGTAATATTTTGGATCAGAATATTGGATTTCATAGCTTCTGTTTATAGAAATCAGGTAACCAAAAAATGAATGTAATTTGGTAATATTTCGTCGATTTATTTCGACAGTTTTTCTTTAATATGCAAAAATATATATAATGGGAGTGTAAGCTTGTATTTTTGAAAATACAAAGAAAATACTACTTTTGTTTGAGCAACGAACTCGGCTATTTAATATTGAATTTGGACAAATGTTTTTATTGTACCTTTATTGGTCACAAAGTGTATTGGATTAGATTTAATGCTGTGATAAATGTACAGAATGTATGTAAATAAATCTTTTCTGGCTTTTCCACTTTGTATTGCGTATAGCTGCGTTTTGAGCGTGCGTGTGAATCCTTTGAAATTAACCCTACATTTGTCAACATATCATAAGCAATCACACTAGTTTATTATAAAAAAAATAAACATATTTTTATAGAATACGCATCAAAATTTCGCTTCTGGATTTAATCAATTTTGATCTTACGACACCTATTTTGCCATCTTAGAGAAGGAGCAAGTATCAAAACTTAATGTTTCGGTCAGTAGTGGTTCAGGCATCACACACACACATCGTGACTAGGTACTTATTTACGATTTGGGGGGGGGGGGGGTCATGAAATCTGATGGGAGGATCCATCCATCCACATCCACTTATTAGAAATTTCTTTAGAAATATTTATTCAGATATACGAGTATAGATTCGAAATATGTATTCGTAATTAATTCTTATTTAGAAATATTTACAATATAATACATATTGTTAAAATATAATATATATAAATATAATACTAAAACCGCATTTGCTTTTTCCAACCCTACAGTCAAGGGCATGGGGTTTCTGACATTCACCATGACCATTACAGTTATATGATATACCTACATTATAGACTAATAAATTATGAATTGCCTCATTAGTCTAGCGCGACTGCTACGCTAGAGGTCCTGGGTTCGATTTTCAGGTCGAGCAAAGTGTTCGAGCACTGTTGTTGGATTCTATCTTTTATAGAAAATCCCAATAACACTGCTCGATCTCAGTAGCATTTCGGAGTCTGGATTTGTGCACGTTTAATGGCAATAGGCCCGCCCCTATTACATGGGACCTAAAAATACCCGCGAACTGTAGATTGGTACGCCTCTGCCTCACCCTTCGGGGAATACGGGCGTGATGGTATGTTATGGTATGTTAGACTAAAAACTAATATGTCACAATGACTTTTTCTTATAAAGAAAAACGTCAATATGTGTTTTATCAGGGATTATAATAATTATGACATATTTATGGAGAGTTTAAAGTATCTAACCTTCAGTTACTTCAAGCGGAAGGTTGGATAATTCTAACCTTCAGCTAAAAGAATCTAGAGGGTTATCTGAAGGTGACATACTTCGAACCTTCAGCTATCTAACGGATTATTATATCAGTCAAAAGACGTGAACTGCTGAATAAAGGTTTCCCCCATAGACTTCCACAAGGACCGGTTACATGCCGCCTGCATATAATGGCTTCCAGCGAACTTTACCAGGTCATCTGTCCATCTTACTGAAGGATAGCAATAATGGATATGTTCTTTATAAATAAAGATAAAGCATGTTTGATTGCTATGTCAGGGGAAGAATTACTTCCTACTGTGACAAGGCGTTCTTTGGCTTATTTTTAAGATTTTCACTCATGCATTCGCCATACCCTACCTCGTTTGAAAAGTCGTCAGAACATTGCTGTCAAAAAATCCTTTCCAGCGGCAAAATTAACCATACCATCACGCCTGTATTCACACATGACTTGGGGCAACTGCATGTACAGTTCCACGGTAAGTCTAGGTCCCATATAATAGAGGGAAGTTTATTAACCGCCATTAAACGGGCACACATTTGAACTCCGAGTTACTGCTGCTTGCGGTGTCGAGTACAAGATGTCCATTAGCTCCTGTAGCTTATCCGCTGTCTTCTTTTTCCTCTCTCTCTTTTTAAAGATACGGAGACAGGAACGAGGTATATTATATTTCCATCCGAGAAGACTATTTTTTATTTTGTGCTGCCGATATTTTAATACTACAGGACATTGACACAGATTTTATTAGCTTATCTGTTAAGAAGTTTAAAAAGCCTGGTTTGTCACAGCTGAGCTAATTACAAATACCATTTATTTATATTTTCCGTGACGTTGTCTAGTAATAATAAAGATTTGGAAACTCGGAAATTACCATCAACTTATATTTGATTAAGATAGGATAGTGTATTTTGGGTATTTAATTAAAAAATCTTTTAACTAATGTTTTTATTGCTACAGGTATGTCATTTATAATTCTAGATTATAAACACCAATCATTAAATCAAAGACTTATTACGAGATCTTAGAACATACAATCTTGAATGTTCAGAGAGGTTTCATAAACAGAGCAGGTATATTTGCTAAGAAAGAACTAAAGGAAATTTTATAGGTAATGGGAAAACTGAGCTAAAATTGATATCACCACCGGGGAACTGGTATCATTATTTCATTGCGATCGTTTAAAATGATAATAAAAAATTACTTAATGTAAAGTAAGACTCAAAGACTTTAATTGAAAAAATAAAGTACACAATATGGCGATACATCATAAAAATTGATAAAATAAAATAGGTTAACTAAAACAAAACGTACGTACACTGCCAGCAAGAACCACCTTTGATAATTCTCAATTTACAATATCGTAGTAGATTATTTAGGATTATTACACAAAGATAGCAAACACAATGTCGATATAATAATAAATGTACTTCCATATCATTGTACGCTCCCTGCGTTTGTGATACATTTGATGTATGCAACTATCGCTAAAGATTATAATTCTATTTGAACCTAAGCAGTCATGATATACAGTGTACGATTAGCGCCTGTTAAATATACTAGTGTATAAATCAATTATAAACTTCTTACAAAACAAATAAATGATTAGTTAAAAGTGTTTGAAAAAATGGCTACCGAACAACAAAGGGATGACGATAATTATGAAGAGCCCACAGAAGAAGATCCTCTTAAACAAAAAGTGGAGAAAGAGACTCAAATTAGTTTACGTGAAAGATTGTCCGATGCGTTTAAAAATATAACTATAGAGCCGAGCATGTTTATGTTTGTGGTGTCAGCCATGATTATCGTAACTGCATCACAGAACCTCAACCTCGAGAAGGCGTGCCGCGTCAACCTCAACTTTACCACCGAAATTTGTGATTCATTAAAGATGCAGGAGGTTGACAACAAAAATGAGTATGAAAGAGAAACACAACGGCTATTGGCTTCAGCTCTTTCATGGAGAACCTACTTGTCAGCTACCATACCCTGTATATTAGCTCTTTTTGCTGGATCTTTTTCTGACAAAACAGGATATAGAAAATTTTTCATTATTGTGTCAGTCATTGGACAATTGCTTGTTAGTATCAACAACATGTTTAATGTATACTTCTTCTACCAACTCCGGTTGGAAGTCTTAGTGTTCACAGAAGCTATTATTGAGGGACTGTCCGGAGGGTGGTGTCTTTGCTTCCTAACAGCATTTGCATATATCAGTACCATTACCACAGATGAAACCAGAACTTTTCGATTGGGTCTGGTTAGTTTTAGTATAACAGTGGCGTTTCCCGTTGGTATGGGATTCAGTGGAATATTGTTGAAGAGATTTGGTTACTATGGTTGTTATGGATTAACTGCAGCCTTACATTTTATAAATGTGTGTTATCTTATCCTTGTGGTTAAGGACCCAAAAAGAAATGCGGACCAGAAGAAAGTAAGTAAATCGATTAACCAAATACATAGAGGAATTTTAATTCAGCTAAGAGATAATTGTTTCTGATTGACTTAAAAGATTAGGGCAATTTATTTTATTTATTTATTATGTATTCTCCTCGTTCTGGAAGCCGACCCCAACATATTTGGGTAAAGCCTAGGATGTGAGGGAATCTATCTATCACACCATACTTGGCAGAGGCACTTTAGTGTTTTAGAAATGATTGATGCCTACCTACCTACAATTTGAATGAAATGAAACAGCTGATTATTTAACATAACCTATGTAGTTCAGAGTTGCATTTTCATTGATGATTTTATCCTTTCTACCACACACCGAACTTTCTAATTTTTCTCAATAATTTACGATGTAAGATGGAGCTTTACTTTATTTTACAGCATGATAGTCAAGGAGTCTGCCACTTAATTCGTCAGTTCTTCAAATTATCCAATGTCAAAGAGACTTGTAGTGTGCTTGTAAAGAAGACTCCTAAGAACAGAAGATTGCGACTTTGTGTTCTGTTGGGGGTCGTTAGTGTACTCTTTGGACCGATGTATGGTTAGTATTAATTTTATTCAGCAAGTAGTTATTGCCTGCGGCTTCACTTGAATCCCAAACTATCTACAGTTTCGAATGGCTTTGAAATTGTTTATGTTTTCTAGACAAATTTGTTGCTGATATGGTATCGTCGTGCGACGGTTTGTTGAGCTCTCTAGATTATGGTTGAGCTACACAATGACTGATGCTTGCGTGCCGTCAGCTGGGATTGGTCTACTCAAAGCCGCTGTGGCTCTTTCTTCAAAAGACCGTTTTAGACATTGTCGTGCATTGTAACTCATATATTATGCCTCGACTTTAAATAGACCATTATTTTCTGGGTTTATTTTGGTGTTTTTTCACAGGGGTCATTAGTAAGGCAATGCCGGCGCGATCCAGTCGAAAATATTTAAAACGTTTACTTTTAAAAATGTCTTTAAAAGGTCTATTTACAGAAATAAGTCATATTTTATTTTTTATCAAAGGGCTTATAATACTATGATAATCATTAACGTATGCTAAACGTCTTTAATGATGTTTGATATGGTCATTATCCTACCAGAGCTCGATTTTTTTTTCACAAAAATTTATAACAATATGATTTTAGGTGAAATATCAGTTATGTACATGTCGACAAGGTACCGGTTTGGCTGGGACGAAGTCAAATTCAGTTTGTTCCAGACTTATAACTTTATAACACATACTATAGGTAAGTTATATATTATTGTTTAGCGCGGTTTAGAAGTGTACCTGGTACAGAACCGTTACTCTCCTATGGTTTTTAAATCATTTTTAAAGATATTACATATTTTTAGGATTTTGACCTGCGTCCTTCCGGTTTGTTTTTATTTTGTACTTTTTTTTTTTACTTTTGAAATTCGAGATCATAGACTCTCGGTTTAAAGCTACCGATGTATTTAAATGGAAGGACGGAGGTTTAAATCCTGCGTAATACCGAATTATTCTTTCACTACGATTTATAATAATAAAAATAACTGAACTTTAATTGATATTATATGACGATTATAACGTTGCAGGAACAATATTCTCAATATTGGTGTTTAGCAAGTACTTACAATGGCATGACTCGTTACTTGGGATTGTGTCAACGTTGAGCAAAATTGCTTCCTCATTTGTGTACTGTTTTGCTCCGAATGAGCAAATATTCTTTATAGGTAAGTTGTTTATCGTCTTTTTAATAGAATACCTTCAAAAACCTCTACCTAGTTGCACGAAATTTATAAACAAAACCGGACAAGTACGAGTCGGACTAGCCCACCGAGTGTTCCATACAAATTTGTAGATACATAATAAAATAATTACAGATGTTTAGTTTTAAGATTTTTCCGTATACTTGTAGTATAAGACGGTATTACTTGCCAAATTTCATAGTTCTAGGTCAGTGGAAAATACCTTATAAATTTTGATTCCCTTGAGAGTGTCGAAATATACAGTACGCGCGGCATAAGTTGGCCGGAGTGAAGTTCGCCGTTTTAATGCGCAGTGGATTGTTTACGTTAAAAATTGTGTACTGCGCAACCAAAAACTGACAAACAGCTAACTTTAGTCCGGCCAACTTATGCCGCGCGTACTGTACCTACGCTTTTTTGTGGCATAAACGGCCGTATCTATTTTTTACGTTAACTTAGAAGTTTGTACTGTTGTTGAAGAAACTGTTGTTGACATAACATTATCTTTCGTTTTAAAAGCGGTTTTACTTTTTGTTAAAAGTTATTTTTGACCACCTCATTAGTCTAGTGGTCCCAAGCTAGACTGCTACACTAGAGGTCCTGGGTTCAATCCCCAGGTCGAGCAAAGTGTTATTGGGTTTTTCTATGAATTTCTCAGTAGCAGCTCGGAGTCTGGATTTGTGCCCGGTTAATGGCTATAGGCTTGCACTCTATAACGTGGGACCTAAACATACCGGTGAACTGTGGGTGTACATTAAGTCCGCCTCTGCCTAACCCTTCGGGGAATACAGGCGTGATGGTATGTTATGTTATGTAAAAGTAATTTTTTGTATTAAGTAGAGTAATTAGGTAGAGTTAGCAAGCCTCATCACACATAGATCGGATGGACGAATAGTGTGTAGATACGTATAATTCTTATTATGACTGTGATAATTGTCATTACTGAGTTTGATAAAGTCCACAATACTCGTACGATTGTAATAAAGATTATGGATAGCCCTTTACACGATAATGTGACTTAACAGTTCCATGTGCTAAGCTGTGTTATCGACGTAACATTTAATGGGTGATGTACTCAGTAAATTGTTTGAACAACCAAAATCTGATAATCGCGATATGATAGAATGTTGTCATGTTAGGTGTAGGTACATTGATATTATTTAAAAATAACGTTGATTTAATAAGAATTTTTCCATCTGTTGACAAAAGCAAAGTTATTAAAAAAAGACGTGTGGCACTCGGGGACTGCCGCGGTAAAGCTATTGCATAGCGTTTTTTATCAACTTATGTAATACAACCAATGCCACCTAAAGGCGGGTTGCTGAACTAAAGAGACAAGCGTGTTAGGTTTTTTTCGTTACGGAATTTCTGGATTCGGTCCCCACGCTCAAGGCCCGCGATAGAAGCTATGCAATAGCTTAAAATTCTCATAGGTATGACCTTGACAAATTCTGTTAATTAGGAGTAGTATCTATATTATTTCTACTATTCCGTGAGATTTAGAACACATTGGGTGTATACCTCTGCCTAACCCTTCGGGAAATATGATCGTGTTGGTATATTTGAGATAAGGACACAATTCAAAAACAAAAATCAAACACAAAAAAATGTGTATACAAATTAAAATAAATTTATAACGTATTTTTATGTTATGTTTAATTTTGAAACCTGCCCTCTTTGCTGTAAGTAGTAGACTGAAATAAAACCACAGACAAAAAACCGAATATTTCAGTAAATCGTATTGTATCTAACTAATATCCGCTTCCGTTTGATTTCCAGCACCACTTGTTGAAATTCTGAATGGGACTTCCCTGCTGGCGATGAGGTCAATTATTACAAAACTTGTGGAACCTAACGAGTTAGGTAAGACACGAAGCATGAAGTACGAAGCACGAACATGAATTGTTGCAAGAAATAAAAAAGAAAGAAACGTATTAGTGTTGCCATCCAAATAGATGGCAACACTAATACTTTTTGGTAACAGTGAGAACCAGTCCGAAAAAATATGATACCTCATTGGATTATTTCAAAATATTTTACCTGTGAAATGTCATTTCCGTTCACGTGATATGACAATGTAGGACAGGATCTTTTTTTTTTTTGCATTTTCCATGCTAAGATTATTAAGTTATTGGAGTAGTTATTTGAGTTGAGTTGAGACTAGTAGTAAGATTATAGATTTATTAGATTATAGAGCGTTAGAAAGTTAAAGTTACTTGAGTGAAGGAAAAATTCGACTGGGGTCAAAGTTTTTCTTCACTTAAATAACTTTATAGTGTAAGACGATATCTGCAAATGGCCTTTTGAGAAGACATTTTGAGGATACATTATTAAGTGGAAGGTCTCAGGTTATTAAAAAAAACTTGGTTGACATTGGGAATGTTTTGATTTTGCACATGAGAGCCAGTAGAGAGGATCTTATGGGTCGACAATGCATCAGCAACTCCTCTGGAGTTGCAGGTGACATCAAGTAGCTTGTTTGCTCGTTTGCTGATATCCGGGCTTGTTTGCTGATTTTTTTTTATTCGTGATAGGCTTACGCTTGATCGCCAGTTTGCCTGATGATAAGCGATACTGCGATCTACGATGGAGCGCGATTTTAACGTGGGAGAGTCATGCTTCGGCACGAATGGGCTGGCTCGACCGGAGTGATACCATGGCCTCACAGAAAACCGGCGTCAAACAATGCATACGTTGTGTTTCGCCGAGTGAGTGAGGTTACCGGAGGCCCAATCCCCTTTTAAAAGGCGGGCAACGCACTTGTGACTCCTCTGGTGTTGCGGGTGTCCATGGGCGGCGGTAATCGCTTACCATCAGGCGATCCGTCTGCTCATTTATCCCCCTATCCCATAAAAAAAATTCTACTTAATATTATAAACATGAAAGTTTGTGGGGATGTATGGATATCTGTGACTCAATTACGTCAGAATGGCTGAACGGATCTGGATGAAATTTGGTACAGACATAGATTAGAGTCTAGAATAGCACATAGGCTAGCATTTTCCAGGGCGGATCCAATTCTGAAGTCCACGCAGATCGCGGGTAGAAGCTATTAAACAATAAAATAATCCTCGCGATCTATACGATAATCGTCTTTCAGGTAAAGTGAATTCCTTGGTGGGTCTGGTAGAGAATCTGATGCCTTTGATTTACGTGCCGCTGTATACCAAGGTGTATACTGCCACGATGGAGGTACTGCCCGGGGCCGTGTTCCTGCTCGGAGCCAGCATGACGCTACCAGCTGTTATTGTGCTCATGTAAGTAAATTATGACTACCAGTAGCCTTTTGGAATGATATAATTGTCTTGGATCGTCTGCCATCTGGCTAGTAAACAAATAATAAAAAAGGTTCTCCGTATATTGACAGGTACCTACCTACATTAATAGTAGACAATGTACCAATAATTTAGTTTCTCAAGTCATCGCTAGAGGCACTAAGTATACAGGTTTTCTCTTAGGGATTTCCATATAAAATATTCAATCGCCTGTCGACTAAACTGCTACAAAGGACACAGTTCACCCCATAACTTAATTTTATCCTAAAATGTAAACCAAGTAAAAAAATATTTAAGCTTGGTTTTAAGTTTTATGCAAAAAAACATTCGTAGTCGCAAGCGTGGCTGCTGAGGGCGACGTCTTGGTTTCAGTTCGATTCCCAGGTTACATTATTGAGTTTTCCTAAGAATATCTAGTTGTAAAAATAAGGTTCACTCTTATTACATGGGGTCTTAATAACGTATTTGCCGTATTGCTGTTGATACAGATCCCTGGTACATATCAAGTATTTACAGTATACAGTACACCTCTGCCTAAGCCTCAAGCAATATATGCGTGATGGTTACCCAATAGTATCTACGTGGATTGTTTTAAATTTGTATTTGTTTTCAGTTGGCTATTCTATGAACACAGAAAAGAAATTGCGAAGTCAAAGATAGTGTCAGATTACCCAGGAAGAACTTAGTTTGCATTAAGTATTAATTGTATAAATAATATGAAAATTTATTAGTCTGTTCATCCTCTATGCGTTCTTTCATCTGTTTACGATGAAACGTTGGTGAGTTTTTTCGTGAACGTCCGTGAATGTGTCTGAAAAATGATAAAAAAAGAAAAGAGATAAAAAAACTAGCTGTAAGTAAATCCAGATATTATAATAATAGATCATATCAATGACATTATATTATTTAAGAAGAGCATAATATTCTTTGTTACATCTGCGAAAACTGATTTTGTTATAATTATATTTTTTAAATTTTAGTTAATCGTGTTTTTTTCTTTAGTCATCGAAATGAAATTATATGATATCCTTATCTATTGTTAGGTTTATCATCACAAGTCCATTTACCATCCCACTGCAAGCAACGGGGTGTGGGTGAATGAGAGTAGAGCAAGATTTACTCTCATAGACAATTGCAGAACTACCAAGCATTAAAAAATGATATAACCAGTTTATTTATAAGCAATAGAGTTGTAAAGTAGTCAGAGGTAGGGAATCGAATTGTTCCACTCTAAATTGGAACTGGCCGACTGGGGAAGTACCTCTACCTTGCAGAAAATAGTAGCCAAATAACATACTTAGCTTGGTGGCGTCAAGGATGACAGGGCTCCGCGAGGAAACGTTGTGTTGGCAGTGGGGGGAGACCGGGTATTTTGTTACCATCGCTGTCAGGCAAGGGCGCGGTGTGTAGGCGCGGCGGCGGTCAGGGAGACCCGGTGGAATGGTTAATTCCGGGCAGCCCGCAGACTTACATCACACTATTGTCTTCTATGCTGCCAGCCCAACAATCCGTCCTAATTTATGTACAAGGACAGCAATGCGAGTGATGCTCCTGGTGCTAAGGGTCCATAGGCTACGGTAACAGCTTATCATCAGGCGGGCCGTATGCTTGTTTGCCACCTTACTGGTATATAACAATGTCATTATGTAGTTCAAAAAGGGAGAAGTTGAGGTCACTTAGTGACCTCTTTGAAAACAGGGATAATGAGTAGACTGCCTCATAAGTCTAGTGTTCCTAAGCGCGATTGCTACGCTAGAGTTGCTAGGTTCAATTCCCAAGTCGAGCGGTGTTATTTGATCACCAATAAAAGTGAAATTCAACAACGATTTTTGAAACTGTTGTTTAAAATTATGAGATGTTGTGCTGACAGAATCTCTATTATGATTTGTATAATATTTCGACATTTTAATCGATACTCTAAACTAAAAGAAGAAACTTGAATTTCTACGAATTTGTGCTCGCTCATGGAATCCAAAACTGTCAAATTTCTTCAATCGATTTGCATGCAATTCAATCTCCAAATAATAGAATTTATTAACCATTGGGGAAAGACAGTTCGTGGTAACTTCATGTGTTGTTGACTGTACATAAGTACTACTCTGCCCTACTCTTCCATTCGGGAACACAGTCATAATGGTATGTTTATTATATACGAAGAGAAACAAAACATCTTGACGATTCGTCGACTATACTCGTATTAGCATGAGCTATTAGTATAAAGATGTTTTTTTTTCATTTAATTGATAATAACAATTAGATCGCATGCTAAATGGAGGAATTTGACCAGACGCTTTGGCCCAAATTGTTATCATACATTGACATACAATAATTGTTGATATGTAAGACTCTTTGTTACTAAATTGTCCGAACCAACACCAACCCATGTCTGGCTGGGCAGGTGTTTTCAGTCAGAGTTGGTTAGGCTGACTTCCAAACTGGCCTACTATGGGTTTTCACATTCTACACGCCGATGAAAAATTTCTCAGGCATACAGATTTTAAAGGATTTTACGGTGAATTCCAATAATAAACAGTAATAAACAAATTAGTTTTATTGCGAAATGCGGTACACTGTTATGTAGTAGTCAATCACGGAGAATAGAGAAGGGAAACGGAAGTGTTAAGAGGCACCATGCTAAAAACCACTAAATAGGGTTGCGTTCTAATATTACTAACAGGGTTCCCACAGCTGCAGGGATTGGATTGGATCTCAAGACCTACGATTCGGAAACACAATTATCGCTATATGTTTAAAGTTTTTAAAAGGGCTTAATATTTCACTCATTGTTATAAGATTAGGAATATCTAAACAGCAGTTCTAAATAGCTTGTATTTAGAAAAACACACAAATAGTAGTGTTTTTTTTCATAGTAATTATACTTATTAAATGTAGAGCACAATAATACGATTAGTTAATCGATAAATCGTGTTACATAGCAAAATATTTACTCAAATCAATCAATACAGTTACAGCATGAAGAGTATAAAATAAAATGAAACTTATTGGTTATTTCGGGGAAAATTCAATATTCATCAATTCATTATATTGTCCCACTATAGCTAGGTCTCTCTGAGAATGAGAGGGATTAGGCTATAGTCTACCACGCGAACTTAGCTTAATTAGCTTACTTTCATGTCGTGGGGTTGATACCATATCATATTTACAATGATGCTGAACGTAGGTATGTGTGAGGAATATACGTAAGAACAGTATTACATGCAATAGTTATGAAGAAATTAAATGTAGTACTTAATATGTACACGAGAACCGATCATGAATTGTGGCGATGGGAACGACATTTTGATATTACGTCTAATCCATATTTTTTGGGAATATACCAATAAGAACATGAGTTACTTGAAAATAAATTGCCAGCTCTTTCTCCATAAAACCCACTATTTGGAACATTACAACTAGTTTTGGCTTTTCAAAAATGGTCTAATTGAAATAAAATATTTTGACTTTCAATAAAAAATATGTAATACTTAAATGAATACCGTATTTCGATTTTGATATTTGTTTGTATTAATGATACGTTAAGTTTAAATACCTAGTTCCTGGTAGGTGTCGCAAAATAGTCGTAATTCTATTTACATTAATGAGCACAAAAATCGTCTCCGTCGCGCCGCCGACTCTTATATTTTTGTACAGCCACTTTCAGCCAGCCCAGCGCGCATTCATTTAGACCTCCCCAAGAGTCAAGTCGCGCGGTGTGTCGTGTCTACCAGCTGAATGCTGGCTCATTAACATGTCTGCTTCACATCCCTATCACTCGTACAACGCATAATTCCGAATTTGCTCACAATTAATACCAAACTAAAATAGATTCAAACGTGCTTATAACCAACAATACAAGGAAAATCTTAGAATATTTACAATTTAAAGCCTGGTATTACTTTATGACTGGTATTAGAAACCGTTGATAAATACCAGATGAACGCAATTGGCTCCTGTGATGTTCCTTATCGCAATCAACTCGAGACGTGACTCTATAAATATTGAAACAGAACAAATAATGTATACCTATTATGAGCATCACAACAAACAGTTGAAATACAAATGAACGCAATTCAGGGGTATCTTTGTTGCATTAAGTCATTACATATGATACTACTGACACCTCAGTGACAACATAGATATGTAAAGAAATAATAGTAAAAATGGATCCTTTAAAAATTGAACCCGAGGACATAAAAGGAGAAAAAAATACAGAACGTGAATGTAAAGAGAACATTGACGAATCTTCTCCTCTAAAACCAAGCCAAGAGGTAAATGAAAAAAATGAGAAGAATGAAGATAAAAAGAAGCTAACCTTTAGAGAAAGACTTAAAATAATTAAAGATAATACAACCGTGGAACCAATTATGGTGGGTTATGTTATGCCTAGTGTTCTCGCTTCGCTGGCAATACAAAATTTAAATTTAGAAAAGGCCTGCAGAGTCAATCTAAATTTTACTACAGAAGTATGTGATGCTTTGAATTTGAGACAAACGGAAAATTACACTTACGAGGAAGAAGAAGTACAGAAACTCACAGCTAGTATAGGAGTGTGGAAAAATGTAGTTCAAACGGCCATCCCTGTTTTACTGATTCTATTTGTTGGAGCTTGGAGCGATAAAACTGGTAAAAGAAAAGTATGTATCATGATACCAATAGTTGGAGAATTTTTAGCTTGCCTCGGATTCATCGTGAACACGTATTTCTTCTACGAGTTGCCTGTGGAAGTGGCTGCTTTAACAGAAGCTATATTCCCAGCTATAACAGGAGGATGGTTTACAAACTTTATTGGTGTTTTTAGCTACATTGGTGATATAACCACTGAAGAGAACAGGACTTACAGAGTAGGGATGGTAAACATGTTTATGTCGTTAGGGTATCCTGTTGGAAGTGCTTTAAGCGGTGTCATGTTGTCCTGGGTCGGATATTACGGAGTATTTGCTGTGTCTTCATCCCTGTATATGTTCAGTTTGATATATGGATACTATTATTTGGAAGATCCACAGCAGAGGGCTGTAAAGAAACTTGTAAGTATTTTATCCATATTATAAAGTATGCAAAAGTAACTCTGTCTGTATTTTTTGTTACGTTTTGACGTCTAAACCACTGAACCAATTTTGATGAATTTTGGTATAGGACATTGGACGTCGGAAAAGGACATGGGCAATCTTTTGTCTCACAAGTTTTTTGGGATGCGAGTGAAAAAGTGAACTACCAAGTTCAAAATAATAAAAATCTCCTACAGAGACCTTTATAGATTTCTTTGAAATTTTAATATATCGTGGCATTCGAATACGTTGTTGAATAAAATAACTTAATGATTCATGTCACAGATTAAATTCGTTATGTTTTTGTTAAATGAATTGTATCTATCGATTTAGTAAGAAAATTATTTGTACAAAAATAGCATACGCCGTATCACACACAATTTAATAATGAAACAATAGCAGTATTTATTTAATGATTATAGATAATATCTATATTAATTGCTACTCTAGGTTCGGTCGGTTTTAGCAGCGCGTTTGGATTTGTGGCAATAAGCCCTCTATTACATAGGACTTAAATATACCGGTAAAATGTGGGTGTACATCAGTACACCTCTGCCGGAAAATAGGAGTGATAGTATGTTATGTTATGTCATTATGTTCATGGGAATAGACAAGCTCGGAAGACGGTTTTGGGGGACTTTTCTAGATATAAGTTATCGTGGGAGTTTATAAATAAAGATACATAGTTACGTACCCAAAGGATATCCACTGCTGAACAAAGTCTTCTCCCATAGATATCCACTAGGATTCTTTATACAAGAAAAACCTGTTATCTGAAAAGGGGCAATAACATTAAATTTACGACACGTTTGGCGTAGCGGCTGAGCGATCGGCTTCTGCGTCACGTGTTGTGGGTTCGATCCCCACACGGAGCAAATATTTGTATGATCTTACAGGTAGTTGTTCCGGGTCTGGGCGTTTGTGTATGTGAGAATTTGTGTTTGTAAACGCACCCACGATACAGGAGAAAATCCTAGTGTGGGGCAAGGTTTTTATTTAAAAAAAAATACCAGTTAACAAGCGAGGCCACTTCAATCGCTATACCAAACGTGAAATATAAGCTAATATATAATTATTATATTGTTTACAGGAGAATAAGAAATACAAAAAGAAATGTTTCCTTCGGGAGTTCTTTGATGTTGGTCTGGTGATGGAAACGTTCAAGGTAGCGTTCCGTAAGGGAGCCGGTAACCGGCGGCTGCGAGTTTGTTTACTGTTGGTGGTGGTGTGCGTGGTGTTTGGACCTATGCATGGTAACTATTCATTATATTTTTTAAAGCCCATCATCCTGAACTGTTTCCACACTAACACGGCTGCAACTGCTGCGCTGAAACGTTTGGGCTAGTAACGTAGCGGTTGAGCTATCGGCTTCTGCGCTATGTGTGGTGGGATCGATCCCCACACAGCGTAAATATTCGTATGATCTACAGGCAGTTGTTCCGGGTCTAGGCGATTGCTTATGTGAGAATTTGTGATTGTCAATGCACCCACGATACAGGAGAAAATCCAGGAGCGTGGGGCAACGTTTTATAAAAAAAAATATTATAATGATCTACAGAAAAAATTACAAAAAGTTAGTTTTTGCATTTTACGCCGGGACCATGACCATTGACCGGGACCATGACCATGGGACGTCACCCATTCATAAACTGACTGGAGCAAATCAGCTTAACCTTGCAGACCGATTAAATAGCGTAGTTCTTAAAAAAATAATTATATAAAACATTATATTGAACTTTGGTTCGAACGTTGGTTTTTCTTTTATATAATTAATTTTACTTTTTAAACGGGTAGATTATTTGATTATACTTGGACTAAAAAAATGGAAATCCTTGACCGAAATAATTATACCTACCTAAAACAAACGAGATTGTGACGAAAAAATCTTTAATTTAATATTTTCAAAGAAACTCCGTAAATTTTTGTCTCGTCTAATTTAAATAACTTTCCATAATAAAAAGAAATTCTTACGATTCCCCGGTGCCTTATAAAGTGTTCAGGGGTAGAGCTGGGGAAGATTGGGGACATTATATAGGCCTATTTACTATGATATATGGGTAGTAAAGTCAACAAAACCTTCAATATTTTTGTACCATTGTTATGTTATGACCTTTGTATAAAAGTGTGTATGGATGGATAGATGGAATATAATTATATGGAAAAGTTAGTAAGAGCCAATCTCAGCGAATGTACCATAATTAAATTGCGGATATTCTAAAAGAGGCCAGGTTACCCCAGATCCTCTCTCCTATAAGTGTGGCTTGCGAGACAGATAGTGGTTACAGAGGGCCCCGGGGTGGCGTACGTAAGATGCGACCTTTGAAATTTCCTGCGACCGCTGGCCCATAGCCTGTCACGTTCATATCGAATCCAATGGCTATAGGGGAAGGGAAGAAAAATGCGGTTTTTAGTCAGCACAAGTCCAACATACTCTGCCTTCTCCTTAGGTGTCAAATGATTCGCACATCATCGAACCATATATAGTCCCAATGCTGGGATATCCTGCCTGCTTCGCGGAGGAATGAAACCTCGCTACCGTAACCCCAGCAAAAAGTGGTGAGGCGTAACACCCGTTCGGTTTTAGTCGGTAGGCACACCCACTGTGTGTAGTCCAACACGCCCTGTCGCCTTTCCTGGCGGAAGACCATTAGGATTTCCACACGCACAAAAAAAAACTCCGTAACGCTAGCTTACTGTGGGTTGGCGGACTTCTCGGACAGATGATCCACACACCAAAGAAAAAAAGTTAAGAGCCCTAAACTGACGATTATGTATGAGGCCCGTTTGTTTTATATTAAGTCAGGACACTCATTTCATGTTATATTTCAGGTGAATTTACAGTGATGTATCTGTTCGCGAGGTTCAGGTTCAACTGGGACGAAGTTCAGTACAGCATGTGGTCGACATATTCCATCATCACCAATTTATTTGGTAAGTAAACTTGTTGAAACCGTTCGTTGCTAGATAACAGCTGCCCTATTATGTCCTGGAATGGCGTGGGGTCAGTTCTGGATTACCAGAACTGACCCCACGCTTTTTTTTTCATTTTCTTCTTCATTGCTACGGCGGGCATCCCTATTAAGGGGTGCCCGCCGTAGCAAAAAAACGTTTATCTTGAAGTTCCATTTGGCAATAGTTAAAACTTATAGTTACAGTTTGATAAGGGAAAGAATAATTGTATGAACGCTTCACTTAGTGGTCATAAATGTCTGCGATATCTGCGAACTGTGGGAGTACGCCTCTGCTTTACCCTTCGCGGAATACCGGCGTGATGGTATTATTAAGTTAATATAACTATGATAACTTTCTGGTATTATGTTCAAAGAAGGTGAAAAATGGTTCATAAGTAATTGTGTTTATGATATGAACTAATTTCTTCAGCATAGTTTTCACGTAATATATTTAATCATAATAAGATCCTGTACATAGGATACACCTATGTTATGCAAGTAAATGGCTTGACTTTGATTTAATTCTGACTACGATTGAATCTTTAAACTATGTGGTTCTGCAACTCTTTAAAACTGTGGTTGAGTTACAGCCGTCAAATGGCAAATACTTATTCTCTTTCTTATCTTTCATGCTCCACTAAGACGGGTTGAGCATTGCTTAAAATTCTCCAGGGAGCTTGAATTGTTGCATCAAGATCACTCGGGCATTCCGCTATTGACATTACAAAGTTCGTTCGACTTTAAACGCGTTTAAAGATGGACGATTAACTGCTGTCAGGGTCAAATATATACCGGTAATTGACCGATAACCTGAGCTGATAACGCAAGTGCCACAAAGTGGTATCCGTATAACCCAGCCTAATAGCTTGTGTCTAACATGCCTACATAGTTTTGAACACAATAATTATCTGTGTTATAAAGTACTAGCGAGAAACGTTGTCTTGCCCTGTAAATAAAAAATTCGTAGAACCCGAAATTGTGAATCTACCATCCAGGGACCTACTTAAACACAGACATTTTTTTTTATCATAATCATACCAGCAGCAGATTATGAACTATAATATATGACCATGATCCTCTGAGTTTGTTTCGGTGTTTCTTCTCAGAGGTCGTCAGATACGAACCGCCGGAGCCATCTAGTTTAAAAAAAATACAACATTTACTTGTAAAAAAGGATTGTAGGTAGATATACGATTGATGCAAGTAGTCAAGAAAAATAGAAACAAAACATCTTTAAACAGACTAATGAAGGGAATTATAATGGACGAGCTGCATCCGTCTGCGCGTGAGCATCACATGCGCACTGCCATTTTGATCGGAGCAACAGGAATCAGATTATTACGTCATTTGTACCGGTTAATGAGGAAGACCCGTGAGCAGGAAACGTTTAGGTCCACGGGAAGAATTCGCAAATCATCAAATGACTTTGTTTAGAAAAAAAATGCTACTGTTTTTTTATGGGATCGGGGGCAAACGAACAGACTTGCCCGATGGTGATATATTATGATTAATTAAAAGTGGCCATTTTAAATATAAAAACTCCAGAATGTTCCCATGGCTGGGTATTGAGACATTAAGTTTTTGTCTATAAGGTGTAAAGTCCAAAAGTTGGTAACTGACAGAGAAGCTCATTGCTTGAAATTGAATATTTATATCGTTAGTCATAATATTCCCATGAGCAACTGAGTTGACTTAGAATAAATCTTCTACGTTTATGATTGTTAGCCGAGTCTGTTTTCAAGGGCTGTAATGGTTGCGTAATATTATCATATCAACTTCGTAGATGGGGGAAATATATTTAGGTATACTTAATACCTATAGATTCATCACTACATAGTATAAAACAAAGTCGCTGTCGCTGTCTGTCCGTCCCTATGTATGCTTAATTAATCTTTAAAACTACGCAACGGATGTTGAAGCGGTTTTTTTTAATATACAAAGTGATTCAAGAGGAAGGATTTAAGCTATTTAACATTACGCTACTGCTCTTAGGAATGGGGCAACGCGAGTGAAACCGCGGGCGGGTCGGTTAGAGATTGCGACACGAGGATGCTCGAGATATATAGGTACATATAAAAACATACCATCAAGCCTGTATTCCCCGATGTAAGGTACACAGTTCGCCGGTACAAGTCCAAACTACTATTGAAATTGTCATAAAAAACCTGACAACACTTTACTCGCCCTGCGAATCAAATCCAGGACCTCTGGCGTAGGAGTCACGGTTTAGACCATTAGACTAATGTGGCTGTTATTAGACTAATTAGGTAGGATTTACGTAATAAAATATTATAATTATGTTCCAGGAACGTTCTTCTCAATATCGCTGTTCACTAACTACATGAAGTTGGACGATACTCTCCTCGGCATCATCTCCAACATCAGCAAGATCGCCGCGTCCTTCGCCTATGCATTTGCTAGAAACGACTTTGAGATTTATTTAGGTAGGTTTTAAGTAGCATTTCCCTTCACAGTCGTGGCAAATGTTACGAATCTCAAGGCCTACCTGTACCTACTATCGAGCAACTGAAGACAAATGCGATTTTTAGTCGGATCAAGTTCGATATACTCTTATATGGGTTTATTCCTGCCTCCCCAGGCAAACGATAAAAAAAGGTAAGTAACATTCATTAGTAGTCTTGTTTTTATTTATGTACGCACACACACACTAACTCGCTCTCATAAACATACATACATTCAATAACAGCTCTCCGATACATCCACAAAAATTACGTATTTTTGAAGAAATAGTGCTTTAATTTCGTTTCATTTAATGGAAAAAAATATGACGGATTTAAAAAGAAACGGACGGGTCGACGCAGACAAAGTCGCGGTCAGAAGCTAGTATAACATATTTTGACGTCATAACTGAACATCGTCTTATTAATAAAGCAGGTGTTAGGAGGAACTTATACAAATAGGTAGACAATATGTTAAGAAAACCCTGACCGACCCGTGAAGGTATTGTTAGGTATCGAGATCTGGTTCTATTTATATAATCGTTTTCATTTTACGGGTTAAAAAAAATAGTAAGGTGGTTCGAAAAGCCTTCGGAAATCTGACTTCTAGTCAGAGCTGCTATGAGACTTGAGGATCATAAGACATTAAAAGACTCCTTAGACCATGGCTTGGAAGTCGAGGTACTCTATACAGGGTTATTTTTCAACGACCGGCCAAATTATTAGAATCGATAATATCTTTGATCTACGAAAAAAAAAGTTAAAATTAAACATTTTTTTCTTCACATGATTTTATTCCTGCCCGGCTCTGAATTCGTGTGGATATAATTACTACTACACTATTCAGTTCAATAACAAACATTAATACATAAGTTTGACAGCGCACGCACACGACCACAAATCCGCAATATTTATGATTTTTTTCGTAAAACCGACATTTCAAATGAATGTTTTTACAATATATTGTGTTAATTTGACAATAATGTTTAAAATGCGCTTTGGATTTTTTTTTTAAAAGCTTACTAGCAATGTGGGTCGCACATTACTAATATTCTTGTTAACCCCTCGTGCTAAGCTAAATGCTTGTATTACGAGTGGGTTTACGTCGGTAGTGCAATGGGTGGGGTTCGAACCGGCAACCACATAATTGCAAGTCCGACGCCCTAGCCATTAGGCTACCGCCGCTTAATTTGACCTTAATACTTATCTTAATTATAAAATTTGGTCGTTCTTTGAAATTTAACCCTGTATACGTTCCTCCCAAAGTACCTGGTTTATATATAAGACGAAGGTCAGTTATGAATTTTGGTACTTCATCAATAACATATTGAGTAGGTACCAAAATTAATACGTAACGGCATCGTATACGAACTGATTACTAAAGTCAGTGCTCGTAAACACTGGAACCTTACTTAGAACTTTCAAATAGCAGTTATAAGTTATACTGCAAGCACACAGGTTTATGTTAAATGAATTAAGCTTTGTTACGGCTTTGTTAACTATTCATAGTTTATATTTTAGAGGTTATGCTCTAACTAAATTACTTTGAGAGTTTATTGTTAATTCTAAACTGCCGCATTAACCTAGTAGTTTTGAGCGTGACTGCTACGATCGACATCCTGGGTTCGATTCCCAGCTCGAGCAAAGTTTATTGGGTCTTTCTATGAAATTGTCAGTAGCAACTCGGAGTTCGGTATCTGTGCCCGGTTAATGGCAATAGGCTCGCCCCCCAATTACATGGGACCTAAACATTCCGGCGTACTGTGGATGTTTATTAATACGCCTCTGCCTAACCCTACAGGGGAATACAGGCGTGACGGTATGTTATTAAATATCTATTAAATTGGTGCAATTTTCGTGGAGGAAATAGGCGAGAGCCAAACCTCGCATTATGACTTTTTACTTAAGCTATTCAGTCGGATCAGCAGCTATCCTTATTGCACGAATTTTAGGGAACCACGTAGGACAGCGACAACGATAGTTTCTCCAAATGCCTAATTTTCATAAGTCTCTCGACCCGCATTTCGTCTTTAGTCCCATCTATACAGTAATTTTATTAGCTGCATTGCCCTTCAAACCCAAACACAATTACGTTAGCACACTATTTCTTAACAGCAGATTATTCAGTAATGCGTTGTACCCAAACGACTTAGCAGTCAAGTTCTACCAAACATTAAACATAACTATGATTTAAAAACCGAGAAATGGTAACCGTTGGAATACCAAGGCAAACATCTTGAGTTGGAATCCATGGCAGCCACCTCTGACTTTTCGGAATCATGTACATATTAATGATTACGCTTAAACGGTAAAGGAAAACATCGTGAGGAAATCAGCATGCCATTTTTCCGTGTGAAAATCCTCATTCTTCCCTCCGTCTCACAGAAGCAAAGGCTATTTTGGACTCCTGAGAGATTTTCTCAAAGGCATTTGAAGTTCGTCAAGCTAGCGTGCTAGCGTGGTGGAATATAGTCGAAACCCACTCACTATGAGAGGAGACCCGTACTCAGCAATGGGTTGAGATGATGATGAGATTTAAAAAACTGAACATTTATGTAGCTTCTGCCTGCGACTTTGTTTGCGTGGACTTCAGAATTAGGTCCGACCTGGATAAAAAGTAGCCTATGTGTTATTCCAGACTATAATCTATCTCTGTGCCAAATATTTACCAGATCCGTTCAGCCGTTTTGGATTGAAAGAGTAACAAACATCCATACATCCATCCATACTCACAAACTTTCACGTATATAATATTAGTAAGGGTTCGCATTTCTTTTTACATTTAAAAATAAAGCTTACTAGCAATGTGGGTCGCACATTACTAGTATTCGTGTACACCCCTCGTGCTAAATTAAATGCTTGTGTTACGAGTGGGTTCATGTAAGTAGTGCAATGGGTGAGTTTCGAACCGGCAACCACATGATCGCAAGTCCGACGCCCTAGCAAATTAGCGCCTACCACCGCTTAAAAAAAGCTTTTAAATTACGCTAGACGCGAGTCAATTAAAACTTTAAACTGTAATAAATACAAATTCATTATAATATTTTATAATAAATAAGTAAAGTTAGATAATATGTGGTAATCCATTTTGGAAATTGACTGCAAACATATGAACCTTTATGTCTGCGTCAATTGATTGATGACTAGAGTTACTGAGAGATGTGTAGGCACTCTCGTACTATTTGGCAAGTAATGACGCTAAGATAATCTACTTTATGTTGTTATGTAAGATAATATAACATAACATACCATCACGCGTATATCTTCCGAAGGGTTAAGGAAAGGTGAAGTTATGTATACCAAAATTTCGCCGGTGTGTTTGGGTCCCATTTAATAGAGGGCAAGTCTATTGCCATTACCCGTACCCGGGCACAAATCCAAAGTCCGAGCTGCTACTGAGAAATTCATAGAAAAACTTAATACTTTGCTCGACTTGGGAATAAAGCCCAGGACCTATATATAGCGTAGCTGTATAGTCTCTTGTTAGACTACACAGGTCTTTATGATAAATGTTAGAAAAATAACGGTTACAAAACTAAGCGATGCCCTATTTCACCACGCACGGGTGACACACAACCGTTCCATTTTACAAATAAAATATCGATAGTTCAGACACGAAATGGTGTATTGTCCAAATAATATTTAACTAAAATGGTATGAGAGGAATTAACTACTGTGAAGTGATAATGTTACAGAATATAGAATTATGAGAACGCACGGCCGAACTGATTTTATTAATAAAGGAAACGCATATGTTGCGTAAAAATGTTGACTTAGAAAATGTACGGTTGTACCGTACAGTAGCAGTCGCGCTTACGATCACCACACTAATATTTATAATTACAATACATATATATAAATCTTCTTCTATAAATAAATATGTATCACAGAAATGAATGTGTGTACGCGCTAAACTTCCGAACGATTGCATCAAATTGGATAATTATTTTTTTGCTGTGTTCGTTATTGTCAGGATAAGATTTGTAGGCTAGATTTTTTATGAAAATCCACTGGAAAAAGTCGGGAAATTCGCAAGCGAAGCTGCCGTACGTGTCGGTAGTTAAAGATAAAGCAATCAAGCCAAATTAATTAATTATGTACGTAACTATATATAACCTATGGGTTAGGCAGAGGCGTACTACGAGTAATGTATCTACACCAACATTTCGTCGGTATGTTTAGGTCCCATTTAATAGAGGAAAGAAAAAAAACGGTACAGCATAAAAATAATATTGTTAAATAAAGATTATGTAGATAATATAGGGGGCGAGTCTATTGCCATTAACCGAAACTCCGAGCTACTATGAGAATTTCATAGAAAAACTTAATCATACTTTGCTTGATATAGCAATAAAACCCAGGACATAGCGTAGTAGTCGCGCTAACGACGACTAGAATAATCATGCAGATACAATACATAAAAAATTAAATATCGAAGTCAAATTAATTAATTATATAACCTTTCTTTAAGCTGCAGTGTCTTAGGTAATATAAGTAATATAATTATCTCTCTTAGCATACAAGAAACGATTGTTATAATAATTAACACACAATATTTACATACAGTATTTATCTTTAGATAAAATGCGAAGGTTATCTACGTTACAAATTATCTCGTATTTAACAATTAACAATGCATGTGTGTCATTAACTCCTATGGTATTTGCTTTCAAATAAAAACGTCACAATATACATTATGTAGTATGTGGCAATCGTGGAATTTTTCCCCGTGTGGGGACGGCTTAGAATACTGTTCCTTACTGCCCTTCAAATAGGCATCTCGTAAGAGGCGAGAAAATATCTAACTTGCTCGGTGTTAGGATCTCTTAGGGTCTGTCGTCAAGCACCTTGGTGTGTGTTTCGACTTTTGCGCATAAGAGCCAGTTCCCCCTCAGTTGCCGCGGCTCTGGCAGTCTGCAGTCCGTAGGGGCTCTTAAGGGTCCGTTACGCATCTGCAACTCGTCTGGTGTTAAAGGTGTCTATGGACGATGATGACTACTTACCTCCAGACGACTCTCGAGTTGGTTTTTCTAAGTCATCGATCACAGACATCCATAAAAAAATTACATTATTATTATTTTTATGGGTAAAACTAATATTGTTTTTCACGGTGATGGTGTCTAGATATAGGTGATAAATATGAATGAACTACTGCTTCATTGATAGTCCAGTTCACTAGACTAATGGTCTTGTGTTCGAATGCTAGATCGAGGTGTGATGTGTTTATCTATGAAATTCTCAATAGCAGCACGGAGTCTGTCCCCGGTTAATGACAATAGGTTCGCCCTCTGTTATATGGAACCTAAAATATAGGTACTTACCTGTGAAGTGTGACTGAGTTACACACCTCTGCCTCACCCTTTGAGAGTAAATATCTCCGTAAATTGCAATATTTTGTGTGCGTCCTAGATGTGACCTTTAGTTCGTAAGGTCAATTGTCAATTATGGTTCAATAAGCGGCTTTATTGATAAAATAGAATGGAAATCAAATTATTTACTACTAGCTTTTGCCAGCGACTTCGTCCACGTGGAATAGTTACTTTGTTCCCTAGTTCTTCGCCCGCGGTTTCACCTTCGTTGCCCCGTTCCTAAGGGTTGTAGGAAGTAGTAGAAGAAAGAAGTAGGAACGGGATTCCTAAGGGTTGTAGCGTGATGTTTTATAGCTTGAAACCTTTCTCATGATTCACTCATTTTCCCAACATTTCCCTTCACTGCTCTGCTCCTATTGATCGTAGCGTGATGAAAAGTATACTATAACCTGCCCAGGAGTATGAAGAACAATTGTACCAAGTTTCATTGAAATCCGTCGAGTGGTTTTTGTTTCTATAACGAACATACAGACAGACAGACAGACAGACAAAAATTTTACTGATTGCATTTTTGGCGTCAGTATCGATCACTAATCACCCGCTGATAGTTATTTTGGAAATATATTTCATGTACAGAATTGACCTCTCTACAGATTTATTATAAGTATAGATTTTTCATGATTAGAACAATCTAGAAAAAAATACGGGTTTTGTTTTGAGTAACTTAATTTTGGATAAGAAAAGTTGTTTCTTTATTGCGTAAGAATATTGATAGGAGTTATAGTGGTGTTAGGTACACCAATCGAATTGAATTGAATAACTATACAGTCCTGATAGACTAACGCAGATACCTTCGTTAGTCCATCAGGACTAAAAAAGTCTGTAGTTATTAATAATTCAAATAATTATTTAATCAATTCTTTATCTACTTGGCATGGGTTTTTCACAGGATGTTGCAATATATATTATATCATTAATTTTAAAATTGAAAGAACTCCCGCAGCATCAAAACATGGTTACCATTTTCTTGAAATATTATTGAAATAACAGGATACCAAATTGATCAAACTTCAGGAAGTTGCTCAGGCTGTCATCCCTTCATGATTTAGAAAAGAGCTGATAATCTTCAAATGGCTTTCCAGATTTTCTTAAATCATAACTAAGAACACTCTTGATCAAGTCACCTTTCAAACAAAAAAAACTGAATCAAAATCGGTCCATTCGTTTGGGCGCTACGATGCACCAGACCAGATAGACACACAGATACATTGCCTTGGTACGCGCGGGGGTGACTAGATGGCGCCACGAAGTAAGAAACGAAATAATTATCTACTTTTAGTATGGTTTAAAAAAATATTATCTCTGTCAAAATTTGCTCTCGAACGTACGATGTTTTTTATTTATTACATTCATTGTTTCAACATGTCCAAACCATCTCAGCATATTCTTTTCAATACGTGTCACTACATCATCTTTCAGCACTGTTCCTCAATCTATCATTCCGAGTTACACCACACATACTTCGCAAGGTCCGGGGTTCGATATCCAGGTCGAACAAAGTGATATTGGGTTTTTCTATGAAATAGTAGCAGCTCGGAGTTTTGGATTTGTGCCCGGTTAATGGCAATAGGCTCGCGTCCTATTTAGCCTATATATGCCTAACCTTCGTGGAATACAGGCGTGGTGGCAAGTTATTAACTTTTTCTTGAGAATAAAAACATGTTTTTTTTTTCACAGCTCCTCTTCTGGAGATCCTCAATGGCACGTCGTTCATAGCTATGCGATCTATTGCTACGAAACTCGTCGATGGAGAAGAATTTGGTAAGAGAAAATCTAACCAGTGTTTTCTGAAAAATATTGTAATAAAAATTGGTTAACTTCTTCTTTTCCTTTTTCTTTTTTACAGCCTATCATAGGTGACAGATTCTCGTAGATTTCAAAATCAATATAAATGTTTTATACATATTTTTTTATTATATTTTACACAGGCAAGGTGAACTCTCTCTTCGGTTTGGCAGAAGCAACAATGCCCCTGGTCTACGGGCCTCTGTACTCTAGGGTATACATGGCAACACTTAACGTACTGCCAGGAGCGGTCTTCCTTCTAGGAGCATTTTTGACGGCACCTTCTATTATAATATTTGGGTAAAGTTGTTTCAACTAATATTATTTACGACTAGCTTTTGCCAGCGACTTCGTCCGCGTGGAATAGTTACTTTGTTCCCTAGTTCTTCGCCCGCGGTTTCACCTGCGTTGCCCCGTTCCTAAGGGTTGTAGCGTGATGTTTTATAGCTTGAAACTTTTCTCATGACTCACTCATTTTCCCAACATTTCCCTTCACTGCTCTGCTCCTATTGATCGTAGCGTGATGAAAAGTATACTATAACCTGCCCAGGAGTATGAAGAACAATTGTACTAAGTTTCGTTGAAATCCGTCGAGTGGTTTTTGTTTCTATAACGAACATCAACAACAAACAGACAGACAAAAATTTTACTGATTGCATTTTTGGCGTCACTAATCACACGCTGACAGTTATTTTGGAAATATATTTCATGTACAGAATTTACCTCTCTACAGATTTATTATAAGTATACATAAAGGGTCTTGATACGATAATGAAAAATACTTCTACTTTTTAAAAGTACGTTTCCTTTGGTCTAGTGCCCATAAGAGGCTCCCTTTTAAAAGGCCGGCAGCGCACTTGTGACTCCTCTGGTGTTGCGGGTGTCCATCGGCGGCGGTAATCGCTTACCATCAGGCGATCAGACGCTCGTTTGCCCTCTATCCCATATAAAAGAGTAACTGATGAGCATGACGTCTCTGGTGTGATTCCCAGGTTTCTGTTTGTTATTGGAGTTTCGATTTACGCCCGGTTAGAAAAAGGGAGACTATGGGTGCACTTTAGCTACACCATTGCTAACTAATTCGAGAGAATCAGATGTGTTGATGTGTGGATATGTAATAAATACACACATATTTTCACGCCTATCTCCTATTGGGGTAGGCAGAAATAATAGATTTCCACTTGCTACGATCCTGGCACACCACTGTCGCTTTATCTACCTTCAGTAACCTCCTTTTTCATCGTCGGTTTAAGTTGTTCTAATAAATAAAATAATTATTTTAAAATAAAAATAGCAATTAATCGAAGTCTTTTTAACCATAATTACTTTGATTCACAGTTCCATAAGGGATTACTGAAAAACCTTTTAGTTTAAAGCATAATTTATTTTCAGGTGGCTGTACTTTGAACATAAAAAGGATGTATTGAGAAACGAAGCGATTAAAGCCGACACAGAGAAGCAACAGGCAGAGCAATTAAAATAAAGTCTAATGAGATTGGTCTTAACGTGTAAAATGGATTGCTGAATTTTGGGAAATGAAAAATTAACTCTTAAGGTGGTGCTAAATTTAAAATTCCGGAATTTGTAGGTCTATAGAATATTCTGAATTCCTACATAGTCTGCTCCTTCCATAGTTTTTGGGATGTTTTTTCATTGATATGATTTTAGTTTTTTAAAAGATTTTAGATCTCAGTTATCAATATTGTATAACGTCGTGATTACTACGTTATAGACCTGCAATATGCAAAAATAAAAAAAATAATTTGGCCTACAGTTAACAACCATATGAAAAGGAAACCTTATTCCAATGATTGTAGGGTATTCTTTCGTCTTGAAGTTGTGATCAGACCACTATCCAACACACAAGAATCTTCAGGAATATGTTCTTGTAGAAAATGATCGTCAAACTAATTTTATCTGTATTAAATAACTAAAAATGAATGATTCTTTGTATATACCTATGTCCTCTATGCGTTCCTAAACCATTCCATTCCGATGAAATTTTGGTTTATTTCAGAATCGCTTAATGTACATTTAAACTTAGTGGTGGGTTTAGCCAATTTACTTGGTCAGAGTGATTGATCGGTTGTGATAAATATAGGATTATGTACTTGGGTTCATTTTTAATTTGTTTTATTTAAGCTGGACGAGTGTCTTTTTCATTCCTTTACATGAAATCAAATTAATTCAAAAAATCTATATTCAATTGTTTTTGTTAACTAACTTTTTCAATCTAATGAATTAAAAGGATCGATTTTAATTACTGTCTCGTTAGTCTAGTACTCTGAAGAACTAGATGTTCTGGGTTCGATTCCCAAGTCGAACAAAGTGTTAATGGATTTTTCTATGAAATTCTCAATATTCTCGGAGTTTGGACTTATGCCCGGTTAATGGCAATAGGCTCACCTATTACACGATACCTAAACATACCGACGAACTGATCATAATGGTATGATGTTATGATTTTAAATATTTTCATGATATTGACGTCATCATGATTTTTGATGACGGCCTCACTGGTTTAGTGATTATAAGCGCGTCATGAGTTAAATTCTCAAGTCCACCAGTGTAATTTTTTTGGAAAATTATTAAAGGCTCTGTATTTGGATTTGTGTGCGTTTAATGGCAATAGGGTTAAAAATTTACTGCCCACTATCATCTAGGCACAGCAGATTGGTCTCATATCGTACAAAAAAAAACGAGGCCTCTCTTTTTCGCACGAACTGTGATAGATAACTAAACTAGGGCGCTTACTCTTGAACTCAATTCCAATACATCGACATTGGAATTGTGCCATTTCGTCAAGTTACGTACTCTTGAATCCGAGACTAGCGCCAAATTGTTTCAATATTGCGCGGTGATTGAGCGAACTAAATAGGATTGGGAAACGACACAACCATTTGCCAATCAGGATGCCGATACAAGGTTAACGGATTTGTGCTCAAGAGTACGAAATCGCCCGACAGCCAAATTGACATTGGAATCGGATAATGTTTGGATTAGTATTGTATTGTTTTCAAGAGTAAGCCTGCTGAACGGAGAGGAGATTTGACCTCCTATTGGTGATCGAAACATCTCTCTATTTCGTTCGTAGAGCTTTCGAGTTCAACGACCTATCAATATCGCCAGCGGTGTAACATTTGTATGAGACACGTAAACCGCCAGACGATCCTGGAATTCATGTTTAATACACTAATAAATTCTAATCTTCTATTCAGAATATAATATTAAACATCAAATAATCTAGCGTCTATTGTATAATCTATATATGTAATTCGAGGCTCATTATTATCGACTGAAAAGGCGACAGACATAAGAGTTCTGATTAAATTACCTGAGAAATTCTGATAATAATTAATAATGATAATTATAATAGCTAACAATTTGCTATGTAGGTTTACTCCATATATTTATCCTTACTAATATTAAAAACGCGAAAGATTTGGATAAAAATTGGCGAGTAAAATTTTACGCATACGTAGACGACGTTATCATTTACGTGTTATTGTCATTTTGTTCTAAATTTTTTGATCAGATCTTGACCAAATTTTTATGGGACCACCTCTTAAGTATGAGCTATCGATCAAAAAAAGAATAATCAAAATCCAGTTATTTGTCCATTTGTCGTGCACATACCTACTTAATGCAAATTTAAGACTTATATGGTTTTCTCATGGATGCCATTGTCGGAACTGGGTCAAATTAAAATAGAACCAAACGGAAAGCACCAGCTTTCAAATAAAAAAAGAATCATCAAAATCGATTCACCCAGTCGAAAGTTATGAGGTAACACACGTAAAAAAAATACAATCGAATTGACATCGTCCTCTTTTTTATTGTTGAAAATACCAAAAATCTACGACTTTATTTTCAGGTGGCGCTCAGTACAGGAAGTTTACAAAAACATACATTTTACAAATTTAAGTAATTCCGTATCTTTTTGTAATAAACATATTACTTTCTTCTCAGCCTTATCTTCCGCATAAACATATTTTTTTGGAGTGTAATATCATTGATTGGTGCTGCATATATTTGCATCATAAGATTTATTCTTCGTAATAACTGCCGACAGAGTTTATGTTTAAAAAATGCCTAAAATACGAGAAGATTTGTGGGGGCGCTATGTTTGGTGTTAAGGCCTTACGTGCTATAGACTACAATGTTATTTCGGTAAATATATATTTACAATATCACGTTATGACTCTTAGGAGCGGCAGCGCAGGTGAAACCGCGGGTGGGTCGCTAGTAGTTTGTATATCGAATTATGCCGACGAGAACAAGTGTGTAGCATGACTTAATAAATACTTCTATACTTACCAATATTATAAAGAGGAAAGATTTTTATGTTTGTAACGAATAAACTCAAAAACTACTAGACCTATTTCAGAATTATTATATTAATATTCCTGACTAACATAGGCTAAATTTATTACTAGAAAAAATAGGGAACCTTACTAACACTTAGTTAATAATGTCAACCTGTGCGGAGCCGGGACGGGCCGCTAGTATACAATATATTAAGGACACCCAGTCCGACCCGTTAAGGTATTGTTACGTATCGAGATCCGGTTCTACTTATGTAATCATTTTCAATTTACAAGAAAAAAAAGACACAATCCTGTTTTTTTTTTATAAAACGTGGAAACTGAAATAACAATACTTGCACCTTATACTGTGGTAACAACACCATCCCTGGGTGGCAAACATAAAAAGGCGTATGGTTTTATAATATAAAAAAAAAAATCCTTTCAAGTCCTTAGACCATCAAACCTTTTTTTTTTTTCAAAAAAAACGTTGCCCCCCACTAGGATTTCCTCCTGTATCGTGGGTGCGTTTACAAACACAAATTCTCACAAACACAAACACCCAGACCCGGAACAACTACCTGCAGATCATACAAATATTTGCTCCGTGTGGGGATCGAACCCACAATACATTGCGCAGAAGCCGATCGCTCAGCCGCTACGCCAAACGTGTCGTCATAGTCATTCGGATCAGCAATTTGAGTGAAATGTATTAATATCTCAACGTAAATAAGAGTCACTGCGAAGGTGACAGGTTGTTACCCTGAAAGAGGCACTAGGCATTATACCGCCACTTTTAAGAGCTTATCCAATTAAAAGGTTTTAAATTGGTTTATTTTACAAAAAAACCTCGTTCCACAACCCAAGGTTTGGTGGTAAAAATAGCTGTAATGTAAACTTAAAATATTGAATATTCACAGTATTTTTATCCAACATAAATATTAAAAAAAATGTTTTCTCTCTTGTGTCAATGTCAATATAATATCTTAAAATTATTTTAGTCTCGAGTACATATATACTACATAGTGACTAGAAGATCACGGTCTCCTTCAGCTTGGGAATGATGTTATTATCATAACACATTATCACGCCTTTATTTCGCGAAGGAACTGGCAGATCTCCTGTAGGGCGAGAGCCATATCCAAATCGTGATTCGTGCGTCATACGAATTCTATATTAACGGGAGAAATTATTTATAATTAATATATTTATATTTTCATATAATTGATTTATAGTTTCCATTTTCCATTTGAATCTATCAAATACGCTCTTGTACAACTATTGTTCGGAATATTTATTATAATAGGGATATTTAATACGGCTTTAACTATCTCGACGCAATATACATATATATAGGTACATATAAAAAATGTGGGACTAGATACGAGTTGTAATTAAGGTACTAAATTCCTTCAAAATACTCGTATTATATCGACTAATCTTTACTAACAGAATAACACTGTTAGATAACTACGAGCATTAGCAAGCAAATATTAGCTGATAACGATACTGATGCAGAAAATAGTTAGACACCTGCTTAATGTTATGTAAAACCTATATCAATCATCATTTTCCGTTAGCTATCGATGTGACAAGACAGAAGACTATTTCTATATGGGTTGTTATTAACACGACTTCTATTAAATAGCAGTATTCTCCTCTGAAAAACTACGTTGTCCTCTAAATTAATAGGTCAGCCACTATCAGTGTTCATCTAAAAAATACTATCTTAGCCACTATTTATCATCGATGTAAGATACTGTATATACAACCCAGAATGGTTGTTATTTTATAACATCTACACAACGGCTACAAGATTTAATAATAGGTCTTGTAATGTACAAAGTTGAATTACCTACATGATGGATAACTGCCTCATTAGCCTAATGGTGCTAAACGCGATTGCTATGCTGGAGGTCCTGGGTTCGATTCCCATGTCGAATAAAGCGTTATTAAGAGTCCGGCGGACCGAATTTATCTTACAAACGTAATACCGAAATAAATCATTCAATCACTATTTAATCAAACTGTTTTATTATTCGGTCTCCGATACCATTAATCTAGGTTCCTACGCCACCAATTTGTCCAAAATACTGCACTGGAAACAAATGTAAGCGAATGAAATTTTTGATAAAATTACCAGATTTGAAACGATTGTCCAATTTTTTATGTCCAGTGAAGTAGTAGTAGACGAAATAGTAAGAACCTAGATTGACGGTATCCAAATCTGAATAATAACATAATTTGATAGAATATTGTCTGGATTACGATTTATTTTGGTATTCAGTTTTTGTGGGCAATTCAAGTTCCGCCGAACCCTTAAGTTTTTCTATGAAATTCGCAGTAGCAGTTCGGAGTTTGGAATTTGTGCCCGGTTAATAGCAATCGGTTGCCCACTATTAAATGGGACCTCAATATACCGGCAAACTGTGGCTGTACATTAGTACGCCTTTGCCTAACTCTTCGGAAAATACAGGCGTGATGGCGTCTGTAGTATGAGATAAGATTGGAATTCTATTTTGAATTTCAGTATCATACCTCCAGAATTAATTCAGTGGGAAAAACTTATTTTCCTTCTTTAAAATATATAGGATCATTCTTTGACATAATATTCATTGTAACAAACCTGCTGCCTGTAAACACATCATAAAATCGTTTTTCCTACCAAAATCACATAATGAAGTTCATATCCCGTCAAAAACTGTCAACAAAGTTGGAGCGCGTCTAACGTTAACGAGGTATGTCGCTTACTACTATCAAGGCAGCTCCCAGCTACTGACTTGCCCGTATTTTGCATGATATTAATTTCGCGAGGCTGCCACCATTACCGCCCCCTTTTAATTACATTTAATGAATAAGCGAAAATTACCTTTTGTATTATTCCAAAACCCTTTACGTGGCGGCTCGCCCTATCTTAATGAGGTTTTCAAATTTTAAATACTGGTTTGAAAATTATTAACGATCCTGAGGTTTGAATGATCCGTTCAGTTTGTGAAGTTGATTCATTGAAGTTTATTGTATTTGTATTTTGTTCAACCGTTGTTGGTTAGAATTAAGTCTCGTCTATCGCTTGGAATTTAAATTAAGCCCATAAACTCAAGGTCATAACAACGATTGAGATTTACAACAAAATATCTAACTTAACAATCGTTCTATGCATTGCCAGTACATTGGGCAATTTTAACTCAAGAGCTTTTGAGCCAGTCCGGACCTTGCGTCTTGTGATTTTGGGCTCTTCAATAATCAAGAGTCACATAAAACGGCAAAAATTCACAACTGAGGAAGAATTGTTAAGCACTGGTGCTTCTGTACAAAAGATAAATGGAAAGAAAGATTTACAAAATAAATTTAGTACCTAATCGGTTTGTTCATATCCAAAATTGTGTTAACTGTAGCGGTATGTATTTTTATAAATGTTAATAAATACTTTTGTTTTGCAAAACTTTTGCTCAGATGAGATTTCAATCGTGGTTCTTTTAGCTTCTTTATAACTTGCGGCAATCAATTTCTTGTATACTATGAAGATGTAACAATATTGACAATCTTTTGTGTACCAAAATGGACTAAAACTTACAAAGAAAAATGACAAAACTGTATTAAAAGACTTGTGAGCAACTTACGTAAGATGACAAACACGCACACAGGCCGTCTCGTGGTAAGCGTTATACTATATAATATAATAACACCAGTACCTAGGCTCGAGTCCCGTTAAGGGACGCCCTTGGCTGCAGTTGCTTAGTTATAAGTTGCTCCTGGCTGGAGGCATTCGGTGCCTCTCCACCAAGTCCGGTTATGCTGTAAGATTCCCTGAATCAACAGCCTACGTCCAAATAGGAAAAAAAATACCTAGTATCATTAGCGCATTGTCACACTCCTCAGGTAGGTAGGTATGTTTAATGTTAGCCTTTATACAACGCGAAGCCTATGCGTCGAGTTAAGGAATCTATAAGTATAATTCCCTCATCTATGAAGTTGATATGATAATATTATGCAACCATTACAGCCCTTGAAAACAGACTCGGCTAACAATCATAAACGCAGAAGATTTATTCTAAGTCAACTCAGTTGCTCATGGGAATATTATGACTAACGATATAAATATTCAATTTCAAGCAATGAGCTTCTCTGTCAGTTACCAACTTTTGGACTTGTTCATAATTCAATTGAAACCGTATTTTAAATTGAAAATTAAGGGACACTTTATAGAAAAAAATCGTTATGTCTCGGAAACAATACCTAGCCATGGAAATATTTTGGAGTTTTTATATTTAAAATGAATCATAATATGATTCAAACATTAAATTGCTAAGGAATTCCACAGGTTTTAAATATGAATTTAATTTATTGGAATTGCTAAATGTGGCTAGGGTAGGCAGTCCCGATATTTACAACCGACCATTAATATGATATAACTTTTAATAATTGACGAAAAAGAGCTGTTTTTGTGGGTAAAAAGAAGTGAAATTATTTTTTTTAATGAAAAGATCATTTTTGAGAGTGCTCCTTTAGGTTGACAAATTCATTCATCTCTCAACAAAGATGAAACACACAAAATTATCTGTTATTTGTGCAATTCCAAAAGTCAGCTCAGTAATATCGTTATTCTTTCGCGTCTCAGAATAACGTCCACGTATGTTGTATCGGCCGGGTTGCGGCGCGAAGTTGTCTGCATAATTCCTTCGGCAAAACACTCGGAATATATAATTGTACGTAGTTAGGTACCGCCATTATTTAGATTTAGGCAAATCAGTCCGCGCAAAACATTGCTTTTCACTTACACTCGTGTCGTTTGTCACGAGTTTTTGGTGTCTTGCGGAGTTAGGAATAGATTAGGTTGGTGCTGTAGAATACGCTTTACGATATAGGAAGAGGTAAAGAAACGTGTATGTAAATAACTTTCTTGCTAATGTTCTTTGCTAAGACATTTATAGTAGGAGCATTTAAACAGGAGTTTCTTGTCAGTTGAAGTGGACCCCTCATTGTGGGTGAATTTTTTTTTATGTGATAGGAGGGCAAACGAATAGATGGATCGCCTGATGGTAAGCGATTACCGCCGCCCATGGACACCCGCAACACCAGAGGACTCACGAGCGCGTTGCCGACCTTTTAAAAGCGAATTGGGCCTCCGGTAACCTCACTCACTCGGCGAAACACAACGTAAGCGTTGTTTAACGCCGGTTTTCTGTGAGGCCGTGGTATCACTCCGGTGAATATTTGAAAAATATTAGAACATCATTAACTTCGCCCCAAAGTTAAGAATGCAGATGTTTTGAACTTTAACTACACCACTGCCGTCAAGCATTAAGACTAGAATAAAAACAATCTGAAATATGAAAGAGAGAACTACTATGATGAGAAGAATGGTTTGTTATATAGTGTTCGAATATTCACCCTTGTATGAGAGTCTATACAATGCGAGATCAGAGACACTGGACGTGTATTGTTGGTATATATATATATATATATATAAATATTATATATATATATACTTATTGCCTGAGTGGCAGCCTCATTGGTCTAGTGTTCCCAAGCGTGACTGCTACGCTAGAGGTCTTGGGCTCGAATCCCAGGTTTTTCTATGTAATTCTCAGTAGCACAAATCCAGATTCCAAACTGGAATCTGGATTTGTGCACAGTCAATGGCTATAGGCTCGGCCCCAATTACCTACATGGGACCTAAAACATACCGGTCATATATGGGTGTACTTTACGTCTCTGCCTAACCCTTCGGATAATACAGGCGTAATGGTTTGTGTGTTATTTTATCAGCTTTGCTAATAAAGATTAAAGATAAGCATAACCTTTATCTTTATTTAACCTTTAATAGCAAAGCAAAGTTAACGTCTATGTTTCATATTAACATCAATATAGTTAAAGGGATTTGATTAAAAGGGTCAAAATATCAAAAGTTGTAACCTCGATCTAGCCCAGCCCACACAGGTCGAAAGTATTAGGCTGTTATGCTTTATATCTGTCGAACTACTCCGTATGTACATACGGATTAGTTCGACAGATATTAGTTGTACATTGATGTATAGTGTCGTAGAGTGCTGTGCTGTTACCTAAAGCTTTAATCCTGTTGTTGGTATTTTATTGTTTTTTTTAAATATGGCGGCGGAACATATTCAGCGAACGGTTTACTGGTACTAATGGCTCAACAGCCTAGTGTTCCTAGAGATAGAAGGGTTTGATCAGTTTTGATTCCGATGTTGAGCAAAGTGTTATAGGGATTTCTTATGGAATTCTCAGTACTAGCTCGAAATTTGGATTTGTGCCCGGTTAATGGCAATAGACTCGCCCTCTATTACATGAGACCTAAACACTTATACATGTATATTAGTTCACCTCTGCCTAACCCTTCGGGGAATACAAGCATGATAGTATACTATGTTATGTATTATAGGTCTTTTAAGCACCGGTTGTAACTCTCTGATTAAATTACTACTAACCCAATCTGACAGATAGTAATAGGATAATAAATGCAATGTTATGTCCGTATTAATGATTGCTTAAACACTGAAATCTTGAGGAAACTGGCCCGCCTGAGAGATTATATCAAGAACATATTATGTCTGCCAACCCGCAGTAGGCTAGCGTGGTGCGGCGGAAAGGGAGAGAGAATTATCCACTTCTCTCCCGATCCGCAGTAGACGCACCGGGCGCAGGAGAGCGCAGTCAGACCTCCGGCCTCCATGAGCTGTGGCCTGCGGGCGATTAACTTGGGGAGTCCGTCGCACGACCAGACAATGGCCCCTGTAGGTGGCGCGCATGTTCGCGTGATCTAAACGGGATGCTAGATGAAGCCTCGGTTTTTGAAGAGATCCAGAGAACACTGGATCACAGCCTGTCATGATCGTGGCGAATGTCATGAATCCCATTGCCATGATTATAGGGCAAAGCAAGGCATGCACGGTTTTTAGTCGGTAGGAGTCCTACATACCCTGCCGCCTCCCTGGGTGGCAGACGATCCATGAGGATTTTCCGTACAAAAAAAAAGGCTAGCGTGGTGGACTATTTTAGCCACTCTGAAAGGAGACCCGTACTTACCAGTAGACCAGTATAGGGGTTGCTGATGAATAAACTGCAATAAGCTGACTATTTTCCAGGAAAACAGGATTTTTTGAGCAGCCATAGGCTCAGATCAGTCAACTATAAATTAAATTTCATGCCTCGCTTCCACAGCACCGACTACTTTATCCCACAGAGCAATTATTTCCACAGCGAGTGTGAGAGTTAATTAACTCAAATACCATATCTTTACTGATTAACTTCGTCTTTAAACTCAGTTTATATTACGAATAAATTAGAACTTTCCCCAATTATTCTGATTTCGGATAACGCGTTGGGTTACACAGTTCAGGTCACTTGGATGATGTCACGCGTGGCTTCTAACTTCCTGAGAATTGAGGATCTTAGCAAAAGTAAGACAGGATGTTAATTAGATTGCTGATTACAAATTAGTGTGTGTATAGTGATATGACTGCCTCGATGGTTTATTTATCGCAAGACCAAATTGGGAGCGTATGTTCGTTTTTTTTTGAGGAGTTTCAGGTTGAACAGTTTTATTGTATTGGGAAAAGGATAAGAGGATGCTTTTAGCCTTTCCCTAACTATTTGGGGTATCAGTTTTACACGAATTTACTGTCAGCACACCGTTTTTGGGATCATACCAACATCCTGAGAATAGACTGGTTGTCAGGATTTTTGGGGTATTAACTACCATTAACAAATGTCGCCGGTGTATGACAACCGGAACCGATTGTTTTACGTGCTCTCCGAGACGGAAGATTCTTGAGGAGACTCGATTTGTTGACCCCATCCGCACACTATCCGCGGAAAGCACAGCTTAACCGTGCAGATCGGTTAATTAACTTAGTCATTACTTAGTTAGAATCCTTTTTCGTTATTATTATACTACTAAGGTGGCAAACAAGCATACGGCCCACCTGAAGGTAAGCGGTTACCGTAGCCTATGGACGCTTGCAACACCAGGGGTATCACTCGCGCGTTACCGACCCTGTAAATTGTGAGTATTGCTACAAAAAACAAATTCATAATAATTGTACATATTTCATAACTTTTAAATGTCACTTTGGACACAAACAAGTCGGCTTACTGACCATAACAATGCCGTAAAACAATTTCGAAATGTTCAATGCCATTAAAATTCTATCAACGGTAAAAAATCACATTCAAATATCGAACTATTCCCTCTGTGCACAAAAAAAAAGAAAATCAACCTGTTAAAAAAGGCGCTATCGAAAAACGTTCTCTATTTCAAATATTTGATTTAGTATTTTTGTTACTAACTGTATAAAAACATATAGCTAACATCGTTTATACAGTTGACAGTGACTGTCAAAGGACCAATTACAGTGAGTAGAATTTGTTTTACTTTAGGTGCTGTACAAATGTTTTGACAGCGTTTGAAGGTGCTTTTGATAGACCCCCAGAGGGAGTGGATGTTCGTTGTAATAATATGAGTGTCACAACTTAGTAGGTAAGTTTGAAACTCAGTATTCCAGACGGTTCGTATCTCTACAAATGTTGATATTAAATTGAAATTCGAAGAAAAAAATCGACAGTGGCGGTCAGAGGGTTATTAAATTGATTAAAATTAAAATTTAATTGAAATGATTTTCGTTAGAATTAGTGTGTATTTTTTATATTAACGTCAATGTAAAAAAAAATGTGTAGCATTTTTATGAAGAAATTAACGCTAATCTACAAATTGGACGTTAACTGTTAAGTTGCTCTTTTAACTGCATCATTTCTTAGTGTAAAGCTATCAAGTTATCATTCACTTCTTCACATTCACATCTTGAGATTCACTCCTTTCCTACTCATTGGTTTTGTACAAACAACATTTCAAATTCGCTCTTATTCCTACCAACTTTTTGCAAATGTTGATTAATAGTACGCGCAACCTTTCTAAAATCATAGTAATTTACCATTGGTACATACGAGGCCAACAATGTTTCGGCCGCAATATTGCAGTAAAGTGATATTTACGTGCATTTACCTGGTGTATGCACGTCACAATGAATTAGGGCTCTCAACGGCGACGAGATTCATTGTCGTGTCATACGTGAAACGGTTATGTGCAATTATTTAAATTTGGAATGATGGGAGAAATACGTTGCTGGTTTACATGAAAATTTAAGGGTATGCAGCTACGTAAATTTTATTTGAAATTGGAAGGGTCTTTTAATTTAGCAACGATTTTTTATTACATACATACTCGTACACACTCACGTCATTCTCTCACGGGAAGATTTTGTATTTAAATGTTAGTTCATTAGATATCTTTTAACCGAGGAATAACATAACATAACATACCATCACGCCTGTATTCCCCGAAGGGTTACGCAGAGGCGTACTTAATGTACACCCACAGTTCGCTGGTATGTTTAGGTCCCACGTTATAGGGGGCGAGCCTATAGCCATTAACCGGGCACAAATCCTGACTTCGAGCTGCTACTGAGAATTTCATAGAAAAACCCAATAACACTGCTCGACCTTGGGGATCGAACCCAGAACCTCTAATGTAGCAGTCGCACTTGGAACCACTAGACTAATGAGGAATATAATTGTCATTGACAGATTTTGTATAGAGAAACTGTAAAACGTATCTGGCGATGGAAAAATCGGCCCAAAATGTACCTATTATGTTTTTAGGGTAGTTACCAGTGATAGTGGGGCTGATTCAACAAACTTTATCTCAAAGTGGATAAATTAGTGTAATTGCTTGCCTTCAACATGGTAAAAATGTTGTTTTAACTTTTTCTGTGAATATAAATAGACAACAAATATTTTACCAATTTATTGGTATATTCACAACGAAACAGTAAGAAATAAATAAATAGTTCGAAATATTAGTTAAAATACTACAATTCGATAGTACACGGATAGCCCCTTACCAGAATTTTTAGGCTGTAGATTTTTTCGTAATATGAAGTAATATACGAAACAATCTTCGCTTTAACTTTGTACTGAGTACAACAGAACGAATATCGGTCATTCTGTTCCCGCCTATATTGAATAAAATGTATAGTGTTCAATTGTCGTAATTCAAAGTGTTCAAAGTAACTAATTGTTTCGGTCGAACTCATATTTAAATATCACAAAAAACAACGTCAAACGTCAAGAAAAGAAACTATTATAAATCAATCAAGACATGATCAAAATTATAATATTTTGAACACTTTTAATTAAGAGAATTGACCTTCACAAGATCGTTGTAGTTTAGAGTCAGCTAAGCTGGAACGACTGGGATGTCTCCAGGAAGTGGTGGAGTATTAGGCACGTTCAGTCTTTTTTCTTTCTGGTCTTGTCTATGCGTGTGGTAGAACCAACTGGAAAAACAAAGGAAAATCATTTAGAATATTTTTATAATGGCCAATTACTACTGAATTTTAAGACGCAGTGAAGTCTTGTGCTGTCTCTATCACTTAATGTCAAATTTACTGGTTTATCACCGAAACACGGTGACAAAGCAGTAACTGTTGTCAACAAGTGCATGCGCAAGAATTTTATACAAGATTCTTTCCGTTCTAAATTCAAACAATGTAACACATCACAATTTAAAAACATTGTTCGAACACACGATGGGTATTTGTTGTCATAGACTACGATATATGTTTCTTATAGAGGAAGCCATAACATCACTTTTAAACATAAGTGGCCAGTGTTATTCATAAGTACTTAGATATTGTGATCTATTAAGAAAATATTTGGTTTAAAATCATGATTCGGAATTTGAGCTTTAAAATTGTCAGTTATTCGTTTTCTATATGTATTCAAACCGCATTGACGTTTTTGTGTTTGTAGTTCATTTGTAATTTTTATTAGAAAGACCAGTATACACATTTTATTATGAATGTTATTAATATTTATGGTAAAATTCACATAATAGCTTTTAATATAATTCTTTCTTAAGGGTCCGGCGGAGCTTGAATTGCTCACAAAAACGTAATGCAGGAATAAATTATAATCCAGACAATATACTATCAAATTATGTCATTATTTGGATTTTGATACCGTTAATCTAGGTTCCTACGGTACTATTTCGTCTACTACTACTTCACTGGAAATAAAAGACCGAAAAATCGTTCCAAACTTGTTAAAGTTTTCAAAAATTGCATTCGCTTACATTTATTTCCAGTGAAGTATTTTGGGCGAAATGGTAGAGTAGGAACCTAGATTAACGATATCGGAATCCGAATAATAACAGAATTTGATTAAATTGTATTTGAATCACGATTTATTTCGGTATTACGTTTGTATGAAAAAATCGGTCCGCCGGACTCTCGAAAGTTACATAAAATATAATTTTAATTTTTGTTTAAGGTATTTAGTATTCTATTTAATAAAAAAATTCATTGCTACATGTCATTAAAACCAATCTCTTTCATTCATTACAACTCATTAGCACTCATCTGGAAATTGGTACTCCCAAGTGGTGGTCTGTAGTTTCTTACTATCCTTCTGGCAAAAGTGTAGGTATATGTATGTCACTGAAAACAACAATTATGGCGAAGCCTACACTATTGGACCCGGAATGACCTTGGTATCATGGAGGATGATGAAAACAATGGCAAATAAAATCTCATAACAGTGCATTAAATATTATGACACCTGTTCAAACACACGTAGAGTACGTAACTATTCTATATAAATAAAAACTAAATGCTTGGTTGGTGAGCGCATCACTTGAAAACGATCGATTTGGCATTTTCGTTTTAAATGGGAAATACTAATTGCTTTTTCCATGGGTTTATTGAAATTTGGTCAGGACAGCGTGTCTAGTGTCAGCTAGTTAGTAATAAATGCAAAGTTTTTATAATATCACTAGCTAGATATAAACAACATCGGGGCTAAACGCTAGATTGACAGCTTTTTATGACTCATAAATTATCATTCACCAAATATTACGGTGTCTAAAATATGAATTTTTTTTGAGGCATAGTGGAATGTAGTATGTGTAGCTCCCACATTTAGCAATGCCAATCAATCAATTTTTATTTAGAACACGTTAAATTCCACAGCGTTCCATCCTCCCATCATTTAAAGAAAACTTCATTAGTCTACTGGCTACAAGCATGACTATGGAATGTTAGGTTGAGTTCAATTCCATGGTTGGGTAGTCTAATTGAATTTTTCTTTATGAAAGTTCTATGCATATCACTGCTGCTTTGTATTTCAGTATCATCAACATCCACAACCAGAATCTGCCCAATTTGAACCTCCTTTTATTAATGTTACTTTAGCGAGCCTTTTTCGAATCTCATTCATGTGAGACGATTTTTTTGAAAAAAAATCGTCTGACATTTGACATGAATGAAATTAATGAATGAAAAAAATATTTCAATAAGACCAGTTTTACAGGTACTTTTGAATTATCAAAACTATGTACACGGTTCCAAATAGTGGGTGTTATGGAGAAGAACCGACAAGAGCCTCCATAGATATTCCTTTAAATAAAAAATATAACATTGTTATTTTACAACTTTGTTCTTATAATGTGAGGATTATGCTTGATGTGCAGGATAAATTTAGTAAGCTAAGATCGCTTGTCACCAAAATAAAAAAAAAGAAAAGTGACTGGCATTATGGCTCGACTGGAGTGATACCACGGCCAGTGGGGTTACCGGAGGCCCAATCTCCTTTGAAAAGGTCGGCAACGCACTTGTGGTGGTGTTTAATCGCTTACCATCAGGCGATCCGTCTGCTCGTTTGCCCTCCTATCCCATAAAAAAAATAGCACGTAAGAGCTACCAGGGTCGACAGACGGCCCCCGTTCACGAGCATGACGTGTATATCAGCGTCGTGTAACTCAACCATGTTGTAGGAAATAAAGCGACCCGACACATAATGAAATGAATGTAGTTTCAGATACTTATGTCCCTCTTCATTATTCTTGATAGTGGAATCTTACCTAAATATTCCAAGAGCTGGTATAGTAGCCATCACGCTCATAAGGAACACCGCGCCGGGGAGCACATTTAGCGTGGCGATGTAGATGCGAGAGTACAGAGGTGCGAATATTATTGGCATCATCGTCTCAGCGACGCCGAACAGCGAGTATACCTTACCTGAAAGGAATTTGAATATACATCGTGAAATTTAAATGATTGTTTTCCCGCAGCAAAACGAATGTAGTAATAAATACGAACAACTTTTACTACACACTATTAGGGATATAATTAAAGGATACCATTTTTTATGTATAAAGAAAATTTTGAAAAACAAAATTGAGGAGTCAATTTTTTTTTCTGGATGCAAAGTTCGCATATTATATAGATGCTAAGTAATAACTACGCAGCTACGTATCAATCGATCTGTAAGGTTAAGCTGCGCTTGCTGGGCCAAGTCTATGATTCCGTGTATTGGACAGCCCGTAAAGCGGGTCCTATAATATGGACACCTATGACAAACTTTAGTGGTAGTTTGTAAACATACATACATACCATCACACCTGTATTACCCGAAGGGTTAGGCAGAGGCGTACTAATGTTCGCCGGTATATTTAGGTCCCATGTACTCGTAATAGGGGGCGAGCCGATTGCCATCAACCGGGCATAAATTTCAAACTCCGAGCTGCTATAGAGAATTTCACAGAAAAAATCAATAACACTTTGCTCGACCGGGGAATCGAACCCAAGACCTCTAGAAAAGCAGTCGCGCTTAGTATTACTAGGCTAATGAGGCAGTGGTTGTTTGTAATAATTATATGGATTACTTACCTAATTCTTGATACGAGACAAGTTTTGACGCGATCGACCTTAAAGCAATCGCTGAGGTACCATTTAAAATTTCTAACAGCGGTGCTGAAATATAAAATACATAATAGAATCGTGTGAGAAGCACCATAATCTATACCTATAATAAAATTGTAATAGGCCGATGTCTGTACATTATAGATACTAAGGAAAAACTAATATGGGGGGTCTTTATTAGAGCAACAGAAGCCAAAAAGTACAATTTTTAGAATTTTTGTCTGTCTGTCTGTCTAATTTGGGGTGTCTTTATTAGAGCAACAGAAGCCAAAAGAACAATTTTTAGAATTTTTATCTGTCTGTCTGTATGTTTGTGCGCGTATCACGCAAAAACTTCTGCACGGAATTGAATACAGTTTTCACCGATATGTATTACTAGAGGTCTACCCTAAAATCTGGTGCATGTTTCATCTTGCTAAGCCACCTAGAATCGGACTTATAGTACGTTAATCTTTTTGGGGCGTGAGTGACACTGCTGGCAACAGCTAGTTCAAAATAAAAAAAAAACTGAATATATTTTTATTTATTAAAATATTGCTTCTGTGCAGTCTTAGTAAGAAGTATAAAAAATAGAATGAGGGAAAAACATTCCTTTATAATAATATTTTTGTCTTAAACTTATCTACTTATGGTAGGGTAAGATAGAAAATACATAAGTACTTAATTATTTTTTAATTGTTATGTCATTTCAAAGACTAATATTACCAGCTCTGTGCTCTATTTTAAAAAAATAACGTGGAAGAGCCATGCTTCAAACAACGCGTACGTTGTGTTTCGTTGAATGAGTGAGGTTACCGGAGGCCCAATCCCCTCTTAAAAGGCGGGGGACGCACTTGTAACTCCTCTGGTGTTGCGGGTATCCGTGGGCGGCGGTAATCGCTTACCATCAGGCGATCCGTCTGCTCGTTTGTCCCCTTATCCCATAAAAAAAATCCAAAGAATACTCACACATATACACTTCGTAGTCATTCCTAGCGAATGCCAGGACTAGTGCCCCGCAGATCTTGCTGCTGGTCGATATAATGCCTAAGACGGCGTCATCGGCTTTCAGCTTCCTACTGAACACGCTGATCGAGAATAATGTCCCTAAAAATAAAGTTTTATGTTTATTGAGAGAAAAATTCAACTCTCGGATCACTGAGCTTGGGTTCGCTACACTAGTCACTTTGCCTAGATACTACGTAACCGTCTCTTGCCGAATTTGAATATCTTCTTTCCCATCTAACCCGCCGACGGATAAGACTATAACATGCCATCACTTCGGTATTCCTTGAAGGGTTGGGCATAGGTTTACTTATGTGCACTCACAATTCAACACATTTCCTTTCTCCCACAGGGGTAGGCAACCCCTGTGGGAGAAAGGCGTGAGTGTATGTATGTATGTATGTGTGTAAGGTAATCTATGGGCCATAGATGCCTGATAATAAATGATTTTTATTCGATTCACAATATTTTAGGGACCACTTCAATAGATGATACTAGGTTATGTGGTTGTAATTATGTCGTCCATTTACCATGATCTGTGTAATCGATACTTACCGATGGAGTGCGTGATAAGGCTATAAGTCGAGTAGATGCTGTACTTGACTTCATCCCAGTTGAAACGATACCGAGCAAATATGTACATGATACTCAGCTCACCTGCAAACAGATTGGACAATTATCAATAGATGCTGATAAATTACGTAGGTACTATTTATGTAACGTAACGTAAGTACGCCACCCCTTTATTTGAGAGACTGATGTGACTGAGCGTTAAGCAATTAACTGTCATAAATATTATTTTTTTCACCCTGAGCGGACAATAGGTACTTACATCATTAGAGTTGTAAGGACTTTTTGATATTTGTATCGAGAGAGATTTCAAAAACATTTTTGATTTTGAAATCTCTCGCGACACGGGGCTCGTTGCTTAGTACGGAATTGGCTTTTTATGGAATTCATCAATAATTGAAAGACCTAACCAGTAGCCAGAAGTTTAGTGGGGATTGTCACTAGCGACATACCTACATACCATCACGCCTGTATTTCCAGTAGGATTAGGCAGAGGCGTACTAATGTACACCCACAGTTCGCCGATATGTTTAGGTCCTATATAATAGGGTGTGAGCCTATTGCCATTAACTGGGCACAAATTCCAAACACCGAGCTGCTACTGAGAATTTCATAGAAATACCCAGTAACACTGACTGCTATTTTTTATATTTTTAAATGTATTTATTGTAATTTTAAAAAAATATATTTAATGTAAATATAATGAATAAATTGAATAACAATAATACGTTATTTTAGTGAAGGAAAAATTCAGAGTGTCTGGTGTGTCTAACCAGAAGACGCAGGTTCGAATCCTGTCCGCGATTGAATTTTTCCTTCACTAAAATAACTTTATAATCTTAGCATGGAAAATGCGAAAAAATCACAAAAAGATAACAATAATACGGTCAAATGTTTTACAGAATATATGAAATATTTGACAGATTCGCTAGCTTATTTGTGAAATATGTTGTATAGAAAACGTAGTTCTTAATTGACTGACCGCTAGGGGCCAAGGGGCCGAGGGGCTAAACCCCCAGGGTAAGCAATTTTATATTATAAACAAAGAGTAATAAGTTATGAAATGTAAATAATAACTAATAGGTAGTGATGTGAAGTCTGAACTCTGGTAAAGCAATCACTAGTACTGCGTTCTTGTAATTTCCCATGAGGTCTGCCTCCACTATGAATGACTGCTTGCAAAGCCTTGATATTTTCTTCACTATTTTTGACGACTCCAATAACTTTTTAAACTAAGGAGGTACTTCCAACGGACCGAGAATGGAACCACGGAAATCTGCAGGAAAGTGGTAATTTGTTATGTCATTGGATATAGTAATTTAATCTCCGTGATTGCGTTTGAGAAGCGATTAAGCATTAGTTACCGTGAAAATTACGGAGAACTGTACTTTACGTTGATAATAAATACCCAACATAACTACTTGACCTGGAAATAAAATCCGCGTTGCGCGATTTTATCGAGTTGTATTGATATTTTTATTAGAATTAAATAATACCAATTATTTAATTCTAATAAAAATATCAATACAACTCGATAAAATCCGTCAAAAGTATAGATTTATTTCAGTCTAACAGTCTAGATTTATTCCTCGAATTTCTTTTTTAATTTTTTTTTTAAAAACGTTGCCCCACCCTAGCATTTTCTCCTGTATCGTGGGTGCGTTTACAAAAACAAATTCTCACATACACAAACGCCCAGACCCGGAGCAACTACCTGTAGAACATACAAATATTTGCACCGTGTGGGGATCGAACCCACAACATGTGACGCAGCAGTCGATCGCTCAAATGCTACGCCAAACGTGTCTTCAAAAAAATTTTATATTTAAGACTTAGCAGTTCCATAGCATTTTTTATGTAAATCATATTATGATGATATATAACAAGCGGCAATATTACCTCTAAAGCAGCAGTTGTAATATATAAAAATGTATGCGAGTTGTACCCGCTGAGTAGGCGACGCACTGTGTGCTTAAATGGTTCACTGATAGTACTTTAATACCCAGATGATTATTATTCTTTTCTTTTTTGCCACATATTACCACATTTTATGTAAGTACATGTACGTGTTGCTGTTTGTTGATGTTTCTTTCTTTCTTACCTAACAGGGCTATTCCGCACTAGTATACTGTGTAGCCCAACATTAAAATTCCAAAATTACCATATCTCTCCCACCCTATATTTCAAAACAGGCCACGGCAGACAATTGAAACATCAAGTGTCAGTATTCATTCATCAAAATTCAAATGGTTTCTAGTCAATTATTTAATTCACATACGTATATATTCATATAGTTGAGCGTTTGTAAATGGCTACATACAACAATATGTGTCCGTGTGATTTATTTGTTGGTTCTGTGTCAACAGCGCAATGCACCAGTGCGTTTGTGACCGACCATCATTTTCATGGCTCGGCCGTTTAACTTGTATGTATGTATTCTCGAGTTTACATAACTTTGTTGAATATTCAAGTCATTACTATTAAATTCTTAAAAGGTATATTACTGTAGAATTGTCTCTTTTGACTTAAATCAGAAGGAATGAAATAATTACACCAAACTATTTGAAGTTCAAGATTTTAAGGCTGGCGGGCGAGCTCGTGAGGAGCTGTCTCAGCAACCATACAATATCACCACAACTTCTATACATTTTGTTTAAAAACCGTTTTCAATAATAGACTAAAAATAAAAATGATCAGAACCTCTGGTCAAGTGTTAGATTCGTAAATGTCAAATTATGGTATCCCCACGGCACTAAAAAAAAGTCAAACGCGAACTATTTTGATGGAATGTACGAAAGTAGACATTTGACGTATCTGATCTAGAAATATCTGATGATGTATTTATGATAATATAATGATGATACTTAATGATGATACTTTAGTTATAATTTTAACCTCCACACAATCGAAAATTATAACTTTAGAAATTTACTGGTTTGACTTGACCCGACACAATCTACAAAATAAAAAATCAAATCGGTTGATAAGCATCGGAGATGATAAAATTATAAGATTGCACATTATCATGTGAAGACAAATCTGGTATTTAAAAACTGTTCAAAATAGAATTCCAATGCATTCAATGTATCTTATTATAATAAATAGTATTATTTTAAACGACGAATAAACGTGTAACGTGATCATTGTATATTGTAATGAAATCACAATATTAATCCACCAAATATCATCGACAATTTACAACATAAATATTAGATTGGAATTATAATTTGAACATTTTAAAGTAATAGGTTTTAATTTCAACGTTTTACCTACCTGTTTAAGTTTTTTTATGAACTTGTTTTGTGACTAAAATCTTATTATTAGGTACTAGCTTTTGCCAGCGACTTCGTCCGCGTGGAATAGTTACTTTGTTCCCTAGTTCTTCGCCCGCGGTTTCACCTGCGTTGCCCCGTTCCTAAGGGTTGTAGCGTGATGTTTCATAGCTTGAAACCTTTCTCATGAATCACTCATTTTCCCAACATTTCCCTTCACTGCTCTGCTCCTATTGATCGTAGCGTGATGAAAAGTATACTATAACCTGCCCAGGAGTATGAAGAACAATTGTACCAAGTTTCGTTGAAATCCGTCGAGTGGTTTTTGTTTCTATAACGAACATACAGACAGACAGACAGACAAAAATTTTACTGATTGCATTTTTGGCGTCAGTATCGATCACTAATCACCCGCTGATAGTTATTTTGGAAATATATTTCATGTACAGAATTGACCTCTCTACAGATTTATTATAAGTATAGATTAACTGTCTCTGTCACTCAAGTTTATATTACTCAAAAAGGAATGCATATAGCTTTTTGATACAGAATGCAACGACCAAATAACACGAAATTGCTATAAAATGTCGTTTTGGTCAGACATACCTAATTGGCAGACCACTTTAAACAGTTCCAAGACATAACAACCTTTTTAGAACCGGTTTTGGTAGTAAATAGTACCTAATTATAAAAAAGCAATGTCCCATGCAAATTTTTCAGCTCATGAATTTAGTTTGTGTGAAGAATTGTTTATTTTTTTACAAAAAAGCCTTTACTTTAATATTAGGTACAAAAGGTCATTTGTGTCGGTTTTCAAATTATGTACTTACTGTGTAACGGAACGAGACGGTTAATAATAAAAAAATACGTAGAAACCGCTTTATGTTAATTTTTATTTCTTCGTAATCTAAAATTTTAAGTCATTAGCATTCTCGATTGGTCTCAATGGTCTTTCATACTGCTAGGTAGTATAATAATATTTATAGAATCTTATACTAGAATATAATACTATATTTTTAAGCCCATAAAATCTTTACAGTATAATAATAATATTATAAATGCTTAATTAGTTTGACTTTGACAATTAGTTTGACTTTTCAAAACTACCTTTTTATTAGTCTAATTGAAATAAATTTTGACTTTGATTTTGTTACTTTGTAATGTAATTTAATATTTCGCTATAATAGTTATTAACTATTTTAAAATCAGTTCAACAAATTCACACATGAGAATAAAATCTTGATATTCTCCGAATTTTGTAGAATTACTTTATTTATTACACATTAAGTTACTATTAAGTATGTATGTGTAATTTAACTTATGTAAGTAATTAAATTCTGCGCCATTTTAGCTATATTATATAGGTATATTTTTAATATTATATTTTATGGTAAACCGGCAAGACACATCAGAATTAATTACTGATTACAATATTTAAATGCAATTCAGTTGGAATAAATGTATTTTTTTTACTTTATATAAAAACCATCACGGCTATATTATCACGGCTTATAAAAAAAGGTATTTGCACGGTTCCAAATAGTAGGTCTTAGGAGTCCGGCGGACCGAATTTCCTATACCAACGTAATACCAAAATAAATCGTAATTCAAACATAATTTTATCAAGTTGTGATATTATTCGGATTTTGATACCGTTAATCTAGGTTCCTACTCTACCATTTTGTCCAAAATACTTAATTGAAAATAAATTTAAGCAAATGCAATTTTTGGCAACTTTACCAAGTTTAGAACGACTTTTTCGGTCGTTTACTTCCAGTGAAGTAGTAGTAGACAAAATGAACCTGTAGGAACCTAGATTAACGGTATCTGAATCCGGATAATATCACAATTTGATAAAGTATTGTTTCGTTTACGATTTATTTCGGTATTACGTTTTTGTGATAATTTCAAGCTCCGCCGGACCCTTATGGTGAAGAGCCGGCAAGAGACTCCATAGACAATCTAATTGATGTTTACAATGTTATTCTTCGTCAGTATTATGGAGTTTGATTTATATTTCATTCAAATAGGTAGGTAAAGGTTTGTGTCAAACTATGTACTCGTATAGGTACGTAAGTATCATAGTACATAATAATTATGTTTATGCTAATTACACATAAATCATTGCTGACAATAATTAAAGTGCAAACAAGTTAATACCACGTTCATTTTAACTGTTAAGTAGATAGTCTTGCTATATTGTATATTATGGCATATTTACTGATTAAACATACCATCACGCCTGTATTCCCTGAAGGGTTAGGCAGATATGTACGAATATACACCCACAGTTCACCGGTATGTCTAGGTTCTATGTAATACGTGCGAACTTTTGCCATTAACTGGTCACAATCCAAAACTGCGAGCTGTTACTGAGAATTTCATAGAAAAACCCGATAGCAATTTGCTCGACCTGGGAATTGAATCCAGAATTTCCCGTTCAGTCATCGCATTTTCGGCCCCCATTTTCCCCATTTTCGGCTTAACTTGTAATTTGACTGCCTGCGAGGCAGTCAAATTACAAGTACCTAAATAATATCGAGTAACGAAATCAATGCTATTATCGGAACATTATTATCAATATTAAATATTATACTTTCATACGGACAAACATATAGTCTTTATCATAATTCTATATTTAATCAATTTGATATAGTATTAGTTTTAGATAATCAAGTCATTTGACGATCATCAGAGGTTATGGGTTCGATTCCCTGGATAAGCAAAGTGTTATTGGGTTTTTATGCTAAGAAAATACTTATAAGTAGCAATCTGTTAATGAAAATATGTTCCCTATTCTAAGGGAACTTACGAACACATCACTGGTAAATTTTGGATTTAAAGCTATTAGAGCCTATTTTATCACATTGGCTGCTACGCCGAATTAATTCAAAAATGGAACAGAACTTGTATGAAATTAACTGCTAAGTAATTTATCGGGAATTAAGTCAGAGTTGGTGAAATAGACCTTTACTCCATGTCGGAATAGCCACTGCTCATCGAATAAAATTTAAAAAAATGGAACGAAATTTGTATCAAGTTAACTGCTATGTTATTTATCGGGAATTAACTCGGAGTTGGTGAAATAGACCTTTACTCAATATCGAAATAGACAGTGCTCACCGAATAAAAATTTTCAAAAATGGAACGGAATTTGTACCCAAATTAATTATTGCCGACTGATATAATTGTCTAATAAAATTAATTTACTCTGAATTGGTGAAATCTGGACTTAGAACCTTAGGTATTAAGTATGTATCTTGATAAGCACACTATAGTAATATATGAATATTATTCTTTTTATTAAATCTTCTTGTGTATTACTCGTCGATATTTTTAAGGCACTAAAATGATCACAAAAATGTTTGTTAAATATCCATTAACTAATTACTCTTTGAAATATATACCCATCTTTGTCATTTTGATGTCAATAAAATGAAATAACAACAGATTATAATATTTACTTTTGCTGTCTATTATGCTAATGAACGTTTCGAATAATTAACAAAATCTCTCATTAAGTTATTATTTTTGATACATAATTATGTTTTTAGGTAAGTACGGTCTATGTTTCTTCGATGGGTTTCATCAGTTTTTTTTTAAAGACAGATCCTGTGCTTGGAAAAATACCTCTGTATCGAGGGAACTTCTCAAACATACAATTATCGGACACAAAGTATCCTCAGACTCGAAATAAATATCCGTAGAACACACAAATATTTGCCTTGGATGGGAGCCGAACCCACGAGATGCGGCCCGCTACGCGAAACGAGCATCATCAATCAAGGATCTACATTTACACTGTAATTTTCCAACATTTAATTGTATTTACGTATCCTGAGTTTACTTACGGCCGGTTTCTATATCCTGTCTGTCAGTAGATTTGCTTACTAGAGATAGGATTTTGACAGTAGCTGGATGGAGCTTATGTCAATATTCTATTTCTAGTAAGCAGATCTACCGGCAGATAGGATATAGAAACTGGTCGTTAAAAGGCTAGTACTGTGTACAGACGTTTATGTCATCGTATCTTTAAATATCGCATTGTATACATACCCCACATCGGTCCGAACGTCAAACAGACCACAGTCAATATGAGACATATACGCAATCTCCTGTTATTCGGCCCTTTCTTGAAAGCAATCTCTACTGTTTCTTTTAGACTGTGGAAGTCAAAAAACTCTAGCAGAAAACCCATGCAGCCAGTCCTTTTGACCTAAAAATATTTATTTATTTACCAAATTAAAAATATATAAAGGTTTCTTTAAAATTTATTTCAAATTTTTACCAAACCGGACGCGAGTTCAACTTTTATATTTTTTATTCAATTTTTATATATATATTTTTTATTTGTAGATATTGCACGTTTATTCATAATTAGCGCAAATAATTATAATTCTTTTGAGAAAGAAAAATAAATTCTTCTGAAATATCTACAATTACAAAAGATATAAAAATTGAAAGTATGCCATTATTTTTCTTTGAATGAAGTTATTCTTAAATACGATAAAGATATGATCAATTTCATTAATAAACAATTTAACGATCTATGTGCAGAAATTGTGATACAGGTATTTTTAAATAGCATAACATAACATACAATCACGCCTGTATTCCCCTAAGGGTTAGGCAGAGGTGTACTAAAGTACACCTATAGTTCGCCGGTATGTTTAAGCGCCATGAAATAGGGGGTGAGCCTATTGCCATTAACCGGGCACAAATTTAAACTCCGAACTGCTACTGAAAATTTCATAGAAAAACCCAATAACACTTTGCTCGACCTGGGGATCGAATCCAGGACCTCCAGCGTAGCGATATGACCAATTTGATTAATAAATAATTTAACGATTTATGTGCAGAAATTGTACAAGGAGGTGGATAAAATGTCATGGCTATACTATATACAGATACTTTTAAATACAGAGATTTTATATGATTTCTGAGTAAATAAATTAAAACATACAAACCTTCTCTTTGTTTTCTAGCCAAGTGTGGTCATCAATACAGAACAATACGTAACAGAAATTGATAGACTGCAAGGCAGCAGATATAGAAAACACTCCATAGTATCCGAGGTACCGCAGTAAGATCCCGCTGAGCCCCATCCCTATCGGGAATCCCATTGTCATGCACAAGTTCAAAATCCCCATTCGGAAGGTCCTGGTATCCTTCGAAGTGATGTCCCCTAAATAACTAAAAGTGCCAAGGAACATTGTGTACCAGCCACCCGTTAGCGATGGAAATATGACCTCCATAAACACAGTCCATTCCACTGGGACTTCATAGAAAAAGTACGTGTTTATTATGTTTAATAGGCATGTCATGAATTCCCCGAAGATTGGCATCAGCATGCAGATCTTACGCTTCCCCGTCTTGTCGCTCCATGCGCCTATGAAGAGCATCAGTAATGTTGGTACTGCGGTATGTATCACGCTCTTCCATGCCTGCACTGAAGCTATCAGTTTCTGCACTTCGTCTTCTTCAAATGTGTAGTTAGCTCGTTTCCTCAGCCTCAGCGCAGTACAAGCGTCATCGCCAAAACCTAGATTGACCCTGCATGCTTTCTCTAAATTCAAATTCTGAGTAGCCAACATAGCCAGCACGCTCGGCATTACGAAGAAAGCCAAAACCGGTTCTACTGTTATGTTTGATTTCACAAATTTTATTTTTTCTAAGAATGTCATGTTTTGCACGTCATTTTTGGCCTCCGTTTTCAATGGCAACTCCTCTGTCGTCTCATCTCGAGCCGTCTTCTCGTCAGATTTCTCCATTTTAAACAATCTCTAACTGTATCTTTTATTAAATTTCAAATATTAAATCAACACTTACTGGAGATTGCAATATAAAATAAGAAACAGACCTCGCCCGAGATCCGAAGAGTATCCTTAAAGTTGGGTCACATTGTTGTTATATTGAAGAGCACATCCTCACAGCACAAGATAAATACGGTATAATATTGAATTACTGGTAAGCCGGCGTTGGGACGTCGCTAGCGTCCTATTGTTCAGCTGTATGTAAGCAAACACTCCTATGTTGCCATATCAGTCTTTAATGCGTGTACAAACACTCAGAGAAATCAAAAATAAACTTTAACACGTCGATACACTTAAACACGTCGAGCGATCCGTCGCGCGGTGTCACTATGATATTATAAACATCCGATTGTTTTCGCATTAAAAAAGTCGAATAAAAACCACGATGAAACTCGACAGGTTTTTTATTAAACATTCACACTTAACCAAAACACACTGTATAATGTCCAATAACACTTTCACTTATAATAAATGCTTTAAGTTCAAATAGTCATTAGCGAGTGCTACTATACGTCTTTATTCACGTTCTCCATCTCTTCAACTTGCTTGGTGTCTTCCCTTTGTTCGAAATACATCCATCTGTAACGAATGAATGGACTATTATCGGTTGGAGAGGAAAACATAAATAGTACAGTCGTGACGAGACCGAGGATCACTTGTAAATGATGTAATGGACAATGTCGATCGCATATTATAGTTGTGATATCGTGTACATTCGCGGCCAGAAGTTTTCACACTGAGATGATAGTTTACTGTTTGCGTCTGTTTGGTTTTTACTTCCTCGTCGCGTATTTATGTAAGACGAATAAAAAAACCTTTCCACTATAGCAAAAACCTGTTTTGTTGGTCCGAAAAATATGCAAAATAAAATGAACAAGCGCTTATTTTTAAATGTATGACTAGAAATAAGTAGGTAAGTAAAATAGTGTAATAACATAACATACCATCACGCCTGTATTCCCCGAAGGGTTCAGCAGAGGCTTATACCCACAGTTCGCCGGTATGTTTAGGTCCCATGTAATAGAGGGCGAGCCAATTGCCATTAACCGGGCACAAATCCAGACTCCGAGCTGCTACTGAGAATTTCATAGAAAAACCCAATAACACTTTCCTCGACCTGGCGATTTAACCCAGGACCTCTAGCGTAGCAGTCGCGCTTAGTACTACTAGACTAATGAGGCATATTAGGTACATTTTATTTCTGATTTTACAAGATTATATAGCTACAAGTTTGTATTTATATCTCAAGTTTTGATTAAGCTGCCTTAATTAGTCTAGAATCGAATCAGTAATTTCAACCTATCATTTGAAAGCGAGGTCCTGAGTTTGAACTTAAAATATATGGCGAACTCTAGATGTACAGCAGATATTTAGAATATTTATAATTCTAATTAAAGAACACTTTTTGTTAATCATGGTAGTTCTGCTTCATCGGTTGTAACAACCTCCGATTATTCTCTATTTCCTAAATAAAAAAAATATCAGTTACTTAACACCTTATCGACCCGTGGAATCGTTAGGTTAGTCATATTATGTATACAGACTGTACATAGAAGATATTTAAGAAAAAATATCAAGAGCGGTCTTTATTAGGGCAGTAGAGTCAAAATAATTAGCTATCTTTAGTAAAGGAAAAATTCCATCGCGGGTAGGATTCGAACCTGCGTCTCCTGGTTGGATACACAAGATGCTCTGACCTCTAAGCCACCGCGAACCCCACCCGCCTGATTGAAATCTTGCCTTCACATTCTGAATTTACGTCATAAGGTGACGTTGGCGACATCTATGAAAAGCAAGTTACGCTGCTTCTCAATCGACACGACAACAGACCTGTTCAAAATTTCTTGTACTTATAGATTAAGTGTATTTTAATTTCTCGGCGCACATGTACTTAGAACTGCGACACTACGTTAGAGGTCCTGGGTTCGATTCCCAGGTCGAGCAAAGTGTTATTGGGTTTTCCTATGAAATTCTCAGTCGCAGCTCGGAGTTTAGAATTTGTGCCCGGTTAATCGCAACCACACATGGGACCTAAACGTATCGGCGAACTATGGGTGTAAATAAGCACGCCTCTGCCTAACCTTTCGGGGAATACAGGCGTGATGGTATGATTGACTAAGAAGTGTGTGCTCCTTGATTTCTACTTGGGTGGTCTATATATTCGCGGCAATCGGCTCTGTAGTATATTTTAACATTATGACGCATTCTGTGATAATTGCGATATTATCTTTAATTAAGGTTAAACTTGTAAATTAACCCATATAAATAATTCGATACAGGGTCAGAGTACATAAACTGTCAATAGCAAAAAGCTAGTATTTCATTTCAAATCTAATCTTACATAAGATCGACACGCGGCCCATGTTTAAAATAAAAAAAAGTATTACAAAACTATATGTTTATGGGTTTTACATAATTTTAATGAGCATCTCTTAGAAATGACGTAATTCCGTTTCCTTTAAAATTAACGTACTATCATAAAATAATCAACCCATTATACTGCCCACTGCTGGGCACGGGTCTCCTCCCAGAATCCTCCCTCCTCCCACTAGCCTAATGCGGGTCGACAAAATTCACACGCCGTCGAGAAAATCTCTCAGGCATGCAGGTTTCCTCACGATGTCTTCACTCACCGTTTAAGCGCGTGATAAATAAATATTAATACGCTCTAGACTTCGAAAAAAAGTCTCGAGAACTCGAGACCTTTGGCTTGGAAGTCTTATTATAAGGCTATCACTGTCAATGTGCCCCTAAATTTACTTTTCTATTTAAAATGATAGTTAAAAGGTAAGGTATCTAGGTATATAGGGTAAGGCATCGCACGACATTGAGCTAACTGTAAAGTAAGTCATGTCGGTTGAGAACCAAAGAAACTTGCTTTTCAATAGATGTCATTGACTTACGTCAATGACATAAGACGTAAACCCATAAAGACGTAAACTCAGAATGTGAAGGCAAATTTCGATCTGGCAGGTGGGACTCGCGGTGGTTTAATGGTTATAACGTCTGGTGTATCTAACAAGAAGACGCAGGTTCGAATCCTACCCGCAGTTGATTTTTTTCTTCACTCGAATAACTTTTCTATTATCATTAAGATGGCAAACGATACCACTGCTGGTAAGCGGTGACCGTAGGTTATAGAAGCTGGCGACACTAGAGGTTGCCAAATTGAGGAGTCAATTGTTAGATCTTAATTTCCTGGTAATTTCAATTAGCCTTATACATATTACCTACTACCCTTCTAAGCGACGTAATTTGGTGAGGCGTTGGTAGCCACCCAGATGAACTTAGCTTCAGAGTTCTAACAGTAAACAATATAAATACATTAGAACTGCCTCATTACACTAATCTCGCTTTTCACAAGAAACTTACCCAAATCCCTTTCTTGGAGAACCTATAAAGTTTGTAAACCTTAAAGTTTCTAAATGACATATTATCTATACAGGTTGGAGACGACTTTTTTTAAAATTAAGTTGACAAACCTGTACATATGGAAAGTAGATTTATTTGGATATAATGATCTTATTTCCTATTTTGAATTGTTTTTTAGATTGGTATAGGCTGTTTCTCTTTCTAATTCACGTATTGTTGTATTGTCGGCTCTCATATATAAATTATAAGGATCAAACAATTACACACATAATAATCAGTACCAGCTCTTCACGACTGTACTTAATAGTTTTGAAGTAGCTACGTCCTTATTAAAGATACCGCTCAAAATAATCTATTGTGGGGGGAAAATGACGAAACAATAAACATTAGTGTTGTCCATTCATATTCTACGACAATCATTGGCTACTGATTCTTAGTCACCGTTGTTTGTGACTGTCAATTACACTGTATGCACAAACCAATCGGATCTTAAGTGTGCTATGTTTACGTGTAAAATTCGTCATTCAATAAAAAAGGATTAATTTTTGACAGTTTTGTCCATCAAGTCTCTGACAGATTTCATAGAGAAAACTATCGTTATTTTCCGGGACCCGAGCCACTTTTGGGGCCGATTTTCCATCGTCAGATAACTTTTAACTGAAAAATTAAATTGACGTTTGACAGATTTTGTATAGAATAACTGTCAAAAATTCGATCCGATAAAGGTATCTGGCGATGGAAAAATCGCCCCTTAATGAAATAACATCAAGCTTGTATTCTCCGAACGGTTAGACAGTTAGATAGATATTTAAATGTACACTAACGTTTTGCGAAAATATTGCTATTAATCCGACACATCCAAACTTTGAGCTCCTACTGAAATTTTTGTTGGAAAACCAATTAATGCTTTGGACGACCTGGGAACCGAAACCAAGAACTCAGGCTAGGAGTAATTTTTATGACCATAAGACATAAATATAACAAATTCCAAAACTGACTTTAATAAAAGAGTCTTGTTTTTGAAAACATTCCTATTTTCAAGTATTTCTTCCTTTCATAAAACATATATATTGTTCAAATAGGTACTCAATATTTTACTGCATTCTATGTAAGTATTATTTTCTGTCTTTAGATACGGCAAGTATCAATATTAAAGTAATACCTGAGTGAACACAGGTCATGTTCTTATTATACGTAACTGATATCTTGAGATATAAACTAAATAAACATGTACATAGATATGTACTTGTATTGATCGATAATATTCCTAACACTGTAAATGGACACACATTATTTTATAATAAGAATTGTGTTGCTTAAAATTGGTCCAACCCTTAATTTAATAATCTATTCTAGCCTCTTCTCAGCTATGGCTATGTGATAAAGAAAATAATATGTAGAAACTTTCGTCGAAGGTTCGATTGCCAAACGAATTTATACGGATTATTTATATGGCCCATAGGTGTTTGCCCATATATGGTGTTTGTGTATGTGGTATAAATTGTGTTTGTAAGCGTAAATAATATCTACAGGCAATATAGTAAAAAAATATTATTTCCCACTAAAAACTCTTTAGTGCAAACTTTTTCCTTAATGTCACTAGCGACAGATATGAACAAAACATAATTGATAATGGAAGCTTTAGGAATTAATATGATTATGTCTCTAATTAGTGCATAATAAGACAGTATGTGCCTTATTCCAAAGCTATTAGTAAACCTCTATTAACTAATGAAACTTTAAACAGTATTCTTTCTTTTTCATTTTGATGTCAATAAAATAAGAAGGCGTTAATAGCTGGTAGAACTGCTACTACTACTTTTTTTTAGTAAAGGAAAAAAATCAATCGCGGGCAGGATTCGAACCTGCGTCTTCTGGTTTGATATACCAGACGCTCTGACCTCTAAGCCACCGCGAACCCTACAAAATATAAATGACGTAAATTCAGAATGTGGAGGCAAAATTTCAATCATGCGGGTAGGGTTCGCGGTGGCTTAGAGGTCAGAGCGTCTGGTATATCAAACCAGAAGACGCAGGTTCGAATCTTGCCCACGATTGAATTTTTTCCTTTACTAAAATATAACTTAATAATCTTAGCATGGAAAATGCAAAAAAATCACGCCACTAAGTTTGTCTGGGTTGGTACCACCGATTTGTACCACATATTTTTGCCGCTAAGCAGTAATGTGATATTATTGTATTCCGGTAAAGTTGCCAGTGAATTTAGGTAATGAGAATATGGGACGTCAAGATGACAATGCGCGAGTACCGCTGATGTTGCTGGCGTCTATAGGTCGCTGCTTATCATCAGGTGGCATCATATACTAAGAGAATGGAATGAGCGTTTCATATACAACTATAAAGTAGCGTCCAATAGTTGTCTTTCTGTAGAATTTTGACAAGTCCACGTTACAGCCTTGCAGGAGTAGATGACCTTCAAGACAGAGATAGATATTGGCCGCACGATCACTTTCTCTTTTTTTAGAGAGTGGTCAATTTCATACTAATATTGTCCAGTCGATTCTCTAAGTGCAACTAGTTTTGATTTCTCAGAAGAACTGATTTTAGTGTTCTAATTGAAATAAAAGAATTTGAATTTATATCATGCATATGGGTGGCATGTAGGTACGCTTGTTTGTCATTTGACATCAACAAATAAAATAGTTAATACCCACTTTAACTAATAAACACTTAATGAATGTTTTGAAATAAGGGTGTTAGTCGTTTCGAGAATAACATGTACTGTTGTAGTCATAACTAATGTTGGTTTTCCTTTATTCCTTTAGTATCATTAAGCAAACATAAATGTATTAAGTCAACAAAGTGATTAGCGCGTAGTTATATTTGTTACATAGTAATTTATCATTTAATAACAACTTTCTATCATGTATCAGATAATACCTATAATAATAATTATCCTGTCTTCATAACATAGATAAAATACCATCACGCCTGTATTCACCGAAGGGTTAGGCAGAGACCCACAGACCCCTGTAGACCCACAGTTCGCCAGTATGTTTAGGTCCCATGTAATAGGGGGAGAGCCTATTCCCATTAACCAGGCACAGATCCCAACTCCAAGCTGCTACTAAGAGTCTCATAAAAAAACCGAATAAGACTTTGCTCGACCTGGGAATCGAACCCAGAACCTGTAGCGTAGCAATCGTACCAATCATCCAGATATCAGAACATGGTAACCCAATTTTTGGACTATTATGTACCAATACGAGTTGTCAGACTTTACGGGTTTCTGGATACCCCTAATATCTGTCATAGGTGTTCCTATAACAACCGGGATTGACCGCCCGCTAAAGCAGGGGGGTGTCTTGATGTATTAGTTATTTTTTGCTGACGAGCCACCTGGTGGTAAGTAGTCATCGTCGCCCATGGACACTTGTAACACCAGAGGAGTTGCTGATGCGTTGCCGAACCTTACGAGCCCCTACGGACTGCGGACTGCCAAAGTTGCTGCAACCGAGGGAAACTGGTTCTTACGCACAAAAGTCGAAACACACACCAAGGTGCTTTACAACAACAATTACATGGGTATTTAATATTTCTTATATTATTTGGTGATGTGATTGGGATACCTATATGCCCCTTTCGGATCGGACAAGGTTATACCTATCAGAATATTAATTTCGATGAACCGAATCCTGCATTATGTAGTTGATTAACTTCAGTAATTGGAGAAACACCAGAAGAAGAAAAATCAACAATTTACCCAAAAATGGCGACAGCAGGGACAGTCATAGCTGCTCCGAGCAGGAACACGGCACCGGGGAGCACAGTCAGGGTTGCCATGTATACCCTGGAGTACAGGGGTCCGTAGACCAGGGGCATCATCGCCTCTGCCAGACCGAACAGGGAGTTCACTTTACCTGGCAACAAAAATGAGAATTGAGAAAATTTGAAAGAGCTGTAGGTACCTATTACTATTTTTTTTAATTTGTTATAGGCTTACGTTTGACCGCCAGTTCGCCTGATTTTAAGCGATACTGCGATCTACTACGGAGAGTGCTTACCTAGAAAAAACCGATTCACACGTAATTTAAAGACACCAAGATTGCTAGTTCATTGCTAGTAGGCTTGTAATAGGATCTTCTATATTTTCTTCTTTCTGCTTTCATTCCCATCTAGAACGTTATGTTCTTATAACGTACCTTCACGACTTTATTCCTCGAAGGCTTAAGCCTGTGCCTGGAAGTAGGTACACCCTTGTGAACCTAGTCTGGTAGCAAGTACCACAGCGTATTATTAACAATAACATAACACTCTACTGACTAATGTATTATAATGTAATTGAAAAAAAAATGGCTGACTGTTTGTGGTCATTGTGTCAGCCATTTGTGGTCTTCCATATAAGTCGAATTACTTTTGTAAACAATTGCTACGTGCAATGGGAAAATGTAATTACCTAATCTATGGAATGAGTGACGTCTTAACAAGTGTTGAAGGGAAGCGAAATGCGGTGTGACCCATAATAAGGGGGATCTCCTATTACTCAGTACCTAATAAAAATAACTGCTGTAATCCCATCTCTTTTCCTCAACTTTAGGTAAACCGGATTCTAATTTTACACACGTACTTTGTGATTATTAGCACGTAATTATTGTCTAAATATTATGACGGTAATGAGGAAAACTTTGTTTGTTTACATATTGAGGTACCTATCAATAGACTAATCACAGTCAATGAAACTTAACTCTGCAATTTTGCGCAGGCCCCTAGTAGTGATGCAGGGGCCATCACCATCACCTCAAAACAATTTAATTTTAATTTTAATATGATTCAAATTGACAACATTGATCCAGTGGTTATAATTATCAACTAAAAGTTAGAAGAACTTGTATGTAAAAACTAGCCAAGTCAAATCTTTAGCAAGATTGTCGACAGAATTTGGCACCCATTTGGCAACAACCACGCCAATTCTAAATATTGAACTTGGCTTCCATTTTCACATTTATGTTTTTGATGGGAAAATTATTGTTTTAAGCTATCATAAAGATAACTACGATCATGCATATGATTGGGCCATCACTGCTGGGCTATCAGTAGCTGCAGTACTGCTGACCATTAGACTATCAATCACCTGCAATTTTTCGAAGTTATATGCGTGTTGATAGTTTAATATCACGTTGCTAAACGGTGAACGAAAACACTGTGAGAAAATCTGTAGAGAAAATGAAATGCTTGAGAGATTTTCTTGACGGCGTGTGAAGTCTTCCAACCCGTACTAGGCAAGCATAGTATACTATAGCCTAATTCTTCTCAGATGTACGAGCCTTCAGAAGAAGGCTCGTGCTCAGCATTGGAGCAACATACATACATATAACACGCGTGTCTCCCACAGGGGATGACACAAACTATAGACCGCCACTTGCTACTGCATACTTCTTCCATATTCATACATCTTCTCATATGTACGCGCCGGCTGCGAGTAGGCACTAACTGCACCTGACCTTTTTGAAGAATCTTCGTACGTCCTTCTAGGGCGACCTTTTTCGACACTGCCGTTGACATTCACCTTATAAATTCCTTATATTAATCGTCTTTCATTCTCTAACAATGGAATTTATTCTGTTTTTTATTTTAGTCTGTATTTGTTCTGTTGATAATGTGTGTGCGTATGTAAACAGTACTCACGCACTCACACTCTGTAGCTGCGCTCGCGTTCACTAAACCAATGAGGTAGTTGTAAAGAGAAACTTACCTAATTCTTCACTGGTCACTAGTTTGGAAGCAATAGAACGCATGGCGATGAATGATGTTCCGTTGAAGATTTCTACCAAAGGCGCTGTAACAAATTAAACGTTTTTGATTTATAATTATTACCTTTCTCTTATCACAGAATAAGGGGCCAGTATATTGCCATTAACCGAGCAAAAATCCCGAACTCTGAGTTGCTACGAAAAATTCCAACCTCAATAACAGTTTTTGTTTAATGGCGTCTTGAAATTTTTTTCCATATATAAAAACAAAATTATAATTGGTTTAAAAAAAAGAACCTTACAAGAATTTTAATTTTATACAAGATGGAGAGCGAACAGAGAATTGTGACGTCAAAATTCACTACGCTATACAAATCCTATACTTTTTTTCAGAAAAAAAAAATATACTATACTAACAACATACATTTTGCGGGAAAGGGACAAAGCATCACAATCTCGACCAAAACTTTCAACGCTTATGCTTATATCTTGAAACTTAATTAGCTAATTTAAATTAAAAAAAATATGTATATATATATTATTCACTAAGCCTATTATCTTCTTCACTATATATAATAGTATAAAACAAAGTCACTGTCGATGTCTGTCCGTCCCTGTATATGCTTAAATCTTTAAAACTACGCAACGGATTTTGAAGCGGTTTTTTAAATAGATAGAGTGATTCAAGAGGAAGGTTTTAAGCTATTTAACATTACGCTACGACTCTCAGGAATGGGGAAACGCGTGTGAAACCGCGGCGGGTCGCTAGTTTTTAATAAATCAAAGACCAGTCAATTGCCCAATTAAGTAATTGAAGGGTTAGTAAGTGGATTAACTTACCGATATATATTTCCGTGGTGGTGGTAGCGAAGGCGAAGATGAATGATGCGAGAATCTTGCTGGTACAGGATATAATGCCGACCAACGTGTCGTCCAGCTTCATGAAGTCGCTGAATATGCTGATGGAGAACAGCGTACCTGATGGACGGAAACAGATAATGTTGACTGTGATTCCGATTAAATTTGGTATAATGGTGTTTTTCACTGACATAGGAATTGAACTCGGAAACTCTCCCTTAACAGCGGCTTTTGCAACAACTAGGTTACCTGATTATATTTTATTAAATATTGTCGAAATATTTTCTTTTATTTATTAACCAACTTATATTTTGAATGTAAGCACAACATAATTATAAAATGAATACGATAATTTCATACATATTTTAATTGCATCTTTCAGAACCACGATTTTAATTACACACAAAAATCACCCCAAATCTGATTCGTGATAATTAATAGTAAATAATATGAAGAGATAATTTCCATAAACTTTACGTTGAACACAAATTACAGACAAAATTGATGAAACATAACACAGTCCGACGTCCTTATTTTACGTTATTCACCGCATTTATTGTTACCGTTTCTATCATTTCAGTGGGTAAACCAAACCCGCTTACGGCCGGTAATCTGTTAATAGATTTTCTTACTAAAGATTGGATTTTGACATTACTCGTATGGACCTTATGTCAATATCCTATCGCTAGTAAGCAAATCTACTGGCTGATTTGTTATTGGGACATGCCGTTGGTGAATGTCACGCCGTGATTAAAGGGCAAAGGAAAGTACGGTTTTTAGTTGGTACGAGTCCGACATACCCTGCTGCCTCCCCTGGCGGCAGACTATCCTTGAGGATTTTTCGAACTGTAAAAAAAGTATTGTCTCCTTGGAAAATCTTTTTTAGTTATAAAATGAATATCACGAAATGGAAAATGACAAAAAATAAGTTTTTGCAAAGAAAAAAGAGATTATCTGACAGAAAACCAAAGTTACCGACATAGCGCACAGAAAATGGTGAAATGGTGCACATTGAGTCAGTAAGTATCTTAAATCTTTTATTTATGGATTAAGTCGGAAAACAAGCTGACGAACCTGTTGGTAAGTAGTCATCGTCGCCCATGGACACCTACAACACCAGAGGAGTTGCTGATGCGTTCACGACCCTACAGACTACAGACTGCTAGAGCCACAGCAACCGAGGGCACTTTAGAAAATTACTGAGTATTTGCTATGAATTATAATATAACGAATTGATTCTAGAGGAACTGAGCTTATAAACGTCTCCATTGCAGTATAACTGTCTGTCAACACAATGTTACAAGGAATGGTCGAGGGTCTTTGGAACATTGCTATAGCCACAGATTGCTTCTCGATGATGTTATATTGAGAGGGTTGTAATCATAATATTTTTTTATTTGTACACAACAACAGAAACAAAAGCACAAAATAATACAAAGTCTTATTTAATAGTAAAGAAAAAATTCAATCGCGGGCAGGATTCGAACCTGCGTCTTCTGGTTTGATACACCAGACGCTCTGACCTCTAAGCCACCGCGAACCCTACCCGCATGATTGAAATTTTGCCTTCACATTCTGTATTTACGTCATAAGGTGACGTTTGGTGACATCTATGAGAGGCAAGTTACCTTACTTCTCAACCGACACGACTTACTTTACAGTTAGTTCAGTGTCGTACGATGCCACCTTACCTTTTAACTATCTTTTTGTGATTTTTTTGCATTTTCCATGCTAAGATTATTAAATTATTTAATAGTAAAGGAAAAAAAAATTTTTTTTCCTTTACTATTAAATAATTCGGTTCGGTCGGTTCGGTCGGTTGAGAAGTAAGGTAACTTGCCTCTCATAGATGTCACCAAACGTCACCTTATGACGTAAATACAGAATGTGAAGGCAAAATTTCAATCATGCGGGTAGGGTTCGCGGTGGCTTAGAGGTCAGAGCGTCTGGTGTATCAAACCAGAAGACGCAGGTTCGAATCCTGCCCGCGATTGAATTTTTTCCTTTACTATTAAATAATTTAATAATCTTAGCATGGAAAATGCAAAAAAATCACAAAAAGATAGTTAAAAGGTAAGGTGGCATCGTACGACACTGAACTAACTGTAAAGTAAGTCGTGTCGGTGGAGAAGTAAGGTAACTTGCCTCTCATAGATGTCACCAAACGTCACCTTATGACGTAAATACAGAATGTGAAGGCAAAATTTCAATCATGCGGGTAGGGTTCGCGGTGGCTTAGAGGTCAGAGCGTCTGGTGTATCAAACCAGAAGACGCAGGTTCGAATCCTGCCCGCGATTGAATTTTTTCCTTTACTATTAAATAATTTAATAATCTTAGCATGGAAAATGCAAAAAAAATCACAAAAAGATAATACAAAGTCTGTTTAAGGTGTACAGCAGTGACATAGTTCAAAGTCGAACGTCTGACTCGTAAACTAGGCACGAAGCCTGTGTTTTAGAAGACAATGTTCCCCAAAATTGCAGTGAACAACTGTTATACTATAGGTTACATTCATGCGAATACTACTTATTATTATTATTTAAAGTAAATTAAGGTAAATTTATTTTGATAAGATTGTGGAGGGGCGAGGTGTGTTGCCCCTCACACCAAAGGGAGGATCCTCCGACCAGGCGGGTGTTTTGCCTGGCGGGCCACGGCCCGACGGCTGATGTCGGGCAGTTGTATATATGCAGGTTGCGATGCAAACTTCACTTGCGCGATTCAGGACTTGTCCGTATAGTTTGTATGTAGCACGGTAGATGTCGCTACAAGATTTTTGTATTGAGCGAGTAGATAGCCTATTTACCTACAAATAGCTATCTAGAAAGGAAGAAAATAAAAACAAATGGAAGGATCGACCTATATATATTACTTAAATACTTGTATAATGCATGTGTCTACTTCTGTGTTGCTACTTATACTACTCGCTATATCTATTTTCAACATGGTCTTCAGTCCATTAGCAAAATATATCTGTAATTTTATTGAAAATATGAAAACTGCAGTTTATTTAATCAAAATAGGCATTCACTCAGGACACAATCAGGCCAAATCTGCCTCATTAGTCTAGTGGTCCCAAGTGCGACTGCTACACTAGAGGTCCTGGGTTCGAGCAAAGTGTTATTGGGTTTTTCTATGAAATTCTTAGTACCAGCTCGGAGTCTGGATTTGTGCCCGGTTAATGGCTATAGGCCCTATAACATGGGGCTTAAACATACCGGCGAACTGTAGGTGTACATTAAGTACGCCTCTGCCTAACCCTTCGGGGAATACAGGCGTTATGGTATGTATGTTAATAGGCATTCACGCGTGCTTAAACAATTTTTGTGAAAATAAACAATAACTGTCTTTTTAGGGTTTTATTTTAAATGCAATATATTCTTATGATATTTTTATTAATACTTAGGAACGGTTTTTTAAGGTCAAAATTAATGATCGTTCTGCTCCTTTAAGAAATGCTAGAGATGCGTGAAGAGTTGATCACACTGTGTTGGTTTGTTCTTAATGTCTAACATCATATTAGTTACGAATTGACAGATAGCCAATTTGATTTTTATAAGCTTTTATAGAACTTGCAATGTTCGTAAGTAAAATTTAAAAAAAAATGGCAAATGATTTTTCGCCTTCATCACCTTTTCTAAAAAGCTTTCACAAAAAGAGCCGATTGAATAAATTTCAAATAAAAAATTAAAATATAGTTAGATTTATAACTAATGGCAATACAACGTCATAATTATTTTTATGATGAAGCGGATTGGGAGAAATGTTTACTGGAAATGTGCTACTGAAACGAGCAATGGGGTCTTGTCGTATAAATAAATAATAATTGGTTCCAGTAAGTGTTGCCATTTGCTAACAGATTCTCAAATGCGACTGCTTCGTTAGAGGTCCGGGGAAGTTCGTTACCGGAAAAATGTGGGGTTTTGGGGTATTCTTTTAAGAGGACACAGTGCCCCCCTTTACCTGGCCACCGGGTGGTTTAAGTAGGTAAAAATCCCACACTCCCCGGTCTAATCCCCGAAGACCGGTCGCCTTTCGAAGGTACGGCCTGGCCTACATCAGGGGTTCCCAATCTTTTTTAGTCCGCGGCGCATATGCATGTTTACTATTTTGTCTCGGCCCCCTACCCTATCTAGCTGGTCGAAATAAATAGGTACAATGATACTAGTTGATCGCTTCACGGCTTCACTTTCTACGGCGCACCAGGGCGCTGCGGCGGACACTTTGGGAATCCCTGGCTTAACAATAAAAATATTCACTTATTTTTGCATGCACTAGCTATCCAAATCTATATACAAACAGACCATTATTCTATTGAAAAAAATAACAGCCACGCTACCTAATAAAAAATGAAATATACATCGTCTTCTATATAATTCTTATCACTATGAACTACCAAATATGAAATCACTATTATAAATCTCTGCAAGCGACCCGAGGGCCTTTTCAACTATAAATTTTGAGAAAGTCTACTTTGGAATAATATAATGAAAATGTCATAAATAATAAATATCTGGCCACATTGATCGTCAGCCGCCGAGTTAAATAAAATGTGAGTAAAAATTCGTTAGTTGCAACCCTATTATGTGGACGCAAGCAGGGATGTGGTCCGAGAGGTCATTGAATCAATTTCCAGGTCACTCAGTATCATTGGATTCTTTTTTATTGAAATGCTCAGTAATAGCTCGGTGTTTGTTATGCCTGGTTATTAGCTCGTCCCTGGATCTAGGTATGTGCCCCAAACCAACCATTTGGTTATGAAATGGGCGTTTTAGGTCAGGTAACCACGATCATATTTAGTTGAATCAAACATTTATAAATCATTTTCGTGACTTAATAGGATCTATGAAGATCTGCGATCTGAGATTTACGTACATTTTTAATACAGGTTAAAGTGCGCACGAGTGGAGTGTAAGTTGATTCTGAACGCTGTAATATATATATATATATATATTTTGCTCTAGGCTTTTCATTGGCAAAGTTGTTCTTAAGCACAATTGCTATCATTTTTGTGTCAGACTATGTAGGTATTAACAGAAATTACTGGCTTTTTGAGTTTTTTTTGCAATCAGGCGGGTGGGGTTCGCGGTGGCTTAGAGGTTAGAGCGTCTGGTGTATCCAACCAGGCGACGCAGGTTTGAATCCTGCCCGCGATGGAATTTTTCCTTTACTAAAATAACTTTAGAAATTACTGGATCGACGAGCTTAAGGGTCCGGCGGAGCTTGAAATGATCACAAAAACATAATACCGAAATAAATCGTAAACCAAACAATACTATATCAAATTGTGATATTATTCGGATTCGGATACCATTAATCTAGGTTCCTACAGATCCATTTTGTCTACTACTACTTCACTGCAAATAAAAGACCGGAAAATCGTTCCAAACTTGGTAAAGTTATCAAAAATTGTATTTGCTTATATTTGGTTCCAGTGAAGTATTTTGGACGAAATGGTAAAGTAGGAACCTAGATTAACGGTATCGGAATCCAAATAATAACAGAATTTGATTAAATTGTTTGAATTATGATTTATTTCGGTATTACGTTTGTAAGAAAAATTATGTCCGCCGGACTCTTCTTAATTATAAAAGAAATATTTAAGTTATAGTTACTGTGATACTCTGTTCAGTATTGCCAGCAGCCATTGATATAATTTTATTCATATATTTTTTCTCTTATTTTGTTGTTCGTCTTTTATTGACGGAAATAAATATTTTTCTTTCTTTATTTTCTCTTTCATTATATGTCACTTAAACTGGAGGTAAGGAAAATTCCATGCCTGATATATTTTCCTACGTGTATTTTCTGTTTTATTTTTTTATTTTCTACGGTGCAGGTATCTGATGTCCATGGATGCACGCTGTATAGGTTGCGTGCATAGACGTAACATGGACGTACATCTGACTTTTTGAAATCAGGTATTATATTATTTAAAGAGCTCAGCTCTCGTCGGCGGAGCAAACGCCACTGTTGTTTAATTTCTACTTTCCGTTTTACCTCTTGATACGACTCGATCCCGACCCCCACCCTTTCCTTCACTTGTTCCACAAATCTTCCGCTAGATCTTCCCCTTCCTCGTTTACCTTCAATTTTACTTTCTAGTATAGTTCTAAAGAAGTCATCCTGTCTGTATATTAATATTTTTTTTGTGAAGTCCACCAACATGAATTTTACTAGCTTAGTGGACTACTAGCCTGACGCTTCTAATTTGGATAAAAATGGGTTAATGATGAAGAAGAATGATGTTGTATGTTGATTACTCACCCACTAGATTGGTGATGATGCTGTAGGTGCAGAACATGCTAAATTGAACCTCGTCCCAGTTGAACCTGTACCTCATGAACAGATACAGCACATTCATTTCACCTGGAAATTATAGAAAATATTAAAATATATATATATAATTTTTAGAAAAAAAAAACATTCAAAGATTTCACATAATCAACCTAACATAATATCACGCCTATATTCACATTATGTATACTCACAGTTTGCTGGTATATTTAAGTGTCATGTATATAATAGGGGGCAAGTTATTGCTGCTAGTGAGAAAATCCCAATCCTAACACTTTGCTCAACCAAGCAATCGAACCCAGGGTCTCCAGCTTAGCGTTATGGTTAGGGATGGTAGGGAAATAAACATGTAAATTATCTTTTTCATAAATTAACTAGACTAATGAGGGAGAGGCAGGCAGAAATCTAATTACATTATTATTACTAAGATTATTTTAATCCAAGACTACGAGTGCGCTATTCAACTTGGTAACTAAATGATTGTTCTGCAAATGTCAAGGTTATTTTTATTATATAGTTGTGATTTTAACAAAAAGTATCATCATCAGAATTATCAATAATATCGCTCGAATGATGTCCACATCTGAACATAGACCTTCCAATATGACCATAAAGGGAAAGGGAATAAAGCCTATTTTCCGGGTACCATACTTTAAATCTTACTTAATTATTGCTAAAACATTACGGGAATAATTAAAAGAAAATTCTGTATAAACGTTTACTTATTTATTCAAACAAAAATCAAAGAATATTTCGCTCGAATAATTACTTCTCCGAACTAAAGCGTCAAAAGAAATAGATTGAGGAAAGTAAAATATTGAAATTAATTGATGTTTGTTACCCTATACAAATTGATTGAATTGGTTGTAGGAATTATCACTGATAAAAACATCTACAATTTAAAAAATATTCGTTCGTATAAGTATTTGTGATGAAAAAAATATTATTACAAAAACGTAATTCCGAAATAAATCGTAATCCAGACAATATTCTATCAAATTATGTTATTATTCGGATTTGGATACCATTAATCTAGGTTCCTACGGTACGATTTTGTCTACTACTAGTTCACTGGAAATAAAAGACCGAAAAATAGATCAGAATAATAATAGATTAGAAATAATAAATAATAAAAATAAATAAAATAAATAATAAAAATAGATTAGAAAATCAAAAATTGCATTCGTTTACATTTATTTTCAGTGAAGTATTTTGGACAAAATGGTAACGTAGGAACCTAGATTAACGGTATCCGAATCCGAATAATAAAAGAAATTGATTAAATTGCATTTGAATTACGATTTATTTCGGAATTACGTTTGTAAGAGAAATTCGCTCCGCCGGACTCTTAACTACATAACTCCTACGCGATTACCGGGTTCGATTAACAGGTCAAGCAGTGTTATTGAGGTTTTTTTTATACCACAGAGGTGGCAAACATGCTTACGGTATGCCTGATGGTAAGTATTTACCGTAGCCTATGGACGTCTGCAACACCAGAGGTGTCGCTCCTCTGTTGTTCCAGCCTAAAAACTTTTTTCTATGAAACTCTCAGTTGCAGCTCGGAATCTGGAATTTATGCCCGGTTAATGGCAATAGGCTCACCTCCTAGTACATTGGACCTAAACACACCGGCCTGTGGGTGTACATTAGTAGAGCTTTGCCAAAGCTTAAGGACTACAGGCGTGATGGAATCTTGTGTTATGTTAAGCTACTCCTGTCACGGTAAGTCTATTTGGATTAGTTATAGAGGGAGAGTTACCATTAGATCTTTTACCAACAGCCCGTTATGATAACTCACCATGCAAGGGTCCAAATATAACACAGACAACGACGATGAGTAGCGAGACCCTGAGTCTCCGTCTTCTTGGTCCTGTTCTGAATGCGACCGTCAAAGTCTCCCGGACATGGCGTGCGTCGAAGAATGAACACACCCACCCTCGACAGCCCACAGGTTGTTCCTGGAAATAATTTATATAAATAGCTAGCATATAATTATTGACAACAAACTACAGTACACCGAATTAGCAAGCTGTACTGGTTGGCCATATCTGTAGAAGAACCGACCGCTGGGGTGAACACGTCCACCCCATAGGTCGGTTCTTCTGCGTACTCCGACAAGACGGAGTGATGAATTGCGAAGGATTGCTGGCGGAAGTTAGATGCAACACGCCGAGGACAGGGTAAAATGGTGCACATTAGTAGAGGCCTACATCCAGCAGTGATCGAAGATATGGCCCACATGTTATAATGCCCAGCGTGACACATGCAGGGCAATTTTGGTACCTAATGGCTTATGTTCAAAATATAATTCCAATCTAATCCTTAATGTCGTAAATGTTAACATTCGGTGGTTTAATTTTGTGATTTCATTACAATAATATATCACACTGTAATACCTCCTAATTATTTATTTGTAAGACATCTTTGTAGTATATTTTTACCTTTGTAATTATGAATAAATTTTATTTATTTATATCCAATTTTTCATGCTATAAATTGATTGTTAACTTAGAAGATTATTCGACATTTATGACACCTTGAGACTGGATCGGAATTACATTTTTAACCCTTTGCCCTTCTATACAAATTAACACCTAATGGCAGCTACAGAAAATGCGTATAATATTGGGCCAGTCTACTTAAAAAAAAATTCTTTCATTTTCATTTGCCGTCGATAGTTCAAAAAAAAGAAAAAGAATGGACTGACTCACCTACGCTGGGTGAGCAGATCACCTGTGTCGCACATTCTATTATAAAATAAGGATGGACAAAGCGCATCTATGTATTTGTGACTAAAAAGGGTATATTTTAAACGCGTTAGTAGAGATGGGTTTATGCCAGGGCATTTATTTTTTCGCCCTATTTTGCTGAAAATGGCTGGACAGAAACCCATCTATGTAGATGGCTTTATACTCGTCTATGTAGATTGTTTTATTTTTTTCCCAAAATGCCTGGGCAGAAACCCGTGAGTCATCCATTTAGAGAAATTCCCGTGGGATTGAGAAAAAACTAATCTTATATACAAATTGGTCTGGTGTTGTATGGTAGCTAGTTTACGAATAGGTGATTTTGTTACTTTGGTTTTTTAAGATATTTATTGTCGCCAACAAAGGAAATATTATATACAGCAAAATCACTCACTTCATTATATAGACCAGAGCAAGAGATTGCAAAAGAAAACTGTTATTGGGTTTTCTATGAAATTTAGCAGCAGCTTGGATTTTGGATGTTTACATGCGATCTAAACATACCAGCGAATAATGGATGTACAATAAACTTAATACACTTCTGCATGATCCTTTGGGGAATACAGGCGTGATGGTATGTTATAGCAAGAATAATAATTATAATATTAGACCGCCAATGGTCTAATAGCTAAGAACCTCGACTCACACCTATGGAGGCTCTCGTTAGACAGCTGGGTTAAGAGCCTGATACAGAAAGCGGTACTCCTGGATACGGCGCTTATTGTTAGGAGGTTCCTTTCTTTGGGGCCCTGACCATCGGTAGCTTGGACCCTGCTCCCGATACCGGTGGACTACTATTTTTTTATATTTTTAAATGTTTTTATTGTTATTTTTATAAACATGTACTGAGGAGATGCATGAGTAATTCAGTAAATTTAAAAAGTTAGAGTTAGTCAGATAGAGCTATGAAGCAAATAATTTCGTCTATTATAAAAAACTATTCAAATTGGTCCCGGCTAAAGCAACTTAATTTACTCTCAAAAGCTTTTATTAGACATTTGTATTTTATTCAATAATCTATGATGGAGTACTTCAGACTTTTCTCCTAATTGTTTTATTTATTACTAGCAACCCGCTCCCGCTTTCACCCGCGCTGCCCCGTTCCTAAGAGGCGTAGCGTGATGTTATATAGCCTATGTTACTCAGTGATAATGTAGCTTTCTAATGGCAAAAGAATTTTTGAAATCGGTTTAGTACTCTTTGAGCCAATTCTTTACAAACATACTTACATACAAATCTTTCCTCTTTATAATATTAGTAAAGAATACCAATCAGTGAAATATTTCCAAAGTAAAGCGTTATTCTAATGTCTATTGTTAATGAAAACTAAACTGTAACATACATATTGTTACGCCAAGTGGCTATTAGTACGGAGATGCGTCACGAAGATTCTAGATAAGTCGTAGAAGCACGTAGAACATTCGAAGAAAAGCCGGGTTCAAGGTGAATGACCGTAAACAATAGACGATCGCTTTATCGTCTATTGTTTATAAGTAGGTACTTAGGTACTTACCTACTCGTATTTTGTGGACCTATCGAGAATGTTCGATTCTAGAATCTTCGTGACTCCTATAAATACTGGTCGTGAGGGTCGGCCGGGGCAGTTTAGTTCTGAACACGGTGAAGTGAATATCGAAGTGAAGTTAAGTGATTACAAGTGCGACATTATAGTGCGTTAAGAGATACTGTAGTGACTCTCAGTAATTTCTGTTGTGTGTTTGTCAAGTTAATTAAAATATTTGTTGTTTCGGTGAAATTGGTGTTAATTAAATTTATCCCGAACCCCAGCTCGTAACATTTGGTGTCAGAAGTTGTGGGATAAATTATGCCGGTTTTACCGAAGGAAGACACGGAAGGTATCCGTACTAGAAGTCAGCGGCAGCAAGAGATGGATCAGAGACGATCTGGAGATTCTCCGGCACTACCTGTGGGTCATCAGCAACCATCTATAGACCCAGTTGCTGGTCCATCTGGAACTTCTCCAGCACCAACGGTAGACCTGGCGGCCTTGATGGCAATGATGCAGGAGCAGGCACGCCGTCAGGAAGAGCAGGCACACCAACTGCGGGAACAGCTGCAACGCGACAAAGAGGAGCAGACCAGACGTCAAGAGGAACAGATGCTCCTCATAAAAGACCTTCATGGGACCTTTGGCAAACAACTTGGTGTTATGAAGGAGCAGGTGGAACAGCACAAGACCCGGATTTTAAAAACCGAGGAACAGATTGCTAACGTGACAAAGACGTTAGGTGACCTAAAAGCACGAAACTTACTTGCGGCTTCTGTGGATACTACTCCCATAACGTCCTCCCTACGTGGATTCAAAGTGCCACCATTTGACGGGACCTCCTCATGGTCGGCTTACAAAATGCAGTTTAAAGCCTTTATTGAGTCAAACGGATGGGACAAAGATCAGGCTAAGACGGCACTTACTTTATGCCTCCGCGACCAGGCTTTAACAGTACTGGAGGCTCTCGGCGAGGGCATGACATATGATCAGCTCATCGAGGCGCTGGACTCGAGATACGGAGACGCCCATCTGGAATACGTGTTTCGTGCTCAGCTAAAGGATCGGGTACAGCGTAGTGCCGAGACCCTACAGCAGTGGGCCGTGGAAGTTGAAAAGCTGGTTCGAAAAGCATACCAGTCTACACCTGCGCTCATCGATGGTAATCTGGTCCAAGCGTTCGTCGACGGAGTTCGTGACCTTGAAGTCAGAGCTGCTGTGAGGCTTGGCCACCACAAGACATTGAAAGACGCCTTAGCCCATGCTTTAGAAGTAGAGGCAGTTAGACAGGACCATCGGACTCATCGCATCCGAGAACTCGTGTTGCCAACATGCCACCTCTGCGGGGAAAAGGGCCATTTTCAGGCAGGATGTCCAAAGCGCAGCGGAAGTCGAAGGGATGGCTCAGCATCGCCTAGATGCTACATCTGTGGAGAAAAGGGTCACCTCCGAGCTAATTGCCCAAAGGAACCACGTGGCGACAAAAGACACAAGATGATACAGTAAGGGTGGTGAATGCCACCATCGAGGAGCAGCAGGGAAACGAGTAAAAGCCAGGACTGCGGGGCGGGTGCTGGCTGGTGTGAAAGGAGCCCCAAGGATTTCGATCTCGCAAGCCCATGACGGGAACAGCCTGATCATCAAAGGCGAAGTCAATAGAAAACCCTGTAAGCTGACACTAGATACTGGAGCTTCTCGCACGGTCGTGAACTCTCAGCTGGCACGTCGGGTTCTTGGGGACGGCATCAGTGACCGCGAGTGCATACAATTAGTAACAGCTACTGGCCAGCACATATCCGTCCAAGGCGAGAAGGAGGTGGAATTGAAACTTGGTAACAGAATATATCGACATAATGTCATAGTTGCCGATATAGTAGATGATTGCATCCTGGGATTGGACTTTATGCGGAAACATTGTTGTGAGATCGACGTTAACCAAGGAGTATTGAAGTGCGGTTCTGAAGAGATCTTTATGGAAGGGGCAATAGCAGGGAAGGTGTTCTGCCTGAAGAAAGTAGTTCTTCCTCCTAAATCGGAAACACTCGTCCCAGTAGCTCTACCACAGAATGCTGGACAGAAAAATCGATGTGTCCTCCTAGAGAGGTTGGACGATGACTTGCCATGGAAGATGGCACGCACGTTGGTGAAGGCTACCAATGTATCAGCAGTACGTATACTCAATGCAAGCGATAAGGAGCAAGTGATCAAGAAGGGCACATTGATGGGTACTTGTGAAGAAATAGCCTGGATGCGACATTGCAGTGATCAGTGTACTGGTAATAACGTTCAAAATCCAAAGTTTAACGTGAGCACTCTCTTGGAAGGCTGTCAAAATCATCTTTCTGATGAAGAAGCGAACAGGGCTAAGAAGATGTTGCTCCAGTACGCTGACATTTTCTCTTCAAATGATGCCGATATAGGAAAGACAGGACTGGTGCAGCACAAAATTAATACTGGCAACGAGTCACCAATTCGTCAGCGACCTAGAAGAATGCCAGTTGCGCGAGAGAAAGAAGTTGCGACCATGATTGACGGAATGGTGAAAGACGGTGTAATAGAGCCTTCATCTAGCCCATGGTGTTCTCCTGTGGTGTTGGTGAAAAAGAAAGATGGCAGTATGCGCTTTTGCGTGGACTATCGACGATTGAACGACGTTACGAAAAAGGACAGTTACCCATTACCAAGGATCGATGACACGCTGGATACTCTGACGGGAATGAAGTGGTTTACAACCCTGGACTTAAAAAGTGGTTACTGGCAAGTGGAAATAGACCCTAAGGACAAAGAGAAGACTGCTTTCTCTACGGGAAAGGGGCTGTGGCAATTTAAAGTCATGCCGTTTGGACTGTGCAATGCTCCTGCTACGTTTGAAAGACTTATGGAACTAGTGCTCACTGGCCTTATTGGAGACGCCTGCTTGGTCTACTTGGATGACATTATCATTGTGGGCCGCACTTTTGATGACCACCTTCAAAATCTCGAACGAGTGCTATCAAAAATCCGAGGAGCCAATCTAAAGTTAAGTCCAAAAAAGTGTTCATTTTTCAAACGTCAAGTAAGTTTTCTGGGACACGTAGTGTCTGAAAAGGGTGTTGAAACGGATCCTGAGAAGATAGTTGCTGTCAAGGAGTGGCCGGTTCCGAAAGATAAGACCCAAGTCAGAGCATTTTTGGGCTTGTGCTCTTACTATCGACGATTTGTGAAGAATTTCTCGGACATTGCGAAGCCTCTACACAAACTGACTGAGGAAAAGACACAGTTCTGCTGGGACGCAAACTGTGAAAGGGCTTTTCAAGAATTAAAAAAACGTCTGTGCAATACACCTATTTTGGGCTACCCTGACACTGAAAATGAATTCATCGTGGACACAGACGCAAGTAATACTGGAATTGGTGGTGTTTTGTCACAGCGGAAAGGTGATCAAGAGGTTGTGATAGCCTACTTCAGTAAATCGCTGTCAAAACCAGAAAGAAACTATTGCGTCACGAGGAGAGAACTGCTCGCGATAGTTAAAACATTGCAGCATTTTAGCAAGTATTTATTGGGGCGAAAATTTCACTTGCGAACAGATCATGCTGCACTGCGGTGGCTATTGCAGTTCAAGAACCCGGAAGGACAAGTAGCAAGATGGATTGAGCGTCTACAGGAATTCGACTTCCTAATTGAACATCGTAGTGGGAGATCTCACGGTAACGCAGATGCATTGTCACGAAGACCTTGTTCGGAAATATGCAAGCACTGTTCCAGGCAAGAGGCTAAAGAAGCAGTTCCCGTGAGAATGCTGAAAACTGATCTCAGTGACGAATGGAAAGAAACCCTACAGCAGGCTCAGGAAACAGACTCGGATGTTAAACCAATCGTCGAGTGGATGAAAGCTGGTGCCCCTAAACCGATATGGAGTGATGTTGCGGCATTGAGCACAATCACAAAAAGCTATTGGGCACAGTGGGACAGTCTGTTGATACAGGATGGTGTCTTGTGCCGTAAATGGGAAAATGCTAAGGGCGATAAGTGTCATCTACAGATGGTAGTCCCTAAAGCTAAAGTGCCAGATGTCCTTCAGCTTTACCATGACGGATGTTCGGGAGGTCACCTAGGAGTTAAAAGGACTTTATTGAAGATTCGAGAGCGATTCTACTGGATCCACTGTCGGGACGATGTTGAAGACTGGTGTCGTAAATGCACTAGTTGTGCATCTGTAAAAGGGCCTCACACGCGTAGTAGAGGTGCATTGAAAGTCTACAACATTGGTGCGCCCTGGGAACGAATAGCTCTTGACGTTGCAGGACCATTCCCGGAGAGTGAAAGTGGAAACAAGTACTTTATGGTTGTGATGGATTACTTCACAAAATGGCCGGAAGTGTTCGCCATTCCTAACCAAGAAGCTACGACGGTCGCAGATAAGTTGGTTCATGAAGTCTTCTGTCGTTTTGGAGTACCCTTAGAGATTCATAGCGACCAAGGAAGGAATTTCGAATCTCAAATATTCCAGGAAACATGTCGAGTGATGGGTGCCAATAAAACCAGAACCACCTCTTACCACCCACAGTCTGATGGAATGGTCGAACGGTTTAATCAGACCTTAGAGAGATATCTAGCAAAAGTTGTAGGAAGTAGGCAGAGAGATTGGGATAAGCATATCCAGCCATTTCTTTTGTCATATCGAAGTACAGTTCACGAAAGTACGACGGTGACACCAGCCTTCGCGAACTTTGGAAGAGAACTACGGTTGCCTGCAGATCTCATCACCGGCATCCCTCCAGACACCCCCCGCTGTGTGACTGATTATGCGAACGACTTGCGTACCAGAATGAATGACATATATGAGCATGTCAGGCAGTCGGGCCAACAAACTTCTGAGAGAATGAAGACCCGTTATGACCGCAAGATGAACAATAAAGGCTTCGATGAGGGCTCACTAGTATGGCTACATAACCCGGTTCGCAGCAAAGGAAAGTCACCCAAGTTACAAGCAAAATGGGACGGCCCCTACCGAGTCGTGACTAAGATCAACGACGTCACCTACCGGATACAAAAAGGGCCAAGAGGTGCTCCGAAGATCGTTCATGTGGATCGTTTGGCACGTTATTACGGATCTAATGATGCTCGGGACGAGCATGTCTTAGGAGGGGGTAGTGTTACGCCAAGTGGCTATTAGTACGGAGATGGGTCACGAAGATTCTAGATAAGTCGTAGAAGCACGTAGAACATTCGAAGAAAAGCCGGGTTCAAGGTGAATGACCGTAAACAATAGACGATCGCTTTATCGTCTATTGTTTATAAGTAGGTACTTAGGTACTTACCTACTCGTATTTTGTGGACCTATCGAGAATGTTCGATTCTAGAATCTTCGTGACTCCTATAAATACTGGTCGTGAGGGTCGGCCGGGGCAGTTTAGTTCTGAACACGGTGAAGTGAATATCGAAGTGAAGTTAAGTGATTACAAGTGCGACATTATAGTGCGTTAAGAGATACTGTAGTGACTCTCTCAGTAATTTCTGTTGTGTGTTTGTCAAGTTAATTAAAATATTTGTTGTTTCGGTGAAATTGGTGTTAATTAAATTTATCCCGAACCCCAGCTCGTAACAATATTATCATAATTATTAATAATTCATTTCTGCGTCAGTATTTTATAGGAACCAACTAGGTATCTAGGGATCTTTACAAAGTCTATAACTTTGACTATGTAACGTAGTTGTAATAACTATATGTCATAGTAACTAGCCTACGACGGCTACGGCTTAACAGAGCGTAGGAAGATGACGTGTTGTTGATTACCTACTTTATTTCTTCCTAGAATAGAAATCAAGGTAAGACTGTCTAAAATAAGACAAATCGGTGATATAATCCCAGGAACCCTGTAAGCAGACCTCCAGACTGATTTAAATAATTACAGTGGTCAAGTGAGGCTCTCAGTACTGGCTCGGAGTTTGGATTTATGCCCGTTTAATGGCAATAGGCACGTCCCTATCAATACAATATACGTTTAAAGCTTGTGTTCATATTTGTACACCTCTGTCCAATCCTTCGAGGAATACGAGTGCGATAGTAATAAATTAAGTGTATTTTCCTTTAATTAAATAAGACAAGAATATAAAAATATACTTTTATGAAATTTTTACTAAACAAGAGAATTATACGAAACAGTCAAAGGTACGCAGCTTGACGTTCCTATAAAAGAAAATTATTGCACATAAATTCGTTATAATGCGAACTGAATTTAATTTACCCCCAGCCGGGACGGACGAGCAAATAAGTGCAATTTCAGGTTTCGAACAAAATCCCGCAATAATCCCCACTTTATTTACGTGTTCCTTTTAGCAAATAAAATGCATGCAGATTGTGTCTACAATGCTTTTGATGAGCAACTGCTATGGGAGGGATTTGCGAAAATAATATTCCAACTCAAAAAATATATAATCAGAACATTAACGGATGAAAAAAGAACAAAAGAATGAATTTGAAAAGTCTATCGAACATTTCACACAAAGCACTTTATAACAAAAACGAAACGCGTTGTGAGAAAAATATTTTTCATACAGTTCCACGATACAGCTACCATCAATCACTGTGGTAAAAAAAAACTATTGAAATGTGTTGGTAAAATGTAACAATGTATCACGTGGTAGGTTCTATAGTATTATAGACAATGTCAAAGGATCGGCACATAAATCCAAGTCGACACCTCAGCGAGCCTCGTGTAAAATCGCTGATTGCGTTACGATGTCCCCTTCGTTCGAATTTGCGTAGTGGGCGCGCAAGCAATTTATCACTTAGACATAGGACTAACCGGGCTGTCGTGCTACTCTGCAAATGATGTATTGCCTCAAAGCGCCTTACACTTTATTGAGACACATACCAATACCCTATTAAGCCTAGACTTTGATCTCAAAACGGTACATATTAATGAATGAAAAAATAACCTTAACTATTTATGTTGCAAATGTTTGCAACTCAGAGACGTAAAAACGGCTTAACGAGTTTGATTGAAAATTAGCACACGGATAGTTAAAACTTGCCTTAACATATAGCATAGCAATTTTTATTCAGATTAGACCAAATTTTGAAGTTGCGGGCAGAAATTATCTATACTAATATAATAAAGAGGTAAAGTTCGTGAGGTTGTAGGGGGTAATCTCTGGATCTACTGTACCGATTTTGTAAAATCTTTTTGTGTTGGATAGTCCATTTATCGAGGAAGATTATACGCTATATAACATCACGCTACACCTCTTAGGTACGGAGCATCGCGGGTTAAACCGCGAGCGGGTCGCTAGTATCTTAATAAAGGCGAAATACTACTGACTCTTAATATTTTCGGAACTGTTATATCTTCAAACCCAAAAAGTGATTGGTAAACACAATAAGAAAATAAAAATTGCTACGAGCCCACACAAGTAATAGGTATGAAAATAATACTAAAAATGAAATAGTAAATATCCACGTATATAAGAATAAAGATATATATATTTTTTATGTTTTTTAAAAAACATTGCTCCATTGGATTTTCTCCTGTATCGTGGGTGCGTTTACAAACACAAATTCTCACATACACAAACGTCCAGACCCGGAACAACTATCTGTAGAACATACAAATATTTGCTCCGTGTGGGGATCGAACCCACAACACGTGACGCAGAAGCCGATCGCTCAGCCGCTACGCCAAACGTGTCGTGTCACTATTACGTGTCAATATTATTTTAAAATGTGCCCAATTGCGTTAAAAGGTAAGTAAAACATTAATAACGTATATTCAATTGATATATAGGGGCCAAACAGGTTTAGAGCTCCTGCAGACTACAATAAATAATTAATTTAGTTGGATTTGGTTAGTTTATTTTTGAGCGATTTTAAATCCGTGTGCATACTCTTAATATGATTCATAGTTATTAAGGGACCGAGCAAACTATCAGTCGATAAAAAGTTTGTAGTCTGCACGGGCTCTTAAAGTATCATGTCAATGAAGTATAGATACTAAAACGATTGACTTAGATTGTATATGGTATACTCACTCTTTGTCTATCTGAAGATATTATCGGATCTTTCAAGCGTATGTATCCATATATCAAACTCATTATGTACAGACAGTTCGATATTAGAAAAATGCCGTAGTAACCGATTTGCTGGAGTAGAATACCACTTAAGGACATGCCTATTGGTATTCCGAGAGACATACACAAATTGGCGACACCTACTCTGAATGTTCTCATTTCTTTCGTAGTTACATCACCAATGTAGCTAAATACACCGACGCACACGGTTATCCATCCACCAGTTAGAGACGGAAACAGATCAGAGAGGGCCGTTATCTCTAAAGGCAATTCGTAGAAGAAATATGTGTTTAGGATGAAGCTCGTACAACACAACACTTCTCCAACGATAGGCAGGAGTATGCACGCTTTCCTCTTCCCTGTTTTATCGCTCCACGAACCGACAAATAGAACTAAAATGCACGGAAATGCTGTTTGCACGATATTTTTCCACGCCTGCACTGACGCTGTCAGCTTCTGTACTTCAGACTCTTGTAAAGTATAGTTCTCTGTTTGCCGCCTATTTAGCGCGGAACACACTTCATCATCATACCCTAAATTCACTCTACACGCTTTTTCCAAATTCAAATTTTGCACTGCAAGTCCTGAGAATACGTTGGACATTATGTAACACGCTATGATAGGTTCCACTGTTATGTTGGACCGTATCTGCATGAGCTTCTCCCTCACCCCGGTTCTTTTGGGCTTGGGTTCATCTTTCATTGGTGCCTCCACTCCGGTCGCCGGCTTCTCAGCCGTCGCGCTTATCCCATTCATGATATCCAATTTGTTACTCCACTTTAAAGTTCAATCAATCATCGTTACAGATATGCTTTGACTTGTGTTATTGAGGTTCCCACAAGGAATGGTAGTGACGCGAATATCATGATGTTCATTGTTCACATATTACACGTAACAATCACTCTTTATTCACTGATTCTAGTCCACAGCAATCCACTCACGGTGCAATAGTGTCGGGCCGCCGAGCAGACTGAAGGATCCTCTTGTCTTAAGAGTTGATTGGACGGATACGCGTTCGAGTGGTATCATTAGAGGCAATTGGCCGGGCGTAGTGTCGGCTCACGGCGGCAGAGTGGCCCGTAGCCCGCAGGACTGCCTGGATCCACGTCACAACCTTGCAATAAGTAGGCGTTTATCTCATTGGAGCGATGTCTGTCATTATATGAAACAGTGGGTACGCGCGCGGTACTATTAGTGCACGGTCAAGGTACGATCTATGCGAGGGCGATGTTTTTCATTTCGTTTTCACTGCGCTGATTATTTTTACGTGTGCTTATCCAACATGCAATACTATTTTATGTTTTTAAAGAGGTCCTACCGATCCCGAGATGCCGAGAGTTTGTTTAAAACTTACCAAAAATTGATTTACTAAAAATAATGTTATTAAAATGTTAATATTTTGCCGAAATTAAGTGTTTCAGAGATGTTCCTGAAAGATTGTGAGATATGTCTCAAAATTATATTTTATAAATATTAGGTACAAAATAACATCTTGAATAACCTTAGCTTCATTGGGAATTAAATTCCATACCTAAATAAAAGTAAATCTCGTAAAAAATGGAGCTCAAAATATAATTTTTACTTTCGGGCGTCGAACCGGAGCTACTTTAGTTACAAATATCTTCCAGAAGGATGGCAGTGCGTGATAAAGGGGCAACGAGGAAACATTACTCAATATGAATGGTTTCCCGTAACGGGCCCTTGCCAAAACTATTGGTTAACTATTTTTGCTTCGTCGGCTACTGCGAGGGAATTAAAAAGAAAATGCTAGTGGGTCAGTTTTAAGTAGTTTGTTTAGTTGGATGTTTTAAATCTTATTTCTTGTTTTGTGTATGAGTATCTATATAAATCAAAATGAATGTTTGTATGTTTGTCTTCTACACGATCCAAAACAGTTGGAATCCGTTTACAATAAAACTTTGGTGAGTAGGTAGTTGTGTGTGCGTCTGGGAAGGGTTATGATAAAACACAACATAAACCCTGTAATCACGCCTGTATTGGTAGGCAGACACGTATTAATACGCACCCAAAGTTCGTCAGTATAAGTCCCATGTAATAGGGGGCGAGCCTATTACCATTAACCAGGCACAAATCTCAAACTCCAAGCTACTACTGAGAATTTTATAGAAAATCCCAATAACACCTTCCTCGACCTGGGAATCGAAACCAGGACCTCTAGTGTAGCAGTCGCGCTTGGAACCACTAGACTAATGAGGCAGGCAAAAAAAGTTCATTATCTAAGGCCAGCCTGTCCGGAAAACAACCAGCGTTTTTTGGATCCTCTTTAGCGTGGATAGCCATCTTCAGGCCGCAAGTTACGATGTTGGAATAAAGGAAGCCTACTAATATTATATACGTGAAAGTTGTATGTGAGGATGTATGGATGTTTGTTACTCAATTACGTCAGAACGGCTGAATGGATCTGGATGAATTCTGGCACAGAGATAGATTATAGTCTAGAATCTAGAATAACATAACACATAGGCTACTTTTTATCTAGGTCGAAACCAGGTCTGCGCAGAGGAAGTTGCGGGAAAAAACTAGTTATAAATAAAAACAGCTATTTTTTATAGACAAAGATATTCAAAAACGTATTTTTCAAGCTTTGATTGAATCCAAGGGAACTATTGTCTTTTAACACTTATTCTAGCCCTTCACCGATTAAGTAGGTATTTAGAGACCCCCTATATATTACGCAAGTGCAGTGATAGCCTAGTGATATGACCATAGGACTGTCAAGTCAACGGTCTTGAGTTCGAATCCAAGGCACGCACCTCTGACTTTTCGAAGTCATGTACTTATTAATAGTTAATTATCACGCGCTTAAACGGTGAAGGAAAACATCGTGAGGAAACCTGCACGCCTGAGAGACTTTCTCGACGGCGTGTGAAGTCTGCCAACCCGCATTAGCTAGCGTGGTGGACTATAGCCTAATCCCTCTCATTCTGTGAGGAGACCCGTGCCCAGTAGTGGGACAATGTAATGGGTTGATTATGTGATTATATGTATTACACGGGACCTACAGATACCGGCGAACAGTGGGTTTCTATTAGTATACCTCTGCTCAACCCTTCATGGAATACAGCCGTGATGGTATGTTAAATAATAATCTTTTTAAATACATTTTCGTTTGAATGACAGCTTATTGTTTTTATTTAAATAAAATTGTTTTGTTTTATTGTTTTTTGCTTCGCTTTTGAACGTTTAATGTGAATAAAATACAATGGTTCAATTGTTAAGGGGTGTTGAAATGTGATCCAATCTATTATGTATGATTTTATTTCCATAACTTAACATGCCATCACGCCTGTATTCCCTGAAGAGTTAGGTAGAGGCGTACTAATGAACCCCTACAGTTTGTCGGTATGTTTCAGTCCTATGTAATAGGGGGCGAGCCTATTTCCATTAACCGGGCACAATTCCAGACTCCGAGCTGCTACTGAGAATTTAACAAAAAAAAACCAATAACACTTTGCTCGACCTGGGGATCGAACCCAGGACCTCGAGTGTAGCAGTCGCGTTTGGGACCACTAGACTAATGAGGCAGTCTCCATAATCTTTTTAATAAAAATAAATAAAACATAAATATCCCCGGCTTAGTTATTTTGTCTACCATAATGTACATAACAGTACACAAAAGTAAACCTAAAGTAATCCACAATGGGTCGTAAAATTTTAACTCAACGACACCCTTGCGCGCAATTATTCGGAGGTGATAAAATTTCACCGGATTCCTAAACGAATTCACACGGACCAGGATTTGACAACTGTGTAATGAATAAATTATATTTCCATCTCCTACACTCACATTAATAATAAAAAAAAATAAAGGCAAAAAATAAATATCTTAAAACCCAATTTTTTATTAAAATACACAAAAAGAAAAATTCATGCAAGTGGTTCAAAACATATATATGTGGTCAAAATTATTGCACGACACGAATTAGTTCATGTAAGCTAACTGGGGCATTTACCCGACACTATTTCATTAAATTAATGTTTAAGAAAAACTATTTGGGCTTACAAGACAAGAAACACGTAAAACCGTTTAAACGCGAGCAATTTTATTGGGACCGGTTCGTTACAGCGCAACTTTTGTGAGACTCCCTACCTCCGTAAATTGCCTCGACGTGAGCTCACTGGTTTATTAACCTAGCACATATATATATCAACTATTAGTCAGCAAAATTGTCTATTTGAACTATTTTGGACCGTAACTGTACTGAAATTGCAGTATAGACAAGTTTTCTACACAATATATAGTTATATCACAGAAAAACTAACTGTAGAGTGTCGATGATTTTTTTAAGAATTGTTACAAGTGGTATCTAGTATACCTAATAACTGATTCATTAATGTAGTGTAGTCCTAAGTGCGACTGTTGCACTGAGAAGTTCTGGGTTCGATTGCCAGCTCAAGCAATGTGTTATTAGGGTTTTCTATGATATCTGACAATATCATAGAAAACCCTAATAACTGCTAACCCTAATTGCTTGCACATAGCAGCTTGTAGTGTACTGTGAGCGGACTGTGGGTGTACTTTAGTACACATCTGCCTAACCCTTCGGAGAATACAGTTGTGACGATACAGTTTAGCCTTGTACCTTTAGCTTCACAGATACAGGATCATTTGAGAGTGACACAACAATACGCAATGATTCGATGACGAGACTCGATGTTAATCTCACCTATATTTCTCTAGTTCCCATTTTTATTCTAAAGTTATTTTAAAAATTCGGCGGCGGGCAGCGAACATGCGGCATTCGAACCTGCATCTTCTAGTTAGATACAACAGACGCTATGACCTGTAAGCCACCGCGAGACCCACCCGCCAGATCGAACTTTGGCTTCATATTCTGAATTTACGTCTTAGGGTCCTTGCTCGCGGTTGAATTTCCTTCCTTTCCTTCATTAAAATAACTTTATAATCGAATATAAAAGAAAAAGCTTCGATTATAAAACAATAAAATCACGATTCTTTTTCTGTTCCTCACCGAAACTCGTTCAAAACGTTCTATGTAGCATCTAAACGGTACATGAACTTGTTATATGTAGCCACTGCAGAACCATACTGAGCAGTGAACACATATCAGGATTACAAAGGATTTTCCCACAAATGAATCGTTTACCTGTTCCCGACATTCCTGTTTGTACGCACCCCGGTAATCCGCATAGATGCTTCAAGTAATTTGGAACTTACTACCTACATAGGATCTGTTTTATATGGGATTAAGGGGATGTGCACATGATTATGTATTATGTGTCAATCACGTGGGAACGTGTTATTAATTTCCAATATAGTTTGTAAGCTGCCATAAGCTTACACATCGCTTGTCAATTTCTATATTAAAACTTGTACGATATACATTTATTATCATTCCATTACCAGAGCGCTTTACTCGTCTAGACGTAACACCGACTTAGGTCTCAATGCTTCCATGCATAATATGCAAAGAGTCAACAGAAACAAAAATTAAAAATTTGATTTCTAGCAGGAATTGAATCTATCGATTAAAATTGTTATTTGGCACCTGATTTTCGTATAGGAAGGAATTACATAACATAACATAATCAACCCATTATACTGTCCCACTGCTGGGCACTGGTCTCCTCTCGAATGAGAGGGCCAGGTTCCAAGCAGGTGGTAAGACCAAGCCATTTTCTCTATTGAAATTTGACTATTTTTTAATTTCAATAGCCTCACGAATGATCTTGGCCAGGAATCGGTTTTCTTTTGTGAGTACTTGTGGTAATAAGAAGGAATTAAGAAAGATAATTCATGATTTTTCATTCATAATCTACATTAGTATTATAAAGAAGAAAGATTTGTATTTTTTGTAACGAATATATTTAAAAACTACTGGACCGATTTCAATTTTTTTTCGCCTTGAGAAAGCTGTATTATCGCTGAGTAACATAGGCTATATAATATCACGCTATGCCGCTTAGGAATGGAGCGGCGCGGGTGAAACCGCGAGCGGGTCGCTAGTCATAAATATATCTAATAGAACATTGAAATAAAACTACTTTTTTACTGATTTTATCTATATTTTTTTTATAAAAAAAAATGTATTGATATTATTTTATTGCCGACGTTTCGGATCCTTTACAGCATCCATGGTCACGGGTAGACCGAGGTGTTGGACGTCTTAATGTTAAAATTACTAACAGCTACCTTATATTTTTTCAATAGCCTCACGAATCATCCTGGGCAGGAATCATTTTCTCTTGTGTGTTCACAAACTGCTGACTTTCTGGGACGGCGGTGTTTGACATCTTAATATTCCATAAATGCTGGTCAATGTATAAAGTAATATTAAGATTTTAGGGACCATACCTAATAGGGAGCGTCAGAAATAATTGGAATGGCCTTAAATTTCTTTGTGATGTTTTTGGGAAATTCCCACGGGATAATAAAAGGATAAATATTAATTTGGGTAAAAATGCGGTCGATATTTGACCGAAAATGTGGGATCAACAGAAGTTTAGAAAAGTAGATATTGATAGGAAACTCAAACAAACTTCCAAGTACAACATCTTTGTCATAATACTACGGTTTATGTATCTTGATTTTGCAGTACGGAACCCTAAATCGCGTAACAAAACACACAAGCCTTAGTAATACCATAGGGATCTACAGTTAATCGCTATATCGAGGACTTAAGCACCCAATCAAGGGAGTTGGGCCAGAGGGACGATATGATTATCGAAGTACCCTCCCGAACTTGGGGCCTGCCTATACTACAGTTTTATATATGATGAGTTTCAGATGATGAGCCTTAATTTTTGCGTACGATCAAAATTGTTAATCTCCAAATAATAGAGTTTATTATCCATTGGGGAAATTTGACAGCTTGTGGTACTCGTAACTTGATGTTCAGTTTAGTATCTACATAACCTACTTGCACCAGACTGAGAGACTTCAGAGCGACATGGAATGAAGGAAAGAATGCCTTTGCCCAGAAGTGGAAAGAAGTGGTGGGCTAGAAATAAAACGTAAGCATCAAAATATTGATGTTAAACACCATTTTAAGTTAAAAATGTCTCATTGATCATGTGTGGTCCTGGGTTTGATTTACATGTCGAAAAAAGTGTTTTTGGGTTTTTCTATCTTGTCTTTGCCTCATTAATCATGTGAGGCCCGGATTCAATTCCCAAGTTGAGCAAAGTGTTATTGGGTTTTTCTATCGAATTGTTAGTAGGAGCTATAAAACCCAATAAACATATGTATACTCGAACCTAGGCAATCGAACCCAGGGCCTGTAGCGTAGCAGTCGTACTCACGAACACTAGAATAATAACGCAGTTAATGTCATAAATTCTAAAAATAACTAAGTTGAATGCCAAGATAGCCGTCTGTATGTTTTGACATCTAAACAGCTGAACCAATGTTGATGAATTTTGGCATAGGGATAGACTAGACCTTAGAGACGGATATAGGCTACCATTTCATTTGAATATTCCTTTGGGATGTAAATGAAACTGCGAACAATATCTAATAATAACATAACATACCATCACGCCTGTATTCCCCGAAGGGTTAGGCAGAGGCGTACTTAATGTACACCCACAGTTCGCCGGTATATTTAGGTCCCATGTTATAGGGGGCGAGCCTATAGCCATTCACCGGGCACAAATCCAGACTCCGAGCTGCTACTGAGAATTTCATAGAAAAACCCAATAACACTTTGCTCGACCTGGGGATCGAACCCAGGACCTCTAGTGTAGCAGGCGCGCTTGGGACCACTAGACTAATGAGGCAGTCATTACTAATAATAACATTATACAAAAAAATAACTACTGCCGTAGGTAGCATATTTACTCAAAACCTGTATCATCGTAACATTGTAAATATACAAATAAATAAATAGTTGAAACCCCCTTATTCGTTTCGTGATCCTTAGCGCGATTGATCGAATCCACGCCTTGCGTAGAGTCCTGGATTCGATTCCTAGGTCGAGCAAAGTGTAATTGGGGTTTTCTATAAAATTCTCAGTAGCAGCTCAGAGTTTGGGATTTGTGCCCGGTTACCATGTAATACCGTCGAACTGTGGGTGTACATTCGATTATTAGAACACCTCTGCCTGCATTCCCCGTAGGGATCGGGGAATGCAGGCGTGATGGTATGTTATGGAACATACCATCACGGAGGGCCAGGCAGAGGCGTACAAATGTACACCCACAGTTCGCCAGTATGTTTAGGTCCCATGTCTGAGGGGGCGAGCCTATTGCCACTAACCGGGCACAAATCCAGACTCCGAGCCGCTACTGAGAATTTCATAGAAAAACCCAATAACACTGCCCTACCTGGGGATCGAACCCAGAACCTCTAGCGTAGCAGTCGCGCCCGGGACCACTAGATTATTGTGGCAGTGAGGTGACTATGTTACATAACCCCAAAAATGTCATCACAATTAATCGTACAATCTACGGAACGATAAAACCGGAAACAATTACCCGTACCGCGACGATATATAATACCAGGCCGTAACCGGGCCGTGTTCGTACGAATAATGCTCTTATGTCCATCACGGGTGACTCGTAAACTATGTTTATGTACTCGCAAATTGAAGGGGCTTCCTCGTTCCTTCCTAGTGACCCTAGCTGGGGCTGCCAGAGTATAACGCCTCTTTGCCCCGAAGAGCAGAGGCGTACTAATGTTCACTAAATCAATAGTTAGTCGGTATGTTTAGGTTTATGTAATAGGAAGTGAGTCTATTACCATTATACGGACAAAAATCTCAAACTTTGAGCTGCTACTGAGAATTTCATAAAAAAAATTCAATAAACTTATTTTGTTGGCTAAATCCACCTTACCTTTCGGGGAATATTAACGTGATGGATTTTTAAACGTGGCGTTATCAAAACAATAATCATAAAAAAAAACATAATAATATGCATGTGTTTTTGTATAATTCGCTGAATTAATTTGGATGAATTTTGAGATATATTAGACCTTTGTAAAGGACAAAAGCAACCTCTTGCATCCAAAATTCCTTCATTATACGAGTGAAATCACCGGTAACAGTTAGTAACCTACCTTTACTATGAAATGAAACACAAGGGCGGACATAAAAAAAGTTCTCCTTAGGATGATATGAAAAAAGAACCAGTTTCCAGTGTCCGACTAGAAGCTTGTTCTTTTTTTTCGTATTAATGACAAACACTATCATTTATCACTTTTTCATTTATAGAAGAAGCTTGTTACTTCCCACAAATCGGGGACTTCACCCAAATGATGGCAACCCACTCCCTACCGTTTAGTATTGAACTATGGACGAAGGTTGTAACAATTGCGTGGTGCTGATGGCCGTCGAGGGGAAACTCGCTGCGTATTATATCATTTAGCCACACACTAGGAAATTGAACCGGTTTACCAACGACTACTTACTGAATTTACGGTACTTGTCAACCTATCTGTACTTTGAGATTTCCGTGGGAAAGTTTGTAGAGATTTTTTTTCTACTAAGGTGGCAAACAAGCATACGACCCTGATGGTAGGCGGTTACCGTTGTCTGTGGACGTTTGCAACACCAGGGATATCACTCGCGCGGTGCACATTGTTGATATATTGTTTTGTCGTGGTAGTATATATAGGAAATCAACTGGAAAGACCAAATGGAAATTTATAGAGTCTGCCTACCTACCTTAAGAGACGTGAAAATATTTATTTATTTAGGGTCGTCTTTAATGTATCAATAGCCTTGGGCACTTTAGGATAATGAGACCCTATGACAACAATATGTCAGGGGACTATTTTATAAACAAATGCAAAAAAAAAACAAAAGGAGCTGGAGTAGGGGGCCTCATTGGATCGCGGGGCCCTGGGCACTTGCCCACAGTGACCAAACATGACCAAAACAGAAAAAGCGTGCCCACAATGCCAAGCTCACGTCACATTTTCATTTGCCATACATGACATGGGGCTCAAAAGGTGAAGTACCTGTAGATCATACAAATATTTGCTTCATGTGGGGATCGAACCCACCACGCCGCACGTGGCGCAGAAGCCGATCGCTCACCCGCTACGCCAAACGTGTCGTCATAACTTAACCTTATCTACGAAAGAAATAAGGTAGCCTCAACCAATGCCCCTAAACTAAACTTTTGCTGTAATAAATATTGAACTTTTCTACTAGCCAAAGCCGAATGGAATCCATTTCAATCATACTAACATAATAAACATAATAAAATTGTAACTGACCGATGTCTGTACATAGCTCACATAGGATATATTAAAAAAAACATAATACGAGGAGTCCTTATAAGAGCAATAGAAAAACATTATCTTTAGAACTTTGTTTTTTGTCCGTCTGTATGTTTGTACGCGTACAATAGGTAACTACTGCACAAAATTGGATGCGGTTATCATAGTTGTATTGCTGGAGCGTAAAATCTGGTGCATGTTTCATCTTGATAAACGAGAAGAAGTTGATTTATAGTACCTAACTACCTACTTAAATTCTTTTGGGATGCGAGTGAAACCGCGGCCTATAACCAGTCAGTAATATAACCGAACTAAGTTGAAACTAAAAAGTTACGCATCAGTTATTACCGCAACATCAGGAAAGATAAACTTTTACATTGAAAGAGATGGATTTACTTAAGATTATTGCAATATTCAAAAAGGTTCCTTCTAATATCGAATATGAAAGATACCTTGTAAATATAGGTACTTGTAAAGAAATGAATTACGTAGGTAAAGGGATCGAAACAGAGCCTTTTTTTACAAAAAGAGAAATCTTTGAGCAACGATTTTTATCTGAACTTTTTTTTCTACCAAGTGGTTATTAAATCAAACTTCTATTAGGTATCTTAAGGGTCCGGTGAATGCTGAATTGCCCATACAAACATAATGCCAATATAAATCGTAAATTAAACAGAATTGTGTTATTGTTCGGATTCGGATACCTTTAATCTAGGTTCCGACCATGTGCCATCCGACCAGGTAGCATTTCGTTTACTACTACTCTGGAAATAAACGATCGAAAAACAGTCTAGACTTCATAGTTATTAAAAATTACATTCACTTACAATTATTTCCAGTGAAGTATTTTGCACGAAATGGTAAGAGAACCTACCCATCTACAGACTGACCGCAGCGAGCGCGACTTAGTCATTACTTAGCAGATATCAGCTTTACAATCTTAGAATAATACACTATACGAGTCTATGTGATTTTAAAATAAATAATTTGTAATTCATTTAAACACTTCAATCACCAATCAGTGAGCCAATTTGCTGGCCAAAAGTGTACATCATTTTCAATCTAAGTCCGTTGGTTCAGAAAAGTTTTCAATATCTAAATGGAGAGCGCTCTGCATAAAACACTTTCCTAAATGGTTTACAGGTTAGTGGCATGTTTATGGGGAATACAAACCTACAAATAGGGTTGATCTTTGCACCTTCATGGAGTTATTATTTTTTCTTTAGCCATTGCCCCACGCAAGGCAAAAGTCTTCCCAGATTCTTCCAGATATATTTTTTTTTCTTGTCCTGCTTCAAACCAATTAACTAGTTAAGCTTTATAGATCAATGGTGTGCGTGTTTACCTAATTCTTCTTCTAAAGGCTTTGACCGATTATGTTTTTGTATTTAAGGGGTTTCCTGGATAGTAAAAGAGTTTTTAGAGATGTGACATGTAGAGACAGCATTAGCATTCTACAAATTGATACAGAAAATAACCAAAAGAGAAGGAACACCTTATAAATATATCGAAGATTTTCTAAAAATATCCCGGAGTTGCTTCAGGGGAATAGTTGCTCCGATTGTAATTACCTTATATAGTTTCGCGGATGGAACTCGCGTGCTTAATTAATTTGTCGAAAGATTCTCTAACGTTGATCGTGTCTCATGTCTCAGTGCGATTGCATGGGAAGGCAAAATGCGATCAAATTTTTGAGAGATAGATGTCCTGTTTCTCGGCGGGGCATCTATCCTAAATGTAATTAACATGGATTAGGCAACTATCCCCTATATAGGATAGATGTCCCAATATAATAGAGGTCCGCAAAAGTCGCTAATACTTTGGAAATAGTCAAGATAATGTTATAGGTAAATACTTATCAAAAATTTGTAGCCAGTTTTACAAATAAAGTATTTTGCTTTTTGTACTGAGAGATATAGTGATTTTAAAAAGTGCGGCATTTACTCCGGTTTTACCCTACTAAATTATGTTAAAAACAAATTTATTTACGCCCATGAAGCCCGTAAAACCTAGCAAAAACTGCCTTGTCCGCGTCAGTTCGTCTGAACTATCTCTCTAAATATTCACAGCAGCCCTGAATCGATATCGGCAGTGTGCATCAAAACGAAATAAATAAAGCGAACGGACATCTCGTCTATGGCACAAATTTTCTGGCGCAACTCGTATTTACATCATCGGAACATCGTGTATTTGGGAAAACTGTGTGTACGTAACTGGCTTTTTGCTTTGCTGTTTAATTTTGTATGTACAATCGGCAAAGCAGTTAGGTATGCAGACAGCCAACGATATTTGTGTTTAGAAAAAGTCTGTTTTGTGAATAATAATCACATACCATCATGTCTGGCTGAAATTCTCAGTGGTAAGTTGGAATTTGGGTTTGGCCCTGGTTAATGGCTTTAAGTTCGCCCTAACATGGGACCTAAGGATAACAGCGAACTGTGGATGTAAATTAGTATAGTTCTGCTTAACCATGTGGTGAATACAGGCGTGATGGTATGTAGAGTTCCCTGCATACAGAATAATTATTATGCTTTACCTTCATTAGAATGTAGGTAATGAAAATATATGGTGTACCAATAAAAAAAACAGGAAAATGGATAATATATTCTTCGATTACTTGGAAAAGATAACTAAGATTAAAGTCACAAATATATTAGTAAAAAAAAAACAAATGATATCAGTGGCATTGTCAGTTATTATGCCTAACCACCAAATTAGCACTGACCTTGTAATAGACACTAATAAAACCTAAGCACTATACTTGGGTGATAATTTTGCAAAAAAGTAAACAAACCCATAATTCTTTCGCCTCAGATTTTACGAGCGTCCTGGGAAGGCAGGGAAATGAAACATTTTTATTTTTTTTCTCCCATTCAGAACTAACAAAGTGCGCAACGTAATGAAGTGTGGTGCGTTCTCTTTTATACTTCGAGGATTGGTGAGAATAAGTAAGATGTGGTCTACATAAATGTTCCACAGTTCTGGCTTTTCGAAGCCATGTGGGTATTAATAGTTAATTATCACGTGCTTTAACAGTGAAGGAAAACATTGTAAGGTAACCTGCATGACTGAGAGATTTGCACGATGGGTGTGAAGTCTGCCAACCCGCTTTAGGCCAGCGTAGTGGACTATAGCCTAATCCCTTTCATTCTGAAAGAAGATCCGTGCCCAGCAGTTAGACATTATAATGGGTTATTAATGATGCTGATGATGATGAGCTCCGTGCTATGTTGTGTTCCTAACGGTGAGCAAGTTCGCTAGAGCTCCGCGAGGAAGCGTTGTGTTAGCAGTGTGGGGGACTAGTGGTGTTTTTTACCGCCGCTGTCATGCATGGTAGAGTCTCCTATGCCGCCGGCGAGTAATACCCCTGGTGTTGCAAGCGTCAATAGTCTAACCGCTTACCATCAGGCGGGCCATATGTTTGTTTGCCACCTTAGTGGTATAAAAAATAATAATTATGGTAGCAGTATATCTACTCAAGGTCGCTGCCCGTTACCGTCGCTTTAAGGTACTTTATATTGGATCCAGGACTAAGCTCATTGCTCAACAACGCAAACACTGAGTTAATTTAGCGTAGAACTTTAAATAGGATATACGACGAAACTCTCAACTCGCTCGAATTGCACAATTTAGAGGGGCCGAAGCTAATCTGTAGCATCTTGCTCGTAAAGTAAAGATATATCAAAGGGACCCGGTCTGCTGCTAAAGTCTTACCTATACCTAGGAATGGACGTCCTACATTGAGTTTGTAGATATTATTCTGGTATTGTTTATCGTTCATCATTATCAATGATTTAATAAGCTAATTTGCCTACATTTTAAGGAACAGAAACAAAATTCCTTACAATAATATTTTTCTGGGATCAAAATGGTGACATGTTTCGGTACAATTAATGGTATTAAGATCTACTTATTTTTTGTTAGTCCTGGGACACAAAAACTCGAATCCAATTTAATTATTTTACTGTATTAATAACACAAAATATACTTAAGCGTGTAGTACTTGTGTGTGTACACAGTTTTTGGCTTCATGAGGAAACAAGGAATTTAGTGATTATTGTATAGTTAATGTCGCGATTAATTTTTGAATAATAAAACATTATTAAGCGAGCTACCTTCTTGCGGTACCTTAAACAAGCTTACGATCAAAACAACATTGAACACAAAAGATTCTGAGTCCTAAATAAAAACTATTTTACGTGTTGAGTTATCTCAAACACATGACCATCCAATTTCCAAGAGTATGCGTTTATATTGGATTAAAATTGGACAGCCTAAAAAAATAATCTGGGAGGCTACAAAAGCTATAAGGATTCGGGTCGTCGCGATAGAAATCTGTCACTCCCGATTCCCTCAGGGCAACATAACAGCTTACCCTTAACTCTAGCGGCCTTATTCCAAAACACAGACTATCTTTAGTACTGGCTTTAGTTCTAGGATTAAAACTGGACTAAATAAAACTCTATTACAAAACACAGTTTAACACCAAAGCATGGACTATCTCTGGTACCAAAGTTAAACCTCTGAGACCCCTAGTTTAAGTATGGACTATCTTTGACATTACTTTATTTTTGAGGTTAGCTTATTTAGTATCTTGTGTATTTCTAAGTAAAAATTTTTGTAAATGGATATTAACATTATAGATATGATGCTTTTAGAAGATTTAGATATGTTAGAGACGTGTCGGCGATCTGTAAGACGTCGTAATCGTATAAATCCTTTTTATTTGAGTGACGAAGATTTTCGGTATAAATACAGATTTACAAAGCGATTCGGATTTTCACCCCTTTTTTTCTTTTGTTGTTCCATTTTATTTGTCACTATTATTAATACTGAATTACTGACAATGTACAATGGTGAATAATTATCAAGAACTTAGTTATTTTATAGGACGCAACAACAATAATGACGTTTCAAATAATGCGCGCGAATGAAATTTTAATTTCGTTCCGTTTCACTCAGAGTTGTTGCAAAATATAACAACTTGATTATAAAAAGGTCATCAACAATATAAACTGTGCTTGCTCAGTAAATTGCAATTGCAACAAAAAACTATTTATGATATATATTTGTATTAATAAATAATTATTAAAGTATTTCAAATGTTATGATACTATCAATATTTAAAAAAACGGAACGTTGCTTGGAATGAAGCCTGAATGAACGAATGAAAGATTGTAATTTTTTACATATTATCTGTGGATTTTATTTAGTCCTACGGTTTAACTGATCCTCGGATAGTCTGGGTTTTGTAATAAGCACTCATATTGGTCCTGGTATTAACATTAGTACCGTAACAATCCAAGATCAGTAAGTCCGGGTTTAAGCCAAGACTTACGCATTTTTTTGTAATAAGACGGTAGAGGTCCACTCCGGAATTATTAACGCATAATCACACGAAATAAAACATTCAATTTTAAATCTTCTTTCCCAATTCTTAAGGTTCTATGTCCTTTAGTGAGTGAAGCAAATTTAAGCAACTTTCTGCTATAGTGACACAGATACAGCGTTGATGTGATAAGACTTGAAATCAATCTGTTTGTTTAGTGTTTAAAGATTATTCTAGTAATTCGTAGTTACTACTAGAGAAGCTTATATTGTTAAAATATTATCCGATTGTACCAGAAAGTTGTTCTAAGTGTTAACTGAAGTCTAAACTCTCTCTGTAAGTGCGATTGCTACGTTAGAAGTCCTGGGCTCGATTCCCAGGTCGAACAAAGACTTATTTAGGTTTTTTATGAAATTCTCAGTAGCAGCTCGGAGTTTCGGATTTGAGCCCGGTAATGGCAATAGGCTCCCCTCAATTACAAGGGACCTAAATATATATATACCTAAGTAAACCGGCAAACTGTGGATGTTGATGTTAGTATGCCTCTGCCGAACCCTTCGGGGAATGTAAAATATGACGATGAGATGAAGGTAAAGCTGTGAAAGATAAAGAATACATGAAGAAGATGACACGATGAGAAAAGATAGACATTCTATCATGCCTGTATTCCCCGAAGAGTTAGGCAGAGGTGTCAGTACTAATGTACACTCACAGTTCGCCGGTATGTTTAGGTCCAAAAATCCAAACGCCGAGCTGCTCCTGAGAATAGGCTAGATGACTAAAAATTCTGTTAGATCCATCAGTTAGATTATAAAAAAATAATGTACACGCATTTTTCTTTTTGTTTAACAAACAAAAAATGACGGCGATACAGTGCTTTTAAGTTTCGCGTGACGTCACGGGTACGTAATTTTTTTAAGAAATTGTGACGTCGCAACCTCTGCGGAACTTTGATGCTCTTTATTTTTGTCAATTCTTATTATTCTGATATAACGAAAAATACGTGTCCGATATTTTTGGATAATCTAACTAACGGACCGAATATAACGATATTTTTTTGACCCAGTCTTCATCCCTGTTTCATAGAAAAACACAATAACACTTTATTTGACCTAGGAATCGATCCTAGTAGCAGTCGCGCTTAAGACCACTAGACTAATGAGGCAGTCAAGAGCTTCAAGTAGTAATCTATCTGATTTGTAGAAAACAAGTTAACAATGCTTCGTCTGTAATCTTTGCGGCGTTTTAGTTTATCAATCTATGTGGGAAAATTATCAGCTGGCTACATAGCACAACTTTATTTTGTGTGTACAACATATGTACGGGTATATAATATAAGCTAATAAGTAATAGCTTTTGTAAATAAACACTATGATTTTAAGTGGAGATCTCTTTTTTTATGGATTAAGTCGGCAAACGGGCTGACGAGCCCTGGTGGTAAGTAGTCAACGTCGCCCATGGACACCAGAGAGGTCTTTAAGAGCAGCTTTAGCCTATGTATGTTACTCAGTGATAATGTAGCTTTCTAACGGCAAAAGAATTTTTGAAATCGGTCCAGTACTTTTAGAGCCAATTCGTTAAAAACATACTTACATACAAATCATTCCTCTTTATAATATTAGTATAGATGAGTATATATTAAAGATGGCAATAGATAATTTCCCATTATTACATGGGACCTAAACAAACATACCGGCGAACTGTGGGAACAGTCCCACAGTGTACTACTGTACAGACACCTCAGTACACCTCTGCCTAACCCTTCGGGGACTACAGGCGTAATGTATCTCCTTTCTAAAAATACGACAGAAAATAAAAAAATGTACTTAGGTAAATCACTTAATGGTGGTGGTACTCACGGGCGTTGTTGAATGAAGAGATTAACTAAATAGCCCCAAAAAAGTTAGATACAGGCTTACTGTTTACTGTCATTAAGTAAATACTAAGCTAAATAACAAAACGTACTTGAAACTTATGACAGTAATCACAGTTTTGTTGAATTTCCATAACGGTTCCTCGTTTTCTATAACCCGATAGATAACTCAGCTTGCCGGCCCTCCGATATGAGTTTCTGTACCATCGACCCAAAACCAATTGTACCTACTAGATGTTGTCGTTTAACTTTTTCAATTTCACAGCGAAATTGTTCGGTCCACCTCCGACCCTCACTTATTAAAAACGAAACTGCGATAATGGAATGTTTCCACTTGAAATTAAAAACTTTATTGCCCTGTAAATCATCGGGCTAGCTATAGGTATCGTGTGTACAGGATTTAGCGGGCGACCACCAGTCCCACGCCCTAAATTATCAACCAGAACACTGAACTTGCGGAAAAGTTGAAAACAAAAGTGATTCGACCTGTTTCGTAAGATGAAAATTCCCAACATTTCGGTATATTTTATTGGGTTTCCCCGAAAATTGCACGCACCATTCCGGGCATAAACAATTTCGTTACAAAAACGAAGTTTGGAAACTGCGGGCGATAAACAAGGGTACCTCTAACAGGGTTCTAATCGTGCAGTTTTTATTCTCAACAGAACACATCAATTAGTAGCAGATGCCACTAGCTTTAGATTTTAGGAGGTGCCGAGGGTAATCCTCGCTAGTTATATAGACGCCGGGGACCGACCACGGATGTAAAATAAAACTGGAATCTGAATTTATTTTTATTTGAACCGAATATTCCGTGGGGATATCCGATTCGGAAGCGATATTCGTAGGAAATGGACGTGGCACGACGGCTGGGCTGTAAAACTCCGTACTTTACAAGACCCGGCCGAATAACGTTGAGATAGGTTACTGGCGGAATATGCGACTTAAGTTATTAAGTTCCACTGAGCTTTGACCCCATGTGATTTCAGTTCAGAAGATGGTAGATCATTTGGAACAGAAACGAGGTTTATCGCGTTTGATTGCAAACTTGGGGAAGACGCCATTTTTGCTGATAGAAGCGCACTCTTTGCTTTGATTGTTTTTTTTTCCTTTATTTTAACATCGCGTACTAGGTACCCATGCACTATTGAGTAAAAGTAGGTACATTTACGCTTGTCAGCAATGGCTGGAAAAAAATAAATTAATTGATGTAACAGTTCCTAGATAATTTTTAAGGATTCCGACTTTAAGCATTTTCAGAACCGATGGTAAGACACAAACTCAATATCCATGGACCCATCGGAAACATTTTCTATCAGATAAAAATAATGGTCAAAATTTGTTCACAAACAACAAAGTTATACGGACAAGTTGAGAAGCTTCTATCTTTGAAATCGATTAAAAAGTTTTCCGAATAGTAGAATAATAAACACATAGTTTTATTTACATCTTCAGAACTCGAGGTTTGCGAAATTGTATCTTAATCCGTAGCAAATTGAGATTATATTACTGTAAAAATATTTCTATATGCAGTTATATCTAGTTCTCAATTCAATTGTCGAACGCAGTTCTTAATGTAGTCTCTTCTATTGAAGCTATGAACTAAAAGTGGCAGGTTAAAGGCGACTTATTAAAACGGTAGCTTTAAAATATGTCACGTTAGGGCGCCAGCGGCATATAAATAATGTCTGGTGGCCGCCGGCGGGATGAGGCCGAGGTGATACTGTGGATATACCTACCATCTTTGTTCACTTAATGTGGATACGACATATATCATTACCAATAAGAAAGAAAAATTTTTTTCCTTGCGAAACAAAGTGAGAGTACGTAACAAAGTAAAAACAAAAATGAAAAAAAAATCACAATTACAATGCGACACAAATAATGTGTCTCATCTCCCCAAGGAAAAGAGGTTTTCAGCTTTATGCTGTTCTGTGTTACAAAGTTGCAGTGCAGCGTTGATTTTCAGTACCAACTTAATAAAAATATTCGAGTTGACAGCTGACGTCTCCGGATGCGATGCGCAATGACACCATCCATATGTAGTCTGTGAATGACACATGGTTGAGTGTTACTCACTCAACCATGTGTCTCAACCATGCGTAGGTACTGTATCTCAATATAGTAAATCTTTCTTGTGTCAAAAATGAAAACAAGTCTCAAACAATATATACCGTCTTTAAATCACGAGTGAATCGGTTTCTTCTAGGCAAAGCGCGCTCCTTCGTAGGTCGCCTGGTGGTCAAGTGGAAGACTATCATGAATAGAAATATGTTACATGTAATAGGTGGCAATCTTATTTTTTTTTATGGGATAGGGGGACAAACGAACCGACGGATCGCCTGATGGTAAGCGATTACCGTTGCTCATGGGAGACCCGCAACACCAGAGGAGTCACAAGTGCGTTGCCCGCCTTTTAAAAGGGAATTGGGTCTCCGGTAACCTCACTCACTCGGCGAAACATAACGTAAGCGTTGTTTGATGCCGGTTTTCTGTGAGGCCGTGGTATCACTCCGGTCGAGCCGGCCCATTCGTGCCGAAGCATGGCTCTCCTACGTTAATTGCCATTAACTGGGCTCAAATTCCAAATTCTGGTTGCTACTGAGAATGCCATAGAAAAACCAAATAATACTTTGCTCAACCTGGAAATCGAAAAATGTATGAAGAAATTTGCGAATAAAACCGCGGCCACCAGCTAGTATAATACACATGTTTATCTCCCTTAATACCTCATTAGTCTTGTCAACTTGATCGTAACTGGGACTGTTACGCTAGAGGTTCTGGGTTCAACTGGCCGAAAGAAGTGGTATTGGGTTTTTCCAGGGGTACAAGTTTGGATTTGTTCGCTAAAAATGGCAATAAGCTCGCCCCCTATTACATGGAATCAAACATTAGTACACTTCTGCCTATCTCTTCCAGAAATGCAGGCGTGATGGCTGCCTCAAATGCGTCAGTGAACTCACACCAATTCAGTTGATAGCACAGTAACAAAAACTGTTTAGGTTTTTCAGCGACTAGACGCTTACGTACCTACACGTATCGATCGTTTCACTTAGCGTTAATGTTGGCAAGAAGTTTAATGATAACTTTTTGATTTCCATTAGATGCGAAGTTTCTTAAGTGTGTGTACCTACAATGTCATCAGAATACCAAAGGATAGAATGTGTAAAAGAGTTTGATTTTGAAACCTTTTTATATAAAAGACGCATCGTTTCTATACATCTATACTTATAATAAATCTGTAGAGAGGTCAATTCTGTACATGAAATATATTTCCAAAATAACTATCAGCGGGTGATTAGTGATCGATACTGATGCCAAAAATGCAATCAGTAAAATTTTTGTCTGTCTGTCTGTCTGTCTGTCTGTCTGTATGTTCGTTATAGAAACAAAAACCACTCGACGGATTTCAACGAAACTTGGTACAATTGTTCTTCATATTCCTGGGCAGGTTATAGTATACTTTTCATCACGCTACGATCAATAGGAGCAGAGCAGTGAAGGGAAATGTTGGGAAAACAGGAGAACTTACTCCATTTTTTAAGCTTCCGTCGCGTGTGCAGCCTTATTGGTTAAAGCTACACAGAAATCATGTATGACGCAAATGTTCTCCTTAAAATTATATAAAAAATATTCCACGACAGCAAATGTCTATCTTTTATGGTTGACTCACAATAACACGTGTAACTCCCGATAGCTTAGCAGTTCGGAGCTTTCTGATTATATTTGTCTACTCTTACGTTAGGTGATTGACTGACTGACATAGTGATCTATCAACGCACAGCCCAAACCACAGGTTATAGTATACTTTTCATCACGCTACGATCAATAGGAGCAGAGCAGTGAAGGGAAATGTTGGGAAAATGAGTGATTTATGAGAAAGGTTTCAAGCTATAAAACATCACGCTACAACCTTTAGGAACGGGGCAACGCAGGTGAAACCGCGGGCGAAGAACTAGGGAACAAAGTAACTATTCCACGCGGACGAAGTCGCTGGCAAAAGCTAGTATTTATAATAAAATTGTAACAGGCAGATAATCTTGGCATAGTTTTATATTTAATATCGCCGCGCCATCAAACGCACACTTTTATATACCTACATATGCGTTTAATAAGCTCTGTTATTTCACAATAAAGAAACATTCCGTTGTTAATCTATTTGCCATTTACAGGTACATGTGTTATTCGATTTTATCGCGTTGTATTGATATTATTTAATTCCCGAAACGTTTCGGATCCCTTACAGCATTTATGGTCACGGGTAGATTAACTTGTAGGGCTAACAGCTACCTTAAATTTTTGTTATTATCATATATAAAATACGCATCGTTTTTATGTATTTATTAAAATTGTAACAGGCAGAAAATCTTGGCATTTAATATCGCCGTGGCCGCACCATCGAAACGCACACTTTACTTACTTACTTTGATATACCTACCTAAGCGTCTAGTAAGCTCTGTCATTTCACGATAAAGAAAGTAACATTCCGTTGTTAATCTATTTGCCATTTACAGGTACATGTGTTATTTGTCTAATGGAGTACGCAATATAATGTAAATAGGGAGTTACACGTAAAAATAACATATGATAGTCACCATTAAGTACTTAGTTATACTTAACTTACTTTTAAGCACTTGTAGTGATAGTTATCAGGCACTCACGTTCCTTTTATGTATGACTTAAGATGTCAATAAATGCATTTTTCTTTAAAATAAATCCTTACTTCCTTACTAATAATAAAAACTTGAAAGTTTGTGAGTATGTATGTATGGATGTTTGTTACTCTTTCACGCCAGAATGGCTGAACGGATCTGGATGAAAATTGGTACAGAGATAGATTATAGTCTGGAATAACATAAAGGCTACTTTTTATCCAGTTCGGACCCAATTCTGAGGTCCAGGCAGACAAAGTCGCGGGAAGAAGCTAGTACTACATACTTTTTGCAAACATATTACTTAAGACAGTGAAAATATTATTTTAGACTTGAATTGCGCAGTCACATTTCCATGAAAATATTTGCGCTTTATTACACTAAGTGCTCGAGGAGAATGTTTGACAAACAATGTTTTGACAGTATGTACATACACGCCGCAAACACTGTTAGGTATTTGTGAAGATGTCACAAATGTCGTATTAATTTTTTAGGCTGCTTTGAAGTCCAATGCCATTTATTTTGCAGGTCTGAATACAGTTAGACGGCCAAAAAAAAAAATGAGCTGTCTTAAGTAACGAGTGGGTTTTTTAATAATAATACTCATTGGCTTAGTTTAACGTGGGAGTGCCATGCTTCGGCACGAATGGGCCGGCTCGACCGGAGTGATACCACGGCCTCACAGAAAACCGGCGTCAAACAATGCTTACGTTGTGTTTCGTCGAGTGAGTGAGGTTACCGGAGGCCCAATCTTCTTTTAAAAGGTCGGCAACGCACTTGTGACTCCTATGGTATGGTGTTGCGGGTGTCCATGGGCGGCGGTAATCGCTTACCATCAGGTGATCCGTCTACTCGTTTGCCCTCCTATCGCATAAAAAAAGTACTTTCTCATTGGTTTAGTGACTGCAATAACGTCTGCTAAGCGTAAGGTCATGGGTTCGTCCCGAGTTAGCGCGTGTGCATGCTGTCAGAAATTGACGCAACCTTTATCTGTCTAGAAATTTCCTGGATTTAGCGTCAATGTACATTTCATTATTGGATTTTTCTGACATAATTCTTTTCCTGGAAAGTAAACAGCAATCACTGAATTTACGACTACGAATATCGTGTGTATCTTGGCTATTATTTAATATTTTTGTAACCCACTTCGTGACTCTCGTTTGTTTTTTTACTTCGTGGCTCTCTTGTAGGTAAGGCTCATAGGGATATAAGTAAATATGTACCTATCTACAAATGGAACTAAAAAATATTTATTTATATGGACATGTCCACACAAATCCATCTCCGGGCGAGGTGCCACGAGTGCTTTCAATAGCCACGCGGCGACCGCGCTCAGAATTTACACCAAGCTTTCACCATTACATAAAATTCGATCCCGAATTATGAATGATATTATATAAGTTAGCCTATCTTGGCTTCTAATGAGGGACGTAAATGGTGTATGGTTGTAATCATGTGATACGGTTTGGTAGTAGTATTAGTCTTAATAAAAATGATATTTATGGTATCAAACTGACATTGAATTCTCAATGAGATTACGTACTTTTGAATAGATGTTCAAGTAAAATGAACTGATATTTAATTTCGTAAAAACTCTTTAAATACACTTATAAAAGTCAATGATTTTTATTTCATATTTTACTGACGGTCCTTGCAAAAAACATACTGAAAAACATACTCAACGATAACTATGTAGGGTAATTTCTGATTTAAGCTTGATTTCCTCCTACGCTGACATCGGTCGCTGACGTCGGTCGAGCGTATAGATAACACAATATTCTATGAGACACCGCAAAGCGACGCTGACGTCCGCCGCAGATTTTCTGTTACATACGCCACTGACGGTACCTTAGACCGATGTCAGCGTAGGAGGAAATCAAGCCTTAACAGTACAGACCTGACCTATCTGAACTGACGGCATCCATGCAGTTTATCGTATACCTACTCCAGCATAAGTATTTTTATATGACGTTGTGTCTGTAAATCACTGATTAAAATAAAAAAGATAACCCTTTTCGACTTTTCAATGATAAAAAATAATATTTCTCGAAAAACCAGTCAAATAAATGATATGCACGGACTCCCGCAGTCAGAGTTTTTACTGACAAGCGGGTAGTCAGAGATAAAAACTTTAATGCCGTTTGTACGTAGTACAGTGGCGGGCAGTAATGTGCAACGGACTGAAAAACGAGCCGAGTCACTTGGGCCGTTGCAGCGTACAGGAGCTGTAGGGTTGACAGCGTAATAAAATCATAGCCTTTTTTTTATTAAAAACAAATATGTCACACCATCTGGTCTGTATTCATCGCACAATTGGATCGAAGGAACGTTACGTAAAAAATAGGTTTCGAAAAGTCTGAGATTCGTACTCGAGACCTTTGATTTTATCACTAAGTTATCACTGTGCTACTCTCCTCTATCGAATAATAATTTCCTCTAGAAAATTATAAGGGCTAACCCTAAATATATCTATTAAGTGCACAACAGTCGGTCGTATCTCGACGACGATACACTGGACTCCACCAATGGGAAAAGAATATGCAACACCTCATCAAATACACAAAAAACACCCATATTAGTTTTGTGTTAAAGTTTATATTTCAATTACACGTTTAAGCAAGGTAAGCAATGTTACCCAGAAGAGGCAGTATCCGTGGCACGCAAGCAAAAATGAATCTTGAAAGCCAGACGGATGAACGACAAAGGGCTTAATTTCCTGTGTACAATAAATAGCTATAGGTATGGGGCCCCGAGAGGAGCGGTAACAAAAGAATTGTTTTATTTTTTACTAGCTACTCGCCCGCGGTTTCACCCGCGTTGCCCCATTCCTAAGAGCCGTAGCGTACTGTTAAATAGCTTAACACTCACTCTTTCTCTTGGTTTCTCTCACTTTCTACTCCTCCTTTAGTATGTATTTATGTAGAAAGAAAACTATTTTATTTATATTTTTGAACATGTTTCTGGTAGAGAGGTATTTCAAAAACATGTAACTACTTAACTATTTAACTAAAAATTAAATAATTATCGACACGTAGTTATACCGATATCAGTTTCATCGAAGATAATATTATACACTTAACCTAGTTATAATATTATGGCACGTGGCATCGCAATAATAATTTTATATATTTTATAACCATGAATATTATATAACTAGCTTTTTGCCCGCGACTTCGTCCGCGTGGAATAGTTACTTTGTTCCATATGAAATTTCATCCCCTATTTTATCCCCTTGGGGGTAGAATTTATCAAAATCCTTTCTTAGCGGATACCTACGTCATAACATCTACCTGCATGCCAAATTTCAGCTCGATCCCTCCAGTGGTTTGGGCTGTGCGTTGATAGATCACTATGTCAGTCAGTCAGTCACCTTTGAGTTTTATATATATTTCGATTTAGATAGACAAACTTTCATCCAATATATCAAAATCCTTTTCTTTGGGGATGCCTACGTCATAGTAGCTATATGCATGCAAAGTCTCAGCCCAATCGGTTTAAAATTGACAAAGTTTCATACAAACTTTCATCCCCTATTTTATCCCCTTGGGGGTAGAATTTATCAAAATCCTTTCTTAGCGGATACTTACGTCATAACATCTACCTGCATGCCAAATTTCAGCCCGATCCCTCCAGAGGTTTGGGCTGTGCGTTGATAGATCACTATGTCAGTCAGTCAGTCACCTTTGAGTTTTATATATATAGAGATTCGTGGAAATCTCAAAATTTCTCAAGATATTATCTTCAGAGGTTTACCTACAATATTAGAAGTGTTTTCCCTCTAATATATACGTAAGCAAATTCGCTTATCCTTAATTTAAAGTTCCGAGAAATTTTGTAAATCGTTGATGGCGGGTAATTCTCAGAAGCCGAACAAAACGATATTTGGATTAACTTCAAATTTCTGTAAAACGATTCTATTATTATGAGAAATTTGAGTGTGATTGACTTACACGTGCCTTTCTTACTCGGGCGAATAAAATAATAATTTTATTAGGCTATGAAGGTTTGGATTGCGTTGGCATAATAAGGTACAGATGCCACATATATATTGTGATTGAGATGCATATAAAATTACACTTTTTTCCTTAACTATTCGCCCAAATCGCCGTGTTTTATATATAAAACGATCTTAAACGATAGTGATCCTTTCTTCCTTCACACGAGGAAGTCGAAGGAGCGTGGTTAGACTTCACCTGTATCAGGTGACCTACCGAAATACGCTATACGGGATGACCTGGGGTCATGGGAGCGATTTAACATTCCTCATAATTTAATATTCGCAACATCAATGTACCACTTTCTTGCAATATCATTGAAGTAACAGGATACCAAATTTCAAATCGATCAGACCTGTGGAAGCTGCTGACATCCTTTCATCATCTAGAAAAGAGCTGATTATCTTCAAACGGCTGGCCAGATTTCATAAATTAGTCCTTGGACATTATACATTGTATTAAAATATTATAAAACGGAATTGAGTTTAACTTAAAATAGTAGGTATTCCCAATCAAGCAACGCACCTCCAAGAATTACAACCGCAAAATTCGATCAAGTCACCTTTCAAACTAAAAAAATTAAATCAAAATAGGTTCATGCGTTTGGACCTACGAGGCTACAGATAGATACACATGCTAAACTTACAACATCTCTCTTTTTGCGTCGGGGTTTCATCTTATTCCCGCTCTCTTCGTGGCCACAACCAAGTGATACCAGTTGGTAATTGAGGCGGACTGTGAGGTGCGGATTATGTTTAGTTTTTGTCCCCTTCCAGCATAATTACTGCAAGCAGACTTACTGGCAGGTTCAAAGGCAACTGTTTCATAGCAACTCGTTAAAATTCTATAGCAGTTATTTAAATTTTAAGTGAATCTCGCATTTTTATGGAGATACTAACTGTTGCCTGCGGTTTCATGTGCGTCCCAAAAGGACTATTTACATTATTATTTGATTACATACTACTACTTTGAATCGTCGATCCCTCAATCCCTAAAGACCAGGGTCTATAACCAGTGCGTCCTACCCGTGATGACTTACGGAGCCGAAACGTGGACACTAACCTTGGGACTGGTCCACAAATTCAAGGTTGCACAGCGTGCAATGGAAAGAGCAATGCTTGGAGTTTCTTTGGTGGATAGAATTCGCAACGAAGTCATTCGCCAAAGAACTAAAGTCACCGACATTGCTCGAAGAATAAGAACGCTGAAGTGGAAGTGGGCCGGCCACGTCTGCAGACGGACAGACGACCGATGGAGCCGACAAGTGTTAGAGTGGAGACCGCGTTTGGGCAAGCGTAGTGTGGGACGCCCTGCGACGCGATGGACCGACGATTTGAAGAAGGTGGCTGGCAGCGGATGGATGCGAGCTGCTCAAGACCGGGATGGTTGGCGCTCCTTGGGGGAGGCCTACGTTCAGCAGTGGACGGCAATAGGCTGATTTGATTGATTGATTTGATTGATTACATAAGGTAACTAAAGCCTAAACTAAACTAACAGATATCTAGATGTATCCTGAGGAAGGCTCAGGATAGGTAGATCTAGATTAAGAGTCTGGCGGACCGATTTTCTCTTACGTAATTCCGAAATAAATCGTAATTCAAACACAATTTAATCATATTCTGTTATTATTTTGATGCCGATTACGATATTCTAGGTTTCTGCGTTTTCTTGCGTGGTATGTGGATGAACTTCAGTCGATGGCGAGACATGCGGTGATAGAATGTAGCTGTTGGCATCATTTCAAACAATATACATTCCTTTATCTCGAAAAGTCCTTGAAAAGTCCTCCATGTCGGCATTGTCAAGTATGCTTTTGCGATGAATTTGTATGATTATTAAAGAATGTTTTTAAAATGACATTAATATTCCCAATTCGTAATTCAAACACAATTTAATCAAACTGTGTTATTATTCGGATACCGATACCGTTAATCTAGGTTCCTACGTTACCATTTCGTCCAAAATACTTCACTGGAAATAAATATGCGAATGCAATTTTTAATAACTTTACCAAGTTTGGAACGATTTTTCGGTCTTTTATTTCCAGTGAAGTAGTAATAGACGAAATAGTACCGTAGGAACCTAGATTAACCGTATACAAATCCGAATAATAATATAATTTGATAGAATATTGTCTGGATTACGATTTATTTCGGTATTACGTTTTTATGGTCAATTCAAGCTCTGCCGGACCCTTAACGACGAGCCTTCCTCTGAACAACATCTATCTTTTTACCAAAAATCATCAAACTCTGTTCAGCGTTTTGGGTGTAATAAGGTAACAGACAAACACAGTGAGAAGGTTACATAAAATTCACATTTATTGTAATATACTTACTTATATTATAAACGTGAAAGTAACTCTGTCTGATAATCTGTTACATACATACCATCACGCCTGTAATCCCCGAAGAGTTAAGCAAAGACGTACTAATTTACACCACACAGTTCGCCGGTATGTTTAGGTCCCATGTAATGGGGGGCGAGCTTATTGTCGTTAACCGGACACAAATCCAAACTCCGAGTTGCTACTGAGAATTTTATAGAAAAACCCCATAACATTGCTCGACCTGGGAATCGAACCCAGGACCTAAACCGTAGCAGTCGTGCTCAGAACCACTAAGCTAATGAGGCAGTTATAATAAAGTAAACCTACCTCCGTGTAATATAGTGAACGTAGTTTCAGAGTTTGATGTTAAAAATAATATCTTTGGGATTTTATGCTCCCTTCACAGCTCGTTCAAGTTAAATGTGGAGAAAGAAATAGATTTATCATCTAAAAGAAAATCCTTTATGATTTGAATGCTTATAGCGTTTTAAGTTATCTTGATTTTAGTAAGAAATATTAGGCTTAAGAAGGATCAGAATTGTGTTTCGATGGGATAGATTTCATTCGAAAATCTATCCTACGTTATCGCATTGAGATAAGCTGAGTTGTAATGGTTTTGAAATGAGACTGTTAAATGAATATAATCCCACGTTCGTTTGAAAATATTTATGGGTTGGTGTCTACTTTGTGTATAGTCACGAGCCGTAGTGTGGCGTGTTTGTATTTTGTTTTTCTTTTTAAACGGTGCCAGTGACGGAAAACATCGTGAGAAAACCCTGCGAGATTTCCTGGACGGCGTGCGAAGTTTGCCAACGCACACTATGCGATCTAAACCTTACTCAACGTAATAGAAATAACCTAACCATCCTAATGCACATAGTGCCTTTTTGTTATGTTTCCGGATTAAACTTCCTTTTTTCCTATTGCTCTCATCGAAGCCACTGATAGAGATTCTCAAATTGACAGCACGATTGGAGTAGTGGCTGATTGGCACGATTGGCTTCGCACCTACACGTAACGTAGAAGACGTTACGTGTAGGTGCGATGCCCGCACGGAACAAATATTTGTATGACCTTCAGGTAGTTATTTCGAGTCTGGGTATTTGTATGTGTTAAATTGATTGTTTTTTTATGGGATAGGGGGCAAACGAGCAGACGGATCGCCAGATGGTAAGCGATTACCGCCGCCCATGGACACCCGAAACACCAGAGAAGTCACAAGTGCGTTGCCGGCCTTTTAAGAGGAGATTGGGCCTCCGGTATCTTTACTCACTCGGTGAAACACAAGCGTAAGCGTTGTTTCACGCTGGTTTTCTGTTAGGCCGTGGTATCACTCATCACTCACCCATTCGTGCCGAACCATGACTCTTCCACGGTAAAAAAAACTTTTGTGTTTGTAAACGCATTTACGATACAGGAGACAATCCTAGTGTGGGGCAAAGTAAAAGAAAAATCAAATTAATGTAATGCATGCATGCAGATATTTCCGAAACACTTACACAGTAAATTGGTAATGAACTTTATACTCGTCTTTGTCACTATACTATAATGTCAATAGTGTGATATGGCACTAGAGATAAGCTATTTAGCTAAGGGCCGAATTTTCCATTGCCAGATAACTTTATCGTATAAATAATATTAGTAAATTCGTCCTGCGACGGGTATTTTTTCTCCCTAGATTATGGTCGAGCTACACAACGACTGCTGCATGCGTGCCGTCAGATGGGACTGGTTCACTTAAAGCCGCTGTGGCTCTTTCTTCAAAAGGCCATTTCAGACATTGTAACTCACATAATTGCTACTAAGTACTATGGCTGGACTTTGTATTAAAAGTAATTAGAGCCCCAGCATCTAGTCCTTAATCTTTTAAAGCGGGCCTGCACTTACGCAGAAAATGAAAACAAACGGCTTCCACTGCGCGCTGTTTTTCTTACACTTCAGTGTTAATAATTTTTTTTTTAAAAAAAAAGCTTACTAGCAATTTGGCTCGCACATTACTAGTAGTCTTGTTAACCTCTCGTGCTAAGCTAAATGTTTGTGCTACGAGTGCGTTCACGTCGGTAGTGCAATGGGTGGAATTTCGTACCGGCAACCACATGATCGCAAGTCTGACACCCTAGCCATTAGGCTACCGTCGCTTTTCTATGTGATAACTGTTGGAATTGTTCTTAGCTTCTACAATTATCATTCTTCAAATATTACTAATCTTCAGATATTGAAGGAAGTGTTCGAATCATGTCAAAGAGACCAAATAACATATGTGATTTAATACGGTGGACGATCAAAGAAATTATCTTTTAAATTACGAGGTGTCAGCGCCCGAGAATAAGCGTTTTTCTATTAATTCTGAATTTTGTTGATCGATGGGTTTATGATAATAAAATAATGCCTATATTAGACTTATTAATATACCTAGTGTTCTTAAAACTTACCATTGAATTGAAGTTGAAGAAACTCAAATCCCAAAGGGTCTGTTGACATAATCAATTAACCTGTAGGTTGGTAAGTGCGTAAAAATGATATTTATTTGCTAAAACTGTTTGATTATAACACAGCAGAGATTCTATTATTATTTTATTGTATTTGGCTTTAATAATGACGTCACCTTAAAACGGATGAGGTGGAAGAGAAATTTGATATCTCAGGCAGGATATCTTTGAATCCTTTTTTTATGTGATAGGAGGGCAAACGAGCAGACGGATCGCCTGATGGTAAGCGATTACCGCCGCCCATGGACACCCGCAAGACTATGGGAGTTACAAGTGCGTTGCCGACCTTTTAAAAGGGCCTCCGGTAACCTCACTCACTCAGCGAAACACAACGTAAGCGTTGTTTAACGCCGGTATGTATTCTCTGATCGAGACTGCCCATTTGTGCCGAAGCATGGCTCTCCTACGTGAATCCTGCCGAAGGTCGCCTTTTTCTTCCGCTATTTATATTTTTAAATATTTTATAAACAATAATGATACTAAAAGACAGTACAGTACGATTGAATTCAACAAATCGAAACTAAAACATACAAAGTATGCTAATATGAAATCAAGTACCCAAAAATACCAGCAATTTATGGCTAATTGCAGTTCTGCCTCAAAGCAATTTCCCGTCCTTTGCTGTGGTCACGTGATATCGAAGCGCACTCATGACGTCATCGCGCTGTCGCAGTCTGTTACGTCATGTCATGTACAATCAATTTCCGCCAGAGGGCAGTGGCGTGTTTTCCAAACTGTTCGCTTTGGTTATGGACACGGCAGCGGAACGGTTGAACGTATTATGGATTGATAAGTGTATGTCATATGTGTGTGTTATTGTAGGTACTGTGAGAATGGACTGGATTTTGGCTGGTTCGGCTTTTCTCGCAGGCTTTATATACGTCAATATGTTTGTAAATAAAATAGCCCACTAAACAGAGCTTGTTCCCTAGTATGAGAATTAGTTTTTAAAAATATTAAAAAAAGACTAAACCTGACCTTTTCAAGAACTTCACAAAAATGGTCAATGTAGTTCTTTAGGAGCATCGGATCCTCGATCTCAGTGTTTCTATTAACATTCACCGTCCAAATTCCTTTTGTTAATTTTCTTTCTTTTATTCAAAATAATGTACCTACTTACCTAATATAACATTGCCTAAAAATTCCATGTGAGATGCGTCAGTCAATCGAATCATTCATATTATTAAAACGAATTGTAGCATCATTACGATATCTTTTTTTCTAACGCGTATATTTCCCGGAACACCATCTTAGTACATGTATGCATGTACACGTTGACTAACTCTTGCGCAACAAGTTATAAAACCACTGTCTCATACCCACTGTGCATTGTCTGTCAGTCAGTGTACCTATAGAAAAATATTTCACCGAAAACGACCACACTTCAAGTTATACATTACGCGAAAGATACATAAAAAACTGATTAAGAGTGAAAACTATAAGAATTTAACTGCTTATAGTTTTAATTATCTTTAGTTGTTTTTAACGTCTAAAGAATCATAAAAACATAACTAATCAAATAGATTTAAAAGCAGCTTTATGATCAATAAGACCATTCGCAATAAGCTCACTTTACAGCTGATTGAGATCAGAACTCATTTTTATTTTAATAGGGTCCATATTATGCAGCATTTAATTCATGTGTGTCTAAACATTAATGTTTCTTTGTTTGTCTTGAAGGTATGTGTTTCTGTATCATTGATCCGATTGCGATGAACATTTGGTAAATTATTGTGTACCTGCCTAAGATTTATTATGACACAAAAGAAGTATTGCAATGCATGCCAGTGCACAGTAAATAAAATATACGATACTAATACATATAACATAACATACCATCACGCCTGTATTCCCCGAAGGATTAGGCAGAGGCGTACGTACGTTTTCCGTGCTATAAAAAAAGCACTCCTTAGAAAAAAAATCAGACTTAATATTATTAATTTATTCCTAGTCAATTAAAGAAGGAATACATTTCACAATTTCAGCTGAGGTCTCAAGATGACAACCGCACGAGTAATACGACTGGTGTTGCTGGCTTTTCTAAGCTGTATCTGTTCCTTACCATCAGGCGTCGTATGCTTGTTTTTCATCCCATGAGAATAATAAAAATCGATTATTAGGTACGTAAGGTGCATTGAAACATAAAATCGACAAGTTTGACTCAGTGACCGCGGTAAAGGATCACGATAACTGTAGAAAATGTCTCCAAGTTATTAATAGCACCTTTATCCTCCCTGTTATGTCCACTCCATTGGAAAATATGTGCACTTCTACTAAAAATTTCTTATTTATCGCCCATAACACAATTTGGAACATGTTATTTATAAAGGCGTGATGGTATATTATGTTACTTATAATTTTACATATGAAAAATGACTGCCTCATTAGTCTAGTGGTCCCAAGCGCGACTGCTACGCTAGAGGTCCTGGGTTCGATCCCCAGGTCGAGCAAAGTGTTATTGAGTTATTCTATGAAATTCTCAGTAGCAGCTCGGAGTCTGGATTTGTGCCCGGTTTATGGCAATAGGCTCGCCTCCTATTACATGGGACCTAAACATACCGGCGAACTGTGGGTGTACATTAGTACGCCTCTGCCTAACCTTTCGGGGAATACAGGCGTGATGGTATGTTATGTTATGTTATGAAAAATGAAACGGAGGTATTTAGTTATTAATTTATTTACCACAAGGGCTATAAACTTCGACTTATAATAGTTATTTTATACCGTTTATAACTGTAATGAATTAACTTAATTTAACATAATTTATCTTAAGAGATCATTGTAAAACTTAAGAAGAGAAAACGTAAAGTATTACATTCTAGGTATAATGAGGAACCCGCAAACCTTATTATAAAACAATAAAATCCATAAAAAGTATTTAGTGTTTTTTTTTTCTCTTGTCTTATTTATCTGACTTCGTGATCGTTGATCCGCTAATCCTAGTTTTAAAGACAACTCTTGCGTTTTGACACATTGCGTGATATATTACTACACTTTTTTGACAAAATATTAATCTCGTTAGGTGCTCTTTTGTTGACTGTACATGATTTCGAAATGTCGGATGTGCGTGGATTGAAATCCGAGATCAATGACCTGACAGTTCATAGCCGTATCAACACGCTATCACTATTTAGTTTTGGTGTTCTAACGGAGGCCGTTAGAACAATACTAAATATTACATTACAAACAGTGAAACTTAAGATAACAATAGATTGCTCTGAATACAACCTCCAAGTCCAACTAATTTCACCATTCAGCACAAGAGCCATGAAGATATTATCTTAAAAGTTACCTCTCAAGAAACAAATGGGTTTACAAGACAAGGAAAATGTGTGACCTATCTTAATGTCTGTTTTTTTAAACCATGTTGATATTGCATTAAGCCGCAATTTAATCTTAACTTGTATTTATATTATTAGTTAATTCTAATCTTAGATTGTTACATTAAATTTGCCGAGGCCGTACTATCAAAATGTGTCTAAACAAATCGGAGATTTAATGAATGACAACAATTGAAACTAAATCTGGTCTCCACTGTCCGTCTTCAAAAGTAGGGAGTAAAAAAAATATTATGGTAATAATAATGGTCACATCTGGAACCAAATTGTCTTGGACATCAAAAAATAAATGAAAATCATTATCAGCCCACTCACTGTCCACCTACTACCATTCTGAGGAAACCCGGCTTCTTTTCAGAATGATATTAGGCACCGGCATAGTCCACCACCCTGCCCTAACGCGGGTTTGAGATCTTTACATGCCGTCAAGAAAACCTCTCAGAGACGCAGATTTCCTCACTATGTTATCTTTCAACGTTTATAACAGCGAGAAGAATTCGAAAAGACAGTGTTGCGTGATTTGGATGACTTGAGTTGACAGTCCAATGGTAATATTATCACTAGGCTATCAGTTCTCTCAAATAAAAATAGGAAAAATATTTAGTACAAGATGGAACAGACTTCACACCACATAATACACCAGTAGCAATAGTAAGAAAAGTATAGAACAAGCAGTCAGAAGTATACTGTAGAAGATCACTATTTCCCTTTTTTGCCCTTCCCTTTCTTTTCTATCTTCTTGGGGGTTGGCGGTGGAGTTGGTGGTGGAGTTGGCGGGAGCTTTTTGTCCGGCCACAGGCGGTGGATGTAATCGACCACACCTTTAAACAAAGGATACTTAACGTTCTACCTTAGGTATTAGTAACAATTGTATATTTAGGGGAATGAGTGTTTGTAGAGTAAATTAGAAAAATGTTAAAATGTGTGAAAATATACTTCATTGATTACCACTACCACCGGGTGGGTGAATATTCGAACATTTAACAATTCATTCTTGTCATCATAGTAGTTCTCTCTTTCATAGTTTAGATTGTTTTTATTCTTGTCTTATTGCTTGACGGCAGGTGTTTAGTAGTAGTGTCCATGGGCGGCGGTAATCGCTTACCATCAGGCTATCCGTTTGCACGTTTGTCACCCTATAAAAAATACCCCATAAAAAAAACATGAGTACACGTTTGCCTTCCAGGAATATAGTCAAGTCAGGTATGTACGTAAATAGTGATAGATTTACTCTCTTCTACATGTATTCTCCATGTACCGACAAACTGAGCCTGAAATGCATCTGTGAACCTCTGTTTCACCCTTTCGGGAAATTTATTTTTGTCTAAACAAAACTCACGATTTAGATTAATTGTCCTGTTCCCATTATCCGTTCTTGGTCCTGGGAATAGTATCGAAAGGTCGTTTATGTACTCATCTTTTACTGGAATATTATTCAACTTCAATGTTCGAGTGAGTTCACCTGTGTCGAGGAACTTATGTTTCTTTTGTTGTTCCATTAAGTATAACCTGGTAGGGATTGAAACAGTAATACAAAGTTATAATCTATGTAATGCTTGTATAGTAATAATGAGCAAAAACATGAAAAAAATTAAGAAATAAGAAATGTATTTTATCTAGAATTTGTGCTTAGTAGCATTGTGTGGAAAAATATTTAAATAAAACCTTCTCCTTTAAATCAAAGTCACAAGGGTAATAAACTAAAATTTACTATCATCGATGGACGCTAGTGACTGGTTCACTAAGTAATTCTGTGCTAGTGATGGGTTCAGTAAGTAATTATGTGCTAGTGATGGGTTCAGTAAGTAATTCTGTGCTAGTGATGGGTTCAGTAAGTAATTATGTGCTAGTGATGGGTTCAGTAAGTAATTATGTGCTAGTGATGGGTTCAGTAAGTAATTATGTGCTAGTGATGGGTTCAGTAAGTAATTATGTGCTAGTGATGGGTTCAGTAAGTAATTATGTGCTAGTGATGGGTTCAGTAAGTAATTATGTGCTAGTGATGGGTTCAGTAAGTAATTATGTGCTAGTGATGGGTTCAGTAAGTAATTATGTGCTAGTGATTGGTTCAGTAAGTAATTCTGTGCTAGTGATGGGTTCAGTAAGTAATTCTGTGCTAGTGATGGGTTCAGTAAGTAATTATGTGCTAGTGATGGGTTCAGTAAGTAATTATGTGCTAGTGATGGGTTCAGTAAGTAATTATGTGCTAGTGATGGGTTCAGTAAGTAATTATGTGCTAGTGATGGGTTCAGTAAGTAATTATGTGCTAGTGATGGGTTCAGTAAGTAATTATGTGCTAGTGATGGGTTCAGTAAGTAATTATGTGCTAGTGATGGGTTCAGTAAGTAATTATGTGCTAGTGATGGGTTCAGTAAGTAATTATGTGCTAGTGATTGGTTCAGTATGTAATTATGTGCTAGTGATGGGTTCAGTAAGTAATTCTGTGCTAGTGATTGGTTCAGTATGTAATTATGTGCTAGTGATTGGTTCAGTAAGTAATTATGTGCTAGTGATGGGTTCAGTAAGTAATTATGTGCTAGTGATGGGTTCAGTAAGTAATTATGTGCTAGTGATGGGTTCAGTAAGTAATTATGTGCTAGTGATGGGTTCAGTAAGTAATTATGTGCTAGTGATGGGTTCAGTAAGTAATTATGTGCTAGTGATTGGTTCAGTATGTAATTATGTGCTAGTGATGGGTTCAGTAAGTAATTCTGTGCTAGTGATTGGTTCAGTATGTAATTATGTGCTAGTGATTGGTTCAGTAAGTAATTATGTGCTAGTGATGGGTTCAGTAAGTAATTATGTGCTAGTGATGGGTTCAGTAAGTAATTATGTGCTAGTGATGGGTTCAGTAAGTAATTATGTGCTAGTGATGGGTTCAGTATGTAATTATGTGCTAGTGATGGGTTCAGTAAGTAATTCTGTGCTAGTGATTGGTTCAGTATGTAATTATGTGCTAGTGATTGGTTCAGTATGTAATTATGTGCTAGTGATGGGTTCAGTAAGTAATTCTGTGCTAGTGATGGGTTCAGTAAGTAATTATGTGCTAGTGATTGGTTCAGTAAGTAATTATGTGCTAGTGATGGGTTCAGTAAGTAATTATGTGCTAGTGATGGGTTCAGTAAGTAATTATGTGCTAGTGATGGGTTCAGTAAGTAATTATGTGCTAGTGATTGGTTCAGTAAGTAATTATGTGCTAGTGATGGGTTCAGTAAGTAATTATGTGCTAGTGATGGGTTCAGTAAGTAATTATGTGCTAGTGATTGGTTCAGTAAGTAATTCTGTGCTAGTGATGGGTTCAGTAAGTAATTATGTGCTAGTGATGGGTTCAGTAAGTAATTATGTGCTAGTGATGGGTTCAGTAAGTAATTATGTGCTAGTGATGGGTTCAGTAAGTAATTATGTGCTAGTGATGGGTTCAGTATGTAATTATGTGCTAGTGATGGGTTCAGTATGTAATTATGTGCTAGTGATGGGTTCAGTAAGTAATTCTGTGCTAGTGATTGGTTCAGTATGTAATTATGTGCTAGTGATTGGTTCAGTAAGTAATTATGTGCTAGTGATGGGTTCAGTAAGTAATTATGTGCTAGTGATTGGTTCAGTAAGTAATTATGTGCTAGTGATGGGTTCAGTAAGTAATTATGTGCTAGTGATGGGTTCAATAAGTAATTCTGTGTTAGTGAGTGGTTCTGTAAGTAATTCTGTGCTAACGACTAACGTGCACGTCCATTTGTTAATATTTATTTTGGTATATACACAGATGATATGGCTTGACGAATGACTTTCTCGAATCAGAATCAAATAGAGATGTCTTATTCAGCAGTAGTGGTGACGAATAGATTTTCTATAAAAAAAACTGACAAACGTAATGTGACTTATTCTTGCAAGATTAAAACACATAATCAACTAACAAGATATCCAGTGTATTCTTGCGTTTCTTACTCATCGTTAACACAATTCTTCTCATGGTGATTAGTCTTATGTCAGGTTCTGGTAACACGTAGTTGCGAAGAACGTCCCCGTGTGTTATAGTTGCATTCTTTCTGAATGATAGCGTTAATATTTCTTTCAATTCCTGAAATAGACTTAGATATTATCAGAGAATATGGGCTACTCTTTTCTTTAAAGAGGCATATGACTTCCGTCATGTTTTATGTATGTAGGTACGTGTGCTACAGCAACATTATTCTTACCTGAAGGAATTCCTTGCTGACCACAATATGGTCTAAGTAAAGTTCTCGAAGGTTGATTCTCTCATTTTTCATTCTGATCAGGACGAATAATGCGTCAGATGGAGAAAATGGATTGCAGGAGAGATTCAGAACTTCGAGATTCTTTGCCAAGACCAGGCTTCTAGCTATAGTTCTTGATGCGAGAGAAGGTAATCTACACAAACAGAGAAAATATTTTGTAAAGTTTATTTAGGAGGCCCATTGGAATTTAGGCCCGTTTGATTATAACACGTCCAAAGACTGTGATATCTATACTTATAATAAATCTGTAGAGAGGTCAATTCTGTACATGAAATATATTTCCAAAATAACTATCAGCGAGTGATTAGTGATCGATACTGACGCCAAAAATGCAATCAGTAAAATTTTTGTCTGTCTGTCTGTCTGTATGTTCGTTATAGAAACAAAAACCACTCGACGGATTTCAACGAAACTTGGTACAATTGTTCTTCATACTTCTGGGCAGGTTATAGTATACTTTTCATCACGCTACGATCAATAGGAGCAGAGCAATGAAGGGAAATGTTGGGAAAATGAGTGATTCATGAGAAAGGTTTCAAGCTATAAAACATCACGCTACAACCCTTAGGAACGGGGCAACGCAGGTGAAACCGCGGGCGAAGAACTAGGGAACAAAGTAACTATTCCACGCGGACGAAGTCGCTGGCAAAAGCTAGTTGTTTATAATTTACAATAAAATTGATAAAATCGATATTTTAGTCTAGTGCTCGACTGCCGAAATAATTTTCTTAAAAACTGTTACTGTTGTAATCTAAGAATCTAAAAGATATTTTTTTTTTACCAAAATAGTTGATCAGTCTTCCCGTGGATTTTTCCATATTACGTTGTCATTGATATATAACAATTATATCAACAAATATATAAGTATTAAAGTAGTTCTGTGATTACCAATTCCTTCACCAATCGTGGGAAGATGAATATGGGAATTATCCCACACAATTCACAAATACGTTGATGTTTTGAGTATCATACCGCACAAACAAACCATTCCCAAAATATCTTCTTCAATTAAGGTCGTAATACACAGTGACGGTAATTTACGAGTGTCATTTGACACGTCATTCTTTTAATGTTCTTATTTACCTTCGCATCACCTCAAGTGCTCGGAATTCGGCATAATTGTATCTCATTTCCAGTAATAAGGAAGCGGACCTCACGAGTCCTGATTACCTTCAATGTAACTTTAGACAGCATGACAAAGTACTGGATACGGTGGGTAGATAATTATGGGAACCGTTTCATTGGTCCTAAGGTTCTGGATTCGATCCCCGTGATGAGCAGTATAATTGGGGTTTTCTGTCTGTGTGGCATATGCTGGACCAGATCCCTTTCAACTTCACCGTGAGGCACTGTATCTACTATCTTCTCTGTGTTTCTTTTTTATTAATGTATATCCTTAATAATATTATAAATGTGAAAGTTTGTGAGCATGGATGTATGGATGTTTCTCTTTCACGCCAGAACGACTGAACGGATCTGGATAAAACTTAGCACACAGATAGATTATAGCCTGGAATAATACATAGGCTAACACTTTTTATCCAGGTCGGACCCAATCCTGAACTCAACGCAGACAAAGTCGCGGGCAGAAGCTAGTTGAATATATATGTAGTTGTAGCAGTAGTAGACATTTAAGTAGCTGAATATATATATATATACATATATATATATATATATATATATATATATATATATATATATATAATATATATATATATATTAATATTCTTATTAAACCTTCGTGCTAAGCTAAAATGCTTGTGTTACGAGTGGGTTCACGTCGGTAGTGCAATGGGTGAGTTTCGGACCGGCAACCACATGATCACCAGTCTGACGCCCTAGCCATTAGGCTACCGCCACTTCGCCGCCGTTTCTTTCTTCATTTTATGAAATTCTCAGTAGCAGCGCAGAGTTTTGGGATTTGTGTTCGTATAATGACAAAAGTCTCACTCCTTATTATACCTATGGGACTTTAATACACACTAGTCAACTATGGGTGTTTATAAATACGCCTCTGCCGAACACGTCGGGAATACAGGCTGTAGTGGTATGTGTACGTACCTATTATTACTAAGATCCAACTCCTGTAAGGTTTCAATACAAAACAACCTTTTCAATTCAGTAGCAATGGATAGGGCGGTCCAGGATAAGTTTAGCTTCGTAAGTACTTGACTGTTACTCAGAATACGGAATAAGGTAGATGGTCCTGAAATCAGAATTCCAAAAAGTTAATCACTTAGAAGTTGATAGAAGTGATATATTGGTAAAAATATAACACTGCAGCTGTACGCACAATCTATACATTCCCAGTATAAGCTAAACTCTAATTATATGGAAAGTCATAATAAATTTATGCCTGACCGCCAGTTCGTCTGATGTTAAGCGATACTGCGATCTATGATGTAGCGCGCGTTTACTCGTGATTTAATGACACCCAGATTATATTTATCAGGGAAGACCCACTCGGGAAGCGCATTCCACATTTCAGCGGTACACATGGTAAAAGTGGACTTAAAGCGTTTCGTTCGGGTTTTTGGAATGTCCACCATGAATCGATGACGCTTTTTCGAGCTTCTGGTCGTCCGATAGTGGAAAGGGCTAAGGGGAATAAGATCGTGGAGATCTGATGCATACTCTTCGAAATGTATCCGATAAAAAAACGATAAGCTAGCAACTGTGCTTTGTCCCTTTGTATATATTTCAAAGTCATATATTACAATGCTTCAAAATGTACTCTAATCCAAACTATAAATGCGAAACTATAAATGCGAAAAGTAACTCTGTGTGTTTGTTGTTTTCAAGCCTAAACCACTGAAACAATTTTGATTAGTTTTGGTATAGAGATAGATTGAACCTTGGAGAAGGACATAGGCTTCCTTTTGTCTCAAAAACTCCTTTGGGATTCAAGTAAAACCGCGAACAGCGAGTATATTTTTCATCCAAATTGAGCAAGCACTCAAACCGCGCTTTGATTGACATCACAGTTTACTATCCTCAAATATGCAGATCATATAAGCACGAAATAAGCGTCAAATATATGTCCAAAATAAAAACGTGGAGAACTCGTGTTCTGTTTAATATTTATGAGGGGAGGTTGGGCCCGCGGATGAAATAGCCAGCTGAAACTTTGAGTCTGTGAACGCTACTAAACCGCCTTGCGCGAATGTCCGCACCAACAATTTTATTACCAACTTTCATCACATTAAACATCACATAATAAAGAGACATTTTATATACTCGGAAACTCGGAATTATACAGTGTGACGTCTGTGTTTTATGTCGGGATTATTGAGCCTATTGTTGGGTAACTGAATGCGGAATCAAATTGGTGTTTCCGATTGTGAATGGCTTTTTTCGGGATGGTGTGGTGAATAATACATTTATATGCGTATTTGAGTCGCGTATTTATAGGCATTTTTTTTGGCATAATAGCCCAAAAAATGTCTGAAAGAGTTATTTATATTGAATAATGAACATAATTCGAAATTAAGACTTAATTACTTACTTAATTTAAGGGTCTGGCGGATGCTGAACTGCCCATACAAACGTAATAGCAGAATATATCGTAATTCAATCACAATTTAATCAAATTGTGTTATGATTCGGATTCGGATACCGTTAATCTAGGTTTGTACCGTACCATTTCATCTACTACTACTTCAATGGAAATAAAATATTGAAAAATCGGTCCAAACTTGGTAATTTTATCAAAAATTGCATTCGCTTACATTTATTTCCAGTGAATTATTTTGGGAAAAATGGTAGCGTAGGAACCTAGATTAACGGTATCAGAATCCGAATAATAACATAATTTGATTAAATTGTGTTTGAATTAGGATTTATTTCAAGATTTACGTTTGTAAGAGAAGTTCGGTCCGGACTCGTTAATGTTTTATTCAATAACAATTTATTTATTATAAAGAAAGCTTCCTGTCTATTGTTTAACATTAACTAGTCATTTAATTGCAGAACAAACAAGATTTAAAAGTGCCAATTTTTTTTCCAAAAATAAAAATATCGGTAAAAAAAATCGACCTCGGGTAAAAGGGTAGGAAATTATTATGCCTGCGTCCAGCAGTGGAATGAGATAGGCTGATGATGATGATCATGATCATAGGTAGAAGACCTATTTGATACTACAGGTATCTCCGGTAGCTTAGTTGGTTAGTATTAGGTGTATTCGAGACTTTTGACTTAGCAGTCCTATGATCATATCACTAGGCTATAACTACTTATGATACTTGACTGACTGACTACACTTTAGGTTTAGTGCATTAAAAAAACTATTTGTTTGTCATGAAATAGTTAAAAGTACATCAGACAAAATTATGTTTACGTCGTAAATAGGGCCACAAAGTTTTAGATTAAATTAAGAATACCTTTCTGCTTCATAAATCTGTTCCAGGAGAGATCTAAATGTTTTATGGTGTCATTAAATTCTATCACTTCCGCCAACACTGTTAAACTGGCACTTGTTAAATCATTACGTTTCAACTTTAACCTGAAAACCACAAATGACCTTTGTTGAAGCCATCTATTGGTAAATATTGGTATCGAATTTTGACACGAATGACATTTATATATTTTAATGTACTTTTGATGTAACTAGATGGCAGGGTGCATTTTACGTCACATCGTGAATCGCGGTGTTAAGTTTCTCCGCCCGTAGTATAGGTAGTCAGACATGCATTATGTAAATCACCTAACCTGTCCTATCCTACTTAATCTAACGTAAGGTAATCTATGGATAACCTAATAAATCAGCCTTGGAGTGTCCATCCAAGTCATTCTAAGAGGAGTCTGGTTTTTTTATTGAAGAACTCAATCCCCAGTATTAACCTCAACTATTGAGGTTAAACAACCTTTGTTTATAACAACATTAAAATTGCGCTGATTTTTTTCATAGTTTATATGACTGTCAAATTAAAATATTTTATTTCAATTAGGAAGAAAGAAAGAAACATGGTAATTTTTTCACGTGACATGACGCACGGAAGGTTAAAATAGCAACAAAATGGAACCTATGAAAGACATGCGTTAACCCCACGCATAAATGGCCATCGCTCAGCATAATGCAGTGTCTCATGCACGAGGCAGAGCCATGGCGCTGATCTTCAGCCATAGCCGGCGTCGACATAATGACGTAAGATATGCGAAACCTTTAATAGTATAACATATATAGACAAGAGTTCATAATAAAATTTTACATACCTACATATTTATTTAAAAAAAAACACTATACAGGTACATTTGAAATGTCAAAAGCTATTTGCATAGTTTTATGGGAAAAGCAGGAAAGAAACTGTTTTTCTTCTATCGATATGAGTATAGTGGAGTTTGATGTAATTGACGAGAATAAATTGTGAACTATATTATCCATACCTTGCTATCGTCTGTTTATACTACCCCATTGACCTCAAGAAGTAAAGTCTAGCTTTTTGTGATTTTTTTGCATTTTCCATGCTAAGATTATTAAGTTATTTTTTAGTAAAGGAAAAAATTCAATCGCGGGCAGGATTCGAACCTGCGTCTTCTGGTTTGATATACCAGACGCTCTGACCTCTAAGCCACCGCGAACCCTACCCGCATGATTGAAATTTTGCCTTCACATTCTGAATTTACGTCATAAGGTGACGTTGGTGACTTCTATGAGAGGCAAGTTACCTTACTTCTCAACCGACACGACTTATTTTACAGTTAGTTCAGTGTCGTACGATGCCACCTTACCTTTTACCTATCTTTATGTGATTTTTTTGCATTTACCTTTCTAGTAAAGGAAAAACTTGATTTTACTAAAAAATATCAATTTTAATAATAATGATTTTACTACTATATTTTACTATTGCCATTAATCGATCATAATCCAAACCGAAAATTTCATAAAATAACTAAGTCGATCTCCAAATCTGGAGCATCACTGCTCGAACTCAGGACCTCTCAAATAGAAGTCACGTGAAATCACATCAGGCAGTGCCATAAATATATAGATACTGGAAAACTGACTCACTCCCTAATGACAGCCCCTTCTTGGAGTTCGTAAGCCAGATGCTTAAACCCTTCATCATGAATATTGTTGCACGTTAAATCTAGCAGGTTCATCTTACGTCTGTGAAGATACACCACCAGCATTTTCATACCTCGATGACCAATACTGTGAGTAAAACAAAATAGAATCTATAATAATATTACAAAGCGGAATGATTTGTATTTTTGAATGTAACGAATAAACTTAAAAACTACTGGACCGATTTCAAAAATTCTTTTGCCGTTATAAAGCTACATTGTCACTGATTAACATATGTTATATAACATCACGCTACGCCTCTTAGGAACGGGGAGCGTGGGTGAAACCGCGAGCGGGTCGATAGTAAATTTTTATAACACTAGCTGTCCCCCGGCATACGTAGCAATGTCTCTTTTTTTTTCGTTTTTTCATTATAAACATTCCCAGGCACGCACACAACAACTCACCAAAGTTTCATCGCAATAGGACGAATGTTTTAGCAGTGCATAGAGGACAAACAAACATTCATTTTTTTTACGTAGACCTATATTATATATTACTACTAGCTTATACCACCGGCTCAGCTCACGTAGGATACATACCTGAGAAAGAACCAGAGAAGAAGAAAAAACCTGGGCACCAGATTTTATAGAAATCCGTCAAGTACATCTTGAGTTATAAGCGGACATACACATACCTTCACTTATTATTTTGCAATTACAGGCAATACTTTTTGTAATGTATATAGATTATAATTACTCTATATCGTCCCCCTGAAGGGCCAAGGCCTCCCTCTCATTTTCTTCAAAGAGAAACATGTCGATGGCCATGAGTTTACGAGTGAAGACTCGTCAACCCATTTACTGATTGACTGTTGGGTACGGATCTCCTCTCGAAATGAGAGGAGTAAGGCATCAGTCCACCATGTTGGTCTAATGCAGGTTGGCATAGGTTTCCGACGTTTGCCTACACCGTTTAAGCGAGTAATAACATGTTAAGAGACGTAAGTCTGAGTTGAGTAAGTCGAGCCCTATGATTTGACAGTCCAATGGTTTTATCACTAGACTTGACTAGTGAGTCAAAGTCAAATAGATAAAATGTTCATGAGCCTTGAAGACTCCAGCGTTCAACGTTGAAGCGCTCGCGTCTCATGCTCAAGCGTTACAGTCCAAGCTTTCAACGCTCGTGAGATATGAGCGGTTGAGCGATGAACGCTCGGGTATTCAAGGCTCATGAACGTCGACTCAACGCTCGAGGCTCGGCCTCAGCGCTCGTTTTTACAACACTACAATTCATTACGTCATTATTGACTATTGTGTAGCTCACAATACACTCTAGAAGAGCTAGCAGAATATTTACTTGCATCCTTCCAAAACTATTTCCTGCAATGCGTTTCTGTCTCCAAGTAGCTGACCGAGGTGGTAGCAGGCGTCATCATGGCACAGGAAGTTACTAGTCAAGTCCAAACGTTTTACGGTCTTATTGAAGGCCAGGGCTAAGCACATGGCTCTAATACCTACTGGGTTTACACCGTAGTACTGGAAGAAAAATGATAAAAGAGAACAATAGTAGTATTACCTACAGTAGACGTATTCATAAAAATGTTGCCCCATTATTATTTTGTTCGTAATTAAATTAAATAAAAAAAAATAACTGCTAGACGAGATGTTCCAGATTAGATTGCTAGGTCGAGCAAAGTATTATTGGGTTTGCCTATATTCTCAGTAGCAGCTTGGAATGAATACTATGAGATCCTCAGTAGCAACCGGAGTTTCGTTATGTGCCCCATTAGTGGCAATAGGCTCGCGTCCAAGGGACCTAAATCACACACACACACACACACATTTTATTTCTTTTTAATTTTACTTTATCTGCATAATGTATGTAAAATTTATCACGCTAGCAGTTTAAATTTTAAATATGGAGTAAGTATGATAGATCAATAGCATCTTTACTGCACAGAAAAACTAATGACAACCTACTTGTCTAGAATTGTACAATGGTCAGAATACTTAAGCGAATCAGAAAAAAGAGGAAGACAATAAATCAGCTGATGTATCTGAAAGGATTAGCAAGCGTATGCAGCATTGAGCATTTATGAAAATAGTTGCATAGATAAGAAAGTTTACTTACTCTCAAGTTGACAACGGTTCCTTTTAAATCTCTATAGAAACATCTCACGGGAACTATATTCATTTCCTTACATAAATCTAAGTATAATTCTTGACCATCCTCCTCATATAATTTTTCATCCTCTGGAAATTAAATCGAAATTAGAGAATTTTCCTTGTTACTACAGTCTTTTTAAGGCTCACAAAAAATTTAAGATTTCTTTTATGAGACATAACATCAACAACATATTCACATCACGCCTGTATTCTCCGAAGGGTTAAGCAGAGGTGTACTTAATTTACACTCACGGTTTCCTGTATGTTTAGGCTATTACATTAGACCCGCATGGTCTTATGTAATAGGGGGCGAGCCTATAACCATTAAACCGTGCACAAATCCAAACTCCAAGCTGCTAATGAGAATTTCATAGAAATTACATTTTTACGTGGGAGAGCCATGCTTCGGCCATGGGCCGGCTCGACCGGAGTGATACCACGGCCTCACAGAAAACCGGCGTCAAACAACGCTTACGTTGTGTTTCGCCGAGTGAGTGAGATTAGCGGAGGCCGCGTTCCCTTTTAAAAGGCTGGCAACGCACTTGTGGCTCCTCTGGTGTTGCGGGTGTCCATGGGTGGCGGTAATCGCTTACTATCAAGCGATCCGTCTGCTCCTTTGCCACCCTATCCAATAAAAAAAATACCCAGTAACACTTTGCTCGACCCGGAAATCTAACATAGGACCTTACTACTACTAGACCTACGACAGTTACTGATAAATTGAAATCAGGATGAGATCGTTTCATGGTGAACATTCTAAAAACCCGAACGAAAAGCTTTAATTCCACTTTTATCATGCGTATCGCTGAAATGTAGAATGCAATTCCCGAGTGGATCTTCCCCGATAGATATACGAGTAATATGGGTGTCTTTAAATCACGAGTAAGTTTATTTTTAGGATAGAGGGCAAACGAGTAGACGTATCGCCTGATGGTAAGCGATTCCCGCCGCCCATGGATACCCGCAACACCAGAGGAGTTACAAGTGCGTTGCCGGCCTTTTACGAGATGGTTGGACTTCCGGTAACCTCACTTACTCGGCGAAACACAAGGTAAGCGTCGTTTGACGCCGGTTTTCTGTGAGGTCGTGGTATCACTCCGGTCGAGCCGGCCCATTCGTGCCGAAGCTTGGCTCTCCCACGTAAATCGGTTTCTCTAGGCAACCACGCTCCTTCGTAGATCGCAATGTCGCTTAAGATCTGGCGACCTGGCGGTCAAGCGTAACCCTATCAAAATAAAAAAAGATCCAAAATTTACATACCTGGATAGAGCAACGCCCTCATAATACCTGGATCTTTTAAACTCGGATATTTATAATATGAATGTCTTATCATCGAACTCCGAGACATAGTTATATACTTGGTACAGATGTCCTTGCTGCCAGGATCATACAGACCCAGCTTGTAAAGCTTCATCTTGGGGCTGTCTTCCGACTCAATGAAAGATGAGACTATCGAAGGTGATTCTTCAGAAGAGGATTCATATTTGGAGATTTTAAACAATTCTTCCGTAGAAGATATCGTATCCTCCATATCAAAGCTTTCTACGCTAACCATCCTTAAATATTATAGAATTCTTATAATAATGTTTATTCTTATAAGATTGTACTTATTCAATTATTTTCCGTTAGCATATTTTTTCAATTTTTTCACATTTGACAAATGTCACTTTTGACGTTTCTTAAACTCATAATAATTTTGAACAAAAAGTTTTTAATCTTGGATCTTGCTCCCAGTTTCATTATAGTTTTAGACTCCTTATTCACAAATAAGGCAATCACGAAAATATCCTTGTAGGTACTTTTGATTGAGCCACAATAAATTATGTTGTAAGTGTAAGAGAGACTTACAACGCTTAAATAATGAGAACGAACTTAGAAGTACATAATAATATTCATGACACATTCCAAGAAAAAATCGAAAATAGGATAGAACCTATGTACACTATACTATATACTATATACTATGTACAGTTTGGTACACAGGAAGCTTTAGCCAAATATGCTACCGATATTTCGCTCGTTTATTAGTGACGTATTTGAAAGGTAGAAAAATAATATTCAAATAAATTGTGAACTGAGTAAAATTTTTATTTTCAAGCTTAGGCAGCTCAAAACAAAACAATATCACATTCCCAACAAAGCACATTACGTTTCGCCCCAAATTAGTTTCACGCCCGCGGACGCAAAACAGTCGAACGACTAATGTAACAGTACCATTCGAGAGGAAAGTTATCTTTGTAAACAGGACATGATTTCAAACAGCCGTCGGTGGCAAGAGTGGAGAGCAAAAAGCGTCATGTGGCGTGCAATATCGAGCCAAGCAAACATTTACAAAGCCAGTTGGTGTACAAATGCCGGGATGAGTTTTCACAAGCCTCTGTCTGCGTGTACAGCGCACATGTGTGCGTTCGTGAAAGTAAAAAGTAACAGCCCTTCCCACAGTTTAGAGACAACTTTATGAGCATTCCGAAACTAGCAGCAATGAAACGAAATGTTTTGACGAATACCAACGACGCAATAAATTTTATACGCAACAAACATAACGTATTCACAATGAATTGACAATAAAAATCATATTGTTATAAATTGTAACGCTTTATCGGCGATTGATATAAAAGAGTTTTATGTATTCATAAAAATAAAGGAGCTATCGGCAAATCTCGATTTCATAATGATCGCAGATGTGGGTACAAGAGCGATGCAGAGGAGCGGCCAAATTGGCTTTTGATGGTGCTTTGTGAGATGATAAATTGCATTTCTATTCTTTTTTATATTCTGGAAACTTAATATATACAATTGCTGTTTACAAGAGTATCATGAAATTCTTGCACCGGTAGAAATCTGATTCATCTAAAAATTACTCAATAAGAAAATAATAGTTACAAGGACTTGTACCTTATCCTAACTCGTCGACTTGTACCTTGTCCTAACTCGTCGGATTTAGGATAACCAAACAAAATCACCCCCTTAAGGCCGTACCACAAGGTTAACGCGATCATTTTTAGGTTGTGAGAAAGGGATAACGTTATTTAATGTGTAGAGGGGCATCCCTCTCTCTCTTTCAATTGTAAAACGATCGAAATAACACACGTTCGAGGCCGTGAGTTTGCTTAGCTTGAATCAGTCAGGTTAACTTTTACTAGGGCAGTTCCTATAATGATTCTGAACAAGCCATAATAGTCTTTATTGCTATTAGAGTGCGGTATTGGTGAACCACATAAGCTTAAGTATCTGACACTCTTAATTATTTCTCTGACAGTATATTAAGAATAATTCATATTCGACGAAAATTTAAAACCACATAATCAAATAAACAAACGTCATAAGTTAGAAAATCAAGCTCTAGTATCCCCATATCATTCCGCGTAATAAACTGCCATCATTTCACAGGAGCACGCGTCTAAATCCACTTTGGCGCTTCTCTAAACACCTCATACATCTCCGGCATAAATAAATCACGCCCCGTGAAACAATAGAGCTTTAGGCTGTGTTGATGGCGGGAAAAAATCATAAAAAACACCATTACATCGCCGTTAACAGATCTGTGACTGCCTCAATACTGAATTCTGACGGAAAGTGATGGGTTCCCTGATGCTAAACGTCTTTATCGCGACGAAGATGGAGAAATAATATTCCATTATTTATCTGCTTTTAGTGTTTGTCGATAACCTTTAGGTGAAATAGCATCTCTTTATTTTTGGTTTGTGTATAATATATACGAGTATTATGTATGTATTATGTCTACCTACCCACGTCTTAGTTTACTATTGACTTTTTCAAAATCAGTGCTGGGATGAAGAGACGAAGAATGTGCGTTGTATTACTATGAAGTCAATTATACATTAGTTGGACAATAGCAAATGTCTCAATAGAAGTTTCAAAGAGTTGACTGCCTCACTAGTGGTCCCAAGCGCGACTACTACACTAGAGGTCCTGAGTTCTATCCCCACGTCGAGCAGTGTTATTGGGTTTTTAAAAAGTGTTAGCAGCTCGGAATCTGGATTTGTGCCCCGTTAATGGCTATAGGCTCGCCCCCCATAAAATGGGACCTAAACATACCGGCGAACTGTAGGTGTACATTAAGTACGCCTCTGCCTAACCCTTCGGGGAATACAGGCATGATGGTATGTCAAAAGAAGTTTGTCTTTTGCACGTATCAAATGGAAAGGTATAATCCTTACCAACTTAAAGATCTAATTCCCGCCCAAGAACTAAATCTTCGGCGCTCTTATCCAGTTCCTGCTAGACAGCATATATGCAATAGAGCTGGAAATTCTTCCTGGCTGTGCGTTCAATGTAGTGGTGACGTCAGCCTTTCGTGTTTTTCTTCATCACTTCGCTCCGTCCATGACATCGTCTTCGGAAAACCATACTCGCATTTCCTTTTGCACTTTAATGTCCACCTTGTCACGGAGCTGGAAAGTGTAGCTGCTCTATCAAAGTTTTCAGTTTATTTCAAATGCTGATTCCGTTTAAATAACGTTAGATGGATTTATTTATGCTCAAAGGGAATAAACAAGATATCACTATTTAAACATTGCTCTTTGAAGCCAACGGGAGCTGCATCTGTCAGGAACATTCATAAACATGAGAAATATTGCTTTAAACTTGCTTATGCATAACTACAAATCATAAATATTTTTGGAATCGAATCGAAAAACCTCGAATTCATGTCGAAAAGTTCGTACTTCAACTTTTAAAAATGATATGCGTATTCTTAATTATTTATTACTTTAATTATGAAGGAACATCATCAGGATACCTGCACGCTCGAACAATTGTATCGACGGCATGTGGAGTTACCTGCATTAATTCAGTAAAACGCGTAAGGGCTCCGGGCCACAAGATTTGGTTTTTGTATTGTGTCTGCAATTTGTTGCTTGACTAGTTAATAACACTGGTTCTTCCATAAATGTGTTATTCCACATAAATGCAGAATATATAAGATATATTCACATGGAAATAAATCACAAAATAGTTGTGGAAAAGGCTAAAACAGAAAAAATGCGAAGTCAGTGGTCCGTGTACGTAATGTTACTAATTACTGTACTGTTACTAACTACTAAGTATGTAGATACGTAACAACATCTACATGTTATCCCCAATTAGGTGAATAGAGTAATCAGGTATATGGCTTTAGGCAAAATCCAGTAATCTTATGTGTAATGTCTCAGATATTATAGGTAAACATATGGTTATTTATTATTATAGCTATACTAGCTGTTGTCCGCAGTTTCACTCACGTCCAATAAAGATTAACATATCTACTATAAGTCCGACTCTAGGCGGCGTATCAAGATGTAACACGCACCAGATTTTATGCATTCAATTCCGTGTAAACTAGTAGTTTTTGCGTGATGCGCGTACAAACATCCATACAGACAGACAAAAATTGAAATAAAATGTTATTTTGGCTTCAGTTACTCTAATAAAGACCCGATTTTCTTTAATATCTATAATGTACAGACATCGGTATGTTACTTTTATTATAGGTATTATAGATTTAGATAAGGTGAGTTATCTAGCAGTGAACTTGATCTGTCAAGTAACAAATTATAAATTTACAAACACATTGGAAAAAAATACCGTTTTTACCGATGCAAAATGTGGATTTCAAAAATGTTATAAATTTTTAATGTATGTCTCTGTGTATCTGTCTGTTGTCGTAACTCCCAAACGAATGGACTGATTTTAAACCCTTTTTAATTACTGTATCGAGAGTGGTCTTAGCTATGATTTTAAAAAAATCTAGCTAGCCGTTTGAAGATTATCAGCTCTTTTCCAGTTCATGATGAGATATTTTTTTTTAAATCATAGCTAAAAAAACGTATTTTTTTTTTAAAAAAAAAACGTTGCCCCACTAGGATTTTCTCCGGTATCGTGGGTGTGTTTACAAACACAAATTCTCACATACACAAACGCCCAGACCCGGAACAACTACCTGTAGATCATACTAGCCGAAGAAGCCGATCGCTCAACCACTACGCCAATGGTGTCGTCAAATATGAGCAACTTACAAAGGTCTAATCGATTTGACTAGTTATCCTGTTACTTTAATGATTTTCCAAGAACATGGTAAACAAGAATTGATGCTGCGGATTTTTTTTTAAATTTTAATTTTAATATTATAATTCCTTTACAATTTAATGTAGTTCAGATACGCATAAAGATTCTCTCACGATTGTTAATGTATGTTGAACGTCATAATATGACAACTATAGGCACTCTTTAACAAACTAAATGGCAATAAGACCAAAATACGGTATGGAATCAATACATTTTATTTCAATACATACTTCGTCTTCCATCAAAACTTTTCAAAACAAAACACTTGAGCCGATGTTGTAATTCACGAAACGCAAGACAAAAATTCCGTGACGCCCGTCCTTAAAACCGGCATCGTTACCCAAAGTGAAAATTATCTGTTGGAACGGAGAAAGAATTACTTGCTCCGTTATTTACGATATAGCTTGTATAGGTGATGTTCCGTGATATGTTGGCGGTCGTTAACGGGAGTTTTTACCCTCAGAGGCCCGAGAACTTTGGCCTAAACTCGCGTATTTCCTTCACTTACTCACCGCTGTCGTTATAAATCGTGATATATTCCACTACATGGTAATTATTACGTATAGCCAGCCTTATTTATTAATTGAAAGGTACGGCTTTCGAGTTTTAGGTGTCCGGGACAATGACAATAATTTAAGGGGGATTATGTAGGTATTCAGTTAGTTATTGGTGGGGGTATTAGGAATCTTGAATATTTTACGTTGTTGAGCATTCTGTGAAATGAGGTTTGATTCGGGAAATTCAATTATAAGTCTTATCAATACTACAAATGAAATGATGGAATACTTGTTCCTTGATAATTGTAAAAACATTTATTATTGAACATAAAGTAAATATAAGAAAGAAAACAGATTTATTGTCACAACGAAGACGTACAAACTCACACTCCATTAGGTCTATCTATAGGAAAAAAAACTTTAACAATACCAGCTGAAATGTGATAGGCAAAACAGGTAGAAATTGAAAAATAAATAAATGAAATATAAATAAAGTTATACTAATGTACACTCGCAGATTTCCGACATGTTATTATGTCAATGCCATTAACAAATCCAAACTCCGAGTGTCATAGAAAGACCCCAAAAAACTGCTCGATCTGGGAATCAATCACAGGGCCTCACATTGATCCCTAGCTTACTTATTCATTAAAATATAAAATATATATAGACTATCGATAATTCATCGTCATCAAATAGGTATTCGTCATTTTATCGAAAATCGATTTTGACGTTATTTATTCATACAGTTCGTGCCAAATACACGAAACGATTTTATTCAATTTATGTAATATAATTCGCCGATGACGCAAGACTGATGTTTGTTTCTGTGTGGTCAATATTTATTTTTAAATTTTCCACCCAGTAAACGCAGGGAAATTGTTAAAATCAACGCGGTGGTCAATTATAAAATTACGGACTGTTTTACCGTTTGGGTTTACCGTACAAATTAACACTTGTTCACGTTTTTGTTGCGGAATAATGAAATCACTCCATTTGGGCAGCGAGAGGGTTTATTTGCAAAATGGACAGTGCTAGTTACCTACCTTTGTGCCAATTAACTGTTTAATTAGTGCTACAAGTACCAACATTGGGCTAACATGCATATATGAAATGTCTTCTCAATTGAAATAAAACTACATTTTACGGATTTCATTGCATTGTATTGATATTATTTGATTCCATACATTATCAAATAATATCAATACAATGCGATAAAATCCGTAAAAAGTAGTTTTATTTCAATGTGCAATATTCGCGTATGTGTCAGAAACCAGTGTGTCTTCTCAAGCTTATCAGTGATAATTATGACCACTATATCAACTGAAGGTCCACTGCTAAGCAAAGACCCCATATATGATAAATGATATGATATGATTATAGTGACCTTTACCAAGCCGTCTGGCCATCTCGTTTGAATGCATCTACGTGGCCTTTCGGCTTTCGGCCAATTACTTATTGAGACAATAATAATAATATTAAAATTGGAAAAATACCCCGCAGTATTAAGTTATGGTTACCATGTTCTTGCAATAAAAATGAGGTAACAGGATACCAAATTTCAAATCGATCAGACCTGTGGTTTTGCTCGCATTCATTCATCAATTACAAAAAAGGTGATGACCTTCAATCAGCTGTCTAGATCTTCTTAATTCATAGCTAAGAAAACTCTCCATCAAATCACCTTTCAAACAAAAAAAACTGACTCAAAATTGGTTTGGGAGCTACGAGGCCAAAGACAGACACACACAGATACACACGTTAAAATTATAACACCCCTCTTTCTGCGTCGGGAGTTAAAAAAAAATAGAACGCCATAAGCAAATTAGGGAGAAATATCCAAACGCCTGAATCAATTTAAACTTTTTTGGTCCCACAGACTATTGTTTTGTTTCACACTAACTTTTTAATGAGTTTGCGGAGAAGCGCAGATATTTCTGTTTGTTCCACGAATCAATGTTTTACGAGTGTACAAAGGTTCCCGAAACTTGTACGTCAACTGCAGCGTTCAACAATGTACCGTTGCAATGTTCCAGCAAAACGCGAATTTAAATTAAAAAACTTTACCAAATCGTAAAAGAAAATACGGTGTTTAAACGTGCCCACTCTATGAATGAATCTTTGTTTGCTTATCACTTTGTTTTCTTTTTAATTATTGCACAGATAAACGAAAACTGCCCGTAATAACACCGCCTGAATAGGTACTTGGGCGAAATTAAGATTAAACTGTTTATTACACCTGAAGATGTTCGTTGGAATTACTCTTTTATTTTTAAGTTTCGTCCATCAAAGAAAACAGAAAATGTAAGTTTTAAATAGAACTTTAATCTGTGAATATTTTTAAATAGGGACTGCATCTTTACGGTATTCCATAAGATTCTAATTGAAATTGAGAACAGAGTTCGGAATGGAAGCCCCGACGATTTACTTGTTTTTGTTATGGGATAGGCGGCAAACGAGTAAAGTGTTTGTAAATATGTAATAACTGTCTAATCAATTACCTGGGGGCTTTAAAAAATTATTTAGCTAGATCTTTTTCCATTAGGTACATAAATATCGCGGATATTTAAAAAAAAAAAATGTTTTCTTTTCTTTACCTCTTCACAAAAGACAGTCAGATTTAGTCAGTAAGCAAATAATAAAATGAATTTGATTTTATTCCTCGAAATAATCTCGAAAATACAATAATCAAATCTAGGGTAGCTATTCAACTGTTGAAAACAGTAGTTGGTACGAAATAAAATTTTATTTGCTTTAGGAAACTGAATACTGAGTAAGTCAGATTATCCAAGTCACATTAGCAGTTAGTAAACATGAGGTGTTAATTTTTTGAGCGCCATAGTCATGTACTCGTATAGACGAGAAACCAGAATATGCCCAGCATGGCCCACGGCCACGGCTGGGTGACAGATTCGGTAAGGCATAGTGGAATTGAATAATTCCACTCACAACTGGAGCTGCTCAACTATGGAAGTACCACTACCTTGCAGAAAATCGTAGTCAAATAATATAGCTCCGTGCTATGTTGTGTTCCTAACGGTAAGCAAGGTCGCCAGAGCTCCGCGAGGAAGCGTTGTGCTGGCAGTGTGGGAGACCGGTGGTGTTTTGTTACCGCCGCTGTCATGCATGGCAGAATGTCTCCTATGCTGTCAGCCCAACTATTCCTTCTTAATGTACAGGGTGGTGGCAGATGTGAACTTGTGAACTTTGGACATTCCACCGGGAAAACATCGAAGTGGGCATTCGTTTACCTCATGGGCAAGGTACCATATGGGCAAAGTCTGGTCAGGTGGTGACTTTCTTAATCCCCATTAATAAAAGTGATGATTATTTAACAGCAAACTGTGGGCGTAGGTACATCAGTACACCTCTGCCTAACCCCTCGAGGACCTCAGTCGTCAATTTCAACAATTTCATACTTACAAACGAAATATAATTTTACAATATTCTGTACAAATACTATTTCAAAAGATCTTCTAATATTTTTTAACAATCTCCATATTCATGAAACACAATTTTAAATGAAGTAAGTTCTGAGAAAAGAACACGAGGTTAAACAAATAGCAAATTTAAAAAAGAAACTACAATCAGTATTAGTTTCAAAGTTACGTTAGTAAAGAGACTAGATAAAAATTTCATTTGTATTCTTAGTAAGTAGATAGTACTTAGTGGAAAAGGGGCAATTTCTTTGAAAGCGCCAATTGTTTATTTTTAACCTACCTTGGATATGTGAAAGTAGATTTCTATGCTAAAACTTTAATGTTGTTTGATTTATGTTCTAATAGAATTAATATATTAAATATGTGCTAATAAAATAAATTAAGCGGCGGTAGCCTAATGTCTAGGGCGTCCGACTTGCCATCGTGTGGTTGCCGACTCGAAACCCACCCATTACACTACCGACGTGAACCTACTCGTAACACAAGCATTTAGCTTAGCACGAGGGGTTAACAAGAATACTAGTAATGTGTGACCCACATTACTAGTAAGCTTTTTTGAACAAAAAAAAAGTTATTTTAGTAAAGGAAAAATTCAATCGCGGGCAGGATTCGAACCTGCGTCTTCTGGTTAGATACACCAGACGCTCTGACCGCTAAGCCACCGCGAGTCCCACCCGCTTGATCGAAATTTGCCTTTACATTCTGAGTCTACGTCATAAGGTGACGTCACCTCCTTCCTTTACTAAAATAACTTTATAATCTTAGCATGGAAAATGCAAAAAAAATCACAAAAAGATACAAAAAAAAAGCTTAAAGTGAAGTTTATTTTACCAAATTCCTTTGCCTAACCCTTTGGGGAATACACCGTGACGGTATGTTATATTTCTACTAAAGTTTATATAAGTGTACTACGTTAAAGCGTAGGAAGTTAAATGGAGTGTATTTTAACTACAGAATAAATATAAGTTAAATTTAACATCATCATAGAGTTTTACCAAAAATGTTGAGCTCGGCTGCCGTTCTAAACCTGATGAGGCTGAATGGCTTTAACGTGGGAGAGGCATGCTTCGACACTAATGGGCCAGCCCGACCGTAGTGATACCACGGCCTCACAGAAAACCGGCGTCAAACAACGCTTATGTTGTGTTTTGTCGAGTGAGTGAGGTTACCGGAGGCCCAATTACCTTTTAAAAGGCGGGCAACGCACCCAAAATCAAATAAATGTATATAATTTTATAAAACCATCATGGGCTTTATTATGTTTGGCACCAAAGGACCGCCGCTGCCACTGTAAGTATTGTTTTTTAGATTTTTTTCTTGTAGGTAAATTGTTAATTATTATACAAATAGAACGGATCTCGATACCTAATAATACCTTTTCGGGTCGGACAGGGTTTTATCAAATCATTTATTTGCTTACTGAGTGTTCAAATACTCATTAGTGTAGTGGTCTTCTCTGTCGGCAGTCAGCTCGGAGTGTAGATTTGTGCCCGGTTAATGGCAATAGGCTCGCCCTCTATTACATGGGACCTAAACATACCAGGCGAACTGTGGGTGTACATTAGTACGCCTCTGCCCAACTCTTCGGGTAGTACAGGCGTGATGGTATGTTATGTAATTGATTAAATACAGGTCTTATGGTCACCCATCTATTGGCTCACTGTGTCAAATGCAGTTTATCCTTATTTAACAGCATGGTTATTGCTTACTTAGACACGCTCTTAATCTGAACAGTAACCGAGCAATATGTTACATCAATAACGGCATAAATTCCACCAACAAACAGACTCATAACTTTGAAATATCATCGTTTAACTCCAAGTTCGGCCAAGTGTTCTTTCAGAATATTGAAAATCTATAGAATTTTCTTTGCATAGATTAGCAATGCACTCGCAAAGGTAAGTTCTTCAAAATGAGATACTTTTAAAGTCTTGTTGGAGTTTCTGTAATGAGTTTCAATGTGAACGGTTTTAAGTGAACTTCGTAGTTTTAGAATCAATATGGAGTAGTGGCGTAGTCATGGAGGGCTGTTAAAAGTTTTGTCAGAGCGCAGGTGAACTATGATGGGTAATAGAAATGGGAAATACCTGGAGTCTCTAGTTGGCTCTTTTCTTTATAATTAATAATTTGTTCAAATCGTACTGATTTCTGATATTTACGCAAATCTACATCTATACGTATTTTATTAGAATTGTAACAGGCCGATGTCTTTACATCATAAATATTGAAGAAAAACGAATATAGAGGGTCTTTATTAGAGCAACAGAAGCTAAAACTATAATTTTTAGAATTGTCGTCTGTCTGTATGTCTGTGCCTACACGTTTCACGCAAAAACTACTGCATGAAATTGGATGCAGTTTTCACAGTCGTTTTGCTGGAGATCGTGATAGGCCGTATAGAAACCTATTTTTAGTCAATCCTTTTGGGAAGCGAGTGAAACCGCGGGCTGCAGTTAGTCTTTTGCATATATAATAAATATGAAATGCTGTCCGACGGTAAGCCTATTTGGCTATTTTTTTATAAATAATCGAATAATATTATTTGGGACGGAAAAAATTAAAAAGTCTTGAAAATTGGGAACAATTGATAGTGTTATTTTCTTTACAGTGGCGACCAAAAGTCCATAGGCAATCTCACAACGCAATAGCTTGACGTTTAGTTTGACATACATCTTCTATTCATTGTTGTTAAGAAGTGACACGCACATATCGTGCTCGCTCGTACTGTTGATTACAATGTAATCCTTAACATGCTTAAGGACTTTTGAGCGTTTACTGTACATAGATACACACTCCATAATGGTAAGCGACTACTGCCTTCCATGGACATTAGCAATTCTATAGATGTCAACGATGCGTTAAAGGCTTGGTAAACTATTACATTACTTAAAAAAACTTTAATTTTTTGTGACATTGTAGTGTCCGAGACAGAAACTGGCTTCAGTATAAGTATAATAAATTTAAAAAATATGTCTTTGTAGCCACTTCTTAAGCTTACCCTTTCTTTCATATTTACTTCTAAACTTCACCCACACTTTTCAATCGAATAGTAGGTACTAAAAAAACATAAAACTATTTTCTCCCACAATCAATATACTGGCAGTCTTACCTAAGTCTACTAAAACCAGGTCCGTTTACATCAAACGAGTAAATCTCACACGAGTTCAAGTAAATAAACTCGGGTCGAACACGGATCCTGTCAAACGTAATAAGCCCCTTTGAGTGGCGTTAGTCACGTAACAAATGAAAGAATATACGAAAATACGAATATTTTCATCCTTCTTTTGCGTGCTTTTGGGGAAGAAATTCGCGGTAATGTTATTGCGTTTGATACTGGGATTTTTGTATCAGTGATTTTTTTTTGAGGTTTTTAATATGACGCGTGCTAGTAAAGAATTGAAAATTTATATAACTAACTAATAGCGAAAATATCCTCAACTTAGGTACTTATTTCTTCGTATCAGTGAATTTTTTTTTATGTTTTTGATATAAATGATTAAATAATTAACCATCCTTACTAATATTATAAACGTGAAAGTTTGTGAGTATGGATGTTTGTTACTGTTTCACACCAGAACGGCTGAACGGATCTAGATAAAATTTTGGCACAGAGATAGATTAGAGTCTGGAATAACACATCGGCTACTTTTTATCCAGGTCGGACCCAATTCTGAAGTCCACGCAGACAAAGTCGCGTGCAGAAGATAGTTTAGATACATACTTAACTAAAAGCAGAAATATCCTTAACTTAGGTACTCACTGGTTAATCAGAAATGACTAAGTTAGTCCCGTTCTAGGTGACGCACGATCTCGATATTTGCGAGGCCAAACAAGGCTGAAAATCACAAACAAGAAACAGGTAGATATCAATCCTAAAATTAGACCTATCTATCTAAAATAGGTACCTATTTATTAATGTCATTCCTTTAAAATTAAATAAAAACTACAGCCAATCTATTCCTGAATAAAAATTCACCAAGAACTGTCCCTTTAATTTATTTAATAAACTAGCGACCCGCCCGCGGTTTCATCCGCGTTGCCCCGTTCCTAAGTGCCGTAGCGTAATGTTAAATAGCTTAAAACCTTCCTCTTGAATCACTCTATCTATAAAAAAACCCGCTTCAAAATTCGTTGCGTAGTTTTAAAGATTTAAGCATACATAGGCACGGACAGACAGCGACAGCGACTTCGTTTTATACTATGTAGTGATTACAGCATTTCTTCTCATTAGGTCAGTCGGTTTCTATACAGTTTGTCATCAACTGGAGTGTCGAGCGGGGCGGCACGCGGTGCGCCTGAATCGCACCGCTGTAAACACGTTTACAAGTCGTGATGCGGGGCTCCTACACAGCATACTATGATGTTTGGAAAGCACTTTACAGACAAAATGGTGGTTTTTATTTACATGTATATAGGGTGACTAGTAAAGCAATGTAAAATACTTACACGTGATTGTACTTAAGATTCATCATCATCATCATCATCATATCAGCCTATTGCCGTCCACTGCTGAACGTAGGCCTCCCCCAAGGAGCGCCAACCATGTCTTGGGCAGCTCGCATCCATCCGCTGCCATCTTCAAATCGTCGGTCCATCGCGTCGCAGGGCGTCCCACACTACGCTTGCCCAAACGCGGTCTCCACTCTAACAGTTGTCTTATGATTATGTTAAATCTAAAAACGGAACGATATTGCACGCGGTTTGACCGGGCGGATTAGCAACACATTGAAATGAAAATAATAGTAAATAAATAAAGTTATTACCTCTTTTATTGATCCAAGTGCGCTAAATGCAAAGTGTTATTGTTTTTTTTCTATGAAATTCTCAGTAACAGCTCGAATTTGAATTTGTGCCCTGTTAATGGTAATAGGCTGGCCCCGTATTGTATGGCACCTAAACATACGGGCGAACTGTGTGTGTGTAAATTAGTACAACTCTGCGTAACCCTTCGGGGAATATAGGCGTGATGAATAAATAAAAGAATCGAATCCTTAGAAAAGTTTTTAGTTGGGTATAATCAGTACATAATCAACCCATTATACTGTCCCACTGCTGGGCACGGGTCTCCTCTCAGAATGATAGGGATTAGGCTGTAGTCCACCACGCTGGCCTAGTGCGGGTTGGCGGACTTCACACGCCATTGAGAAAATCTCTAAGGTATGGCGGTTTCCTCACGATGTTTTCTTTCACCGATTAAGCGCGTGATAATTAACTATTAATACGCACATGACTTCGAAAAGTCAGGGGAGCGTGCCTTGGGTTTTGCCTTGGCAGTCCAACGGTCATACCACTAGGCTATCACTGCTGTATCAGTACCTACCATCATTTGTTCAAGTATTTTACACTAATTAAAAATTAACCCCTAGATTAAAAATGTTCAACCGATTTACAAGGGTCATCGATTGCTGTATGTCGCGGAGAACTCGTTTAATCATCCAATCTCGATTACCATCAATATCTCTGAAATATTATACCCATCATGGTGGGCAAATGTTTTTTTTTATTTATACTTACGCTTGATCGCCACTTCGCCTGATGTTAGGCGACACTGCGATCTACAATGGAGCGGGATTGCCTAGAAGAAACCGATTCACTCGTGATTTAAAAACACCCAGATTATTTCAGCGATACGCATGATAAAAGTGCACTTAAAGCGTTTTGTTCAGGTTTTCTGAATGTCCACCATGAGTCGATGTCTAACGATGTCTTTATAACTCATAAGTATTCTTTTTAAAGTTATGAAACTTTTTCGGCCCAATTTCTGAAATACTAATACGAATAAGGCAGGCCAAGACTGAGATGGCGCGCCATCTCAGTCTTGGCCTGCCTAGCCTTGACTTCTTTCGAAAGTAACTTTTGAAAAAAAAAATCGACAACGGTACAATTTTGGACGAAACAAATCTGTGACATTAATAAACATCTATTATAACACCCTAACGCATCACTAGTTAAGACACAAATATTAACAAGCAACAAAGTACCTACAATGTCTTCATACAAACGTTAAAATTTACATTTATTATAATGTACCCACGTGACAGTCTAACTTGACACCTGGTACTAAACAATGTTATATAATAGACGTGTCAGGTTATATTGGGTGGTTGAAAAGTGCGTTCCGGTTACAGAGAAGTCTCCTAATTTTAAGTAAGAATATGACCTTAGTACAATCTCTTGTTATAACATAGTCGTAATTTTAAGTACCTTGTACTGCTGGATCGTGGTGTCTTCTTACTCAATTTGATTTCCTACTTATTAATTTTACACTTTTAAATTTTCTCCAAAGGCGTTTTGCAGCGGTTTCCGTCAAGGGAGTAAAATGCCCACATCTCGCACGCTTACCTATTTTGGGGAAAGGCAAGAATCAAGTTACACTTATGTATAACCTTTTATTAAATCCATTTATGGTTTTATCATAGAATTACAGATTTCTTTTAATAATAATAATATAACTTAATATAATTGCCAATAACTAGACCAGGCTTGAGATAATTTTAATCACAATACTAACACTTGCCTTATCATATTGTCTGGTAGAATTACCGCCACACAACCGCACAGACTGACAGTCTGATGATGACTGATAACTCTCGCTACATGATGTGACGTGTCAAAGGCATAAATATCAAAATACCCGCATGTTGTATGTATAGATGTTTTAAATGCATACCATATTCTTAGCATAATGTTTGTATTCCTCGAAGGTTAAGACAGATATATTTTTTCATACATCCACAGCTCGCTCTTGATGTACCTATACTTTTAAGTCCCATGAAATAGGGGGCAAGCCTATTATCAATAGGTAACAAAACTCAAATCCAAACACCAGGCTGCTTTGGGAAAATTTTACCAGTAAAATATTGTAAGAAAATAATTTTGTGTGCAATACTAACAATATCAAACATTATTTAGTTTAGCAACACATTTATTACACAGTCCAAAAATATAAGCTTACCAAAAAAACTAACATTGGCAAAACTTCTTACATTTCCTAAACCGGCGCACAATGTCTGTCAACGCAATAATCTACCGGTATATCCTGTGGAATTACACTTGTAATTCTAGCGGCAATAACTGTAATACCTGTAATTCCACTAGGCAATATTTGCGAGCGGACGTCTGAGGGGAGAAACGTGCAAGATTTTATACACTGCTATCTCTGTAAGCATTTGTGTTTACTTTTAACTGGTCTGATTATACTGTGGCCGAATTTCAGTGGAGGCTCGTTTTGTAGGATTAGAGTAGCGTTATTGTATTGTTTACATTTTTATTTGGTGGTTTTAGCGGTGTACAAAGACTGTAAAAATATTTGATACCGACCTATTCTGTAATTTTACTATACGTTTTAGGGTTGAGTAATCTGGGATAATTTATTATGCTCTTTATTATTATTATATTATTATAGGGATTTGATATTGAGACTTATAAAATCATCTACCTGTTCTTTCTGTATATTTTAATTATTATTTGTAATTTTATTTCAATAAATTTATGTTTGAAATCCTAAATGAATAAAGTTAAAAAAGACATATATGAGAGCGCCATTTAAAAAAAGTAATGATTTATTTCAATTAATTCTAAAAATATTTTAGTATTGCTTAAGAAAATTATTAATTAGCAACATTTGCCAGGTCACAGATGTGACTAATTGCGAGTGCTTATTTATTTGAATAATTTATTTAATATTTAGAGACTCGTATAGCAAACAAAGAGCAAACCCCTAAAACACCGATGTGTTTTAGGTAGTATATAGCAATAGCATTTTTTGTATGGGCATAAAAATATATAATAATTTACCCATAGACATTAAGAACCTACATTTAATAGATATTTTTAAAAGGAAGCTTAAAGACTTCCTGATTAAAAAGGCATACTACTCTGTTAAAGAATTCCTTGAAGAAAAATAATCAATACTAAAAGGACTGTGATATATGAACTATAATGTGATACAAATTATAAGAAAAGGATGCCATAATTATGATATATATAAAATGTATGATTATTACAATATAATATAAATGAACATAAATTATAAGAATAGTAGGTATGTTACATTATAAAATGTATGAATTATGATAAATAATATAAAATCATGTAAATGGATAAAAATTATGAGAATAGTAAGTATGTTAAAATATAAAATGTATGAAAAATGATAAATAATGTAAACAGTATAATTGTAATATTGATTATGCATACTTTATGTTCCATATTTAAAATCTAAATTGCCATGCCTTAACAGGCAACTAAGTTCTAAGACCGTACCTACCCATTGTTAACATCTCCAAATTTTTGTACACTTAGTTCGCAATAAAGAATTTGAATTTGAATTGGTCTCGGTGAAATAGAATGAAATAATGGGTTAGAATGTAAATGTATTTTACCCCGACAGGTTGGCGAAAAGCCTTATGTCGGAGTCCGTCGTAGAGCGCCTCGGTGTGTGTGTCGATTTTTGTGTGTAAGATCTTTTCCTTCGGTTGCTGCGACTAGGCTGGAGTTCGCCTGGTCGATTTCATTGCCAAATATTCGGTCACTAAGCAATAATGTGCTAACGTGTTAATCTGTTTTGGTTTAAAGCGCAATGTAGCTAGTGAAATTACTGTGGAGATATGACACTTTACAACCGAGGACTCAAGATCACGCCTGTGAATTTACTGGTGTTTTTGGCATCTATAGGCTGTGGTTTTTTAGTCATGCAGTAATATTAGTTATGCGTGCATATAACTGTTTGTTACACATGCCTACAAGGATAATAAAACAAAGAAATATATTTATATAATTTATTTAACAGACTTCATCAAATGAAAATGACAACACCATTGAGCAAAGTAACCGTAGAACATTTAACTTCGTCGTATAAAATTTATTATAACGAAATAATCACTATTTCTAATAGCTATATTATAAATAAAATTTCCATACAAACGAATACTTTAGAGACACGTTTCACTAACAATTTTTATATTATCAATTTTTTTTTCATAGAATACTTACACGAATTTAATATTGTCTACATCATTTTAATACATACAGTTTATTTTTATGTAAAATGATTTATTTGATGTCTTTCTATGTATTTATAAAAGAAACAAGTTATTGATTTAGTGATTTTTTATCAATCATTTATTTGTCGTTGAAGACTCAAAGATTCTGCATATGATAATATATTTTTAATCAAATAAGTAAGATAAATTAATTTAATTCTGGATCACATATCCAAAACAATTATAGGTAATTGGTAAAATCGTAGGTAAGATTCAAATGGATGTAGGTTGGCCTTTATTCATTTTTAGAAGGGCGTTTTAAAATGATATTGTATACACGCCTTCACCAATTTCTCAAAAGATTTTTTGTCATTACCGTTTTGTAGCTATCATATCAATTGACTACTGATTTATTTATTGATTACTTACATCAATTGCTTGTTTCAATTATAACCAATGATTTAGTTTTATGAATGCGCAAACATCAACCTAATTACACGCTACACGATACGATTAAAAATCGCATTGTGTATATATATTCTAAGGGTAATCTCTTAATAATTACATATTTGTAGCGCAGTGTATCGCCGGCCTAAGGCCAAGACCATACATTTTTCATGAAACAGTCATATTATTTTAAACGTAACGTAAAAACGTTTTTATCAGCGTTCAGAAGTTTTTTGGCATTCTTATGCTAATGCTAAAGTTGGCAAGTTTACAAGTTTCTTTGGGCATATTTTTCGTATTTCAAAGATTTAGTGTAAGACATGCTTACTTGTGTAGGCAGCTTTAAATTAAAAGTAGATATTTGGAACACTTTAAGTCCTTTTATTTTGCCAAGTTAGATAAAATTTTGTTCCAAAATTAAATAATTATTTTTAAAATAGTTATGTACTTGCTCATTTTATATAGGTAGTTTACACACCCGGAAATCATAAGAGCAACTCATAATATTGCTCTTTAAAAAAGCAAACGAATTCCCAACATTAATCAATGTTGCGAATAATCAATTCGTTTTTATTGAAGTTACTTATATTATAATCACCCAATGTTTTCTATATGATTTTTTCTTTGATTATTTTAATAATACTAGTAGTAGTTACAGATGCATTTCTCGACCGAGTTTGTGTGTGTAAGATAATTTAAAGGGTATTTATTAATCTATCACAAATATCACTACGAATATGAGACCTTAAGACAGATTCTTCTCGTCGAAATACCACATTACCGAAATACAAAATTAATCATATATTGATAATAATTAAAGGAATATTTTCTATTTACTACGTTAAAACAATTTAAGATTTTGACTTGAAGAATCTCAAAAGGACTTTTTCTCTTAGAAAATATTTATACAATAGATGTCTATCATAGCATGTTTAAAGAATTCCAATTATTTTATTTTACAATTTTATCTTAGCTGTGTCGATTCACAATAAGTTAATTAAATTTAATTATTTAAACATCAGAGTATTTTTTCTAAGCTCAATGAAGAGTCACAGTGTAGCTATACATATATTTGTTAAATAAAATACAAATTTTGCGCAACTTTCTTGAAGGTCGAGGTTGCTTGTAAGTGTTGCCTCGTGTGTATTAGTCTTTATGTCTAAAATGACACATAAATAATTTTATTATTTTCACATCCAGTGATTAATTACGCTTTAAATATAACTTTGGCTAAATTCATCTACTAAATTCTACGGATCACACAATGTATTACAAGGACATCCATGAATTTATTATCACTTAATATATTACATAACTATTTACAATCCTCAACAACGTGGTGTCACCTACAAAAAAATATTATAAAAAGATATTTTAAAAAAATATTATCAAAATATTTAGACGTGAAGATATTCGTTGTATGCGGTAAGATATAAAAAGTTAACAAATGCTGGTTACCATGAACAAAATACCTTGAAGTATTTTGAAATTGGCAAGAAAAGTATAATTAAATATATTTGTATAAAATATGACTGCCTCATTAGTCTAGTGGTGCCAAGCGCGACTGCTATGCTAGAGGTCCTGGGTTCGATCCCCAGGTCGAGCATAGTGTTATTGAGATTGTTATTTTTTTTTTTCATTAAAACGATCATAATGTTATTTAATTTGAGAAAATAAAGTGAAATAAATTAATAAATAAAGTTTACTATATCATAAGATATTTTATTTATTACAACAATAAAGTTAAAGAAAAATCATAAGATGTATTAACTTTTTATTTTTTATTGTAAGTGGTTTATTTAACTGTCTAGAAATTAATATAGATGCTTCAGACAGTATCAAAAAATATCTACAAATATCAACTCACGTTTTGTTTACTAAATGTGAAAATTTTGAAATTTCTTGTATGGGTGTCCATGGGCGGAAGTAATCGCTTACCATCAGGCGATCCGTCTGCTCGTTTGCCGTACTATCCCGTAAAAAAAATGGAGATTCTATAATTTCTTTATCTATGTATGGAATGGTTTACCACGGACATTATTAAGTCTGGACGTAACTTATGTGGTAATTGCTGAAGTCCGATATGATAATATGTATTATCATGCGAAAACCCATTTAGTATTAGTCTGGTTATGCCGCTAGGATTTGCTTCTAATAACATAATAGTTAGCCATAATACGGTTTACATAAGCCCTCTTCTCAGATAATCTGCAGTCTATTCTGTAAAGCTTACGTATTTAATCTTAGTATCATTACATAATTTGGAGAAACTTGTACTGGGAGTTATAAAAGAAAATGACATCATGTTATTAATAAATTTAAAAAAATATAATTAGTAATTAAATTAAATATCCTATAGCAAACTACACATATTATTAAAAAATACCATTAAATAATAATATAGAATAATAAATTAATGAAGAATAATTACAAAATAAAACAATATAATTGCTAAAAAACGCTCCTCTTTTCTACTTTATAAACATTGCTGTGCCCGACAGGGTCCATAATTGTTTCATTAATTTTAAGCCATTGATCTGTACCTACACATTATGGAATGCAATAATGTATTGAGTATTGACTAATATAAATATATATGATGAACTCTAATTCGTTTATCTCTTTGTAAAATAATTGCCACCGATCTCTATTTTCTAAAAGAAAGTTACATTAACTGAATTTTATTTGTCTATAGTCTTTCTATCTAGATATAGAGTCTTGTGTCTGTAGAAGTGGACAACGGAATAAAGAGAATGTACTGTTCTGAACAAACGCAAGCACTCATTAAAACGCAAGGCTTTTGTGTGAATGCAAAAGCAACTCCTGTCAATAAAACTAAAATTATAAATTAATTAAAACCACCACGTTTTATACCCGACCCGTATACGTAAACGGTTACCTACATTATAATATTTTTTACTTAAAACTCAGTTATTATTTTAAAAATTCCCTCTTATTTACATATAAATCGGAGCAGCCCAATTGTCCGAAGCCAGACATCATCGCAGGATATTCCTGAAACGAAAAAACGAGATTAATAAAATAAAAAAAATCACAATAGCACCATCGTTGGTAATGTATCATAATAATATATGATATGATAATCATTTTCTTTTAAAATAAATCCGTTTTTTTTTCATTTATATCATCGTCAAAATTAATTAATCTTTATAATTTTATAATAAGTAAGTTATGGTTTGCATGTTTAAACGGTGAAGAAAAACATAGCGAGGAAACCTGCATGCCTGAGAGATTTTCTCGATGTCGTGTGAAATCTGCCAACCTGCACTAGGACAGCGTGGTGAACTATAGCCTAATCCCTCTCATTCTGAGAGGAGACCCGTGCCCAGCAGTGGGACAGTATAATTTTCTAAACCATTTCGTCCCACTACTGGGCAGAAGCCTCCTTTCCCTCATTCCAAATCGCTATGTCTGTTCCATAAGACGTAAAATCTTTATATTTTATCTTCTTAAAATTATTGACTTCATTTGTTACACAACGGCAACAGTTTTGCTACATTATTTTGCATCGCGTGCAAAGACCCTCACCTAAGTATGACGTCACGCATAGAAAAAATACAGCTGATGAGCAGGAGTAGCAATGATGCTGCCACAGGACCTGAGGAAGAAATATAAAATTTGAGCACTAATATTATATATAAATGCGAAAGTGAGTTTCTTTGTTTGTTAAGATTTATACATTTTAGAGAAAGTAAAATTCGATGTCAGGCAGGATTTGAACCTTCTGGATAAGAACACCGGACATTTTAGCCACTAAGCAATTTCTTTAACCACGCCTGTATTCCCTGAAGGGTTAGGCAGAGGCGTTCTAATGTGCACCCACAGTTCGCCGGTATGTTTCAGTCCCATGTAATAGGGGGCGAGCCTATTGCCATTAACCGGGCACAAATCCAGACTCCGAGGTGCTACTGAGAATTTTATACAAAAACCCGATAACACTCGACGTGGGAATTTAATCCAGGACCTCTAGCGTAGCAGTCGCGCTCAGGACCACTAGGCTAACAAAGCTAATTAACTCCTACAAGTTGTCTTTAATAAGAAACTAATAACAGCAATATTTTCTGTGGCAGGAATCTATTTGTATAACCTATTCTTTTCCCGAATATATTCGGGATACCAGCTTGGAATAACAGTACAGGGAAAACATTGAGATATTATGAGTAAAAATACATGGATGCTACAAGAAAAATAAGAAAATAGTTCTTATAATCGGGAACTGGAGTAAGAACGAAAAGAATTATTTTTACTTTATGTGTTATGTTATCCTACTAATATTATATATACGTAACAGTTTGTGAAGATGTATGGATGTTTGTTACTCTTTCACGCCAGAACGGCCGAAAAGACCTGGATAAAATTTGACACAGAGATATATTATAGTCTGGATTAACACATTAATTTTTATCCAGGTCGGATCCAATTCTGAAGTCCCCGTAGACGAAGTCGCGGGCAGAACCTAGTGTTCCCAAACTTCATAAATACTTAAAAAAAACATGATTACAATATTAAGAGTCCGGCGGAGCGAATTTCTCTTACAAACGTAATTCCGAAATAAATCGTAATTCAAACGCAATTTAATCAAATTCGGTTATTATTCGGATTCGGATACCATTAATCTAGGTTCCTACGTTACCATTTTGTCCAAAATACTTCACTGAAAATAAATGTAAGCGAATGCAATTTTTGATAACTTTTCCAAGTTTGGAACTATTTTTCGTTCTTTTATTTCCAGTGAACTAGTAGTAGACGAAATCGCAGGAACCTAGATTACCGGTACCCAAATCCGACTAATGACATGATTTGATAGAATATTTTCTGGATTACGATTTATTTCGGTATTACGTTTTTGTAGGAAATTCAAGCTCCGCCGGACCCTTAAGTGAGCATGACAAGCTCGGACCACGCAAAATATTTTTACAGATGATTATAGGTACTTATACAGATTGCTACATCAAAATCTGCTACCGTATTATAATGTATCATCATTTTATGGTTGTGAGTGCTTAAAGCACGGCGCTATATAATATGTAGAGCGACATCTTTGTCTCTCAATCGCAAATCAATCGCAATAATACTTTGTAATACGACCTCTGCACTATACTCACACTTTAATTTTAACCTTCAAACAGGAATCAATCATTTCAAATAACAACTTTAAAATTAAAATGCAAAATATATTGTTATTGTGCTACGCTTTGCTGAATAAATGACTTGATACTATCTACTATTATCATTGATGAAGTTGCATAAAGTGCATTTATAAATCCATAAATAAATCTCACTGCTGAAGCCTTCCCTGTGCCTTGCAAAAAACATAACTAGTGATGTTTATACTCCATAGAAGTTAAATCAAAAAACGTAAGCAATTTTACATTATAAATAAAATTCATGAAAAAACTACAGAAAAATTAGCAATTTCGTTCCATTTGCAGCAAAAAACTAAACTTGAATCTTTATTACAGCTAGGGTGACCAAAAATCATATAAAATAATTTCACCAAAAAATACTGGGCGTTAAAATTGGACGAATGCAAAAACGGGTGTACATGACACGCAGCGGACGTCGGACAGTGGACGCGTGGTATTACTTTTTTCCCAAACCACATGTTACCAAAGGATCTTTATTTAATAAACTTGATCAAATGAACAATAGATTTGGGGCTACAAGAAGCGTATTAGGAGCACGACCCGTCCCCGTGGAATATTGTGAACAGTTAGGGTTGTACCAAAGTTGGATTTTCATATTCTAATGTTTTGATTTTTATTATACTCATTTTACGATTATATCTCTTTATTGAAATCAAATGGTATATTTTTTATTGTCAGTTCTAATTGGACAGGGTATTACATAAGTAGGTATAGCCTATTGATACCCTACTAGATGAACCCAGCGGTTTTACCCGCTTTTCCTAGTCCCTAAGGGTCGTAGCGTGATGTTAAATAGCCTAGAACTTTTCACTTGAATCAGTCTGTCCATTGGTGAAAACCGTATGAAAATCCGTTCGGTAGTTTTTGAGTTTATCACGTTCAGACAGACTGACAAACATGGCAGGGGACTTTATTTATAATTATGTATTTATATACCTTATTCACAACAGACTTTAGTAGAAAATAACGAAATCGGTTATTTTTAATTGCCATATTATATATTTTTTTCTTTTAAAGATCACTCCTGTACAACACTCCTGAACACGCCCTGTGTCACGAGGGATTTCACAAACATACAATCATCGCACACAAAGTACATTGACTGGAAACAAATATCCGTGGCTTACAAATATTTGTATCGGGGGAAATTGGACATCGATCCAAAGATACTCGCATCAGTAGTATACTGAGGTACAATCAACAGCCCATTATGGTACCAAAAATTGTCAAATTTCTTTAATCGATTTTCAATTTAATCTCCAAAGAATAGTGGTTATTATCTATTGGGGAAATTTGGCAGTTTGTGGTAACTTGATCTGCTTGTTGACTGTATGACTCCAGCGTTCAGTAAATTCGGACAATCGAGTATTTTAAGTTGGCTCCAAAAATTTTCAATAAATTGCCTAAAGATATTAGATTGGCACTTAGTTTATGTTAATTTAAAAATAAGTTAATGAATTTTGTTGTGAAGAAGTCATACTGTTACTTGTTACTACTCAGTAAATTCCTTCCTAGCAGATACAATGAGCGGGTAATTACATTGGGTCCGACTTCTTGATTAGACCCTATACCTACATATATTTAAGAATTGCACTATAATATAATTTAGTTTTTGTTTAAAAACGTTGCCCCATACTAGGATTTTCTCCTGTATCTTGGGTGCATTTACAGGTAAAAATTCTTACATACACGAACGCCCAGACCCAGAACATCTACATGTAGGTCATACAAATATTTGCTTCATGTGGGGATCGACCCCACAACACGTGGTGCAGAAGGAGATCGATCAGCCGCTCCGCCAAACGTGTCATCAAAGTTTAATATATTTGTGCGTCTTTCAAAGCGAAAGCATAGTGAACCCGATCATACTAAATTATACCATATTTATTACATATAAATATGGTACAATTTAGTTTTAGGCTTTACAAATAAATAATTTAAATTTGAATCCCTCAATTTACATATCCTTTGCGGAATATAAACGTAATAGTAGGGATGTAATATTAAAAATGCTCTCTCGCTTTTTGTCATGTAAATTCAAACTTCCGTGATATCAAAACTATTTAATGGGGTCAACCCTAGCGTGACCTCTATCGACGTCACAATATCTTTATCGATCAGGGTTCCGGGTTTTTATCAACATCGAAAACAGAATTCCGTATAACAAATGGTTGGTCGTTGGGCGCTATTGACACAGGCCAGTTCGCGGTGCTTATGGTAAGCAGAATTTAATGATATTGTTAAGGGTGCATCGTTTGAACGAGATTTAGGGTATACCTTGAAGTGTTTTTACTAAGGTTAACTGCCTTACTTTTGATAGTCCGAGTTTCTGTTATGATCTCATTTTTAGGACTTTCTCCCCGTGTGGAGACGCCACAATGCTACTCGGATAGGCATCTCGTAAGAGGCGAGAAAATATTTGGTTTGCTCACTGGAAGGACTGGTAGGACTCTTCGGATCTGACTGGTTGGCGACCACCCTTACGTCGGATTCTGTGGTAAAGCACCATTAACCGTCAGCTCGTTTGCCCATTTAACCTACAAAAATACTAAAATAAAATACAAGACATTTTGAAAGGGGTTTTTAAGTTATTATGTTAAATATTAAATAAACCCTTAAATAGAAAACCACAAATTTCGAAGCGTGATTGTAATATTTTTTGTGTCTTGTCCTATTATACCAATATTTATCTAGTTCACCAACGTTAACTAGCTCGAGGTTAACTAAAATAGATACCTTGGAGTTGAAAGGACGTAAGGGACAATAGCCTTTATGTCTCTTATGCCTTTCTGAAAGGTATCGAGATCGATTGTTTTATTTTCTTATAATATATTTTCTGTTACGTGAATATATAACGTTCACCATTATTTGTGTATTGACCTATCAAATAAAGTATCGGGTGATCATAGAAGATATAAAATATTATTTACTTTATATTGTTTACGATCATACGGGGTTTCGTGAACTTTTTTAAATAATCTGTGAAATGTTTCTAAATTGAGAGCGTATTTCAACTTCGAATCAAATGTGCGCAGAATGGTATCGCGGAAAATTGTAGCTACGATCAATTTTACTAGTCTACAAAAGATAAATTTTGTGTTCCCTTCTTAGTGAGACACATAATTTCTTGTGGATTTTTTGACGCTAAATCTAAATCCGTCAATAGAATTGCTCTAAGACGTCAGAATTTGTTGATAAACCAATCTCAAGAATAAACAAATCTCAATCTCTAATTAATTAATTCTCTTAGTACCACTCTTCTCCTTTTAAATCAATTTTCGGTTGCTTCGCTATGCTTTTTTTTTATGTTTTTAGCACTTTGAGATTGGTATATCTCCAAATTTGGACGACCTAGAGAAATTTTGTTGCTGGATTTAGATTTAGCGTAAAAAAAAACTACAAAAAATTATGTCTTACCCTGAAGGCAAAAATGTTGTAGTCCTGTGTTTTTAGTCGACTGATAGCTTATGCGATGATCTACGCACCGACAAAATCCTTGTGCGATGCATGTTGTGCGGAAGAATAGTGCTATGAACACTAGGTCGGGACAACAAATCTGCGATACATTGAATTCCAAAAGATACGGCCCATAAGTCTCAAATATTAATAAGGTTCAAAACTGTGTGAAAAAATATGATGTGAGATGCTCGTAGTTACGACCAGTCATTTCCCTTTTTACTCGACTGCGTGACGCAAAGGAGGGTAATATAAGCCCATATAAATGTATGTATAATTGTTACTTTGTGGCGCTTTAGAAAACAAACGCGTGGCGAAATTTTGATTCTTACGTTAATCGCTTTGTTTTATTATAAGGTACCGTTTTTTATCAAGTAGCAATTACAGTGATAGTTTCTAATTCAATTACCTGCTTAAAATGTAGTCACATTTATGCTGACTCCCTCACAAGTTTATCCTCATTAGTCTAGTGGTTACAAACGTGACTGCTACGCTAGAGGTCCTCGATTCGATTACCAGGTCGAGCAAAGTGTTTATGGGTTTTTCTATGAAATTCTCAGTAGCAGCTCGGAATTTGAGATTTGTGCCAAATGGTACCTAAGCGAACTGTGGGTGTACATTAGTACGCCTCTGCCTAACCCTTCGGGGAATACAGGCGTGATGGTTTGAATCCAAAAGAAATTCTAAACACAATCACAAAATTACATAATAACATTCCCTCATCTCTAGACAATAATAATAATAATATTTATGTTCTCCTCACTAAACAACCTAACCACAGTAAATAAGATACTGGATTATCATAAAAGCAAATAAGATTATTTTGCTATAAATACTGTTTTATTTCATCTTATTCCTCTAGCATAAGTGTAAACATGGACTGATCAAGCGTGGGCCAACAAGCTTTTTGTCGCACCGCCGAAGAGGAGCGATTAGCGGGACGGGCATATTTTTCAAGCTTGAGCGGTTTTATACCTAATACTCCTGGTTATATACTGTGATATCAGCATTATAGCTTCCAAATACAAAAGGATGACCCAATTTTCAACGCGATTTATTGTTTTAAAGTTGATGGATTTTTATACTTTTTAATTGGATTCATTACTATATAAATTAACTTATATATATTATAAATTACCGGCTGGACCTAGTATGGAGACCACTAGGTTAAATAAATTAGAATAATGTTCTAGGTTAAGGAACTGTAAAATCTTAATTATATTATCTTACCGGAGATACATTTTTCATTTATACATAACTACACAGCAATTGTTCCTTATGTGAGCGAGAAATCTAACTTTCTATTTACCACCACTTTTCCGCCGGCAGTGGGACAAGTGCCTTAGGTAAAAACTCAAATATTTCTTCTGGGAAACTTCTCGTAACTTCTTTTCTGCTTAGTAAAGCTCTTGTGATTAATTAAGCACTTTTTTTTTTACTTAAACAGCGAGAATTTGCTTCGACTAATTGCTTTAGGATCGATTGCTTCACGAAAGTGTTTGGGCTTTGAGTTTAGTTGACTTTTTAAAACAGACTTTGTTTTATATTGGCCGTGTATATATTCGAATGGATTATATATACAAATGATCTGTATGAAATCCTGTTTTTTCCGTTATTATTATCCCGTTGTTATCACAAAGAGAGAGAGAGCATATCTACAGAAATATCAACAGGAAAAAGTTTTTAAATAATAAAATAAGATAGTTTTTATTGACGCGGAGTTATTACAGTTAACAGTACTAAAATTAGACACAGTTTAAATGTAATGTACAATAGGTACTTATGCCGATTCCCAAACTAAGCAAATTTTTATCAATTATATATATTTTTTTCAATGCTAACAGGATTAGATACATATATATTTTTACGCCTGTATATCGTAAGGACAAGCGACAAGCCAAGGACAGGGTGAAATGGCATACATCGGGGGAGGCCTTCGTCCAGCAATGGACTGTTATAGGCTGATGATGATGATGATGACATCGTTAGGATAGGCAGAAACTATAGATTTCTACTTGCTAAGATCTTGGCACATTTCACTGCATCTACTTGTTACGTGGGAGAGCCATGCTTCGGCACGAATGGGCCGGCTTGACCGGAATGATACCACGGCCTCACAGAAAACCGTCGTTAACAACGCTTACGTTGTGTTTCGCCGAGTGAGTGAGGTTACCGGAGGCCCAATCCCCTTTTAAAAGGCCGGCAACGCACTTGTGACTCCTCTGGTGTTGCGGGTGTCTATGGGCGGCGGGAATCGCTTACCATCAGGCGACCCGCCTGAACGTTTGCACCCCTATCCCATTAAAAAAATGATTATTTATCGGTGTCGAAAACGTCCGCAATTTGTTTGTGTATGGTGAGTTCCACGTTCACCAAAGCGGGTAGTTTTAAAATCTTCTATCCGTATTCATCACGCATATTAGTTTCTTCAATTTTCGTTCCATCCTCTCGACATGCCTTAACCATCTTGACAGGATTAAATAAATATCATTTAAATTAAAACTAAAAATATTCTCGCTTCAAAAAGCTCCGCTTTTTTCATTTCAATAGAAACTTAATAAAAATATTCACTCAAGGCGCCTTTGTGAAATATTTCAAAACTAATGAATAAATTAGTAACTTTAGTTAAACTCAAAGTGAGATATATTATAACGTTACTCCCCGTACTTTCTCTCGAGAGGAAAACTTTCAAAAGTCTTTGTTTTCCAACATCAATCAGATTTTAATATTTTTTATTTATTACTCAAAATCTTTTTTATGAATGCCTGTCTAAGACAGGTTAAATTTTATGACAATCTTTTTATAAAACTATGACACTTTGTCATTGAAATCGGCCATGTTTTTTCTTAGAAATATTAATTGGTATTTTTTTTTTATGGGATTGGGGGACAAACGTAGACGAATCGCCTGATGGTAAGCGATTACCGCCGCCCATGGACACCCGCAACACCAGAGGAGTCACAAGTGCGTTGCCCGCCTTTAAAAAGAGGATTGGGCCTCCGGTAACTTCACTCACTGGGCGAAACACAACGTAAGCGTCGTTTGACGCCGGTTTTCTGTGAGGCCGTGGTATCACTCCGGTCGAGCCGGCCCATTCCTGCCGAAGCATGGCTCTCCCACGTTATAAACTGGCATTTAATATTTGAGAAACTTGCATCAATATTAGGTAATCGCTCTTTACACATAACTTCATCCACTCATAGATATATAGCTTACAATATCAATTATCCATTATGTAAGATTACTACAAAAGATCTACGACCTAGAATGTACAAATATTAATTTATTATTAAAGTTGTACACTAAAACTTAATCCTGCAGCAATCCTACTAAATATTAATTAGCCACCATTTCCTACAAAACTTGTGGACGTGTTTAATCTGACAACCGACACTGTAATTTCTTCGTAACACAATTAAAAAGTTAATTACGTAGGCACCGGATAGAATACAGGCTACTTTCTCAGAATATAATAATCATTTTGGTTGTAATTTGCTAATCGAATGAGCAATTATGATTATATTTTAATTAGTAATTAAAAATGTGTCTCATTTGAAAATTTGTCTAATAAATACAAATTATCAGCTACACCCTAAGGTTTTACTAGTGTTGATTTTAGTTTTTTTGATTCCCATGGCAATTTTTCTTTATTAGCTGGTCGCCATATGAGCACCTTACCAACGTGTCAAATTTCTAATTTGTAGACTATTGTACCTTTTATTTAGTTTATCATAAAGATATTACTATTGCCTAAAAATTGCTCGTGAACGTCATATGGCAGTCGTTTCGTCTAAAATAGAGCCGCGTCTGGATTAACTAGAAGCCTAGTATAGTTGGGAAAGGATACAGGGTAGGTAATGAAGATAAAACATGTATTTTAGGAAGTTACGAAACGCAAAACTTGCGTCTCATATAAATAGGAAAAAAACATTTTGGGCACAATACGGAATACTGATTTAAATAGTAGTAAAAATTAACGATTTTAGTATAATAAGGACCTTGGTTAATCAAAATTATTTGGATAAAAATATTTTAGGAAAAAATATAGATTTGTTTTTACATAAGCTTCATGTATGATGGTATGATTTAATAATAAAAATACGATTAACGAGATCAAAACCGTAAAAAGTGGTTTATTTCACAGTCTATCATAATTTTATACATGTTTATTACTACATAGGCTAAAGCTATATATGGACACTGCTGAACAAAATTATTTCCCAACAGATCATGTCCCCTCTCAAAAATATTCAAAAACACCTACGTAATACCCCATTCCGGCCACTATCCCACTCAACTAAGGCCTGTCACACACACATAAATAATGCAACGCAATAACAAGTCGCCGAGCTAACTGTGGTGTACCCCTGTTATTACTTCCCACCTACCCCCCGCCCCTTCAGCGACATTCTTATGTGACAACGATTTATCCACCATGTATTGTACTCGGTTAATTTATAGGGCCGCTTAAAATACGACCGGAATTACGCTCGTACAAAAATTTTTGGTCCTCAACATTTTAGAATTATGAATTTAGAGGTTTTGTTTCTACCTGTACCTGTGGTTTTACTTTATCTGACAGTTTTAATAGTAATAGGTTTTATTAGGTTTCTGATGTTTAGACCTACATACGTTTTTCCATTTCATTCATTAATGGCTGAATTGTAGTCATCCGCCATTCACCATAAAAAAAAATATGTTTCTATGATATATAATATAAGCTATGTTTATATTTACGTAAGGTAAAAAGAGTTAGCTTCAGTATCTTAGGGCCAAATACTGAAACCTAGACTGAAACGCTACTCAATTTTATGACGCCGTTAAGTGGTGTACTGTCACGGGCAGTTTAAGGTATGTTTTCAAAGTGTCAATATGAAACAGACAACACGAGACTTAACAGTGTCTAAGGGCAGATTTTTCCATCGCCAGATAACTTTATCGGAGGAATAAATTCGATTTTTTAACAGTTTTCTATAAAAAATCTGATAAACTTCAATTTTATTCCTTAGGTAAAAGTTATTTGGTGATGGAAAAAATCGGCCGTTAAAATTGTGTACAGTCAACAGCACACTAAGTTACCACCAATTGTCAAATTTCCCCAATGGATAATAAACTCTATTGTGTGGAGATTAAATTGAAAATCGATTGAAGAAATTTGACAGTTTTGGACCTGCGTTTGAGTATTTAGCCATTAAGTCCACAAACCAACCGGCATTCAGTTTTTTCAATACATTTTGTAACTATACTTACGAATTTTAATGTACTGTTTTACTGTCAGGGGATGAAAGTACTCGTGATAATAGACACCTTTAATTATAAGACCAACTTTAAAATATCGATATAAGTACCAGTAGAGTACACTCATCCCCTATTATAATAATTATAAGACGATAGATGCAAAACTCAGATGTTAATTTAGAAGTATGTATAAACGTAATATCTTTGTATGTATTTCTAAGCTTATTCAAGGGATTAAATGGTGTTCTCCTTGAGTATCTTACTCTTATTTATATTGCCCGAGATAAAATCCTTTTATTTTAATCTAAGATAACAAAGTATTCATTCCTTTTAATCTAACGTGGGTTTCAGATACAAATAAATACTTTGTAACAGATTTTAATATAGAACAAGTTATATTTATCTTAAATGCTAAACGAAATGTCTTGACAAGATTGTCTTTAATTATTTGAGCTCTAAATAGCTTTAGACAGTCATTATGAATCAAAGTGTCACAGAAAAGGCTTCAGTATTAAGAAAATATAATTTGAACAGTTTAGGGACCTTAATTTTGCGTGACTTAACAAAGATTCTATTAGACTCGCCAAATGTGATTTGTTAGTAGTTTTATAAAATTCCAACTTTAGTAAGTAGGCTTTAAGTTGATGTCAGTTTCAGTTTAAGTTTTGTAAGCAATGTTAGTAAACATTTTTCAATACTAAGCTGGATCACTACTACTTAAGGGTCTGGCGGAGCTTGAATTGCCCACAAAAACGTAAAACCGATATAAATCGTAATCCAGACAATATTCTATCAAATTATGTTATCATTCGGATTTGAATACCGTTAATCTAGGTTCTTATGGTACTATTTTGTCTGCTACTACTTCAATGGAAATAAAAGACTGGAAAATCGTTTCAAACTTGGTAAAGTTATCAAAAAATCCATTCGCTTACATTTATTTCCAGTGAAGTATTTTGGACGAAATGGTAGAATAGGATTATCTAGGACCTAGATTGACGGTATCGGAATTAGAATAATAACAGAATTTGATTAAATAGTGTTTGAATTACGATTTATTTCGGTATTACGTTTGTAAGAGAAATTCGGTCCGGGGGACTCTTAAGGGAAAGCATAATTTAAAAAAAAGGCTTACTAGTAATGTGGGTCGCAAATTACTAGTATTTTTGTTAACCCCTTGTGCTAAGCTAAATGCTAGTGTTACGAGGGGGTAACGTCGGTAGTGCAATGGGTGGGTTTCGAACCGGCAACCACATGATCGCAAGTCTGTAGCAATTAGGATACAGCGGCTTCGGGAAATAAATCAAACGATCCGGCTTAAAATTTTAGAAAGACAATAATTTTGTTCGTGGTGTCTCTGAAATCTAAACTGCCTCGTTAGCATAGTGGTCCTGAGCGCGTCTGCTACGCTAGAGCGTCTAGGTTCGATTTCCAGGTCGAGCAAAGTGTTATTGAGTTTTTCTATGAAAGTACGCTTCTGCCTAACCATTCGGGGAATATAGGCAGGTTAGTATGTTATGTTATAAATAGAAATGCAGATCTTCGTTTGTGCAAAATCGTTAATCTCGAAGTATTTTATTGATTTCTTTGCAATCTCACATCTTACAGATTGGAGTAGTTCTTACTGAAGTTCCTCATAATCACATTATTTTTTATGTCTCATTTCTCGCTAAGACCATCTCGTTCTACTCTAGGTTATAATCATTGTAATAACTTCCAATTACGAATAAGTAACATCACGACCTTCTTGAACATAATTAGGTGTATTTTAGATCCTAGTCGTTTACCGAGGCTCTATTTATACCGAGCCGGCAGCGAATCTGCGGACGATTTCAATGTTAAATATTATTAACATACCATCACGCCTTGTATTCCCCGAAAGTCTAGGCAGTCTAGGTTTAATGTATACCCACAGTTCGCCGGTATGTTTTTAGATCCTATGTTATTGGGGACGAGCGTGTTGCCATTAACCGGGCACAAATCACAAACTCCAAGCTGCTACTGAGAATTTCATAGAAAAACTCAATAACACTTTGTTCGAACTGGGAATAGAAAACAGAACCTCTAGCGCAGCAGTCGCGCTTAAGATCACTAGGCTAATAAGGCAGTTGCAAAAATGTCATCCTAGATTTTTTCGATGCAACGTTGCAAGGTCCCCTTAAATGTTCGAAAGGGTTGCGCAGCACACGAGCAGTCTTGCAACCACTCACAATCCGTCACTGCTTACCGTTACCGTTTACCGGTAACGTACTCGGTGCGCACTGTTTGTACCGAGGCGCTACCGCTTCAGTGTAAATTGAGACTAAAACGCGAACCTAAATACCGTTTTGCAGAAAAGCTCCCAATGAACATTATCCGTAATAAATTTCACTATTCGCGACCCTTAAACATAATTATAGGGTGAGATGAAAGGCTCCTACATAATTATGAGCTCCTCCGTGCTCCCCCATTTATCTACACGCACTTTTTATGGTAATTACACTTTTATCGTTATGTCTTAATTCAATTTAACGTAGAAGTAGAATTGGGACGTGTTCAGGCGAGATTTTAAATTGGGTAAAAGAGAAAAATTAACGAATAAAAAGGTGTGCTTTTATGAAGATTTACGTTGCCACACGTTGTGTTACCCTGATCACTCACATCACATGTGGAGAGGCTGAGTAATCCGCTCCTGCATTACAGGTCGCTAGTTCAATTTCCACATCGACCATACACATATTTCCTATATATATTTATTTTTATTTTATTTATTTATGGTCTTCCCACAGCTCGTGCATACAATATATTATAAATTAACATATATAAAGGTAACAGGCTTACACACTAGCCAATTACGGGCTAACCAGCATTTCCATATTGCATAACAATGTTAATGTATTTTAAGAAGTACAGTAATTAAAAAATATAAATTAATTGGAGTCCACAAATTACAGGTTAAATGCGGGTTATATGTTACACATTTTCTTGACTATTATGCAGAAACTTCAGGATATATATATTATATTTCAGCGGACTACGGATAGGTTGTTGTGGCTCTGTGCATGTGGAATAATTGCTTGTAAATGCATCCACTGTAATAAGATAGATTCGAATTTTATTGGGAATAATACAAGATATTTTATAATCGACCTATAATACAAAATTTATATATCACTAAAAAGGATGAACATGAAGACATCTACCTTAATTTTTTATATGTTCAAGAAAATGCTGATGTATTCACTATTATAATTTTCTTTAAAATACTGCAAAATGATTCTCTAATAATAATAATAGTACCACACACCTTCATCGTTATAGTTCTGAACTTATTCAGTAAATTAAGTAAAAATTCATCGGAAAACATGAAAGAGAATTAGAATGCTCCAGATGATCAATTCGTTAAAGCCAAGGGGACGAAGGAACGTTGAAAGTATAATAAATTATTTTAATTACCTGACGCTTTTAGCTAATAAGGCTTGGTGAAATCTTAATGTTGAGTTTACATCTTAAGCCTTCTTAAAAAGTCATGTTGTTTAAGAGCTTAATAAGGGCTTGTAGGTTAATGGATATTGTAGGTACATACCTATACTTGGTTGCCAGAGTCTATCACTTACTAAATTCAGTTCAAATTATGTTAATACGGGGTTCGACCTGGGAAGCAAAAAAGGACTTAACGCAAAGCATCCGCGCTTGTAATCAATTTACTAATGAGGCAGTTTAGCTACAGTGGCAGTTACGGTCTCTCATTAGTCGTCATCTTTTTTTTTTCTATTATTATATTAGGGGCTTTTACCGGACTTTTACCGCGCTTTTACCGCACAACGTATGCCAGCCCCATCGTACCGTAATCTTAGGTACACAGACAAACTAGCAAAAAAAAAAAAACACAATTGGGCTATCAACTCGAACAGACTTTTCGCTTCAGGGGTGTTGGGTTTGGAAGTCGTCATCTTGTCAGCCATAACTTTTAACAAAAAGTAAAACCGCCCTCAAAACATTAAAATAATATAATTCTGTCGGTGTCATCGATTTGGTTTGAACTTTTGTTTTCGCCACCGACTTCCGAAACTGTTGTGCACCTAACATTATTTGTAGGTATGTTTTTGAAGGCGATTTTACTTTTTGCTATAAGTTATTTTATTTCAACATTTTTAGTAGCGAGTAAAATGTTATGCATACGTTATTATCATTTTATCATTTACGTGTTATTGTCATTTTGTTCAAAATTTTGTGATCAGATCTTGACCAAACTTACTTTCTTATGGAAGCACACGGCAAGCATCAGCTTTCAAATAAAAAAAGAATAATCAAAATTGGTTCACACAGTCGAAAGTTCTGAAGTAACAAACATAAAAAATACAGTCGAATTGAGAACTTCCTCCTTTTTAAAGTCGATTGAAAAGAGATTCATTGACTTCGCAATGATACGCGAATATTAGACAAATAAAAATAAAAACTACTTTACGAATTTTATCGAAGAGAAGGAAGCATTGTTAAAATCTGGGACTCAATAATGTAAAAATAACACGATCCGTAAGTTGGTTTTATTTCAAGAGGTCCGCTGCTAAATAAAAGCCTCATAGACTGCCATAAGGACCACGTAGACGGATAGATGGGCTATGGTCTTAGACCACGGATACACGTAGACACGTTTTAATTAACTTTTAATTTTTTAGGGGGTGAAAATACTCAAGATTATAAACAACTTTTACGATAAGAGTAAGCCTGAAAAATCAGCTCTTTCATACAATTTTTCTATTAACTATTTTTATTACGATTTTAGCATTATCTACGTGTTTAGCATTATCTACGAGACGAAAATGTATGAATAAAAATGATGTTTATAAATTATATAAAAAGCAACAGGTATTTAATATTAAAATGACTACACTTTTCGAGTCATGTCCTGTCTGAATCCGCCGTTATCGTAAGACAGATACTCCCTTCGGCAAAATAATGGAGTTTTAGGTTACAATTTTATTATAATTTATTACCAAACTTATTTGCTTTTAATGCCGCGGGTATTTTCAAGTAATTGTGTAGTTATTTTTGGTGTCTTTAAAACGTGATATGCGACATTGATGGAATGTAAATCTGGGATATACGATATGGTTTTTTTTATACGTAGTTTGGTTGATGATTTTCTTCAAGATATCACATAATGTTTATGCATGCTTTTGTATTAAAATGTGTTCATGGCGAATTTTAAGATAGGTTTTTTTATTGTTGTTTTTAAGTACTAATTAAAATGACTCATAAATTAAGATTTGTTTTATTTATGCAGTATTTTAATGTATCAATTCATTAAAAAGTGTTCAGTTTTTCCAATTTTGTTCTGAGAAAACTTCACTCTTGAGTACTTTTCGCTTACTGAATATATAAAATGTCTTCGTTCGTCACAACATAAAGCGAATACAAATATACGAGTGCATGACTTGTAATTATTCCAGACTTCAGGCGAGGCATACTAGCGTTAAACTATGATTAACTGTCGTTTAACAGCTACACGTGGTTGACAATCTTTAGTGGGAGCTCCATATTTAGCATACGCTACGTCACTTACGTAAGAGAGTGATGTCAACACATGGCTGACACTTTGTTAGTGTTTGTGAACTATAATTATCAATTAGAAACAATATCGATCAATAGGTGAAATGAGTATCCATCAGTTCTTCTGCTTGACTCTGTAGGTATACAGGTATAAAGAAGACACGGCTTTTTAACCTTAAGAGCAATATTAGACCATTTTTTGTATAATGATCGATTTTTATCAAAATATGATGACGTGCTCTAAACTTAGTTGAACTACCGTATAACTACGTTTAAAACACGACACGTGTTAGACGATTTTTGTCAGTACGGGAATCAGAAACTCAGTTATATCAAAAGTTTTGACAGAATTTGTTTCGTAAAATGACATTTGACAGTGTTGTTTAAAAGTGTAGCCATATAAAATTACTTAAAATTTTAGAATGGGTAGCATTTATCATCGCTGAAAACACATATTTCAATTTTATTAAGTCATCTTATTAAAAAAAAAAATTATAACTACTTGGAAATAGATCGGGCATTGATAGATTTCTCGTAATAAGGATTTATTCATTTATTTATTACACTTGTTATGATATTTATTTATTTATCACATACGCACCAGCATGACACAGATTGCATATTTATACACACATAGATATATTAAAAGTCTTTACGATAATCACAATCGTAATTGATGTATTAACGTAACCTAAATTTGTTGGAAAACCTTTGCAAGCAGTGAGTGGTGCTGCATGCACATTAATCATGGGAGGTTATTGTCGCAGGTTATGTGGCGTTGCGACGTATAAACGCTGGAATCCACACTCATTACTCTTATTGCTTGCAGAGAACAGTTACGGAGTACTACGTGAGGTTTTGCTTAGTTATTGTTATAATGTAAGTAAATAATGTTAAGTATTTGGTTGTAAAAGATGGATTTCAGATTACAGCAGTGCACCCACAATTTACCGGTATATATGGATCCTATTACATGGACCTATCGATAGCGAGGGCGAACCTATTACTATTAACCGGGCACTGATCTAAACTTTGAGTTGCTACTGAGAATTTCATAGAAAAACGCAAGAAATTTTGCTCGACCTGGGAAAAGATCAAGGACCTATAGTGTAGAAGTCGTGCTTGGGACCGCTAGACTGTTAAACAGTTATTATCATTCAAATGATATTTATGTGATTTAACGTTAAGTCCTCACCTACTTAGCATTGAGAAGGTGCATCATAATAAGCTTAGCTATAAAACAAAACGCAGGTATTCGGCCATATTTTAATAATTATAAGTAACAACCTTATAAATTAATTGAAAGTATCAATAGAAGTTAGAATAGAAACTAAATTCATTGCCTTCAAAAGTCTCAGAGAACTGACAAACACTGACTAACGAGATAAAATATCGGAACATTAAGTAATGATAAATGGTAATCAAATGAAATTTGGAGCCCTGGGGTAAAGCTTCATCTTAATTTATTACATAAAAACTATTTCAAAGTCAAAATCCAGTTCTGGCAGCCTTATTAGAAAAGTAATAAATCGGAACCTTTAGTTCTCTTTAGAGAAAGTAATAAAGATTCTATTTTTGAATTTATTAGGTATTCGGAGGACCAAATTTTTTTTTAGAATTCAGCTGTGTTTTAAAAATAAAATCGAAGGCAATGAACAAAGATACAAGTCAAATGGGTGACTAATTCCTTTTTAAAAAATAATTTGAAAAAGGAAGGCTGTTTTAAAAATAAATAAATGGTACCTTTGTACTATTCATTTCTGTGTCTTATTGTTTTAATAAAAACATATTGATCATCTATTCAAAACCTGTCAAGTAACAAATTACAGACAAAATCTATTATTCTTATTTCCCGGGGTCCTAACGCGATTTGTTGAATTAACTACTAATGAAACAGCTTAATATTTACCCTAATTTGGATTTTATATCAATTCCATAATTGAAGTGTCATGGAAATTTGAAGTGCCTTCAGGATATAAAAGCTTTACATAAAGTCTGTTTAAAGGAAACTTCATAATAACATACCATCACACCTGTATTCCCCGAAGGGTTAGGCAGAGGCTTACTAATGTACCACAGTTCGCCGGTATGTTTAGGTCCCATGTAATAGGAGGAGAGCCTATTGCTATTAACCGAGCACAAATCCAGACTTCGAGCTGCTACTGAGAATTTCATAGAAAAACCTAATAATACCTTGCTCGACCTAGGGATCGAAACCAGGACCTCTAGCGTAGCAGTCGCACTCGGGACTAGTAGACTAATGAAGCAGTCCAAGTCGACGAAGGTAACTTCATATTAATAGATATTAAACAATTAAATCGCTCTTAAATTATGAACCCGATCATACATAGGTAACCATTAAAAATAGCTGATACAATCACTATCATTCACGTACAGGACTTATTCCCGACTTCCTGAGTCACTCCATAGCTTGCATAAAAAAAACACTTAACGTCTAAGCCCCAAGCGAATAAATGAAAAAAAAAGTTAGGAGCAAAGACAAAAACGACGGTGCCTAATGGCAGCAAGTTTGGGAAACACTTTGGCTAAACATTCACTAATGGAAATGGAAGGGAGCCAGCGAAGTAACACTGAATCGGTTGTTTTTTATAATTTACCCCCGAGTGTTGCCAAATAGGACTTTTTTTGGATAGTGTCGTTATGACGTCAGAGATTTTGAAATATACACGTGGTATGTGTGGTCAATTGCCATATACCGATCTGTTCTTAAACTTTAAAGATTGTTTACCTTTTAAAAAACCATCGATTGGGATATTAGTCATCATAAAAACATAATATTTTTTAAACGAGTTCTTTTTAAAAACATTCAATTTAAAGGTTGTCATCAATGGATGGAAATCGAACGCAGGACATCCTAACTGCCTCTTTAGTGTAGTAGACTTAAGTACGGACGGCGGGTAGCTGTTGCACTTTGAGGTCCTGGGTTCGATTTCCAGATCAAGCGAAGTGTTTCGAAGCGAAGAAACCCATTGGGTTTTGTCATGAAATTCTCAGTAGTGGCTCCCGCTTAATGGCAATAGGCTCGCCCCTTATTATGGGACCTAAATATACTGGCGAACTGTCGGTGTACATTAGTAGACCTCTACCTAACCCTTCGGGGAGTAGGCGTGATGGTATCTGAATAATCCTATTACGAGAGCTTGAACTTCAAGTTCAAATGTTATAATTTCAAATAATCTTTTACAAGCGTTTATGAAAAGTTATATACTATATATAGCTAGTTGCACGGTTCCAAAAAAGTTGATCCTATGGAGAACAATTCGGCAAGAAAGGCCATAGACACTCTTAAAAATAATTTGTATGACGATCTTTAAATAGATACAAAAGTGTAATAACAGGATAAGCTGACATTGATTTAATTTCTGAATTGGACCGAACTATCATTACTCTTGTTAAATATAAAAGCTTTAAAGAAAAAAAATAATCTAGTATCAATGTAGAGAGAATTCTATAATGACGAAAGAATAATTTTCAAATACAATTCCCCATTCAAATTCCATTGTTAATGCTTCCCACCTAATAAAACCTTAAAAAGTTGAAGTAGAAAAATTTCAACAGTTAACAAGTTCACGACTGAATCATTTGGGGGTCGTTATAAGCACCTGTACCGCAGCCCTTGAGTTATTGCTCAAGTTTTACATTTTTTTTTTTCACTTACATTATTAAAAGTTCGAAAAAGTTTGCTCCGCGATAATCTTCGAAGTTCCCGGATCTTGACACCTCGGCCGATGCCGAGGTCGAGTACCTTTTGTATTTAGAAAATGATAAGATATTTTTGGAGCAATGATAGCGTAGTGATATGATCATAGGCCTGCCAAGTGTCCAAGGCACGCACCTCTGACTTTTCGCAGTCATGTGCGTATAAATAGTTAATTATCACGCGCTTAAATGGTGAAGGAAAACATCGTGAGGAAACCTGCATGTATGAGAGATTTCTCGACGGCGTGTGAAGTTTGCCAGCCCGCATTAGGCCAGCGTGGTGGACCCTCTCATTCTGAGAGGAGACCCGTGCCCAGCAGTGGGACAATGTAATGGGTTGATTATGTATGTATGTTATGTAATATTTTTTAAAGTGCTTGATTTCGAAAACTAAATATTTGATAAGTCATTGCAGGTGTTTTTTTATATTTTCTCGAAAAAATTAGGTGTAATTAGGTAGGTACAATTTAGCATCATTTTTAGTATTGTTAATATTTCTTAATAAAATTAAGTAGTTAAGTAGATCTACCTATCCCTTGATTATAACACCACTCATCTGATAGTCTGATAATTTATTTTTAACATACAAATTCCAGAGAAAGACGTGACGTAGGTATTACAGATGAGAATTTCATACATACATTTCATGAAAAGCACGGGCACGCCTTGGAATCGAACTTGATACTCAAGACTTGATCATACATCTAAGTCAAATTACTAAACTATCTCTTTACTTCATCAAGATTTCTAGAATGTCATTGTGATGTACAAAAATTACTTGCCCGCTTGTTTTATTCACAAGAAATGTATAAGAAGTATAGGTAAGCAGATTAGATGTCTAAATACTGTCTGCCAATCGACTAAGTACTGTAGAGATTACCGCAAAAACGCGACATCACTATTGCTTGGCTGGTTTGAAATTTAATAAACATTGATTTCATTTGAAAATAGTAGAATTCTATAAAAGGGTGAAATCAGCAAAAATTGTAATGCATGATTTGGTTTTATGCTTGAACAGAAGTATTAGTTTGATCGTGCATTTTAATTAAAAACACCCCTTAGAAATCCCGGTACACAACAGTACCTATGTGTAAAGATACCCGAGGGATTCACGTACGGAAAAGAACGTGCTAGACGTTGGCCGATTTTTTCTCGCTCCACAAAACAAAGTCGGCGACACACAACTCACGAATTCAATTTACGACAATTTTTAATTTACAAAGCAAGTTTCTGTTACTCGCCACATTCGAATTTCGAACCCACCGTGTTTACGATCACAGTTTAACCAATTGCTCTCATTTATTCTCGATAAGTTCCCGCTTTTGTTTGTTTTATAAACAAACGGCTACAATAACTTTGGTAGGAAATTTAAAACAGCTTCCGTGAAAAATGTTACTTAGCACTCAATAGCAAGGTCCAATTTCAATTGCCAAGTTTGCGTGTTATTATTTATGTTCCAATTGAAATTTTGTGCCGGTAATTGCGTAGGTTGGAAGGTTGTACAGTCTGCTTAATTGTATAAGTTCGATTTCGAAATAGGTTTCGTTTAATGTTTTTCAATGACTAGTGTAATCAAACGGATCGATATAAAACTCAGAGATGCGTGCCTTAGATTCAAACTCGAGACCTTTGATTTGGCAGTCCTATGGTCATATCAATAGGCTATTCGCATCCTATAGCTTCGCATTCGCGTTCGCAGCTACATTGTGTCAAAAAAGGAACCCTTGCCTTTTTCGAAAAAATGTATCTTATATCACCTTCTTCAAGATTCAACCTATCTTTATAACAAAATATTGGTTCAGCGGTTTATGCGTGAAAACGTAACCAATTTTGATAATTATATTTTGGAATAGAGATAGATTGAACCATGGAAGACATAGGCTACCTTTTGTTTAGTACAGATATAAATAATTCTTTTGAGAAGCGTGAAACCACGCGCACTAACTAGTGTGTTATAATTAAATTTAACTTTTCGAATCACTGACTTAAAGTCAGCATCACTGTCAGCTAAGTGTGCCTAAAATGTTTACTTTTATACACAAATACTGAACGAAACTTCTACTAATACAATAATTGTTCTGTCTGTTACAAAGTTAATGTCAGCAGCGGCGCTTCCAAACTTTTCTACTAATTAGTAATGTTATCAAAATCTGTATTTACAGTATACATTTAAACTTCAGTAGCGCATGCAAATTTTACTGTAGAAATATGTATACAGAATGAAATATAATAGACGCGACAAATAAAAATATATGATTTTATATCTAACATAGAAAATTTAGGATTTAAGGGAAATAATTACACTTTTAGAGATAGAGTTTGGCAAGATTGTGTGCGCCTCTATTGATAATTTTATTTGGTTACTTACAGCTAACAACACATAGATAACAGTCGAGTAGTCGACGATAAGCCATTTACAAGCCTCCACAATTAGTAAAAAGATTGTTGCAATTGTTTATAACTTAACGAAGGTATGCTTACAACGTATCGGATACAATAAAGTCTTTAGAAAGAATAGAAAAAAAATGGTTAATGATAGTAAGTGCAAAGCGTTAATACTTTACGTAGTAATTATCTGCTTGATGGATTAACCGAGCGCGCCGCGTAAATATATTGTTTCATGCTTGAAATTATTTGTGTTTTTTTTTTAGTTAAGGGTCCGGCGGAGCTTGATTTGCTCACAAAAATTTAATACCGAAATAAATCGTAATCCATACAATATTCTATGAAATTATGTTATTATTCGGATTTGGATACCGTTAATCTAGGTTCCTACGGTACTATTTCGTCTACTACTACTTCATTGGAAATACAAGACCGGAAAATCGTTCAAAAATTGGTGAAGTTATCAAAAATTGCATTCGCTTACGTTTATTTCCAGTTAAGTATTTTGTACGAAATTATAATGTAGGAACCTAGATTAACGGTATCGGAATCCGAATAATAACAGAATTTGATTAAATTGTGTTTGAATTACGATTTATTGATATCACGTTTGTAAGAGAAATTCGGTCCACCGGACTCATAAATACCGATAATTCATGCCTACCTGAAGACAATAGCTAAGTTTGCACCATCTAAGATAAAAAATAAGATTATCTTTTGGACAATTTAGATTTTTTTTTGTGATTGCTACTAATTTAATTTGCTTGTAATGCAATTTATTTTTCAATTTTATTATTTATTGTGTTTTTAAGTATTGTTTAATTGTGTGCTAATAGTCAAAATAACTAATTTGTACTTATTAATTGGATGCTGTGGCCTCCTATAATTGAGGAAGTGCATTTCACTATACAAGCGTCGATGACCTGAAAATGAATGATGTATTTCTCTTGTCGGAAGTCCTTAATTTATAAATAAATAAATATAATGAATAAGTAATGATTAAATAATCTCCCGTTACGATTTGTCGTATGTTTTTTTTTTATTCGTGATTGGCTTACGCTTGACCGCTAGTTTGCCTGATGTTAAGCGATTCTGCGATCTACGATGGAGCGCGCTTGCCTAGAAGAAACCGATTCACTCGTGATTTAAAGACACCGAGATTATATCTATCAGGGAAGACCCACTCGGGAAGTGCATTCCATATTTCAACAGTACGCATTATAAAAGTGGACTTAAAGCGTTTCGTTCGTGTTTTCGAAGTCACCCTGTATAGTTAATTTAAATGTTAATGAATTATTTAAATTCTAAGCATATGAGATGCCAGCTAAACTGCCTAATTAGTCTAGTAATTAGCGCGACTGCTATGCTAGGTCTTGGGTTCGATTCACAGGCCGAGTAAAGTGTTATTTGGTCTTTCAATGCAATTCTCAGTAATATCTCGGAGTTTAAATTTCGGCTTGGTTAACAGCAATAGGCTTGCTTTAAATACTGTGGGTGTAAATTAGTACGCCTCTGACTAACTCTTCGGGAATACAGGCGTAATGTTATGTTACAGAGAAATAATCACAGATCTCATGAACTAAAGTACTAGGCTACCATAAAACGAAACATGTATTATGTTAATAATGAAACGTTTCCAACTGGCTACGGTTCGTTATACCTTCAAGCGAGCATCACTAATGAAGTGACTCACCAATTGAATCGGATGTTCCCGTAATATGCAAAATGTACGTGAAGCGCAAATTGCTTAATAGTCGCTAAAATGGGAATAATTTTATTTTTTAAATTTTGGAATAAGTTTTAATTGTATCAAAAAGTTCGAAACGAGTTTTACCTAATCAACATATTGGATTCGGATTTCAACTAACTGGGTAGGTACAGTGGCGACCAAAAGTCCATAGGCAATCTCACAACGCAATAACTTGACGTTTAGTTTGACTTACGACGTTCTATTCATTGTCGTTAACAAGTGACACGCACTGGCTGTATCGAGCTCGCTCGTACTGTTTATAGCAATGTAATCCTTAGCGTGCTTATGGACTTTTGAGCGTTTACTGTACCTATCTGCGTACCTACCTATTTACCGTATGTTGTCACAGATTCCTAATGAAAATCAGCGCCCGGCATCATTGTCAGGCATAGTGCTGAGTGTGCTGACTGAGGGATGCTCGTTTGGCGCAGACGTGAGACTCACGCTGTCGACCAATTAATAATAATAACTTTTTGTTTGCTTGTTTCACGAATGGGACCATTCGTGAAACAAGCTGGACCGGAGTGATACCACGGCCTCAAAGAAAACCGGCGTTAAACAACGCTTACGTTTTGTTTCGCTGAGTGAGTGAGGTAACCGGAGGCCCAATCCCCTTTTAAAAGGTCGGCAACGCACTTGTGACTCTTATGGTGTTGCTCTTATGGGTGTCCATGGGCGGCGGTAATCGCTTACCATCAGGCGATCCGTCTGTTCGTTTGCCATCCTATCCCATAAAAAAAAAGTTTTATTTATTTGATTTCTTTTATCTCCTTTTCTTAATTTTTTTTTGTAGCAGAGGCATACTGATATACACGTAAAGTTCGCTGGTATATTTAGGTCCCATGTATCTAATAGGTGGCGAGTCTATTGCCATTAACCAGGTACATAACCGGACCAAATTCAGAGATTTTGCTACTGAGAATTTCATAGAAAAACCCAATAACCTGGGAATCGACTCAGAATAAACTTTCTTTATTTCTATCTGCTGTGAATTTCACAGAAAACTGTTAAACATTTTCTTGATTTGACAATTTAACCTAGAACTTCTAGCGTAGCAATCACGATAACGACCTATAGACTAGACAGTTCAAAAATTTAATTCAGGAGTTAATTCAAGACCTACTACAAGTTGGTAATCCATATCACTATGTTAAAACAATAATATTAAGAGCATTTTAACACCAAAATGTAATGCTTAAATATTCGTATGAGCATAGTACATAATTATGTAATTAAAATTCCCGCCATCTTATTAAGCGATTCATTTTGCAAGCCAAATAAAAGTCACGACTTAGCTCCCTCACGTCACGACCCTCAGCTTGTTACTAACATACCATGACGCCTGTATGGGGAATACATTATTTTACAGAAATACAGTTCCAAAAGTTCAGAACAGCTATCGATAAATATTTCAAAGTTAATATTCCAAAAGTATCAAAACCCGGAACCTTAATATCGAAGCATATCAACCCGTCAACTAAAAATCGTAAAGCGAGAAAACACATCTAACCCTCGTACGAGATGCGTTATTACGATACAGCATTGCCATTACCAACGAAATGTTTTCAAATGTCCTTTAATATGGCACAGAAACAAAAAATAAGCTCAAATACCCATCCGAGGGAACCCTTGAAGCGTCTAATTCAACAGATTCCGATGCAGTGACAAATGTTAGGTTTTTCTCAGCTTTGGCGCTCGGATGATGCTGAATGTGGGGCCACGAATATGGCGAGAAACTGTAAGTTTGAATAGCTTTTGTTGGTATCAAGGCTCACTTGTCATAATAACAAAATCCCTAGCTGGGATGAAAAGTATTTTAGCTCAGGGACAAAACTATTTTTTTTGTTAATTGGTAGAGTAGTCAACGTTAAGGTAACGGTTTTAAGTTAGCCTTTAGTTTACCATCTTGGTCTAGAGAAGGTTAGCAAACGTTATACGATATCTCAAAAAAGAAACAATATCAGATGCTGTTACAGATATTTCAATAAGTTGTGAATTCTACCAATGCATTTATTTTTCTACAGTGGACTATCAACGCTGAATATTTTCGCAACATTTATGACGACCGGTGAATCTGTTTCTTCTAGGCAAGCGCGCTTCATCGTAGATCGCAATGTCCCTTACCATCAGGCGAACTGGCGGTCAAACGTAAGCCTATTACGAATAAAAAAAAAAACCGCTTCCTCCATGGCCTCTAGTGAGGCCTCACAAAAAACCGGTCCTAAGCGGAAATTCAAATTGAATGACAATAAGATTGACGGGCCGCAGCTTGATAGCGGACCCGTTTCATTTCGCTAAGGTTTTATATACAGCTCGCCGAGACATATTACTTTTTCGATGTCAAACGATACGTGGGATCAAGACGTGTTGATGTATAGCTGGCTTTTGTGCTATCCGTTCAATGTATTACCGGGATCAGTCCGGCATAATCCTAAGAGGTTGTACTAGGCTACTAGAATTATTACAATCTGTATAGGCCTGAAAATCCAGGCGTGCATCGTGATTGAGGGTCGGGAGATTGTATTTGAACGTACCCATAAATCTCTTGTAAAACAAACTTGAGACTTGGTACTTACTAAATTATTTTGGACATCAAACTTTAATATTTCATAATTTTATGTAGATGAGACATGCTCAGTAAGAGAGAATGAAATTGATTCTTGATTAAAAATAATTAGACATTATTTTAAAATAAACACGATAATCATTGGACGCTCACATCGCTTAAATTTTATAATTCAAAAGCCAAACATATTTATAACAAGAAATGTTTTAAAGATCTCTGGCTCCTTCTACATTCATTCTTCTTCATTAATACGTAGCTTGTTTTTACGCAGGTTATGTGGCAAATACAGGCGTCATGGTATGATATGTGTACGTGGTAGTACGAAATAATATGAATATTAAGTATCTAAACATTGTAAAAAAAGATAAATTCTAATTTCGGATAATTTCTAATAAATATTTTTTCCTCATCTAGACAATATTTTACTGTAGTACTTTTGTTCTAAAGTTTCACATTAAAATAGTTTCTGTTTTAATAAAAATATAATAAAGTCGAGCACTGAGCAGATAATAAACTATCAAAGGCATAAAACATCAGTTGTAATAATACTAAAACACATAGCTAAAGTATTAACCAATTCCATAATACTAATTTCAACTTACTATATCATGCAAATTAGTATCAATACAACACGTGTAGTAATTAACTATCATTTGGTTTATAATGCTACACCCTATGTACCAGCATTATGGAAATACGCTTCAACATAAAACATTATCCCTAACTATTATTCAAACTAGTGTCGACATAACGAACGTTGAATTCATAAATAATACGAGAATAGTAACAATAATAAATACATAATAATATAAAATACATAAATATCTCTAGTTATATTCTATTCCATTCTATTAACCCTGCAATGTCACAACTTGGATTTATCCGACAAAAAAATACACTTTGCAAATGATATAATAAGCAGACATACTCGTAGATAAATAATTATGAGTTATGACTTAGGGAGAATTGACACGAACTTTTTTATATTTTACTTGTATCGTCATTCATAGCCAAAATTAAACTATCTAACTGACTTCAGAGGGGTTAGAATATCCACATTGAGAAATTCCTTTGGACGCAAATCATATTTAGAGACTATAGAAGATTCTTACCAATTTTATAATTTGAATAATTAATTCATCAAAGGGGCTACTAAACAGGAAGAAAGTTGTCAATTCTTTGAAATTTATGTGGTCAAGCGAAATAATACTTGGACCGATTGGAAACTGTGATTTACGTCCTTGATTCGATTCCCAGGTCGAATAAAGTGCTGTGTGTGTTTTTACTAAAGGTACCTCTTCGCAAACATTTAATTCATTTTATATAGTGTAATGGCGTAATGTATTTAAGAGCCTTACTTAGTCTGGACTAACTTAATTGAAAAACTGTTTAAATATTTATCAGTGAGCGTAAAGTTCTGTTTATTCGAATACGGTCCACGATTGATCGATTTAATTTTCACGTCTCGAGTCTCTAAGCCAAATAATTTACTCAGGACGCCCGTTCTTTGGCGGATTAAGTAAAAAAAAAATCGCCATCCATTTGTATCCAATTTAAAATCAAATTAGAAGTAAATACACTTTCTATTTTATCCAATCACGTGCGATCCCGAGCAACGCTAAGTTCGCGAGGCGCGGTAAAGGAAAATTCCCCATTTCCCCAGCCGGGTGGGAGATTTACCCCAAATCGAATTCCGTTCCCCATCCGGAATGGCCTTAATTTAACGGACGAATTTGTCTAATTCCAATTCTTATGCTGTGACAAATGTAGTGATTTTTATTCAGCCTCCGTCTTTTTTTCCAACTTTCGAAAAGCGACAACACATTTTTTCACCCCCGCCTGGGGTTTAAACCTTTAATTCCCACAGAAGATAAAAAGTACTTGGAAATACACTGAATGTAAATTAATTACAGATTCTAAAGGTCTAATGCTATTAAAGTTGGATGGGGTAAAAGTTTTGACTTGGTGGTGGCAGCTTACGAAAATTTGTTTTTAATCCATTCTTTATAAATGTCATGCATAAAAATGGCGGCACAGTTTATTCTCTTATTTGCTCTCTTTTTATTTCTGTAAAGTTTTTGCGTTTGAGGGTTGTTTTATATTCAGTAGTGGATACAAGCGCAAGTTTTCGGGGGCCTGATAGCAGTCGTTGCCAAATAGATTCACGCCTGTCTCTCATGGATTTTCTTGCTACGTCCCTCGTGCATCATTTTCGTTTTATCTATGTACGTTCTTTAACCTCTTTGTGCATGATTCTCAGTTTAGGGTTCACTTAAACTAACCTTTTTTGTTTGGTCAGCAGTTCGTTGTGGTACGTTCACCGAGGCGGTCCCCTTCCAAATCTTCCATCCGTACTCGCCACGTCGGTATGCCTACTTATTTCGTCAATCTTCGTTCATATATCTTCTCTACATCCCCAAACTACCTTAGTATACCTTTCTCAATCATTGTTACTACATCTATGTATTTCGACACCACAACGTTCTCTTATCATGCTGATTCTCACTTTTTTTTTAAAAGTTACACCACCCATAGGTACTTCTCCAAGCTCCTATATCTATGGCATTAATCTTACTTTCATGTTTCTTCTGCCATACCCAACTTTCGCTACTATACATTAGTATATCCGTTAATTTACACATTGAAATTTGAGCTTTATTTCAATTACATATTTTTTTCCTGAAATTTAGGTTTTCATAAAATAAAATGACTATTGGTTACATTCAGAATAGGTCTACATTTTAAAATAAAATTCCTGAACGCGCTTTTTCATCTCTGTAGCTCATTTAATATTGAGAAGCACGTCAAACTGTCTTGCACGGCCTTTATTAGAGCTAAAACCTGCTTGAGCAGGCACGTGACATGTAACACAGTCCTGCGAGGCTATGACTGTCAGTTCTCACGTCACGAGATAAGATTACGTGACAAATTGCGCCGAGCCGTTGACACTTGCACTTTTATTAGCAACGAACGTTTTGCGCGCTAAAGTGCTAAACCTTTTTTGTTATAAGAATTTATTTTCGGAATTTTCGAAAAAAAAAAACTACTTAAACATTGCAACCTGGTAGTGCAGACATGACAAAGATCGATCTTGTCAACATTACCTATTAAACGTATTATAATCTATATTAATATTATAAAGCTGAAGCGTTTGTTTGTTTGAACGCGCTAATCTCAGAAACTGGTTGGGATTGAAAAAATATTTTTGTTTTAGATAGTCCATTTATCGAGGAAGGTTATAGGCTATATAACATCGCGCTACACCTCTTAGGAACGGAGCAGCGCGGGTGAAACCACTGGTGGGTCGCTAGTAATATATAATTATTATGATAATAAATGATATAATAATAATAAATATTTAAATGTAATGATATTTACTTCATTCAATTTACAAGTAATGATTTCAATGTTTAGGTATCTACTAGCTGGCACGGTAATTTGGAAACTAACGACCTATGAGAAGAAAACAGTGGAGCAAACTGAGGAAATCATGGCTGACATACTACCTACCTGGGTGACGGACGATCCATGATATTCCGCACCACAAAGAAAGGCCAAATAAACATTCTCCAAAACAAACTTCCAATACTTACAATTTACATATTATGCTGATATTTATGAATAATATATTCTCAAACTGTAAAATATATATTACTAAATGCTAAAATAACTATGCATATTACCTCCAACCAATTTTCTTCATACGCAATCGCAAAAGAATCAAATTGAGATTTTAATGAATTCCTTTCTGATTTCCATTCGTGTGTTTATCATTAAGGGCTGATGTTGCCACCCCAACTGATTCAGCAAAAACAAAGATTGCTGTTTGACTTACGAGTATAATGATGTAAAAACGACGTGTAGCAAGAAAATGATTGTTATTTCTGTATATTCACGCATTTCTTTATTATTAGGATCGTCTTTCTGCCGAGAATTGCCAACATAATATGCCCGATATTCTTTTTTTTTTAATAATCTTTGTTATTAAATTATGTTCATTATCTGACAGCACCATTGCATGTATGTTGTCCTGTATTTGATTGACTCTCAGGACCAACATTCTGCGTAACAAAACATGTTGTATTACGTGCTGCTTTGGTTGCAGCATAAAAATCAATTCTATAGAACCACGTAAGTTTAGGTGCCATTAATGCTAGGGAACATTTTTAGAGCTACGTTGTATGTGGGAGTATATTTGGTTATTGAGCGTGGGGTCCTAATCTTAGGTCGAGCAAAATGTTATTTGGCTTTCTTACTAGGAAATTTTATGTTGCAGATTGGTATTTTTATTTGTGCCCGGTTAATGGCAATAGATTCATCCCATAAATTTAACCTAAGACTTCACGCTTCATAGCAGCACATACCAGAACCAAACGGGCAGTGCCAGCTACAGCTTCAAGATCATCAGTCCCTATTTTATAATTATTTGGAACTGTAATACCAACAACGCTTGCTTAAATATTGTAAGAGGGAGTTAGTTGCAATGTCATGCAATTACCTTTCGTATTCTTAATATGCCAGTCACGTTCCACGGCTCCTTTTGCTGGAGAGCTTTGTTGTCGCTGTTGGATGTGTTATAGTTTCGATTTTGGAATGAGATTTCTGTCGAGGGTTTTCCGTATTCCTTAAAAAAAGTATTCTTCAGAGTTGACAATTCACGCTTATTATTGAGATAACCTTGACTAGTATTCATAAATTGCAGTCACCGCTTATCATAATAAAAAAAAGTCGATTTTGATACAATAAAATAGCACACTCCAGATCTTCCTCAGACAATGAAGACTTACAATGCAAATCTACAGACAAGCAATGCTACTAACATTCTCACTCCTACCGTCTCCTCTTCCAAATACAAACAGGCCCCAAATATCGAGACGTGAGCTCTTACATTACCATATGCCAGAGCACAGGTCTTGTTTCCATTGCTCGATGGATTCCCGCTAGTGTTTAACTTTGAAACTCAATATTATATTGAAATTTAATAGGATTTGTGGAACTTAATCGGCAGTTCTGGATTGTGTTTGGTAGTACATACGTAGTGGTGTTTGTTTTGTTGTTACTTAAGCAATATTGGAAATAGATATGATGGAATGTTTTGCATGAATGGAAATTTCAATGGTGTGGTTTATGGTATTGATTGATTTTCGTGAAGATTTATTGAGATACTGATATTCAATCTTCCTAGATGGATAAATTTTTAAGTAACGTAATGTAAGAAATGTATTTTTAGGTTAAAATTTTATGACAATCATAACTAATTAAGAAAACTAAATATAAAATACAATTAGAAAACGAGAAACTTAGTTTAACTTACAACACCTAAAACATCATCGTCATAATTATTATATTATATTTCTTCAATACTCAATATTCAATTCGTTTATTGCACTCCACAATGTTAACAGGTGTTAAAAAATAAATATAAAGGCATCAAACGTGGACCCTGTCGGGCACGGTAATGTAGGAGATGATGGATGGATTGATATACAGTTAAAAGATTGCTTAACCTCACTGTGACTCTAACGTAGCCCCTTATTAAATAAAGAAGAATCATAACGACGTGAGCAATTCTGGAGATACCTATATAGTAATAAGATGAATTATTGAGAACGATTGATTTTTGATAAGGTAATTCATACGAACGCAGGGTTTGGTCCTAAGATAGTTCCTTGCAGCAATTCACTACGACATACATGTTCACTAAAAAAATACAAATATTTTATCCAGTCTAGCAGACATATTGAACTACCTACAATCTAATCTACTACTCCTCAAAAAGTTAGTACTGGAAACACACCCAACTATAACAGACGACATGACATATGCAATCAGATGCTCGATGTAAAACAGTTTAACTAACATTCGACAAATCCCACCGAGAATTAATTTCCGATGTGGATGATAATGAACCGGCTGCACGGGTCATTTGCGTCGATATACCGATGTCGTTCATCGAAATGAGCGCACACTGCAAATTTGCCCGACGAGCCCGCAAAACCAGTGTGAATTGAAGCCTACTGCAGTTGCAACATGATACACAGAACGTTTTGTGATTTTGTTTATGAATTTGGTATTTTTGAGTTCATTTTGTTGGTTGAAACTTTTAGTTGTCATAAAAGTGGTCTGCCTTTGTCTAGTGGCATGACTGCTGGGTTCAGTATTGTTGGGTTTTTTCTATGAAAGTCACAATGGATTTATGCCAAGTCAATGGCAATATTCGCACCTGCTATCACATGAGGCCTAAACATAACAGCTAACTGTGTATATACAATATTAATCCGTCCCCAACAGTACAAGACATACGGGTGCGATGAACTGCTAGTTCTTTAAAAAAAATAAGTTAATTTAAAAGAAATTAATTTTAAATTATCTAGTACCAGATTAAGACCAATTATTATTATATTTTTAACACAAATTAGTGTAGTGATGTAGTTATTAACTCAAAAACTCAACTTTTAAAAACACACTATACTAAACATTTTTCCTCTAATTTAATTATTATTGAGAACCCATGAATTTTGTAATATGAATCAGGATTTATGATTCACAAAAAGTGGTCATTTTTTGATCATTTCGGAATTGGTAACATTGATAAGAAAGCAAGCAAAGGCTTCACCAGAGTTTCAATTTCAGAATATTTCTATAGGTATAGAGCATCACGCACCAGTAGAAGCCAGTTCAGGCCGGATATTGCACGGCCATTGTTGTAAAATTCATAGTGGCATATTTACTTTTTGCATGAAAACTCCGTGATTGAAGCCCGATTTCTGAAAGCTTTGCAACTATGGCAATTTGATTTAAAGGTTTTTAGTTAAATGGGATAGTTTTGAATGACTTTTCAATTGCAGCATTATAACTTTAATTTTATCCAGAACGAACAGGTCTTAGAAATAGTTGATAATATTAAGTATTTACTGGTTTCTAGTACACACACTGTTCACAAGGCCCAGCATTATATCAGATTTGATAAACCACAAGCCCTCGCAAAAGAAAACCGACTCCGGCCCAAGATGATTCGTGAGGCTTTTGAAATTAAACACCCAAATTTCAATGGAGAAGATGGCTGGGTCCATCTGCTTGGAATTCCATTAGAGATTCTATTAAATCTAAATCCAAGCCCAAAACTGCAAGACGAAAGGACATGGTGAGCTCGTTCTGCGTGAATCGGATCGCCAATAATTAACAAAAATGTAAGGTGCTAGTAATTTTAACATTAAGACGTCCAATACCTCATTCTACCCGTGACCATGGATGCTGTAAAGGATCCGAAACATTGGGAATCAAATAAAATCAACAGAACGCGATAAAATCCGTAAAAAAGTAGTTTTATTTCAATTAAGTATTTATCTCATTTCATTTCATCGTTTGAAACGTAAAATTATATTTAGTTTAATCAGATTCTCAGTTTTTTAGTACTAATAATAAGTTCTGGCAATACAGTGGTCATATCACCGCTTGTTCAGGCACAAGACTGTAGTTATATTGAAACTTGTGTATTTTGTGATTTTAGGTTTTTATTTGACAAAGACAATTTTCTATTGCCCGGATATTTTGGCGGTGCTTCGTTCTGTGTAGAATGTTCTATACTTGGCCACCGCATTGACATTGGCAGAATTGACACTGACAGGTGATAAAGGTGCTCGCACACTGCTTACTGATATACTGAGAGGAGACACGTGCGTGGCAGTAGGACAGTACATGGGTACATGATGACTAATGAGTGACTGACTGACTGAGTTCTGATGTTATTATACCAGTCAACAAGTGGCCAAATATATGCTATAAAAATATACAGTGCAAAAATGCGTATACGCGTTTCAACAATATAGATAGCTCTCAGAGCCTTTTTTTAAAGAATTGGTATTTTCTCATGGTTCGTGTGTGTATTGGATGGCAGACTCACACATACGGTGATGGCCTCTAAAACCTGGTAAAGTTCATTCCATGTTTCTAAGATCGCTTTAAATATGGGTAGTTGGTAAGTACAGCAATTACAACTGACTATCAAAATCACAATCATGAATCCCGCGTATTTGTTCAGAAGAACAAACCAATAGTTTATTTTATTGCCACATTGTTCAATTATTAACAGATCAGTTTGCAATGTAAGCGAATGCCTGTTCAAATTGACTTTGTAATGTACAACATTTCCATTAAATCTGACTAATTTGTTAATAATTAACCAAAGGTTTGAGCTGCCCAGTATGGTGGCATTTCTACTGTAATTCATTTTTCATTCAAATGGGTAAATACTGTTTTAGATTTTCTTTCACAAAATTTAATGATTTCTTGAGATTGAAATTTTGTTACTAATATTTTAATTAAGACTATGAATTAAGTATGGATATTTCTAAATTGAAGAAAATAATTGAGAAGTGAAATTAAACTTTATGAATGATTGTATATCATTTATTATTGAATGAACTTGAAAACCAAATAACAGCACTCTTCAATTTGCTTCCATAAAGTAGTTAAATTGATAGTTTTTCCAATGTTTCCATTAACATTTTAATCAACCGTTACCCACTGAAACCATTGTAACCGAACAAACTAAATAAACTAAGAATACAAAACTGACGTCCGGAACTGCTACAAAAGTTACGAAGCTGTCTTAGTGCTCCTGAAATATGCAAAACGGTCCTTATAGACGTTATCTTTGAACCTATTATGCAGGCACTACCTTTCAGCATCGTAAATAAAAGTAATGCACGTTTTATTAATTCTTCAGAGTGCATCGAGCAAGCACTTCGCAAGCGGTCTGCAAAAGTTAATTTTCATGTCTTTACTTAGCTTGTGTGGATTTAGTTTTTCATTAATTTATGGTGAGGGCTTTCAGTTTAAAAGCCTCTTGGGATGTTTGTGATACGCTTCTGGTTTTGATAAAGTATTTGTTTTAATTATATTTTCATTCCGTGTCCTTCTTTTAAGGGTAAGTTGAGTTAAGTAAAAGTCGAGTTGAAACATCTAGAGACGGTTTTCAATATCATTTTCTAATTCAATTTCGATTCTTAGAAGTGTTTTGAGCCATCTCTTTTCGCCTTTATTGTTGTTGAGTAGTTCGCAGAAACGAACTACTCAACAACAATAAAGGCGAAAAGAGATGGCTCAAAACACTTCTAAGAATCGAAATTGAATTAGAAAATGATATTGAAAACCGTCTCTAGATGTTTCAACTCGACTTTTGAGTATTGTGATCTATAATTTGGTGGAGCTATGTAACAAGATTAATATCACAAGACGTTATATTTCAGATAAATTATTGAGTTTTTTATATTGTTGTGAGGCTAATTAATAACTGTCCTGATCAACAGAACTTTCATGCGTGCTGCGGTTAAACTGTGGATAGGTGACCATTCTCAACACATAGAGATTACTGAGCACCTCTATGCTTCGGTAAGCACATAAAGGCGACTGAAGTCTGTCATACGAACACCTATGACAATTGTGACTGGTGGTCGGGATACCTTTGGTGTCAGAAATTGTGTCACGCTCACGGAGGTCAGATAACATTCCACTTTGTTTAAGATACTGATATTAAGCTATATCTGGTTAGATTGGAATACGATTCCCGCTTCCGACCGTAATTCGAGTTACAATCCCACAAACGCTGGATCACAGCCTTTCATAGTCGTAGCGAACGTTATGAATCCCATGGCCATGTCTATAGGGTAAAAAAGGCAAGTACAGATTTTACTTCTAGTCGATACGAATCCGACAAATCCTACAGTCTGCAGATGGCAGACGATACATGAGAATTTTCCATACATCAAAAAAAGGTTGGACCCGATTCCATCATGGTTAAAGGAAAAGTAAGGGGAAAAATGTATTCATCTCATTGCATAAATCTTAAAATAGATCTGACTGTGATTAAATACAAAATACCGCGACTAATTTAACGTAATTAAATTTAATAATTAACATACAGCAATTTTAATACAAACTCGTAAATTTTCAGATAGCATGTTATTCATATTCCATATTAATAATTTTGGCTCTTGTTCGTAAGCTTTGATTACATTTTGTCAGTCAAATAATTAATGAATTAAATTGTTAATTAGGTTTATCAGTTATTATTATATTGCTATATTTAAATGTCATAAATATTGATGTCTATTATTTTGTGTGCATTCACAGAAAAATCGCGAGGAGAATTCCATGTTTGAGAGACGTTCTCGAAGGCATACGAAATGTGCTTTTAGATATAAATTACGTCACATCTCATTGAACAGAGAAGTGTGACATGGTGTGACAAGGGGTCATAATCTTTGTGACGTTACATGTAAACGTCTAAATTATTAAAACGCAAAACTTAAATGTAAACGAAAAACTTAAAAAATATAACTAATATTTGACGTCACACTAGGGGGGGAGGAATCCCACAAATGAATACCTGGATAGCCTAGCAATCGGTTTGAGATACCTGGGACTGTATTATGATGCCATCATTTTTAGATAGTAGAGATGAGGCTATTTAATATGTAGAGCGGCATCTCTTTCTCACAACGTAAAAATGATGGCGTTAACACGTCATAATACGGACCCTGTGCCCAGTAGGACAGTACGATGAGTAGGTGATAATGATAACGATAATGTTATATAAATGATAAGGCTAATTAAATAGCAACGGCATAAATTAATAAGTTAAAACCGAATTTCAGGTATGAACCACGCCAAAGAAGGAATGCTTGTATGCAACAACTACCGATATCTCGCTATCTCTTTCACTTACAGTATTTATACTCCTTAATGAGGAACGAGGTGGCACGAGGTTAGAAGTTAATGCAAAACCATTCTTTATTAGCAAAGTATGAAGTATAGTTTTTTTTTATGCACGAAAGTATTATGAGTGTCGTCAATTTAAAAAATAAATCAACACAATGCCATTGACAAAATCCATGTTTCAGTAAAAAGTGACAGTTTTATCATGGATATATTCACCGCTTGCAAAAAATGTTACGACGTGGTACCACGTTTTTTCGCATCAAACACTTAACATCCGGTTTTAACTGCCTCCAACAATAAAATCTCTTAATTAACAACCCAATCTGACAATCAACACGTCAGATGAAGTGGGAAAAAAATCCACAAACAAAAATTGAATCATTTTATATTTTGCTATGCAAACACTGGCATTATTGCCGCTTTACATGAATAAAATGGCGTAAACGTCCGGGCTGTTAGGTTATTGCTTCCGTTTAAGCGCGTCGGTGTTGGTAGAACAAAAATGTATAAAAATGTCTGTGTGTATTGTTAATATGGCTCATATATTTCTTGTAACTATTGTCTGGGTTATATATGGGCGGTGCGAGGCAATTGTTTTTTTTTTAATTTTTCGGAGGAGCGCATTCGTAGGCATACAAAGCGACAAGCAACTACTTTTTCGGTTTTAATGGCTGCCGTGACTTTTGTTTGAATTTGGAATGGTTCAATTTAGAAATGAGGTTTCATTGAATTATGACTCTTTTGTAATTGGTTTTTCATAGCTGACGGTTTTAAAAGGAATTTAATATTGGTTTTGTAAAACGTTTTGTTTTTGTGTGTTTACCTGTAATTTATATGATGGCAAATAGGAGGTGAAAATGGAATAAATAAAACATATTGTTAGGAAACGCTGGAATATTTTGTTCACATTAGTATTTTCTTTACCTAAGTACTTACCCATATTAAATTAGGTAATACCCAGAGCCTTAGGTATGTCCCAGATATTCTATAATAACATCCAATGTTTATCTAGATTTCCAGAAGTCGATTACTGGTATTTCATAAATCGCGTTTGTATTATAATAGAGACACTGAATGTGAAACTGTAAAACGCTAACTTTTCTAACGTACCATCACACTAATATTGCCCGAAAGGATAGGCAGTTGGATGTACATCTACAGTTTGTGTTTAGGTCCCAAATTGCCATTAATCGGGCATAAATCCAACTTCAAGCTGCTACGCAGAATTTTGTAGAAAAATCCAATCATAACACTTTACTTAATGACAATGAGATAGTCTTTCTTCTTGGCATGCATCACTTGCCAATTAGTTACAATTACAATATCTTATAAACACCATAAATATTTTAGATTAAATACTCAATCATCGATATAAAAACAATACAAAAGTCAAACACGCCGACCCCCAGAAGTGGGCACAGGACGGTTAAAAGAAATATCTTTATTAAAAGCTTTGTTTTGTAATTAGGGGGCGTCCTGCCCCGGTGAATCATTAGCGTAATAGCGTTAATGGGAACACCTCTAGTGATGGGACACTAGAATTTTACAAAAGATCGATATTAAATTTTAAAAGAAAATAAAATGTCGTACGTATTTTGGAGCTCTTTGATCACAAACTGGTTGCTGGATTAACCGTACCCAGACCTATTTAAAATTGTACGCAGTAGTCATAAAGTCTACATTTAATTCTATTCTGATCTGGATATTCTCTGACTCGATTGAAACGACAAACAAATTGAAACAAAGTGCATGAAAATGACAATTACGCCGAAAATGAACCCGTACCGATTTTAAATCGCACCTGCCATCCCCTGCTCTATAGTCACATCGATGGGATTTGTGACAATCGCCACCACTAGTCTACTTGCCCTAAAAGTACAACACATGGGGGAGTGAGTCATCCCCAAAAGATATAATCTGTTTGTCTTTAAATCATGAGTGAATTGGTTTCTTCAAGGCAAGCGCGCTCCATCGTAGATTGCAGCATCGTTTAACATCAAACAAACTGGCGGTCAAGCGTAAACCTATTATGAATAAAAAAAACATTTAAAATTAAAATTATCGTACACAACATCGATATCGATAAACCCTACCTGAGCCCAGTAATCCAACGTGTCTCGCTTCACAAAAAAGTGCGACGGCTTTCGTGAATTTTCCGTCGAAAAGAAAGAAAACGCGATAATTCCCAGTAATGAATATTTAATTATTGTTTTCTTTTTTTTTCAACGTTTTATCGTAAATTAAACGTAATTATTTCATAGCTTTACACGTTTTGCTACTCCGTTTGAGATTAGCATAATTAGTTAATGTATTTCTTCTTAAATAAAAATGTAGTGTTATGTTCCAGACATTCGATTATTTTCTTTGTAACTAGTGATTTTACTGTGTACCTTTGCTTTAACATTATTTATTTATATTTGAAAAGTTAGGCAGACTGCCTCATTAGGCTAGCGGTACCAAGCGCGACTACTACGCTTTGAGATCCTGGGTTGGATTCCTAGGTCGAATAAAGTGTTATTGGGTTTTTCTATGAAATTCTGAGTAGCAGCTCGGAGTCTTGATTTGTGACCGGATAATGGCAATAGGCTCGCCCCCTATTACATGGGACTTAAAATATACCTTATATTTATGTTATTTTAGTAATGGAAAAATTCAATCGCGGGCAGGATTCGAACCTGCGTCTCCTGGTTAGATACACCAGACGCTCTGACTTCTAAGCCACCGCGATCCCCACCCGCTTGATTGAAATTTGCCTTCACATTCTGAGTTTACGTCATAAGGGACGTTGGCGACATCTATGAAAAGCAAGTTACCTTGCTTCTCAACCGACACGACTTACTTCACAAATTTTTCCTTTACTAAAATAACTTTATAATCTTAGCATGGAAAATGCAAAAAAATCACAAAAAGATAACCTAATATGTATTATGTATCTGTTGTATCAATTATTTGAAAATCGTCAACCATCACAAGTCCCTTCCAACTAAATGGATGACAAATTACTGTTTTAAAGCTAAAAGCATCTAATGTACTTAAATAGCACTAACTTCGTGGGAAGTCAATGTAACCAATAATTTCTGCAATGCACCTATTACTGTCTATCGGTATTGCATAATGACAGTGAAACGACTGCCCTAATGCATTTTGTCTAGACGCTACAATCTATGCATTGCATTGATTCGACGAGTTCAACATTAACATTCAATACATAAATAACAATGCAATGAACCAATGTTTACTTCAATGCATTTCGTTTTTAAAATAGTTGACTGTGAATTGGAAAAAAATATCCATATTTTAACTTTAAAATTTAATTAAAATCGTTAGGTAGAGTAATGTTAATATATTTTTTTTCTACTAAATGCCTAAAATGTTTAGGTAGGTTTGTAATAAAAGATTTTTAACCTTAAAAGCGTTAAGTAAACTAAACTATCTCACTAGTCTAGTGGTCTTGAGCGCGACTGCTTTTAGCGTAGCAGTTGGTCCTGGATTCGATTCAGTCGAGAAAAAATGTTACTTATTGGGTTTTTATGAAATTCTCAGTAGCAGCTCGGAGTTTGGTATTTATGCTCGATTAGTGGCAATAGGCCCACCCCCTATTAGATGGGATACATACCGGCGAACTGTAAACGTATGTATATTAGTACTCCTCTGCTTAACCCTTTGGGGAACTCAGGCGTGGTGGTATGTTATGTAAAATCGTTAAGTCTACGACGTTTTTTTTTATTGATTAGGCCGGCAAACGAGCTGACGAGCCACCTGATGGTAAGTAGTTATCGCCTCCCAAGGACCCCTGCAACACTAAAGGAGTTGCTGATGCCTTGCCGAGCTTTAGGAGCCCCTACGGACTGCAGACTGCCAGAACCGCTGCAACCGAGGGGAACTGGCTCTTACGCACAAAAGTCGTAATACACACCAAGGTGCTTTACGACAGACTCCGACGTAAGGGTGGTCGCGAGAGGTGACCACTTGATTATTGTTGTATGTCACAAATTTTTCTTCTCTCCACATCCTTCACGCTTTTTAATTTCCATACACATCAAGCTCGTTTTTCCATCAACACACAAAACCAATTACCAAGTAAATTGGTAATGAAGCCATGCGATAACGAAGTTTGCAGTTCGTAAACTATTGCAAACAGCTAAACAATTTAATTAGTCGCCGAGGGCGCGAGTTGTCGGTGTTGACGATACGCCGCGTAACAACCAACAACTATCAACTTTGTTTTCAATAAGCCTACTGTAAACTGCGGGTTGGAAAAACTGTCTCCTCATCCTCCTAGTCATTTCCAACATAGAATCGCAATTCGTGAATGGGTCGATGAAATCAAATTCAAACTTTTTATTCCAATTAGTCCATATACCTACAGTGTGTGTTCACGCCCATCACTAATTTAGTAACAAAAAAGTGGCAACACTGCTGGACATCTCTAGTTCAGCCTTCTTTTTCGAACGCTTGTGAACTAATAACTGTTGAATGTGATTGTGAAATAATAAATTAATAATTTAGTATAAATACTAATTAAACTGAGTGATAGTGCTATCTTAATATTTCGTTCAAGACAAGGAATTGTTATTATCAAGAATCCCGACTGTTTTTCATCAATTTCATCATTACTCCTGGTGTTCGTTTACGTTTCGGTAAGAACAGTGTACTTTTGAAATGTTAAAAACTATTTGCACGGTTCTAAATAGTTGGTCTTATGGAGAAGAGCCGACAAGAATCTCCATAAATACTGCTTTAACTAAGTAATTGATGTTTACAATGCTTTTCTTCTATCAGGGTTGACCTTCAGAAAGAGCGGTTCGTACCATCGTAAACGACCTCTGCATCGGCAATGCGAAGTCTGAAGAATGACGAATCTGTAGAAGTGGCGAAGATTCGGGCTCGAAGATTCGTCATTTTGGGCTGACAAAATATTAAAATAAACGTAACTACGAATTAAGAAGGACAAAGCTGCCTTATTAGTGTAGTGGTCCCAACTTGGACCTAGGTTCGATCCCAGGCCAAGCAAAGTTTTATTGAGTTTTCTATGAAATTCTAAGTAGGAGCTCGAAATTTTGCATTTGTGCCCGATTAATAGCCTCCCTATTACATGCGACCTATACATACCGGCGAACTGTGGATATACATTACTACACCTCTGCCTAATAATCCTTCGGGGATCCCACGCCTGTATGGCGTGATGATATCTGTCTATTCAAATTCAAATAATGCTGAAATTCTTTGAAAATTGTTACTATTGTTAAGTAAGACAGACAAAGTAGGTAGGTACATTCAATAGCTACAACGCAAACTATTCAAAATCGACACAATCGTAAGTACGAATAGCCCCGACATTCTCCATTGTGTATCCCACGTGTATTCGATTCTGAAGTGCTTATCGATATAAAGTGACACTGCAAAATAATATAGCTCAAAATAGCATGTGAAAAGGTACTGTATAGAGAGACTTGTGTCCAATAATGGACAGCTATGGGTTGAATTGATTGCTTTGATGTACCATACAACACAACATATGCACACACACGTACACCCACACTCACACACACACTTATAAAGTAGCTAGAAATTAGAAATTAGAAACTAGAAATTATTATACGTAGCTACTGATATTAGGTACTTTAGCACTTAATAATCAGTCAAAATGTTTGGTTCAGAAGCTTAATAATACAAAAGCTGATTAATCTATTCTCTCAATTGAGTGTATTTTGCAATACATAACAAACCATCACGCCCGTATTCCCGGGTTAGGCAGGGGTGAATTTATGCACACCCACAATTTGCTGGTATATTTAGGACCCATGCAATGGAGGCGACACTTGGGCTGCTACTAAGAATTTCGTATAAAAATCCAAAAACACTGGTCGACCTAGGAATCGAACTCAGAACCGTACGATAGCGCTTACTGCCACTAGACTAATGAGGCAGTCGTGTCGTACCTACACATAATATTGGTAATTTGGTTTTAAAATTACCAACATCAGAAACATGCAAATACGCGATAAACCAGGGAGACGGTATTCCTATTTGTTCGCACACAGCCAGACAACACAGCGCTAACATTACCTTTGCTTAGTGGACCGGAACGCTCGGAGTCAACCGACAGTCTCACTGCTAGAAGCCAACAGCGGCAAATATTTGAGTGATTGCCTACATATAGAAGGATTTGCCGATTCAGCCTTTCACGAATCGCTAATACTCGGTGCGAACGCCAATATCTATGTTTTGAGTGAATACTGGCACCACTTTGGGAGCAATCTATTTGTGAAGTGAGGAAGTTAACAGTTTTGTATAGAGTATTTTTTTATTCCATCGTTTAGTGACACGAGGTTTATTTTGATAACAGAACGTTTTTGTAATAGCACTACGTACAGCTTTTTTGAGCTAAATGTTTACGATTCACAAACAGTTTTTTCAAATATTGAATCGTTGCCCCACACTAGTTAACTCCCCTGTTACGTTGGTAACTCTTTTTATTCATCCATTATTATCCCATTGCGGGGCAAAGGCATTCCTACTATCCGTCCACTCCATTCAGTTTAGAGCCTTCTGCAGCCAATTCTTCCAATAAAGGTTTAGCTCGTCCTGCTCTCTCTGTTAAGGCCTGGTGTATTTACGAATGTAATTTTTCACACACACAAACACTCAACCCGGAATTACCTGTACCTATTTATCGTATTTAGTATCGTATGAAGGATGGGCGTTTTGGGGGCAGTCTATAATGTAAAGTTGATGTTCCAAAAGTACTACGTAGTAGTCTATAATCAATAAATGATTTTGACTTTGACTTTGAATCTATCAATTAGCTGGCTATCACAGTGAACCTGCAATACCAGAGGAGTTGCTGATGCATTGCCGAGCAATCGAAGGGCAAATGGCTCTCAAGCGTCGAGTCGAAAAAAAGCTTTGGTCTTTTTCGCCAGACAGTATTATAAGCTGTGACCACATGAGATTGTAATTGGACCGAATTTCTTTTGCAAACGTAATACCTCAATAAATCGTAATTCAAACACAATTTAGTTAAATTGTGTTATTATTCGGATTTTGATACTGTTCATCTAGGTTCCTACGCTACCATTTTGTCCTAAATACTTCACTGGAAATAAATATGTGAGTAAATAAACGAACGCAATTTTTGATAAAATTACCAAGTTCTGAACGATTTTCCAATCTTTTATGTCCAGTGAAGTAGTAATAGACGAAATAGTACAGTAAGGACCTAGATTAACGGTATCCAGCTCCGAATAATAAAATAATTTGATAGAATATTTTCCCGATTACGATTTATTTAGGTATTACGTTTTTGTGGGCAATTCAAGCTCCGCCGGACCTTTATTCTTCCTTTCCTTTCTCTTGAGTCCATCCAAAGGTTGTCTGTAAGAGATCGCTTTTAGCGATAAGACCGCCCATTGTACCATATTTTATAATTAATAACTTGTACTTGACATTCGTTTTTGTTTTGTTAGAATATTCTTTATTGCACACCATCTATCTATCTTATTAATAAGGTAGGTATTTTGTGTCAGACAAATTCCAGTACTTACATAATCTATCTTTACAGTATAAAGCGGCTGTTTTCACCAATTTGAACAGCGTCAAGTGTGTACCGGAGAAAACCAACAGCGATGTTCGCCGTAAATCTTCTGAGAGTAGCTGTATTAAAAAATAATCGTGTTTATAGATTATTCTTTGCGTTTTTAATATATTTGTATGGTTGCAGTAGATGCAACGATCCAGAATACTCCTCGAGGCAAATTGCAGTGCAAGTCGGCTGCCGCAAATATTTGAATTATAGAGTGGGATTGGTTTGCTTTCTACGCATTCAAACGTTGTTTACATTGAGAAATAAAAATCCTTCGGAACTCGCATTTTAGCTTAGATCTAGAGTCTAGTGGAGGCGATCCACTACACCGTTACAATATAATTTATTATCGACAATAAATATTAAAAAAAAGAATATTAGTCTAGGGGTTCCAAGCGTGACTGCTACGCAGAAGGTCCTGGGTACATTTCCCAGGCTGAAATTATATTGGGATTTCTATGAAATTCTCAGTAGCAGCTTGAAGTTTGGATTTGTGTCCGGTCAATAGCGATAACACCCTATTGAAATGAAACGATGTGAAATGAAATAGCATTTCATTTAATTTACATCTATTACAGAGAGCTGGCCCCCTATTACATGTGACCTAAACGTGCCGGCGAACTGTGGGTACACATAGATACACCTCTGCCTAACCCTTCGAGGAACACAGTCGTGCTAGTATGTTAAAAAAAGAAAACCGTCTTCACGCATTTTTGTCAGCATCCATGATATTGATCAGACACCCACAGTATTTATATTTTAGAAATAGGTATTTTCTATTAGATAAAAATTAGCTGTCCCTTGGTATGCGTGGCAATGCCATTTTTTATCATTTTTCGTTTTTAATTTTTTTCTGGATAGGAACACCCTAATCACTTAGCGGTATGAAATATACTTTACGACCTATTCTCATAAAAAAATCCATAAAAATCGGTCGAGTCAGCCGTTTCAAAGGAGCGCGACCACAAACACCGTGACAAGAGATTTTATATATTAGAAATATAAAAAGCGGAATCGGTTCACAATGAGCGAAGACATCGCAAAGAAAAATTGAGATATTCTTCCTATTTTTGGAGTTGTTTAAATATCTTTTATTAAAAATATCTGAATATCCTGTCTATTATACTGATACATCCAAAACAATGTTCTTTACCCACTAACTATAGCTTGACTTGCATAAGCTCGGCTCTCTCGTTATGCACAAAGACAGAATCACGTAAGCTTGTACGCAAACAACGACACAGGACTGGCTGATTGGTCAGGCTCATTCCCCACTGTGTCCTGTAGATGCTTGTCTATGGAACCGGGATTTGGAAGGCCTGTATCTATAGCGGTTCTCCTATCTGTAGCGGTTAAGCTATACTACTATATGAACTCTTAAAACTGTTCTGTTTGTTCTGTATGTTTTTAAACAGGCTCCGGTTGTCACACTAAGATTTTCTCCTGTATTGTGAGCGCGAGTTGAAGTAAGACCAAAATTAAAGACATTATTGCCGTAATAGCGCAAAGAAAGTGGACATGGGCGGGGCACATTGCGAGAATGGACAAGAGCCGCTCGACAAGACGAGTCCTAGAATGGAGACCCAGAGCGGACACCGGACGGTGCGGAAGACCACCACAGCGCTGGGTGGACGACATCTGACGACACGGAAGTCGAGACTGGATGACTCGGGCACAAGATCGTCAGGAGTGGAAGAAGAGGGAAGACATCCAAGATTGGATAGCCATAAGGCCACCATGATGATAATGATGATGATGTGAGCGCGACTTTGAACACAAATTGTTAAAGAAATAAACACCTTTACCCGAAATATCCTCAGACGATACTAAATTTTAATCTGTGCAAGAATAAAAAACGCGACCACATAGAATCCATCAGCACAACAGATCAGCCATTTTTCATTCTTATTTTTTAATGAGCATTGCAATTTGTTTTTTTTTTTTCAATTCGTAGCATTTTCAAGAGCTGGGTCCCTACACTGTTTATAGCTGTGATGTGGTACGATGCAGTGAGCGATTTTCACCAATCTCAAAGAAAATTTTCCTGCAAAATATCGGCTTGGTTTATTCGTGTTGAATGAGACCAATTTTCTAGTATATTTCCAGTAGCTAGGTTCAGGTACTGCATAATGTTGTTTATTGGACCGTGACGAGCTGTGAAAGCTTTCGATCCGCTCGTGATTAATGTCGAAATACGCTTTAAATGCACCGATAAAAGCGATGATTTATACGTATCGGAATGTTATTCACGTACAGTAATAATAGTATTTATTTCGTTTTACTGCTTTTGTTATTGAGTTTGTATGAACTTTTACGGTACGTACTCATCAAGCTATATATTCTTAGGATCACCCGTATTACGTCGCAATAGCGGTGATTTTTGTACTGTAACTTTTATAACTTGACGTGTGTATCCGTAGCGTAACCAGAGGGGCTGTCATGCATGGCACGATATAATTTTATCGTCACGTTATCTCGCCTCTAGCCATAGTTTCGACACGAAATAAGCAACGACAAAAATATTTCGCGGTGCGCCTGTTAGCCTTACCTAGGATAGTGCGCGATGGTCGGTAGCATATCAGTCAAATATTTTGTAAGGAAAATCCTAAGTGACCACCAGAGGCGCTTAAATATGGCTACAATCATTGCTCACTTAACTCCTGGGGCTAAAGTGGATACTTTTGATGAATTACAATATTTTTCGTCTCATAAACAATTTTTAAATATCATGAGGTACCTCAATTGCGTTAACAGTGGCCATCAATGATATAATACTATTAGATACGCCATGTTCATAGTAGATGTCATTTAAAATTGAGTCCCGCTACATGTGCATACCTATAAAACTAAACATTTTAGGCTTTCCTAATGAGCGCGAGCATAGATACAGGCAGCATAAAATGAAAAGTAATAACACTAAGCAGTTGTCTTATATGACAGATTTGGTATGTCCTAGTTTGTCCGTATGTAGTGACGTATGACATGAAAAGTATTGGGTTCCTTTCACTCATACTATTAAGGCATGCGCTGACTCTTTCTTTCATTTTAATATTTTTTTGCAACGAATAAAATAAAATAAAATAAATTGTACGGAAGCTCAGACTTTAATATCTTACTTGTGGTAAGATGCTCGATGCTCTTTTCTTACTTTAGTGTAATAATTTGTGCAGTATCGCAGCACAAGACGGTACATATAATTAAATTAAAATTTATTGCTGTCAATAGGGCTGTCAAACACAGTTTAGGTCGATTAACCGCATACGTTACACTACAAATTACACATTGACCACAAAACAATATTCGCGTTTGAAGAATGATAACGTGTCTACCTCTTTTTAACTATATAATGTCATTGGTGACCATAAATACTTGGTATTCTTACCTTCAGCCGCGTCCCTGTTCCCCAGGACCGAGGCTATTTGAGGTCGCTCCTCATTGATGACCAGCTCGGCTTGCTCGCTATACACCGAGTGGACCGTGGAGATGCAGGTCAGACGGAGCTGGCCGCGCTCGAAGCTGTCCGGTCTCACCATGAAGGATAGTTGACTTATTGAGGCCACCTGTAGATAGTATTTGAGTTGAAGCTAGTTTACACTACGCAAAGATTTTGCTCGTTACATACATACATACACTCACGCCTTTCGCCCACAGGGGTAGGCAGAAACTATAGACTACCACTTGCTACGATTAAATAATAATTAAATATATATAATAAAATAAAATAAATAATCTCGTTACATCAAGAATATTACAAGCGATAGTATTAATTTCTAAGGTACATTTTTTTTATCGCTTCATTAAAGACTGTCTGTTGAAATCAATACAATATACATTTATGTTTATGTATGTAACTACGGAAAGTCGTTGTACAAACATTGCTTAATATCATGATACGAAGTTAGACGTTTCTAGTATTTTATCAATGACTCTATAGATGCTCTTTCCATTACACGTAATTAAAGTGGTAACTTTAACCTTATTAGAAGTCTCTGCGGTTGGCATAGGATCCGTAGCGTCTTCATCCATGGAACTTACGTGATGTCTGGGTGAAGGCAGCACCACTGTGTCTTGACTCGGCAGTAGCTCACCCTCCTGTGAATAAACATAGTAGTTATATACTTCACATAGTTAACCGTAACATTTCTATAGAATTTATATATTATAGGATTGCCCTCTTGTACATGGGACCTAAACATATCGGGAGTTATAGGTGTACATAAGTACAGCTCTGCATAACCCTTCAGAGAATACAGGCGTGATGGTGTGAGACGCTTCAGTTAAATAATAATGTATTAAAAAAACGATGAACTGAAATGATATTTTATTTCTGTAAATATGTAGATTTTTAAAGATTTTTTTAAAAGACATTTTGTAGCATTCCATTAGTGAAATAATCTTTAAAATCGGTCCAGCTGTTTTTGAGTTGATTCATTAAACAAAATTAAAAATAATGTCTCTTTTTAACCAACTTCAATAAGGAGGAGGTTTTCAATTCGACTGTATGTTTTTTTTGTATGTTTGTTTTTGAATTTCAAACCGATTTTGATGATTCTTTGTTTGATCGGTAGGTCATATTTCAGAGGTGATCCCATAAAAATTTGATCAAGATCGGGTCACCAAATTTAGAACAAAATGACAATAACACGTAACGATCGAGTATGACTGTTATAAAATTATAACGTCGTCTAGGTATACGTACAATTTTACTCGTTAAGTACTAAATGTTGAAATAAAATAACTTTTAAGAAAAAGCAAACCCACCTTAAAAACATAAAAAATAATTAACTTTTTGTGATTTTTTTGCATTTTCCATGATAAGATTATAAAGTTATTTTAGTAAAAGAAAAAATTCAATCGCGGGCAGGATTCGAACCTGCGTCTCCTGGTTGGATAAACCAGACGCCCTGACCTCTAAGCCACCGAATAAGTTCGAATCCTGCCCGCGATTGAATTTTTTCCATTACTAAAATAACTTTATAAAAAAGAATGTTATGTATAAAACAGTTTCGGAAGTCGGTGGAGAAATAAAAACATCCGATCAAATCAAAGGCACGGACTTCCGAAACTGTTTCGTACCATTATTTTTTATGTTATTGAAGGCGGTTTTACTTTTTCTTACTATGCTATACTAAAAGTGGCAAACAAGCTTACGGCCCGCCTGATGGTAAGCAGCTACCGTAGCCTATGGGCGTTTATAACATTGGTACAAAATAATGAATTTAAACAATCACTTTGCTTTATATGCAAAATAACCATACCCAAATAACAATTTCAGTCTCCGTAGTATATATGTTCACGGCAGCCTAACGGAGGAGGTCATGGTACTTCAGCATCGCACCATTAATCAACGTCAAAAACCAATTAGAGAGTAATATTCGTTCTGAGGAAATTTGCGGGTTTGTTTTCTATTGAAAATATCAAATTTGGTAACTGTTAAGCCGATTGAACGTTGAACTTTACTTGTTTTAAAACGGATTTAAGGTTTGATTTACTTAAGTTTGATTTATTTTAATGGTATTAATTTATGAATATTTTACTGCCTTAATAGTCTTGTTTTCCTTAGCGCACTAGAGGTCTTCGGTTCGATTCCCAGGATGAGCGCAGTGTAAAGTGTTATTGTTTTTTTTTATGAAATTCTCAGTAGTACATCGAAATGCGGGATTTGTGCCCGGCTAATGGTAATAGGCTTGCCCTTACATGGGACCTAAACATACCGGCGAACTGTGGGTATACATTGGTACACTCACTCTACCTAATCCTTCGGGGAATACAGGCGTGATGGTATCATAAATATAACAAAAATATTTGAATTGGCTAAATTTTACTGAATTTCTCAGCAAGTATACGAATTATTTCTACGTCAACGAAGAGTACCCTAGGTTTTGATCTCAATATTTATTCCCATAAAAGATTACAATCAATGTCAGTCAGTTAGTCAGTACTTGGTAGTGCCGAAAAATGCGGCATAACTGGCCGCTTCATTTTTAAAAACGCATTATTGTTATTAATTGTAAGTTGAACTATAAAGTTCCCTTTTTATATATTAAGCAACCCTAAAAACGACAATTAATAAATTGTACATAAACGCGACAGTCGTCTTTGTAAATGTACACACGATACATCCATTTCCCGACCACATTAGGGTCGGCTTCTACTTACTCTCACCAAAATTGCCGAATTATCATAATTAACCAGAGCGGCGGCATAACAATGTTTTATAGGGAGCGTCTGCCATCTAACCTCCACAATTTGATTACTAGACAGTATTAATATTAGGTAGAGACAACCCTGAATTAATGACATTAGTACTAATATGATAGCCGGGACTAACATTACTGGACTTGTAAACCATTTACAATCTAGAATTCGAACTGTCAAAAAACTACAATCAAAATATATGAAAATGACCATAAATATTTATTATCATTTGACAAATACATATCATCACGCCTGTATTCATACAGGTTACACGTTACGTATATCGGATAGGTTTTTTTTACATAGAACATACCTGTATAGTATCAACAAAAGGTCCGAACGCCTTCCATGGGCTGAATATGATGTTATTATGCTCGTCTCCCGGAGTAGCTGTACTCCGGCCTTGGTTATGAGGTGCGTCGATCGCCACCACTGGGCTGGGCAAGATTCTCTGCTGTATAATCGGCTTCCCTTGGATCTGAAACAAAAACCAGGTTCATAAAATTTTTGTAACATACCTTGACACCGGTTTTCCCTAACGGCCAGTTTCTATATCAAATCTTTCGGTAGATTTGCTTACTAGAGATAGAATTTTGACATAAGCTCCATACATCTACTGTCAAAATCCTATCTCTAGTAAGCAAATCTACTGACAGATAGGTTATATTAATCCGCCGTAAGTGTCAACAGCCCATCATGGGATCAAAATTGTTAAATTTCTTCAATCGATTTTCAATTTAACATTTAAACAATAGAGTTTATTATTCATTGGGGAATGAACACTGGAAAGATTATACCTGAGTGTTTTAGGAAACATCTAGAAATGTAACATATGCAGAACTTGTTCATATAATTAATGGATTTTTTGCACACGTTTAGTTTTACATGTCCAGGCCGAAGTTAAAATATTGCAAATAATGGAGTTTTATTTGATTAAATGCATATCCAGTGTTAGTCTGGCCAGAATGTAATTTGAACCACTGTGTGTACATTAGTACACCTCTGCCTAACTTTTCGGGGAATGTTGGCTACTCACTGATTGACTGAAATTAATTAATGACATTTTCTAATATTAATTAAAGAACTATCCAATGACGTAACTTCGTCGTCAATGTCTAACCTCCTTTGCATAGTTTTAAATTAAAATCTTTCTCATTACGTTGGTAGATATAGAAGAATTAATTAGTACAAACTTGTTATTAAATGGGGGATCGTCAACCACTGTGACAACTGGTTTGGTTTTAATTGTCAACTCAAAGTTTACCCTCGTTTTTGGCGATGGAATGTAGAGGGCGCTCTAGCTCAAATATGAATATACAATATTTTAATTATGTCTCGTTCTTTGTTACTGGAGGTGGTAATTTAGTACTAAGTTTTAGTAACAGTAAGTATTGTGAATTAGTAATATGAAATTTCGATATTAATTTTGAAATTTTATTATCATCTATTTGTAAAGAAAAAAAGTTTCATATTTTGATCATTTGCCTAATATAATATTGGTAACATTGATGATGAGATGAGTATCGACATCATTTATGTATTAATTGGTCAAAGAATTAAGAAAACTCTAATATTTTTATATAAATAATAATATGTAGGTAATCTAACAACGGACAGTATAATCAGAGTATTTTACTTTTTTATTATTAATTATTTTTGTGTAAATAAAAAGTATAATGATAATTCTATTTTTAAGTTGCGTATTTGAGTTTTTTTTTATATTACACAAAATTTATGTTTTATCCACTGCTGAGAGACGTTTCAGCTTCTTTTGTGCTTACAATTTTTTTTTCATAGCATTTAAAAATAGCAGTTGCCTTCTCATACGCATAAGTATATCAAATAAGCCTTAATATAAATAGTGCCCTCCTAAATACCAAAATCTACCCACAATTGGATAAAACCCTTTACATTTAAGTATAGACGGTGATCAGTCAACGTAATATAGAGTCCGAGCGTCTCTAGATAGCAACGATAGAGACGCGGCGATGATTGAGTGTTACATCGCTCATTGCGGACAGAATACTCTACCAATAGAGATGGGCTCATCAACTTTATCGATAAACATGAAATTTTCCTTTTTGGGAGTAATCGTGCTATTTTAGTCTTTATTGTCGTCAAATATAGTAACTCCTTTAAGTTCCATCACTATTCTTTTAAAATAATATGGAATTGGTATGTTTATAAATTTAACAAACTACGCTCGAGTTAACCTGTTTTATTCCCGTCAATTTTCCCTAATCTTAGGATAGGTATCTCTTTAAACAATGTTATAAGAAAAACATCGTTGTAATTACACATAATATTAATTATTGATACGCTGAAAGTAATACAAAAAACAGCTCACGGAGATTCTTTAATTGTCGTAGAAACAGCCAGCCGGTTCGATCACCAGCAATAGTTCGAAAAGAAATGATGATTCAAAATGGCGTACTGAAATGATTGTCTTCTTTGTTGTTCTAATACGACTGTTCATTACAGTTACTAACTATTCCTTAACTGCAACATTAAACTAAGCCACGAAGTACTACTACCTTGCGTATAAAAACCGAAATAAAGACACATAAAATCAGTTTATTGAGGTAAAACAAACCCTGACTATAAGGAAGTCCCTAAATATAAACTTATTTAAAAACCTTACGGAAAACTTGCTTCAAAGTCACTACAAGAGGAAAAAACAGGCGTGAAAATATAATATTCGATGTCAAATTACACAATAAATCCAATTTTATTTCAATTCATAAATAAAGTGACGGTAACATTATTGGATAAGATTTATTTGTCGATAAAATTTATCGATAACTACTAAATCAATCTCTACTTATCAAGCGGGCAATGTCGGCGTTTATTATGAACAGAACTGTCATCGGATGCCTATTACGTCCAATTGCCTCATAAATTTCAGTTTCAAGAGCCTACTGTGGCATGAAACATTGTTTTGTCGTCCATTGCTGTTTTACTATGATAGTATTTATGTAGGTTCCCTTGCCAACTGTAATGAACTGCAAAGTGAAAAATGTAGTACCGAATTGATTAAGAACATAATTTTCTTTGTACATATTATGTTTTGATGGTATATTGAGATATAAGTTTTGTGGTATTATAATGTTTGCATAGAACCTTTAAGATCCTAATTAATTAATTAATTAGGTACTTCGTTTTCATATTAATAAACTTGTGTGCTTTCTTATCTGGAAGACTATTTTGAAATCTCACACCACATTATTTAAGTGCAATTAGATGTGCATATTTGCTGTAATTAGTACAGTTTTTATTTACATATAATTATCATGTAGGAGTACAACATTAATTATTGTTTGGTAGGAATTCATTTTATATTTGGAGCGAGTTTCGATGAAAATGTAAAAGTAATAACAACTAATAAAGTTACATTTCAAATTTTGTAAACATAAGCAATTCATTTAGCAGCTGTGGAGATTTCTGCATTTTTTATGGATAGGAGGGCAAACGATCGATAATAAGCGATTACCACCGCCCATGGACACCCACAACACCAGAGGAGTCACAAGTGCGTTGCCCACCTTTTAAAAGAGGATTGGGTCTCCGGTAACCTCACTCACTCAGCTAAACACAACGTAAGCGTTGTTTAACGCCGGTTTTCTGTGAGGCCGTGGTATCAATCCGGTCGAGCCGGCCTATTTGTGATGAAGCATGGCTCTCCTACTTAAAAAAAAATCACAGCTGAAAGGCATTGATTTTTTTTCCATAAAACTTATCATACAAAAAATATATTTCTTCGCACATTTCATCCCATCTCATCCCGTGTTATACCTTTACTTACTAAGGTCAAAATAACAGATCTACCCTTCAGTCGGGATAAAAATAAAGACTAGAACACATATCCTTTTATGTGGAATCCATTTTATGTAGCTCGTCCAATTTATTTGGGATTAATGTTGGCAACCCAGTGACCGGTAGCAGCCACCCCAGCGCCTCCTACCGGACGACCGTGATCACTTACCTAGCTACTGTCAGTACGAGAAGATAAAAAGACTGGACACCAACGGCTCGCTCTCTTTTTAGCTTCGGATTTCGTGTGAAACAGTTGCTCTGTTAGATTGTATTGAAATTAGATTAAATTATTGAAGTATATGTAAGTTATTTATAGGTTATCAGTTTATCAAATAATAAGGTATTTTAGCTATTTGTTTCTACTCAACTCTCTCAGTGTTGCCTTCAGCCTAGTTAGTTTATATCAGAAGCGGGATTAGCGTTGGTTCAAACATAATATGGCATTGGTGAGCATAGTCTACCAAATTTTGTGATCGATTATTGAAACGGTAAACACCAAAATCTGGTGAGTGTTTTAATTTTGACAATATTCTGGTATCGAATGTTCATTGGTAAAGTTTAATGAAAAACATATCTTTGTGTTGACTCTTCGATTTAAAATATATAAAATCGAGTGACTACACTTGAGTACTAATCGGTAGAAATGTTATATTTTATCGTTGCTAAATTGCATTAAGATTTCTGTTGCTATGGTCATTATGAGAGAATGAGGGTAATCGCACATGTCGCACAATGTTCATCTTCGAAAAAAGTTAACGGATATAATTATGTGTACTAAATATGTCCCGGTTTAAATATTTTATCGTACCCACCAATAGGTAATTTGTTACTGATTTTTATATCGTTATTTCTTAATGATACTTGTGAAATCACAATATTGGAATACTGAAGTCTCTGATTGGAAAGAGTTATGCAATAATTTCTTGGTATAAAGTAAAACTACCGCCATTGGCGGGTCCCTACTAATGTGAAATTACAGATTACTGAGCAGTGATTACGTGTGAGTGCAACTACTGGGCTAGCTTCGGAGGTCAATCCGTAGCTTCAGTAGCTGCTGGAGAATCGAGGCAGGAATGCTGCCGTGATGTTGTATCTTGGTGAAATCTGACCAATTTGCTTATGTCTAAATTTGTTTGATGATAATGATGATGATGATGTTGATGCAAGTGATAAAGGTGATCATGGCTAAAATCACTGAGATTTACAATTGAAATTGGGATGGCCGAACGGTATTGGTTTTTATTGCAAAATGTAACCAATGTACCTAACCATCATATTGTTAATGTTAATAACTGTACAAGTTATGTCAGTCAATGTTGTTTGATAATGCCTCTGTCCAAACACGTATGTGTTCCGCATTTATTGACACTGGTAGTAGCTGTTCCATCATTAGGGAAAATCTGTGTAGAGAGTTATTGATACCAATAGCTACCCTAGCGCCCCTGTGATCTTGCAAGAGTTTTCAAACGATAGCATACAAACTGTAAATATCTACAAAAGTTCAAGTAAATATTAAATTACGATTCGGTCAACTTAGAAAATATGGAGTTTTATGTTTTGAACGAACTGTCGGATTGTGATATATTATTAGACAGAAATATAACGGAACGACATGACATAATGTACTCGCGAGTGGGTCACAAAATATTTATTTTTGTAATAATGCTTTTATTTTTTCTAATTATTCTGCTCCATTCAGCGTTTAGGTTTACTGCATTCTAATATTTTTGCTACAAATATTTATCAAGTTTATTATTATTATGACATAAATTGTACTTGTTTCTGGCACATTATAGCTTTTGTGACATTACTAGCACTCGACAGCACTTGATACTCATGTCAATTGAAATCTGTCAAAGGTGTTTCCTAAGCCTAAAGGTGCATCTGAAAAAGATAGATGGACGTAGCCTAAGCCTAAAGGTGAATCTGGAAAAGATAGATGGACGTAGCCTAAGCCTAAAGGTGCGTCCTGACGATGAGGATCTTGGAGCTGGGAGAATATGCTTTTCCCTAAACAGTGAAATTACCTAAGTCTAAAGGAAATTTTCACGTTGGGGCCGAGTAGACTTGCTAATTATGAATCGTGCCTTGTTTGACATGATGACCGACTCGGGTTATTGTTAAACTATGAGCATAATTGTACAAGTGATATATGTATATGTTTACAGAATCGAACCTACTCGACTGCTACAAAAATAATTATCCAGGTGGAGTGAGCGTGCCCGGGGCTGGCACGGTGCAGCATGGCCGTGTTGGCAACCCAGTGACCGGTAGCAGCCACCCCAGCGCCTCCTACCGGACGACCGTGATCACTTACCTAGCTACTGTCAGTACGAGAAGATAAAAAGACTGGACACCAACGGCTCGCTCTCTTTTTAGCTTCGGATTTCGTGTGAAACAGTTGCTCTGTTAGATTGTATTGAAATTAGATTAAATTATTGAAGTATATGTAAGTTATTTATAGGTTATCAGTTTATCAAATAATAAGGTATTTTAGCTATTTGTTTCTACTCAACTCTCTCAGTGTTGCCTTCAGCCTAGTTAGTTTATATTAACAAGATTGTTAAGTATATTTGGAATAAGGTTATACCGAATTGGAAAAACACGGATTAATACAGAAATACTTCTAGTGTTAATGATGTCGATCATAAGTGGCACTTATTCTTGATCTTAAATGGTGATGTTTCTGAAAAGTTGGAAATATTTCACCTGCTGGGGGGGGTGAATACTAGTAAAGAATTTTAAATGATTTATGATCATTGGTTCGTGTATTTACGTCTTTAGAGCAAAATTATAGTATAAACTCATCCCTTTTACAAAAAACTCATATCAGAAATATCTAAACTGCATTTTAATAGTTTCTCCACGTCCGAAACGTTACATAAGGGTTGTTCTGCCGTGCATCGTTTAATTCAACGCGTGTGACGCAGGGGATATTTTTTCTCTATCGCCAACTGTCCCTGTCATGCTGTCACGTGGGATTCGTGATGCGGTCAACGTGACGTACGCACGTGTATTACGTAATAGGTATCTAAAGGAAAGGTTATTATTATTTTACGTAACGGTATTGTTTTTTCTTGGGACTATTATTTTTAAGAAGGAAAGCCTACTACAAAGGATTGTATGAAATGTTTGAGGAAAAAAGTTGCTAATTTTATTTCCTTCTTTACGTTTTGTTTTAAAATACGTTTCCTGTTAAAGTAACTAAGGTTCTTAGCATAACTATGTTAAAATTGCAATATAAACATAACTGTACACAGATCTTATATAATAAAATGTTTGATAAACACTGGTTTCTGATAATATAAAACATAATTAAATCTATTTTTTACGGATTTTATTGCGTTACCTTAAAATTTCAAGTAGTTATTAGTAACGTTAATATTAAAATCTTCGATACCTGTGGCCATGGATACTGTAAATAATCAGAAACGTCAGAAATTTAATAATATCAATGAAACGCAATAAAGTCCCGATAAAGTAGGTTTTTTCAATGTTTGAAAATGTTATTAATTTAAACGAATACTATTAATACTAAATAATAAATACTACATAATTTATATGATCCTGATTGATGATAAGATTTTAACTAATAAGAAGAATCATCGTAATATTCCATCAAAAGTACAATTTATATATTTAGTTAAAAGAGCTGAGTTTAAATATTGCTGTGCCGGACAAGTTCATATTATGGAATATATTTATCATCGAGTATCTGTCATGTCAAATGTCAACATGTCACATTCACTTGGAAATATTTTTGATATTCAGTTTCAACTGCTACTGTCATTATTCTGAGGGTTTCAACAAAAAACATTAAAAACAGTCTTCAACTTTGAAATCTTAGTTCATAAAAAACATGTTTTTATATTGAAATAATATTGACCGATGCCTTCTTTGTCGACACGATACATTGAACAGGCTGTCAATTTTAATGAGAAAGAAAATAATCTCCGATATTTTTTGTGTTCATCGCGAAGTATCGGACAGCCGACGAAGTGTTCGATATTATTTTGTTTGAAAAATGTAATGTCTATTTACTTTGATATTTGGGAATGCGATATTTTTTATCGATGTTACAACGAGTTCGATTTACGAAACAAGTCGAATAATTCGATTATTTGTGAAAGTTTTGATGTACGTATTTTTGTTTTGTTGTAGGTGCTGTTTAAATTGTTTGGGACTTATTTGAATAGGTATAACGGCTTTGACATTTATTAAGTTGTCATAAAAGTTGATTCAATAAATTGTTTGTTGTTGTTGATTCTTTTATTACTTGTTATTTTTAAATATATGACTTTGGTATAAAGAAGTATTACAACTTAAGTAAAAATAAGTTGTTTGGATAAAATATAGTATATTGTTGTTAATTTGTTTATCACTTGTTATTGTTGCTGATTTACAAACAAAATACAAAATCATACCAACATAAACATCGTAATAATATTTTTTCTAACAATAAGAGGATAAAACAACTTTCTAGGGAAAATAAAAACGACTTCAATAATTTTTGTTGTCTTTAGAATCGAGAGTCAGATACCAACTAAATGTATAAAGGACCAGTTAGGAATAATATTCTATCAGAACAAAACAGTAACATCGAAATCAGTTCATAATCGCCGAAGATAAAAAAACATACTTACAGTTGAATTGAGAACCTTCCCTTTTTTGGAGTCGGTTAAAATATCAAACCATAAAACTAAAAACAAAATCCTATGTGAATAAACGAGCGCTAACCGACGACATGACCATATATCCAAAAAAATATATATCTTCTTAACACAATTAACACCAGCAAACGTCAAAAGGGGTCATTCATCAAAAAGTAAAAAAGATTACTTCACCAGGATTCTACCAAGACTCCCTGAATATTATAACGACCGTGCCCCCGAGGTAAATGACATCAGAATAGAAAATAATAAAATGGAATTAGCAACACAAAGAGGCAGCCGCACACGAGACTTGAATAAATTTCACATACATGACTTTTGTACCTACGACACAGAGAAATTAGTAGAAGCGGACCAACAATGTAGCAAAAACAACGTTAGCAACGGAACCACTTTGAATTTCAGGGGGCGAACGGGTCTGTTTTGGCTATGAGGGGCGAAACTTACGGGGCGTACGGGTGTGAAACCGCCACCGCTATATCCGCAACGATGTACAATTAATTTATTACTTAGAGAAAACGTTCGGGCTTTTTTCAAATTGTCGGTATTGTTTGACTTCCAATAGATACTTTTTTTTATAAGTATATTTTGTTTGTGGTAAGATACAATTTGCAAACATCACAGAGAAAGGTCTAGTGTAAGTTTTCTTTTTTAAAAAGCTTTTCATCAATAATCATAATAATAGACTCAGTATTGGGCGTTCAATAATCAGAAATTCATTCAATTAATCAATTGATTAAAAAAGTTATTGCGATTAATTGAATCGCCTATAGAAAATTGGAGTCCTCTTATATGTTCTAGGTATCTTTAGAATACTAGCCAGTCGGTGACATTGTTGACAAGTTTGGAACCGAGCCAATGTCTTAATTCAAAGTAGGTAAATAAAAAACAAGTTAATCTATCAAAAAAAAGAAAAACATACAAACGCAATATTCAATTCATTTTAAGTTTTAAATTTGAATTAAGAACGCTTTCATGTTACATAGGTACAGAGTGCCACAACTTCCTCTGTGAAAAGCATTGTCTTACTCATAACTTTATTCTATGTCATTTCCGTCGCAACTCCGCGTCTACATTTTAAATATATTAGCTAGACCTAGACAACTTTAAAAAAATGTGACACGGGTCTTTATTAAAGCCACGATTTAAAATGATAGTACAATGAAAAATGGAACCTCAGTTATTAACATAAAGTAGGTAGTTCAGTTGGTTGTTGTTTTATTTAATAGTTCAGAGGTGTACTCGATTATACTAATCGTGTTTACCAATGAATAATAATAAGTTATTTTTATATTGGATAGGCTTGCATTTGACCCATATCACATCAGGGGGCTTACTCTTGAACTCAATTCCGATACATTGACATTGGAATTGTGCCGTTTCGTCAAGTTTCGTACTCTTGAATCCGAGACTAGCGCCAAATTATTTCAATATTGCGCGGTGATTGAGTGAACTAAATAGTATTGGGAAACGACCCAACCATTGGCCAATCTGGATGCCGATACAAGGTTAACGGATTTGTGCTCAAGAGTACGAAATCGCACGACAGCCAAATTTACATTGGAATCGGATCACGTTTGGATTGGTATTGTATTGTTTTCAAGAGTAAGCCTGCTGATGTTATTGTCGATGCGGTTGACGATAGAGCACGCTTGCCTTGAAGTACCCTATTCACTGGTGACTTAAAGTCCCCCCAGGTTATACGAAACTAGAAACACAGGCTCTGGCAAAGAGTTCCACTCTCTAGCTGTACAAATGAAAAAGGAAGAACCATAATGATTCGTATGGAATACCCACCATGTAACGGAAAAATAAATTGTCACGTATCTCCAGAGTATGGTCGGTTTCAACTAAATTGGGAGGCCATCTTGGGAGTATACTCTACTAAATGAAAAACGAATTAACAAAAACTGTTTATATACGAAAAAGTTAAAAGCACTCTAACATATTTGAAGGGTTAAACAGAAGAGTACTGATGTACACCCATAGTTCGCCGGTATGTTTTAGGTCCCATTTAATAGGAAGCGAGCCAATTGCCATTATCCGGGCACAAACCCGAACCTCATGCAGCCAGTGCTAAATTTCCATAGAAAACCGTTTGCGTTGCGTTGAAAGAACGTTCAACGCAAATCAAATAATAGGCACAACAAATTATTCTAAATTATCACTTGTAAATGACCAATAAGAGCGGTTCTCGGAAAACATTTTATTAATATTGTAATATTATTTCAATATTTATATTCCATTATTTGAAAATAATTTGTCATCCGATTTCTAAGAAAAAACCAAAGAAACTTTGTTTTTTAATTTCTTTATTTTTTTTAACCTAATAACCGGTTAACATTTTTTAACTTTGTTATTATTTCTTTATCCTGTAATTATATTTTGACAGATTTCAAAGGTAAAATCTAAAAATAATAAAACTATTTATATGAAAAATCGGTAAAACCAGCTCGGAATTTTGATTTATACATTGTTAATGAATGGGATCTTACATGGGACCTAAATATAACAATATTAACGGACTATTTATGTAGTCCACATGACAACAACTACACTATGCGTTTCACTACAAAAATCATTGCTATTGCAACGCAATACGAGCGTTTCAAAGGGCAAAACGCATTTGTTTTAATTCAGTTCATCTCTGCCTTACCCCTATGGGTTTGGAGAATAATAGAAATGAATGTCAAACGAGTTTTATCTACTAATAAACTAACTACTAACGTTAAAATGTTGACGGAACAATGAATAAGCGAAATATATTCGAGGTAACATTTAACTAAAGCCAGTTCGTAAATTTAAAAGCTAATTAACAAATTTCAAATATGAATAGCAAGCATGCGAGTTCATATGCGGGTAGCGTACGAATCTGAAAATAACTAACTACTAGATATTTTTGCATTTTGCAAAATCATTTATGAACTTTGTATTTTGCTAAGAGTAATTTTCACTGTGACAAAATCGGGCTATCTTTAGTATCGTATGTATCAATGGAATAATAATAAAAACTAAATTAATTATAATCATTTATTTGCTGTAAATGTTGGTACAATGAAGTTCTTCAATATATATTTTAGTTTCCTAAACACTTTGAAATAAAACTACTTTTTACGGATTTTATCGCGTTGTATTGATATTATTTGATTCTCGACGTTTCGATTAAATCCGTAAAAAGTAGTTTTATTTCAATGTCTAATATTCGCGTAAGTGTCAGAAACCAGTTTCCTAAACACTTAGTCAAAAATTTGACATACAAATATATAATCTTAATAAACAAATATTTTATCCATGTAATAATTACATATAACATAACATACCATCACGCCTGTATTCCCCGAAGAGTTAGGCAGAAGTGTACTTAATGTACACCCACAGTTCGCTGGTATGTTTAGGTCCCATGTTATAGGGGGCGAGCCTATAGCCATTAACCGGGCACAAATCCAGACTCCGAGCTGCTAATGAGAATTTCATAGAAAAACTCAATAACACTTTGCTCGACCTGGGGATCGAACCCAGGACCTCTAGTGTAGCAGTCGCACTTGGGACCACTAGACTAATGAGGCAGTCTATGTAATAATTAACAATTATTTATTATGTATTATTATTTTTTAAATAGTCATTTACAGAATAGAATCGTTTTTCCTAAAAAGGAAAAAAAACTAAATAGGTAATTGTCGCTTTACGTTTAATATAAATGTAGATTATTTAATTCAAGCGTCGTTGTGTCAGGCGACTAAATATATAAAATAGTAAGTATTAAAGTATAAAATAGCAGCTAAGTAATAAAAAACACCTTAAAAAAGTCGAGCTTCAAGACGATTTTCTACTACTTAGCGGTCCCCCGACGTATTTCCCAAATCGGTTTCAAAATGACGGAGTCCTGAGGTAACAAACATTAAAAAAACATGCAACCGAATTGAGCACATCCTCCTTTTTGAAATCATTTAAAAATAAACAGGTTGAGATCGAAACAGTTGTGACATTCATGACACCGAAACAGGACCGAAACCTTGTTTTGATTTTTTTTATGTCCCAGAATTTTCCTTCAGCTGTCAATCGCAGTCAAATTAACATGAAAAAAATCTTCAATCTTAATCATTGATTGTTAAAGTCAATGCAAATCCAGTTACCGATTTAAATAAGTCAGCAAAAGAAATAAAATAACGCTTCCCGGAGTGTTTGTTACAACACTTAGACAAAGGAACACTGTTTTAAACTGCCAACTTTTATTTGCCTAACAAAGTTTCTAAAAGCTACTATTTAACGATAAAGGAGTTTTATTGTCCTACACTTTATACATTTCTACTCTAGTGACTGAATGTAGTGTGTTCTGTAACTAGTTTTAAAACTGTCTTCATTTCAATGAATTTATAAGCACTGGATAAGAAGCTCAGTAGAAGAAATTGAACAAGTCAATGGCACCGTATCTAAGCACCATTTTTTTCTAAGCGATTGAACATAACATACATACCATCACGCCTGTATTCCCCAAAGGGTTAGGCAGAGGCGTACCAATGTACACCCACAACTCGCCGGTATGTTTAGGTCCCATGTAATAGGGGGCGAGCCTATTGCCATTAACCGGGCACAGATCCAGAGAATTTCATAGAAAACCTCAACAACACTTTGCTCGACCTGGGGATCGAACCCAGGACCTCTAGCGTAGCAGTCGCGCTTGGGACCACTAGACTAATGAGGCAGTCTAAACGAGATATTCAGTAAATGATTGAAAGAGATTGTAAACTGTGAACAAACAATCAAACAAACAATATAACACGTTTATGATGTAAACCCTGGCTAGCTGTCAGATTGTGAACCAATAAACCAATATTTGTGGATCACTCAGTGCTCAGTATTACCTCCTGTTTCACTGATATTTTGACAGTTAAATTGTGAACTTTTAAAGCCGCTTTACTCACAATTTGGCGAACCGTCAGATATAAGATCTTAAATACGTTAGATTGTAAACTATCGGAAACATGATGTGTCATATTGTAATATTGTTATATTATCTGTCCAACAAGACAACCTTAATAGTCTACAATCTTAAGAGTCCGGACCAAATTTTCTATACAAACGTAATACCTAAATTAATCGTAATTCAAATACAATATAATCAAACTGTGTTATTATTCGGATTCGGATACCGTTAATCTAGGTTGTTACTCTACCATTTCGTCCAAAATACTTCACTGAAAATAAATGTAAGCGAATGCAATTCTTGATAACTTTACCAAGTCTGGAACGAATTTCCGGCCCTTTATTTCCAGTAGTAGACGAGTTGGTACGGTAGGAACCTAGATTAACGGTATCCAAATCCGAATAATCACGATTTATTTTGGTATTACGTTTTTGTGGGCAATTAAAGCTCCGCCGGACCTTAATAATCATCACTAACGATAATTATTTACAATTGTCTGACGATATATACACTCACTCCTTTTCCGCATAGGGGTAGACAGAGACTATGGAACCCCACAATTATCGTCTATTTCTGCTTGTTTAATCATTAACTTACTGTCCTGCTGCTAAGGCATGGGTCTCTTCTTGAATTAAGAAGAGTTAACATATAACACCAGTATGCTGACTTAAAGCGGTTTAGCAGATTTCACTCGCCGCTAAGAAAAAATTTCAGGCATGCAGGTTGCCTAACGATATTTGGCTTCACCGTTTGAAAAATGATAAATTTATTCATAATTTCGAATGGTCAGTTAAAGATACGTGACTTGATTCTAACTCGGGACCTTTGACTGGACAGTCTTTGATCATATTACTGGGGCCTTAAAATTATAATCCAGGGTACTACTATGCCATTAAAATATTCATTAAAAAATATTGAATCTATATCAAACTCAGTCCTAAATTATTCCATTTAGACATAAAAGCGTAAAAATATAATTAAGTACCCATTTCCTTATCACCCTCTTCAAAATAAATGAATACGGACGGCCAAAATTATTGTTACAAACAGATAATTGTATTTTAATTCGGCAGGCTTCGGATACACTCGGTTGATAAACCCTATTTAATAAACCTTTCAACCCTTCATCGCGATGGGAGTATGAGGTCCCATCGCGGGTCCTTTGTGCCGTTTCTGTCACTTTGTTTGACAACCTTCAACGATTTAGGTCGAAATTCTGACGCTTCCTATGATAAATGTTGCGCAAGTTTTTGGTACCCTCGTGGGGACGGATTAAAACGGACATAATGTTGTTTATTATGTCTGAATAACTTTATTCTATATTTTCTTTTTGAATTTTGTCCAAATCAGGGTTTCTTTATAATATTTTAGACCATTTATTTTCGTAGATTTATACTAAGCAATTGCCATTGCCAGGATTTTCGGTCGTAAAATATGTTATGTCTTGTACAAAAACTAGGCCAAATCATATTCTCCGTCATACCATAGTCCATCAGGAGACCATCTTTTAACTGCCTCATTAGTCTAGTGGTCCAAACGCGACTCCTGCGCTAGAGGTCCTGTGTTCGATCCCCAAGTCGAGCAAAGTGTTATTGGGTTTTTATATGAAATTCTTAGTAGTAGCTCGGAGACTGGATTTGTGACCGGTTAATGGCAATAGGCTCGCCCTCTATTACATGGGACCTAAAATATATCGGCGAACTGTGGATGTAAATTAGTACACCTCTGCCAAACCCTTTGAGGAATACAGATGGTACGATACGATAGGATACGATACGGTACGATGGTATGTGATGGTACAAGTGTGATGGTTACCGATCTCTGATTGATAGCGATAAGCGCAGCTTAACTTTGATTCTCTGAACTCTATCACTCACACTAACTTATTGTCTCCTACCTGTTTTGCTGAGTATTTACATATGTTTATGTATACATTATATATATATTTCTTATTTGTATTATATTTGTATACAGGTACTTACATATTTATATTTATCAACAAATGTCTTACTAATTTTTTCGTAATCAAGTACGCCTGCAGTAGTGCAGGCGTACTTGATTACCAAATAATAAGGTAACAAATAATAAGGTAGCTTATTATTTGTTTTTTTCATCCACAGTCCATCCAAAGGTAGTCTGGAAGAGATCACCTTGTGCGATAAGACCGCCCATTGTGCTTTAACTGTTACTTAATGTTCTTTTTATAATTACCTATGTCAATGTCGTGTTTTTGGTGTATACTATACTATACTCTATAGTTTCTGCCATTCCCAAAGGGCGTGGAAAATATTTATGTGTGCAATAATCTGATGTAACAGCCGTATGATTAATATGTTTTTTATTTTTTATACCATTAAGGTGGCAATCAAGCATACGGCCCGCCTGATGGTAAGCGGTTACCGTAGCCTAGATGCTTGCAACACGAGGGGTATAACTCGCGCGTTGCCGACCCTTTAAAAACTTTTCACACCCTTTTTGAAGAACCTTACGCTGTAGAAACCTCAGCGGGAAGTTTATTCCACAACCTGAGTGTGCCCATGATGCACCAACCGATAGCCGTGGACTAATCAAATTGCCTAACACAACCATCGCAGCATAATTTCAACTTCAAAATCCATTACTCACTTCAAACACCGACAGCAATCAACCTATCCACTTACCTGTTATGATCCGGGGTAACATAATGGCGGAAATGTAATTAAATGTCAGAATCTGCGGATCAAAGGTTTAACGGAACCCATTACCGGGCGCTCACGCACATTTTGTTCCTTATATGAAAGATGTCATCTATGCGACATGTTTGGAAAAAATCGTGTTAAGGTGTGAAGATCAGCATTTTAATTGGTAGGGCAATTTTTAGGGTGATTGTACTTTGCTATTGACTTTCTATGAGCAGAAAATGCTGTAGTGTTAAAAATTATATTACTAAACAGTACCAAAGAAAAGCTGTGACATCTAGCCGAGTTCGAATCCAAGGTATGCACCTCTGATTTTTTGAAATCATGTATAAAACATCGTAAAGAAAATCCTGCACGCCTGAGAGATTTTCTTAAAGGCGTGTGAATGTGAAATCTGCTAACCCGTAATAGGCAAGCGTGGTAGACTATAGCCTAACCCCTCACTCTGAGAAGAGACCCGTGCCCAGCTGTAGGACAAAATATGGATTGATGATGAAACATCAGTGTGTTGACGTTATTTCGGTTCAAACATTTATTTACTCAAAAAGAACAAATACAGTTCACTTATATTGAGCATAATTATTTTAACAATTTTATTTTATTTACAAGTTTGAGCGAGCGAGCATTATGACGGGATGTATAGAGAAAATTTCAACTTGGGAATTACATGTACATAAATTATATAATTTTCTTTTTGTTTATTTGACGGCAATGTCGTCCTTATATATTCTTCTAATCGCTTTTTAATAATACCGAATTCAAGAACATAAAAATAAAATAATAGTTTCGGAAGCCGTTTTTTTTTTGGGAGTCGTCGTGCTGGGAAAGCAAGGAAGAACTTCGTACATACATTTCCCTGAAGTCTTCAATTTCGACGGTGGTGCAAGATCGGGAGTGCTGGTCGAATATCGCGTAGTCATCGCTTCGTGGGAACTAAATCAGGTTGTCTTGTGGATAAGGATAAGGATATTTGTGAGTTCGTTCCATTTTATTTTCCTTCTTATTCATTTCCCAGCTTTTTACGATTATTCGTGTATTTTAAATTTTATTGTCCTTCCGTTTCACCTCTTCTATATTTGAATTAAACACTAGTGCTATCTTTTCTAAGTATTATCTGCATCAAAACGTTTCTAAAACATTCACGCATTGCTTACCGCTTGCCGTTTACCGTTACGAGGTCAACGGTCGCATCAGCTGTTTGAATCAGCTGGCAGTTAAACATGTTCGCTTGCGAACATATTTTTATAACGGTTCATATTTTATTGGCTGCGCCTATTTATCAATCCTTTTGTTTGCAAAAACCGTTATTTATTTAATTTGCATTGTGCGTAGACTTTCATAACTGCATTTTTTCTTCCTTTCATAATGGCTAATGAAGATTTATTGTTGAGGAAACGTAGTGCTATGAAAGCAAAACTGACGAATTTTGGCAATTATATTAACATTCTCCTAAGTTGTGAGGCTATTTCTGACCTGCAACGCATCGAGTTAGAGGGTCGCCTTAGTAAATTTGATGCCATATACGATGAATTCGATGAATTACAGTTGCAAATCGAGGTGCAGTCGGACAAGCCTGACGAAGCGTATGCGGAGCGAGCCAAGTTTGATGAGCGGTACCATTCACTATCAGCTCGAGCACGCAGCTTGCTGGCCAGCGCAGGAGCCGGCGATGGCGGGTCTGTAGCGGGCTCAACAGGCAAACAATCAGGTGAATCGTGCACACGTAACTTTATACGCTTACCGAAAATTGATTTACCTAGTTTTGATGGTGGTTATCAGTACTGGCTTGAATTTCGGGATACGTATTTATCCTTAATACACAATAGTAGTTCTATAGACGACATCAGCAAGTTTCACTACTTACGTGCATCTCTCAAAGGAGATGCATTAGAAGTAATAAAAAATATAGATTTTAAAGGTGAGCATTATGTAATGGCGTGGAAATTGCTGTGTGATCGCTTTGATAATAGTCGGCTTTTAATTAATAACCACGTGCAGGCATTATTCAATGTCGAATATATTTCAAAGGAGTCGTGTCATGAGTTACGTCGTTTAGTTGACGTCATAAATAAAAATATTAGAGCCTTAAAGACATTGAATGAGCCCACGGAATATTGGGATACGTTGGTTGTGTATATGATGTCCATAAAATTAGATTCTGTAACCAGTAGATATTGGGAGGAGCATCGAAACACTTTGTCAAAATCGCCAACCTTAACACAATTCTGTACTTTTGTTAGTCAGAAGGCTGACCTTTTAGAAACCTTAGAATTTAATAATAAATACATTAAAGATAGTTCCAGTAAAATAGCACCTATTAAGCCTAATACATTTGTGGTAGCTACTAACCAAAGCGATAATTCAAATCGAACACAAAATTTAAAATCTTTTTATAAAACTACATGTCCCTTGTGTAAGAAAGGTCATCTTTTACATACTTGTGATGAATTTCGTAGTTTACCTGTTGAAACTCGTATAGCAAAAACAAAAGAGTTTAAAGTATGTTTTAATTGTTTACGTCCTGGTCATATGACTAAGCGATGTAGATTATCGCGATGTAAATATTGTAAAGGTAGACATAGCACTCTTTTACATGTTGAGGATTCCAAACCTACCAATTTCCAAGATCCTATGCCTAGTAGTGTTGCACTTACTGCTGAAAGTTCTAGTGGTGCCCCTGTACATACTTGCACGCTAGAAAGCTTCTCCTTACCCAGTGACACTGCTTTACAAAATACTACTGCTTCGCATATTTTACTGTCCACAGCCATGGTGAAGGTGGTCAACAATCAAGGCGATAAGGTCGACGCCAGGATCCTGCTCGATAACGGTAGCACAGCCAATTTTATGACTCAGACGCTATGTGATAAGCTGGGATTGCCTCGGATAAGTACGAGTTCCACAATAACAGGTATTAACAGTCAGACTACTACTAGTACACATTCTTGTAATATTAGCATTATGTCGTGTAGCGGTAGATATAAAACTAATATAAACTGTTTTGTATTGCCTGCAATTACAAAAATACTGCCGTCTGCTTTGATTGATCGACACGGGATTCCTATACCATCACACATACAGTTGGCTGACCCTTCATTTTACATGCCTTCAGCAATTGACATCCTTGTTGGCGCTGAAGTATTTTGGAATGTCCTAGGTTCTACGTCTATTGACTTAGGTAAAAAACAGCCCAAATTACGTGACACTAAGTTCGGGTGGATAGTTTCAGGCTCTGTGGCTCTTCAATCATATCCGTCAGCGAACATACAGTCACATTTGTGCAATTTTTCTTTAAGCGAACTAAATAATAGTTTACATAAATTTTGGGAGCTCGATTCGGTATCATCGATCCATTCTTTATCTAAGGAAGAACGAGCTTGTGAAGAGAGCTTTCGTTTAAACACAACCCGTGATGCAAATGGGCAATTTGTGGTTACCATGCCTCTGAAGGATGATCCTAGTGTGTTAGGCGAGTCTTTTGAATTAGCTAAGCGCCGTTTTCTGTCATTAGAGCGTCGGTTTCAGCGCGATCCTGTCTTCAAAGAAAGATACATATCTTTCATGCAGGAGTACGAGAGCTTGGGGCACATGACAGAGAATCGTACACCAAGGATGCCTCATTCAGATGGTAACACAATCCAATATTTTTTGCCGCATCATGGGGTTATTAAAGAGTCTAGTGTCACCACGAAACTCCGGGCAGTCTTCGATGCATCAGCTGCAACCACTTCTGGATTGTCGCTTAACGACATCCAAATGGTGGGTCCCACTGTCCAGGATGATCTATTTTCCATATTACTACGGTTTCGGCAGCATCAATATGTAATATCTGGTGACATCGAAAAGATGTATAGGGCTATTTTGGTAACACCAATGCAACGTTCCCTTCAACAAATTATTTTTCGAACTGATCCCCAACTGCCTTTAAAAACGTATATGCTTAACACCGTCACCTATGGTACGGCCTCCGCTCCTTACTTAGCCACGAAGTGTCTAGTCAGTTTGGCAGCTTACACCACTAATAAAAACGCGAAGTTTTCGATTGAGCGTGATTTTTATGTCGATGACTATCTTAGTGGTGGTGATTCTATTCCAGAAGTAGTGGCGATGTGCAAGGAAGTCATTTCGGTGTTAGACTCAGCTGGTTTTCATCTGCGAAAATGGCAATCTAACAACACCAAAATACTAGCTGAAATAAGTGGTAGTTCAGGAGATTCAAATAGTTTAAATTTAGCTGAAAATAGGAACGTGTCTTCAAAAACATTAGGTTTACATTGGCTTTGTGAGTCAGATTCTCTAGCATTTTCTATAGGTATCGATGCCACCAGACTACCTACTAAACGTTACATTTTGTCAGTAATTAGCCAGATATTTGACCCGTTAGGTCTCGTTGGTCCTTGTGTTGTCGAGGCCAAGATTATTATGCAGAGGTTGTGGATGCTTAAATGTGACTGGGATGATCTAGTGCCAGATGACATAAGTAGCCTTTGGGTCTCCTTTGTCAATACTCTCCCATGCCTTAATGACTTAAGAATACCACGGTGGGTCGTAGGTTGTCAGTCAGTCCTTCACGAACTTCACGTATTTACAGATGCTTCTGAAAAGGCGTACGGTGCCTGCGTGTACGTTAGATCTGTGAACAGGGAAGGGTCAATTAATGTGCAGCTGTTGGTGTCTAGGAATCGTGTGGCACCAATTAAGACAACGACTATTCCCAAGCTGGAATTGTGCGGAGCTTTGTTGGGAGCAAGGCTGTGTACTGGTGTGCTGAACTCTTTTACCTTGCCTATAAGTAGATGCCGTTTTTGGTGCGATTCGACAATAGTGCTGAGTTGGCTTAACATAGCCCCAAATGTATTAAAACCTTTTGTACGGAATCGCATCAATGAAATACAGGAAAGCACTACAGGGTATACGTGGAGCTACGTGCCATCAAAGGATAATCCGGCAGACCTTGTCTCTCGCGGGCTGAAGGCTGATCTTATCAGCAAGTGTTCCTTGTGGTGGTCAGGTCCTCAATTTTTGTCAAAAGACGAGAAATACTGGCCAACAATGCCCAATGAAATCGTGAGACAGGATCTACCAGAGGTTATGTCATCTCATTTCATTGACAACTCTCATGTTAATTTAATTTCATGTCATCAATCTAACTCATTAATAAAATCATTAATTAATAAGTATTCTAACTTTAATCAGTTACATAGAGTAGTTGCTTATTTACTAAGATATATTTACAATTTAAAAAATACAAATAACAAATTATTGGGTTCCCTAACTAATCAAGAACTTAGTAATTCCTTAAATTTAATTTTGCGACACGCTCAGAGTGATATGTTTCCTAAAGAGATTACTTTATTGCAATCAGGAAAGTCACTGCCTCGTAAAAATAGACTTATATCCTTGAGTCCTTTCATTGATGCGGATGGCCTTATTAGAGTAGGGGGGAGACTGGATAACTCTCCCTATGATTATAATGTCAAGCACCCCATTTTGCTATGTGCTAAACATCATATTACAAATATTATTTTTCAAAAATACCATAGTGATTTATTACATCCGGGCCCTCAGCTTTTATTGGCAAATATACGGCAAATGTATTGGCCTCTTGGTGGTAAAAATCTGTCTAAAGCAATTGTCAAAAAATGTATCAAATGTTTTAAATACAAGTGTCAGGTTGTGCAACCTATAATGGGACAATTGCCTTCTTCAAGGACACAGTTACAGTTTCCTTTTTTTAAATCCAGTGTTGACTATGCCGGGCCAGTACTGTTAGCTGACCGCAAAGGGCGAGGGTGTATGCTTATAAAAGCGTACCTGTGCATTTTTGTTTGCCTTACAGTTAAAGCTGTTCATATCGAGCTCGTTACAGATCTGACCAAGGAAGCGTATATGGCTGCTCTTAAACGTTTCGTGGCTCGTCGTGGCAAGCCCCGTAGCATCTTGTCAGATAATGGCACAAATTTCGTCGGTACATGTAATGAGCTAAGAAAATTCTTACAAGACTCCAATCTTGAATACGAAGTTACTCAGGAAGGCATTGAATTTACTTTTGCGCCTCCCTATTCTCCACACTTCAACGGTATTGCTGAAGCTGCCGTGCGTTCCACTAAGCATCATCTAAAAAGACTATTAGGTTTAACTCATTTTACCTACGAAGAGATGGCCACTGCCTCTATCTGATTGTTTGACTCAGATAGAGGCAGTCTTGAATTCTCGTCCTCTTACCCCTTTGTCCTCTGATCCTTTAGATTTAACTGTCCTAACTCCATCACATTTTTTAATTGGACGACCACTTAAATCTGTTCCGCATCCACAGGTGACTGACATCACCATCGGGCGACTGGAGCGCTACCACAGGATGGAGCATATTACCCAACATTTTTGGAAGCGTTTTCACTTAGAGTATGTTTCTCTGCTCCAGCAAAAAACTAAATGGACCACTTCAACAGGACAGCTGTCTGTGGGAACACTTGTTCTCATCAAAGAGAAGGGACAACCGCCACTGGTGTGGCCACTGGGACGAGTCACGAAGGTCTTCCCCGGGAGCGACGGAGCTTCACGTGTGGTCGAGCTGAAGACGAAGAAGGGAACGCTGCTGCGAGCCTACAACAACATCTGTCCACTCCCTTTGAAGTGAATACTTCAAGCCGGGGAGCATGTTCGGGAGCCGTCGTCTACCATCGGGTGAAGCGAGCGTCGACGGCTGCGCGGACGCGACGGGAGGGGTCAACGGCCGGCGTGGACACTCCGCAACCGACCGGCATCGACCTCACACGCGCGCACTTTCCATAGCTCATTTAATTATTCATCGTCTTGTAATGTACCAATATAATCAGTGTTTACAGTCCGCTGCTTTCATTCATTAGTCCTTAGTAAGGTCCCTTACATTTTCTGTGATATTTTGTCATCTTGGCGTAAAATTAGCCTGCTTACGTGCATACATACATACCTACACTCACGCCTTTTTCTCATAGGGGTAGGCAGAAACAACAGAACGCCACTTGTTACGATTCTTGCATACCTCTTTTGTTTAGGTAAAAAGTCTCATTAGCCTAGTGGTCCCAAGCTGCTACGTTAGAGGTCTTAATCGATTCCCGAATCGGTTGAGCAAGGATTTATTGGGTTTTTCTGATCTAAATTCTCAATAGCAGTTTGGAGTGTGGGATTTGTGTGATTGTGTGGATAATGGGAATACGGTCAACCCCACTTACATGGGACCTAAAACATACTGACGACCTATGGGTATACATTATCATTGCTCTGCCTAATCCTTCGGGGAATAAAGTCATGATGGTACGTTTATGTATATGTAAGATTAGATGTTACTGTGACTTTCCATCTTATTTTCATGCCTAGGTCTTTTTGATTCTATAAAAGTGTCTAATTCAATGGTCTCATAAAAATATCAACTCAACAGAAATATCTTTCGTCGATCGGACGTGCTTTTTGACACATTTAATGTGTTATTATAAGACACGACCAGTCAGATTTCCAACACAATCGATCAATACAAAAAAACCAAATACAATATTGTTCCACGAACAACTAATAATGCTACTTGGTTCAGCTCATTATTTGTAAAAGAACGTCTCTACTGCAAAAGTATTGCTCGTCCCCGAGGTCCAATGCGGCCAATTATTAAAGGAGAGAGTTTCACAGTTTTCATAGTTCCTTGTTTTTCAGTCTTTGTTTTATGTTCTACGAAACAAGACAAAGTAAGGGTCAGCGCAGATCTACACATTTGTTAATAAAGAAAGAAAGAAAGAAAGAAAGAAAGAAAAAACATTTATTTGTCAACAGACGTACAAACAGTCATGATTAATATCAAATACATACCTATGTAGCTAGTTACAAACAAATATCGACTTATACTGGAAATCTATAGCTCGATGTTTATCTGTGTGTACAATCGACAAAAGATTTAGGTATACAAGCAACTAACGACATCTGTGTATTGAACTACGTATCAAAAATAGGTACCTACGTGTCCAAATACACAATGTTATTAGATGCGTGTGGACCAAACCCTTGGCAGATAATAATTATTCACACTGCAATCCCTGTCAAGTGACAGATGTCATTCGCTGCCTATAAACTACACTTTGTTGTCTGCTTTACGGTCAACAGCACTTAACGGTATCCAAAACTGTCAAATTTCTTCAATCTAATTTCAATTTAATCTCCAAATAATAGAGTTTATTATCCATTGGTGAAATTTGACAGCTTGTGGTAATTTGATGTGCTGTTGACTGTACATACATACATACATAAATAATATTTTACGTTAATTTTTGAATACAATTTTCATTTGCACACACAGCGTTTCAAGAAACCCTAGTGTCGGCCAACGTTTAACAGCAAATAAACAACCAGGTACGGTATCACAGACTGCTATTCATAGCCATGTTGTAAAATATCGGTTAAAAGACCGCTATAACAGCAACGTACAGACCTAAGTACCTAGTAGTAAGTATATAGGCGATGTTAATGGCAACAGCTATCTATGGCAGCTACCGATATTCACTTACGAAGCACGCGATATATTCCCTCCCCTAACACGGGCTTTTAAAATTCTGTTTACACTAAAACCAAGTAAGTGAGCTATATTTTATAACAAGCCCTGCCTGCGGCTCTGTTTCCGCGAATATTTTAGTTTTGACGCCGTTATGTGATTTTTATTTATGGTTTAGTTTTATCTGCAGTCTTTAAAGTTTAAAATCGTTTGATACTGTTTAATTTTGTGAACATATCTTTCTTAGTTAATTATTAGTATAAAGTTTATTTTAATAAAGGTGTAAGAATTTTAGTAATAAAATAGAACAATTTTACAACAAGCACAAGTAAGTTTTTACCTATCTCTTAGGAGTTGTGATTGATATTCATTTAGCGGCTTTGGTAATTAGTTTTCTGTGGAAAAATCCCTTGACGACTTGACTCGCCCTCTGCTACATAGAATCTAAAGATACCGACAAACTGTTTGTATTTAGAGATATACCTCTGCTTCACCCTCGAGAAATTCAAGCGTTATGGTACTTTCTGTGAGGTATATTTACAGTCATTCGCAGCACGTTTCAAAGGTGCAATAAAAATCGACTCTCACCCACATTTCTCTACGTCTTTACTTATTCCTACCAGCCTTTTAACTTCGAAAACTTAAACTGTACGTTTAATCCATTCGACACGGAATACATCAATATTTGACTAGTGAAATCCCATTCCGGCGAGAGGCATGTAGCACTCAATATTTTGCCCGATTCGATTCAATTTGTTCAAACTCCAACATATTGTTAGGGATCGCTGAAAAAGCTCCAATTCCGTATAATCGGATTTGATCCCGTAACGGTTAAAATAAAATATAAATGGTGTTGATGTGCTTGAATGAGTTTGGTCCTTTTTTTCATAGATCATTCGTTGATAATGTTAATATGGAAAATAAGAGTGAGATGTAAAAAACACCAAGTGTTTTTCTCCAAAGGGTTAAATATTTGCATCGATGCGACCCACAACAACAATTTCTGAGCCACAGATAATATAATATGCTGAGCTAAATCTGTTTCTGCGCGTAAATATTAAGGTTTTTTTTATTCTTTGTTCATAGTTTAAAAGCAATTATTTTTCTTGCAGAAATACATATTTTTTCTTTCTGTCTTTCAACCTAGAATCAGCACAAATTGTGGTCCGGTTTACTGGTGAAATTACTGGGCGTATGACATAAAAACCGAGGTCTCAAGATGATAACAGACAGCGAGATAACAAATACTACTAGAAAAAAATAAGATTAAGTGTCCGGCGGAGCTTGAGTTGCCCACAATAACGTAATACCGAAATAAATCGTAATCCAGGCAATATTCTATCAAATTGTGTCATTATTCGGATTTGGATACCGTTAATCTAAGTTCCTACGGTAGTATTTCGTCTACTACTACTTCACTGGAAATAATAAATTGGAAAATCGTTCCAAACTTAGTAATTTTATCAAAAATTGCATTTGCTTACATTTATTTCTAGTGAAGTATTGGTATCGGAATCCGAATAATAACACAATTTGATTAAATTGCGTTTCAATTACAAATTATTTCGGTATAACGTTTGTAAGAGAAATTCAGTCCGCCGGACTCACCGGACCATCACGCCTATATTCCCCGAAAGGTTAGGCAGAGGTGTACTAATGTACACCCACAGTTCGCCGGTAAGTTTAGTTCCCATGTAATAGAGGACGAGCCTATTGCCATTAACCGGGCACAAATCCAGACTTCGAGCTGCTCCTGAGAATTTCATAGAAAAACCCAATAACATTTTACTTGACCTGGGGATTGAATCCAGGAACTCTAGCGCAGCAGTCGCGTTTGGGACGACTAGACTAATTAGGCAGTCTTATTGAGAAATAAGATTTATTTGTCACAGTCAAGAGACATTTACTAATGTTGTCGGTATCTGTAGACTGCCGCTTACCATCAAGCGGCCCGTATGCTTGTTTGTCATCAAATTAAAATGATAAATATGTAATGTTAGTTGCGAAGTGGCTAACCCAAACACCAAACGTTTAGTCCACTTTCAAAATATAAAACACGTTCCCTTCCAGCGACACTGGGTGTGGACTGTCCTACGTCATAAAAATTAAATAAATTGTATTTTTACTGTCCTGACTGTTAATTACTAAAACTATTCTCGCTAAAACGGGAGGGACTGGGCCCATAACCTATAATGAAACAACGTGTTTGGTCAATCGAACAAATGAAAGTGGAAGATATATTGCATATTGACAGATACTATAAATCGTTAGTACCACAGACTACTAAGAGATAGTTAGTACTAACATTTTAATATAGATAATAACAATATATTAACAATACTAACCTTTCATTTAAGCACTATTGTTACTAATAATAAAAAGTATCTACTAACAAAACTATGGACTGAAGTCTGAAATAAACGATTTTATTATTATTATTTATATACTATACTATTTTCACACTATTGATACTTTTTTCAATTTAGTTATTACAAAAATAAGGGGTGAAAATGAGTTTAGATAAGACCAATTCATCAAATTTTAGATCGCCTATCAAGTGAGAATGAATTGCATTACAAAGTATTAAGTGACATTCAATTACAAACTCTTATAGCCACAAAAATCGAGTCTAGATAATCATAATAATTTTGGTACGTTTTCTATTTCAAGAGAGTAAATTACCGTCTAATCTGTTATAATTATATCTAAAATAATTACGTAAGATAAAGCTGCTTCAGAAAATGTTCGAAGAAACTAAGAAGCTTATAAAGAATAACAAAAAGAAAATTCTAGTGCGTAAATAAGATTAGGTATTTGTTACAATTTTATTATTACGCAGTGTCTGAGCACGATCTGGGATCTGATTGAGTTCCCAGATCGCTCAAACAAAGTGCTGGGTTTTTCAACATTTACCATCTTGGAGTTTGAATTTGTCCCATGTTAATGGCAATAGACTCGCCCATAATTACATGGAACTGAAAACATACCAACAATCAATCAAAGGTAAAGGCAAGACCATTAAAAAAGGTACTTTTGAATAGTCAGAACCAGTTGCATGGTTCCAAAAGTGGATTTTATGGAGAAGAGCCGGCCAGAAACTCCAAAGATGCTCTTTTTCTTAACTAACATGATTCAGTGATGAAACAATATAGGTAGGTACATAACAGTTTACCTCTGCCTATTCATTCGTAGATGCTGGCGTGAAGCGTTTGCGTGAAGTGTTATATTTAAAATATTATCGCTTTGTGGCTGAAATCTCATAATTTACACAAATTTACCTCTGTTATTTCAGTAATCCATCAATTGTTTCAAGTGATAATGATAAAACTTAACTATTTTAAAGTTAAAGCTAGTCTCTCTCTGGACCGTTGTATACCAAGTAAATATCTCACATAAAAAATACATTTAAACGTTAGTACGAGATAAATAAAACAAGCGAGATAGTGGTTCGGAGTCATTTATCAAGTGTAGTGACGTAACGACGAGGAACCGTGACGTTGAAACAACACAAATTGATTTCATTATTGCTGGAATTTGCTGTTTATGTCAAGTACTTTTTTGGTTCTTTTTTATTTGGTCGAATAGTAGAAGTCTAAAATAGTCCTTCTAATTTTATATCTGGTCCTTCTAGACATTCTCTACCTTATTATTATTTGAATATCATAAAGAAGCATTATGCAGGGTTATTTCTAAAACATTAAAAGGACTCGCAGGTATGTATGTATATATATTCCTAACAACATACATTTTAATTCAATGTTTTGTTCTTTAAACAACAAATTTACCAATTATAGACTGTCAGAATAACATAGAATAACACATCTGATGAATTATTAAGTTATAGAACAAAGATTGTTATTTATGATTTTAGTAACGAGAATGACTTCGCAAGACTATATTTCCTGCGAGATTGTTAGGGTCTTACAAAATAATCCTGTAGTATTGGCTACCGAGCTCTCTTCAGGGCAGATGTACAAAACATCTAGTATATGTCCACTATATACAACAATATGTATAATAGATACATTTTGTTCGTCAGTAACACAAAATATGTTGTTTTGTATCTGAAACTTCGGAGAAAACAATTTTTCCCAGAAATGAGACCTAGCTGGATCGATTTTTCGCTCCCGTGAATCCGTAGATTGTGAATTTCATTGAAATCGCTAGAGCCAAGTTTACGAGAATACGATTTTACAAACAATACTTAACCAATATTATGATTATAATATTTTAAAAGGTAAATAAATATTTTTTGAATAATAAGTATACGTAAAAAACGTATAAAAGCAGTGATAGCCTAGTGGTATGACCGTTGGACTGCCAAGTCAAAGGTCTCGAGTTCGAACCCAAGGCTAACCTCTGACTTTTCGAAGTCATGTGCGTATTAAATAGTTAATTATCACGCGCTTAAACGGTGAAGGAAAACATCGTGAGGAAACCTGCATGCCTGAGAGATTTTCTCGATGGCGTGTGAAGTCTGCCAACCCGCACTAGGCCAGCGTGGTGGACTATAGCCTAATCCCTCTCATTCTGAGAGGAGACCCGTGCCCAGCAGTGGGACAGTATAATGGGTTGATTATGTATTATGTAATAAGTATACGAGCAACAGTAAAAGGGATACAATGTTACTAGGGGTCCATCACTTACGTAGCGGCACCATCGATCTAGCGTTGGTGATTCATTACTCATTAATTAACTCTATCTTGTCATGGGTAAAGGATGCACATTGACGGTGACGTTAACGACGCGGTAGTATGACGTCATCATACTGACATTTATCGAGGTACCTTGAGCACTGAAGAATACGAGTGCTCTAATTTACATTGTAGTATTTTAGATAATTTTATCACATAACTCTAACTCAAATTTTTCATTGCAATAAGACCATATACAGGTACTTTTGAAATGTCAAAACTACATGCACGGTTCCAAGTAGTAGGTCTTATGGAGAAGAGCCGGCAAGAAACTCCATAGATACTCTTTTAAATAGATAATAATTGATGTTTAAATTTTTTTACTTTTAAGTCTATCAATGTGAGTATTGTGGATTTTTTTTAAATTCTCATCTTATTTAGGGGCTTTTATTAAAAAATATGCCAGCCCCATATTGTGGATTTTGATGTGAGTGATAAAAGTAAGTTACCCTCCAAAAGATAACATAACTGAATCAGAATTGACATGGCATGTAAGAGTTGACCAGTCCCGACAGACAGCACCCGTTCACGAGCATGACGTGTGTATCAGCGTTGTTCGACTCAACCAAGTTGTAGGGAATAAAACAACCCGACACACAACGCCACCATCAGCAGGACATTTAAGTGAGCATGACAACCTCTAACTGCCAGAAAATCGAAAGCTTATCATAGGTTTTGTGAGCTTATCATCTGTCAACACAAATACTTACACTTCACAAATTATAATTACACATATTTAAATAAAAAAAAACATGTCCAAAATAGTAAATAATAAATAAAACATGTCACTTGAAAAAATAAAACATGTAAAACATGTCACACATACACTGTCTATTTCGTCCTGATAATATTTGATGTTGACATTTCCAGAATACGGCGATCTCTCATTGTACGGAATGGAGTTTTGGTCAAATGTTGCATTCATTATAAATGTCACTTTTGGGTCAATTTTAGATCTCAATTCAATCTGTTTTTTTCGCCGTTGACATTGTTTTTAGTTTAGTAGCTAATAGATGTGCTGAAGCAATCATGTAATGGAATAACATTTGATACTTACATCTCTTCCATTTAGCAGCCACGTGAGGTTGGCAGGAGGGTCTGCTGGTGGTGAAGAGCACTGTGCTCTAAGTGAGTCACCTGACGCGTACCAGCCTTTCTCTGCCTTAATTGTTGGCTTCTCTGGAGGCAGTTCTGGGGACAAGGAAAAGTTTATTATGAGACCTATGTATTATGGATATTTGAAACACATTTGACTAAAAGAGTAGTGAATATAAATGTGGAAGGACGGAGGGGTAGAGGGAGTCCAAAGAAAAGATGGATTGTGTTAAAGCCGATATGATGGGAAAGGAAGTGAATGATGAGGTGACGGCTGATAGAGATGAATGGAAGAAAAGGACATGCTGCGCCGTCCATAAATAAATTGGGACAAGGGCAGGAAGATGATGATGGTGTATTATGATTTGTAGAAGGGTTCGTTAAATTATTTTATTGCTATACCTAACAACGGAGAGGTACAAAGGGGTCTCGATTAATTATGAAAGCATCCTTACATTGACCGCTGCAAACGCGGCTTGACCTTGTAAATTGAACTATCAGAATGGTTAGTATTTCGCCTCGAGTACATATAAGTCACATAATTGTTAATAGGTTCAAATTTTACGTCAATAAATTTTTGAAGGCCATGGAATATGCTTGGTGCTAGCATCCACCTGGCTGGCTTCCACCCGCATATGTAAGACCGGCTCCAAGGCTTCAAACAGTTTGAATACGTCCATTCGTGATGTAAGTAAGAGCCAGAGCCCGAAAGAGAATTTATTTGAATTGCGTGCTTCATTTTGCATCCTGTTTCCAAGGTTCAAAAGTATCCAATTCAATAATAGCATAAATATTATTTAAACTTGTTAATGACATAGTGTATGTAAGTTGTGTTAAAATAATTTTCATTTCAATATTGTCTCTTTGATAGTCGATATTGTTTACTCTGAACATAAAACCGATATAATCTGTTTGTTGTTTTAACTAACCAAATATCAAAAACATAATCACCGCATCCACCTGAATGTTTGTAAATTATAATTAGATTACATATGAATTAATGCTTTTTTGATTTAATTTTGAAATTAAATCAAAACGTTATGTAAATGACAGTGATGTTAAAAGTAAAATCGCCTTCAAAAACATAAAAAATAATGTTATGTGCGATGTAAGAACAGTTTCGGGAGTCTTTGATTTCATCGGATCTTTTGTTTTCGCCACCGACTTCCGAAAATGTTTTACTTTTTCTTTAGATATTTTATTTCAAATTTTTTAGTAGCGAGTAAAATCTTACGTATCATACCTAGACGACGTTATCATTTACTCGGTCGTTACGTGTTATTTCTAAATTTTGTGATTAGATCTTGACCAAATTTTTATGGGACCACTTCTGAAGTATGACCTGCCGATCAAAAAAAGAATCATTCGGTTCATAATTGACGGAATAATCGCGTAAAAAACTTACAAAAAACGACTGTATAGTCGAACTGAGAACCTCCTCCTTTTTGAAGTCGCTTGAAAATGTTCTGTAAATATTATCACATACCATCACGCCTGGTTCCCAGAAGAGTAAGGCCCTAAGTAATAGGTCCCATGTAATAGGGGGCGACCCTAATGTCATTAACCGACGTTATACCCAAACTAAAGGATATCCAGCTATCTGAAAAAATATTTAACAAATCTCTAGGCGACATAAAAATCTAATCCAGGATCTCACATTCTAGACCAGAGGACCAATATAATTTATTATTATTTGTAAATAACAATAAATTATATCTCTGCACTGTTGGAATCGTTTCTTTTCTAAATCCACCAATTATATAAACCCAAGCCTTGTGCAATTATAAGTCAGATGTAATATGAGGAAGACCCCGAGGGAATTATTTTATTTCGGGGCCTGAGGCCTCGAATGTGACATGAATTCTCTCTCATTTTTCTCAGTTCGGGGTTCATGAAATTGGCTAATTTAGAGATTAGTTCGTTAAGAGATTAGGGTGACTTGGTTATCTGATTAAGTGTCCTTATTTGATAAAGTAATTAGTAGAAATGAAGTTACTTTAGTTAGTAGATATAATATTTATTTTATTTTATGTGTAATTGTAATTTTATTTTATTTATTTAAATAAATTATTTATTTTTATAGGTACTTGTTACAATTATCTTTTGAATCAATATTCTTTCTAAATATTAAAACAAAAAACCGAAGGATCTAACTAAAAACTAATAAAGTAATTAAAGTTAATCCATTCGAACTAGAGACCGATGGCTTGGCAGTCCATAGTTATAACAGGCTATCACTGCTTTAAGATTCACTATGAAATAACAAAAAGAGAACAAATACCATTACATGTTGCTGTAATGGCAGTAAACACATTGGTAGTATTAACGTCCCAAATATTTTATTACATCTTAACGGAAAATCCACAAAGAGTGCTCTTTTATTTGTTGAAGCCTAAATTTCAGGGCTCCATTTCGCACACAATATGCTCACACCTCCGTTAGGTCTAAACTTGTGAAGTAGATCTACAAACATACGTGCCCTCAGCTAAGGTCGAAGTATTACCGTTACAGACGCGTGTGGTGCGAACATAATACGTAACAAAATATGTTGCGTTACGTGTTGCGTAACTATCTTTACATAGCAAAACAGTTTATTTCTCATAAACCAAACAGTTTATTTCTCATATATTATAGATTTTTTGGGTATTGGTAGCGATGTAAAACCTATTTCTTGAATAATTTTTGACATGAAACATTTCACAGATTCCACGTGTAATGGTAATATGGTACTCCCAAGGTACCTTAAAATACCGGAGTCTGCGGGTGTTACATTAGTACAGTCACTGCTTGACTTCCTTGGTAAAAGAGGCAGCATGAAAGGTATATTATGTAGGTATAACATTAAATTCACAAATCAGTGACTAAATATTTTCGTGTTTATTTAAATGAGTTCATAATCCCGACATTATTGTTACAGTAACAGTTCGTATAATATGTAACGTGAACCTACTTTATAATCGGAGGGTTTAAGGTGATACTGCCGCGGATGAATTATGAAAACTCTTGATAAATGCTTTTAGCCTAATTTATTCTGTAACAGTACTTAAACGGATAACACAAAGATCTGTGCAGATTTCGGGTCTTCAAATAATTTGGAGGGAAAGGAATATAATTTTGATCTTCTTTGGGGATCACGGTTATATTCCTCAAAGGATTAGTCAGAGATATGCTAATAAACCCCTATATTCAGCGGGTAGGTATGCTCTAAATTCTATAGCCGTTAACTGGCCACAAACCCAACCTAAATCTGGTAGGTACCTAGAATTTTGTAAAAAAAACCAATAACTCTTTACTCAACATGGAAACAGAATCCAGGACCATCACGATCATCAGCACTTTTACGCAAAGTATGACGTCGCTACGTCATTTGAATCAGTAATATAGCTATAACAATTCACGAGTGCACGTAAATTACTTGAATTTAAACTTTATCCATAGAATTAACACAACGATTATTCGTTAATAGTTCATGTGATCTCAACTCAGAGAAAATAATCGTGGTGGGTGACTCGAAATACAACCCAAAACGCAGACACATAGGACCCTGTTTGTAACATGATTGCTTATAGCATACATACTCGTATAAGGCAAACTGCCACCCCTGAAATCGTCAAACAAGGGCTGTGATGTTTCACAAATAAAGGAACAAAACATTGAATATCTCGAAGAATTCTTCTTGGATATAAGAATGGAGAGAAAATAAAGTGAATTAGTTGTCCACTAGCGGAAAGTTGAGACAGGAGTTTGAATGGCGCTGTTCTTTGCGGGTTGTGGGTACACTACTACATTCGAGCATTTTCATACTATTTCGTCACGCCTGAATTCTCCAAAGATATACGCGTCAGAGAGGGGTGTGAAAATGGACACTCACATTAGCCAATATTTTTTTAAGTCCTATAGAGATCGGTGCAAAGAAGTAGCTTTGCTTAGGGTTGGGTGCGTAGATTAAAAATAAACAATCATTATATATAATTATTGTAAATCGTATAAATTGTTTAATCATTATTTTTATGGTACCACCTCTAAAGTATGAACTACAGATCAAATTGGTTCATAATTGACGGAATAATCGCGTTACAAAGATACAAAAAACGAACAGTCGAATTGAGAACCTCCTCCTTTTTGTAGTCGGTTGAAAATTGAAGTGAGTGAAAATAGTAACAAATAGATTTTGTACTTGATAGCTAATGTCAATTAGTCGGGAACAAGGCTGCCACTGAGAATTTGGCAGAAATTCATTTAACATTTTGAAAGTACCGTCAATGTAAAACAAAAAGTTAAATTGCAAACATCGAATCGACGGTTGGATCCGAAACAGTTTCGTGAAATAAGAAACAGGCACAAAATACAATTAACTCAGCCACGCACATTAACCTACGGACAAAAAAACATACTATTTGAGGGAGCACAACTCTATAACAGCCTAACTAACGACATCAAAACATGCACGAAACTAAATATTTATAAAAGAAAACTAAAACTGCATATTCACAATCATTATTGTTAAACATATTACTAAGTTAAGCTATGAGTGTTTGATATTTTGAAATAAAGTATTTTGTCGAATCTCATTTTATGTGAACTAATTAATGTTCTTATGAGAATAAAGTTCTTTAAACCTAAATCGAAACGTCCGATCTATTAGCTGAGACTTTATAGTTCGATCGCCTCGGTGGCAACCTACCAAATACCACAGACTATTGCTATGTAGCTCATAATGAAGAAAAAATATCTCCACACATAACCCTCAATCCTTCGCAAACCAATACAGTGAGTCGATCAAAAAAATTTCGAACAAAAAAAATCATTCAACGATTTCTTGCATGTAAAACTCCTTTGATGTCTCTGTTCGAGTAAAATTTTGATTTTTGTTGAAAAAATCTTTTAAGTAATCGTCGCTCCCTCACTCTCTTGAAGAATTCAATTAGATTGTACGAAGTTTCCAATCAGAGCGCTGTTGTTCGTCGTCTTTTAGCGTCACTTGCAGATTTTGATGTTCGGCGATGAAAAATAAATAACCTTAGCTGACTTGATTATTATTAAGAATTTGCTTCTGAAGTGTTAAAATGGTAAACAATGTGATTTTCAACCTGTCTGCTTGATATAGCGGTGATTGGCAATGACTTATTTTGAAATTGTTCACCGTAAACTCTTTAATGATGTAGATATAAAATAGAGTCTCGAAATGAAGCTACTCCTTGAGGATTTTATGGATTTTGTAGGTTATCTTCATGTCATCATAGTCATGGATGTTGTAAAAGATCCGAGCTGTGCGGATTAAAATATTGTCAATGAAATAAAAACCTTAATAATGACATTTTATTAAGCTTGCGCGAATAATATTAGAAAATGTTATTCGCGCAAGTGTCAGAAATCACAAAATAAAAATACTACAGATTAACGATATTTAAAAAAGTGTATCCAAATATACGCATTAAAAAAGCATTTATTTATCTATCTTTTTGTGATTTGATTTTTTTTGCATTTTCCATGCTAAGATTATAAAGTTATTTTAGTGAAGGAAAAATTCAATCACGGGCAGGATTCGAACCTGCGTCATCTGGTTAGATACACTAGACGCTCTGACTTCTAAGCCACCGCGAGACCCACCCGTTAGATCGAAATTTGCCTTCACATTCTGAATTTACGTCATAAGGTAACGTTGGCGACATCTATTGAAAAGCAAGATACTTTGCTTCTCTTGTGTATCTAAACAGAAGATGCAGGTTCGAATCCTGCCCGCAATTGAATTTTTCCTTCACTAAAATAACCACTTATTTATCATTGAATTTCAATGGCTTCATACTAACTCAATTCTATTTATGGATTAGACGAACACAACATTAATAATGCTTACCAAACTACAATTGAATTACTCTCAAAACATGTTATATTAATTTATTTCACAGACTAGTAACCCACGGATCGCCTTAAGGGATTACTGAGAACTTTCACTCAAAAACACATTATTCTATTTTCAATAACTACGAAATTCGTCTAGACTTGAACAGATTAAGTTTAAAATATCTATAAATCTTATTATGAAAGTTGGCATCGAATTGTTGGTAACAACAGATGGCAAGAGCTCAAAACCCATATTAGTTTCTGTTTGTAACTAAGAAGTAGAATTATTTATAGATACTGTAGATCAAAATTATAATATCTAAAGTTTAAATAAATAGCTCTTTTTCAAGAAATCCTTGAGAAAAAACATTACGTCATTATAATTATGTGAAATTGATTGAGTGTGTATCCAAATTTTGTTAGTGATGTAGGCATGTGATGGATGATGAAGATGTATCCGAATAGATTGAGTAAAAGAGAAGTATTTATGTAGAAAAGGGACAAAAGAAAAACAAGAAGGAAGACAAAAGAGATGACATTAGGATTAGAGACTAAATTAGAGACGAGAGACGACAAAATTAAGAAGAAAAGTTGTTAAGTGAGATTTTCAAGAAATAAAACGAATAAAATACATGGTCTTTTATAATTAACTCCTACATATAAACTAACGCTTTTTACTCGTAGAAATGTCTAATGAACATAATTATACCTTTCCTTACTCAAATTAAGTAAACTGAAACGACATTGACTCAAAACAAAAGATATAAAACCTTAAATACACTCAAGTTTTTCAATGTACGCTGCCTCGAAATAATATTTGCCATGAGTCCCCAGTGATGGGCTCGTTAGCCTGGCTTTCCACTCATGCTGAGTGTATTGACTTTGCCAGTTCGTTGGGTCCAAGAGGCAATGTTTTACTTTTTTGCGAAGCATGACGAGTGACGCGGAACGAAGCAATCTTTCTTTTTTGTTTTATAGTGTTCGAAATTTGAGGGAATTGGTTGCTTGTGTTTGTTGCGAAATTCGAACGTTTGCTGACGAGGTGTATAAAATCACTTGGATGGTTTTGCAGTTTCTTTAACATGTAGCTTTTAACTTGTAGCATCAAAAATGACATTGTAGAATGCAATTAACAAATTATATGAATATGAACATTCACCCCCCTTTTCATCACCTCAAAAATCCTTTCTTAGTGCTCGTCTACGGTGCAAAACGAACCAGCATGCAAACTTTAAGGGATCTAGCTCCTGTAGTTTCGGCTATGCGTTGATACGTCAGTCAGTCAGGTTCTTCTTTTATATTTATAGAAAATAGATATAAGATGATGTATGAATGTAGAAAAAAAGTATGCCAGTAGCAATTGGAGTTCTGTAGTTTCTGCCTATCCCTATAGGAAAAAAGTGTGAGTATATGTATTTATTTACAATGATTTTGACAATGTAAAACTCTATTGAGAAGAACAGCATCATTTTAGTCATCGAGAGGTCCTCAAGTTTGAAGTGAAAGTTGTAGCATCTGTCCACTAAATCATTTCCATCGTCCCTTAGACAATTTCTAAAATAACATAACATACCATCATGCCCGTATTCCCCGAAGGGTTGGGCAGAGGCATACTACTATGCACCCACAGTTAGCCTGTATGTTTAAGTCCCATGCAATTGGAGCCGAGCCGAGTGCACAAATCTCAAACTCCGAGCTATTACTAAGAATTTCATAGAAAACCCCAATAACATGTGATACTTGACTTGAGAATCGATCCCAGGACCTGTAGCGTAGTAGTCACGCTTGGGACCACTAGACTAATGAGGCAGTTATTCGTAAAATACCAGTAGATAATTCAGTATACGTACTTGATATAAATATTCCAACATTCATAATTATCCGTTTACAGTCAAGAAAAGCACCTAAATTATTCATTTCATTAAATCCCAGATGAATGTAACACGAGTAACAAATAACTTTACAGCTTTTTAATGACAATAAATTAACTTTATCGCGCTTGTTTATTCAGTTTTAATGAAAGCTGTTAAAACTCCTATAGTTATTTAAATCTTCAAAATAAGGGACATTTTGTGAAAGGGTTAAAAAGACCCCAGGGGTGAAAGGGTGGACCTTTTTAATTGCGAAAATTTTCACGCCCATAGGGACAAATTTGTGTACACATCAATTAGATTTAAAAATACTAATAAGACAGTGTTGTAAAGTGATTAACCCTTGTCTTGAATGTCCCAGTGGGAAAATACATTTATATCTTAAAATAATAATCGTCGGGAATCAAATAATATCAATACAACGCGATAAAATCTGTAAAAAGTAGTTTTATTTCAATGTCTAATATTCGCGTAACTGTCAGAACCAGTATGTTAGCCAGTGCGGACTGCCTAGTGCTAATAAAACTGCAAGACCGAAGGATACGGTGAGCTCGTTCTGCGTGAATCGGATCGCCAATAATTAACAAAAATGTAAGGTAGCTGTTAGTAATTGTAACATTAAGACGTCCAACAACTTAGTCTACCCGTGACCATGGATACTGTAAAGGATCCGAAACGTCGGGAATCAAATAATATCAATACAACGCGATAAAATCCGTAAAAAGTAGTTTTATTTCAATTAAAATATATTTACACTCAATCTAGGCAATAATTTTGTGTGTAGCTATTCAATTCAATTCTCCTACTTCCTTCCTACTATCTATACTTCCATACTTCCTAACTATTATAAGTGCGAAAGTTAGTTAGTCTGTTTGTTTATTACGCTTTCACGCCTACACCACTCAACCGATTTAAAAAATTCTTTCACCAGTAGAAAGCTACGTTATCAGCGAGTATATAGGTTGTATTTTTTTTTAAATTTAGTGATATTATGATGCTTTAAACTATATTCTCTACCAGTAGACGATAGATAGAGAAAAATGTAACCCAAGGTATCAAAAATTTGCTTAAAAGAGGTTTTTTGACGTGCACTGCCATTTTGTAAGGTATTTTAGGTTACTATGGAAATCCCTTTGACACTTTATATGCCACGGATCTCGATGAAATTTGGTACAGAGATAGATTAAAGTCTGGAATAACTCATAGGCTGCTTTTAATCCAGGTCGGATCCAATTCTGAAGTCCACGTAGACGAAGTCGAGGGCAGAATCTAGTAATATTATAAACGTGAAAGTTTGTGAGGGTTTATGAATGTTTATTACTATTTGATGCAAAAACTACTATATTAATATGGATTTTATTGAAACTAAAATAATATAGCTTAAACACCAAAATAATACATAGGGCATAATGTATAAAGAGATTGTGTTATTTATGCAGTCTACGCGGGTGATGTCGCGGGCGGGTTGCTAGTGTTGCATAATATGCAGAGTGCAAGTGTCAGATTCGATTTCCAAATTGGGCAAAGTGTAGGCACATGTATATTGTGTATGTATATTGTGTATGTGTGTGTGTGTGCATGTATATTGTGTATGTGTGTGTGTATGCGTACAAGTGGGTAAGTAAGTGTACACACTTACTTACCCACTTCTAAACTAACTAACTACTAAACTAATCAGCCTTAAGAGTCCGGCGGACTGAATTTCTCTTACAAAAGTATTACCGAATTAGATCGTAATTCAAACACAATTTAATCAAATTCTGTTATTATCCGATACCGTTTCTCTAGATTCCTACTCTACCATTTCGTCCAAAATACTTCACGGGAAATTAATGTAAGCGAATGCAATTTTTGATAATTTTACCAAGTTTGGAACGATTTTCCGGTCTTTTATTTCCAGTGAAGTAGTACTAGACGAAATAGTACCGTACGAATCTAGATTAACGGTATCCAAATCCGAATAATAACATATTTGATAGAATATTGTTTGGATTACGATTTATTTCGATATTACGTTTTTGTGGGCAATTTAAGGACCGTCGGACCCTTAAGATTTTTTTTTCTTAAAAAGACCCCAAATTAACACAAAGTGCATCCAGACTCGAAACAAATATCCGCCCAACGCACAAATATTTGCCTCGGTTGGGAATCGAACCTACGACGCGCGGCGGTAGTGGCGAAGTGACCACCAAACGTGCAGTACAGTAATAAAGTACTCGTACAATAGTACAAAAGCGCAAAATAGATAAACTATATAATACTTATGCCAATCGACGTATGTACGACAATTGTAATCGCGAATATGGAACCGAAAGAAACAATGTAAGCATTACGATCTACTACATACATAAGTAACTCTTGTACGAGTAAAAACCCTTACAAAGGTTCCTTTTCAAGGGTACAAATTTGTCCGGATGCAAAGACTTAGGATGAATGTATTATGTACGAGGTAGCTCGCAAAATGTCGGATTCAGTAAAAATGGTTTATAGATACGACGAAATAAATACAGCAAAAATCCTCAAAGTTGTAGATGTAAAAATTGGATTATGAAAGAGTGTATTGTTTATTTTGTGTTGATATAGGTAAAATGTTTGCGTGCGTATTTCGTCTCTTTTTTATAACTTTATGCGTGTGTATGTGTGTGTCTGTTCGCTTTAATAGTTTCAACTTAAAAATACTGACTGCCTCATTAGTCTAGTGGTCCCAAGCGCGACTGCTACGCTAGAGGTCCTGGGTTCGATCCCCAGGTCGAGCAAAGTGTTATTGAGTTTTCTATGAAATTCTCAGTAGCAGCTTGGAGTCTGGATTTGTGCCCGGTTGATGGCTATAGACTCGCCCCCTATAACATGCGAACTGTGGGTGTACATTAAGTACCTACGCCTCTGCCTAACCCTTCGGGGAATACAGGCGTGATGGTATGTTATGTTAAAAATACTTAGTGGGCATCGTTTTCTTAAACATAGAAATGTGTTCTTCTTCATTCAGTTTAACTCTATAATCAACTTATTTTAAACTCAATACTCAGAAGATTTTGTGAACTAAGGTATATACCTAAAATATTTTAAACTGACTGTTACAAGGTTCCAAATGTTGATGACAACGAAGTAGCAGAATTTCAATATGTAATATTAATTGACTTTCTTATTAGTCTAGTTGAGGGTTTTATTGCAAGGGTTACTGAGATTTCTATAAAATTCTTAGTAGTAGCTCGAAGTTTGGATTTTTGTTTGATTATTTGTGTTTAACGACACGTTTGGCGTAGCGGCTGGGCGATCGGCTTCTGCGCAACGTGTTGTGGGTTCGATCCCCACACGGAGCAAATATTTGTATGATCTACAGGTAGTTGTTCCGGGTCTGGGTGTTTGTGTTTCTCAGAATTTGTGTTTGTAAACGCAATCCTAGTGTGGGGCAACGTTTTTTTAAAACCAAAACAAAAATAGCAATAGGCTCGCCCCTACTACATGGGACCTTAACATACCGGCGAAGTGTGTGTGTAAATTTGTTCACCTCTACTTATCCATTCGGGGAATACAGTCGTAATGGCAATAGTTTATAAATAATGTGCCTATTAATGAAATAAAAGTAACTATTTTTTTAAAAATGCGTTGTTTTGTTATTTTTAAATTCTGAAACCCTATTTATCTTAATTTTTAAAGAGCATGTTTGGCGTGTAGTGCTTCTGTCACTCTGTAAACCATAACAGCACAGGAGGGAAACTTTTATTCCAAAAATCAGTATCAGAATAAAAAATCATTAAAGTTAAAGATATTCAACTCGTGATTCATATATTCGTTCCCACTTGGCAAGGGTCCTATCTCCCCTATCAGGTAGGGTCCCACGTCCACTCGGTGACCGCAAATGCCTACCATATTTCACACTCACATTCGTGGGTTGAAATTCAAATAGAATCTGTGGAGTTTCCATATTAGCTCTCTTGAGGAAAAAAGGGTTTACTGATACTGAATATTTAGGTGTGTTCAATCTAAGTGAGGTTTAGTAAACTTGTTATTTACTTATTTTACAGAAAGATCACGTCAATTTCTAAGCTTAATAAAGCTAAATTCTACTGTACAGGACAACTTCTTAAAATATCTTATTTTTTTTAAGGAATAGGAGGGCAAACGAGCAAACGGATCGCCTGATGGTAAGCGATTACCGCTGCCCATGGACACCCGCAACATCATAGGAGTCACTAATGCGTTGCCGACCTTTTAAAAGGGGATCGGGCCTCCGTTAACCTCACTCACTCGGTGAAACACAACGTAAGCGTTGTTTAACGTCGGTTTTCTGTGAGGCCGTGGTATCACTCCGGTCGAGCCGGCCCATTCGTGCGGAGCATGGCTCTCCCACATAAAATATCTATATCGTATCTTTGATCATCACGTAAACAAACTCCAAGAAAATTTCAACCAGAAATCCAATAACATATTACTCGAATAGGATTCAAACCGAAGATAGCTCTAAAGCTGCATTAGGACCACTAAACCTATGATAACTATTGTACGATTTAAAAATCATTTTTTTACGGACAAAGTGACTTACAGTATTCTACTTGAGGTAATAAACATCACACACACATAACTCACATAGGGTGATAAAAAGTAAATATATCTAAAAATAACAACAACACACGCATACCTAAGGACCACAATCTCCGAGTCCACAAAATACAAAAGTTCATTATTCGGCACCACCGTTAAATTTTAATTCGGCTCGTTGAAAATCTCTTCGCAAAAGTCAAGATGTTGATGAAAATAAGAATGTTTGCCTTTAAAAATCTACTTTATTACCATATAATGAGCCTCTCAGTTTTTTATAGCTGGCAATTTAACGCGCAAAGCTGAATACTTATTTAGCGTCAATTCATTTATTCTTATTTATTTAAATCAACTCAACTTTTTTTCATTTGCTTCGTTTTGGCTGTCATTTTATTTTTGCGTTAATACTGCTGGTTGTTTTACTAGGCAATTATTTTAATGGTGTTGGATTGTTATGTCAATATAAATTTTAAAAATTAATATATTGTTTGTCCGTTTGTTTATTCTTTATTCGTTGCTATACCTTAAATTATAAGAAACTTTGGCGACTTGTAGAGCGCGCGTTCGCGAACCAATATGGTAGAAAAAAAAGAGATACTGATTTCTGAAGAAAAAGAAAATGGCAGCAATGCTAGTAATGTATATAAATAACAATCAAATACTATAGAAATCCAAGCCGTTTCTTTTTTAAAAAAGAAAAATTGTAATCAAGTCCAAGTCCAAGTCTCCCTGTAATTATAGCCAATCATATTAATATTCAGATCACAATCCTGTCGGCAATTAGGAATTAAATAAAAAAATACAGAGTAGAAACTAAAAAAACTGTATATCTAAAATCCGTACGTAAAATCCTGGCCACAAAAAAACGCTTACAAAACTAGGAACACAAAAACATTGGGGATCAGCGAATACCCACAAGAGATACATTATTGTGCCGCTGCTTATTTGGCAATAATGCGTAGTTCATTCGTTTTACTCAAACCGGCTGTGACACATGTCCTTCGTTTAGGAGACACTAAGTCGAGTTGATAAGTGGGTAGCCACTATAGGGCTTTCGAGACTCAAAATTTGGGTAAAAGGACCAGGTTTTTGTTTGCTTTTTGGTTATGGATTTTGTCCGCTATTTCACACCTTGGTACATTGTGCTTATCTACAGTGAACATTGACTTAAAAATGTTACTGCTAATTTCGAGTTATCTGTTCTAAAAAAAAAAAATAAGAGGTAGCCCGTAATTTTCTTATCATTTATTTTTTAGCAATGATTATTTAAAGTTTAAAAGAGGTTTTATTGAGGGCTTAGAATTCCTAAAATTCTATACTATATTGAGCTCAGTTCTAAAAATTATGCAGCGGCTGAAAATACGCTTCGTTTCAACGGAAAATTAAAAAGCATAAAAAATATATTTGCAAAACGCTTTGACTAATTGCATATCTTCGGGCAATGCATATAAATTAATTGAAAGGTTGGAATTGATTGAATGAGATTGATTAATTGAATGTTAAATATTGATTGATTGGAACGGGGAGGGGACCTGTTAATTAATTGGATATCAGCTGCGGGTCTTGTGGAGCATGGCATGACTCTGGCTGATTAAATTCTGTAGAATAAAGCAGTACCATCAAGCTTTTTTACATTTCCCACTCCGCAGGCCTTCAAAACGTACTAAAAGTGTTCAGTGTCGCACTGCAAAGTAAAAACCTCCCCACAAAAAGTAAAAAGCTTAGTTATAATTATGGGAAAATAAAATAGATTTCTGCCCGGTTATTGGCAATAATATTACCCCTTATTTATATACGATTAAAACCACACAGGCTATGGGTTTACATCAGTACACCTCTTAAGGGTTAACCCTGCAGATTTAGAGGAAAGATGCTAAGTATATATTGCAGTTGGATTGTATAATTCGCTATTTTACATAACCGATGCGACATAGATTTAAACTAGTTATAAAATATGACAATAAAAATCAATGTAAGAAAGAAGAAAGAAAGAAAGATTTATTCAATTGCACAAGTAATTTTATTTCAAAGAATAACTGTCCCATTGATCTTGTAGTCCCAGTTTGAGTACTGAGCGTAAGTTCGTAGGTTCGGTTTTTAGGTGGAGCAAATTTAAAAAAAAAACTTAGAAAGAAATTGGCGGTTTGAATTTAGTACCTACTGGTCCTAAAAACGTTATGGCGTACTGTATACTCGTACATCAGTACATCAGCCGATTTTTTCGTTGAACAAATGCGTAATAGTATAGAAAAAAGTAATCTATTCAACAGTGAGTCCATCTCAGATATAAAAGCAACCCTTGTTTGATCTAAACCAGGAGTAATGTAGTTGGGTTTCCGCAAACAGCCCTAGGTATTAGAAACTCATTTAATAAACCAGGGCTTATCCCTCTGGAAACTATTATAAAATTAACTGGAAAACATCACAGGGCTTTAACGGGATTTTGTGAGCGGTCAGCTTTGGGGTCAGCTGAGCTTTACGATAAAGCTGTAGATAATTAGTATTTGCGATAAATTGTTGCGAAATTATAACATGTTTAATGGATACGGTGGACTTATCGCCATGGAAATAATAGGCCATGGTATTTTTAAATGTTTTGAAATGGATTGATAATAAAATAAATATTTTGAAAATATATTATAATCTACTGCCTCATTAGTATAGCGATCCTAAGTGCGACTGCTAGACTAGAGATTTTGGGTTCGATTCCCATTCTCAGTAGCAGCTCGGCGCTTGAATTTGTGGACGGTTAAATGGCAATAGACTCGCCCCCTGTTACATAGGATTAATACATGGGCGAACTTTTGGTGTACATAGAACATCTCTGCTTAACTCTTCGGGGAATACAGGAGATGGTATGTTTACGTATTTAATATTGAAATAAATTATTGAATGAAACAAAAAACCAGACTGCGTTAAACTAAAAAGCAAAAACAAGCTCTAAATGAAGAAAAGTATGGTATACCTAAATATAACTTGAATGTGGAAAATTTATTGCAGGTAGGAATGAGTTTATGTTTTTATTTGGCATTTATGTTTCTCCCCAAAATGCCTCGGCAGCAAGCCATCTATAAAATGGCTATATGCCGAGTCACTTTTTTGTACCCGAATCTCTTGGCATAACCTCATCTCTAATTACAGGGACGAAAGGTCAGCAATTGAACCAATAGCTGGTCCCTGTCTGCATACATATGTAAATACATACAGTTCAAAAAACATCAAGTATCCTCCCCACCCTCCTTCGGCAATCCTTTCACTGACTACTTTGAAATTTTGACAAAACATTGCATTGAGTGCGTGTGTTTCTAATATTTCCGCGTGTTCCTTCTAGTACTTATGTAAATAAATCAATACAGGAACTACTACAATAACTTAGAAATTATATCACTGTCCTACTGCTGGGTGGACCAGGGAATCGAGTACTTAGCAGACGAGCTTGAGACCACTAGATCACTAGACTAATGAGGCAGTGTACTATGTAGATTAATATTTTCTTTTACTAATATTACATACACAACAAACACTACACCTTCAGCAAAGGTTATTAATAAGTCTCAACGCGGTAAATAAAGGGTGCAAGTTTAATCCAATATACTGAACTAGAACGTAACTAAGGCGACATAATTCACTATTTACCGGATTTAAAGGCGCTATAAGACGCATTATTCCAGGGCCGCACTCTAGCAACAGCCACTTTAGTTAGCAAACCTCATATTTCGAGGTAGCGACACGGGAAGGCGTCGGTCGGTCGACTTTGTAATTCAAATCCTGCGGACGCGTAAATACAAATGGTACCAACGGAGACGTGAAGTAGAGATGGGTAAAGGTTTAATATAGAAGAAAAAATATTAGAAAGGGAAGAGTGTTGTTACTCTCCTTTTACTACTTAAGTACGAAGTACTACTGTCTTTTAGTCTAGGGTACGGTCTATATTATAAATACGATCAATAAAAAAACTATCTCACATTTATCTCATAAATGCTATAAATAGTTAAACGATATTCTCCGGTATTTCAGATATTCACGGGTATCGATGATCAGTTGCAATCATGCATCTTAAGGCGTATACTCAATTGGGCACTATATTAAAAAAAAATCGGAAAAAGTTATGTGGAAATCGAATATATTAGGACAATAAATACTTTATACTGGTTTCTACTGAAATACTTTATGATTACAAATGCATTTGATTACATGAATATTTTTTAATTACTCACGCAAAAAATGACAGCTTTCATAACTCTGGCAATAATGGAGTAGTATTTGAAAATACGCGACCGTTACAGGCGTTAAGGCTATGCGATATTTAAATTGTGGAATATTAGATTGAAGTAATGCTTTCGACTTTGAACGGGGTAGTTTTGTAATGTTTGAGCATTTCTTTTTCGTCTTATTATATGGCTTTTTTGTGTAGGTATGTTTTTAGTTTCTTAATGCGACAAAATAATAAATTATTTATTCCAAAAGCTTCTCAAAGAACGAATCTCTTAATTCTGTCTGTCTTCTCGCAATAAACTAAAAAATTACTGAACGGAATTATTAAATACTGAAAGAATTTTCATGCGGTTTCCATTAATATATAGAGTGATTCATGAGGAAAAGTTTTTGAAGCAATAACAGTATTGGTTGAAAAAAAATATTTTTATACATTTTCGTTTTCAAGTCACCTACCGGTCCTACAAAATAACTACCGAAATTTTAAAACCACTAACTGATGTACGGAGGGTATTTATATATTTACTTTATTTGGGAAACAAACAGATGTATTATTACTTTTTTTTATTTTATTTTTATCTTTATTTTTATTACTCTTTTTTTATTACTTTTTTTTTATTCGTGATAGGCTTACGCTTGACCGCTAGTTTGCCTGATGTTAAGCGATACTGCGATCTACGATGGAGCGCGCTTGCCTAGAAGAAACCGATTCACTCGTGATTTAAAGACACCCAGATTATATCTATCAGGGAAGACCCACTCGGGAAGTTCCATAATTCAGCAGAACGCATTATAAAACAAGTATTCATATAGATAAACAATATCCAAAATAGTTTCCACAGATAACATTACGTATTACATAAGGACGAACAATGCAAGTAACGCTACAAATTTTTATCTTTTAAACGTAAGAGCCAAAATGTTTCTGATACAATTTTTGAATTTGTATGTGCTAATAATGACCACTCATCCATAACTTGACCACTGCAAGCGCAGCTTAACCCTGCAAGAGCCCAAGTCTGCTATTTCAATAAAATTGTATCAGAATGGTCGTCCAATGGTACTAAATAACATAATAATTTGAAATTGAGGCCCAGAACTATTAAGTAAGTAATTACTTAGCAACTTAGGTACCTTTATAAAAACATTGCTTACCCAAACTTACTAATATTAATCCTACTAATACTAAAAACGTAAAAGTTTGTGAAAATGTATGGATATTTGTTACACAATCACGTCGGAACGGCTGAACGGATCTGGATGAAATTTGGCACAGAGATAGGTTTTAGTCTGAAAACTTTTCATCTAGGTCGTATCCAATTTTGAATTCTACGCAGATGAACTCGCCGGCAGAAGCTATTCATATAGTTATTTATATAGTTTTCCATAAAAATACCATTTACATTACATTAAGGAAATTCTACCAAAAATTTATCTACCTACCTATATATTCATTTATTATGTGTGATATGAATATCAAAGTAAAGCAATTTACCGGAACACATGATTACACAGTAAAATTATAATTAAACGGCAGTAATCTCTTTCATATGCCACGTCAGAATTTTACGCGAAAATCACTTAAAACGAACCCTTGTTAACCCTCATGATGCGAACGAGATCGCGTTAAGATTGGCGTATGGGGAATTATGTCGGTAACATCTTGTGTACTGTTAGACTGTCAGGCTTTAGGTGTGTTGCTGTTCATCTCTATTCAAACTGAAGTCTAACTTCTATATTAAATTATGGCTTTTTTATGCCTATATGGCCTTATGGTAAGCGATTACATGGACACCCGCAACACCAGAGGAGACACAAGTGCGTTGCCGGACTTTTAAAAGGGGATTGGGCCTCCGGTAACCTCACTCACTGGGCGAAACACAACGTAACCGTTGTTTCACGAAGGTTTTCTGTGAGCTTGTGGCTTAAACGCCTACCAAAAATGTACCTATTTTACTACCAATAAAATTTTAAACGCTTGTGTACCAAAACGAATCAATGGTCAGCAAATAGTGTTTCCTGAAATATTATAAAATACCTAGATCAAATTTTTCTTTTTATTGATTGCCATAAAAATATATGAACGCCTTTAAAGTTCATTTCAGACCAAATATTTTATATTGTCACTAAATAGTTGTTACCAATATTTTTTTTTATATCAGAGGCAGGGCAGGCAGGGGCAAAACGATCATGCGGATCACCTGATGGTAAGTGAATACCGCCGCTTAATGGCCCCCAGTTCGTATTAATTCGGGAATACTGCCGCAGGGAGGTTATTCTATAGTTTACAAGACCTCGGTAGGTAGCTTCGTGTAAAACGAACCGTGTTCGAGTTTTATTTTGGTATTTTTGCTGAAGTGAAAATTATTATAACAATACAATATTTTGTGACATTTTGGGATGCAAAAAAATATTTGTACAAAACGTGCAATTATTCTGATGTGTGTTTGTTTATTTACCATAATATAGTATATTTTAGCACCATTTTTATAAAGTGATTTTAATTTTTTTGGGTTATTTATTTTATTTAGTACTTATGCTTAGAGTCTAAAAAATATTTCTGGTGAGCGTTTAAATTATACCCTTAAATTATATTTGGATCGGCGCTAAGGACCAAAAAGAAAGATGGCCGATGTGTGCGCGCGATTCTAGTTGAACGAAGGCTTCGATCTCAATAAGCTCTACCGCTTACATTCATTTTGACCTTTACATAGAATACAGGTACAATTATGATTCATCTTCATCATCATCATTTTGCCCTTGTCCTAATTAATCGGGGTCGGCGCAGCATGTCCTTTTCTTCCATTCATCCCTATCAGCCGTCACCTCATCATTCACTCCCTTTCCCATCATATCAGCCTTAACACAATCCGTCCATCTTTTCTTTGGTCTCCCTCTACCCCTCCATCCCTCCACATTCCTTTTACTCACATGCTTTCCATCCCTCCTCATCATAATTATGATTATGGTGCCAAATTTCTTTTTTATATTTCAAGATTAAATTGATCTAAGTATTATATTTACTAGTGAAATTACTAGAAATTAATTATGTAGTTCCGTAGATACCAGTTGAAAAAAGGTAACTACTTGTATTTTATTATCTTTTTGTGGTTTTTTTGCATTTTCCATACTAAGATTATAAAGGTATTTTAGTGAAGGAAAAATTCAATCGCGGGCAGGATTCGAACCTGCGTCTTCTAGTTAGATACACCAACGTCACCTTATGACGTAAATTTAGAACGTGAAGGCAAATTTCGATCAAGCGGGTGGGACTCGCGGTGGCTTAGCGGTCAGAGCGTCTGGTGTATCTAACCAGAAAACGCTGGTTCGAATCCTGCCCGCGATTGAATTTTTCCTTCACTAAAATAACTACTTGTATTTTATTTCTCCCAAGATTGTTTTTGAGAATAATGATACTTACCTATCTATAAAAAAAACGATACCAAGCCTTATCATGATCTATTCAAATTCACTTAACTACTACGTAACATATAGTTATAAACTAATTAAGTAATAGTTATTGCCTAGAAGCTCGTCCACAGTATCCTGTTGAGTTTAAAGAGAATGTGTTAGCTGTGGTAGCATAAGTTTCCTTCAGTAGTTTGAAGAGCGACCGTACTTTAGGAACTATTGCAATTATTATAATAATGTTGTTGATATTAGATGCCGCCCGTGACTTTGCCTGGGTGGAAAGTCAAGAAAAGTACCTACTTTTCATGACTGTCTCTCATTGGCGTGGCTTGCCCGTGCCCACCCTAGTTTTTTTTTATTCGTGATAGTCTTACGCTTGACCGTCAGTTCGCCTGATGTTAAGCAACACTGCGATCTACGATGGAGCGCGCTTGCCTAGAAGAAACCGATTCACTCGTGATTTAAAGACACCCAGATTATATCTATCAGGATAGATAGATTACCAGACTATCCCAAAATAGAGACATAGATCTCAAAAGAAACTTGACGTAATATTATATACTACGCCTACCACGCATATCACGCCTGTATTTCCTGAAGGGTTAGGCAGAGGACTACTAATGTACAACCACAGTTCGCCAGTACCGGGCACAAGTCCCAAACTCCAAGGTGCTACTGAGAATTTCATAAAAAGACCTAATAACACTGTTCGATCCGAGAATCCAACTCAGGACCTCTAGCGTAGCAGTCGCCCTCAGGACCACTACGAGGCAGGTAACAAGGAAATTTACCGAGCTAGTCTCTGTAAATTTCCTTGTTACCTGCCATTTTATTTCCAGAGACTAGTCAATAAAAAATATCCTAACTACACCAATGGATATCTTATTGTGATATTCATTACCCGGCAAGCATTGCAATACTTTTTTTTATTCGTGAAAGGCTTACGCTTGACTGCCAGTGGGCTTGATGTTGAGCGATACTGCGATCTACGATGGAGCACGCTTGCCTAGAAGAAACCGATTCACTCGTGATTTAAAGACATGTACCTCTTTTTTTTTCGTCATAAGCTTTCCCAAGCACGCACACAACAACTTACCAACCAAAGTTTCATCGCAATAGTATGAATGGTTTAGCAATGCATAGAGGACAGACATACATACATTAATTTATTTATATAGATAAAAATACGGCGGAATACAGTCATAACTCCAAGACTAAATGCTACCTAAACAGTTACGATGTTATCAGGCTAAATAACTGCAAAACATTTAGCATAACTGCACGCCAAAGTAAAAACGTAGCACAAAAAAATTCAATTCAAACATTTGAATCCAATTTGTGTATAACATTTCCATTTTAGTGCGCAGGAAAAGTTTTACTTATATTCCATGTGAAATCCATGTGGCGGTATTGTAATATCGCCTTTACTTGGCGCCTGGCCGACATTTTACACACGCCTCGCCTGAATGTAAAATAGGTGAAATATCAAACTTATTACGTGGCGACGAAATGAGCGAACCGGGAAACTACGCCGGATTTGGGTTTGCGTCGGTCTTGCTCCTAAAATACGCCTTATTGTGCCCGTTTTGGCACTAAATAAAAGCAATGTGAAATACCTGCTCCATTATTAGGTATATTTTGTGATGCGGAATTATTTTCATCTGTAAGGTATATCCTTACTAATATTATAAACGTGAAAGTTTGTGAGTATGGATATCTGGATGTATGGATATTTGTTACTCTCTCACGCCAGAATAGCTGAACGGATCTGGATAAAATTTAGCACAGAGATAGATTATAGTCTCGAATAACATATAGGCTACTTTTTATCCAGGTCGAACCCAATTCTGAAGTCCACGCAGACAAAGTCGCGGGCACAAGTTAGTGAGAATATAATAATACCTTATATTCGTACCTCTATTCATACATTATTTACCTACCTCTAGTTTACATTCCTTATCGAAACTGTAAACTTCGTCACTCTACATCTTTTAATTATCACATAATTATAATAAGATAATTTTAGTGTATATTTTAATGTAATACCTACACAGCGTAAAAAACGAAAGAGAGAAACTAGGCCAAAACAACTAGATTTTTATTTCAATATAATTACGAAAAGACTCTTTGTACCAAAAAAATATCACAGTAATTCAAGAGTTGCTTTTCTAACAATATCTAACTAACACTGATTACAAATAATCAGGTATTTACCTCAGCAATTAATATAATGTAGTAGGTATTGCAAGAAGAAAAGAACAAAATTACGATTTATTAAGATCCTGAATAAACTCTCTCATGCAAATCTGTGTTTTTAAAGGCCCACATATCCATAAGTCACGTAAATAATTCTTCCACGTACATGTAAAATCGGCATGTCAAAGCAAACAGGCACCGCTGCATGTCACTTTAAGAGGGAGGAAATGGCGCGACGCTGATCTCCACATAAATTCGAGTGTCTTGTATGCACAATCTTTGCTTTCAATCAATCCAGTTCTTAAATTAAAATATGAGCCAATGAGCCACAACGAGAATAACAGACAGTATTTTTAAAAAAGAAGGGTGTTATACGTTTAACGTGTGTATCTGTTGCATCGTGGCACCCAAACGCATTGACCGATGTTGATTCAGATTTTTTTGATCGAAAGATGACTTAATCGAGAGTGTCCTCAGTTATGATTTTAGAAAATCTGGCCAGCTGTTTGAAGATTATCAGCTCTTTTTTGGTTCGTGAAGGGATGCTAACAACTTCTACAGGTCTAATGGATTTGATATTTGGTATCCTGTTACTTCAATGATATTGCAAGAATATGGTAACCGTGACTTGATGCTGCGAGGATTTAAAAAAAATATTAGTTTAATGTTATTCGTTAAGCTACAAAAACGGTACATTCCTTTATAAGTTAAGGTGATTACGTCATGGGTGATGAAACTACCAGTATCGAAAAAATAATAATTAAAAAATACCTACCAGATTTTTTTAAAATTAGAGATTTGATTAGCCTATAAAGGACTCTAAAAGCGAACTGCCAAGCTCACTTACTAGATCAATCTTCGCATACTAGTCGATGGAATACAAAAAATCGCCCAAACCATAGCCATACACTTAGTCGTAACAAGAAAAACACATTTGCGGGTGTTGAAAACTTTCACATCGACCCGGAGAATTCAATGGGCCGGTGATCTCGAAAGGTTTATGTCCCGAGTTTGATGGCCCGATCTGCGACGTTATTGAATTCGGCCCTGGATTAATTTAATTTGCAAGTTGGCGTACAATGCGAGGGTCGGGAGGTTATTAAGAAATCTGTTGTCGAAAATGAAATAAAATTTCATTTTGGATTGGCAGGTGGCAGGTTTATGGATAAAATTGAAACGGAGATGTACTACCATCCTTGATCATCAGCAACCTTATTCAGATTTTCTCAGAAATTACTGACATCTGATTCCATGGCCCTTATTAAGGGGTATGCTGATATGACAAGCTTAGGTTGGTTGTAAAACTTTAGATTATCTGTGCAATCTAAAGTTTAAAATTAATGGCAATTATTATTCTTTCTGCCACAATTACCTTGCTATCGAAGGTCTAATAGTATGAGATGGAAGAATTCCAATATTATAGATATTAGTAAAAAAAAATCTATTAAAAATGTGCCATAAATGCCAATAACATAATAAAACTTCAACAAAATCAAAATCAGACCAACCATCACGCCTGTATTCCCCGAATGGTTAGGCAGAGGTTTTTTTTACTGAGATAGGCAGTGGTGTACTAATGTACACCCACAGTTTGCCAGTAAGTTTAGGTCTTCTGTCATAGAAGGCGAGTTTGTTGCCATTAACTGGGCACAAATTCCAAACTCTGAGCTGCTACTAAGAATTTCACAGAAAAACCCAATAACATTTTGCTCAATGTGAGAATCGAAACCAGGACCTCCAGCGGAGCAGTTGTGCTCAGGACCACTAGGCTAATGAGACAGTTTTCGTTTTCGTGAGTAAATTTTCGTTTGATCAAAATCTTAAATCCGAAAGTTCTTCGTCGATTGTTTTGTTTTGTCGCAATGTTCATTTATTTTAGATTTTTTCACCCATAAACCAACTCGACAAGATTAATTTCAATGTTAATTTTGTAAGTGAAGGTGATTGTTTCGTAATTGTAATATCATGTGTTCTATAATCTATATCTTTCAGATGGGCACCTTTACCTGTTAAAAATAACCTGCATACTAACCTAAATAATATTTTTTTTGTTAAAAGATATATGTATGTACAAATCAGTTTACCTATCCTTATTCGATATTTCATCCCAGCACCGCCACAGTATCAAGCAATTCGATTTAACTTGAGTGGAATCTCGATTGCAGACCAGTCGAGTCGATGACAACTATGATTGTGTCACTTAGCTGTCAACTTGACGGCTGGCTCCACCGGTATTATCTGACCGATAGTATTGGTAACTAGAGCCATTGTATGGGGAAACTTTGGCCACCGTAGGCCTTGTATTTTGTATTTTGAAGTACGGCATTTGCGATATCAGATATTTTAGATATCTCGATTATTTAAGAGAAAGGATGTCCACTGTCCATTGATCATGTTTTTTTATAGAAATAAGCTGAAACTGCTGTCGACCACCCTTACGTAGGAGTCTGTCGTAAAGCACCTCGGTGTGTGTTTCAACTTTTGCACGTAATAGCCAGTACCCCTCGGTTGCAGCGGCTCTGGCAGTTTGTAGTCTGTAGGGGCTGTTAAGGGTCGGCAACGCATCAGCAACTCCTCTAGTGTTTCCAGGTATCCATGAGCGACGATCACTACTTACCACCACGTGGCTCGTCAGGTCGTTTGTCGACTTCTTCTTCTCGAATCTTCTTCGAAATCTTCTTCGAATCAATAAAAAAAATCTATTTATATTTGAATAATTATAATTATTATATTTTATATGCATTTCCGCGGGAAGATTAAAAAAGAAACCTGCATACTATAAATATAAATTCGTGCTTATCTGATAACATACTAACGTCCTAAAATATTTACCAATAAACTCCATCAATCTTCCTAAGACCGTGGACACACGAGCGCATCAGCGCGCGATCATTTATCGCGACCCGCGCGCACATTCGATTCGGTATGAGCCGAATGATTTATCGGAGCGATTGCAGCGATCGCCTCGGTTCGACGATCGCGATAATCGATATGTAGCCCGGTTCACTTTTATTACGGCTTGTGGCGGGCCGTGACGATTGCGTTGCAACTTTTCGCGATATGAATTTCTTTAGGGGGACTTTTACTAAGCTCTTTATTGGCGGCGAAATTAAAAAAGTATCAATATCAGGGATACATATAGGTAGCTGTCGATATCAGTAAATAATAATATGGTGCCGCTTCCCCTTTGTGGGTTAGAAATACTTATGGTAAAGAAGCGTGAGTAGTAATAACATGTAATATTTTTGGATCACTACCATATTTAGTTTTTTATAATTAATTCTCTTTTGACATTAGGTAAAATGTTTATCTACCTCCTTATCAAATGATACGGTTTTCTTTTTAACGACTCCTCTTTATCTGTCCTATTAAAGATTCTATCAATTCCAAATCCCCGTTGACCGTAACCGTTCCAATTTTATTTACACTGTATTGGAATTAATTTTATTTCCATATTTAAAACTAGTGATGAGTCTAATTTGTACCGCAATACAAACCGCTCCGGTTAGTTTCTGTGAAATGGAGCGCGCAAACTGAACTCCCGGGAAATAACACCGATGAAGTTGTCTTTGCTCGTTTTAATAATTGATATTGTTTTGCTGGCCCTACCGCAGTTGGATGCGGGGCAAATATTGTCCTATCATGTGCTTGTAGTTTTTATGACATTGGCAAAAAAGGTCTGGGGATGTGTGAAATGGAAAAGTAATATAGGATTTCTGTGACGTTTTCGTAGAGTGAAATCCTCTCATTTAAATTTAGATTCGAATTTTGGATTTTTTTTTTAATTCATTTTAATTGATATTATTAAGCAAATTGAGACCTAGCACCTGAAATTTCTGAAATCAACTGAAATATATATATTATGTATGAACCATCAGGCGTGCCAGAATCATGCGTTTTGTATTACCTAAGAAAAAAAAATCTAACTTCGAAATGGGTAGCGATGCCGAGGATACTGAGTTGAGTACAGACGTGTATAAATATTATTTCAATTCCAATATTGTTAAGTGCAGTAAATATTACATTAATTTGATTAGTATTGCATTCTCTTTTTACGCACGCTATACTACTTGGATACCATCTTTCCTTTTCTCTCGAGTCCATCCACACTTAGCGATAAGACCGCAAGTTTTATCGATCATTTTATATTTTTTTAAATTTCTACTTTGCATATTATGTTATTTTGCTGCAAAATAAAATATTCTGTCTATCTAACTCATCTTCTTTCAACTCCAATTTCGATGGATTGATTTGCAATGCACTGCGGATTAAAATACACGAACATTCGTTTATAAAAGCTTATTTTTTTATTCGTTATAAACCGGCTAGAATTTCACTCCGAATAACGTAAAATGTAAAAAAATCAACATCAAAACAGTCGGCGATATCAATAAAAAACACAACAGACTTTGTGCTTGCAGAACAATAAAATTGAATGCCGACTAAAGTTGACATTTTCCGCATATCCGATAAATCCGTCGATTGTGCGCGACGGTACATGTCGCGAGTACGAAATATTCGCCGAAGTCACGCGCCGCTTCTTTGACGCGCGTGTGCACCCTGTCTTATAAGATTAATAGAATTTCTCTCTGCACCATTTACTTACAATTTCTATGGAAATTTCGAGACAGTACAGCGTATTTTAGGAGATTAAATTGGTACTTATGACTAGTCAAAAAGTTGCGGAACTGATTGAAACATGTTTGGGAATAGGATGGGTGTTTAATTAAAATGGCAGACCGCATTATGGAACTAGAATGGGTAGGGTACGAAAACAGAGGGAGTTGAATGGAACCCTGGCAATGAACGGTTGACAAAAAAGATAAAGCAATTTCCTGAAATACCTACATCATTGAAAACCGTGAATTTCAAATTATATGATTTTGTAAAATTAATTGGTAAAAGATGTGTTGAAATGGTTTTAGAATAAACTTAAAAGGGATTTTATCATCATTTTTGTCATCGTACGACATCGAACTAACTGTAAAGTAAGTCATGTCGGTTGAGAAGCAAAGTAACTTGCTTTTCAATAGATGTCATTGACGTCACCTGAAAGACGTACATTCAGAATGTGAAGGCAAATTTCGATCTGGCGGGTAGGACTCGCGGTGCCTTAGTGGTCATAGCGTCTGGTGTATCTAACCAGAAGACGCAGGTTCGAATCTTGCCAGCAGTCGTGTTTTTTCTTCAATAAAATAACTTTATAATCTTAGCATGGAAAATGCAAAAAAAATAATCACAAAGAGATAGTTAAAATGTCCTCGATAAGCAATTATAACAATAATTAAAGTAATTAAATTAATTTGATGTTGTTTTAGGTTGTCGCTCTAGACTCTTGCCTCTTGATTCAGTTTTCAGATATACTTATTAAAAATAAGTCATATTCTCATTGAAAATTTAATTTAACGTCTAATAAATAGAAATCAATGTCGCTTGTTACAGCCGACTGCCATCACCATTATTACAAGCTCTCATTTAAATACGTATTAAATAGGACCCACCCACTTATCTCCTCTGTTCAAACTTCTAATTTGTCGGCCGTCGTTTTGGTGTACATCAATCAAGCGATTCCTAACCGAAAGCCTTTCGAATCAAAGTAGAATTTCGCTTATCAACCAGTCAATCAGTATCACAAAGAAGAATCACCGACTTTGCGTCAAGCGGGCGATGTGTTGACGCACTGACAGACAAACAGATTACCCTCACACTGACAAATGCTTGTTTCCATCAATCTATCCTGTTTCACAAATTGAACCTTATGTAGACTTCCTAACGTATAATATTGTATTGCGGGTTTATGTGGAATTTATAAGAAAATTCTTTGAAAATTTATCTCATGTTCGTTTGGTTCTTTTTGAGCTAGGGACTGCAGAAAGGCTTGTACTACAGTATAATAGCCTGTATATTTCTATAATTCAAGAGAAATGCTCTCAGATTCATTTTAATACCAACATAAGTACGTATCATTCTTCTTTGAAAACATTTTTTGAATTTCACTTTATAGGAAAAGTTTTTAATGAAATTGAAGCCAGTAACTAACTAACTAAAATAAATATTTTCATCATAATTTAACAGCAATGTTTTTATGTTTAGGTCCCATGTGATACGAGGACGATAGGACGAGCCTATTACCATTATCCGGGCACAAATTCCAAACTCTGAGCTGCTACTGAAAATTTCACAGTAGAGCCCACACAAAAACAGTTTGCGACCTGTGAATCGAACCCAGGACCTGTAGCGTAGCAGTCGTGCTCAGGACCACTAGGCTAACGAGGCGTCTAAAACACGTGCCAGCTTAACCGCAAACAGCACTTAAACTCATTCCCGCAACCTAACATATGGGCGCTATATTTAACTGATTCTCAACACGTTTTTGCAATTTAAATCCGAAATATCACTTAGATACTTTACATGCGGGTACCGGATCTTTCAGGGGACAGTCCCCTGCATTTGCAATGCTAATAACTAGCTTCCAAATCGTCGTACGTTTTTTGTTCCCTCGTGTCTCGCGTGAAGGATGTGTGGTGAGGTTTTAGGACGATTAAAAAGATAAGTCCTCTTACATTTTATACCCAAGGATATAAATTGCTTGTGTTGACTTGTGTTTACTTAGGATCAGCATTGGCAGTCGTAATTACATAAACGGAAAATACAATTAAGACACTGTTGAAATTATCAATGTAAGTGTTAGGAGTCGTTAGAATTATTATTTAGTAAACCTAAATTGTAATACATTAATGCAATAAAGAACTTGAAAGAACTTGAACTTATTAATATTAAAACAAAACAGTCAAACTCACATTAATATGTCGAATATTCTCGTAAGACTCAGAAATCAAATTGTGTCCTTGACGAAACGAGAGTGCAAACAGAAATTAATCACATGGCTCCTGTCCCTTACTTACGATGAAATCGAAATACTTTTAATTGTACCTTATAAATTAAATAAAATAGTACACCACAAATACACACACACACCACACAAACACACAAACACACACACACACACACACATATATGCTTCGAATTATCTAAATAACTTACCTTTAAGTTCCCTCTAGTAAATTGGAATTAAAAATACTTACCCTTTCTTTAATTAGATCCTAGTTCTTTAATTAATATATGAATGTTAATTTTGGGGGTGGGCGCTGATGCCTATAGTACAAGATATTAATTTATCTTAGTTTAGGTATCAGCTTCAACTCTAAATATGTTACAATAACTATCTTTCTGCTCTAAATTTAAAATCGACCAGTACTTTGTAATAAGTACTAAAACTTGAAGGTGTAAATAAAGAATTTTTCTTTTTTTAATTTTTTTTTTGTTGTACTTAATAAGACATAAAGATAATCAAATTCGCAAATACAAAACCAAAGATATTTTTAGACCAGCCAATTTAAAGCTCCCAAAACGAAATTTTCCTTGTACAACATCAAAACAGCCCCAATCATAAACAAAAATAACACGTAAACACACGAAGACACTACGATTTGCGGTCCACAAACAAATGTGGCTACGAAACATTCAAGAGCCGATGAATCAGTGAAAATTTGCCCAAAATACTTATTCCGCATGCATTAGCCTACGAAATTGTTGCTATCATAAAAAAACGACCGCCATAACGTGTGGGGGTGGAATTATTATAAATCTTCATGATATTACCATAGAGCAACTTAGGGAACTTTGCTCTCTGCCGAAATTCGCTTGGTAAGTGGTCTGTAAGTCATCCGGGCCTATATGATAGCTGTAGGTCCGTACTTTTAGTTTACGATTCAGTATCGCCTGGTAATATTTCTTGTGAGTTTGGCTCCATTACGTTATGAGAATATTAGTTTGACAGGTCGATTGCTGCAGTGAAGTGGTTGACGTTAGCGCATTGGAGCGCGAATAAAATTTCGTATTGAATTTAACCTGTCAAGAAACAATTAATTAACAGAGGCAATTATTACAACCTCCTGGAGAGATTCCCTTTCAAGATATTATTAGAATAGAATATAATATTCTATTGCACACCAAAAACTAATGTAGAGTGAGTAAGGTTACCGGAGGCCCAATCCCCTTTTAAAAGGCGGGCAACGCACTTGTGACGCCTCTGGTGTTGCGGGTGTCCATGGGCGGCGGTAATCGCTTAGGTTTGTCCCCCTAACATTATTATGAGTGTGGTCATGTGGTGTGTATGTGAGACAATTTTATTGCTAACTGTTGACATGAGCTAGACAACAATAGTACACCAGCTAAATAGCAAGATAAACAAAAATTCTGATCAGCATGTTAACTAAGTAACAAGTTTACCAAGGGTGCTCTGGACACTGGACAGTTATTCCATGTCATCACTCAAGGAATCCATTTGTTTTTTTTTATTTGTTAAGTCGGCCACCTGGTTGTCAGTAGTCATCGTCGCCCATGGACACCTGCAACACCAGAGGAGTTGCTGATGCGTTGCCGACCCATAAGAGGCCCTACGGACTGCAGACCGCCAGAGCCGTAGCAACCGAGGGGGAATTGGCTCTTACGCGCAAAAATCAATTTTTAAATGGAATCCGTTTTGTGTTTGAAAATGGAATCATTTTTTTTTAATGGAACCTAATTTTTTTTTAAACGTTGCCCACTACGATTTTCTCCTGTATCGTGGGTGCGTTTACAAACACAAATTCTCACTTACACAAACGCCCAGACCCGGAACAACTACCTGTAGATCATACAAATATTTGCTCCGTGTGGGGATCGAACCCACAACACTTGACGCAGAAGCCGATCGCTCAGCCGCTACGCCAAACGTGACGTCATGAATTATTAACTCTGTTCAGTTTTTTATTCTTACAATGCGTGAGTTTCCTTAGTAGGGGACGGGGAACGTTCGTCGCCAACTATTTTTGTGGGGTTACAACTGAGTTATAACGTGAATGTCCCCGTTGAAAGGTAACGACAGGGTAAAAGTATGTTATTTCTATATTTACACAGAAATAACCCTTATTACTAAGTCGTGTTTATATTTTTACCTACTAAGCTTTGTTGTATTAATGTTTTGATATTATGTTTATGTGTCTGTTTGCGGTACGCGCTTGATTTACTTATATACTAGCTTCTGCCCGAGACTTTGTCTGCGTGGACTTCAGAATTGGGTCCGACCTGGATAAAAAGTAGCCTATGTGTTATACCAGACTATAATCTATCTCTGTGCAAAATTTTAACCAGATTCAGCCGTTTTGGTGTGAAAGAGCAACAAACATCCATACATATAAACTTTCTTGTCTAAAATATTAGTAAGGATTTATAGAAAAGAAAAGGTTTTAAAGCTTTCTTAGAAAATGAGTTTCTAAGAAAGGTATAAACATCGGGATTTCAGGTTCTTCTGTATTAGGATTCGGTTGTCATCACTTAGTTTACGTCACAGATAGATTTTAACTCCCGTAAAAATAAAAAATCTGTAGAATAGACGCGCACTGGAGGCGTTATTTGGTTCATAAAAGCTGGCAAAAACAAACTAAGTATATCTTTTTGTGATTTTTTTGCATTTTCCATGCTAAGATTATTAAGTTATTTTTTAGTAAAGGAAAAAATTCAATCGCGGGCAGGATTCGAACATGCGTCTTCTGGTTTGATATACCAGACGCTCTGACCTCTAAGCCACCGCGAATCCTACCCGCATGATTGAAATTTTGCCTTCACATTCTGAATTTACGTCATAAGTTGGTGACATCTATGAGAGGCAAGATACCTTACTTCTCAACCGACACGACTTACTTTACAGTTAGTTCAGTGTTGTACGATGCCACCTTACCTTTTAACTATCTTTTTGTGATTATTTTGCATTTTCTAAGATTATTATTTGTAAATTATTAGTAAAACTAAAACTACACTAACTAAACTAAACTAGATATAAATACATAGAAATTCATAATACATACTTACATACATATCATCACGCCTGTAATCCCCGAAGCCTAGAGGGAGTAGAGGCTTCGGGGAATAATTGAATTAAATAATTAATTGAATTAATAATTTAAATAATTTCGGGGAATGATTGATTTTTTTCCTTTTTTATATATATTTTTATAATACGCCTCTACCACATGTACACCAACAGTTCACCGGTTTGTTATAGATTCAATATAATAGGGGGCAAGCCAAATGCCTTTAACTGCACAACTCAGAGCTGCTACTGAGAATTTCATAGAAAAATCCAATAACACTGCTTGAGCTGGGAACCGAACCTAGAACCTCTAGCGTAGCAGTCGCTATCTGGATCACGAGGCTAATGAGGCATTTTATAGCTAGATAAACTTGTATATAATAATTAATATCAATTTCACATAGGTGACGTATTTAGATCAAGTTACTTTGAACATTTGATATGATGTGAGTCATTGTAATATGGCTTTGTGCTACATCAAAGCTTCATAACATAATATACACATATATATGTAATCAGTTGTATCAGTTTATCAGAACATTGAACACTATACTAATAATCATACTCAATCATGCCTACTTATTCCATCAAATATATCTAGTATCTACTGTCACAGTTTTATGGAAGAACATAACATTAGCATCACGCCTCTATTTCCCAAAGAATTAGCCAGAAGTGTGTTTTTGTCCACTTCGTTACCGATCCGCAGTACTTAGATGCAGTGGGCGCAAGAGGGCGCAGATAGACCTTCGGCTTTCATGAGCTGTGGCCTGTGGGCGGCCGACTTGGGTAGACCGCCCATGCGCTAGAACACGCGCGCATTCGAGTGGGATGCGAGAAGACGGCTCGCGCTTTGAAGGGGCCAACTAATGCTGAACCGTTCCCTGTCATGGCCGCGGTGAATGTCACGAATCCCATGGCCATGACTATAGGGCAAAGGAAGGCAAATACGGTTTTTAGTCGGTACGAGTGCAACATACCCTGCCGCTTCCCCCAGCGGCAGACAATCCATGAGCAGTTTCCGTACTATAAAAAAAGATCTCATGTAATAGGGGGGCAGCCTATTGCTATTAACCGGCTACTGGGAATTCCATAATATAAAAACCAAACCTAAAAGTCTACTTGTTTTCATAATGTCACTAATGGCATTTAAATAAACATGATCAGCAATTTGCCGGCAAATATTAAAATCCGTTGATTAAAATACAATTAAGGTTACATCGTAAATCATCGTTTGATGTGTAAAATTCGGGTGCGCATTATAAGCGACATCAATCATCATGGAGTTGGAAATTATACTGTCAAACTTGTTATGTAATACGCTATACTATACGTTGTAGTATAGATATATATGTTGTAGTATAGATATATACGTTGTAATATTGAGGGGTGTGAAGAGTGTATTAATGCTTGACGACACGGTTGGCGTAGCGGTTGAGCTATCGGCTTCTGCGCCACGTGTTGTGGGTTCGATCCCCACACGAAGCAAATATTTGTATGATCTACAGGTAGTTGTTCCGGGGCTGGGCGTTTGTGTATGTGAGAATTTGTGTTTGTAAACGCACCCACGATACAGGAGAAAATCCTAGTGTGGGGCAACGTTATGTTCTATTTCTATTATTCTCGCTAATGACATTAGAAAATTAATGATCGAATTTGGATTGTAAAAAAGCTTGTAAATATTTTTACAATCCAAATTCGATATATACTATATTTAATATAAATAATCTAAATTTAAATAAAACTCAAAGGTGACTGACTGACTGACATAGTGATCTATCAACGCACAGCCCAAACCACTGGAGGGATCGGGCTGAAATTTGGCATGTAGGTAGATGTTATGACGTAGGCATCCGCTAAGAAAGGATTTTGATAAATTCTACCCCCAAGGGGATAAAATAGGGGATGAAAATTCATATGGAACAAAGTAACTATTCCACGCGGACGAAGTCGCGGGAAAAAAGCTAGTATAATATATTTTTATATATAATATATTTTTAATTATATTTAATATAATATATTTTTAATAAAATAGTTGTTTTACATAACCGGTAGCTATTTTAGTAGTCCAACTGTATTGTCATTCTAACAGATCTGTTTTGTAAAACAGCGAATTATACAATCCAACTGCAACATTAATGATAGTTTTTGGTAATATGTGTGAGTTGAGAATGTGTTGTGTGTGTTAATCATCAGCATTGCGTATGGCATTCATCCTGTGTGGATCAAATTTCAATATCCAAGTTTTTTAGCCAGCTTGCGGCGACAGGTGTATATTTGTGGACTTCCGACATTCCACCGGGAAAACAGCGAAGTGAGTTTTCGTTTACCACATGGGGAAGTGTCTGGTCAAGTGCCCCGCGCCCTGTGGTGACTCTCTTAATCCCCATTTATAGAGGTGGTGGTTAGTTTTCCTAAAATCTTAGCCTAAAATGCTAAACTTGTGTGTTCAGTTGTGGATAACAAATTAAAGAAATAATAAACATAACATACCATCACGCCTGTATTCCCCGAAGGGTTAGGCAGAGGCGTACTAATATACATCCACAGTTCGCCGGAATGTTTTAGGTCCCATGTAATAGGGGGCGAGCCAATTGCCATTAACCGGGCACAAATCCAGACTCCGACCTGCTACTAAGAATTTCATAGAAAAACCCAATAACGCTATGCTCGACCTGGTGATCGAACCCAGGACCTCTAGCGTTGCAGTCGCGCTTGGGACCACTAGACTTATGAGGTAGTCAAGGAAGTTAGAAATAATAAAATTATAAATAAAACTGTTTTTCAATAAAATGTTCCAACGGAGACGGTTAATCTACTAAATCTAAAATAAAATTCACAAAAAAACCCAGTCGTGATTGATAGACACATTAAATGAGCAAAATTATAAACGCCAGTTTCAAATAAACCACAAATTGGAGATTATTATCGACAAATGAGACATGTAAGCCTCACTCATTTCGAATAATGTAGCTAATAAAACCTACTATTTCGTAGAATCGCGTATATTTATTATACCAATACATTGAGGTAATAATGTAGGTACGTTACCACGTGCAATTAATTACGGCATTGCCCGGAAATAGTCTTCTATCCGTCACCGTGATGGCAGTAAGGAATTAATATCTAATGAATAAATACGACAAATACTGTTTATTATAATTTTATGATTTGTCCCTAAAACTTTTGTTAAAGTTGGCTGCTCTATATCATATAACTCTCTATAATCATAATCATAATCATAATGCAAGGGCCTACTTCATGCACTACTGGGTACAAGCCTTCCTTACTTTGTTCCATTTATCACGGTCGTGTGCCGGTGTAATCCACGTAAAGCCTTCGGCTTGGACAATATCGTGGACCCATCTCACCGTTGGATGTCGAACACTTCTCTTACTATTTTCCCAATCCATAATACCTCAATGTACCAATATTTTCTGCGACGGATATTTTGTCTCAATAAAATCCATGAGGCGAGTACTCACAAATACGAATATTGCCTGTATTTGTCTAGTTATTTTTTTACTTTATGCAGTGGCGTCAAAGGAATAAACAGAGTAGGTAGTATATTTTTGTAATTCAGAATAAAATAATGGTTTTATACGTCCTTTCACGCGTACGTGGCTACAGATCTTTTAGTGTCTCATATTAGCTGAATGGGTTTTTATAAATGAATGTGTTGTGGTTTTTGGCAATTGGAACAATAACAATAACAACATTGGAACAATAACATACCACGAAGCCTGTATTCTCCGATTAGATAGAGGTTACCTACTAATGAACACCCACAGTTCGCCGGTATGATTAGGTAAGGTCGGGCATAAATTTAAACTCCAAACTGCTACTTAGAATTTCATAGAAAAACCCAATAACACTTTGCTTGACCTGGGGATCAAACCCAGGACCTCTAGTATAGCAGTCGAGCTTGGGACCACTAGACTAACGAGGCAGACGAGTAAACAAAGTTTATTAAGAAATAGTTGTATATTTTCAGCAAATCGAGTTTTCTTAAATAAGTCGATAGTAGGATTAAATTTAAGATAGACAGAACTACTAGAATACTTATTAGGGAACAGAGAAACCTCTTCTTTTCTGTACTGTCTTCAGAGAGAGATTAGATGAAAATTTTATACTTATGATTATGTAATCTTAAGTAAAAGTTGTTTTCAATAATATTACGGATTTGTGGTAAATTCTGCTACGTACCATCACACCTGTATTCTCCAAAGGGTTAGGCAGAGCTGTACTAATGTACATTTGTACACCATACGATAACATTACGGATTTGTTGAATATTCCGCTCTGTAATAACTTCAAAAGATTATTTTATTATGGCGCTGCTATTCGGTTTTAAATTTAATTATTTTAAATTGAACACAACTTCGCGACAGTATGACGCTATATTTATATCCCATGTAGTAGGGGGTGAGTCTTTTGCCATTAACCGCACTTTCGTCGACGTGGGAATCGAACACAGGCCCTCTAGCGTAGCAATCGCGCTAAGGACCAATATATACTATAGGTACTAGGTAGTTAGCTGGTACTATGTACTAATGCACACCCACAGTTCGCGTTCTGCCTACCCTTCAGGGCATACAGGCGTGATAGTACGTTATATTATGGATAATATTACCACACTTAATATGTTACCAAAACATTCGCATTTCTTAAAATATTTTGGTGAAGGAATACTTCTACAGCGGACAGAATTCGATTCTGTGTCTTCTGGTTGAAGACACCAGACGCTTCAACTTTTTCGAGATCGAAATTTACCTACACATTCTGAACTTACGTCTTTAAGGTGACATCAATTACATCAATTGAAAAGCAAGTTACTTTGCTTCTCAACTGACATGACGTACTTAACTGTACGTTCGATGTCGTACGATGCTTCATTGAAATATCTTTGTAATCTTAGCATGGAAAATGCAAAAAAAAAAGTGTTTCCATTTCTTATTACCACAGCAACTGAAATTAAAATCGTTTTACGAAATACTAAACACAATATTTTCCTTTCATCTCAAGGAATAGTTCTAAAAGACCAACTTCTTTCAATTTGCAGAAGGATTCCGTTCCTTTATATACTAGAAGTTAAAACAAAGAGTATGTCAGGAAAGCGCACGAGCTTAATAAGTGTGCTTCATCTATGTCTGCCGCACTTGATTATAGTGAATTGCAGCATTTGCAGCACTATATGCTCATGCAGTATGCCAGTGACGCATTACTGGCGAAACTGACATATTTGATTTTACCTTTTAAAATATTATCAAGCTTCTAGACATTTTTCTATATATGGGGTTTGTGAATTATACTTATCATCATCAAGCCATGTACTGTCCTACTACTGGTGACGGGTCTCCTCTTGGAATGAGAGTCAAAGTCAAAAAAGGGTGAACAAGATGAATTCATATAAATGAAATAAACCTCTTCTTGGTGCTGAGAAATTATAATTATAACAGCAAGGTTTTACAAAGAAAATAAAAAGGGTGCTTCGTCCTCCATCTTTTTCGAATATATATTTTCCATAGAGCGAGAGAGCTCTATGTCCACGTCGCTCCGTCGTTCCGCCGACCAACGAGCTTCCTTCGCTGGAGCTCCCATATCCAAGAGTATTTAAAATATGAACAGCGTATACAAAGGGTACTTTTGAAAAGTTGCACGGTTCCAAAAGGTAGGAGAGGAGAGGAGAAGAGCCGGCAAAAAACTCCATACGTGATGTCAAAAAAAGACATGACTACATTATTAATCTTTACAACTTTGTTTTTAAATAGAGTGATTAGCCCATAATAATAGCAACCCCAACCCCATGCATGTGTTCTGCCTTTTTTGTTGGCTTTTTGGAGTTTTGCTACGTAAATGTTTGTTTGTTTTAGAGCTAGTCATAAAAATGCCTGGCCTTATCCGAAATGTCTCTGTATTGGCTTAAAATTATAAGCCTGACAGAAAAATTACTTAAATTACAAATTCCTTCAAACGATATCTATTTTAAATCTTCCCCACTTGATTTACTAAGTGATTACTGTTTGAATTTATCATTTCTACTATTAAATGAATTAATACGGCTCGTGAATTTAGTAGAAATCTCTCATCTCTAAACGTTTTAGAATACCTGGGAAACTACAAGCACCACCGAGTCAACAATTCAATTTTAGAATTATTGTCGTCTCGTTCCATCGTATACAAATTAATGGTAAAGTTTATTGCCATCTAGCTCTATCGTCGGAGATGCAATATCGGTGTATTGCACTTTGCGATGGCTTAGTGAATAATTATTGTTTCTACTTCAACGTCATGTTATTATCACAAAATAAAGTGGAAACAGAAGTACAATATTGTATAAAAAAATGCTTGCAATTACTCTGTTTAGATACACACATACCATCACGCTTGTATTCCCCGAAGGGTTAGGCAGAGGTGTACACCCACAGTTCACCGGTATGTTTATAGGCGAGCCTATTGCCATTAACCGGGCACAAATCCAAACTCCGAGCTACTGAAAATTTAATTTAATAGATCGAACCCAGGACCTCTAGTGTAGCAGTCGCACTTGGGACCACTAGACTAATGAGGCAGTCTTTAGATATCTATATCTATAATATTTATAATATTTTCTAGTTCTTTAAATATCTTTATCTATAATATCTTAACCTTTTGGATTTTTATGAGAGATTTTATATATTATTTTCAAGTTCAGTTTAAAGTAGACATTCTGTTTGTTCTCTTGTGCGTTTGTTTGAAAAGGTACAATAGTCGGCGTGCCCGCGAATGATTATTACTGTCAAATTTTCGTGATTATTAATTCTGTTACCGGGTTTAGTTCTCTGTATATATATATATAATGTATTCTGAATTCTTTCAACGGAAAGTACAATCAATGGTACAGCTAGAGCAGGGTTTCTTAAAGGGGTATCCATTGACCCCTTAAGTAAGTATCAGAGGTCCACAAGAGCTACTCAGTTCACTCTTAACATATATAATACGCGAAAATGAATGGCGAATGCACACACAGCCCTCAGTTTTTTTTATTCTGGTCCTTTGCTAAACAAAGTTTAACAACCGAAAATTGGTCTAGACACCCTATATAACGAAACGCTACCATTATTGCCTCTTTCCAAATCGCCAAAGAATATAATCACACAAACAAGGAACTAATTACGACTTCCGCGCGGTTAGACGCAGGGATCAAAATGGCGGTTAAGTCGGAGGGATTACACAGGGGTCTGCCCGCATTTCCCAAAGTTCGACCCCCAGTGACAGGTGACAGGCCTATCTCTTATTGGCGATCTTTTCTTTACAAGTTCGGAGATTTATCGATTTGGTTGGACATGTAAAGTAAGGAGATAACGCAGCTACTTTTGTATTATCAATTTTTTTTTTGTTATTCAAGTGTTTGTTCGTATAAATTTTCGTCGCCGATCGATGAGGATTAAATAAATTCTAATTGAAAAATTGGAGTCTGCAAACGATACGACCTTTAAAACAGCAACCTTTTTAAGCGATTATAAACAGGATTTTTTCAAATAGAATCACTGTAATTGTTAATTTATATTTACTCAAATTTTAAAATTTTCAATTACTTGACAGGTTTAACTGTTACGCTTATGTTATCCTAAACTGTTTGTGTTCCCAGATAAAATATCAAAATAAGTATTTAATATAACAAAACATTCTATCAAGTATTCCTCGAAGGGTCAGGCAGAGGTGTGAATATACGCCCGCACTTCTCTCAGTAAGTCATAAAAAGTATTTTGTATCGAGAAATTCATAGAAAAACCCAACGACACTTTTCTCAACCAGGGTGTCAAACCCAGGACCCGGTGGCGCTTAGGACCACTAGACTAATGGGGCAGTTAAATAAGTATTTATAAAAATAATAAATACAATAAAAACCAACTAAACTTATGACGTTTTAAAACGTGGGAAAGCCGGAGTGATACCACGGCCTCACAGAAAATCGGCGTTAAACAACACTTACGTTGTGTTTTGCCAAGTGAGTGAGGTTACCGGAGGTCCAATCCCCTTTTAAAAGGTTGGCAACGCACTTGTGACTTCTATGGTATTGCGGGTTTCCATGGGCGGCGGTAATCGCTTACCATCAGGCGATCCGTCTGCTCGTTTGCCCTCCTATCCCATAAAAAAAATGAGTTTCCTCTAGTTACTGCACTGTGTTTAGCTCGTCTTGACTCCACAACAAAAAGTAAAACGTGCCATTTGAGACTGTGCTAGCTACATATAAACTGTGTTGCATCGTGACGGCAAGTGGACATTCATAGCCGTCACCACTAATGGAGCTATTTGCCCTAATACATTTTGCTTTGCTACTTTAAACTGTAACTCGAGATCAACTTTTTATACACACGCTTGGATTCCCCTAAGGTTTATATACTCGTATTTTTTTTATAACTACACCTCTCGCACTAGAAAACAACTCTAAACATGCGTCATTTGAAGAAAGAACTCTGTATAGAGTAAATTACAGTCTACAGAAAGAGCATACAGAGTAGACAGACGGGTAGAGAAACTTTGAATATTTTTTTATTCGTGATAGGCTTACACTTGATCGCCTGATGTTAAGCGACACTGCTATCTACGATGAAGCGCACTTGCCTAGAAGAAGTTTATTGTATTTAAATCATTACAAGTTAAACGATTTTTTTAATGAATAAGTCATACAAGTCACAACCTATAGCTACAACATGTCTATTCGCATCTATCGATCAGTATCAATTTATTTCTAAAAATTAGCGAAGACAAAGAAGGCCGTCTACCTTTTCGTGTTTTATTTAGCGGACCGTCAATTTGTTATTACCCAAAGCTTTTTATTACCCTAATACCGAATTAAATTAATTAGATTGATCCTCTTTTGTACCAAAAAATACGGTTTTGTTCTGGACTGATTTGTATCCAAGAAACTCACGGCTGAAGCCAGCTATAAATCAATCGATTAATTAATCACTTGTTACCACAGTGACGGCGCTGTTTCGATTGGAATAAAATATTTCAATGTTATATATTAGTGTTCGTTTTATTGAAAAAATGGTTATGTATGTAGTAAAAGCCTACATACATAGCCATAGTGATAGCCTAGTGGTAGCCATTGGACTGCCAAGTCAAAGGTTTCGAGTTCGAAACCAAGGCGCGCACCACTGACTTTTCGAAGTCATGTGCCTATTAATAGTTAATTATCACGCGCTTAAACGGTGAAGGAAAATATCGTGAGGAAACCTGCACGCCTGAGAGACTTTCTTGACAGCGTGTGAAGTCTGCCAACCCGCAGTAGGCTAGAGTGGTCGACTATAGCCTAATCCCTCTTATTCTGAGAGAAGACCCGTGCCCAGCAGTGGGACAGTATAATGGGTTGATTATGTATGTAGTAAAAATAATTGTTACATTAAACTAGTGTTTAAATTACTCCTCTGTTACAAATGCTGATAAGAACATTGAATTTATCTACAGAATAGAAATAGATTTCAATTGCTTAAAACGTGATAAATTAAATTTCTTTTTTGCAAAAATATACTATATAGACACTTTTACAAGTCAATGTTTAAGTATTTTTTTTTAATTTCTTAACTGATAACCTGTGCGAAGAAACACCGAAATAAACTCAGAGAATCATGGTCTCTTTTAAAGATCAGGTATGATATTGTCACCAGGCAGGGTAATTTTTAAAATGGCCTTTTGAAGAAAGAGTCACAGTGGCTTTGAGTACACCAGTCTCAGCCGATGGTTCAGAACGGGAAGAAAAATAGTAAAAAAAAATATTAGTGAAGTTTGCATAATTAGGTATTCATTTCATGCCATATACTTATTAAATTGCATTTATAACATACAAATACAATTGAAAAACTCATTTGAAAAAGAATATTACCAAATAAGATGAACTAAATCAAGCTAAGTGGTGATACTTGTGAGAAATATAAGTTCAAGTAACAATGTCGAAAAATCATTACATACTTACAATGTACCAGACAAGTGCGACAATTTGAACAGATTATAATTATCTTAATAACATTATAACAGACCACCGCCACTCCGTCCGCCAAATCCAATTAAGCTTAATGACCTAACTTTAAAAGATTTACGCGATCAAAGTGACGTCACGAATCAGTGGTACGCAGCGAAAAGAATAAAGCGAAATCTCCTTGGAACAAATTATATTAAATCAAGATCCGAGGCGCTGCCTTAATTCTAAGGCAGTGATTTTATTTGATTACGTCAAACGTTTGGGATGATTTAAACGTTTTTAACATCTATGCTTAATCAGTAGGTACTGTTACTTTTACGGGTCGAACATCTTGACTTTATTGAAGAGGATTTATGAAGACTGGGACGTTGGGCGTCGTCGGTCCTAAAAGAATCAACGACGTTTTCGTTTTGATTTACGGATACGGATATTACGTGGGAGAGCCATGCTTTGGCACAAATGGGCCGGCTCGACCGGAGTGATACCACGGCCTCACAGAAAACCGGCGTTAAACAACGCTTACGTTGTGTTTCGCCGAGTGACTGAGGTTACCGGAGGCCCAATCCACTTTTAAAAGTTCGGCAACGCACTTGTGACTCCTCTGGTGTAGTGGGTGTCCATAGGCGGCGGTAATCGCTTACCATCAGGCGATCTGCCTGCTCGTTTGCCGTCCTATCACATAAAAAAAATAAGGCTTTACATCGTAGCCTAATCTGAAATCCACAGCGCTTCTATTAATTTCATAGAACACACACTAAAATTACCTGCAATAAGACTTGAAATATTAAAAAAAATGCATATTGTATGTACAAGTTTAAATGTTTTTATTTCAAAAAAGCTTTTACAAGCGTTTAAGAAACGTTATTGAGTCTAGTTGCACGGTTCCAAAAAGTTGATCCTATGGAGAAGAATTCGGCAAGAAACTCCATGAACACTCATTTAAATTAAGACTATGTCAATAAAAATATATAATCATCTACCAAAAACAATTAAAGAACTACCCTTTCGCAACTTAAAATCAAATTTTTAACATTTTTCTTTTTTTATGGGATAGGGGTACAAACGAGCATATCGGATCGCCTGATGGTAAGCGATTACCGCCGCCCATGGACACCCGCAACACCAGAGGAGTCACAAGTGCGTTGCCCGCCTTTTAAAAGGGGATTGGGCCTCCGGTAACCTCACTCACTCGGCGAAACACAACGTAAGCGTTGTTTAACCCCGGTTTTCTGTATAAAATTTTTGATTAATAAAAACTATTACAATTAAGTTATTTTAGTAAACGAAAAATTCAATGGCGGGCAGAAATCGAACCTGCGTCTCCTGGTTGGATACACTAGACGCTCTGACCTCAACCACCGCCAACCCCATCCAACTGATTGAAATTTTGCCTTCACATTCTGAATTTACGTTATAAGGTTACGTAGGCCAACCAGAAGACGCAGGTTCGAATTCCGCCCGCGATTGAATTTTTCCTTTACTAAAATAAAGTTATTATCTTAGCATGGAAAATGCAAAAGAATCACAAAAAGATAACTATTACAATGTTAAAGAATACTTACTAATAAGATAAGATATTTAAGAGTCCGGCGGACCGATTTTCTCTTACAAACGTAATACCGAAATTAATCTAGGTTCCTACCATCCGATTTCGTCCAAAATACTTCACTGGAAATAATTGTAAGCGAAAGCAATTTTTGATAACTTTACCAAGTTTGGAACTTTTATCCGGTCTTTTAATTTCAGTGAAATAGTAGCAGACGAAATAGGATCGTAGGAACCTAGATTAACAGTATCTAAATCCGAATGATAACATAATTTGATAGAATATTGTCTGGATTACGATTTATTTCGGTATTACGTTTTTGTGGGCAATTCAAGCTCCACCGGACCCGAACCGGATATTACGAACATAAATCTGTTTAGTTTTTCTTATTAATATGGGACGTGTAAATCGAGTGATTTGCACGCCCCGTCGGTCAGAATATGATGTACCTTGAAAAAAAAACCAACACTTGCATTACACCTACCATATTCAAGCAAATAAATACATTTGATTTGATTTGATTTAGAAATTCAACAACACGGGGCATCGCACCCAGGGACTAACGATTAATATATTTTTTTGCTACCGCTAGACCAATGAACTAGTGATTGAAATAAAACTACTTTTTACGGATTTTATCGCGTTGTATTGATATTATTTGATTCCCGACGTTTCGGACCCTTTACAGCATCCATGGTCACGGGTAGACTAAGTTGTTGGACGTCTTAATGTTACAATTACTAACAGCTACCTTACATTTTTGTTAATTATTGGCGATCCGATTCACGCAGAACGAGCTCACCGTATCCTTCGGTCTTGCAGTTTTGGACTTGGATTTTGATTTTATGGAATCTATAATGGGGTTCCAAGCAGGTGGTAAGACCCAGCCATCTTCTCTATTGAAATTTGGATGTTTTTTAATTTCAATAGCCTCACGGATCATCCTGGGAAGGAATCGGTTTTCTTTTGCGAGGACTTGTGGTTTATCAAATCTGATGTAGTGCTGGGCCTTGTCTAGAGTATGTTCACAAACTGCTGACTTCTTGAAACGGCGGTGTTTGACATCAGCGATGTGTTCTTTTACGCGGGTCCCTATACTTCTTTTAGTTTGGCCTATGTAAGAATCAAATAATATCAATACAACGCGATAAAATCCGTAAAAAGTAGTTTTATTTCAATGTCTAATATTCGCGTAAGTGTCAGAAACCACAATGAACTAGTGTTAACTTTCATTCATTTGCAATGTTATCCTCAATTCCTTAAACACAGTCATAGACAATACCTTTATTTCTCAGCCACATAATAAGAGGAAAGTCACGTATTTTATTGTATAAAAGAACCATTAACTAGATAGAGGGGACAAAATGACGTCAAAGTTAGCCGAGATGTTAACAGCGAACTACTCAATCCCATTACGGTATTTCTTAGCTATATTTGTTCCTTTTAATAAATTTGCCGCGTCTACCAACTTGCTAACTCTATTTACGAGGTAAAAGTCGAAAGAATTGTTAGCTGCACGCGACCATCCCTGGGGATGTTCGTTTTGCGAGTGAAGCATGTTGTGCGGTAAAAAAGTGTTGTTAGTTTTTTCTTAATTGAATGATGTACCTTCTTAATGAGATCCAGTGATTGTACAGTCAACAGCACATCATGGTGAACAAAACTGTCCATTCTTTCTTCAATCGATTTTCAATTTAATATCCAATTAAAAGAGTTTATTATCCATTGGGGTTTCACAGATTGTGAAAACTTGATGTGCTGTTAACTGTACAAGACCATAGCCTGTCAAGTTCGATTTAAAAAAAATCTATCTATCTATCTATCCAAAGTTTATATTACTATTATACATTATACATATTATACTATATATCTAATTAAATAAAAAAAGAACCTGACTGACTAACTAACGTATTAACGCACAGCCGAAACTAGGCTTGTGTATTAGCTAACTAACTAAACTACGCTTGTGTATTAACGATCCGCATTCCCCAAGACGGTGAAGCGGCGTTTCATCACTTTAGGTCGCGATTGAAACCGTAGGGAACAGCTAGTTAAAACAAATTAAAAATCCTAAAATGAGATTACGAGTGTAGGGGTTTGCTATATTAAAGCACAAAAAACGTAAAATATAAAGAAGAAAATATACATACATATTTAGAGGAAAGAATAATGAATTCTTCTATATATATATTTATTTATGATATTATTTTCATAAGCTCCCTTTTACTTTTATGTATATTTTTTGACTTTTTTATACACTTCACTGCTTTATTTTTCATCAATGATGCAGACTGCAGTTCGTTATTTCACAGCCACAAAATAAATGGTTCCTCGAAAATGCAATAAACGTACATACAAAGAAGGTCATTTTGTATACATAATTAATAAACAGCCATTTAAATTTAAAATTTAAAGTTATATCTTTAACATAACGTAACGTAATCAACCCATTAAACTTGCCCACTGCTGGGCACGGGTCTCTTCTCAGAATGAGAAGAGACCCGTGCCCGTTATTAACCCGTATTAGGCTATAGTCCACCACGCTGGCCTAGTGCGGGTTGGCAGACTTCACACGCCATCGAGAAAATCTCTCAGGCATGCAGGTTCCCTTACGATATTTTCCTTCACCGTTTAAGCGCGTGATAATTAACTATTTAATACGCAAATGACTTCGAAAAGTCAGAGGAGCGTGCCTTGGGTTTGAACTCGAGACCTTTGTCTTGGCAGTCCAACGGTCATACCACTAGGGTATCACTACTTCAAAATATTTTTAACATTAAGTTTTAATAATAACTCTAACAAGATACCAACATGTCACAAAAAAATCTCTAGAAAATTGTTTTTTTTTTCAATTTTATTTACCTACTATTTTCTACTCACCTTTACCTTTAAAAGTGAAACGAACCAGATATCACAAACAACGGTATCATTCTATTGTCCAACTTATGAATATTAATACAAGGGAAAAAATCCATTATCTTTTGCTATGAGGGACCGCCGTGAATATATTACGACCTCTAAGTGATATATATATATAGAAGGAAAAATTCTACTGCGGGTAGGATTTCTCCAGTTCGAAATTTTCCTTCACTAAAATAACTTTATCATCTTAGCATGGAAACTTCAAAAATATGAATACAAAAAGATAGATATAGAAGACTACAGCGAGGTGATAGACATACATAAAAAAAAAACAAATATATATCTCTGTAGATACTCGTATGACTGTTTCAGTATGTATGGAACTGTGGGCTCTTTAATAGTTCACCACGAACCGTAAGTAAACGCACCTGTGACTTTTCGAAGTTATGTGGGTATTAATAGTTAATTAACACTCACCTAAACGGTGAAAGAATACATCGCGAGGAAGCCTGCATGCCTGAGAAAATTTCTTGATGGTGTGTGAAGTCTGCCAACACATACTAGGCCAGCGTGATGGACTAACTATATCATTGTGAGAGGAGACTTGTTCCCCGCAGCGAGATATTATAAAGGTTTGATGAGCTGCGAGGTAAGACCTCATCATCCGAAGGGTTTCTTCAGTCAAAGAACGTCATGTGATTTCGGGCCCAAAGGGCAAGTTCAAGGCATGTTCTCACGAGCAGTATTTAAATGAGTCACGAAGATTCTAGAATCGAACAATCTCGATAGGTCCACAAAATACGAGTAGGTATTTGATCGTCTATTGTTTACGGTCATTGACCTTGAATTCGGCTTTCTTACGAATGTTCTGCGTGCTTCTACGACTTATCTAGAATCTTCGTGACCCATCTCCGTACTTCTAATAGTTACTCGGCATAACGATATTTTTGAAATTGAAATGCAAAAATATTTATGCAAATTCCCATTTAGAAAAATGCGGATCCTTTATTAACTTACAAATTAAATATGTATGGATGCCCAATTTCTTTCAGTCTCAGTAAAAAAATTACTGTAACCTGAATTCATCTTTAACATTGTGTTTTAAAGTCACTTTTTCTATAACATAAAAGCAATGAGTGGGTTCGCTCTATATCAAGTGCCTTATCCTTAGAGAATTTACTTTGTTGTCGCTTATATTCCACTAGGGGTCTCCACTTAACCTTTTCAAGCTACTATTTTACCTTCTGGGCCTTGGAGTACTTAACCTTACTTAGGTAGGTTACTGTTGGTCACAAAGACCCTCTTCTTATATTTAATTTAGCTGTCAATTTTTTTACTGCTTTATTGATTTACCAGTGGCATAGCGCGATATCATGAGTTCAATTCTCGGGCTAAATAAAGTGTTATCAGGTTTTTCTATAAAATTTTCAGTAGCAGTTCTAAGTATTATAGTATTCAATCGCAATAAACTCACCCCCTATTACATGGGACCTAATCCAGCGAACTGTGATTGCAGGTACTTTAGAACACCTCTGCCTAACCCCGGGAACATACCTATAATGATGGGCGTGATGGTATATTAAGTAATATAGATATTTTTTTACAGATACTCTTTCTACATTACTTCAGCAACGCCCTTACCGATAATTTTAATTGTGTCTATAATACGGACATTCACATCTGAATTTATAACGGATTCTATATACCATATTCATAACCCATACGTTGTCTAGAGCAATCTAGGTCAACCTATGCTTAGGACGCCCACCAAAGGATTAAGGTACACGGTTTTATCCTTAACGCTATATTTGTAATCTCCCGCCCAGTATCTCCCTAAGATCTTTTCCTACGTGTGTTCAATATAATAATATACATTTGTTTATATCCTGCAAAACATGATTTTGAAGAAAAATTTTTTTGTAAGATAAAGGGGAGAAGCATAATAAAAAATGTTAAAAAATATTAAAAATAAACCTTGGCTCGCACTAGAATTATCTCCTATAGGTACATTTATAAATATTTTTTTATATATATACGAGTACCCAGACCCACGCGATTCACATCATGTAAAGACTTAAAAAGGTTTTAGAGTAGACATTGGCAAATTTTTGATACGAAAATGTTGATTTTGTTTGATTTGATATCTCTTATTATTAGACTGACATAATTATGACACTTTAAAAGAGCGATTTGTTTCCAAGTTTCCAATCGTAAAAATCGTCCCGTCCCGTCCTGTATATAGCTTGTAACATTTAAAATCTGTGGCCACACATGACGCACAAGCCCATCGCTCGGTCGGCAAACATCCCGTCGATCAAATTGACAACCTTATACTCCCTTTAGCAGACAATAGAAAAACAATACTGAGGACCCTCTGCAAGGTCACCGTTCTATAGTGAATTAATTGAATCTTTTAAACTTGTGATAGATGATCGCAAAATTTTAAATAGTAACAGGTATTTCTGTCAAATGTAATGAATCCACGTGAGAATAATGTTCATTGACTTGCATCGGAATCACTGAATAGGCACCCTCAATGAACAGTGAACAGGTATACAAAGGAACTGCTACAATATGCAAATCTCGGGTGAACGTTGCCATTACCTCCGCACTAATAAATTGATACGGTGGATGAGTAATTATGGTGTTATTATAAGGCGAAGCTTTTGTAAAATACCTCGTTACACTTACTTACATTTTAGATCCGTACGAGCTCCCAAAATTATAATTGAGCTACACAATGACTGATGCATGCATTTGGTCAGTTGGGAACTTAGGACTGATCAACTTAAAACTATTGTTGTGTTGTTTTTTTTTTCTAATAAAGACAGACATTGTTCTGCATTGTGATACTCACATCATTATTTGATACTACTAAGTCTGGACTTTCTTGGAATTAGTCTTCCACTAGTTTGTCAGTTAGGTTAGGTTCATAACTACATCCACTGCTGGGGTCACCGCGAAATAAACCTCGCTCCCGTAACCCTAGCAAGAAGTGGTGAGGTGAAACACCCCTGTGGTTTTAGTCACCCACTCTGGGTGAAGTCTGACACGCCCCGTCGCCTTCCCTGGGCGGCGGAAGTCCATGAGGATTACTTAAACACGTTAAACTTTTAAGTAAATAGATCTTTTAACGAGACGTAATTCCTAACAAACATATTAATTTGTAGATATAGCAATAAAAAAATTTTGCTTAGAAGTTTCTTATAAAAGCTCTTGACTTATGTGGGGAGAAACGCTTATCAATGAAAAAACCAATGATACAAAATGTAAATGAATAAGTTCTTTATAAACAAAGTATGTTTTTTTTTTCAATGAAAATCTCAGTAGCAACTCGGAGTTAGGATATGTATGTACCCATTGGCAATAGGCTCGCCCCCTGTTACATGACTGTGATTTATACATACCGGCGACCTATGGATGTGCATTTGTACACCTCTGCTTAACAGTAGATTTCTTTAGGGAATTTCTATTCTCTAAAAATATTTTTTCTCTAAAAATATGGCGTAGGTACTTATCAACAGATTGTATAACATAGGTGAGCACTAATACCGGAATTTGGAAAATTCCCACGGTCCGGTTTTTCAAACCACACGGGTAACGCCGCGAATACAGCTAGTATCCAAGTAATATGTTTGAATGAAATGCACTCGTAAAACAAAGTTAGTCATTAATATACGTTGGAGCTTTCCTACAAAGTTTGTCGTTTTGGGGTCGAGGCAGAAGTTCAGCAATACAGATAGCCATGTTTATGAAACAGTGCGCTGTTTATGTGTAGAAAACGAACAGACGAACAGTTTGTTTCTATATAGGTAAGCCACTAACTATGAATAATGTATTTTTTAAACTAGGTAAAGCAAGATGAGTAATATTTTTGGAGTGTTTGCCTTGTAACACTGACGTAATTGTATGTATAATATCACGCCTGTATTCCCCGAAGGGTTAGGCAGAGTCGTACCAATGCACATTGGTACATTGCACATTGGTTGTTTAGGTTCCATGTGGGCACAAATTCCAAACTCCAAGCTGCGACTGAGATATCACATAAAAACCCAATAACACTTTGCTTGACCTGGATAACGGACCCAGGACGTCTAGCGTAGCAGTCGCGCTTAAGACTACTAGGCTCTAGGCTAATGATGCAGCAATTTTGTGTATTAAGATAAGTTTAGTAGCTTAAGACAAGTATTAATTATATAATTAAAGGCATATATAGTAGTTACACTGGATAGGACATAGGACTAGCACTGTAGAGTGCTCGTAAACGTGGTTGTTGAGTGTAAAGTCCTCCGTTCAATTCTAAGGTTGAAAATTGCTTTTGTATGTTATTTGTATTTCTGAAAAATCCAAGTAATATTGAAATAAAACTACTTTCTACGGATTTTATCGCGTTATATTGATATTATTTGATTCCGATTCGATATTATTTTGAAAATAACATCTAAGTAATAGTTATTTTAGTGAAGGAAAAAATCGACCGCGAGCAGGATTTGAACCTGCGTCTTCTAGTTGGATACACCAGAGCCTATTTGTGACAAGTGATCTTTCAAAGGCTTACAAGGCTACGTACAGCATAATCGCAAAATAATATCCAACAAAAATGTAGGCATGTTTTTAGATCTTTGCCGCTCGATTACTAGGTAAAGACGCTATTTGTGGAGCCAGTCTTAAGAGAGACTAACACGTTCCTATCGTGCTCCCAACCACACTCAAATGGGCCGATCTTTTATGTATAAGGCCATTTTCACACGTATCTCTCGGACAAAGGCATTTTCACCTCAGAAAATTTGAAAAGCGAAGGTGTGATCTTTTTTTGAATATTTTTTTTGCTATATTTTTATGATAGGTACATTACTTTTGGGTCAAGTAGGTTCATTGTGTTTTGTGGCCAGTATTGATGATATGAAGTTTGCAGAGCAGTTCTCTAAAAACAGAATTAATTCTTACCTATACTTTTTAATTAATCAATTTAATAGATAGTATTTTAGACAATATTTAGACTGATATCAAAAAAACTAAATTCATTAAATTCTGTTTATCCACCAAAATCGTGACGTTTATTGAAACTAGATCATGACGTCAGTGGTTATATATTTAACGTGAAAATGAATGCAGAATTATAAAGTGTGTCAGCTCTTCTGTATTACCTGAAACAAAGGAAACAGAATACATTAAAGTTATTTCGTAGGTACGTTATATTATCAAAATAATTACGAACAAAAGAACAATAATTGCTTCAGTAACCTGGTGGTCCTGAGTGCTACGCTAGAGGTCCTGGGTTTCTTAGATCGAGCAAAGAGTGATTGGGTTTTTTTGTGAAATTCTCTTCTTAGTAGCAGCTCGGAATTTGGAATTTGGGCCCGTATAATGGCAATAGGTTCGCCTCTATTACATGGGACCTAAACATACAGGGAATACAGGCGTGATGGTATGTTATGTTAAAAGAAAAATGTAGGTACGGAAATAATTAAATCAATATTGTGTTCACTGCCCAATTAATACTGGGCTAAAGTCTCCTCTCAAAGACCCCCAACCATTTAAATGGAGTTCATCTATAGGTCATCACGCCGGCGAATCAATCTCTCAAGCATGCTGGTTTGAAAAATCTGAGGTAAGACATGATTAAATCTGATATCTATACCTGTTTGCCCCAGTGAGAGAAAACAATTCACTTTGGCACCCAAGGGTGGTCAAATGTTCATTGAAAAAATTCCGGCTTCAATGCAATTTCATAGGTAGCAAAACAATCCTACAAAACCAATCGCTTTTAAATCATTAGAAAAACATCTGACGTATGCCTAGGATCACTGAAACGGAAAACCTAACGTTTCAGACTAAAAGGCTTCAGTTATTGATTGCCTACGCTGGGATTTCATCAAACTTGAAGGTGGATAATCAATTTCCTCGCTGCGAAAGCCTCAAAGACTGATTGGAAGTGAGTGTCAGAATCCATTGCGACGTAATACTTCTCTCGCGGCTTAGTTCTGCGTGGTTTGAACCGATTATATATTGTGTACCTATGTGTTGTTGTTAAACGTTTAGTGAAACGTAAACTGAGTGATCAAACCACACTATCGATTGATAAGGTAGTGATATTATTATGATGGAGTTCGAATAATAGCCTCAAAGTTGAGTCAAGACATTTACTGTCACTTCCTTAGACGATTAAGGTACATTGAGTTAAGAGGTAAGGTATCTATATTGAGGTAAGAGGTAACCTGTATGTCTGAGAGATTTTCTTACCGGTGTATTTAAGTAGTAGAATAGCATGGTATTTAAGAGTCCGACGGACCGAATTTCCCAAACAAACGTAATACCAAAATAAATCAAAATTCAAAGACAATTTAATCAAATTCTGTTATTATTCGGATTTCGATACCGTTAATCTAAGTTCTTACTTACATACTTCACTGATGGAACTGCGGGGCACTAGTTTGTAATAAATGGTGCAATCATATTGAAACGGGTTAGATACCTAGTTAGTACAAAAATGCTAACACAAAACTTAACCCTACGCAAGCGACACGGTACATCAGGCCTGATTCCTATCGTCACAGAATTCGGTATATATTATATATTATACACATATATATATACATAGACATTATATATATAATAAAATAGGCTGTTAACTGTGCACTATCACGGAACCCATCACACTCAATTCAAACGAAAAATATTCGCATGGCAAGTTTTTTACGGTCATAAGACTCTTCGCCTTAAGCAGCGAGCAATTTATCAATACTCTTTTGAGACAAAGAAGGTTTGCACACTTTTTCTTATAGCCAGTTTAATTTCCGGCCAAATACAACGAAGTGGAATTGAAAGGAAGGATTTATAATGAGAAAGTTAAGTGAAATTAGGTATGGCAGCCCTCTGAGTCTTTTGTGGGTTTCTGAGACTGCGATCTATTTTTGGGCTACATATAAATATGGCTAGATAGGCTTACGCTTGACCGCCAGTTCGCCTGATGTTATGTATGGATATTAGTATGGATTATTTTTTTGTTTCACAATAAATACAAAAGTAACTTTGTCTGTTTGTACGTTGCGTTTTCACGCCTAAACCGCTGAACAGATTTGGCTAAAAAGCCCTTTGAATGCGAACGAAACCGCGGGCAACAGCTACTAAGCGACAAAGTTTAGGCTATAAATTTGTATTCGGCTTTAAAACCTAAACTTTGTCTAAAAAGCACTGATAGACAATTCATTTAAACCAAGATATGTATACATAAACTATAGTAACCATCACGCCTTTATTCCCGGAAGGGTTACGCAGAGGCGTACCAATATCCACCCACATTTCACCGGTATGTTTATTGTTTAGGTCCCATGTTATAAGGGCCGAGCCTAATTGCCATTAACTGGGCACAAATCCCAATGATAGTTAGTTCGATCTAGGAATCGAACCCAGGACCACCAACGTAGCAGTCGCGCTCAGGAACACTAGGCTAATTAGGCAGCATTACATAATAGACAGCTTTTAATCTTTAATGTGATTTCAATAAATGTTAAAGACAAGTACATAATTATAATGTAGCCATAAAATCAAATAGCATTTGGAAACCTAAGCCTTTTGTAATAAGGCCTTTTTAAACATAATTTATGTAAAATAATATTTTCTTACGGAATTTATGAAAAATAATTCTAAGTTCGGGTGCGACACGAAGCTTCTTAAAGGTCAAGCAAAAGCCCCAGTTCTAATTCTATTATTAAAATTTCCACCGATTTTTTTTTAGCACTATTTTCTTATTATCGTGACAGAAAACTGAGTGTTATGTGATATGTCATAGAAGACATTTTGCCATGACGTTATGGAGCTTAAGATAACAGTAAATTGCGCATAAGCGGTGACAGATTGCCAGCTTATCCCCGGCACGCCACAACAATTCATTTCACTTGGTTGACTGTACGGACAACGGCACACTTTCGGATACAGATTACCGGCCTGTGTTTCATAGGAAACATACATTTTGTGGACTCTTACAAACAAAACAGTGTGCTCAAAAATATGGTACTCAACTGTTACTCAATTTTAAGATGGCGTAATATCTCGTGCTGTTTGTATCTATAATAGACACGCAGTAGCATGTCAAGGTAAGTTCAAGAAAAAGGAACCGACGATTTATTTACTACTTAATAGAATGTATAGAAATTTGCTTAGAAATATTAATAATAAGCATTTATTTCAGGTAACCCTTATAGTGTAGTGTAATATCTAGTGTAGTAATAAAGGTAGGCACACGAATTTATTATTTATTGTGTTGCAGCTAGAGATGCGTTTATGCCAGGGCATTTATTTTTTTCGCCCGAAATGCCTGGGCAGAAACCCATCTATAGTTGCAGCATTGGAAACTCCGATTTAAGTATCTGCGAACACACTCAAGATAGTGTTGGTTACTGCTATGGAAATGTATGAGAAAGGAATCATGTCTTTTACGTATGATGACTGTAAACATTTTTGACGTGGTACATCTGCACGACGCCCGAAACAGTATCCAGAGTGTGTTATTATTATACTGGATACGTAGATTGCTGTATGAACGCAACTTTTAACGAAGTAATAAGAAAAAGGCACAGAAGCTAAAATCAGACCTAACATATTTTATGATCATAAACAATAATTAAATTATAAACTTAACTAGTTGCTGAAATATAAAGGGTTATGCAGGGACTAATTTGAAAAAGTAATTATGAACATCAAACGCTTTCCAAACTTTCCCTCCATTCACCAAGGAATTTCTTACATTCATTTTGTTATCACGATTGATCTGTTCCATCGAGCAGCGACATGATAAACTGACTAAGTTTCCCTGATTGCAGTAATATTCCCGGAAATCCATGACGAATATAACCAACGTAACAAAAAGAATAAATTGATAAGATTTATTGGTTGAGTTCTCTTCCGGATGGAGATTGTGTTTGTAAACTATTGTTTTTTTATGATACGTTATACATTAGGGATGAGGTAATAAGGAGCTGTTCTCGATGAACGCACCACAATCAAATTGCGTACGTACTTTAAAAAGGTACGGTAAGTATCACATACCGACAAAGTCAACGAAACTAAAATAGTGTCCCTAAATCGTAGCAGATGTAAATCACGAGTGAATCGGTTTCTTCTAGGCAAGCGCGCTCCATTGTAGATCAGTATCGCCTAACATCAAGCGAACTGGCGGTCAAGCGTAAGCCTATCACGAATAAAAAAAACCATAAATACTCTAGCCACAACCTGTAAAGTGTGTATATATCTATATTTATATAATTATAATGTTATGTATATAATAATAGTGTGTAATTTTAACATTAAGATTTTCAACACCTCAGTCTACCCATACCCAAGGATGCTATAAAGGAAACGTCGAGACTCCGATAATATGAATATAATATGATAAAATCCGATATCGAATCTGCGTCCCTCCGACTAAATACACCGGAATGTGAGGTCGGAATTTTTTTCCACATTCTACATATGCACAGACTACGTCTTTCAACCGACAAAACTTACTTTAAATTAAAAAATAACGAGTAAAAAGTAGGTTTATTTTAATATCGAAGACAATTTTCTTTGGCGATCACCGAGCTATAAATATAGCCTGGCACATATATATTTCAGTCCCAAACACCAGCTGAACGACAGTTCTCTTATGATTTATACACACGCGAACCAGTTTGTAGCTCCTTTGTCTGTATTATTTTAAAAAAGGTTTTATAAACACGCAAGCTTTACTAAGCTAAATTGTAGATACTGTTAACTTTGCTAAGTCATGTAAGTGCCTGAATTGCAGCGGAAAAAAAATCATTCGAATTCATTATCGAAGTAAAGAACGCGGTTTTGAATGTTTGTTGTGCTTAATTTGTTAGTTATTGCATAACTATATATTATTTGTTTGTTATTGCAACTAAGTTTAAAGTTATAATTATGAGAGTATTTACACAAATACACATGTGAGTTTGAAATGAAAATATATTTATTTCTGTCAATAGATAGATCTTTTAGAGACACTTTTACATGTCAATGTTTTAATTGATGTACAAGATGGTGTCGGGATTTCCTAGCTAACGACCTCTGAGAAGAAACAGACTCAGAGAACTCAACTCATGCTCTCTCTTTTAAAGTCCAGACACTATAGTATCAAAATTATGTATCATACAAATGAGAATCGCGTAATATCAAGTAAAATGTTAATCAAACACAAGCATATCTATTAAAAAATGTTCCTACACAGTTTAACAAAATGGATTCCAAATTAACATTTAAGATTTCTGTTTTGCTACCATCGTTACCATAAAATTCAATAATGTCTTCAGAACATCAAATGACAACCCTCGGGACATTACGATTGCCCTGGGGGTACATTGGAACCCCTCGCTTTATAATAAGTAAGCGCACCCCTCTTTAAAAAGCAACTTGGATTCAGTAAGATGCGAGTGGAGCAAGATTAGGCGCTGATACGGAATTAGGAGGTTTTAATACTTTTTAAAAAGTTTGATATTATTTTGTTCAGGCGCTAAGTGATAATTGTGTTGATACATTGAACCTAAAGGTAAGCTGTGCTTGCTTGCTGCGTTCAGTTTATGGATCGGTGACTATTCTTAACACAGTGAGACTCCTCCATGTTTTGGTGATCCAGATAAGCTGAATACTACCAACTATGACATTCGTTAGTGGTTGTCAGAAGGCCGAAAACTTGACAACCAGCTTATCCTTAGAATATTAGTATTGCTCAGAACTTGATATTTCCACAGTTCGTATAAAATATTGATAGTTAGTCCGATTGGTTTAAATATGTTTTTACCTATTATTACTTAGCTAGTGCAACCTGCGGGAAATAAAAGAATATATTACGAGCATAACCAACCATGGCCTGAACGTTTTTTTATCATAATTTAATCATAGCAAGGAAAAGAATAAAATAAAAATCAAACAAATGCCAACACTCTAAGTAAAAAATCGCGTGAAAGGAAAACAAAAAAATGTATATACAAAATTTACCTCGTTGAGCCAGTCAAACTATCAAAGATAACCAACTCGGTTAGCGTTCCCTCCCGTGGTAACCAAAGCTATCGTCTATTGCGTTTTATTGGAATTTCGTGTATCGTCGCTCCGTAATGGGCAATCGGCTGCCGAAATACTCGTCCTGCCAACGCTTCGTGTTAAATTGTGCGTTTCGGGTTTAAGAAACGGTTTCGCGTTGCAATCTTTTTGCTATTTCAGTGTCTGGCTTATTTCGGTTCCGATTAGGGGTCGCTGTACAGTAGTGTACAGTCACGAGCTTCATACTATTATTAAATTGTAACTGGCCGATGTGTATACATAGAAGATATTTACGAAAATATTGTTTTAATATAACGCGATAAAATCAGTTATATTGCTGGAGGTCTAATTTATAATTTGATGCATGTTTCATATACGCCTACGATACGCCACCTAGAAGCCTTATTATAATTAGTAGTGTAAGTAAATATGTTTTTTGTCTCACTATGTCCTGTTCCATATATAATTTGATGTACAATAAAGTATACAATAAATAAGTAAATCCTTTTGGGACGCTAGTGAAACACTTACTAAAAAGATTGGATTTATTAGAAGCTAGCTTCTGCCCGCGACTTTGCGTGGACAACTGGACATCAAGATTGAGTCCGACCTAGATAAAAAGTAGCCTCTGTGTTATTCCAAGCTATAATCTATCTGTCTGCCAAGTTTCATCTAGATTCGTTTAGCCATTCTGGCGTGAGTAACAAACATCCATAAATCCACACTCATAAACTTTCACGTTTATAATATTAGTAAGGATCAATTCTAAATGTATACATATTTATGCTCCTGATGGTACTTTGCAGATGCAAAGCGTTGGAAATAGAAAAAGGGTCGCATTAGATGATTGGATTATGATGACGTGTTAGGAAGATTCCTACGATTATCAAAACGTTTGGGTTAGTTTTTTTTGTTCTCGATATGTTTACGCTTGACCGCATCTAAGAAATATGGTTTTTTTTATAAGAAACAGAGCTGAATAAATACTTATTTACTGGAAAACAAAACAAGAACTTGATATTACGTTTTATAAAAAAAAATACAGTTTTATTTTTAAAAACAATTGTATAAGAAAGCTATTTATTCATTTTTAAGTTTCTAAACGTAGCGGTTTTAGGCTGACATAATCGCTCAACAATGAAGACCTCTGTACGTAATTTATAAAACAAGATTTAAAAAAACGGCGGTTTGAGCTGTCAGTGACAGTTTTTTTTTGTTTTATTAGTACAAGAAAAGGAGAGCAAATAACGTAAAGCATATCCTTTTCCCAAATATGCTTAAAAGTTAACGTACTACGAAATAAGGACACAGCAAAGCACGTAAACCAGTCGCTTACATGTCAATCGGCCGGTATTCAGCCACATTTCGGCCAGAGCGGTGGATGTTATTTAGGTCGGTAAACCTGCGATGCCTAACTGGATTGGTATTTGGGAGTCCCCATTTGGAGGGCCGTTCAGATGCCGAGACAAAAATGTAGGATCATTTTTAAACAAGCTAAAATGAAAAAACAATGCAGGTATGTCGTTATCGGCTAATCATACAGTTCATTATTGTTAAAAGATAACATATTCTATAATCTTCAATAAAATATTTGTTTTGAACTTATTTTGAATAGTAATTTCAGAGTATTACATAGTATTACTGTTTTCTGTATCAATAATTGGTTTATTTTCTTGCTTTTATCCTAAATAGGGTAGCACCTTCTATTTAGAAAATAAACTGTTTTCTTGTTAGGTATATTAAATCATAATATATTAAATAATACGAAATAACTATAATAATATAAATAGCAAAAATAATACAAACTTATAATATTACAAAGTATATATTATATAGTCATAAACACAAGTTCCTCCTCTCTTCTACATTTGCCGTGCCTGACAAGGCCCACACATGTTTCTTCTTATATTATTGTTATCATCTATTTAACTTGTGGAGTGCAATAAATGTATTGAGTATTGAGTATTGAGTATATTGTTTCTACCTTAGGAAGGAAGGGAACTGGGAAATTATAAAAAAAAAACATTATTGGCACTAATGAAACAGAATAATATTTTAAACATTTCGTTTAAGCAAAGATAATAATAGATAAATCGCAGGCTTAATGGTAGATGGTATATCTACCATTAAGCTTTTAGGCATTAAGCTTATAATAAGCATTAGGCTTTACTCAAAACATAACATTTTTGGGAGGCAGCGAAAACGTCGTCAGTAATGTTCCTGGAGTATTTGGCAATTATTTATCAAGTTTTCTTTTTACCCTAAGTCTGCAACCATAAATAGATTGATTATAAGGCTATGTATAAGTGTAACTTGATTCTTGACTATCTTCTAATAGACCAGTTTAATAAAGCATGTGAAATGTCAAATCTAAATACTTCCTAAATATATCGTTTTCATACCGTTTTTCTATCGTTCTCGGAATCCGCATCATATCAAATTCCGTCCTTCTATTTGTGCCGGGTTTCGGCCAGAGGATTACGTGGGCAATTTGATGCGTGGCTCCAGATTAGCACTGCATTGGTTCATGTCCCCATACGTGCCTAATGTGCTATTAAACACTATAAACCTACCCATTGAAGCTGTGAAAGTATGTTTAGTGAATATTTTGGAATTATTTTTGCGATCTAAACAAATTTTATTATGTTAGACTGCAATATAACTACACATTCAGCATAGCACTGTATTCCTCCAAGGGTTCTAATATACACCTATAATTCGTCGGTATGTTAAGTTCCTATGGAATAGAGAGCGAGCCTATTGCCATTAACTGGGCACAAATCCAAAACTCCGAGCTGCTACTGAGAACTTCATAGAAACAACCAACCCACCTAAAATCCCACACGGCTTAACCTGAAGATAAGATCTTCCACTGCCCTTTAGTCTGTCAACCTTGCTGTAAACCTGCTACAGGATAGAAGCAATAAAAATAAAATATATTCAAAATAGTCCACATATTAGGTTTAAAACGCTAGTTTTATATGTATTTTAGACAGATCTTAAACTCTACTTAGAATTTTCGTACCGAGATACCAATGATCAAATGCATAATAGCAATAATCGCCTAGTGATACACCTATTGGCCTGACTTTTTGAAATTATGTAGGTATTATGAATTGATGGAATTTTGAATTAGTAATTTTATAGTAAACTTTTTTACTGAAGAAATGAAGAACACGAGACACCAATAATTGGTTTAGTAAGCAATTGATTGTATAGTTATTATCTATTAAAAATCTTTCCCTAGTTACCCGAATATTAAACCTGGATATTAACAATCTTATATATATATATACCCCCTAGCCTTTTCTACTATCGGACGACCAGAAGCACGAAGAAACGACATCGTTTCATGGTGGACATTACAAAAACCTGAACGAAACGCTTTAAGTCCACTGTTATCATGCGTACCACTTCCCGAGTGGGTCTTCCCGATAGATATAATCTGGGTGTCTTTAAATCATGAGTCAATCGGTTTCTTCTAGGCAAGCGCGCTCCATCGTAAATCGCAGAGTTGCTTAACATCAGATGAACTGGCAGTCAAGCGTAAGCCTATCAGGAACAATAAAAAAAAACAGCAGCACTGAACGTGACATTCGTGACGTAGCCAGGGTCGGCAACGCGCGAGTGATACCCCTGGTGTTGCAAGCGTCCAAAGACTACGGTAACTGCTTACCATCAGACGGGCCGTATGCTTGTTTGCCAACTTAGTGGTATAAAAAAAATCTTATACCATACTTGCGAGTACTACAGTTTCCAAAACTTCTATTTCTGTGGTAGTAAGCTGGCATGATTATGTATATAAATCCTGATAGTAAAGTGAATATGCTACAGTAGGTAAATTGTTTTGTTATGCATGTGTTAGATATGTTGTCAACGGAAGCCGAGTATGCCAACAATATCTTAGCAGCTCTCGAGACAGTCTAATTTGTATGAACATGATAAACAGACACATCCAGGGTAATATTTTTGTGTTATATTTTCTTTCGAGCTTTTAAAATCATGATGTACTGAACACTAGAACAGCCTTCTATGTCACTATGAGGTCCTAGGTTCGATTCCCAGGTGGTTGAACAGTTTTATTAGTGTGTTTTAATGAAATTCTCAGTAGCAGATCTGAGTTTGGATTTGTGCCTGGTTAATGGCAACAGGCTCGCTCCCAATACTTAGGATCTAAACATAAGAACCGGTAAACTATGTCGGTCTTATTCATAATAATATAAAACGTCATACAAACCTTTTATAGCTATATGTTTTGTCTTGCTTTGGCACGTGACATTTTGTGACAGGAAAAAGAAGATAAAACATATTGTAGTTATAGGAAGTTATAATATCTATATCTATAATGAATTGTAACAGGCCGATGTCTGTACATTATAGATATTAAAGAAAAACTAATATGGTGGTCTCTATTAAAGCAACAGAAGTCAAAATAACATTATTCCGATTTTTTGTCTTTCTGTATGTTTGTACGCGCATCACGCAAAAATTACTGCATGGAATTGAATGAAGTTTCCACCAGAGGTTTAACTTAAAATCTGGTGTATGTTTCATCTTGATGTGCTGCCTAGAATCGGACTTATAGTATGTTTATCTTTTTGGCATATGAGTGAAACTGCAGGCAACAGCTAGTGTTTATTTAAGAATCAGTATTTGAAAATGAAACACTTGAAATCAGTCGACTGCATCAAAAAAAAAACGCAACAAAATCGTTAAACTGCATTGCCGTAAGAAATCCCCGGAATTCGTCCACAAAATCCATTCTCAAAGCTTCTGTTTCCATTCTAAACTTTCATAAAAGAAAAATCGAACACGCATTCTTTCGAAATACCAACAATATGTGGCTTGTACGAATTTAGAAGGGGCGTTACTATTCGGGGGAAACAGTTGCAAAGGAACTACAAGGACGAAGTTTACCCATGAAAAGTTTTAAGGGTATTCCTTCAAGAACTCTAGTTTTCAACTTATGCGAGTAGAGAATTTTTCGCACATTCACAATCAAAGTTTTGGAAGTTGCTCTAAATGATTATTCGTTTTAAAAAATGCAGTTGGTTACGATAATACAGAGATTTCCAAACCAAGTTAAATCTGTATCTCGGAACTATGGATTAAGTTTCCTCAAGTTCAGTTATTATTACAGTAGACAAATAGAACTAATTGAGTATCAAAATTAACAATAATTATTGGCTCTAAAGATATATAAACTTCAAAAAAACCCAAAAGTATCTAAAAGAAATAAGATAACAATTTTATTTATTTATTTTTTATTTAATCCATACTTATTGTTTTTTATAAGAAATTATCGATAATTTTGAAGTCCATGCCAAGTAAAATACAATTTTTACTTGGCATCGACGTCAAGTTATAAAACAGGCGTAACCAGAGTCCCTCCGTTTTTTAAATCGGTTAAAAATAAAAAATAACCATTGAGGTCAAAAGTAGCCTCAAAACAAGAAAAACTTACATGCTTAGACAAGAATGGGCCTGCTCGACCGGAGTGATACCACGACCTCACAGAAAACCGACGTCAAACAACGCTTACGTTGTGTTTCGCCGAGTGAGTGAGGTTACCGGAGGCCCAATCCCCTTTTAAAAGGCCGGCAACGCACTCGTGACTCCTCTGGTGTTATGGGTATCCAGGGGCGGCGGTAATCGCTTACCATCATAAAAAAGAAGATTTTCCATTGTTGAAATTGTAGTTTGGCTTTGAAATGTTATTGTATATATTCCCTATATTGAAATGTTATTATATTTAGTAGAAATTCTAAATTAGATAGTTTCTCCACTACTGTACTACAAACTTGGCTGCCATGATGTTGTAAGATTTATGAGCTGAAAGTGTGAATTATATATGCACATATAATTTGAATGCAGTGATATCTTTTTGTCTTAGTGACAGATAGCTTTTGTTTTAATTAAAGACTTGTAGAAAAACATCTCATTAACCGAGATAATAGCGAAGCTAGTGACGTCTTTGAGTTCACATAATTTATCATTGTATCTTAAGTATATGTTTTTATTACACCAAATATTAGATTTAGGTTACGTTAGAACTGCGACCACAGCGGCTGGCGAGTGCCAGAGCTGAATTCTACCTATTATACATGGTTGGTGAATTAATTTGTTTTCTTTTTTTGATTAGACAAAATTGACTGCCTCATTAGTCTAGTGGTCCCAAGCGTGACTGCTACTCGTACGCTAGAGGTCCTGGATTCGATCCCCAGGTCGAGCAATGTTATTGGATTTTTCTATGAAATTGTCAGTAGCAGCACGGAGTCTGGATTTGTGTCCGGTTAATGGCAATAGGAGTGCTTCAAAATTAAATATAGAGACGCCACGATGTCCTAATTCAAATTTTCTTCTCAAATATTATTACTTTTATCATTATAAAGTCCGCAAAAGAGAGCGTAATGGATAATATAGAAAAAAAACATAAATATTCAAGCTCTTCTCTCAAACTCGACTAAATCTTGGAATTCAATAAAACATTATAGAAATGAAAATAAAATACTTGTAAAGAGAATTTTGTAGGTTATTTAGTTCTAAGAAATATTAACATAGGTACCATTACGCCGTTTTTCCACGGAAAGTTGCCGGCAGAGATGTGTTAGTAGTACAACGACTGTATCGATATGTTTAGTTCCCATGTAATAGGAAGCTAGCCTATTGCTATTAATTGGGCATAAATACTACTACTGCGAATTTATTTATTTACATAAGGCACATCAAATTTCATAGAAACACCCCAATAACACTTCACTTGACCTAGGTCGAAACCTAGCATAGTAGTCGCGGTTAGGATTACTAGATTAATCAGGCAGAATATATAAAGAAAGACAAAGAATATATCTAGAGCAATAGATATTTTCTATATATATAAAAGAAGAACCCGACTAACTGACCCACTAACTGACTGACGGACGTATCGATGCACAGCCGAAACTACAGGAGCTAGATCCCTGAAAGTTTACATGCTGGTTCCTGTTGCACTGTAGACAAGCACTAAAAAAGGATTTTTGGAAATTCAGCCCTTAAGGTGGTGAAAAGGGGGGTGAAAGTTTGTATGAAAATCCACACACACTGCCATTCGTTTGACATACACACACACACATACATTTATATAATATGACATCGTCAAGATATGTACAGCTATCACTCGCTGTTGACATTTTGACAATTGTTTTCTTCCTTGTAAATTAGACTTAATACATTCTATGATGATGAAACCTCCATGGTGTAGATACAGTGGGCACGGTATATTTTACAAAAGAAAATTAGCTAAGCACGGAAGCGAAGTTGCACATAGGAACTCTAGTTAAATTATATGTTACTTTAAGAGCTATTATTAGCTGTTTTTTTTTTTTTTTTTTTTTTTTTTTTTTTTTATGTTGCTAGTCCTTGTTAGTGTGCTCTTATTACTACACGTTGTCTCCAAGTTTTCCAAATAATGTTGGTGTTAACGGTTTACGAGATTTTTCTTGTGACAAGTCTAGTTGAGAACACACCGCGGGAGGTCGTCGGAACCGGACTAACTTTGTTCTTACAACGCTTTTTGAGGATAGTTAGCCACGAAAGAGAGTTTCACGAGTGATTTCCTTGAATTTAAAACTTAGATGCTTTGGCAGCACCGTCGCTTGTGAGGAAATTCTTCAAACACAGAATAAGACCACGAGTAACTGCGGATTCCGAGGACTGCCGCCGATTCTTTATTGAAAATTCAAATGGCAGTTTGTTTAGATGTATTTTATAGAGTAACGTAAAGGTCACTAAACGCCCCCGAAGCGACCTATCAAACGAAGTTAAAAGCAAATTCTCGAGTCTCGAATGCGACTTAACTTCGATTTTATTCCGACTCCGGGGCGCTAATGGCGTCCGCCCTGAACAAAAACTCGCTTGATTAAAATCGTTTGTCGTAATAAAAGGAGCACTAAAAAGTTACAACCGTACGAAACGCGAGACCGGTAGGCCCGTAAAATCGATCACCCCCGATACTGATCACGGGGACAAAAATTTAACGGCGCAGCTCGAGATTACGAGCTGGTGCTTAATTTAGTGCTCGGAATTAAAGGCGAAATATTAAATTGTCGCCGAGCTTCTTGCCGGCGCGGGCGCCTCGTGCTAAATGAGCCGCGAACTCTGCCGAGAATATTTTATTAGCGCCCCCCTGCCCCGCCCCGCCCCGCCGGTGATGTGCTCCACTCACGTCCTCGCGCCTACCCTATTTACATTCACGAGTCAACCAACGGCGTGTGAAATTTTATTTCTTCGACAATCTGAGATGAGATTAGCTGTAAATTGAGTTTATGACGGAATCAAATATGCATGCACCCCTCCCCCCGCGGCGCCCCCTCGTCACTACTCTCACGGTTCATCGCATTCATAAATTCAGTATTCGCTCTTTTATTCTGACGACTTATTCTGTCTCATATAAATGTACCTACTGATCGGCGTTCGAGTGAAATATTATTTCTTACGGTTCGCTTTATTCAGATTCACTCAATTTTATTCATATTTTTCGTAGTAAAGTATGATTTATTGCTCTATCAAGAAAATCAGGGAAAGTTAGATGAGGATCGGTCGGATAGTTTTAATGGATTTCTTTAAATGTATTTTTTTATAGAAAATGTTATTAGGGTGTTGTCAGACCCAGTGTTTTCCATCGGCACGTAGGAGGTAATTGTATCGTGACGGTGCCACTTCGACCCCTCATCTCTTAAAGCTTTCTCGCGCGTAAACCGGTACATTATTTTGTAAACCTACTTTTCTCTCCTCTCCTCTGTGGAGTGTAGGGACGTGAATCTATGAGGCTTTACGAGTCATTGTCTATATTTAGAGCAGTCCATCGTGAATTTAAGAGAGATTTTTCCATGTGTATTAACTTTATGAATATTTTCAGTATACAAATCAATTAAAAACAAATAAATCTATTGTAATACTCCATTATATATAAAAATAAATCTAAAAAGTTCGTTTATTATTATTCTATTTTACTTTGATGTCTTTTAATTTACATTAATTACTTTATTTTATTATTTTATCTATAGGTAACCGCAGCCTATAGATGCCAGCAATACCAGTAGTATCTTGCTACATTAAATTTCGAACTTTATTGTGACCCACAATAAAGCACATTATTGCTTATCGGAAGACATAAATGAAAGTAAATTTGTTCTGCTAAATTCTTTTAAAAGTAAAGTTAGTACAGATAAAAGAAACTCTCATTCAAACTTAACATAACAAACAATACGAAAATCAGTTCACTAGTGCTGGGATATCCACATAAATCCCGATTCATATTGCAACTAAACCATTAAAAGAAGCAATGACAGTTGCTGTGCGGACACCCGCGGATACCACTGTGCGGATATGCGGATACGCGGATATAACAGGTGATTACCGCGGCCAATTAACACGTCCCGTGTAATGATACACTGTTTAACTGTTTTATTGCTGACATCGCGTATCAATAAGTAAAGATACTTTCATAATGACAGACAGCGTAAAACTTATTAGGTGGGTGTAGAAGCAAGAAAATATATATCAGTAGGGTAATTCTGATACTTAAAAATTGTTCAAATGCCTTGCCGACCCATAAGAGCCCCTACGAACTGCAGACTGCCAGAGCCGCAGCAATCGAGGGGAACTGGCTCTTACGTGCAAAAGTCAAAACACACATCAAGGTGATTTACGACGGACTCCGACGTAACCCTTACGTCGCTAGCCAGTCAGACCCCAAAATGTCCTACCACCGAGGAAGTCAGATATCTTCACGCCTCTTACAGGATGCCTATCTGAAAGGCAGTGAGGAACAGTATTCTAACCCGTCCTCATACGGGGTGAAAAAAAATTGCTGCAATTACCCAAAATCTAGCAAATTTTTGAAATCTCATAAAAACAGCATCAACATTTCTTGCCGGCTCTTCTCCATAAGATCCACTTTTTGGAACCGTGCAACTAGTTTGACTTTTCAAAAGTACCTTTTTAATGGTCTAATTGAAATAAAACATTTTGAATTTGACTTTGACTTAGTATGTTTGGTACCCAGGGACGGTGTCGCTACTACTGTAAGCATTGCCGTTCCAGTTTCCTCGTTTTATAAACTTTTCATCGTGCTTTTTATTTTTTACTACTATACAATAGTCAAAACATACCATCACGCCTGTATTTCCCGAAGGGTTAGGCAGAGGCGTACTTAATGTACACCCACAGTTCGCCTGGTATGTTTAGGTCCCATGTTATAGGGGGCGAACCTATAGCCATTAACGGGGCACAAATCCAGACTCCGAGCTGCTACTGAGAATTTCATAGAAAACTGAATAACACTTTGCTCGACCTGGGGATCGAACCCAGGACTTCTAGCTTAGCAGTCGCGCTTGGGACCACTAGACTAATGAGGCAGTCAAAATTACTATAATATTGTAAATAACCTCCACGGATCGGACAGGACTTTTTATTCTACACATTGTATAATTTTTATGCGGATCCGAAAGCTTGGTGAATATAAACCTATCAAATCCTAAACTAAAATTAAATATTAGAGTCCGAAATTATTCCCAAATTCCCCACGTTACGAGGCCGAAGATGTCAGAAGCAGTGTGCATTTTTCACAAAATTTTCATAAAACTCGTAATAATATGCGAGGCACGGAGTTACTGGATGTCATGCTTGGTCAAATAAATTAAAATTCCCATTGCAAGTGGCGAGTGAAATCGTGAGGAAACTGCTGTCGCCATGTTTTACATGAAAATAGTATTATAAACGAAACAGTATTATTTTTCGTGAATGCGTGCAAATTTCGCGGCGTGTTTTTAGCGTCCTTGTTAAGTGTGTTACGAATTGTATTCAAGTTTGTATTTTAAGTTATTTGTAGAGTTCCGTACCTCAAAAGGAAAAAACGAAAACTTTATAAGATCACTTTGTTGTCCATCCGTCCATCTGTCTGTCAAGACCCTTTATCTCGGCAACGCGTGGAGGTATCGAGATGAAATTAAAACCATCAAACTACAGTCCCTTGAAGATGTGAAAAAATCAAACTTCTAAGACGGCCGTTTATGCCGCAAAAAACATATATCTCGACACTCAAATGAATTAAAATGTATAGAGTATTTTCCGCTCACCTAGAACTATGAAATTGGGCATGTAATATCATCTTCTACTACAAGTATAGGGAAAATCTGAAAACTATACATTTGTAATTAATTGTAATATGTACCTACAAATTTGTACGGAACCCTCGGTGAGTGAGTCCGACTCGCGCTTGTCCGGTTTTTTAATTCAACATGGCTTAAGTTTTTGATGCACAATAGACAATAAAGTCTATATTTTTTATTAAAAACTTTTCAAAGGAATAAATAATGTATAATCCTACTTACATAAGTAAACGCAATGGAATTCCAGAACCTTGATAAAAAATAGTCACCTGATTTTTATTTGCATCTAAAAATAACCAATGGATTACTAGTAATACCTACCTACTTAAGATAAAATAAACACTGAATTTGTTCTAAGAAACAAGACGATAGATAAATATCTGATGTGGGCGTAATCTAGTAATCGGCAGCCTACGAGAAATAATTGCGTAGCCTTATCGTAGGCCGTAGCTACGAAAAGGCTACGAACGCCTACGAAAATAACTTGCTAAATAAAAATATTAATACTAAAATAAACCCACAGAAAGCTGTAAACCGGAGTTAATACAAGCTAAAGTTAGGAAATTCTTTGACAAAGGACTCATATCTTCGCGAATATATGGAATAAGAATTACTTATTATCGCTGCGAAATTCGTACGTTTTACGACACTGGGGCCACGGTTCGCTTAATACGTAGATAATCTTCTTACGTGTAATAAAATCTACGTCACGAGATAATAAGTCAGGTCATCATAAAGTTTTATAGGACAAATTATTAATGTAAGCCAATGAAAAAGTTTTGATTCGATTTTACGAGAAACCGATCGTGTTTGTTGGTTGGTACGAGTATAAGCATTCGAGATCGGATCAACAGATAAAATGTTGTAAAAACTTTGCTAATCAGTGTTGGACTATCTAGTTCCATTTTTAAATAGATTCCAAGTTTGAAATCGTTGAAATTTTCTTTTAGAGTGCGTCTACGTATTCTTTTCTGTTTTTTTTTTCTGTACCAATTAGGGCCGTATAATTCCATACAAATATTTTTTTTTAATTAGTCACCTTTGCGTCAATTTTCAATTCAATTAAATCTAAATGTTTCATGTTTGACGTTGTTTTTCGATTAATAGTGTATTGATACCATTTGATATTGAAGAAGCTGAAACTAGATTGAAACATTATTATGAACATTATTAACCCGACTTACCCCGGTAATTCTAGTACTTTAAAATTGTCGAAATATAATTCCAATCTAATGTTAATGTTGTTAATGTCAACATTTGGTGATTTGTTGGTGGTTCAATTTTGTGATTTTATTACAAACTAGCTTTTGCCAGCGACTTCGTCCGCGTGGAATAGTTACTTTGTTCCCTAGTTCTTCGCCCGCGGTTTCACCTGCGTTGCCCCGTTCCTAAGGGTTGTAGCGTGATGTTTTATAGCTTGAAACCTTTCTCATGAATCACTCATTTTCCCAACATTTCCCTTCACTGCTCTGCTCCTATTGATCGTAGCGTGATGAAAAGTATACTATAACCTGTGGTTTGGGCTGTGCGTTGATAGATCACTATGTCAGTCAGTCAGTCACCTATCGTAATAGTAGACAAATATAATCAGAAAGCTCCGGCCTGCTAAGCTATTGGGAGTTACACGTGTTATAGTGAGTCAACCATAAAAGATAGACATTTGCTGTTGTGGAATATTTTTTATATAATTTTAAGGAGAGCATTTCCGTCATACATGATTTCTGTGTAGCTTTAACCATTAAGGCTGCACACGCGACGGAAGCTTAAAAAATGGAGTAAGTTCTCCTGTTTTCCCAACATTTCCCTTCACTGCTCTGCTCCTATTGATCGTAGCGTGATGAAAAGTATACTATAACCTGCCCAGGAGTATGAAGAACAATTGTACCAAGTTTCGTTGAAATCCGTCGAGTGGTTTTTGTTTCTATAACGAACATACAGACAGACAGACAGACAGACAGACAGACAGACAGACAGACAGACAGACAAAAATTTTACTGATTGCATTTTTGGCGTCAGTATCGATCACTAATCACCCGCTGATAGTTATTTTGGAAATATATTTCATGTACAGAATTGACCTCTCTACAGATTTATTATAAGTATAGAAGATATATTTAATTTATTTTACTATAAATTGATAGTCAATACTAACAAAAAACTTATTACCTTAAAACAATAAATCTAACATTGAGTAGGTAGGTACATAATGTGTGTTTTTTTTGTAGAATCTAAATTGTTGGATATAATATATAGAATAAAACTGGGAATGGATCCCAAACTCCTAGCTGCTTCCTAGGAATTGAACCCAGGAGCTATAACGTAGCAGTAGCGCTTGGGACCACTAGACTAATGAGGGAGTTCTCAATACTATTCATAATATATACCTGTTAAACATACATTAATGAACAAGACTCGTGTATTATTATGGTTAAAACACATTAAAACAATCCTCTTCCTCAATCAATTCATATTTCGAACCCATAATTCATATTAGACGATTCATCAAAACGTACATTTATTTGTTTTGAAGCCTTATTACGAATACTCACTAAACTTTTACAATTAAATAAAGAACAAGACAGAACGCCTTATTATAACCTCTGTGGTATCCAAAATTAAAAAAAAAACAACTGACAGCGCCAAACGTTCTATTTTCAAACAGCTCTTCTCACTTCAAACAGAAAATGAGCATAGAGAATTTTAAGCCCACAAATTTGGAGGGCTGTGGAGGACAGTATATGCAATCGTTTAACCACAAGTCAAGTGCATGCTATCTGGGTTATTAATGCGCTCGATTTAGACTCGATAATTGTCCGGCAGACCACACTCGGAATGTGGTCAGAGGTCGTGGCGATTGAACTAAGCCGCTTAATATAATGTATTAGGCTTATGGTAGTGTGGTCTCGTGATAAGCTATCTAAGGGCTGTTTTATCGCATGTTTATTGTGGCATAAGTAACCTTATTTAGTGATTATAGCGTTTTCAGAAATATGTCCAATGCCGACTAGCATAAATTGAACATCAATATTGATATCATAAAGGCATAAAAATGTAACAAACACATCACAAATCAGGTCTGATTTTGATATATTTTTTTTGTATTGAAGTAGAGGGAGACAACAAATCCTTTGTGATGTGATTGAAACCGCGGCCAACAGCTAAACAGTTAAAATAAATTCATCATCATTTACTGTCTCGTAAGTCTAGCGGTACCAAGCACCTGGATTCTATTCCAGGGTCGAGAAAAGTGTTATTAAGTTTTACTATGAATTTCTCGGTAGCAGCTCGGAGTTGTGACCCGTTAATGGCAACAGGCTCGCCTCCTATCACATGGGATTTAAACATACCGGCGAACTCTGGGTGTACAGTAAACGCTCAAAAGTCCATAAGCACTCTTACTGTTCATAGCAATGTAACCCTTACATTGCTATGAACAGTAAGAGTGAGTTCGATACAGCCAGTGTGTGTCACTTGTTAATGACAATGAATAGAAGGTCGTAAGTTAAACTAAACGTTAAGCTATTGCGTGGTGAGATTGCCTATAGACTTTTGGTCGTCACTGTACATGCACTGTACATCATATGCATGATGGTACGTTAAGTTTTTATGCTATTGTATTTGCTTGTTACGTCCATTGCATATTATCCACTCTCGCCTTTGTTACGTACGTACATAATTCCTCAATTCAATCAAAGTTTCCTCAATTCATGCTCACAATGTCCCTACACATAATCTAGGTGTATCTAGGTCAACGGGTTCAATCCTAAGCACTATATACTGCTCAATATGTGCAGGTCAACTCTCACAATGGCATTATGCCAACTAAGCTAATCTTTGGACAAGCCCGAACTTGCCAATTGCCAGCAAAGAAATGTGTGACACTTGCCAACTTGTCGACAGATGTCGTTAGTAATTCAGGTTCGGGCGTAATTACTAGCGGCTTCCTGTGACGTTTTGTACGAGTGTCTGCTTTTGTTGTTTTGAGTTTTAAGTGTGAAAATATTTGATTTGTCCGTAGAACAGTTAGTTACAAAGCGATTGGTAGTATACGGAGGCAACGGAATTTCGTCACATAATTCTGCAGGACGAGATAACATAATTATAGTTGTCACCTACAATTACTCCATGAATAACGCTAATTGACGACACGTTTGGCGTAGCGGCTGAGCGATCGGCTTCTGCGCCACGTGTTGTGGGTTCGATCCCCACACGGAGCAAATATTTGTATGATCTATAGGTAGTTGTTTCGGGTCTGGGTGTTTGTGTATGTGAGAATTTGTGTTTGTAAACACACCCACGATACAGGAGAAAATCCTAGTGTGGGGCAATGTTTTATAAAAAAAATAACCCCTATAAATAATTCCCAGTTTTATCGCAGTCGGATGAATGGTTTAGGATCTCGTAGAGAGCGATCATAATATGTAATAGTATATAGTACTATACTATATACTATTACATATTACTATATAGTAATAGGTATATATACTATAGTAGTAATAGGTCCGTATCATCATGGATTTTATTTTGGATTATTCCATTTTTTTAACTTATAATTAGCAGTATTACATTTAGAAGTACCTGCATATTATAAAATATATAGGTATTTGGTTATATGTCAATGGGATAATAATGTCGGTGACATATATTATTAAAAAAAAACAGATATAGAACAAGCAAATGTTTTTTCAAAGCATCACACATTTATGCCGTATTGAGACCAAATACGATTGTACACCTCTGCCTATCCCTTCGGGAAATTCAATCGTGGTCATATATTACGTGTATTATGTATGATGATACAATCTAGTCTCTTAAATATTAACGCCAAAATTCTGAAACTGTGGTCGATTTTAATGTGAAAATTATAACGTTTTGAGTACCACTATTCTGAACTAATGCTTGATGCAAATTACTATTGCCTACGTTCTACATTTTCGGGCAAATAGGCTTTTCAATTATGTCATTTGATTGCATTGTGATAGAGCCTGGGGTATTGAATTTGTGCTTTGTTCATTTGGAAATACATAGTAGGTAGGCACGTGATTAGTCTAAAATAATCACGTTCCTATTTGAAGCCAATGTTCTTGTGTTTGTTTATGTTATAATCCTATACCATACCTTCACGCGTGTATTCCCCGAAGGGTTAGGCAGAGTTGTACTGATGTACTCTGGTTTATCATGATTTACTCCTACGCTTAAGTCAACTTTTATCATGCGTACCGCTGAAATGTGGAATGCGCTTCCTGAGTGATACAATCTGAGTGTCTTTAAATCACGAGTGAATCGAATTCTTCTAGGTAAGCGTTTTCCGTCATAAATCGCGGCATCAGGCGAACTGGAGGTCAAACGTAGGCATATCAAGAATAAGAAAAAAGCTACTTACTTAATATGATTTACAAGAACGAACGAAGTTAAACATACAATGAAACTAATAAAGTAATACCACTCCATTAATTCCTGATTTTAGGGTGAAACGCGCAATTGTCGGCCGGTCGCAACTTAAATAGAGCCGACCACAATCAAGACGGAACACAAAATCCCATTTCGTAAACAGCGAACCAGGTGGCCGTAGCAGGCAATCTCGTTTGTCTTGACTCCGAAGCGACGACCCACCGAAACACTAATTGGACCATTTACCCTGGTAATCCAAGTAGCCGATTTAATTTGTGTTGCGTTTGTGAGCTGTGCGTTAGAACTACCCCAGAGTATGTTTCCATACATAGATACGGATCGCCAAAACTTTGTACATTCAGAGCGCTTTAGAACCTCGCATTGAGACCCTTTTAAGCCCCTGATCTTTGCATAAGGAATGGAAATAATTATCATATTATTCTTCCAGGATTAAAGATTATTTTTCTAAACTAACTAGAAGTCCTGGGTTCAATTCCCAAATTGAACAAAGTGTTATTGGGTTTTTCTATGAAATTCTCAGTAGCAGCTCGGAGTTTGAATTTTTGCCCGGTTAATGGCAATACCCCTATTCTATGGGACCTAGACATCTATGGGAGTATATTAGTATATATCTGCCTTACCCTTCGAGAAATACAAGGCGTGATGGTATATATTGTATTTAGTTCGAGCTAGAGATTGAGCAAAGTGTTATTGGGTTTTTCTATGAAATGTTCAGTAGCAGCTCGGAGTTTGAATTTCTTCTTGGTTAATGGCAATACCCCTATTATATGGGACTATATATTATTCGGCGAACTGTGGGTGTACATCTCTGCCTTACCCTCCAGGAAATACAGGCATGAATGTATATATTGTATTTAGTTGAGTATAATACTACCAGACTAGATGGAAATAATATTCAGAATCTTTTTTAACTACCAGACTATGTACATATGTATCTACTGGCACCCTATTAATTATAACTTTTTTGTTAAAACAAAATAAGATTGTTATCATTTCATTGCGTACACACTCTGCCGCAAAAATTCAATTTAATTACAATTAGCTGAGGCAGGCAGGGTCAGTGCACAGTGTCAAAAGCGTTTTAATTAAATTATTGTTTATAGAATTTCAGTTTTAACTATATTGTTGGATGATCATCACAATTTGATTAGGTAGAAAAAAATATTATAAACTATGGATTATAATTTACGCAAATACTTAAAGGAAAGGTGTAAAATTGTGCGTCTATCATACCTGCAAGGTATTATTTATGCATACCTAAGTATAGCTATTAAGACTATTAGTTATCGTTGAGAAGCTATGACCGCTTATGGGTCTGGCGGAGCGTGAATTGTCCACAAAAACGTAATACCGAAATAAATCGTAATCCAGACAATATTCTATCAAATTATGTTATTATTCTGATGTGGATTCTGTTTATCTAGGTTCCTACCGTACTATTTCGTTTACTACTACTTCACTGGAAATAAAAATCCAGAAAATCGTTCCAAACTTGGTAAAGTTATCAAAAATTGCATTCGCTTACATTTATTTCCAGTGAAGTGTTTTGGATGAAATGGTAACGTAGGAACCTAGATTAACGGTATCGTAATCCGAAAAATAACAGAATTTGATTCATTTGTTTGAATTACGATTTATTTCGGTATTACGTTTGTAAGAGAAATTCGGTCCGCCGGACTCTTAACTGAAAAAAATCTCAATGAGACCCGCCTTACCCTACTTAGCTACCCAATTCGAATAAATAAGAGGACTAAATAGGAAAAGAGCAAAAGAGACATATACAATATCTATAATATTCATATAACTATCTGACTTATTTTTGACCTTTTGTTCTGTAAGTTTTTTATGACTATTTTTTTCCGTAACAAATAAATTTACCTTCTTTTATACATGTCTTGTTATATTCCAACAAAACTTCAACCGATTTTTTTCGACTCGATTTATATGTAGGTATACCTTGCTAAATAGAGGCATTAAAACTCGCTAATCCGCTTCACAAATCGCTTCCGCCTCCATTCTGTTAACGCCTTTATTTTTTCGGTCGGCCCTAGGAGGAGGACAAAAAATTTGGCCATTTAGGTTAATGCTTTCCAAGGAAAATGTATCGCCTAATTATAGGAGACACGATACCCACATAGGCCTTCCTTTTTTTCCTGTACCATGTGGATAAGAAGTCAGTAGTTTTTGCTTGAGTAGCTTAGGAAATTTGGTCTGCCTTATTTATACTAGACTGCGACCCGCTCGCGGTTGCACCCGCGCTGCTCCGTTCCTAAGAGGCGTAGCGTGATGTTATAAAGCTTATAACCTTCCTCGATAAATGGACTATCCAACACAAAAAGAATTTTCAAAATTGGTTCATTAGATTCAGAGATTACCCCTACAACCTCACAAACTTTACATACATACTATCACGCCTGTATTCCCCGAAGGGTTAGGCAGAGGCGTACTTAATGTACACCCACAGTTCGTCGGTATGTTTAAGTCCCATGTTATAGGGGGCGAGCCTATAGCCATTAACCGGGCACAAATCCAAAATCCGAGCTGCTACTGAGAATTTCAAAACCCAATAACATTTTGCTCGACCTGGGGATCGAACCCAGGAGCTCTAGTGTAGCAGTCGCGTTTGGGACCACTAGACTAATGAGGCAGTCAAACACAGTTAATTCAACCATATTTATTTAAGTAATTAGCTTTCTAACACCCGTTTAAATGGTGTAAATTTCACAAATAAATATTTACTAAAACTATCACGTTTACGTTTTCCTTGTAGACCAGCTTGCACCAAGTTGGCGAGGCACGCATTAAAGTTAGGCGGAACGTTGCAAGTTGCAACTTATGTTGCACGTACACTACACAACATGTTGCGTAACAGCTGGCAATGCCACTTCTTGTTACACTTAAAATTTTAGTTTTAAATGTAGTTTTGTTTTTATGTCACCTCCCTTATTTGTATTTTGTGTATTATTTAATTCATATACATAATCAACCCATTTTACTATCCCACTGCTGGGCACGGGTCTCCTTTCAGAATGAGAGCGATTAGGCTATAGTCCACCACGCTGGCCTAGTGCGGGTTGGCAAACTTCACACGCCATCGAGAAAATCTCTCAGGCATGCAGGTTCCTCACGATATTTTCCTTCACCGTTTAAGCGCGTGATAATTAACTATTTAATGCGCACATGACTTCCAAAAGTCAGAGGTGCGTGCCTTCGGTTCGAACTCGAGACCTTTGACTTGGCTGTCCAACGGTCATACCACTAGACTATCACTGCTTTTTTAATTCATATATTACTTACATATTATTAATATCTACCTAAGTGCTAACATGATATATTTTTTGTGTGTCAATCTATAAATTATCTGGGACAGCTCAGTAGTGGTGTCAATGTAGTCGCTATCGTAGGGTTTGTTAAATTAATCATTGAACGGAAAATCAGTAAAAGGTTCAAAGAGATCACGCATTATAAGAGATTATTTTTTGTAACAAAAATATTTTACATACGCCTTCCCTTTCCCTTTCAGGGATACATCACGCCTGTATCCCTGAAAGGTTAGGCACAGTTCGCCAGTATATTTTAAGAGGGGCTTTTGCCACTAACTGGCTCATATCCAAACTCCGAGGATATAGAACACTCTGCTCATCCCGAGAATTATAAAAGGGACCTCACACATACCAGCCGCTCTGGCAATTAATAAGGCAGTTAGAGAAAATATTATTACTAGTAAAGTATTAAAGTATCATTTTCCGTGCACTCAGTAAACGTCATTATCACTTGACATGTACGGCTAATGAGGTTGATACGTGAGTCGTGTATTAACTTAGTTATTACGATAGTTTTTGTTGACTTCTCTTAAGATGATATTCCTTTCCTTGTGCAATCGTTATCGGAAAAAAATGTGACTATGATACGTGTGTGAAATGAAAGAGAAAATGATACGTGTGGATACATCAGTGTCAAATATTTAGTTCTGTACTATTCTTGAAATCTTCCCATCCTCTACAGGAAAGAATTTTTTATGGAAAAAAAGAAATTAACTATATAATTATAAATTCTATAAATATAGAATTTAATTTTTTATAGAAATATAGAAAGAAATTACTTACTATTGCAAAAATTTGACAGAATTTTTTTTCTTTAAAAAAACATTTCCCCAAACTTTAATAATATATAATTTTCTCCTGTATCGTTTACAAACACAAATTCTCACATACACAAACGCCCAGACCCGGAACAAGTACTTGTAGATCATGCAAATTTTTGCTCCGTGTGGGGATCGGACCCACAACACGTAGCGGAGAAGCCGATCGCTGAGCCACTACGCCACACGTGTCGTCAAAAATTATGTATACGCTTCACTTTAAGACGGAAAATGTGAACGAGATCTCAGTGTCTTAGTTGGCTAAAGCATCAGGTGTTCTAAACCGGACGACTTGAGTGTTTGAATCCTGACTGAAGTCGAATTTTTTATTGACTAAAATAAAATGTCATATCTTATTTTAATTTTAAAACAAAATCTTACTCACTTTTACTGGTTTCTGACACTTACGCGAATATTAGACATTGAAATAAAACTACTTTTTACGGATTTTATCACGTTGTATTGATATTATTTGATTCCCGACGTTTCGGACCCTTTACAGCATCCATGGTCACGGGTAGACTAAGTTGTTGGACGTCTTAATGTTACAATTACTAACAGCTACCTTACATTTTTGTTAATTATTGGCGATCCGATTCACGCAGAACGAGCTCACCGTATCCTTCGGTCTTGCAGTTTTGGACTTGGATTTTGATTTTATGGAATCTATAATGGGGTTCCAAGCAGGTGGTAAGACCCAGCCATCTTCTCTATTGAAATTACTCACTTTTACTTAATTTTTACTTAATTTTTGACTTTTATTATTCTCTTTTTCAATTGGTTTACCCTTTCTGAATAACCTGCATAATATTCTTATCTAGTACACTGATACACTATATAAATAACGCAATATGTAAAAAAACTTACATTTTTAACAATATTAATGTTTTTTAGTCGATTCGTGAAAAAAATAAGAAAAATCAACCATACCCGTATAAATAGATATACTGTATGTTTTGCAGTCGATTTGTGTTTTCCCTGTTTTATTTCAAACATCTTGTCTATCAGCTCGTTCAAGAGCTACAAAATTGCATTGTGAAGTAGTAAATTGCTTGCCGTAGCGAATAAGCGCTGTAATCTTTTTCCGTAGATTTCCTGTAGGCATTCAAGTTTTATTTCTCCAATGTTTGTTGCCAACAACACAGCATGTATTTACAAATGTTAGCATTATTGCTTAATCTATTTATACATCGAATAAAATTGTAAACAGACAATGCTCTAATAAATACCACCATAAGGGTCCTGCGGAACTTGAAATGCTCCTAAAAACGTAATTCCGAAATAAATCGTAATTCAGACAATATTCTATCAAATTATGTTATTATTTGGATACCATTAATCTAGGTTCCTACGGAACGATTTCGTCTACTACTAGTTCACTGGAAATAAAAGACCGAAAAATAGTTCCAAACTTGGTAAAGTTATCAAAAATAGCATTCGTTTACATTTATTTTCAGTGTAGTACTTTGGACAAAATGGTAACGTAGGAACCTAGATTAACGGTATCCGAATCCGAATAATAACAGATTTTTATTAAATTGCGTTAGAATTACGATTTATTTCGGAATTACGTTTGTAAGAGAAATTCGCTCCGCCGGACTCTTAATCATTTTTCTTCAGTATCTATAATGTACAGACATCGGCCTGTTACAATTTTATTATTTATGTATAGATCCGAAAGTTACGTCTTTACGTTTGTGTGTTACTTTTTCGCATTTAAACTACTGAACACATTTTAATATTTGGCTAGGAGATATCATCCATATCAGGCATCCTAATAAGGACATAGCCTTACGTACTTAGACCTTGGGTTACTATAAAATAGTCCTTTTTTCACGGAATAGACAGGTAGCTATTACCTACATGAAGTAATATATTTTTTAGTGAAAGAGTAATTCAACTTCAGTCCGTAATCGAATCTGCATCTTGCGGCATGGTAAACCAGATCAGACACTGCTATCAAGGCTCCAAGATGCTACTGAGATTTAAAAAAAAACAATAACACCACCCATTACGTCATTATGTAATTATGACTGCCTCATTAGTCTAGTGGTCCCAAGCGCGACTGCTACGCTAGAGGTCCTGGGTTCAATCCCCAGGTCGAGCAAAGTGTTATTGGGTTTTTCTATGAAATTCTCAGTAGCAGCTGGGAGTCTGGATTTGTGCCCGGTTAATGGCAATAGGCTCGCCCCCTATTACATGGAACCCAAACATACCGGCGAACTGTGAGTGTACATTAGTACGCCTGTGCCTAACCTTTCGGGGAATACAGGCGTGATGGTATGTTATGTTAAAACCACCCATTGTACCATTCTATGATCTAGAAAATTGTACGTTAAATTCGTTTTTGGTGTACAGTAAAGGATATTATTTTCTATTCTAACACTGCTCGACCTGGGATTTGAACCCAGGACCTTACGCAGTCGCGTTAGTAACTACAAAACTAATAAAGCACTTCGAAATTATAATCTAGATTTTTCTGCAATAATATTCTAACTTCAATAGAAAGCTTTTTAGAATACCGTGTGAAAAAGTTATTCTTTCAAAAAGTTTTTGAACTAAAACTTCACACTACGTCCTCAAATTGACGGACTGTGAGCGCGAAAGCGTGGCAAGTCGAGAAACGCTTATTTGAAACTTTTCAAAGAATTCTCGATTGAAATTTTGCATGTTGCGGGGAATCATGAAAGGCGTACGATTTTGAAACGATGGTTTCACCCCACAAACTTTTACATTAGTAGTTTTGGATAAGTACTACATTGTTAGTTTAAGCGAATTTTTAAATTTGACATACTATCACGTCTGTATTCCTCGAAGGGATAGGCAGAGGTGTACTAATGTACACCCACAGTAAGACGATATGTTTAGGTCCCATGTAATAAGGGTTGAGGCTATTAAAATTTTCCGGGCACAAATTCAAACTCCGAGCTGCTACTGATCAAGTGAGCATTTTTTAGAAAAACTCAATAACACGTGGTAATCAGTCATCAAAATGATCAGTCCCCTAGCTTAAAAGTAAAAATACCCTTTCGGACATTGACTCTCCCATTAAGGTTACCATCGGTCCAGGTTTCCCCGGATTTGTCTTAGTTTAGAGGGAGTGTCCGGGTGGGATTTCATTTCTACTCCAGGGTTAAAAGTTATCAACGCACTGGTCGCCGCCACGCGCTCCGTCCGGGTTCAAAGCTCCAATATCCAGGGCTTTCACGCTTATCCTAGTTATCAGATTTTAAAGATGGCAACCCTATCTCTGATATAAACCACGGCCCATAAAACCAAACCAAGCGGTTTGGTTTTACGGGTCTGCAGGGCTATAGTAAATAACCAGGGGCGGATAACTACATTCTACTATCAAATCAGCTGGCCTCAAGTCAACTTCCACGTGAAGAGAAAACGTAACATTTCATAAGTACTTGATAAAGTGCATTTGAAAAAAGACCCTTTGAACTTGACCCGATAGTAGAAAATTTAACAAAATTGTTAGCCTATCTTAAGTCCCTAAGGTCGAAGTAAATCTGAAACTCCAGCGCATCTCCAACAACCTTTGCTCTCTCAAGTAAATTTAATCCTAACTCTTAGTAAAGCATTCACGCTGTCAAAAGGTCGTTAACCTTTAACTTAATCCTATTATAAATCAAAAGTACATCTGCGTATTAATTATAAGCGGCTGCCGCGCACTGGTCGAGATTTAGACTGAACTTTGACCCGCGTTGAAAGGCTATTCAGTATGTCATATGCTGCCGACTAAAGGGTATATGAGTAGGTTCTGTTGTGTAGTTAGATTATATGCCATCCAATTTGTAGGTGCTTACAATATATTATCAATCAGGATTCAGGAGTCAGGAATTGGCTCCTAACACAGGATTATGAAGAAACCGAAATTCTACTCCAGCGAACGTAAAGCGTAGGTATCTGGTATTCGTTAATTACGTTACCCTAAACCTCTCACATGCACACACACACACACACACACAACCATACATCCTCACAACCTCACACACACGTGACATATACACAGACACACATTATTTTTAATTGGTTATTATTATTAAGAGTTGTCTGAAATTTACTTATTATTTCGGTAATTAATTATGTTGTAATCACTTTCAAACATTTAATACTTACAATGTTTACAATGTTACTGAGTTTACACTGTTTAATACTGTTACATTCAATTAGGAAGAAGACACTCAGTGTTAGAATTATTTATTATTATTATCATGTTTGTAAAATTTGATTTGAGCATGTAGAGAAGATGTGTTAACGGAGATTAGGGAAGTTTTGGAAGAAGCCGACCTCAGTCAGCTTAAGAGCATCCTAAACCGATGATCGTGAATGAGGATATTAATTAACGTAGATGAAGTGAAGGTGGTGTATCGGAATCTGTACCGGGATTATAGCAAGTCGAAATCTATTATCCCTGCTTACCCCAATAATGGGAGACAGGCGTGAAAATATATATATATAATGTTTGTAAAGCTGGTAATACTATTACGTAGGCTGCTCCATATGTCTTGCAATACAGGTTTATTTGTTAAAAGAGGTCGTATAGAAAGAGTAGTCTTGGATTCATAGAAAATATCATCTTTGCATGGTACATATGCAATTGTTGGCCGCAATTTATAACGTAATTAAAATAATTATGACCGAAATCTCGTCTGAGCACTTGAAATTTCCATCGTGACAATGCATTATCAGCACAACGGGCAATTTTAACTCTAGAATTTTTGAGCCAGTCCGGACTCACACTTCCGTTTGGACTTCAGCCCAGACCTTGCGCCTTGTGATTTTGCGCTCATCTCTATTATCAAGAGTCAGTTAAAAGGGCAAACATTCACAACTGCGGAAGAATTATTAGGTAAGTGTTTGGGATAGGGCTTTTATGCTTCTGTTACAAAAAGAAATGGGAAGAAATATTTAATTATTATTATTTTTTATCTATTTATTATACTTTAAGCACCGGTGGTACAAAGGCGGTCTTAGTGCAATTGAGTTGCCAGTAAGTTAAGTTATTTGGTTTGTTCGTATGCAAAAGTGTGGTAACTTAACTTAAGTGGTACTTATATTTCGCCAAGAGTTAATGCAAATGTATAGATTTGGACATCCACAGTTAAACATTAATATTCAAATCATAAAGATTATCAAATACCATCCATTTCCTAATTCATTACACGTCTAATACCAACAACTAAACACTTATAGCATTAGCATTATTTAAAAGCAAAACAAAAGAGGTCCAATTCCTATGTAGTACCAACATAACGAGGTGTGGGCCCGAGGCGTCGACGTGCCGGAAGTAGGCCGTTACCGCCGCTTCCGGCGATGCCGGAGGCGCCACCTGCCTGAAACTTGTCGAGTTAAAGCGCCAGTTTGTCGGGACTGAAAGATTTGTACATTGTTTGAAAATATATGAGCTTATTTTCCGCTTGAAAGTAGTTTTGCAGCTTTTTGTATGAGCTTTAGTTTATGGAGCTTATATTTTTCAATGATTTAATGAGCTCGTTTAAAAGTTCTTGTAGCTAATCGTGTTTTGCGTTAAAAAAAAATAACTAAGAAAAATATTAAATATATTTTGACGACACGATTGGCGTAGCGGTTGAGCGATCGGCTTCTGCGCCACGTGTTGTGGGTTCGATCCCCACACGGAGCAAATATTTGTATGATCTACAGGTAGTTGTTCCGGGTCTGGGCGTTTGTGTATGTGAGAATTTGTGTTTGTAAACGCACCCACGATACAGGAGAAAATCATAGGGTGGGGCAACGTTTTTAAAAAAAAAAAAAAATATTATCATAACTTTTAATTTAAATTAACTAAATTACTGGCACATAAAGTTAATTAATTAATTACGTACTTTGATTGAGTACGTTTATATTCATACTATAATATTAGAAATGCAAAAGTAACAACTATTTCTATCCGTCTGTTACGTTTTTACGCCACCACTGAACTAATTTTGATAAATTTCGGTATGGAGATAGTTTTTTTTTGTGATAGGCTTACGCTTGACCGCCAGTTCACCTGATGTTTAGCGATACTACGATGGAGCGCGCTTGCCTAGAAGAAACCGATTCACTCATGACTTGAAAACACCCAGATTAAGTATATCTATCGGGGAAGACCCAATCGGGAAGCGCATTCCACATTTCAGCTGTACGAATGATAAAAGTGGACTTAAAGCGTTTCGTTTGGTTAAACCATGGAGAATGATATATTAATTTATTTAAAGTAACATGACTCACATTTGTTAGTAACAATAATTCTTACACCTATGTTAGTATTCCTATTCCTATAACAACACTCACACACACGATCACTGCCACTCTTTTAACACTGAGGTGGACAGCTTGCAGCAGCGACTCACATACAGACAATCGAGTCTGCTGGCCACACAGCTCAGGATAAGGTTGAGGCTGACCCGTACGCGGCGCACCAGGGAAGCGCATCGTTTTCTCATAGTTGTATAAAAACAATCAACTCGAGCTTCCGCAAACATCCCTGATGCACTACAAAAACGAGGCAACCCCATCAATATCCTGAACGCATTATTATATTGAATGCGAAGGACGCTGTACGATTTCTGCGTATAATCGGCCCACAGACTGCACGTGTAAAACGAAGTGCACTATGCACTTCGTTTTTAGGCTAGGCCAGGCTAGCTTTTGTGTCCAATAAATTCTTTAGGATACTAGTAAAATCTCGGGCAAAAGCTAGTTTAAAATAGTGCATGATTACTGCCATACTACAATGGGATGAATTTATGAAGTTGAATGAAATTTGAACAATTCCAAGATCATTTTCAATTAATCAATTTAAATATTTGTATGAACTTAATAATAATTCAAATTATCTATTATTTCGATAAATATCAAACATGCATGTTCATTTATGCAAACAAACAAGTAACAATGTTGACGAACCCTTCAGCAATACTATAATCGAATTAAACCAATAAAACACAAGTGCCTATTCGATTATTATAATCGCATGAATTTTATTAAACAAACAACACGACTAATCAAACATATACTAAATTAACGGACATTGTTACGTAATTTTGAAAATGATAATGTAACACCACTCGATTCTCATTAAACATGAAATCGAATATTCGTGTCATCGGAATCGATTCGAATCGTATACGTACAAAGCTCACGTATCGAGGGACTAATGAATAGTCGCCATTTTGAATTCGCTATCAATAATAGATTTCAATCGCGGGTCGCGAGTCAATTGGATTTTCACGACCCGCGAACCTACGTCGGGCCTTATTTTGCATAAATTACTTTTAATTTGAATGTTAAATATTACAAAATTATCATTGAACATAAATTCGATTTTCGAAATGTTTATTCTTGGTTTTACGGTAAAATAATTAGTTCCTTTTTGTTGATTATAAAAGGATTTTTAGATTCTACGAGCGACTTTTAACGCAATAAATTAACGTTTAATTTGACTTACGACCTTCTATTTTCATGCATCATCATTGCGCGTAGTGTGTTGACATTTCATAAGTGTGTGTTATCTATGAAATGTTGAGACATCACTCATACACGCACACGCACACACGCACTACCTGTATGAAGCTCGCTCGTACTGTTCATAGCAATGTAACCCTTAGCGTGCTTATGGACTTTTGAGCGTTTACTGTACATACATTTCATCACAGGCAACGCTGCACAGAGCTACATTATACATCTAGTAGCGGTAGGTGGGTAGCTAAGGGCCTTAGCGGGATGTTAAATATCCATTGGTGAAAAATATATGAAAATCCGTTCGATATTTTTTGGAAATATCGCGTTGAGATAGAAAGACGCGGTAGGGGACTTTCTTTTTAATATGTAATGTGATGATACATATTGCGTAATTAATGTTCAACACACAAGCTACTACTAAATAACCTAGCCTTTTTCCACTATGAAGCGTAACCGTAGGATACACAATAGTTTTATTTCTTTCTTCGTTTAATTAATAATATATAAATCTTACTACTATCTTGCATTGTCCAAGACTGTGTCAATAAATCTTTTATTTTCTTTCATTCTTCTTTCGAGTTAGAGATGTGGCAGTTATCACATGTTAAAAACAGTAACCACAAATATGTTCCAATATATTTGTATTAACAATTTCCGGTTTTAAAACCACAATTTTAATGGTTCTGCCGCATAGCTACGGCTTTTACCTTTTTAGAACAGTGTGAAATAGATATAACACTAGTTAATCTGTTATTTTTGTTATGAATCACTGTGCATTCATAACATTGGCAAGTACGGAACATTCCTCAAAATTGACGACTAAAAACAATTTAAATTCACATCACTAGTCAAATAGGTATCACACGTCGTCGAATAATAAATGGTTTCAGTTTCACGACATGCATTTTCTATATGCGCGCACGAGTTCCCTCGGGTATCGATGAATTGACGTCGAGACTCAAATGATCATTTATATCGATTTTATAACGATTAGCGCACTTACGCCACCTTAGCGGATTCCATATTCGAATTTAATTTTCATAATGGCTGCCAATTATTATGATTTCTATAATGATGTATTATTTTTAATGTGCTTATCAAGTAACGGAATAAAGACCCACCCATATCATCATTTTGCTATTGATTGAATTGAACGACGCCGATACGCACATACCTAATATTTATCTTTTTGTGATTTCTTTGCATTTTTTTTATGGGATAGGAGATACGAGCAGACAGATCGCCTGATGGTAAGCGATTACCGCCGCCCATGAACACCCGCAACACAGGAGGAGTCACGAGGGCGTTGCCGACCTTTTAAAAGGGGATTGGGCCTCCGGTAACCTCACTCACTCGGCAAAACACAACGTAAGCGTTGTTGAACTCCGGTTTTCTGTGAGACCGTGGTATCACTCCGGTCGAGCCGGGCACATTTGTGCCGAAGCATGGCTCTCCCACGTAAAGAAATTGCATTTTCCAACGTCACCTTATGACGTAAATTCAGAATGTGAATGCAAATTTCAATCAGGCGGGTGGGGTTCGTGGTGGCTTAGAGGTCAGAGCGCGTCTGGTGTATCCAACCAGAAGACGCAGGTTCGAATCCTGCCCGCGATTGTAATCTTTCTTCACTAAAATAAGTTTTTAACTAATGTTTCTTCTCCTCCACAAGATCCACTATTTGGAACGATGCAACTAGTTTATGACTATTCAACAATAGGTACTGATTTTAATTGCCTAATTGAAACTAAACTCACTCATGAACTCCGAGTTCTGATATTAAGTAGATACGTGGGAGAGCCATGCTTCGGCACGAATGGGCCGGCTCGACCGGAGTGATACCACGGCCTCACAGAAAACCGGCGTTCAACAACGCTTACGTTGTGTTTCGCCGAGTGAGTGAGGTTACCGGAGGCCCAATCCCCTTTTAAAGGGTCGGCAACGCACTCGTGACTCCTCTGGTGTTGCGGGTGTCCATGGGCGGCGGGTGTCGCTTACAATCAGGCGATCCGTCTGCTCGTTTGCCCTCCTATCCCATAAAAAAAAAAGAAAAAAAAGAATAGATACCCACATAACTTTTAGTAAAAGAAAAATTCGATTTCAATCAGTCATGTCAGTTGTGTCAGGCCAAGACAATGTTTACTGATCTCTTCAATTATTAGCCCAAAACTGTAGTTGCAAACAAAATTATCATCTTCTCTCATTCCAGAATATCATTAAAAACTCCATGTTACTACATTGCATCATATATATAAAAACTTAATGGAGAGCACCTTTTGCGCGCACCCAAATGGATGTCCTCGAGGCAATTTGACATCGAGAGGTCATTAATATCGAATCGAAACGAATGCTGTATTCGATTTTAAATCGGATTTAAATTGGACAACTTTGTATGTGATTTCAACACGATTTTAATTTTAAATATTTCGTGCTTATAGACAAAAGGAAGTAATAGTTACGGTGATTGATGTATGTATCTGTATCTGCTAAGTATCATTATATCATAGACAGTCATCATCATCATCAGCCTATAGCAGTCCCCTGCTGGACGTAGGCCTCATTGTGCGCCATTTCACCCTGTCCTCGGCCGGTGGCATCCAGCTTCCTCCAGGCAATCTTTCGAAAATTATCACTCCATCTTGCCGGAAGGCGACCTACATTACGTTCCATCAAATCCAAGGCACGCACGTCTGATTTTTCTAAATGATTTGCGTATTATTCATTATCACTCGCATAAACGGTGGAAGAAAACATTGTGAGGAAACCTGCATGCCTGAGAGATTTTAGGCGTATGAAGTCTGCCGACCCTGCCGACTAGCGTTGAAGCCTAACTCCTCTCACTGTGAGAGAAAACCCGTGCTCAGCGGTTGCACAATAGGTAACTGGGTTTATGATGACTACATTATATAGTTTTCACGTTACGTTTAGTGGTTAAGTGGTAATTCATAGATTACCACTTACCATCAGGCACCTCTTATGCATAATTGCCATCTGGGCAATGATACAATAAAATTGCAAAATTAAATCGTTTAAATTTTTATTATAAGTAAGATAAAAAGATAAACGTAAAACGTTGTTTGACATTGGTTGTTTTTTCATGTATCCAGTTACACTTTGCATACCGAAAGAAACATGAAATTCCTTGTTTATCATTTTTATATTAAGACTTATAAATAGAGTATTTTAGAGGTCATTGCTTGTAAATAAAGATTATTATTGCTAAAAAACACGTGTATGATCTTTTTTATTTATGAAGAAAATATAGGAAAATCATATGAAACTTGTTCATCATTTTTATATTAAGACTTTTAAATAAAGTATATTATTTCTATAAAAAAACACGTATATTTTACGCATTACCAGCCTACAAAAAATTATATTTGAGAAACAATGTCAACACCCTTCAACGCAAGAATAAGTGGTGCTGTCTCCTTACGTAGGTAGTGTTTACCAATCCTGCACGTGTAATAACAAGAGCTTTTGTTTGGTATTTTCATTTCTGAACGAGCAACAAATTCTACGAAATAAATTCAGTGAAGTAAAGTGGAAGTATAGAAAAATTAATATATACAAAAGATATACTGCCTCATTAACCTAGTGGTTCGATTCCCAGATCGAGCATTATGCTCAATAGCAGCTCGGAGTCTGAACTTATGCCAGCTTAATGGCAATAAGCTCGCCCCCTATTACATGGACAAAGTTTGAGTATATAAGTAGGCCTCTGCCTAACCCTTCGGGGAATACAGGCGTGATGGTATTTATATACATAAGATATCTTGACGTATTGTTATTATTTTTTATGACGACACGTTTGGCGTAGCGGTTGAGCGATCGGCTTCTGCGACACGTGTTGTGGGTTCGATCCCCACACGAAGCAAATATTTGTATGATCTACAGGTAGTTGTTTCGGGTCTGGGCGTTTGTGTATGTGAGAATTTGTGTTTGTAAACGCACCCACGACACAGGAGAAAATCTTAGTGTGGGGCAACGTTTTTTAAAAACAAAAAAAAAAGTTTAATAGATTAGATTACTATTCTACCTTCCTACCTGGAGAGGGGCGTTGATAACAGCGCCACAGTTTTATACTATTGTTGTTATCCTCGTTTTTAACTAATTTTGTTTGTTTTAGTTTTTGTTCCACAATAAACTATTATTTATTTACAATTATTACTGTGTTCTCACATAGCTAAAATCATTTTACTTTAATTATTTTCATTTAGGTAAGCCAAACCTTTGATAGATACCTCAATATAGTAAAATTGGTATTAAATATAAGATATAAATATCTAAGTATACAGCTGCTTCAACCCACAAAAGTTATATGTATAATCCCAACAAGTTGTAAAAGAACACCATACTCCATCTTAGCGAACGCAAAAACTTTGCCCGCCGAGAAAATGACGAAAAACAGTACCACAACAGACATCCCTTTTAATCAGACTACTAAATGGAAATTGGACGAATAAAATGAGTTAATAATAAGGCTTACAGTTCTGTTTCCCCATATAATCGGTAGGGGAAATACATCCAAACATAAATCAGAAGAGTGTAAAAGAAATCCCATACAAAAGACCCAACTTGATACCGCCATAGATTTGTGATGACAGACAAGCAGTAACAAAAGTTTCGATGTTTTATTGGAAAACTGGGAACGTTTTTCAGTAAAGCTCGCATATTTGTGGCGAAACTTGTGTGGACATTCGTCACGTAATCTGTGAATATGATTCTGACATGAATATGTGAATGGAACTTGAGAGTTTCATGACAATTTTGGTTATAAAAGTGGTATACAAGAGACGTGTGTATTTGGTGTGACGTCTATAAATATTTTTTTTTACGTACACATACCATCAGACATGTATTCCCTAAGGCGTTAGTGAGAGCTGTACAACAATACACCCATAGTGCTCCAGCATGTTTAGGTCCCACGTGTTAGGGGCCTATTGCTATAGGAGTTTTTTTTTTCTAATAAATAAATATTTTATTTTATGTTTTTCTGCGAAAGTGTATACTCACATAAAATCTATTAGCTTTGGTGCCTTTATAAAACAAAACACCTTCAAGCGTTTGCTTATGGTCATTGAATATTAAATTAAGTTAACTTTGCCTACTTGTTGTTACCTATAATTTCTTGTTCGGGATATATTTTTAAAGAGATGGTTTTTTCAAAATTCTCTACAACTAAAGCCGCTCCTATCGTAAAAAAGCTACTTAAGTAATTGCTATTTCTTAAACAAAACAGATCAATCTTACTTAGGTCTAATTAAAATACTCTCAGGGTAATGATCGGACTCTTTTACAAAATACAAAGTTATCTAAAACTAAAATGCCAGTGGTCCGATTCAAAGCCTTGAGATTCACAAATCGGATTTGCGACCGCTTGCATGTACAGTAAGAATGGAGAATAAGAAAAAACAAACTAAAGAATAAAAGGCTCAAGCTGAGCAAAGGCTGGCGGCGTTGTGGTAAGTAGCTGTTTATTTGAACATCAATGTACTTAATATGTTTTAGTATGTTTGTTTTGCAATAAAAAACCTTTTTCATGAAATAAAGTACATGCTTTACGGCATTAAGTCCGCCTTTGTATATTTTTGTGCATAAAGTAGATTAAATAAAGCAGCAGAGCTGAGAGAGTAAATTAAAATAAAATTTGTACAATGTTTGAGGCTAAGTAGGTTTAAATCCTGTTAAATATTAATAAAACCAAAAATAAAAATAAATTATCAAATAACTTATTAAGATCAACCGTAAACTTTATTAAATGCACACTTCATTTTTTCATTTCTCATAAAACAAATACCGTAAATATTACATTATTAATTCAACTTAAAAATATTTGCAGTTCTATAAGATAACCCCATAAAGTGGAGAAAGTTCCCATAATTTTTTTCCACCTGGATAAACACATCATAATAAAGGTTCCGATAAAAATCCCTGCATAAAGAATCTTACGCTCCCTTGAACCAATAAGATTCAACTGCGATCGCACGATAAGCAATATTCATCGAGAATTTTATGATATTTTGATGCACAGTGAAAAGTACTTAAATACTTTTTATAGGAAAAAAAGACGTGAAAAGGGGTTATAAAAATCTTATGTCAGTATAGCCACTATGGGTTTTATGCTGTTTTAAATTAGGTAGTAAATGCTATTTTCGGAAAATAAAGGATTTCTTTATGAAATAAGAAAATATGTGACTGCCTCATTAATCTAGTGGTCACAAGCGTGACTGCTACGCTGGAGGTCTTGGGTTCGATCCCCAGGTCGAGCAGTGTCATTGGGTTTTTCTATAAAATTCTCAGTAGCAGATCGGAGTCTGGATTTGTGCCCGGTTAATGGCAATAGGCTTGCCCCCAACATTGGACCTAAACATACCGGCGAACTGTGGGTGTACATTAGTACGCCTCTGCCTAACCCTTCGAGGAATACAGGTGTGACGGTATGTCATGTTAAATTATGTGTAAAAAAAAAATATTATTCAGAACACAGCGATTCCCATAAGATACTTCTTGTTACCCTTTATGAAACATTTTGGCAAATTCTCAAACTAAAGAAGATTGAAGGACGTTCTATAATTGCACTGCTGTTAAAATGTTTGCAAATCAGTGACTTACCACACAGCGTCCGTAACACGAACAAACAAAGCTGTCTCGATTGTGAACAGTTCACGGGCAACCAAGCGGCTTATTTTGCTCGCTCCCAGTTTATTTTTGCATGAACTTGACGTTCAACATGGCTTACAAAATAAATAAAATAGAGAATTAACAGCTACTTAATTGTTTTCCTTGTTGTTGCAAATAATGGAGCTACAATCTATACTTATAATAAATCTGTAGAGAGGTCAATTCTGTACATGAAATATATTTCCAAAATAACTATCAGCGGGTGATTAGTGATCGATACTGACGCCGAAAATGCAATCAGTAAAATTTTTGTCTGTCTGTCTGTCTGTATGTTCGTTATAGAAACAAAAACCACTCGACGGATTTCAACGAAACTTGGTACAATTGTTCTTCATACTCCTGGGCAGGTTATAGTATACTTTTCATCACGCTACGATCAATAGGAGCAGAGCAGTGAAGGGAAATGTTGGGAAAATGAGTGATTCATGAGAATGGTTTCAAGCTATAAAACATCACGCTACAATCCTTAGGACCGGGGCAACGCAGGTGAAACCGCGGGCGAAGAACTAGGGAACAAAGTAACTATTCCACGCGGACGAAGTCGCTGGCAAAAGCTAGTAGTAAATATTTTTTAAAGAATTTTATACATTACCTTTAGTCTAGTGGGGACTAAAGAAGAAAAATCTTCAGCAAATATTTACTTCTTTGTGTTCTTCTCTGTATATTCTATAGACTATATTACATTAAAAAGAAACACAGTATGACTACCTACCATTTTTAATAATATTATTAAACCATTTAACTTAGACATCAATATCCATAACGTGTTAGATCCATAAGTTCTTAGGATGTTAGTAATTAAATATATATATTTTTTAAATATAATTTACAAAATTTTAGACATCAAGTGACATCCAATGTCTCATGATTGGACTGTCATGTTTGTGAGCCAGCATTCTTTGATGCTTGCTCTCACACGGTGTAGTAGTGATGTGGCTCTTTTTCTCATGATCGCATGAAATCAATCAATTTTGTAATTAATCAATAATAACTATTGCATTTTTTTAGAGTTACGCACGTCAAGAGGAATATAAGCACCCTTGTAGAATCACTTCGTTGTCCAACTATGTATATGTAAGTATTATTATTCGATATTTTTTATTCCAATAATATGTGGAACTCCTTTTGGAGTCACTTTGAGATACACACAAATGACATTGAAAATGTTATCAGATTTTACTTTTAGGACTAGGCTGTGCGTAATACTTACGCACAGCCCTCTTTTTAGGGTTCTTTTGAAACGTAAAGTGGCTTTATTTATTATTTTTAATATAGTTTCTGAGGCTTGCGTGGCAGTATGGGCATGAAATTAGTCGAATTGGTTGGTGTAAAAAATATGATAATAACTAAATTTATAAAAGTTTGACGACACGTTTGGCGTAGCGGTTTTAGCGATCGGCTTCTGCGCCAAGTGTTGTGGGTTCAATCCCCACACGAAGTAAATATTTGTATGATCTACAGGTAGTTGTTTCGGGTCTGAGGGTTTCTGTATGTGGGAATTTGTTTGAGGAGAAAATCCTAGTGTCTAACGTCTTTCTTCTCTAACAATATGATTGAAAAGTGTAGTTTTAATTTTATTGTACCATCAATGAATTGTTACTAAACCGCAGAACGCAGATTGAAGTCTGAATTTCTCTTACATAAAATATTATCTGTCTTATCCAGATTAACATAAAACGTATAACCTCCAATAACTATTATCATATTACGTTTTGTCTTCTTTTGCCTGTCACAAAATATCACGAGACAAAACAAGACGAAACTTATTATAGCTGCAGGAGGTTTAACATTTCATATTATTATGAATAAGATCGTATAACTTTTGTGAAGTCATTAATAACATATCTAACGATAATATCATTCTTATCCTAAAACAATACAATGAGGTCATGAAAAAGGAAAGTTTTCCTTCCCAAAACCCCCGCATCACACGGCAACAAGCTAATTTACTTTCCCACCCACGGCCGGTCAAATAACGTAATAAAATACCTATACGTGATTACGCCCTCCGGCTCCCTCGTTTACTTGTATAGTAATCGAGTATACACTTCGCGGTCAAATATTCATAAACGTCGTACTAAGATTGGTCCATATTCATATTCTATTTTTAAAGGCGAGTATATTTTGGGGTCTACTCAACTTATAAAGGTTCGGTGTTTATTTTATTTATGCGTCTTTCTATGGTAAAGTAGTGAGTGATACTATTTTTATAAAGAAATTGAGCATTGGATTATTGATAAACGATTGGAAAGCTTTTGTTTTTTTTTTAAAAACAACACCAATAGTTGTGTGATTTTACGAAATAGGTACAAAAGATAAACCACTTTCGCTTAGCGGACTTCAAAAGCTAATCGTTATTTGATTAAAACAATGAGAAATGAAGAATTTTAGTATTAAGATCAACTAATGCAGATCAACAAAATAAGTTGCAACAAAATTATTTATCAGAAATGCTTAACCGCTCAGCAGTGGACCAATATAGGCTAATGATAATGATGATGATGATGATTGCTCAGACAGAATTCTCTGGCTGTTGACGATTCTCTCGAGAAAATGCAAGATTGAAAGATATGTACCAACTACGTGTATAAATCACTAACTCATTGCCTCCGAGAACCACAGGTTGATGATAAAAACCTTCTTTTCATTAAAACTCGGCTGAAATAACGGACTTATAAAATCTGCCTTAAAAAAGTAGCTATAAATTTTATAGCTACATCAATCCGAGGTTTTGTAAAAGGTTGTAAACGAAAAATTACTAATAAAATTCTCTATAAAAAATTCTTCGACAAATATGAAAGTTTTAAAAATAAAATTCAACCCAAACAACCTTTTAAATTGGTGTTTTGATTTCAAATAACGTTCAGTGGAAAATAGTTTTATATAAAAACTGACAATCGAGGTTATTTGAATTGAAAAATGCATTCGAGTTATATTTTTTTTCGGCATGTATTGTGTTAAATGATCGTTTTTAATATTGCAAAAACAGTAAGCAAAAAAGTCGAATCGTTCATATTTTTTAATGATTGATCCTCTTTCTCTGAGACATAAAATAAATTAAATCAATCGATATTTTAATTTATTTATTTATACTTCTATGCACAAAAGTAGTACATAAGGTGGACTTAATGCCATATGGCATTCTCTACCAGTCAACCTTTGAGTTTGGGAAAAAGATAAAAATAGGTACAAAAAAATAAATATTTGAGTAAAAAGTAATAAAATATAAATACACAATAATATAAATATATACACAAATACATACATATGTATAATTTAACTATATATGCCAGAGATAACATAAATAATAGTATTGTCAAAAAGAACCAGGAAACAAAACATTAGTTAATTCAGTGACATGAGATAGAAAGAAATTGCTCGGAGGTTTTTTAATGTCAAGTGGAAGACCGTTCATATTTTTAATCTGTTTAGAACTATGCAAAAAATGTTTGAGATGTAGTAAATTATTTGGGTTTTGGGGCCCAGAGAAGATAATTTTTTTTTTTGTACAATGGCTACAATTCGGTTCTGGCATTGTGTGGTCACAGTTCCAAGCAAACAAAACAGATGTTTATATTTCTTTCGTTACCTTGAATGCAGTTCATTATAATATAACCGTATATTAACGAATATAGATGCAATAATTTATATAAAGATTAAACATGAAAAAATACATCAATTATTTTAAAAAGTGATTATTTACATTAAATCAATTAAGACTTTAGAGGATCAAATAATATTGTCACTTTATAATTGCTTTAAATAGCTGTCGTTGTTGTAAACTGCCTCCTTAGTCTAGTGGTCCTAAGCGACTACAATAGAGGTCCTAAGTCGTGTCGTGACAACTTTTCGTAAGATTTTTTTCCGTCTAGCCCCCTTTCACAACGCGCGATAAGGAACTTCGTTCCAAAAGTTTCGTTTCGTCTTTTACGTGGGAGAGCTATGCTTCGGCACGAACGGGCCGGCTCGACCGAAGTGATACCACGGCCTCACAGAAAACCGGCGTTAAACAACGCTTACGTTGTGTTTCGCCTAGTGAGTGAGGTTACCGGAGGCCCAATCCCCTTTTAAAAGGTTGGCAAAGCACTCGTGACTCCTTTGGTGTTGCGGGTGTTCATGGGCGGCGGTAATCGCTTACCATCAGGCGATCCGTCTGCTCGTTTGCCCTCCTATTCCATAAAAAAATGTGATACGTTTCTTGGTCATATCACTAAGCTATCAACGCTAAAACCATACTTTTATAAGATTTAAAAAAAGTATTAAGTATTTCGTTTTAAGACAAAACTTTTTGAGAGGTCTAGAAAGTTGTAAAACTTTTAGGTATTCAAACAATGAGCCCATGTTTTAGTAAATATAGCAAGATAGCAATAGCCGGATCTCTTTTTAAAGCAATCATAAAAAAAACAATAATATGATACGACTCAAAGGCGTGCCTAACTACGATATTAGGCTAGTGGTCCAAAGTCGATGATTTTATTATAATTTACTATGACATTCTCAGTAAAAGCTTGGAGTGATGATTCGTGCTCGGTAACTAAATGGTGATGGCCTAACCTCCTATAATATGAGACCGACACATAACTGCGACTTGTGGGTGTATATTGGTACAGCTCTGCCTAATCCTTCGGGGGATTCAGACGTAATGGTATGTTATGTTATACGATTTTTTTTTATGGAATTATGTCGGCTAACGAGCCACCTGGTGGTAAGTAGGTAGTCATCGTCGCTATAGACACTTGCTACACCAGAGGGGTCACCGACCCTTAAAAGCCCCTACGGACTGCAGACGCCCAAAGCCGCAGCAACCAAGGGGAACTGGCTCTGACGTGCAAATGTCGAAACAAGGTGCTTGACGACAAACTCCAACGTAAGGGTGGTCGCCAGCCAGTGGCAGATCCTACCACCGAGCAAGTCAGATATTTTCACGCTTCTTACAGGATACCCATCTGAAAGGCAATGAGGAACAGTATTCTAACTCGTCCCAACACGAGGAAAATGCCGAATCTTGTCAATAAGATTTTAACGATAGCGCTCAAAACAATACTGATAATCGAACCCAGGAACTCTAACGTAGCTGTCGCGCTTACGATCGCGAGACTAATAAGTCAGTAATTTATAAATGAGCAGGCATTTTTGTATGGGTACTAATAAAATGTTATATGTATAAGGAAACTCTAATAACCATACAATTTTATTTCCATAACTTTATTACAAGGAACTTTACGAAAACCCCGTCCACAAGGGAGTCCACTAAATTAACCATTTTCAAAGGAATGAGACGTTTCAATTTGTACGCTGCGAGTTTGTCAGTAAAAAATAGTCGGAATGGCTGACCGGCCCGGACGAAAAAGTGCTAAAGGATTTAGCGACCGCCGCGCTATAAAAGGACCTATATAAGTTGGTATAATAATTTTGTTCGTGACGTTTTAATAAATGGGTCATAAACGTTGCGTTGTTATTGATATTCTTGGGTCAGTGACGTCACAAATGTTTTATTAGATCCTTGGATCCGGAAAGTTATAGAATTTGGGAAAGTAAAATTCAACCGCAAGAACCAAGGTTGCTATTTCAATTGGATCAGAATGGTCTTCCAATGGTGCTACCTAAATGATACGTCATGAACTCAGAGATTTTGTTCACAAAATTGTCCAAAATTAACAAAAGGTTAGTTGACAGGTGTCAATTTATTAAAAATAATAGGTTTATTGAAAAATATTATTAAATTAACTTCTCCCTGCGGCTTCGTCTACGTGGACTTCAGAATAATTAATTGGAATATTCCTGCAAAAAAAGACAAACTCCCTACATAATCTAGCAGTCTCAAGGGTGGCAGCTAAACACGAATTCCAGACTTTAATTCCCAGGTAAAGTAAATTATTATTGGCAATGCATGTTGTAAAACGGTCAAAACAAACAGACTTTCTCCCTTCTAAACCCCATTTCATCCTTTGACGTCATCGTTTTCAAACTGAATATTCTTATATACTATATGTAGTTTGGAGCACTTTAATGTCACTTAAAGCTGCAGAATTTCCTGGCATTTCGTGTACCTGCGTCTCGTGCCAAGAACTCGTATCCCGGATAATTTACAAATGTTTTTCCAACTCTGAATATACTGTTCGAGAGATTTCATGATTCTGTAAACTTGAACATGGGCATTTATATGAAATCCGATCATGTATAATTATTTTCTTGAGTGGACTTTGGCCAAGGTTGTGTCATTTTGCAACTGGGTTTTTACAGTGAGGACGAAGTAACTGTACGTATGGATTAAGTCATTCTGAGCCGGTCACGCTATAACGTATAACCGGTATGTTTTTAGGTTTTTAGGCGAGCCTATTGCATTTATTAAAAACAGCCATAAATCACTACTAGAGGAATGAAGCAGAAACATAAGCTCATATATAAGCCTAAAGATTAAAAGACTCAGGCTATGGTGGAGCACATTGCTACATTTTATCCCAACAACCTCAAAATAGTTCATTGACATCATTATGGGACGCTATTGAAAGAATTCTCCTCGCTTATACCTAAAAATCTAACTAGGTAGCTCCGGGTAAACACCTATTAACATTTGCTCTTTAGAATTCTCACAAAAACTCGATCGATGAACGTTCCATTATTATACACAGCAATTTTCCACACAAAAACATTTTCGTTTGAACACCTGACCGCGTTTTTAACACCGAAAAGTTTCTTATACTATTTTTTGCTCCCCTCATTCCCAATATGTACTTTGAATATTGAAGAGTTTCAGTATAACGGACATCGGCTCAGGATAAAACGTTAAACCAACATGTTTAGGCTATCCTATGGAACTGTTTGAACGTAGAACAATCAGAAGTAAAACTGATTTTATTTGAAATTCGAACATATTTTTTTTATCTTGATGGAGGTAGAAAGTATATAAAATGTCATGTTTACTTGAATTTCAAATTTAATTACTATATTTAAAAAACCGACGTTAAAACGTTTCATTAATTTTATTTGGTCCTTTGATACATTGATCGTGTCGACTGTTTGATGATAAAGCTATTTGACTAATAAATTAATCGACACAGTCGTATAACCTTTTCCTCGTTACGAGAAAATTCGCATTCAATAAATTCGGGGTAATATACGTTAAATATCAGCGTCCTTACATAAAAATATTATAGGACTAATACTACTGTTTTAACTCGCATTACGTGAACCGAGGATGAGCGTGGCCGGATCGATGGGCACCCATTCCGCCATGCAAATAGGTCCCTAACAATAGCTTGTAGGCATTGTGTATATGATAATAGTAGCTATTTTTGCGTCAACGCGAGACTTACCCGCATGTGATTACCTACAAATTGTGTTGAAATTTATACAATTTATTCCTTAGCCATTACGGAGGTTGTATATTTACCTATTTATTATCCTTTATTAGGTTCGGAAAATAAAATATATGTGGAAATCTACGACTGTTTATATATTATTATTCTGTGGTTAGTTGCTGAAATTGTACACATAAAAGACATGATAATTCTTAAGTTTTTTAAGCTATGTTTGTATCTAGAAGGGTATAATCACGTGCTGTTTAATAAATTATTATTACCAATTATTATTTTTGATGAAAAATCATCTACGCCAATCTTGTTGTGAAGTTATCACACTCATTTATTATAATTATGCTTCAAATCGTTTTTTGGTTGGTTGTTTATTTATTTATTTTTAAAATGGGATTGCTCCTGACCTCAACTTGCCTCCGGCGCAAAGATGAGGTCGACGGTGAAGCGAGCACACCTAGAAGATGCCTGTTCACCTTACTTTTGAAAATATTCGGGTTGTACGTACTCGAAAATACAGACGCAAGCAAGGAATTCCACTCCATGGCTGTTTATTTATGGTACTTAAATACTTTCTTGTCTGTTATTTAAGCGGAAATTCTATTTACTGTCAATAAAGATGTAAAGTACGCAACGATGGAAACTCTTTGGAAACAATAAACTATCTCACAACTAGCAACGAGCTCGGTTAATTAAAAGGCAAACTGAATAAACGTTGTTTGCGTTAAAAGAATTTTCTAATTGACTATTATGTAAGCGGTGAAGAGAAAATATCAAGACCGAAAAGACTTGTTTTATTTAAATGCAATTTATGCAATGAAAGATCCGTAAACAATAGTTTTATTTAAATTTCTGTTATTCGAATGTATATAGTAAATATGATGTTTTTTTATAGTTTGATAAGCTAGAAAAAGCTTGTTTATAGGGAAATGTGAACTAGTAGACCAATATTAAGGCGATTTCTTTTTGTTTTAAAGCTTATCGGAACAATTTTGGGCTTCAGTACGGTCTTCGTTGATTTCACAAGTCTCTAAAATAATAAAGCTTTTATTATTTCTTACTATTAATACCATAAAAATTAATATAGACGAACCAAAAAAGTATGTTAGATAAAATCGTAGTGATGTTCGATATCTTCCGCCCATCCCTATGTGAAAAAGTGAGTATGTATGTTAAATGTTATTCTATAAAGATAGTACTAGGTATATTCCACTTACCAACAACATGTATGAATGCTGACCGCACTTGCGTATGGAATGAGGGTGCGTCCGCAGACACTTCACATCGATATCTGCCAGCCAGCGCACGCGTCGCTTCGCGAAGTACTACTTGCTGGGAAGTCGATCTTGATACCTGAGAAATATTGCTTTTATTTATTTATGTTTAAGGCAAAGTTATCTTATGTAGTATTTTATTCAGAATTATGTAGACAACACGACGTACGACAACAATATTTTGTATTTTTTTTTTAACTTTGCCCCACACTAGGGTTTTCTCCTGTGTCGTGGGTGCGTTTACAAACACAAATTCGCACATACACAAACGCGTAGACCCGGAACAACTACCTGTAGATCATACAAATATTTGTTCCGTGTGGGGATCGAACCCACAACACGTTGCGTAGAAGCCGACCTCTCAGCCGCTACGCCAAACGTGTCGTCAATAAATCGTCTGTAATTATTAAGTCTTAAAATGTATTTTTATTAGAGAGTCATAGCCTCATAATAAGACCGCGGACTACGATAGTCTTGGGTTCCAAAGTCACCTCTAACTTTTCGAAAACATATTTGTATGTCACAATTAATTCAATAATAATATTCACTTCAAGATTCATATATACGTATCGAAGGACCATAATTATTTTACTCTTAAAATCTCTGTGTGGTTATAATGCAATTGTTTCAATTTACATTAACTAGCGTCTCAAAACCACTAGAGTTTAGTAACTCTAGTGGTTACTAAACTCTAGTGGTTGTTTAAGTGTTTTTTTTTTTGTTTTGGTAGTCCAAAACAAAAAAAAAAACACTTAAACAAATGCAGCGGAATCTTTAAAAAGCATTGTTCAATAAAGGGTTGAATGGCCACAACACAAGTTCAGCGCTGGCACTCTTCAAAGCGACGAGAGCGTAATTAAAACGTTTTTTTTCCATTTCGATGTCCAACAATATCCTGTGTCCCACTTCTCCTTATTGATCCGACATTGGAAAATAAAATTGCTGAGCGCCACCCCCCCTTCTTGTTTACTAACCAAGCTCCGAGCTCATTTTAATTTCTCACGATATTTTCCCCTTTATTATCTTTGATGACAGGAAGAGTTGAACGTCCCATTGTTCGAACGTTGCTCGCTTCACAATCCCCGTCTGAACGGCGGAATAAAAATTTCTATTGTATCGGAATCAGTGAGATTACTTACAACGATTTTTGTCGCGTTTTATTTTGCCAGTTGTTCCGGCTAGGGTTGGAACCAAGACCTTCGTTTCTCGAATAGTCGATATTCGTACACCAACACTCCATTTTTATAGCACGATAAAATTTTACTGTGTTAGTTCGGAATACTGATTTTTATTGGGAAATATTCTTATTGGGATAATTGTCTGTTGCCGTAGGAATAATAAGTTTATTTTTTTGCCAGAAAATCTCTTTGGTTTGCGATAAATACACTTTTTTCTGACATTCTTTTTACAAGTGAAACAAGAAAACTAACGTTTTACTTCCTTGATTTCTTTATATTTTTCATGTAAAAATACTGAAAAACGTAGGCCTTAAGCTAAAGCAGTTTAAGTATATTTTTCATTCATTCCCCGAATGGCCCAAAACAAACGTTATTAAATTCCCGAGCTCGACATAATTTGCTAAAAGTAGCCTCAGGGCTACGTATACAGCCCTACAAGTTCGTCACGTAATAAAAATATAACAGGCAAGAGTATTCTAGATAGACTTTAGGTTAATCTGTCTTTAAATTAACAGAGTTACTTTGTAATTTGTACTTTAGAATACTAAAAGGACATTTGGGGTATGTTCAATATCAAAAAGCAAAATATCTACCTTACAGCCTTTTAAAACCGGATATAGGTACCCTTCTGCAAAATATGTATCCTCCATGGTAACCTCGTTAACGAAGTACCTTAGGATATTGCCAGATTTTCTGTCGGCAAGCGGTAGCAAAAGCTTATGTGTGACTTGAAGAGCAATGTGACCCATGAAATTACACAGTTACATGCACATTGTGTGGAAACGATGATTATAATTTATATTAAGGTTAATTTAAGTATTTTTATTTATTTCCAAAAATAACAATACTTGGTCCGGCTATTTCTAATATGCAGAATATTATATTGTACTCTCGATCAACTTTAACACGTAATTCAAAAACAATTATCCTTTTTTTACTCAATATAAACTTTAAAAAGGTTTATTCATATTAAATTTATTTTTGAAGCGTGTTGTTTTAAATATGGTATATAAATATAATATCGAATACAGATTGACTCGCGGTATGCATTCTTTACTTAAAAAAAAAAACATAAAAAATATTTCCCGAAGAAAATTTATCTAAAAATTGATATTTTTAAAAATGCAATCCACGAGAACAGCTAAAACTAATCAAACTGTATGAATACTAAAATATACAGCGGTGCAATAAATCGCTACAACATACAAAATTATTTTAAACTTTATTAGCTAAGTTGAAAGATTCAATTCAGGTTGTGATTTAAACGGGAATTGAGAAGAGTTCTTTATATCGCCGACACCCTACACTTTGGAACAACAACAGGAAACTTTTTAAACGTTTTAAGTATAGGTTTTATTTTTAAATCTGTTTTACTTGGCGTGTTTTGAGGAAAAAAAACTTGTCTTATTAAGGAATAATAATAATCTTGAAATATGTATTTTGTTTATTTTTCAAGCCTGCCTAAAATGTAAGTATCTATTTTTGGTCTATAGGATAAATTAATAATAAATAGCGTAATTATGGACGTTTTAAACCCCAAATGAGAAGTGTCACTCCCCAGTTGTCACTTGATCTCTAGAATAAAAAAAAAACTACATCCTTTTTTGAAAAACGTTTCTCAAAAAATATTTTTAACTGGCTTACATTTCACACTATACCCGGCCACAAAGTATACTAGATCGGATGCCATTGCACGATATTAGGTGATTTGGCAAGCCGCTACCAGACGGGTACACATCCAAAGTGCATTCTCGGTAGAAAGATATGACGTAAAGCGTCGGAGAAAAAAGCTCGACCCTAATCTATATTTTTGGTGTTGTCATGCGGAAAAACCTAATATATACTGTATTACTAAAGACCCTCATTAGTCCATTGAGCACCAAATTCTACTGAGAATTTCACGATACATTTACCAGATTATCTTACTGATTTTTTTTTAATTTTCCATGCTAAGATTTTACCCACCTAAAAGATGTAAATTCAGAATGTCAAAGCAAATTTCGACTTGGCGGGTAGGACTCGCGGTGGCTTAGTTGGTCATAGCGTCTAGTGTATCAAACCAGACGCAGGTTCGAATCCTGCCCGGAGTCTATTTTTCCTTCATTAAAATAACACTTACCAGATTTTAGTATTTTCATAAGTTGAATAAGGAATTAATTTTTTTTCGATATAGCGTCTAAAAATTATTATTTTGGATAAATACGCTTCAGGTCCTAAGTGGATTCCTAGGTCAAAAAAGTGCTGCTGGATTTTTCTATAAAATTCTCAGTAGGTGTATATTATTTTTAACACTCACATAAAACTCCACAATACTCACATTGATATATTAACAAATTGTAAACAACAGTTATCTTTTAAAAGAGTATCTATGGAGTTTCTTGCCGGCTCTTCTTCATAAGATCTACTATTCGGGACCGTGCTTGTAGTTTTTGACATTTCAAAGTACCTGTCTAATTGAAATTTAAAAAAAAATGAGTTTGAGTTTTGAGTGCGCCTCTGCCTAACCATTCGGGAAATACAGGCGTGATGGGATTTGCCATCATATTCTTTCTAAGAAACCAACAGACATTGGTTTTAAATATTCGTATTAAGGCTTTTGTCTTGCATTCTACTGAGCACTGCGCCTTCCAGGGAATGTTAAAAAAATACTCGTTTATACAGTTCTCGTGAACAGTAGAAAAGAATTTCCTCAATTTGACTCCTTAGGGTACTGTAACCAATTAAGGCTGTCTTATCACGACACGTCTGGAGGTTCGAGCAATAAAAAATCGTGTAATCCCAAAAGGCAACAAAGCCGCGGGAATGTCATGCAAAGTGAGGAGGTATGAGGATCAATGCGGATTGAGCGGGTGTTTTGAGGATTACATGTTCTTAGATTCTTGTTAGCATAATTATAATCTTGAAATAAAAGTCTTGTAATAAAAAAACTGCCTCATTAACCTCGCTACAGGTCTTGGGTTCAATTACCAGGTCGAGCAAAGTATTATTGTGTTTTTCTATGAAATTCTCAGTAGCAGCTCGGAGTTTGGGTTTTGTGCGCAGTTTATGGAAGTAGGTTAGCCCCCTTTTAAATGGGATCTAAACATAGGAACTATGAGTGTGCAATAGTACGCCTCTGCTAATCAATCTATTTTTTACAGAAGTAAGCAGAAATTTAAAAACACCACGCATTTACTTCGACCAGATTAATTAAGTAGGTAGGTACTTATAATGTTTCTTGATTGCAACACTGAATTAATTCTTATTTTTTTATGTTGAAAATACCGAATAAAACGTCAAACGCATAAATTGTTCTCGGTGCTTCTTTCGTCCCGAGATAAAACAGTTTTCAAATCCAGTAAGTTATTTTATTTTCTACTTTGCACTACTTGCTTTATTCTGGGCAAAGAGTAAGCAGAATGTTTAATATTCTAGCCTTTATTATGCTTTTTACTACAATGGAGTAAATAATAATAGAAAAGCTAAGAAAAAATACGGGTCTCAATTTTGTCTGATATACTTAGCGTTAGCGGGAGGAATAAAAATGCAAGTCGTTCCTTCAATTACGTTCACAATTTACCTGGAAGAAATCGCTGTGAGCGGTCTTTCTTTCGAAACTCACTTTTTTCTTGACCTACTTACTTATAATTAGTATTTTTATACAATGTATGGTATACTGCCCCCTTAGCGTAGTCGTCGTAAGAGCGACTGCTACACGGTCCTGAATTCAATTCCAGGTCGAGAAGTGTTATTTGGTTTTTCTATAAAATTCTCAGTATCAGCTCCGACTTTAAGTGCCCGGTGAATGGCAATAGGCTCGCTCCGTATTACATGGGACCTAAACATACCGACGAACTCTGGGTGTACGCGTTAGTATGCTTCTGCCCAACCCTTCGGCGAATACAGGCGTGACAATATGCATGTAGTATATGGTTTGGTAAAGCGGGCTGTCAATACAGGGCGTACTCGTATTATGCATGCGGCCGTATTCGAACCAGCCTAATACCTTGATAAAAGGCGTTGGCCTTTACATGAGTGGCTGTTAAATGTCTACATACACGACACGTTTGGCGTAGCGGCTGAGCGATCGGCTTATGCGCCACGGGTTGTGGGTTCGATCCCCACACGGAGCAAATATTTGTATGATCTACAGGTAGTTGTTCCGGGTCTGGGTGTTTGTGTATGTGAGAATTTGTGTTTGTAAACGCACCCACGACACAGGAGAAAATCCTAGTGTAGGGCAACGTTTATTTAAGAAAAAAATAAAAAATAAAAAAAAATATAATTATAAAGTTTATTTAGCTCTCTCTCTCTCTCTCTCAATCACTCACTCTTTATTCATATAGACCATTTAAAGAGGATGATTATTTAAAAATACTAGTCCACTAACTGTCCCCCTGAGCAAGAGATTTATTAATATTTTTATAATGTACAGATATACTGGTTTCTGACACAGATATCTATAGATCTATATCTACAGATAGTTATTCCGGAAAAGTCCCTAATAGAAAATTATTTAATTCTTGCCCAGAAACCCAGATAAGCATGTATACGATAATAAGGCGCGTCAAGTTGATTTTCACAGGCTTACAATTTGTAGGAAGGTAACTAACGGATAACGAAGTTAGCCCTTGACAAAATGTCCTTCAAAGTTTCAGGTAAGGACAGATGAACATTACAAAATTATAAGGGTTACATTTCCACAATTCAGATACGGAATCCTAACGCGATCAATCGTGCGTCAATAACTTCAAGGAAAGTTACATTTCAATAAAGTGACCGCAAGCCGTCACGGATTGCGTTAAGTTGACCCGTATACGGGTCGTATATAAATATTTCAGATGTCTCCACTGTAAGTGCCTCGAATAGGGTTGATACAATTTAGAAATTGGATTGGATCAGAGAGAAACTGAGAGATCGACAACATTTTCGATGACTTGTATATTTTTTATGGATTCTAATTAACTTAATTCCATTCCTTTTTTTCCCTAGAATAACGTAGCAATTCTTAATAAAAGAGAACAATCAGACAGTTCCTATTTGGTGTAGCGATTATACTTATTTATGTGTTCCACGTATATTTGTTTGGAGTCTGGGTATACTTTGTGTTCTTTAGTTGTATATTTATAACTAGCGACCCGCCCGCGGTTTTACCCGCGTTACCCCATTCCTAAAAGTCGCAGCGTAATTTTAATAGTTTAAAACCTTCCTCTTGAATCACTCTATCTATTAAAAAATCCGCCTCAAATTCCGTTGCGTAGTTTTTAAGGTTTAAGCATACATAAGGACGAACAGACAGCGACAGCGACTTTGTTATAAACCATGTAGTGAAGTTCCCACAACACAGACCTTGTATCATAGTGTGGTATAGCTGTGTTTTTAATAAAAACATTGCTTAGCTATGTATACACCGTAATCTTGTGATTTCAATAACGAATGAGATTACAAAATAGTCTCACTACATCTTTAAGCGTAAAAGACTGAATCTGGAACTATGACATTTACTATATAATATAAATCAATATTCTCCAAACCAAACATCTAGGGTCAACAACACAAACACACTTCATCCCTAACACGGACCTTTAGATAATGCTGTTCCAAATAATGGTAGGTTGGCAGCCCTGTGTATAATTAGGCCGTATATACATTGTTAATTTGGTTTAACGCCTGTGGTCAGGTGTAGTGAGCCATCGTGAGGGGATTACGGTCTTTAGAATAGCATCCTTGGCGCTGAGTGCTGGGGTATGTATGGGAATGGTTGTTGTTGTCATTTACTGTATTACATGTACACTCCCCCTTTTTCCATAGGTTAGACAGAAACTAGAGATCGCTATTCTTGCTACAATTTTTACATACCTATATCTACTAGTTAAAAATACTTAACTACTAACTAGTTAAAAGCTAAAAGTAACTAAAACCTAGAAATGATTTTGATCCTAAAGGTAATTCGGGTACCTTAAAATATTCAAAATATAGGTAGTTATACTTTCTAAACTAAAAACTTAAGACAAACGTGAACAAGTTAAATTGAATTGAGATTTAATTCAAAGGCATGTTATCTTTATAATAATAATAATAAGCCTTTATTCACTGGCCATATTACATTTTTTTTTACTTGTACTTTATATAATTTGCATGTATGTATGTATTTTGCATGTGGGAGAGCCTTGCTTCGGCACGAATGGGCCGGCTTGACCGGAGTGATACCACAGCCTCATAGAAAACCGGCGTTAAACAACGCTTACGTTGTGTTTCGCCGAGTGAGTGAGGTTACCGGAGGCCCAATCCTCTTTTAAAGGTCGGCAACGCACTTGTGACTCCTCTTTTGGTGTTGCGGGTGTCCATGGGCGGCGGTAATCGCTTACCATCAGGTGATCCGTCTGCTCGTTTGCCCTCCTATCCCATAAAAAAAAATATACAGAAATATTCTTAAATCTTATTTTCTATTAATATTTTTTTTCAGCAACCATGTAATTAATCAGGTTGTCTTTCGACATAGGCCACCCCCTGTTTCCTCCACTTATCTCTGTTTCGAGCTATTCTTCTCTATCTTTTTGGTAAATCATCCTCTCATCTTTTGATTCCATTTTGCCTTTTATCATTTCTAGGGTACCATTCCATTATGTCCTTCGTTCGTTTTCCATGTTATCTTTAGATTCTTATTAATTTTTGAATATAAAATTTTGAATATTTATTAATTACCAATGACTGCCTCATTAGTCTAGTGGTCCCAAACGCGACTGCTAGGCTAGAGGTCCTGGGTTCGATCCCCAGGTCGATCAGTGTTATTGGATTTTTCTATGAAATTCTCAGTAGCAGCTCGGAGTCTGGATTTGTGCCTGGTTAATGGCGATAGGCTCGCCCCTTATTACATGGGACCTAAACATACCGGTGTACATTAGCTCGGCCTACCCCTTCGGGGAATACAGGCGTGATGGTATGTTATGTTTATTAATTACCAAAATTCGCCTTTAGATTTCCAATGTATGTATGTTTTATATTTTAACTGACATCCTTTAAATCAGTAAAGTCCTTTTTAGTAAACCGTACATTGTATCTGTAAGAAATAATGTATAACCACTACTAAAATGACTATAAGAACTAATCACATTTAGCCACTTACTATTCGTATCATACCCAACGATACGACAACGTTGCGATAAAGATAACAGCACGTCCACTACATGGGATCCCATTAAAATGGGGCTATAACCCCTCGGACAAAAACCGACCCAAATCTAATAAACACGTTATAACAGCGATGAAGGTGTTACAGTAATCGATTCAATTCGAATTGAATGCGATTTACAATCGGTTACGCACGCCTATTATGTTTACAATCGAGATCCGATATTACCGATATGATCATTCGATTGTGATTGGTAGATTGTTTATTCGTTTTGTTCGTGGTGTTTGTTTTAGCGTGAATTTATGTGAGTACATTTAAATATGTTGGTTTGCACGATTTTTTATAGTGATTAAACATCGTGTATTATATAAATCCGCACATCTGACATTTCTTCAAATCAAATCAAATCAAATCAAAATTTATTTCAAATAAATACACAGAATGGTTTTGCGGTGGTTACTGCACTAAGCTCGGGGCTTGTGTCGCAGATACCAACAGAGTTTAACAATTCCTATTTTAACATTGTTGTATTATGGACTCCGTAGACATCATAGGCAAGTCACAAAAAATTAAAGTAAATTAAATTAAAATTACATTAAAATTAAATTAAATTCAGTTACAGTTATTAGAAATGAACGCAAAAAAAGAAATCGGTGACTGAAGTAACAAGATAAGCTATGTTTTGTCCGTGTTAGTCAATGTATCAATTATATAAATATATATATGAATTTAAGTGCGTTTGCGTGTGTGTGCGTGTGTGTGTGTTTGTGTTCGTGTGTGCGCGCGCGCGTGAGCGCGTCTGTGTGCGTGTGTGTGTGCGTATGTGTGTGTTCTGAAATTGAATGTCAGCTAATAGTTAAAATGATATTCTCAGTTTCAAGATATGAATGATTCCTTAACCAGCTTTTTAATGTACTTTTGAATTTACTAGTAGGTAGGTTTATAATTTCTTTTTGAGTGTGGCATACTTTGTTGTAGATGTGTGGGAGAAGAAAAGTTGGTAGGCGTTTTATGAAAGTCGTCTTTATAGCAGGAACGGGGACCCGAAAGACGCGACGGTTGGTTACATGAGAATGCTCAGTAGAACCTATAGTTTTCTTGTGCATCGCCATTGCTGCTTTTAGAATGTATATTTGGCGTACTCTAAGAACTTTGCATTCTGAGTATAAATCGTCTGTGGGAAATCTGTAAGGTTTTTTCAGCATTACCTTCAGGACTGCCCGCTGAGCCCTTTCTAACTCAATCATTTTAGTTTTAATCGCTCCTCCCCAAGCCAGGATGCAGTAATGTAGTAGGGATTGGGTGAGTGCTTGGTATACCATTAATAAAATGTTTTTAGTAGCACTTTGGCGCAGTGATTTGAGAATATATATGGTTTTTCTTACTCTTCCCGATAGATTAGATATATGTTTTTTGAATGTTAAATTTTCGTCAAGTAAAACCCCTAGGTACCTAATACAATTTATGTTACTAATTGTATTGCAGCTACAGTGTAAGGTGTGGGTCAGATCGCAAGTATGGATTTTGATTGGTGGCAGAAACATAGGCCTGGATGCAAGAGTTTTGTGAAAGGCCACATACTTGGTTTTTTTTAAGTTGAGTGTTAACAAGTTTCTATCGAGCCAATTGGCGATACTTGCCATATCTGTTTCAGCGGCCCTAAATGCACCAACCCATGAGCGATTTTTGAAAATCACTGCTGTATCATCTGCGTAACATACTACTTCAGAACCACTGGACAAGGGTAGTTCTAGAATGTCATTAATGTATATGGAAAATAGTGTAGCTGCTAAAACGCTTCCTTGTGGTACCCCGACGCTTATGGGGAGCGGCTCGCTAATGTGCTCTCCAACTTTTACTTGCTGGCTTCGATTAGCGAGGTAGCTGCGGAACCATTCCAATGCTAGTCCTCTTACTCCCTTCCCTTCGAGTTTGCGCAGTAGTATGGGGACAGACACAGTATCGAACGCTTTGGCGAGATCGAGGAAAATACCTACGCAGCATTCGTTCATATCGAGAGACTTAGACACTGTGTCCGTCAGTAGGACAACTGCGTCCTCCGTTGATTTGCTGGCCCTGAATCCAAACTGTTTATCTGATAGGAGATTATTTTTATTTAAAAAAGAGGTGAGACGCTTATTTACTATTTTTTCTAGCAGCTTAGAGAAAATACTAAGCAAGGAAATGGGTCTATAGTTGCTAGGGCTTTTTTTGTCTCCGTCTTTATGGATGGGAGTGACGACTGCTAGCTTCCAGCACTGAGGAAAGACTCCTGTAGCTAGACTTATGTTAAATACATGTGTTAGTGGTTCCAAAATCGTACTTATGATTGTTTTAATTAAGATCGGGGTAAAGCCGTCTAGACCAGGGGAACTATCATTTTTCATATTATCGATAAGCTTGTTAACTTCAAAGTGATCTGTAGGCTGCAGGAAAAGGGAGTCAATGGGGGATTTATTTGTTCTGTAGTCTGTAGCTAGGGAGGCTTCAGATGTGTTAAGCTTACATAGTGTTTCATTGGCCAACCTTCTACCGATATTTGAAAAATATTCATTACAGCAGCTGAGTGATGTCATGGGGTCTGTTTGAATTGTAGTTAGCTCGATTGCGTCTGAACGATTGTTTGGGATATTGCAGATGTTTTTTAGTGTTTTCCAGAGCTTTTTGGGGCAGTTTTTGTTTTCTTGTATTTTTTTATTTTCATAATCGGTTTTTAATCTATTTTGTAGGTTATAGAGAAAATTGCGATATCTCTTGTATATCACTTGGCATAGAGGGTCATGGGGATTTTTTCTAGCTTCACGGTGAAGTCGATCCCGATTTTTTTGGCATCTCATTAATCCAGGGGTGATCCAGGGTTTTAGAGAACGTTGGGAGCGTTTAACCGCCTTAAAAGTCGTGTTTTCTTGGACAATTTTTTCCAGTGTGATGCTGAATTTTGAGGCTGCTTCGTCAGCGTCTTTTATGCTCGTTATATAAGACCAGTCAATCGCTTTCAGAGCATTCGTAACCGCAAATACATCAATCTTACTGATGAAACGTCCCCTTTCAGACATGCGCTTGGGTTTTTTATTTAGAGATGTGCTTAACAGGCAGATGTCGTGATCAGTTATTCCTGCGCTACACACCATTCCCACCGCAGAAGTTGGGTTTTTTATGAAAATATGATCTAAGCAAGCCGAGCCCCTAGTGGGTACATTAATAGCGGGCAGAAGATGATGACTTGCTAAGAGACAGAGGTAATCAGAGCATTGGTCACTTAGAGTGTCACAGCAAATGTCTAAATTGATGTCACCTGCTACTATGACAGTGTGATGGTTATTTAGCTCTTTCAGAGTGTTGTCTAGAAATGTAATAAAGATATCCGTGCTCTTAAATGAGGGGGATCTGTAAATACCTATGATTGTTGTCTGATCGTTTATGCTAAGCTTGAGACAGTTACATTCGCTACAGAGTGGTTCTTCAGCCGTAGCTGAGTTCCATATGTCCTTCACATAAGCTGTAACGCCACCACACTTGTTTATATAATTTTTAGTATGAAATGATTTATATCCCGGAATCTGGGGTATAATTGAGTTATCGGTGAGCCAGCATTCAGACAATATCACTACATCTGGGCAATATTTCAAACGTTTCAATGCGACAAGGAATCCGTCAATATTACGGTGGAGACTTCTGATGTTAAGAGTTAAAACTTTAAAACTGACATCATGTTGTGGCAACATATCGCAACAATCCTCAAGACTCTCAAGAGTATGACAATTAATGGTAAACGTTTTATCTATGTCTTCACTAAGGTCAAGCATTATTATAGTTAGGGAGCTGAAAGGTAAGTTGTATTTGAGTTAAATGGGCTTTAATACTGTTGTCATTTCTTGAGAGCTCTGTGGTCTGTGGGAGTAGATAATGATTATGCGACATTGTATATATATATTTTTTGTTGTATTTTAGATATGAGGTAGTGTATGTGTGTGTATTTTGTGTGGGTATTGTTGTGATCCGTATAATAGTAATATTAGTACCGGTATATGCATTTAGTCGTAAGTATTTAGATGGTTTAGTTGTGGGCATGTTCGTCGGCTTGAGTTGGTCCCAGCTTCTGGTCCAGGTCTTCAAGAGATTGTATACGTATGGCGGGCATTCCTTCAGCTTTCTTAATAAAAACAAAGCCGTTGCGCACCCAGCAAAATCTGTATCCGTGTTTGGCCGCTCTAAGTCTCGCTTCACGAAATAAATACCGGTTCACTTTGGTTAATCGTTCATTGATATAGAGTTTTTGTGGTAAATTGGATACAATATTCTCAGTAGTAATATTGCGCCGGGTCTTTGCTGCCTTAACAAGTTCATTTCGTTTTTGACGACGTAGTAGCTTCACCACGATCGGACGTGGCCTTTTATTATTGGGTATTGTTGTTATTTCTTTGCCTGTTGGATGCTTAGGCCCTGCTCGGGTTATGTCATCTACATCTGATTCGGTTAGTTCGACACCTACTTTTTTTGCAGTCAACAGAACAATATGGGTGAGATTTTCATTAACTTGTTCCGGGATGCCGATTATTTCCAGCTCATTACTTATCATGGATTGGTCACGATCAGCAATTTGTTGCTGCAATTGAATAACTGAGGACTTGAGAGATATTATCTCGCGATCTTTTGCTTCTACTACCTTGGTGTAATTTCCGAGCTTTTCATTTATAGTTTTTGTGATTGTTGCAATTTGGTTGGTTACCTCTTGTCGTATTTCGGTGATTTCACGCCTTAATTCGCTTATTTCAGACGAGAGTGTTATCTGTATCTCTTGTTTTAATATTTCTCTTAACGTTCCTCTCGTGACCTGTATTAAGCTATCCTCGATTTCTACGTTTGGGGTATTAGCCCTTGATAGCTTTGTGCGAATAGTAACGTTTCCTTCGGAAGGTGAAGGCGAGCGCCGTACCGTTTTGGGAGGGCTCTCAATTCGATTAGGTCGTACAGGAGTGTTAGTATTATCTCCTTTGGGTTGTTTATTTTGACAGCCGGGACATTTCCAAGATCCTCTATGCTCTAAGCTCATGAGTTTGAACCGCTTTTCGGGAACATTTGCACATAGTAGGTCGTACCACAGGTGGCAGACACAACATTGTAAACATTCTCTGCTTTTAAAACTGTTCATGCACCCAGCACAATTCTTTGTTGACATGTTTAAAGCGAGAATAAAAGGTGGCGGTATCAATATAAAGCGCTTATAAAGCCGTTGTTCAGCGGAAGCGTCTAGTAGCAGTATATTGTGTGCAGCGATGTTGTGCTTAGAGCACTGCGCCGCGGTGACGATGCTCGAGTGTTGGCTGCATGCGTACACTGTCCCGGTGAAAGGTCATAAGCGCCATGAAATAAGTATGACTTACGCGTTTCAATCAATTACAGTTCCTTGAGTCCATTTCACAAGTTTTTGCAACGGTTTTTTAGAAAATGTGGATTTTTGTTAGTAATTATCGTTTGATACACTATGCAAAGTTCAGAATTCACTCAACTATTGTTTTAAAATAATAAACACAAAAAATCCAGTTCGTTACTGCACTTTAAACTAGGAATTTTAAAATTATTTGCGGAGCAAGCGTTAACGTGTGCTGCTCAGTTGATAACCATGGGGGAACCTCAACCTCAACCTTCTTTTTCAATAACTTTTAAAAGCGATGGTAAATATACACAAAATAACACTTAGTCTAGTGATCCTAAGAGCGACTGCTACGTTAGAGATGTTGGATTCGATTTTCAGGTTAAGCAAAGTATTATTAAGTTATTCTATGAAATTCTACGTAGCAGTTTGGAGTTTAAATTTATGCCCGATAAATGGCCATGGTCTCGCCACCTATTACTTACCTAATCATACCAGCAAACTGTGGATGTTCATTAGTAGGTGACCTCTATCTAATCGGGGAATACAGGCTCGTGGTATGTTATGTTCCAACTCCCAAAAAACCCTATTTAACCAAAATTTCTTTACGTTACACAACTTAAAAGAAAAACCAGACACAACACTAAAAAACGCCAATAACGATCGAGTTCCCAGTATCCACTTACGTTGAAAGTATTCTGCTCACCCACTTACTCTACATAGCATAAAGCCGGCCTGTTTTTCGGGCCAATGAGTTTCGATATTAAATTTGCGAAGTTTTGCAATAGTTGGCAACTTTATCGACTTATTAGACAAAAGTTATCTTCCGAAGTGCTTCTATGCAAGCCTTTTATCTGTTAAATGGATATAAAACTATATGTCCCGTCATTATTGTGGGTTTTAGATTGTTAGCAAGCTTAAGTGCCAGTGGACGGGGCACATAGCTCGTACAACTGATGGCCACTGGGGCAGAAAGGTTCTCGAGTCGAGACCACGTACCGGAAAACTAAGTATGGGACGACCTCTAATGAGATGGATAGACGATCTGGTGAAGGTCGCTGGGAGTCGTTGGATACAGGCGGCATCAAATTTTAAAATTAAATAACCCGCAGCATCAAGGCATGGTTACCATGTTCTTGCAATCATTCATTTCAAATCATTTATGTAACAGAATGCCAAATTTCAAACCGATCAGACCAGCGGAGGTTGCTTACATCCCTCCACAGATCAGAAAAGAGCTGATAATCTCTTCATACGGCCGGATTTTTTTCTTAAGTCATAGGTAAAAAAACTTTCGATCAAGTCACCTGTCAAACAAAAAAAAAACTAATCAAAGTCAGTCCACTCGTTTGGGCGCTACTATGCAACAGACACACACACAGATATACACTTCAAACTTCCAACACCCCTCTTTCTACGTCGGGAGTTAAAAAGCAATACATCTGAGTCTTGCTAAAAAATTACAAGTCAATCTAAAAAAAGATTGCAGTAGACAAAACGTAGCCATCAGAAATACTACGCTAAAAACTCAACATCAATAATAAAGTTTAGTTTAAAATCATTAGACCTTCAAATAATGTAGCCTATCAAAGTAGCTCCTAATCCGAAGGTTTCGACAGCCTGAACAAATATTTATCTTCCGAGTAGAGGATACTTCTGCACCCGGTTTAGCCTGATATTATAATATAGGTACACAATAGACCAACGACAAACTTTTTTTATTCAATATTGGGGACAATGTTTACATTAAGATTGTTTTTTGAAAAAAGATAAGTTTTTTTTTTATTCTTCATAGGCTTACGCTTGACCGCCAGTTCGCCTGATGTTAAGCGACACTGCGATCTACGTCATCAATTAATTTATGTATTAAGCGATTAAATCGGTAAAAAGTAGTTTTAATAGCCATTAGGCTACCGCCGCTTCATTAGAACCTCGGACTTGCGATCGTGTGGTTGCCGGTTCGAAACCCAGCCATTGCACTACCAACGTGAACCGACTCGTAACACAAGCATTTAGGGGTTAACAATAATACTAGTAATGTGCGACCCACATCGCTAGAAATCTTTTTTTAGTGTCCCTTATTCTTTTGTTGTATTTATAATGGTCTCTCCAATATTAATGAAATATAACGGAATTAGTGTAATCTTTTGCTAAAAATATCCCATGAACATAAACACTGTTTAAGTACTATACAAGTGTACAGTCATACAAAAAGCAAAATTATTTTATTAAAAGCATGCAATGTAGAAATTATATTTAACATTTTTTGAAATCTGAATGGGGAAATTAAAAGAAAAATCGTGATAGGTACTTAGAAGTCACTTAGAATTCAATAAGCATTTTTGTAAGAAAACGCAAATAGTAAAGCGAGTTCAATAAAATATTGAGATTGAGTTCAAAATAAAAATCCGATGAAACTACATAGCTTGACTATAATTGACTAGCTTATATAAGTATAATCCCGGACTTATTATGCTGATACGGGGCAAGAAACAAAGGAAGATGTTATATCATCCACTTATCTTGTCGTAAAAGTTGATTGTAGCAGAGTTAGTTGAAGGTTACGCCAAGGTGACTGTAGTAAATGGGCGTCCTTGACCGGCTTAGCGAGGAGAAACGACCGATGACGTCATAAAAAGAGAATTAGGAATAATGTTTGCGAGATATCTGTTGACCATACAGATTTAGAAGCGATTGATATGTAGTAGTCCTCTTTTATACAATGTTAGCTGCTCCAGGCGGTTTTACTAGGGTTCCAAAAGGATTTTTCTTAAGAGTCCGGCGGACCGAATTTCTCTTATAAATGTAATACCGAAATAAATCGTAATTCAAACACAATTTAATCAAATTCTGTTATTATTCGGATTTGGATACCGTTAACCTAGGTTTTCTTTTCTTTTTAGGGACTCTTAAGTAGGTATCTCCTATATACAGACATCAATATAATAAAAAATGAAACAACTCTTGTTTTATATTTGGAAACCGACTCCTACACAATTAAATTCTATTTATATATTGAATAGGCCTGTGAATACTATCTTACTTGATATTACCCAACGATGCCGTCGATTGTGAAGCATACTTACCTAGAAGTTACTCTAAAAGAAAATGTTCAGTATTTTTACTTTTATATATTACTGCCTCATTATTGCTCCTAAAAGCGACTGCTACGCTAAAGGTCCTGGGTTCGATCCCCAGGTCGAGCAGTGTTATAGGGTTTTTCTATGAAATTCTCAGTAGCAGCTCGGAGTCTGGATTTGTGCCCGATTAATGGCGTAAATAAACGTACCGGCCAACTGTGGCTGTACCTACATTAGTACACCTCTAGATAACTCTTCGGGGAATACAGGCGTGATTATAATATTAATAAACATAATTAATCGCTTTAGAATGGTATAATAAAATTGTAACTGGTACAAAATACAGTTAAAGTAACATTATAAATAACATTTAGATTAAGTAAGACTACAATTCAAATTGAATTTGTTATCTCAAGCCATCCCTGTTTACATTCAGTCCCTTGACACAAAAAGCCTCCTACAGAATTTGAAATCAAATCACGGTTCACTAAGGGAATACTTATCTAAAACATAAAATCATGGACTGTAAAATACAATAAAAATATTTTACGACTATTTGGTTTGGTTTTTTAACGCATTTTAGGAATTAAATGAAAAAGGTTATCATATTTGTACTCCAATACATATTATGAGCAATTTTATAACTTATAAGAATTAAATATACATATATTTTAGCAATTCGAGACTTAATTTCCCTTCTAATATTATAAATGTGAAAGTTTGTGAGAATGTATGGATGTTTGTTAATCTTTCACGATAGAACGGCTGAGCGATCTGAATAAAATTTGGCACAGAGATAGATTATAGCCTGGAATAACACATAGGCTAAGTAGGTACTTTTTGGTTTTTGGTCTAATGCAAAAAAATTGCAGGTTTTGGGGCACAAAGGACAGAATAGAAGGTAAGGCATGGTTATAAACAATCTGTAACCGATCCATAGCCTGTAACCAGTTTCACGTGCCGGTATGTCGGACAAGAAGCTGCCGACCTCTTTAATTAGGTACCTAGCCTAGAAGAAGAAGAAAAGAACTTAGACCCTTCGAAACAGCAAAAAACTACAAATGAACGTGTATATGATGACCGATAAACTCGAAGAGAAACTACTATTAAAACTCCCATTATTATAAAAACTATAAATATTAAAAATAAAAAAAGTCATAAATTTTTCCATTTTACGTTAGGTTTCTTCTCTCTTCAAAAAAAAGTATCGACGCATCAAAAAATTCAATTTCGCAAAGACCGCACGTAAAAATAATGTCGTAAAACCGAACGGGATTATCTGATTGGATTCCATAATATCTAGCAATTACGGTAACATTGCTTTTTATTAGCGATGTCTTTATTTGGAATGACCTATTAATGCGGCAATGGACACGGTACCGTCGTTAAAATCATAAGAACTGATTGTACCTGATTGCGTGGTAATTGAACGACTCGTGCAAATGGTTGTTACACACTTGAACTTACATGAGCAGAAACCAGCGCCAGTAGACAAGTTGCAATTTCGAATTTCAAATCGACAAACGAATCAAAACAAAATATTTGGAAATGACATTTATGAACGCCCGATTTGTTGAAAAAACATATTATAACATGACATACCATCACGCCTGTATTGCCCGAAGAGGTACAAATGTACAACCACAGTTCGCCTGTATATTTTAAGTCCTATCTACGAGTATAAGGAAATGCTCAATATCAGTTCGGAGTTTGAGATTTGTACCCGGGCTCTAGGAGGTGAACCTTTTGACATTAACCGGATACAAATCTCAAACTTCGAGCTGCTACTGAGAATATCATAGAAGATCCCAATAACATTTAGCTTGACATGGTAATCAAACCCAGGACCTGTAGCGTAGCAGACACGCCTGGAACCACTAGACTAACGAGGCATTAAAACAACAAACACAGCATTATTCAAAACGTTACGCGTTTTATCATTCGCACTTATACACACCCACATACACAGGCGCGCACACGCGCACGCGTAAATTTATAAAAATAACAATATTATTATAAAAATAAAAAATATTTTTATAAAAATAACAATATTATTATTCCGTTTATTTATTAATTTTTCTTATTTGTATATATTTTTATAAAATTAAGAAAAACATTAAAAAATATAAAAATAGTAACCCATAAGCAAGCAATCAAGCAGTGATAACCTAGTGTTATGACCGTTGGACTGCCAAGTCAAAGGTCTCGAGTTCGAATCCAAGACACGCACCTCTGACTTTTCGAAGTCATGTGCGTATTAAATAGTTAATTATCACGCGCTTAAACGGTGAAGGAAAACATCCTGAGAAAACCTGCATGCCTGGGAGATTTTCTCAATGGCGTGTAAAGTCTGCCAACCCGCACTAGGCCAGCTTGGTAGACTATAGCCTAATCCCTCTCATTCTGAAAGGAGACCCGTGCCCAGCAGGGGACAGTATAATGGGTTGATTATGTATGTAGTAACCCATCGGCATCGGGAGCAGGTCCAAGCGACCGGTGGTCAGGGCCCCAGAGAGAGAAATCTCCTAACAATGCGGGCCGTGTCCAGAAATATTACTTTCTGTATATTATTATTATTATTATTCAACAAGGTGATCGTAAGCCTCCATACTGTATCGTGACCTCTTCGCCGTCCGATTTTGTTTAACTACTTCCAATAAACAGGTTTTATAGGCAGTTAACGCACTTTTCATGTTTTATTGTCCACCATTGTTAAGAAGATTCGCTTTACGACCGCCACTAAAAACCTTACCGTTTCATATAAATAAGTAACTGCTGATCTAACATATATTTGTTTGTTATATTTTTATGGAGATTTTATTAGGGATTTCTGTAAGATTTGTGTGGAGTTGGTGCTATTTTTTTTTATTGATATAAGATGATATACAAGCGTACGGACCGTCTGATGGTAAGCAGAAACTCCAGCATATACATCCTCTAACAGGATAAGCGCAAGACCTGAAAGTAGTTTGTTTAGGATCAACTATTTAAAGTGGCGGTAGCTTAATGGCTAGGGCGTCAGACTTGCGATCACGTGGTTGCCGGTTCGAACCCCACCCATTGCACTACCGACGTGAACCCACACGTAACACAAGCATTTAGCTTAGCACGAGGGGTTAACAAGAATACTAGCAATGTGCGATCCACATTGCAAGTAATCTTTAAAAAAAAACTACTGAGTCGATTACAATGATTTTTAATATGTGATAATTTTTCTTGAAAATATTCCGAATTACAATACTTGAAATTATGGCCCCCTGATCCATCAGTAGGTCGAGACATGGAAAACAAACACCTATTTACACAAATTGTTATTATTTACATACGCGCACCAAAATCATAATCATAATCGTACGAATGTAGTCCGGCCACAAGATTTGCGTTTAGCCGAAATAACAGATTACTTAAAAAAAAACATACTTACGTGTCTCAAAATGATTTTAGGGTTTCGTTATTATAATTATGACTCGATAATCTAATCGACGTGTTTGAGACTTATTCAGTTACAAGTTGTAGATGGCCAGCAATACCAATGGTATCACTTGCGCGTTTTATCTTGGGACCTTAGCTGCTAAGTCTCATGTGCCCAGTAATTTCAATGTCTTCAAACTGGAATGCAATAGTGGTATGGTGACAATACTCCCACTTTAGCGTTGAAGTGGGTGAATTCAGTATAGATTGTTTTGGTACGATACGATACGGGAATATGGGGGTGATTGTACGTATTATTGTTACCCTATTAAAACTTTGGAGTCCCATTAAAATTGTTGGCTTCGAATTCCGAATAAACCTCAATCAGTTCTCACTTTTATAAGCTTCTCAAATCCAAAATATGTTAGTAGATTTTATAATTGACACTATTTTTAGGGTACCATACCTCAAAAGGAAAAAAACGGAACCCTTATAGGATCACTTAGTTGTCCGTTCGTCTGTCTGTCAAGACCCTTTATCTCGGGAACGCATGGAGGTATCAAGGTGAAATTAAACCATATAACCAAGCTGTGAAAAAATCAAGTTAATTTAAATAAAGATGCGGCCGTTTTTGCCTCAAAAAACGAATATTTCGACACTCAAGAGAATTAAAGAAAAAATTATAGGGTATTTTCGTTGACCTAGAACTATCAAATTTGGTGAGTAATACCGTCTTATACTACAAGTATAGGGAAAAATCTGGAATACATGTGTAATTAATTACAACATGTATATATTGTACGGAACCTTTGGTGCGTGAGTTCGACTCGCACTTATCCGGTTTTTTTTTTTATTTTAAGTCGTTATAAACGCTCTATCTCTTTCTCTCAAACCTTACCCACGTAACCAAATATGCTGTACCACTAGACCGATGAGCCAAAATCATTAACAAACTATTTAATTAACATTCTTGGCAAGTTCGTGGAACAATCCACGCTCCACATGCTTTTATAAGAATCTGTGTGCTACACACGTAGCTTTGGAAGCTGCTACGAAAATCCGTAGACGATCGTAGCAATGCTACGACTGCTACGGAGATATGTAGCTTGGACGGTGCTACGAATCGCGATTATGAGGTCGAATGCAAATTCTGCCCAGTAATTTGGCATCTTATACCAAAGAAATTTGATAAAAATTATTACTTTAATGATATTATTTTATTCCGTCACGACTGTGTTTAGCAGATGTGCACCCACAGTTCGCTAGTATGTTTAGATCCCATGTAATAAGGTGCGATTCTATTGCCATTAACTGGGCAAAAATCCAAACTCCGACCTGCTACTGAGAACTTCATAGTAAAAAAGTCAAATGTTTCATTTCAATTAGACCAACATTACAAGTAGTTTTGACTGTCAAAACTAAGTTGGCTTAGAACTTGGAAATCGAACCCAGGACCATAGCATAGCAGTTGCACTTAGGACCACTATACAACACACTAGACTACGTGGGACCTAAACATACTGGCAAACTGTGGGTGTACATTATTACTCGTAGTCCTGCGTGACTCTTTGAGGAATGTCGGCGTGATGGTATAGTATATTTTTACCCTATTAAAACTGGAGTTCCATTAAAATTGTTAACTTCGAATTTTGAAAAATCCTCTCAGTTCTATTGTAGCGACATCTGCCGTGCTACACACAAACTACGACGGACAAATTCTAGATCGCGCAAGTAACATTCGCAACGCAACTTGAATATACACAAACGCCCGACATCAACCGCTGGACCGTGGCCCGCCAGGCAAAACCCCCGCCTGGTCGAATGATCCATTGTTTAAAGGAGCAACACTCCTCACCTCGCCACACTAGCTTTTGTAAGCAATCTTAAAACTAAAATATGTTTGGTCGAGAACGATGTTCTACACCGCATCACTTGCTTGGTAACTCTCTTGAGGTATTCTTGTCTTGTGTACACTCCTACTAAGTTTACTAGGTAAGTCGGTCCTTGGTGCCACTCACCCGAGTAAACAGACCGAGATTGCATAACAAAGTGGAGTGTGATTCAAAAACAATTGTGTACATACATACATACCATCACGCCTGTTTCCCCGAAGGGTTAAGCAGAGGCGTACTAATGTACACCCACAGTTCGCCGGTATGTTTAGGTTCCATGTAGGGCGAGCCTATTGCCATTAACCGGGCACAATATCCAAACTCCGAGCTGCTACTGAGAATTTCATAGGTAAACCCAATAATACTTTGCTCGACCTGGGAATCCAACCCAGGATCTCAAGCGTACCAATCGCGCTCAGGACCACTAGGCCAATGAGGCAGTTTGTTTTTGTGTGTTTTTCATAAACTGATTATGCATGATATGGTTTGTTTTTTTTTAATATTTTGATGACTTCGATACCTACTGTATTTTTTATTTTAGCTACACATCAAGCTATAGTATACATTTTCAATATAAAAAGTAATCGACGAGAAATTAAAAAAATGTCCTCAAACTGCTTGAAATAAAAAATATTTCATATAAAAAAAACTTTATAAAAATAAAATAAATAAATAAATAAATAAAACTCTTTTAATTCGGGAATAATATCCCATATACACGCGGTTTTAAAATACATACAAATTAAAAAAAAGGCATGACATTTGATTCACTAAAATAGTAGTAATCTATTGTAATTCATATATATTGTTTAATATGAATTACTTTTGAAAAAAATATTCAAAAAATCTTTACATTTTTTGTTAAAACCAATGTTTCTTTCTTATGAAATATTTTGAACATAGCTGGAATATTTTCTTAATGATGTAATCCAACCTTGGTTCACCCAAAAAGCTAAGGAATTTAATTAGTTTATTTTAGGTTTCGTTTTTATCGAAGAACGTACGGATATCGGCCATATTGAATTTTCTAATTTCGTTTTTCACGAACGAAATTATAAAGATGTTATTTTGTTTCTTGAATAAATTTCCTCTCACAAAATATTATTTTGTCACATGTAGAATCTTTTGGGGTTGCCAATTAAAATATTTAATATAAGTGTACATAAATATACAGATTTATTTTAACGTTATTTGTTCTATTGGTACCGAAATTAGGTAAAGGGTGTGATCGAGATATAACATTCTTGTCTACAATCTATAGTAAGGTGTCATTATATTACTAACATACCATCACGCCTGTATTCCCCGAAGGGTTAGGCAGAGGTGTAGTAAAGTACACCCACAATTCGCCGGTATGTTTAGGTCCCATGTTATAGGGGGCGAGCCTATTGCCATTAACCGGGCACAAATCCAGACTCCGAGCTGCTACTGAGAATTTCATAGAAAAACCCAATAACACTGCTCGACCTGGGGATCGAACCCAGGACCTCTTGCAGTCACGCATGGGACCGCTAGACTATTGAGACAGTCAAAAAATAATACTACTGAACTAAAATTTACTTTTGAAGAGAGACCCATAGCAGTTTTTTGAATCTGCCAGCCTCAACTGACATAAATCTATAATCTTATATACCTATACATATTATATTTAAATCCTAAAACTGTTTTCTTTAATTGCAGCCCACTTTTTTTCTTTGTTATTCATTATACAAGAGAAATGGACGAACAAAAGCTTAAATACTAACGTACCATTTCAAATAATTCTCAAACTTCCAAGTTTTTTAGCGGACTCGTAAAAATCCGACTCTGCGGGTTATTAATTAAAATAACTAAAAGTGGACTCAGCGAAATAACACAATTTGAAAAATTATTATACCCGACCGCCGTTGCTTAACTCGCTCAAGTTGAGACTTAACTTAAAAGTTCCCCGCTCCCAGATAACGTAACGCCATCGAATTATGGTTCCAATGTAGGTTAACTTAAATGAGTTAAGTGTTTTTGCTGGTTTGCGTATTATGGTACTTCGTGTGTATCCGATATTAATTTTCCAAAGTTTTGGATTTTTGCGTCAATCGATTTTTTTATACCATGGAGTTTTTTTTACTGGATTTTTCCCTTAGGATCCAGTTGGGTTGAACTGGATTCGAGCAACGCATCTTTTTGGACAACGTCTACTTCTCAAATAGCTAGTCTCTTCTTGAAATAGCTATAAGTTATGTAAGACAATGTCGGTTAAAGAACATAGTACCTTATGTGTCATAGATGTTGCTAATATCTAAGACAGACAATGTGGAAGAGCAATAAATTGCGAGTAAAAGCTTTGGTACTTGATAAGTTAAAACGTGTCGTATACCTCACTGGAGATACCAGATCTGAATCCAGCTCTGATCAAAATCGACCGATACGCGGTCGATTTTTCTTTGTATTTATAACCTTAATCTGAAATTGGATTACTGTCCAATTTGCGATAGAGAAATATTGAGATAGATGAAAGGAGACATCAAGAGGGGGAGACATTTGCCTAGCAATGCGACACACCGGACCCCAGTCTACTATTACAATTATATAAAAATGATCCTCGAATGATACTAAATTACATAAGAATTGACAGATTCCATAGACGAAACTGACAAAAATCAACAACTCTGAAAAAAACAGAAAAAAGAACATTTATTCAGCTGCACAGGTAAGTCATGTTAGACATAACATTATGTTTATTAAAACAAAAGCCACACAGGAGAATAGTACGGTGCCTCAAGATTGAGCTGAAAAGGGTCTGGTTCGATTTCGACACATTATAATTGAAGACTAGAGGCCCGGGCTAACTATTTCATTTTACTTTAATTATAACGGTACAAACCAATTACAATAATTAAAGGAAACATTACAACATAATAAAATCTATAATTATATCGTAATATGGAATAAAACTCACATCAACATCAATCCCAGGTTGCGCGAAGATCCTAGTGAATGGATACTCTTTGGGCAGATAGCTGAAGAACTCCTGTCTCCCTCTGTACCATTTGACACTGTATAACGTTTCGTTGCCTTCTAGAGTCCATTTGCAGCCGAGTAGCACCGTGTCACCGAGCTTAACGGCGGATGGGGCGATGAGTTGCACATCTCGGAGGGCTAACACATCTGGAACAAACAGAATACGATGTTATTTGGTGTATCTATGTTACACAAAGTGTGCTGAAATGCATATATACATAAAGGTTATGGGGTGCGTAAAACCTCATAGATCGTCTTCCAATGTTAAGTTTGTAAGACTCCTGACTTCCCCATGACTCTCCGATTCCTAACTTCCCCACGATCCTGGGATTCGTGACATTCGCCACAATCATTACTTGTAAGCCTGTATTTTTGTACACGAGTTCACCTATGTATTCTAGCTTCTTCCTAAGATTACTGAAAATTTATGCTGATTTAAACTTTGAGCTTCTACCAACATTTAACGGAAATAAATCCATTACACTTTACCTGACATAGGAATCGAACACAAGACCACGTTCTGCACCTAGATGTGTATGACAATAATTTTTAGTTGCCTATCCATTTTAAGCAGTCAGGCTGCCTACCGCTTCAAAATATAGACCAAGTAGTTATATGCCAAGATACTATGAAAAATCTTTACACTATAATAAAATATCTTGTGTCATGGATGCTTCTCGAAGTAAACTTAATCAAATCAAAAGTAGTACTTTAAATTAATTAATGTCAAATCAAAGGAAAATATTTATTTGTGTCTGTAATGAATTTTCTAGTTACTAAGAATTACGTACACAAACTTTACAACTTATGAATTAAAGTAAAATTTCAATTAAAATTTTCTATTTCGATTTAACTTATGTAAAACATTTTCTTTGTATAATTCTAACAACAATTCTTTGATAACAACATTTTGTTGAACTTAAAATACTTATTATTAAAATGATATGAATAATACATGATAGGATTACATAATACGAATATTTTTACGTGGGAGAGCCATGCTTCGGCACGAATGGGCCGGCTCGACTGGAGTGATACCACGGCCTCACAGAAAACCGGCGTTAAACAACGCTTACGTTGTGTTTCGCCGAGTGAGTGAGGTTACCGGAGGCCCAATGCCCTTTTAAAAGGTCGGCAAAGCACTTGTGAATCCTATGGTGTGGCGGGTGTCCATGGGCGGTGGTAATCGCTTACCATCAGGCGATCCGTCTTCTCGTTTGCCCTCCTATCCCATAAAAAAAAATTATGTTCTTAGATCCATCTTAGACCATTAATGTAGATTTTTTTAAGCACATTAAAACTGAATTTACATGTTCACTACTTAAAAAATCTTTTTCCGTCGTATTGGTATAATGAACAACACAATTAGTTCATGCTGTGGTAAAAATATTTTATTATTAAAATTATTTATACCATCACGCCTGTATTCCCCGAAGGGTTAGGCAGAGGCGTAATTATGTACACCCACAGTTCGCCGGTATGTTTAGGTCCCATGTAATAGGGGGCGAGCCTATTGCCATTAACCGGGCACAAATCCAGACTCCGAGCTGCTACTGAGAATTTCATAGAAAAACCCAATAACACTTTGCTCGACCTGGGGATCGAACCCAGGACCTCTAGCGTAGCAGTCGCGCTTGGGACCACTAGACTAATGAGGCAGTCTGTATCGTATGTATGTAAATATCAAATATATAACATTATTTATATATTTGATATTTAAAATTATTTATTATTATGTAATTTTTTTTTAATACCACTAAGGTAGCAAACAAGCATACGGCCCGCCTGATGGTAAGCGGTTACCGTACCCTATGGAGGCTTGCAACATCAAGGGTATCACTCGCGCGTTGCCGACCCTGTAAATTAAGGAGAAATAATTGGGCTGGCAGTATAGGAGGCATGCTGCCATGCATGACAGCGGCGGTAATAAAACACCACCGGTCCCCCACACAGCCAACACAACGCTTCCTCGCAGAGCTCTGGTGACCTTGCTCACCGTTAGGGACACACTAAGATTTTCTGCAAGGTGGAGGTACTTCCCCAGTCGAGCAGATCCTATTGTGAGTGGAATTATATAGAGGTGTACTATTATTATACCAAGAATGCCAGTACGTTTTGGTTGTAAAAGGGAGCGAGCTTTTATGAATTTTACAGAAAATCCCAGTTTTATTTCAATTTATTTTATTTTTATTTTATTTTATTTTATTTTATTAGGATCTCCAACAAAGAATACACCTTACATGCTATAGTAGTGTTTACAATAATAGTTATTCCTAGTGTTTCCTCAATTACAGGAGACCACATCATGCAGTAATATAAAACAAACAGAAAGTTGAATTAAATGCACTTGAGATGTAAGATTAAAATTAAATTGAAGCTATAAGCTTAATAAAAAGACATAAACAGCTAGAAATTTAACAATTTAACAAGAAATTTCCGACCAGAAATTTATGGCGCTTTGCAAATTAGATTTACAAAAATAGTGCAATAAGTTGTAATAAGTTGTAATAAGTTGTAAGTTGTAAGTTGTAATAAGTTGTAAGTTGTAATAAGTTGTAATAGAATAATTAGACTAATAAAACAGTTACTTGAAGATACCTAACTCCACCTAGGAATCAAACCCTCAAAATCAACCCTAGTCACGTTTTCGACCACTCGACCAATTTATTTATGTATTTAATTCATAAGGCAATTACAACCGGTATCAGTCAAAACATGTACATAAACAGAAAATAACAGCAGGCATCGCACCGACCGACACCCCAACGTAATCGCACAGCATGATAAACATGTTACTATTAATAAACTAATGAATCGATGTTATTTTTTAGTGAAGGAAAAAATTCAATCGCGGGCAGGTTTCGAACCTGCGTCTTCTGATTTGATATACCAGACGCTCTGACCTCTAAGCCACCGTGAACCTTACGCGATTGAGTTAATCCTGCCCGCGATTGAATTTTTTCCATTACTAAAAAATAACTTAATAATCTTAGCATGGCCAATGCAAAAAAAACACAAAAAGATAATGAATCGATGGTTCAATATATGTACACGTATGCGCAAAGATCGAATCTTTATTTCACTTCTAATCACATGATTAAAATTACAACACAAACATAAATTATTCATACACTTTCATAAATGATCAGCGAAGATGGACAATTTTCCCTCGCTCCGTGGCAAATAACATTTGATTCAATATGTAGGTACTCGGACCCAATCTAGCAACTGATACCAACGGTAAATCAATTTAGCGAAGTAATGTACAGAAACATTTTGTTTCGATGTCCTATTTTCTTTTTCCTTGGCCAGTGTCATGCGGTGTGTGTCGGTGTGGTGTGTGTATGGTGTGAATATAAGCGGATAGCGATTTTAAACACGTTTTACAGAATTTTTGTTATGGCATGTGATTTTTCCAATAAAAACTACCAAGTAGTGAATAGGACCTTTTTGTCACTAGTTAGAAGTACTTTCTATGTAGAAAGTAGAACTGAATGTACGTACGATCATTGCATAATATTGTAAGGTGTTTATTTTGGTAAATATTTTTTTAGTCTTACATTTAATTATGATCAATATATATAAACGTATATAAGTACATAATATGTTGACGGACGGAAAATTCCTATTTTCTGAACTGTTTCCAAAACTGATCCGTATATATGTAAAGTATTTTATTCACTTTCACAGTCTTTATTACTCCATTCATTCGGTATTAGCCAAATAAGGCAAAATAACGATTATTATTGTATTATATTGTCGAAATTACAGAGTTTAAGTTTTCTTGTAAATAGTAAATAGATTAAAGTCCACAAGAATATGAAAAAAGACAAGAAGATAAACCCGCTACATCTGTCACCCCACCTCAACTTAACCACGCCGGTACGTTGCTTAGACCACAAACAATTACATTACATCAGGCGACGCCTGCGCTTAATGCAATTACAAGACAGACGTCCGATTTATTTATGATTATATCCACTTATCCTAGACAGGTAGATGCCTAATGTATCTGATTAGCTGATATAATTACCAAATATATTATTGTTAACGTTTGGCCGTGGTGAATGTCATCCCATAGCCGTGACCATAGGGCAAGGAAGGTAAGTACGGTTTTTAGTCGGTAAGAGTCCGACATACCCTGCCGCTTCCCCAGAGTGGTAGACAATCCATGAGGATTTTACGTACTATATAAAAATAAAGCTTGATTAAACGTTTGGTGTACTAGTTAAGGTAAACACTACCATTATTGCGTAATGAAGTTGACACGATTTTATAAAGATGACGTCATACCTCGGACACTCCAAAAAAATACTCAGTTTCCAATGTCTTTAATTTTTTTGTGTGGAAATCCTCGTTGACTGCCCCCCGGGGAAGGCGTCGGACTTCATCCATAAGGGATGACCTACTGACTAAAACCACACAGATGTTTCGCTTCACAATCTTGCATAACCGGACTTGGTGGCGAGGCACTGAATGACTCGAACCATGAGCAACTTATAAAGTAAGCAACACCAGCTAAGGGCATCCCCTACCGTGATTCGCACCTCGGCTGAGTGCTTTATTAGTTGTTAATGCTGTGTAGCTCTGGTTAGAAAGAATCCTTTACCCCCTTAAAAGCCGTCTCCATTTTGCAACAATTGTAACACGAGATAAATTTTACTCCCGAGACTAACACTTTTTCACCGATATAATTTTACTCTAAAAATAACAAAATATAAACAGAGCAATATCAAGGGAATACGAAGAAGAAATATTTGACAGAAGGTATGAGTGATCACATGCGTTCGTCGGCCTGCAATTCATCAAAATACGCAACTTTCTGTCGGGGAAACTTTAGCAAAAAATCGGTTAGAAACGCCGCAACTAACGCTAAAATATTGGCTTTCTGGGGAATGTTCTTGATGTATCTAATGTGAGTATATATATAAGTAATAGGTAAGTAGATATGGCGTACTATGTTTAGTTCGAACACACCACGACATGCGAATTACACACTCCATAAAAACTTTCTGAAGTGTGGCCTACACTGGAGGTGTTCTGATAAATACACCTGTAATACACTGTAATAAGGGGCGAGCCTATTAATCGGGCACACAGATAAACTCGTAACAATTACCTACAATTAACTTTTCTTGGGAGTATAATGAGGGTCGGTAACTGTGCTTGCCAATTTACAAACATTTATATAAGTATGGCACATGGCAAAGTAGGACTTTACTTATACTGATTTAAAAATAAAAAAATAACAGACATCAATGTATGGATCGGATACTTCAACAGTTAATAAGTTATAACAGGAAAAAAGTTGACTTTGATCAACGCTTCTCAATCGCTGTTACGGGGTTCCAAACGTCCCGGGATAAATTAAGCAAGTCGATGTGTCGAACGACAACTTCGGGAAATATCTATGTACCCGTCTTATCTTTCTTTAAGTCACAATTTGTAAACGGTGTAACAAAATATTGGTAAAATCGGTTCTGGGCATAATTGAAAAGTTGAGTGTCTTTGGGAGGCTGTTTACATAATAACTAGTGCTTGCCCTGTATCATCATCTTCCTGCAATTTATTTGTGGTCGGCGCAGCACGTCTTTTTCTTCCATGTTTTATTTCTGTCAAATCGGTCAATCAGTTCCCGATACAAAATGTATGAGAAAATATTTTTTCTTCATACTTTAATAGTTATTCTGCTATTCGGGGAGGAAACAAATCCAACAAACTAAAGATTATAAAAATCGGTCCAGCTGTTCTCGATTTATAAGTGTTGTAACAAACCCGACTTTGTATTTATTTATACGAGTAGAGATGTGAAAATTTGGATCTTTGTTACTCAATCAGTTGTTTGTTATAAGCTATCTGTGTGATTTCAATGAAATCACACAGATAGCTTATAACCTGGATTAACACATAGGATAGGTACTTTTTAAAGACAAATTAAATAAATTTGATAAAATCAACTCTATTAGAAATAAAGAGTGCGTAGGCAGTAACATAAAAGCAAAATTAACATTCTTTCGTCTATTTCGGGCGTTTGATTGTTATAATGAAACAATATTCCTAACTAGGAGTTTAACCAGTAATAATCGCTGTGAAATCTGTCAAGTTTTATGTACTAGCTATCTCTGTACTAAAATTAATGAGAATTGATTTAGCAGCGTAGGCATGATAACGTAACGAATAAATAAACAGACAGTGAGATAGAGTTACTTTCGAATTTATAAAATTAAAATTGGAAGTTGGGATAGAGAAAACCTACAATAGTTCCTCATTTGACCACTAGAGGCGGTTTTTTTTTCTATACAAAATATTTGACTATTCAGTAGTGACTAACGCTCAATAATCTATAGTTTGCGTTTTACGTCATGTTACAGATATCTCTCACCATCATCATCGACGTGTTTAATGTCCCACAACTGGGCAAACAGTGCATCAGTTATCAGTATGTCAGTAAACAGCATAACAGTAAACAAATAGAGCAGGTCGGCAAACAAAAAAACTGATGCATGAAAGTTGAAGCGAGCGATACTTAGTTCATTATTGAGGTGCACATGATTTGCGGACCTTGGATTTGAACTCGAAATCTATCGCATTCCAGCATCACATCACTAGATTTTCAAGTCTTGAATGAGGTATTTCTCTGATGTAAATAATAATGATTCCAAAACTACGAGTTTTGTGTTGCATACATGTGCAACGTACAGTGTAATCAATGTAATGCAACATTTGCTGATCTGTGCGCGCAGTGATTCGCGTAACGTGACATTATCAGCGAACGCCAGTGATTACATTGCATGTTACATTGCATGTAACACGTGTGTAGACGAACCATTAGGGAATAGCTTACATTCTGTGACATGTATGTAGAGATGACAACAACACTCCATTTAAATAACACTAGCACTAGACCACAGTTACATTGGCGTTTCAAAAGGATTTACTTCCTATTATAACTCGACTTCGTGGCGGCGTAACATGAACTATTTAATTTTAAGCAATACAACTATAGAAATTGCATCCAATTTCGTGCAGCAGTTTTTTCGTGTTAAGCCTACAAATATACAGATAAAAAATTCTAATGATTATTGTTTTGGCTTCTATTGCTTTTATCAAGACCCCTTAATATTTATATTTTTTAGTCTCTCTTATGTACAGATAATTTAATTATTACTTTATCAACGAGCAAGGAGCTCGTTGATAAAGCTCCTTTACAAATATAATTGAACTTTATTTTCCTAATAATAACATTAATATTCTGATATCTGAAACGTGAATACCTATTAGATCGACTACTACGAGTATTCTGTCACACGCATTTAGGGCACGCGCTGATTGGCCAATATTTTATGGAAATCGTTATTTAAAAAAAACCTAAAAGCTATTAGTTGAATGCTGACGGTACAACGAATAGGTACTCTCGAACAATTCAATCGCATGTGTGTGTTTACCTACTGTAAAGATTTATATAAAACATAATTGGTTTCGTATCGGCCGGAGCAGGCCATTTAGGTAATGGACGAACCTTCTGATCTGAGCACTGTAACCCGTATTACTTGGCCTTGGTTCACTCACAATTTCGCGGGTAATCCCGACCAAATGTGTTTTCCTTACAAAGTGATTTCGGATTAAGGTAGGTATTACGTACGAGTGCCTTATTTGGAGTAATGGCCTTTTTTGGATTGCCATTTTGTGTTTTTGAAGATGGGTTTGAGAGGCGAGTTATTGGGTACTCTCGGTTGTGAATTATGAGTGAAAAAGTGAAGGGTTCAAGTGCCATGCTTCATGGAAGAAAAGTTGCAGACTAGCTTGTACTTAAGTATGAGTCATTAGTCTCAGGATAAGGCTGGCGACAGAATATCTGATGTTATTTTATTTATTAAAGCTTACTCGCAATGTGGATCGCACCTTACTAGTATTCTTGTTAACCCCTCGTGCTAAGCTAAATGTTAACTGTTTTGCAGTTCAACCAATCGTTAATATCCCAATTATACTTAAGTTTATAGTAGGGAAATTGATAAAACGATATTTTTAGATGTGAGGAGACTTTCTTGCCATTAACTGAAATTAAAAAAACACAATCGCACTTCTCGACCTAATTATGTCATCGCTAATCTCTTACCGGAACTATAGCTGGAGACTGGAGACTGCTGGAGCTGGAGAAATAGTATGATGACAAAATTATGTTGCGACGTGCATGCAAGGAATCGAACCCAATACCTCTAGAGTCCGTTGCAGTCCACACTTAGACTAATGAGGTAGTCAGACGAGAGGAATTATCATAAATTCACATTATAAAATATTGAAACTCCAAAAGACAAGTTTGTAAACACCGTACTACGACGATAAAATATTTTATTTGATAAAAAATACGTAGGAAATAAAAATGCCGACCAGAAATTTTATGAATGCTTTTACGTAAGTTACATGCACTTTTTAAAAAAAGCTTTGAAATTAGTGATGCATAACAAACTTTTCTCGTTAGCCGGGAGCTAAGTTAAATATGCTTGTGCTCGAAGTGCCGCAATAGTTTGTGCTGGATTCAAACTCTGGACCTTAAACTCTAAATTTTCATGGTAAACAATCTTAATTGGATTGCATTGTTAAAGATTATTTTCTTGAACTTATATTTTTTTAATTTTATTTCTTTGAATGACAGATTTTCCTGTATTTTAACTTACCATCATTTTCATAACATAACATAACATACCATCACGCCTTTATTCCCCGAAGGGTTAGGCAGAGGCGTACTAATGTACACCCACAGTTCGCCGGTATGTTTAGGTCCCATGTAATAGGGGGCGAGCCTATTGCCATTAATCGGGCACAAATCCACACTCCGAGCTGCTACTGAGAATTTCATAGAAAAACTCAATAACACTTTGCTCGACCTGGGGATCGAACCTCTATAGGACCTCTAGGGTAGCAGTCGCGCTTGGGACCACTAGACTAATGAGGCAGTCATTATCCATTTTCGTTTTTCCGTAATAATAAATAGGCTAAATGCTGTGGTATTTTGTGAGAATCTGTGAATGGAAATTAAGTTTAGTACTTTTTTCAGTCGACAAATGAGCTGACGTGCCACCTAGTGTTAAGTAGTTATTGTCGCCCATGGACACCTGCAACACCAGAGGAGTTGCTGAAAACTTCACTTTCCATCTCTTACCCTATTATTTCGACCATGGTTGGTTTGGTAGGGGGGTGTACCGACCAAGTTAACGCTAAAATAATTAGACTATTAGAATCAATTTCATGATTCTTACACTACAAAAAATATTAAAAACATAACATAACATACCATCAATCCTGTATTCCCCAAAGGGTTAGGCAGAGACGTACTAATGTACACCCACAATCAAACAACGCTTGCATTGTGTTTCGCCGAGTGAGTGAGGTTACCGGAGGCCCAATTTCCTTTTAAAAGGTGGGCAACGTACTTTTAACTCCCCTGGTGTTGCGGGTGTCCATGGGTTGTGGTAATCGCTTACCATCGGGCTATCCGTCTGCATGTTTGTCCCCCTATCGCATAAAAAAAAACCCACAGTTCGCCGGTATGCTTGGGTCCCATGAACCTAATAGGGAGCGAGCCTAATGCCATTAACTCTTTTATTAATTAATATAGACAAAACCTAAATGCCTAACCAAATAGGTAAACTTATTAATAAAATGGGAATATTAATTTGAATATTATCACTGAAGCATGGAGGATTATTTATTATTTGCCAAAATATCAGCGAGACCGCACCGCGATGCGGTCGCCATTGTTTTAACGGAAACCGAGATACATTGCATTTTATGACCGCGCGTTTCATTTGTTTGTTTATTATCAATATGCAATGGTTCGAATGCTTTGCTACTTAGTTGAGCTTACAAGCTGAACCTTGCAACATTATTTCATGGACTGCCTTTTGTTTGCGGCTATGCTCACGTAGATTAGATAAGAGACAATTGACATAACATAAATTTACTTAGAGAGTGGTAGAGCATACTGCAATCGAGTAACTCCACTCATAATTGGAGCTTCCTAACTGAGGAAGTACCTCCGCCTTGCAGAAAATCGTAGCCAAATAACATAGCTCCGTGCTATGTTGTGTTCCTAACGGTGAGCAAGGTCGCCAGAGATCCGCTACGAGGAAGAGTTGTGTTGGCAGATAGGATAAGCATCACGCATTGTCTCCTATGCTGCTGGCTCAACTATTCCTCCTTGATTAACAGGGTCGACAACGCACGAGTGATACCCCTGGTGTTGCAAGCGTCCATAGACTACGGTAACCATCAGGCGGGCCGTATGCTTGTTTATCACCTTAGTGGTATAAAAGCAACCTCAATAGAAACATTATTGATTTGTATCTTAAAACAATCGAAAGATAAAAACAATGATCATCATCATCAACATATGTACTGTTCCACTGCTGGGCACGAGTGTTCTCTCAGAATGAGAGGAAAATAGATATAATATACCTCTATATAATAGATAGAGGATAAATTATGGATATGATGAAATATTTTGTAATTAGTAGATATTTTTCACAAACTCTTTATGGAAAAACTAGGTATTACTACTATTTACCTAATCTGTTTATTACTGTAAGTCTAGATTATAAAACAGAACATGTTTCTCGGAGTTTATTTCAGTGTTTCTTCTTAAATATCTTCAGGAAACGCCGGCGCCATCTGGTACTGCAACATCATTTTATGTACATAAATCTCAAACATGGAACAGATAACTTGTAAAGGTATCTTTAAGATCTTTTCACAGAAGTCATAATAATAATAATTATATAATTTACTAGCCATTGCCCGTGGTTTCACTCACGTCCCAAAAAAGTTAACTATAAGTCCGATTCTAGGCAGCGTATCAAGATGAAACATGCACCAGATTACCAATACACTGGTGAAAACAACATTAAATACCATGTAGCAGTTTTTGCGTGATGCGCGTACAAATATACAGACACACAGACAAACAAAAAAAATGTATTTTGGCTTCTGTTGCTCTAATAAAGACCCCCCCATATTCGTTTTTCTTTAATGTAAGTATATGATGTGAAGACATCGGCCTGTTACAATTTTATTATAGCGTGTTGGGCGGTGGACTCGGGGTCGTCAGTCAAGCTACAATTGGCCCTCGGGGAGGTTTCAACGTTGGACGTCCGCAATAGGATTGCGGAGCATGCGAGATCAATTCCCGTGATCTCTCTATGCGACAAGTGGCTGTGGTGGTGATTTTAGTCGGTATGCCAGAGAGCCCGACCAGCCGTCCCGCCTCCCCGAAAAACGGGGCGGCGTGCATAAGGCTCATTTCCCCACCCGAAAAAAAGGTAGTATAAATTATTTATTCAATCTTCTTTAACATCTGAAATGGCATAGGGTTATATTTGAGGCTTACCACACAATATATACCTCTCTGCATCCATAGGCTTCGCGGCCCACCTCAATATTTTACCACCTACCCTTTCTATATTTCCCCTAGTAAACAAACAGTAAAGCCGCAATACCGACACAAATAAAAATGACACCATATTATTTGCTGGCCGACAGAGCGGCAGATCCAATAGGGCTCCTTATAAGTTTTCCTTGATTTCAATTAAGGCCAGCCTTGTAATGCAATATCGGACTGCGTATTATACAATGTCTTGTATGACGCAGATTGTATTGTGTTGAATATCGACTTTATTTACTGATTAATATGTTGTAAGTACGGTAACATATTGTGTCATTGTTGTACGGGGTTTGTAGCCAAGTAATAACTATACTGAGTAATCGGTCAGTCCATGGATGACCATTCTCAGCACATTAGAACCATTCTTCAGACGGCATGAGAACACGTTGGTTCCAGTTTTCATACCTTTGATAGAAACCTGACAGGCTTGAAAAGTGTATCCTTAGCCGGTATTGTAATGTAAAGAAAGAAAGAAAATAGTTTTATTCACGTCGACATGATGCACGGAAAACTAAAATTACAACAAAACGGACCTTAAATGTTAATCTATGAAAATCATGCGTCACACCCACGCACGTACGTACGTATAAAGTACTCCTTTATAATTTCATTTCAAGAATCTTGTTAGTGTGGCCATTATTTTGTTTGTCTACTCTTGTTTACGATTCTCCATGGCACATAACCGAATAATAAAATAAATGCCCATGACCTAACATACCACAAACTTTGGGTGTACGGTCGCTCACCTCGGCTTAACCAGTCGGGTAAAGGTATAGGCATGATGATACAAAATTCTAAACAAGAATGGCTGGAGTACTTTCATAGGTTCTAATCTATCTATATACAGTCAGGTTCTTCTTTTATATATATATATATATATATATATATATAAAATATATATATATATATATATAAAAGAAGAACCTGACTGTATCAACGCACAGCCGAAACTACAGGACCTAGATCCCTGAAAGTTTGCATGCTGATTCATTTTGCACTGTAGACGAGCACTAAGAAAATTGGAAATGCGGTATTGTTTGTATGAAAGTCCGCACACACTACCATACGTTTGACATACACACACACACACATACATAGTTAAAAAACGATGACATCGTCAAGATTATGTACAGCTGTCATTCGCTTTTGACATTTGTTTTCTTCCGCTAACTACATCCGCTACATAACATCCGATATAAATTAGAATTAACACATTTTATGATATGAAACCTCCATGGTGTAGGAACAGTGGACACTGTATATTTTAGAAACGAAAATTACCTAATTATCTAGCTAACTCTAGTTTTAAATATATCTTAAGCGCCAAGTTAAAAGACGATTACCTCAGTAGAAGTACATCACATGCATTCTATCAATTAAAACGAGCTCAAAGCACTAGTCCCGCCACTTCTCTACAAATGAAAATTAACATAAAAGTGGGACGCTACCGTCTTTAAGTTTGTTACTCAAATTAGAGCGAAGGTTCGTACCGTTGTAATTATCAATTATGTTCCTAGTTTAAGTCAGAATAAGGCTTTAATTTGTGCGACAATTAAGATCATTGTTTTTAATAAAGAAATTAGTGACATTTTTAAAGTGAAAGCGTGACAACCTGACAGGTAGCTTTACTTTCCCATTCATTATAATATTAGTATTAGTATACTAATATGGATGTCATTTATACATGCGTAAATGTGTGCGTAACAGTTTCAAATTCAATGTTTTTGTAAATATTTTGAATTTGCATTTAAATATTCATATTATGTATACCTGTATATAATAATATGACTTTTACATCATTCACTTAGGACTTAGTGCTTTCAAGCATTGCAACATTGTTGAGGGCTAAACATTTAATTGAGACATTTAATTGCATCCTTAAAACTCTCATCTCTTATGAACAAAATATGGGCATACCATGTTGTTATGTATCGCGTTGGATCCACCCTCGTTAAAAACCAAAAACACCACGAACCTCCCAAAATACTCAATAGCACTTCGGCGGTTTAACTTCAGCCCAGTTAATGGCCACTAATTCTCTATGTATTGCTAAACCATTCATCCTATTGCGATGAAACTTTGGTGAGTTATTGTGTGCGTGCCTGAAAAGGTTTATGATGAAAAAAAAATAAAAGCAATGCAACGCATACCTGAACAAGTTCAAATGTTGGATAAGTTCAATGGACAGCCAGTGGGATATAAAATAATGACAAACTCTGTCGCTGCACATCAATACACCTCTACCTAATCCTTCAGGGGTGCAAGCGTGATGCATGTTAATGTTTAGAAATTATTTAAGCCCATCTTCCTTTACATTACAGCTGCTAACATAAATAACCGCTACTCTAGTGCTATACCCAAGAGAGACTAAATCAATACCGATACTTCACTCCTACGCAGACAGCAAATGACGGTATCGAGTCGCTACGTCTTTTGGGACGAGTCATATTTCAATATGGCCACGATCATGAGAAGAAATTCGCGTAGGCATGTGTGAAGAATTTATGGTTGACATTTTTATGGAAATGCGGTCAGTCTCGGGAAAACCACCAGTAGCCTAACCAGGAGTTGAGTTACGACTGCTACACTAGAGGTTCTGGTTTCGCCTGGGATCCCCAGGTCGAGCAAAGTGTTATTGGGTTTTTCTATGAAATTCTCAGTAGCAGCTCGGAGTCTGGATTTGTGCCCGGATAATGGCTGTAGGCTCGCCCCCTATAACATGGGACCTAAATAAACATACCGGCGAACTGTGGGTGTACATTAAGTGCGCCTCTGCATAACCCTTCGGGGAATACAGGCGTGATGGTATGTGTTATGAGTTTAGTTAATGATCGTCAATTACCTATTGGGTTGTGGAGGTCTAATAGCAGTTGTTTCGTGTAAAATATTTATATTCAACTGCACATAGCTTTGACTAGAAGTCTAAAACATAGTTTGAAAAGGATTATCGTTAACTTATATTCGTTATATTTATTATCATCAGTTATTTTTTTATACCTAGAGCATGAATTTACAAGCCTTATCCCGCCAAATTAAAGAGAAATACAATATTGTTGTAGTTAGCATAGCTTAGCACGCGAGTGACACCGCTGGTGTTGCAAGCGTCCATAGGCTGCGGTAACCGCTTACCATCTGGCGGGCCGTATGCTTGTTTGCCGCCTTAGTGGTATAAAAAAAACCTGTATTCCCAGAAGAGTTAGGCAGAGCGGTCCTAATGTACACTCACAGTTCACGGGTATGTTTAGGTCCCTTGTATTATGGGGCGAGATTGCCATTAAACGAGCACAAATCAAGAATTTCATAGATAAACCTAATAACAATTTAATCGACCTGGGAATCGAATGCAGGACCTCTAGCGTAGCAGTCGTGCTTAAAACCCCTAGAATGGAGGTATTTGTATAATATACAAATGCATATTATGTCACGCGAGTGACACCTCTGTCTCTGGTAACTGCTTACCATCAGGCGGGCCGTAAGCTTGTTTGTCACCTCAGTGGTATGAAAAATATAGCTATGTGCCAACAATAAACGGTAAAAGTAACGGCATTTTTGACAAAAACAGTTCTGAATAAACTCTTTGAGGAATATTACTGAGAATTTTAATCTAGAAGAAAAATCAAAGGGTTAAGTTAAACTATTTTTAATTTCGTCGTAAGCAGCAAAGAGCTGGCGTATTTAATATCTTGTGAACAAGAATTTGCTTTACCATGGCATAAATTAAATTTGCATCCATATTGCGGTTGCAAGGTCACTATTTATGTTGGCAGAGGATAAGTCAAACTCCTTTTGAGGAGAAGAAATTCTCCTGGTAGTCATTTTCTTACTAAAACAGCAATTTAGAAATGAATAACTTAGGCAAATACTGGCGTTAGTTATCTTGTAAGTGAAATAAGTTTACTTCTCTCATATTAGGAGTTTCTTGCCGTATTCTTCTCCATAGGATCAACTTTTTTGGAACCGTGCAACTAAAAGTGCTTGTAAAAGCTTATTTGAAATAAAAACATTTTGAACTTTGAACTTGAACTTGAAGATATTGTAGGGGAAAATAATAAAAATGACCTATTGAGAAAATCCTTCAAAAAAGTCAGGTGCATAGTTCTCACAACCGACGCGTTGTAAGAACTATGCACCTGTAAATGTATGAATATGGAAGAAATATGCATGAATAGTAGCAAGTGGCGGTCTATAGTTTCTGCCTAGCCCCGTGGGGGAAAGGCGTGAGTGTATGTACATAATATGTACATATGTATGTAATTGAAAAAAAATATGTGTAAAGCTATAAAATTTATGGCAACAGTGCCTAGTAATGTTCTAATTTGGGTACATTTTAGAACTCGTCTATAAGGGTAATTATCAAAATGTTAACCTTATCTTTATTCAAATCGGTGACAGTTTCTAAACGTAACATACCATCATGCCTGTATTTCCCAAAGCGTTAGGCAGAGGTGTACTATTGAACATGCGCCGCTCGCCGGTATGACTAGGTCCCATGTCATAGGGTCGAAGGGCACAAATCCAGACTCCGAGCTGCTACTGAGAATTTCATAGAAAAACCCAATAACACTGCTCGACTGGAGATCGGACCCAAAACCTCTAGCGTAGCAGTCGCACTCAGGACCACTAGGCTAAAGAAACAGGTTTTACTTTTAGTCTTCTAATATATCAAAATCTCGTGTCACGGTGTTTGTGGTCGCACTCCTCCGAAACGGCTCGACCGATTTTTTTTTTGTGTATATTTGGTATGTATGAGAATAGGTCTTAAAGTACATTTTATACCGCTAGGTGATTAAGGTAAAACGATATAATTCTTACTATTATGTCATTTTCGCAAAAATAAGAACAATATTTCTTTCTTTCATGACACGATTAAGATCAAATACGTCATCACATGCATCAAAGCATGTATGGAAGTGCTATTAAACCAGTCACAAATTCAAATGACCCTAAACCCAAAACAAGGGCACATAAAACCCAATTCCTATTTATTTCTCCTTAAACTTTACGTCATGGTTTAAGTGTTTCGCTTCCAAAGACCTCAAGGACTTAATGTTGGACAACCCACAAGCAATCAACTGGAAGGGACTTAATTACCCAATCACATGAATGAAGGAAAACAATGTAGCGAAGCGAGGAGTCGGGGCGGATTGAATTGCTAAGATGAATAGTGTAATGGGGACATTAGTTTAAAGGAGGATGGGGTGCTACATTTGCAGATTTGCTTGTTATTGTTATAATTATTATTTTTCGTTGAAGCACTTATTTTATCAAGTGTAACTTGCGATTACCGCCGCCCATGGACACCCACAACACCAGAGGGGTCGCAAAGTACGTTGCCGGCCTTTTAAAAAGGGGATTGGGCCTCCGGTATCCTCACTCACTCGGCGAAACACAACTTAAGCGTTGTTCGACGCCGGTTTTCTGTGAGGCTGCAGTATCACTCGAGTCGAGCGGCCCATTCGTGTCAAATCATGGTTCTCCCACGGTAAAAAACCAACCATTACTTTTACTTTTTTGAAATAGACGATCAAAAGCAACCCTATTAAATAAAAAAATACACATAATTTCGTATACTTTTGAAACCATCATCAATAATTATCATTTGTATAAATTAAATTAGCAAATTTAAATTTCAAACATTTTTATTTATTAAATAATATCTACTCAGTAACGGTGTTAAAGCTGGGGAACCCTAAAAATGCAACGCCTTTCAATATGAAATCCATTCCCAACATTTTTCAAAAACTGACCTCTATCTGGGTATATCTAGATAAACGTCCGTAAAAAGTGCCTACACTACATCCAGTATAAAGAAACCTCTTCCGGTACCCTCCTGCCATGTAATGCAGAACTGTACGGGGAACGAGTGGTGAATTTAAGAGTTCAAGCTACGCTAGCCAGTTTTGGACGAGGACTCATGCTGTCAACGTTCTCTAGTTTGGTTTTTAAAATGCAAATTGAATCCTAGTTTAGGTCTGCAGTATGTTGGGCCTAACAACAATTTAGATCGAATCTTTCAAATCAATCTATACTTGCAAGTTTGTATATAGCTGAAGCGACCCTTTACCCCGCCAAATTTAATGTGTTTTTTTGCATATTTGTAGGTTATACAGAGGCCAAAGGCTACTACTACGCTAGAGAGCCTGATGAGTTCGATTCTCAAGTTGAGCATTGTTATCGGTTCTTTTATTTATTAACTTTCAATAACAGCTCGGAGCTCGGATTTATAAACTCGCCCCCTGGCAAATAGTAATTATGTCAATAACTGTACCATATTTAATTCACGTTATAAATTAATAAAGTCCAACTGTACAAGCTAACAGCTGTTCAAATATTTTCGAAAAAATGCGACGACAATATTATGTCACAGGAGGCAGTACGCATGTTAAGTCTCGAGAAATCGATTCAAATGCTAAGAATGCGAGACAACGGAGATTTTATACTAGCGACCATTCTGCATCGTATTACGAATAGATACAAATAAAGGTAGGTACTTATAAGCATTCAAAGGAAAATAGATCTTGCATTCAAACTCCCACATAGGATTACACTAGGAATTTTCTTAGCGCGGGTGTATCCACAGTAGATTTACATTCTATTTTCTGTTGTGTAGAAATAATCTTATCTTTAAAAATAGAATAAGCTTAGCCATCCGATGCGATCTTCAGACGGTTCGAAATAAAAGTAACAAGTGTCGGCATTAACTCATAGAACATTACATGATAGAAAGCTTTTTTATTGTAACAAGATGACAAACACACACAGACCGACACAGCACATAGCCACAGCAAATAGATATCAGCAACATCTGTAGTAGGTATTACTAGCACATTGTTATCTTAACAGTCCGGCGGACCGAATTTCTCTTTCAAATGTAATAGCGAAATAAATCGTAATTCAAACACAATTTAATCAAATTCTGTTATTTTTCGGATTCCAATACCATTAATCTAGATTCCTACGGTACCATTTCGTCCAAAATACTTCACTGGAAATAAATGTGAGCGAATGCAATTTTTGATAACTTTACCAAATTTGGAACGAATTTCCGGTCTTTTAATTTCAGTGGAGTAGTAGCAGACGAAATAGGATCGTAGGAACCTAGATTAACAGTATCTAAATCCGAATGATAACATAATTTGATAGAATATAGTCTGAATTACGATTTATTTCGGTATTACGTTTGTGAGAGAAAATCGGTCCGCCGGACCCTTATAGTGTTTAGTTCGTATTTTCGGAATGTCCACCATGAACCGATATCGATTTTTCGTGGTCGTCCGATAGTAGAAAGGTCTAGGAGGGATAAGATCGTGGAGTTCTGATGCACACTCTACGAAATGTATCCGATAAAAAAACGAAAAGCTCGCAATTTTGCGGCGATGTTCCAGACTTTGTAGTTTAGCCCGGACAAGGGAGTCGTTGCCAATGAGCTTCTTGGCTTATGTCATTTCCATACATTTTAATACTTATATTCGTTGGTCGATCACAATTTCATTTACAACTTGCTGAACCAGATTCCTTTCAGCGCAACCGTATGGCAGTACTTTTTTTTTTTAGTTATAAACTTATACTTACTTATAGTAAGTTTTTCTTTGTACTTGTCTCGCTTGTAGCTGAATAAATTTTTCTTTCTTTCTTTCTTTCTTTCTTTTCTTTCTAACTTGTCTACAGACCGATATTTTGAAGATAATAACTCGATTATTTTCTTCCATACGCCTTTACCTATCAGCTGTCTATCACTTTATCAATTTCTTCTTTTGTAATTATCTCTTATACAGTCCATCCATCTTTCCTATGATTTCCCTCTTCTCTTATATCGCACCACATTAGCTTAAAATCTTCTTACAATCTCAAAAGCTTCTTGTAACATATCTTTACTTCCTTCTAGATCGTCGTCATGCCAATTTACTTTCTGTCGGCACTGTACGTCTTTATTTTTCATAAACATAATACGTCTCTATCACCTGTCATCTCATCACTTAATTACCTACTTCCTTAACATCGTTCACACAATCATCCGTTCTTTATTTTGTCTTCTTCTCCCCTTGTATTCTTTCAAATGGATTTAAATCCACATCAAAAATTCTCGTGACTCCTTTCAGAGAGATGAGATAACATAACTAAAACACAATGAATTAAGGGCCTCCTCTTTTTGAAGTAGGGTAACAATGTTGGAAAAACCTTTCACTACTAGAAGAAATATAAGCTAATCCGGTCTGTAGTGGTCGAGACTGCTCCGACCATCAACTAGAATATTTTACTCAGCCGGGTTTGGGGTGACGCAAAATAAATTGGGGAATTTCGGGCTCTTATTTATACACGTTAGCGTCGGTTTGGGGCTGTTCCGCCAGTTGGGTTCCTTTCGTCGTGAAAGCTTTGCTGGGTAGAATGTATGGTTAGTTTTATTAGGGTATCCTTTTTCCAGACAATGTTTAGTACCAAATAGTGTAGTGATGAATACGTGATTGATTTGGGATTTTTTGTGATAGAAAATAAAGCTTATTTATTTATATTGTCGCTATGAGAATGATCGATATCTATAAGTGTGTCTTGTGATATATTTTTTAGGCAATACCAGAAAAGTCGTCGTTAGTAAGGTTCATAGACTGGTAAATCAAATATTAAAACTTTTGGGTAATAACAGCACATCATGGTATCCAAAACTATTAAACTTCTTCAATCTTTTTTCAATTTAATCTCCAAATAATAGAGTTTATTATCCATTGGGGAAATTTGACAGACTGTTGTAATTTGATGTGCTGTTGACTGTTTATATTCATGAACTCACCGGCCTAATTGGCATAGCACAAATAAAAAGAAATCCACATTATCAGTGCTATATTTTTCTAGTTGTAATAAGGTTAGCAATTTGGTCGTGATATCTTAATCTTTCTCGGATTAAATAAATTTCTTTATTGTGAGCTCCCTCTGCGTAAACCGGATTACTATTATTTAACAAAAATATGAGATAGCTAATTCGTGTTTTTTTTGGGTTTCCATGCTAAGATTATAAAGATATTTTAGTGAAGGAAACCTGCGATGTGAAGCCAAATTTCGATTTGGCGGGTGAGACTCCCGGTGGCTTAGTTGTCATAGCGTCTGGTGTATCTAACCATAAGACGCAGATTCGAATCCTGCCCGCAGTCGCGCCTCCGGTAACCTCACTCACTCGGCGAAACACAACGTAAGCGTTGTTTAACGCCGGTTTTCTGTGAGGCCGTGGTATCACTCCGGTCGAACCGGCTCATTCGTGCCGAAGCATGGGTCTCCCACGTAAAAAAAAAAGTTGCCTAATCCATGTAAATTACGTTTAGGATAGATGCCCCACTGAGAAACAGGACATTTATCCCTCAAAAACTTTGATCGCATTTTCCTTCCCATGCAATCGAACAGAGACATGAGACACGATCAACTAGAGATAGTTGGAGAATCTTTTGATAGATTAATGAAGCACGCGAGTTTCATCCGCAAAACTATAGTAATTATAATCGGAGCAACTATACCCCTGAAGCAACTATCCGGGTTTTACCCTACCTACCTATTGGCAATCTCACAATTACAAAAGCACCTGCAAACATAATAATCGTCTGACTTCGTTAACCCTCTCACTTCTTCGTAACATTCAACGAATTCAACTTCCCAACTCTGTCCTTGTTAGTGACATTTGTACAAATTGCAAGTGAGATTTAGAGTAAACAAAATAATGCCTTGTCGCGTTTAACGTCTAGGTGAAGCAAGAAATCCTCTCACTTCAAACTCTCTCTTGCTTGTAGTTCTTTCCTCGTTACGCTGTAGAGTCAAATAGGGAAAACTAAAACGGACTTGTGTGAGTAGGTGTTTTGTTTGTTGCTTCCAATTTAGTTACGTGATGTTGTTGTTGAAGTAGGAACATGATTGTAATCCAAATTTACAGCTACTCATACCAAGGGTAAAAAAATCGCTAACACGTTTTTACGTGGGAGAGCCATGCTTCGGCACGAATGGGCCGGCTCGACCGGAGTGATACCACGGCCTCACAGAAAACCGGCATTAAACAACGCTTACGTTGTGTTTCGCCGAGTGAGTGAGGTTACCGGAGGCCCAATCCCCTTTTAAAAGGTCGGCAACGCACTCTTGACTCCTCTGGTGCTGCGGGTGTCCATGGGCGGCGGTAATCGCTTACCATCAGGCGATCCGTCTGCTCGTTTGCCCTCATATCCCATAAAAAAAAAACACGTCCAGTTCCAAACAGGTAGGATTTTATTTATTTATTCGGGAGAAACAAAGTTGCAAGATTTTACAAAATTATGCTATTTTCTGATGCTGGTGATGGTGGTAGTGGGGCTGATGCTCATAGAATGATTGAAATACTCTAGTAAAGTAATAATCTGGTAAATTAATTATCGTTTTCTAGCCGTACCGTTTACAAAATTGTGCTATTATCACTGTATATTTTGTAAAATATCGAAAATAGCTGGATGAATTTTGAAGAAACTTCATAGGTTGTTCCTTGCACGCCCGCAAAGTTTTATATAAAAAAAAAGATGGGAACAGAGGCCTTGCAATGCATGGCCGGGTGTATAGTTAGTGTTATATACGAGTATATATATTTTATTGAACCGCCTTTAGACGATGAAACATCTACACTTTTTCTAACTTCACTTAAATGTTTGCAGTTTTAAAACATTCAAACATTAAAGTACGATTTATCACGTATTTTTTCGTTCAAATAGGGCAGCATAATTAAGTTCTTTTGATTTCAAAGAAAAAAGTGGCTCCCGACTTGTAAACTCGTGGCATATACCCGCAATGTACTGCAGGGTTAACAAGGGTTTATTTTTACTATGTTCTCTCATATTTTCTCTGGTTAATCCATATTTATAACGGCTGACCCTGCCTCAAACGGCTGCTTCGTGCCGATAAGACCTCAGCCTTTTTATATGAACACTCTTTTTATATATTGTGAGCAACTTGATCGAGTGATGTCGATTTTATTAGTATGTAACGTTTAATTCGTATATCTTTTTGCGTTTACTGGGTTTTCATCAATGTTAACAAACTTAAACGTACTCATGATTTTTTTTGTGTTTTTTGCGGCTAGTAACACTGCATAGGTAGTCAATCCATTAAGTTCTGAATCACAGAAAAGAATATTCATAATCACAAGCACAAAGCCCTCGTTTCGGAATCGAGAATTGTGAAATTGAATAGTCAGCCACTGGATATCATCCTAGCTTTCTGAGCAAATGCTGCTAAATACCCGTATTTTTCACAAAACGACTGCCATCAGGGAGGTCAAAATCACCACTTTGATTGATGAATGGCAAAATTATTTTCGAACACACGACTTCACTTGCACATAATTTTCCAATATAAGATGACCAGTAAGTGTGCGAAAAGGCCATACAATGTGAGGTCAGCTCTACGAAACCCAAATTAATCAGTCGACTAACGTTAAAATAACGGTCGAAATAACGTTGTCTTTGCGCTGAATACGTTTGCACAAATTATATGTACAATTAATACTTAGTACATTTATTATAAATCGCCTTCTATGCCCGTATTTTGCTTGAAGTTTGACAACTATTTGCTCTGTTTTATAGGTTCTTTTTTTTCAGGTCAACATCGCCCGCAGTATAAACAAAACATAAACGCTATTCCACCACACCCTCTCTACTTGCAACTTGTACAAAATTGCCAACACATCTCGCCAGCTAATTAGTATTTCCACAGCCGGTCGCTCCAGTTATCTTCACAAACTATATGAACTAGATGCTTAGCTTCGAAAACAATGCCCTGACAGCATTACGGGAAAATAGGTTACTATGACATAGTCGTAAAGTCGTAAATTATAGTGAAATTGAAGTGGTTTCGGAGTCACAAGTCGTTTGTGAACATGATTTATGTATTTTCGTGGAACTTGGATGAATTGTGGGGAGACTGTGATACGCGGGATTAGGGCAGGTGTTTTCAGGTTATGTAATGTACTAGATGTTTTGTTTGGTGCCTATTATTTGCTTACTTCATTTTTATACTGTTAGGATACCACGCACCGGAAAATGTAGTGTGGGATGATCTTAAAAAGATGGACAGACGATCTGGTGAAGGTTGGATGTAGGCGGCATGTAACCGGTCCTTGTGGAAATCTTTGGGGGAGAACTTTGTTCAGCAGTGGACGCCGTTTAACTGATATGATGATGATGATAGCTTACAGAACATAACATTACGCACGTATCCTGAAAGGTTAGGCAGAGATGTACTGATGTAGACATACAAATTCAACCTTATAATTTAATTCCCATCTGATGGAGAGTGATCCTATTTGTATAATAACTTTCGTGAGGCGTATTCATAATTATTTAAAGACTACACGGTTTACTCACGCGCATTCTCGGGATCGCCCGACTAGTTTCAGACTCAATAGGAGTCCTTAATCATGAGCTGACGCGGCGGCGGGTTCGACTCGCGACACCACCGCCCGATAATGCGCGTGAGTAAACCGTGTAGTCTTTAAATAATAGTGATCCTATTGCCATTAACTTTAAGATTTTCTTGACATCGTGTTAGGTCAGTTAACCCGGAGTAAGCGTGGTGGACTGTAGCTTAACTATTCTCTTCCTGAGAGAAGCCCCGTGCCCAGCTGTGAGATTTACATTAGATTTAGAATGATGATGAAATCCGAACTATAAGCTACGTACTTAAAATTTCATAGAAAACCCAATACTTAACACCAGGGTCGTACCTACCGCTGTATCAGCCGTATCAATGATATGGGGCCCCAGGGCTACAGGCGCCTCGACATGTGTTAGGTCTAATACCTACATTAAAATGCTATCTCACTGTAACTTTTATGTCGTAGATATGCTAAACTCCCCCAAAAACAAACATATCTCGTCATATAAGACCATAGATCCTTACGAATATTAAAAACGTGAAAGTTTGTGAGTATGGATGGATGTTTGTTACTCTTTCACGCTAGAACGACTGAACGGATCTGGATAAAATTTGGCACAGAGATAGATTATAGTCTGGAATAACACATAGACTACTTTTTATCCAGATCGGACCTAATTCTAAAGTCCATACAGAGAAAGTCGCGGGTACAAGCTAGTTCATAGATCAATGAATTCACATAAATGATAGATCAATTGTCGAGGGGCCTTCGACAAAATGTTGATACAGGGCACATCTCGGGCAAGCTACGCCACTGCTGGAAATAGAACCCTCAAAGTCAGTAGCCACGCATGTGACCACTAAGCCATTTAGGAAATTACTCAGATGCTATACAATTAATTAATTAGTTTTAGCCGCTTAGCGATAGCTTTATGTAATCGGCTGTCACATTAATGTGCATTAAGATTATTTAATTAATAGATAATTACATAACTCATGATAATTTAACGTAATTAGTATGAAGTCCTACGTTTATCTATCATAATCATATTAATGAGGATACGTCTGCTAACTGCTGCTCTCAAAGATTTCAATTAAGTTTAATGAATTATTATCCCATTAATAAAAATATTACTCTTTATTATTCCCAGGCAGTAATTGAAATTATGATTTGACTGCTTTATTAGTCTAGTTGTCTTTAGCGCAACTGCTACGCTAACGATGCTGCGTTCGATTCCCAGTGAGCAGATTACTGGGTTTTTCTATGAGATTCTCAGTAGCAACTCGGATTCTGAATTTGTGCCCGATTAATGGCAATAGGCTCGCCCCCATTATATGGGCCCTCCTAAACATACCGGCGAACTGTGGGTGTACATTAGTACACCTCTGTCTGGGTAAACCTATAGGGAATACAGGCGTGATAAAAGTAGTCATTAAAATGGTCATGTTTTTATCTCTAAGTAGCGTATTTGTCATGTTTTCAATAAACGGGAAAATATGGAAAACGCTCGTGCAGGGTCTGATACTCATAGAATGTTTGAAATACTCTATTATAGTGATAATCTGGTAATATAGTTTCCGTTTTCTAGCCGTGTCAAACACGTGATAAAATCAAACAATAAATTTATTTGATTTTATATTTTTTTTTTAATTTCGCTTTGATAGTATAGTCACCATTGGACTTACAGGGCAAAGAGTGTTAGTCCGCCGTGCTTTGTATTCGAACTCGAGACTTTTGATTTGGCAGTCCAATGGTGATATCTCTATGCTCATCACTGTCTCTATCTACCAATGAGCACAATATTAACTTAGCTACTACATCATAAAATGTATTACATATAAAATACCTAGATATCTTATATAAACTGACCGCTGAACCGAGTTTGTAGAGGGATGAATTAATTCGTAAAATCTGTATCGGATGCCGGCATGTACTAGACTCTTTTAACTCGTTTAAATCCAAAACTTTTAACTCACTCAAAACAATGTGAAGCAAGATTTATTTTTAACCGACGAAAAAAAACGGAGAAGCTTCTCAAGTCGACGCGTATATTTTTATTTTATGTATGACCACGCACAACTTTTTACAGAGTAGTCCGATTTTGATAATTCTTTTTTTATTGGAAAGAAGTTGGTCCCATATATATTTGGAAAAAAAATACAACCCTAAGGATAGGAAAAAAGGGGATGATTGATTATTCACTCTCTGATTGTAATGTGGTTGTAACTGTTATCGGTGGCGAAAACAAAATATCTAACAAAGTCGAAGGCACCGACTTCCGAAACTGGTTTCCGCTTAACATTATTTTTATCCTTTTGAAGGCGGCCTTTTTGTTAAAAAGTTGTTAATATTATACCTATTATAATAAAGGCTTTATTTTTACTATTCGCGTAATTTTGTGAATGTTGGTTAACCCGTAATTGGCTAGTGTGTAAGTCCAAGGCTGTAATGATTTATACTCGTACATAAGATACCTATATATTGTATTCACGAACTTTGGGTATACCTTAATACATTAATAAATCACGATACAACACATAAAGTCTAATATAAATACGGCGTTAGTTTACTCGTCTCTGCCTTAAAGATACTTAATAATATACTAGAGATAATATTTCCTAAACTGTCTAATGTTTCCTGAGGAAACATGGCCTATTCCCGGAGGACACACTAACTAAGTAAGGCTTGAACACATTAACAATAAATTGAGAGTGTAGTGGCTTGAAAGGCGATAGTTAACAACACCTGCGGCTCTGGACACCGGAGACGTACGGTCACCGGCTTTATGTGTCGAACTACGGCGTATCTGCTAAACTAAGATGTTGGGATGGAAGTGTCTCCGTATCTTCGAAATATCTTCTTGAGAAAAAGGAGAATCAAATATTGAAACCGCAAGGAATGTTAACATTTTCAAGATAAATTATATTGATAGAATTTTTGGAGACTTTTATCAGCCGTTTTTTTTAACTAGAGGGTACCAATATTTTTAGCAGTTTTTTTTTTTTCTTGTACTCCAGACATATTAGTATCAATCAATATGTGAGTTTAGCACATATTGTGAGCCGTACTCGCTTTGAGATAACCTGTCCTAACTGACGGTACGCAAACATTGCTCATCATCTAGCAACTACGAGTATCTCGATCATTATCAAGGAGCTCAAAATAGCAATTATATAAAAAAAAAAAATGTGACGTTATAAACACTTATATTAACAACCCCACAAAATTCTATAGCAGTCCTTATAAGTCTAGTGGTCGTAAGCGTGACTGCTATGCTAGAGATCCTGGGTTCGATACCCAGGTCGACCAAGGTGTTATTGGGTTTTTCTATGAAATTGTCAGTAGCAGCTCGGAATTTGGGATTTGTACCCGGTCAATGGTAATTATGTAGTTCGCCCCCTATTACATAGGACGTAAACGTTATGGTATGTTCATCTAACAGGTCTTGTAAAGATCATTCACTCTGACTCGATACCTTAGCACTATGCAGCGCTAGTAACAGTATCGCAGCACAAAGTCCGTTCGAGTAAATAGTACTGCGTTTTGTATCCGTGTTCGCGCGTTGTGCAGCATTCAATCTGATACTTTCGCACTTCGTTTTTTAATCGATTTTGTGCCGATACTACACTGGTGCGATGCCAACGTGCAACAACATGGTAGTTATAAGTGTTGGGAAAGTCCATAGCACTTTTAATCGCATTTGTATCGGAAGTCAGTAAACATTGTAAATATAAAAAAATATAATATTTTGTATTCACGGACAGTTTAGTAATTTGATAATTAGACTCGAGTTCGAATTCAAGACACGCAACCCTATTTTTTCTAAATTATGTGCATATCTATCTAATATTACAAAGCTGAAGAGTTTGTTTGTTTGAAACTTCTAATCTCAGGAACTACTGGTTCGAATTGAAAAAGTATTTTTGTATTGGATAGTCCATTTATCGAGGAAGGTTATAGGCTATATAACATCACGCTACGCCTCTTAGGAACGAAGCAGCGTGGGTGAAACTGCAGGTGGGTCGCTAGTCTAGGTATACTAATATTTATATTAAAAAATCTGAAGAGTTTGTTTCTTTGAATGCATTAATCCCTGGAAGTATCAGTCTGGTTTGATAAAATCCATTTGCATTTGATAGTTCATGTTCATTGTTCTTAACATCATGTTACGACCTACGAGTTTCTAAATTATAGGGTTGTCACTAAAATCAGAAGTTATATCTCAACAACAAACTCATTTCAATTGTAAATGCAATTAATCGTCAAAAATGAAATCCTAGATGGCATGATATCTAGAAATAAACGTAGAGTTTTCAATCATTTCGCGTACAGAATACATTAATAAATAAAACAACAGGCTACCTAACACTCATATTATTATTCCGTTCCATATTTCATGAACGATCGCGTTCTAATATTAGGCGCCCTTAATCCTAACCCTTAATTACGGGCACCGTTCGTAAATGCAATTTAGCCTGAAGCCTAAGGCTGAGGCTAGACTTGAGCGGAGGCTATCTAAGGGTAGGTTTACACGGTCAGCCGCAATACCTCCATTGTTCTGAACGTTTGTCACTGAAGCTAATCTCAAACAGCACGCTTTGCTGTGTAACCAATCGCTGTTTGCCAACCTTAGGTAATAGTAGTCCAGGTGTATTTGGCAAAATTATATATAACTAGCTTCTGCCCGCGATTTTTTCTGCGTGGACTTCAGGATTGTGTCCGTCTATAATCTAGCCTATAGGCTATAATCTACCTGTGTGCCTAATTTTATCCAGATCCGGCCAGCCGTTCTGGCGTGAAAAAGTAACAAACAATCATACATCCATACTCACAAACATTCACGTTTATAATATTAGTAAGGATGTTATCTTAAATCTCAAAGTCAAAGTACAAGTCCTAAATGGTTTTCGGACTAACTCACGACAGTGAAAATGAACTACATCTATAAAATATTACAATATTAATTACAATCTTTTACACATAAATTCTCGTGATAACCTTATTTTTAAGGGCTGGCCACAATGATATAATACTATTAGATACGCCATGTTCATAGTAAATGTCATATAAAATTGAGTCGCGCTACATGTCCATACCTATAATCCTAAACATTTTAGGCTTTCATAATGAGCGCGCGCATAGATACAGGCAGCCGAAGATGAAAAGAAATAGCAATAAGCAATTGTCTTAAATGACACACTTGATATGTCCAATATGTCCGTATATAGTGACAAGTGACATGAAAAGTATTGGGTTCCTTTCTCTCATACTAATAAGATATGCGCTGACTATTTCTTTCATTTTAAATTTTATTTGCAACGAAAAAAATTAAATAAATTGTACGGAAGCTAAGAATTTATTATTTTACTTGTGATAAGATACTGCATGCTCTTTTCTTACTTTAGTATAATAATTTATGTATTATCGCAGCACAAGACGGCACTTATATAGAAAATTAAAATTTATTGCTGTCAATAGCGCTGTCAAACACACTTCTGCGCCTAAGGTCGGTCAACCGCTTAAGTGACACTACAAATTACACGTTGCCCACGAAACAATATTCGCATTTGAAGGATGATAACGTGTCTACCTCTATTTAACTATATAATGTCATTGGCTGGCCAAATAACAATATAATTCTGATGTTTACAAGATCTGAAAACTGACGTTTGACAGATTTTGTATATGTAGAAAGCTGTCAAGAATTCGAAATTATTCCTCCGTAGATAACTGGCGATGAAAAAATCAGCTTTAAAAAGTGATCAAAATAAATAAGTTCAAATCTAATCTCAATGTCAAAAATGTCACCTTTATGTCAATTTACAATCGCATTACAATATACCCTTATTTGTCATTTTAGAAGAATATCATTTGATACGTCAATATCATTAATAAGACCAACAATTCAAACACTTTTAAAGTCAGTAAACTATTCAATTTTCTTTATCTACGAGTATAACTGGCGGGCCCAGCAAATGTTATCTTGCCCTGTAATTTAAAAAATCGTAGGACCCGATTTCGCTGCCACCTACCGGCTCAAATTGTGAATGTAAACCATCCAGGAACCCACTTTTCACACACACAAAAATAACCACACCAGCAGCATATAAGGAGTTCAGATAATGCTCACAACACCATCTCCTGGCCTTACCGAAACAGCATACAACGCCATGTTCATTTGTGTCCGTGTTTTATTTCTGTCAAATCTTTCAATCGGTTTCCGATACAAAATGTATGAAAATCAATTTTCTTCATAATGTTCTTTTACGTAATTTTTAATTTTTAAGAAGGGAGAAGACAAATCTAACAAACCAAGATCATAAAAATAGGTCCAGCTGTTCTCGAGTTATAAGTGTTGTAACAAACCCGACTTTGTTTTATTTAAATAGATATTCCAGCTATAAATCTCTCTACATTATCAATTTTGTAATGTATCGTCTTACTTCCCGTGTCACTCCGAACGCAACATTGATTAATCTGAAACTGGAAACTACTGAGGGAGGTAGGTATAATAATTAATTGGCATGTATGCTGTGCACTTTACTGCCACGAAACATGTTAAGGTACTATCAATCTTGACGGTTGAGTAAATTAATTTTCACTTTTGGCCATTTCAGAATAAGAGGGAGGGGGATAGCCCCCTCCCTAGACCAGCGTAATAGACTATAGAGTCTATTACGCTGGTCTAGTGCGGGTTGGCAGACTTCATTCGCCATCGAGAAAATCTACAGAAAGACAATGAGGTTGACTATGGTCCCTCTCATTTTAAGAGGAAGCCTGTGTACAGAAGAACACAATATGAATAAAAGAAACGTCATTTTCAAATACAGTTTTTTTATTTAAACGGTGGACTTGCCTTATGCATTCTAGATGGGTTCTTTAACTATTCCCTATCCACTCTTTTATACAGTAATGCATAAAAAAACACCGTTGCTTATATTAACAAAATGAAACAAAGAATGAATCCACTCACAATTGGAGCTGCTCGACTGGGGAAGTACCTTGCTAAAAATCGTTGCCAAATAACATAACTCCATGCTATGTTATTCTATCTATCCTAATGGTGAGCAAGGTCGCCACGAGGAAGCGTTGTGTTGGCAGATAGGATAAGCATCACGCTATTATCTTCCATGCTGCCAGCCCAACTATTCCTCCATAGTTCAAGGGTCGGCTACGCGTAAGTGATCCGCCGTAAGCGTCCATAGGCTACGGTAACCGCTTACCATCGGGCGGGCCGTATGCTTATTTGCCACCTTAGTGGTATTAAAAAAAGCTTTAATTTTCATCCAAAACAAAATCCACTGCCGCAACCAATATTTTAAATGGCTATCTCGGCATGAAAATGGCACAAATTTCTACTAGAAAACAAACAAAGTTCTACATGAAACAAATAAAATGACAGTTGTGTAGCGGTGCGCACATCAAAGCGATGTATCGGAAGCATTCGGAACTATTCGGAAGTATTCGGCGGCACTCCAATTTATTGGATATCAACCTGTCAATGCCTTTGACGCAGTCACACAGGGCGATGATTGTACGCTCTGTCAATAGTTTCGAATGGACTCATTGGCACCGATAGAATGGTTTCGATGTTGTATCATGTAAGGTACACATGCGGTTTGGTTCTAATTGCAGCTTGTACTATAGGATTTAACAGTAATTTAACATATCACTGCGTCTGTATGCCCTGTGGGTTCTATTATACACCCACCACCCACTACTGGGCACGGGTCTCCTCTCAGAATTAGAAGGGTTAGGCGATAGTCCACCATGCTGACCTAATCCAGATTGGCCGACTTCACACGCCGTCGAGATAATTTCTCAGGCATGCAGATTCCCTTGCAAAGTTTTCCTTCACCGTTTAAGTACGTGATAATTCACTATTAAATCGCACATGACTTCAAATATTCACAGTTTCGTGCATAGGAAAGCTGTACATGCATATTTCTCCACTATGTTTAATTCCCATGTAAGAATCGAATCCTATTGCCATTAACCGGGCATAAATCCAAACCCCAAGTTTCTACTGAGAATTTCATAGAAAATCCCATTAATTACTTTGTTCGGCCTGGGAATGGAACTCAAGACCTCTAGACTAATGAGGTAGTTTGTAAGTTACATATATGTGGAGCCAGTTCTCTTTCTGTTCTGCAATACATGTATTTAGGGCCGATTTATATAGATAGATATAGAAAAACTGTCAAAAATTCGAATTTATTCCTCCGATCAAGTTATCTGGCGATGTAAAAATCCGTCCTTAGTCGCTACAACGAAAGAGATATTAATTCCATAATCAAACTTACAAATTCTATCTTGTTTTTGGCCAGTTGCAAGATAGTAGCCAATGGCTGTTGGCCCCATAACAATAAATTTCCATTAGTTGACGGGTAGAGCTAGCAGGAACAGATAAGTAACTCTTTCTTTGTGCTCATCCCCCTAAATACATAGATACGGGATAAGTTTTTGCGTTACCCTCAAACTGGCCACTTGTCTTATGAAGGATTTCTTATATGGGATGAATGTTACTAAGAATCAAAGATTTTTGAATTTTACCAAAGAAATATTGTAAATTTTATTCGACACAGCTCAAGTAGGCACTGAAGAAACACTGATCCCAATTTTAATTTCACCCTCTCCGAGATTAATTTCAGTTAAATGAATAAATATTTCGACGGGTCGTTCAAATATCAAAAAACATCCGGAAACCCTATCAGAAAAAACCGGGAAAAAGAATAATAACAACTCAAAGAATCCATTAAAAAGAAATTCCAGCGCCCAATGTTTACGCAACATAATTTTTGTAGCCAAAAATGTTGGGGAAATAAAAAATATTATTTTTGTGATGGTAAATTTTGAATCTTATGGTAAAGAAATTAAGGTATAAATTAGGAGGAAAAGTAATGTGAGAATACAGCTTAACTACGTGGGTTGACCACTGGACACGTCCAGAGATTTATTGAAAGCATAATTGGTTTTGTTTCGGTCAAGGGCGGGATTAACGATAGTTTTATACGCCTAATGGGTGCAGTAAGCAAGACCAACGTTTTCTTAATGGCTCTATGTTATTTCAAAGGATGTACGGAAACTCTGTGTGTATCTTTTGTTTATTCTTGTTTGGATGGCTTTGAATACACATGAGATTAACGTTCAGTTGCGTTGGAAATGAGGTTTAGTTCTAGTTTCTGGGAAGTGAGTAACTTACATAACTTGCTTTGTTAGATTGTTGTCACGCGTATATAATAATGTTGTGTCTTCGCTAAGAATTCCCTTTCAGGATGAAACAAAGCTACCAAGGACAAATATATTATCTTTATTAAAATAAATCAGAACTAACCTTTTGAATATTTTTCTGACGACACAACCACACATAATTAGAACTGCAAATCTCATACAGTACTCCTAAATAATGTTTCTAGATTATCTTAACTAGAAACTGTGACATAAGCAACTTCATTTAAAAAAAACTACTACAATTCACAGGAAAAGCGCTCGAAATTTTAGTTTATCTGCCAACATTTTTCGAAACTCCTGTGTCGCATTTTGTCCCGGCAAAATTTTCCTAAACCACTGTGCGGTATCTGTTGATATTTACGGCGTTCGTTTCAAAAGTCTTTTTTGTTCAAAATACTCGACAACTCTATTTCAATGCACAGTGGGGTAACGAAGGGCCTAAGGGCGTGGGTATAAACAGTTTCGAATACACTACAGAGACTTTTATGACACGATGCTGTGTAGCTGAAATACGTCATTAAGGATTGTGGAGAGTATTTTTAACGAATGTTGCGCATTTTTCGACAGAAAAATGAAAAAGGTTGCTTATGCGTATTATAGTGGGTTTTGCTTTTCGAAAGAGCAACGTAATTTTGGCAGTTTATAGGTTCTTTTTTGGAATAAAAAATTATTTTTTTGGTAAAACCTCTTCTTCTTCTTCTCAGTCGTCAGGCACTCTTGTCAGAATCGTCGTAGTAATAACAATGGTTTGCTGACTGGGTTCTCGTCGGCATCTCTTCTGAGCGTCAGGGCTTTCGAAATGCTTTGCCACTTTTGACGATTAGTGGCATTAGGAGAGCACTGTACCATTGTAGTCTGGGTAAATTTCACAATAAGGTCAGTCCAACAAGTTGGAGATCGGCCACCAGCTGGTCGTCCTTCAACTTGGGCCTGGATTGTTTACCTAAACTGAACATACATTGTGGGCATGTCTGAGTGGACTCCTAATTTATATCTTGCTTTGATGATGTGTGTATTTTACCACATAGTTAATTTATTTTCTTAAAATGACAGAGTTCTTAAACACTGAGAACCCTCTAGTAATTATCGACTTCGGTATAACTTTGGCATTCAATGTTCACACATCCTCATACCGCAACATTGTACCAGTGAAGATTGTAACGCCATTTATATTCACACTTTGAGCTGCTATTGAAATTTTTTAATAAAAAAACCAATAACACTTTACTCGACTCGGGAATAGAACCCTTAATACCCTGTGCACTTGCGACCACTATAGACTATCTTATATCTTATTCTATATATCTTCTTACTTCCCAATATGAAAAAAAAACAATAAATACCAGTAAATTACAAACAGCATGCAACTACAGCATACAAATAGCATTTGAAGTTCACACCCTGACCTGATTATCCTTAATCAGGTCAGGGTGTGAACTTCAAATGCTAGCTAGCTTGCTTGCATGCTGCTAGCTAGCTAGCTTTTAGCATTTTTCTTAATTTTGTAGGAACAAAATTAAGAAAAATGCTAAAAGCTAGCTTAAGTGTAAAGCAATATATAAATAGGATATTAAAGACGCAAGTAATGCCACGAGTAAGCCATAACGTACAGTAGCAACCTACTTAACAATATACAAATGCAATAAAGTTGTTCAATACAACAGGTAAAATAATAACCAGTCTATACAATATATTACTTTCCTCTCATCCATCGCACACACACTACTTAGAACATATACCATATTACTGAATAACAATATAGGTATGTATGTATAAGTTACTGTAACATTTTCTTTCATAGATAGTTCGGGAATGATTGATTGAAGCCGAAGCCCGAAATACGGTAAATCCTAATATTTACCAACTCTGAATGCTAAAACCCAAAATGTTCTGTGATCATACTGATCATCTTTCATTTCATCATCTTTTACTACCATGAAATTAGACTACCACCGGTGAAATTAGACTAGGTTTAAGTATTGGTAAATTTTATTAATAAAAAGAACAAGAACCACAACCCACATTGCTAGTAAGGTTTAAAAGAAATAAAAAAAAAACAGTTGGTACATATCGGACCTTTATTATTCAGATTTGGTAAATTTTGAATTCACCGTAGTTCGGGCTTACAGTAACATATATAAACCAATCAATCATTCCCGAACTATCTGCCTTATTTGTTCGACAAAGATTGGAAGGAAAACAAATCCGAAATCCATGTACATCAGGGGAACGGTATGAGCCCTATTTGACGGTAGGGAAAGGGTCACAAAGCTAGTTTTCCATAAAGCGGCGCTTACGTAATATTACGCGGGGAAACGCGTAAAACTAGACGGGTTACACACACAGATATCATCGTCACCTATACGTTTAAAAGGGTTGGCGCAGAAACATCAACCGCCAATTTTTTTTTACTTTGAATTAAAATAGTGTGTTACGTGTTTTTATCTTAACAAATGTGTATAGAAAGAAAAAGCAAAATTAAAGTTTAAGTGTATTACGGATTTATCGGAAGCTAATTATAAAAATACATCAATACCAGTTTACCATCACACCTGTATTCCCCGAAGGGTTATACAGCGGTATAACCATTTTGCCGGTATGTTTAGGTCCCTTATAATAATGGGGGCGAGCCACATTAAACTCTGAGCTGCATCTGAGAATTTCATTGAAAAACCCAATTACACTTTGCTCGACCTGCCAGCCGACCAGCTTAATCATTAAAAGTTAAAGAAATATAACTTTTAATGATTAAGCTGGAAATATAAAAAATAAGTGTAAATATAATAACATACCATCACGCCTGTATTACCCGAAGGGTTAGGCAGAGGTAGTAATGTACGCCCACATTTTGCTGGTATTTTTAGGTCCCATGTAATTTGAGGCGAGCCTATTGCCATTAACGGGGCACAAATCCAGACTAGGAGCTGCTACTGAGAATTTCATAGAAAAACCCAATTAACTTTGCTGGACCTGGGGATCGAATACAGGACCTCTAGACTAATGAGGCAGTCGTTAATATAATGCGCTAAAATATAAAAATTATATATTATGCAACTAAGCTTTGAACAGGTGATTGTACGATCAACAATCACATAAAAGAAGGGATGCATTATTTATATTTAACGAAGCCAATCAGAGAATAAATAGGTATGAGCTATGAATAACAGTTATTATCGATTTCCTTTGTAGAAGTAGCAATCAACTTTGTTTGTCGACTATAAACGAGATTGCGTGAAATAAATATAGGAAACTAGATTCTTTGCCCGCGACTTCGTCATCGTGGACTTCAGGATCGGGTGCGACCTGGATAAAAAGTAGCCTATGTTATGTTATGTATGTAAATAATAATAATAAATAAATATTTATTGCCATAAGGATACACACTGGAAAAACACAGAACAGGTAGACTTAAGATTAAAATCTTCGATTTAGTTAAACTCTGGTACTCAAATTAAGATTCAACTTGTGTTATGGGTACCAGGGCTCTCGCTATTAATTATCTGCATAAATTTGATGTTATGAGTGTAATGTGATCGCTTTAACTGTATGGCACTATAATAATGTTATGTTTGTAATGTATAATGTGGTGATGTGAATTCCTATGTGTTATTCCAGGCTATAATCCATCTGTGTACCAAATTTCATCCAAATCCATTCATCCGTTTTGGCGTGAAAGAGTAACAAACATCCATGCTCACGAACCTTCACATTTATATTATTAGTAAGGATTCATAACATAACATCATGCCCGTATTTCCCGAAGGACTAGGCAGAGGTATACTTATGTACACATAGGGGGCGAGCCTATTGCCATCAACCGGGTAAACATCCAGACACCGTACCTGCTACTGAGAATTTCAGAAAGTAACAATAACACTGTTCCACCTGGGAATCGAACCAGGGCTGCTACCTTAGAAGTACTGGACCGAAGGATTGGAACTGTAGGTGTATATTAGTACCTTACCCTACCCTTTGGGGAATACAGGCGTGACGGTTGAATATGTTATTTTAATCGAGCAAAAAGTGCAACAAATTTAAGGCTTTTTATGCGGTATTCCCAAATTCCCTTACATAACTTCACATCTAAAAAAAACTCTTCTAAATTCCATTGTCAACTCTGTGACAACCCTAAATTCCCTCGTGTTCGGTGAGACAACACGCATGCGGTTTATAAAATCACTCTTTCTATGTTAATGTTGTTCCGCGGTGTTTTTGTTTTGTTAACTCAGTGTGCTACAACCTTAAACGGTTCCCCATGGAGAGATCGACTGCCATGCTTTTAACATAAGTAGGGTTTCAAGGAGTGTGAATTTAGACTGTTTAGTCGATAAAATAGTGATTATATTACATTGGTGATAATTGCGTTTAAAAATCTTTTAAAATAAATAAATAGATTTTTTTTATGTGACTCCTTGGTCTAATCCCAATAGATAAGATAATTATCTGATGAGTGTGAGGTCCTGCATTTAATGTCCTGATCGAGCATTGAAGACCTTTATAAAAGTCAGTACTTACGTAACTTTAAAAAAATCTCCACAAGTGACAATACGACGACTTTCTGACCATTAATTGCATGTTTGTGGCGGCACACAGCTTGTTCCCTGGCGCGGAAGCTGGAAATATCACCCGGTACACTCTGAACAATCAGTCGTATCTGCTAAAGCACTAGAATAAGTAACATTCAGGTAATTATTCCCACAAATTTACTGAGAATTTCACTAAAAAAACCCAATAACATCTTCATCATCATGATTGACCTGGGAATCGGACTGCGAAGGTACCGAATTTGAAAAAACAAGCATCATTCCTATCACCGAGCCAACACACAGATTTTCATTCTTTCATTTAAACCAGCAATGCTCTGTGATTTTTATGTTAATTTGGTGCGGTGGACGCGCGACCGCACGCTCGACCAACGCGAGGCGTTTACCCCGATAACCGCGACAACCGGCGATTGGCTTTCGTACCTTTGTTTCATTTAATTCAGGCTGTACGATTTTTGTGGCATGCAAACTTTTTTACCCGGTTTACACGTTGTACGAAGTATAATTTATCATGTGTAAAAAAGGTTTTTAGGTCTGGTAATTTAGGTTCTGGTAAAGAGTGGTAAATATGAATGTGGAGGGACGGAGGGATAGAGGGAGACCAAAGAAAAGATGGATTTTATTTTTATTTTATTTATTATGGTTCACCAACAATTGTTTACACCAATAGGACACAATTATGACAAATGTTTGACAAAAGCAACATGGGTGGATTTTATTAAGGCCGTTATGATGGGAAAAGGAGTGAATGATGAGGTGACGGCTGATAGGAATGAATGTAAGAAAAGGACATGCTGCGCCGTCCATAAATAAATTGAGACGAGGGTAGGAAGATGATGAAGTCTGGTAATTTAGGTCCTGCAAACGCTGGACCGCAGATGTTCGTGGCAAATGTCGTACATCCCACGGCCGTGATAGGGCAAGGGAAGGTAAGAGCTGTTTTTAATGGGTACTAGTCCAACATACTCTGCCGCTTCACTCGGTGGCAGATAGGTATTATCGAGGATCGCTGAGCTCCTTTCATTTTTAATTCAGTCTTGTTTTCAAGACTACTAGAATTTCCTTAGCTTTCATTATAAATCAATCGATAAAAAATTATCATCATCACCAATCTATACTAGTCCACCGCTGGACGTAGGCCTCCCTCAACATTTCACTCCGTCCTCAGCTTGTCGCACCCAGCTTCCGCCGGCAACCTTCCGCAAATCATCACTCCATCTTGCCGGAAGAGAGGTTTTTATAGAAAAATGTAATAAACAACCTATTGTATTTTATTCTACGCGTTTAATTCTCTCTCAATATTTTGTAGGCGTGGACCAGCTATCAAAAAAATTGGGCTTTGTTTGTGCCACTCATATTCATCTATATTTAGCCCTGTCCCTTTCTCTTTGTTTTTAAAACCACAAAAGAATGAATATTTTACAATTATTTACCGTTTCTGGTTTGGTGTTTAGAGATGGATATTTTTCTACTGGATTTTTGTCTAAACCGCATACCGAATCGGTTTTCGGCACCCACAGGTGCGGCAAATTTCGCGTATATCTGAACGAAGGGGCAAAAGTTGCTACAATATGATTCGGACACATAATACTGTCTATATTTCGATTTTTAATTCTATTCAGTAACTTGATAGTTAAAAGAAAAATAATGATACCATCCTACGACTAATAGTGAACGATTTTGCGAACGAATGATAAAAATGGTTTAATTTGAATAAAACTTTAAAAAATCGTATATAAGATGTGGAACATACGAATAATTAATAATAAAAGTAATTACCTTTTTTAGTTTTTTCTAATAGAAATAGACTAAGAATAAAAATTATGTAATTTTACTTTAAAAAAAAAGTCATTTTATTTACTCTGACAACTTCTACAATGTTTAATAGAATATATCGTGTTATTAAGACAAGTTATTAAATTTAAAATAAAAGTTAGCATACAAGTACATTACTTAAGTTCATTCAATTTCATTCATTCATTCACCACCTCACTATCATTTTTTTTGACAAAAACTGGTAACCCTTCAACTGTCAACTTACGGAATACAACTAAAAGTCCAAATATAGTAGTAGTTGAAATACTTAAGATCAGCTAATACTGGATTTTCCAGAAATAATAACATTATTCCTCACTAGCTTTTGCCAGCGACTTCGTCCGCGTGGAATAGTTACTTTGTTCCCTAGTTCTTCGCCCGCGGTTTCACCTGCGTTGCCCCGTTCCTAAGGGTTGTAGCGTGATGTTTTATAGCTTGAAACCTTTCTCATGAATCACTCATTTTCCCAACATTTCCCTTCACTGCTCTGCTCCTATTGATCGTAGCGTGATGAAAAGTATACTATAACCTGCCCAGAAGTATGAAGAACAATTGTACCAAGTTTCGTTGAAATCCGTCGAGTGGTTTTTGTTTCTATAACGAACATACAGACAGACAAAAATTTAACTGATTGCATTTTTGGCGTCAGTATCGATCACTAATCACCCGCTGATCGTTATTTTGGAAATATATTTCATGTACAGAATTGACCTCTCTACAGATTTATTATAAGTATAGATTAGTCTAGTGGTCTTAAGTGCGACCTGCTACGCTAGAGGTCTTTATTTCAATTCCCAGGTCCAGCAAAGTATTATTGGATTTTTCTTTGTAATTATCAGTAGCAGCTCGATGTTTGGATTAGGCTCGTCCGGATTAGGTGTACTTTAATATACCTCTGCGTCCTCCCCCTGTATCTTATGTTAATAATATTGTGATTCATCAAAAGTGCCAATTTTATCTTTGTGTTGTATTTATTTATGTTCTAGACGAAAAATGAATCTAAAATACATAAGTATTCGATCCAAATTCACTAAGCATCAGTTTACATGATATGCTCGACTGAAATCGCTTTGAAGTTCACCAGCAATAAAAGGACCAAAAGAATTCGTGTCACTAAATTTATATTTCTTTTTTGTCCATACACAGTTCTGTATTGTCCACAGTGCTGAGGCACGTGTACACAGAGCACACTAGTCACAGATTTTAGAAAAAAATATTGACAGAGTATTTTAGTTTTTTTTGTTTGGACGACTTTAAATAAAATTAAAAAGTTGAAAGATCTGGTGAGCAAATTTTAAATCATATCAAGCAATATTTCTACAGCATCCTACGTGTATTCGGTATGAAAGTTTCTTTCCTCTTACAAGTTGAATGAAATACTTAGATGCACCTCGAATTCATTAAAAAAAAACGACTTAAAAAAATTAAAAAAACGAAAAAGTGCGAGTCGTACTCGCCCACCGAGGGCTCCGTACAATTTAGTAGGTACATATTATAATTAATTACAAATGTATAGTTTTCAGATTTTTCCCTATAAGTATCTAACATAACATACCATCACGCCTGTATTCCCCGAAGGGTTAGGCAGAGGTGTACTTAATGTACACCCACAGTTTGCCGGTATGTTTAGGTCCCATGTTAGGTAGGGGGCGAGCCTATAGCCATTAACCGGGCACAAATCCAGACTCCGAGTTGCTAATGAGAATTTCATAGAAAAACCCAATAACTGTAACAAGTATCTATGATTTATAAAATTGTATTTTACATTAGTTTTTGGTCTATAAATTTTTTATTCCTTGGGAGTGTCGAAATATACGTTTTTTGCGGCATAAACGGCCGTACCTTTTTTTACGTTGACTTAAATTTGATTTTTTCACAGGTTTAAGGGACCGTAGACCTGAGTTTATGGTTTTAGTTTAACTTCAATACCTCCACGGGTTCCTTACGGATAAAGGGTTCTTGACAGATAGACAGACGGACGGACAACAAGCGATCCTATAAGGGTTCGGCTTTTCCCTTTTGAGGTACGGAACCCTAAAAATATAGAGAGTTATCCGGAGATTCACTATTTTGTCTACAGGATGATCAAATCTCCTCTACCTACATGCATTCGACCAAAAACTAGTAAATACCTAACAGCACACCTCTAACATCCCAAATATAATAAATGGTAACTCGATTCCCACAATGCGGTCGTTCTGTCACGAGATAAAAACTCTTTTTTGTGGCGTGACGTCATACTCGCGTTTATTATACTGGTCCAACTTCAGATTTTATAAAGTCATTTTTGTGATACCGTGTAGCAATTGTATTCGCAGTTTGCGTAGTCTAACTTTATGCAGGACTTCGACATGAAATAATTTCGAAATTCAAAAATATGTACCTATGCTAGTGGACTTATTTCCACCAGACTGAGTGGACCACTAGGCTTAGGACCTCTCGCGTAGCCGCTAGATGTCCTGGATTAGATTCCCAGGTCAAGTAATGTTATTGGGTTCCATGAAATTCTCATTAGCAGCTCGGATTTGTGCCTAGTTAATGGCAATAACCCTATCACATTCGACCTAAAAATATTGGCGAACCCACAGTGTAGCCAGGTACTAATGTATACCTACTCACAGTTCGATGGGTTACATTAGTACACCTCGGACTAACCCTTCGAGGAACACAGGTATGGCGGGATGTATGTATACTTATCATAGATGGTACCCAAATGTGTAACAAAATACATACCTACCTATCAGATTTTTGTGTCAGAAACCTTAGCGGGCACGCACACAAAAGCTCACGAAAATTAATTCTAACATCTAGATCTAAAAATTACCTGTAGGTACACCACACAAATATTTATTCTGTGTAAGAATTGAACCACGGACAAATTGCTCAGCAGCTGTGACGTCACATGGCCCGTACAGTTAAAAAAAAAACAAGTATATACTTTTTCATTTCCACGCCATTGCGACTTGGTGTGACAATGTAACATTATGAAATTGACACTCTAAAGGTAATTTTGCTCTGCATTGCAGGAAATAATACTGAACAATGTCGCTCTTTCCCTCCAAGCTATTTCTTACAAATTGCCGTTAAAGAATTTTAAGTCATTTCAGCTTTTGTTTGGAATATTTTGCCTGTTATTTTAGCTATAAAGCTATAGACGCAATAGATACATTAGCTGACGCCGTACGATTATGTGTTTTGTGATTGAGAGAGAGAGAGAGAGAGCGAGAGAGAGAGAGGGAGAGAGAGAGAGAGAGATGCTGCTCTACACATTAATTAGCTCCATCCCTTTCTTACTACCTAAAAATGATATTATTTTGTGATATTTTTATTGAAACAGAAAAGCAGTGAGGGCGCTTATATTTTACGGTGACACTGATATCGTCCCTGGGTGCCAAACATACTAAGACTAATGGCGGATTTATCAGGTTTAAAAAATTTGCTAGAATTTGGAGAAATTGCGATAATTAAGGCACGACAATCGTATAATTATTAAACTTCATTGTAATGTTTACTTTCATGAATATTTAATGTTTCTTATTTTATTTGGGGCTATTTAATGTTTCTTATTTTATTTAGGGCTGTAATTCGGATACCTATGCATCCCTTTTGGATCGGACAGTTTTTTTTTAACATAGTTTAGTTATAAAAGGTCATAAAGTTTTGCAAGTACGCATCTAATTCGCTACATACCGTATTTTAATTGAAGAAAATAGTCTACCCGCGGCACTACGGCACACAGATGCTTTGTTGCATATTTTACCTGGATGGGATCTTTAAAGAGGAGCTTACAATGAATAAACGAGGACTCCACAAAAGGAGCGTGTAATTTTCCTTACATTCCACCTTCATAGTTAATTTAATTTGCAGTCAGGAAAGTTGTTATATTAGGTGTCTTATAGGAGAGTGTACTGCATTCTGTGGTATGTTTTTTAAAAGGAGATCGTTTTTTCTATCTCTTTCAAAGGTAAAAGACGTCAGAGTAAACGCCGTGTTTTATGGTCTTTATTCCGCACTAGTGGGTAAGAGGAATTAATTTATCTTGTTAATTAAAATGGTATTAACATTACAAGCACACAGGCTGTTTTGTTTTTGCGAAAAACAAACAACAGAGTGGTGACGAAAACGCGATGTATGATGAAGCCTATATCTAATAGATTATTCTGTATTGCACACTAAAACTAACGTAAAGTAGAATTGATTAAATCACAGAATGGTATTATGGGAGGTTAAATAGTTTTACGTGGGAGAGCCATGCTTCGACACGGATGGGCCAGCTCGACCGTAGTGATACGAGTACCACGGCCTCACAGCAAACCGGCGTGAAACAACGCTCACGTTGTGTTTCGCCGAGTGACTGAGGTTACCGGAGATTAGGTACCAATCCACTTTTAAAAGGTCGGTAACGTACTTGTGACTCCCCTGGTGTTGCGGGTGTCCATGGGCGACGGTAATCGCTTACCAGTACGGTACGGTAATCGTTTGCCGATATAACAAATAGAATATCTTGTATGGGAGGTTGATTTTTTGGGTAAGAATACCATTTCCTATTTGCTTCTTAGGATAGGCTGCTTTTTATTTATTTTTGTATTGTCATGTCTACCTTATATTAAATGAACACTATCAAAGTGTTAGGTTCGGATAAATAAGAAATGAGCTAGTGCTACAGGGAAATATATTTAAAAAGCCAAATAGTACTACTTCAACTGAGAATCGAATTCATAATCCAGCAACAGGAGTCTGCAACTAGACCAAGAAGGAATACTCACAAGTTCATAAAATTCTCTTAGCAAAAAAAGCACACTGGCGCGTCCTAATTCCATGACGGACTTATTATTTTCATTAACGAAAAGACGTGACCTAAATAAAGTGGTCTTTGAAGCCCTCCAAAGGTTTTTGACTGACTTTTTTCGTGCGCGAATTGTAAAGAAATCACCCAAGCGGATTCTGATAAAGATATTTCTTATTAAACGTCCTTTAGACCAGTTCTGAGGCGTTGGAAGTCATTATGAGAGGGGAATCTGTAATACTTCTTAGACTAATGTAGTTATTACCTAGAATTAGTACATCATTTCACTGTTATCATCGTCAAATTATGTGTTGTCCCAATACTGGGCACGGGTCTCCCCTCAAAATGTTAAGAAATAGACCAGACTTCACGGCGCAGGTTTCCTCACAATATTTTCCTTCACTGCAATAACAGAGGCACAGCCTTGCCGTGCTTTACATTAGATTTCGAGACCCATGTCAATGTGCAATGAACTGGATCTGTTTGCTGATGCCAAGAAGGTGATATTGTTGGAATGTATGAAGTATTGCGAGAAGACTGACTGAAAGCTTTCTATGTTTTGTTTAAATTGAAAACTGTATGTTATCAGTGTAAATGGCTTTTTATTGGTCATTCTGATGCAAATAAATAAATAAAAATAAATTATTTTTTTATTAATTAGCTAGCAGTCCAATTATATCAGTCTCAGTCTCATTATCAATTTTTTTAGATTTTTTTCTATATTTATTCGCCTGTTTTCGTAGATGCTTCTACATAAATAAAAAGAAATATATTTTGTAAAGAAGTCAAATCATTTCCAGTAAATATTCAGCTAAGCTTTCTCACCCAAGCATTACAACACACTTGTTTTTAGTTACCTATTTACTTATGTATAGTCTCTCTTTAGAAAAAACAAGTAAGCAGTCTCTGAAGTCTTAAAAGTCTACCACTAAGTACCAATAAAATTACCAAAACTGCGCGATAAATATCTTGTCTAAGAAAGCTCTTTGTCTAGCCTTCAAAAAGGTCTCTCCCATGTGAGCTATCACAGTTTTTCTCCCCGTGCATCCTATGGAAGCAATTTATATGTTAAACCTTTGTAAATGTACACCGTTCAAGATAAGACGCTCAGTAACCGTTGGCCCTTTTCGGAGGAGAATTCGCCAAGTTTAAATGTCAGTCCCTTGTGGATGGTAGGCGTTAGATGGATATTGCCGTCTTATCGACGCACGAATAATCGAGGAACTTTTTTGTTTATGAATGTAATTATAATAATGGTTGATTTTTTCATATATTTTATTCATTAATTGTTCCATTGCTAGGCCCGAGAGCGATAGGAGATTCGCCTCTCAGAATCTTCTTATTTATCTTTATTAAAACTTTCAAAAATTATGAAATAATGAGAGATTAGACCATAGTTCACTACGTGTACCTATTACCACTATATTTAGCACTAGGTATAGGATTGATACGTAAATTAAAATAACAAGTAGGTATATATATATTGTATGACTATATATATATTACTAGGGATTCAAAACATATCAGCGAATCAAGGATGTACATTAGCTAACCGTAGCTACAGGGCCGTAAAAACTAAAATTAATAAAAATTTTAGATAATGTTTACTGGATACTAATTGATTTTCGATCAATTAAATTAAGAGTAGCTTCTGTATTTGAGCCATATCCTAATAAAGAATCATCCAACAAGATCGAAATTCAAATTTCTATCTTGATAAAAAAAAACAAATGAAAAAGATCCTTTATGCTAAAACCGTACTAGCATTCACTATCCGTCTACAACGTTTGACAGAGCTGCTATCGAATGTGTGACGTCGCTTGCCTGTCGCTTGCCTTCGATGGAATACAAAGCAGCTCCCTGTATCTCAGTATGGAATTTTGTTTGCCTACAAAAATTGTTTTTCGCGAGCAAATATATTTTTGTCAAACAATACTTTTGAAGTAAATTTTTTGGAAGACATCGGCGTTATACAAGACTGCTCCGTTTTTGTTACTATTTTTGTTTCGTTGTCATTTTGTTGCCACAGTGTAGTTGCCTCCCTGTCCTCGATGTCTTCCAACCTGCACTAGGCCAGTGTGGTGGACTATGGCCTAATCTCTCTCATTCTGAAAGGAGACCCATACCCATCAGTATATGGGATAATAATGATGATGTTTGTATGTTTGTCATCTATGCATTTCTAAAGCATTCATGTAACTATCATGAAACTTTAGTAAATCTTTGTAAACATCCCCGCGAATGTTTCTATCAAAAAAATTAGAAAAAGAGGTTGAGTATTAAAAGAATATTAAAAACATTTAACACTTCACAAACACGATTAAGTTTAGGCGGGAAAATGTAAGGTGCACCTTGTCGGTTTTATATTATTACTAGTGGACCCAGCAGACGTTGTCCTGCCCTGAAAATAACCCAAAACTCGATTGCAGCGCCACCTACCGGGTCCAATTGTGAATCTAAACCATTCCCAGATCCCCTTGAACACACACAAAAAATGTCATCAAAATCGGTCCAGTCGTTTGAGAGAAGTTCAGTCACATACACACTCACAGAAGAATTATATATATAAAGATTTTCCAAAACTTGTGTTTCTCCAAAGTTTAATGTGTAATTATAGTGGATAGATAACCATTAAGTGTTCGTGAACGTGTGACAGTGTAGGCAAATTATATAAAACTGTTGGACCCTGTAGATGGCGTTACTGTCGACATCCTTTTGAAAGCGAATGAAACCGTGGGCAATAGCTAGTCCTTAATAAATGGCTTTTCCAATATCCAAAAAGGTATTTACAGCTTCAAGTGAAATTATTCCACAAAATTTAATCAAATCAATACTATTCCGAATTGAATCATTGAAATTTATTCCAATTTATGTGAGCATAAACATTTGAATAATATAACATTATATATGAAAATCAATTCTGTTTTATTTTATTCTTTTATTGAACTCATAATCGATTAAGTACAGAAATTGAAATTTATAGCACCAGTATTTCTTAAACGTATAGCACCGCATATTATTTATATTATTTCGTAGAAAAAAGTGCTACACACATTGATCTAGTGTTAGTAAGCGCAGCTGCAAAACGCGTGGTCCTGGGATTGATTCCCAAGTCGAACAGTATTTTTTTTATTTTTGTAAGAAATTCTCAGTAGCAGTTTTGGTTCTGTGCATTGTTAATGGTAATAGGCTCCCATTAAAAGAGACTTAAAATAGTACCGGCTGTCAATAAATTTAAAGCAGTGATAGCCTAGTGGTATGACCGTTGGACTGCCAAGTCAAAGGTCTCGAGTTCGAACCCAAGGCACGCACCTCTGACTTTTCGAAGTCATGTACGTATTAATAGTTAATTATCACGCGCTTAAACGGTGAAGGAAAACATCGTGAGGAAACTTGCATGCCTGAGAGATTTTCTCGATGGCGTGTGAAGTCTGCCAACCCGCACTAGGCCAGCGTGGTGGACTTATAGCCTAATCCCTCTCATTCTGAGAGGAGACCCGTGCCCAGCAGTGGGACAATATAATGGGTTGATTATGTTATGTATGTCAGTAAATTTGCTCACTACAGATAGGGTTAGTTGTATGGACCTTATGTCAAAATCAAGCTAATCTACTGACATAATTATATTTATACTTATTCCTGTTATCCGTGTCCGTGTGTTACTGCTAGGGTGCCGAAAAATGCCGGTGAAAACCAGTTCTGGGTACGCCCAGCAAAACGCTGAACTGGCAACCCATTCGGGGCAAGCCTTCCGACAGCACATCGGTGACCTTGATTTATTTGTTAATTTTTTTTATCTGTGTTTTTCTATCTTTTTTTCTATATTCGGTATAGAAATCGGCCATACATGACCGAAATTGATTCAGTAACCGATTCTAAACTACTTTCAAGGTGTGCGTTAATTATTATCTTACACCATGTTTTTTTTTTATTCGTGATAGGCTTACGCTTGACCGCCACTTCGCATGATGTTAAGCTATATGTGTATATCTGTTTACGGTTAAACATTCATACTCGTATATATTAAGCTAGTTCGTACGAAACCCATTGTGTGTGACACAATAAGGCTGGGAGACATCGATAATATCTAATTCTAATGAAAATAGTTACCCTTTATACCCGTTAAAGTATGCAGGTACCTACTTTTAAAATGTTCGGAATTTTAGTGGTTAATATTATTAAGAATGAATGTCGAGGCTACGTGCTAAAGTTTTATTTCATTGAATTCGTAATATATTTTTTTTACTTTCTTTCAAATATTTAATCTATATTCATTGTTAAAATAAAATGGTAAAAGGTTAAGGCCGAGGCGTTTTAATGAAATGCTAAAATACACCTACAGTTCACCGGTATATTCAGGTCCCATGTAGAAGGGAGCGAGCCTATTGCCATTAACCGGAAACAAACCCAAACTTAAAACTGTTACTGAGAATTTCATAGAAAAACCTTTCTTCGGTTCTCTTATGCAGCAGTCGCGCTTAGAACCATTGAGATCTAATGAGGCTGTTTATTTTATATTTAATGTTTTAGCTGTGTATTTTAACCTTACACTGCATTATACTACATAATTATATTTAACAATTCATATATTTTTGTTTGTGTAAAGCACTAACAATAAGAATAAATGCAGTGGAAATGCGCTCCTTGCAAAGTATGTGTAGTGTAACTCGGAATGATAGATTGAGGAACAGTGTGATAAGACAACGTTGCGGGCTGAAAGATATAGATGAAAAAAATAAAGATGTAGTGACGCGTATTGAAAAGAATATGCTGAGATGGTTTGGACATGTTGAAAGAATGAATGAAAGACGACGCGCCGGTAGAGGTAGCCCTAGAAGGACATACGCCGATTTTATCGGAGAAATCCTTCAAAAAGGTCTGGTGCGTAGCACTTGCAACCGGCGTGTATGTATGAGAAAATGTATGAATGTGGAAGAAGCAAAAGAAGTATGCAAGAATCGTAGCAAGTGGCAGTGTATAGTTTCTGCATACCCCTGTGGGAGAAAGGCGTGAGTGTATGTATGTATGCATGTATCACTAACAAATACTGGAAGCGTGTGAGTGACCCTTTACGTGCGTAGATCAAACAGTACTCTTAAGTCTTATACCTCACGTATCTACGCGGTACAACCAAGTGCAGTGGCTGTAATCTCGGGGGCAATGTCGGTCTGCATCGCAATCTCGCACAGTTTACCATTACAATGGAGCGCTCGACTGTACAGTTAGCGACAAAAGACATATTGTCTGCGCCGAGCTGCGCTTCACCAATCGCCCGTCCAGTAAGTTGGCTTCGATTGTCTTCAATAGCTCAAATCGAGTGGACTCGATGTATTTTTATTAAAAGAAGTCGTGATTTTCTCGTCATTTTCGCTTTTACTGTGTCTGTAAACTGTAGATATACTGCCATAAAAGAAATTGATAACTTTTAACGTTTACATTTTTTATACAATACAAAGCGCGGAAACGTTGGTTCCTGGACTGTTCGGATTCGAATATCATTTCGCTTAAACCAGCTTAAGGGCCGACTGATGGTAACTGGCAACTGCAACCTGGTGTTAGCAACACCATGATATTTCTCGCGTGTTGCCATATCGGACCTCAATTGTTAAGTTTCATTTGCTCAGTAGTTTCCCTGACTACATTGCCCTTTAGACCGGAATATAATAATGTCAACACATTAGTGCTTAGTGGCAGCATATATTGGTAACGCGGTGGTACCAACTTAAAAAGTTCAGCGACAGAATTCTGTCACGGAAAGGCAAAATAGGTATTTAAAAAACCTTCGGATAAATCAAAATTCAGTTTTGATAAAGTATTAATTTTAAAAAACCACGTGAATAACCATTAATGTTATTGTTACTGAAAAAAAACCTCACTATTTTACTGGTTTCTGACATTAACAAAAATGTAAGGTAGCTGTTAGTAATTGTAACATTAAGACGTCCAACAACTTAGTCTACCCGTGACCATGGATGCTGTAAAGGATCCCAAACGTCGGGATCAAATAATATCAATACAACGCGATAAAATCAGTAAAAAGTAGTTTTATTTCAACCTCACTATTTTTTCGGAATCAATCGTTTTTAAGAACCAAATTTATTAATAACGTATTATATTTCAGAACAATCTTCCTCTTAGACCATCCTTATTACATCATATACCTTTAACAAGGCCTCTGCCGATACGTAATGCTTTTAACCAATCTCTCCTACCCAATTAGCGAATAAAATATTACGTGCTCATGCTCTCTCTTTCTATCCTATACACCTGTCCCTTTCTACCCGTATACGTCACATGTCTTTTTGGCCAAAAGTAATGTATCGGTGATTTATCGTTGCGGCCTGCTCAATGACCCGTAACCCTTTAAGGGCGGTGGGACTGCCGGTGGAATAACAGTTAAAATTACGGGACATTCGTCAGGTCCCAATTTATATTTGAATTTGGAGTTTTAAATGATACATTACAATTTTACAATGATTTGTTAGAGTTGATATTATATGGAACATCGAATAGCATAGTGACATTCTAGATTTTAGAATAGGGGTCTAAAATGGCAGCTCTGTCGCACGAATACGTACAACTATTTTGATTAGTATTACATTGCCCAATGACCTGGAGGATTTAGTCTTTGTACTAGTATTTGTTAGTTACAGGCATTGCGGGGGAGCCCGTAAGCACTCATTTACCCCCTAAAGCCTGTAAGCACTCACTAGCACTCTCTTCTTTATTATTTCAAAATATTCATCGAAATAAGAAAATAAAAACAATAAAAATTGCTAATTACGTCATTACAATTTTTTTTAGTATAAAATTCATGACTAACTATTAAGTATTTACTTCAATTATTATCCAAAATTTGGGCAAATTTATAAAAATTTTAAACAATACAATTTGTTTGCGATGACGTTAAGTAAAACATGTATTTTTTATATGGCAAACGCACATAAGGATTCCACAAGCTAGGGTGTTTTTTGGATGTGAGTGATGTAATGCACTTAAATTACTTTTTATTACATACGGATGTTATTATGCTATGTATATTGCAGTACATCTGGTGTTGCAGTCGCGCTTGGGACCACTAGATTAATGAGGCAGTCTATTTAAAAATTTATAGATATAGGTATTAAGTTCGTCTATTCGCCATACATGACACTATCCCGCGCCCCGTCTCCGCTTGTTTTGCACGTCAGTCTGTTTTTCTAGCCGTCACCGTCGTGTTATTCTTCATCAAAAAATATTTTGCCCCGAAAACAAGTGAAGGTGACAGCCATTTTTTGTTCTTCGCGAAATATTTTTTGCGTTGTCACGTACAGTTTATTGCTTTACGTACCAGAAGGCGTAGGATGTTTTTCCTTCTTACATAATCTTTTGTAGGATACATAGATATACATACTAAGCATATGAGACTGGCTCACTGGTCCCAAGCACGAATGCTACGTTAGAGGTCCTGGGTTCGATCCCCATGTCAAGCAGTGTTATTGGGTTTTTCTATGAAATTCTCTTCAACAGCTTGAAGTTGTTTTTATCTTGCTTTCGTAATCCTTTTCAATAAACTTACATCATCATCATTATACCATTTACTGTCCAACTGGGTACGGATCAGCTTATGAAAACCGGAGGTAAAAGGGGTTTGTTGAAGATTTCTCATTTTAAAGAATTCATAATAATATTGTTTTCACGATCACAATGTTTTCTCTTTTCACGGTCTAAGCGATAAATAAATAATTATTTTTTTAAACAATTGTAACATGATTTCAAAAAACTCTTAAAACAACCATACTGCAAATGAATTTTGAAATAATATTGTGACAACTACAGCACAAAACAGGCAGATTATAATTTAGATATAGAGTGTTTTAGCAAAATTGTGGATGTTAAGTCAAAAGGAAGATTATAATGTATGTAAATTTGCCTTAACATGGCGTAATGAAAGAAAAACAAGGCATATCAGCTGTTTGTTATCCCACACAACTTGAAAGAGTCAACTGGGAGAGATATAGGTAAGGCGCAAGTCGCACTGAAGGCGGAATGATGTTGTGAATGCTGTGACAAGCTAAAACGTCAAAAACTACGAAACAGTAAAGATAAAATACCTACCATACAAAAGTGTTGGGCATTAATTACACATTAATCAATTAAAATTTAAATAAATAAATTATTTTTTTTATCAATTGTAATTGAAATAATTCTAATTGCAATTGAATTATTTTAATTGTATCTAAACTTTTTTTTATACCACTAAGGTGGCAAACAAGCATATAGCCCGCCTGATGGTAAGCGGTTATCATAGCCCATAGACGCTTGCAACACCAGGGGTATCACGCGCGTTGCCGACCCTGTAAATTAAGGAAGAATAGTTGGGCTGGCAGTATAGGAGACATACTGCCATGCTAGCCAACCGCCCCCACCCCCACTGCCAACACAGCGCTTTCTCGCTCTGGCGACCTTGCTTACTATTAGGAACACAACATAGCATGGCATACCATAGAAACCATTTTATTTGTAATTAAATTAATTGCATAATAGTATCAAAATATATGAGTGATACTATGGAGGGGAATGTCAGAGATGGCCTAGACCTAGACGATTCGGCACGGATGCATCAGTCATTGTATAGCTGAACCATATTACAGGGAGCCGTCACACGACGACAACGGTACCAGCTCGGCGGAACATTTACGTGGTACATCGAAGCCACCAGACAGTTATAATCTGTGCATGTTGGTACATACTTCATAACAATGTCATGTATGTCAAAATATATTTCATAGAAGTTTCACAGCATTTTATTCAGTGTTGAGCGTAGACACGCGGTACGGACGCTTGTTTTCAAATTGTTCGGCAAACTATTGCGAGGGGAACGCGGGATAGTTGCAGGTTCGAAATACTATTCCAATGGCCCTGAGGACCGATTTACACTTCAACCACGATATCGGCCGACGTTCGAATAGTTCATTCAATATTGATCATTTAATATTGTTGCGAAACTTTTGGTCTCGTGTTGGAATGTAGGTATTGTGACAGGGTTGAGTTTGATTGGTATACATGTACTAAAATATTACGTTTTTAATGTATCATAGATCTTTTGTTGCTCCTACTGTGATACATACATACACGCGTGTATTCCCTGAAGGGTATCTGAAAGAGTACCTGAAGGGTAATGTACCTACACCCAGTTCGCCCATATAGGGGGCGAGGATATTGCCACTAACCCGGCACAAATCCCAAACTCCGAGCTGCTACTGGGACAATGATGAGATTTCATAAAAAAAAACAATAACACTTTGCTCGACCTGGGAATCGAACCCAGGATATCTAGCGTAGCAGTCACGATCAGGACCACTAGCCTAATGAGGCAGTTACTATGTTAGACGTACAATGATGTTTAAGACAAAAAGATAGCAGTATTCATGCTCTTCAAGGAACAAAAAAACGTACCAACTTTTTGTAAGAATACAGTTCCTCACTGCCATTCAGATAGGCATCTCGTAAGTCTTCTTGAGAGCTGATTGGCTAGCAACCCGCTTACCCATATGTCGGAGTCTGTCGTAAAGCACTTCACCTCGCCACCGTTTGGTTATAAACCATAGAAAATGTAAATGTCTTATAGTAATTTTTGATTACCTGTTCTAAATTTTTCGTCAGTTTACAATCTCACTAGATTATTTACAAATAAACGGTGCTTACAATTATACGGAAATACTATACTCTACCCGCTTTCTATGTGACCCGCACTCTAATATAATTATAGAGGCGTGACGGATGACGGAAGGGTGTATCGAGTGACGAGCATTCATAGCAATGCTTTGTGGAAACGAGTTTACTCCTACGTGTTCTCGGGACATGGGACGCCATAAATATTAATTCGAAGTGACTTATAAAGGGTTACTTGGAAAAGGTTTACTTACCAATCCGAAAGACAGTTATAGACGGTTATTCTTAAATTACGATTTCCCATTCAAACTCTATAATATAGCATCCTCCTATTGTTGACAGTTGTTAGCTGTTGTTAGCAGTTGTTGACGTTAACCGTTGTTGACAGGTACTTGGTAAGTTGGTATTTTTATAAGTTATAAAGTAACTAAATCACCATCGACCGAACCTTTCTTTCCAACTAAGTTGGCAGTCTAACCGGATGCAGCTGAGTTCTTAACATGAAGCGACTGCCATTGGCCCTCCGCAACCCAAGATTTCAGAAGGACCTTTCCACTACTCGTGCATAATTTTAGCTAATAAATTTTAGCGATAACTTTTGTTAAATTGTAATTTTTCTTTGTTCAAAGAATGTTATATATTATATATACCTACTTAGTATGGTATATGTGTCTAGACCCTCCCCTTCTAGCGAATTCACAAACAACCGCTTTTTTAATTATTATTTTTTATTCGAGCTGAGGCCAGTGCACGTTTATCGTTTTATCAAAGTATTCTTACAGCTTTTCATAAGAATGAGTGGTAAACCTCTATAGGATTTTCTTTTCTTGTAATCTCGTCTGTTATAAAGTTACCAAGTAATATCCGGGCATTTTTCCCAACAAATTAACATCATTAAGTCTTTATTGCAGACTGTGTAATAAAATGTTTCTAGAAAAGGTTTTTATGTAATTAGTTAATGGGGATCAAGTCATTATCTGTTAAGTTATTTCTTAGCTACGAGGTCAGAGTCCGAATATTCGATATTTTTATTCGATAAAAATTCAAAGTTAAATCTAACATCGTTATCATAACCTTTTCCCAGGTCTGTAGCGGTGACTGCAACAGAGTGTCACATTAGTCTGACGTGGCTGCATATTGATATTGTACACGAAGCGACTGCCAACCCAATTTCTGAGCTACAACTGTATCCTACTACCACTAACGACTATCATATAGACTGTCGGCTAAACGTGCTCCCCGGAGCACGGTACAGTCTCATGTGCTAAGAATGATCACGCATCCAAAAACTAACCTCGGCAACCTTTTTTATTGAGCCATGACCCCTCTAAAAGTAATATCTACACTAAAAAGTATTAATTTTACAATTTAAATTATCTTATCTAAATTAAACTATCTCATCGTATTTCTCAAAGGGTCAAACAGAGCTGTACTAATATACTCCCTCTACTTGTATAGTATTTATTTTACGAAGTTACACACAAAAAATACAATTCCAAACTCAACCCTATATATCTCAAATAAGCATACTGTCAAAACACGCCAAAATATCCAACAAAATAGTGAACAAAGAGCTTGTTAGTATCAAAACAATCGCCGACAAACTCTCATGCATCACCGTGTTGGCCACAACACGTCAACAAGATAATAATCGTGCATGATCATAGAATATTCTGGAAGAGACAAATAACAGAGAGGGACGCGCACGCGCGAACTGGAGACGGAAAAGCGTTGTTTTTACCAAACATTTTTTAAGACAACATCCACACAAACAGAATTATAATTAACAAACAGAATGTAAACCCAGATATTTGAGTTTCCAAATAAATATGGCGGAGGGATAAAGATACGGAGGCCTATCGTGGGGACGGGTTAGAATACTGTTCCTCACTGCCTTTCAGATAGACATCCCGTAAGAAGCATGAAAATATCTGACTCCTCGGTGGTAGGACCTCTTGGGGTCTGACTGGCTGGCGACCACCATTACATCGGAGTCTGTCGTTAAGCAACTTGGTGTGTGTTTCGACTTTTGCGCGTAAGAGCCAGTTCCCTTTCGGTTGCTGCGGCTCTGGCAGTCTGCAATACCTAGGGGCTTTTAATAGTTGGCAACGCATCGGCAACTCCTCTGTTGTTGCAGGTGTCAATGGGCGACGATGACTATTTACCACCAGATGGCTCGTCAGCTCGTTTTCCGACTTAATCCATAAAAACACTAATTTACAATTTCACCGTGGAATTATAACAATAAGGGTAACGATAATCTATTAGTAATAGGCAATATGCTATTACTATGAATCTACCCAAATCTAAGCTCGTAGCAGCAATTGAGAATTTCGTAGTGTAGCTGATCCTAAGAAAAAAGCTCCCAATATACGAGCCGTATCTAGGGTACCACTTTCTGTATCAAGCCTATGATCAGCCACCAATAAGACCCTCCTTAGATGTTGGTAGAGGCTCTTGATATAAGGCAGCGGACCGACACAACCGTACAAAAGAATAGCTCAATTCACATCGGCAACCTTGAATGCCAAGTCAAGATGCTTATTAATGACCTATATCATTAAAAGGGCTTGCGGCGGATCGTTCACCTGAGCCCGCGAAATTAAAATTTCGAGTGGTTTTTCGCAGTTTGTAGGTCTATAATAAGTACTGCATTCATGGTAATGGTAATTGCGACAACTATACAAAATTCACAATATTTATCTAAAACCATTGCTTAAAAATCATTATTGTAGCTAAAAGTAGTGTAAAATGTCAATTTTGACCAATTACACAGATTGCGCCAAGTTTTTGGCTTGATAAGGATTTATAAGTAAAGGTTTTAGTTCTCAGTTGTGAATGTCATATAGTTAATGTCGCAATTACAACTGCCATGAATCTAGAACTTGTTATAGACCTACAAACTGCGAAAAATCACTTGAAATTTGAATTTCGCGGGCTCAGCCTAGCCTAGATCGAGCCTAGCTCGGTCACTTAGGGTACGTATTATTATAGTAAAGCAAACAATAAGGTGACGTCACTCATCCATAACTAAAATACTGAAGACATAAAATATTACCAGTTCCTTCTAGAATGACTTTTAATTCAAGCTAGGGGCAGCGAGCGGAAACAGCGCAGGACCATCCATCGCGGGGTTACACATAGGGAGTAGGGAGACAAATAGGTTACGAAATTGCCATTTACATACATAAATAACTAGTAAATATGTACCATGTGCGGTTTTATTTTCTTATTGGCCGTTTCGAAGACGAGTTATGGAGATACAATATTTTTGTGCCATTTTTTCTGGAATCTTGAATTTTTTAAGTGTATGTATTTTATTTGCCAAAGGGAATAAAATGCTTGGATGTGAAAAATTTTCTCGATTCATCTATTTATAAGGAAAAAAATTTTTTTTTTCAAATTCCATATATAAGTATATGGAAAAATTATACTTGTTTAGGTTTATGATCATTATGCTTGTAATATTACAATATAAACTACTTCATTGGTGTAATAATCCCAAATTCGGTTGTTGAATGTTTTGGGTTCAATTCTCAGGTCAAGCAAAGAAAGCAATATAGGTTCTTTTCCCGGTTAATGGCAATATTAGGTTATGTTGTAATATTCCAGCACAGGTAAAAAAATGTCTTTTCCATCGCTACTTTCGCAAAATAAGCATATATATTATAATATAATACCAATCAAGGTTAATTAAACAGTTACTCTCTTTACTAAAATAGCAATACTTCCATTCACAAAACAAAATAAAATGGCCCCAATTAAGCGTACGTACCCAATAAATTTTAAAAGTCTATAAAATCATTTTTATTTTAGAGACAAAAAGAGGAATCATTTTATCAGTATAGCCCCTAAATAAATGCAGTGAAACACACAATAGGCATATAGGAAACAATTGGTCTTATAATTTATATCGCCACAATGAACGGTATATGGGTCACGCTGGCTTGACGCACACCGTCCACTGGAAAAATACTTCACTCATTCACGCACACATTCACATCACCACTACTAGCAGCTCAAACGCTACACACACATGTAACACGAGCGAATCTGAATTTGTTAAAGTGTGCGCGCTTAAAATATACAAAATCGAATGTGTGTGTGTGAGTGAGTGAGTTGTTCGAGAACGATGAACGGAGTGAATGGTTGGATTGGTTATCTGTTAGGTGGCTATTTGCATGTATCATTTTCTGTTGTAGTCAGCCCCGAAGTAGACTAATGTGATCACGTTTATTCGGACAGACGTGGGCAGTTCTCGAGATGCGAAGTCAGCTGTCGTGGCGATTTACGCAATATTTTAGAAGTACCTTTTACGCACAGTACCGCGCCTATGTTTGTTACATGGGTGAGTGCTCACATTTTGTCTTCATACAGATTTTTTACTGTTACATTTTTCTGATTCTGTATTAAAAAAATATTTATTGCTCTTTGGAACCGCGGGAAATAACTAGTATGACCAATGCGGTTCCACTCGCATCCAGAAGAACTTTTTGAGACAAAAGGAAACCTATATCCTAGGTCAAATCAATCTCTATATGTACCTAAATTCAACAAAATCCAGTTCGGTACTTTCAATACGAATATGAGAAACGCTATTAATTTTCCTTAGTATCCACATACCACGGAAAATTAATAACGTATTCTTTGTTCCGTGGTGGATACAGATACTGTAAGCATGTGAGTACTCTCCATATAGAGTGCTAATTTAACATAACAACACATACCATCACGCCTGTATTCCCGCAAGGTTAGGCAGAGGCGTAGTGTACACCCATAGTTCGCCAGTATGTTTAGATCCCATGTAATACGGGGCGAGCCTATTGCCATTAACCGGGCACAAATCCAGACTCCGAGCTGCTACTGAGAATTTCATAGAAAAACCCAATAACACTTTGCTCGACCTGGGACCACTAGACTAATGAGGCAGTCAACCTAATGTGCTAATTTAGTTAACTACAAAAGAATTGATACTATCCGACTGACCAACATTCCCTACAAAACACAAAATAGGTACTTAAATGAAGATAGAATAAAACTACAAAAGAACACTATAACAGCAACAACATAACAAATACGTACTATCGGGTAACCTTTTATAGAGACGTCTTTGAAGAAATTTTATACTCAACGATACGACGTAGCTCAAAACCCGATTGGAGCCAACTGAATAAAATTCTGTTCGCCTATCAAGATTATTGACGGTAGTCTAAAAGTGGATTTACATACTAAGTTTGTAAAAGTACATGTTATGTGTAAAGGTTGGGGCACACAGAATACTTGTGAGGACAGATGTATGGCCACGCAATGAGTGTGCAGTATGTTTAGGATACAGCGGTATTGAAACATGGCATCGAATGTACCCTAGCCTTAAATATTTCTTTTTGTGATTTTTTTGCATTTTCCATGCTAAGATTATAAAGTTATTTTAGTGAAGGAAAAATTGAATTCGTACCTGCGTCTTCTGGTTAGAGATCAGAGCGTCTGGTGTACCTAACCAGAAGACGCAGGTTCGAATCCTGCCCGCGATTGAATTTTTCCTTCACTAAAATAACTATTTCTTTCTGTTTTAAAATTAGGAATACTATATATCACAAAAAACCGTAGTGATTATAATAACGCAACAGCTTTTGTACAAATATGACATTATTTCATGTATTGGTTATTACAATAGTTTACCAGAATACACCAATAACAACATAACATACCATCACGCCTGTATTCCTCGAAGCGTTAGGCAAAGATGTACTAATATACACCCACAGTTCGCCATGTAATAGGGGGCGAGCCTACCAACGAGGCATTGCACCAAAGAAAATGTTTTAATTATGGTTTTAAAATCTTAAAATTTAGATTCCAAGATGATACTTTAGATACGGCGTTTCAGAACTACTAAAATGCTGAGTTAAAATCCGTAAATCATGTTCAAGCCTACTGTTATGATGTGCTTGTGTTGTCAAATTATACAAGGTATATTAGTCAAATATCTGTATTATAACGGCCACATATACGCTAACTAAAACAATATACAAGGACACAGTACACCAGCCGCAAATTTAAGCAAAGTTTGGGCTATGAAATCGAGTCCTAAATAATCCTTCATTCACTCCCAAAAGTCCTACTTTAAATTCCAAAATAGCTCTAGTAGGCTGAAACGTGAACCCGAGCTCACGTTTTACATGTTAAAGGAAAAGTCGGCGAATAAAAATGCAGGGGCCGATGCAAAACAGTCCGTCAACTGCTCACTATTCACTGCAAGTTGCAAGAGGCTAGTGAAACAATTGCGCCGCTCCCGACGGGCCACCAATCTGTTTCTACAGGGGCTTCGCAATGTTTAAACTAAACGGCTGATGTAGCTTTTGAGTGACTACCAAAGGAGGTTCTTACGGCTCCGTAAACCTGCTTTTGGGAATTTATTGACAGCTGCAATTGTACAGCTGTATTAAAAATTATCCCTTTTGGTTGGAGTGTCATGTGTCATTCAACCTTCGAATTTTCAAAATAAAAATTCAGTCAACCTTTTTTTTATGTGATAGGAGGGAAAACGAGCAGACGGATTACCTGATGGTAAGCGATTACCGCCGCCCATGGACACCCGCAACACCAAAAGCGGAGTCACAAGTGCGTTGCCGACCTTTAAAAGAGGATTGGGCCTCCGGTAACCTCACTCACTCAGCGAAACACAACGTAAGCGTTGTTTAACGCCGGTTTTCTGTGAGGCCGTGGTATCACTCCGGTCGAGCCGGCCCATTCGTGCCGAAGCATGGCTCTCCCACGTAAAGAAAAAAAAAGTAAAGACAATCGTTACTAATCTTGCCAGATCAATATCATTTCTGCATACTAAACAATACCAAGACACACCCCTTAAGTTAACATTCATGGTTCATTCACGGTCTCGGAGACAAAATTAATACAAACATTATAATCAAGGTACATTGGTCGAACGTTCTAATTTGGGTTAACATTGACTCGCATTCGTCTGTGAGACGTGACTTCTACATGAACGATTAAATCAATGTCCCCGAAGTAATCATTAAGTGAAGTTAAGTGAATGTTCAAATCATTCATTAGCTCAATCCTACGTTCAGTGACCCGGTCAATATTCATTCGAGCGTCACAAGCAAGTTTTTTATTCGTACTATTTTTATTTTCTTTGCATGTTTATTATTATTTTTAGCATCGCATACCCGGGATTATGTTATGGTGTGTAACCATCGACGTACTTGTACACCAAGATAGATTTGAAATTGTTTTTTTTTTAATTCTTGATAGGCTTACGCTTATCAGTTTTGCTTGATGTTAAGCGACACTGAGATCTACGGTGGAGCGCGCTTGCCTAGAAGAAATTGGTTTTATATATGTAACATTTACATTATAACATTTATATTAATAAATAAGTCAAGAGGTGACTAATCAGTGCGATCCTTCAAAATTTTGATGCGTCGTACATACTCGACGCATCAAAACCGACTTGATCGATACGACAAGAATTATGAATACAAATACAAATACAAATACAAACACAAACACAAACACAAACACAAACACAAACACAAACACAAACACAAACACAAACACAAACACAAACACAAACACAAACACAAACACAAATACAAATACAAATCATTTATTTCACCAAAAACAAGCTACATCACAAAATGGCGTTACAAAGCGTTCTACACAATGGTGGGTAATTTAAAAATTAGGTTTTATCGAGGTATCCACACTAGGCAAGCCTGTGTCGTGGATACCATTGATTGAACATCGAAAAGCTTATTTATTTGGACGAAGCAAAAGAATTATGCCATAGTCGTGGCTTTCTGTAGTTTCTGTCTACCCTTATGGAAAAAAGGCGTGTGTGTAGTTATGTATGTGTAGGCTAATTCTTTAGAAAACTATCTGGATACTTGACATACCCTTCAATCTATCCTAAACATACAAACTCCAGAATCTCAAAAATGAACTTGCCAACGTTAATATTCCTTTTCATCTGGCAAAACAAACAGTTGATAAAATTGTCATTTAGGCGCGAAAACCAGTCGTGATATTGGCAACGAAGAATAATACTAATAATGTCTGAAGTCGGGTCAAAGAAAATCATATTGAACTGGCAACTTTATGAGAAAGAAACTTTCTTCAATATAACGAATTATTGGATCCTCCGACTACGAATAATCATATCGGACTTTCCTTCGAATATATTTTTTTCGGTCCCCAAAATTTCTGTTCCGGTGTGATTTGATTTTTGTCCAAATTGAATGATATGCTTTGTGTAATATTAATGTACATTGAAATGTATTTGACCGATGTATCTATCGTTTTGTCGTCTGAACGCATTTTTGGGTCGGTGGCTCTCTTGGGTATTACTTTAATATCCGCATGGGTATTTCAATATTGGTAAGTTTGAATGTGATTTTCGTTGCGTAATATTTTTGTGATACTAATCTTAATCTTATCGTAATATTGGAATGAATATTAATACACTCTCATTGTTGGCCTAAAGTGACCTATTTTTACGTCTTTTTTGTTCATCGCAATCGTAGTTTTTTCACAATGATAGTAGGGTGCGTTTCAAATATAACCAGATCAAAATTTTACACCAAAGACATTTGAATTTGTATTACAAGCAATAGACAAGAAAATATAGTAATCTACTACTAGTTGCTTAGGGAAACAAATGCTTAAGCAAAGACAAAAATCAATTCCAATCGGGATCAAATTTTTTTTACGAAAATATTCCCAATGTCGGCTCTTTATCTCTTTTATAGCTCTTTGTTTTACACGAAACAACTGCCATCTGATGGCTGCAACCAATTTACCAATACTAAACTGGCTGTCAGATTTCTACCATTTGTTATGACAAATCGTACCTCCCTATGGGTAAGAAGGACAAGCAGACGTGTCTAGATAAATTAAGAATGGTGATCATGGACTAACCACAGTAAACGTAGCTTCAAATCCACCAATATGTACCTATAAACTCCATCATCACTGAATATTATATGTTAAACATAAACATATTACATAAATATAATAATAGATATTTATCGATACATCTACTCATCACTAAGTAAATCAAAGGTGTTAATCTGCAGTGCATTAACATGAAGCACAGTAGTGTTAAATCCGATAACCGTTTACGGCTGTGTGCGCGCGAGCAACCGTCCAACACAAATAATAAGTGTTACATTAGCAAAACTAGATTAATTTCATGTAATCTGCTGTATTCCACACAAGAAAATAATAGTGATGTGCAATAATTTAATATTGTTGATTTGTAATCAGCAAATCAAGCCTGAAATCTCATAACATGTCAATACTCGTAGTATAGACACATTGCAAAATCTATTGGCTTGGTCTCCGGAGGTCAGTACAAGCGTAGGTGAATATGTAAGGCAAAAGGTAATAAAGGACCCCGGCGCCCAAGAAAAATATATTTGACAATTTGTCTATAATTTGTTACTTAATTTTATTCGACCAATTTTTTTTTTAACTTTTATCTAATGTATTAAATATGGGTACTCAAAAATAAATAAACGACGCTTCTTATAGCGAACATCTAGTATAAAATTCATAATAATACATTCTTCACTGCTATTTAAGGTTTATCCGCGTACAAGTAATTCATCCTCCTAGCATTCTCTGAACTATAATGACGTCAACTTCCAATCCAACCAATATGCGGCTGAATATTAGTTTCCTACACGACAAGCGATTGCCAGACCTCCGCAACCCAATTTGTGGTCAATATTTGGCCGATATTGGTTTGGCCAATTTTTGGCCGATATCCGGAGGATAGACTGGTCATCGAGCTTATTGAGCTTTTGACTACCACTTTGACACTAAGATAGACGGCTTTACTTGCTCTCAGAGGCACGGAGGAGACCTCGATATGTTATGGATAGCCACAATGCCGGTAGCGAGTGCAGATCAGTTGATCAGCTTATTTATTTCATAGTCAAAACCCCTCTAAAAGCGTACAAGTAATTTACACATCAATACTAAATCCTCATTACTCCGTGCGCATACTTCCGCATAAGTCACACGCTCACAATTAACTTCAAACGTTCAAAAGCAATAAATATCCCGAAAGTCGAAACCTCGTTATGAGGCCTGAAACAACGCGTTTGGGGCTTTGAATTTTGCGATAGATTATTCGTTTTATTTTTATGATATTATTTCTGTAAATAGATCTTTGAAGGAGAAGGCTTGTCTTGACAAATTCAACTAAATAAAAAAATATAATACAATTGGGTTCTAAAACCTTTTCATAAAATTTATGATTAACATTATAGCCAAAAACTTTAACAAATGCCAACATAATGATATTTAGATACTATGATAACGTTTTTTAAAGCAAAGGAACTCGATTTTGTACATTGTATAGTTAATATCGCGATTACTACTATTGTCATGAACCTAAAGTGTGTTTTAGACCTACAATATTCTAAAAAATGGCGGGTTAAGTCGAACCCACTAGATGGCCTGACATTTTTTATCTGACTCTCTGAGAAACAAACTGAGAGATGGATGGTCTGTATTAAAGTTAAAACAGTAAGTAGTATTAATTATGTCAGTGTGATAATATGGGGTAATGTCTAAAATAAGGTTTTGATATTTTGTTTCACCGATTGATAAAATAAAATAATGAATAATGACATCAAATTCAGCAGAAATAAAAAAAACTGAGGAAGTGGGGTGGGGTACGTAAACATGTTCAGACAAATTATCATGCAGCTAACCTTTTCAAAAATATATACTTTTGTAGCTGATTAAGATTTTGCAAACTATAAAGTTATTTTTAGTGAAGGAAAAATTCAATCGCGGGCAGCATTCGAAGCTGCATCTTCTGACCTCTAAGCCACCACGAGTCCCATCCAGTGGCTAAATAACTTTAATCTTAGCATGGAATTTAGCAAACTAGTTAAAATCCATATAAGTATAGATAGTTTTTTTTTATGTGATAGGAGGGCAAACGAGCTGACGGATCGCCTGATGGTAAGCGATTACCGCCGCCCATGGACACCCGCAACACCAGAGGTGTCAAGAGCGCGTTGCCGACCTTTTAAAAGAGAATTGGGCCTCCGGTAACCTCACTCACTCGGCGAAACACTACGTAAGCGTTGTTTAACGCCGGTTTTCTGTGAGGCCATGGTATCACTCCGGTCGAGCCAGCCCATTCGTGCCGAAGCATGGCTCTCCCACGTGAAAAATAGTAGCTGGATTAGTTCGAGTTAAATAATGAAATTTCAAATACCAAGTCTAATTATTTCATCACTATAATAAACTCAAGTACCTAACTAATTCAAAAATAAACACTAAGTTTTAACAGATTACTAATTAACCCGTACCCACATAGCCCGCCCGCTTCGCGGCCCGTCGCACCAACCATCCGTATTTAATCAAACATTAACTGTAATTGTATTATGCTTGATTTATGTTCCTGGAGAGCCTCCAGTGCCCGTTGAAAAGTTAATCAACTAAAAGCCTTCTTTTACTTCCTGAATTAAGAAGCGAGTGGATTTATGGCGAATTGGACAATTCTCATTTTTTGTCCCCTAATTAGGGTAGGTAGTCAGACTTTAAATTTGGAATTTAAATTCTGAATTCGATTTAGGGATTTATGTCTCGTAATTTTGTAGCTGGAATTCTGGAAAATATTTCTGCTACTGAGAATTTCATAGAAAAACCCAATAACATTTCGCTCAACCTGGGGATCGAACCCAAAACCATAGCGTAGCAGTCGCGCTTAGTACCACTAAACTAATGAGGCAGTCTTACAAAAGCTAAAAAATATAATATATTTCATATTTTTTAGCTTTTATCTGCCACCATGTCTGCCTTATTACCTAGTGGTGAGCGCGATAAAGCTCATTTACTTGACCTGGGAATTGAACTACCAGTACGGTTTCTAGAGCAAATGAGGTTAGAGGTTGAGCAAATGAGTTTTTCTATGAAAATCTCAATACCACCTCGGAGTTTGGAATTAGTACCCGATTAATGGCAATAGGCTCGCTTATTACATGGAACCTAAAAATACCGGCGATCTGTGGGTGTATATTAGTATCTAGGCCTCTGCCTAACCCTTCGGGGAATACAGGCATGATGGTATATTATAAATTATTGTAACGAATTCTGAAATAAAAGTAATGAAAAAATAATCACCTACTCTAAACTATTACAGTTTTAGTTTTACAATTTAAAAAAAAATACTTTCAACTATAAAATCCAGCTTATAAAACAAGTAGACTTTGTAATAAAACTACTTTTGACGGATTTTATCGCGTTGTATTAATATTATTTAATTCCCGACGTTTCGGATCCTTTACAACGTGATAAAATCCGTAAAAAGTAGTTTTATTTCAATGTCTAATATTCGCGTAAGTGTCAGAAACCAGTATTTAAGTAGACTTATCAAAAATGAGTCTTCGCTTAAAATATATTCAAATCACCTAATTTATATGACCTAGATTTTTAGTCCGGCGGCCTACTTGCGGAAATGGTACGCCTATCTCCAAAAATATTGATACTCGCTAGAATTTTATGTTACAATGTTCTATTTACGAGATAATTTAATCTCCGACGAAAAAGTTTAACGAGTTTTAGTGTAATTATAATTTAAATATATTATTAGTTTATAGTATTTGACTGCCTCAATAGTCTAGTGGTCCCAAGTGAGACTGCTACACTAGAGGTCCTGGGTTCGATCCCCAGGTCGAGCAAAGTGTTATTGGGTTTTTCTATAAAATTCTCATTAGCAGCTCGGAGTCCGGATTTGTCCCCGGTTAATGGCTATAGGCCCCTATAACATGGGACCTAAACATACCGGCGAACTGTGGGTGTACATTAGTACGCCTCTGCCTAACCTTTCGGGAATACAGGCGTAATGGTATGTTATGTTACATATTATTAGTACACAAGTATTTGGGGTACTTAGTAAATAATATTTTTTTTTTATTGCTACATGTCAGCTGGCGTACAAGTTATATGGAATCAAAGTTAAGGGTCCGGCGGAGCTTAAATTGCCCACAAAAACGTAATACCAAAGTAAATCGTAATCCAGACAATATTTTATCAAATTATGTTATTATTCGGATTTGGATACCGTTAATCTAGGTTCCTACGGTACTATTTCGTCTACTACTACTTCACTGGAAATAAAAGACCGCAAAATCGTTCCAATCTTGGTGAAGTTATCAAAAATTGCATTCGCTTACATTTATTTCCAGTGAAATATTTTGGACAAATAACAGAATTTGATTAAATTTTGTTTGAATTACGATTTAATTCGGTATTACGTTTGTAAGAGAAATTCGGTCCTCGGATTCTTAATACTCAAACATTATTTATATTATTATAATATTAATAAGCCTCCTTTCTAGTGATTTATCTGACAATTTTAGAAACGGTGAACCTGCTCACACTAGCAATGACAATAGTTTACATGATAACTAGCACCAACAAGGCGATTCTGTCAACCTTTTTATGAGCCAAAGATTTTTTTTTGAAGACATTGTCAGGAAAATATTTGTATGTAGGTATTTGTAGTTATTTGATAAGTTTATAATATGATTTGTTGTACGTCATACGGACGAAAACAAAATCTTTTTCTTTCTTGTACAATAAAATGTACGAAAGCCAAATATAGTATGGATTATGAACTCACCGGATATCCAACAAACGAGCAACAGTGACCCCCACCACAACGTCCCCATCTTCACATACATGGTCTCACACACTGATACCGTGACATCACAACACTTCCAAATTTAAATTATTCCGCGCTCACATCAAAACAACGCAGTCTCCATGACGTCACAGCTCCCAGAACGTTCAAACACCTGGAACAAAGAACATAGATTTTAATTAAGGAAGGGTCCGCTAACGTAAATTATACGAATATCTTTCGAAAAGCCGGAACTACTTCGGATAAATATTTTAGACCCATAAAATGTTTGTTGGAAATAGTTTATTAGTTATAAAAGGGGCCTTAAATGTTTATTTTATAACCCAGCAAGGTTGTGGGTGAGTCGGGATTCGTTTTAGTGCCTAAAGCGTTATTTACTAGCCGAAATTAGTTATCGTTAAACTGAGAGCGAAAATTCGTATCCTAACCTTTATAACGAAATAATGCCAGCTGTCCTCCGACCCCGGGATAGAATTAATATTATTACATTATTATTTCTAGCAAAAGTTTTCTTACGTAATTATCTCGTTCAATATTGGTTAGTTGGATATTAATCGGTGTGTATTATAGTAGCAAAGCGAGAGTTAAGGCCATCAAGAAATATAAGCCTCAGATAACATAATATTTTGAGAAGCCACAAAAGTACCTTTATACTCGAAGGACGCCATTGGTTAACTCCAGTGACCTTGAATAATACGAAGTACGCATGTGTATTTATAATTAGAACTGATAGGTGTAGCGTAGCAATATCACGTAGCACCGTAGATCGTAGCGCTTGCTACGCCGTAGCCCCGGAATGTTAATGCCGAAGTTGAAATATCCTTTTCAAACTTGACTACACGATAGAGTTTTTTTTTTATGTTTTAGTCAATAGTCCTTTTTCCTGGGCAGAGGATTTTATACATAGTGGTATAGAAGGAGTCTTAATACGAAATTTGCTCAAAGTCCACCTATTACTACTACAGTTAAAATAGTTAACAACTTAGGTATAATAACTAACGGAGGTTCAGCACTGCAGAATTACTGATTAATTGATCCACCAAAGACCCATAGACCCTGGATAAGCATTTTAACACATCGAGGTGACCAGTCGGGGTTTGTGTGCAGTGTGTTAAGAGTCCGGCAGACCGAATTTCTCTTACAAAAGTAATACCGACATAAATCGTAATTCAAAGACGATTTAATCAAATTGTGTTATTATTCGGATTCTGATACCTTTAATCTAGGTTCCTACTCTGCCATTTCGTCCAAAATACTTCACTGGAAATAAACGTAAGCGAATGCAATTTTTGATAACTTCACCAAGATTGGAACGATTTTGCGGTCTTTTATTTCCAGTGAAGTAGTAGTAGACGAAATAGTACCGTAGGAACCTAGATTAACGGTATCCAAATCCGAATAATAACATAATTTAATAGAATATTGTCTGGATTATGATTTATTTCGGTATTCGGTTGGTGGCGTTGTGTGTCGGGTTGTTTTATTCCCTACAATATGGTTGAGTCGAACCACGCCGATACGTACGTCATGCTCGTGAACGGGTGCTGTCTGTCGGGGCTGGTCAGCTCTTACTTGCTGTGGCAATCCCTAATTCCTTTTGTATATTGAATAAATCTTATACATCAAACTGCAGAATTCTCAGCAACTAGTTGGAACAAAGTTGTAAAACATAATATTGTAATCAAGTTTTTCTATTTTTTTAAAAGAGTGTCTATGGAGTTTCTTGCCGGCTCTTCTCCATACGACCCACTTTTTGGAACCGTGCAAATAGTTTTGACTTTTCAAAAGTACCTATTTAGTGGTCTAATTGAAATAAAACATTTTGACTTTTGACTTTATTACGTTTTTGTAAACAATTTAAGCTCCGCCGGACCCTTAATTGCCTCCACCATATATATTAAACTAAGCAAAGGATACTATTAAACAGATATTCGATGGATTTTCATATATTTAATTGGACACCATAAGCCACGTCATTTGTTCGGATGGCGACCATTAATGGCAGCCAATTTTGTCTATTATGATACCTGAAACTGCCCAGCACGTATACTGCAGAGATCTCATGGAAGTCGTTTTTAGGGTACCGTACCTCAAAAGGTAAAAGGACCCTTATAAGATTACTCTCTTGTCCGTCTGACCATCTGTCACCACCGATTTTCTCAAGAACGGATGGACCTAGCAAGTTGAAATTTATACCAGATGCTGGTGTATAAAAATCTTTAGGTCCTGAGCCAACACGATAAAAAGATATGGGCAAATGTAAATTTTCGCGAAAATCTTCATTTAATTTAATGTACCAAAATTTTACTTAATTTTATTTTTTTTATTTTTCGCAATTTTCCCTTTACTTGTCCTGTAAGACCTTGCCTTTAACCAAAATTGACAATTCTTGGTCAACCGGAAGTAGCCTATAGGTACATTTTGGGTCGAAAACCTATATGGTAGTTCCCGTTGACCTAGAATCACGAAATTTGGCAATAAACAAGGTCTTACAGAAAATTTTATTATGGCGGTATAATGGGTAGGTACGGAACCCTCGGCGCACGAGGTCGATTCGGACTTGACCGGTTTTTTTGTGACTCGTGTGACCTGGTGAGACTGAGATTCGACCCCAACTTTGTTGGAAAAAAGTTAAGATAACTTTGATAAGTTAACAATATTGAGTTCACAGTGAAGATCGAGTTGTAGAAGAAGAGTATGAATACAGCTTTATTATAATAGTAATAACTCAATTAAACTGTCCTACCTACATTTAATGACAATAAGCTAATGAAACTTCTAAATTTGTTTGGTTCCCATCTCCGGCCTTAAAGATCTAAAATTAAACAGCTTTAAACAATTAACAACTTTCGATAACTGAAATTAATATTGACTCGCTAATTAACTTAACGGAAAATTAACGGTAAGTGATTTAAGAATTTATTAAGCGTCTTATTTCGCTGCTTGGTAAATTTAAGCGGAGATATATTTTTATTAAGTACATGGTACCTTTTTTAGTAAAGGAAAAAATTCAATCGAGGGCAGGATTAGAACCTGCGTCTTCTGGTTTGATATACCAGACGCTCTGACCTCTAAGCCACCGCGAACCCTACCCGCATGATTGAAATTTTGCCTTCACATTCTGAATTTAGGTCATAAGTTGACGTTGGTGACATCTATGAGAGGCAAGTTACCTCACATCTCAACCGACACGACTTACTTTTACAGTTAGTTCAGTGTCGTACGATGCCACCTTACCTTTTAACTATCTTTTTGTAATTGTTTTTTTTGCATTTTCCATGCAAAAAAATTCCAAAACGATACATGGTACCTATATTCTGTTTAATGTAAGCCTACATTAAACAGAAAATAGGTACCATCCGGTCCCAAAGGAAGATATCTGATTCTATACAACAACGAACAACCATGTACATAAGGTTTAACTAGTGAGACGTAAATATGCGCAAGGCCTCAAACAAGTTGATTAGAATATCTAGTCATAATTAAAAAAACCCTAAAATCATTTTGAGGCATGTAAACAATTTTTTTTTTATTCAAAAAAAATAGTTATATCAGCTAAAGAAGTTATATTTAACGTGGAAGAGCCATGCTTCGGCACGAATGGGCCGGCTCGACCGGAGTGATACCACGGCCTCACAGAAAACCGGCGTCAAACAACGCTTACGTTGTGTTTCGCCGAGTGAGTGAGGTTACCAGAGGCCCAATCCCCTTTTAAAAGGCGGGCAACGCACTTGTGACTCCTCTGGTGTTGCGGGCGGCGGTAATCGCTTACCATCAGGTAATCTGTCTCTTAGTCTGTCCCCTATCCCATAAAAAAACGGAAAACTTGTGGCCGTACTACAGTCGATCTCACAACGACTAGGATATCCACACGCACACAATAATAATTTGTGCAAATAGGGAATATGCACTGATTTTTTTTATATTTTTTTATGATAGCTTATATCGTTTTATTACTGTTAAATAATATTCAGCACCAAAAATTTAAAATGTAGTATATATTTTTTTTTAATTTTAAACTTTTTCAGGCGTTTCAAACGCCCGCCATTAAGGCGCGCTTGGCGCGTGACGTCAAAGTCTATGACACATAACCTTCACATAACCGCTGTCAGTCATTTTGTCACAAAGTTTTATCTCACAGAATAAGTGTAACAATTTGATATTGAACAATGATAATTAATACAATTTCAGAACTTCACAGTCGTTACGAACAGAACAAGCGCTTTTGACAGTGACATACACATAGACTTTGACGTCACACTCGACTGACGCCATTAGTCAAATCGTCTGACCAATATCGCTCCGTTTCAACCGCTCTGAATTTCCCACATTTTTTTTGCACTTTTCAATAATTATTTTCACATCGAAAAAGAAATAAAATCAGGAAATATTGATATAATATTTAATAGAGACGTAATGAGGATTCAAAATAGTACCCCAAAAAAAAATATTACCCTCATCTGTTTCAAATGCATATTGCCTATAGGTTTCAGTTTTCCATACCACGACCCACTGATAGATCAGCGGGCCATAATTTCAGGTATTGTAATTATCTTTTCGGGAAAAATTAACACAAAAACCACTGTAATCGATTCAGTAGTCGATTCGAACAAACTACTTTCAGGTCTTGTGCTTATTTCATTACAGGTTGTATAGATGCTTTTGACCGGTTTGATTTGTCAAATAATCCTTGGGTTATTTAGTGTTCAAATTAATACTGAAATAAAACCACTTCACGGATTTTATCGCGTTATATTTATATATTATTTTACCGATATTTCGGATATTTTACAGCGTCCATGGTCACGAGTAAACTGTTGTGTTGTGCTTCTCCATTATAATTAGTTCATTTTTAACGTTATTATTATTTAACATTAACAACAGCTTATTTAATATAATTATAATATATAACTACTGTGAAATGTTATCCTAAATGTTGTGCATATCTATAATTGATATAAACACTAGTCTTTGTGTCTGTATTTTGCTACTAACGAATGTTTGTGTTTATATTGTTGATGTGCCTTAAATAAATAATATGTCTCATATTCGCATAAGTACCAGAAATCAGTAACTTGTATTAACATTATTGTTATTGTTTTCAATTTAGCAAATAGTATTAGTTTTAAAAGAAAGCTACTCAGTATATTAGCAAATTTGATTATTGGAATAAAACTACTCGTTACAGATTTTATCGCGTTTTATTGATATTTTAATTTTAATTTCTGACGTTTCAAATCCTTTACAACATCTATGGTCACAGGTAGACTCGATAAAATTCATAAAAAGTGGTATTAGTCCTATATCTAATGTTCTAGAAACCACTAAGTAAATTATATAGGTAATTTTATCTTTGTGCCCACCATTTTATATTAAAATCGGTAAAAAATCTTGATATCGTATTACGTAATTCGGTAGTCATGTAGCCGCTTCCAGCATCAATGATTGATTGCCAAAGCGCTCGAGCAAGTGATAAAAAATGTACCTACCCTTAACTTAAGAGGAAAATGTTAAAGTATTAATAGGAATCGTTTCAATTTGATGATTCGGAAGAAGAAATAGGTGTAGGTACTTTTTTATTATTGCCAACCTTATAATTATACTGGTTGTTAGTGTAAAATAATTAAATACATAATTGTAAGACTGAGAACTTTTCCAAATACACAAATAATTTATTTAACTTTTGTATCTCCATTTAACATCAGGCAAACTGGCGGTCAAGCGTAAGCCGATAGCTTGGCGAACGAATAAAAAAACCGCTGCGGTATCGACGCAGCTCGGTAGAATCGTGGCGATATTTGCTTTTTATAACAAATCTTTCTTTGAGAAAGTTTTTTGTTATCATGTGGTCAATCTCAGATGTGTTTAAATATTTTCCCAAGTCAGCCACCCGAGGCCGGAGGTCTGTCTACACCCTTCGAGGCCCGGTGCATCTACTCGATCGCGAGAATGGTGGTTACTCAGGTCTACGTTCCCACTAATCCGGTGCACTTTGGACATCCCTAGCAACCTGCTGCCTGGCTGATTTTCACCACGGCGCGATAAAAGAATAATACGAATCAAGTTTTTTATTCTGATGATAGGGAAGCGGGCTCATAAACCTCCAGGCTAACACGACAAAGTTATAGTTTATATTTACAATTCTGGTACGAGGACACAGCAACCCAATTAAGTGACACCGCTTTATCTTCAACAAACTATTATAACCCTCTACTACCGAGGAGTTCACAGACAAAGCACTAACTTAACGACAACATCGGTTTCATTGGCGTCACTTAATAAAGATAATAAACTGCTCACGTATTCCCGAGAACGTCTCGCGAACATAAAACCTATTGTTCACGTCAAATAATCGATCAGTTAACGAGTAATAAACGATAACAACTGCCAGTTACAAGGATCTACATTCCAGTAATACCCGACCTTATAATGTAGCTGGGCAGACCACTTGACAAAGAATTCAACTGCGCCACGAACTGTCGACGATAAAGCAACCGATATTGAGTCCACACAATGCCCGGGTCGGGCATAAAAACCGGGTATAAACCGGTCATAATGCCCGGGAAAGTTAATTAAATAGGTCCGTTAGCTGCCACGACATTTTTCAATCGTTCGCTGAGTGACGCTTGAATGCGGGTTCTGTATTTGCGGCTTTTTTAGATTATTGGACCGAGATTTTTTATGGTTAAGTGGATAAAAGTACTTATGATTTACCTGATAGTAGATAAATAAGTAGTAAAATAACCCTTCAATACCGAAGTTGTCTAGTCCGGTTCCCTACGAGTTTTTAAGTCAAGACTTCAAGAGTGAATACGATACTTCTAAGTTCGCCTGCTCCTTCGTTCATTGCATAGTTATAAGTAGTGTAAGGTGAAAAGTAGTTAAACTTATGTCTTTCCGAAATACCTAAATGTAAAAAACGTAGCTGGTGAAATTTTTCGAAAATAAGTTATTGCTTAAGACTACCAACATTAGAGGCAACGCCATATGACCACGGTGCAAACCTAGATAATAAACTACACTAGAATATTACCAACAATTCGATAAACACAATTCAACTTTACTCCAGTAACTTCAGAATCTCACAAATGGATGTATAATTAAAATCTATTCGACATCGATCCTTATTGCCCTCGGGCCCGTCCAGCCGACTCCCATCTTAAATATGAGACCAATAATATTTTTTATAAAGAATCTTCAACTTTATTGGTCGGATTAAAAGCTTTGGAGCAGTTCCCGCTTATGCTTGGCTGAACACGAACATCGGTTGGAGTTTTAATAACAGTATTAGGTTTTACAATTTCTGGTTTATTTTCGTGGTTTAGTGTTACATTTAGAAAAATATTAATGTTAGCTTAGAAAGAACGTTTAAAAGACCAATATAAAGGCCTATTTAAGAATTAATAGTAAAAGAAGGAATCTGTGGTTATTCCAGAGTGCTTAGACCTCTTTCTAACGCTTTGCGGATACAGGTGTGATGGAGTGTTATGTTATTCAGATACGAACATCTAACAACGTATTTTCGTGTTTGGTATGTAATAAAGAATATAAATTAATAATAACATAAATATAATTGTAATATATTTACTATTAAAGCAGGTATAGCGTAGTCATATGACCATAGGACTGCCAAGTCAAAGGTCTCTAGTTCGAATCCAAGACACGCACCTTTAACCATTCGAAGTCATAATTATGCGTATTAATAGTTAATTATTACGAGCTTAAATGGTGAAGAAGATATCGTGAGGAAACCTGCATGCCTGAGACAACGGCGCGACGGCGTATGAAGTCTGCCAACCCGCATTAGGCCAACGAGGTGGAGGTGGAGTATAGCCTAATCCCTCTCATTCTGAGAGGAGACCCGTTCCCGCAAGGGGACAATAAAATTGATTGATAGTTGTGATGATTTACTATTAATTCAAAATACAAATTCCAGCACAATTTCATATTTCATAATAAACTCTATCTTAATGACGTCATCTACTAAAACATATTCCCTTATTTCTCTCCCACTTACATCCTAAAAGCGCATTTCCAAAAATGTCATCGACGCTCAAGACCTTTTAACGCTCTCCCTTCAAAGCTTTGATGCAACTTTATTAATAAGAGCTTCCTTAACTAGAGAAAATTGGTAGAGAGTACCTCTATATGTTTTATAGAGCTGAATAGAGGAGTCATGAATGACGCAGCCCTATTGACCAAGTCTGTCATGAACTTCATTACATCTTGCGCTTTTGAGTTTTTTAAAAAAGGCTTGAGGGCTGCTGCTTTTAACGGTATGAATAAAGACTGTGCGTTTTAATTAAAATGCTGTCTTTGGTGCGTTGTTAGCACGGTATCTCAGCATTAAGGGTCCGGCGGAATATTCCATACAAACGTAATACCGAAATAAATCGTAATTTATGTTATTATTCGGATTCAGATATCATTAATTTAGGTTCTTACTAGAGTAAGAACCGTACCGACCCGTATTCTCCGAAGGGATAGTCTGAGGTGTATATTATATCCACCTCGTTTGTTAAATACATAAATTTGGTGCATGAATACGGCGCATGAGCAGGGTCTAGTACAATACAGCAATAACGTGTTAATGGGTGTATTTTATATTGCATATTACATAACATCACGCCTATATTCCCTAAAGGGTTACCAAAGGAGTACATATTTACACCCACAGTTCGCTGGTATGTTTTAGTCCTGGGCACAAATCTCAAAGTCCGAGCTGCTACTGAAAATTTCATAGAAAAATCGAATAACACTTTCCTCGACCTGAAAATTGAGCCCAGGATCTTTAAGGTAGCAATAGCCACTAGGCTAATGAGACAGTCGATATTAGGTGTTCTTTTAGATTTTTTCAATATCAACCTGAAATTGGCATCTTGCAATTAATGGCAATAGACTCGTTTAATGAAGACTACTGCGTGTGAATTCACCGCTAGAGGTGCTAGTGTAGATTGAGGTCTCCAAAACGTCCCGTTACACTGTTTTTGGGTGGGCTACGCGAGTTTATACTAAATAAAATCATTTTATGAACATTTTGCAATATAATAATAATAATGGCTAATATGAGTTACGGGACAATGAATGTTAGTGTTTTGAGTTTTCTTTCGGAAACTTATCCAAACAAAACGGGACTACATCTCTGCGGCATGCTAAATATTATTACAATACGATTTAAAGGTATTTAATATGATTTAATTAATGTATTAATTTGTAATAACAAACTTTAAAAGCATACATCAGGACCTTACTCGCCAGTGCGACTGGTGAGCTTAAAAACGATAGCCCTCATTAGACACTAGAACTGTGCCTCTCTTTAGGTAATACACGCGTAATGGGACGTAAATTGTAAATTCACTGGAACCTAACATCGTACTAAACAAAGTAATATGTGACTTCATACAAAATGGAGGATATCAGACATTGTAAAGTTACAGCTGTTTTATTTCTACAGAATCCCTTTAAAGCGGTGATAGTGAGACACTTCAGTTTTAGTATTGCAGTAACATTGCATCAAACAAAAAATGTTATCTGAAAGCTGAGGATAATTTAAATGTCCAAAATATAGATTTAGACTCGGTATTGTTATCTAATATCAAATCTATATATACTTAATCTATATATACAATACGCCTAGCAAAAAATAAGTGGAGAAGACTAATTGATCGATACTGAAGCCAAATTAATATTTTTTAGAATTGTTGTCTGTCTTTTTTTATGGGATAGGGGGACATACGAGCAGCCGGATCACCTGATGGTATGCGATTACTGCCGCCCATGGACACCCGCAACACCAGAGAAGTCACAAGTGCGTTGCCCGCCTTTTAAAAGGGGATTGGGCCTCCGGTAACCTCACTCACTCGCGCGAAACACAACGTAACCGTTGTTTGACGCCGGTTTTCTGTGAGGCCGTGGTATCGCTCCGGTCGAGCCGGCCCATTCGTGCCGAGGCATGGCTCTCCCACGTCTGTCTATATGTATGTCTGTATGTCCGCTTATAACTCAAGATCTACTTGATGGATTGAATGGCAATAGGCTCGGCCCCTATTATATGAGACCTAAAGTATATTACTACGCCTCTGCCTAATACTTCAGGTAATACAGGCATGTATGTTATGTTCAAATTCTAGTGTTTTCCTATGTATTTTGTGTATGTAAATATAAATCTTATGAAAGAGAAATGAGGTGATGAAGTTTTTACTGTTAAAACTGATAAATGATAATAGAATATCACTGTCTAATTACGCATTTACAGAAAACGGATATGATTTGAAGTACCGTCTTCTTCTATAATAAAATCATAGTCTACAATCGAATGAAACTAACATTTATTACTATTGAACCCATTCTAGACATCCGTGCCAAATAACTGCCCAGAATTAAACTGTTAGAAAACCATATCTTACTGAACGAACAATACTGGTCGATCTATACGAATCCATATTGTCTTCGCTACGTAAAGTACACAAATATTTCACTTTCCCATTCAACACTTTTCCGCTGTTTCTTTAGAATTTTCTCTTTATATAATTTGATATCTCCGAGCACAAGGCCAAAGGTCCCTTAGATTACAAACGCACACTGGTAAATAGTATTTGGTGTTTCTTATATTTATATGTTATTGTGGACGTGACAAACCTCCAAATTGTATCCTAAGTACAATAGCGCCTATTTTGCCGACACATTTCTGCGAATAAATACCAAAGAAATAAATTAAGGCATGAGTAGGAAAGACCTTTTCGTAGTCAAATAACTGTTCCCTACGGTTCACTTCTAAAGAAGTCTGAGTATCTAGCACTTATCACAAACTTCGATAATCTAGAAAGATTTTAATAACACTGTGCGAAATTCTCAACAATATTCCGTCAGTAAATGAAGCGTGATTGCACACTACAGTTCATTACAAAAGAACAATGTACATGTACAAAAATAAAACAGCGAAAATTGTTCCCAGACGTCAGCGGCGGACAATCGGACGAGGCGTTATCGCGGCGAAATTCGCGCAAAATTCTCGCCTCAATTCGCTGTTTTCCGCCTTCTATGTGTATAATTCGGCGTGCACCTGCGAGCTGAGCGCTCCCGGCTACGCGATTGCCACTGACACTATCTACCTGTGTTCAGTTTAAATGCACCACCCGAATTGTTCTTGATTCTTTTGTATATATTTTTATTTTGTGTGACGTTAATGTGGCCGCAAGCGTACGGCTTTGTACGTAAAAATTGTGTATTGTGCTAGTTTAATTTTTAAATACGATGGCTACAGATTTCTTACGCTTTGGGGATAGGAGTTCAAATAACATTTTATGTCTGCCGGTTTGCCAAATAGGTTATTGTACTTAACAAAACGATGCTACGTGTTCGATAAATTGTACATAATATTAACTATTTATTGAGCGTGGTTTTTCAACATTGAACATGACTCCATGACTCTGTGCTATAGAATTTACCCCACCAGTTATCTGATCTGTGGCAGACATGTCCAGCCCACCACTTGGGCTCGCGGCTTTCTGGTCAACATCAGCGACTTGGATTTTGGTACGCAGTGTATGAGTAAGAACTAAAAGTGTATGAGTAAGAAAAAAGAAGGACTGAAAAAAAAATATTAACTATTACGAAAAACTGAGACTTTCATTTAATTATTTTTTCAACGCTACTACTCGTAGAATAAATGATTTCCAATCTCAATCAAAACTAAATTAACAAATCAATAACCTGGAAGTACCTTTCCGATCCTCACCTTCTAACAAAGAGCCACATAAATATAAACTATACACCTCGTGTATTTTATTAGAAGGGCATTTGAAACAAATAATACGTCACTTGTTCGCGATAACACGGTACCTGCCCGATTCACAAGATCGCATCTGAAATTGCCGGCAAGATTTATAGACCATTGTTTGTACCGTGTTTTGATTTGTTTCTATGTCGTAAATTCATGAATGGGTAAAATTGGCCTGACATTTTCGTAAAGATAAGTTTGTAAGAACTGCGAAGGACTCTGATTTTGTGATTGATTGCAATGTTCCTTTTACTTTGTTCGGAATTGACAAGTGATTGTATTGAGAATATAGTTGTATGTTTACTAAGATACGGAATTTGAAGTTATTATGAATAGATCTCATTATTCTTGTTTGCTAAAATTAAGGAAATTGGTAAATTATAACAAAGACGATGATTAAACATCGTAAGGAAAAATAAAAATCTAGCCTGAGAGATTTATTAAGCGGTGTGTAAGGTCTGCCAGCCATATTCGCGTTACCCATTCATCTATGGATGAATAGAGGACAGAAATAGCATATTATGTGTGCATCAGAAACTTATTTCCCCTTGCCCTCTCTACTATCGGACGACCAGAAGCACAAAAAAGCGACATCGATTCATGGTGGACATTTAAAAAATCCGAACGAAACGTTTTAAGTCCACTTTTATCATGCGTACCGCTGAAATGTGGAAAGCGCTTCCCGAGTGGAACTTCCCCGACAGATATAATCTGGGTGTCTTTAAAGGACTATTGAATCGTATTCTTCTAGGCAAGCGCACTTTTTTTATACCACTAAGGTGGCAAACAAGCATACCGCCCGCCTGATGGTAAGGGGTTACCTTACCTATGGACGCATGCAACACCAGGGCTATCACTCGCGCGTTACCGACCCTGTAAATTAAGGAGAAACAGTTAGGCAGGCAGCATAGGAGACATTCTGCAATGCATGACAGCGGCGGTAACAAAACATCACCGGTCCCCCACACTGCCAACACAACGATTCTTCGCGGAGCTTTGGCGACCTTGCTCACCGTTAGGAACACAACATAGCACGGAGCTATGTTATTTGGCTACGATTTTGTGCAAGGTGGAGGTACTTCTCCAGTCAAGCAGCTCCAATTGTGAGTGGAATTATTCAATTCCACTATGCCCTACCTCTCTAAACGCAGTCTATCGTAGATCGCAGTGTCGCTTAACATCAGGCAAACTGGCGGTCAAGCAGGAGCCTATCAGGAATAAAAAAAGTTATCCCACTGACATAAAATTTAATATCTTTAGTGTGTAGATAAATAAGAATATTATTTTCATTCCTCCCATTTCGTTAGATCTGTTGTTCCGATGTAGTTATTTGATCCTGACCGTACCATTTCATAAATAAAAATGTTTCTTTAGACCGATGTATGCTGTGGTTTTATTTATGTATTACATTACAATGTATGCACCTTGTGGGTATATATACGTATAATAGAAGTAAATAAGAGATACCCGCTGTAAAGAAATGAATTTGCTTACAAAACCCGGGTTTTATGTCAAAATGCTTTGTTTGTTGAAACTCAACGACAATCCTTTATTTCAAGCCTTAATAAAGCTTACATAAGAGTCTTTAAAATAGTGCTTGACTCCCAAGAGAAAACTTAAAGGTACAGATTATAAATAGCAGTTCTGGAGAGGACAAAGTCAAAAGTGTAAGGCGCCGACCGTCTGAGGCAAAATGTTGTAAAATGAAATATGGTTGGCACCACTTGAGAATTCACTGAATTATGACTCCGAACATGGCTGAGTTTTTCCTATTGTTACTATTTAATAAAGAGGAGTTAGCAAACAATTTTATTTGAATAATGAAGGAGCTACACGTATTATTTCCTCAGGAAATTCTCAACATTAGGCTGGAGTTTTGACTTAAATAACATATCATACCATCACGCCTGTATTCTCCAAAGGATTAAGTAGAGATTTACTAAATGTACACCCAGAGTTCACCGGTGTAAGTTTCATGTAATAGGGGGCGACTCTATTATCATTAACCGGGCACAAATCCAAATTTCATGAGAATTCATGCTGAGAATTTCATAAAAATCCGAATAATACTTTGTTCGACCTGGGAATCGAACCCAGGACCTCTAGCGTATATAATAAACAAGATATGTAATAAGATCCTACTCGTTTTCATCCATATCACCTTAGCCTACTTTCATCCACCGCTGGGTATAGGCTTTCCTCAGCTTATGCCATCCACCACGATCCTGTGCAGATTCGACTATCATATCGAAAATCTGACGTATATTTCCCACCCGTACTTAACACTATTAAGTATGCAATAGTAATAGTAAGGGACAATAATCCCAATGAATTGATGGGTATAATCTCCCATTGGTATCCCTTCTAGTTTTTGTTATGTGAAGATGAATATTCACATTATATTTATGGATAGTCTTATTAGTAATAGCAATAATAGTTTTTCTAAAAGAAATGCCACGATTTGTCTGTATTATAAAAGAAAATAAAATACTAATATATTTTTCGTACTACTACTTTGAAAAAGCACTGATAGCCTAGTGGTATGACCGTTGGACTGCCAAGTCAAAGGTCTCGAGTTCGAACCCAAGGCACGCACCTCTGACTTTTCGAAGTTATGTGCGTATTAAATCGTTATATTTAATATGCACATGACTACGCACTAATAGTAGTAATTATCACACGCTTAAACGGTGAAGGAAAACATTGTGAGGAAACCTGCAAGCCTGAGAGATTTTCTCGATGGCGTGTGAAGTCTGCCAACCCGCACTAGCGAGGTGGACTATAGCCTAATCCCTGTTATTGTGAGAGGAGACACGTGCCCAGCAGTGGGACGGTATAATGTGTTGATTATGTTATGTTATGTTACTTTGGACATTTGATGCAGAGAGGAAGGACAGGTTTACCGGAAAGGATAAGGAAGAGGGAGACCAAAGAAAAGATGGATGTATTGTGTGAAAGACGATTTATGTATAACAAACTAAGTGATGAGATGACGGCTGATAGAGAGACGTATGGAAAAACATTCAACTCGTGGTGAATGAATCGCAAAATGATGATGTTGATCGCGTCATTTTACACAATGTCCGGGGAATGTAAAATGGCACAACATTTAACGGCCGTCAATATCAGGGAACCGCAGGCCGCTGATGTGTGAATCGCCACTTAATCAGACTTAATCGGCTGCATAAATAACTATAATAACGTCAATTGGACGAAATAGCTGGTTAATGGCGAAATATATTTTAATATTGGCAACTTTGAAATATTTTTGGGACACTATAAAAACTACGGCGATGATGAAACTATCTAGAAAAGAAATTCATTTTTAACTCTATAGAAAATTTGTTGTAATAAGGACACCGGAGTCTCAGCGAAGATTGAGATATCAGGGAAGACCTTAATCCTATGAGATTTGTTTATTTATTTGCCATCGCGTTCTCGAAAATGTCTTCATAACAGTTTCAATGAAATGTGCAACGTCGTGGTTTACAGGGTGAAAAATCATAAGTCTCATTTTTGGGAAAATCCGTTTTCTATTTGCTTTCACACACAAATTTTAGGAACTAAAACTTGCACAAAATAGATCTAGCAAGACGTATAACATTTGTTCTGAGCGGAGCTTGGTGGTCCTCGGAGATAATAAAAATGCTTGAAAAGGACGCTCTAAACTAAAACGCTTTCTTTAATACATTTTAATCCAACTAAATTATCGCTAATGAAGTTTCTAACTTGCCAAATCATCTAATATCATTTATTACGTTAGAAGTTTACCATCGAAGTTACCATGAGGTTATAAATTAAATTCTCGCTAAGTACCAAACAGCAATTGTCGAAATTCGCCGATAAATTACCTAAAAGCGTTGTTTGTTAGTTGCAATCGCTATAACTCCTAATTAGCTAGACGGCGACAATTACGCGGGTGTTTGTTCCTTTGTATTTATAGAGGGAATCCCCTTGTTCGAGGAGTTCGATCTGCACGATTTACGGGAGAAATTTTCTTTGATGTTTTTGTTATAAACTTTGCTAGTTTTTAATTAAAAAGTAAAGGAGTTTAGTTCTGATGGTGTAAGAAGGTCGTATACCTTAATTAATTTCTGTTAGTATGTTTAAAGGATTTTAAAACAGAAGGGTGGACTGTTATGGCCTGTAACCCTAAAATATAGGGCATGCTTATGTTGTGACTTTCTTATGTCTGTGTTACTCCTATTTTGCTTAGTCTGTCGTTTAAATAATTTGGGCTAGGCTAAAAAAGACCAATAAATTTTGGATGTACTCGTAGTTACCTATGTCAAAATGTAGCAGCCCACAAATTGTCAAAATGGTAATGACACCAAAACTGTCTGGGATGATAATTATATTATTGTTATTAACCAAAAATAGTCCAATATCTATTTACCGTATACACAAAAAAGTATACATAAATCAAGCCACTCGTATAAAACACATTTCTAAATGCAAAAGTTAATGCAATGTGGCTCTGGGGCTAATTATTTTACATATTTACTATGGTTTTTAAATAAGATTGATTGCAGATACATTGCTCAACGTTGCTTTTTAGCGCCTCTGGCCATAATAAGAATAAATAATTACATAACATAACATACCATCACGCCTGTATTCCCCGAAGGGCAAGGCAGAGGTGGCACAAATCCAGACTCCGAGTAGCTACTGGGAATTTCATAGAAAAATTCAAAAACACTGCTCGACCTGGGATTTGAACACATGACCTCTAGTTATGCAGTCGTGCTAGAATTTCATAGAAAAACCCAATAACACTTTGCTTGGCCTGGCGATCGGACCCAGGACCTCTAGCATAGCAGTCGCGTTTGGGACCACTAGACTAATGAGGCAGTCCAGTGGAAATTATAAATAATTATTTCTATTTTCATAGCTTAGTGTGAGTAGACACTTATACAGTGTTCAGATAACAGATATATATATTATATATTATATCCTTTGTAAAATTGTATAGGCAATTATTATACATATTACAAAACGACAAAAAAATAATCATAAAAATTACGCAGGGTTTCAGTTTTAATTTTAGTTCCATTAATTAATGATTGTTATCTCATTTTAGAATCGTTGGCTGTCTAAAAGTTTGTTACTCAATCACACGGTAATACGTGTTCAAATAAAATTGGCGCAATTAATCTCTGATAAGGTTATCTTCTAAATTATAGTATATATATTCTAAAGTACTAACTTTTAGATCTGATGTGATAAAAAATCCATAATTCTAGCGTTTTATATAACTGCAAATTTTGTTGTGAACAAAACAAAAAAAGAATTATCCAATTTGATGCAGTCGTTCGGAAGTTATACGCGTACATACATTTCGGCAATTCATTTTTATTTATATAGATATGACACATTACATATTCTATAATGCACATAAACCCCCAAAATAAACGTTAACATAACATACCATCACAACTGTATTCCCCGAAGGGTTAGACAGACGCGTACTAACATTAGTACGCGTCTGCCAGTATGTTTAGGTCCCATGTAATAGGGGGCGAGCCTATTTTCATTAACCGGGCACAAACCCAACTTCGAGCTGCTACTGAGAATTTTATAGAAAAATTCAAAAACACTGCTTGACCTGGGATTTGAACACATGACCTCTAGTTATGCAGTCGTGCTTAGGGCCACTGATGACGTAAAGATACACACAGCATTATTCTTTAATTAATTCATAAAAAAATTCTCTTTTGAATAATCTTCAGTCATCTGAAAACACGTATGTTCGTCTGTCTAAAAGGCTTTTAGTATTTGAATCCTTTATAAATATTATACAACTACAGCTCTTACATGTCTTTGTCAAAATAATCCAACAACATAGTAAACCCGATAACAAACAGCCTCTCCATTTCAAAGAAAAATCCTTCTTTGACAAAAACAAACTACATTACCTATGTACGTACTATGAAGCTCCGTACATTTTCCTATCTCAGTTACATTATTTACCCAGTTCATAGTTTGTATATAAACCGAGTCAAAATTTCACCAGGTCACTGTACTTCGTCATTTTTACAGTCCATTACCCTTTTTCATCGGGACCTAGCTAAGTTGATTACCCCTGAATCGTCGATGCAAATCATACATTGCGGGTTTGTTGCATTCGTTATAAAATTGAAGCGGGATTTTATGTTATATACGTGGAAAGGTTGAATTGAATGTAATATGTTTTATGAGGATAAATGATGAATTTTATGGTGTTTTAATAAATGAATTAGGAGTTTGAGAAAGGTGGCTGTGAGAACATGTGTGGCTGAAGGTTTGACGGCTCTTTTGTTAACGGCGTATAGCTGTAATTATGAACCTTAATTCCATTTAGTTGCGGTTTACAGGTCGAAACGACGAACGAGTCGACCTGTTTCATTCTGTTTCGATTCTTTCGTCGATTTGAATGTTTAGATTATAATATCTTGCTTGTAAAGACCTCCGGTAATGCTTTAATTGCAAGTGAAATTTTAATCTGAGACACAACATGAATGTGTCTCGTAAGTCGATATTTCTTTGGGCTGTCTGATTTCGTTTTTAGTGGTATAGTTATTTTTGCAACTGTGATTAAGGAAATACGACCTACAGCACTGATTATAACAACAGTAGCAATTTCGGATAACAATAGCTATACCCTCATCACTACCATCTTAAAATATCCGAGACAAAACAATCAGGAGACGTATTGTTTCCAACAATCGTAACAGGGCACAATTACTTCCACTCACTAAAATAGTCCACGAAACTACCTATTTCAAAACTTGCCACTAAATCCGAAATCTCGCCCCGATCTATCGTATTTCAAGAGCCTCTAATACTAAATTAATCCGGCAAAGTGTCACTCATCCTTTATATAGGTATTGCTTGGAATAAGGAAACAAAACAGCCTAGCCCTGATCGTATCACAGATATCGGAATTGAAGCAGCAACCCTGAATATACTATTACGAATCTACGCTACACGAAAATACACTCTGAATCAAAAGATTAAAGTCCACTTTCTCTTTGTTGTGCCAGATGGTTCCTTTGCATCGTTTACATCGCAGATAACTTTGGATAGTGGAGCTTTAGGTCAACTATGACACGAAATAGATGTTATTCCAGAAGTTTAAGTTTGTACGGAATATGTTGGCAATAGACATGTGTGAACTTCCTTAGAGATGTAACAGCTAAGTTTCCCAGACTATTGGGATGATTTGAAAAAGCTATTCACATTGTTGCTGTTAGTTGTATTGGTACTATAAGGATGGCGCATAATTTACACTGCTAAAAGTTAGGATATATTCATATATATATAATCAACCCATTATACTGTCCCACTGTTGGGCACGGGTCTCCTCTCGGAATGAGAGGGATTAGGCTATAATCCACCACGCTGGCCTAATGCAGGTTGCCGGACTTCACATGCCGTCGAGACAATCATAATCCATTACACCCGTCCCCCCGACCTCGAGCCGGCCAACGCCGAGCCAGTAGCTTTATATTCGGCCCTAAATAATTTACGCAGATCCAGCCATCACCAGCTGTCCCCCCCCCCCCCAGCAACGCCCTAACCGGAGGTCCAAGTCCCGTGCTGTTGCTTAGTTTTTATGTTGGTCCTGGCTGGAAGCAATCGGTGGCTCGCCACAAACTCCGGTTATGCTGTAAAGATTTCCTGAATCAACAGCTTAAGCATACATAAAGGAACCGTAATCCATTGATTACATTAGCTCTAATCTGATTCATATTTACTCAATAATGGCTTACGGTTATTGGCCTATAGATTATCATTTAACTGTACCTATAGTTGTAATCCGATTACTACATAAATAACGGAGTCTGATACACTCGAATTCAATAAAGCTAGTTATAAGTCTAAGTACCTAATTTAGATATAATAACTAAATAACCTCATTAGTATAGTGGTCCAAAGCTAGAGGTCTTGGTTCAATTCCCAGGTCCAGCAAGAGTTATTGGGATTTTCTACGAAATTTTCAGTAGCAGCTCGCACTTTGGATTTGTGTCCGCCCCCTATTACATAGGATAAAATGTGTGTCTATTAGTACACCTCTGCTCTACCCTTTGTGAAATATAGGCGTGATGATATGTAGATATGTATCTTATTTAGTACGTAGTAAAAAGCAATGCAGTAAGTTTCTCAATAATATAATTATATTATAGTGCTCAAAAGGTTTAGGCTAATGAACTTAGTGGTCCTGACCGCGACTGCTACGCTAAGTTTGAATTCGTGCCCGGTTAATGGCAATAGGCTCGCTCTCTATTACATGGAACCTAAATATACCAGTGAACTGTGAGTGTACCTTCGTATGCCTCTGCCTAACACAACTCAAACGCCAGTCTCACAAATCCTACAACCCCTTTTATTTTCGTGATAGGCTTACGCTTGACCATCAGTTCGCCTGATGTTAAGCGATACTGCGATCTACGATGGAGCGTGCTTGCCTAGAAGAAACCGATTCACTCGTGATTTAAACCTTCTGTCTCTCGCTTACCCAGCGTGACATAAGTATGTATTTTCGTATCATGAGCACGCCTACGCTTAAGAGTCGGTTGTGAGAATTGGTTATTGGCCAGATCGGAATGTTAATACGGGTATAAAGAAAATCCGACTTTTTCGGTGACAATCGCGGAGGTCAAATGGCGGCCTTATTGATAATATCCTGCAGATACGTCACGACATGCGGAGAGATATATGAGAGCTTGGATTTTATGTGATTATTGATCAGGGTGTATTATCATCCATCTTGGGTAAAGAAAGAGATAGCTAGAACGACACGTTTGACGCAGCGGCTGAGCGATTGGCTTCTGCGCCACGTGTTGTGGGTTCGATCCCCACACGGAGAAAATAATTGTATGATCTACAGCATTACAGGTATCTAGTTGTTGCGGGTCTGGGCATGTTTTGGGTATGTCAAAATTCGTGTTTGTAAACGCACCTACGACACAAGAGAAAATCCTAGGGAAGGACGTTTATTTTTTTTTAAATAAGACACGCGTATACTACGTTTACGATCATATCATATCCCACTGTATATCGTATCGTATATACGATACGATTTGTCCCTCACTATATCATATCCCACTGCACGAATTCCTTATCTGTTAGTATATCACGCAGGCCTACTGCGGATTGCCAGACATCAAACGCCGTCGAATAAATTCCTGGCATACTTAGGTACTGGTTTTGTCAATATTATCGTTCATCGTTGAGCAATTGATAAATAATTCGCAAATGTTTGTGAAAAGTCATAGGTGCGTGAGCTTTGGGCTCTGATTTAGCGACTATGCATATGGTACTGGATTCCATTTCCATGTCAAGCAAAATGTAATTGATATTTGCAGATAGGAAATTGTTGAGTAAACCTGGATTTTGGAATTTTGAACTTGGTTAATTTTTTCTTTAAGCTTCTTCGGAATCACAATATTATCTGCAGTCTAGTGGCTAAAAATGCGGCCGTGCACCATGAGGTCCTGGCTTCAATCTATCTCTATATTATGTTAGTATTACAAATCTTATTTTTTTACAATACAATTTAATACAATTATTAGAAAAAATCGTCTAATAATACATACATCACGCCTGTATTCCCCGAAGGGTTAGGCAGAGGCGTACTAATGTACACCCACAGTTCGCCACAGTTCGTATGTTTAGGTCCATGTAATAGGGGGCGAGCCTATTGCCATTAACCGGGCACAAATCCAGACTCCAAGCTGCTACTGAGAATTTCATAGAAAAACCCAATAACACTTTGCTCGACCTGGGGATCGACCCCAGGACCTCTAGCGTAGCAGTTGCGCTTGGGACCACTAGACTAAGGAGGCAGTCGTCTAGTAAATCAGAAAATAAAATGTATTGTGCCCTGAACATAATTTTCTTTTGCACAAAACTACCTGAGTATCATCGGCTTTCGGTAAGTCTCATATAAAAAAAATGAACGTAGAAATAAAGACAGATTTACGACTATTTCGTTGACAAGAGGTCGCGGTCAAGTGCGAGCTTATTGATAAATATCCCACCGACGCGTCGCGAGATAGGCTCACTAAATCTGTGATGTGAGGCAGATTGGAAGATATATTATCTACTATTGGATTTTTACGTTGTTAGGAACAGCTTTCTATTATTCTTCTTTGAAAATAAAGATACGACTATCGTGAAAATAAAACAGTACAGGGTAAGGGAAACGAAAATAGTAATTTAGATCTAAACTATTTTTGCATTTTAGGTCCAATGTAATAGGGGACAATACTATCGCTACCAACCGGGCACAAATCCAAAATCCGTCCTGCTAGTAAGAATTTCATAGAAAAAGCAAATAACACTATTCGATTTGGGAATCGAACCCATGACCTCTTACTCTGTAGCCGTGCTTACAAACAATAAAGCAGATTTTTATTAATTACTTTACATCCAACTCAAATTGTATGACAAATAAAGGCAATCCTCCTCCTTCTTAATGTAGTGAGACATACCCGTAGCTATACCTACTTTCTAGTATAATTAACCTTGCATTGTATAGATATTCCGTACAAAACGAGGTCAACATATACTAGAAATATATAGTTTCAACAAAATTAAACCAGTTGATAGAACAATCAAATCCAACGTGACAAGCACTGGGAATCCCCACGAAGTTTGCACTCATCAACATAATCGTGTCGAAGTAACTTCGTTACCTGTTTGCGTGTCAGACTTTCAATTTACGTCTAAGTTGCATCTAAGATTCAATTGCGTAACAGTTCTTACAGTTACAGTACAGTTCCAGCTGACTTTGAACACTACACATATGATCAATCCATAATACTATACACTAGCTAGGCTTTATTCCACCACGCTGATCTGCTGCGGATTAGCAGACTTCACATTGAGACTATGGACTAGAAAATTTCCTATGCATCCAAGTCTTCTCACAATGTATTCCTTCACTGATATTTAACATTATTAACGCACATGATCTTGAAAAAGTACGTGTCTTGGAGTCTGACTCTAGTTTGAAATGAAATGAAATGATATTTATTCTGCAAGTAGATCTTTAGAGATACTTTTACTGGTCAATGTTTTGGTTTTTTTTTTATAGCTAGACGGCTTCGGCATTTCCTAACGGACGACCTCTGAGACGAAACACCGAAACAAACTCAGAGAATCATGGTCTCTTTTAAAGTCCAGACATGGAAGAATACTTATATGTGAGTGTTAGGAGTGTGAGGGGTATAGTTTGATAACTATATCCCTTCTAAAGTTGAGCTTTCCAAAATAGCCACACCGGTACACTACATAATAATAAAAACATACCATCACGCCTGTATTCCCCGAAGGGTTAGCCAGAAGCGTACTAATGATAATAATGTGTTAAGAAAACTCACGAATCATTAACGGTACCGAGCGAACAGGATACATGCATTCGTGGAACATAAGACAGCGCATGAATTAGCAGGTTACAATAGTGCTCCAATGCGTCCCGCCATTTTTATCGTGATTTGATTCTACTGCGCAGCTACTTGCGGACAACGTCTGAGCAGTACAGTTATATTATCCTTACCGTAAATTCCGTTTTAAGGTAGGTTTACCGTTTTCTTATTGTATTGAAAACTATCAATCCACCTACACGTGCATAATTGTTGCAGTTACGAATATAAATCGAACATTTACCAAAATAGGATAGCTTACCACTATAAGTTGAATTAGCACCCTTGATTTCAAATGGATTGTGCTATATTACCTACAATATTTGTGCATATCTATAATTGATATAAACACTAGTCTTTGCCTCTGTATTTTGCTACTAACCAATGTTTGCGTTTATATTGTTGATGTGCCTTATGTAAGTAAATAAATATTTATCAAATTATCATCCATAAACAGGATACCTAACTGTGTAATGAAATAGGTACGTCTAAGGTATGAACATACATTATGTAGTATCTAAGTTTAGATCCCCTAAGGCATAACCTAAGTTAGACCTATGGTTTATCGAATTTCAACCGGCCAAAACTAACGTTTGAATTATTGATAGTTGTGGGCTCACTGCGTTGTTGTAAATAATTTTCTACATACAATATGTAGAACAGATTTCGATGTAGCTTAACGGCAAACATGCTGTGTTTTCTTGACTTTAGTAAACCAATAAAACCAATCAGTATGTTAATTAACAAAAGGCTTCCCTTTTCCCGTAATTAATAATACTACTATAATGTATTAATTCAATAATAAAATATCGTCCCTTTTAAAATAACATAAAAATAATAATCAGAAACGTAAAAAAATACGTACTTACGTACGTACGTAACTTTGAGCTGAAACAATGTCAGCGCCAAGTAACACGTCTTTTTATGTTTAATTTCTATTGTTAAATTTTAACACGTACTTACTATATTAAACGGATTAACTCCACATAATCTGCCGTCATCAGTCTTAATCACAAATAAACCTACCTGTACTATAAAAAAAAAAAATTCAATCCTCTTTAGCCTTTATTTCATCACATTGTTCAAGCGAGTCCATTTTTCATGTAATTGCACAGTGTGATCATAAGCGAGTCAACTTTGGTGAACACTAACCATTTATTTATTGGATATTTGAAGCTCTTTTTAAACATTTGACGGTAATGAGTGTACCTAGAAATAAAATGGACGTAATACCCACCCATTTGAGTGATATTATATCACACTGGTTTTTGACACTTACGTGAATATTAGACATTGAAATAATAAGAAATAACGGGTAGACTACCCGTGACCATGGATGCTGTAAAGGATCCGAAACGTCGGGAATCAAATAATATCAATACAACGGGATAAAATCCGTAAAAAGTAGTTTTATTACAATGTTATTATCAATTTACGTCCAATTTTGGTGGGAAAGTGCGTCATATTTCACACCTACTGTAAATGCGTATTGTTAATTTAGTGGCATATTTATTTTTATCACTGTTAATAACTTAATTTCATGTATAGAACATTATGTTACCACAAACTGAAAAAAATCCCCAATGGATAATAAACTGTATTATGTGGAGATTACATTGAAAATCGATTGATTGATTTTTAAACGATCAGACGGATCGCTTGCAACATCAGAGGAATCATAAGTGCGTCGCCAGCCCTATAAAAAGTGATTGGGCCTCCGGTATCCTCACTAACTCAGCGAAACACAACGTAAGCGTTGTATCACGCCGGTTTTGTGTGAGGCCGTGGTATCACTCCGATCGAGCCAGCTCATTCGTGCCGTGCTGTTGACTGTACTGATGATTATAGCCGCGTGATTATCCATATAACATGACATTACGCCTTTATCTCTAAAGGCTTAGGCAGAGGTGTCCACCCACAGTTTGCCGGTACGTTTTAGGGTCTCATGTTATATAATTTTTAAGGTGCCTATTGCCATTAACCGGGCGCAAATCAAATTTCGAGCTGCTATAAATTTCATAGAGAAACTGAATAACACTTTGCTCGAATCATCACGCCTAGCAGTCGCGCTAGACTAGACTAATGAGGAAAGAAAGAAAGAGGAGGCAGTTATTCCGACAGCACATCCTGGTGACCTTCTTTTATTACCAGCCCACACCACTAATAAGTATCACTTCTCGATGGCGTACAGCCTATCGTGCGCGATATGAATACATGTACAATAAACGCTCAAAAGTCCATAAGCACGCTAAGGATTACATTGCTATGAACAGTACGAGCGAGCTCGATACAGCCAATGCGTGTCACTTGTTAACGTCAGTGAATAGAAGGTCGTAAGTCAAACTAAACGTCAAGCTATTGCGTTGTGAGATTGCCTATGGACTTTTGGTCGCCACTGTACCTACCTGTTAGCAATTACCTACTTGCCACTTTATTTTTTATACTTATTATTGTTTTGTGTTTTTTGTTTTACAAACTTTTCTGTTTAGTTAGATTGCACGCGTTGTTGTAAATCTATTTTTTTTTATTTGTTAATTTTTCATTTTATCCGTGTGTTGTACGGACCTTGTCTCAATAAATGTGTTTTTCTTTCAGCTATTATTGTTACAATAAATAGGAATAATTTATAGGGCACTTAAACCTATAGCAATAATAGTTATATTTCCATACAAACATTAAGAACACAAAACACACTCGCTCTCATTACCGTAACCAACCATTACGGTATCGTACAACACGAAGATCCACGCAAAACTTCTCCTGGTAATGAACAAACATATATTTAACCGATTATTAAGATTAAGATTGTAGATGTTAATGCGAAACGGGGCAAGAATAACAAGTAATGCGCTTATTGTTTACTTGGAAGTGGGTCATTCTTTTATAGAATAAGTTTGGTTAATAATGGTAATGAGAAAAGAATTGCCCTCGTATCTTTTTCTGTGTAAGAAGGTCTTTTGAGCTTATATTTTTATTTTATACTGTTTTCTGCGCGCGACTTTGTCTGCGTGCACTTCAGGATTGGGTTTGGATAAAAGTAGCCTATGTATTATTCCAGGCTATAATCTATCTGTGTGCCAAATTTTATCCAAATCCGTTGAGCCGTTCTGGCGTGAAAGAGTAACAAACATCTCTCATCATCGTACACATTTCACGTTTATAATATTAGTAGGATTATTAGCGTCGGATTGTCCAGTGATGTAACAATTTTAAAAAACTATATGATAGACTCGTACTGATTCAAAACCGAGTGTGAAATGTGTGTATAGGCCGGCGCGAACTGATTTGTGTTGTAAAATCTATATTCCTGTTTGTTTTGTATTTACCTCATTATTGTACTGTGTGCATTTGACTATTACACCTTTTTACATTCACTGTTCGTATGTCCCACTCATTTATAACTTGTAAAACCCATAATAACATTACAGTGGAGCTTATACCTATGCCTAACTGCTTGGCCACAGAATATAAGATCATGTTTCTAGAACTAAAAAACTTCCTGCCAGTCAAACTAACAGCCCATCACTTGAGGATGGCTGGCCCGTTTTGCTAATATTTCTATTGTATTGTATTGTATAAAATGTTCGTATTAGTCCCAAATAAACGTTTCCTTTAATTAAAAATTGGAAAAACAAATGACAAGTAAACATTGCTTAGATTTAAACACAAACAAACAACTTCTATTTACTTGCTTGCAAACACATGCAAGTTATGGGAGTCAATTAAGGGGATGGGCCTCCCATTCGCTTAATGTTGTGCTTGTATGCGGTTAGCCGAGAATATGTCACCGCTACACACATCCGTCTCTAAACTGTTCACTGCGATTCCTGAGAACAGTGGTGAGAACCTGTTACTTTTCTATCGTTTCTTCATTCATTGTCTGTCACTCGTTGCTCGAACCACTTAGTGTATGATAATTGTAATGGAATGTATTAAATCAGCTTATGGGTTTTTTTATCACACAAGCTCTAATTCCTACTTTCTCTGTAACTTGAAAGTATGGCAATTATTGGGTACATTCATTCATACATTCTTTAGGCGTAGTCAAAGTCAAAGTCAAAATCATTTATTCAAGACCTCAAAGTAGTACCTTTTGAACGTAATTTTATATTATAGACAGCCCCTAAATCGGCCGCCCTTCACCGCCTCCTAGTGTTTTCGCTGGGAAGAAGAAGCGGTGCAACCAACTCCCCAGTAACACATTTCTATCTGTGAAGTTAAAAATTACATAAAATATAATTTAAATTGTTGTTTGGGGTACTTAGTAATTAATAATATTTTTTTTCATCGCTACATGTCAGCTGGCGCGCAATGAAATTGTGGAATCAATGTTAATACTCAAACATTATTTCATAATATTAGCAAGCCTCCTTTCTAGTGATTTAGTTGACAAGAAACGGTGAACTTGCTCACACTAGCAATGACAATAATATGCATGATAACTAGGACCTACAAGGCGATAAGAGTTAATATTAGAACTTCAAATTCTTGTACGCATAACATAAGTTTACGTATGTTATTATAGTATATTGTTATTTAAGTATACCCTATATAAGCATGATTATTCATGTTTATATTTCTCGAAGTGGTACAGTTTAGCGGTATGTTTAGCAAATCCAATCTCAGGTTGGGCACAAATGCAAACTCTGAGCTGCTTCAACTAATTTTATAGAAAAACCCCATAAACTGGTCGAGGTCTCCTAACGCAGTACTTGCGCCGACGACTTCTAGACTAATGAAGCAGTTGGATAATTATAATATTAGGCTTAAATCTTGTCAAAGAATATTAAATCTTATTAAACCAAGCCAAACAATATTTTAACCGCGCTCCATAGCCAGCGGGACCTTTCTAAAAAAGTAAAGAGGGGCCAATTAAATACTAGTGGGCGCTAATTAGGCCCGTCGGGCCAAGACATTAATTTTATTGTTGCAACGAGCGGTGTAATACGGCCTCTTTTGAACGTAACCCAGCATTTTTTCCAGTAAATGGAACCACTTGTGACTGCAATGGCGCCTCCTTGTTGCAAAAAGGCCAATTAGATGGTGAAATATTTTTGTTCCTGGCAACTTTGTTGGAACGTTGTTAAGTGAGTTATTACGTGGCTTTTAAGGCTGCTCTATTTTTTTATTTTAATGTCTTTGTTCATAGTGATGCAAAGCTTATTTAACTTATCTAAGTGTCGAGAATATTACAGGTTTTAAACTTTATAATTGATCATGTTACTCGAATAGGTTTCTGAAATGTTTGTATGTTTTCTCGGCAGCTCTTATATCGGCGAAAACACATTATATCTTATAGAGTAATTGGGTTGCTACTACTAGCTTCATTGGTGTGACAAACACAGAAAATCTGATGTGAAATACACACAATTTTTTAAACAATCTCGACATAATTATTTTCATTTAACTTGTCGATTTCCCACGTAATTTTTACATACCTTTTCTAGAGTTCTTACAAAAATATGTATATTTTTGTATATATTGTATATTTTTGTATGTAGAGTGCTTACAAAAATATGTATATTTTTGTAAGCACTCTACATAGATCGCAAAATAAATTATTATTATTTTCATTTCGTTTCATAACTGTTAAAATAAAACATCTTTGAAGATGTTTTGATAATATTAAATCCCCACATTTTATTTTTAACAGTTAAAAGCAATATGAATTTATATTTATCGACCATAGTTATTGCCAAATCACAAATTCCAGCTTACCATAAATACAGAAAGAAATTAGTTCCACTTCTGAACGCTATAATTTACTAAAGAGAGTTAGGGCATAGTGGAATCGAATAATTCCATTCACAATTGGAGCTGGCCGACTGGGGAAGTACCTCCACCTTGCAGAAAATCGTAGTCAAATAACTTAGCTGCGTGCTATGTTGTGTTCCTAATGGTGAGCAAGGTCACCAGAGCTCCGCGAGGAACGTTGTGTTGGCAGATAGGATAAACATCACGCTATTGTCTTCTATGCTGCAAGCCCAACTATTCCTCCTTAGTTTAAAGGGTCGGCAACGCGCGTGATGCCCCTTGTGTTGCAAGCGTCCATAGGCTGCGGTAACCGCTTAGTATCAGGCGGGCCGTATGCTTGTTTATCACCTTAGTGGTATAAAAAAAAAACTAGTTTCGTATACATGCATCCTAACATTATTCCGCTAAATGGCATCTCCGGTGATTGCAGCGGCATTTCCTTGCAAAAGAGGCAATTAGATAGTGAAATAATATTTGTTTTGGTGGACTTTTGTCGTAAACTCGTAATGTTTAAAGTTGTTCGCTAGTTCAGAAGTATTAAGTGCTCTTTTTGTAAAGCAAAATAATCGCATGTAGGTATTTCGGTCTATTATCCTTACTAATAGTTAATTTTATGTATGGATGTTTGTTACTCTTTCACGCCAGAACGGCTGAACGGATCTAGATAAAATTAGGCACACAGATAGTTTATAGCCTGGAATAACACATAGGCTTTTTATCCAGGTCAGACCCAATCCTGAAGTCTACGCAGACATAGTCGCGGGCAGAAGCTAGTGTTTTTATAAAGTGGCTTCTTTTCAGAAAAGTAGATGTAATGTTTGTAAAGTTAAAATTCAAAAAGGTTTATAAATAATAACTTCATGTGTTGGTTCTAAGTGGGACTATTATGCTAGAGGTCTTGGCTGCGATTTCCAGATCGAGCAGTGTTATTGGGTTTTTCTATAATATACTCTTCGTCAATAACAGATCGGCTTTTGAATTTGTGCCTGGTTAATGGTAACAGGCTCGCCCCCTATTACATGGGACCTAAACATACCGGCAAACTGTGGGGAGTACAGTTTGAAGTGATGGTATGTAACATTTTCATATTAAATAGGCTTGCACACGACGAGTGTTTCACTTTAACTCAATGCGATTGACGGTAGACCACGTTTCCCTAGAAATAACCTAATATTATAAACGTGAAAGTTTGTGAGTATGGATGTGTGGATGTATGGATGTATGGATGTTTGTTACTCTTTCAGGCCAGATCGGCAGAACGGTTCTGGATGAAATTTGGCACAGAGATAGATTATAGTCTGGAATAATACATAGGCTACTTATTATTATATTTTGCCTGCGACTTAGTCTGCGTAGACGTCTACGCAGACTAAGTTAGAAGCTAGTTCTCTATAATTTTACGTTTCAGTCAATTTAATATCTCGGAAAGGTCACAATTCTTCAATTATTTCGTAGTACATTCTTTCAATTGACTTAACCCTGAGAATTCTCCCCGAGTCGACTCTGGAGGCGGCTAAACATATATTGTACATTTACATTTATTCCCCGTCACCATGTAAATGCTTGGGGGTTTCATTTATTAAATGTGAGCCTGGAAGTCATGGTTGATAGCTGCAACAATGCAAGTTTCTGTCAAATAAAACAATATGGCTGCCGAGATTCAGAGAGAGAAAAGTCATTTGACTACCGTGTAACGATTTCCGTCGATTCGAATTTGAATTTAGAATAGAACAATCTACGTAGGTATTTCGAATCAATGAGGTACTTTTTTTTATTTTTAACCCCCGACTAAAATGAGAGTGTTATACGTTTGTAGTGTGCATCTGTGTGTCTGTGTATCTGTGTGTCTGTGTCTGTTGCATCGTAGCGCCTGATCGGGTGAACCGATTTTGATGAATTTAAAAAAAGCTGGAAATTTACATTCATGGTCTATCTTGAAGCGGCGGTAGCCTAATGGCTAGAAATTGGTAATACCTACTTCTTCAGTCTATTAAACAAAGCTCTTCTATCCGAAGATGTGTAAAGCAACATTAATCAAAAGTCACACGTATATCACATTAATGCTGAACCAACACCTGCATCCAACTCAAAGCTGACCGCAAACCCGGTTACAATTGAACTTAAGACTAACTTACAGTAAGCAGTGCCTAAGTTAAATTCAAGATTACAGCCAACTTGGTCCAGGCGTTGTTAAATTAAATTCTAAGCACGATCTAAGCACGGTTTAAAACTTACATTCGGGATTCAGTTTAGAGTGCAACTGTTACAGATTAATTGAAATTTTAGTTTAATTCAGTTGGTAGTGGCGTTGTAATTCATCAGAGGGGTTAGTTAATAAGTACACGTTGGACCATTCTTCAAGAAGCATTAGCCTAGTGGTTTTGAGCGACACTGCTACATTAGAGGTCCTGGGTTCGATTTCCAGGTCGAGCAAAGTGTTATTGGGTTTATCTATGAAATTTTCAGTAGCAGCCATTGTTAATGGCAAAAGGCTCGCCCCCTATTACATGGGACATAAACATACCGGCGAACTGTGGGTTACATTAGTACACCTCTGCCTAACCCTTCAGGGAATACAGGCGTGATGATATTGATATATTATTATGTTTAATATTGTTCTGTTTCTTCGGGTCTATTTATGGTAAACTATTTCATGCGACTGTAAAAGATCAGTTAACTAGCTTATTGTGGTCTTGTGACGTTTATTTATATTATTACTAGCGGGCCCGGCAAACGTTGTCTTGCCCTGTATCATCATATTCCTGCCCTTTATTTGTCGTCGGCGCAGCATGTCCTTTTCTTCCATTCATCACATTCCCATGTCTTGTCCCCTGTATATTAAAAAAAATCGTAGAACCCGATTGCGGTGCCACCTACCGGCTCAAATTGTGAATCTAAACCATCCAGGAACCCAATTAAACATACACAAAAATAAAATCAAAATCACACCAGCACCTTATGAGAAGTTCGGACAATGCACAGAACGCCATCTACTTACTGGCCTTGCCGAAACAGAAACCGACAACATGTTCATTCATGTCCGCGTTTTATTTCTGTCAAATCTGTCAATCCGTTCCCGAAACAATGTAGGTATGAGAAAATAAATTTTCATCATAATGTTTTTTTTTTCGATGTTTTAGTAGTTATTCTGCTATTCGGGGATGAGACAAATTCAACAAACCAAATATCATAACAATCGGTTCACCGTTCTCGAGTTATACGTGTTGTAACAAACCCGACTTTGTTTTATATATGTATATAAGATGACCCGGTGTACTTCGTATCACCCGTCGTAACGATTTGAAAAAAATGGCTGAAAATATTGATTTTCTACTCTGTATCGTTCTGACTGCAAGTCTATTTTCCATGTTATGGTTCATGCAGTTATTCTATTACAGACTCAAATGTCAACAAATATGGTGCCTATTTTTATCGGTTTGCACCGGTTGCGCCATACCTATTAAAAAATTCAGATCTAAAAAAGTCTAGCAACACAAAGTGTCATCAAATGTCTTTGAAAGACTATCTTGAGTTGTTTGAAAAATACTCAAAACAGTTTTTTCTATGAAATAGCTATCATGTTCTCGACTACTGACTCCAGTCTGAATCCATTCTTCTAGGTCGCACCAAATAGACGATTGACATCAATAATTTTTCTGCATTCCAGCAAAATAGTTTAAACGCATTAAATACTCTTTTTTATATACACGATTTCAAACAATGACAACCATCATACTATGTGGCAACTATGACAACTATCGAAATAACAGTTTATATGGGTTTAGGAGTATGAAGCACAGAGAGTAAAGCGCTCCATGCACCGTAGAAAAGGGAGGATCCTCCGACCGGACGAGTGTTTTGTCCGGTGGGCTACTGCCCGACAGTTTTTGTCGGATTTTACTATTTTTTTAGAATAGAATAGAATAGAATAGAATAGTGGTTTATTGTTTTCAATATTACAGCCATCATTGTAGCAATTAGGTACTTACAAAAATAACTATAATACTGAAAGCAAAGGGTTAAAGCGTCAGCTTATGCTTAAGCCCCCCTAGGGGATTCCCAAGCGCTGGTTTTCAGCTTCAACCCTTGACTCCCGTTTACAACAGTGATAACTAGGTAGGTATTTTAACAATTTATTACGTACTAGATCTTTCGGTTTACGTGTTGATCATACGTTACACTTATTTAAAAAAGAAGAAAACAACATACACAATGTTGTCATAACACAGATTTATAGTGGCTTTCTGGGTAAAGAGATGTAAGACTCGGAAATATAGTGGGATGGCAGCATTGATCTATGACTTAGAGTAGATAAGTATTTTTTTTTTTGGAGTTCACAGACAAATTTTTTACATTTATTTTTGAAATTAAGCGTGTTTTTAATTATTCGAAAGGGAGGAGGTATATTATTCCAAATCTTTGAAGCTGCATATTTGAAGCTACCTTTATATCCTTGTCTTCTGTGTTTCGGTATTAAAAACTTTTGTATTTCTCTAGACCTTGTATTTAGGTTATGTGCATCTGTACACCAAAATAATTATTGTACAGGTATGATGGACATTTATTTATAACGATCCTATGCACGAAGCACAGCAAATGCAGATATTTGGTCTTAAGTCGCGGAGAAATCTGTTTGCGCGATGTAGGACTTGCGACTTAGTTCTTCCTTAATCCAGTAGATGGCACTGTACTTGTAATGCCGCTACATGGGTAAAAATGTAAAATTAAATTATCCCACGGGAACGTGATAAAAAATATCCTATGTCCTTCTCCTGGTTTTAAGCTACGTCCCTACCAATTTTCAGCCAAATCAGTTCAGCCGTTCTTGAGTTATAAATAGTGTAACTAACACAACTTTCTTTTATATATATAGATTCTCTTTGAACTTTGGAATACAATAAGCAAATTTCTATCTACCTGTATATTCCAATATATTACCGATACGGAAACAGTAAATAGTCCAACATTCGGCCAGGCTAACTAATCTGAAAGGGCTGCCTCACTGCGTTAGCTAATAATCTGACGCCCGTTGCCTTAGCTGTTTAACCAATAAGGTAGGTAAGCTCTCAGAATATCTGGAAACCGCAAATTGATTGCGACAGCCCTAGTGCGTTATTGTAGAATACATACATACATGTATTTCAGGTAAGATGGAATTTCTAGTTGACATATTTATTATGAAATTATTAATATTTCTTTTATAAAATACTCGCGAGTCGCCCGCGACTGCGCCCGTGTAGATTAACACAATTTAGACTAATAATTTAAAGAGGTAAAGTTTGTGAGTATAGATGTTCAGGGTAATCTCCGGTACTACTGACACGATTTTGAAAATTCTTTCACTGTTAGAAAGGTATATTATCCCTGAGTGCTATAGGCTACTTTTTACTTTGGTAAATATATATATTTTCAATATATACGCAACGCGGGTGAAACCGCGGGTGGGTCGCTAGGATCTTTATAAATTACGTTATTCTGATTGTAATGATTTTATAAAATAATGACAAGACATTTATATAGGTTTCCTTATCACGAGCGACAGATGGCGCTTGTAGTTGAACTATTCGTTATTAAACGCCCTTTTTATTACAAATTAGTCAAATATAAGTAGGTGTTATATTATCAATTTGTCTGTGTAATCAATTTATAACTATTGCTAAATTTAAAGATAATCTAATGTATTTAAATTAATCAGTTGATCATGCGTACTGTGTACTTCGCTCTGATTGGTCTAACCCAGCTGAGTGTTTGCCTACGTTTAAGAGTGGGGAACATTCGGCTGGTAACAGATCAACCTGGACTGAGACATTCTATTCCGAGGCGTTGAGCAGTAGACATAATATCTTATAAGCCAGTGCTGTTGTTGTATAATTGTTAATAATTATTGAGCGATTAAGTGATAAGTGATTGTTGATAATTACATACTGTTGGATGAATAAATACTTGTAATACTCAGTCTGAAGTGTATGATTCGTCACATTTCAGAAGTGGGATATGCCTACAAGAAAATCCACAGATACAGTAATGTTGAGTGACGTATGTCTAGAGGTTATGTGTGCCTACAATAGAAAGCCAAGTGTGCTTGAGTTACTAGAGGCTATGTATGCCTATTGAGCCATGTGTGCTTAGATTGTTAGAGGTTATGTGTGCCTACAATAGGAAGCCAAGTGCGCTTGAGTTACTAGAGGCTATGTATGCCTATTGAGCCATGTGTGCTTAGATTGTTAGAGGTTATGTGTGCCTACAATAGGAAGCCAAGTGTGCTTGAGTTACTAGAGGCTATGTATGCCTATTGAGCCATGTGTTCTTAGATTGTTAGAGGTTATGTGTGCCTACAATAGGAAGCCAAGTGTGCTTGAGTTACTAGAGGCTATGTATGCCTATTGAGCCACGTGTGCTTAGATTGTTAGAGGTTAATTATTTTTATTTTATTTATTTAATTTTTATGAGGTACATATTAGGTCTTACGAAGTAATATAAGCCCCACAAAACTGTACAAACAGTTTGACTGTGGGATCAATTTTAGTCTTAATAACATGTAGGTAGGTACATAATTCGTAATGGAGTGCACAATTAATGTTTTATGGTAGGGTATCTATAAGTTATTTTTTTTTTTTTATCTACACGCAGTTTTATAAATCTTATTTGGATATTCTCCAGTTTATCTATATGGGTTTTTAAATGTGAGGCCGTAGCAATCAAGAGCATAATCCAAAATAGATTCCACTAAAGAAGTATAAAGTAGTTTTAGTATACCAATAGGAATAGGAGTTATGTGTACCTACAATAGGAAACCAAGTGTGCTCTAGCTACTAGAGGCTATGTACGCCTATTAAGCCAAGTGTGCTTAAAGATGGTAAGCCAAGTGTGCTTAAAGTTATTTTGGCCAAGTGAGTCAAAAGTTTTGGGCCAAGTGTGCCCAATAGGAACGGAACTATCCTCAGACGCGTAAGTAAAGCATGATTTATACTAAGAGAACAATTAAAAGAATTATTATGCGACTAAGTGCGTTGCAAATAGTTGTGTATATACCCTCTATTAATTTTATAAATTGGAAATGGGAAACATTTATTGGAAGACGTATATTTTTGATTGAACTTTTCATGCATAACTTCGAATTTATGGAGCTATTAATTTTAACCAGTTCGAGTAGATATTTTAGTAATATAAAATGAATTTAATAATAATAGTAAAAAAAGGAGCTTTTAACTTGTTAGTGTCAAATTGAAACAATACTTATACATTTTTATGTTTTGAGGCCATGGAATCTGATGATACCAATGAATGATGATGAAACCAATGAATGCATACTCCAGACGAAGAGCCGCCAGTTTAGTCGTACAACCATTTACCAAATGTTATACCGAAGTTCAATCCCTCCAGTAAATCTCGAGAGTATTGAAGGTTGTTTATGAAAGGTAAGTGTGTAATATATGAATGGGACGAGAAGTGGACCATACATTTTGCCCGACAAAAAGTTGTCGGGCTAGCAAAAAAAAAAAAAAAAAAAGGGAAAGGTAAAGAAATATTGGTACGTACAAATTCAAATCTTTATTGTTTTCATATATAATTAGGATGTTACGAGTTACAATAATGTGTGTCAAAATGAAAAGGTACAACATGAAGTAATGAAAGTTTACGTGAATATTTTTATGATAAATTGATGCTGATATACAAGCTGATATGATATTAGTGATAAAAAGGCTGTAGGTTGTGCAACTCACGGCATTTATGATAAATCCATTAGAAATGGAGCTCAAGCTTTAAATTGTAATGAACCGGAAAGACTCGCTACATATTCTCAGTTCTCAGCATACCTAGTTAGAACCTATTTCTACAAATAGAAAGCGTCATGAACTCATGATCATACCTCGCCTTCGACTTCAAATGATACCTCCAATTATTTGTTTTAATTGTCGTCGTAAAGAACACTCTTACACCAGATGTCCCAAGTCCCTTGACAAGCGTCTAAAGTGTGACAGGGCGCTAGAACGAAAATTGCAAACCGACACCGTTAATTCCATGAATAGACCCAAAGTCAAGCGATGAAATAGAACGTAAAGTCCTTACAACTTCTACACACAGTAACAGTAATAACAAGTTTTACAAACGGGTAAATAATCGAGTTTTCGTTGGGATTGATAGATTATTAAGATTGGGTATAGTAGGACCCACTATTTGGAACCGTGCACCTAGTTTTGGCAATTCAAAAGTACCTGTATTATTGGTTTATTTGAAATGGATGATTTGACTTTTGACTTATGTAATGCGTGAATATGATGCAACAGCCTTGACCCCGTGAAAACTGTGTCGAGATTACCTATAGTCAAGGGTTTTGGTGATGACACCCGTATATAGTACGTTCTTAGGATTGATGAAATCGAATCGAATGTAGAAGTACCTGCTTATGGTTAATTATGGGTTTATGCAGACTGCGTTACTCATTGGATAAAATTTTAAAGTCCTGAGCTTCGCAGCAAACCAATGATTTGAGCCCCTTAAAGCTTACCTTATCGGATTTCATTCAATTAGCCAGAAACAAATCGGAATTAGTTGAAGTTTCGGATTTAAGTTCTTCTTATCCTGGGAATGTTTATATAGAAGGTTATAATAGTAATAAACTTGGCAAAGAATATAACTTACCTCAAGGCACATATCGTCTAAGCATGGGTAAATGTCACCTTATTATCAAATTTAGCTAATCAAACCCTGAATTTTCCCAAAGAATTTTGCCCAAGATTCGTTGCATTGCGATGCCCTAATTGCAAAAGCAATGCCTTTTGTAAAAAAAAAAAAAGAATTATATGCCCTAACAAAATCACGAGAGATATTACTGACTTGACTCCTTTGATAAAGTCTGAAATCAAAGACGGTCCCTCAAGTTGGCAAATGGATAAGCCTTACCTACGCTTTATCGCAGTCGTCTCGTGATTTTTTTTTGCATTTAACTTGAGCGAGATAGGTTGTAATAACTCTATTAAAATGAACATAGACTTGCTTAATGATAGACCTAGATAGACACATAGACCCTATCGCTTATCGCACTTCGAGAGAGGACAGGTACGAGAATTTATTGATGACTTGTTGCGAAATGATATAATACAAGAATCCGATTCCGATTGTGCTAGTTCTATAGTATCATTTGGGTAGAAGATCAATTTCAAGCATTAAAATAAAAGTTTGAGTAATAGACCAACACTAGCCTTATACAATCCTAAACTTGATACGGAGTTGCACACAGATGTTAGTTCCTTAGGTGTGGGAGAAATATTAGTACAGTGGCAGTCTAGCCTTCGGGTACTTAAGCCGGTTGCTTATTTTAGTAGGCAGACGACACCTGAAAGGCGTCATTTACAATCTTATGAAATTTGAAGTTTTGTGTTTATCTGTTGGGATTAGAATTTCAAATTGTATTAGACCATAATACGCTCCGAACCATACTAACCAAGCGAGTATAGACCCGGTATTCGTATGACACGTGTCGATGCATTAAGCCGAAATAACATTCTTTGCCTTCTGACATTAAAGACGAGTCTTCTGTTAAAGTATCGAGACTGACAATTGGATATTAACACTACAAATGTAGATCCAGACATTTCGCGTATACTTAAAAATTCTTAAGCCTGAATCTGACGAAGAATCTAAAGATATTAGGAAAAATTATGTTATTAAAAATCATAGAGTATAAAGAATTGACGATGAAATACGCCTAGTTGTCCCTCGTTGTGCCCGCTGGAAAATATGCCGTTATAACCATGATGATATAGGACATTTAGGCATTACTAAAACGACTGAGAGAATTCAATCTGTCTTTTGGTTTCGAGGGCTGCGGCGATAAAATTCGGTACATTCGGTACGCTTATAATAAAGATGATGCATCCAGACAAAAGACTGAATAATTGTATCCTATAGAAAAAGTTAGCGTCCCATTCCATACAATTCACCTAAACCATCTTGGTTCGTTTGTAAAGAGTAAAAACGGCAATGCCTAAATTATTACAATAGTTGATTGCTTTACAAAATATATATATGTGAAAGCGGTAAAAGACACGAAAAAAAAAAAAATGACAATGGCTTACCATCTCCAATAATACCTGATCACGAGCTTTTGCGACAGTCATAGCACTAAACATGTCCCTATCGCTGTAGTTTGTCGCAGGGCAAAAAGTCAAACTGAAAGATATAACCAAACCATCTTAAACGCATTAGCAAAACATAATGACGAAAATGACGAACGCAATTGGGAAATGTGTCTTGGCAAAATCCAATGGGGTGTAAATAATTCAGTTGATTCTTCTACTAAAAAGACTGCCATAGGGGCTTTATTTGGCACCACAATAAAAATACCTCGAGAACTAAAAGATATCCTAAATGACGATGTATTTAAAAAACAGACTAAATAAACACCTATTACAATAATGTTATTACATGTACACGCTAAAAGAATTCTTTGAAGATAAAAATAAAATATAATTAAATTATAATTAATAACAATAAAATCTTTGTGCAAAAAAAAAAAACATTTACCAAAATAATAACAATACCTTAAATTTCTGTAAATTGACTACCTAAATGGTTATTTAATTTTAAGTAAAAGTTTATAATTTTATTTTCTAATATTGTAATTTGTTAAATTATAATTATGTAATTAACTTGTTAGTACCCATGTATTCTATGCTGTGCCCCAACGGGGTTTCATGTTGATACTTACCAAACTAGAGATCTATATATATAAATTACACATGAAGCATTAAAGAACTTTGACTTTGACATTCAGAGATAGTTAGAGTAATAAGTTCGATGTTGGAGCTGACATTATACAAAACATGTTACAAAGCGTAAGAGATGAGGTCGTACTAATACTAAAGTCGCGAAAAACACTATTATGATGCCGGTAGCACCCCTAGAACCTATAAACAAGGTGATTTGACTAAGGTTACCAGAACTGACTATAATAATAAAGGCAATAAAACTTTTTAAATTCATAGATCTGATAAAATCACAAAAGTTTTGGGCAATGACAGATATAAAATCACTGAAATTCCGGTTTTAGCAAACGTAGAGATTCATTTAAGAGCGTCGTTTCCGCTGATCGTGTTAGACCTTATAAAATATAAATAAATATAATGAAAATGTAAATATAAATATAAATTCGCCTGACCATAAAGATTCATCAGATCGTAATAGTAGCCCATCTTCTGAAAGCAATAATGATAACGACAAACTATTTCATAGAAAGGAGTCGGACATCAATGAATAGCCGAATGTAATGATTTTGCATTTTGATTCGTGTTTGTTCAAACAGTTTAAGCATGTAATATTTCTGTATGTATGACTTATGTTATTGAATTACGATAACGTGCGTCAGGAGATCGCACGTTGTCGGATGGCCGAATGTAATGATTTTATAAAATAATGACAAGACATTTATATAGGTTTCCTTATCACGAGCGACAGATGGCGCTTGTAGTTGAACTATTCGTTATTAAACGCCCTTTTTATTACAAATTAGTCAAATATAAGTAGGTGTTATATTATCAATTTGTCTGTGTAATCAATTTATAACTATTGCTAAATTTAAAGATAATCTAATGTATTTAAATTAATCAGTTGATCATGCGTACTGTGTACTTCGCTCTGATTGGTCTAACCCAGCTGAGTGTTTGCCTACGTTTAAGAGTGGGGAACATTCGGCTGGTAACAGATCAACCTGGACTGAGACATTCTATTCCGAGGCGTTGAGCAGTAGACATAATATCTTATAAGCCAGTGCTGTTGTTGTATAATTGTTAATAATTATTGAGCGATTAAGTGATAAGTGATTGTTGATAATTACATACTGTTGGATGAATAAATACTTGTAATACTCAGTCTGAAGTGTATGATTCGTCACATGATGTACGTGTTATTTTGATGCCACTTATTCCTATTGCAATGTAAAAGTCTTAAAAAGGTCAGATCGCAACCTGCGCGTATGTATGGGAAGATGTATGAATGTGGGAGTAGCAAAAGATGTATGCAAGGATCATAGCGGTCTATAGTTTCTGCCTACCCCTGTGGGAGAAAGGCATGAGTGTATTGTATGTAAATTCTCACACCCCTCCCTCCATTTCTTTTACCTATACCATACCACTAACTTCTGCTCGCGACTTTATCCGCGTGGACTTTAGAAGTTGTTCTGACCTGGATAAAAAGTAGCGTATGTGTTATTCCAGGCTATTACCTATCTTTGTGCCAAATTTTATCCAGATCCGTTCAACCGTTCTGGCGTGAAAGAGTAACAAACATCCATACATACAAACTTTCGCGTTTATAATATTAGTAAGGATTAAGTAGAAATGTTTTCTGATCATTATTCAAAGCTTTTAAAAGTTGCACCCTAATTAAAATCTTTGAAGTCAGCTTGACTGTAAACAACTTCGTAAATCATAAACCTAAATATGGTTATAATAACTATGTCAAACGCATTGTTGTCGCTACTCTACAAGTCTAGAGATTTGACTTTGATAAACTCACTCGGAGACGAGGTTCTCTAACAAATAATATTTGGTACATTAACTTTGCTTGCTAAATTCAAATTTAAATTAGTGTTTTAGAAGGACATTAAAGACATGAATAATTACCTCAATATTCTAGTGGTTACAAGCATTGTTGGATGTAACTTCTTGGGTTCGATTACCAGGTCGAGCAAAGGATTGTTAGGTTTTTCTAGGTAATTTGCAGTACCAGCTCGGAGTTTGGATTTCCGACTGGATTAGAAAATATATAATTGCTCGAAGAATACAGTATATAATTGCCCGGGAAATACAGTTTAATATATTTGCCCGGGCAATGTTTAATGTAATGTAATGTGTATTTTTTTTACTCTTCCCTTATGAAATTCGCACGCCAGTACATCTGCTCCATTGAGCTATTACTGCTCAAAATGCTAAGATTGATCTGTACTAGTTGTTATTTAGCCATGAGCACAGTCCCTCCTTTAATTCAATAAAACTAGATAGATACAATGTTTCTGCCAAATTTCCAAAGACTAATAAAACGCAACAAAATAGAATAGAAAATTTGACGACACGATTGGCCTAGCGGTTGAGCGATCGGCTTCTGCGCCACGTGTTGTGGGTTCGATCCCCACACGGAGCAAATATTTGTATGATCTACAGATAGTTGTTCCGGGTCTGGGCGTTTGTGTATGTGAGAATTTGTGTTTGTAAACGCACCCACGATACAGGAGAAAATCCTAGTGTGGGGCAACGTTTTTAAAAAAAGAAAAGAAAAGAAAAAGAATTTCTAAGTTTCAGAGTCTGTATCGTATTTTCTAGGTCAGTAGATCTTAAATAGTGGTTACTTTGTGTCACAGAATACGAATACCCTGTTAACCTATAAAGCTCTGATGTGTGGAAAAAGGAGGGGAGGCCTTCGACCTGCATTTTGGCAATATAGAGTACATAGATATATTCTCAGAATAAAGATGAAAGGGTTAGCCAGAGGTGTGCCTAACCCTTTCAACTAATGCACCTACACCCAAAGTTCGCTGCTATGTTTATATTGTATGGCACGGCATCTAATAGGGGGTGAGTCTATTGCCATTAGCCGAATACCACTCCAAACTCTACGCTGCTACTTCCTGCGAAGTTAATAAAAAATCCCATGACATTTACATAAATTCATGGCCTACGCTGATCGTTCACATTGATTCAATTGAAATAACATAAATACAACATTCATTCTGCGTAATAAAATTCCTTAATTGTGTTACAGTCTATTCAAATAATAAATATAAAGAGAGTGTCTTCAATTCGCAGAAATAATAAAAATGGTTTCTCTTTGAAATTTTCCAAAAACAAAAGTGTACGGAGAAAATATTATTTTGTGCTCGAAATAGGCATGCCCAATTAGTTTCCTGATATGATACCTGTCTTGTTATCTTGACTATTTTATAAATATGAATATCTTTAGAAATAATATTAATTACGTCATTACATACACTGATTAGCCAGACTCGCGTGCTATAACAATATTATGTAGACCATCGAATTTGTCGACAATTTGAAATCGATACCGCGAAGTTTCAGCTCCCGACCAGAGACAGGAATTCATTTCTTGGAGGGGAATCAGCTCTGGACCAGAGACAATTATTAACAACTTTATTTGAAATTAGCTGTATCGAGGGGGTTGCTGTTTCAACACCTGCCTACGGCCATGCTTGGATTCGCTACCACGCTGGCACTACGCACGTACCAAGTCAAATACTACTATACACAATAAAATCCTTCCCCTCACACATTAGCTCAAAAACGTGAGTCAATTGCCACAGAGCATCAAAACTGACACTAGCTTATTCAGCACACAACAAAGGTCCACGAAATACAATGCGCAAAGTTCCCGTGAACAAAACCATTCGCGATGTCTCAATGTTCTTTGTGCTAGCTTTATGAATTGTCTCCTGGACTTTTCTCTATGAATGAAAATTTTAAACAGTATCCTGTTTAATAGAGAGCTGTAGTTATTGGAATGGGCGCTTGTTGCTGTGAATGAAAGTTATTGCAATATTATTACTTTTGACTTTTGAAATTATGATTATTAACCCTTTTACCATTTAAGACTGAAAATTGTTGGCCATCCCGAAACACGTACTTGGGTCCGGCGGAACGTGGATTGCCCACAAAAACGTAATACCGAAATAAATCGTAATCCAGACAATATCAAATTATGTTATTATTGGGATTTAGATACTGTTAATCTAGGTTCCTACGGTCCTATTTCGTCTGCTACTACTTCACTGAAAATAAAAGACCGGAAAATCTTTCCAAACTTGGTGAAATTATTAAAAATTGCATTCGCTTACAATTATTTCCAGTGAAGTATTTTGGACGAAATGGTAACATAGGGGAATCCGAATAATAACAGAATTTGATTAAATTGTGTTTGAATTACGATTTATTTCGGTATTACGTTTGTGAGAGAAATTCGGTCCGCCGGACTCTTAATATCATTAAATATTTTTATTGCATATAATCTACACGTATTAGGAGCCATAATAGTTCGTAACTACCTCTCAGTTATAAGCGCGACTGCTACGCTAGAGGTTGGTTCGATTTCTATGTCGTGCAAAGTGAAATTATCAATAGTAGCTCGAAGTTTGGAATTTGTGCCTGGTTAATAGCAAGCTCGCCCCTATTACATGGGACCTAAACATACCGGAGTACTATGGGTGTACTCATAAGTGTGCCTCTGCCTATCCCTTCGGGGAACAAAAGCGTGATGGTATGTGTAGTAATCACTCTTCATTGTGTAGAGAGCATTGTCGAGTAGTTTTATTTGTTGATCGAAAAGCCGATTCGAAATACAAAAGATTCGATCGTTTTAAGTCCTTACTTTGTCTTGGTCACTGATAGTTTTTTATATTCTTTTATTTTCACCAAACACTGAAACAAAAAGCTTGATAAGAATGGATTATATCCTCACCTCGCATTTATTTTACTGACAATTTTTTGTTATCTCAGGACAAGGCAAACCGATATTTTTTACTTTCTCCCGAAAATTATAATATTTCCTCTTGCTTAAAATGTAACAACGTTTTCCTGTTTCCGTTTTGTGAAGGTATAAATTTTATTTAAAAAAAGTCACATACAGGGATGCAGTATTTTTGAGTAATGAACAAAGACGGGGCGTCCAATTAAATGGTGTTCGCCGAAAAGTTACTCAGATTTTTTGCTTGAGTGTCATTGTTTTATTTTTGAAATAAAACCTTTATTGAAATATTTATAATATTATTTTCGGTGTATGTATGTTACTTGATATCTTTTCTTATCATGAACCGATTTCAATGTTACATTTTTTGTTTAATAGGCTATACACTTCTTAGTTAGACACATAAAATTTTGGTTGTTATCCCTCCGTAAAAAATACTTGACGTCGCTTTTCACATTTGCTTTTTTATAAAGTTAAAATAATTATGGTGGCAATTGTATTTATATAGGTATATACTCCACCTAGTTAGAAATAGAAGTGTTTTTAAAACTCTACTGGTCGTGGTTTCGATCCCGCATGAAAATAGTATTGTTATTGCCATCAGGCAATTATTCTGTGTTTGCGTGTTAGAATTTATATTTGTAAACGCATCCAGAGATAAAACTCTGGGGTGGGGCAACATTTTTAATGTATTTAAATGTCTTTTTTATTATTTTATATCATGAAATACATTGACTTAGAAATTTAAGCTGATAGAGTTAAAGTAAAATTAACTATAACATAAACCAGTTTAAGCTAAACTTGTAAATCCAGGTCTATGCCAGGCACGTCTGTCAGGCAGATCCGACAGGCATATCCGTACATGTATGCTCGCCTAATACCTGTTGCTAATAGCTATATATTAGCGATTATTTGCCACCTTCTTTTTTATACTTACCTACTTATTATTATTACTTTGTGTTTTTTTACAAGTTTTATGTAGGCATGAGATTGTACGCGTTGTTGTCATGGGTGATGATAAAATCTTTATATATTTTTTTAGTTATTACTGAACCTTCACAGTTATTTCGATTTGTCGCATGTTTTCAAAGTCACCCTGTATAAGCTTTTTTTTTACAATGAAAGTTCAGCGTATACTGGAAATGTTTATACGACCACACCTAGCTGTAACTACATTATTTAGGGTAAACAATTTACATATTTCCCACGTTGCATGTTTCCAGTTGTACAGTAAATGGTACAATTATGGTTAGCTGTGTATTTAAATAAAATGCACTCTGGAAAAATTACACACTGCATTAATTATATTTGCATAAATCCCTCACAAGCCATGTGGAGCTCGTAATTTAGCTTGTAATATTTTATAGTTACAATTGTAATGCATAACTGTTTTTGTATAAATGGTATGAGATAAATAAAATAAAATGTGAATATATTTAAAACCAAGCCAATGTTTAAGATTTTTTTTGCTGGATTTTCCTCAATAACAGCTCAGATTTTGGATTTGCGCCCTGTTAATGGCAATAGGCTCGCCACTATTACATGGGACCTTAACTTACTGGCGAACTATGTGCGTACATTAGTGCACCTTTGCCTAACTCTTCAGGGAATACAGGTATAGTATAATTCTCCAAGGGGTATTTCTAACCCTCTCTGCTCTTCATAACAATCAATCCTTCAAAAGACAAAACAACAGCTTTTAACACAATGGAACGACCTCAAAAAGGGCATGATGAATCAAATGTCGACAGTATCGAGTGCACAAAGGCTATGCCCTTTGTAACGTGCCCTAGACAGCTCTGAATGCGCCAGCTTTATCTACAAAACGCCTTGCAATTGCATAGAACGAGAAATGTTAGTTTGATAAATACATGTGTTAATTAAAAAGAATTAAATGAGCTCGTAGCTATGTAATACCTGCACTGAATCGATTTGCTAGGTTAAGCTGACATGCAGAATCGATGGATTAAATTATCATACACATTACTATCACACCACTTTTCCTTGAAGGGTTAACAGAGGTATACAACTGTGCTGCCACCGTTTATTGATATGTTTAAGGTCCTATGTTAGCCCACGATAGGGCGAGTCTAATACATTTCAATTAGACCAAGACTACTGGTAATTTTGAATTGTCAGAACTAGGTTCACGGTTCCAAATAGTGCGCCTGGAGAAGAAACGGCAAGAAACTCCATAGATACTAAGTACGTTAAATACAATTATAACATTTTTATTTTTTGTTATAATGTGAAGATAATGTAGGTGTCCATGGGTGGCGGTAATCGCTTACCATCAGGCAATCCGGCTGCTCGATTACCTGTCTGTATCCCATAAAAAAAAAACTATAATCCATCCATACTAAAGTCCACGCATACTCGTCGGGTGAGCTAAAGGGCGGTAGTTATGACATGTTACTGCTTGTTGGCATACATTTTTAATACAAGGGCCATCGGAGAGGCGCGGACTCGTTACCGGGAACTGAGTCAAGATCTGTGGAGGTTCCTTCTTGAAAATAATTAGAATTGTTTAATGTGGACCTGTATTTAAAACCGATTTTTCAGTTTCTTCACATGAACAACTGCGTCATTAGCCTAGTGGTCTGAGCGCTGGAGGTCCTGGATTCGATTCCAAAATTTTAAGGGATTTTTGTATAAAATTCTCAGTAGCAACTAGGAGTTTGGGATTAGTAGTTTATTCGTAGCTTGTGCCCGGTTAATGGCAATAGGTTTACCCCTATTACACCACGAACCTAAACATAACGGCGAACAGAGGGTGTGTACGCCTCTGCCTAACCCTTTGGGGAATACAGTGGTGATAGTATGTTATGTTATGTTCTTAAGAATAATGTAAAAATTTCATAGATATTCATCGATGTCTTAATCTGTGGCGATTTTCTTTTAAGAAAGACTGCTTTCGCACATACAATTAAAGGAGAAAAGGTACCCAGATTCCTAACAAATGTTTGTGGAGCACACAAATATTTTTCTCATGTGAGAAAAGAACCCACGACACAAACTAAAAACCATACACTTGCTCGACTTGCCCAGGACCATTAAACCAGACCAATGCATAATAATCCCTAGAAATCAATAATCCCTACAGAATTATGTTGCATCAAAACAAGATAAATATAGCTCGTATTTCGCGAGCCCCCTTATGTTTGCAAACGTCGTAGTCCACTTCAAGAGATGCGATAACATCTGTGTCGGTACGTGACTAAGTGAGAAGGTACGCCTTTGTCTCGTGTGATAGGGTCTCTAGTGGAAACAATATTTGTTTTTATAGAACAAATCGTAAAATCCAATAAAGCTTGTGTAAAATGTATAAATGATGGTGAGTACAACTTCACGCAATGTAATATTAATCGTACATACAAACTACAAGGACGTATCGGTATAGTTTTCAATTTAAAGTTTGGTATAAGTTCAAAAAAAAAAATAATATATAGCTATAAATTTTATTAAAAGAAAATTTCGACTTAAGTTGAGAGTCGAACCTGTGTTCTCTGGCAAGGTACACTGGACGCTTAGCTAACTTAGCTACCAAGATCATTAAAACACAAAATATATCATTCACAAAAATTATATCATTGAAAATATTTAGCTTGCGTATTAACGCATAGTATTTTATTGTGCTTATAAAAAAACATTATTATTAACCATATTATTATTATCTTTTTGTGATTTTTTTGCATTTTCCATGCTAAGATTATTAAGTTATTTAATAGTAAAGGAAAAAATTCAATCGCGGGCAGGATTCGAACCTGCGTCTTCTGGTTTGATACACCAGACGCTCTGACCTCTAAGCCACCGCGAACCCTACCCGCATGATTGAAATTTTGCCTTCACATTCTGAATTTACGTCATAAGGTGACGTTTGGTGACATCTATGAGAGGCAAGTTACCTTACCTCTCAACCGACACGACTTACTTTACAGTCAGTTCAGTGTCGTACGATGCCACCCTACCTTTTAACTATCTTTTTGTGATTTTTTTGCATTTTCCATGCTAAGATTATTAAGTTATTTAATAGTAAAGGAAAAAATTCATATTATTATTATTAATCCATTTTAATATTTTTAATTTTAATATCATTTTAAGGCAAACTGGCGGTCAAGCATAGGTCTATCAAGAATATAAAAAATATGTCGCACTGCTGGGCACGGGTCTCCACTCAGAATGAAAGGGTTTGGTATTTAGTTCATCATACTGGCTTAGTACAGGCTAGTATTATATTAACCGTGGTACAGGTTAGTAGACTTCACATGCCATCGAAAAATCCTTGAAGCATGCGGGTTTTCTCAATGTTCCTTCAGTGCCAGAGATAACTAACCAAATTAATATGTTCATTATTTATCCAAAAATATTTTTTCCATTATAAATCGCCGGTAATTTAACATAATTATACGACCCCAAAGCGAAGTAAATATAGTTCGTATTTCGTGAGCGCCCTCATGTTAGTAAACGTCCCAGCAGTCCACTTCAGGAGATACGATAACATCTGTGTTGGTACGTGACTAAGTGAGAAGGTACGCCTTTGTCTCGTGTGATAGGGTCTCTAGTGCAAAAATATATAACGCGAGTGCTACTTACACTATTTGTAATATCCAAGTACCGGATAGAGATAGATTAGATTTTAGTTTAAAAAAGAATAACAATTAATTTGATATCACCGATTCGATTCCCAAGTCAAGCAAAGTTTTATTGTTTTTTTTTATAAAATTAGTAGCAGCTCAGAGTTTGTATTTGTGCGATTAATGAATCCCTCTATAAGATAGAACCAACAAATACTGGCAAACTGTAAGTGTACAATTGTACACCTCTGCGCAACTTATATGTTCTTCTTTTTCTTCTTCCGTTCCTGATCCCGTTACTTGGGGTCGGGTTTCCTCACTTTTCTGCGCCAAGATATTATAATATCTTGGGTTGTCGGTTCCAGCAGTTCAGCTTTTTCATATTTGTCCACCAGGTCAATGGCGGACGGCTTTTTTTCTTTTCTGGCAGGTTTAGTGCAATACCACATAATCCTCATTGCGATATTGATCCACTGATATGTTATGATTTAATCATGTTAAATCAAAGCAGACATGCGATTGGATACATGTCTGTACCAACCCGCATTAGGCCAGCGTGGTGCAATATAACCTAACCACTCTTATTGTGAAACCAATTATTCTAAATTCAACTTTTATAAGCCCGCTGGGGGCTTAAAAACTTAAATCTAACATAAGCAAGATTTACTAACTATCGAGCTAAAGAGCTGTGCTGTGCGTTGATAGATCAATCTTCTAATAATACTTTATAGACAAGAAGAAGTTCTGTTACGCAATTATTTGCATAATCAATGTAATAATAATACTATGTACCTATTTGAATAAAACAATTGTACTGATCTTCTATCCGCATATGGCACACTTAGGCCAAAACAAAAACGAAATTCAAAAAAATTCGTGAACAGGCGAAGAGCAGTGAGAAATCTAGACTAAAACAGTACCCCACTTCTACAAAAGGACGCTACACACAAAACCGTATTTTCAAATACAGCTCACTTTAAAATACCCACGTCGACGTACAAAGACAGATATTCGTATATCCGATTGTGTCTATCGCCAGTGACTGGAAGGCGAACTCAAAGGAAGACATCTTGCGGAAACAATAGGGTAACATACTTGATAGGACACAGCGTTCAGTTATCTAAGATCTTTAATATTAGTTGTAGATTACATTGGTGAGTCCTTTAGTATGTCTGTATGATGTATAGGTACACATTTATACATATGTGTGTGTGTGTTGTTTATATGTGTGTATTACAATAATATATATGTGTGTGTAACCTTACAAAATTATTTTATCGCGTGTTTTCGTAGACTATATTATTAGGACTGCTGTCACTGTAGTGGTCCTAAATGAGACCACTAGAGATCTTGGGTTTGGTGACCAGATCGAGTAGATTTTTCTAAAAAAATCTCAGTAGCAGTTCAGGGTATTTGTACCCGATTAATGGCAAATAAGATAAGTTCGTTTGCTTTTATCCAATTTTTGGGGACTACAGCCGTAATAATAATAATAATAATAATAATAATAAGCCCCCTAAATTCCAACCTTACGTCCAGGCTGACCATCTTGTCCACGTGGGGGGCGGACGTGTAATGTATTTATTAGTATATGGGATTACTATGTATAGTTATTACCTACTATATATTGTATTGCTATATATTACTATTACATGAAAACTTGCACGGCAAACGAGGCTATGGAAACCCATTAAATATGGAGACTCGTTCAAAGAGAAAACGTTTAGGACCGCTGCCCGGGGGCGATCGCCGGGGCACACCTGGAGCTGACGCTGGGTGTCTCAGCATGCGAACCGTCAGCGGTGAGGAGTTGAGCAGGCGGGCTCCCACCGAACAAAATGTTACAGCCGAAATCAGTGACAACATTGACAGACTGACAGACAGAACAAATAGCCCAGTAGAACCCTACAGCCCCAGCACCATATCTTACACACCTTCCATTCGATCATCGTTCTCGATACCCACATCATCGCCAACAAACAGTATAAGTTTAAATCCTCCAATGCCAACCTCGGATGCTGCGCGGGGGGTAAATACCTTTTTACCCGCGTCCACCAAGGCTGGTAAACCACGAGTGCGCATGAGATGGAGTAAGGAAGTAAATATGTTTATCATGCGTACTTATTTCTACATTACGAGATTAGAGACAGACTTAACAATATACAGACAACAACTACATGAACGTTTCTCACTACAGTATCCCGAAATTACTGTAACTGAACAAAGAATCTCAGACCAGAGAAGAATAATAGTAAGAAATAAACTATTGTCCCTAGAAGAAATAGAGCGAATAAAAAACGAAGTACGAACGCAACTACAAAGTGAAGTAGATAATAATCAAGGCGCAAGCAGCACTATATATATACATGACCAATCAAACAACCATCCACAGATGCAATCACAACGGTGCACTCCATCACAAATTAATACACAATCGCAACCTTACACTCAAACACAACCAAACACCCATAATACACAAACATCACACTCATCCACACAAACTGAATCTATGACCTTAATACTAGAAAATGATATTGAGACACTTGTAGAAGAGAACCCCGTAACAAACATACGTATTCAAGAAATGTATGATAAATTTAGGTCAGCCCTTGCACAATATTCCGGAATGGATCCAGCAGCACGGCCAAAACTACCTAGACTTAAGTATAGCCCTCACCTCTCCAAACTTACGCATATGTTTAATCAAAATATACTACACAGATTTATATCAGAAGACACACAACTCATAGACATACACACCCTCATATACTGTACAGCTTTAGTAATATCCGAAGAACTAAATTATAAAATCACAGATTACCCAGAAAATACACTAACAAGAAAGAATAATAAGCCCTCATGGCAAATAAGATTAGAAAAGGACATAGAAAAACTTAGAGCAGATTGTGGTAGACTCACCCAGTACATAAACAATAATAGATCAAATAAGGTAGTTAAAAGAGTAGAAGCGATTTTTAAAAGTAGTATCACACACACCAGACACGAAAAGAATAATACAACACCTGAAGAATTCTTAGATACTTTAAAGCAGAAACTAGCTCTTAAGGTTCATAGACTTAGACGGTATAAAAAAGCACAACAGCGAAAAAACGATAACATCACATTTGCTAATAACGAAAAACTCTTTTATAGAAACTTACAGAAACCACAAACTAATACAGCAACTGACACAAACATACAAACACCAACACAAGAACAACTAGAAACATTTTGGTCTGGCATATGGGAAGAACAAGTACATCACAACGATAAAGCAGATTGGATAGAAAAGGAAGAAAGTAGATGTCATGCGCTAGAGGAAATGGAATTCATTGAAATAACCGAGACTGACATAACAATTATTACATCTAGACTACATAATTGGAAATCGCCGGGTATTGATAAAATTCATAATTACTGGTATAAAAAATTAGTATCACTACACAAAATAATAGCTAGTAATCTAACAGAAATTATCTTAGGAAAACAGAGCATACCCGAATTTATTGCCACAGGCATTACGTATATGCTCCCAAAAACGACATACTCAACAGAACCTTCCCAATACAGACCAATTACATGCTTACCTACAATATATAAGATTCTAACATCAGCAATAGCAACTAAAATCAATTTACACGTAGAACAACAAGACATAATAGCCGAAGAACAGAAGGGTTGCAGGCGGGGCCACATGGGATGTAAGGAACAATTAGTTATAGATTCCACAATTCATAAACACGCTATCTCTAAAAATAGAAATTTACATTGTACCTATATAGATTATAAAAAAGCATTTGATAGTATACCACATTCTTGGTTATTACAGGTTTTAGAGATTTATAAAATAAACTCGAAAATAATAGATTTCCTACGTACTATAATGGCGCGCTGGAAAACAACGCTACAGCTAAACACCCGTCAGAATACTATTACCACTCGACAGATATCGATTAAGAAGGGTATTTATCAAGGTGATTCCCTAAGTCCCCTGTGGTTCTGTCTTGCCCTAAACCCTCTATCTCACTTACTGCATAGCTGTAGAATAGGATATCCACTTAAACACTCCACATCAGAAACAATTATTTCACACCTCATTTATATGGACGATATTAAATTATATTCGAAAACAGAAAAAGAAATGAAAACACTTATAGACACTACTACAGAATTCAGTAAAGATATCAACATGCAATTTGGATTAGATAAGTGCAAAACTTTACATATTATAAGAGGAAAGATTAAATCGGGCGATTATGCAATAAACGATACAGATACAATTACAGCCATGGAACCAAACGATCTATACAAATACTTAGGGTACAAACAACTTAAAGGGCTCGATCACACAACAATTAAACAAACTCTAACAATAGAATACAAGAGAAGAGTAAACGCAATATGTAAAACCCAACTTTCAGGAAAACATTTAATTAAAGCTCTGAACACTTTTGCCATCCCGATTCTCACCTACTCATTCGGAGTTGTAAAATGGTCGAAAACAGACATAGAACAAATAGAACGATCCACACGTACTACACTTACTAAACACAATAATCTTCACCCTAAATCAGCAATAGAAAGATTAACCATCAAAAGGCAAAACGGCGGGAGAGGCCTAATAGATATCCATCACCTATGGCAGAAACAAATAAACAAACTAAAGACATTCTTTCATATGAAGTCTGACACTAGCGACATACACAGAGCCATAACCCAGAACGACCACAATTACACCCCACTAAACTTAAACGAATATACAAACACTCAAATTCTTAGTATTAATGACCCACAAAAACAAAAACTAGAAGACTGGAAAAAGAAAACTTTGCATGGACGACACCCTCACGATCTAGAACAATCCCATATTGATACAATAGCTTCAAATAAATGGCTGAAAATAGGCAATCTATTTCCAGAAACAGAAGGATTTATAATAGCGATACAAGATCAGATCATTAACACCAAAAATTATAGAAAATACATAATCAAAGATCCCACTGTAACGAACGACAAGTGTCGTAAATGTCACACACAACCAGAGACCATACAACACATAACAGGAGCTTGCACAACACTCACACAGACAGACTACACCCACAGACATAACCAAGTAGCTAACATCATCCACCAAAAGCTGGCCCTTAAACATAAACTCATACAAAACAAAAACACACCATACTATAAATACACACCACAGACTGTACTAGAAAACACATCACACAAACTATACAACGATCGCGCCATACTTACTGACAGAACCATACATTACAACCGACCGGATATAACTTTAATCGATAAAATAAACAAAACTACTTACCTGATAGATATTGCAGTCCCCAACACACATAACTTGCAGAAAACAATAGCTGAAAAAATAAATAAATATGCGGAACTAAAAGAAGAAATCACACAAATCTGGAAACAAGAAAAAGTATATGTTGTACCCATCGTTATTTCCACCACCGGCGTCATTCCTAAGCACCTAAAACACAGCCTTAAACTAATAGACCTAAAGGAATCCACTTATACAACCCTACAAAAGGCCGCCATACTAAATACCTGCAGAATAGTGAGAAAGTTCATGCAAATAGAAGAAAATGAAATACTCCCTTAAAACAACACACACCCACCATAACACATCACACACTCCATTTACTTGGTTTCGGCCCGTAAATGTAGTTAAAACCAGCCATGTGCTGAGAAAATTAAACATTTTCCCTCAAATAATAATAATAATATATCTTTATTGCAGACTCAAGATCCATACAATATTACTTAAAAACAAAAAACACTTTTACTTAAAAATATTAACCAAACTACTCTACTTATACGTACATATAATTATCATTTTTATTTTTACGCCGCTATTTCCAGCCACCGCTTATATACTCTAGTAGCACATATTCTATCTCCTAATTCCTTAATTATACTGTTACTACACGTATCAACTCTGGTCATAAATGACGCAATTCGTCTCCTCTGTATGGCATTGAATGTGTTCAGCCGAGCCTCCGCAAACATTCCGGAGGCACTACAGTTTCGTTCCAACCCCATGAGGTGTCTGTAGATGTTATTATATTGAACACGGATGCCATCAAAGGACCTCTTTGTGTACTCAGTCCAGAGCTGACACGTGTAGAAACTTTGACAATACGTTCTAAAAAGATGAACTTTGGTCGACGTCTTGGCCTTAAAAAATCTTCTGGCTATCATATTACCAACCACCGATAGAGCTCGGCGCTGGCGATCCATATCAGCATCATCCTTCATATCCGATGTCAATATGTGACCAAGGTACTTGAATCTGTCTACTACCTTCACAACTTGGCCGCCTACCCACACCGGTGCAACATGATCAGGACCCCTCCCGGACCTAAATATCATCATTTCTGTTTTTTTTGCATTGTACACTAAGTCATGTTCTTTAGCATATCGTTCACAGATGACCAGTAACTTCCGTAGACCTTTGATCGAGGGACTAAGCAGGACCATATCGTCGGCATAGCTCAGATTGTTGATATATCTATCACCCAATCTGAGCCCTACCGGCGTTCTGCTCAGCTCCTCGATCAAATCATTCACGTAAAGATTAAAAAGATCCGGCGAGGTCAGCCCTCCCTGTCTAACACCACATGACAATTTGTAATCCTCAGACAACAAGCCCCCCCATCTGACGTTGTTCGACTGATTAGAATACCAGTATTGAATAAGTCCAACAACATCAGATGGCACATAACTACTTTCCAACTTCTCCCACAAAAGATCGTGGTTAATAGTGTCAAAAGCCCGACTCAAGTCTAGGAAACAAGCATACACAGTAGTTTCCTGATGGACGTATTGTTTGACGACTTGTTTAAGGGAGAAGATAGCCATATCTGTTGAAACTTCCGGCCGAAAACCAAATTGTGCATCATCAATATCGAGGAATGGACCCAGCTTCTTGTGTATTAGACGTTCAAGCACCTTGGCCACAATAGTTGCAAGCGAGATAGGTCTATAGTTAGACATGCTCGAGATGTCACCTGTCTTGTTCTTGGTGATAGGCACGACAACTGTGCGAATGAGATCGGGTGGCAAGTAGCAATGCTGCACACACAGATTAAAAAACTGAGCCAATACCTCACAGATAGACTGACCCGCGTACATTAAATGCTCTATACTTAGACCATCATGACCCGGAGACTTTCCACGCTTCATATTCATGAGTACAGAAGTAATATCATCGGTAGTTACATGGAAAGTTTCCGTGTCATTAACAGCTCTCCTCTGTGACAGACAAGGTTGCGTTTGCCGAAAGGGCGGTTTAACATCAAATTGTTTTCTAAAATTATTTGCAATAGCAGCCTTGTCCGTCACCCCCTCCACACTTACAGGCGTACCAGTACTACGGTTAAGTTTTTTGACTTCCTTCCAGAATTTTACAAAATTTTTAGAAGATTCATGGCGAGCCAGTATATCCATTTTGATTTTTTCTTGATTATTTTGTACATATTTAATAGCCGCTTTGAACTCTCTTCTCGCAATGGACATCTGATCGTAGTAATATCCCGAGCACGGCCTACCAGCCCCGACCCACTGCAAAAAAGTTTGCCTAGCCAGAACGTGATACTGTCGTACATTGTAATTCCAACCCGCAACATTTCGTTTCTTATATATATCTTTCGACAGAAAAGTACGTTCTGCAGATACCTGTAACGTCTTAACTAAATCACAATAAAATAAATCAATTAATCCCCGGTGTTCACAATTCGAACATACCCCATTCTTACAACTCAAATTATAGTATTTTTTATTGCACATAAAACTAAAACTCTCATTACACAATTCACAGTATCTATCTCTTTGGTCAGCATTCCTGTTACCCCATATATATTTTAAAATATGTGTATTATCATTATTCAGCCTTTTACAAGTAATACTTTCAAGTCTCACCTCGATTATTATAGGGAAATGATCCGATAGGTATGCATCATATGAGATGTACACATCACTGACTACCTTCTCAGCCGCCGCGGAGACCAGGCAGTGATCAAGCCACCGGCGTGAACCACTGGCTTCGCTGACATATGTGTGCGTATTAGCATCCAGCCACTTAAGGTCAATACACGATAACAATTCTTCAGAACAAAAGTCTATCAACTCTTTCCCGAATCGCGTTCCAGGGTGCGCATTGAAGTCACCTAGTATAAAAACAGTTTCGATGTCGACGCTTTCAATTACCGCACTAATATTAGCGAGACACTGAGTCATCTCTGGAAAGTTATCTTCACAATCGGTAGGCATGTACACACTGAACACGAGCAAACTACGATCTCCTCGCTTGAGTTTTACCGCTACCATGCGATCGTGATCACACTGTATAATCTCCGCGCATGGAAACACACTCTTATCCCACAGTAGTGCCACACCCCCGTACGGTCTACCTCTCACCAATCCTTGTTCCGTATGGATTGCAGAAACACCATGACTGCCAAATTGCTTATTGATTGTATTTAATATATTCAAATCATGAGGAAACAACCATGTCTCTTGAACAGCTATTATTTGATGTTCTACACAAAGTTGAGTTATTTCTTGAATAGACCTCTTAAGTGATCTACAATTATATGACGCTAATTTTATTGCACAATCCATAATAATAATAATTTAATTAATTTGGCATCGTTCTGCCTACTGGCAATTCCTTATTCCGAGTTCGGCTAGTCTCCCAGTATCTCCTGAACACAACACCGTCAGGCCAAAGTTGGTCCCCACGGTCATTTAGGAACATATCTATATTTCGTAGCGGCACAATGACTTTAAATGCATTGAATTCATTATCCACGGTGTTAATCTTGCTTACTTTGATCTCTAAGTTAGTTTTATGTTTAATATACCCCTCAATATCCTTAGGGGTAGTATCTCTGTGCACGCGTGACACATACAGGGCCACGGATCTGTCCGCTGCCTTAAAGTTGAACTGCTCAATTACTTCACCAGCTCCTCGTCTGTTTTGTATCTTTTGCCGCTTATTTTGTACCTTTGTCCAACCCTCTTCATTTTTATTTTGTCTAATAGGCGCTTTCATACCATATTTAACGGCATCAGCCATTGACCTAACGACGGCTGTACTTTTGACAGCGGTCATCGACTCTTCATCCATATGTTGCGAAGTTTGCGTGGCGCCACCTGGTGTCAGTGACACAAACCGCGCTCGCGCCGTCTCGTCCATCTGCGCAGCCTCGGCGGTCATCACCTTATCGCACGCGGCCGACTCGACCGCTGCGCGCGCAACGCTCGCGACGCGCTTGCTAGTCATTTCCCCGCTTCGCCTTGTTTGCCCCTCCCCCGGCACGCACGCCTCGCCGCTACTAGTCAACAACTGCGCATCCAAATGCGCATCAACGTTCCGCGTGCACAAAATTGACGAAGTAATTCTTTCTTCATTCATCGTAATATTATTATTATCATTCAAACTGTAGCACTTAGAAAATGTATCTTGTTCATGTAACCGATTTAAACCCGTGTGAATATTTTCTGAACGAATATCTTGTATTAATTCTTTTAATAGCTGAATTTCTTTCTTTAGGGACTCAATCTCAACAGATGCCGACGGTGACTGTGATCTTAGCGGGTCTCCTCGTAGGCCGGCCACCTCTTTCTTAAGGACACACATTTCTTTGAGAAATGAAGTCACATCAATGTGATCGAATGTCACCGGCGGCAGCTTATTTAAATCTTTAGCAACAAATACAGGCAGTAAATCGGGATCCGATTCTTTAATAATCTTCACAATCTCTTGGATACTCTTCTGTTGATTACCTTCCTTCCTTCGCATAATTTTCTTGGTAGGCGCCAATAACTTAAAAGCAATTTGTCTTGCATTCTCTATTTCTAAGTCAGAAAATGCACTCGTACATATCTGCAGAATGGCCGTCTCAGCAAGTGTATCAACTTTATTACTCACAAAGGCTAGCAACTCGTTGATAACCACCTTACAGTTATTACATTTCTCACTGACATAATTGCCACTAATCGTATGATTATTTTGCGGAGAACGCAACATCGTTCACACACCCGTTCGCGGCGACGCCGCGATGCAGACTGTAATGCTTAAACGAATTGTATATTAATATAATATTATAATTCTATTTGTGGATCAGCATAGAAACTAGTCTACTGTATCACAGACATGCCCAACATACTTTAGGGTACACGAAGCGACCGAAATCTTTCCATAGACAAAACTCGTCCAAACTTCTCTACGAAGTTTCAAATAAATGTCTGTACGGTGTTAGAAAAATTATGTTTAATATAACTTTGTCCAACTTGAGCCTTGTTCCAAATGAATTTAGGTTTTGTATTTCGTATTCTACTTTCATTTTGAACATTTCAAACACACGGCGAAGTGGTTAGGTGTTCAGTTAATATAGAGTGTACAACTTATGTACAGTCAACAAAAGAGTTCTGTATCCAGGCAGCTAACGATATCTAATTCTTGACATAGATAGCGTTATAAATAATTATTTACAAAAAGATACGGTAGCCGACAATACCTTTTTGACGCATATTGCACGATTTATTATTACACTTCTTATCACGAAATTCTGAATTGACCTTTCATCACTATTGATGAAAGGTCAATTATCCCCAAATGGTAAGGTTCCTTTAACAAAAGAACCTACATGTACTTAATAAGTCGAAATTGGTGATTCCTGAACGCAATGGTGATTCCTCCGGTTTTGTTCACGGGTGATAGTGATGTCCCGCCACGACTGCTATGCTAGTCGTGCAGTGTTATTAGTTTTTCTATGAAATTCTCAGTAGCAGCTCGGAGTTCAAAATGATGTGGGGGTTAATAAATAATAATAGGCTCGCCCCTATTACATGGGGCCTAAACATTCCGGCGAACTGCGGCTGTACATTTGTACACCTATGCCTAACCCTTCAGGGATATAGGCGTGGTGATATTTTATTTTCTTCGTTGTTTAACAAAAAATTCAAAGAAATATTCGCTGTTTGTGATTGACTACAGCTTGTCATTAAATTATCGCGTTATGACCTGTCCAATCACAAACATGTAAATAACTTCTATAGGCAAACTCTCAACTGAACTCTCTCGAGAGGCTCTTTGATAACGCCGTAATTGAATTCAAAATCAATTTTAATAAGGTTAATTAATCTATTTTAATTTTGCAATTAATCAACGAATATTTTTGTAGAAAAAAATCGATAGGTATCGGTCTCAAAAATGGTTAAGTTGGATACACAACATAAGTACCATGAATCCTCGATAGGTTAGGCAGAGGTGTTCTACTGTACACTAAATTAATATCTAAAATGCCAAAAAAAGGGACTTTAAATTTCCACTGAGAATTTCATAAAAATCCAAAGTGTTATTGGGGACACTTCTTCCGACCTAGGAGGATTCCTAGGTCTAGTTTGGGCGCTATGATGCTGCAGACAGATAAACAGATACACACGTTAAACTAATAACACATGGATAAAAAAAACTACATAGCTGAAGTTTAGATCTAAAAGAAACAGTTTATTCGTTTCTAGAGTGTAGTAATCTCTTCTGAGAATTCGGGACGAACTGACAAAACTTCTTGCACCTCAGTGAACGTAATCCACTGAAGTATGAACGCAATTCGCATCTGGGGATGCACTTATGTGGCTCAAAGTAAAACCGGAGGTTTTTCCCGCTAAGAAAATTCGACACTTCTCAGCAATTGCAGGTTGACTCAAAGTTTTTAAATTAATAGACAAATGCGACAAACTTTGCGAGTTTTTCAAGCTTAGTCTAGTGGTACCAAGCGTGACTGCCACGCTAGAGGTCCTGGGTTTCATCTCCAGGTCCAGCAAAGTGCTATTGGGTTGAAATTATCAGTAGCGGCACAGAGTTTGGAATTTGTGCGCGGTTAATGGCAATACGCTCGCCCCCTATTACAGGGGACCTTAAAATACCGGCAAACTGTGGGTGTACATTAGTACGTCTCTGCCTAACCCTTCGGTGAATACAGGCGTGATGGTATGTTATAAATAAATAAGGCACAGTTAACAAGAGTACCTATTCTTTTCTCCATCTCAGAACTGTAAAAATAAAACTTTCACCGTCCATTTTATTTTCCACATTGCAAAGTTTAAAATATCGCAATATATCATTACTTCTCCTCAAACAAACAGGACAACATCAGTGAGATGATTGATGCGAGTTATTTTCGATGGGTTACGTTCAGGTAAATGTGGAGTTATGTGGAGTCCGTATTAATCATAAGTGTTGTCCTGTGTAAACGATACCGGTGTCAGATAATAAACATTGTGACGTGTGAGAATGCGTATAAAGTTATGTTATCTTGGGTGTCGTGGGCGGCGACATGAATATATTTGAAGAAATAAGTACATATACTTTTTTATTTTCTACATACTTTTTGTATTTTTTATACATTTATATGCGCAATCAAACCAATGAAACAAGTGTTTTCTTTTTCTTCAAGGAAATTGTAATTTTTAAAAATGTCTAACGTGCCACTAAATTCGCGTTCCGAAATTATGAATATTTAACTCCCTACACGTGGGAGAGCCATGCTTCGGCACGAATGGGTCGGCTCGATCGGAGTGATACCACGGCCTCACAGAAAACCGGCGTTAAACAACGCTTACGTTGTGTTTCGCCGAGTGAGTGAGGTTACCGGAGGCCCAATCCTCTTTTAAAGGTCGGCAACGCACTTGTGACTCCTCTTTTGGTGTTGCGGGTGTCCATGGGCGGCGGTAATCGCTTACCATCAGATGATCCGTCTGCTCGTTTGCTCTCCTATCCCATAAAAAAAAAATTAAATCACTACATAGTTTATAACAAAGTCGCTGTCGCTGTCTGTCCGTCCCTATGTATGCTTAAATCCTTAAAACTACGCAACGGATTTTGAAGCGGTTTTTTTAATAGATAGAGTGATTCAAGAGGAAGGTTTTAAGCTATTTAACATTACGCTACGGCTCTTAGGAATGTGGCAACGCGGGTGAATCCGCGGGCGGACCGCTAGTTTTATATAAATTCATCATTTTTTGTAACTAATTGAAAAAAAAACATATTGTTCCGTTAACCATCAAGTAAAAATTCTATTGCTTTTCTGCCCCGGGGCCAAAGGCGCTTTGCAGTACCTATTAATGATTCCAAAGTAAAAAAATAATTACCCACTTCAGCATTTTCCATAACCATAACCATTTTCCCACAATTATTTGCACTTTACAAAATTATGAAGTGCTTATTATTGTAGCACAACATAGTGGGAGGAATTACTGAACATAATAGTTTTTTCTTACTATCTAGTGTGAACTTAAGCTATTGTGGTTAAGTTACTCCTAACACAGACATAATTAGCTAGCCTAAAGGTAATAAGGTATGTTGGTAAACTACTTAGAAACAAACGTGTTTATTTTGTATGCTTGAATTTAGGCTTCGGTTGGCTCGTTCGTAAATTAAAGAGCTCTTCGCGCTTAAGGAATTCATGCATTATTGAAGACTGTTTTTTTAATTGGCTTAATTGCTTTATGTTTAAAATATTTGAAGGTTGTACAAAAATTATTATAAAGAATGATTTACCATGATTTTGATAATGTTTGTTCAGTGGCAGGTAAAGTTAACATGAATATTGTTTGCGTTTTCTCACTTTTTTGATACCAAAATAATAAAGCAGAAAGTTATTTTAAAGAGTCATAAGTAAACAGAAGATTATGAAAGGAAGAAAGAAAGTTTATTCTGAGTCACAACAGAAGACAAAACGAAAAAATATAAGTACATGATTGTAGTATCAATACATCATTATGTGTGACGTCGATGTGTGACGACGATTTTCACCAACGAACGGATTGTTTCATGAGGAAGGTTATACGCTATTTAATATCACGTTTACGTACGTTAAATAGCTGATGAAACCATTCAGTGTAGCTAATAAATAATAACCATCAACTACACTAAAGATATTAATATAGATATTTTAGAATAAACGGGTAAGCATTTAGGAATTAAAAAAAACCTAATATATAATAAAACAATATCCCTACTAGCTACTTAAAAACAGGCATCAGAGAAATCACTGGTTCGGAGTTTTTAAGTGACACAAGCAATTTATGAATCGATCTTCTCGTCCGGAAATTAAAATAAAATAAAAGCTGTCAGCTGTTTGTTCTCCCGAGACTCATATTTTAACATACCTACGTGGTTAAATATTATTTATTCTATAACATTGTACTTAATATACCATCACGCCGACACATGATGATTCAGAGGTGTACTGTTGTACAGCCAGACTTTGTATGTTTTTCGTCCCTTATAATAAACAATGTTGTATTTGGTGTACAATAAAGTTTAAATAAATAAAAGGATGAGCAAAGAGATTTGAAAAGGTTATGGAGTGGACGTCGGGAACATTTTCATACACGAATTTTAATCCCGATTTGATTTGTTTACTCTCTTTTTCATGCTGACATTTGACAGAGACAGAGCGATTTGTTTCCAATTGGTAAAAAAGTAATAGATTACGATGGTGTTTACGAATATTTAAATGTCTTTGGGAGCGAAGCATTTTCGATAGATATTTATTTATTCATTTACTTTAATTAAAACGGTACACACCAATTACAATAATTAAATTAAATATAATCTTGGTGTCTTTAAATTTATTAATTATTAAATTTAAGATCGCAGTGTCACTTAACATTAGGCGAAATGGCGGTCAAGCGTAATCCTATCAGGAATAAAAAAAACTGGACATTAATCCAAACTCCGAGCTGCTACTGAGTTAGAAAAATGATTAAAATCAAATTACGAATGCTCGTGAGCTTTTCCCTTCTACTTTCAAGTACCAGTACTCTCCAATTTTATTATCAACTATCCGTTGCCCGCAATTTCACTCATATCCCTAAAAGGTTAACATACTAAAATAAGTTCGATTCTAGGCGGCTTATCAAGATAAAACATGCACCAGATTTTAAGTTAGACCTATAACAATACATCGGTGAAAACTGCATTCAATTCCATCGAGTAGTTAATGCGTGATACGCGAACAAACATACGGACAGACAAACACGAAAATTCGAAAAAAAAAATATTGGCTTCTGTTGATCTAATACCCCCCATATCAGTTTTTCTATAATATATAATATACAGAAATCGGCCTATTACAATTTTATTATAGGTATAGATCCGAACACTAAGTGTAGTTGGTTGTGGTTGGTATGACATAATTACCATGGGAGTAACAACTCTAATTTAGACACATTTGTGGTTGCTTATCAATCAATCAAAATTTGAATCGTCATATAAATCTACTCGTAAATCAACTTGGCATAAAATTTAAGACATTATTGCTGTTGCTAACTCTGATTGTCGCATTTCCGTGAGGAAAGCGATTTCCTTCCTAAAGCCATTGGTATTTTTTCAAATTAATGGGAAAATTCCATTGAGTTATTTATTGCAGTAAGTTTGTTTTTTGTATATTTTTATTTGATTATCAACTTTAGTGCTATCTTAGTCAAAGGTAAGTTTCGCTTCGTTTTTTTTTTATGCGATACTAAAATTCATACTCTGGTGTACATCTTCAATTCTCGAATTCAAGAATGTTTTGAATTTTCCTCGAATTTCTTAAAGCAAACTAATTAATGTATTCCAGATCTAGGTAATAACTAGAAATATTATTAAATGCGCGTCAGAGCGTTAAATAGAAATTCATTGTAGAATCAGTTAGTTTCATAAAGAATTATTTATATGGAGGAGAAACTAATTAAAAACTAAACTACATAACATCACGCCTGTATTCCCCGAAGAGTTAGGCAGAAGTGCACACTCACAGTTCACCGGTATGTTTAGGTCCTAGGTAATAACGGGCGAACCTATTGTCATTAATCAGGTACAAATCCCAAACTCCGAGCGGCTACTGAGAATTTCATAGAAAAACCTAATAACGCTTTACACGACCTGGGTAGCGAACCCGGGACAACCCAGTAGGTAGGTAAGTTATTAAAAACTGTGATATAGGTATTCTATTAGATACGTATCTATTATCAGGTATCTGCCTCATTAGTTAAGAGGTCTTGGGTTCGGTACCTAGGTCGAACAGTGTTATAAAGTTTTTAATTCAATTCTCAGCAGCAGCTCGGAGTTTTGACTTGTGCCCGGTTAACGGCCAGAGGTTCGCCATTCTGTGGGTGTACTGTACACTTCTGCCTTAATCTTCGAGGAATACGGGCGTCATGGTATGTTATAATATTATCTTCAAAGATAGTCTTTTGTAATTTCAATGCAGACAATCCTAACGCCATTGAGGTGACCTTATAAATTACTCGCAAATTGTTTAAAACTGAAGGTAAATTCTGATACTTACAAAAAATTGTTTAAAATACTCGTGTATCCAGTTTCAATGTCGTATATATCACCTGTAGGTTAATTTTAGATCTCAAATCAATTTAAATTGTTCGTTTTTTAAAATAGAGGTGTTATAAGTTTAACGTGCATATCTGTGTGTCTGTCTATTGCATCGTAACTCCCAAACGAATAGACCGATTTCGATTCCGTTTTTTTAGCTCGATAGGTGACTTAAACAGCTAGCTATCAAGCCTAGTGGTATGACCGTCGGACTGTCAAGTCAAAGGTCTCGAGTTCGAACCCAAGGTACGCACCTCTGACTTTTCGAAGTCATGTGCGTATTAAATAGTTAATTATCACGCGCTGAAACGGTGAAGGAAACAATCGTGAGGAAACCTGCATGCCTGAGAGATTTTCTCGATGGTGTGTGAAGTCTGCCAACCCGCACTAGGCCAGCGTGGCGGACTATAGCCTAATCCCTCTCATTCTGAGAGGGCCCCCGCGCCCAGCAGTGGGACAGTATAATGGGTTGATTATAGAATATAGGTGACTTAATCGAGAGTATTCTTAACTATGGTTTAAGAAAATCTGGCCAGCCGTTTAAAGATCTTTTCTAGTTGATGAAGGGATGCGAGCAACTTCCACATGTCTGATCGATTTGAAACTTGGTATGTTGTTACTTCAATGATATTGCAAGAATACGGTGACAAAGAATTGACGCTGCAGGGGTTCTTTAAATTTAAAATTTAATGTTATTAGTTTAATAAAACTGAGATCATTTGACAAAACTGAAATTAGATCGGAATTATATTTTGAACATTTTAACAGAATTACCCTTCTAAGCTACCCTTTACAAAATCTTTAAATTCTAAAGAACTCCTATTGACTTTCAATTCATTGTTTGTAATTTCGGGGGAAATTTTCGCAAGGATTAGACGAGAGTACTTTTTACGAAGTATCCACAACGTTGGGATGTAAAAAAAATTGACTTGACTGCGCCAGAAGGAGGGTTATGGTTACGTTAGAGGCAATAGGTCATTGGAGTTAAATTTAAGACGATGCCTCCGACTGCATGATTTTTATTTTACACGTTTTGATATAATCCTGGATCTCTCTCACAACTGAGACGAATCTAATGACGCCTCTCAAGCTAAAATCTATCGAGCCGTTTATAGTACAGAGCATGCCAAAGAAATATATATAGAACTAGCGATCCGGTCGTGGTTTCATCCGCGCTGCTCCGTTCCGAAGAGGTGTCGCGTGATGTTATATAGTCTATATCCTTTCTCGATAAATGGACTATCCAACACAAAAAGAATTTTCAAAATCGGTTAAATAGATAGATTACCCCCTAAAATCTCACAAACTCACAACCTTTATATCTCTTTATAATATTAGTATATATATACACTCGAAAAACATAACCCGCCGTCATCATAAATCGGTTAATTAGCTTTGTTATATCCTTAGCCAGGAGCTCGTCCTCCCGTGTTATAAATTATATATTTTTTAAAAGCTTACTGGCAATGTGTGTCGCACATTACTAGTATTCTTGTTAACCCCTCGAGCTAAGCTAAATACTCGTGTTACGAGTGGATTCCGGTCGATAGTGCATGATCGCAAGTCCGACGCACTAACCTTTAGGGTAGTCTATTAATATGTATTTTTTTATTCACACAGTGAGGCAGATTATACAGAAGTTCGAAGAGTATAATCGGCCCCTATGTCTAGCGTTTAAGGACAATGAGGAAAGCCTGGGCAGTTCTGGAATCCTTACAGCGGTGCCAAGTGGACTATCGTTACATCGAGGTGCTGAGATCGCTCTGTGAATCCTTTATGAATGTCCAAGTACAGGACCAACAGTCTAAACGCATCTAATTGCGCAGAGGCGTGAGACAGGGGGACGTAATATCTCCAAAACTGTTCACGAGCGCATTGGAAGACTTCTTTAAGATGGAACTGGAAAGGTAAGGGCATAAACATAAACGGCGATTACATCTCACACTTACGATTCGCAGACGACATAGTCCTAATGGCAGAATTGCTAGAGGAGCTGCAACAGATGCTGGACAGCCTAGCTTCAGCCTCGCAAAGCGTAGGTCTCAGCATGAATTTGGATAAAACCAAAGTCATGTTCAATGACTACATTGATTTGAGACCTATTGCTGTAAATGGTCATCTTCGGGCAGATTTTGGAGTTAAGTAAAAACATCTTCGAGAGGGGCCTCCTTCAGAGGAGGATTCAGCTGGGCTGGGAAGCATTTGGAAAACTACGTCAAGTCTTCTCATCACCTATACCGCAAAGTTTGAAAACGAAAGTTTTCAACTAGTGCATCCTACCCGTCATGACCTACGGTGCTGAGACATGGAAACTCACAGTACGGCTAGTCCACCAATTTAAAGTCGCTCAGCGTGCCAGGGAGCGTGCTATGCTCGGAGTTTCTCTGAAGGATAAAATCCGCAACGAGGTTATCCGACATTCCTCTGGCAGTCGCGTATTTAGATTTTTTTTAAATTTCACTTGTACCCGACTCCGCCAGATGGAGGGTTATGTTTTATGTATGTATAGTTATAAGTATCGTAGAGAACCAAAGTTACCGACATAGCGCATCGAATTAGCAAGCTGAAGTGGCAGTGGGCTGGCCATATCTGTAGAAGAACCGATAACCGCTAGGGTAGACGTGTTCTTGAGTGAAGACCACGACTCGACAAACGTAGCGTATGACGCCCTCCGGCAAGATGGAGTGATGAATTTTGCGAACGGTTACTGGCGGAAGCTAGATGCGACAAGCCGAGGACAGGGTGAAATGGCGCACATTGGGGGAGGCTTTCGACCAGCAGTGGACTGCTTAGGCTAATGATGATGATGATTTAGATATATATACAGCCAATATAAATCCTCAATATAACTTAATATTCCGTTCCATTTTAACATTTTTAAGTGACTCCAATTAAATCATTAATTTTATTATTCGTCCCCCTCTTTGGGCCTACTATTATCGCCTGAGGATTTCGCGTGAACGACATTTAATGGTATTTATGTTACATATAAAAATAATCGTGTCACGTCTCATGCCATGGTCTCGATTTCAAACCATGACACGTACCTCTCATAATCAACCCATTACATTATCTCACTGCTAGGCACGGGTCTCCTCTCAGAAAGAGAGGGATTAGGCTATAGCCCACCACGCTGACTTAGTGCGGGTTGGCAGACTTCACACGCCTATATAATTAATTATCACGCCCTTAAACGGTGAAGGAAAACATCGTGAAGAAACGTGCGTGCCTGAGAGATTTTCTTGACGGCGTGTTCTCTGATAACCCGCATTAGGCCAGCGTGGAGGACTAATCCCTCTCATTCTAAGAGGAGACCCGTGCCCACCAATGGGATAGTCTAATGGGTTGATTATGTTATGTTATATTGAAACATAATCGTGTCATGGTAATATTTAGTAGGTATCTAAGAAAACCTATTAATAATTAATTATTACTGACTTAAACGGTGAAGAAAAAATATTGTAAGGCAAAAGGCACATTCGCACAAAATCTTCCAGGCAGTGCGAATGTGCCTTTTGCCTCACAATATTTTTTCTTCACCGTTCAAATGTGCCTCTTGGGGCAGGATTATCCAATACAAGAGGACTACAGACCCATACTCTTATGCCTTATTATAAAGCTCATGGAAGAACTGGGTGAGGGTGATGATAATAGGTATCTAGGAGAGGCACAAAAGATCCCATTGGGTTGAAATGCACTGAGACCTTGCTGCCTCGGTCCCACATAAGATACGACAAGATGGCTAGGAGATTTTCTCGACAGTGTAAGAAGACCGCCAATCCGCAGTAGGCCACCTAACCTAACCCCTATCTCCTCTTAATTTAGATACGGGGCCCATCAGTGGACCAGTATTCATAATGCTTAGTGTACGTGACCGAGCTATTTTTTCATATCTTTAGTTATTACTAAATATTTTATTTTCTTCGTATAATATATTTTTTATTGAAATAAAACTACTTTTTACGAATTTTATCGTGTTATATTAAAGGATTCGAAACGTCGGAAATCAAATAATATTAATATAACGCGATAAAATCCGTAAAAAATAGTTTTATTTCAATATCTAATATTCGCGTAAGTGTCAGAAACCGGTATATATATTTTATATTTAAAGTATAATAACATAACGAATGGATGCTATTTACTTATACAGTAAACTATTGTAGGTACGTAATACGCCGTACATTATATATGATGAAATTTAATTATTTCCAAAGAAACTCAAGGTAAACAACAATTAAATTAAGCAAACATTTGTTGGATTATGTATTATTAATATTCCATTATGTTTATATAATATTCAGATCGTGCCCATTTTCCTCAATTTTAAGCGTACAATATTGACGAAGACAAAAAAGCCTCAGGCCCCTCGCTAAATCGGAGCACAAAAAATTATACTTCCTAATTTCCAAGACGATTCTTAATAAAATGAGACGTCGATCAATTTGTTAAAAGAAACACAGAGGAAAAATAATTTTAGCACCAATAAAAAAATATATCCTATTTATTTCCTTATCCGGCGTTTATTAAAAAAACTTACCTCTTAAAAACACACAGACACGATAATCACAACACTATTAACACAAGAACGTATCACAAATCGTCACAAATCATACGATGGTTCTCTATACGTAAACGATTGGGAATCGCGGCGCGGACGTAGCGGTAATCTCAACCGGCGCGGTTACACTGAGCCCGTAGCACCGTAGCTGTGGCTACGAGGCTACGGCGCGCGCATCGGTCTACGAAAACGCTAATTCAAACACATTTATCAGGCTAATTCTGCAAATTGGACTAAATAATGACGTTAGAAGCCTGTGTTCCTTCGCCAGTAACTCTTTGTTGAGCCACTCAATGGTGTTAATAACAACGTCTTCGATGTTAATAAATTAGTTTAAAGTTGATTCACGGGTTGTTTGGTAGCTTGGTGATTTATCTTGGGGCGGTAAGGTTTCAATTCGCCGGCTCGGACATTGTTGAGGCGAGCTCGGGCATCGTTTGAGTTTTGAGCGTGGGCATACTCTATGCAAGTAGTTCAGCCGATATCTACGTTTAATATAATTGTGATGTAAAATTTGACTGCCTCATTAGTCTAGTGGTCCCAAGCGCGACTACCACGTCAAAGGTCCTGAGTTCTGAGGGTAGAGCAAAGTGTTATTGAGTATTTCTATGAAATTCTCAGTAGCAGCTCGGAGTCTGGATTTGTGAACGGTGAATGGCAATAGGCTCGCCCCCTATTACATGGGACCTAAACATACCAGGCGTAATGTGGGTGTACATTAGTGCGCCTCTACGGTGATGGTAGTTAAAATTAAATATAACTTTGTAGAAAGAACTCGTCCTTATATAATATATCTCTAATTAAGAATTAAACTTTTTTAATTATAATCGTAGCTAATACTTTGTGATTTTCAGTTTATTGTGATTTTTTAATAATATTCATTAATTCCGGGGCCAACTTGAGCTGCTAACTTATAATAAATCTGTATAAATAAATATGTATGTAACTTATAATAATTCTTATAATAAATCTGTAGAGAGATCAATTCTGTACATGAAATATATTTCCAAAATAACTATCAGCGGGTGATTAGTGATCGATACTGACGCCAAAAATGCAATCAGTAAAATTTTTGTCTGTCTGTCTGTCTGTATGTTCGTTATAGAAACAAAAACCACTCGACGGATTTCAACGAAACTTGGTACAATTGTTCTTCATACTCCTGGGCAAGTTATAGTATACTTCTACATGAGAAAGGTTTCAAGCTTTAAAACATCACGCTACAACCCTTAGGAACGGGGCAACGCAGGTGAAACCGCGGGCGAAGAACTAGGGAACAAAGTAACTATACCACGCGGACGAAGTCGCTGGCAAAAGCTAGTAATAAATAATATAACATGTATTACGTGGGAGAGTCATGCTTCGGCACTATGGGCCGGTTCAACCGGAGTGATACCACGGCCTCACAGAAAACCGGCGTTAAACAACGCTTACGTTGTGTTTCGCCGAGTGAATCAGGTTACCGGAGGACCGATCCCCTTTTAAAAGGTCGGCAACGCACTTGTGACTCTTATGGTGTTGCGGGTGTCCATGGGCGGCGGTAATCGCTTACCATCAGGCGATATGTATGCTAGTTTGCGCTCCTATCCATAAAAAAAAATACCAATTAAATTTATTAGTTTTTTTTAGTGCCTAACATGTAACATGTAAGATCAAAGTCAAGGTATTTTATTTCAAATACAGGACGAAATTTGCTAGACGCGACAAATTAAAATATAATTATGATTCTATGTAACAAAGAAATTGTAGAACACGTGTCTTTAAAAAAAAACGTTGCCCCTCACTAGGATTTTCTCCTGTATCGTGGGTGCGTTTAAAAACACAAATTCTCAATACACAAACGCCCTGACCCGGAACAACTACTGTAGAACATACAAATATTTGCTCCGTGTGGGGATCGAACCCACAACACTTGGCGCAGAAGCCGATCGCTCAACCGCTTCGCCAATCGTGTCGTCACATGGAAAATAAAAATAAAAATAATACATTTTTTTTAGTCTTGTAAAAAGAGTTTGGCAACGTCTCGTGCTCTACATTTCTCGAGAATAGAAAAAAAAATGGCTAATTATAGTAAGTGTAAAGCGTTAATACTTCACGTAGTAACTACGAGTATCGTAGTATAGGAATATATAGTATGTAATGGATTGACCGGGCGCGCCGCGCAAATATTTTGATACTTGCTTGAAATTATTTATTTATCTTTTTGTGATTTTATTTGCATTTTCCATGCTAAGATTATTAAGTTATTTAATAGTAAAGGAAAAAATTCAATCGCGGGCGGGATTCGAACCTGCGTCTTCTGGTTTGATATACCAGACGCTCTGACCTCTAAGCCACCGCGAACCCTACCCGCATGATTGAAATTTTGCCTTCACATTCTGAATTTACGTCATAAGGTGACGTTTACAGTCAGTTGAGTGTCGTACGATGCCACCCTACCTTTTAACTATCCTACCTACCTACTATAACTAGCCTTACTATAGTGGCTTAGAGGTCAGAGCGTCTGGTATATCAAACCAGAAGACGCAGGTTCGAATCCTGCCCGCGATTGAATTTTTCCTTTACTATTAAATAACTTATTTATTTATGTTTTTTAAATTAAATCCCGATCATACCTGTACCTGAAGACAATACCTTAGTTTGCACTATATAAGATAAAAAAAAAGATTATTTTAAGGACAATTTAGATCATTAAAATTTCATTTTAAAATGAATAAGTCATGATTACTGAACCTCATTTCGATCTGTCACATATTTTCAAATTCACCCTGTATACTATAACAACAGATACTAATATTATCTCCAAACTATAGTGTTAACAATATAGATATTCTCATGTTACAGCTCTGTACGGACTCATATTTCTGAAATACATTTGACACTCAAATGTTCACAATTTATTATCGCGATGTGCGAATAATTGTTAAGAGAACAAATATATCTTCGGTTTGTTTGTTAACCAGTATTTATGCTATCGCAGTGTTGTATTACTGTATTGCTCAGAAAAACAATAGCTTCATCACCCTTTTTTATCCATAACATACCATCACGCCTGTATTCCCCGAAGGATTAGGCAGAGGCGTACTTAATGTACACCCACAGTTCGCCGGTATGTTTAGGTCCTATGTTATAGGGGGCGAGCCTATAGCCATTCACCGGGCACAAATCCAGACTCCGAGCTGCTACTGAGAATTTCAAAGAAAATCCCAAGAACACTTTGCCCGACCTGGGGATCGAACCCAGGACCTCTAGTGTAGCAGTGGCGCTTGGGACCACTAGACTAATGAGGCAGTCTTTTGGTCCATGCAGTAGGTCCATGGGCGACGATGACTACTTACCACCAGGTGGCTCGTTAGCTGATGTTTGCCGTTTGCCGACTTAATAGTCGGCAAACGGCAAACATCTATATACTGCTAACTCTTTTTTTTATGTATTAACATAAAAAAAAGAGTTAGCAGTATATAGATGTTCGATCCTAGCACGAAAACTACTGATCCAGATTTTGACAAATTAAGTGTCGATTGATTCGTCTATCAGAGAGGTGAATGATTCTCTCTCGCGTACTTTCGCCTCCATATTTCGGATCGTTTTAATTCCTGCAACATGATTGAGTCAAAACACCCCAATACACACATCATGCTTGTGAACGGGTGCTGTCTGTCGAGCCTCGTCAGCTCTTACTTGCTGTGGCAATCCCTTTCATTCCAATATACCTAACACTTGTTTTGAATAAATCTTACACATCAAACTGCATAATTCTCATCAACTATTGAAAACAAAGTTGTAAAAATTACATAATAATGTAAGTAATTATGTTTTTTTAAAGTGTATCTATGGAGTTTCTTGCCGGTTCTTCTCCATATAACCCACTTTTGGAACCGTGCAACTAATTTTGACTTTTCAAAAGTACCTACCTATTTTATTTTGACTTTGACTTAAGTAAGCTTAGCCTGTTTGTAGATTCAAACAGCACCATACCGTCATCGAAGTTTTAGTCATTACTTTCTTTATACTCTAATAATAAATGTATGTATTGTGCCCACGTTTTGTGTCGAAAAGTAAGCATTTAAAAGATACTAAAAATGTAAAAAGCTAAGCAATATTTACGTTCTAAGTTAAGAAAAGCCATTAGGTACCTTTTTATAATAATACACAATATCTTTCAAACCTTCAGCCTGAATAAGGTTCTAAGTATGAGTTACTTTCAACGTCTGTAATAAAGTGAAGGCTTTATTTACATTTGACACGAACCAATGATTGTATTTACCGACTCAACCCACGCAAGTCTGATCGACATCAGTGAGCTCAGACCCACACTAAACTTTCCTTTAAAATGGTATCAATAATGTGTCTAACGGAGTACGAATAACTCACCCGATTTATTGTGACATTTTTTAATGATTTTAATCGATTTTTTACTTAGAATATTTTCTTTTCTTTCATTCAGTATTTTTTTATTAAGAACACGTATATTTTTATTTTTTCTTTAGTGGAGACCGCGGAAACTGGATGCGACATGCCGAGGACAGGGCGAAATGGCGCGCATTAGGGGAGGCTTTATAGCCTGATGATGTCATCTTCACAGCAGTCCACAGATGATTATATTTTTAGGTCTCAAGTAATAGGGGGAAAACTTATTGCTATTAATCGGACACGAATCCATACTCCTGCTGCTGTTCATACTCGATATGGAAATGAACCACTGGACCAATCTGGAAAAATTTTGCTTCGCATACGTTAATGCTTAATATAAATAGAACTCCATTAAAGTTGATTTTATAGTCGGAGAGTCTAACTTAATTTAGGGTCAAACATGTATTCGCCCGCCTTAATCTACTCTCTGTAGTCGGAGAGCTTCCAAAATCTTATTTTAAAACACCTTTGTGAGCATACGCAATTTTAAATGAGAGATCTAACGAACGCCTCTGAGTAATTAGTCGGGGATCAAAAGTACACGACAGATTTAATTGCGGTCGTCCCGTCTGCAGCTATTCATATTGTGACGTCATTTGAATTTCAACCCCCAGGGATGTGTTTGAGTTTAGACCAAGTAGGGTTGCGAGCGGTGTAAAGATTGCGTTGTAATTGTCAAGTTGGTTTTGAGTATAATGTATATATATGTATATATATATATATATGTAAATGTGATATGTTGATTATATAGGGTGACTAGTAATTAGTTTAAAATACTTAAACATGTGATTATCCTCATGATTACATTGTTTGTAATCATGAGGATAATCACATGTTTAAGTATTTCTCTTTTCCAAAGACAATCCAATTACTTATTTAATTTTTCAATTTCAAAATGTATTATTAAACCGCTGCGGTATTTTCACAGCTCAATGACTTAATTTGGATCTTTTATTTCATTAATAAATGTGAAAATGACTGCCTCGTTAGTCTAGTGGTCCCAAACGCGACTGCTACTCTAAAGATCGTGGGTACGATTCTTAGGTTGAGCAAAGTGTTATTGCGATTTTCTATGAATTTCTCAGTTGCAGCTCTGTTTCTGGATCGGACTCGGAGTCTGGATTTGTGCCCGGTTAATGGCAATAGACTAGCCCCCTATTACATGGGAACTAAAAATACCCGAAATGTGGGTGTACATAAATACACCACTACCTAACCCTTCGGGGAATACAGGCGTGAAAGAAAAAAAAAGTTTTAATTTTCTTCCGTAATGACGCACTACATTTTTGCGCACAACAAAATCAGTGTGATGGTATAAATGTAAATTAAAAAATATTTTTATATTTCAAATAAGCTTTGACAAGCATTTGCGAAGCTTTATGAGTCAAGGAATCCATGGACACTTTAAAAATATCAGGTATTATATTCTTCACTTGTATAATGTTGAGATAACAGCATGTGTGGACATTGAAGGCCGTCCACCGTATTGTATTCCGGTGAGAACGGTAATGTAGGCAGCAAAATTACTGGACAAATAAGACTTAACAACTGGCGTCTCAAAGCGGTACCATGCGAGTAATGCCCATGACAATCCTACCCATCCATAGCTAATCTACGACTACTGCTTACTATCAGGCGGGCCGTATACATGGTTTTACACAACTTTAGTAATTTAAAAAGATTCGTAGTAAAAATTTCTAAACGAAAATTATATTTCTAAATGTAAAACGCGAAGCCTTAACTTCGAAGGCATTATTTAAAATTATTTCATACAACAACTTAAAGTCTAGCCGCTTATACAAACTCAGAATCTATGTCAAAACTATGAAAACAAAGCTTTTAACTTCAAAAGTCTTAGTTACCACAACGAGCCCACTTTGTTCTGAAGCTTCTGAGTGGAAAAAACAGCTTTTTGCGGTAAACAAATGTACTACACAACATTTACTAAGCCGTAAACGCTACCCGGAAATGTTTGATGCAACAGATCTAGAAATGAGCCACAGAGTCAGCGAAATGGATAAGCGGATATGGTTTGACGGGGGAGAAAACCGTTTCTTTGTGTGTGGCCAAGATAACTGTCCCGTGTTTTTCTTTCCCACACTTTCACTTTTACAGTAGTGGCGAGGTAACCACCTTAACTACTATGCCAAACTTTTTTTTAATATTATTGATAGGCTTACGCTTGACCGCCACGGAGGGTTGAAGGGTTAGGCAGAGGCGTACTAATGTACACCCACAGTTCGCCTGGTATATTTAGGTCCCATGTAATAGGGGGCGAGCCTATTGCCATTAACCGGGCACAATTCCAGACTCCGAGCAGCTACTGAGAATTTTATAGAAAAGCCCAATAACATTTTGCTCGACCTCGGATCGAACCCAGGACCTCTAGCGTAGCAGTCGCGCTTGGGACCACAAGACTAATGAGGCAGTCTATATAATTATACTGAATCAAAAAACCGTGACCCACAAGAGTCCTTACAATTCATTTTCTATTGTCTGCTAATTAATTATTCCTTGACAAATTAACAGGTCACCAAAGTAAAGTATTCAGACCCACTAGAATGTGGCTAATCCTCAATAACTCGCGGTTCTAGAGGCCCAACGTTAAGATATGGCCGCCTTTACCACAAAGACGATAAAAGCGCGCATGCTGACTGTGCGACGGTGTTGTGCGGGTGGCCCAAACTATGCGCGATATAATTATGCTGTACAACACATGGAACATTTAAAAAAATAAGGTAAACATAATATTTCATCCGAGTGGAACCGGGTTACAATACTATTCCTCACTGGTATCCAGATAGACATCTCGTAAGAGGTGAGAAAACATCTGATTCGCGTCGGAGTCTATAGTTAAGCATCTTGGTACGTTCAGACTTTTAAGGGTGAGAGCCAGTTCCATAAGAGGAGTAGTCCATAAGAGGTTTAAGGTTCAGCAAAGCATCAGCAAACTTAATGACACGACGAGGTTACAGTCTCTAAAACCAAACCATGACAAAAATAGGGACATTCGTTTTATACGCAATGATAGTTTGGTACCAAAAATATTGAATTTCAAATTATTAGGTACTTGTAATAATGAAAAAGACTTAATTTGTCAGAGCTTTTGGTTTCTGACTACCAATAACGATTATCATGTTTTTTGTTATATGACAACCAGAACAGACAGCTCTACGTGGAATAGTAAATAGGTGATGATGAACTAACGGTTAATCTCTTACAGACTTTTTTTTTCTCTATCAAAGGCCTCAATGGTCTACGCTAAAGGACGACCTCTGTTCAATTTGGGAATCTGGATTTTTCTATGAAATTCTCAGTAACAGCTTGAAGTTTGGATTTGTGCAGATTATATTGGACCTAAACCAGGCGAATAATACCTCTGACTACGGAGAATACAGGCGTGAAGGTATGTTTGCCTTTTCACAAAATCGCAGACGGCAACTTCTAAAACCGACGCGTATGCTTTGGGCCTATAGTAAAATAAATCCGGGGTACTTGGTATTCAAAGTGTGCGACGCCACCAGGAGCCACGCAATATAGTGGCAACATTGATCAATTTGTTGATGTTTTCCCGACGACTGGTGGAAACTTCCCTCGTTTTAAGAGGATAGGCTTGGCCAGGTAGGAACCAATCAATTTTGGTAGGGTTCTTGTGTTCTGGATGCAAGCAAGATTAGCATTCGTACTTGGATACATCTTAATTGTAATGAAATATTCAAGAATACGAGCTATTTTGTGTGTTTATCCTTTAGGTGTGTCAATTAATGATATTTATTTCTTAAGGACTAGATTAAGAAACGCGTTTCATTTTCATAGTAATGACTTCTGAGAAAAACGTCCATACAAACTCAAAGAATGGTCTATTTTAAAGTATAAATATTTAATTATATACAACAAAGAACATTTTTCATCATAATCTGTGAAACATTAGAAGCCAACTAATATAGTTATATATTTTCTCAACTGTAAACTCTCCTTTTATAAATTCATTTCATCATCATTTCTTAAGGTTAAGGATTTGTTTTAACTTCTTTGATGGTTTGAAATAATTACGTTTCTGTTTGTCTTTGGCTGAAAATGTAATGTACACACATAATTAGCATGTACATAAGAAAACACGCCTTGTTCTTTAGAATTTAAATACTTTGTATGTATTTGCTTTTGGTTTACTCAATGAATAATGAAGTAAATACACATGTTACAATGTAGGGCAATATCTGAAATGGCCCCTTAACCCCATAATTGGATATAGAACTTCAGTACTCAAAATTTCTAGCAACCATTACTTTCCGCTGTAATGAACTGCGATCAAATTAATTCGTATCTAATTACTCCGTCAACACGATTCCTCTTAAATGTTAAATCTGATCCTGTCTTTCAAAACGTGAGAGTATTTTACAGGGTGACTTCGTCAGCACTTATTTTGCTTGTTATTATATTACAACCTTATTTTGTTATAACCTTTCTTTAACTTGAGCATCTTTGCATGGAACTTTAGATTTACATAATCATCCTATTATCCCACTGCTGGGCACGGGTCTACTCTCAGAATGAGAGGGATTAGGCTATATTCTACCACGTTGACGTAATACGGGTTGGTAGACTTCACATGCCATCAAGAATATCTCTTAGGCATGCGTTTCGTCACGCTTCTGCTTCGGCCTCCATGTAAGCGAGTGATAATTTTCTATTAATACGCCCATGATTACAAAAATCAGAGGTGCGTGCCTTGAATTCGAACTAGAGACGTACGGTTTGGCAGTCCAATGGTCATGTCACTAGACTATCACTGCGCCCCAGGATGTGCCCAAACAGGCGTTGCACGGGGGGGTTCTGGGATGGTTTTTTAAGAGGACACTGTGCCTCCCTTCATGTACTGATGGTGGTCTACGGGAATCCCACACTCCTCGGTTTAATCCTTGAAGACCAGTCGCCTTTGAAGGTTTCCCCCGTAAACCAAAAAAAGGCTATCACTGCGACCTCTACCTACTTAATTTAGACTTATAAACTCGTAATCTATTATCATAGCATTTTTTTTTAGATGGAGTCGATTTCCGGTCTATCCGGATCATTATTTTACACAAGGCGACTGCTATAGACCACTGCAATACCTGGGCAATAACGATATCCTAGTTGTAAGGATTTTCGGGCTTAAAACTACCAGTAACAATTGTCATAATTATCCGAATGATAACCGGGTCATTCATCCACAAACTGGCCGCAGTAAGCGCAATATAACCTGGCATATTGATAAATAATTGCTAAGTGTAGTTACATAGCCATGAGCACCAATCGTTGAAAATGAAACCAAGTTCAGACATTTGTTACCTACGTCATTACTAGAAATGGTATGGTATGTATACCTATAGGTAGTAAAATTGTAACAGGACGATGTCTATACATTATAGATATTAAAGAAAAACTAATATCCCGTCCTTATTAGAGCAATAGAAACCAAAATAAAAAATATGGATTTTTTGTCTGTCTATCTGTATGTTTGTACGCGCATCTACTGCATGGAATTGAATGCAATTCTCACCGAGGTATTGCTAGAGGTCTAACTTAAAATCTGGTGCATGTTTCATCTTAATACGTCGCCTAGAATTGGACTTATAGTATGTTAATCTTTTTGGGACGTGAGTGAAACTGCGGGTAACAGCAACTTGTTTGATAAGACATTTTGGACGAATGATACTAAGGCCAGATTTCATTAGACAAGATTTTGACGTGAGGTCCATACCCTAATGTCAAAATCCTATCTCTAATAAGCAAATCTATCGACGGATTTAATATTGGGTTCGGCCGTTAGAACATTTATAAAGATGTCATTTTTTTTAAAATTGGTTCTCGGTTTTATAAGCCTTACAATTCAATCACCCTGTAGCTCTCCATGACCTTGTCCTGAATAAACAGACAAACAAATTGCCTCCTTAATAATGTAGATCACGAAGTATTTTAAGAAGTATCCGCTTGAAAAAATATTTTCACTAAGCCCATTTCATTGTAAGCGTCAGGCGATATTAAGACAAACAATTTGAAATAAGTAGGTATTTCGATTTCTACTGAAATAAATCGTTCTTTGTAAATTATTTGACTTAAGAGGGCTGGGGAGCCCCAAATGTTACAATGTTATACTTGCTACCGTTATTATTTTATATGCCTGCCTCATTAGTCTAGTGGTTCTAAGCGCGACTGGTACGCTAGTGGTACTGTGTTCGATCCCCAGGTCGGGCGAAGTGTTATTGGGATTTTCTATCAAATTCTCAGTAGTAGGTCGGAATCTGGATTCTTGCCACGTTAATGGCAGAAGGGTCGCCCCCTGCAGTACGATATGGGACCTAAAAACATAACGGCAAACTGTAGATTTGCATTAGTACGCCTCTGCCTAACCTTCCGAGGAAAACAGGCGTGATGGTATGTATGTATAATTTTAATAGAATTCCTAACTGATACATATAACGGGAATTCTGACGCCTTATTCCATACTAGCTTTTGCCAGCGACTTCGTCCGCGTGGAATAGTTACTTTGTTCCCTAGTTCTTCGCCCGCGGTTTCACCTGCGTTGCCCCGTTCCTAAGGGTTGTAGCGTGATGTTTTATAGCTTGAAACCTTTCTCATGAATCACTCATTTTCCCAACGTTTCCCTTCACTGCTCTGCTCCTATTGATCGTAGCGTGATGAAAAGTATACTATAACCTGTGGTTTGGGCTGTGCGTTGAGATCACTATGTCAGTCAGTCAGTCACCTAACGTAAGAGTAGACAAATATAATCAGAAAGCTCCGAACTGCTAAGCTATCGGGAGTTACACGTGTTATTGTGAGTCAACCATAAAAGATAGACATTTGCTGTCGAGGAATATTTTTTATATAATTTTAAGGAGAACATTTCCGTCATACATGATTTCTGTGTAGCTTTAACCATTAAGGCTGCACACGCGACGGAAGCTTAAAAAATGGAGTAAGTTCCTATTGATCGTAGCGTGATGAAAACTATACTATAACCTGCCCAGGAGTATGAAGAACAATTGTACCAAGTTTCGTTGAAATCCGTCGAGTGGTTTTTGTTTCTATAACGAACATACAGACAGACAGACAGACAGACAGACGGACAAAAATTTTACTGATTGCATTTTTGGCGTCAGTATCGATCACTAATCACCCGCTGATAGTTATTTTGGAAATATATTTCATGTACAGAATTGACCTCTCTACAGATTTATTATAAGTATAGATAATCTCAATCTGATACACTCTTTTCTAAGAATCTATCTTCTATCGAATTTCCACGACAAATACCATGACGATTTCTGTGACGTGAAAAAAACAGCTATCTCTTCAAAATTACCTCGAAAATAGCAGCATAGCTCCAAAACACTTCACGTTACTTTGTTTTAACATACTACTCACCTACCTGAAATAATCCCTATCTCCAGCCACGGAAAGGTATGGCATATCCTATATAATCCAGGCGCACCACTCCGCACCGCAACTATTAACACAGATTTCTACGTATCCTTTACAACGCTCCACTGAACAGAATCCTTTTAAAGCAAACCCAATGGAGGATGTAGTAAAAAGAGTCGATAAACTGTCGCTAATATATTTGTATAGGTCTGTTTACATCGCTAAGGTGGAAGTTTGGAGCTTCCTTCGCTAGAGCCGGTGAAGACTTGAAGGCCGACCCGTCTACACTTACTACCGGTCGCGTATTTGTAGACTACCGTTCACTTTTAAAACATTTTTATTTATTTTGTTGTACTACAGAAAAACATAAAATGAAGATTTTTTATGTAATCTTAAGTTTAGAAAATATACATTCCCATATTCATATCTAAATGCTCCATTATTATATTAAAGAACAAAAGAATCGTAATTTTAAATCCACAAAAACATATTACACGATGAACGTACAATGACCGCTTGTAGAAAGTTTGAGGAAGTTAATTAAATTCATTGCAATAACTGGTGAATTAAGCTCTAATACGTTCTTAATTAAGACCTAACAGTTCAAATACGGTAAAACAAAACTATGCTACTTTGCACCTGTAAAAACTACTATCTACTTTAAACAACAGTAGGTAAATTAACATTAAACTAAGAGATGAAATGAGTTAAAAATAATACTACACTTCATAATAAAAAAGGTTTTAATTAAAACTGCAATACTCCTTGGTTCCAGCGCAAAGTATAACCTGACTGAATTCAGAGCGCTTTAGAATTGGGGTGCCGTCGTTTAGGTTACTGGGTTCCGGCGTCGGTCGGTTTATCTCACTGTTTTAGCACCTGACGCCGGATGGGACGGCGACCGAGCCGAGCCTTTTACTAGTATAACTACAGGAAAGTTTAACGGTATACTTGTTAGTATTTATTTTTCGAGCTTTTAGCTATGGGTCGGTTTTAAACGCAAAGGTAGGGTCATGATTACGTCATACAAAGAAATGGGTTTGTTAAATTTCGTGTTCTTTGAAAAGGATTTTCATAACAATGAATTTGTGGTGGCTTTCATGTGTAAGCAAAAATCATTCTGATGTATCCTTACTAATATTATAAACGTGACAGTTTGTTTGTATGGATCTATGTATGGATGTTTGTTACTCTTACACGCCAGAACGGCTGAACGGATCTGGATGATATTTGGCACAGAGATAAATCATAGTTTGGAATAACACATAGTCTTTTTATCCAGGTCGGATCCAATTCTGAAGCCCACGCAGACAAAGTCGCGGGCAGCAACTAGTAATTAACAAACCTGTAAGTTAACTTCTTTAATTATTATGCTGGCAATAAACAATGTACTTGTAAGATAGGTCTAGAAGCACAGAGACCGTACAACGTGATAACGCGTAAGAAAGGGATGGCGGTATTTAATATGTAGAGCGACATTCATTTCTCTTAATTGCAAAACCATGGCTCCTGGAGTTCCTTCTATAACGAGGGTGAATTTTGACATTTTTAGGGAATTGAGAAAAACAAGATAAACACGGGTGACTCCGCGGGGTTCACTAAGTACATTTTTTTATGGATTAAGTCGGCAAACGATCTGATGAGTCACCTGGTGGTAAGTAGTTATCGTCGCCCATGGAACCTGCAACACCAGAGAAATTGCTGATGCGTTGCCGACCCCTAGAACTCGGACTGCAGACTGCCAGAGCCGCAGCAACCGAGGGTAACTAGCTCTTACGTGCAAAAGTCGGAACACACACCAATGTGCTTTACGACAGACTCCAACGTCAGGGTGGTCGCCAGCCAATCAGACCCCAACAGGTCCTCCCACCGAGGAAAATACATAAAACTCTGAAAGTACAAAGATTTTCACCTTTTTTCCCAATCAATAAGTTATATTTTTGTAATAAATGTCTTGCAAATTAAATTGTGAAACCTCAGCACGCTTTTTTATCAGAATTCTTAATCTCATATTAACACTTAAATTGAATCTCACAAATTACTTATTCAAAGAAAATACTACTGAATATTTATATGAAATGTAGTAAGGCCGCGGCCGCACTGCAAAGCCGACGTCGACGCCACGGCGATTTCGTAAAAAAAAAAACTTATAAACGTATAATCTGGCTATGTATCTGGCTTTGCCAGAACACGTACAGTCGTAAGGGTTATTGTATCTGTTATACCTAGTCCAGAAACATAACTAAATTATACGTTTATTTGAGTTCGTTTTTACGAAATCGTCGTCGCGTCGCAGTCGCCTTTGCAGTGCGGCCGCGGCCTAGGTAATAAATTGCATAGGTACTGTACCTTTCTTTAGATCAAAGTGTAAAATTCTTAAAAAACCTGCCTTAACTTTGACATTTAAATATTTTATTTGCAATTTAAATGTAAAGAATTGCACGTTATAATTGCATGACTCAAATTATTAAATTTTCCTCTATGTATTTAATTATAAAACATTTTTTCTTTCGTTCATTAGAAATTCCTTTTCAGTAAATTATGCTGTCTAGCTGAAAAAGAAAAACAGAATTTTCAAGTCTTACTAATACCTAAGCTTTTTCTTTTTCTAATCGTATTTTACATAGAAATTTGAATTTCTACTTGATCTTTTGCTCATACCAGTTAAATCAACAACTATTGTATTTAAAATTGTTATTATGTGGCACAAACCGAGCCGATAACGAATATTTGCGGTTCTAATAACGGTTTAGTAAGTCAAAGTAACTGGATTATATTATTTAGTTTAAATAGATTTAAATAAAACAGTATTACAAAGATACTGGTTTCTGACACTTACGCGAATATTAGACATTGAATCACATCAATCACAGACATCAGATTTGATAAACCGCAAGTCCTCGCAAAAGAAAACCGATTCCTTCCCAGGATGATCCGTGAGGCTATTGAAATTAAAAAAAAAAACCTCCAAATTTCAATAGAGAAGATGGCTGGGTCTTACCACCTGCTTGGAACCCCATTATAGATTCCATAAAATCAAAATCCAAGCCCAAAACTGCAAGACCGAAGGATACGGTGAGCTCGTTCTGCGTGAATCGGATCGCCAATAATTAACAAAAATGTAAGGTAGCTGTTAGTAATTGTAACATTAAGACGTCCAACATCTTAGTCTACCCGTGACCATGAATGCTGTAAAGGATCCGAAACGTCGGGAATCAAATAATATCAATACAACGCGATAAAATCCGTAAAAAGTAGTTTTATTTCAGTATTATAAAGATTTGGTTTACATTTTGAGACTGAAAAACATGCGGGGCAGTCTTTGGGGACTGTTGATAGAAGTGAAAACTTAAGTTACTTGTGAATTGTATCGTCGATAAGTGGGAAGCGTGACGATGTCGCAAGTTTCACGCTTTTGTTCCCACAAAAAGTACACATATATAAACAGTATACATATAGCAAAAGTGCTCAAGGCGCTTAAAGAAGTTTTCACTTCAAAAATTAATTCACACGCCTTTTTCGACGTATAGAGAAAGACAGAAACTGCGGAATGCTATTTGTTAGAATTGGGTACTTGACTGGTATATAAGATATTTCCCAGTCAGTCAGTCTTCAGTCCCTTGAAGTTGTGAAAAAATCAAACTTCTAAGTTAACCTAAAAAAGAGATACGGCCGGTTATGCCGCAAAAAACGTATATGTCGACACTCCATTGACCTAGAACTATGAAATTTGGCAAGTAATACCGTCTTATACTACAAATATAGGGAAAAATCTGTAATTATTTATAATCAGGAACTACAAATTTGTACGGAACTCTCGGTGAGTCCGACTCGCACTTGTCCGGTTTTTTGTTCTGCAATACGCTCTCAGCAATGAATGTTTCCGAGATAATGTCAAGCATGCAACGCCTCTACTCAATATATCGTAGTAAATAAACAATGCGGTTCAGTCATCGGGGCGTATCTGAACAAGATGTAAGAGGACCCGCAAGACAGCGGTCTCATCTTCTAAAAGCTTTCGTCGATACAAAACGTAACTGGCCGAGGCTCTTCGATGCTTCGGTTGTTTATTGTGTTTACGTGGTGCGTTTTTCTATCGTAAAGTAATCAGGGGCCTGCCATTTCAATTGTAAGACAACGGCCGTCTATTGACACGAGGACGAAACCGTCAAAAATTAACAATTCCTAAATACATCAACACAATAGGAGGCGAGCCAATTGCCATTAACCTGAGCTGCTACTAAGATTATTTCAGTAAAAGAAAAATTCAAAAAGATTGCTTATCAAGGTTGGCTTATGTTTAACTAACCACCAGATCTAGTAAAATGTTACGACAAAAAATCACTTTATATTGCCAAAAATAGTAAATGATCACCAAAATAAGTTCTAACCTAACCTAAACCTAATTTTTTGTGACCAATTTTTATCCATTTTGGTGATCAATTTATTAAATTTGGTGGTCATTATATTTATCCCCATTAAGATTTTCCTAGAAAAACCCGACAACGCTGCTCGCTCGCGCTTACGACTGACAACCCAATAGACCCTGTTTATTACATGGGACCTAACATACTGGCTATCTGAGGGTGTGCACCTCTGTCCAATCTTTCGAGGAATACAGGTGAGATGGTATGTTTTACAGCATAAAATAGCACTTGAGGTAACGAATCATGAAATGAGGAAGACAAACTCTACTGTCACTGTATATTCCAGACAATATCTTCAAAGTATAAAACATTGTGTGTACTTTTCTTTACCCAAAAATTAACTGAAAACAACTTTTTATTACGTGACTATATTGAAATACAGTTTCATATATAAAAAAGTAATGTTAAATTTTATAACATAGCATACCATCACGCCTGTATTCCCCGAAGGGTTAGGCAGAGGTGTACTAATATACACCCACAGTTCGCCGGTTTGTTTAGGTCCCATGTAATAGAGGCCGAATTGAAATTGCCATTAACCGAGCACAAATACCAAACTCCGAGCTGTAACTGAGAATTTCACAAGAGAACCTATTAATACTTTGCATGACTGGGAATTGAACCCAAACCTCTAGCATAGCAGTCGCGCTCAAGACTACTAGGCTAACGAGGCAGTTAGTAGCATTTTATTTATTTACTAGCTTTTGCCGGCGACTTCGTCCGCGTGGAATAGTTCCTTTGTTCCCTAGTTCTTCGCCCGCGGTTTCACCTGCGTAGCCCCGTTCCTAAGGGTTGTAGCGTGATGTTTTATAGCTTGAAACCTTTCTCATGAATCACTCATTTTCCTAACATTTCCCTTCACTGCTCTGCTCCTATTGGTCGTAGCGTGATGAAAAGTATACTATAACTTGCCCAGGAGTATGAAGAACAATTGTACCAAGTTTCGTTGAAATCTGTCGAGTGGTTTTTGTTTCTATAACGAACATACAGGCAGACAGACAGACAAAAATTTTACTGATTGCATTTTTGGCGTCAGTATCGATCACTAATCACCCGCTGATAGTTATTTTGGAAATATATTTCATGTACAGAATTGACCTCTCTACAGATTTATTATAAGTATAGATATCCTTATAATACATTCCTTTAAATATATAGTTTTGCAGTAATAAAACATGGCATCATCTTTTGTCTAATTTCACAATATACACGCAATAAAAACAGCTTCTCTATTACTAAAACAATAAAGACATACCTACTTTTTATAAAAAATATCTCATTAATAACATAAACTTAGTACAAAGATTTAGCATAAACAATATTTTTAATTAAAAACATAAATTAAAAAACTACCAGTCTGGAAAACTGCGGTGTGTTTTCACCGACTTTTTTCTAAACTAGAACAAACGGGTGAATGGGTTGAATTGTAGAATTGAATTCACCCTCACCAACGAAAAACAGCTCGACGCAGTACCCGCAATCGATCGCGCTGTAAAAATCTTAGTAATAAATAATACCTACCACTTTACGAGCATCGAATTATTATTTATACCTGCTTTAATAGTCTAGTGGTAGTACGACTGCTAGGCTAGAGGTCCTACTACTATGCGGAAAGTGGCAGTGGTGGTGGTGGTGGTTTTAGTCGGTATGCTGGCCACCTGGCCGGAGAGCTCAACACAACCATCCCGCATCCCCGAAGCGGGGCGGCGTGCATAAGGCGCATTTCCCCACCCGGAAAAAAAACAGACTAGAGGTCCTGGGATCAATTCCCAGGTCGAGCAAAATGTTATTGGGTTTATTTTGGTATTACAGGCACGGGCAATTGAGTCCGCCGAACTCTTAACCGTTAATATTTACTACGAAAACTGCATTGTAAGGATAATCTATTCTTTGTTTCGTCGACTTTATCAAAGTGACAACTTGGTAACATCGTTAAGTTGACTTCGAAGTTAGACAGCAAAGGAATAAGTTAATTTTAAAATACTTCGGTGGGAGAATACTTAAACATTCAAAGCACTTTCAATACACAAAATACGAAGAGCCATATCATTGTAGGTACCTATTATTTACAGTATATAAAAATTCAGTTCCACTTGAAATTGGCCGCCTTATTGTCGTGGTCCTAAGCGCAACTCCTACGCTAAAGGACCTCGGTTCGATTCACTGGTCGAGCAGTGTTACTAGGTTTTTCTATGAAATTCTCAATAGCAAGTTTTATACGTTTGGATTTATGTCCAGTTAATGGTAATAGGTCTAATTGGAACGTAAAAATACAGACTATGTGTGGGTGTACATTAGTACCACCTCTGGCGTGGTGGTATGTCAGCTTCCGTGTTTTTGTGTTCGCAAAACTCTAAAAGTAGACCATTGAAAATGAGAATCTTTTGTAATGAACTTGCAACGCTTGTTAGTTATTACCTATTTTATAAGAGTGATTTTATATACTTTTAAAAAAAAATCCCACGGGAACGGGAAATTCTAAGCGTTTCGCGAGGATTTGATTCCCACCCGAGGCAGATATTGGTCAGTCTGGACATTGTGTCTAATAATTGTCTATTTGTAATGTGCATCACGACTCAGAGCTTGTTCCCTAGTGCTGTAGCTGTTATTTTTTAAGAGAAAAGAAAAATGTGTCACTATGACCAGTTTATTTATTTATTTATTGTAACAGACTGCCTCATTAGTCTAGTGGTCCCAAGTGCGACTGCTACACTAGAGGTCCTGGGTTCGATCCCCAGGTCGAGCAAAGTATTATTGAGTTTTTCTATGAAATTCTCATTAGCAGCTCGGAGTCTGGATTTGTGCCCGGTTAATGGCTATAGGCTCGCCCCCTATAACATGGGACCTAAACATACCGGCGAACTGTGGGTGTACATTAAGTAGGTACACGTCTGCCTAACCCTTCGGGGAATACAGGCGTGATGGTATGTTATGTTATGTTATTGTAACAGCTTAAACTATCAGTACAGGGTTTAACCCTAATGCGACAGATAAGAGTTGATACCTACATACATTCACGCCTTTTTCCCATGGGGGTAGGGTGGGCAGAAACTACAGAATGCTACTTGCTACACTTTTCGCTTTACCCATATTCGTACATCTTATCATACACGGTCGCCATTATTTTAAAAATTGAGCCACATTAAGGCGATATTTAGTTAGTAATTACTAAAAATCTATGGGTAAAACCTTTTCATACCTAACCAAGTTTAGGTAGGTATCATATATTCATCACAATTCCCCAACAATGGCATGCCATTCATATACTCACACTCGACCCGGATAATTAAAACGAAAGCTCAATGAGGCGTTCAATGAATGACATAATAGTTCACTTAGCACGATGATAATTTATGGAAGGTTTATTCTTCAGTTCAGGGTCCCTCGGGAATATCAGAAAGCAATTTATTCCCAGCTATTCCTCGCTTTTTTGCTTGCATCTGTCAAAAGGAATATTTAAAAAAAATTGACATAAATAAGCCTATATCCTCATGCAATCTATCTCCTCTCAAATTTTATTGAAATCTTTTATGCGGTAGCAGTAAAAAGTTAAGAAACAAACACTTCGTGCGATGCTTTTGTTTCATTTCTTCCGCAAAATGTGTTTTTTTTTAATACCTTTTAATAAGCATTTTGCGATGTACTTATCTTCAGATCGCATACCAAGTTAACTTATAATGATTTGACCATTTAATGGTAAGCGGATATGAAGGCCAGCAGCACTAGTGGGTTTATTAACTCTCATATTTTAATATGTCACTGACTACGCTACTCTTCAAACCGTACCCTTCAAATATAATAATGTAAGTTTGCTGAACGGCAAAGTATTCGGCAAACCACGACGAACTCAGTGTTCAGAATTCTACCAAATTAGTAAAAGATGGATGAAATCGTTTCATAAACAACAAAGAAACGTTTGAGGACCAAAACATGCCATCTATTTAGCTACAGTAGATACATTCCGAGGAAACCCTGGTGGGTGACCTACTGACGACTAAAATCACACAAGTATTTCGCCCCACCACTTTTTGCTGGTATTCGAGGATTCATTCCTCCGCGAATCGCTAGGAAACCTAACTTAATTGTGTCACATTAACGAAAAATTATACAAGCGTGTTGATCAATGCTTTGTTCAGAATCTTTAGTTAAATTCTTTATCTTGCTATTCCACATTAATGCTAATATTTATCATCTTTTTTTTTATTGATTAATTCGGCAAACGAGCTGACGAGCCACCTGGTCGTAAGTAGTCATCGTCGCCCATGGACACCTGCAACACCAGAGGAGTTGCTGATGCGTTGCCGAGCTTTAAAAGCCCCTACGGACTGCAGACTGCCAGAGCCGCTGCAACCGAGGGGAACTGGCTCTTACATACAATAGTCGAAACACACCAAGGTGCTTTACGACAGACTCCGACGTAAGGGTGGTCGCCCAGTCAGCCAGTCAAACCCCAAGAGGTCCTACCACCGAGCTAGTCAGATATTTTCACGCCTCTTACAGGATGCCTATCTGAAAGGCAGTGAGGAATAGTATTCTAACCCGTCCCCACACGGGGTAAATTTTGCATATTTTTCTTATACAAATACGTTATTTCCCTATAATAAATATTCGTATCTACATTTCCACGTATCGTTCCGTCCCACGCGATCCGGATAATTAAAACAAAGGCCTATTGAGGCGCTCAGTTAACGACACGATCATTCAGTGAACGTTCGCTAATTTGCGGGCATAACCGACATTATAATTGTCTTACGAGCTGTTAGGCTTAATGACTAATTCATTACCGGCATTATTGTTACAGTATTGCTGATTAACAGATATCTTTATAAAGGTTTCTTTTAATGCAATTAAATTAATTATGATTTTCTCAGGTTGTTTTTCTTTTATAGTTCATTTTACTCCGTCTATATTTGAAGACTAGCTTCTGCTCGCAACTATGTCTGCGTGGACATCAGAATTTGGTCCGACTTGAATAAAAGTGGCTTATATGCTATTCCAGACCACTTATAATCCATCGTTGTGCCAAATTTCACCCAGATCCGTTCAGCCACTCTGACATTATTGAGTAACAAATATCCAAACATCCTCACAAACTTTCATGTTTGTTATAAAGTAGAATATACAGCGAAAGAAAAAATCGATCTTAGGCAGCTTAGATCTCGACCTGGGCATCGACCCCAGGACCTCTAGCGTAGCAGTCGCACTCAGAATCACTAGGCTAATGAGGCAGTTCCAATTATTGATCATTACAAGCTCCAAACTCTGGAACTTTACCAATGAATTACGTAATCCACCTATTATAATTAGTTCGCAATTTTAACACCAGTGTTGCTATATTTGCTTGTAAATCACCGTCCAAAGTCTTGCGTTAACATGAAAATAGTTGCTCATCTCACAACTTGCTCACCATAAACATGTGTTGAACAGAACAGCGCGCCGCAAGAACTTCATAATTAAACAAACAAGCGAAAGATTCACAACTTAACCCCTTCCCAGTTTTCTGTTATATACATCGTTATTTAGCTACACTACTTGTGTGTTGAGTAATTAAATTTAAAGAAATAGAGCATTCGTTGCACTTGCAAGCTAGAGTTTTTTTTTATTAAGGCAAGTATGGATAGCCTAGTGGTATGACCGTTGGACTGCCAAGTCAAAGGTCTCGAGTCGCACGCAATAGTTAATTATCACGAGCTTAAACGGTGAAGGAAAACATCGTGAGGAAACCTGCATGCCTGAGAGATTTTCTCGACGGTGTGTGAAGTCTGCCAACCCGCTCTAGGCCAGCGTGGTGGACTATAGATCAGATATATGATGGACTCATTCTGACAGAAGACCCGTGCCCAGCAGTGGGACAGTATAATGGGTTGATTATGTAATAGGCCTATCCTATCAATCCTATTGTTATTCATTAACATCATATGGCTATAACAAAGGCCTCCCCCAGAGACTTCCACAAGGACCGGTTATAATAATATGCCGCCTGCATATAACGACTCCCAGCGACCTAGCATTTGCCACCAATTGCCATTATCGGGGCAAAAATCAAAACCCCCAGCTGCAACTAAGAATTTCGTAGAACAACTCGCCCGACCTGGACATCAAATCCAGGATCTCTAACAGTCACGCTTAGGGCCACTAAACAAATAAGGCAGATCAAAAATAAAACCCTGATCATATTCATATATTTTGCACTCATGTTGTTTACAAAGATGGTAAATACATATTATGTGGTATCAAAAATGTACCCCGTTAGTGTCTGTACACTATCTGAGCAATTAAAGCTCCGCCAGACTCTTAAGTATTGCTGCCAATAGCTTAAGGGTCCGCCGGAGCTTTAATTACTCACAAAAACGTAATAACGAAATAAATCGTAATTCAGACAATATTTTGTCAAATTATGTTATTATTCGGATTTGGATACCGTTAATCTAGGTTCCTACCTAATAAAAGGCCGGAAAATCGTTCCAAACTTGGTAAAGTTATCAAAAATTGCATTCGCTTACATTTATTTCCAGTGAAGTATTTTGGATGAAATAGTAAAGTAGGAACCTAGATTAACGGTAACAGAATCCGAATAATAATAGAATCTGATTAATTTGTCTTTGAATTTACGATTAATTTCGGTATTACGTTTGTACGAGAAATTCGGTCCGCCGGACTCTTAAAATTAAATTGTACAAAATTTAATTTATATAAAATTATATTCTCATGACTATGTTAATTAATCTTAAATATAATTGTACATTTTATAATAATTGTAATTAGTGACTACAATCTGAATGTCTATGTAATCAATATATCATGTGTGTATGTTTCAAAATGTCTTATCAATAATTTATTCTAGCAATCTTGAATCTTATCAATATTTTATCTATTTTTTTATGAGTTAGGAGGGCAAACGAGCAGACGTGCGTTGCCGACCTTTTGAAAGAGGATTGGGCCTCCGGTAACCTCACTCACTCGGCGAAACACAACGTAAGCCTTGTTTAACGCCGGTTTTCTGTGAGGCCATGGTATCACTCCGGTCGAGCCGGCCCATTCATGGCGAAGCATGGCTCTCCCACGTAAAAAATCTCAATCTCAATATTAAATATCTATTCGATATCTCTATCTCAATATTGAATATTCTATCAATTTATCAATATTTTATGTTACCAATAAGGTTTTTTTAAAGATACACTTATCTCTGTGTTATCGATCTACAATTTGTTTAGAACCAAAAAAAAACTTTATTTGGCGAGCTAAGCGAACGCCAGAGTTTTTATTCAATTTTAGTAATTAAATCTTGCACCATGCACGGACGGCGATTTAATGAACGACCCACACTCATTAACGAACATAAGAAACTCATTTTAGAAACTCATCAATTTACTTAAACTAATTTTGTAATGTCTGGTAAAGTTGGCAATTGTTTTTACAAGCAAGAAATACCGTAGCCACAAAACCCGAGGCGGGGTATTTATCTGGTTTAACACCGTTTTTTGTCAGAGATTGAGTTCCAGAGGTCTGATAGCAGTCGCTTTTTTTTAATTGAGTAGGTCGGCAAATGAGCAGACGCACCACCTGAAGGTAAGTAGTCATCGCCACCTATTGACACCAGAGGAGTTGATGGAGCTGATGCGTTGCCGAGCTTTAAGAGCCCCTACGGACTGCAGACAGCCAGAGCCGCAGAAACCGAGGGGGAACTGACTCTTACGTGCAAAAGTCGAAACACACACCAAGGTGCTTTACGACAGACTCTGACGTATAGATGGTCGCCAGCCAGTCAGACCCCGAGAGGTCCTACCACCGAGCAAGGCAGGTATTTTCTCGGTTCTTACAAGATCCCTATCTGAATGGCAGTGAGGAACTGTATTCTAACCCGTCCCCACACGTAAAATACTAATATTTAGTCACATATCCCATAGACGTGACTAATGCGACTATAGAGCAAGAAAAGACAAGTACGGTTTTTAGTCGACGTGATACATTGATATTATTAAATTGATTAGATATATTATTGTTATTTTACATAACATACCATCACGCCTGTATTCCCCGAAAGGTTAGGCAGAGGCGTACTAATGTACACCCACAGTTCGCCGGTATAAGTCCCATGTAATAGGGAGCGAGCCTATTGCCATTAACCGGGCACAAATCCAGACTCCGAGCTGCTACTGGGAATTTCATAGAAAAACCCAATAACACTTTGCTCGACCTGGGGATCGAACTCAGGACCTCTAGCGTAGCAGTCGCGCTTGGGACCACTAGACTAATGAGGCAGTATTGTTATTTTATTGATTTCAATATAACGGAATCATGTAGGTACAGTCAACAGTACGTCAAGTTACCATAAACTGTCAAATGTCCCCAATGGATAATAAACTCGATTATTTGGAGATTAAATTACATATCGATTGAAGAAATTTGTTTTGGATACCATGCTGTGTTGACCGTACGCAAAAAGTAGTTTTATTTGAAGTGCATTTTCTCATCCCTTGTTCTATAAAGAAATGTGAACTTCTACATCACAAAGTGTATTGTTATTACTATGTCAATCCCAGGAGTTCAGAGAATAGGATATTAAAAATGTGTAGTTAAAATAAAAAGGAAGATGCGATGCCTCGGGCAAGCCTCGGTATTGTGGCTGATAACCACGACGACGTATACAAGTATTTTCTTTATCTATTACATGTATATAAAAGTTTAAATAAAAATCTATTGCTGCATGCATCAAAGATTATCTCTTGATGATGATTATGATGATTCTCTCTATGCAATACGATTCAATATAGCAGATTGTTTTACTGTGTTTGTGTCAGGACAAGGATTGTTGATTTTTTTTTATATCTACCAGAAAAGTCGGAAAAAGTAAAGTAAACCCTAAACATTGAATCGTTATATATCTTTTGAGTGTTTAACCTAACAATATACTCGAAAAACATTATCACTATACGCTTTCCACATGCTCCCTCCTTGTAATATTAATATCAAGTGAAACATCTAACTCTTTCAACCGCACAGCAGTCTTTAATGTGAAAGCAACAAGATCGGAATTTGTATAACAGATTGTGAATATGGTCTAATTCAGAAGCGATGTGACTCACACCCCCTACCCTTAACATTACCTTCACACTACATGGCAAATTTATATTTTTTGGACCACAAATTTACTTCCTCCGTCACGATTTCTGTCTTACGTCACCACGTCAGTAAACATTTTTGAGGTTATATTGAATACAGTATTCAAAGAGCAGAGACTTTGGTAACTTAATTAGTTGAAAGCGACTTAATTATTACTAAAGTAGAGGACTCAGGTATTTGAGTGCCTGCCTTGGCCTGCCTGCAGCTGATTCTTTATTTATTGCCTGGTTGGTTTAGTAGACGCTTGGCTGGTAATCGTGATGTCATGACTTCGATTTCCAGGTTGAACCAAGTATCATTGAGTTTTTCTATGAACATACATACCATCACGCCTGTATTCCCCAAAGGGTTATGCAGAGGTGTACTAATGTACACCCACAGTTTGCCGGTTCATCCGTTCAACCCCCCCGGTTTAGGTCCCATGTAATAGAGGGCGAGCCTATTGCCATTAACCGGGCACAAATCCAGACTCCGAGCTGCTACTGAGAATTTCATAGAAAAACCCAATAACACTTTGTTCGACCTGGGGATTGAACCCAGGGCTTCTAGCGTAGCAGTCACGCTTGGGACCACTACACTAATGAGGCAGTTTTCTATGAAATTTTCAATAATAACTCGGAGTTAGGCAATAATTACACGGGACCTAAATATACCGAACAATAGCTGCATTTTATATCTCTACCGAACCTTCTTGAGGATAAAAGCAAAATTGTAGATACATTTTTAGTATGCCTTAATGCATAATTAAACTAAAAGTGTATTTACAGATTAAAAATTTAAAAATATAATATAGTACGGGTTGGCAGACTTCACACGCCATCGAGAAAATCTCTCAGGCATGCAGGTTTCCTCACGATGTTTTCCTTCACCGTTTAAGCGCGTGATAATTAACCATATTTTAATACGCACATGACTACGAAAAGTCAGAGGTGCGTTCCTTGTGTTCGAACTCAAGACCTTTGCAGTTCACAGTTACCAGTGCACCTAGTGGTATGGCAGTTCAACAGTCCTACCACTAGGCTATCACTGCTACTTTATCACTGCTAATTGAAGACACTTATCGACATTCTATTTTTAATTTTTAAATCGCTTTAAGTGTAACACTTGCGTCACCATTGCTAAGGAACTAGTCTCAGGGGTGTACAGTTTCCTCTAGCGCCCTGCATGCGGCGCGGTGATACAACAGGTAATGCACAGTGTATGTCAGAGCTTACATACACAAGTTATGCATAATGGCGGATGGAGAGAGACCTATTGGGATACGTTACTAATTTAAGCGGCATGTTGGGAAATATTATTCAGAATTCAGTTATCGTATTTAGCTTGGAAACCTGTATTAAGTTTGTCGCCTCGGCTTGAAATAGACAGGTTAGGGCGATCTTTTATATAAAACCCGGACCATCACACCTGTATTCCCCGAAGGGTTAGACAAAGTGTGCTAATGTACACCCACGGTTAATCAGTATCTTTAAGTGCCAATAGTCTAATAATCTATAATTGACGACACGATTGGCGTAGCGGTTGCGCGATCGGCTTCTGCACCACGTGTTGTGGGTTCGATCCCCACACGTAACAAATATTTGTATGATCTACAGGTAGTTGTTCCGGGTCTGGGCGTTTGTGAATGTGAGAATTTGTGTTTGTAAACGCACCCACGACACAGGAGAAAATCCTAGTGTGGGGAAATCCTAGTGGCAACGTTTTTAAAAAAATAAAACAATAACTCTAACGTAGCAACCGGAATACGGACCACTAGACTAATGAGGCAGTTAGTTATCAGCTTTACCCATCCATAGACTGACCGCAATAAGCTTGATCTTGCTCAGCCTTACCAATTTTTGCCTGTCTGTCTGTACGCACATCACGCAAAAACTACTGCATGGAATTGAATGTAATTATCACCGCTGTATTGCTAGAGGTCTAACTTAAAATGTGATACAAGTTTCATCTTGATACGCCGCCTAGAATCGGACTTATAGTATGTTAATCTTTTTAGGACTTGAGTGAAGCGGGCAACAGCTAGTTAAAACAATACAATTATAAGTACCCAACATGATTTAATTGAACTCATTGCTCAAAACATGACCTACTCGTAACTGTCAAATTAATAATGACATTGAACTTTGGTGGTATATGACGTAAGTGGTATAATTTCGTTATGACATAGCGGTATTAATAATTCATGAGCCGGCGATAGCTGTCAAGTCGAAAACAAGTGACATGCGATAGCTTAGACCGCGTTAAGTAACAATAACTCAAGAACACGTATTTTTTTAAGAATTTAATTTTGATGGCTCTACCTTAGTAACTTTTCCGCTTATTCAATTCCAAATATTTAGATGGCCTAAAGATTACACCAGTTTGGAGTGGTGCTGTAAGTGTGTGTGTTTACGTGATCGTATTGTAGAGAATAGATCGCAAATCGTTATTAACCATTAGTGCGGGACACGATTTTTTTGATGTCCTCAATCATCTTTGCCATAGATGCGTTTTTGAATGCATTAATAAGTTTAGAACAGATAGTAGACTTAATTTTACCCTCTGTGCTTGTTGTTGTGGTAACAACAACGAATATTTATATCAAATTATTGTAGCATGGTACCACTTTGGTAGCATGGGAGAAATCGCTTTAAGGGTTAAGGCTTCCCATTATACATTTGTTTTGATAGATTGAAGTATTTTTAGTTTGTATTTCTGGTGTAAAATAGAGAATAAATAAATGTTTTCATTGCACACAATACTCCATAATTATAATATAACGTTATACAACTATCGTTATAATGCCATAGTTATTTCAACGTAAGCATAATCATCCGTTAAATCATCCGTCCATCTAATAATCTCTGTTATTTTACGATAAATAAAAAGGAATGTAATCCAGTTATGATTTAAAAACAATAAACTCTATAATGCAGTGATTTTGACAAAATACCACAATAACTACCATTATTTTGAAATTGATTTAATGCTATAGGTAGTAAATGGAGATATTTCATGGATAATATATCCCTTCTACAACATTTATAGAACTTCTAGTGAACGTTCCCAACGCGCACACTTGACAGATAGCTAGCCCATCAACTAGCACCTCTACCCCATTTCCTCCGTTGCAGTTAAATTGCACCCGAGAATAAACGATGCACCCGACACCTTTTTTCACTATTTTATTAAGTGAATAAACAGTTGGAGTTTCAACAGCTGGCACAGAATAATACCACGTCCTACACACGTACATACAAAACAGCCAGTCTCCGCCCCTCCCTACCCTCGATACTTCGCTGTACTTCGTTGTAGCGTTTGTTGTTCCCTAAACCAGATTAGCGTGCATTACGCACTCTGCGCGTGTGGGAACGTCATTTCGTTTATGTAGTTGTAATAAGTATTGAAATCGGAGCGTTTCTATGGAGTATCGGAGGTACGGAAAAGATTCTATTTTTTAAAGAATGGCAACTGCCGAGAGATTTTAATCGATCGTCTAAGCGACGACTAAATCAAAAACGGTGAACGGTTCTGCGTCAATTAATTTGTTAACTATTTCTGCTTGGCGAACGTGCTTACCGCAATAACCTCCGTATATACCTAAGGATCTTATAAGATATGGAATGGATATCTTATCAGATATTACAAGTCAATTGACGACACGTTTGGCATAGCGGTTGAGCGATCGGCTTCTGCGTCACGTGTTGTGGGTTCGATCCCCACACGAAGCAAATATTTGTATGATCTACAGGTAGTTGTTTCGGGTCTGGGCGTTTGTGTATGTGAGAATTTGTGTTTGTAAACGCACCCACGACACAGGAGAAAATCCTAGTGTGAGGCAACGTTTAAAAAAAAAAATATGGACGGACGACCTGGTCGCAGGGAGTCGTTGGATGTAGGCGGTATATAACCAGTCCCTGTGGAAGTCTTTGGGTGAGGCTTTTGTTCAGCAGTGGACTTCTATTGGCTGATATGATGATGATGATGATGATGGTGATAGTATCCAGAGTAGTTTACAGAATCAGTTTGTACAATTAATTATTATATAAATAGTTATTTTATTGTAGTTTTTAACTTTCTATAATGTTTAACTTGAAAAAATTATGAAGACATTGATAAATTGTAAACAGTAAAACTAATTTAGTTCTTGATTTCCCTAGGCAAGTATAATTCAAGCCAGACCAAAGTCTAGGGAGGAATTAAATACAATACCGTTATTATAATTTAGGTTATCTAAATGTTGTTTTGTGACCTCAACCGGTATCCACTTTTCAGAAGGTTTTTGGCTTTAATATCGTCTCCACTTTACGCCTTGTTACTCTGTTAGTCGTGAGCGAGACTACTACTCTAGAGGTCCTGGGTCCGATTCCCAAGTTGTGTCACAGTGTCATTGGGATTTTCTATGAAATTCTCAGTACAAAAGAGAAGAAGAAGATAGAAAAATTTTAGTTCCGACCGTATGACGCACATCGAATCATAATAGCATCTCGGAGGTTCAATTTGTTCTCGAATAATACCACCTCAGCGAATACAAGGCTCTACTATAACTTCTTTTTTTTATTGTCTTTCCAGATGATAATATTCATGATGGATTTTCTCACGTAATTGAAGATTTTTGAGTACCTACGACCTTTTTAAGCACCAACTGATTTAATGATAATAATCAATTCCACTTATTCATGTCAATCCACACAAAAAGTATGACAATAGTGTAATATGGAATGTGTCACTCGCGCATACCACCATCTTTTAACCCAAAGGTGTTCAATGTAGAAGGCAACACGGCAAAGCTTTCAACCCATCGGTCATGCGGGCCCTTCCGATGAAAAGTAGCCACTTAGCTCGTCAAACGCCAATCCACAACGACCCGGGGGAGGGGACCGATATACTTCGTTGCACAGACGCAAAGAGTAGAAAAATTGTGTAGATGTGACGGGTATACTACCTACCAAATTTATAATGTGAACTGGACAGACATGTACTACACCGGAAAAGATAATTCATCATCATTACCCATTTACAACCCCAATTCTATGCATGATTTTCCTCCTCCCAAACATTTTTATTGCAGTTATTATTCATAGATAATTGTTATGGTGTTATCTCACCAGGGGGGGTGAGATAACACCATAAAAACTATCTATGAATACTCGTGGATAAATCACAAACCTTTACTGAAAACTGCTCCTAAAAAAACGGTCCAATCGTTTTAAAGATAAATGGCAAAATATTTGTTTATTTGTTTGTGTGTGTGTGCAACCCAATGCACACAAAAAAGAAACAACTGACACCCTAAATGCATATATACCTTATCCGTCCCGTCGCGCTCGTAGGTAAAAATATTCATCAAATGAGACCGAACATTGTCATGTCTGTAATATTACTCTGTGATACTAATATAACATAAGTAATATCATAAGATGTGGACAGAATTAGTCGCGAGCTAGACCATCGCACTCGACTGGTTGACTACCAAGTTTAATTTAGTAGAAACTATTGATTTGAACGCTTGTTACTTCAAAGAGTAAATTAGCGCACAGTGAGCGAGCAGTTACGCGAAAAGTAACTGGTTCTCTTAATGTTACCTAGAAACTAAATCATTTTATTCAGAGGTTTTAACTCCATTGTTTTTTTTTTTAAAGCGAAGGGGCGAAAGACAAGAGTCAGCTCACGTCTTTAGCAAAATTTTGTAGGCTGATTTTCGTTCCTCATTTATCCTCGACAAGTGTTTCGCATACATACATGGCAGAGATTGAGAGAATCTATCATTTATCTCCTGATTGAGTTACTATATAGTCCGACACATTAAGAAGCTAAACAGATTATATTAATCATCAATAAATTATATCATAATATATACAATAGTCAAAAACCTGACAATTAATATATGTAGATGGTGCATCCTTCTGTGAAAAAAATGCATAATCGAAGAAACAACAGCCCTTACAACAGTCTAAAGTTAAACAGCAAAATGCAAAAAGTCCTTTGAAATTTAACGCTAATAATGAAGACAATACTACTCATTTTCCTGTACATGAACACTGTTTGCGGTTTCTTTGATATTCAAGATGTGACGTCAGATGTCTTGAAGAGACTTCCTAAAGATTTCTCCATAGCCGTTAAAGATATAGCAGAAGGTTTACCTACTAAGAGCATAACCATTGTAAGAGGGAATTCTACTAATATCAAGTGAGTGTTTTTGCGAGAATTAAACTTATAACAAACGCACTAACGTCGAAAATTGATACGATTTATTGAAATAAAACTACTTTTTACGGATTTTGATTGATATTATTTAATTATTTAATCTCCGACGTTTCGGATACTTTACAGCATGCATAGTCATGGGCAGACTGAGGTGCTGGACTTCTTAATATTAATATTAGGTACTAACAGCTACGTTAAATATTTGCTAATTATTGGCGATCCGATTCACGCAAAACAACGTGATAAAATCCGTAAAAAGTAGTTTTATTTCAATATCTAATAATCGCGTAAGTGTCAGAAACCAATATGATACGATTTATTTTAGACTAATTGTAGATTCACGATTGACGTAACATTAGCTCAACCCCTAAGGCACAAACTAGTGGAATCGAAACCCATAAATTATGTAAACCAACTCTTAGTATAAGCATTTGTGATTTTAGCGGTGTGTGACCTGCGAGTGGACTGGTACTATTGTGGGTCCTAATTTACTTTTATACTATCCTTGATAAAGAGCTATAGAGTTTAGTCTTCTTCTTTTTTATGAAACAATTATTCCCAAAACATTTATACTCATGCCATTAATATTTACAGATCTCAAGACCTATTTGAACTGAGTTGTCTTTTAAGCGAACATAATGTGCTGACCACGAATTTGGACATCACTTCGAAGGCAAACAAAGAAAAGGTACATTATCTTGAATATACACATATTTTTACATTGAACACTTTTAAAAAGATTTTTTCTGTTTATTTTTTATCAAGCATAAGCATAAAATCGATGCTTTTGTTTGTCGATTATGTTATTTATTTGTATTTGTTATTGACCAAACGAACGTTTTTTTTCTTTCTTTCATATTGGATGAAGCTTAGAGTAATGAAGATTTACTCTTAGTAATTTTTGTCTGAGATATTATTTTTTTCACGTAATGTCTGCCAACCACCATTAGTTCAGCGTGATAGATAACCTAACCCTTCTGTTCCTCATAGTCGGTAGGAAACACCTGCTCAGGTGGCAGAAGATCAATAAGGATTTCCCGTACTTTAATACGGTCCTTTTTTAAATTGGTTAAAAAGGAGACTACAGTGCTCAGTAAATGGGTACATGAAGTTCCGGACAAAACAAAATCCTGTCAAATCCTACACGTGTCGATATCATTATCAATGGAAGTCGTTACGTGTTTTATTGTATCTTTATATTAATTACAGTATTACAAGTTTCTTAGAAAGGCTTTAGATGTGTCGGATCAAAGGACCAGCCTGATACTGTGTGAGCCGTATGAATGCGAAAACATCTTGTTTGAGGTAAATATTTTTAATTTCATCTACATTTGAATTCGTAGAGGTGTGTCAACAAACAATAATTTTGTATGCATAAACACACAAACCTGTAACAACAGTGTAGGTATAGGGCAAACAAATACCTAGTTATCCCCCAAATTAATCACCGAGCGGTCTCTCGACACCTATCGACGCAGAATCGAATCAAGAAAGGTTTATGCTAACGGCATAAGGATGAAAATGACCCCTTTTTTTGAAGTGCGTTAAAAATCGAAACAGTACTAGAACTCCAAATCTATACCACTAGATTGTCATTGTATTAGAGAAGTACAACCATTTCTTTGCATGAATTTACCCAATACTGATTTTTTTATTTTGGTACATAATAATAATGTTCTATTACAGCAATTGTATTAGAAACGTTTTATTTTTATCATCACTCCTTTAATGCAAATAATGCTAGGAGTATCAATAAGGTATAACAACCATCGTAGTATGTCCAAACCATGGAACATTTCGTTGTAAGCATGTAATCGAAAATGAATTATAACATCAGAAAGTTTATAATTAATATTCACAGTTTGCATTAATTAAAATGGCGTTTACTGTATTAATAAATCAGCTTTTAAAGCTTAAAGTTTAAAATTATTAACGTAGTAGTTATTAATAAAATTCCACAAACCCGTTACGCTATTCAACGTAAAATTTTAATTTACCCCACAAACATTAATATAAACAGGTTTAAATACTACGGCTTTAATCCAATAATAAATAAATAATATTTGACTTACACATAAGTCAAATTCAAAGTATTTATTGCAAACTAAGTGTACTCAGATGGGTTTTACATCATTTTAATGAGGTAGGTACTTAAGACGGAGTGCCTTTTTCAAGTATTGCAGCATTGAGAGCTAAACATTTAATTGACAACAATATTACATATTATTATAATACGATAAGAAGAATTTAAGTTATAATAATCAATCATTCAATTAATACAGTTCAATATGTTTCGTCAATAAATTGATATTCAATTATTTGGGATTCGATTTTGAATAATAGGTACACACTAATTAGGTAAGTAGTTATTGGGATGGCCTGAGAGCAAGTGGACTTGGGGAGTTCGCTGCTCGACCAGACATTGCCCCAGTAGGCGGCGAGCGTTTTTGTCACACGTGTTAAGTGGACAACATCCTTTGAAGGGGTCCAGTGAATACGGGACTGCTGTGGTCCCGCATTCAATGGAGGAATGTTACAAATCCCATGTGCGTGACTACTCGGGGAGTGAAGGAAAGTGCGGTTAAGTATTTATTGTTTGTTCAAAATTATTGATGTATCAAATCCAATTCCCTTTTCCTATCCACAGAAAGAAGTATGGGTAGTGTAGTCTGCCTAAACGAACAAATTTGCTGTCACAAAAAATCAAAATATTTTCAGTTGACAGAGAACAACCTGATCCACAACATGATACTGTATATGTTCTACTGGTCCTACGGTACGGTGAGCGATACCTTTCTGAGGACCATGAAGGAGGCTATGAGAGTCGCCGTTATCACCAATCCACGACACAGCGTGTGAGTTTGTTATAGATCCGCAATGTGATAGGTATTATGCATGATTGTTTGAAACGATGAATTCATAATCTTTTATTTGTACTATTAACGTTACACCTGTCCACCATTTTACAATAGAGTAGTTGTCTGATGTTTGATTCAAGATATTCAAAATAAGATACTTTTAATTTTGTTGATCAGCTTTATTTGAGGTTAACTTTTTTCGATTTCGTCGGCAAATGAGCAGACGTACCATCTGATAGTAAGTAATTATCGCCGTTCACGGATACCTGCAATACCAGAGTAGTTGCTGATGCGTTGCTGAGGCTTAAGCGCCCCTACAGACAGACTACCAGACCAGGTGCAAACTACCAGAGCTGCCACAACTGGATTAAACGCGCAAAAGTCAAAACGCAGACCAAGTTACTTTTTCATACACAATTCACATTGACATGGGGATTCCGAGATTCCTATCTACAAGTTTGCGATTTTCGCATCAAGAAATATACGGTGTACCTAATTATACTTATAAATCATATAGAGTCATATAAAATAATTGAACACACAAAATCATATTAACAATATTTGGCTTGTACACTTTTATAAGCCACCCAGATTACGTTAATTAAGCTTTATTATTCCGATAAATCATTCAACGCCAGGCAGGCAAACAATATGCTGGCGGTATAATTACTAGTTGGTTTAAAACTACATTTAGGCGACCGTGGGAGGTGCATGTAGCGTGTTCTTTAGAAACCTATCAGTGGAGAAAGTGGAGTTTTATGTCGGACACTGACGAACGCCGAACAAATATAGGGATTCATGATCTCTTTTATAGTCGATACTATCAAATATGTGAGTGTCACAATGCAGGGCAATGCCTGAAATGGCTTTTTCAACAAAACGGTTTAACAAAAATTACATTAGCTTTGAGTAGACCAGTCCCAGCTGACGACAGGCAAGCATCAGTCATTGTGTAGCTCGACCACATTATATACCAGCTCAACAACCCGTCACACGACGATACCAATTTGACGGTACATTTACATTGGTAACGCAAGCACTGCTTCAAAACACTAGAACGTAATGAAAATACTGTTGAAGCGATAATTAATGGATAATTTAATAAGTAGATACTCACCACTATGTAATTGGGTTACTAATACACAAAGCTAGTCGATACAATTTATTGGTGGAATGCGATAAAAGTGGGATATTTGCCATAAAAAGTGTTCAGTATGAATTTTTGTATGTTTATTATTTACGCTTATAATTTTTCCTAAAGTCAACGACTTAGAGACAACGACTCTCTTTCAACTATCTTTAATGATTTATGGCCAATTACTCAAACGCTACTCAACCTTAAGACTCCGATGGTGTACCACAATACTAATTCAAACTGTTCCTATCACATAAACCTACTTTAATGCTGCATAACTTTCATCATTTACTCATGAACGTTGGTTTCCGCTCTATTTAAAATTATATCGACTAAATGCAACACGATAACGTCATAGCTCGTTTAGTAATCAGCAAAGTGTTAAATGTTTGATATATTGACGTGAAAAGTTGAGTAATGTGTCGACTATTGTTTAGCGTCATAGAATCGATGCAAACTAATGAAATGCATCGGCCATTGAGCATTGGCTTTTAACAATACATCGAATGGCTATTATTAACCCTCGACGCAAACAGAGAAGTGTGATAAGTTTAATAGTGAGTATCTATCTGTGACATCGTAGCTCCCAAACGGATGAACCGATTTTCATTTCGTACTTTTTTTCTTGTGACTCTATTGACAGTATTTTTAGCTAGATTTAAAAAAATCGATTTAGCCATTCGTACTTTTCTAGTTGATGAAACGATGAACCTTAATAGGTTAAGGTTACCAAATTTGTAATCAATCCTAATGTTGTGGAGGAATTTCTATTATTTTTTTTAAGGTTTTATATTGCAGCTGATCTAAATTTCGAGCTAGAGGTAAAATTAAGTTTTATTTCAGTGTCTAATATGCGCTTAAGTATCAAAAAACTAAACAAAACCGTATTTCACAAATATGTAGTTATATTGCCACACGGCTAAACATCCAACCAGATAAAACTTTCTACTGAAGGACCATCTGACAAAACTAAGTACACAGTACACAGTACACAATACACAAGCGTCTCTTAAAGAATACGTGCACCATATGAAAGTTGGGCTTTTAAAATCCTTTACGTACACTCTGTGACAAAAGTAAATCCATTATCCTTTATCTATAGTTCAAAGCATTATTTGTTCTAATGTCTTCTAATTCACTGGAAAAAAAAAACTTAACAAATAATTAAATAATGATCTAGGTATATTTTCTCGTAATTAAAATATAATGTAACACATCCCTTTTTGTATTTTATCTAGTACCTAGAATGATAAGCTGCATTTTCCAATGAATAGAAGTCATAACTATATGTAGATACTAAACGATTCTATTGAAAATAACATGGTTATCAAAATTGTATACCTCAGTAATTAATTGCCGAGTCGTAGCTGGTTATGTATGCGTTATACGTATTTTCAAGTTCAATTTCAAAAGTTTTTATTTCAAACTAGCGGCCCGCCCGCCGTTTCACCCGCGTATTTAATTCCGAGCATTTTCATATTTATTCACCTTTAAAACCTTCTCTGGACTTCCACAAATAATTCAAGACCAAAATTAGCCAAATCGGTCCAGCCGTTCTCGAGTTTTAGCGAGACTAGTGAACAGCTATTAATTTTTATATATGTCAGGTAGATAGATAAGCTTTTACAAGCGTTTATGAAACGTTAATAAGTCTAGTTGCACGGTTCCAAAAAAGTTGATCCTTTTGAAAAGAATCCGGCAAGAAACCCCATGGACACTCTTTTCAAATAATTTTTATTACAATCTTCAAGTAGGTACAATAGTGCAGTAACAGGATGTGCTGACATTGATTTAATGTCCAAGTTGGACCGAAGTCGATAATAGAAGAAGAATAAAAATTATAGAAAAAGTAGAAAGTATATTATTATTATTATTCTTTATTGTCGAGTAACAAAAGACTCATAATAATTACAAAATCACAAATTCAATAAAATAATATAAAAATAAAATACCATACAAAAATAAAATCATAAATCCAAATAAAATCATCACAAAACCGTCAACTAAAATCATGTCATATATATAAATCAAATCAAAGTAAAAATAAATAAAATAAAAATACACAATTATAATTTTCTAAGCGGCATTGGAACAGCAATATGCCTGCCACAGCTATGCCGAATATAAGGGCAGTCCAACCTATCGGCAATCATATTCAAGACGGCATTAGGGCTGACCCGCACCCGGCGCACCAGGGACGCGCACCTCTTGCGCATAGCAGCGTGGAAACAGTCAGTGCGCGCCTCCGCAAACATCCCTGATGCGCTACAGAAGCGAGGCAGCCCCATCACCGCCCGGAACGCGTTGTTATATTGGACGCGGAGGGCACTGTATGCCCTTTCTGTATAATCAACCCACAAACTGCACGTGTACAGGGATGTGCAGTACGCTCTAAAGAGAGTAACCTTCACATCACCGGAACAACGCGCAAACCTGCGGGCTATCATATTGGCTCGTACTGACAGCGCCCTCCGCTCCCGCTCCATGTCGGCTTGGTCTTTAAGGTCCTCGGTGAGTAGATGCCCTAAGTATTTAAACTGATTCACTCGATCTAGTGTAACACCATCAAGATTAATGGTAGGTATGTTCAAAGGGCTGGACACACCGATAGCCTGAAAGACCATATATTGACTTTTCTTTCCATTATATTTTAACCCATGTCCACGCACGTATTCCGTACACGTATTAAGCAGCCTCCTCAGCCCGCAGATCGATGCGCTCAGCAGCACCATATCGTCTGCATAACTCAAATTATTGACACAAACTCCGTCTATATAGCATCCGACATGTTGACTGCTGAGCGAGACGATCAGCTCGTTCATATAAAGATTGAACAATGTGGGTGAGGTCAATCCGCCCTGCCTTACGCCACACTCGATGTTATAAGTCTCCGACATCGCCCCCGCCCACCGGACACAGTTGACCTGGTTCCCGTACCAGTATCGGAGTATGCTAATGAGCTCCCGTGGTAAGTTTGTACTCTCCAGCTTCTCCCAGAGAATATCGTACGAGACCAGGTCAAAGGCCTTGGATAAATCGAGAAAACACGCATATACTGGGGTCTTTCTCTTCGTGTAGTACTTAACGGTATGCTTTAAACACAGTATCGCACTCTCTGTGGACAGTTTAGGTCGAAACCCAAACTGGTTATCGTGAAGTGTTATGTGTCTGTTTAGTTGTGTATTAAGTACACCGTCAAACACTTTCGCCACTACAGTTGCAAGTGATATAGGCCTATAATTATCTGAGTTGTAATCGTTTGATCATTGGCACAATATGTAGAAGAAAACTTGAATAATGAGTATAAAAAATCATCTCAAAGCTATCTATATAGAGCTATATCTAGGATGCTCTCATACACCGTATGAATGGAATATGTCAAAATAACAAAAAATATCTTGAGCAAGATAACGACTAGCAGCCAAAATCAAGACGGGAACACTATTGAAACATGAAACAATGAGTCCTTCAAAGTCATTATCATTTTAACTGGCAATATCTCAAACTGTTCTGTTTGGAACTGTACGCGGTTGATTGCACCACCAGGCCGCCTACGGGTATTTCTAAAAATTACATTTCCAACCCCACAACTGAAGTTCAATAGCTTCACGACGAATACAAGGCTCGGACAATCACGTGCCTTGTAATTTGATTGTGCTGTTCACCGATTGAGACTTGGCCCACGATATTTTAAAAGCGCCAAAGAAAATATTCTGTGAGCTTATTAGCTTACCACAATGAAGCTGTCATTCTTCATTGTAGCTACGTGCAAATAATGCCTAAATAAAGGTTGTATTTTTTAATTTTCTTGTTGTTCGTAATGAGATTAGGGTTTATTGGATTAGTGTCGATGCGGGCCGCAAAGTCGATACAATTTCTATTTAATGTTTAACGTGTATTTAGAAATTTTAATTCCATTAGAAAGGCAGACGGAGTCAATGCACTTGCATGATGTGGCTCAATAAATCTTTATTGAATTTGAGTCGCACAATTATCATGCTCTATTAATTATAGGGATTGTAAGTAGGTAATATTTCTGTAATTATATCACCCTTTACTGTAAGTTTCCACTAGCAAATGAATTTTACTATTATATATATATATATTTACTATTTTTTATACTGGTTTCTGACACTTACGCGAATATTAGACATTGAAATAAAACTACTTTTTACGGATTTTATCGCGTTGTATTGATATTATTTGATTCCCGACGTTTCGGATCCTTTACAGCATCCATGGTCACGGGTAGACTAAGTTGTTGGACGTCTTAATGTTACAATGACTAACAGCTACCTTACATTTTTGTTAATTATTTGCGATCCGATTCACGCAGAACGAACGAACATATTATTTATCAACCATCTTCATTCTTGATATCAGAAAAAAAAATATCAACATTATTCAAACTTCCCCGAAAGCCAGTATATGCTGACCTCTTTTCTTATAATTATGGCTCAGCTTATACTGGACTAATATGGCACGTTGTGGAGCTGTTGGCCGGTGCATAATTTATGATTCATCAAAATTCTTCATTCTCCTAGTTCTTTTGATTATTTTTAGTTTCCTTCCCAGGTTCCGCATATACTACAACCAGGCGACTCCGGATCGTCTGAACCACTTGACTCTAGTCAACTGGTGGTCTGGACGTCTGTACAAGTCACCTGTACTACCGCCGCCAGATAAGGTCTACCATGACTTCAAAGGAAGGGTTTTTGAAGTCCCTGTTCTACATGTAAGGAGTTTTTAATAATCAAGCGAAATAATAATTTGAAATGTAATTAACGTGTAACAACAATCTTACCGCTATAAGACTGCCATGTCAAAGAAGTCATATATGGTTTTATTTCCACACTAGCTTCTCCCCGCGACATCGTCTGCGTGCACTTCACAATTGGGCCCGATCTGGATAAACAGCCTATATGCCATTCCAGACTATAATCTATCTCTGCACCAAATTTCATCCAGATCCGTTCAGCCGTTCTGACGCGATCGAGTAACAAACATCCATATAACTTCACAAATTTTTACGTTTATAATATTAGTAGGATTAAGCCTCCAGTAATACTGTTCACATGTCGCTAGCGACTATTTCTATATCTTCATGGTAAAGCTACAGGGATCTTCGAGACGGAAATCGAACGTTAAAAAAAACTCGGTAATCCGCAATCATGTTTGACAAATATTACCCATCATTGTTGACCTGAGGGTGAAAAGCACGTATATCGAACCATCCAAAGCAAATACTCATTATGTTTGCGCAGGCACCGCCGTGGCACTTCGTGAAGTACAACAACGATAATACTATCACTGTAACTGGAGGGCGGGACGACAAACTGCTCTCACTCATCGCAAAGAAGCTGAATTTTAAGTAAGAGAAACAAAAAGGCTGAGCGATACGCAATGGTCATACCATTGTACTGCCAAATCAAAAATCTCAAGTTCAAATCCAAGGTCATGTCTGAGTTCTCCTCTCCTCGAGAAAGAGTCCTCACTAGCTTATACGATTCAGGGAAACATCATGAAGAAACCTGCATGCCTGAGAGATGTTTTCGACGATGTGTGAAATCTGCCAATTCGCATTAGGCCAACGTGGCGTGGTGCACTATAACCTTATTCCTCTCATTATAAAAGTTTCGTGGTCAGTAGTGGGACAGTAAATCTCGGCATGCAGATTTCCTCCCAAAGTTTTCCTACATAGTCTTTTTTTTATTCTTGTTAAGCTTACGCTTAACCACCAATTCGCTTGACGTTAAGCAAAACTTCGATCTACTATGGAGCGCGCTTGCCTAGAAGAAACCGATTCACTCGTGATTTAAAGACACCCAGATTATATCTATCGGGAAAGACCCACTTAGGAAGCGCATTCCACATTTCAGCAGTGCGTTTCGTTCGGGTTTTTGAAATGTCCACCATGTCCACGAATGATCGATCGAAACGCGATCGATGTCGCTTTTTCGTGCTTTTGCGACATTGCGAAATATCAAAGGTGTGTCTTAGACAATCCTATTGCCGTTAACCAGGCATAAATCCCACCTCTGAGCTGCCACTAAAATAACAAGCCTCTTGTTTATTATTTTCTACACAACTTTAACTTCAATACATTCGTTCTTTAATTAAAACTAGTTACAACCAATTTAAACTTTGTGTATAAAAGCCAATCTATTTTGTACTTTACTTTTCGAGACCCAAGATACGTTTTCCCTCAGGTACAAATACTACGATCCCCCAGACAGAAGCCAGGGGTCAAGTATTTCAAGTAACGGAACTTTCAAGGGCACTCTGGGTCTGATCTGGAAACGTGTAAGTTTTGATACAATTCTAGGAATTCTCTACGGTCGGCGTATTGAAATAATACAAAGGAACACCATAAGTATTATAGACATTGTACCTACATAATGTTCCCACTGGTACTGTGTTTTGACTTACAGATATGAGAGACTTTTTTCAATATATACTCGTACATTCCATGACACCCGTCTTCCCCGAAAGGTTAGGCAGCGACATACTAATGTACACTCACAGTTCGCCGGTATGTTTAGGTCCCATGTAATAGGTGGCGAGCCTATTGCCTGCTACTGACAATTTCATAGAAAAACCCAATAACACTTTGCTCGACCTGGGAAACAAACCAAGGACCTCTAAGGTAGCAGTCGCGCTCAAGATCACTAAGCATAAGTTTTACAAATCTGGGAATACGGTTTCTCCATGGACGGGCTATTGAAATAATACGCAGAGACATCATAGTATTATAAAAGACATTACACCGAATATTTCCATTGGTATTGTGTAGCTATCTAAATAATTATAAAAAATTCAAAACTATTATAATAAAGCGGCTAATATTTCATTTTTCCAGAAAGCTGATTTCTTTCTCGGCGATGTTACAATGACTTGGGAAAGGTTACAAGCTGTAGAGTTTTCGTTCCTAACTTTAGCTGATTCTGGGGCGTTCCTAACCCACGCTCCAGCGAAATTAAGTGAAACCCTAGCGATCATCAGACCCTTTCGTTGGGAGGTAGATATTATCTTTGTTACTTTTTTGTGGACCGTTATCAGGGTCTAGGCTAAAAAGGGCGATTTTTGAGAACCATAAGACGATTCACATTTGAAATATGCTTAGGAAATACTATTAGTGCTTTCTTTGTGTTGTTTTAAAAAAACACCTACCGCACTAGGGAGATCTGGCTCGCGGGGGATTTCAGAAACATACAATGTACTCCCAGACTCATTACAAATATCCGTGGAATACATTATTTTTGTCCTCGGGTTCTTCCAAATATAATTAAATCTTTTCTCAGGTATGGCCACTGGTGTTCGCCACCTTACTGGTAACAGGTCCAGCGCTTTGGGTAGTGATAGCAGCTCCGTCGCTATGGCAACGACGTAAATGTGACCAGCTGGGACTATTCAGTAGCTGTTGCTGGTTTACCACCACGCTATTCTTGAGGCAATGTGAGGATGAGGAATGCTCTTAATATCTTTCTGTAGCTAGACTGGCAGACCTGAAGGATAATTCTGGTTGTTAAATACTTGTGGAGAGGCGAGGAGTGTTACCCCTCACACCAAAGGGAGGATCCTCCGACCAGGCGGGTATTTTGCCTGGCGGGCCACGGCCCAACGGTTGATGTCGGGCAGTTGTATATATGCAGGTTGCGATGCAAACTTCACTTGCGCGATTCAGGACTTGTCCAGTTTGTATGTAGCGCGGCAGATGTCGCTACAAACTGTTCAAAATATATTTCCAATATAGTGTCATCTAGTCTGATCATCAGTCAAATCTAGTCTCAATGTATCTTATACCTATGTCAAATGGTAGTATTCTAAATTACCAATCAACGTTTAACTTGAACTATTTAATATATTGTAACGAAATCACAAAATTGAACCTCCCAAAAAATCATCCAATTATGCCATTCACGACGTTGGCATTGATTGAAATGATATTTTGAACATTTTATAGGTACCATACCCATTGATCAAAGTCTACAATAGTAGACAGAATCCCATATCTGTTTCTTGTTCACACGAATCAAGCTATACAAATCCAATATAGACTGACCTCGGATGTTAGCCTACTGACCTGGTCTTTTTAGTCTTTGATGAATTCCGGAGTATACTCAAAAGGACCCTTTGGACACACCTTTTTCCTCGTGGAGAAGGCCTGAATAACTTTAAAATTAGAACCTTCATAGGCGATGATTATTTTATTAATAATCTTCACTAAAGTTGAGATATCTATATTTAACGTGGGAGAGCCATGCTTTAGCACGAATGGGCCGGCTTAACAGGAGTGATACCACGGCCTCATAGAAAACTGGCGTCAAACAACGCTTACGTTGTGTTTCATCGAGTGAGTGAGGTTACCGGAAGCCCAATCCTCTTTTAAAAGACTTTGTGTCTCCTCCGGTGCTGCGGGTGTCTATGGGCGGCGGTAATCGCTTACCATCAGGCGACCCGCCTGTTTGTCCCCCTGTCCCATAAATAAAAAAAATATCTAATATAATGTTGTCATCAATTAACTTCGTTCTTAAATCAGATATATTTCTTCTCAGCATCCAGCAAGGAACCATCCAGTACTCACAAAGCCCGCCTGGTATCAGTCCTCATATCACTGGGAGCGACCTACGTCATTGGGGACATGTACTCCGCCAACCTAACGAGCCTGATAGCAAAGCCTTCAAGGGAACGCCCCATTGGGACCTTACCGGCACTAGAGGAAGCCATGAGAGACTATGGATATGAGCTGGTGGTGGAAAGTCATAGCTCATCTTTGGCTATTTTGGAAGTAAGTAATAGTACCTTTTTGAAAATGTATTATATGCCTTATACATAAGCAGATCCATGTTGTCAGAATTTTCGGAACCAGAAGACTACTAAGAGCGGTAGAAACAAATCTAGAAGAATTGGATTTATACCAAAAGTGTAACGAATTTTAGATTTGTTGCTGCGTTTCTGTCAGCATGCAAATTGGCAAATTATACATTATTTTCCACCAATCCTGATTTCTTTTTCTACCTACCCTATTTTATATATGTATATTTATAATCTACTTAACTACTTAATAAAACTCAAACTGACTGACAGACAACGCAATATTGAAACCTGTGGTCTACAAATGTAGTACCTGCAAAATTTCATGTTTGTAAAATTACAATTTCCCGAAATTTTCCCGAATAAGGAAATCTTTAGACGGTAGTTCAGGAAATTCCCACGGTATTGAGACAAACGAAATTATTGACGTGTTGATAAATGGTAAGTAGTTTAATAAATACTGCCTAAGTATACTCCATAAATTTTTTCTTCCAAATTAAAATATTTGCCTATGCGTCATAATAGGATTTTGTACGTAGGTAAATTCGATCGAGAGTTAAGCTTTTATTTTTTCAGGCTTATGAGGTTTTATGCTTCATAACATGTAAAATCTGATGCAAATAATCCCGTATTGAAAACCGATGAAATATTTTTAAATGAACGGATAAAATGCTTTTTACAATGATTAATTTTCGACAACTAAATTGTAATACTTTTAAACATAAATTCATTTTTTAACACAATACCTTTTCTGATATTGTATGATACTCGAAGCTATTTAGTTTTTGTAATACATATTATATGTATACATTGCATTTTTTTCTTGTCTTTTTATTAAGTCGTAATATAAATGCTATAAAACTTCATTTCTTCTTTCTTCATTCATAGTTTGGTTCGTCTCAGTTTGTGCCATTTGGCAATATGTCAATTTTTTGACAGCGTCCTGTGAAGGTATTATAACTTTGTTTAATATATGACTAGCTTCTGCCCGCGACTTTGTCTACGTAGCCTTAAGAATTGGGTCGGCCCTGGATAAAAAGCCTATGTGTTACTCCAGACGATAATCTATCTCTGTGCCAAATTGTATCCATATCCGTTCAGACGTACTGGCGTGAAATAGTAACAAACATCCATACATCCATACTCACAAACTTTCATGATTATAATATTAGTAAGGAAGTAAAGATTATATGCATATTTAGTTTATTAAATGTGGTTATATAAACCAATTTTTTTTTCCTTCAGAACGGCACCGGCGTGTATGGTCGCCTAGCAAACCTGATGCGTCGTCAGCGAATTCAACGCGTGCGCAATATAGAGGTGGGCGTGCGCCTAGTTCTGTCGCACAGACGAGTCGCCGTGCTTGGCGGCAGGGAGACGCTGTACTATGACACGGAGAGATTTGGTATGGACGATGTTAGAATTTAGCACATGCGTATTTTATGTGAAGATGGGATAATGTAGATAGGTAGCGTAGATAATGGATTATGACCGAAATATTAATTCGTTACATGGTTATTTGACGGGTTGAAACGAAAAGTAGTATCGATATTCTATGAAATCTTGTAAAATTATTAAATAACTTGTCAGCAGTGCTAAACAATTAAAATTTTAATCATTAAAATTTGTAATAAAATGCAATTGAATTCACTTTATTTGCAATTAAATTAATATTAATTGAAATTTTGATAGCTTAGTGCCTCTCACTGCTTGTCAGTTATATGAGAGGATTTTTATATAATAATATGTATACTATAAAACGAGATCCACAGCCCGTAATACTAGTGGTATCACTAGCGCGACGTTATCATCTTGAGACCTCCGTTGTTAAGCCTCATTGGTTAAGAATTTTACTGCCTACGTTACCCTAAATAACTTAAATACAATTATGTTAGTACATCACTGTTTAGAATATTAATATTATTGGTAGAATCTTTGACAATCAGGTAATAGCAACCCAGACGAACGCAACAGTAAACTTCTACCACCTAATGCCATATCTCTCTAAAACTACATTTCGTTCCAGGTTCCCACAACTTTCACTTGAGTGAGAAATTGTACACCAGGTACTCGGCAATTGCTTTACAAATTGGCTGTCCCTATTTGGAAACTTTTAATAATGTGTAAGTACATCGTAACGTGAAGGGTCCGTACCTTAGTAATAACTAAGCTAATGAATCGATCTGATAGGCTAGGATAGGCATGGATAAAGCCAGATTACCTTAAGGCTAACGTACGTGTACATGGCTTTTCACGACCTTTAGACACGTACGGGAAACATGGACGCTATTTTGCAATACTGTGCGTCAACCCTAGACTTTTTTAAAGACACCTCTGAAGTCTTCTTCATTCATTCTTTTAAGCACTTGACTCGAGACTCAAAAGTTACGAAAAAATCTCGCAGGTGTGCTAAGTTCTACACTTTAAATAAGTAACCCTTTGCAGCATTATGACTCTTTTCGAAGCGGGTCTTTTAGCAAAAATGACGACGGATGAGTACAAGAATCTTCCAGAACAGTCTCGAAGATCGGATCCAGTCACTGAGAGTGACAAACAGGGCGGTGAAGTCGTGGGTGAATCTGCTGCTACGTCACAGGCCGTAAGTATTCAATAAGAAGTTAAACTATAACATGGCAGGTTTTACTTACACGTATAATGATTAAAAAGCATCAGCCATCCCTCCAAATTCATGTTCAATATGCCACATAATACCCAAAATTACAAACAATCGAGAGATAGGTTATTTAGCTAAGGATGAGTGATGATGATTGATGGATGCATGAATTTAGGGTCCACCTGACTAAGGTCATGCATCCCGTTATGTCTAACTGGATAACTAAAAACAAAAACTTAAGTGATAATACACAGCCATTACGTCGACACAGATAGGAAAACCCTTAATTTGTAACTTATAAGTGAAATTTACGTTTGATAAACCCAGAGATTCTCAACAATAGATTTGAGATAGTAGTGGTTGATTCATTATCTAAGTTTGTTTGCAGCCACAAGGGGAATCCACAAAAGGCTTGGAGCCCGTCTCTTTAAGGATGTTGAGGGGGGCTTTCTGCTTGCTCGGGATTGGATATCTGTTAGCAGGTAATTTTAATGCACAACTTTCGAATTAACGAATCTTTTCTTTAAACTCTATAACTTAACCTTCATCCATCTGTTTACCAAATGAAAAATATTTTTGTTCATATTATTTAACAGTCTAAATAAATTACCAAACATATTGCGAATCGGTTGCTTGATTAAATTAAGTCAAGCCTACCGTTAATTAAAGTTAATATAACTAAACTAAAATCTATGTTTTTAGTTTTTCGTTCATTTGATTAACTAAACGAAATCAATATAGGTAGAGGAAGAAACATATGGAACAAAAAGCGAACCTACTATAGGCTTATCGGGTAATTTTCACGACTAAGGAAAAGAAAATAACAAAGTCTTTAAATTACTAGTAAATCGGTATCTTCTAGGCAAGCGTGCTCCAACGTAGATCGTAGTATCTCTTAACATCAAGCCAACACAGCGTAATCCTATCACGAATAAAAAAGAAGTTATTTAATTAACTTGTTTAGAATTTTCTTTGTGGCCATTTTAACCTCTCTGGTATAGAACGTAGAGGTTAAAATAGACAATATTATTCATGGACAAATGGCTACACATTGTGCATTACATAGGCTTTTCATACATTGAAAGATCAGCTTATACTGGCAACATGTGTATGTGACAGTGAATCATATTGAAAGAGCTGTTTATTGCCTACAAATCAGCGAGATATAGTAGATCATAATTTTCTATGTACTTTGGTTTCAGCAATATCCCTAGCAGTGGAAATCCAGCTCCACCGACGAACTAAACGCAAGCACGAGCCAGAACCGAGCGAGCACAAGAAAGCACAGAAGCTACTAGCAATCGGCAAGTCAGTCGTGCTTTTCAAACGCGGCTACAAAAAGGTGCGCGCTAGCGTTTACAGTAGCATCGATAAGGCATTAGGAACAGAGGTCAAAGATTCATAAAACCAGGACAAAGATTTATCAAAACTAATATTAGACTTATCTGTAATGCTAGAAACTTATCATATTATTACGTCGAGTAAGTATTAGGACAAATGAAATTTGCGTTTTATAATTTATCCCGAAACCCAGCTGTTATATCAATATCAGCACAATGTGCAACGACGCTGTGATGTTTAGTTCCAACAGTGAAATCTTATTGTTCGCCTCACGTAGCTAGTGTTCCAAGGATTGTGCACGGCTTAGAGCTTGTTCATACCCAATGCTACATTGGTTGAACCCATCCACAATGAGCAGGAGCCTGTCCTATGAGTGCAGTTGAGCCATTTCTTTTTAAGTCTCTGTTCTTATGCAATAACTCCCTTTCATTGCCATCCCTTTCGCTATTCCGTTGGTCACACAACTCCTTGGTTGCCTATAGTTCGCTCAAAGCCAGTTGAAGTTTGGACTCCTGGCGATCAGAGGCCTTGGGAGTCAGCATGATGATAAAATAGAAAGAGGTGAAGATAAAACTAGATAGTAAAAAAATGGGATAGTGGTAAAGCTTTAGGTGAATTAAGAGTAAGAAATACAAAAGAAGTGAAGTGTCACCAAACTTGAATTAGGTTATCGAAACTTACTCGAAACGTCGGGAATCAAATAATATCAATACAACGCGATAAAATTCCGTAAAAAGTAGTTTTATTTCAATGTCTAATATTCGCGTAATTGTCAGAAACCAGTATGAAAAGCACTACCTTAACTATCGTATAACTGTAGAGCTGTAGGTACCAATGCACACCCCCACAATTTGCCAGATGTCTAGATCCCATGTAATAGAGGGTAACACCAGGCACAAATCGAAACTCCTGAGTTTTATATAAAGACCCAATAACACTTTTTTCAACCTGGAAACCCCTCCTCTAACGTAGCAGTCACGCTTACAACCAAAATATTAATGAGGCAAATTCAGTAAAGAAAAATATTTTATTTATTTCGTGGTAGTTATAAATATCACATGGTTGTTTGTAAAGGAAGTTTGTAGTGGGGACCTCTGTTTACTAAGTCATAATGTTTTACTACAATTACACCAATAAAAAGGTACTTTTGACAAATCTAAAATTAGTTGCACGATTCCAAAAACTGGGTCTTATGGATAAGAACTTAAGTTAGTAAATCCTAGTTTCACATACGTTTTCAGTCGTAGTTATTTAGTAAACAAGTGTACCTAATGGATATGTATGATATTGTATGTAGTTCTTAAGCCATTAAATAATGTGTGTAAGGATTTGCGTTTTATTGTTTAACTAGCTTCTACCCGCGACTTTGTGTGCGTGGACTTCAGAATTGGATCCGACCTGGATAAAAAGCATATATGCTATTCCAGACTATATAATCTACCTTTGTACCAAATTTCATCCAGATCCTTTCAGCCGTTCTGACTTTATTGAGTAACAAACATCCATACATCCACACAAATATTCACGTTGAGAATATTTGTAGGATCACCCCGTGATGGGCAACTAGAATACAGACCCATTCAGATGGGCATCTCGTAAGAGGTGAAAAAATATCTAACTTGCTGCGGGACTACCCTGACGTCGGCTACCAGAGGAATTGCTGATTCCTTACCAAGCCCTATCACATACCACACAGCAAATCCTCTGGTGTCGCTGGCCGTAACCATAAGGTAAGAGAATGCAAGTATGTAAGGTTTTTAGTCCGACAAACCCTGCCGCCTCCCCAATAGCGTTGAAAATATCATGTAAAATGCATATATCTTTCAAACCCCTTTCAAACTTTCGTTGCGGATCTTCGGATAGATACAAAATTAATTATTAGGTATACGTACAAAGGGTATAAGATTGAATCTATCGCAAGTTTAAGTATTTTACAAAAATATTTGTAATAAACTTAATCTTGCGAAAGATTCAACCGAAGATCCGCAAGGAAAGTTTCTATATTTTATTGAAAAATACAGGGGCTTTTGAAAGGTACACGCATTTTACATGTTATTTTCAACGACCCTCCCCAGGTGGCAGACAAGCATCCATGAGGATTACTCAACAGAATATAAGGTGTCCACGGGCGCTATTGACCATGTACCATCAGGGTGTTCGACTGCTAACAAATAGCCAATTATAATACTTATGTACATACTCGTAACATGACATACCACCAAGCCTGTATCCCCGAAGGGTTAAGCAGAGGTGTACTAATGTACACCCACAGTTCGCCAGTATGTATATTGTTTTGGTCCCATGTAATAGAGGGCGAGCCCATTGCCATTAACCGGGCACAAATCCCAAACTCCGAGCAGCAGCTCGAATTTTTTATGAAATGGGTTTAAACCCATAACACTTCGCTCGACCTGGGAATCGAATTCAGGACCCCTAATGTAGCAATCGTAGTCAGGACTACTAGGCTAATGAAGCAGTTATAAGAATATTTATGTAGTAACAACAAATTATAAATTTCAATTTGTAGGTACTTCTCATAAAATGTTGCAAGCTTGTTGAAAACATACTCATCAAGACGTTCCGAGTCTGACACAAGCTTCCTCATTAAATTAGCGAAGTGAGAGAGCGCTAACGAAGTTATTATGATGAAGAAGAACGAGGGAAGAAGGTGCAATCAATACAAACACCGACGCCGAATAATTTTTACTTATCTTTTTTTTTAAGTTTACTAGCAGTGTGGGTCGCACATTACTAGTATTCTTGTTAACCCCTCGTGCTAAGCTAAATGCTTGTGTTACGAGTTTGTTCACGTCGGTAGTGCAATGGGTGGGTTTTGAACTAGTAACCACATGATCGCAAGTCCGACGCCCTAGCCATTAGGCTACCGACGCTTTATATAAACAAAATAGGTTTAAATAATCAAGAACCGGCAGTAGCATTGCCAGATTGTTAACATTATATGTATTTCTTGGTAATTTTTGAAAAAAATTATATAAATTAACGTAATTAAACGCACCCAAATAAGATTCAAGTTTTGGTCACAAACATACGGACACTGAATTTATAAACATATAAAATATATTATAAACGTGGGAGAGCCATGTTTCGGCACGAATGGGCCGACTCGACTGGAATAGTTAATACCACGGCCTTACAGAAAACCGACGTCAAACAACGCTTACGTTGTGTTTCGCCGAGTGAGTGATGTTACTTGAGGCCCAATCCCCTTTTAAAAGGCGGGCAACGCTCTTGTGACTCCTCTGGTGTTACGGGTGTCCATGGGCGGCGGTAATCGCTTACAATAAGGCGATCCGTCTGTTCCTTTGTCACCCTATTTTTTTTATTTTTTATGGGATCATAAAAAATAAAAAAAATATTTATGGATCTGCGTCGAATTCCGAATAATTATGCTTTGATTCCAAGGAATCCTAGCCTCTTTTGTCCTGACTCCCGTATGCTACACTGTACAACAGAAAACTTGTTCATACGTAAATCGGGCGCTTTGTTTGCTTCAAACTAGAAATAAAATCCTATGGCAGCAACGGTATTCAAAGGAGCTATAGATTTCACCGAGTAGGGTGAACGAACCAATTATGAACCCTTTTACTACAAGAATTTATTTTATTTTATTATTAAAGGAAAACTTATAGCTAATATAGTCATATAGCCAGCTGAATATAGTGGTAGATGGCCAAATAAAAGTTTTCACATTAATACCTACTGTTAATGATCATGATCAAAAGTATGTGTAAGAGTTATACTTGAGCTAACTAGATGGCGGTGGCATCGAAATACATCGCGATATGATTTAGTTACAAGGATTTGGTTAAGGTCCTGTGATTTTTTTCGAATATAGGCTTCTACTTATAGATCAGTATACAGTGATTTTATTTACCCGAATCCTACTAGTATACACACAAGGTCAATTTAAGTACTGAGCTAGTTCGGTACTACATACCTACGTGTTAAATATTTGTAAAATTTCATTTTGATTTAAGCAATGGTTAATAATGGATGTGAAAAATCATGAATATAATATAATCATAAAATAACATTGATAATTTAAATAACGTTTATTATTATTATCATAAAATAACTTAAACATGTATAACATTAGCGTTTACATACCAAAACCACAAAGTTTAGGTCCCTACCGTTCCCGAAAGGTTATTATTCAGTGATCATTTAGAAAAAAGCATTTCATTAAGTAATAGTGTTCATCACAATAATTAACCTAATTACTGACGTTTCAACTTTAAAAGCTTAGTATTTTTAGTTAAGACGTTCCGTTTTATATAATTAGTTTAACGGCAGGTCAAGTGGTCCCGATGGTGGCGGGAACATTTTATTTAGATGAATTAAAAGTAGATACGTTTTATGAACCCCTATTACCCCTGGTTATAAAAGCCAGTCGATTAACAAAGTCTAATAAGTTAGAATAGGGAATAACTCATTACTATTCCAGACGATAGTGCAAAGCATACAATTGGCTTTATGTTGAACAATAAAAGATGATCTGAAGCAATATGACACAATATGAAACCGTGTCTTTGCTGATCGGTGAATCAGCATAACCAACGTCGCGATCTTAAAATACAAATTAACACGATAGCTATCCATCCTATCCTTTCGAATACCGGTATTGTCCAAAAATTGGGTTGCAGAGATGTGACGGTAGTTGATTCGTGTAAAATATTGATATTCAAACGCATCTGAAAGCCAAGCCCAGCATAGTTCAGAAGAGGCAAGAGAGGGGAGGAATGATAGCATTGAATTTAGAAAAACCCCAATAGCTTCTAGCCATGTTCTTACAATATCGTTAAAGTAACAGGATAGCAAACAAATCGATCAGACCTATGAATGTTGCTCAAATCCCTTCATCAACTAGAAAAGAGCTGATAATCATCAAACGGTTGGCCAGATTTTATTAAATCATAGCTAAGAACACCCCCAATCAAATCACCTTTCAAACAAACCAATAATAAATCAAAATTGATCTATTTGCTTGGACGATACGGGGCCGAAGACAGACAAATATGCAGACGTTAAACTTATAACACCCCTCTATATGCGTCAGGGTTAAAAATGGTAGGTCGCTCACTGTTGCCTTTACCCTATATGTTTTAACATGACGCTTTGTCTATTGAAACCCCGAAAACGGGATGCAACGTCAAAGACTTGCTAACAAAAATCCGTATTTTCCGTACCTACCAACGTTCGGTTGTTTTTGTAAAAGGCACTAGTGACTAGGGCTACAAACGTTGCCTTTTCACAGAAAACCTATCGTAACATTAATTTAAATGGGAACCTATGTAAATATGGCGTCGCAATATAACTTTTCTGAAAACCGGTACAGTTTTAATTCCGGATAGTCCAACTATTTTCTTTCTTCAGATCTCGCAAATAAATTCGGTTTATTGTAAAAGAAATAAGCTGTGCTTTGCTTTTGCGTGAAATCTTGTTTGGAAATTAGGTAACGCCTATATTCCAAAAGTGTGAAAAGACGGTGGTGTCCTGCTGTACACCCACGATTGGCCAATATGATGTAGGTCTCATATAATGAAGGACGGGCCTATTGTCATTAACCGGGAACAAATTTAAACTCCGAGCATTTCATATATGTAGATGTAGTAACATGCGAACCAGTGCGATCTTTGGATGTACATAAGTACACCTCTACCCAACCCTTCCAGAATACAGGCCTTATAATACAGTATGTATCAAGTTCAAGTTCTAATGTTTTTATTTCAAATAAGCTTTTACAAGCGTTTATGAAACGTTAATGAGTCTAGTTGCACGGTTCCAAAAAAATTGATCCTATGGAGATGAATCCGATAAGAAACTCCATGGACACTCTTTTAAAATAATTTGTATTACAATCTTCAAGTATATATTGTATCGATATAAAATCCAGATAATATATATTGCCGCATGTGCAGCTGCCGTAGTTAGTCCGCAAGTTGTCTACCAATGTTGTGGTATGGTGTAAAATTTACTGGAAACTTTACTGGTCGGACTCGCCCACCGAGGGTTTCGTACAAATTTGTAGGTACATATTATGATATATATGTATACTTGTAATATGAAGTTTGATTTTTTTACAGCTTTAACGGACTATAGACCTAAGTATTATGGTTTGGTAATTTCATCTCGATACCTCCACGTGTGCTCGAGATACAGGGTCTTGATAGACAGACGGACGGACGGACAACAAAGTGATCCTATAAGGGTTTCGTTTTTTCCTTTTGAGGTACAGAACCCTAAAAATGCCAGTAATCGATCTTACGCTATCGTTGCCCGAAAGTTACCAGAGTTATTTTTAATTAAATTTAGTATTGACGCATGCTAAACATTCCCAAAGACAAATAAAATTCAATGGAGGTCAATTCAGCCTCAGGCAGACCTACTAAGGAACCGACACTAATGCCTGCGACCTCGACTTTCTCTTCAATTTTACTACATCTTAAGGTGATGTTAGCTCCATCTATTGCAGAAGCATATTACTATGTTTGTTAACATCACTTACTTTACAGTTAGTACAATGCCGAACGATGATGCCTACCTTTTTACTAGTTATTTTTTATGCTAAACATTTCCAAATGTATATAAATTTTAATTGAAGAAAAATTCGGCTTGAAGCAAGGTTCAAACCTGTGGCAGTGGTCTCGGGTCATCTGATATACTTAGCCGGAGATATGCAGGTTCGAACCTGCCTGAGGCCGAATTATTTTTCCATTAAAATGTATATAGGTATCCTTGGAATTACCAGATTACTAAAATACAACCAGTTAACGGATTTTATCGCGTTAAATTTACATTTAAAAAAATAGGTATTTTAGTATGTCGAATATTCGCGTAAATCTCAGAAATCAATAGTACGAGAATATTGTAAATCGCTGCGTCTCGTGTCATAGACCACAGGGTAACATCTGGTCTGTAACGTAGGACCAAATGTTTGGATATTTAAAGTTTAATAGGGACCCGAGCACTAAAACGGCGGTAGCTACGCCAGTATCGGTAGGTACGTACTAATTACTTATACCAACTAAACTTAGTTGTATTTCAAGGTCGAGTGAAGGACTTTTGATAATAATATCATCACTCACGGATATATTGTTAACAGTAATGGTCACAACAGGTGCATCATTTATCGGTATTATAATCGGTACTATCGATAGGTATAATATCGACGTAGGAAATCCTTACTTCCTCACTTAATATTATAAACGGGAAAGTTTGTGAGTATGGATGGAATTATGGATATTTGTTACTCTTTCACGCTAGAACGGCTGAACGGATCTGGATGAAATTTGGCACACAGATAGATTATAGCCTGGAATAACACATGCCCTACTTTTTATCCAGGTCGGACCCAATCCCGAAGTCCACGCAGACAAAGTTGCGGGCAGAAACTAGTGAAATATATGTATTTACTAGAACTGTAATTAAATTATAAATGGTATAATTTAACTACAAATACATACTTAGCATACAAATTTTGTAGTAGATTTAGTGTGAACTTATTTTATGGAACGCCCAAGGATACTCGTCTACGAAATAAAAGGATTTGTCAATAAGCACTTTAATTGAGGCTATTTCAAAGTTCAAAGTTCTTTAAATGTTATGTGTCATTTATTATATAGCCTTAGTACCATGGGAAGAGAACTTCTATGATATAACTGACTTTTCATTATAGGAGAGAGAGAGAGAGATGAAGTTTGTAACGATATATTTTATTAAATTAGTATCACCAAGAGCAGTAGCAGATAGCCTAGTGGTATGACCGTTGGACTGCCAAGTCCAAAGGTCTCGAGTTCGAATCCAAGGCACGCACCTCTGATTTTTCGAAGTCATGTGCATATAATAAGTAATTATCACGCGCTTAAACGGTGAAGGAAAACATTGTGAGGAAACCTGCATGCCTGAGAGATTTTCTCGATGGCGTGTGAAGTCTGCCAACCCGCACTAGGCCAGCGTGGCGGCCTAATCCCTCTCATTTGAGAGGAGACCCGTGCCCAGCAGTGGGACAATATAATGGGTTGGTTATGGTTAGTATCACCAAGATACTGAGGACGCAAGCCCGTTACCATTCAATATACTACATACATACCATCACAACTATATTCCCCGAAGGGTTAGGTAGAGGTGTACTAATGTACACCCACAGTTCGCCTTTTTAGGTCCCATGTAATAAGGGGCGAGTGTAAGACTACGAATTTCTTAATAAACTAATAACATTTAGCCTGACTTTATTTTATGTTTTCTTACTTCGCATGCGTTCGTCGGATTATCCTAGTTTTAAAGACAACCAGAATCAGAATTAATACAAATATTTCACGATGTAATCGGTCACAGATGTTCATCCGGATCGGATGTGTGTTTATGTAATGGTAACCACGACAGGGGAAGTCGTAGTGTAGGATTATGAACCACGTCAACGATGCGATCGTTGGTTCCGGTTGTTATATTACGTCATTGGTTTTGTGGTTGCCAGCACAGCTGCCGAATAATCCTAGGTTAGATTTTCAGGTCGGGTAAAACTTTTTGGGAGTGCCTGCTCAGATATTTTCAGACATAATCATTAATTTATTTTCTTTCCCACTGCTAAATATGGGTCTTCTCGGAGAATAAAAAGGGGTAAGCCCATTTCATATATTGCATATGGATCCAGTTCATCAGAAATATTAACTATATAAAAAAATGATTTTTTATATAACATTTGTTGCGCCATTTATTCTTTCCAACAACAAACACATCGTAGCACTGAATATTGACTTCACGTGTCTTCAAGTCTTTAATGGCTGTTTTCTACTATCAACGTAATTTTTTTTCGAATAAGAAGACAAAGAAGCCTGCTACCATGATTGTAACGATTGCGGCAACCGCAATCGCCAGCAATACGTTGGGACGTATGAGATGACAACTAGGCCGTACCTACCACTACCTACCAGTAGTTGCGGACACGGTGGGGCCGCAGGCGGAGAAGAGTGTCGGTATTGCGATGCGCCGCTCTCCCTACCCTTTGCAGCCAAGGTGTGGTCGACATCGGGCAAACATATATGTCCCACCGCAAAGAGGGCCTTGGAGTCGTCAGTAGCCCACTGTACTTGGCCCTCGGAGAGGGTCCAACATTGGACGTCCGCGGTAGGATCGCGGAGCATGCGATTCCCGAAATCCCACTACTATGCGGAAGGTGGCAGTGATGGTGGTTTTAGTACCGACTACCTGGTCTGAGAGCCCGACACAACCGTTCCGCATCCCCGAAGCGGGGCAGCCTGCATAAGGCACATGTCCCCACCAGAAAAAAAAGGGTTTTCTTAACATATTGTATTTGACAATGCGGTGTTACCAACTCAGAGCAACCAGCAGCACAGTTTTACCAACTCAACAATATGAGTTTACAGATAGAAATAGACGGATTATATTTCTATGGCATGATCGTCTATTGTCTAATAACTAAAGTTTTATGAAATCCATGATAAATGGCGAGTCTTGCTTAATAACAATTAATTAATTATATAAGCCGTCACTGCGGATTGTTAACCAGATGAGACAATGGATTGTTGGCTAATTAATGAAATCTGATTTTAGGTAAATTGATACTCCATTCAATGAAGTTGGGGTGGAGCCGTCTTTAAGCGGTACAAAGGACGGAGAAATAGCACAATAGTATAGTAATAATAGTACTGATATTTCTTATACCGCAATAAATAAATTTATAAATTAATTAAAATTTAAAAACGTCAACAATACAAGTAGGTACATAAGCATATTTATTTATGGGTGTACATTAATACACTTCTAGCTTATTATTTCAGAAGTTACAGACGTGGTGATAATGTTATGTATAATGTTATTTTTTAAGCTATTGCATAGCTTCTATCGCGGGCCTTGAGCGTGGGGACCGAATCCAGAAATTCCGTAACGAAAAAAACCTAACACGCTTGTCTCTTTAGTTCAGCAACCCGCCTTTAGGTGGCATTGGTTGTATTACATAAGTTGATAAAAAACGCTATGCAATCGCTTTACCGCGGCAGTCCCCGAGTGCCACACGTCTTTTTTATTTTATAACTATTTTATTCTTTGTTTATTAAGCTATTGCATAGCTTTTTAATCAAAAAATTTTCCATTCTCAATTTTCCTCTTGTATCTTGGGTGAGTTTAAAAACAAAATTTATCACATAAACAAAGACTTAGAGATATTGGTGGCGTGAAGGAGAAAAACTCGTGACAGTTACAGTCCAACAAGAATATAATACGCGCTCTCAGTGAGACCCTACCCTCTGTTAAAATTCCTCGTTTATTAACAAAACGGACAGCGCTGTCAACAAAAATAATTTATGATTACGTCATTAACAATTGATACAGAACCATGAAATAATGAGTCATTTAATTTTAAACAGACAGACAGATTTTGTTACTGTAGGTATTTGCAATCGGAATCATTCATTAAATAATATTGTGTGACATGACTAATGAATGAGCAGTGAACTCCATTACATTATACTGGTTTCTGACACTTACGCGAATATTAGACATTGAAATAAAACTACTTTTTACGGATTTTATCGCGTTGTATTGATATTATTTGATTCCTGACGTTTCGGATCCTTTACAGCATCCATGGTCACGGGTACACTGAGGTGTTGGACGTCTTAATGTTAAAATTACTAACAGCTACCTTACATAATTTGTTTGTTACTTATTAGCGATCCGATTCACGCAGAACGCGCTCACCGTATCCTTCGGTCTTGCAACTTTGGGCTTGGATTTAGATTTAATAGAATCTATAATGGGGTTCCAAGCAGGTGGTAAGACCCATCTATTGAAATTTGGTCTTTTTTAAATTTAAATAGCCTCACGAATCATCCTGGGCAGGAATCGGTTTCCTTTTGCGAGGGCTTGTGGTTTATCAAATCTGATGTAGTGCTGGGCCGTTCTGCGTGAATCGGATCGCCAATAATTAATATAAAATGTAGGTTAGCTGTTAGTAATTTTAACATTAAGATATCCAACACCTCAGTCTACCCGTGACCATGGATGCTATAAAGGTCCGAAACGTCGGGATTCAAATAATATCAATACAACGCTATAAAATCCGTAAAAAGTAGTTTTATTTCAATGTCCATTACATTATATCTTTTTAGAACACGGTAGTGACAGCCATTGGTGACATTTTGTAGGTAAAAATAGTGTTATATCATTGACAGCCATGATACACAATAGACTCTTCGTCCTTGTTATGGAAATTAGAAATGATAAGTTGATAACACACAAAATTCACTAAAATTATATATTCTCAAATTAAAAAAATAACGAACTATGTACTCCTAAGTCACATTCTAAGTAAAAAAAAAAACATAAAAAGAGTCTACTGAAACAAAATTGAAAACACAAACAAAGAGATCGGATCAAGGGCCTTATGTTATCCGAAACTAAGTTTACGTTCACAAAACCCATCCAACAAACTAAATAAGAGTCGATATGTCTTTAGTTATACCCGCACGACCTCTAGCGCAGGGCAGAGGGAACCTCCAAACTTTATACACGGTACGACCGCAGAAAACAAGATCATCGCAACCCTATGGGCACATTGTTTAGGGAAACCTTTGGGAAAATAGAGATGCGTATTTGTGTATTAAAAGTTTTCTTGGTTTTGATTTTATACATGTAAAGTAAAAACCAATGAATGCTAGTGATTATAGCGCTCTCGGCTAAGAAGTTTTGGAACACCCTTGCGTATACTATCATCACTATCTTTTTTAACGAAAAAGGAGACCCGACACGTTCAGAAGAACTTCATAAAAGGTCTTTAAGGTTTGCGAAGTTCGTTTAGTGCAAACCAAGAATGGTCAGCAGAGGTCACATGAGTGGATCTTAATTACCTGAGTTGGACCTAGGTCCACCATTGATAAAGGAGGGCTCATGGTGTTCCGTTTGGAGATCTCGGAGCCCCTCATAATGTGCCAGAAATGACCATTGTGTGGTTTTAGCCGTTAGGAGTCCGACATCATCATCACTGGGTATCTATGAGGGATAAAAAAGGACGAATATTGATAAGTTTTATGCTACTTTATGTGATGGATGTGAACCTATCCTGGCTGGGCCTAGACTTCTTGACGCGAAGGCTGAATCCGCACCTGAGTGACAGCCAAGGATTTTAATTGGTGCGCGTAATGACAATATACCCGCCCAACATAACTATAATGTAGCAAGCCCCTTAAACACTTACCGAGGAGATACAAAATCACTTCATCCTTAAAAATTCCTGCATTTCAAAGCGTATATAATAGAGGCACAGACTGGTAGATATGCGGACTGTCCATCGTCACTAACATCAAACTCCTAAGTCCGCATTGTGTAACTTTTGGGTGACGCCAAAACTTCTAATACGCGCGCATTCAAATGTAGATACGAGGAAATTGTACCTAATAACATTATAACTTTTGGATGGAATTATTTTATTTTGAATTACCTGCTTTAAAATTTGATTTTGTCTACGCAAAACTTTGACGCTTGCTTCTTGAAAATCCCTTCTGACAACGACGATGAATAGGATTGTATCTTTAATGGGATAGGACGGCAAACGAGCAGACGGATCGCCTGATGGTACGCGATTACCGCCGCCCATGGACACCCGCAACACCAGAGGAGTCACGAGTGCCGACATTTTAAAAGGGGATTGAGTCTCCGGTACATAAAACAACATAAAACACATAAAACAACATACTACATACACTCTTGTACGGCGTAAGAGACAGGGATGATGAAGGATGATAACCGACTATAAAACTTAATTATAATAAAACATACTCAGCAATTAATCATAGCTAGACAGGTACACTCAGACAAATTAATTATACAAGCGACTTTGTAATCACGTTGGCAATATATTCGTTGTAAGGAGACATTAATAACGTTAGAAATTTTAGCAGGCGACTGTCATCAAGAGATTTCACCAATACATTATTCTACAGGGTTGATATTAACCCCTGAAAAAAAATTAAGTCATGTACCAACTAAAATATAATATAACCTTTATGTAAGTTAAGTGTACTTACATAAAGGTCTTATAATATAGTCTGCAAATAAATAATAAATAGTTGACTTTGACTGATTTCTTGTATACATTAGAATCAAATGATTAACTCATTTTTACGAGGCACAAATTTTAGCTGAACTAATGTAATAGAAAATCCATTAATACTTTGCAACCAGAGGACGCGGGTTTTAATTCTGCTTAAAGGTCAAATTTTTCTTTCCCAAAAAATTTGTAATCAAATTTGTTAATGAGGCCCCTCTACATTTTCTTACCCATTCTTACAGGATATATGTATACACATTCACTTAAAATTTCAATTTCGTATTTACATTATTTCGTATTCAGTCGGGTTCGCCCGTCCGATCTCAGATTCGTAAGGGGAGCAAGTAATTGCAATGCTGGACATTGGCCATCGTAGTGGGACATATTCGGGTTAAGGAATGTTTAATCTGTTTCGAAATGGGATTTTTTATTTAACACTTTTGGGTTCCTTGATTTGCTTGTTGGATGGATTTATTTAAAAGGAGATTGGTTAGTCTAGTGATTATGTAGGTGCCTTTTAGTGTCTAGAACATAGATTGTATAATAAGTTGATATGACGGCCCGATTACCGCAATGATTGAGCAATCGGCTTCTACGCTAGGGTTCGTATGTTCAATCCCCGAATGGAGAAAATATTTGTATCGCTCATACATGAGAATTGTGTTTGTAAATGCACCTTCAATAATGGAAAAAATTAGAATTCTACCTGATGTCGGATATAGCATCTTTAAAATGAAACAAATAAAAGCATTTTGGCTTTCATTAAAATTATTCATAAACTGTTTTAAAACTTTTGTTTCTTCGTGGAGGATGATACTGGATTCTTATTTTCGTCCAACTCATCATCGTTGTACAAGAAAATCTCGTGAATATTTTCCAAAAAAGAACCACAGCCTTTTAATAATTACGACCAACTTGGTAAAGTTCGATTCGTCTCGAAGATTAATTGTTCAAATCGGTCTCCATTGTCCGCGACGTTGTTGACGCTTTGGGACCCTTTTATGAAATTCGCGGGCTATTGTTTTGTCCGGATTTATAAAAAAGTTGAAAAAAGTTCTCGCACAGCGGCGTCCGTTGCTCGGCGCCCACAAAACACCACAAACTGGCCTCTGCGTTCTATCCTTACAGTTCTACAAACTTTAATGCTGAACAACATATTTTTTCAACTGCAAATAAAAAATTGTAATCGTAATAACGAGGTCACTTTTTGTTTTTCGTCGGTCATTTAAAACTTTCATTAGTGAATTCGCGCGCGCTTAAAATTTTTCAATTTATTCCCACTTGAACGCTGAATTGCTTGTGAATTTGTTGCAATGTTGCGTCCAAAACACGCTCCTATATAGCGAGTAGTTTTTATCATATTTGTAAAAAACAAAGGGTTGAATTTTAACAAAAAACTTTGGGCTGCCACTCACTTTGATAACCCTGCAAAATCATTAATAAATTGTTGGAACAATGAGAGATTAATTAATAGAAAAAATTTGCTACACACTGTTAAGAGAAGCATCAAAACTAATTCGAGTTTCAAAGTTGAATACCCTTTACATATAGGTACAGTCCATCAATCAACTAGATCTCATTAATTCCAATAAATAAATAAAATGTCTGGGTGTTGAAAAAATCAGCATAGGGCTGGCGAGCGGAGGATACATGGGTAGACGTATAAGTTAACCAATTTGTTATGTTAAAGCTTGCGATGCCGACCCTCGTCCGCTCAACAGATTGAGCCTACGGGAGATGCGATGGATCAACCTAAAAATATACAGCCTTTCTACACGCAACTAGAAAGAAAAAACGGTTATAGAAGAAAAACTAAAAATACATTTTATCTTTGAACGATTGCATTTTTTTTATCACAATAAAACTGCTTGAAGCTGGTGTTACATGTGAGTAATCTTCCACTTTTATTTTCAACTGAATTCGTTTGATCTTAGAGGGGCTCGTGGCTTGTGATAACTACGCTAATAAATTGATTTGTACGGTTAAATGGCGGCTGACGCGGTCAATCTATGGATGGGTGATTCTAAGCACATGAAAACATAGCCGTCGTTAACAATTGTCATACAAACAATCGTAAGTGATAAACCGACTCCCAAAAATCCAAAAATCCTTACAATAAGCTTATCCTTAAGATAGCAGCATTGCCCAAATATGTAAGTAGATTGACTCAGATATATTATTTCAGCAAATATACTTGAGAAGAAACACCGAAACAAACTCAGAGAATCATGATCTCTTTTTGGTCATTAAATTTTCTTCTTATTCTTAAAGTGCAGACATTATAGGTATTAATTACTTACTACAGTAACTTGTAACAAAAGCGCCACCTACATATCTTCCCGCTCCGTGACACCATCAAACGTTGGCACACCGCATCCTGCCAACCTATCCCTCATACATACTGCTCCCCGGATACCTGCTTTGTTTAGTGCGGTCTGCATTGATCAGTTTACTTTCACCCCCACAAAACAGTTTTATGGTTATTGTAGAACAAGGCTTCGAAAACCTGTGTTGTAATCTTCATAAAGTAGATACGTTGGTTTACTTGTAAGAAACTAAATGGAAACGTAAATTGTAAGACTATTGGAGGGGCTAACGGCTTGCCAACCTTATTACCTATTGCAAAAAGATCTTATTCGAAATCGTTATCATAATCAGTTTGATAGGTTCAAAATCATAATTTATAGTTTTAAACACACATATTTCTCAGACGCACTAAGCCACGTAATCATAATTCTTGATTATCTAGAATTGTTTACTTAAAATCGGATTTAAAATCGAATTCTCGTATTTCATAGTCTAGTCTAGAAATTCTACAGTGCAACTCCACTGTATAATTTTTGAATAGGATTAAGAAAGTACACATTCAAACTTTCTTAAACCTTAATTTATAAGAGCCTTTTTTATTAATATCGTAAAAAAGATTTTATCGTCGGAACTCTCAAATAGTTTTTCGCCACAAAAACTGTTTCTGATTGAGATTTCTCTGTTACGGTTTCTGATTTTAACGACACATTGAATCACGTCATTACGAAATAGACCTATAATTGAGGGCTAAGAAATTTTGCACAAGCACGAGACCAGTTTGTAAAATCCACCACGGATGGTACAAACTGAAGATACCACAGCAGTGAATTCATGCTATGAATTATAAGCTTTGAAGATTTTACAGCTTCTTTGACTTCACTACAAAGGTCATTTATTAAACAAAAAAAAGGATTCTATATATCGTTTTATTTTTATTTTTCCCTAAAATTATATTGAAGTACAAAATAATTAGGTACTACCATTATGATGTCGTCCAAGTAACTAATATTAAAGTTCGGGCTACAGTTACCTACCTATACTGCCAAACAATCCATTACTTAGCGCTCCATTCATCAGTCATCAACACAAGCAAATATTTGCCCTTTCACCCTACGTCATTCCAAAAATAGTTGATAAAATAGGCAGGGCGGATTAATTAGTGTGTCCCAGGGTTTACATAGCTCAGTGCTGCCGTCTGGTGGGACGAAATTAATCAAGCAGTGATCCGACACATTATCTCAGTTCAGATGACTTGAACCCTTACCGTATGGAGCCACGAGACTAGCGGGAAATGTTTGGGTGCGGGTAATTAACGGGCGTGTGGAGATTAGGTCAATAAACGAACTTGAAAGGTACCTACACGTAAAAATATTTTTCATAATCTATACATGTATATTTATATACAAAAACCTACTTAGTACCTACTTAGAATACCTGCTGTGTACTCTATTAGTAGCACCATCTGCCATTTTTACTTATTTACATAAATGCAATCGAACGCGCGGGCGGCTAGACGAGGTCTCCACTTAAAAACACCTTTACTCCAACGAGTGTCCGTTCTCCGAGAATCGTTACCTCACCTGGCCCATTGCCATTTCAGATTGCTAACTGATTGAGCTATGTCGTTTACCTTGGTTATCTTACAAATAACTCTGTTGTGGATTCTATTCCTCAGAAAGACTCGGAACATAGTACACATAACTCTTTATGCTATGACCAGTTTCGCCGGGAGTGTCCACATTTCGGGTCTGAAGATCATAACTTGTAGGATACACTGCAAATGCTTGAAAATTTCCAAATACGTCTTTGAGAAGGTAGGTACCTGCAGGTGCAAGCTGACTCTATGGCCGCAAGACAAGATCGGAGTAACAAGAGTTAACGCGCGGGTCGCCGTTAACAAGAATTGAACAGAGAACAGGGTGTCCGACATGTTTGCGTCCGCCGACACCGACATTGACACTAATTAAGACGTTCTTCATTATGAACTACATTAAGTGACAATATGAGATTGTAGATAAAAGTAGATAGAGTATAAACCAAATGATAAAGTCAGAAAAAAAACACAATTACAATAGTACAATTTTGCGGTCTTAATGCTAAGAGTAATTTCTTACAGACAACTACATATTGTATGGACACGAATGGACAATAATTATAGGTAAAAAAAGTAGCAGCAAGCACTGGGTAAAACAAAGACCTAGATATTACAAGAAACGCCAAAAACAGAGATAATGCAGTGGGACACAAAAAGAAGAAATATACTGTGCCTGAATGTGCCACAATGTGTGTAGGCAGGTCCAGATATAGTAGAGAACAGGACTCTTGCCTTAAACTATGGGCTAAGAATGAGGGATGTTAAGCCAAAAGCCACTTTCACTGTTTGAACTATGCTGAACCAACTTTCTGGACGGGCACCAAATTGTTACATTGGGTTTTTTTTACACCTCTAAGGTGGCATACAAGCATACGGCCCGCCTGATGGTAAGCGATTACCGTAGCTGGACGCTAGCAACACCAGGAGTATGACTTACGCGTGGCCGACCCTTTAAAAATCTTATCACGCCCTTTTTGAAGAACCCCATACTTTGGGAAAACCTCGACGGGGAGCTGATTTAGCTCCCTTGCGGAGGAAATTCCTCTGGAATCGCACAGTATGAGACCAGAGTGAATATAAGGTATGTGGATGAACTCTGCGCCGATGGCGAAAAGTGCAGTGATAGAAAGTAGCTCCCTTTTAAAAATACAGATCCGAGGATAAAGATAAAAGAAGAAGCAATCAAACCAATCGTGATGATTGCGAACGATTGCATTCAAAAGTTTACATCAAACACCTGTGACTTTATCGTGACATTTTATGACTTTCAAGTCGTCGACTCTTCACAAGACATGAGTCAAACATAAACAGGGTGCGATATCTTTTGTGTATGTGACACGATCCGTATTGACAGCGATCCGTCTTCACGTTACTACCAATAAAACAAAATACTCGCGTCTAACAAACATTCGAGATATAATAATATTGTTTTTATTCTGTACTTCGTCAGGTGATGTGAATGTTAGAACTAACAAACTTCAATAGGGTGTTATAACACTTATAACATAAGGTTAGGCAGAGGTGTACTTACTGTGCATGTACAGTTTGGCGATATGTTTTAGTTCTCATGTTATAGGGGATTACTACTTTACCAGACGCACAGAGACGTGGTCGCTCGCTATGGAGTGCGCTATCTTGGCATTTCTTTACGCGATCGAATCTGAACTGAGGAGATCCGTAGAAGAACTAAAGTTGCCGACATAACTCAAAGGATTGATAGTGGGCGGGGCACATAACTCGTAGAAGTGATGATCGCTGGGGCACAAAAGGTAATCGAGTGGAGACCACGCACCGGAAAACAAAGTGTGGGCCGACTTCCAACGAGATGGACGGACGACCTGGCAAAGGTCGCTGGGAGTCGGTAGATGCAGAAAGCATATAAACGGTCTTCGTGGATGTCTTTGGGGGAGGCCTTTGAGGCTGATATTATGATGACTATTTTACCACTCCGAGCCGGTGTTAAGAAAATCCAATAATACTGTTGAATCTGGGATTCGAACTTAAGACCTCACGTTTGATACCCAGCAGCAGCAGCTCGGATTTTGAACTTTGCACGCTTAATGGCAATATGCTCGACCCCTATAATATGAAACCTAAACATACCGGCAAAATGTGAATCTACATTAGCACACCTTTGCCGAACCCTTCAGGGAATACAGGCGTTATGGTCTGTTACGTTATTTATTTAATACTTTACGTAATGTTTCTGTACAATATATCTTACTCTTCTTACGTTTATCTTACATAAACCGTACCGAAAAAACCTGTCTGACAATAAAGTAAGGCTAAAACAAGTTAAAGAAATTTCAAAAATACCCTCAAAACATTTCGCTTCGTTTCGGTTCCCCAAGGTGTCGTTCTTGTGACAAATTCTCGTCGAAAGCCCCGAATTATTTCTGGAGACGAGCGATCGATCAATCAGAGGGATTTTGTATGTCCTATCTTAGTATGTCGTTTGTTATACAGTTCCTGATATATTGATAAATTGATTGTCTTTAAGAAACTACGATTTTTCTGTTATTTCGACATATGTGTAATCTTTTTTTTTTATTCGTAGTAGTCACGTAATAGTTGACTGCCTCATTAGTTTAGTCGTTCGGTTCTCTGGCCGAGCAATGTGTTATTAGGTTTTTTATAAAACAGTCAGTCAGTCATCAGAATATGGCTGACCAGAGAAAATCTTTTTCGGCCCAATCCCTGAAGCGGGAGTCCAGGATCGATCCGTTCTATCTGGATAAACGCATCGCAGATTACTCACACGTTATCCGACAGTCTGGTTAGCTTTTTATTGCAACAGCCTGCAAAAAGAGTTGCGTTAACGCTGATGCGATACCGAGCCTTAAAAGCCCCATACAAACTGCAGAGTGCCAGAAAGGCAGCAACCGAGGGTACTCCCTATAACAACCCAAAATTGGTAATTAAACAAAAAGAAGTTCAACAAAATATACATTCAACGAAATTGTTTAACAGCTATCGCATTTCAGTGTCACCTCAAATCTTAAATGATTCGCACCATTCTCACGCCAGTCTCGCACCAAATTATTCGACCGCTGTACGAACAAAAGATTCTATTTCTCGTTTTAAACCCTATCTGTAATCAGGGCACGTTTGCGCCGGTCCCATTGCTTAATTCACAAATGTAATTAAACTCGACTCCGCTAAGAAAAAAGAGGCGAAGGGTGATTTCTCACCCCAAAGGTAAGGCAAAGGGAATACTTTTGTACAAAACCTCTGATAAGTTAATCGGATGATAGAAGTAAGCGGCTGTATGTGACTTGTTTAGAAATAAAGGTGTTAATTCTTACTTTTACGTTTTGTTTCTTTAATTAATTGAGTATATTTTTTTATTCATTAAGTCGGCAAACGAGCTTACAGCCGACTTCTCTCGTGATGCAGGTGTCCATACACCTACAACCAGAGGAGTTGCTGATGCGATGTCGAACCTTAAGAGGCCCTACGGTCTCCGGAATGGAACGGAACCGGAACTGAGGGGGAACTGACTCTTACGGGCAAATGTCGAAACACACACCCAAATGCATTACGACAGAATCCGACGTAAGGGTGATCGCCGCCGACAACGCAACCTTAACCACAAGATGACAACTAAATTATAACAACTAAAACTATTGAACTAAATTGTAATTAAAGTTAAATACGTATAAAATGCGGTCCAAACTATCCAACTTCGCATTCATTCCATAAAGTCACTTTATGATGTGAAAATGTTTTTTAGGTAGGTATTTCACAACACGCGTTTTTTCCACAGTATGAAGAAGAAGAAATTTTAGATTTTTTAGTCGTGCTCTTAGAGACAGTATCTCACGAGATACCTGTCTCATATCTCGTATTTGCATAGTTAAAACGAGCCGGATATTGAAAAACAAAGGGTACACGCTTGAGCAACAAAAGTTACGGAAATTAACACTGCGATCGAACATGACGTCACATCCTTGTGCAAAACTCAAGTAATCCATTACCGTATTAATGAAACTCGTTATGGAATTACGAGGGAATATATCAAGTTTGATGTGGAAGTTTGAGTTCTGCAACTGTATCAATTATGTACGGAGTTGTTTTAAAAGGTAATTTGTAAGTATGTTCGCGGTATTGCGCTGGCTGTGTGGCAAGTACCTTCATAAATATAACTAATGGTAGGTACCTATAGACTACCATTTCCTAGAGCTATAGACTCCCATTTCCTTCCTTTCCTAGGTAGCTATAGACTACCATTTCCTTTCGATGTTGTGCCTCGAATAACTATATCATGTGTAGAAACTGTCCTACTTTTTTATTGTCCATGTCGGCAATCAAGTAGACGAACCTCATGATGGTAAGTACCTAGTCATTGCCTCCCATAGACCCTCGCAACACCAGAAGTTCATAAATTAAAGATCCAATCACGTAAAATAGAATGCACTCATGTAATACATATAGAGAGCAGTTATCGTACGAGTACCTAAAAACGCAGGACTAACAACTCTATACAATACCATAATAGTATATGGAATCAACATTGTTATCTACAAAGAACTTATAAGTTAAATATATGATTCACTTACCATAGCCACCATAGTCTCATGCAGCTCAATAGGGAAGTTCACTATTTTCCTCTATAGTTTACGTTAAAAATGTATTAAAAGATGAGTAAAAAATTTACATTTTATATGTAATTTTGGAATGATGGACTCATAAAATTCACTACATATCACTAAAACAAGCGCTTCACAAAACAGTTTGTTCTTTTACAATAATAATTGTAGTCTAGTGACCATATCAGTATATCTAAGTGCTGAAAACTTCGAGAGTTTATTACAAGAGTGAATTAAGATAACGCGGTTGCAGTTTTCAAATTAATATCCAGACGATCACGCACAACTAAAGCCGTATTCAAACTATTACAACTAGTAGAAAACCGAAATTATCAAAGTAAATGTGGGTACATTCAAATTTAAAATAAAGAACTCGAATCTTCTAATAACTTTTTAATGAGAGTTTGGTGTCGGCAAAAGAACAACGCATTCACCCTATTCATAAAATCACAAGCTTAAAAAAATCGCATATTCCAAAAGCAAATATAAAATCATCCCCAACGAAAATATGCGTCTACAGGAGTGCACCGCTTCATAACATCACAACAAACACACCTGTATGAAAGAATAAAATAAGTAAATTCCGTGCGAAAACGTTCCCACACCGAATATTTAAAATTTCACGAGCCCCAGTCGCGAGGAAAAGCGTAGCGCTTAATCAAAAATAACGCAGCAACAAAATTCAATAAGAGCGACTCATAAAACACGTTAAAATGAAAAATATTAAATTCCAGAGACAAAAAAATATATATTTTTCGTTTTGCGAGGGTACATAAATAATTTAATTTTAAGCGCGAAAAGTTTGTGCGAAGTCGTCGACTTGAAAATGCGGTCTGTATGTGGTATACAGTGGAATAAATCAGTTCTTATATAAAATAATCTGCATTTTATCACGTTCTCTGCGAGATAAGTCGCTTGAGTAACCTCTTTATTTTCTCGAGGTGTCTTAACTTGCACCCGTTAAGTCTAAGGCGCTCTCTTCCAAATTTAAATTTTATGGCGATTAAATGGACAAATTACTTTACCACGGTAGAATATGGACTTTAGATCAACATGATCTTATTAATACCTTTAATTATTGTAATTGGTTTGCACCGTTTTAATTAAATTAAATAAATAAATGATTGTGTACCTACTGTGACTAGACCATACATTTACAAATACCTAGAAGCACTAAAATCTTAGCTAATATCATTATAGCTCAAAACTTCAAATTCTGTTTCAAAATATTAAATTGAACAAGTAGATAGTTAAGATGACAAAGTTATTAATTTTAAAATTTGCGAATATAAAAAAATAGGCAAATAATAATTATTTATTTATTATTATTTTTAATTAATAATTGGCTGGCGAAGTACCAAGTATTCCTAACTGCCAAGTATTCCCATTCCATATTTAAGTGACTTTTTGAATGAAGAATGTCAAATATGTAATTCGCTTTTTTTTTCTCTTACCGCATTTCAAGTGAAACGTTTACATCAATGAGGAAATTGCTATTTTTGCAGATTCACTTGATTATCATGAACATAGTATTCTATAAATAGGCGTCTTTAATAAACTATAGTTACACAGTAGGTAGTTAATTTAAAAAAAATGATTGTTGTTTTTTCAATTACGTCTGAGAAGATTGCAATGGCGCTTGTGAAAATCTGCGCAGGAAAAGCTAGGATTTATTTATCTTTAAAAACACTAAGACAGCGAAGTTGTTCAGTTGTTGACCTAACAGGCTTGAGAGGAACCGTAGTAGATCTTTTTGCAAGTAACTACTTCAGCTGTTAAAACTTGGGCAAGATGATATCAGCCTTAGTTTTCTTCGTATAAAAAAGACACTGAAGAATAATACTTTATACCGGCATCGAAATTACCAACCTAATTGAATCAATGAGACAATATTAAAGCTTTCCTTGGTTGTTGCCAGGTTGTAGTATAGTTATGCTAAAAATGCTTAATACGAATAAATTAAGTAATGCTACGCCCCTTGAATACTAATCTTCTATCTATTTATATAAAAGAAGAAGCTGACTGACCTACTGACTGACGTATCAACGCACAGCCGAAACTATTGGGGCTAGAACCTTGAAAGTTTGTATGCTGGTTCCTTTTCCACTATGAGCACTAAGAAAGGATTTTTGGAAATTCAACCATTCAAGTGGTGAAAAGGGGGGTGAAAGTTTGTATGAAAGTACACACACTACCATGCGTTTGACACACACATCGTCAAGATATGTAGATACAGCTGTCATTCTCTGTTGACATTTTGACAATGTTTTCTTCCTTATAAATTCGACTTAACACATTTTATGATATGAAACCTCCATGGTGTAGGTACAGTGGGCTCAGTTTATTAAGAAACGAAAATTATAAGTACGCAGGCAAAGCTGCGCACGGGAAGTCTAGTTCTGAAATATATATACAAAACTTAGAAATAAAATAAAATCATTATCAAGATATGGGAGTCAAGGGAACCAGGGAATAAAACATAGCTAATCATAACTCGAACGCACTGAATACTAAAAGGGAAGGGCCGCTTTAAACCGTAAAATAATTCCTATGGCCGTGTTCCCCTAAACGGGCCCGAGGCAATGAACATAAATATTTTAATTCTTCACGGCGCCAGTGTTGCAAGCTAATAAAATAACGGATTGTGGTTACACGGAAAAATAAATTATTAGATCCACAGACTTTGTTTCGTTTCGTACCAGGCTTACCTACGCATTTTTTTGTAATGTGTGTGTATTAGTAGTTTTATTTCAACATTTATATAGAAGTCAAGATTAGGTAATAAACTTGAAGAAAAAGGTTTTTTCCAAATGATAAGTGAAGTGCTTCTTTGTGCTTTCACGACCGAGGTGTCTAAAATGGCCACGCTTGACGAATCATAATTCGATTTATACCTATTACAAAATTAATGAGAAGTTACTATGGGTTCTAAATATTAATTTATTTAGTTTTATATTTATTTTTTAACACCTGTTAACATTGTGCAATAAACGAATTGAGTATTGAGTAAAGAAAGCTTTGGTTGTGTACATTGTAACGCCACAAATGTTGTCACCAGATCTCACATTGCTTAGCACCGTAGGTATATATGGAGTCCCTAATACCATCCTGTTTGTCCGCAGTCCTTATTTTTCTTTTGAAACAAAAGGGTGACATATGGTGAGCGTCCGGAAATTTTCAATGATTACCATGGGAACCAGAGATGTGACAATATTTATTTTAAGAACCAACGTAGTGAACGCCATGCGTTTTGTTGGATCCGCAGTAGCTATAGTAGGTAGTAGGCTCTCGATATGGTTGCGCAATTGCTTTCTGTGCAAATTGCGTCTCGAGTACCTCGAGGGACCAATATTTTTAATATTTTAACACTAATTACATAAGTAACTGCTAACAACTACAGCCGACATAAATCTATTACTTATTTTAATAGAAATTGTGTATACGCATTTTATCTTTTATCTTACGTAACTTGGTAAGTGTGCGGAATCCTTCAGTCTACACCTTCAAGGTTATACACTGTGTTAAAAAACTGTCCGATCCGAAAGGGGCATATAAGTAAAGGTATCCCAATCACATCACCAAACACAATAAGAAAAAATAAATATTCATGAAAGTAAATGTATTCATGAAATTTTAAATTTGCGATTATCGTGCCCAAATTGCCACAAGTACGTCTACCGCGAAATCTAGCAAATTTTTAAAAGCAATGATATGATTAACTATATAATGTCATTGTTTAAAAGATAATAAATGCACCATCGACCTTAGTATGTTTGACACCCAGGGACGGTGTCGCTGCCACCGTAAGTATTGTCATTACAGATTCTTCATGAAAAAAAATCGGTGTTTTACTTAAAAAGAGACTATTAAATAAACGGAACCGGATATCGCTACCCAACAATTCCTTCACCGGTTGGACAGGATTTTCTTAACACATTCTATACAATGACAAATAATGCTTTTGCGATGCTGGTTGGCATAATTCGTGAGACTTTTTTTAATGGTTATGTCGAACAACGAGCAGATCATTGCCGCCCATGGAACCTCCAACACCAATGGAATTGCTGATGTGTTGTGTGCTGATGAAAATTCAGAAATTTTAAGAGCCTCTACGGACTGCAGGGTCACCTAGCTGGCCACAGCCGCAGCAAGCGAAGGGAAACAGGTACTTGCGTGTATAGTTCTATCTCCTAGTTGAACTACAGTTCCCGCTGGCTAAAATCTTACATATAATAGATACTTATGACTGTATAACATCCTTATTTGCTCACAATTGAATTTTCCAGGATCTCTTAGTTAAAAGTAACTTATTGGCTTGAAGAAACACAAGAATGTGTTAGTAAAACATGGCTCTTTAATATCCGCTAGTAAGTTATGAAACACTATGGCTTCTAAGATGATTTGTATGCAAATGTAAGAACAAAAGACTAGCCTTTCTACAACATAATTGAGTTTCCTTTAGCTCTTGGACTATCTTTATCTTATTTCTCTCTCCTATTTCAGTTTTACCTCATTAGTCTAGTGGTCTTAAGCGCGAAGGCTATGGTAAAAGTCCTGGGTCCGACTCCCAGTTCGCGCAGTGTTAGATTTTCTATGGAATTCTCAGCAGCAGGTTGGAGTTTGGATTTGTACTCGATTAATAACAATAGGCTAGGTTTTTTTAGTCGGTACGACTCCTACATACCCCTAGCCTCCCTAGGTCGCGGACGATCCATGAGGATTTTTCGCACCACAAAAACAATTTAGCCGTTGAATATCTACAATTTGCGTGAAAAGAACAGCTACATTTTGATCTAGCGGGCCTCAACCTTTATTATTACCTATCTTTCATTTGTATTTTGATCATCCCTGCTCCTATTGCTACGGCAAGCTTAATCAAGTGCAAAAATGACGATTTACGAGTAACTTGCTTGAAAAGTATTTTCTTCACAGATAAACAACATTTACGTAAACGTGTGTAGGTATTATTGGTTATTTGCGCGCCCGAAGTTCAAAAGAAAAAACATTGTTACACGCATTTACTACAAAGTTCTTACGTCCCGAAGGTGTAGGTAAGTCAAAACATCAGTTAGAATCAAATTTTCCACCGTATCCCGCCGAGACTGTTTCACCGAACATCAATCCAGTACCTACCTATGTTTGATAGATCAGTTCGTCTATCATATTTCTTTTGCACTTATGGGAATCCATTTTTAAAAACATGTGTTGTAGTAAGGATTATTTAAAAAAAAAACCTTATTTTTTTATTAAGTCATTGGCATTGACAGTATTCTTCTGTCTTTTTTTTATGTAGGCTTGCGTTTACGTATCTCACGTGATATGTAGGTACCGCAAATTCAGATTTTCATTAATAAACTTATTTCAGATTAGAACGAGATTAAAATGGCCCAAAAAATAACTACAACAAAAAAAAACAATTCTCGACTTAAAATCGCAATATTGCGGCCACAAAAAAATTGCAAGCGTGATCCATAAAACAGTCTCAAAATGTCGGTCAGTGAATACGACATATATAGTTTACGACCAAGCCAGGTGTCACCCGGGTTACGGTGGCGATATAAAATTGATCTAATCTTCGTAACACGGTGAAACGTTCGCGTAAAACAATATGGACGCTAAGGTCAAACTTACTGGCACTTGAGAGGTAAGCTTGTACAAAGAGTACCTACTCTATCATTTAATATTATGTATACTTATTCGGCTTTCGGTTTCCTACAGCGTCTTTAATTGGACATAGGTTTATAAATTAGAATAGGATAATAAAAATCTAGGTGGTAGTTAGCCGGATAAAAATGCTAGTTATATCCCCGCCTGTTGCCTGCTGCTGCAGCTGCCTTCTGGCCAAAGGCTATAAACTTGTCTAAAAATTAAAAAGGCTACAATAGCTAAATCACATCTGAATCCCGGGGACTGGTAGTATTTTCATTAAGTTTTTATAAATCGGCAGATTAAAGACACAAGAGTTAAGTGCACGTAAATGTATGATAAATAGTCAGAAAAGTAAACAAAAATATCATAAAGGTAAACATTGTTCAGGTGTGATGTTACATCTGTGCAAGGTGCACGTTTTAAACAATGATACATAGGTATGTGATGGTAGGTATAACATTACACTCATTATCAATACTAGCTCCTTATTCTTTAATTAAAATTATGAATGTTACAAGAAAACACTTGTGCCAATGATTTATTTTACCAATCCAATTGTTCCGAATAATGTTCGACAACTATTCGGGAGCTCGATAGAGCCGAATTCCTAGAGGAAGAAAACTCTTGGCTAGACCGGGAACTGCGAATCTTTTTTATGAGACGAATAAATAGGGACATATTAAAGGACTACGTGATTTTTCAATAATTATTAATTGGATGAATGACATACCTACCTATTCATGTCTAACAGTCTTAAAAATTTAGATACCTACCTAGAAAGAAAGTAATTGTTCTTTTTTTTTACCTCTAGTGTAATGGACGTTTTTGCCATTTTGTTTTTCGCTACAAATAAATAAAAAGAAAATGTAATAGATGAAGTAGGTGTTTTAGTAGGTTTCACGTGGTATTTGCCTTTGTCACATCAACATTATAGATAATTAGGTACCATAGAAATCTCTGAGTTTCTCTGACATTCTACAACTTTCTTTCAAATCTCTCAAAATTTAGGTAGGTAGGTAGGTACTATCAATAATTTCTAAATTTGAAATTCCTCAAATTATATTACCTAGATATTACAACATGAAAGGAAGCTTGTGAAGACCTCAGAACTGCCTACCTACTTAATTAAAATCGAAATCATACGCAAAGCTAGTAAACAGTACCTAGAATAAAATAATATCCAAGAAAAGGTCTCCTGGTCTAAGAATCCAGGTGGCGGGATATCAGTTAAAATACGTGGCAGTTTTAATTACGCCGGTCTATCGGCATTCCGGCCGGCATCCGACACCGGATTGCTTCCGACCTTTATAGGAATCCGTTCCATTAGCCCGGGAAACTTGCCGGATTCTTTAGTGAGACCCGTCTCCTCCGGGCTGCGATTCCGTGTTGAATTCTGTTCATTTTCTTATTAACGTGTCGTTCAATTTACTTTGATTAGCCAACCTACTGTGATTAATTGGATCCGTTATTTTATTCCGATTTCGCTTTGTTATAATTGCTCACTTCTTAGCTCAGGACCAATAGGTAGCGTTTTCTGACTGGGCCACCATCACTGATTTGAATTCTGATTAAATAGTAGTCGCTAATTAGTCGAAATTAGTCGTAAAATATAATCCCTGTCATAAATTTGTAGGTCCGTGGTTTTAAAGTTATAAGGTTACTGGTGATGGAGGCCCTACTAGAAAAAACCACATCAGTAGCCTGGTAACCCATCTTAACATGTAACACCATTATTTTTAGCTCTTAATTTTACTTATTTCTTACAGTATTTTATCGATGGATAGCCATCAATTTTGGAAATGGATTTCAGCTTCAATATCGTATAGAAAGGAGAAGGATGCAATACTTACTCAATAACAAAATTTAATTTACTTGAAAGGTTGTAGTACATCACTTTACAATGTAACTACATCATGTCCCGGGGCGAAGGATGTTACAAATACTTTCTGTACCTACTTAATATACTCGAATAGTTGTTCTGTAATGTACATTCATACAAAGTCGGGATATGCCGACCTGTTAATCAAACTCATGATAAATGATAGCCAATAAATCAGCTCTTGATTCTCTTGTTTTAACCCTGACCTTAATGACCCTGAATAATAATAGTGCAAAAAAACGTTCAAATGTGAAACTAAGTAGGTACTTACTTATAAAGCCTACAATTTGAAATAATAGCTAGTTTTTAGATAGGTACCTACTTATATATAGTCTGGCATCCTCTATGGATAAAAAAAATGGGATATTTTATACTAGCTGATGCCCTCGGTTTCACTCCCATCCCAATGATCTTTTTGAGACAAAAGGTAGCCTACGTTCTTATCCTAAGTCCAATCTATCTCTGCACCAAATTTAATCAAAATAGGTTCTCTGGTTTAAGCGTGAAATCGCAACAAACAGACATGAATGAGTAAGCGTGAATTATGATTTTGGGTATATTAACACATTAACACACTTATCGCATTTTGCAAATAAATCCATTTAATTCAGTGTAATACACGATAAGCTTAATACAGATCAAACAAGTTTAAATACAACACGAATACAAAAACAGTGTAGGTATACCTACAACAACAACATATAGGTACGTAACAAATTATATTTGTCAACTAGTGTTACTGTATATTTTACAACAGGGTGTAGTTTTTTTCTACAAGTATTTTTTTTTGCGTATCTTACACATTTTATTGCATTGAGAACTTTTTGAATACAGTCGCGCTAAATGATACAATAATCGTCTTTTTATTATGATATGTAGGTACAGTCAACAACAGCACATCACATTGGATGGATCGGTATCCAAATTTCTTCACTCTATTTTCAATTTAATCTCCAAATAATAAGAGTTTATTATCTATTGGGGAAATTTGACAGTTTGTGGTAACTTAATGTGCTCTTGACTGTACATAAAAACCTACAATATATTTATATATATTTTATGCAAGTATGTAATTAAATTTAGTATTGTTGTGTTTATTTATTGTCTTGGAGACGGAAGGCCCTCACCTAACAACGAAAAAAGATGTACAGCGCAGCAATCGAATGCAATTACCGAAAATTTTACAGTATCTTTCTAAAAAAATGTGGGTATACTGCAATTTTATTTTTTATTCGACACAAACACTTCGTGCTCAAGTGTACATAAAATATGGTTACATTATAAACAAAAAAAATGTAACAGCAAAAATTTATTAATCACATGTATTCATCAGTCAGAACGATTATTTATAATGTAAATAATATTTTGATAAAGTAATTCGTCTAGGTATACTTTCAAATCACTAACCAGGGAATCTCCAAATTGTCCAGGGAATAATGAGAGCCAAGTTACACGGCAGAACGCCGTGTAACTTGGCTCGAACTTCAATTGTAACTCGCACAACAATCAATATTTCCGCCTACTATTTGCTTAAAGAGTCCAATAAAAAGCGTTCAGATTTGTATTTCGTTAATATAGATCAGGGAACTTGTCTGCCAAGGAGACTGTAACAAAACCTAAGCAAATAAATAAAAATAACTGAACGGGTAACAATTAAATACATATACTTACGCCTGATCGAAACACTTAATTTAAAGAGCTGTACTCTAAATAAATAAGCGGTTTCCGCAATTTTTTCTACAGTTTTGTACAGTCACGAAATTGTTTTAGTTAGCCACGTAATGCTTTATAAACCGTGCTGAAGGATCGGATACCCCAGCGACCCATTTCGGCATCCAATAATAAGGAGTAAATACATGCTGTCCAGGGTATGACTTCTCAAAAACGTACCGATAGTATTTCGACTCAGCTGTCTGAGGTTGTACTCCTGGATACACGACATTTTCCTCTATAGATCTTTCAGCTATTACTTCTCCAATTATGGTAAACAATGACTTCTTTACTGATGCCACACCGTCACTGAAAGCTTCTTTATGACGCCACAATATCGTGTCAGGCAGTAACCCACTTTTGGCGAAACTACTCCTTAATAAATGCTTCTCTATGCCATTCTGGGGTTGCCTCAGTTTGGGGTCAACGCCGAGATAGTGGTTAGTGAACTGAATGTCCAAGAACGGTACACGGAGTTCCAAGCTGAATGCACTTGTGGTTCTGTCTGCTCGGAGACCATCATACAAGTAAATTTCTGAAAGCAAGCGCAAGCTCTCTTCATGCGCAACATTCTCAGAAGGAGCGTCCCTAAAGTAGATGTATCCCTGTGCGAGCTCATCTGCTCCCTCCCCACTGAACACGACGGTAGTGTTGGTCTTTTCTTTAATATACTTCGACAGCAAATACATGGGTAAGCTGGCACGTATTGTAGTGATGTCGAACGATTCCAAGTGGTAAATAACATTGTCTAAAGCTTCCTTTACATCGTTTTCATCGAATTGAACCTCGTGATGCTCAGTACCCAGGTGGTCGGCCACAGATCGAGCCGCCACCAAATCTGGAGAATCACCCATACCTATAGCAAATGTTTGTATTTTATACGGCAAGTTGTGCTTTTTAGCAAGTTTTACTACCAAGGCGGCAATGAGAGAAGAATCTAAGCCACCGCTGAGCAGACATCCGATACGTCTGTCAGACATCAATCTTTTTTCACACGCAGCTTCTAAAAGAAGTGCGGTTTTTTCCTCTATGCTCTTTCCTGCTAAATCTGACTCTGGAACAAAAGGCACGAAGTTCGGTGGCATACCGGGCGATGTATATCGCTCGATAAAATCAAGCTTTACTTTACCGTCGTCTAATATACTCCATTGCGCGTAATGACCAGGCGGGAATTGTCTTAACGTGGAACTGCCGTTGCCGTTTTGTTTTAACTTAATCAGACCTTTGCCTTCCGAAGAGACTCCTAAAACACCCCTTTCCTCATCCCAGTATTCGAAAAGAGGCCGCACTCCGTAAGGGTCACGAGCGACACAGATCTTCTTCTTCTCTCCATCGACTAAACAAAATGCAAAGACACCGTCGAGATTCTTCACAGTTTTTTGGAACCCAAAGTTATGATAAAGGTGTGTGATAGCCTCCACATCACACTTTGTTTCGAATGGGAACTTGTGTTGTGCTTGCAGCCGCTTGCAGTTGTAAATTTCTCCGTTACAAATGAGGGTTGTGCGAGGGTAGATATGCAATCTCATCGGCTGCATACCATGAAGGCCGTCAACAATGGCCAGTCGCCGAAAGCCGAATATCGCGAATGGTTCCCGAGCATCGGCCTCGAAACGCCAGGCATCGGGGCCCCGGTGACGGATAGCCACAAAGCTCTCCGTGCATAGTGGACATAAGTCTTCGCTTACGCCGAATAACGCCCAAATTCCACACATTTATGATCTGAAATAAAAGAAATAGGGTAAACATTGGAATCTCATAATGATACGATTATAGATAATGTCTAACTCGAAGAAAAAGTTAATTCTATTTAAATATTCATTAGTTCACAACTGGGTCAGTAGTTCTAGCAACATAATCTACAGAAAAAAGAACTAGAGTAGGTACAAAAAACAACGACCGTCTGGCGTCAACAGCTCGCGTTTGCGAACAAATATCATTAAGCAAATTCCCTGTCATTATCCTGTCAACACGAAACAGTGGGAATTTACCTGGCAACAGCTATCAAATTACTAAGTCAATGGCTAGGAAATTATCATCAAGGCGTTTACCTACTTTTTTAACGACGTATTAGCCAGTGAAAAGGCTAAAGAAAGTTTTAATGAAGTCCTGTATAGGTTATAAACAAACTTCGGGGAACTTGGAAAGAGTGCTGTTTTTTGCTAGAACAATTTTATGGATTTCCAAGTTAATAGTCTAGTACACAAAAAGTTTTTCGTATAGTTCCTAACTAAAGAGCTATTGAGTGATTCCAAGTATTTTGCTTAATCGGGATGTACAAAAATCCTTATCATAAGGAACAAATATTAATAATAATGTTGATCAGCTTTATCATATGCAGCTAGGGTTGCCAGAGAGAACATTTTTAATTCCGGAGAAAAAGCCGGATTTCCATTAAAAGTCCTGAGATTTTATTGAATTCTGCTAATTCTCGCAAACACGGCACGACACGTGGGCAGTGCGTGCAGATACCATCTAAACCTCCCACCGCTCCCACGCACCACCCCGATATCGGTTAGTTCAGTTATTATTTGGTTTGTAATAAAAAATGATTTGAAAAATTTGAAAAATTACTCTAATTTTATTGAAAATTCTAAAAATTTTGAGAATTCCAATATCCGACCTCAATCATGAGAAGAGCCTGAAAACCTTAGATCTCAGGACAAATCCTCAGGGATAACCCTATAGCAGCACATTCTTACAAAAGACGAAGATTGCATTAGTTTTACAATGAACCGTGAACCAATAACTTATAGAGTTAATTAAGCAACCGAATTCAACTTGAAACTTAAACCATTAACGAGAGCATTAGGATAAGGATGAGTTGGCTTACCTACTGCGAGTTACTAAACGTTCATTTTAAAAGCATTAATTCACTAATAACGAACGCCCAAACTGCGTTTTGTTACTGCAAATTAAAAACAGTGTAGGACATAGACATTACTTATTGCTTAAATCGTTATACATGAAATAAATAACAACCATTTATAAATCGATTGAGTACTTAATAGTTTATTACGATTTCAATGAAAATCGTCGTAACCTTCCTTCATTATAAAATAAACCAATCCATCAAAAAGTAATTGACAACGACTTGCTCACCAACAAATTTCGTCCAATTCTCGGATAATAAATTTGAAACAACAATACCGTTGAATCTCCATACAAACTTAAATTGCCAATTCTAAATTCATCACGGATTATTATTTAAGCAACAAATCTATTAATCTGAGCCTACGGGAGTGGAATACATAAATCAATTAACCCTGACAAGACGGGCCGTGTTGAGGCCTCCAGCCCATTTCGGGGACCAGTACCCTATTTTGGCGACACTGTTCCCCAGGGGCGTTGAATCGTCTCCAGTTTAATTCAAATATTACTTGTGGAATTGAAGTGTCGGTTGGGCCACTAGATTCGTGAGTTAAATACGTCCAAATTCTATTATCAAATTGGGTTACACTCGGCCACTGGTGTTGATTTGAATCAGGGGTGGTGCGCAGAAAAAGCGATCAGGGGTCAGTATTATTGTCAGGCTTTTTGCGTTATTAGTGAATTTCTGATCCCGTTGTTTACAAATTCCAACTAATTTAGCGTCACTGTGTCTGTTTCTAACTAATTCGACAGATCATCCAAACATATTTTTCTCTTTGAATGACGTTTTTAGGTAGTAATTAATGGCAATGTTGAGAAAAATCAGCGTGTTTCAATGTTTTTTCAGTTGTTGCTAAGTGATATAACGTCTTATCAACCAAACGGCTTATTACTGTCTACAGTAAAACTAATCAAATTGATTACCGCCTTATCTTCCGACTTCCTATCGTACTCTTATAATAACAACAACAAATTGTATTGTTATCTAAATAGTAAGTAATGAATCATTTGCAGTCTGCACTAATATAAAAACTTCTTTACACAGACTTATCTGTTACGTAAGGCTAAAAATAAATTGTATTATCATATACATTGACAATGAACTTGTCCTTGAAATGCATAGTGATAACACTGATAACAAATTCTAATTTACGAACGATTTCGAGAAATCGGTTTTAGCAATTATGTCAAATTTAGGAGGAGGTAATTGCTCCAGCAGGGGAACTACCGAGAGATAGGCAGAAAGTATAATAAAAACAGGTACATTGGCCTTGCATTACTGTTTCAATAAAGTTGCGGGGATCAATTTTATTTCAAACAAACAAGATGATCGATGAGTTTACAAGACACATAATATGTCAGCTGTTTAACTGAAAAGGGGTTTTTTATACACAGTAATATATTATTTAATTTTACTCAATGTTACACCTTAAAGAAAGAATATTATATTGCAAAATCGGGCGGCTACCTTAAGTAAACAATCGTGTAGATTAAAAACTCAGCAATCAATGAGTAGAACGCAATGTAAATTGGAATTCCACAAATATTTGCTCTGGACAACACTTTTTACAGCAGATACGCTCAAGCATATTTTGTTTAACTGGGGACTTCCCCAATGAATTATTATCAGTTCAGCACATTTCAGAACTGTTAATGATAACTTTTACTTGGAAAAATTATAGTGCAAAATAACTTCCAATTGACGTATACATACACTTACTAACAATGTCAGTGTAGTAGGAGTAGGAGTCTAGAGAAAATTTCCCAATCGTCTGTTCTGTTTCTGTAGGAATAAGGATAGTAAAAATATAGTAGGCATTTTTCAATTATTAAATATCAAAACGTATACGTAAACGAAGGGTCAAACAAATTATTTATCCCTATTTACCTAATTGTTTAATAATAGAAATTCGTATATGAAAACTATGTCGGTTTTTAGGGTTCCGCACCTCAAAAGGAAAAAACGGAACCCTTATAAGATCACTTTGTTGTCCGTCCGTCCTTCCGTCCGTCTGTCTGTCTAGGGAAGCGTAGAAATAAAAAACGCGTGGAGGTATCAAGTTGGAATTAAAAACGTATGCTCAAGTCTACAGTCCCTTGAAGCTGTGAAAAAATCAAACCTTTAAGTTAACGTAAAAAAAGATACGGCTTTTTATGCCGTAAAATACTTATATTTCGACAGTCTCAAACTCTCATCAAATAAAAATTTATTTCTTTGGGAATCAAAATTTATAGGGTAGTTTCCGTTGGAATAGAACTATGAAATTTGGGAAGTAATACTGTCTTATACTACAAGAGTAGGGAAAAATCGAAAAACTATACATTTATAATTAATTATATTTTTTACGGAAGCCTCGGTGAGCGATTCCAACTCGCGCTTGTCCGACTTTTTTTTTATATCTAATCAAATAGGTAATAGGAGACACATTTTATAAGATTAACTCTATCTCTACTGAAAGTATGCTATGAATTCAAGCTTCACTGGAAAACTTTCGCAAATTCTAATAATATTCTCAGGTCGATATGTAAGTTTATTTGTGGACCTACCCTAAGTACTTGCTAAGTACCTATCTTTAGTAGGCAGTTAATTAAATTTTTCTAGTCTTTTTTTTTATTCGTGATAGGCTTATGCTTGACCGCCAGTTTGCCTGAAGTTTGATGTATGCGAGCGAGTAATTCGAAATGCGGACTCCAATTGTATAACGCTGCAAATCTTGTAATCAAATCCTTATTTTTTATTTACACGAAATTGAGTTATTATTCAAAACCCTTATTAGATTACAGACAGTCGCAATTTATTTACCAATTGGAATTTTTCTACATACTTACATAACATACCATCACGCCTGTATTCCCCGAACGATTGGGAGAGGCGTAAACGTACGGTTCGCCGGTATGTTTAGGTACGTAATAAGGGGCGAGCCATTAACTGGGAACTTCGAACTGCTCCTGAGAATTTCATTAAAAAAAACCAATAACACTTTGCTCGACCTAGGAATCGAAGCAGTCTAGCGTAGAAATCGCGCTCACGACCCACTCATTAGCCCACTAGGCTAATGATGAGATTATTTTTATATTTTCCTATTATGCGCAAAATACGTTTATTTGTTTAAATATGGATTAAAATGTTTTTTTATAATTTAATATGTTCGGGCGTACGTCATATTATTTTAACCTAATATTTATACCTAAATGTGAAATTATGAAAATCATTTCAAATTAAAACCATCACCTTACCAATTTGCAATGTGTGAAATCGCAATAATGCACAAAAAGAACAACTATGTACTTATGTCATTATAAATTTTCATCGTCTGATTGTTTGCCCTGCTATCCTATAAAAAAAACCTAAGAGATTCGCCAGAAAAAAGGAATTATTAATAAGTAGGTAGATACTTTTATTAACTGCTTCATTGGTCTAATGATCATAAACGCGACTGCTTCTGATTCCCAGGTCGAGCAGTGTTATTGGGATTTTCTTTGAAATTCTCAGTAGGAGCTCGAAGTTTGGAATTTATGCTCGGTTATTTAGAATAGGCTCACCCCTATGACATGGGACCTTAAAAGTACCGGCGATCTGTTGCTTTACATTATTACACCTCTGCTTAACACGTCGGGGAATAGAAGCGTGATCGTATACAGTACCTGTATTATAATTATAAAAGTATCCATCTATTTAGTAATAGTACTTTTAAGTATGTATATAACCCAGCATGGGGGACTAGGTACCTACGTACCTATATACTTACTCCCTCTCATTTTGAGAAGAAAAATAAACTCGTGCCTAGCAGTGTTAGCAGTGGGACAATAGGTAATAATAGTTGATTTGTTAGCCAGATATGAATAACTTGACAATTCGCATTTTGCATCTGTTCAATGAAACGAAAAAAATTCCGAACGACTACTGCAAAATAAAACTACCTAGGTAGGTACCTACCTACTACCTAATTGGGTGAGGGACTAAAAGAACTTTCACTTTTTTTTTATATGATAGGCTTACGCTTGATCGCCAGTTCGCCTGATGTTAAGCGATAATACGATCTACGATGAAGCGCGCTTGCCTAGAAGAATCTGATTCACTCGTGATTTAAAGACACCCAGATTATAACAATCGGGGAAGTGAAGAAGGGATCACTTGTAAATTTAGGTGGTTTGCTGACCTAAAAAGTTCCATATTATAATACGGTCTACGCTGCGCTAGGTCAGCGATCGCGCCGTCCGCGTCACTTAAAATACTGCAAACTGCATGATGCAATCTTTCCAACCAGTTTCAAATAATTGCCGCCTTTGAAATGAAATAAACTATATTGCCTACTTTATATAAATATAGTTGACTGAATAACTTAACGATATTACCGCCTAATGGTATTCTTCATATTATTTATCGTTTAATTAATCAAATCACCATGGATCATCTTCCAAATAAATTTCGGGAAACATCGCGTTTGAAATAAAAGAAATAATGTTACTTTTTGTTAGCTAATCAGATTTACTATTACGATTTACAACTATTTGCTATTTTAAGAAACACACTCAAAGCTCATACAAAATAAAAGTAATAAAACCCTAAAATCTAGGAATAAATCGGGAAGCCCAAGCCGCGGAAAATATGTAGTACCGAAAAGTTCCAGTAGATGACATTACACACTTCGTAGATTATAATATTAATTTGTTCTAGCCTAAAATAAAAAAGCTGCGATGCTGGTTTTTCTCTAGAAGTAAAAGAAATAACTTTACTGTATAAAATAAATCCAATTACTAAGTAACAACACTTACATAGTGTTTAGCTAACTTTAACCTAAATTTTATCGTTTATTGTGTCTATAACTATATTAATTGATCAACTAGTCTGACTTACCTGTGTTCAATACTTTTTATTGGAATTATTCAATGAAAACCACAACACGTAGGCTATTTCGGCTTTTAGATGCGGCACGATACGGCACGTTGCTACTGCCCGGCTTTGACAAATGTGACGTTGACTTTGACAACACTAAAACCTCTGACATGTGTCATGAGCATAGTGATGTTTCAGATCTCATCGCTTGGACTCTAGTCTTTTGAGCCGTTTATTATTTATTTATTCGGTATTTTATTTTGGTCTTTCTTTTCTGTATGTTTTTACTTGAGTAATGCCTTGAATGTGTGTGTGTGTGTGTATACATATGTAATTATTTTGTTGGGGTGTGGGTATGGGTTGTAATATAATTCGTCACTGCCTGCTTGCCTACAACGCATCAGCCATTCCTGCAGTTTTACAGATATAGGTACTCAGCGATTACTATTTAACATCGGGTGGCTTGTCTGCCCGTTTGCTGACTTATAAATATTTCGTGTAGATTTTATGGAAATAGAATAGAAATATTCTTTATTGCACACCAAAAAAAATAAAAAAATAACGGAAGTAATACTTTATTTGATTTTTATTTGGGGTTATTACCTTTTTAAAGTCTCTTCCACATTCCAAGGGCACACTGGGCATCTCATCATGAATATCATGCAAACACGAAGAACTGTCTTCGTGTATCAGCACGATTACTGAATCGTACCTAACGATATTAGTTACAATTACTTATACGTATACAGAATATACTTAGATATAGAATAAATACCTACCTACATATTATAGGTAATAAAAATTGTAACTGGACGGGAAAAATAATATGCGGGTCTATATAGGAGCATTTCTGTTTGTACACTCATCCCGCCTAAACTACTACACAAAATTGGATACGGGACAGTCGTATTGCTGGAGGTGTCATTTAAAATCTGGTTATATTTCATCTTGATACGCCACCTAGAAACCGAGTTACAGTATAAACTGTAACCATGGAGCAAAAAGTTACAGTGCGACAAACTTATCTGACCTGGTAATTGTAGCCGGAACTAAAGTTATTTTTAAAAGCCTATTCCATAGTACATAAATAAACAAAATAAATAACTAAGTAGCTATACAAAAATGCGACTGCCGGTCTATTTTTTTCACGACTAAAGCGTTAAACAAGTTTTGATGTTATTAAAAAGACAGATCAGAACATAGGCAACCTTGTCTCAAAGTCGTTTGTCATTTGAACTTTTACATAAATGTACTTACACGTAAACCTTACTCCAGGGTTTCCCAAAGTGTGCGCCGCGAAAGGCGCCGTGAAGCGATCAACTAGTATACCAGCTAGACAGGTTAGAGCGCCCAGAGACAGAATAATAAACATGTATGTTTGCCGCAGACTGAAATAGATTGGGAACCCTGCCATATTCCATTTACAATTTAACGGCATTAGAAAAATAACATTAAAAATGGAGTATAGCTAGGTCTAGGTACCTACTTGTATGCATTAATGCGAGAAAAATTGGTAGGGGGTACACTGTACCTATCCAAAACAAGCCACACTTGTTAGTTAAATAACCAATAGTAGGTACCTACCTCTACTGTTGGTTATTTAACTGATAAATAAATACTTACTTCCTAAGCCCGTATATTCTATCGGAGTTGGAAAGAACAACAAACCCACACGTGTAAAAAAGAAGCCAAACAACCGAAGTTCGGTAAGTTGGCTGGTAGATGGGGGTACTGATCTGTGAACGACGAAAACTGTCCCCCTGGGAAGACCAACTTGCAACGCTACAAAAAGTATTTCTTACAGAAATGTATTTACATAGAAAGTAATACTTAGCTTAGAGAATTCTGTTTTTACAATAAAAAATTGAAAAAATTTACAACTATTGGAGCAGATGGATTTTACATATATTACCATCAAGCCTGTGTTTCCCGAAGGGTTAGGCAGAGGCATACTAATGTACACCCACAGTTCGCCGGTATGTTTAGCTCCCCTGTAACAGGGGGTGAGTCTATTGCCATTAACCGGGCAGAATTCGCAAACTCAGAGCTGCTACTGAAAATTTCATACAAAAACCCAAAAACACTGCTTGACCCGGGAATCGGACAGAGGGCCTCTAGCGTAGCAGTCGCGCTCAGAACCACCAGAACAAATAAAAATTCGCCCCTTATTACATGGGACCTAAACATAACGGCGAACTGTGGATGCAATATAATTATTCCGCCTCTGTTTAACCCCTCGGGGAATACAGGCGTGATGGTGTAAAAAGAAACGTTATTTGAAAAACTATTGTACCTATATTTAAGATTGTTTTATTTTGTACTAGCTTCTGCCCGCGACATTGTCTGCGTGGACTTCAGGAATGGGTCCGACCATAGGCACATAGGCTACTTAGTAGCCTTTGTGTTATTCCAGGGTATAATCTATCTGTATGCCAAATTTTATCCAGATCCGTTCAGCCGTTCTAGCGTGAAAAAGTAACAAACATCCATACATCCACACATCCATGCTCACAAACTTTCACGTTTATAATATTAGTAAGGATAATTGTCAAATAAATTGATAAACAGCGGGAATTATTAAAAACTTGACATCTTGAGATTTTCGCGAATGTAATACATATAATGTTTAAATAATTTACGATTTGTTTTATTCGGCCATATTTTATTCCCTTCCAGAATGCAATTTAAAATAACCCATGTTTCGGGCTGCCATATTTTTTTATGCACAGCTTTATTACCACCGTTTGTCGACAGGCCGACATGCGAACACACGTAGATAGGTATACCTACAAGATAATTAGTTTTATGCAAATAAGTCCCCGGGTCCGGGAAGGACCGATTTCCTAGAGGCCTATCATGGTCCTACCAGCTTGTGTTGTGCGTAACACCGCAAACCCGTTCCTCATCTTTGACGTAATTATACTCACCCACGGCTCTGTTTGATGGCAGATCAGCAAGCTCTTCAGGTTAGCTAGCCGTATACTAGCTAGCCATATACTAGATGTCGATACTATACAAATGCCCGTTTCAACCTAACTAAAGTTACTTGCGAAATAAACATTTACTTACTAACATCGTGATCCAGCACATCGGTAAGAAAAACAAATATTTGTTCAGTACGGGAATCGAACAGCTATACGAATCTAATTGATCAGCTGCTTTGCCCATCGTGCCGCTAAAATAATACGCGTTCGAAGATCGAAACAAGCCAGAGATAGGCAGCTAGCATTATAGACCGGAGATTCATGCTATGCCTGTTTTGCAGAGTCCTTAATTTAGGCTGTAGGCTGCCAGGACCTAGGTTTCAAATAACTACAGCAGACAATTAATAACAGTTATCTTTATCGAATCGCGTTATGACCTCAGGGTACAAAAACAATAGATTTTGCATTGTATGTAAGTACTTACCTTGATACTTAGCGGGTCATGTAAAAGATATTTCTAGAACAAAAGATTTTGTTCGATTTACGCCCTTGACCGTTCTTATCTGCTACGAGCACACTTCACATTTTATCACCTATACCTAATTACCAATTTTCCAGTTAACTGAACAGTAAGACCGAATGATTGACCGATAATCAGGGCGGGAGTGAATGAGTCGGTGGATACCCTGATTCCCTGCGCTAGAAGGGTGGAAAAAAATTGATTGCGTCGAATCAATTCATTTGCGGTTCGTTTAGGGTTCGGGGCGTTTTTGTTGACACCTTTGCCTGATTTTTTATTTTGCCTACCTTTGGGACCCAGCGCGGAATGAATTGGCACGGGGCGTGACGTACATTTTAATTAACCGCATAATGCCAAGCAACACTGCTTTTTTATACCAAATTAGGCGTATTGTATTTCCGATTTTCAAAATCGGGTCTTTGGTGTAGGGCTGTACGCATACCTCAATACTTACAAAGCAAAAAGGAAAAAGTAAAGTCGGGTATTTCACTCAAAGCAATCTGTTTTCAACCATGAACCTTCATTTCAAGCATTGAGAAACTATTCGAGTAGGTTTATGTAGGTACTTAATTCTCGGAACAATGATTAATTTTTCAGTCATCATTAACACTTGAAAAAATTTAATCGAAATTTTAAAAAACCGCCAACATCAAGCGTTAATCACATCGCATCACTAAATTCGATTGTGTATGTGCAAATTTTACAATCGAATATCTCATTTGAACTTAGCTGTACACGGTACGAGAGGCATGTAGAAAGCCGGGGTGTATTTCAAAGCCTTCAATTTGTACCCGTCGTAATTAGACTCTGGCACCGGAGTGCACGCGGATCTAATGGGGTCTGCATACGGGTCAGATCACAGTGGAGTGGAACGCAGGTAAAAACAGAAATAAATTAACAAACGACAGGTTGTAAGGGTGTTAAGTGTCAAGCTTAGAGAGGGTTGCAGTGGAATAGACTCAAGAGGTATGTATTCCTACAATAAAGCTGTACATACTACTCGTAAGTATATAGTTCCAAATCGCATCGTAATTAACTAAGGAGTTAGGTAATTGCGACGCTGCTGGATGAAACAGTAATGTGGATTAAGAGCAGTGGTAACTCGTAGCAGTTTGACTTTGTATAAAAACCCTCACTTTTCGTTGAGGAAATTAAATAAAAGGAAATGAGCAACAACGAAACTCAATATTTCTTATTGTATATGTGTATACAAAAATAAAAAATCATATTTTGTAAAAGATAATGGTCCAAGCAGGATCGCTCATTATGTGAACACGCCCTAATAAGATGAAATATGTAGTTCCAAATGTTCGTAGCTATCTAAAAGCATACCACAATGGACGATCGACACCTCAAAATATTGCCATGCCAAATGAAAAGGACAAGTACATTATTACAATCTTTTTTAATCAAACCTCTACTCATTCATAATTAAAATTAAATCTTACAAAACAATATGCCTATAAATTATACATGATATATTAAATTCTAAACATTATTACATTTATTTTGTGTTCTACAGTTAGGTATTATTAACTTACTATAAAAATAATTAGTGCAGTACTAGAAATTTACCTATTGCAAAGGCTTAAGTAAATGTAAAGCTAATAAAGAAATACAATCAATGTATCAAAAGTTATCTAAGTTAATACAATTTCATGTAAAAGTAGTATCGGCAAGAATCAAGGCTTTGCGCAAATGATGGGACGTTTCGTGGCTTTTTGCGCACTTTTTTGTCGGCGAAAATACAACAGAAACCTATGCAAGCGCGCACTCGAACAATAATTTCGGGGAACGTTTGAGTTTCTGTTATCTTCTCGGGCAAAACAGTGGACTGGGTCCAGTCCACTGTCTTGCTGCCTTTATGGTGAATTCATAATAATGTTAACCGACCAAAAAAGATGGCGATTAATTATTATTCTTTTTCATTGCAGTCATTACGATACCTTGAAAAATGAAGTTATGGAAATAGCAATGGAGAAATATTGCAATACAAATTGAAACACAAAAGTGTAAGTATTTCATGTGTTGAGGGACAAAATGTTGTCGGTAAATATCTCGCGTCAATTAAGTCTAAGCTTAATCGATAAGAAATATCGATTCCTATGCAACGTTTGTGTCCACATCTTAACATGTCAGGTTCTACAGATCTTTAGGTATAAAAATTACAATAAATTATTTAAAAAAAAAATAAAAAAGCTTATACCATACCAATATACATTTACAAAATCCTTACAAATATTAAAGCAATATTTTTAAACTAGCATTAGGTATCACTACACAAAAAAAAATAGAAACATATCAGATGAAAATAGATGTCGAGAAAACGAAAGAATACTTACAGAATGGCGAGTATTACTATAATAGTCTACTTATTTTGTCAGATAAATCGGAGGCTGGTCACTGAATCCTTTATAAATAATGTCATCTTAATTCTACACAACCAAGTTTACCAAATCAATCTCTAGACGAAATTTTAGGGATTAAATCTAAATACGTTCCAACTATTGGATTTATTGAGAGCAACGCGATTAATGTGTAATACTAATTTTTTTGCATAAAAATAAGCATACACAAATGGAAGCCCTAATTATTGTACTAAAACGTTTTCTTTATCTACTTATGCACAAGGTGTGTTTATAAGTCCTATCAGTGCGCACCCTAATATGCGAACTAATTGTTGTTAACATTTGGTTCTAATATTTTGGTACAATGTGTAGGTGGAGCCGCGCTGCTTAGCTCCCAAAAAATAAAGTTGCAGTTTGGATGTGGTCTTTGTCCAATTCACATAACTGCATCGAACGAAAGTCTGGCTACTTGACTGCATGTTAGCTGCAATGACTCAATCAGATAATAAGGCAATTTTTAATCTAACTTGAAGTTCAAACGCGGCATAGACCGTAAGCGAGCCAAATTGGATAAGATAAAACTGTTAACACGAGTCGATATCCCATATTCAATAATTCTGACGTAGTCAATACCCCACTTTCAATTTTGATTCAATTTTAGTCCCAACTTAGCGAATGTAAACATGATCAAGTCTCAAGTACATATTGGAAGGTATTATTTCAACTAATATTATTTGAATATATTATTACCTCCTGCTCAGCAAAACTGTGTTCTATGTAAACTGTAATCAACAACAAATTTTAGTACGTAGTTAATTAATTCTGGTATTTTTGTGATAAATCAATTCTTATTCCAGAAATCTAAATAGAGGCTCGATATTTCACATACTTACTCATAAAACTGTAGCGATAAAGTAAAAAATACAACGCAATCTTAATTTTACTTCACATTGTATTATTATATTGAATCAGGCACTACCGTCTCATAATTAGCTTAATATCGAAATTTAAATGCTTAATTTAAAAAGGGACAATAAAATAAACCTATGATATGTTACGCCCCGGCAACAACAAGTTGAAGGAGAGAGATTCTATTACACATCACACTAACTCATTTCAATCATTCTATAACTTATTCTATCATAAATCATCGAAAGGCACAAAAACATTTGAAATGAAACTCTAAAAATAGTCATTCCATCCATAGCAATTTAAAGTCATGTCATTCTTGTCATTTAAAGGAAATTACACGCGACCGTAGATGACGACTTAATTAATTCGACCGCCTTTCTTAGAAAGATGTCGGTATGATATAATACGACCAAATTGTGATACTTTGTAAGCAACAGACACGAATAAGTTTTAAAATCATTACGAAAGAGTTTGCTCCCAAATTAGTAGTTTCTATGAAAACAAGAAGATTGCCATGGCATCTATTAAGTTCGTCCTAGCGAAGTTTTTCTGTTTTCTCATGGTCTCTTGTCTTCTCTCATCACTTCCTGGCGTTGATCGCGGGCGGTCTGGAGTAGGGATGCGACTGGAACCGGTCGCGCGCCCTCACTGCTTTGTAACCGACTGATTTTTGAGTGGCATTCGTCTTTCCACGAGCCATTGAGTCTATTAGTTTGTTATACGGCACACACACGAACACGACATGGAAGGGAATTGTTAGTGTATTTAGTGATTGGACATTCACAGTAGAATTAGGTATAATTGTTGCATATTATGAATGTGCTGTTATATCAATATACTATATGTAATATGTTGCGCAATTGACAATCCACCTTAGGTTAAACTACTTTATCGGATGATTACACATTGATGATATGAACAAAATGGTTAAAAAAATTGAATCTCAAACACGTGCTCACATACCACAAACCATGAAATTTTCTGATTACACTCGCTATCGCAAATCATAACGGTAATTTAATAACTGTATGTTATTGATTTCATAACTGTGGCAATATTGCAATTTACAGATTTCATAAGTACATAGAAATGCATATTATTATTGAATATGTTAATATAATACATACATATAGAGAATGCTGATATAATCACCTGCACTCGTTAAAGTGGTGATTCTACTCGTCATACTGATCAACTTTCCCTTTTACAGTCAACTGAACACGTGAAAAAAGACGGCTTTACATACATTCCAAATGTGATCTTTCTACTTAGTATTCAGAAGGATGTATTTATTTTTACCCGACTACGAAAAAAATAAGGGTAATGAGTTTTGTAGGTACGGTATGTATGTATGTAGGTATCTTTCATGAAAAGTGTAAGTTTCGTATGAAAAGTTGTTGAGTACGACGCGTAGAATCACCCCTTTAACATTCTGTTTATGATACATATAAATATATAAAGGTATAAAACAAACAATAATACAATAGACAAAAATGTAACAAACTGTTTCACCATAATTCCGACAAATATATATATATATATAATATTATTATAATATATAATATGGGTAGGTACTCGATCCAGATTATTCACGTAGAAATTTCGTCAATCATGGAAACAATATAGAATACGCATAGTTTCAACTTAGTGCATTCTTTACAAAAACTCGAGTGGAATAGTCATATTATAATCAATGAGTAGCAAAACACGACTGTATTACAACATGCATAAGGTTTCTAACAAGATGTACCTTGTACGTTCCTCTGCGATTGCGCGTCTCTGGGCACGCTGGAACCGAAGCCGAAGTTCCTGGCCGGTGGGTTCGGCTGCGGCGGCTGCGTCGGCGGCCGTCGGAATGGCATCGCTTTGCCCACCACAGGCTTCAATATTTTTGCTATAAATATATAATAACATTAGTTATTGAAATAAAACCAGTTTACGGATTTTATCGCGTTATATTTACATTGAAAAAATCCCAACGTTTCAGACCCTTTCAATCAATCAATCTATATGGTTTCGGGATAATCAATATCACTTGGCTCGACTAGGAAATCGAATCAAGCTCAGCAGTTATCAAACAACCACTGGACTAATGAAGCAGACTACAAAAAAAGATATAATCTTACCTCTATCACCAAAATTGATGGTTCTGGGCATAGTATTCGTCCTATCCGTTAGTCCGCGCTTCATCGGCGGGTTATTCTCCATCTTAAACTCAGTCTTCACATGTTTCTTCATTGCTTCCATCTTGCCAGTCAAAACAAACGTGGAATTCAAGTCCTTAGGATCTATAACGCCATAGTTTTCAACGTCAGATGCAATGTCATACTCTCTTTTAATTTTCTTCGCAGAATTCAGGTTTCTCGTCGTATCTAAGCTTTCAAAGGAGTCATTTATTATAATAGTTTCGTTATTAGCCAGTTTGATTGGTGTTCCTTTGCGTTTTTTGGCTGATAACTTTAGTGGTTCTTTATTCTCTATGTCAGTTAAATCTTCACTATCAGTGATAATGTCCATAGTGGCGTTAACGTCGTCTTTTTTCGAGAAACTGTATTCTAAAGCTGTGGATGGTTTGTGCAGGTCTAATGTTGAGATGAATTTAAAGTGTGTGTCGTTTTCGTTGCCATTGTCAGACCAGGTTATGCCTTTAGCCAACTTGGCTTTCTTCATAATTTCCAAGTATTCTTCTGTTAGCGCTGGTGGGGCTTTGTCGTACCCTTTTAGCGTCAAATACAATTTTTTCAACATGCTAGGCATATCACTCATGTATTCTGTGAAAGCGTTTATCTCTTCATTTTCTATACACAGTAGCTTCTGTCTCAGATTGTCTCTAGATTTGATCTGCCGTAATTCGCTTTGCAGGTGTATTTTGTCAACAAAGTCGTTCAACTCGGGGCAGTCTGATAGAGCTTGTTGGCAGATAATGTTCAGTTTCTTATTGCTCTCGTCCCATTTGGTCCAAGCGGCCATGACTTTAGAGTCTAAACTAACAGATTGCTTCGTGTAACTTTCAGAAGCACGCTCTTGTCGCGGTATCTCTTCCATGCACATCTATGGTGAAGGAACAACATAATTTAATTTTGAGTAGATAATTAATATAACTGTGGTTCTATAAGTTATCACAACTATTTTTTACTGTAGCTTAGATCTACTCAAATTTAGACAAACCCATAAATCTTAATTTAATGGGTTACTGTATTGAGAGTAGTAGAATGGGACTTGTATGCACAACTACACATTTGCTATAAAATTCCAATATAACCTGACCCCATATTTAACAGAAAGTCTGTACAGTGAAAGGTCAGCTTACATTGGGTTTGCGTAACCTTGTGTGCTTGGGACTTCCTATGATTAATGGTGTATTTGGATGAAGACCCTGTCATGTTTAGTGCCTCGTAACTCGTAACAAGTAACTGGTAACCGGTACCTGTTCCATGGCCTCGCAGGAGGAGCGATGCGCGAGGTGCGCGACGTGCGAGAAGGCGCGCGTGCGCAGGCGGTGGCGCAGCGCCAGCACGCGCTGCCGGCACATCAGGCTCAGCAGCTTGCCCTCCAACGCGCTGTGGACTTCCTCTTCTTCTGAAATACGCTTACGCCATTCTTGTTTCACTGAAACAAACAATATATGTACCATTTCAAAAATGTAACCTTTAACTTTAACACTCTCCATTAGCACTTTCAGGAGCTAACGAAACAGTTTTAATATAAATAAACCTATTTATTTATACCTTTCTCCTTCGCCAAGTCTGGCTCTCTAGACACCACCTTGACACTCGACAGCGTCAGTTTCGCCTCCAATTCCTTCACCTTCTTCTTGAGTTCTTCATTAATCTTGACATACTGCGACAGTCTCATGTCTCCATCCACAATATTCTTCTTAATACTAAGCTGTATCTTGTTGGCTCTGGCTGCATATTTGAGAGTATTGTATGTATCCTCATAACTGACGCTAGACGGGGACACATTGGCAATCATGACCGTCTTGCAATTACCACCGAGACTGTCCTTCAGGAGTCTTGTCAGTTTCGAGTCTCTGTTGAAACAATTATAATTTTAATTAAATTACTTAGGCCATGTTATTTAAATAGTATGAAACTAATTACAACCATTCCCAAATGCCTGAATTTTTTATGAACTCTCAATGTCAGCTATATTTCAAAAAGGAACTGAATTTAATACTTCCCATTTGAACTCGATTTTGAGAATCCCAGGAAGAAATGGAAGGAATGCATGTCTACACTTAAGCAACCTACATATTTAAAGTCAAATTTCAAGTTTGTAGTGAACAAGTGAGTGGTATTTCACTTTAGATAAAATTTAATAGTTAGATAATTAGTTCACCTGTAAGGGATATAACTACTGCCATCAGCTAGTCTGTTGATACAGTTGCCCAAAGATAACAAGCTCTTGTTGATGTTGGCTCCTTCCTTGAAACGATCGCCGACGCAGCCGGTGGCCGACGCCCGCTCGCTGCCCGCCAAGTCTATCATAGAGAGCTTCACTATGCGCAGTTTGCTGCTCGTCTTGTAGCGCATTTTTACGTAAACCTGATTAAAAAGCTTATTAAAATTCCCTAATTATTGAAGCATCTACTGCACTAGCTGCATTGATTTCATTCAACCATCATAAGTTGCAGTGTTACCTAAATACAATAGACAAAATATTTGTTTAGTCTAAGTACTTATCTATACCTATAATAAAATTGTAACACGTGATATCTGTACATTATAGATATTAAAGAAAAACTAAAATGGGGGTCTTCATTAGAGCAACAGAACCTAAAATAATAAATTTTTTTCTGTCTGTATGCACGCACATCACGCAAAAAGTACTACATGGAATTGAATGCACTTTTCACTGACATATTGCTCGAGGTCTAACTTAAAATTTTGTGTATGTTTCATCTTGATACTCCGCTCAAAATCAGACTTATAGTATGTTAATCTTTTTGGGATGTGAGTGAGAGTAACTGCAAAGAACTACTAGTGTATCAATAAAACCTACAATCAATAAAACTTAACTACTTAATACATATAACTTATGGATGCAATATCCTTATGATACATATCATAATCAATCCATTATTCTGTCCCTCTGCTGGGTACACAGGTTTCCTATCAGAATGAGATGGATTAGTCACCTGGTACAGTTTTGTTTTGTTTTTGTTTTTAAAAAATAATGTTGCCCCACACTAGGATTTTCTCCTGTATTGTGGGTGCGTTTACAAACACAAATTCTCACATACACAAACATCCAGACCCGGAACAACTACCTGTAGATCATACAAATATTTTCTCCATGTGGGGATTGAACCCACAACACGTGGCAAAGCAGAAGCCGTTGGCTCAACCGCTACACCAATTGTGTCGTCAAAGTCACTGTGACATACATTGACACATAAATCTTCTATGGCAAACTGTATTCCAGATTCCTATATCCTATCAGTCTTGTAATGTAGAAGAAATCCTTGTGGAGGTGTCAGAAAGTTATTTTTTATTTAATTGGTTATTGTGGATAGACAAACATATTGATATTGTATTATGTGTAACATAATAAACAAAAACAACTGACCTGAAAAACAGCATGACTCCTGGAACTCTCAGCATTAGCATCAGTGGGGTGTTGTGTCCTGTTTTTATTGCCATTTTCCAGCATATTGAGTAGTTCCCGGGCAGTCTTGATGTTGTTAAGGGTAAGGCCGGCCACCATTACACCATACTTTGAGTCTTCCCGCAGTTGGAGTGGAGTGCTTGAAGGTTTCAGCAAGTCATAGACATTTTCATTGTATACCTGATATTTTAAGAATATTTTATTACCTTTAGGTAGAAGCTTAATAAAGAATAAGCTTGCTGCTGATCAATATAAAGCCTATGTCATGGAAGGTAGAGTAATAACTTGATTTTGTAGATCCATGTGCTTTGAATTAATTTACACAGTTAATTGTTTTTTTTTTATGTTGCCCCACACTAGGATTTTCTCCTGTATCGTGGCCACTATGCCAAACATGTCCTCATTTATTACTAAAGTTTTAATTTAAAATATAAGAGTTTAGGTGCACATAGGGACTAAACCATCTTTGAAAAAAATAATACGATATAGAAAAAGATAAAATGCAGGACTTGTCTTTTTGTATGTTGAAGACGTTACGGACTGGTCAAGTTACAAATAATAGACACAATGCAAAATCTATTTTTATTGAACTCGGAGCCCTAAAGAGTGATTTAGGTACTACTGTATACTTAGCTAAAGGAATGATGATGCAATGAAGATGATGATGATGCAAATGGGAAGCTTAATTAAACTTATCAAAACACAAAAAAAATTTGAAATCTAAGTCACATCTTGTTGATTAATCAACAGCTCAAATGGTGTACCTAATCTAAATTTGAGCTTCAATTTGTACACTTGCATGGGCTAAAAATACTAAAGTACATTCTACTTCAGCTGATTGTTTCCCCAAGTTTATAGGTCTAACTCACAAGGAAACTAATGAGAACATACAACAACAAATAACTTACAAGTAGATATTGCACAGAACAGTTGTTTAAAAGTTGTCTAGGAAATTATTATGGAATTTTTTAAATAAATTGAACCCACTCACTTCTATATAAGATACACCTATATCAAACTCCCTGTCTTTTTCAAAGGAGTTTATTGTGTAGAATAAGTGATCCATAGTCAGATATGTGATGCCCGGATGCTCTTTGTTGCCAATCATAGTAAAAGTCTTCCCAGCCCCAGTAGCACCATACACAAACACAGAACAGTTGTAGCCCTCCATCAAAGAAGCCAACATATCCTTCGTAGTGGTCTCAAACACATCCTTATTAGTCGCGTTCTGCCCACAAACATTATCAAACACAAACTTCAACTCCTTATTGGCGCGCTTTAAAAAGTTCTTATTAGGTTGCTGGACTCCTTGATAGAAAAAAGGTCGGATCTCTTCCTTGGGGTCGAACACCAGCATCTTATCATCCACAACATCGACCACAACACGAGTGTTCAGCTCCAACTCCTTCTCATTCAATGGTCGAACTCTAACAACAACTTTGATGTTTGCAGCCATTTTCTGAGTGGATCCCATCTTTGATGGGGCAATTGCAGTAAACGAACCTTTCTGCTCGCCCAGCCCAGGGGCTCTTTCCATCCCAACCATTTTCGGCAAAGCACCACAGAATTTTTAGTGTCGCATTGAACGAAAAAACACTTGCCACCGCAATACCACCAGCACAACCGTCCACAACTTATAACAATAATAATTCCCGCGTCACATATATCCCAAGGCTCCTAAAATAAATGTAATAATGAAATAACACAATTCGTAAACAGTAAACGGTGTTTGAATCTTTCGTAACCGTCAAATTTTAAAAATTGACACACGCGTTCGGTAAGTTCGGTTATTCTATTTTTTATAGGCATTATTTTGGCATGGCTACAGACCTTTTTGCTATATCTTTGTGGTTCGCAGCAGTGTTGCCACCATACTCCTAACATTTTTAAGTTGGCAAGTCTACGGCTCCGCCCGTCGCCCGGATTTTACTGAAAAAGAAAACTTTAGGATTGTGATGATACATAAAATAATTTTAATGATAAAATATAGTGAATCGGAAGATTAAAGGTTGAAATAAAACTACTTTTTACGAATTTTATCGCATTGAATTGATATTTATTAATTTCCGGCGTTTTACTTCCTTTCCTATACAGCATCCATGGTCATGAGTAGACCTATAACCTCGCGAATCATGCTAGAAAGGTAGGAATCGGTTTTCTTTTGCGAGGACTTCTGGTTTATCAAATCTGATGTAGTGCTGTGCTAGGCTTTGTAAAGAGTATGTTTTCAAACTGCCGACTTCTTGGAACGGCGGTGTTTGACTTCAGCGATGTGTTCTTTTACGCGGGTCCCTATGCTTCATTTAGTTTGGCCTATGTAAGACCGCAATCACAATCAAGCTTGTACACTCCTGCATCTTGTAGAAGTAGGTATATGGCACTTGACAGGTGGTAGGAACTAACTGATCTTCTTCAGCGGCTTGAAATAAGTTTTGATTGAAGCACGGTTCAAGATGTAGCAAACTTGTATATTTCCTAAAAAAAATATCCCAACGCCCTCAAAACTTGGGCCTAAGACGAAATAGAGTAAAAATATTAATACAGAATTTCTCCCTTCATAATCATGAAATAATAACTGTATAATAGAAAATTAACACACCTACACAGCGTTGCAAAGATATCGCCTTTATTGCGACATCGTCGCTGTATAAGAAACAAATACAATTTCCTCTTAATTTCCGCCAGAGATCTTATCTGGACACAACGACAAGCTTAACATTCAACCGGTACCTATTCTTACTAAAACTTCGGAAATAGACACACTTTCATTGTTCTTCTCTAATAGATAAAACTGTCTCAAATCTTGCCACATAGCCTGTTAGTTTTTATGTGCACAACTAGTACCTACCCTTTTTTCGTCATTTTCTATTCAAGTAGATATATAAGTTAAAAAAGTATAGTAAAATAAATATGTATAGTTGTAAAAGTTCTAGTAGCATTAACTCTAAGTTTACAGTAAAAGTAAACCCTTTTCAACCTATTGATATTCATCAGCTCACAGAAATAGTTTTATAATATTGGAATAAAACAACTTTTTACGGATTTTATCGCGTTATATTGATATTATGTATTTAATTACCGACGTTTCGGATCCTTTACAGTATCCATGGTCACGGGTAGACTAAGTTGTTAGGCGTCTTAATGTTGCAATTACTAACAGCTACCTTCAATGACGTAGTTTTTATATCATTGGCTACCTAACATTTTGTTAATTATTGGCGATCCGATTCACGCAGAACGAGCTCACCGTATCCTATGGTCTTGCAGTTTTGGGCTTGGATTTTGATTTTATGGAATCTATAATGGGGTCCCAAGCAGGTGGTAAGACCCAGCCATATTCTCTATTGAAATTTGGATGTTTTTTTTAATTTCAATAGCCTCGCGAATCGTCCTGGGAAGGAATCGGTTTTATTTTGCGAGGAGTTGTGATTTATCAAATCTGATGTAGTGCTGGGCCTTGTCTAGAGTATGTTCACAAACTGCTGATTTCGGCGGTGTTTGTCATTGGCGATGTGTTCTTTTACGCGGGTTCCTATGCTTCTTTTAGTTTGGCCTAAGTGTGAGAGCCCGCAATCACAATCAAGCTTGTACACTCCTGCATCTTGTAGACGTATATGGCACTTGACAGGTGGTAGGAACTGACTGATCTTCTTCAGCGGCTTGAAATAAGTTTTGGTTGAAGATCTAGCAAACTTGTCTGTGACTCGTCTGACATATGGTAATACAACAGGTTGGCGCTCGACTGTGGCACGTTTCACGCGGTTTCTGTGACAAGGGCGTGGTATTTGGAGCGCTTGTTGTCGTGCAGTACTTGCTTGACATGTTGAAGCTCTGCAGCCAGATGTTGCTCACCACAGATCCCACGCGCTTACTAAAACAATGATTTACCGACGGTAGATAACCGAGTTGGGTGGTGGTTTGATTCACCGTTGTATTTGTCTGTATGAGTTTTCTTTCGATACACGGTGTGACTCAAGGTGTTGCTTGCATTACGAATACCTACCTATTTAAGAAAGCTAAAGAGTTATAGGCCTCTGCCTCCATGGTAAATTGAATTTTAGAGTTTATGGAGTTAAGATGGTCTAAAAATGCTGTTACTTTATTATTATGGTAGTGAAAGTATCGTACCGCGTGTAGAACTTCGGTGTTACAGGTCAGAATGCAGGGCAGCCTCCTGGAAATCATCCATGAAGATATCAGCAACAATGGGAGATACTGGAGAGCCCATTGCTACACCATCTACTTGCATGTAGTATCTGTTACTCCACAACATGTAGCCAGATGTTAGGCAATGTTTTAGTAGTTCAGCATTTTGAATAGGCATGTTATGCTGTGTTCCGTGTTACTTCCCATCTCGCATAAGTTTAAATTAAACTCAAAACCTACCTAGTTTAAATCTTGAACAATTAAAATTCATTTTTTAGTAAAGGAAAAAATTCAATCTCGGGAAGGATTCGAACCTGCGTCTCCTGGTTGGATACACCAGACGCTCTGACCTCTAAGCCACCGCGAACCCTACCCGCATGATTGAAATTTTGCCTTCACATTCTGAATTTACGTCATAAGGTGACGTTGGCGACATCTATGAGAGGCAAGTTACCTTACTTCTCAACCGACACGACTTACTTTACAGTTAGTTCAGTGTCGTACGATGCCACCTTACCTTTTAACTATCTTTTTGTGATTTTTTTGCATTATCCATGCTAAGATTATAAAGTTATTTTTTAGTAAAGGAAAAAATTCAATCGCGGGCAGGATTCGAACCTGCGTCTCCTGGTTGGATACACCAGTCATAAGGAAATTATGTCCTTATGACGTAAATTCAGAATGTGAAGGCAAAATTTCAATCACGCGGGTGCGATTAACACATAAAATAGTATCTTTATTATACTGGTTTCTGACACTTACGCGAATATTAGACATTGAAATAAAACTACTTTTTACGGATTTTATCGCGTTGTATTGATATTATTTGATTCCCGACGTTTCGGACCCTTTACAGCATCCATGGTCACGGGTAGACTAAGTTGTTGGACGTCTTAATGTTACAATTACTAACAGCTACCTTACATTTTTGTTAATTATTGATACGTCGGACTACAATAATAAAATACAAGACCTTTTATCGGATGTAAACACTTACAAACAAGTGAAAACGGATCCTACCACAAAAACATTAAAATCAACTAGTGATCTAATAAAAAAGCACTCCGATACATTGAAGTTAGACGTAAAATACCTAATTCCTAGTTGTGCAAAACCACCAAAATTGTATGGGCTGCCTAAGATACACAAACCCAATGCTCCGCTAAGACCAATTGTTAGCCAAATCGACTCACCAACCTACAGATTGGCTCAACACCTAGCTAAAGTACTCTCACCACTAAGAGGAAACACGGCAGCATATGTTAAGGACTCATACCATTTTGTCAGTGAAATAAAACATCTACATCTCACCGACAATGAAACTATGGTCAGTTTTGATGTTCAGTCGTTATTTACATGCTTACCAGTTGAAGACTGCATCAGAATTGTATCTAAGAAACTGTTAGAGAATAAACTGTCCCTTTGAATATGCTGAACTATTAAAACATTGCCTCACATCTGGCTATATGTTGTGGAATAATAAATTCTACACGCAAGTGGATGGTGTAGCAATGGGCTCTCCAGTATCTCCCATTGTTGCTGATATCTTCATGGAGGATTTCGAGGAGACTGCCCTGCAATCTGCACCTGTAACACCAAAGTGTATCGAAAGAAAACCCATACAGACAAATACTTAAATGGTGAATCACACCACCACCCAACACAGTTATCTACCGTCGGTAAATCATTGTTTCAGAGAGCGCGTGGGATCTGTGATGAGCAACATCTGGCTGCAGAGCTTCAACATGTCAAACAAGTACTACATGACAACAAGCTCCGAATACCGCGCTCTCGTCACAGAAACCGCGTGAAACGTGCCACAGTCGAACACCTACCTGCTATATTACCATATGTTAGAGGAGTCACAGACAAGATTGGCTATATCTTGAAGCGAGCTTCAATCAAAACATACTTCAAGCCGCTGAAGAAGATTAGTCAGTTCCTACCACCTGTCAAGTGCCACATACCTCTGCAAGATGCAGGTGTATACAAGCTAGATTGTGATTGCGGTCTCTCTTACATAGGCCAAACTAAAAGAAGTATAGGGACCCGCGTAAAAGAACACATCGCTGATGTCAAACACCGCCGTTTCAAGAAGTCAGCAGTTTGTGAACATACTCTAGACAAGGCCCAGCACTACATCAGATTTGATAAACCACAAGTCCTCGCAAAAGAAAACCGATTCCTTCCCAGGATGATCCGTGAGGCTATTGAAATTAAAAAACATCCAAATTTCAATAGAGAAGATGGCTGGGTCTTACCACCTGCTTGGAACCCCATTATAGATTCCATAAAGTCAAAATCCAAGTCCAAAACTGCAAGACCGAAGGATACGGTGAGCTCGTTCTGCGTGAATCGGATCGCCAATAATTAACAAAAATGTAAGGTAGCTGTTAGTAATTGTAACATTAAGACGTCCAACAACTTAGTCTACCCGTGACCATGGATGCTGTAAAGGGTCCGAAACGTCGGGAATCAAATAATATCAATACAACGCGATAAAATCCGTAAAAAGTAGTTTTATTTTAGTATCTTTATTGTTTGGTTTGTCGCTCGCCATCGCTTTGTGAGTTTTTGACTGGACAATATCATAATTTATATATTTCGATAGGTACCCCTTTGTCATCTCATAAATAATTGCCTCCGCTCTTTATTGATAAAGCTTTAGGCCACCTTAGACTCCTTAGAGACGTAAATTCAGAATGTGAAGTCAAATTTCGGCGGATGGGACTGGCGGTGGCTTAACTAGTGGTCATAGTGTCTGGATTAATTATAAGGTTGAATACCCTCATGTGTCACGAGGCATGTATCACTGAATATTAAAGTAAAGTCTTATTTCGGAGCACCATTAAGAGAAATTGCGTTTGTCCATTAACCCTTACTAATATTATAAACGTGAAAGTTTGTGTGTATGGATGTATGGATGTTTGTTACTCTTTCACACCAGAACGGCTGAAATGATCTGGATAAAATTTGGCACGCAGATAGATTATAGCCTGGAAAAACACATAGGCTACTTTTTATTCAGGTTGAACCCAGTCCTGAAGTCCATGCAGACAAAGTCGCGGGCAGAAGCTGGACCATTATATTTTGCACAGAAATATCACTATGTCCCCCAGCTTTATCATGTCATCATCGTAATTATTGGTTGTTTTGTAAGCGCAGTCATTACCACACAACATTTATTTCTGTTTATTTTGACAACAGTAGCTTTACTGTGTACATTACACGTATGAACACTGCTGTAATGTGCAATGCAGATATGTTTACCTTGGAACAGATTTATGGAGTGCTTAATTTATTCGTTGTTTGACCAGAGCTGACTTCTACAGGGCTGGAGATTGAAGAAAGTACATCTCGTTTCGAAAGTAGTTATTTCATTATATCCAGCTTGCGTGTTCTTCTATAAATATAAAAATTGGTTAAGAATCGGTTATAACAAGCCAAAGAAAAAGCTATCAAATGGAAGGCCCTCTTCATATTGATGTCGTTAATTAAGCACCTTTACAGCTATGGAGTGTCGCCATAATTAGCAGGTAGTACCTACCCTATACTTCTTAAATAAACCAAAACAATTTACTTAAAAAAATACTAATAATATATGTCTCTAACGGCATGTCATTCGGTATTTCATACATTGTAATTAAGCTATATGAAATTACATACGTGGAACTGAATTCTTAATAGTTAGTAAATCTGGACGGCAAAAGCACCCTGTTATTATTCGCTACTAAATAGGTACACCTAACAACTGCATTTCACATTGAAATTCTCACGACGGTTATACGGGATTTTATTGTCATTTGATACCGGTATTTCTTGCCGACAGGAAAGTTTTAAAATGTCAGGCCGTAAATTTTTTCTAACGCATTTTCTAAAATTTCTCGAAGACCCTGCCCACCCTTCTGTAGGACCACACCTCAAACTGCTAGGTTACACGGGTCTTTGGCATCCAAACCTTAAGTCCTCAGTCACCCGTTTCAAGCAAATCCTTTTCTACATCACTATTTCATTCTTCTTCAGCCAGTACATCAAATGCTTGATCTTTTTCAATGCTAACTCGCTGAAATTGATCCTGCAATACGCTCCGTTTCATATGGGCATCGTCAAGACCTGCTTCTTTCAAAAAGACTATAAGAATTGGCAACGCCTTATCGGCTATATGTCTTCAGTAGAAAGAAACCAATTGGCTCAGAATGACAAGAAGCAAGACGGTTTAATTCATGAATATATCACGAGGAATCGGAAGGTGTCATATTTCTTTTGGGCCCTTGCTATCTTCTCCAACTTTAGCATTTTTTCTGAGCCCTATCAGAAGAATCAAATTAGCGTAAACGGGACCAGTGTCTACTTGTACATATTTGATGGATACACTCCATTTCATAGGGAACCTCCTGGCTATTACTTCTCTATGTTCATCCAAACTGTTTTGGGTCATATTGTGAGCGCCTACGTCGTAGGTTGGGACACCCTCGTCGTATCTATAATGATATTTTTTGCTGGACAGTTGAAGATCACTCGTCTGTATTGTAGCCAAATGATAGTCGTTTTAAATTCGAGAAGGAGTCATTCTAATATCGCGGAGTGTCATCGTTTCTATACAACATTGGTTGAGTGAGTATATTATGTTGTATACATTGTGGCATGGCCAAGTGCCTTAGTGTCTACTGTAAATATTATTACAGATTTTATAAAAAAATACTGTTTCAGATACCAGCAACTCTTCAACGCATTGATATCACCTGTGATGTTTGTATACCTGGTAGTAATTTCTGTGAACCTCGGCGTCTGTATTATACAAATTGTTGAGGTGAGATTTAAGTCTTACTGTATAACTGGGTAGGTATACGTCCACTGCCCTCCAGTCTCGCAACATCACATTCAAGTTCTCTTTTGAAGTCATGACGAAGGTAATCGCTGTTCAACAGCGAATGGAAAGGGTTCGATAAGGAAGAACCTGGTACTGCATGTTACTTTTCAAACACGAGAAAACTTTCCAGATCCCCAGAGGGGAGTACTGTTTAAAACCAAATGCTACTTATTTCTTCATTTCCATCGATCTATGGTTGGGAAACGGGATTCTAGAATTTGAATTTAACCGTCGATTCTGGCGGCGTAACATTACTATATTTGTATTTGGTAATGATTATTATCTGAATCTTTTCAATAATGATGACGTACTCTTTTGTTTGCAGATTCACGACGATATCGCCACTTTGATGTCAAGCATTGTGTTTGTGGTCGCATGTTTGATACAACTGCTTTTATTCTATTGGTACGCCAACGAAGTAACTGTTGAGGTATGTTACCTAGGCATTTAATTCTTTAGATATGCCTAACATTCTTTCCTTACGAAAACTAGGTAGGTACATAGTTTTCATACTAAAAGTTTCTGGATTGCGTATGTTCTTTGTGAAGTTATATAACATAATCAACCCATTGTCCCACTGCTGGGCACGGGTCTCCCCTCAGAATGAGAGGGATTAGGCTATAGTCCACCACGCTGGCCTAGGCAGACTTCACACGCCGTCGAGAAAATCTCTCAGGTATACAGGTTTCCTCAGGATGTTTTCCTTCACCGTTTAAGCGCGTGATAATTAACTATCTATTAATACGCACATGACTTCGAAAAGTCAGAGGTGCCTGCCTTGGATTCGAACTCGAGACCATTTACTTGGCAGTCTTATGGTCATATCACTATCATAAGTTATATATATATGTATAAATATTAAAATCCATAGGTCTTTTAAACGCCAAGGACAAAAAATGTTACTTAAGAAATCTTTTTTTTTTTTCTTTTTAAATAAGCTTACTAGCCTGAGTTACTAGCAATGTGGGTTGCACATTACTATACTCTTTGCACTGTAGCATGGTGCGAGTGACAGTTGCATAGCTATATGACGTTCTTATGGCATTCTAATTAGGTTTAATTTAATTTACTACAGTTATTAATGATTTAATATATTACGAACTAGCTTTTGCCAGCGACTTCGTCCGCGTGGAATAGTTACTTTGTTCCCTAGTTCTTCGCCCGCGGTTTCACCTGCGTTGCCCCGTTCCTAAGGGTTGTAGCACGCAACATCACGATGTTTTATAGGTTGAAACCTTTCTCATGAATCACTCATTTTCCCAACATTTCCCTTCACTGCTCTGCTCCTATTGATCGTATGGTGATGAAAAGTATACTATAACCTGCCCAGGAGTATGAAGAACAATTGTACCAAGTTTCGTTGAAATCCGTCGAGTGGTTTTTGTTTCTATAACGAACATACAGACAGACAGACAAAAATTTTACTGATTGCATTTTTTGCACTAATCACCCGCTGATAGTTATTTTGGAAATATTTTTCATGTACAGAATTGACCTCTCTACAGATTTATTATAAGTATAGATAGATGTGGTACAGCTAAAATACTAAGTCCTAATTTGTAAATCGCGGCAACCTTCAAGAATGAAACAAAATGTTACTAATACTGTCACCCGCACCATGCTACAGCGCAAAGAGTGCAGTATTCTTGTGAACCGCTCGTGTTAAGCTAATTGATTTTGTTACGAGTGGGGTCATGTCATCGTCGCAAGTCCGACGCCCTAACCAAGCGGTAGTAGCCTAATGGCTAGGGCGTCGGACTTGCAATCATGTGGTTGCCATACTCAAGTGCTTACTAGGTCTTTCTTTAGGGCGTTCATTATTTCAGTGTGAAACTGACGCTGACGTGACGCTTTCCCTCCCTCAAAGTATAACGTAGCATAGCGCTAACATGGTTTAACCGTAAGCCGTCAGCATTTTACCAAACTACCCAGCAGCCAATACTAATGGCCACGGCCAAAATGGTTTTACCAGTTTGTGATGGTGTGGAAAATAATTTTGTATATTCTAGAAGCCCCGAATAATTGATGCATGAAATAACACCGTGTTCTTTGACTCAACAGTCCAGCATTATAACCCTCCGCAGTCAAATTGTAGAGACTATAATATTAGTGCCAAGATTAGTGCCGACCTTAGTTAGATAAATAAAATACAAAAAATACCTCCATTCCCGATACATATCTGCAAATGATCAATACTTAAGTACCTACCTATTTTATTTGTTACATTTTAGAGCACTTTTGTAAGCTACAGTACATTTGAAAGTGATTGGCCTGAAGCAAATAAGATATTACAGAGGGACGTGGCACTGTTAGGACTTACTACGTCAAAGATACTCGTGTTCAAAGCTGGACCCTTCAATGAAATGTCCTTAGCTACTTTTATTATGGTAAGTAAAGTTTCAATTGTATGTTAAGGGCCCGCTGGAGCATGACTTGCCCACAAAACGTAATACCGAAATAAATCGTAATGTAGACAATATTCTATCAAATTATGTCAATAATCGGATTTAGATACTGTTAATCTAGGTTCCTACGTTCCTATTTCGTCTGCTACTACTTCACTGAAAATAAAAGACCGGAAAATCGTTTTAAACTTGGTAAAGTTACCGAAAATTGTATTCGCTTACAATTATTTTCAGTGAAGTATTTTGCACGAAATGGTAGATCATGAACCTAGATTAACGGTATCGGAATCCGAATAATAACAGAATTGGATCAAATTGTGTTTGAATTACGATTTACTTCGGTATCACGTTTGTGAGAGAAATTCGGTCCGCCGGACTCTTAAGTTGCACATTAGCTCTTGCCCACGGTTTCACTGTCATCCCAAAGGACGTTTTGAGAATAAAGGCACCCTATGTCCTTTTCCAAGATCCAAGCTATCTCTATACAAGAATTCATCGAAATCAGTTCAGGGGTTTACGTGTTAAAACGTAACAAACTAACACATATAGGTAATACGGACAGACAGATAATGAAAGTTATACAAATTTACTACATTTCATTTAGCAATGTTAATTAATATTTCGGTAGGTACTAAATACCTATTTTTTTATTTTGTTACAGATATTAAGAGCTAGCTACAGCTTCTATACACTAATGAACAGCACGAATTAGAAAATCATGCACGGCAAAGTAGCTGTCAAGTTCACGTGAACAAATCTTAAGCAGACAGTACTTACACTTAGTAACTAATTTTGATGTCTGTGTTAGAAACTAAGTAAAGTAATTTTATTTCTTTAGGTCAATGAAAATTGCTCTCGTAATGCCGTTGTCGGACATAGCTAAAATCTCTCCGGAATTCTTTTGATAAAAGTATTGATGGAAGAATAATAAAAAATCTGAAAAGGGTCATTTAATATTCTAAATTCTTAAATGTAATTATAGGAAACTGGGTTTTCTTTAGGGAATTTATAAAACAATTCATATAAAAAAAGGTTTTTCAGGATAGAAACTTCTTATTAAGCTTGTTTATGATTAGGTACTTAGAATTTATTTTTGATTGGCTAGGATTTTCTCCTGAATTGCGCCGAAGCTGATGGCACAGTTGCTACGCCTCTCTTTGTCTCTTCAAATTACATTATGTACTTAATCACAAGGTATTCGATTTTTTTGAGACGTATTATCCTAACACGAACGTAAGAATATTCTAAGATCATAAAAGAAAAGGGCGTTTAACAGGGCTGCTAAGACTTGTAAAAAGGTCCTTCGGAAGGCTCGCTTTGACCACATCGGACATGACCGCATAATCTCCAGTGCAAGGACTGGCTTGCGGCCAAACACTAAACAAAGGCAGGATATTTCGTTATTGTTTTTCGTATTAGTTATCAAAATGTTGCTAAAACTGTTGCAATGTCTTCAAAGTCACCAAAGAAACGTAAAATGTTTATGCGACAAAATCAGTGCGACAAATCTGTTCGTGTAAGTTACGCATAGATGCAGAAAATATCCTAAGTTGACTAACACTCGTTCCATGCGTAAATTCAAATATAATCTGACCATCGTAATCCAACGGTGATAGACCGGATACCCTACAATACGATACAATCAGACGAATATTAACTAACGCCAGCAAACTTCGAGAACTCCCAAGATTCCGACTAAATCGATTAACGAGAAATTTCGAGCTTAATCGATTCTGATTCAGCGAGTTCCCGATTGCAATGCAGTTGCAGATTTGAATTCGATTAAATGCTATGTAGTATATTTGTGTGTTCCCTCGTATGAGCTATCACTGACCAAGCGCCTGTGTTTTCAATTACCAACACGATTTTGGAGGGCCAAATTGATGAGCTTACTCGCTAAAGCTTTTCACCAAACAGAGACGAATAACGTTAGTGGTGCAAAGGTACACTAACAATAAAACTCCTATTGTGCTGATCTGTGTGTAAATGGCTCAATACCAATTGAGTATTATACCGTGTTCGATGATTTAGGCCTCTTTCGTTGAAACGGCTCAGATATTCTTTTGTTCAATTCAATTTTGTCTAATTTGAAGTCGAAGATGAACTAAAGATGGGATAACATACAAAGCTATAAACAACTATAGTTTTTACAGCTTTTACCGAGTATAGTCTTCAAACAAATAATAGTTTAGGAAAATAATTGAAATTAAAAATAAGAATAAAATCCTTACCAATCTGAGAGAAGGTCAGTCCCCAGTAGTGGAACAACAATGGGTTAAAGTAATAAATATTATTTTGGCTTGAACTTTGTATTTTATTATTTGCTTACATCTTTTTACAATTTACCAAAAGTACAAGGATTGTATTATTTAATGCGACAATTCTGAAATAAAAATTGACGTGATTATACCTTTTCAAATTATTTTCCTCGCCAGACCAGAGCAAAACATTGTCTTGCATAGATTTAATTCAGGAATTACATCTACACACCTTGCAAGGCTATATTTTCTAACTTTGCTGACCCAGTGCAATTTGTGTTCCCAACCTAGGCCAAACTTAAACATAAATAGTCACTGTCACGCGGATGGGAAACATTTTCATGTAGAATATTGTAAATGGATAATTTCCTTTTTGTTAAGTTACTAGTACGAAGTTACGACATAAATAATAACACGCTTATGATATCTTCTTCTATATACATAAGTAAGTATATTATTTAACAAAGACGTTTTAAATGATCGATTTATGTGATCTTTAATTTATTGGATTTGTCTCCGCCTCCGAATAACTATTCAAATCGGAAAATTAAACAAAAAAGAAACGGTTTTTTCAAACATTTTATATCGAGAACGGATTGTAGCGAATGAAACTGCGGGCGACAGCAATTTTTTATTAGAGGAGAGGCAAGAGATTCAATTGCAGTAGTAACAATACCTTGATCGCTATCTGTTTCCCTATGTTGCAGCTCTGTTAGCCCGAAACACCACACTAACGTAAGAAAACTTCTACAAAAAATAGAATACACGTGACACTAAAAGTGATATCATGGTATAGCTATTTGGGAGAAATCTTCAGCCGACTTTACAAGTGAAATATTCTGTTGACACTTCAATACAATGTTCATTACCAATTCTAAAGCCATAAACAGATACGTGTTTTATTTACCCCCAATAAAGTAGATGATTCTGCGACTGACGACGTGCCGGCTTGTTCGTGGTTCGGGAGCATTCGGGTCTAATTCGTTTGTGTACAGAACCCAGTCCATATCTACAGAATTAACATATAAATTGTTTTGAATCCGGCGACTACACCGCGTTAAATTATTTCGCGAACTTCGCAAATTTACATGGTAATTGCTATAACTCAAGATTTGTTGTTGAATTCCTGATTGTGCGGTTAGACAAATCTGAGTGGAATTAACGAGTTAAGACTCGAGATCTGTTAGTCAGATTAGCTTGATGTGTTTATAAGAACCGGCGTTACAGTTCGAGTTAACTGCGCCCTGCGTATAATGTACAGACTTCGGAAACTCGCCGCCGTGAATGTAATTATTCTGGTAATATTTCATTTAGAGCACCTCCCTATCCTCGCATTCTGTTTTTGGGTGTTCGCAGTTCAAGGCGAGTTCGAATCTCAAAGTACGTGTAAAACATTAATGAAATATTATAATACATACCATCCTGTATTAAACGAAGTGTTTGACAGAGGTGTACACCTCTAATAGTTCACCGATATGTTTAGGTCCAATGTAATAAGGGGCAAGTCTATTGCAATTAACCGGTCACATATCCAAACTCAAAGCTGCTGAGAATTTCATAGAAAAACCGAATAACACTTTGCTTGACCTGGAAATCAAGCCCAGGTCCTCTAGCATAGCAGTTACGCTACGGACCACTAGACCAATGAGGCAGTTCTAAATAGTAGGATTTTATTAGCCACTACATGATCATAGCATTATTTTAATTTATAGCATTTGGTACTTAACATTAAATAATATGATTTTTCAGGAAAAATATTTTTCTACATAGCTACGTCTAAATTTTTATTAACTGTAATAAATATTATATATAAACCGCATCTATTTTGTGATCATAGGTATTAATATGTCAAACAAACATTTAATTAATTTAACACTCCCCTCTAAATATCTATATTTCGATTTCGATTAATACGTCCCTAACTGTAGACCAAATTATTTCGGGATATTTAAGCAGAAGACAACAATGAAGATCAATGAAGACTTTCCTTTAGCTGACAACATTTATTTACATTTTCTTACAAACTCGCTGCTGATGCAATTATTTACATTCAATTAAAACTGTTACTACTTTATTAAACTTGACGCGTAACTTGCTGTATCTAAACTTTAGTAGATCCAAAGGAGTACAACTTTTCGTGGCGGCAGCCCAAGAAATAAATAAAAGTCAAAAACACTCACAATTTAAACTTTAATACACTTCAGTTCCCAAAAGAGCTATCAACTGAGTTGCTAACATAACTTTCACTGATCTAGAGTGTAGACACACTTTGCAGACTGGTTTTAATCGACTTTACTCAATGTCTGTAAATCTAGAATTTGGTATACCACTACTTAGTTTGTTAACAACTTTTGGATTAGACAACAGAATTGACTTTCCATCAAATGTTAGTTAAGTACTGACTAATTAAAATATGTGATTTCAAGGGTGTAAGTAACACTAAAAATCATCAATGTAAGTATTTTTTTTTAATTTTACTGGCAATGTGGGTCGCACATTACTAGTTGTTAAATTTTCGTGCTAAGATAAATGCCTGTGTTACAAGTGGGTTCACAAATCACGTCGGTATTGCAATGGGTGGGTTTCGAACCGTCAACCACATGATAACAGGTCCGACGCCCTAGCCTTTAGCATTATAATAAACGGGGAGAGCCATGCTTCGGCACGAATGGGCCGGCTCGACCGGAGTGATACCACGGCCTCACAGAAAACCGGCGTCAAATAACGCTTACGTTGTGTTTCGCCGAGTGAGTGAGGTTACCGGAGGCCCAATCCCCCTTTTAAAAGGTCGGCAACGCACTCGTGACTCCTCTGGTGTTGCGGGTGTCCATGGGCGGCGGTAATCGCTTACCATCAGGTGATCCGTCTGCTCGTTTGCCCTCCTATCACATAAAAAAAAACTGTAATTTGCAATGGAAGAATATTTTTTACGATCTATGGTGGTAACAATTTCAGTAACAAAAACAAATTAAATAAGTACCTACTTAGTTTAAAAAATATATAGTACCTAATTCTATGTACCTACCTACATAAAAATACTATTACCTACCTAAAATTAATAATAATGAATGTACCACTAAAAAAGCTATAAAATTGTTCACAAATGGCTTCTTACGCTTTCTTACGCTGAAACAGAAAATATCGTTAGAGTGATGTAATTCATTTACAAGAACACACAAATACACACACACACCTAAATTCATACATACTCGCACACACGTACGCAAGCACGCATACACACGCGCGCGCACACACACACATAACACACACACAAAACCACATATTCATACAATTTAAAAAAAATGTATTCTAAAGTAGATCTCAGTTTTCGTTCCGTACCAAAAAGTATATGACCTAGTGTGGGGGTCACAGTGAACATATTTTCTCCATACAAGTTACTCTAGGTATGCTCTTAATGTTACAATAAACATAATTATCATTTTTATGTATGGAAATGAAAAATTTTTGTCAATAAATCTTATTCTTATTGTCTGTACGCTCTCCGCTCAACGCGCGTCCCTCACAGAATTTTATGTGTAAAACATCGAGTTACCCAAATCACTTGAAATTCAATCAAGGAGTTAGAGTATTTTGTAAATTCCAGGATACGACTAGATTGGCTTAGTTTCAGATTAGCTGTTGACGTAATTTAACGCCACTGGCACCTACACTGTAGATAAATAGCCTAATTCAATCCAACCTTTGGCGGAGGCAGGTATGCTAAAATATATCGAATTAGTGCCGAGTAGAAGTTACAGTCTGTTAACGTAATCTTAGGTTGTGCTTATGAGATTAGAAAAGGTTTTATAAGCTTCTATGTCTCAGAATTCTTTATTTTTATGTTTCAGAGAAACTCGCTTGGTGTCAAAATACAAAAAAAAATCCGCCTAGTCAAAAAATTAATAAACAGTATCCAAGACATCATAACATTTGCCAATTTTAAAGGAAATTCTCTAAAAGCCCTCCTCATTAAAAATTAACAAACCATCACTTTCAGGGGAAATTAAATAATGAGGAAAATTAAGGTGTGTTCACATCTACGAACGCATTCCTAGTATGCTACCTACGATGCCTGCACAAGTTTTAATAAAATTTTGGTAAGATGTGAAGGAACACAAGTACCTATTGTGTTTCGGCATAGAATAATTTGGCTGGGTCTGCAGTTATCCTACGGACAGACCCTAACCTCGGAATAAGACCAGTAAAATGACCATCAGCAAACATGTTAAATGAAATGGTCGTACACGTTACACGTGTTGTACCTATTTAATATTTTTACCTCAATTTTTATTCCGAGAATGATAATGATATTTTAAATGTAGATAACATTAATTTGGCACGGAATAAGTAGGTAGGTAATTCTGTACCTCCATCAAATAATTTTATTTATTTTTCTTTAAATTTAGAACACAATCGTGATTAAATGTTTATAAAATATTTTCTACCTGTTTTAGTACGTACAAATTCACATAAATTAGTAGGTAAACAAATGAAATAACAACTTTAAATACTTACATATTTTTTTATCTGAACCTTCGGCACTCCCTTTCATCTGGCAGCTCTGGCGGCAAATTAAATTTCGAACGCTAGTCCACGCCGTTGACAGCTGACGAAGGTCCGGTCCTACTTTTTTTAAACTATGTCCCTCGTGAGTATTATACATAAACATAGATATGAACTAGGTATCTGTAGGTATAGATCATTTACAATATAATATGGAATTCTAATAAACGTTTAATCGTCTTACTTTTGTCTTTTGTGATATGTTTCGTAGTTGTCTGAAGAGGCTGTAAGATGGAGCACGCAATTCATGAAAATTCTAAATACCTACCTTTTCAGGCTCTGTCTCTGGCAAACATTCTATGAAACCCAGTCTTTGAAATTCTTTCCCTGGCAGGTTTTTGTTGACTTTTACAACATGCGTTTCTTCCCAACATTCGAAGAGGAAGTTTTGAATTCTTAGTCGTCTTCCCACGACCACGACTCGGACATTCGAAAACACAAATTCCACAAATGTTGTCTGTCAACCTGATTGTGGCGGGAAAACAAGGGTCCATAAGGAAAATAAATCTAAATACCACAGGAAAAGTTTGTCTTACGAACGTGAAGGTGTATTAAACAGAAATGCTGTTTATTGGACCCCTTGAGGTTTTGCTTTCTAGGAATGCCCCATAGTTACCTATATCAAGGCAATACAAAAAGGTGCATGCGGCATTATAAAAAGATAAATTGCAGTACAGCAGCTTCGATGATATAAATATCATATTTGTGAAAATAATTCTATGTATGAATACAGGAACTGCTCAATATGGACTTTTAGCGCCCTAGAAAAAAATAAATCTACGATGTTGAGATACTTAGAGAAAAAAAAACTTACAAATAAAGAACACTAGAAAACTACCCATACAATAGGTACCTACTGGCTATTTAGCAAAAAGCAGGGTAGCCTATACAATAATGCTTCTGACGAATAGAACGAACATTGGGCTCCAATTCCAGTTATTTATAGGTAGGTAAGTCTACTTCATGGCTTCCATATACTAATGAATTGATTTCAGAGGCAGGCAGACAATGATGAATAAGAATGTTAGACTAGACAACCAAGTTGGTTGGTTGGTTGGTTGTCTAGTCTAAGATAAGAATGGAATAAAATAATATTATATATTCTTGTGTGGTGTACTATATAGCTGAACACCACTCATTTTCAGGCGGGTGCCCCATGGTCAATCCAACGAAGTGGTTGATGAAGAAGATGATGAGGCGAATACGAATTCTCCCTTAGTCTTGCACTTCATACACTTATAAAGCATTCTGATAATCATTTTCTTCACAGATATTATCGATAATAATAAAAAACTTTCAATAAAGTACCCTATTCTGTTGGAAATGATAAATATTTCTCGTCCACTCTTTCGAAATTCAACTCAATCCAGATTTCTTGTTGTGCACGTAGCATAATTTCAGCGCAAATATTTCGCTCGACTTGTACGAATTCTCGGGTAAAGTGACAAAAGACTATGCATTGTAATGCTATGTGAAATGCCGGGACCACTACCATGGGCTTTGCGTCGAACAAGACCGTATAAAATAAGACGAGTAGGTACAGTAAGTTTTATACATATTATATCAGAAGACTTTTAAAGCAAGCGTATGTTTTTAGATTTTTCTTTGTATTCACAGAGAAGCTCTAAGTATATTTATTACTTGTTGCTGTTGCCCGCAGTTCCACTTACGTCCCAAAAAGATGAACATACCTACTAAGTATAAGTCGTATCAAGATGAAACATTCACCAGATTTTAAGTTATACCTCTAACAAATACATGGGTGAAAACTGCATTCAATTGCATGCAGTAGTTTTTGCGTGATGCGCGTACAAACAGACAGAAAAAAAAATGTTTTTTTGGCTTCTGTTGCTCTAATAAAGACCCCCATATTAGTTTTTCTTTATTAACTATAATGTACAGAAATCGGCCTGTTACAATTTTATTAAAGGTATATATTTTATCAGTCAGCGCAATTTTAGTTTTCTCTAGCAAGGCCCATCACGATGCATTACGATTCACTCGTGATTTAAAGACACTCAGTTTATAATTATATCTACCGGGGAAAACCCACTCGGGACCAACTAGCGTCCCATACTATGATACCTATTTTAGTTATCTTGTTATCTTGCGTACCGTTGGAATGTGGAATGCGCTATTCCACATTTCAGCGATACGCAAGATAACTTCAGCTTTACGACTTCTGAAATTCGAGTAGGTATCATAGTACGGGACGCTAGTTACAAACAGGAGATGAGAGTTTGTTTGCAAGCGAGCCGGAATCTCGACATTATAATGTGATCCGGAAACGTCATACCGGAACATAGTCGCAGTCCTTTATTAGGTAAGCCCCGCACTCCACACGACTTCTTACTGAGCTGAATAAGACTGTATGTAAACAACCTAGGAAAATTAGGTTACAACTAGGTAAGTTACTAAGTTTCTGTGTTAACTTTATTTAAGAGATCTAGATACTAGATCTCATAAGACTAGTGATAAACGCTGCCTCATTAGTCTAGTTGGTCCCCAGCGCCACTGGAGATCGTGGGTTCGATTCCCAGGTCGATGTGTTATTTGATTCTTTTTTTAAGTTTTAAAATGAATGCATACATAGTCTGCTCATTGTTAGACTTAAGAGGCTGGGCTGTGTAATAACTAAGCTGATCCACCGATCTACAAGGTTAAGCTGCTCGTACCACGGTCACTCTGTGGATGGGTGCTATGCTAACCAATCTTAGTAAGTATTGATAACAAATAACAGTGTTAAAAGATAAAATCATCACCCTTTTAGCCTTTTCCAAACCATGTTGCTTCCAATCTAACCAGGGTAATTTTTAGGTTGTAAGAAAGAGATGTGGCTATTTCATATGTAGGAGGATAGGAGCGGAGCACAATTAAAAAATGTTGCAAAAACGGGAAAATTATTTGATTATTTTGTTCTGGGAAGTGACATGGGTCGTTGATAAAGCGGGCGTAGCCGCTGCCGGTGGCGCTCTGTAATTTTTTTTGTTATTACCTATAATATTTAGTATTATTTCGGTGAGTAATATTTACAAAAATAACACATTGGTATTAAGTCTTCAATTTTATATCCTATCCATTGAAGCTTACTACTTAGTCTTGTCTTTTAGCTTATCTTCTCGTTAAATGCAAAAACAACTACAAATATTCATTGCCACGATCTATTCTACAGTTAATTTCTATATTAAGCATCTGAAAAGCACTAATATACGCCATAATTTATTGAACACGATTTCACAACACGAAAAGGTTCAACGTTTCACCTAATTGCCCAGAGTGTAACAAAGTGGAGGATGCCTATCATATACTGATGGAGTGCGTTCGGAACGAGGTCGAGAGGAACATCTATTTGGGCAAATCATTTGATGTCGGAAAATGTAATAATATACTTACGTTCCCTTTGTCAAAAGATGCTAAACTCCTGTACAAAATAGCGAAGAAAGGATTTAGATCTTAGAACATAAGCTTTTGTTTGTACCGATGAGGGTGGCATAATCAGTTTGTGATTAAACCCTCTATAAATAAATAAAGATTAAAAGAAAAAAAGGTTCAACGTTTCATTTAATTAAAACCATGTTTAAAAATCATTCTGTAACTATCCACCAGTTGAGAATTAATGGGTTTTTCGGCTGTTTATTCACTTTATGGTGTGTAATTTAGTAATGGATTAAATTTTTTTAACCAGCAATTTTTTAATATATACCTACTTAAGTCATATAGGTAACTAATACATATATTCTCGGGCCCCTATTCTAGGTAGGTACTCTCTGGACCCTGGAGTGAATTTACCACAAAAATTTGTAATCGTCTCTTACTCAATGGTTATTAATCAGCGAATCCTTTTCTTTGCCACTTGAATGCTGGCATGCGCTATAATCTAGTTATTCAGACCAGAAAAAGTAGCATAACTGGACCAATATTTTTGGATGTAACTAGTTATTCGTGCTAGTGATTATTTGTTCTTCTTGTTTGACAGCTAACTATATTCCATTGCCGGGAAGATCTGATCTTCTTTTCATGAAACATTATAACAGGTACCTACAACCAACCTACAACTAAGAATACGATTCATAAACCTATTTTTAATCATCCCAATAAACGAATATAGGTACACCCACTGTATCGTAAAAGAGGTTTGTGTACAGAATTTTGAATCGAAAACGGCTTTTAAAAAATTCCCCACCTGACTCTCATATTGTCCAATTTATTTTTCACGGAGAATCGTCTGACTTCTCGCAAGGGATCTTGGTACATAATCAAATGGCGAAGGAGACCAATTTTCCGTGCGATCGCCCACTGAACGCCGTGCACCGCCTACCACCGATATCGGCCAAATTAACCTTCGCGGCCGCCTCTACATTAGACGTAAACAAATTGCATACGGGTTACAGTTAAAACATTGTGATGCATACATTTCTACAACGCGTAATATTAAGATAGTTGTAGTGTTAATATAATACTAGATTCCCAAAACTTGTCATTTTTTAATGTTAGGTACTAATATGCCTTCTGTATCAAGTTATCAAAATTAAAAAAAAAGAAATTTATACGTACACACAGATCTTCAAAGATGGACTTACAAAAAGATTCAGCTAGGCTATAGTTCAGCAATGCAATATTAGTGAAAACATTAAATATACATTAAAATGTGCGCACATTGTAGAAAACTTTTCAATAGTCGGATGCGGTAAACGGATTGTGATGTCTAGTTAGAACGAATCAAATCTAGATGTAGGCGATCAAGAACCTAGCTCTGAGCCGATCTCTATAATTGAACTGTTAGGCTCGATTCCAATGAGGTTTTTATACTGTAATTTCGCTATTCGATATTAAATCCGGGGGTTCTTCGGGGAGTCTGTTTTAAATCGTTGCAACTTATGCGATGTAACGAGATGTCTTGAGTAATTTGTAAAAAAATCTAAATCAGATGTAATCGATTCGGAAGTTTTCACTCGTTGCAGTTTGTAAAGCATAGTCTATGTGTTTTAATTGAGTTAAACTCAATACATATTGCAAGACGTTCAATAAAAAAAATATACGTTAAGTACTTAAATATAAATTCAATATTGAAAAATATATAGCCGGCGGAGACAAGTTATTTCATCGATTGGTGATCTTTTTATTGTTTAAAATTTTTATAAATTTGCCCCAATTTTGGATAATATTTTTTTTTAATTGGTGGTCTTTTAATTTTCTTGTCCCCTGCCACCCCTGCAATACAATACATTTTCCAACACTTTATATTAACTATAGCTTAAAATAATGTTTTCTTTATAAAGAGCTTCTTTTTCGCTTTTAAGTTAGTATTTTTAACCCAGACGGGTTTTTAATATAATACGTAGTTCTAAAATGTAATAAACGAAGACATAACGCAGATTCTACAGTCATAAATTACATCATACCTCGTACTGCATGGATAGGGATTCATTATCTCCCGCTGATTAGAATCCGCGGGCTGACACGTCGTGTTTTGATGTATTACCTACTTCACAACGACGGATTTGCACGAGCTCGAGACAATGTGCTGTCTTCAGGCACGCTTCATTCAATGAGCTCGTTTGTGTGTTCTTGAAAATTCATTTGGAGGGATGAATTTATACCAACATCGCTGCGATAAAATTTTCTAATGTGTACTTCACTATTTACAATTAGTGAGAAAACAGTCACCAATAAACGTAGGTGCCTATGGCTGTGGGCGCAGTTAATTGACTGTCACTGATCTGACTGATAATACTGATCAAGATACAATAATCTTCGGAAACGATAAGTTATTAAGTATATTATAAGTACGATAATTAGAAGTGCTTTTACATAGCTCTTACGAAATCTTGAATTCTTGAGTCTTGATGTAACCATCATAGATCTATTGGCTGTGGTTTAACGTGCTCTTAATTTTCACTTCTAAAAACGATGTAAATAAAGTAAAAACATTAGCTTGAATACTTTATATAATAAAATATATGAGAATTTATGGAGGGTCAGTCAGCTTGGTTGAAATTCAAAATAGCTAAATCAAAATCTAAAATAATTTATCTTGGCTTACTATTTCACTCACATGCGAGCATCGTGACCACATTTTTAACATTAATGTGGGCTATACTTATAATTTAGTAACTTAAAACAATAAAACTTAGTCATACAATTTTAAGTCAATCTTACAAATCTTTAAAACCATATTTAATTTTGCGCTTGATGTATTCCCGCAGTCCTTTTGACTAGTCAGCAGCTCATTTAACATAAGTAATGGAAAGGCTTTGCATTAGACGAACATAAACTTAATCAGAGCTGATTAATCCTACCGTGATAAAAAAAAAATTGCCAGTGAATCTAGGTGCCCATTGTGCCAACCAGCTCTTTTAATTTACCTTTACTATTCTATTCGTGTTTATGAGTAATAATGTAGTTTAAGGTGCAGTTGAAAATTATCGCCAGACAGCTTATGGCGGCAGTCTGGTATTTAGCTGAACTGGGACCTATTTGGCACACAATATTTATTTTTGTTTTATTTTATAAGTTGATTAGTTATTGTATGCAGTGTCCGTGGTTGTGACAATAAACCTTTTTCTTTCTTTCCTTACTGCAATATTGGTTAAGATTGCTCGTCGTTTCTTTGAAAATTGCAAATAATAACAAAAAAAATTCAAATCTTGGCAAATATGTATATTGGCATCAAATTTATCGGAGAACCCCTTATTGCCCCCACTTTCTACTTTCCTCCTATTAATAATAATCGAAACGTGTCGTGCCTCGCAAAATGAAGCCCAGTTGAGCCACCAAATTGAAATCTCATACTACCGGGCCTTTATTAGGCAATAGCGAGCGATCGTTGTCGACTCGACTCTAGAGGTGGTTTACTCACATCCCATTCCGGATAGGGTTACCAAAATGAGACCTGTAAAAAAAATCTAAATTTATCCAGATCTCAAGATCAAGGCACGAAATAAATGTTACTTAATATAAACGATGCCACGCAATAGTCTATCCTTATTCAACGAAATTCCTATAAATAAACGTGTTAACTGTAATTATCGATGTGAGAAATTCGGATCTATTGCAACCATAACCCACCTCCCAATAACAACATACATTAATTGGTTTGTGCAGGCACCCGATTATTATATTGTCATACTCAGGAATGCAACTCAAACGCAATCGTATAACTTCATCGAAGATCAGGATTTGATTGGTTCACGATTCAAACACAAGGAATCATATTCAAAATCCGACTCAAACATTTATTTGGAAACTAAGTAAACTATTTTAATTTGACTTAATGTTATGGATATGACATATTGAAATGTTGTTCACAGTTTAATAGTAGGAGGTATACAGTCAACTTATCGGCAATTTATCTTACAGCACGTGAATAGCTCACAAAAATCAATCAGTTTATCCTTAGCCATAGGTTATTGGAGAAATGAAAAAAAAACAAGCCGAAAAACACTAAAAAAATATATGTATTTTTTCATTGCCAGCCCTACACAATCTTGAGAACCAAACTCGTTAAGTCTAGTGTACTACTAACGACGAGTAGAATCCAAGGATCGCAGACTCGTCTCCGCATCGCCAGGCATTCCTGACACCTGTCCAATTTGCGTCAAATCATCATCCACATGCATTGGATGTCGTTTCATCCACTGTAATGAGGCGAGAAATGTCGCTGATGAAATTACTTTAGGTACCTAAGTACCTATTTGATTATGAGTAAAATAGAAACTACTTGGCGATTCAAAAGTGGAGTTTAAAAATGTTACAGGGCATTTAAAATAACTTGAAATGTTTTCTGCTTATCATGAGCCTAAAGTGGCGTTTGGCTAAACAAATGGCCGAGGACTCTGTGGTCTAGAGATGGCAAGAGGAGAGTCAGGCGTCGAGTAGCAAGATAGGTCGCAAACATATTCCAAGTTGGACGACTTACCTGGATGAGAATGGCACAAGACCGTGATGAAAGGCATAAATTGAGGAAGGACTACCCAGCAGCGGATGAGATCAAGCTGTGGATCATAATGATGACTTTCCTACTACTTAGACTACTTACTACTAGATTTCTTTAAAGAATGTGAAGAGTCAGAAATAGTCCACCACGGCCCACGCTGGAGTAATACCTTTAATACCTTAAATCATTGCTTAAACCCATAAAACATTCAAAACGAATAAATAAGTACAGATATCAAATATTTTCCTCGTAAATATTTATGTTTGTCTTAATTATGAACCTATGGTTAATATTAAACTACAACCATAAATACGTAATATAATTACCATTTCTTAATCCTACATATTAGATAGATTCTGTAAAACAAGCTATTTTACAGAATCAGCACAAATGAATATCTATACGGTGCTGAACGAATATAAAGCTAAAGTAATGTACATAAATAACTGGTCTTGGGCTTAAAATTACTTTCAGGCAATTTGTCAGGAAAAAAAGTGTCCCGCGTGGTAACAAATGGGTCAACCTTTTTTAGACTAACGGAATTTTCTAATCTGTTATCCCTGTGCGTATTGCACGAAAATTAGTTGGTTAAAGGAGGATTTATATTGACAAATTACATATAAAGTTGAATGACACTTGCTGTATAGCTCCCTTGGTTACAATTTTTATGCGCACATAAATAAACCTTAATAGGACGTCATGAAAAAAATTAAGCGAAATTAGACCACAAAACTTTATACATTATTTTATGTATTATGTTATTCAGGATACACTCGTAGTAAAAGAAGCGGAATATATGACTAGATTAGCAGAAATATTTTTTGGTCGGTCCTACATTATCCTTGGTTTTACTGGAAAATATTATTTGAAATAAAACTACTTTTTACGGATTTTATCACGTTGTATTGATATTATTTGATTCCCGACGTTTCGGATCCTCTACAGCATCCATCACGTCACGGGTAAACTAAGTTGTTGGACGTCTTAATGTTACAATTACTAACAGCTACCTTACATTTTTGTTCATTATTGGACCTTACATTTTTGTGAGGATATGGCCAGTATGGTCACCATTTGTCTGGAAAGTTATTTGTGATGCGAATAAAACCACAGGGAAGAGCTAGTGTCATTTACGCTAGAATGGCTGTTCGATTGCTAATTGTGGAAGGCCCGTAGTCAAATTAATCGACGTATTCGCACGTAAGCATGTTAACGAAAGATATGGAAATCGCATAATTTACGCTTACTTGACTCGGCCTCGGGGTTCGTATATTTTGTTTCGTTATGTCAGTCAAAATCATTTAGTCAAGATAGACTACAAGGTAGTACCTACCTACCTACTTTTTGAACGTCATTTTTACATTATAGACAGCCTCCAAAACTCTCGCCTTTCACCGCCTGCCGTCCTAGTGGTTTCGCTGGGAAAAAGAAGCGGCGCAACAAATTCCCCAGCAGCACATAAGTTTATCGATTCAAAACGTGTCCAACTGTCCACAGACCAGATGATGCGTTATTAAGAAACAAAAAAAACTTATAAATATACATTTCTTGGGTATTCTATGTAAGTCAAGCAATATTCTCAAAAACTCTTATTAACTACTTACTCTAACAGGTTTTACGATGTAGTACGACGACCTAGCAGGGAACTCCAATATTTTTATGGGGCAAGGTACCTGAAGGCACAATATTTCAATTGTTCAGTGGACCGGCAGAGTTTATAGGCCGGCGTCGAGTGACGTAGTAATACGGACGCAAACATTACCCGTTTAAATTGAATTTCGCGCAATTTATCAGCGGGCTTCGATAAAATACGGTCCCCTTCCACCTTGAAACGATTTTAATTCAACAAGAGTATGCATGGAGTAATTTCATACCTGATATTTCCTGTGAAGGTTCACCTTCTGGATTTTTGCTATGACTAAAGTGAGTTTCAGTGCTCAAGTAACCTTTGCTGCATTGCAAGATTGTCGATGTTTTATCGGATAGATAGACAGATTTCGGGCAGCCTATTCCATACTATAAAATTGATAGATAGATAGATTCCCAAAATGATTGCAATGCAAAATAGGTACCTGAATATACCTGAAGTAACATTCCAGTATCTACCGATCTATACTCTTTGCGCTGTAGCATGGTGCGAGTGACAGACAGTTGCCTGTATGACATGACGTTCTTATGGCATTCTGGTTGGGTTTAATTTAATTTACTACAGTTATTAATGATTTAATATATTACGAATATGGTACAGCTAAAATACTAAGTCATAATTTGTAAATCGCGGCAACCTTCAAGAGTAATAATCTATACCTACTTATAATCAATCTGTAGAGAGGTCAATTCTGTACATGAAAATATTTCCAAAATAACAAAAATGCAATCAGTAAAATTTTTGTCTGTCTGTCTGTCTGTCTGTCTTGAAAAAATGAAAAACATGAAAAATGAAAAAGTATTTATTCACAATTAAACAACACATTACACTAATTTTACACTTCTGCCAAACTGCACAGCAGTTTGTTGGCAGACGTAGCTCCCATATTATAATTTCACACTGTATTACACACTTTCTCATCCGAAAAGACTGAGCAAAGAAAATAATTAAATGAAAAAGTTACACTAATGATAGCTCACTCACAGGTTACATACACTCCCAAGAATAAATTAAGTACCTACCGCAAATGTTTTCCCTGATTACATTTAAAAGAAATGTAGTTATTTTCTGTCTGTATGTTCGTTATAGAAACAAAAACCACTCGACGGATTTCAACGAAACTTGGTACAATTGTTCTTCATACTCCTGGGCAGGTTATAGTATACTTTTCATAACGCTACGATCAATAGGAGCAGAGCAGTGAAGGGAAATCTTGGGAAAATGAGTGATTCATGAGAAAGGTTTCAAGCTATAAAACATCACGCTACAACCCTTAGGAACGGGGCAACGCAGGTGAAACCGCGGGCGAAGAACTAGGGAACAAAGTAACTATTCCACGCGGACGAAGTCGCTGGCAAAAGCTAGTAATAAATAAATCGTTTATTTCCAAAAAACTTGTGGACACTTACACATGTATAGTTGTATCCCAAATACTGATCTCCTTAAGTATAATACAAGTGTAGCGTTGAACTCATGGTAAGATTTAACTTGTGTTGTGGGTACCAGCGTTCTCACAGTAAGGTTACTCAATAAGGATTACAATTAGTTCCCATTGGAGATGTTGGAAGAAATGAACTCATGTAAGAGTGAAACGAAATGTTACTGAAACTGTCACCCGCACCATGCTACAGCGCAAAGAGTGTAGTAGTGGATCGTTTGGGAAACCCTATAAGGAACCTAGTTATTTTAAATACCTTGGGAGTTTAAGACACAAAGTTCGCTGATAATGCAGCCAAACATTAAGTAGAGTCTCCTAGAATAGGATATAAGTAGGTAGGTACTGATGCAGGTCGCCAATCTTTTCGGCTGGGGCTGGAGATTATGGTAAGTTAGTTTACTTATGAGCCACTTTTTGGAACTATGCAACTAGTTTTGACTTTTCAAGTGTCCTATTTTAGTGGTCTGATTGAAATTTAATAAATTATTATGTCTTTGACTTTAAAGTTGTGAACTCGTGCCTCCGTGAATCATATTATGGTTCATCCAAATAAATAGTCATTTTAGCTCACCGTCAATACATCTGTCACTTTTAACTTATCAATAAATCTAGAGGCTAAAAATCCACAAAATACGAAATAAGGATAAGGCACTAGATTACACATTACCTACTAGCCACTAGAAGCCACAATCGCACTGACTGTCTGGATAAAACTTCATGGTGAAGTTCCCGACAACTTCTAGTAATGCGATTAAAAGTCGAGTTGGTCGTCCGTAGCCGCGACAATAGATGTTACTTTAACGTTGTTTGTCTTGCAACATCCAGAACTGCGAACTGCGACATTGATGCCATTAATATGTTGAAGTTTTGTTTGTGTTTTTATTAGGGGTGATTAATTAGGATCACAGGATCGTGTAGCAGGTCGAGATCGTGCTAACTTTAGTCATTTTGGGAATTTCATATAAGTACGCGGGCTCCTCTTTTCATTTCATTTTTTATTTCATTGGGCACTATAGGCATGTGCCCAGGGCCCCACGATCCAAAGGGGCCCCCTAGTTCCCACCGCTTTTGCTTTATTTTGCGTTTGTTTATAAAATAGTCCCCTGATCAGTACCGTCTTTACCATAAGGGCACACGGGACACGGTCCTAGGGCCCCACTCTCACGGGTCCCCCGAAAAGCCAGTTTATTCGCATATACAGTTAATCTAACAAAATTATTTAAGGAAGGGGAAGTTTTTTCGATTGTCTTGCGGTAATCGGTAATAATAAATAATAGCCAGTTACATTATGTACCTACCTAGTTTTATATTTCGTTACCATTTAGGTTTTTTGTTGGGCGCTCTACTTACTAAGAAAGCCAGAGCTCTTACAAAATCAAAATTCGTACTTCTCCGAAACATCTACACTTTTTCCAGATTCAAGCGATAAAATGAAAAGTAGATATTTGACAAAAATATATTTTTCCAACGGGGTCCCACAGACTTGTGTGCCCTGGGGCCCCGGTATGGGCTAAGACGGCCCTGCCCTTGACATATTATTTTTGTCACTAGGGCCCCATTATCCTAAAGTGCCCAAGGCTTCCAATAGATTAAATGCAGCCCTGTAAGTACGTTGTGAAGCTCACGTTGCGTTTTCCCCTAAACCTACTTAGATCTACCTATTCAGATATAGATACCTATTTAAGATTTTAGGATAAGTATCTACAGAAATGGCTGCACTGGTACCTACTTAAATACAAGCTTGACTAACATCAGCCGGGCTTGCTGCGATCCATAGAGATCCTTGTTAAAGAGTTCCTTATAAAAACTACAATGTGAAAAAGAAGTACAATGTAAAAAAGTGCGCCTGATAAAATTATATGCGCATTGTATATTATCTAACTTTTATCTGGGTGCCCGATTACTGTTACGTCAGAGGTCGATTTGGATTGTGTCCGGTATGGCAATTATGGGACCTAAACATACCTACTGGTGAAATGTGGACGAAGCACAGATTAACAAATAGTAAGTAGGTACTACTGTTAGTTATTCTGTGCATAACCCTTCGGGAAATGCAGGTATGATGGTATGTGCAATCAAACATATTAAATAGAAAAGTACCTATATTTACAGAACATAAAAAATTACGATGTTCAAAAACTAGCAACAAACTGGTGGTCTTGGGACTTCCGCAAGTCTAACTTTGATGAGTTCGACACACGACGGCGACGCGGCCGACGCCGACGCCACGACGACGTAAGCGCCAAAACTTGCACAATGCTTCCTTTACTCTTTACTCTCTTTTTATTATACTTTTGAATAAAACTCGGCTGAACTTACTTTGTCATTGCTTTGTTCATAACGTTTGTGGTTTATTTAAGGTGCTGCTTTGCTTGACGATTTTAAATTGAAGATCACCTCTAAACGGGTAGTATAGGTAATTAATAATAAGTTGAAAAAAATATATGATAGGTAAGTAAACTAGAGCATAATTAATAAGTATGTGAATATTTTACATACATATAACTTAGCATACCATCACGCCTGTGGCGCCTGTATTCCCTGAAGTACCTATTATATTAACTGGCACATATCATATCCCAAAGTCCGAGCTGCTACTGAGACTTTCATAGAAAAACCAAATAACACTGCTCGACCTGCGTATCGAACCCAAGAAATCTAGCGTAGCAGTCACGGTCATTAGGCTAATAAGGCTGTTTTTGAGATAATGGTTAGACAAAAAAACTATTAGTTGTAATTTAACGAACCCTTTACTCGGTATTTTTTAAAAGAATGTGAGTGTGAGGTCTCGGGTTTAATTAAGTATTTCTATGAAGAAACTTATAGTAGCAGTCCATACAGTACAGTTTATGCAATGGACTCACTCCCGTTATCTCCTTACCATGCCGGGGAACTTGTGAGCGTAAATGCTGCGGGTCCCCTAAAAACATAATGGGTAGGTAGGTAGATATTGTCGGAGACGTGAGCCCAAGTACGATCAGGGATCCCTCCTTAGAAGAAAAAACCGACTTAAATTTCAATGTACTCTTTATAATTTCCCAGTCAAATAAAGAATGAATCCATTTCACAATTTTTTTTTCTCTGCACGTCACTCGTCAAAACAATAAAATTCTACGTGTAAAATTTGCTATGTATTCCTTTTACAAAATTCTCAACCAACTAACTGGATGAGACGTCACAGTACCTAACGGTGAGTCTAAGCAGGGGCGGATTTACCATTATAAAGTACTTTGTGGATTTACCTATACCGAATAGTCCCGGGCCTATGGCGGCAAAACTTAGTGAAGTTTTTTTACTGTTCGCGCCCTCTGTAAAACTTCGAACATCTAATTAGGTAAACTTTACAAAATTGCAACAAAACATACATACCCTAAATATTTGTAAGTTTCTAAGCTCAATCTGCTTTCTAACTTAAACTAATTGAGGGTAAATTTTAGAATAAACAAACGCCACCTATCCTCCGCAAGGTAAATCAGTTTTTGAATCAGTCGACTGAGTTGAATATTCCGTAGTCTTTCTACGTAATCTGTGGCATACTCTTCATTAAAAAATCTAAAAATCCGGATAGTGGTGATTTTGAAGTTCTTGAGAAATTAATTGAATTTTATTTTTTATCTATTAATTTATTTTTATTTTATTTTTATTTTTTATCTAATAATAATGGGTTATATATGTAATTGTGTACATTTTTTGTTTTATTTTTTCTATATTTTTCATTTACCTATTGAATGCAGCCAAAACCGAGCTACTAAATATTAGCTAACACTCAGCAGCTACCGATGACGAATTTGACGTTTGACGTGCCAAGTTGTCAAAAAAATGTCAGCCAACAAGGAGACTAACCTTGTTCAGGCTTATATTGAATTAAATAAATTCTGCCAAAGTGGTGACTATGATAGAGCCTTAAAAGCAACGGGAAAAGGTAAGGAATGTACTTGTAAAATATATTTGCATGGATAAAAACCTTTCATTAAAAAATTGACGATCTCAGTTAACCTCACTTTCTAATACTTTATCTCTTAGTTTAACTATCTATTTTGTGTATATTTATCATGAATTCTGTAGTTAGTAATAAATTAACCACGTAAAATGTATTCCCAAGTTATGTTTGATCAATTGCCATCGCGAAATGTTTGTAACTAATAATTACTTTCATGGGTCTCCAAATATCAAGTCAAGCTTAAAAAATACTTATCATTCAATAGAAACAGTTGTATTGATAACACATAAATGTCTTAGAGTGCTGCTGTTCCTATGCTTCTTTATATAGAAGTTGTTCATTAATTTAAAACAATAAAATGTTGCCAAATTTGTTTCACATTAATTAATGTGATTAACCCATATGTTTTCTAAAATTTCATAATAGCCTTACGAAATTCAATTGTATTGGGTAAAATGTCAAATAACTGTAATGAAAGAAATTTTATTTAAACCTGTATGAATGTATTGACCTTTGATATTTTATGAGAATAAGCTTTTTATAATTAATATCAGTTGAGAAAGAGATGATAGCAAGTCTATTTACAGAAATAAATATCTTTTTATCATTTAATTTCATATATCTTATTCAGAGTAAATTAGAAATATATTCAATCCTTTTATTGCACAATGTTAACAGGTGTTATAATAATAATGTACTTTCTGAAACAAACATCACATTATTATTTATGATTGTTTTCTTAGTGTCTTAATGACACAAGTAGGAGAGTAAATTTTAGCAATTTTGATCTACGCATCCACTAGCCTGAAACAAAATTAGAGAGTAATTGCCAAGGTGTTAAAGATCATACTTTATTCTCCAAACATTCTATTTCAGTTCTCCAAATTGCTCCAAATGAGCAGAAGGCATTTCACTGCAAAATAGTATGCCTAATCCAACTGCACAACTTCAAGGAGGCACTAGCTGTGCTCAGCAACCCTAAGAATGCTGCATTGGCATCGGACCTGCTCTTTGAGAAGGCATACACTCAGTACCGTCTCAACTGCCCCAAAGATGCACTGCAGACCGTTGATAGTGCTCCGGAGTTAACACCAGCTTTAAAGGAATTGAGGTAGTCATTGTTGATTAAGAGGCTTAATAATAAATGTCATACAAGTCCTGCATAATACATATTAAAGTTACATATTTGTAATAAATAGTTTGAAGAAATGAGACGTAAACATTGTACAATTTAATGTGTGTGTGTGTGTGTGTGTATATATTATTATATTCATTGATGCATAATTATAATTTAGGGTGTATAAGTTAGTTTTTTGGTTTTGGAGAATTATTGCTGAACTACCATAATATGAAAGGAAATACCATTGTTTTTAACCTGACATGTAGAAATGTACTGTAGTTTTGAATCAAGTATCCTTTGGTATTAATGAAACAAATTATTAAATTAAGTTGATCTTTTTACAGGGCTCAAATTCTGTACCGTCTAGAACAGTACCAAGACTGCTATAACTTATACCGTGACATTGTCAAGAATACCACCGATGAATATGAAGATGAGAGGAAGGCTAACATGTCCGCGGTTGTGGCCAACCTTGCAGCACTTAACCCAGTGAGTTATATTGATAAATTCCCTTAAGACAATAATTAGACATATTCTTGCATACATGCCAAGAGTCTAAGACCATGTCTAATGGTTTTATAACCCAAGGATTTGTCTTACCATGTCAATAACTTTATTCATGATTATTTCCTTGGGGGAGGCCTACGTTCAGCAGTGGACGGCAATAGGCTGATTTGATTGATTGATCTTGTTGTATCCAGCCTCCGCCAGCAACTTTTCGTTAATCATCAGTGCATCTTGCCGCAGGGTGTCCTACGCTACGTTTGTCGACTCGCGGTCTGCACTCAAGAACACTTCTATATAACAACTTTATGGTAAAACTCATATTATGATAATAATTACAAATAACCTTGCAGTCGGCCGACCTCCCGCAGTTCGACGAGAACACGTACGAGCTAGCGTACAACGCAGGCAGCACGCTCGCTATGCGCGGCAAGTACAATGAAGCGCTGAACGTACTCAAGAGAGCTGAACATGCCTGCTCTGAGAGCGTCATCGAAGACGGAGGCACAGAGGAAGAGGCCAAGGAAGAAGCTGGTATTATAAGGTAAGTGAACAAAATTGAACAGAATCTGACTGTCCAAAATCATTTGAACACATCACTATTAGCCAAGCGTTTTTGAGACACCTGAAACAACTAGTTTAATATCAAATCTTGTTGCTGGTACAGAGCCCGAAACCCACCCCCTAAATGAATTCCTGGCTATGGCCTAATTCATATGGCTTCACACAGGTCTACAAAGTATTTTTGCTCGAGCCCCCAAAATTAAAATACCATCTGCATCTTAATAGCAGCTATTTTTAACATGCACTATTACTATTTTTGTCTGAATCTTCTACACCTCTTTTTTTTTTTTAAAAAAAAACGTTGCCCCCCACTAGGATTTTCTCCTGTATCGTGGGCGCGTTTACAAACACAAATTCTCACATACACAAACGCCCAGACCCGGAACAACTACCTGTAGATCATACAAATATTTGCTCCATGTGGGGATCGAACCCACAACACGTGACGCAGTAGCCGATCGCTCAGCCGCTACGCCAAACCTCGCCTGGAGGCAATAAACTTAAAGTTTTTAATTGTGTAAATAATTTATTTTTTATATTATGTGCTACATTTCAAACCCCATTTAGGCATTCAATATAGCAAAACTAAGGTCAAGGATGCTATAAAAATTGCACATTTTATTATATTGGATAGGCTTGCGTTCGACCACTATCTCACCTGATGTTATGTAACAATCTGTTTAACGATTGCGCACACTAGCCTAGAACTCCTAGAAGGAACCTATATTTATCTCAATGTATTAAATCAATGCTGTCATTTCCCAAAAGGGTACAACAAGCGTACTGCCTGCAACAGATGGGCAAGGAAAAGGAAGCTATATCTACCTACCAGAATGTGTTGAAGGACAAGCCCAGTGACCAGGCGCTTGTCGCTATTGCTAGTAACAACATCGTAGTAATCAACAGGTAAGAGAATCTTTAATTCACTATCTTTATCAATTTATGTAGATATTAAAGAATATATAAATATACACTATATGGGTGACTGGTAATTAGTTTAAAATTCTTTTAAAGACACAATTTTTCTAAATAATGCTACCGTATTAACACTGCACAATGACTTAATTACCTTTGGATTGTTTCATAATCTACCTAGTAATTATCAGTCACTCTATATAGATTCGTTAATAAAACTGATTAAAACTTTGCAGAAGTATTTTTTGTTTTTGATAAATTACAAGCATAATTTTATTAGAAGCAAATTTTTAGTAAACAAATCCATCATACCTTAAATATCGTGACAGACAAAGTTAGCCCGCGTGTCAGTTACAAATTTTATAATTTCGATTCGATCGATATTCTCATGTTCCAGAGACACAAACGTGTTCGACTCCCGGAAGCGCATGAAGGCGGCGACAGCAGACGGATTGGAACACAAACTGAACTCGCGACAGCGTGCCGCCATCACTTACAACCAGGCCATACTCGCCATCTACTCCAACCAGGTATGTTTTATTTTATTTTTATTGATTGTCGGCAAACAAGCAGACGAGCCACCCTGAAAGTAAGTCATCGCCGCCCACGTACACCGGCAACTCCTCTGGAGTTGCTGATGCATTGCCGAGCCTCGAGAACATTTACGAACTGCATATTGACAGCAGGTGCGGTCTCATTCAGTCTCAAAAGATTTTGGGGGGATCTTAGTCAGAGAGTAGGTACTCGTGATTAAGTAATAGGATGTTTGTTAATTACACTTGTACGATTTTGGAGAACGTGTCACATTTTCCAGCCTTTCTTTATTTAGGCGTATACACCGTTACATTTAAGTCGTTTTAATGCCGAAAGGACGGTATTATCACAATAACACATCATTAGAAATACCTTTTACTGTGGAACCAACCCTAAAATCACGAAAAAAAAAACAGCTGTTCCATAAATTTTGTCGAGTTCAGTGTACACAAATGTATGGAACAGCTGTTTTTTTTTCGTGATTTCAGGGTTGGTTCCATAGTGAAAGGTATTCCTAATGATGAGTATAATACCGTCCTTTCGGCATTAAAACGTCTTAAATGTAATGGTCTATATAAAAATATAAAACCATGTATATTATATTAATTTATTATTATTATGTAAGATAATTATTATTTTAATAATTATAATATTATAATTTAATATAACTCTCATTCATGTGATACATTTTTCTTTTCTTATTATATTCCCAGCCGGACTTCTGCAAGCAATGTTGCGTGAAGCTAGTTCGCGAATTCGGCGGCGAGCGGCGCGCGGCGCTGGTGGAGGCGTCGTCGCTCACGAAGGAAGGCAAGCGGCAGCAAGCCGTCGCCTTGCTGCTCAAGCATGGAGGCGACTTGACGCTGGCCGCGGCGCAAGTGTTGTTGGCACAGGTGAGATAATGTTAGAGTTTTACAGTACAGTCAAACTGTGCGTGTGTAAAGTTACCCGTACCGAACTGCCGCGCAGGTAAATCAGTTGCAGTACAATTTTATTTTCTTATCCTTTTTTTCTTAACCTGCGCTGTATTGTGGGTTGTGCCATAATACGGCTTCATGCTGAGTGTGAACCTCTTTTGTCACAAAACTTATGTAGGTAGTTTTATTCAGAAGTAATTACATAATTAAGTATATTTTTATTTGATTTTTGTGACAAATATATCTGTTTTCTTTGTTTCATTCTTTACCGAAATAAATAAACCGCAGAATTATTTTGTCTCCACTCTGTATAAAGTGTTTTATGTTAAATCTATACATATTACAAAATTGTTTCTGATCATTGCCTGTAGATAAGAGATTTACTCCGTAGTTATTTTATTTCAATGTCTAATTCGTGTAAATCTCAGAAATCAGCATATTATGATAATAGTTTTCAAATGTTATAAACTTATAATTTTACATTTATTTTGATAACAGGGTGATCGTAAAGCTGCCGTGAAACTTCTAGAAGAGAGTGAATTCAAGTACCGTCCGGGGGTGATCGGGGTGCTATGTACGTTACTCTGTGCCGACAATGAGTACAAGAAGGCATCGCAGCTGTTCACCGACGTGTACGAACATTATAAAGACGACGAGGTATGTATACTATGTATTGTCATTATATACTTTACATGTATATAAAATTACTTTAATATATAATAGGGAATATGCAGAAGATTCAAATTTGAGTAAAATATTTTTATTTGTAATCCTTATTCTAAAGAATGATGTCCATGCCATGTCCATAGGTACTGTTTGTACTTTTTGGGTGAACAGAATGCGTGAAATTCTCGTCATTGTCACCGAACGCTTCCCACTTATCGACAATATAATTCATAAGTTACTTAGTTTTTTACTTCTATCGGCAGTACTCAAACATTGCCCCGTATGTTTTTTTTTACATAATCATTTTCTAGCAGATTTTAATTATTTAAAAAGTTTTTGATAAGCTTTTAATATTGATATTTGTAAAATATCATTGCCTAAATTGTGCTATCGCCTTAAATTTTGATGAACCAAGTTGTTGCTGATAATCGGGAATCATAGGTAGCCCTACTTCGTATCTACCATTCTCTAGGCGTCTCGTGGTTGTTTTATAAAAATCTTCACAGAATTGATCACCCCGAGTCAAGTTATCTGAGGATGCTGAATCGTGTATGGCTTCTAATTCCCAGTACTTGGCTATTTCTTCAAGATTATTGATTACAACGTGACAGTTAAACGTTTTGATATTTCCTGATAAATCATCTAAAAATGTAGGAAGACGTTCTCTACACTTAAATGATTGAGACCGGGGATGAATAAAACCGCCCGTGTTGAGTGCTGTAAATCCACTTAGTTTGGAGATTCTCAAGCTCGTCTTCTAGTTCCCATTTTTCAGATATCACGTCTACGTTAATGGACTTTACCAACCTGCTGAAGGCTCTAAAATTGGTTCTTTGTAAAGCCAATTGTTCATTAGCCTCAGGGTATGATTGTGTCGACTTTTCTCCCGTGCAAAAGGAGGATATTAACTGTCGAGTAGCCTGATAGAATTCTTTACCCTGTTGATAACAATTAGAAATAAAATATTTGGACTCCCTATCCGGATGTTCAGAAAGTTTAGCGTGATTTTGTTCGAACTCTCCCCACAGGTTATCCAATGACTCAATTCTGCGCTGAATGTATTCTTGTAGTCTTCCTTGATAACGGATCCTTACCGAAGTTCACTTTAATTTTGTTGATATTTTCCAATATTTCCGTTTGTCGCGACATCAAAGCGGCCATCATGATAAAATAAATCTTACTTGGAAACTGATGAACGCGTTACGATTTTCCCTGCGACCTGCTACGGCTGCTGTTCTGTTGCTGTTCGGCTGCTGTCCACCGAAACGATGTGTGCTATGAAATAGTCACTGATAGTCTACCCGAATGATCACTGGGGTGAATGATGACTTTGATAACCGGACGGGACTATCGCGAAGCACTCAAAAAGTAAGCCCTGATTCCGAGCAACCCGTGCTGCTTCATCGATTAGGTACCTGAGATCCGGCTCGAAGGACCAAAAAATGTAGGATGACGTTCTCTACACTTAAATGATTGAGACCGGGGATGAATAAAACCGCCCGTGTTGAGTGCTGTAAATCCACTGACTTTATTTTTACTGAAATAATACCTAATCGATCGCGCGTACGCAAACGCTGATCTTGCATAACCTACTTACATACATAATAATGTGCAGTTTCACTGTACAGGTTTAAAGAAATATGCTGTCAAAATTACGGGGTACAGCTAGTATAGTTATAGAAATTAATACAAATACAGTAAAATTAACGTATTCTTGAATAATGAGTAGTGTGATATTGTTGACGTTTTCAAATTCATGTCATTATTTTTACGTGGGATAGCCATGCTTCGGCACGATTGGGCCAGTTCGACCGGAGTGACACCACGGCTTCAAAGAAAACCAGTGTTAAATAACGCTTACGTTGTGTTTCGATGAGTGAGAGAGGTTATTGGAGGTTCAATCCTTTTTTAAAAGGTCGGCAAAGCACTTGTGACTTCTTTGGTGTTGGTCCATGGACGGCGGTAATCGCTTACCATCGGGCGATTCGTCTGCTCGTTTGCCCTCCTATCCCATAAAAAAAACAGCCCTCAAATTTGTAACGGCTGAAAAGGGTCGTTGAGTAAAAAGTATCTAAAAGTCTCTGAAGGTACGCTTGGTTTGCAATAAATAGTTTGATTTTGACTGTTTTGATCAGCGCTTCGCGTCGCTCACAAGCGTGTGGCGGGCGGGCGCGGGCGTGCACGCGCGGGCGGGCGCGGGCGGCGCCGCGGCGGCCGCGCACGAGGCGGTGGCGCGCGCGGCGCCGCACGACCCGCGCAGCCGCGCGCGCCTCGTGAAGGCGCTGGCGCAGCACGACCCCGCCCGCGCGCGCAGCCTCGCCGACGACCTGCCGCCGCTGCACCGACTCGAGGTAATAAACGACATACTAAAAAAACCCTCCGACCCGCGAAAGTATTGTTAGGTATCGAAATACAGTTCTAATTATATAAACATTTTCAATTTTCAAAAAATAAATATTCCTCAAAAAAAATATTATAAAATGAGGAAACTGAAATGGCAACACTTACGATGTCGACGACAAACATACTACGGCCCATGATAATTTTATCCCAATTTAAAAATTTGGTTTAAGATTTTTGGGGTAATTGTGGCAATTTGCGCACGACTTTGAATTTTGCATTTCAATTATATTTTTACTTTCATTAATATTTAATATTTCTTATGTTATTTGGTCATTTCATTGAAACACTTATATACCCCTTTCGGAACGAACAGGGTTTATTTAACATAGTGTACATATAAATTTGAATAGGAAGAAAATTCATACTCAGTTGGCCAAAAGGATACAGAATTGGACCCCTACCTGAGATCGATTTTCCTCCCACAAAATTATATCTTGGAAAATTTTTAGCTTAAGTTAATACAAAATATAATAAATATAGTAACTAAATCCTATTAATTTCAGACCAAGATCGACATAGACGCTTTAGAATCATCAAAATGGATGATGGGAGCGAAGATTGTTAAGAAAACCGTACAAAGCAAACAGGAACAATCGCCCGGGTAATTATCACGCTACTAAAATAATAAATTATAAACAAAAAATAATAAAAAATCTGCATAATGTCATGTTTCATAAACAAGAGTATACAAGGAAAAAGGTTATTATTTTATTAAGTTTTCGTAATATTTCTTAACTAAACCTAAACTATATTATATATAAATAAAATAAAATCAGGTCAAAGCGAACAACAAAAGGCGGCTAGACCTACCATCGTCTGTGTCGTCGAATACACTGTAATTGTATAAAGGCGACACGATTGGCGTAGCGGTTGAGCGATCGGCTTCTGCGCCACGTGTTGTGGGTTCGATCCCCACACGGAGCAAATATTTGTATGATCTACAGATAGTTGTTCCGGGTCTGGGCGTTTGTGTATGTGAGAATTTGTGTTTGTAAACGTACCCACGATACAGGAGAAAATCCTAGTATGGGGCAATTTAAAAAAAAAAAAACAATTATATTGAACTATGTCTCTTCCTGGCGGATTGTTATGCTTATATAATCGTTGTTTGTTCACAGAACGCCTGGGTCGGAACTCGGCAAGAAGAAACAGCAACGCAAGCGCAAGACCAAGCTGCCGCCCAACGCGGACCTGTCCAAACCTCCGGATCCAGAGAGGTAACGTGTTATTGTCATGGCAAGAATATTCTAGTTCATCTTGATGACTTAACATAGAATGCACAATCTAGACGGGTATCAACCTTATTAATAAAGAAATGAAATACTAAATTATTCGAGGAGAGATAAGCTCATTTTTTGTTCTAAATTACACCTAAGAATATTATTAAATATTTTTCTTTGTTATCAGATGGCTACCGAAATACGAGCGTACAGCGTACCGCAAGCGGCGCGGAGTACGGCGTGACGTCATCAAGGGCAGTCAGGGCATGTCCACCACTGCTACTGACCAATAGTGAGTTACAACTACTTGCATTATAATTATGAATTACGATTTAATTTTAGTATCCACTTGGCGAAAATTACTCTTATTGACTTATGCATATTCATGATCAGAATTTTTCCAAGTTTCTAGTACATAATATTTATCAGCATTACAATTCTCGTAATATTACTTTTAAAATATCTTCATACAAAGTTATTTTAGTATAGGAAAAATTCGATCGCTGGCAGGATTCGACCCTATGTCTTTTGGTTAGATACACCAGACACTCTGAGCTCTAAGCCATATCTAACCAGAAGACGCAGGTCCGAATCCTAACATAACATAACATAATCAACCCATTATATTGTCCCACTGCTGGGCACGGGTCTCCTCTCAGAATGAGAGGGATTAGGCTATAGTCCACCACGGTGGCCTAGTGCGGGTTGGCAGACTTCACACGCCATCGAGAAAATCTCTCAGGCATGCAGGTTTCCTCACGATGTTTTCCTTCACCGTTTAAGCGCGTGATAATTAACTATTAATACGTACATTACTTCGAAAAGTCAGAGGTGCGTGCCTTGGGTTCGAACTCGAGACCTTTGACTTGACAGTCCAACGGTCATACCACTAGGCTATCACTGCGTCCTCGGTCCGAATCCTGCCCACGATTTAATTTTCTTTCACTAAAGTAACTTTATAATCTTGCATGGAAAATGCATAAAAAACACACACTAAAAGATAGTATCTTCATACAAGACATAGCTAACGCTTAAGCTTAACGGCTTTCATCAACATTTTGCAATTCTCCAGTGATATGAGCAAGCAACAACCTACCCCAACCACGGCAGCTGCGGCCGCGAAGAGTCCGCGCGTTGATAAGCAAACCGACAGCGCCTGGTCGCGCAAACAACAGCAGAAGAAAAAGGGCAAGGGACGTAAATGGTAGAAATTATATATTGTTTTATATATCAGCAATGTGATGTTTTATTAGTATACCTATCTGACCACTAAAATTCCTGCATTTTTATTTTTATTGGCAACACTGATCGATATAGATGTTGGTCTCTTTACTCTTGAGAGTATATGTCTGTCTTTCTTTCCTCTGAGGTCTCTGAGGTATAAACAGTCAGTCAGGGCACAGATAATATAATACTAGGTCAGGGTCAGTCATCTGGGATCACCAGTGGATTTATTTTGATAAATTAGACATAATAAAAATATAATATAATAGAGTAAAACGACATATTTATAAAAATACCTAGTACAACAGAAAAAACAAGTTTGAATACTAACTGAAGTTGTTGCAGAATTTAAGCTTCGCCGGATCCTTCCTTAAGTAATTTACCTAGAAATTACTTAAGAATCCGGCGAAGCTTAAATTGCCCATAAAAACGTAATACCAAAATAAATTGTGATCCAGACAATATTCTATCAAATGATGTTATTATTCGGATTTGGATACCGTTAATTTAGGTTCCTACGAAACTATTTCGTCTATTACTACTTCACTGGAAATAAAAGACCGCAAAATCATTCCAAATTTAGCAAAGTTAATAAAAATTGCATTTGCTTACATTTATTCCCAGTGAAGTATTTTGGATTAAATGGTAGAGTAGGAACCTAGTTAACGGTATCGGAATCCGAATAATAACAGAATTTGACTAAATTGTTTTTGAATTACAATATATTTCGGTATTACGTTTTTAAGAGAAATTCGGTCCGCCGGACCCTTAACAAAAAATATTTAAGGCTAGCATTTTGGCATTACAACCTTCATGGAAGAACAACAAGTTATCGACATTGTCCTATCTCTAAAATTAGTTCCGTTACTGCTCATTTGTGGTATCCGCGCCAAAATGGCAAAAATTAGAGGGGGCAATAAATCGTTGACAGTAGCCTGGCCAGTGTCCAGTGTACTCAGAGGAAAGCCAGTGTACTTATAGAGTAATAGAGAGGTCAGTGTCCGGGATTGACACTGACTTACCAGTGTTATTAAACCACTGACCTCTTTATTCTCATATTTAATACTATACTCTATAGGTAGCATAGAGAAATATAGAGATCAGTGTAATTTAAAAAATAATGGCGCTATCGGAATTGACAAAAACTTCTTGGCTACTCTGTCAAGTGGCTTTAAATGATTATTGTGGTCCCAAAATTCTTGTACCACATTATTAAGGTCACCAGAATAACTGGTAAATATAATTTTAAGATGAAATGACATGGCCTTCACAAAAAAGTGCATAGATAGTGTTTATTTTTTTTATTTTAGAAGTTTAACAGGGTTGCCAATGATGCTTTCTTCCTTTAGACTTCTTATTGGCGAACAGCATTTCGAAAATGAACGTGATGTACATTTATCTTAATAAATATCCAGAGATGAATAAAAAGGTACCGGTTATTCGCAAAATCGGTAATCTCCGGAGATTCACCTGTTTTTCTAGCTGCGGAGCAAAGCTCTACTCTATCTATTCTTAGCAGGTTTTCAAGGCCCTTCTCGATGCAAAATAAAACAATTTCAATTTAGCAAAATATTTATTCTAGAACATTACAGTACATTATCTTTATCGCTTCGCATTTTTCCTTTTGGATTTGCCCGGTCTCTGTGATTTACCAGGTCTCTGGTTCTTGCTTTTGACCTTGAATGCCTTATTCTTGAAATTAGTCGGTTTCTTTTGAGATGCCCCATTGAAACCTTCAAAGTTATTGGATGATTCTCTAGTATTTAATTTGGAACCTTTCTTTTTACCGCCAAAACCAAATTTCTTGTCTTTCATGGCCCGTCTTTTGTTGACTTTGTTCTGTGGGCCCTTTCCATCTTTTCCTTTCTGGTTTCCCTTACCTTTGTTGTCATCTAAGAATCCTAAGTCTGAAGATTTTCCTTTTCTCACACGTTTTAACTGTTCTAACATTTCTTTTTTGTCTGCAGCTTGTTTTAGTCTTGCATCAGTCTGAAAAAAGAGCATTATAATGAAATTGGCAGGATGCTTGACAGGAATAAAGAGGAAATATCAATAAACCATACAAAATTGTGAAGATTGTTAGATATTGGTAACAGATTCTTTAAAGAAAAATTATACAAAACTGGGTGTGCTGCTAGTTATTTCTAAAAATAAAGCCTATTATGATCAGCATAATTAATTTTGCTATTTGAGGGACATTCAACAGTAATAGATAAACGTAATTATTACCTGGACTCGCTTGGCTATTTTCTTTTGATCTCTAAGCTGTCTCACTTTTTCTGTACGAGCTTGAGCTGCCTGCTTGGCCATCAAGTTCTTTCGAACTTTCTGCATGTGTTCATCTGACTTGGCCATCTCGGCAAAGTAGTCATCTGGTCTAGAAATGTAATTTTATTGGTTAAAAAAAGCCTGGTCTACTGTTACAATCACACAGGACTGATATTAGTTGTCTATAGTCAGCATTCCAATAATTAGAGCTTGTTCTAATGTCTGTCTGCCTACAGTCTGGAAATAGTGTTACAGTGACATGTTGGTTGGCAATGGTACACTCATGATAGTATATGTAGATGACCTTGGCGTAAACAATTATTGCTGGCCCTTGATGTGACATAAAAAAGGACTTAATTCTAAGACAGTTTAATCTAAGAGCCTAAAAGTAAAAAACCAATAATGAATTAACTAGTAGGTCCATTTAAAAGTACCAATTGGTATTTATCTCAGACATACCTTCTAGTAGCAATGCCAAGTTCTTTCAGCTTCTTAATACCTTCCACTACGGCAGCTTGTGCCTGACGATGTAAAAGATTCTCCCGTTTGAACTCATTGAGCACTGGATCTTGAGTTGGATCATAGTTTTGTTTACCTTTACTGTTCTCTTTTAGATTTCTAAAATAAGGAAAAAGTTTTAACCTAATTTGGAAAAGTATGCCCTGAACAATAGAAGATTGAGAGGAATTTATTTTCGTAAATTTTAATTAAAATTTATATTGAGCCATCCAATAAGTAAAATTAAAAAAGAACAGTCATTTATTTTGTATAGGTTCTAAACAAAAATATTTAATTCAATTTAAATATTTTAAACCTAAAACAATTTTTAATTTGATGTTCCAGATAACATTGTAGAGTATTACACTTTTAGAGTATTAAAATTATCACAAATCAATGACTCCGATCTAAAATTATATGAATCTCTGTAATATACACCAAATACTCACAAATTTATTTCATTTCATAGTACAATTTGATTACATAAATAGATAGATAGAATATTCTTTATTGCACACCAAAAACGAATGTAAAATACAATTATATATATCATATAATGGTATATATACATACTTTCTCCTTTGTGCAGTCTCTTGTATTTGCATTGCAACATCCGGTGCCATCGGTGCCACAGTAGTCACGAGATCCAGAGTCTCCAGCCATGGCAATTTTAATTGAAAATCTTTTAGTTTAACTTTCAAATCGACCACATTATTAGCATAATGTTTTTCAATCTTTTCGATCTCCTCATTAAGACCAGGTTTAAGTAAGCCTTTTGCAAATGCTTCTTGCAACTACGAAACACAAAATGGAAATAAGTTATTTTTAGAACATTGTTTTATTATACAAGTTAGTCACTATAAAAGATAGGTACTTACTTCTTCGTCTGAATCAACTTCTGAATCCGAATCGTTTAATACAAAGTCACCCATTATTATTTTTTTGCAAGCCGACCTAATAAAGATGTTCAAAATACTATTAATATTAGTAAACTAATTGTATTATTGTACCACAACATAACCTCAATTGAATTGAAATGTATTAAAAACGCGTGCACGCACGCACTGCAGTCGACCAGTCGTGCACTTGACATTGACAGACAGCTGAGACAGCTGACAGCACTGATATAGGCTAGACTGGTTGCTATATCCTCGTTAAAGCGTACAAATGACAGCATTATTTTTAGCTCCATTTGAAGCGCTGCTCCGTGCTTTTGTGGAACTAAAATTGACACTGATTCACACTAGCGATGGCCAACCCGTAAATTTTTCTAACCAAATCAACCGAATCAAAATTGGACTCAACCCGGGTTGCAACCCGGTTTATCCAAACCGAAACGACCGTGTGCTGCGGGTAGGTAACTCGTGAAGATCCCGATTCGGTTCGAAAAGTCGCTTGCGTTTATTTGCATTTGCGTAGGTAACCGAAACGTTCGCTTCGGTTTGAGGAATTTAGATTTTCATTCTGGACTTTTTGGTATAAAATAAAAATCAGATCAACAACTGTCTACACTTCAACTAATGCATGACTCCAGTTTAATCTACTCACCTATCTTTGTATGTAAATAAACATTTAAAAGACAATAAAAAAAACAATTTGTATCAAAAAGTACAATTTAATTGCTTAACGACTTTTTTATTAATCACTTGCAAAAATAGTAGTGAGTGATTTGTAACACACGAGTTCTGCTTTCTTTTAATTTTTAAAACTGTTAAATTTTAGAAAAATATTAAATTGTCAAAATAACATCGCGCACAAAGAACTAGTCGTTAGTCGGCGACTCGGCGTCGAACACTTCGTAGGGTGCAATTCGATTACGTTCGGTTATCGTTCGGGCCCGGGGCTTCGCGTCAAACCGTCATACGATATGTAGCATCGCGCGGACGTCGCACCGTCTCGTCCGCGTCAGCGGTTACAAACCTAAACCGAATTGGACAGATGTTAACCCGGTTTGACTTGAGTTACACTCAATCCGGTTTGACCCGGTTTGCCAAACCGAGTTGACACATCGCTAATTCACACATAATGTAAATGGCCGACGAACTGTTTACAGCATTTCCGGATTCCGTTAATTAATGTCGATATGTTTTCATTGTATAATTTTGTCTAAGTCGTAAGAGATATGTGTGAAAATTCTTATATATCGTCTGACACTTGGGGAGGCGTTAGTATTGTATTCTAAGTGCCTAGTAAAAAGTGTAAAAAGTAGACCCCAGTATCTTATATCTACTGTAAAACTATACCTTACAAATTTAAAGTACCAAATAAAGAGTATTTAAATCAGCAGTGAATTTATTTTGATAAATTAGACAGTAAAACGACATACCTAGTATTTTTATAAAATAAAAATAACTATTGCTATTACAACCTTCATGGAACAACAATAATTATCGACATCCAATCTTTAAAATTAGTTCCGTTACTGCTCACTTGTGCTATCAGCGCCAAAATGGCGAAAATCAAAGAGGGGGCAAAAACCGTTGACAGTAGCCTGTCCAGTGTCCAGAGTAGAAATGTAAAATGACCTAATCTGACTAGTCACAATTGTCTTATACCTTACATGACCGGTCATTTACTGTCAAATACAGATAATTTGATTCAAATATTACTGTCTATTCTCAACTAGTGTTGAAAATGACTAAAGTGACTGAATTTGACTGACTATCTATTTACTACTTACTTACTATATATTTACGATCAAATTGGTCAAAAATGGTCATTTTCAGTCATTTTGATTTCAGTAATATTTTAGTACCTTTTTAAGTTTTTTCTTAGTTTTTCTGATTGATAAAAGTCTACAACTTCTAAATTGAAACAAAAAGTGGTTTTAATGATTTATTTTAATATTAAACATTTTATTAGGTTGGGGAATAAGTCTTTTCGCATTTAGTATGTAAATACTTTTAATAAACAATCTTTGGCTGTACTATTCTTATCTGGCTGATTTTGATAACATTAAAAAGTTACATTAAAAAAAAGATACAAATTAGTAAAAATTTGTTTCCCGCTATTTTTCATTGGTTTTTCTTTCTGTCAAAATGAGTGAATCTAATGAAGAAATTCGACACATTTAAAAGTTTTATTACAAAAAGGGGAAAAATGCAACGTAAGCCGCGAAAAAAAATTGTGACGTTTATGGACCTAATGCAGTGTCAGCAAGAGTAACACAAAGTTGGTTTAAGCGTTTTCAATCCGGGAATTTTAATGTTAAAGATGCACCTCGCTCTGGTCGCCCTGTTACAGATAAAATTGACGCAATTCTTGAAAAAGTGGAGCAAAATCGGCATATCAGTAGTTACAACGTAGCTCAAGAACTGGGTATGGACCACAAAACAGTTTTGACCCATTTGAAAAAAGCTGGGTTTACAAAAATACTCGATATTTGGGTGCCACACGAGCTCACTGAAAGAAACCTAATGAAACCTAGTGTACTCATTTGCGTTTCTTTATTGAGACGTAATGAAACTGAACCGTTTTTAAAGAGATTGATAACTGGTGATGAAAAGTGGATCACGTACGACAAAAACGTGCGAAAAAGGTCGTGGTCAAAAGTCAGTCAGGGTTCACAGACTGTGGCAAAACCCGGGTTAACTCGCAATAAGGTGATGCTGTGTGTATGGTGGGATTGGAAGGGCATTGTTCATTATGAGCTACCGCCAGGCAGAACCATCGATTCGGATCTTTACCGCCAACAACTGATGAGATTAAAGCAAGACATTGGGAGAAAGCGGCCGGAATTGATCAATAGAAAGGGTGTTGTCTTTCATCACGATAACCCTAGACCACACACATCTTTGGCCACTCAGCAAAAATTAAGAGAGTTTGGCTGGGAGGTGTTAATGCATCCGCCATATAGCCCTGACCTTGCACCTTCAGATTTCCACCTGTTTCGATCTCTTCAGAATTCTTTAGGCAGTGTCAGGTTAACATCAAGAGAGGACTGCCAAAACTACTTGTCACGTTTTTTTGATTCGAAGTCCCAAAATTTCTACAACAATGGGATCATGTCACTACCTTCAAGATGGCAGAAAGTCGTTGAGCAAAATGGTACATATATATTATAATTAAATATAAATTAACTTTGAAAAAAAAATGTCTGGAGTTTTCATATTAAATGCGAAGAAACTTTTTCCCCCACCTATTACAATGTAGGTTTGTTTTAACAAAAAATCTAATCATAGTGTTAATCATTTTAAATTTCTAATCATTTTACAACGTAGTTATGTTGACATCAAATTTTAATTATAGTGCTATGGGATCATTTTCCATACTGCTATCATCACAATCAAAGGTGTCTCATCGTCTATTGGAAGGTCTAAAATAACAGCTGCCTAAGAAATGCGCGGATCTAAAGCGTTTGCTGCCAAATGTATGGGCTGGGCCCCCTAATGCATAAATTGGGTACCTAAATAAATAAATAAATAATTGGGTGTTAGTTGAGAATAGACAGTAATATTTGAGTCAAATTAACTGAATTTGACAGTAAATGACCGGTCATTTAGGGTTTATGACAATTGTGACTAGTCAGATTCAGTCATTTTACATCTCTAGTCCAGAGGTCAGTGGCTGATAGACAGTAGTCTTGTGTACTCAAAGGAAAATTAGCTTGTGTAGGTCCTGAACGAACGACCTAGAAGACACGTTTCCGACCAGTGAATTATAAGACGTTTTCTAACCGAGATCGTTAATCGGTCCTTCGGTACTAATAGTATACTATTCGTACATTCGTACGTTACTGTACCGTACTTTTAATGTTTCTGAACAACCGAGATACTAGTACAGTACATACCGAGTAAAGATAAAATAAGAATTAGAAGAATTAATAAGGTGAACTCTTCAATAACCGAATTTTACTAGTTCAGAGCGTTCTCTTTACTGACCGAATAGGCACAATACTGACCGATGCATTTATTTCAGCGATTCTACTAAAAGAATCGCCAAATACAACCAAAATATATTAAACATATTTTAAAAATCTACCATATTCCTACTCATCAAATAGCGATAGGTTTCACTTAAAATTCAAGTTAGACTACGGAAATAAAACTGGTTTATTTTTTAAATATGTGAGTGAGTGTGTGGTGCACGTTAAATTAGAGATTCGGTGTCGATGTATGATAGTTTTAGTAAAGATTGTTAGGATTTTTTACAAGTTGTGACTGAGCAGTTGCACATTTTATAAACTTTGTTACAAACGTTGGAGAGGGTAAAAGCGGAACTGCACCTCGTTAATTCCTATATATAGTTTGGTATAATATAGGTAGATGAACTGTGGGCAGGCATGTATTTTGAGTGTCATTTTTGTTTTGGAGAAGGCTATATATTTTACCATATCGACGTTTAACGTCAACAAGTTGTTATTTAGAGTTTGCGCTACTCAAGCAAGCCCTTGATCCGCGAGACTATATACCCGATTCCAGGTCTTATTAAGAAACAATATGGCTGTGTCATCCGTCAGCGTAGAAGTTAATTTCAACGTTAAAAAGATTGAGATTGACAATATCATTGGTATATAGACTAAATAATAAATAATATGGGGCCGAGTGTGCTGCCTTGTGGGACTCTAAATGTGATAGGAAGTTATCCACTGTGGTAGTTTTATATTTTTATGTACTTACTGACATGGCTTTGAATAACGTTAATTTGGTATCGTTATAATCGTCATAATTAGTTGGGTGTTATGCTTGGTAACGATAATTGGGATATCCCTTTACCGGTAAACGGACTTAACCCGTTTTCTTACGATACATGCACATTTGAAATCAGTGGTGATGACGTGTCATGACTATAGATGGGTTTCCGCCTAGGCATTTTGGGCGAAAAAAATAAATGCCCTGGCATAAACCCATCTCTAGTCATGACGGACTATACTAAAGAACGCAACTCGCGTTAAATATTTCACATAACATTGTAACCCACTTCAGTCAACGAAACGGTAAGTAGGTGCCTATGTTTATATTTTATAAGTAGGTATCAAAAGCCCTTTACCGTAATTTTCTTTTGTCACACTTGAATTGAATGAGATGAAACTGTATTGCGAGTCAGAAACAACGCAAGTAACAAAAAAAATATCGATACTTTTAACGTTTATTGTTAACATTATTATATTGGATTCGATACCAAACTACCGTTACCCATATTACCGTTAAAAAGTTAACTTTTTAAAAAAATTGTTGCTTAAGGCGGATCGTTTAGCTGTGCCGCGAAATTCAAATTTCGAGTGGTTTTGAGCAGTTGTTTTCGAGCAGTTTGTAGGTCTATAATAAGTTCTGCATTCATGGAAATGGTAATTGCGACATTAACTATACAAAATTCACAATTTTTATCTAAAACCATTGCTTAAAAATCATTATTGGAGCTAAAAGTATGACATGAGGTACACCAACGCGGCCGACTTATCGTGTACTATCAATGCACTATCTGCCTGCCATCGGGCCATAGAGTATTAATTTCAACACGATTTTAACGCTGCAGCAAGCAGTTTCTAGTGTTTTGTGAGTATCAAAGAGTTATATGAGTTATAGTTATGTTTATATGGTTATTATCACTAATAATAAATACGACATTTATTATTAAAATTATTTCTACATAATGATTTAGTTATTTAATATCCATAAAGGATCCAATAAAAAAATAACGGACACAATCAACGAACATCTAAGATGCTTTTTTCACTTAATCTTCTTTTTTCACTTCAAATTCTTATTCTATGGTCTCCGCTGACCTCCACGATACTATCATATAGTAATTTATAGATCAGAGGGCCTAAGGTGAGTGTCATTTCACCGACTGCGTTCGGCTCTCTGATTGGTGGAGAGTGATGAAGGTCATGAAAATCGCAAATCAGCACGCCATACGCAGTCGATGCGTATAAAAGCGTCCCCTCTTTACTCCCTCAGTGTCCACCTCCTACCCAAATTGGCAGATAAAGTTGTTAGGCGATTCCCTCCTATACCTCTCCTTAGTTATATGCTCTAAGGTGCCACATACTTTTCCTCTAGCTTTTTCCTTCTTATCCCTGTATGAAACATTTTATTGAAATAAAATATATTTTACCAAATTATCTTTCTTTTGTGTACCTAATTTATTTAAATACCAAGGTTATTTACCTAATTTTCAGGAATTCAAAGAGAAATTTGCATTAGATAATTAACTCGATACGCGCAACAGCTGTCATGGAGATCACGCACATGAAGTCCCATACTTTTTGACAGTCAAAACCTGTCAAAACAAAATGTACGATGTCTTGCTCGTACATTTTGACATGTCGTATTTTATTGTCAAACAGGCATGTTCATTGTACTCTTGTATCATCTATAGTCGTCCTCCTCTCTCCTACATTGCCGTGCCCGACAGGGTACATGATTGATACTTTTATATTTATTTTTTAACACCTGTTAACATTGTGGAGTGCAATAAACGAATTGACTATTGAGTATTGAGTATTGAGTCTGACTGTGGTAAATCGATCACGAAAATATTATGTATAAAATAATTTGTTTAAGGCGGATCGTTCTCCTAAGCCCGCCAAATTCAAATTTCAAGTGGTTTTTCGCAGTTTGTAGGTCTTTAATAAGATCTACTACATTCATGGCAATAGTAATTGCGACATTAATCAAACGAAATTCACAATGTTTAACTAAAACCATGGCTCAAAAATCATTGTTGTAGCTAAAAGTAGTGTAAAATGACAATTTTGACCAATTACACAGTTTTTGGCTTGATAAGGATTTTTATGTAAAGGTTTTAGTTCTTAGTTGTGAATTTTGTATAGTTAACGTCGCTATTACTAGTGCCATGAATCTAGAACTTGTTATAGACCTACAAAAAAAGCTCAGACTAAAATTATTAAGCGTAAGTACGTACAAGTACGCGCAGACTAACTTGGCCGGATTAAAATTAGTACAGGTGGTTGCGCAGATTACTTTTTTAGGAACTAAACGGTGACATGAGGTTGGGTGCGCGACTTGCTCCCATCTGCCCCGGTGGCTTTGTCCCGTTACCGGGACAGATGGGAAAAATAGTTGCATCTGCCCCGGTAGCCTCAGTCTCGGAAATCACCGGGGCAGATGGCAGATGGCAGATAGAGAGATGGGAGCAAGTCGGGTGCGCGGGAAGTCCGTTAAGTGAATGATGTACCCTGATCCATGACAATCACCACCCTGAATCGCTATCAATAATTTATTATTTGTAATCGATTATTTTAAATTATATTTGTTTTTAAAGATCCTAAAACAACATGAATATACATGTATATACATACGTCAATAATAAGGAACTCTCGACAGAATTTTTTCGCAAAACTGTTAATCTAATTTCAGATTAAAACAGAAATATCTAATATTAATTTTTCTCGATAACACATAATTTCACTCAATTTCGTAAATAATCGATTAATCAATATTTAGATGAGCGTCTTTTTTGCGTACCATCGTTTTCAAAAGCTTTCGCTATTATGTTTGATTTTTCTGACTGTTATTTTGTTAAGTTTTTTTTTCGAATTTGATATTTGTTACGTTTTTTTTATTGTTGCTAGTACATAGTTATCATTTTGTTGGTTCTGTGTCCGTGTGGATTTTATTCAATATTTATATAATACTCAACCTAGGTACATAATTTATGAATGCACCCGTAATCTTAAAAAGGTAATAATAGACAATCAATTTTAGTCTATTCCTGAATAAAAATTAAAAATCTTGTTTGTACAAACTCTAAAAAATGTTAACCTCAATCTTATCATATTTTACGAAACTCTTTTTTATTATTGTGTTTATTATTTCATTTAGTAAATCTAAGGTAAATGCTTATATGCGTAAAATCTTAAATGAATAGGTATTTAACAAGTTTCTAGAGGGGTATAATCATAGAGAAAAATTTTTTTGAATGTATCCATATTAATTTCAAAAGACAATAAATAGTCTATTCCTGAGACAAAAAAAAGAAAAGTACCTTTTAACTCTATCCATAAACAATAAGTAATAAATTGCACTACTATTTATTTTGATTTATGTGTTCTTGTTTATTTCTAAGAATATTTCGTATACATAAAAATTACTATTAAATTTAAATTGTGTTTGCTTTACCTCAAATATTATTTTTATTGAGCATTTTATTATTGTATCTTATTTTCTCTCAATTGACCGGAAGTACTTGGTAGTTCGACATGTTTCATGAAACCCCCGTTGTTTTGTATCAAGAAAATGCAATGGCCGCCATCTTCGACTCTTGTGAATGTTTTGGTCGTAGTTACGGACTTTGAGGCCTATTTAATACGTGATATGCAATTATTTGATGGAAATAGTTTCGCTACGGTCTAGGTGTTATAAAATTGCTCATATTCAGGTCAGTACAAGTTTTCTTCAGTATTTTCTCTAAAAGTGTTTACATCTGGATTTCATACTGGCTAACTATTGTGATGTTGTCATTTCCTATAAATACTTAGCTTATTTCTTTCTAACAAACCCATTTTTATACATGAAAGCTCTTACAATAAGAAATTATTATTTTATTAAGGTGATATAAATATACAAACCTCATTTTTGTAAGTACCTATATTTCTCATGTCTTTGTTACTATGGGAATTCAGTAGCTGTCTACAGTGAAATAATTAAGGAATTTCTCAATACTACTGATATATTCCTGTGAAAATTCTCATATCAGGATAGTGTTTACTTTTTTGATGTTTATTAAGAGACATTTCAGTTTCCGTGCTACAATAATGGCGGCAGTGGATTAACCTATTCGCTGAATTTACGCATTTATTCAATTGCTGTAGCGATTATCATTGATTATTTTAGTGTTTTTCTTTATATTTTCTCGTAGGGAACAAAATAAAGCGACTTTCGAATAGTTTTGTGGAACAATGACCTCCGCGGTCGTATCCTATTTGTGGACTAAAAATATTTTACCAAGAACATTATGGTGTACATCGCCCGTAAACCTGATTATTTTGAGGATATGTGGATAAAGGGTAGATTTTCGGTTGCAGTCACATGAAATAAATTTTGGGGGCCGAGGTGCACTCCAAGGCGTCATCTCGGGTTTGACCCAAGATGCTAGTATATACAGCATGTCAGCTACATCAGAATACGAACCTGCGGCCCGGCAAGTGAGTAGAACGATTTTTATAACATATTTTCCACCACCATGGTCCTTATGTAGTCCTGCTGACATGGACACTTTGTCAGTCACTTACCACTATATTAGTAAATATTATGATTTTGTAACCAATAACATGATTTTCCTACACTGCTTTCCTACATCCTCAACCATGATTATGTCAAACAGTTTCATTAATCTCACTTGGACTAACTAATTTTCTGCTCACAAAATTCTAGAATAAAAAATTATAAGTGTGAGGTGTGAACTTTGTAATCATGGCTACACTAACTTTATAGCTGTTTTTTAAACTTCAGACTACCTCTTACAGGACCTTCATAATTGTTAAATAAAGATTTGAAAAGAAAAGTGTATTTATTGATATCCTTTTAAGTTTTAATTTTACAGCTTTGGTGAGTAATGTAAGATAGATTTTTCAATTTGTTTAAGTTAGTTATCACACGTTTTATGAATGAGGAAATTTGATATGATTGTCAGTTTTGATTCCTGTTTTAATGATACTCTGTTTAATAATATGTAAATTAGTTCATTCTATGGGGGACAGGACTGGCTGTTTTTGTGCCTATATAATTTTAAAAACTTAGGATGGATGTAGTACCTCCTTTATGATATGTTGAATTAACTTTGTTTCTGTAAGTATTGTGTAAATATGTAGACTATAATAAGAAGTGTAAGAATGGCCAGTCACATTGCTTGGAAATATAAAAATACCAATAATATGTATATTAATAAATGCCCATGACATATGCAGATAAAATTCTTATTATCATTAAAACAGTTTAAGCAGAATTTTATAATCAATAATTTGATTAATTCTCTTGTTATAGGATTACGGGCCGGCCACCTCCAGTGAAAATGTCTACGAACATGTATTGGATCACAAATTAACAAACATGAATGTATCTAGTGTGAGAACTCCTGTATTAAGGCCTGTGCCTTTGTCTCCCCTTGAAGGTGACCCTGAACCCGACTCCACAAATCCTGAAAGTATAATTCAATCCGTGCACAAAGTAGACAAAGAAGTTGAATATCATATTGCTGAAAAACATTGTGATACAGATATGTCTGTAGACTCCCTCTCAGGCATTGTGAGGCTTGAAGAGGCCATAGATAATGTGGGGCGCATAGCATACCCCATATTACAAGAAACAGAAGATTCAAATGATGGTAATTATGTAGAAAATGCCACAACCCTCATACAAGCACCACTAAACACAGCAATCGTTCAGAATGTTACTAAATTACCACAGAACTTTACAATCAATGTTGATGCGGCTGTAGGAAACATCACATCTATACAGAATGTCCAAGATGTATCTGGAAACCAGACTTTATGGCTGCCTACAATACTTGCAACCAGTGCTGCTACAAATGACACTAAAACTGAAGATGATAGATCACAAGCTGGCTTGTCACAAATCATTATCACCAGCGAAAGTTATGTTAATGACACAAATCAAACTGGAAGAAGAGCTAACATTGTCACTGAGACCAACTTCATAAGCCGGCCCAAAACATCTAAAGTCCAGATTTTAAGTAATATATCAATTCCGAAGAATCCTAACTATAACCAACAATACTTAACTGGAAAAGAAATGGCGCCAGTATATGGTACTCAGAACCATGTTTATAAATTGAGCAATTCAGTTCTCTGCACTAAGCCTCCAAAGAGTCAATCTTTAATTGGCTGCTCCACATTGTCACCTAATCTTGTGAATAATAGTCCTATAAAAAATGTGCCGTACAGTCACACATTTACTAAAAGCACAAACTTAAATAAAACTGTGAATAAGGTAAACAATGGTGCTAATCTAAATGCTATGGTTGCTGCCACCTCAGGCAACACACAATGCCATATATTATCTCGTGTTGTCTCTGGACCTAATAAGATGTCTGTACATTCTGGAAGAAAATCTGTAAATACTTTTAAGGGTTCTAAGAGCTCTGGTCAAGTAAGTAATCAGAAGAATCAATCAAGACCAATTAAAATAATACAACAGACTGGGTCAGTAAACAAATCCGAGGCCAAAACTTGGCCTGTCACCAGCGTCACATATAAGAACCAGCAGCCAAGTTATGGAGTTGTTGATTCTAATGCATCAAAGATAATACAAAAAGTTGGTAGTCCTACACATAAGAGTCAGCCTTTGTCTCTACCAAAATTTCCTTCGAAAGGAGAGCGTTTAGTATTACAATCTCCATGTGGGCCAGTTTTGATTTCTACTGCTCCTATAAGTACTAGCTTACCTAAGGGTCCCCATTATGTGCAGTCAGGATCCACGCCTAATTTGCGATATGTCCAGACATATGGACCCGCAGATAATCCTATATCTACAGTATCACAAGTGTCTGCTAACCAGCAATTGACTGCGCAAATATTGCAGTCGTTATCACAACCCAAGTTGATGTTGCAACCAAGTCCTACTCCTATCAATCACATTATAGCCACTTTACCGCCTACGCCAGAGGAACCTGTAGAGGTCATCAAACCCACAAATCAAAAAAGGATTGTTGTGTAAGTATGATGGAATTGCAAATCATATTTATTTCTGAGCTGTTGTTTTTAAACTATATTTTATTAATTATAATTTTAACTTCTATTTCATTTGTTTCAGTGGCGATAAAACGACATTACTCACTGAGGACGACATCATAGGAATGGAAGAGAGACCAAACCTTTCAGAAGAACTGAGAAGGTATTCATTCCAGCCCTTAGCCTTCGTGATGTTGGACCACACGTATGCCCAGCCTGCTCAGAAGCAGCCCACAGCTACACCGCCTACAACACCAGTGTCCACTGGCCCACCCCCCACCATCATCTCACCCACTTTAACTACATCACCAATGAGTCCTTTGAAGCGTAATTCTCCTGTCATCATGTCCACTGCTTCTTACGAAATGCCTTTGACAGTGCCTACCAGTGTTATAGGGACTCCTATTCCTGTTTCTTCTATACAAATGGCGCCTATAACTTATAAGGCCCAGCCACCTCCACCACCAGATGATGATGCAGCTTCTGTGATATCCTCTATAGATGGGGACAGGAAAGCTAATAGAGGTGGTAGTGACACAGAAACCGCACCAGAAGGCGAAGAGGAGGGTAAGACGAGATGTATCTGCGACTTTACACACGACGACGGTTACATGATATGTTGTGACCGTTGCGGAGAGTGGCAGCACGTCGATTGTATGGGCATCGACAGACAGAACATACCAGATGCGTACATGTGTGAACTTTGTTTGCCGAGACCCATAGACCGTCGTCACGCCCGTGCCATACAGTTGCGGAAGAGAGAGGAACTAAGTGCTCTTGGGGCATCAGATACCGACTCGTCCGAGAGCAGTCGACCCCCCGGTCAGAGAAGGAAGCGATTACTGACAGTCACTACTTATACAAACACGAGTGGGTCGTGTGTCACTACCTACAATTCTAGCCTCCCAGTGCTTCCACCACTGCCGCAACCATCATTAACATTGCCCAAACGAGGACCTAAGAGACCGAAGAAAGCAGAAGTGGTTCGAAAGGGCACAAAGAGAAAACTATCTGAAAAACGAGTGAAACGTAAGAAAGAATTGATGTTAAATAGAAACAAATATAGCTCTGGATTGTCAAATCAATCGCACTTCCAAGACTCGTACGAACTCGCTGTAACAAACCATTACAGTCCTGAATTAAGAGCCAAGATAATGAAGTACAGTAGTAAATTAGGTAATACTCCCAATATGGCATATGCTATGAACGCGCATTTGTGTACCACTGTGCCACATGCAGGTGGAAAGATTTTGATAGCAACAAAGGACTTGAAAGAAAACACTCCAGTAATAGAGTTACGTGGGAAATATATGTTATCTAACCAACATAGGCCACAACTGCAGAATTCTGCAAGGGCAGGAAGTCAAAAACCTGGACCGTTTGTCTTCTTCTATAGACTCCCCAAGGATAACACACAAATATGCATAGATACTAGAACTTATGGGAATGAAGCCAGATTTGTTCGAAGATCTTGTAAACCAAACGCCGAATTACAACACTGCATAGTTAAGGGGACATTACATGTCTACTTAGTGACTATTGGAATTGTCCAGGCCAACACTGAAATCACTGTTGGCCATGATGCTGATGGTAGCAAGCAGCCATGTGCTTGCGGTAACCCGAAACACTGTAAAGTTAATGGACTCAACACATTAGCCGCTAGAAAAAGCCTCGATTACCCTCCTCGTGAGAAGAGGAGCAGGAACAGATGCTTCAGTTCTTCATCGCCGGTATCTCCACCTCTCGCTCCCGCCATCACTACACCGGTCAAAGAATTTAGTCAACAAATACTTGCAGTTAAATCTGAAAAGAAATCACCACCCCAGATAAAACACGAATTCTCTCCTCTCTCACCTGTCAAAACAGCTGTGATGGCCTTGGACTTCGATGAACCACCTAAACACGAGCAAATAGAAGACATCAAACCTGTTATAGATCTTATAGCCAAAGAAGAAATGAAACCAGAAGAGCTTGATGAACCAGACTTCTGTAAAGCAGAGCCTATTGAAGAAAAATACGAGGAAATTAAACACGAGCCAATTCAACTTCCAATTATAGAGGAACCAAAACCTGTAATTCCGAAAGTAGAAGAAAAAGAAATGAAGTTGGAGAAAGAACCTTTGTATTCTGATGAAGAGAAACCAGAAAAAGTAGAAGAAAAGAAACCTAAAGAGGAACCAAAAGTAGAAGAAGATAGACCAGTGACCAGAGAATTTATAGCAAAGTCGGCGTGCCACGATAGATCATCGAGATCCAGTCGAACGACATGCGTCAACCAAGATTCCTTGGACGACAAGACAGATGATTCTCAAGACAAAATACAAACAAGTAAAGAGAAAGAAAAGAGGAAAATGGTTAGAAACTCAATCGAAACTCAACCTTCTGGCCTTGGGACAAGAACAAATTCTAAACCTGTATCTAAATTACAGACGCGCGAGGAACGTAAGATGGAAGCTATAATGAAGGCGTTTGAACGCATGGAAAAAGCTGAACAGCGCAAACAGGAAGTGAAAGAAAGGCAGAAGAGACGAGAGTCTGATCCTCACCCCAACGCTAATGATAAAGATGACGAAGAAGAGGTACACAACACATCAAAAAAGAGGAAAAAGTAAGTACTCATTGATTCTTCAAGTACTTTGGTTACATTCTCGGTTGGTTGACGTTGAAGTAATAACTGTTTGGAACATTTTTTTTGTCTAAATTCAAATTTGAATCAAATATTAGGACTTAAAGTGCAGAAATTTTTGCTACCTATAAAAAAACGGAAGATAGTTTGACGAAAATCAGTAGTTAAATAATTATTTGATTAGAGTACTGTGCAATAAACTAGATTACTTTGTTATGTAATTTGGATGTTATTGTTTTAATAACAAACATGTAGAATGTTTTTTAAAAAATACGATATTTTAGATAGCACTAAACATAACCTAAACTAACCTTTTCTTAAATGTATTTTAGATTTTCTGCTATATTAAATACTTTTGTCCCGTGCGAGAATCAAACTACGCCACATAAGTGATTTTTTGGTTAAAGAAAATAAGTTTTTTAAAAATGATCCGAACAATATTAGTCCTTCGACAAGGCAAGACATGGATATCAGTATGGTAGACTATTAATCAATTCAATAATAAAGTAATGCCACAAGTTTTATATTGTTTTTATAGAAAAGTTTTGGTAGGAGTAGATGGAGTTATTTACTTTTTTTGTATTAACTGTTGCTATACCTACTCTGCACAGTTTGTTCGCCGACTTACCCCAACAAAAGGGTAATTAATTAATGTTTGACTTAATAACAGTCGTATTTAAAAATGATATTAAATAAAATAAAGTATATTGAAAAAATAATTGAATTTGACTAATAAAGTTCTAAGATTTAGAGTATTGGGTGAGGATTGAGAGGGGATGCTCTGTCCCTTTCCCGTAAAACCAATGTTAGAATAGAATGTGCATGGCGCACGCACGGTTTGACGTCACAATGTGCTATAGTTCGCTGCGCTCTCTGTCTAGCACGAAATTAAAATGATTATAACAGCCTTATTTTTGAAACGATTTTAATTTTGCTTTTTTGTGTGGCTCTTTTTATGGTTAACTTTTTCATGATATAAAATAATCAGTCAAGTAGCTTATTCAGCATCTCGCTTGTCACTCTAAATCATGCAAATAGTAATATAGCACTTTCTTTAGGCGAAAGGGTCGTGCCCGTACGACGTCGCAGTCGAACCGGCGTCGTCTGAACTCGGCAGACAGCGACATGGTGACGTCAGGGGACGAGGCGCCGCCGCCGCCGCTGACTCCGCCCCGAGCTGCGCCGCCACGACGCGACAGCGCCCTGCCGCCGCCCACTGAACATGAACGGACCAGCGATGTACCCCATGAGGTATTTTGTACACCAGAACTTATATCGAAATTAACTTCAATATTAGAAAAAAATCTTTCCAAATTAACCTCCTTTGTATATCAAAACTACACAGATACTTTTTTGCACATGAATGAAGTGATAACTATAGCTGGTCTTTAATTTCAGGAACTTGGATTAAGCTCTGCATGCCTTTTGGTCGAAGCAGCCGTTGGGTCAGTGGAATCCGCCTTTAAATTACCAAAAACTAAGAAAACAATGGCCACTGAATGGATAGGAAGGTCGCCTGAAAGGACGCCATCGCCTTATAGGTCCCCTTACAGACCTACCTTAGTGTCCGCGCCTTCCTTAGAAAGTTTAGTCAGAGTCGCATCAACTATGATTGGTGATTTAAGTGGTGGTCATGATCTGGACCATGAGGAGGAAACTAGAGCGTCTCCCCCCAGGACCCCAGGTAGAGATCGAAATAAACCTCCAAAGAAAGCAAAACGAATAACCAGGAGTACACCACCCACGGAGGTAGCTGAAGTGGTCACACCAGTTATACAGCAACACAGTGCCAAGAAGAGGTGGTTGAGACAAGCCATCAGTGAAGAGAGCGACTCGCCTGTTGCAGGTTTGCATTGAAATAATTGTATTGAATTAATTTTTCTATCTTTTCAAAATATACCTACTATTTCTATGTTGTTTTTAGATGTTTTTGTTCCAGAATCGCCACCCAACGAAATGGTGACACCATTGAAGAAAAGGCGGCTAGCAAGAGAATCGCTATCATGCGAACAAAACACTATTGTGCCTGTAAGTAATCTTTAAAATTATCTTATAATATAATTTTTCTCATTGAAGTTACTAAATAAAAAACTTTATTCATGCAGTGTAATGACGAAACTTCGCCTATTTTAACCTCGGAAGACTCTCCAGTTAAAGATGAGACGCAAGCATTGACGCGGCAATATAAAGTGAGAAATATTATGGACAGTATATATGGTAGTAGGGATAGAACTCGCTCGGACAGCGGTCAGGGGTCCGACGACCAGTGCAATATAGACAATGACGTATTAAACATGAACATTAAAGGCCCTCATGACAGTGAAAATATTAGGAGAATAATAGGAGTACCGACGCCTGAAGAGGAAATACCGCCTGAAATACCCAGACCAGAAGACATCAAAACTAATAATAATAATGTTGAAATGGAAGAAAGTAATTATAATAAAGTGGTGCCAATGGAAATAGATACTACGATACCTTCACAGCCAAAAATACAAGAGTCTGTTGATAGCAATATAGACATCAAGGGAATTGAGAGCCCAAACGACAAACTGAACAGCTGTCAGTCGGCAGACACCAGCGGCAACTCATCACCGCAGCGTGACGAGATGGACGATATACAAAAGAAAATACACTCATTTCACACTGAGAACATACAAATACTTAAAAGCAGAAACAAAAAACCAAAAGAGAAGCGGAAGAAAGTCAATCTAAATTTTGATCTCAATATGGTTGATGATCAAATTAGTGTTCAGTTGAGGACTGAGAACGACACATCGTCAAAGACAATAGAGATAAATGGAGATATCCACGACGAAATGAGCAATTCTGTTCACGACGACGTGAAGGTGCATGTTTCTCCTGAGAACATACCTCTACCGCCAGTCGAGTCGATTCCTTTGCCCGCGCCAGAAAACATACCGCTACCCGAAGAGCCAAGTCCTATGCCCATCATACCGCCGCCGGAAACGATACCTCTACCTGAAGAGCCTATGAAACCTGCAAGCAAGATTATACGGTCGGTGTCACCCGTAGAGAAGCACGAGAAGATTGAGAAACCGTTCTCAATCGACAGACCGTCCGTATTAGAAAATTCAACTCTACCTTTCTCATCGCGTTTCAGTTCCACGGGATTATTCTCCGGTATATTCAGCAACATGTCTCAGTCGTTCAATATGGACAATTCAATAAACGAGAACGTACCGAACATGTCTATAATAAAGAGTGCAATAGATAGGACTACAAGTTTAGATAGTAGTTTGTTTGACAAAGACAGTATTACGCAGGCGGACGAGCTCAAGAGCGTCCAGGCTATATTAACGCGAGTGAATAATATGGACTCAAATAATAGTGTTATATTGTCGGGGGTGCTGAGCAGTTCCAACAAGGCGAGCTTACTGCCGCCCTCACCTAAGCCGCTCAGCAAGCCGTACTGTCCGCGGACCAACGATCCGAGACTAAACCCTCCGCCTGTCGAAAAACCTAAACCTGTTAGAAGGAAGGTAAGTTTATCTGCTTAATATGAATCTATAACCTTGTACTATTACACCTACACCTGACCCTCCTAAAAGGCCACTGGATCAAGTTTTGGTGCCTGTCAACAGCTAAGACTATGGTTAGAGAACTATATTGGTCATTTGTACTGAATCCTGTGATGAATGAATTATTGATCCACATATAAAATCCAAAATTATTGTCAGTGTACCGATATAAAACCAGACCAAGGTCTTGGATAAGATAAGGGTAGAAACTCAGGTTGATATGATATCCACATTCATAATGGAACTTTCTTTATGCCTACAGCCTTGATAAACTATGTCTATACAGAGTAATGTATTAATATATAATATGTAATTAAAATCTGTAATTAGATATATTCATACCAATTATGTCTTATCTTCGACATAAGTTATAGGTTATACTTTCGTTTATCCACATTGACCTCGCGCGTCAATATAATAGTAATACATGCTATGTAATATTTATAATGCACATGTATAACAGAATCGCCTCCAGTAAAGCCATTCTCGAGTATTTCAAAACAGTGCATCGACCGATATGACGACGGATGTTATTCTAATGCTAGGGTACATTTATCGGGGCTCGACGAAGATTCGTGTTGTCGCAATAAACCGAGCTTATCAAAATGTGTAGTTATACATATGAAATTTATATTGTATTTAAACATCCAGAATATTTGTTACTGGCAAGTTATGTTTGGAAAATCAGATAAGAGAGTTTTATAATATAGCAACACCACACCTGTTTATCAGGAAAGTATTCATTAACTTCATAAATATTTTATTTAGATCTTTTCTTGAAAGTTCTAACAGATCACCTATATCAAAACTGAAGAAAGATTGAAAAAGCTGTCAGTGTGAATGGCCGCCTTATGGATAGGCGGCACTAGTTATATTATACTTTGATAGTAATGTCATATTGTGTTATGCACCAGCTCTCTATAACGGAGTACCGCAAGCGGCACAAAGGTGGGTGCGCCGAGGAGGGTGGGGGCGGGTCGTCGAGCGAGGCGGGCGAGGCGGGGGAGGCGGGCGAGGCGGGGTCGGGCGGCGAGGCGGCGCCCGAGTGGTCCAGCGAGTCGTCGGGCGCCGCCTCGCTGTCGCCGCAGCGCCTCGACGCCGCCGCGCAGGCCGCCGCTGATGAGCTCGAGCAGCGCCTGCATCGGGAACTCTCCGCTGACCACTTGCCTAAAGGTCAGTACACATTCACATCTACATCCTTACCTTGGTGCAGCTGTGCTTCCACTTACCAAGAAGCTCTTACCATTTTTTTTTATTTTCTTTTGCTATAGTCCTACCTTGAACAGCATAGCCAGCCCGGTTGTTGCCCGGTGAAATGGTTAGTATCAGCAATTTATCGGTTGTCTGAGTCTCATTGGCTGATCAAGTAATCAATGACGCAGTGCTCAGCATATAGGTACCTAGTAAAAACATCATTTTCAAATAAGAGTAATAAATAAATAGCGAATAATTGATTCAAATTAAATATTCATCTAAACTGAATAGAGCTCACAATATGATTATGGGACCGCATTGTATATCAATTATGTCGTCAATTAGCATGCAGCAGCACGCAGGCAATTAAACCAATTGGTTGATGCGCACGCCAACCGGTTACGTGCTATCTTAGACTATTAAGGGTCCGGCGGAGCTTGAATTGCCCACAAAAACGTAATACCGAAATAAATCGTAATCCAGACAATATTCTATCAAATTATGTTATTATTCGGATTTGGATACCGTTAATCTAGGTTCCTACGGTACTATTTCGTCTACTGTGGTAGTAGAAATAAAAGACGGGAAAATCGTTTCAAGCTTGCTAAAGTTATCGAAAATTGCATTCGCTTACATTTATTTCCAATGAAATATTTTGGACGAAATGGTAGAGTAGGAACCTAGATTAAAGGTATCGGAATCCGGATAATAACAGAATTTGATTAAATTGTGTTTAAATTAAGATTTATTTCAGTATTACGTTTGTAAAAGAAATACGGTCCGCCGGACTCTTAACGTCGCACCTTATTATTCCGTTGTGAATGCGCTTTCGAAGGGTGGCATAATTATGTAATGTTGAGTGAATTTTTGAAGTTTTTAAACATAAGTAAAAGTAGTTTTAGTAGTTAATTGAAGGTGTAAAGTTACTGTAGATCAGTAAGTAGACTCTGGAATAATGTCATGAGAAACAGCCTTTCCATCTACCTTTATTGCCTTCTTAATTTTTATTACTCATGGTGATTAATTGTGGCAACTGTTCTTACTTCTTTACCAGTTTAGTGGGCTAACACAATAATATTGTTTTGTTATTGAAGAGGATTGTTAAAGTGTTAAGATTGCAGGTGCAAACCTATTTCAGGATTGTTGCCGTCAATAATTATTCGAAATTTCAGATAATCTAAATATTTGTTGCTAGGTGTCAATGCAAGAATCATTTTATTTAACCAAGCGCCGGTAGACCGCTTCAGCTTTCAGCATTCGTTCACTCTTCTCTCCCATCACTGCAGACATAGTGAACAAATTGTCTTCCATTAGCCCCCCAAAACATCTCACTCAGGCTTGGGATCCAAGACACATGGATGCCACTTTTGCCACAACATGCCACTTCTGATGAACGGCGGCAACACAACGCCATTAATTTTCAGTATAGAGACTTCATACACATAAAGATCAGCTTATATTAAATGTATGACACGTTTAACTGTGTGTCTTTTTATCATATTGTGATTACTCAAAATCGGCCATTTAGTCCCCTCAGGAGAGCTTAAGCGCAGACAGTGTGAAGAATGTATAGGGACAGGAATTAGGGGATGTCCTTGAGTGACAGTACGGGCACAGGGTACAGAGAGTTACCACGTGATGTTTGCAGGACAAGAGTTGAGACAATTCAAGTGATATAGTCAGATTTTTTAAAATTTTAAACTAGTTTTTAAAACTGATGAAGCATTTTCTGAGTTATATGTAGATGTTATTAAATATAAAGACTTATTTTTAAATGCACATCAAAAAACTGATCACCTGTAAATTTATTTACATTAAATATACTGATTGCATATAACCACTCTGTGTGGAAATCTTTGGGGAAGGCCTTTGTTCAGCAGTGGACTTCTCTTGGCTGATATGATAATGATGATGATGATGGTACTGATTGCACATCAAATTAACCAGATCGTACAAACTTAATACTCACACATGTAACAAAATGGGACAATATTATTTGAGCCTCTAAAATCTAACTGATCTCTTTTATATGAGCACTTTTTAAAATAAATAATGTATTTTTTATGTTTAATCTTTATATTAATTATTGCGTCTATATTAGTTGATCTACGGATAAATTATAAATGCATTAAAGTAGTAGTAGTAGTAAGTACTCCATTTAAGGTAACATGATAATTATGTTCAAACATATAAACATTGGTTAAGTTAGAACCGTAACGACACAATATACGAGCCGAGCTAGCGGGACCGCGGGAGCGGCCGGCGAGTGCCAGAACCGAATTGTAGCCATTGTACATATAAAACATTATTCTTCTTCGATAAGCGTTCATAAAAAAGCTCCGCTTTTCAATTGATATCGAGGCGTCACAAACTCAAATTGTTGCTATAATAGTAAATAATATTTTGAGGGGACTATTTTGTTGTGCAATCAGTATTTTTAGTAAGGATTGGAATTTTTTTATATAAAAAGAGAGTGATCTTATAAGGGTTTATTTTTTTACCTTTTGAGGTACAGAACCCTAAAAAACAAAAACTAAAACCGCCTTCAAAAACATAAAAATAGTCTTCGATTTGGTTTGAACTTTTGTTTTCGCCACCGACTTCCGAAAACTCTGAGTTCGGGCTGAAGTAGAAGAAGTCCATTTGTCGCGCACATACTTAATGCAAATTTAATACTTATATGGTTTTCTCATGGATGCCATTGTCAGAACTGGACCACGCTGGAAGCACCAGCTTTCAAATAAAAAAGAATCATCAACATCGGTTCACCCAGTCGAAAGTTAATAATAAATAGGTAACAAACATAAAAAAAAAATCAGTCGAATTGAGAACCTCCTCCTTTTTGAAGTCAGTTGAAAAGGAAGATTTTTTGATTTACAGTTAAATACCAGCCATATATAAATAGGATAATGTACTCGTGTACATTGTGACTGCGTTATGCAATAATCAACCCCGGTTTATCGATAACTCGTACATTTTTGTGTTAAGTAAATTTATTGATAACAGCATTTCATATAAACAATACTGTTGTTATGTCATGTATTTCCATAGTAACTTTACACGCGTGTCAACGTTATACAAGTGTGCACGTGTATATAAATATTATCTTACTTATTTCTTAGTGGAAAGAAAACCAACTAAGTTTAGGTTTACTAGATTTACAAGTGGCTCTCCTATGGTTATCTACCTAATGAAGTAAATTAGCATTATCCCTGAGTAGTCCATAAGGCTTAATTTAGCATTTATTTGTTTGACATACTTTGCCACTGGTTTTACCGTTTGTTTGTTGGTTAATTTAAGGATGGATACTTATACTCTCTTGCTTGTCTACCGGTCGCAAACGCGACTTCTGAGCCTGAGGTCGATTCCTAGATCGAGCAAACTACTGTTAGCTTTCTTAATAGCATGTATGGACGTATGGATTTATAGTTAATAAATGGCTCGTCCCCATAGTAAATGGGACCTAAAACATGCAGGCGAACTGAGAATGTAGGTACACAATCGGTATACCTCTGCCTAACCATTTGGGGATACAGGCGTAATGATTTGTGTTAAGTATGTTAAATAATATCAAGATTTGTATAAACCAATCCAAAACTTGACAAATATGTGGATCCAAAAAAATATGCAGATTTATTAATGAATAGAGGCCTCATTAGGGTATGTAGCAATATTTGAATAAATCACAAACATGTACGTAAAACGTCCATTAAATCGTCTTGTATCTCTATAGGTAAATCTATGTGAAGCTCCGTTTTAATGATAAAGACAAAGCAGTAGCGTGCAACGCATATAGGTACGGAGCGAGGAGCTCTCGCAATAAAGACTAAAATCATTACGGACGCGACCTTGACTACAAGCGTAAACACTATTGCGCCGCAGAAAATTCAAACGAATATTCATACGAAGTGTTTTTTGTTTCACTCCCACATGCCACCGCGGTGAGATAATCCAATACCTACATAACACCTATACAACATATTGTTGCACTCGGTTATAATATAATTACGGCAAATTGGTTAGCAAAGCGCAGCCGTTTAGATTATTTTTAGACCGCGATTGCGGTAAACGTGATGCTCGCAGAATTAGGTTACTGTTTTCGTTTTCAGTTCAAACATTTCAAGTTTTATTGAAATACTAGCTTCTGCCCGCGACTAGAATTGAGTCCAACCTGTATGCGTGATTGAGTAACAAAAATCTAACTGGTAGATAGACAAAATTAGTAGGATGACTTGGCGATTGAAATACTGTAAATCTGGAAAATTAGAAGAATCACTAATCAGTAATTTTGTATCTATCTTCCTGAATATCTTGATGAACATTAGACGGGCTAAGTCAAAGGTCTCGAGTTTGAAGCAAGACAAGACACGCATCTTTTGACTTTTCGAAGTCATGTGCGTATTTAATAGTTAGCTCTCACGCGCTTAAGGCGGATCGTTCAGCTGAGCCCGCGAAATTAAAATTTCGAGAGGTTTTTCGCAGTTTGTAGGTCTATATTAAGTACTGCATTCATGGTAATGGTAATTGCGACATCAACTATACAAAATTCTCAATTTTTATCTAAAACTATTGCTTATTAATCATTATTGTAGCTAAAAGTAGTGTATAATGTCAATTTTGACCAATTACACAGATTGCGCTAAGTTTTTGGCTTGATAAGGATTTATAAGTAAAGGTTTTAATTCTCAGTTGAGAATGTTGTATAGTTGATGTCGCAATTACAACTGCCATGAATCTAGAACTTGTTATAGACCTACAAAATGCGAAAAATCACTCGAAATTTGAATTTGGCGGGCTCAACTGAACGATCCGCCTTAATAGGTGAGGAAAACATCGTGAGGAAACCTGCATGCCTGACATAACATTTTCTCAACTGTAAAGTTTGTCAACCCGCAATAGGCAGACGCGGTGAACTTATAGCCTATAAATATATGTATAATCACTCTCATTCTGAGGGGAGACCCGTGCCCAGCAGTGGTATAATACAATGGGTTGAAGACGACTATTCCTGAATGGCTTATAAATAAAAATGGTTTATACATAATACATCCTAAACACAATGTAGCACATGAGATACTGTTTGATATTTTGATTTAGTCTAGTCTTCGAGCACCATGGTAGATTAATAAAATTACAATTTTACAGCAACAGGCAGAGCCCACGTATCTATTTAATATTATTTTATTATATTTCACAACCATGGTCTCAAAACGCGTCCTTTGAAAATTAAAGTGTTGTATTACAATCAACTATATTATTATTAATTGACGTATTGTTTAATATGATGTTGTTTGTACAGGTGTATTCGACGCGCAGCCCACAGCCTCGGAGCGACAACGGGAGAACCTCAGCTCGAGATTACGACGGGAGTTCGGTCTTGCCTTGCCTGACGATGAAGAGGCGAGGCCACCTACCGAAAACACCGGTATGGCCACTTGGAGACATAACGAGGGCATGGCGGGGCATGGTGCTGCCAGTTTAGGGAATACTGATACATTTGATGTTAGAATGGGACAAAATAATAGCATAGCAATCAATATTGAACGTGCAGGACACATTCCTGTCCCAACGAACTGCCATGAAGATCCCTGGGGGCAAAACTATAAAACTGTGGAGCAAATGGGACACCCTGTTGATAATCAATGGAATAATAACGTGTATAGTACAACTTATGGGTATAGAACAGGCGTAAAAGGCTTAAAATGGGGAAGAAGGGGTATATGAAATCAATTATTGTTACATAATTATTGATATACTAGTAGATTTCGGCAATGGCTAACACTACGTTTTATTAAATACAAGTCCTAGTAAGAACTGGACCTCGCCAGTAGAAAAAGTATTTGTTTTGTGTACTTGTAGTTAACTTAGGGTTATTCTATGGTATTTTGTTATTTAATATACATTATTCTAGAAATTATAAATCCACTACATGTATATTATTTTTGTACATAATACATATGGATATTATGTTGGCATGTTTAATAAATAATGTCATAGAAAAGTATAGTGTTGTCATTTGTAAACGCTGGTATGCTTTGTCCGGCAGATGGCGCGGGCGGAGCGAAGCGGTGCGACAGGTAGTGCGGGGGGCTGTGAGCGCACATAACACATTATTTTTGTAAATCTCAGACGGACTCACCCGTCGCCTGTATTATATAATAATAACTAGCATAAAGGAACTTTTTTATGAGTGTACGTTTAACGCGATGCGCGCATATTGTATATTTCCGTTTCACTTCTACGTTTTTATTTTCCACGGTTTTTCTGCAAGTACAAATTGTTTTTATTTCCCTTTGTACATATTGTATATAGGAGAGTTAAGATATAATATAGGGAACCTACTCGGTAACGTATATATGTATAATGGTATGAAAGATTTTTTATATATGTACAATGTTTATGTATCTTATTGATATATTTATTTATTATCGATTTATTCGATAGTGCGTTTAGGGAACGACGGCTAGGATTTTTGTACGCATAATGTTTAAGTAAATTATAGTTGTTTTTATTATTTGTTTTATGTTTTCTAGCATATATGGGGGTCCGTGGGCTCGTCCTAGTTCTAGGTCTCTTGTTAGTGTTAGAGGTTTCATGTGTAATTAGAGTCGTTTCAATACAGATACGCATTAGCCATTTCTAGAGGTTAAATCTGTGTTATAATCTAAGCAGAGCATATTATGCAAAGATTTTTCTTTGGTTCATCATCACAAGGGCGAATGTTGAGGCAGCTGGGTAACGAGTGTTCTAGATTGTTCTCCACGACACCACTCTGTACTGTGTACTCTGCAGAGGTCGAAAGCGATTATTTATTGGTTATGTTTCAAGTATTATACATGGACAGAATTATTCATGATAAAGTAATATAAAATGTTTTAAATTACGGAGTGACAAAGTAGTGTCGTGGATGAAGACTTAGTTTAGTGTGGCTTTTACTTCCGAAATGGATTGAAGAGACCGTTAATTGACTGAAATGAATTGCAATCACATTAGTACTAATAAATATACCTGTTTGGTTGGACACGGCTAATGAGAACTTCTTAGTAAGCACTAATTACTTGTTAGTATTGTGTGCTTTTTGTTATTGAGTAATCTGTGTCCCGTAATTTGCAATGTGTTACAATTGACGCCTGTAGGGTAATGTTATATGTACTGTGTACATTGTTTGCAATTTTCATCCGGGTAACCATGTGTTTAGCCAGTTATTTGTAACACGTCGCATTTTATAGCATATTTTAACAATTGTGAAGTTGTACAAAACAGATTTTTAAATGCATTTTGGAGCTTTACAGCTCTGTGTCTTACATTATTTTGTAAGATCTAAACTGTAGCATTTAAAATTGAGGTTGTATTGTAACATTTTGCTATTATATTTTGATAACTAACACAGTGAAATGTTATGTACTCAATTTTACAATTGTTCATATACTGCTGACTGTAAATACTTCTATTATAACAACGAATCGATGTTGTGAATAACCTCGGGCTAAAATAGTGTTTCACACTGAAGCACCCAGTGATCTAAGGAAGCTATGTGCAGGCACTTGCAAAATATTCTGTTTGTTATATTTAGGTAGGCTTCCGTAGGAACTAGTTTTAGTTAATAGCTCTACCTATGAGCAGCATATGCAAATGTCTTTCATATCCGAAGTTGTCGAGTCTAATTCTTGTAGTGTGTTTGTTGTCTAAGCCCGCTTTTGCAGGTTATGTAGAATCTTTTTGAAACATCTGCAGGGGTGGCTTTTAATTTAGTGACAATTCACACATGATAGGTATGAAGATCTAATTATAATGAAAAGGTACAATTTAAAAAAATATTTTAGTGTGAACCAAGCCAATGAATAAAAAGTCACCATGTAGCATTCTCATGTGTCCTACTCAATGAGTATAAACATAATCATTTGTTCGTATGTATTACGTTTGTCTGCGACTTGGATGCGCTTCAGCGAATCATTTTTGCTTCCATGGTCTTGTCCACGTCGATGAAGGATTCGATCGCAATAATAATTAACTTATACGCAATAACGTTAAAGGGAACATATTTTTCAACGTAGTTCTAGAACTTCCTACTTTTTCTGTATTATAGTTCAAAGGCGCTGATATTTTGATAGTTTTAATTCTATAATCGGTGTTCTTATTATTGGTGGAATATTTCCCAATCATTTTAGTAAAACTGTGGATATAGTTACAATTTAGACTAACGTAAATCTATGTAGTTAAACTACAGTTTTATAATGCCCAGTGTCTTGTTTCATCCAAATTATTGCTCAAATTTTGACATGGTTTCAGTATGTGCATTGCTGTTTTATTGGAACTGTAAGAATAAAATTAGATTGTGTACTTTTTGCAGTCTGAAAATTTGATGTCCCGGTAACATTCGCTGCTTATTAAGTGTCAATTATAGCCTTGGGTTGTCAACTATTGCACTTCTAGTGCAAATAACTCGTTCAAAGATGTTTTTTCCATGTGAGCTGTGTGGCTAAAAAGTACATATCGAGAGGCGTCTCAATTAACTTGTTCTATGACTTGATTTCTTGCAGCCGTTTAGAACGTTTCTATGTAGTTGCAATAAGCTTCGCTTGACCGGTCGAGCCGTCACTGAGCTACTACTTAAAATTAAGTGTTTTACGCATAATCTTAAAACTTAGATTATAGTCAAATACGTTGCAATAAACGCCTTGAAGGCAAATACACATAGTTATTAACACACAGAAAAGTATATTTTAACAGCTTTATTTAATCCATGATTTGATTATTTTTGTATTGTATAAAAAGAATTGTAGGAAGATTTTTTATGATTTTTTCTATTGAATCAAATGTAGTTTAGTATGAAATGTTCAGCATGTTCGCAGCACGACTAGAGCGACAATGTCGCTCACGTGTCAACATAGATTTGTACATAAATTTCGATCTGGTTTTAATAAAATGTAAATTAATTGCTTAATAACTTTTTGTTGGAATGCGTTTTGATGTTAATTTTTAGCGAACACTACTTAAAAACCTTCCTTCTTACACATGCCGGCCGTATACAGAACCGCAAACTTGTTCGAAACAGGATTACTTCAATATAGGATCATTTCTTATATTGAAGTCTTACGATATATAAGTAAGGAAGCCGCATAAACAGAATCGCTCAAGTTTACAGGTTACACCTACGTGTGTGGTCGGCTTTATAATAAACGAAATAGTACCTGTAGTATTTGAAATAGTAGTAGTGTTTAAGTGCACACAATGGCAGCTTAGTTTATTTGTACATACATACATAGGATACATAGATTTGGATTCAATCTTGGCAACAAAACGCACTTCAACATTTGATATTTCTGTAGTATATTAGATGAAAATCTTTGTGATAAAATTTCTTAATTATATCAACCCGTAGAGAAGCGTCGGTCTGTATATATTATAATAGTAATTAATGTTAAGTGAAAGCTATATTTTGTTATGGTGAACAAAAAGCGCACTCTCTATCGTTTGCCATATTATGACCCTAGTTTATTGGTACTTCCGACTCCTTGTGATCGCACCCACCTTCGGCTTGTCCCGCTCCCCCGTCGGATATGTTTTATGTAAGGTATTCAATGTAACAATGGAATATTTTGCAATATAAATTAATATAATTTTTTAACGCTAAGTGGATCGTAAATAGAAAGCTGTATATTATCCAGATGTTAAATATTATTATTTCTTTCTCAATGTTTGAACTAAGCATGTAAAATTTAAAATAATACTAGAGAATAAAAGATGTTATGATAATTAATTACATAAAATCTTCGTTTGAATGTAGCGCCTTTCCTTTGCTGGTTAGGTACATCTAAATGATCCAAACGCGACACCATAAAAATATTATTATAACATTTATTTCTTAAACACGTTTATTTACAAAATATAAAGTATTTCTAAAATTAATATAAATGGTATCTATAACTAACTTTACGTAAACTTTGACACATTGAACTTCAAACCATTATGTGGTTCATAAAATATTAAATTGGTGTGAGAATCCAATGTCAAAACAATCATAAAATCAACTATACCTCTAAATAAAAACCTCAGTCTTTATCTTGCCAAGAGTGGAAACGGAACCACGAAAAATCTATCCACCACTTTCTCTACACAATATTCAGCAACTGATCACAATGCGAATAATAATATTTTTTATAAACGCAAATATAGCTGTGGAATTTTGGTGGGAAAAATGATCTTAAAAAATATTAATTTTTGTTTGGCCATTTTCAGCTTAATTATAATAATTAATAATATATGAATTCCGAGGAGATTGTCACGAGTTTGTCGAAGGTTGTTTCTGCAATTGATACTATATCAGCACAATATTAAACACAATAAAATCTAATAAAAGAAAGTGTTCTATTTCATTGATGACACTGTGAACATATTATTGTTATACATAGATATTGTACTGTTGTACTAATATAGCAAGTATCAAATGTCGAACCATCCTCGAAACTGTTGACGACCCTCCAAAGCGTTCAGTAATATCTTGACTACTCTTTACATATCACAGCCGTAACTAAGAACACTCAACATCGTTCACACGAACACTAGTTCTTTTAAATCGTTCCACGGCACCTCGACATAGTTTAATACTTACTCAATAATAATGTCTTTTCACTGTATGCCCACGAATAAAATTATGTTCACGAATGCCTATACTTTCAACGATTATTATACGTTATGCATTTGCATCAGCAACGAATTATAAAGATGCCCTTTATTTTTGACTCGCATTTGACTAGAACAGCTCAAGATTATGCCATTTTCAGTTTGAAATACTTATCAGCAGAACTCGAATGGGCGTAAACTTATAAGACTTATTTTAAAGGATTTGGTATAGTTATACTTTCTTCGTAAGTATTCGTAGCACCAGTATTTTTAATTCTGAGTTTGAATTTCTGCAACTATTTCTGCTAAAGTTGCCCTTTTGTTTTTTAGATAAAAATTTAAATATACTCTTGATTAGGTACAAAAATATATAGTTTAGAAAAATATTTTTGCATGTCTTTTTTAGGAAAATCTAATTTTTCATCTTTGTAGTTCTAAAGTTATTCATAATTGCCGTATCGATGTTTCAAAATAGAACGTAATAGCTGTCTCGTTCAAATGTTAGCGCCATTAATTTCAACATCTTGGCGGATCACTTGGCACTGGATACGAGTCTTTTGGTTTATACAGCCCGCCACTGGTCACGATCGTTCGGTTCTCGCTTGACATGGTAGTTTAGACACGGCTGGAAATTAACGTGGATCGTCACAGGATGTAATGGCGCCGCTAGGTGCACGGCTCTCGCGTCCAACACGTCGTATGGGCCCAGGTACCTTTGTAGACAGGCGTAGTCGACACTCAACGGGACATAGTACTTGCCTGTGAAATTAACAGAATAAAAGTTACTGATACTGATAGTCCTGAGCGCAACTGTTACGTTATGAGGCCCTGGGTTCGATTCCCAGGTCGAGCAAAATGTTATTGGGTTCTTCCATGAAATTCTCAGTAGCAGCTTGTGGATTTGTGCCCAGTTAACAGCTATAGGCTTACCCCCTATTTACATGGGGCCCTAATCAACGAAATGACACATTAATCGTATACGTCTGCCTAACACTTACATTTATACTACAAATATACACTACTATTTTATATCAGTTTCTTTTGCAAGTCTCTAAAATATGTGACATACCGAGCGCATTCAACGCGAACACTGGAACATACTGCGTTGGCTGAGGCGGCTTGTAGTGGTGGTGATGAGGTGACTCGCTCGATGTGTCCTGCAAAATATTATTTTATTAATAATAATAAAAATGATCTTGATCATCAAATAACGTAAGTAGTTGACTGGTGTTTGATTAGAAGTTTGATTTAGAAGAATAACAGGCTTATTAAAAATGTAATTTGTGTATTGGAAAAATAAGAATCAGAAGTCAGGCGCAATCCGAAAAAAAATGTAAGTGTGCAAAATGATGTCTAATACAAAATGTATGCGTAGAGCCTTACTCCTAACGTCGTTTTTCTAACGCTACTGCTAGGCTCTATCTAAAACAATATCTCACCGGAGGCGAAGTGTCCTGCGCATCCTCGGTGGAGCCGGAGGCGGACGTGGAGGTGGAGGGCGCGGGCTTGGCGGCGCGGCGCCGCTTGTGCGCGTACGCCTTGCTGCGCGCCACCAGCTCCGCCGCCTGCCGGGAAACATACATTTTTAGATAAGTACTGCACACAGTGGCCGATTTACATTGAATTTTTTCCTTTACTAAAAAAATACTTAAAGAAAGACAAGTGAAAACCAGAGATAGAGTGAACTCCCGTTAGCTAACTGTACTATGGGCGTTGTACCTATTTTTATTATTCTCAGGACCAGCACACCAACGATAAGTATAATAATAACCATTTTTAAATTATAAACATTTTTACACAGCCAACTGACGTCATAACCACAGAGCAATATGGCGTCCAGCGTTTTCGTCAAATTAAGCACGAAATTTAAAAATGTATGGCACTTATTTATGTAATAATAATGTTGTGTTATTGTTTAGTGGTTTATTAGCATTACAGAATCTAATTGGGGCATTTTTCAAAATTCCGTGTAATACCCTATTTCTGTAACACATAATTTTTTTCGAAAAATAATTTGCCCCCAAATCTGCCGCCCTAGGCTCCAGCCTACTCTGCCTACTAGTAAATTCACCACTCACTGCACATAAGTAAATTTAAAAAAAAATAGTTATAACAGTTCCAGCTTAGACATCATCATCAACCCATTCCACTGCTTAGCACAGCTATCCTGTCAAAATGACAGGGATTATAGTCTACCACGCTGGCTCAGTGCAGATTGGCAGACTTCACCGCCGTGCCGTGGAAATATCTCAAGCAGGTACTTATGCAGATTTCCTCACAATATTTTCCTTCACTGTTTTACTTCACTTCATAATTAACTCATGAGTCATGACCCCAGCAAAATTCTATTTTTCGTGAATAGGTATGTAAACTTAAAAATTCGGACAATTACACACACAAGTTGGACAAAGCCTCGATAGGAGGCGTATGAACAAAGGTTTTTGCTGGGCTGACGCACACTGATTGAAAAGTCAGACGTGCCTTGGATTCGAACTCGAGACCTTTGACTTTGCAGTCAATGGTCATATCAGTAGTTTATCAGTTCAGATAAGACATATATTTGTAAATATACAGTATGTTGTTTACCTCAGTGTCCTGCGATCTGGAGAATCGCCTTTCAATGGAGTTCTTGAATTTGTAAGAATGCAAGTAGTCTTCCGTGTGGTCGGGCTTCCTCACTGCTCTCAGAGTGGGCTCTCTCTTGCGTCGTCCATCCAGCGGCAGAGGTTCCTCCGGTAGGATTTCACCCTCCCCTGCCGTCGCAGTCTGCGCCACAGATACTGTAAGAAGAAAAATCAGAGAAATAATAAAATAATTTTAAAAAATTGTTGTCAATTTTATCTGTGATATTTTTTTACGTGGTTAAAATATTAATATCTTAACAAAATGTTAAAATACAAATCCGCTTTACGCTAGAACGCATCATAAACTCACAATGCGCTGGGTTAATTATGAATTATGGGTAGCTAGATGTCTTTTAGATTAGGTTATATTTGCTTTCCTAGTAGATAGTAAGTATATCACAGATTGTTACCTCTTTCGCAGTCCATAGGGTAGAGGTGTTCTTGCGGGCGTTCGTCGTAGGTCTCCGGCGCGAAGGCGGGCGGCGCGGGCGGCGGCGCCTGCGCTATCACGCCTGCCTTCAGAACGTAGCCTTGCGAGCCGTGCGAGCCTTGAGAGCCATGTGAGCCTTGAGAGCCTCGAGAGCCTTGAGAGCCGTGCGAGCCTTGAGAGCCTTGCGAGCCCTGCGAGCTGCCCGACGACGAGCCCGTCTCCGCGGGCGAGCCCGACTGCGAGCGCGGCTTCTCGCGAACTGGCGTCGGCCCTGGAAACCGATCACACTATGCTTAGTACAGGACATACTCTTCCGTCGTGACGAGAAGGTTCTAAAGTAAAATCGCAATTGTAAAATTATCATGACAAGAAAGACGAATAAATTATAAATCTGACGTTACAAAACTATTGAAGGTCCACAGCTTTTGAGCGTTAGAGGCAAGATTAAATTTAGTTAGTTAGTCATTTCGAAAATTAATGAAGCTTATCCTGATGTCTACGAACCTTTGGCCACAGCCTCGCAGTGCCTTTGCATGTGCGCGGCCAGCTGCACGCACAGGCCGTCGCCGGGCCCGTAGCCGTGCACCTCCACGAGGAAGCGCAGCACCTCGCCCACGGCGTCCTGGTAGCCCGCTCTGAAGTGCTCCTCCCCCACTTGCCGGTCAGCAGCTACAACAGAACCCCACGCGAAGATGGAATCATCTTCCGGCGGGAACTCCCAACAACATTAGCGTTCTTCAGTGTCCAAGTCATTATGAGCGTGTATTCTTTTTTGTAAACCTTGTTATGTGGGTAGGTTGGTAATGTTGCGTATTGGAATGGAGGGTAGACGGGGAATGTGAGAATTATAGGATGGGATTGTAGTTTTGTCGGCGCGCGTCGGACCCTCGACCTCAAACCATGTAAAAACTTTTTTACTTTTAATGTAAAGTTTTGAAGTTACAGGATTATTATACTTTAAAAGATAAGTGTCCTCTTATATTGTAAAAGATTTTAATTACAATTTAAATGTACCTAGGTACTGACCGACATATTTACAAAAAAATATATTAATTACATGGTTTGCGCTTAGACCATTTAACCAATGGTCTAAGAGTTTATGCGAAATTAAAAGGACAATAAATGAAAATGAGAAATTATCGGGCATCAAACCAAAAATATTAACAGACGAATAGTTTTCCTTTAGAATTCCTTACGAGCCTATATTTTGTTTTTTTTTGTAATTTGCTTTCAATAATTTAAAATTGTTCAATTACCTGCACTAGAAAGTTTTACCTGTCATGTTAGAAGCAATGACGTACCTAAATTCAAATAGAGAACGACAAACTAGATTTATATGCAGCGACATTACCGACGACTCGTGCTTCCAACGTAAAAGCATTCTGTAGCAAAATAAAGCGGTTGACGTAATTCATAGCAACTCTCTATTGGTAGGTAGTTAGAAAATGTAGGTCCACCAAATATTCAATACGTTCAGAAATTTACCTCATTTGGATTTTGTTAGGATATTAAAAAAAAAAATTGAGTTAAAATCATCAGAAATTGCAATTTCAAATACATATTATACATGTATTTCATAAGTTTGTAAATGTAGTGTCACTTCATGATCATGAAAATGATCAAAGTATTAATTATATTAAGCCGTTGATGCCCTAACTAGTTTTGTGATTGTCTTTTTGGAAATCGTAAAATGAGAGTTATTTGAGGTCAAATGAATAGATATTGCTTCTATCTATAATATTTAAAAGACCTGGCTTACGTGCTCTTGTGAAAGTATAGTACGACTTTAAATATTCAGAGATTATGCGGGAATACCAATGTAACCTATTTTTTAAGCAAATGTAGTCGCTAGGTTGCTCTGTTTCTTTTTGTATTCAGACATCAATCTTAAAACATTTGAAAGCTTCTGAAGAAAACAATGTTACGAGAAGTCAAACCAGAAAAACCCTAACAGGAATAATAATTGTTGCCTTCTAAAGATTGATTTTAATAACTGTGGAAGTTTCAAGGACTTTTTAAATCAAGACGTGTCGATTTTACTTTTCAGACTTGAAACAAGTGCTGGTCAAAAACTGAAAGAGTTGGGCATGGGACGAGATAGCAAATGTTTTATATAATCAAGTGCTATCTTTGAAACGAAATATAAAGAAGCCTTTTATTCACTAAGGAGCAACATCCGAGATAGTCAAGCATTGTAAAAAGGAGACTTCTCTTAGTAGGTAACAATGAAAGACCGTCACTGTACTAGAGAATGGTTTAAATTGACAGTATCGTTGACTCAATCATGTGCCTTAATAAATACAAGGCTATGTTAGAAATAATTGAAAAAGTACAACCAACAAGGGCTTGAATCGGCGATAGCATGTTTTCAATAAACATTATTCGCAAAAACAAGCCCGTATAAAATTTGAATTAAATTTCAAACACTCCAACCAATTAGATCATATCATTCCTATCCATGACGTTAAATGCAGAAAATAGCAGCAGTACAGCACCAAATACAGTCAACACCGATGCAACATTGGTTGGCCTTGGCGAAAGATATAAACGACAAACAACTGTATTCATCATTCACAGAACAGAATCAAAGATCTGATAGGTTGGAGCTTAATCCAAAAGTACCTTCTCTTGTTGATTTCCAATTATAACTAACGAGATTACCAAATAAGCGCGCTTTCGGTACGAACCGTTCGCGCGTTCCTGAAGGTATTTGAGGTGGCGTATCGCCATCTCGATGATTTCCGTCTTCTCGACCCTGCCACGGCCCTTCTTCAGGTACTCGGGCGGTATCAGCCGCGACAGGTCCGCGAGGCAGTTGTTCATGCGGTCCCGACGACGCTTCTCTATTATTCGATGTGACATCGGGTCTTGCTGTGGGAGTAATAAGATTGTAAGATTTTTGCCACTAAGCTTCAAAAATCGGTGCAGAAAGCCTTATAAACAGTCTATTTTCTTTAGGAAAATACTGGTATATTGTTTAGCATAGGCTTATTAGAGATTTTTCTTTAGCTCGTGGACTATCTCTCGGTTGGCTAGAAGAACACTAGCTTATAGGTAGCTAGTTGGCTCTTCAATTACTTTTGGAAATTCAAATAAAGATACCGCTCGCGCAGGAAAAGTGGGGGCAAAGTGTCATCCTCTTATAATCTTCTCGGGTATTGGGATCGCTTGATTTCTTTACGTTCCCTGTCATGCGACAGGTTAGTACATTCAAATACTGACACCAAACGGGGTTTACCCGTAACTATACTCCATTGACTTTATTTTACAACTTAACATTTGAAAATAAAGTTAAATAGTAAAATGTTATACTGTTAAAATGACTGCATTTTATAGGTTACATTTTGTTTGTAAATAGACTACATTCCTTTGTATTTATCGTAAAATAATAGAGCATATTATACGGTAATATTGAAATAACGTATCTATTCGTTTAATGTTATAATGGAGTATAGTTTGTACAAAACGTGAATAAGTAGATAAAAATCGGGCATATTCAGTGTGACTTGCCCTCGAGACCTTCCCCTTCTTGAGGTATGCGCCGGGCGGGTAGTCCTCCTCGTCCTGAGACGGCGGCGCTGCGAAGTTCAGCTGGTCGCCCCCGACGCGCCCAAAGCCGTCGTTAGAATTATAACTGTAACAAAAACAAAGTATTTTTAATATGCTGTTATCAGATTATAAATATGTAGTATTTTTTTATTATTACAATTAACAAATCGTCTCCAGTCACATAATGTAAAATTTTATTGTAGGCCTGTTGACCAGTCTTACAGAATAAATAAAATCGGACACGCGCGAGTCAGACTCGCCCACCAAGTTCCGTACAAATTTGTAGGTACTATAATTAATTACAAATGTAGTTTTCAGATTTTATCCTATACTTGCAGTACAAGACGGTATTACTTGCCAAATTTCATAGTTCTAGGTCAACGGAAAATACACCACAAATTTTGATTCCTTTGAGTGTCGAAATATATGTTTTTTGCGGCATAAACAGCCGTATCTTTATTTTACGTTAACTTAGAAGTTTGATATTTTCACACCTTCAAGGGACTGTAGACCTGAGTATATGGTTTTAATTTTAACCCGATACCTCCATGCGTTTCCGAGATAAAGGGTCTTGACAGACGGACGGACGGACAGACTACAAAGTGATCCTATAATGGGGGCAGTATTTTCCTTTTGAGGTACGGAACCCTAAAAAAATCGAAATGAGGGCAATATTCACGAATGGTCTTTACACCGAGTTTGGAATGAGTTTGAATGTTGAAATTGACTACTACATAACACTTGTGGATAACTTCAGAAGCGCACACTTATTTTGAGCGTACCTTCTATGAGCAACGAATTCGAATTTGAACTGAAGTACCTACCTACATAATAAGTCATTATTATGCTTAGTGCTCGGATAAAAGTAAATAGATTGTATAAGCTCAAGGCTGTCTTTAGCGACATGTGATCGAAAAACGTGGTCTCAAGGTCAAAGAGAACTTTGGCAAACAAAACAATGTCTTTAGGGATCCGGTCAATTATTTCAAAGTAGGGTACCTACGTGAAAAATTGTTTATGTATGTCAGAATGGGGAATTTTGATTATCCAACATACCTACTAACAAATCAATTGGCGATTCAATGAATTGTATCTATTTCGATTTTATATAATATCATGTATATTTTTATGTAAGTAGGTACTTATAAAAGTTGAGGAAATTCCTACGAGATTGGTAAAAACGCGGTTAACAACAGTGGGGTACGTAGTGATACGCAGGCCCCTCTTTTCCATTGGGCATTATAGGGAAGTGCCCAGGGCTAGGGAGCCCTAATTCCCACATCTTTTGTTTTTTTTTGCAATTGATTATAAAATAGTCCCCTGACATATCAATTGCCATAGGGGCCCCAATATCCTAAAGTGCCGCAGACCTCCAATAGGTTAAAGACGAACCTGCGGAGGTATATGGGGAAGTAAGGTTGCCAACCGTAACATGAATAAGGTATATACTTACCTAAAGTATTGATTATACTATATTTAGGGTCAGCATATATAATACACAATATGTATATTACAGTTATCTGCAACATCGAAACTAAAAAACCCTACAATGTTTTTTGTAACATGGCACCAAATAATATTTCTTAAGCTTTTCCTAATAAGTATTATTATAATCGGCCGAAATAATGTAGACAACCCTACGAAGGAGTGACTGATTTGGTTGATAAGAGAAATTTCCCAGGATTGCAGAATAACGTGTTCCAACGCGAGCAACAGCGCAGGACACAATAGTACTTTTACGTCATCCAAAGTGCAAATTGCCATCTGGGCTGCAATGTACTTTTCATACTCCTAAGTCCTCCTACGCATAAGGCATCAGCATAAGTATATCTATTCTTTCTTATACAGGTATGATTCACATGACTTTATTAATCAAGTTACCGAGCCCGATGCGCGACGCGACTGTAGTAGGTACCCACATCACGAGTGTGTCAGTTCTTGAAAAACGCGACCGTTTGATTATGTTATGAAATTACCTAAGTACCTACAGCCGCGATCACGTGTGTGACCCACAAAACGCATAGGCTCAAGGTCGGCCGAGCGCGGTTCAACGCGAATTGTGTACTTATTTCTGTCGACTGAGATGGGGCTTCCACGAGACTAAATGTACGAAACGTTTTTCTTTTCAAAGTGGAAAAAGTTTCCTGGAAAAGAAAGCCGCGGTTGCCGGCACGACGAAGTTTGTATAGGTCAGTAGTAACCTACGTTCCCGCACGTGATTTAAATAAAGTTTTTATTGGAAGTAAGTAGTTTCAGAAATTAAACATTATAGATTATAGAAGTATTATAGTAGCGTAGGTAGATACTACCTCAGTATATGCACCTATGTATTTTTAAACCTTATTTTGAATGTTGGCAACCCTAGGTGTACTGAGACGTAAAGCCTGGTATCCACTATGTTCGCGAACCAACTGTGCTCCGCGCATCTGCAACCGCTCTCCGCTCTGTCAGTTCGAATCCAAATATTACAAATATTTGTACACCCTACAAGTAGTTGCTATCAGTGTTACTTTTATCAGTGCATATTCTTAAAACATTGTTGATATTTATAAATAATAAAAGCGATGAGGTGATCGCTGATAACAGAGATAAAAACGAAAGCCGTTGTTGTGCAGTTTTATCAACTTTTAACTATTTCACCAATTACCTACTTGCCTTCTATAGTTTTATAGGGACCTGCAATATTACAATTATTATCGTTTTGTTAATTTCAAGTTTAACATCACGTTCGGATTAAATTAGTGGCTGAGACATCGGCTTGACAATAGCTGTATGACCTACAGATAGTCCACTTTTAATTTTAAAAAGCAGCAAAATTACAGACACATTACAAAAATCCCGGCGGTTGTTGTCAGACACCTGGACCGGAACCCTTAAACAATTTATTATGTTGAGCGAATACTTATTAGGAAATTAACTTGAAAAAGTCGGTTCATAATTGACGGAATAATCGCGTAACAAACATACAAAAAACACCTCATCACCTCCTTCTTTTTGAAGTTGGTTGAATAGTCAGTATCCATTTAAAAAAGAAGTAGGTAGGTATTTGGTCTTTGCTGACAACATAAAAGTAAACAAAATATGATAAGTGGTCACACAACTCACACGATGCTCTGACAGATAAGTATTTTATCCATGCACGTGAAAATTATAACGTGATAATATGAGCTGTGTGTGGTGGTGTGACGCCCAGAACACGTGCCGCCTTATATTTAGAAGTCGCGGCAAAACACGCCCCGCGCCTGTCTTGAGGTTGAGAAAAACTAGCAAGAAAAATAGTTACGTACAACAACCAGTTTTTCAATGATACTTAATTTGAAATTGGAACAAGCGAGCGATTCATAAAAATAATTTAAATAAAAAACTATGTAATATGATAAATAATAAACCTTTCATGTGTCAGCAATGGCGGTTGTATGGTGAATTATAAATTGATCGGTATTTGTTTTCGAAAATTTAATAAAATTAATTAAGCACCTAAATCGCCTATTAGCCATTACTTTTCAAAAAAATATTGCGTAAAACATAGTTTTCTTGGTTACATTCGAATTTCAAATATTTATAAAAACCTAGAAAGTAATGAACAATGTTTGCTTACCATTATCTTGTTGCATAATTATTGCATTAGAAGTTAGGTATTCATATTATGTTTTTGGCTATATCGAAAGACTTCGCATAACAAAACGTGTGACTCGATCTTTTTAATGTAAGCTGTTTTAATTTGAACCCTTTTCACAATTTTTAAATAGTTGCACAATATTATTCCGAAGTTTTTAGTTTATTTTATAATTAATTACAGTTATTTTTTTATCCATTTACCTACAATGCCGACCTACCTAAGTAGGTATTTTATTTAATGAAATTGCCCTTGATTCGTATCAGACTCCAAAAAGCAAAAAAATAAAAATAAAATAAAAAACGCTAATCTAAAAATCGCCCATTTGGGACTAGGTTGACCATGACCACAGGTTGATCATGAACTAGAGCGTAGAAATGTGTTAGATAAATCTTTTTTTATAATGTTTTCTGCACCAGTTTAGTTGCAGTTTAGTTTAATGCATAAGTTTTCAGGTAATTACCAAATGATGTTCTAGCATAACGAGCTTGCATGACCACATTGACCACAGATATCTGTATGCATGATCGGCACAGACATGTTGGGCTCCCGGTTCTTTAGAAAACGCCAAATCCTGTCGTTTTCATTTCGTTTTCTAATCCATCCATCGGTACCTACTACGTTTAGTTATCAGTGTAGTATTTTAAGTATATATATATATATATATATTATATACATACAAGAGCCACGTGAACGCATAATTTTTTATTCCAACATTTAAATTTTAAAAGCACGACCTTCGTCATCTCGTTTTTCACAACCACAAATCATACGCAGACTTGTGCACTGTAGTAAGTCGATAAAAGCTATGAATGATGAAGACTTTGAATCATTCTTATGCCAAGTTTCTCAAACTATAACAGGTTGTTTTGTAACGAACGTAGTAGGTATTTGGTGACCTGTAAACTTATAAAGTTATAAGCTTATGCTTATAAGCCAATGCTTGAGTCACTGTATATTTCACTGTACACCAACTTCCATTAGCTTTATGGCAACCAATTAAAAGCAACAACTAATCACAAATTCACAAACCAACACCGTCAGCCCCTCATTAGTTCCAAATTTAATGTTAACTGCAATCGATTTAATTCAAGCTCTTTTGTGTTGAACACACACGATAACCTTTGCCGCAAATAACTGTCACACACATCTCAGTAAAAAAAAATACAAATCACTCACGCCAGCAATCCTGGCAGATGGTCGGGCACACAGACGTCGGGCCTCGAAAACGGCGTCAACAATATATTCATCACAAATATTTACAACGCGACAGGTGAGTACATGACCACGCTCACTACTAATGAATGCAACAACGAGACCCCGAGCAGCTACATGTGTTTGTAGGTTTGATATAATTGTCAGAAAGAAGGGACAGTCCAAGATTGCAGAATTGTTTCAAGTTGAAACACTTCGCGAGTGCGCGCTGATAACACGTCCGTCAACTACGTACAAAATGCGATAGTGATGTGCTAAAATGTGCTTTGTGTAGGTAGGGTGAGTACTCGAGAGGAGTAATGAGGGACAGTCTCTAAGATGTTCGAATTGTTTTTGTAGGCATTGTCACATCGATCACAAATGACTGCATGCGATGGACAACCAGTTTGACATTGTAATAAAACAAAGCACACCTCATATTGATACTGCTAAAACTACATACATCTCTACGGAATCATTTCAACATTCGTCACACAACACACGCTATTAATGCTATGGTTATTTCTGCAAAACAATGGACATTGGATATCCGAAATTTAATCATGAATCACATGCAACTAGCTTAGGTACTTAAATAAGGAAAATATATTTTTAACGATGTAAATGTCGTTTAGCACTCAATCACGTGCTAAATCACGTTTAACTGTAGTTTAAAAAAATATGCAGTAGGTATAAAAATTTTGTCTACACTTGCTTAAACAAGTTGTTAATAATACATTATTTAGTTATGTTGTAAAGAATTGCTCAATGTTATAAACGCGAAAACGCGTGCATTCTGTCTGGAAAATATTTCGTATATAATATATCATACATAAATTTGGACCTTTTGAATTATTGTTCCTTCTTCAATCTACACGATAATTCAGCATGCCGTGTGGTAAACAGATAAAACAGTCAGCAAGTTTATATCGTGTACACCGGGTGCACCGGAAGCCGATTTATACAGGTTGGAAGGAAGGAACCCTGGAGAAATAGTACCCTAAATACTTAATTCGGAAATTTTACTCAAAGAAATTGATTTGCCAAAAAAATTTAAAGAAAAGGCGATCTCAAATCGGAACTCTTTTACTGAAAATCGGGAAACTAAATTTGCGTACTTCAACGTACTCGTGTTCTACTCGCGCGAGCCGTCATGGTCACTGAGTCTTAAGCACGTGTCGTTGAAGGTGGGGCACCCCCGCTCCAAAACCAAACAGTCCCATTTGTAGTGAGACTTTCCCAAAAAATATTTATTTTATTAAAATAGCTACAGAAATCTTTATTCAATTTTTTATTGTTACCGAATAATGTTATGCAATTAAACTTATTAGTAGGAAGGGTTATTATCAAGTAATTTGTTTAGATAGTACAATTTATTGCAACTCAGAAACGTTGTTTCCGCCGACGTGCGACCTACGTATCAACATAAGACATAAATTAATGAGAAGACATACTGTTTACTAAAAACTAATACAAAATCAACAAAAAATCCGTGACTCGGCCACGTATTGAAGGAACGTTAGTGAAAGGTCAAAAAATAAATAAAGCATAATGTATGCATATTTTCCGCGGGGGTACGCAGAAACTAAACGATGCAACGTATTTATCCTTGTCTTTGCATACCACTTTCGCTTTGCCCAACTTGAAAAAATATGTATTAAGCTAAATATAGATATATTTCATTATTTTTAAACATATGTATTTTATTGTCATTGAATTTAAAATAGACTGTCCTGTTAGACGAAGAGTCATGGTCACCGTGACTCAGGCACGTGTTTCGCCGACGCGACGCGGTCACACACATAGGTACCTATATGTAAAGATACGACACGAGAGGAGACAAATACGATTTGATTTTGAGAAGCAAAATCACTGAGTGACGCTTCGCTCCTCTGAATGTGTCACACTCACATACGTATTTAGATTTAAATAAAAAGAAAAATGGTGAACTAGGAATGCACGAGGGTAGTAGGATTCATCATCCTATCCATCATATTCTAATTTAATAGAGGTCAGAGCAGTAGGTACTTCTTTTTTTATACGTCCCTATCAGCCCTCATTTCATCAATTACTTCCTTCCGTATCATGTTTTCTTTTAGACAATCAATTTATCTCTTCTTTGGTATAGTAGACTAGTAACACCAAAGAAGTTGAAAACACCTTAAATCCATCTACAATTCTACATAGATCTACAAATGCTTAAAAAATTACAAAAATTGCTCATTGTTTTGTGGTTTTATTAAATAATTACCTTGTTTGAAATAAAACTATTTTTTACGGATTGTATTGCGTTGTTTTATCCTTTACAGCATCCATGGTCACGGGCAGACTCACCACCATGGATGTCACTCGTGACCATGCTGTAAAGGATCCGAAACGTCGGGAATTAAATAATAATAATACAACGCGATAAAATCCGTAAAAAATAGTTTTATTTCAATGTCTAATATTCGCGTAAGTGTCAGAAACCAGTATGTCAGCCAGTACGGACTGTATAACGTGACCATGGATGCTGTAAAGGATCCGAAACGTCGGGAATTAAATAATAATAATACAACGCGATAAAATCCGTAAAAAATTGTTTTATTTCAATGTCTAATATTCGCGTGAGTGTCAGAAACCAGTAAATTACCTTGTTTTTTAAAATTTGTTCCTATTGCATAGTAAATCGTGTCATACAGCGAGGAAAGTATAACTGATTCCTGGAGGAACAGTATCCTTACTCTTGAACTTAAAAAAGTTTACAAGGGGAACCTTGAATAGGAACCATCTGCGTATTATGACGTGTTCAACCTAAGGTTGAACGATACGCAAACCTGTCGATGCTGTGAGGATCAGCTGTTGAAACGCCACTTCACCTTCTTGAGGATTGCGGACAGCTAATATACAATCGCAGTGTTCATCTTGGGAAACACACTTTAAACCCGGATGAATTAAAGGGAAGGTAAGATTCCTGGAGGATAAGAAATCATATCAATCGTTTGCTTCAGTTGGGTTTCGAACCGACGTAAGGCGAAAAAATAATACACCGTATTTTATTTTATGGCACCAATTAAAGGAAAGTTGGCAATCATTAGGATCAATGTATTGTTTTGAAGTAACATGGTAAGGCCTGTTTGACTCTCTGATTCAGGCAACCGTTTATTATAAGTAATCTTCAACGAATAGGTACTTACTTACTACCTATTTCCATTGAGAGAAATTTGCTTCTAAGAGTTAAAGTTAAAAGACAACCTTGTGTGAAAAGCTTGTTACTTAATTTTCTGGCAAATTTTATACAGACACTATTTTATAGCAAGTACCAACCTAAAAATCTGGTGAAATATGTTTTCAGAGTCACTCTTGCTGTCATGCGTCAGACTAATTTCCTAAAAACACAGTTGTCCGTCGACCTTTTTTATCAGACAAAATAATACTTGATAACAAAAGCACCTAATAAGATCGAGGTTGATGGGAGTTACAAAACGTATCACTCTAGTTCAATGCTCCATTTTCAAACACATTTATTATTATCGTTGCAATTGCAGTGTAGTGACGTCACTGGTCACGTGCCGCGGCCGCGATTCACGTTTACTCACGTTTCCCGCGGCCGGTTCGCGTTCCGAGAATGACGATCGGTCGACATCGACATCGAAAATCGTAATCGGAAACGAGTTCTTTTTTAAACATACCAAGATTTTAATTAGGTACCTACCTACCTAGGTAAGTAGTTTTTGAAGTGTTGACTATGTAGGTAACAAAATAATGTAACTAGCTATCTACGTACATATTTTATACTTATTCCAAAGGGTCTCTACACCTACCAAAGGGTAGGTATTTGGCGCGAAAGTGACCTGCCAAATTATACAGGGTGTCCATGAAAACGGGACATCTGTTTATGACGCTGTTAATAAATACATTTATTCATAAATAATTTAAATAAATTTATTATTACAATAAATTAATAGGATACTTACTTAATTTATTTTTATTTATTTGAAAGTATTTACTTGCCTACTTTTAACGTATTAGGTGTATTTTAACGTAATGTAATGGTATCCAAAACTCTCAAATTTCTTCAATCGGTTTTCAATTTAATCTCCAAGTAATAGAGTTTATTATACTTTGGGGAAATTTGACAGTTTGTGGTACTTAACTTGATGTGCTGGTGACTGTTCCAGCTTAAGTATTAATAAGTGATATTTTTATTTTACTCAAAGATTCTCTTGCACTGTTTTCAACTAAGCAAACCTACCAATAATTCTATTCCTACCATCCCAATCTTTTGAAAGTCAAATGGAACAAAATTGGTAAATGTCATAACTAAGTTAAATCACATTTAAATTTGAACTTATTGTTGTTGGTTTTAGAGTCTAAATATTGCTAACAATTATGCAATTTTCCGCCGTATGTAGTGAACGAATGTGTAGTCACGTGCACTTACGTAAAGGAATCAAAACGGGCACATTCGCCGATTGAATGATAATGAATATTAAATCTTATTGCTTCTGAAATAGATTGCATTGTCGCGATTATTGTTGCGCGACGGTCGCAGTACAGTAGTCGCGTGATATGGCGCAATAGAAGTAAACAAGTCTGTTGGTCTTGGTTGGTTTTACAAACGGGTCATTTATTTTTATTCACGAAAGTGATTATATGTACCTACTTAATTTAAATTAATCCAGAATTTTACCCACCGGTTTCATACTGAATTACAGGGATTACTTAAATAGGTACCTACTTACCTTTTCCACAGTCGTAATCAGTTTAGGCGTAGAATGTCCAATTCTCAAAATGACATGTAGGTACCTAGGTAATTCTCGAATGGACCAATTCTCGAAAATCCTTATTCTAGTATTGAATGCTACTTAAAGGAGACGTTTTAGTTTTTTAATTTGGACAAGTTGGTGAAAATATTGACAATCTAACCCGTTATAGGTCAGACATGTATCAAATCGCATGTCTGCCTAACTTAACATACCATCACGCCTGTATTCCCCGACGGGTTAGGCAGAGGCGTACTTAATGTACACCCACAGTTCGCCGGTATGTTTAGGTCCCATGTTATAGGGGGCGAGCCTATAGCCATTAACCGGGCACAAATCCAGACTCCGAGCTGCTACTGAGAATTTCATAGAAAAACCCAATAACACTTTGCTCAACCTGGGGATCGAACCCAGGACCTCTAGTGTACCTAGCAGTCGCGCTTGGGACCACTAGACTAATGAGGCAGTCACAATCTGCCTAACAATCAAAATAAATGACAAATAAATCAACTGAAATATATAAAAAAAATCGTTATAGGTTAATAGGTTAATAACGATTGGATTTTCATAAAAAAATCTTTCATCAAACCTTGTCCAGACATTTTTTTTACTTATATAGACTAAGTAAGTACCTATGTACCTATATGTTTATTTTTTTTCTATGATAGGAGGGCAAACGAGCAGACGGATCGCCTGATGGTAAGCGATTACCGCCGCCCATGGACACCCGCAACACCATAGGATTCACAAGTGCGTTGCCGACCTTTTAAAAGGGATTAGGCCTCCGGTAACCTGACTCACTCAGCGAAACACAACGTAAGCGTTGTTTAACGCCGGTTTTCTGTCAGGCCGTGGTATCACTCCGGTCGAGCCGGCCCATTCGTACCGAAGCATGGCTCGCCCACGTAAAAAGTATAGTACCTAAGTCTTCCAGGCAGTGGCGGTCCGAGGGGTCATGCCCCCCAAATCGAAACGTAACTTAACAAAACACTTACGAGTTACCTACTACCTACTCTCTATGACCCCCAATGTCTTAGATTAGACATTAGGTTCCGTACAGCACACCTCATTGCGTAGTCTAGACTTCCTAAATAAGTGTGGTTCTCTAACTGAAGTTCATTCGCCTTTTGTAAAAGACGTGAACCGATAAACGTGAGTGAATTAAGCGAATGAGAAATAATTACGAAGACAACGATAAATATACCCACGTTAGTTTCGGAATTAAATGTAAATTTTATAATGTGTACACTAGAAATGACAAATAAAGGACTGGTTAGGTCGTAAAAACGAACACGGCGCGATTAACTCCGCTTATTCAATGTTAATGATACTAATATTTTTTAGTCCTGTTATTCATTTCAAATGACATTTTTGCAAAGAAGGCGACGATCCAAAAAATTCACAGAGTTCTTTTATCAATGTTAACTAATATTAATTTTTATTATAATCCATAATAATAAAGGTTAATATTAATTAAGGAGTGTGCAAAATATGTATTCGATTTCGTTTGTAAACATATCTGGAGCTGACCCTTTCCAAATCAGAATAGATAAAGAAAATATAGGTAGTCACGGATTAACGATGACGTAATGGAGAAATTTTGAAGAGTAATTATAAATACCTATATAATTATCTATCACACATCAAATATTGATATAGGTACGGTCCTCGTGATAGTAATTAGCGAGATAATTGAAATAATTTAATCTCTAGCACGTGGATCTTGACTTGACAGTTGTAATATCTGGACAAATTATGGTATCGAAATACAAGGACAACTTGGGGAGGACCATTACAATCAATTTGGAAAAAATTTAAGATCAATATTGATATTTTGACATAAGTCTCAGGCAGGACCAAAAAAGTAACTATATATTTACCCGAAATTGTCGGCATGGATGCTTCTGGTAATAGAACAGAATAAGGAGCGTGTTTCCGTATTACTAGAAATAAAAGTGCCCGAGTTTAACATAGATAAGTATATATTAAAATCATGAAAAGATTGAAGGAAACAATTTTTAAAATTTGAGGAAAAATGCAAATAAAATCAGCTTCGCTGCTTGCAATCAGAATATGAAATATATACCTAGTATACCTACTTACCTCGTTAAAAAAGACACATGAAGAATGATTTGCGGAATACCGACGTGTATTCGTAGAAACGTAGAAACAGTAAACTAATTAAAATTTTAACAGCCCGATTTGAATTTTGATAAAAGTGATTATGAAGACATTTTTTAATAGAACAGCTTTTGTTCATTGTATTTTTTATTACGATCATAACGAATAAACTCCAAAGAAGCAAAGTTTTCCTTCGCTGCATTTATATGGGTTTCGCGAAAATTATTCTAATTTTGGGTTAAATATCAACACAGCGTAATACTTGGAAAGGTCAGAAAAAAATTGTTTTCCTTGTTCTAAAAATACATCTAAAGTTTACTCTTTTCGTTCATAAGCTTTCAAGTTATGAACGAAAAGTTCTAATTGATATTTTGGGAATCTTAAGGCGCACAGATGCTTCGTTCAGACCGTTTTGAGACGTTTTTATTCGTAACAAACACCAAAGTACACAGGTACCTAAGTTAGCTGCGAGGATGGAGGCTCACAATTGTTATAATACGAGTACCTATAGGTTTCATAGGGTTTCAAACGACCCCATTTATAAAATGTCTATTTATTTTTTCCATAAGAGGTTCGAAATTTTCTAAGGTTGGCTTTACCCTAAGAAGATCTTCGTGACGGGCCTCAACGAAATCTGTCAGTTCTTTGGTTGGATCATTTAACGCCATTGGACAACCGTTTCTTATTTTCTGATACAATTGAAATCGCAGACTTGGGCCCCTGATATCTAGTATTTTTTCTCACATGACGAGGAGACATGAATAGAAAACTCAATTCTGTTTGAAGTAGGTACATCCTATAAATGACACAACAAGGACATTTGAAGTATCTGCTATTCATCTGAAGTATCTGCGTCGGGTGAAAGTGAAGAAGTACACAAATTTTAACTAATTTGGAGCAAAGGGCAGTACCTACATAGCTACAGCTATTAGCTCTAATGTAAATGCATACTTAAACATTTATATAACAATTATACTTCGGTACTGTATGCAACTCATGCAAGTGACCCCGCTCTGACAGTGAGTCGCCTTGGCTGAGGTTACTGCGAGGTATCTAACCTTCACTAGTTTACTACTTAGCTAGTAGATCATATATAATCTGCGTTATTAATCTTTAGACTTGTGTCTGGTGACTATACTTAGATACTCTAGCTGTTCCCCCTGGATTGACTCGCGTCCCAAAAGAATTTAATTTCTATAACTCGGATTTTAGGCGGCGTCCCAATATTTTCAGTTAAACTCCAGCAATATAACTGTGAAAATCGCATCCAATTCCTTGCTAGTAGCTTTTACATCATGTGCGTACAAACATACAGACAGATAGGATAATAGACAGGTATCGATTCGGGTGACATTGGTCTGTAATAAAATGTTTAGATTTGCCTGCACTGCACATTAAACAATTTAAAACAAATCACAGCACCATATAAACTGTAAACATTGTCCCAAAATAAACGATTGGTCTATTTATAAAGGTACTGAACGTCCGCGTGGGCGCAAACGTGACACATAAAATGAGCGAGTGGCACGTACAACTTACTTAAAAGTAAAGGTGTACCAACTCCGAAGCCACTCTAGTCGAAGGGGATCAAAACAGCCATCACATTCCAAAGGCTACAATTCCAACGACTATAGTAGTCGTAGACTACCTAGTAATTTTGTTATGTGGACAGATTTAAACTAACTCCTAACTTTTTTCTTTTTACTGTCTTCATTCATAGCACGTGCCTAATTAGAACAGACAATCTTCAAATTAGATCCAGTTTTCTCAATTCATAAAACACCTTGTTTTTTTTAATAAAAATATATCAATACCTGTGATTATAAGAATAAATGAAATAATATGAAAAACGTTTAAGAAACGTAAAAGTTTAAAGATAACTAGGACGATGTTATATGACATGATATTTTTATCATATCATATAACATCGTTCATCATCATTAAATTGCTTAGTGAGTGACACAAAAATTTAAATCAACTTTCTAGAAACAGTAGAAACTTTTAAATATTCTTGGTAACTAACGATAACAAATACAAACATGGTCAACAATAATGATCACGCACCAGCCTTTAATAGATTAGGAACATTTATCAAATAAACAGACTTTTATTTATTTTTTGATCCGTCGGACTCATACCGACAAAAAATCACACTTGCGTTTCTTCCCTGGATCTATAGTCATGGCATTTGCGACATTCGCTAAGACCGTGAAACAGCCTAGATTTTTTTAAAACACTTATTATCTTTTTTTTAAGGCATTTTATAACCTGGTAAGAAAGACCTTTAGGTCATGTCTTTTTTGTAGTTTAAAACACATCACTTTATCCCCAGTAAAACAGTGGAAACTTCACTAAGGCTTCGATGGAGTTTAAGTGAAGACAAAAGTCACGATATCTCAATTTTATATCGTTTGCCTACACTTGCACACGTTTACGAACACTTAATGGTTACTAACTATCCACTATAATTAAACTTCGGGGAAACACAAGTTTTGGAAAATATTATAAAACTGACAAAGTGCACTTTACATTTTCCCGCCTAAACTCCACATATTCTCTGCTACACAGAATCTCATAGAATATACAACAGTGGAATTTTCCTGTTCCCTCAGATATCAAAACTACTTTATCTTTATTAAAAACTCATTACCCTTAGGATCCTTTTTTCGTAGTCGGGTAAAAAGGGAATATGGAACAATGTTCCAATATTTAAATAACGAATCGGGCGGTTATTAATAATCAGTAGTTGTTCGTTACACAGCATGGGTCGACACGTGTGTGAGCCGGTCACATTGCGGCCCACGAGGCGTGCTGCGCAAACTATGGAACAGCCTAAATGCCTCCGTGACGTAATCCTCAGACGATAACCAAGCTAGATGCCAATTGGAAATCTAGCTTTATATCGCTTAAAATACTTCATAACGTCAGCTTACCAGATAGCAATCATAACAATAGTTTACAGATATGCAGGGAGTTCCAAAGAGAGTATTTTTAAAGCACGTTTGAAAATTCTACTTGGCACTACTAAGTATTTCTGGAACAATTTAATATGCTCACGATTTTGAATTCGAATTCAGAATGTTTGTACACTAATTGCGCACCATATCACACGAGGCCTAAATAATTACATACAGGCGAACCAGTGTAAACAATAGGAACACGTTTACCTAACTCAAAAAATTGAGCGTCCCTTATAAATCCAATTGTACGAGGAATTATGAATTCAAGTCGCTATTAAACTATGTCGCGAGTTCACTACAATAATCTAAAAAAATATTAAAATGAGGCACTTGCCTCGGGGTAATCCTAGACCTGGCGAGAGCATCTGACATCCTTTCGCCTATTCTGCTTCTGAAAAGGTTACAATCATAAGTATCGAGAAGGTTATTATCGACTGTTTGCATAATCAATTCTCATAACATAGGCCATCTTTAGCAATGGTACGAGTATTAAGTCTGCTAGACACTAATCATGTATTCTTTGGTGTTCCACAGGGTAATATTCTGGGATCAATATTATGAATCCTGCTAAAACAAATAATTTTATATAATTAGTCTAATGTTGACTTATAAATGAGTGAAGACATGAAAACCTCAAAGTTTGAACAATGAATTACGACATTAATGTTCAACGTTTATACAGATACGTGGTGCGTTTGAGGTATGCTAACTTTTTATTGGCAAGCTTACAATAGATCTGTAATAATATTTAAATGCGTTTATCATAATGTATAAAATTGTAACACTGTCTAGCCGTCATGTCGAGCATTACTTTATTATAATAATCGAAACACGTGTACTAGAATATTTAAATCATATTCTCTTACTTCATTCGGATGACTTCATCAAGCTATTTTAGGCTTAGGAAATTATCGAAAAAATATGTTTAGAAATGTCCATTGAGGGGTTTGACTTTTCAAATATTACGAATATATAATTATATTTATCTATTATCTATCGGGCAAGTTTTCCAATTATAATTTGTTTAATCTAATTTCAGGTAATTCGCTGCAGATTACCGTATGTCTTATAAGACAATTATAGGCAATTGACGACATGAGTGATGGATGACATATAAATGCTGGTCCGGGGCACCCTGGGCCCTCACTAAAAGTTCGAATGAAATTACTGTTTATGTTTGAAGAGTCCCACTAATTAACAGTTTGCCTGTCAGTTAATCTTAATAGATCATAATAAATTACTAAATTAATCATGATGTATTGAAATCATGATCTTTTTAATTTATTACACTGGTTAGAGTTCAAAGGTGATGTCCTGACGATGACCCCACCAGGGGAAATCAGTAACTTAATTAAATAGTCAATATTGTTGTTTACGCTGACCAATTGCATGAACTACCATCACCAATATTATTAGTAATTTGTAATACAATACTCATTAACTAAGTACGATTATCATTATGAAATTATTAGATAGGTTTTGCACACATATCATGTTTATATGAATCATATTGTAAAGCTATGTGCAAATTGGCATGACAAACTGTTAGTAGAATTACCTATATCAGCATATTTTAATCTGCTCATATCACCTAACGCTATAAGCTGATCACGAGGTATGCCAGAAGAGTTGAACATGGGTGTGCCAAAGCGAAACTGCAATTCAGATTTTTGTCAGAACATTGCACATGTATCTATGTGGAGCGGATGTTACCTGACAAACACAAACACAGTGGTCCGGTCGTCAAAATGAATTGATTAACTACGTTGTTGTAGCCTACACAGGCGGGCGTCCCATTCTCTGATATATTGACGTAGGTCGCGTACATGACACTTGACAAGGTTACTACAATATCATCCTCCTAGGACTTTCCCAACTACCTATGATGGGATCGGCTTCGGGGTCGGGGTTGGCATCTAGTCTGACGAGATGCGGTTGTATATTTGTATTTACATGAAGCCAGATGAAACGACTAGTGCTATCAGAGGGTTACGACAATCCTACCTAAACCCCATCTTTCATCCAAGATATCTATATATTAAAAAAAATCTCTTTCAGTAATGTGATGCGGAAGTGGAAAAACGAAAGTGAAGGCAATTCTTGTGAAATAACTTTATTACAATAACGTTTGTTGTGTTAACATTATGTGTCGTTAATGTCGATGGTAACGAGGCAGCGAATTGTCGTTGATTTTTAGTACACTAGACGCTTCATCAACTAATTCCAGCAGACTGTAATTTGCCGAGCGAGTCTGCAAGACGATAAAAAGTATGAGTTCTAAGAGTGACTCTAGAGAGACTAAAAAGGCCTCATTGAGCAATTTCTTTGGAATAAAACATATTTAGATTCGTAGTAATCTTCTAATGCGATCTGCATTGCTTAGAAGGTGATAAGTGGCACTCGTCCTTAAATTTCACTTTCACGGCTATACAATAGATAGGACGTCTGCTGTCATAATTATATATAAGTGCCTGTGCACATACAGATACGCCGTATTGACACCTGTTTATTAATGTACCTAATGACGTCACTGCACACGTGCTGCTCTAATTGCATTGTTTGCAAACGTTGATGACGATGTAGCGAATTGCAACCATTTCTATTACTGACGCGAGTTATTACTGGAACGTGGACACTGATTTATAGGGCTTGGAGGTTTTAAGTTAATATACATAAATGATATTATTCCAAACACTTTACTTTCAATGCATGCATTCAATCTAGTTTTTTTTTATTTGTGATAGGATAACGCTTGACGTTAAGCGTTGACGTTAAGCTTGATGTTAAGCGACACTGCGACCTACGATGGAGCGCACTTGCTTCGAAGAAACCGATTCACTCGTGATTTAAAAACACCCAGATTTTATCTATCAGGGAAGATCCAGTAGTAGTTCTTAAAATCCATGTAAAGGTCCGGCGGAGCTTGAATTGCCCACAAAAACGTAATACCAAAATAAATCGTAATCCAGACAATATTCTATCAAATTATGTTATTATTCGGATTTTGATACCGTCAATCTGGGTTCCTACCTACTATTTCGTCTACTGCTACTTCACTGGAAATAAAAGATTGGAAAATCGTTCCAAACTTGGTAATTTTATCAAAAATTGCATTCGCTTACATTTATTTCCTGTCTTAACAGGAAATATAATATATAATACTTATATTTTGAACAAAATGACACCGTATGAGATTAATGGTATCGGAATCCGAATAATAACACAATTTGATTAAATTTTGTTTGAATTACGATTTATTTCGGTATTACGTTTGTAAGAAAAATTCGGTCCGCCGGACTCTTAAGAAAAGAACTGCACAACAGTTTCGGAAGTCGGTGGCGAAAACCAAAGTTCAAGTAAACCAAATCAAGACACCGACATCCGAAACTGTTGTGCACCTAACATATTTTTTATGATTTTAACAATAATAACAATCATGTTGACTCATAAATAAATTCAGATAATCTTAGCATATGTTTAAAAATTCAGGATATAAGAAAAAAACAGAATAAGTGGCTCTTCCTCGCACATAAAATTCAAAATGTAGTTACAACACACAGAGACGCATAAAGAAAGTCATGTATGAGTATGCGTATATTCTATGATGCCAAAAGGTTCGTCCCCCTATTACATGGGACCTAATTATACCGTTATACCGACGAACTGTGGGTGTACTTCTGCCTAACTCTTCGGGGAACACAGGCATGTTGGTATGTTTTATGTTTTGAGCCTAAATCCATTAGACCAGGGGTTCCCAATCTTTTTCAGTCCGCGGCGCACATACAGTAATGTTTACTAAAATAAGTATTTTCCCGACGCCCTAACCTATCTAGCTGGTCGAAATAGATAGGTATAATGATACTAGGTAGGTAGATAAGCACAAAAATGAATGAGGACCAATTTCCTGAAGCGCCGTGAAGCGATTCGCTTTCCCAATGGAAAGAGAATCACTTCACGGTGCCCTTCTTCACTTTCTACGGCGCACCAGGGCACCGCGGCGCACAGTTTGGAAATTGACTCCTGCATTAGACCACGAAAATTTTCGGAAGACGAAATTGATACCGAGTTTGTACTTATAAACTGTCTAAAGCAGTGGTTCCCAACCAGTGGTCCGCGGACCACTAGTTGTCCACAAAACCTTAAATATGGTCCGAGAAACATCTAAAAATCTTTTATTTATGTTAACAGTTTAATTTCAGATTGACACGTTTTATTTTCCATAAACATTGTGGTCCTTGCTAACAACAATAAAATTAAAACAAAGTGGTACCTGGTCGAAAAAAGGTTGGGAATCACTGGTCTAAAGGAAGGAAATGCCAACTCATAGACGGTTCAAACGCCGATAAAGGGAAGTTACAACTTTACTATTTTAATTAGATTATCTTCTGACAACCCTATCTGCAACACAGTTGCGAAGTGCGTTCACACAGTAAATGCACGCTATTCAGTTATTCACAACACGTGCGTCGCGCTCTATCCTACACGTGTGGCGATGTACTGCGATGAACCGGTGTGGTGACTAATGGATGTAGTAGGTACTTGCTGGTACGGTGGTCATTCAGATTCACTCCGACCAAATAAATTAGTTATTATGAAGTTGCATAATTAAATATTTTACCTTGTTATTTTCAAGTTGCGCGCTCAATCACGCGCCGCGCCGATATATCTATCTATGGATGTTATTATCACCCCTATTACTAAACCGAAGCATTTTTTTGATCGATCGTTTTTTTTTAATAAAATTATTCCTTTTTGGAAATCTTGTACACGCGCCTGTGCAAAATTCTGGGAACTTTCCTGCATTATTGTACAACAGTACAAATATGTAACACCTTTTTTAATCTAGTTCGGTAATATAGAACTACTTACAACTATTTTATTAATTCACTATTTAACTATCTATAGGTAATGTATGAAAGATCTTGAGAACGACTCAACCGATTTGGCAGATTTATTCTCGTGTTTATAACTGTCAGGGTAAGGTTTGTATGACTGTTTTTTTTTAATTGCACGGAAACTCTAGTTCTGAATGGGAAAAACTTACACAGTGAATGCTGCGCACGGATCGCTAGTTATAAACTTATGTTGAAATCTAACCTATTCTTTCACAATTACTTTGTAACTAAAAGTTATAGATTTATGTACGCGTTATCTGCGTAACCGCTACGTTATTTTATTACAGTTTTGTTTAGTTAACGGCTTCGTGCTTCCAGGTTAATGTGCAATTAAAATAACCGATGCTACGCTAATAATGAAAAATGGTCCTGCGACGTGCGTGCACGCATACTGTTATCTTGTATGTTAACGTGGATGTCATAATCTGAAGCCTGTAATTGTTTTTAATACCATAGTAAACCTTGGGCTGTGTACTGTGTATGTACCTAGACCTACATTACATACCTTATGCACAAAGTTAATTCGTTCAAATTTTGCACAAACGATACTTTTGTAGTTATCTACATTATTTAAGTACAACGATATTGATGTTACTTATTACCTATTTCATTTTGCATAGTTAGAGGTAGGTATTTATATCTTATTTATCAGATACAGTTTAACATCTATTAGTATGACTTTTAGAAATGGGGTAAGATTGAAACTGTTTTTATGTACTTCTTACCCCGTTAAATATTGATGGGTAAAAACGGAAAACTGTAATAAATCCGAAAATACAAAAAATAGCTGTATTTAGTTAGAATGACATAACTAAGAATTAAAAATAATGAGTAAACATTCCAATAAAATACTCGTACCTACCCCGTAAGCAAAGTTACAGGACACGGGGAAGGATTAAGAATAAAGAATGATTAAAAAACTTGATTAGCTTGTGAAAATATAATTTCGCAAACAATTGCGTTTTTTAAAAAACCACTCAATCAAAGCGGCAAACTCTGACTGACGTGTGTTGCGTAACGAAATGGTGGTCCTAACAATGTTGGCATCAATGTAAAAACTATAGTAAATCTATCGTTATGGACTACTTTTTGTGTTTTTCATCTTGCCCCCACTGACACTACCTGCCTATGTAAATAGTATTGTAATTTGTACTAGGTAGGTAGGTACATAGGTACATATATTTCGAATTTTCAAGTCTGCGTTCACAAGTAGGTACCTACTCAGACTTGAAACTCCTTATTACCTATTTTGCGTGAGTAGATTACCTATTTCAGTAAGAACAATCAAACTAACAAATTGAAAATAAACTTCGGACAACAAAGTGATCCTGTAGGGGTTACATTTTTCCTTTTGAGTTACGGAACCCTAAAAATTAAAAAAATAAAGCTCGAATTAGGGCCGAAGCCTTTTCCTTGTAACATTTTCAAGCCAACATCTTATAAAAAGCACTTCAAAGTTCTCTGAAACTTTGAAGTCATACAAGAACCTAATAATTTCCTTTGTGACATTTATCATAAATAACGAAATAAGGCATAACTTGTTATTCGTAAGAAAAATGGTAGGTCAATATAAAAAATAACTAGGTAGGTAACCACAAAGAAAATAGGTTTAATTTATAAAAATAAAATAGTTCGTTTAATTAGATGGTATGATTATATAAGAATTAGTAATAAATATTTTTCCAAACTAAAACAGTTGGGTATACCCACAAATGGAGTCAGGCGATACGAACGTGAGCATACAGATTTATATGTGTGCGTGCATAACGTTACATATTTTACGTGTCTGCTATGTGTGCGTGGGCTCAGTCACGTTTTGCGCGGCGTGTGGAGGACGCGGCGAAGGCGCGTGCACTCCCCGCGCCCTTCTTGCCCCCGCCGCCCTCGTACTCTCGTCACGTGTTATCGAGGTGTTATTTTAGCATAGCTTTCGCTACTAATCACAAAACTCAGTATCTATTCTATTCAGATGTCGAATTAATCAAATTAAGCTATCAACTAACTACCTAACTAGCTACTAATCAATTGAAGATGTTTTATTAGGTAGGTACATAACCAGCCAAAATACTGACTCATTCTTAAGTTTTTAATTATTATTATTTTAAATATTTAAACTTTTCAGCACATAAATATACCTTACAAGGCGTAGGTACCTACATACTATATTTTTTTATAATAGGTACTTATCTACCAAAATAATAATAAGTTTCCAGGTAACAAAACTCCTTGTCCCTAATGAATTAAGTGATAATAATAAAAAAAAAATTGCGTAGAAATTGGCTAACCGATATAAAAACATTATATCGATGATTAGTTCTAAAAAAATTGAAGCATTGAACCACATTGAACTCTGGTCTTTAAATAGAATATAAACAAGTTTCCATGACGTCATCCGGTTGCAGGTAGGAGAGATTATGTCTGCTATGATACACGTTGGTACATTATCAATAGCTTTTACTGACTGACAGTAGTGACAGTGCAACAGATATTTAATTGTTCTTATGGCGGAGTCGCAGTGCAGGCATGTGGTTCAACGGGCGGTATCCGTGAGAATTTTAAAAGACCCTGTTATCGTCAACGGTATATCCCTTGAAACTATTTCGGAAATAGTTACTTCGGACAGACAATGCAATTAGGTAGTAGAAAAACCTTCGAGAGGTAAACCGATAGGAGGATTCAGATATGCCTAACTGAATCCTCCGCAGCATTGGGAAATTACACCAAAGGTATTCGACGTCCAAAAATATAGCTATGCTTAAGTCCTTAATACGTGAGTCGTCTTAATACGTCCAAGTATGGACCTACGGAGCCAAAACGTGGGCATCAATAAGACTGAGATCCTGGTAAATTTTAAAGTCACACGACGAGCTATAGAAAGGGCTATGCTCAGTGTCTTCCTAAAAAAACAAGTTGCCGCAAAGATGGGTCGGTGAAATTGCTCGAAGAAACTGTACTTGAGGGGAGACACTGTAATAAAATAGATAATAGTATCTAAGTACTGACGACACTGTCTCTGCAAACGTAGGGTAAGAGTCCTTCCTGCTTCACCCAGAACCCTTCAACGAGGCGTTATACTTTTCCGCCATTCCGCTCATACCAACACGTCTAACGGCCGAAATTATCTCCACTACTAGAGATTGAAATTTAACATAAGTAAAAGATCCATAGAAGTAATGTCAAATTTTAATAATTATAATTTCTATCAATCAATTTTAATTAATAGCAGTGACATGACTGTAAGTTTTCGTGACATTCAATTTATTGTATTCAATTATTAATTTAAAAGGAAAACGAAAATGTGGGTATTTTGTAAGCTAGATAAATAGATATTGACAGATTTAAGCGGTCTGGCGGCTTTGAGACTTTTATCTGGCCTACGCAAATGTTCCACTGATCTGGTATCGTCGTGCGACGGGTTGTTTAGCTTCCTAGATTATGGTCGAGCTATCCAATGACTGTTGCATGCGTGCCGTCAGATGGGATTGGTTTATTTATAGTCGCTATGGCTTTTTCTTCAAAAGGCCATTTCAGACGTTGTCTTACATTGCAACTCACATATTTGCTACTAAGTACTTTGTCTAGACTTTAAAAGAGACCATGATTCTCTGAGTTTGTTACGGTATTTCTTCTCAGAGGTCGTCATTCAGGAAATGCCGGTATCATCTAGTTAAAAAAAACAGCATTGACTTGAAAATTATCCATAAAAGATCTATTTACAAAAATTTGATCTCCAGTAACTTTCCAAAGATTGGTTATTAATTTCGTCCGGTTAGTGACCAATAGAAATAAAAAGAAGCAATACCTATACATTTTACATTCTTTACAAACTTGTACGTAAACAAACTACTTAAATATCTTAAAATATGGCTGCGTAAGGTCAGTCAAAATACAGTTAATATTTACTTAATTAATAAAATAATAATAGGTCATATCAATGTAATAAATACATTGATAATGTCAAGTGAGAAAAACATTCAAGTAAATAGCTGACGAGCCTCTAGTGTCCAGTAGTGTAAATATAATATGTATAGAGCTGGCCAGCTTGTTTCATTTCAGTATAATCATGAGATAAATATGAAACGAAGTTTTGACCTATCTAATCGGATTTCTTTTGCGGTGGTAAGGGAGGAACCCTAGCCAAGTTCACAGTAATTAATATGAACGAAAGGACTGTAATGAATGGGTCTCAGGTATATCGCAAATATTCGCCAGTAAGGGAATAGTGCTGAGCTTGTAGGTGATATAAGTACGTATTAGTTTTAGTAAATTTAACTAAGTAGGTGGGTGGTGGGGACCCCACGACCCTTATGACCATTTATGCTCTTTTCATAATATTACCTACTTCTTACGATTTCCTAGTACCTATGAACGATGCTCTTCATGTCCACGCGAGAATCTTGAGCAGATTCTCGGCGAAAACTGTACAGGATTTCTTTGCGCGAGCCAAAAAACCGTAAAAAAATGAGGAGAACACGGTGAGACCCCGAAAAGAATAGGTATTATATATAAATCGACTCCACATTGTCATGTCTCGTCGTATCGTGGAGGCTTTGGCTTCCAAACTTCTTACCTATTAATTGAAAATTATTATATCAGATCTTAAACAAAATTTTTGTGGTTCTAATCAACTATAAACTACAAATCTAGTTAGTCATTTGTCTGTAATTCTAGTTAGACCTATTGCGAGCAGCTGATGAATTATTACCTATACTTACACAATTCAGTATAATGGGTACCTTAACCCTTAATTTTTATCTAGACAGAACCATCGATATCGATAAAAAAATATTAGGTAGTTAGGTATATATTATATATATTTATAAAAATATCGATATATCGATAAAACACCAAATTAGATCGATAAAACATCAAATTTTATGGATCCTTAAAGCATTTTGACAGCATTTCATATCATCGTCGAGACAATTTTGTAGATTTTTATAGTAAATTCTCGAGCTTCTATGGCATTGCACTTAGATTTTACCGTGCCGATTAATTTATCGATCGCTAAAATTATAAGTTACAAAATTATCGATCTTTGCATACCTAGGTAGGTATTTTCATTTTCGATGATTTGGTTCCATGCTGCATGCTAGCACCACTGCTAATAAGATCAGTTTTTATTCATAAACGGCTTTGTACTATCGCTACTTATAAGTTTTACCTACTATTATAAAGTTATATTTTATTTATTTAAGTACATATTGGTATTTGTTGGTACTACATTTTAAATTTAATAAATAAGTATCAAAACATTTAAAAGCAATCGGTCAATAACCTACTCAGAGCCTGAAATTACATTATTCACCAACTTTTTTACACTCAAAATTCACTAAGCAAGACATAACATCACATTGTATTTTAAAATATTACGTGGGTACCTACTTTATTTTAGCGATAAAATTCATGAAAAGCTAATTAAAACATCTTGCGACGGATAAACAGCTGTCTAAAACTCTAAGGTAGAATAAGATAGGCAGCTAAACACCATAAATATTAAATAATCATTTCCGTGTCAAGGTCATGTCTGAGCTGAGAAAGTTTTTGGACGAATCTAGTTATCAGAACAGCTAGATAGGTTCCTCCATTCCGAACTTTTATTTTGATGTTTTTTTACATGCAGATCTTTAAACGATAAATCCATCAGACAAAACAACAGGAGTAAAGAAAGAAACATTTTTGTAACAAAATAGTGAGTTTCAAATACAGAACTTACTGTTAGTATTGAGATATTGGCAATTTGGCAATAAATCTCCCAACTCCAAGCGAATTACCTAGGTACCTACATGAAATGTTTTTATGAACACGAACGCGAGTAAAATTTGCATTTAATAAGTACCTAAGTAGGTAGGTGCTTAAATATATATTGTAATATATGTTGTATTATCCTTAAAAACTTACTTGTCATATTTGACGGAATGTCCGATCTCCTCCCAATAATGCCGTGTTTCCATATTCACTTTCTGTCACAACAAAAACAACGGAGCACTCTACCACTAGATAATCGCAAATTGTGCCAAAAATAAGTTTCCAGTTTACATTTTATCCCGTCGCCACGGGTACGGTTAACACTAATCACAAAATTAGGTTAGGTCCTCGCAATCCATTTTCGATAAACTATTGCAGCAAATATAATTTGTTGTTATCGTATTTAACTGCATGTATAGCGAGTAGCGCGGACGTCGTCACCCTTGGAGCTTCGCGACCACTGTGAACGGATGTACTCCGAACGCCGGCCGGTTTAAGTCATGTGACGCGGCGACGGCGTCAAAATATGGCACGCCGCAGCCCATCGGAATGTCGGGGTACATTCCGTGAAATGCTCGTACAAGTCGAGCACTCAAATTGAGGATACCACCTACTATTGAGATAATTGGAACATTTCTGAAACGCAATGTGCTGTTTAGTAGGTAGCGGCAGTAGGACAATATTAGGTACCTATCTATTATTGTCCATACGCACCCGTACGTTTGCTGTTTGTTCACTTGTTGAGTCCGTATCGATGGCGGAATTTTACTCTAGTGCTTAGAATGATAATATGAAGTATCGATTATGTAGCTACTTTAATAAAAAGACATGGAAAAAATCGGGGTTTATAAAGGTGCTCTCTCACCTGGAGCATTCGTCTGTAATGTAACATTACCGATTCGAGCATTACAGTACGCGCGGCATAAGTTGGCCGGAGTGAAGTTCGCCGTTTTAATGCACAGTGGATTATTTACGTTAAAAATTGTGTACTGCGCAACCAAACAGCTAACTTCAGTCCGGCCAACTTATGTCGCGCGTACTGTACATCAGTGAAGGAGGAGAACTTAGCATTACAGTGCGCAACCTGTAACGTTACATAGATCCGAGCAGTACTTACTTATTGGTGAGGGAAGAGAATGTAACATTCAGTGTAAATAATACATATTTTGATAAAACTTGTAGACAACATCAATTGGCACTGAAATGTTACATTACAGGCGAATGCTCCACAGTCAGGGAGGCAGTATAGTATTTTAATGCAATACTCAAAATCTAATCCGAATGAAATGTTACATTACAGACGAAAGCTCCAGGTGAACGAGCACCTTAAAACGCTGTGAGCGGCCGGCGCGGCGCCGCGGTTGCCGCGGGCGCGCCGGGCCACGCTTGCTCGCACGTGACCGCTGTGACGCGACTATTGCTCCGCCCCGCGCCGCGCGCAACATATTCCGCGCTTCGGTATACCCTATTGTTTTATGAATCAGACAAAATACATTAATTGTGGTCAACTACGGATGTTACGCGTAGTCAACTACGTAATTTATTTTTAGTTCTTAGTTTTTTGTATTTTCGGATTTATTAGTGTTGTCTTTACCCGTCAATATTTGACGGGGTAAGAAGAACATAAATAATAAAGTTTCGATCTTACCCCATTTCCAAAAGTCATAGGTAGGTACTAATAGTCAGATGTTCTCAAACTGTATCTGATAAGATATAAATAGCATATAAAAAAAAATATTCAGCATTTACCTTTTTATGATATTTACTTAAATACAAACGATGTTGTTGTACATCAATTTATAATTTATTTATTACACCCATTCACATTTGTTTTCAATTTCATTTCATGGAGACGTCAGCCGTCAAGGTCAACTTACATTTTTTGTATATTTGTTAGGTTGGCACTGAAAATCAACACTGCGCTGTGTTGCAAGCATTTTGTAATGCAGTGCAGCATAAAGCTGAGCGCCACCCCTTTTCCTTGCGGAGATAAGTTTATATTGTTTAATTTGTTTGTTTTCTTTTATTACTATTTTATTCAAAAACGTCGCAAGGAATAAATCGTTTTTCTTTCTACTACTTACATAATGCTATAACTACAAAAACTAATTAATTTTGTGCTAAAGTCACTACCTACCTGTCTTCTAAATATTGACTTAGGTTAATTTTTTTTAGCCATTATATAAAAAAACAAATGCACGATAATTAACTGGCAGCGGTACAATTTCGGCCATTTATGTCTAAATGTACACTTATTATTATTTTATGTAAGTTAGGTTCAAGTTATTGTTAGGGGGCCGGTGTCGAGCTAAATCTCACCCAACCTCTCGCGGGGAGAGAAAGGTGTCACGACAAATATCACGTATGTACTTAATTGTTTCCCTGCAAAAACAGCCCAAAATTACAAAAAAAAGGTAACATTAAAGTAAAACATGTTTTTTGACTAAACCATAGCAAACTCTGACACGATAATATTTAGCGTTGTAATACGAAAGTTTAGTTGTTAAAGGTTACCTAATTATAAATTTATTAAATTATCTGTGCTTGTGATAATACATGGGATCGCGTAATTAAATTAATGTAAACACCATAATTACTAATACTTACCTATACAGTAGGTAAGTAGAATAAGTTATAGGTAGTTTATTCTTTAAAAATAATAGCTCCTAAATTGGATGTTAACGACTTAGTCTAGTGGCCCCAAGCGTGACTCCTACCCTGAAGGTCCTGGGTTCGATTCCCAGAACGAGCAAATCAACAAATTGGGTTTTTCTATGTAATTCTCAATAGCAGCTCGGACTTGGAACTTGTGCCCGGTTAATGGCAATAGGCTCGGCTCTTACATTACATGTGACCTAAACATACCGTCGACTGTGGGTATACATTAGTACCTACACCTCTGCCTAACCCTTCAGGGAATACAAGCGGGATGGTATGATAAGATAATATGTATTTTTAAAGATTTTTCTGCTTCGGTAGCTACTTAACTCTATATTTAACTTAAATACTTATTAATAACCTCACGCTTACGTAGACCAGTACCTACTGGTCCACAGAATATCTAATTTTGGAACATTATAAATAACCTTCCGAGAAATAACAAGGAAAAGTCATCCATTACATTTTTTATTTTTACAACTGGTTATACAACTACGCCCAATATAAAGTTTGTATAAATTTGACGAATGAATGAAACCCTGCAATAGTTGAAGAGGTTACGACGAAGGTTTATTTCTGTTCGCACGTTCATTAGTTACGGGATTAATGGGTATAAACGTGCACGGGTTGGACGTGCAGTGTTGGACGTAACTCACGAAACGTGCCCTTCGCGACTTGCGCACGGGTTTGGGACTGCATCATGGTTTGCACGTTTTGAGGTATTTGTTCACTGATGGCTCTTATATGGCTGTTTCTAGGTAAAAGGTATAAGAATAGTACTCTCTAATACAAATAATATAACTTTATAGTACAATGGCCTACAATTATAAGGGTTGGCCCTGGGTGGCAGAAATAGAAATGTGGCAAAATTTGCACACCATTGATGTTTGGCTTCGACGAACGTCAACTTTTGTTCGATGAACTATAGAGAATTAAATAATATCAATTTATCGCGATAAAATCCTTAAAAAGTCGTTTTATTTCAATGTCTAATATTCACGAAGTTTCAGAAGTTCCACTAAGAGGGTCGTATGGAGAAGAGCCAGCAAGAAACTCCATAGACATTGTTTTAAAAAAATAAAAAATCTTGATTACAATATTATGTTTTACAACTTTGTTCCGACTAGTTGCTGAGAATTCTGCAGTTTGATGTATAAGATTTATTCAATATACAAAAGGAATTAGGGATTGCCACAGCAAGTAAGAGCTGATCAGCCCCGACAGACAGCACCCGTTCACGAGCATGACGTGCGTATCGGCGTGGTTCGACTCAACCATATTGTAGGGAATAAAACAACCCGACACACAACGCCACCATCAGCAGGACATTTAAGTGAGCATGACAAGCTCAGACCGCGGGCACAACAATTTTACAGATAAATGTATGTATGTACTTATACAGATTGCTACATCAATATCTGCACTATACTCGCACATTACAATTTTCTAATTATGAAATTATACATTATTAAAAGTATAAATACAATGATGACATCCCTAACTATGGAGACCTTTTATTTTCATATGTCCCTACTAGTTTTATATAAAATCCATCAGACTAAAACATTGAATATCAAATAGGCTCAAGTTATCACAAGTAAGTATTATTTATTAATACTTTATGCACCGTTGATACAAAGGCGGTCTTAATGCTATTAGGGCATTTTTTACCAGAAAACCTTAGGGTGATGCAGAGAAAAATAATAAAACGGTAGATGCACTTGTAATATTGAGAAATATTTATTATATTTATTCATAATAATTATATTTACATGCCATACATAATAATAATTATTATATAGGAATAATAATAATTATTTAAGAAGGAATTAAATATGGAACAAAAGCTTTGGTAACCATAGTACCTATACGGTTTAAGGCGGCGGCGACGTTGCGTTTGATCGGCGCAGCATGTCTTTTTCTTCCATTCATCCCTATCAGCCGTCAACTCAATCATTCACTCAAATTGTGAATCTAAACCATGCAGAGACCCATTTAAGGCGGATTGTTCAGCTGAGCCCGCGAAATTCAAATTTCAAGTGATTTTTGTCGCTATTACCATTACCATGAATGCAGAACTTATTATAGACCTACAAACTGCGAAAAATCACTTGAAATTTGAATTTTGCGGACTCAGCTGAACGATCCGCCTTAAACAGACACAAAAACATTCAAAATCACACCAGCAGCTTAGAAGGAGTTCGCACAATGTACACAACGCCATCTACAGGCCTTACCGAAACAGCATACAACGCCATCTTCATTTGTGTCCGTGTTTTATTTCTGTCAAATCTGTCAATTCGTTCCCGATCCAGTGTGATGGATGAGAAAACAATTTTCTTCTTATTTTACTTTTTCGTGAATTTTTATTTTTATTCTGCTATTCGGGGTGGAGACAAATCCAACAAATCAGAAACCATGAAAATTGGACCCGACTTTGTTATACTAGAAGATTCGAAATTAAATAAATGGTAACACTTTTTTGACAGCAGTTATTGCGTTTTGTTACAGTCATTGTCATTGTAAAACAATCGAAATACTATTGTGGTGGCGTACCTATATCAATTATTTAATAAGGCGCATAAAATAATTAAAAATAGTTAGCCGTATTTTCGAAATAAAACATTTTGTTAATTAACTCACTTTACTTCCTTACGCTCTAAGCTTTCTTCAAAACCCTAACACGTCATCTCTACATGCAACGTAGTTCAAACTAAACGCAAATTGATATCTGTCTGTCAATCAAATTCTACAGCAGATTTTCAGAAGAGGCGTTCATTAATTTACGTTTTTGGCTAAAGCACAGTGGATTAATCATTAAAAATGCTCGCGATAATTAATCGTATCCTTGATTGGATTAAAAGCTTGTTCTGGAAGGAGGAGATGGAGCTAACACTCGTCGGATTGCAGTACTCGGGAAAAACAACTTTTGTTAACGTCATTGCCGTTAGTATTATCTAAAAACAATATTTTTGTGTTGATATTACTTCCTGGTATACTATACATTGCATTAGTATAATTATACATCGTGTATTTAATCGTGGTGACCGGTGATCAAATTTCGTTCGCTGAAAGATATGTACCTAACATTTCTCTTTTTTATTAGGTTTCTATTCATGATGTGTATCGACTGCGTTTCATACAATGTGATCCTATTACTCATTGTTCATTCTAAGCTGTTCACAACAAAGGAACCTTTATAAAGAAATCATTAGGTTACCATAACAGTTAGAGTACATTTACATATTTCAGGAGGCTTGGTGAAAGTTAACTAAAATTTACATAAAAAAGCTTCAACTTGAAATCCCACTAAATTTAATTAAAATTCCGTTGTAAGTTTTATTACCAATTTTTTTGTGTAATACATTTATTAAATTTTCATTATAATGAGATAATCTGATTACTACCTATCATTTGAGTACATAATGCAAGAGTATTATTATATATATGTCAGCCTTTGTAAAACTGAATTGTATTTAAAATGAATAACTATTTACATGTTTCTGAATAACTGTAATGTGCCTAGATATATGAAGGATAACATTTCAATCAACAATCATTATCTATGTCAATCCCAATGTCAGCATAATGATATTTGTGTTCACTTTAGTTCATTTACCCTTTATCTTATCTCGGGGGCTATAGACATAAAGTTTTCTTTATTCAAAAATGTGGGTCTTAATTAGTATTAAGAACTACATAGACATACTAGTGAATGTCTGATTACTGGTAAATTATCACAATACCAAACATATTCCTCAAGACTATAGATGGGTTTCTGCCCAGGCATTTTGGGCCAAAAAATAAATGCTCTGGCATAAACCCATCTCTACTCAAGACTTAATAATTTATTTGAAATTTTATAAATATTTTAATCATACTTATTACAATGTTAAAAATATCATCTTTCCATTATTGTTTACTATGTGATGTCATTCTTCTGTATATAGGTATTGTAAATATAGAATAGGTATTTTGAATCACAGTTTTAGAATAATAAATATTTACAAATTTATATCCATTGCATCACACAATCATTGTATGAAAAATATTTCATTTTTAGTTACTGCAAAATTGTTAAATACGAAACGAATATGAAATTCATAATTTGTTTATTGATACTACTTAAATTTTTAATATTTAAATGTCCTCTTTAAAGATTACAAATATTTTGATATTTTACTAATTCAGATCAAATAACAGTGATCTGCATTAATAAAGTATTAAGAAGAAAAAATAAGCATGATGGGAAAGGTAATGGGATGATTTGGATACATACTGCCAGAGCCCAGCATTGGGACAGTATTAGTTAATAAAAAAAACGACATTGACAATTCAAATAAAAAATGCAACATGAGTTTCAATTAAAAAAAGTTTAGTCCAATTTATAAAACTTCTATTATTTATTGTTACTGGTAGAAAAGTTTTATGCCAGTGCCTTTTATAAAAATACATAATTTGGTGTGCCAAGTATTTGCACAAAAATTTAAACTATAGATATTGCAGATGTCCATTTATCTTTGGTGAAAAGTAAACTATTTCATTATGATAACCTGTAAAATTATTACTTATCAGAGAAACTTAATAACAGCATTAACATTTTTTTGTTGTAGTTACACTAGTAACATATTTACTCAAAGACCACTTGGTTAATATCTATCTATATAAAATAAAATGAATATATGTTTGTTTGTGGTCTATGCATTGTTAAATTATTCATCCTAGTGCGGTTGAAACTTTGTTGAGTTGTTGTGTGCATGCCTGGGAAGGTTTATAACGAAAAGAGGCATTGCAACATATGCCAAAGTAAATTGGAAATAGTAGCTATTGCTGTTTATTTTCTAATAGAGATACAGACAGATTAACTAAGAGAATTCCTTCAAGTATAGTTGAATATTCCTATTATATTATTGTATGATGATGACACTTGCTACAATTCTTTCATACTCCTCTTTACTTTGGTCACTTTTGCACATATATGTAACATATCTAAGGACTACACTTACCTTTTTGACATATCTCACCACTAAGTAATACAAATAATACACATAAATATAATAATAATAAAGCCGTATAATAATAAATTTAATTACGGAGTTTAAAAGATATCCCGCAATTCGGCGTGCCTTTTGGCATAGGCCTCCTCCAGCTCACTCCAATGTGGTCAATCCTCTGCAACTCTCGTCCAATATGGCCCCAAGGCTAGACAGATATCGTCTTTCCATACACATACATATACCATCACACCATATTTAACTTTCTGTGAAGGTTTATGTGGCAGTGTACTGATGCACACCTACAGGCCCCACAGATCGCCAATATGTTTTAGGTCCCACCCATAGGGTTTATGCTATTGCCATTTACTAGGCACAAATCCAAGTTGTTAGTGACAATTTTGACCTGTGTAACCTCTCACTCAGCTGCCACACTTCAGACCAAAGGAACAGGCAGTGCAATAATTATTTTTTTTATTTCCACAGTCCGGTCAGTTCAGTGAAGACATGATCCCAACAGTGGGATTCAACATGCGCAAAATCACCAAAGGAAATGTCACTATCAAGGTAATTACGGTACATAATACCGATTACACAAATAAGCTCTTTTTTGTAAAAAACAAATTTCTAGTATTACTGCTGTTTTGATAAGAGTAATTAGCATTATTGTATCTGAACAGGATAAAATTACTGGCAATCTACTTTTATAGTGTTATGTTGGGAGGTAATTATAGTACATGATGAAATATCAAGTTCAAATAATATATGCTTTTAAAATCGTTTATGAAACATTTTGAGTCTAGTTGTATGGTTCCAAAAAGTTGTTCCTATAGAGAATAATCAGGCAAGAAACTCCAACGCCACTCCATAATTGCTGAAACATTTGAAGAAATTTTACATAAATGAAAGGTGACAGTTAAGAATTTGCAGATAACAACAAGCTCCTGGATGACCAAACATATTTCTAATTAATTTTTCTAACTTAATTATTTTTTGCTATATTATTTGCTTATACTTTCAGGTATGGGATATCGGTGGCCAGCCTAGGTTCCGTTCCATGTGGGAGAGGTACTGCCGAGGTGTGAATGCAATTGTGTATGTATTTATAATTAAAATATTTTAATATCGGGATATCAAACATAAAAAATACAAACCAGTCTCCTGGAATCCAATAGAGAACTGTCCCTTGTAGCAATTGTTTTTCTATTGTCTGCTAATTGTTCCTTGACAGGTTTTTTTGAAAATACAATGATTTCCATGAGGTTATTGCTAACACAGTTAATGAACAAAAAAATATTTAATAGTTGCTTAGTCAATCATTGTGCTTATAGTTTTTTATGTACTTAACATGTATTTTATGTATTGTCTATAGCTACATGGTTGACGCAGCCGACCCAGATAAGATTGAAGCGTCACGCAATGAGCTACACAGCCTCCTGGAGAAGCAACAGCTGACCGGCATCCCGGTGCTGGTGCTTGGCAACAAGCGCGACCTGCCTCACGCTCTCGACGAGCACGGACTCATCGAGCGAATGTAACTACCTATGTTATTTATTTATTTATTTTCTTAAGGATTACCAACGAATTAACATTAAATATTAACTATAACATAACATACATAACTCCATTTCTATTTCCCTTTTGTGGGGATGGGTTAGAATACAGTTCCTCACTGCCATTCAGATAGGCATCTCGTAAGAGCCGAGAAAATATCTGACTCGCTCGGTGGTAGGACCTCTCGGGGTCTGACTGGCTGGCGATCATTCTTACGTTGGAGTCTGTCGTAAAGCACCTTGGTCTGTGTTTCAACTTTTGCGTGTAAGAGCCAGTTCCCTCTCGGTTGCTGCGGCTGTGGCAGTCTGCAGTCCGTAGGGGCTTTTAAAGCTCGGCAACGCATCAGCAACTCCTCTAGTGTTGCAGGTGTCCACGGGCGGCGATGACTACTTACTTACAGCTCGTTTGCCGACCTAATCAATAAAAAATAATTACATAGTGATATATTGTTTGGGTGCATTTGGGGGGGGGGGGGGGATAAAACGAATCATCCTCCGAGCCTTTTCCCAACTATATTGGGGTCGGATTCTAGACTGGAATCCGACCCCAATATAGTTGAAAGTAAATATTTTACATGAAGCAACTGTGATCACACATCCGAGATCCAATTTCTGGGCAATACCAATATCCGGAGGCCTCATTAGTCTAGTGGTCCCAAGCGCGACTGCTAAGCTAGAGGTCCTGGGTTCGATTCCCAGGTTGAGCAAAGTGTTATTGGGTTTTTCTATGAAATTCTCAGTAGTAGCTCGGAGTCTGGATTTGGGCCCGGTTGCAATAGGCTATTACATGGGACCTAAACATACCGGCGAACTGTGGGTGTACATTAGTACGGCTCTGCCTAACCCTTCGGAGAATACAGTCGTGATAGGTAGGTGATAGTAATTTACGGTGCCAGCTGTAAGAATTTAACGTTGGTGTCTATGGTCAGTCACAAAAGAAATAGTCAAATATTACGCCTCTCGGCATTTGCACAGCCAGTTCTGGATTCAAAAAAACTAAAGAGACCATACTCTAAAATCTGCTTTACTATTTGATATTAGAACTAAAACAAAGTATTTTTTCCCAGGAACCTGTCAGCTATTCAAGACCGCGAGATATGCTGTTATTCTATCTCATGCAAAGAGAAAGACAACATCGACATAACGCTACAATGGCTCATTGCGCACAGTAAGTCCGGTAGCGCGCGTTAATTGCAATTATCAACTCTATGTGCAACACATCTTTAGCACTAAAGGCGCAGTATTGCCTGACACTTCCTTTCAATGCCTTGAGTTTTCTGTAAGGATCATGTCATACAAAATAATCTTTCGGCTTACATAATCAATATGCTTTTATTACTGTTTAGAAATATATGTTGGCCGTGCGAACTCTGTGCCCTTGAAAAAACAACAGAATACGACTGTGACGGCAATCAATTTGTTTTCTATATTTGTGCACAAAGGCCATGAAGGTTGTGCCTTTATGACTCCAAAAAAGTAAATTTATTTTTTTATATAGACCTTTGATGTTGATGTTATGAAATTGACAACTTCGGTAATTATTGAGAACCGTATGGACTAAGTATTCTTGGCTGTGAGACTGATGATGACCCCTGACGACGCTGCCAAGTATACTTGATCACTTTATATCAACTTGACTTACAAAATAAACAATAGCTATTTTCTATATTATCACGAATTTTTTATCGGATAATTTGTTTCATAATAAATTGTTCCTATATAATTTTTATTTTTTAATTATGTGTATTGTTCGATCAAAAAGTAACTGCGCCTTAGAGATTGTGGTTAAAGAGATGATCTTGTTGCAATAATTTATGTAAGTTGCCGCTATGATGGCATGAAAATACTTTATTACAACGGGTGAAACGCGTATTTTGCCTTTCAATTATCTAGGAATACATGAACTGACGATGAAGTGTGTACACTAGGAATAATTTAAGGGTAAAGTTGCTTCATATTGTTTGTGGCAATTAATAAGGCCAATATTTAGAGACATATCTTTGCATTGAATTAACTCATATGTAAGTTTAAGTTTATGGTTAGATTCCTCTCTGAATATTTTCCTATTTCTGCCTCGCTTTCAGTCTAAGCGTTATGTTCTTGCCTAAGCAATTAAGTACGTAATTCATTGTGGATAAAGTATGTTTTATGTCATTGTAGTCGTGATAAATAATTTTAGCTTGAGTTATGCACTCTCTAAAATAAATGATGTGGTAAATTATCTTGTCACAACACAACCATTGGCTTCAATTAGTTTTCATTATTTGAAAATGGTGCCAAGCTGTAATTTCGTTTGTTAAATATTTAATTATTATATATTTATTGAAACGCAATAAGCCTTTAATATGTGAGAAGATAATGTTGCCACATTACAAATGTACACATACATCTAAAATATAGTTTCTTTTGGGTTAATATTATGTTAATTTGCTGATTTGAGTGATTGATGATGAATCGATGATGAATTTGCAAATTCTATAGTAACTATACTAACATTATTAATTAAAATTAATAACATTGTGATATTTATTTATTTCAAATATATATAATAACATTTTCTACCATCACATGCAAGTGTTTTAAGATAAAAAACTCTATTTATATATATAACTTTCTGTAACTTATAAAAAACAGTATCAGGATATAACAATAGTTCAGGATTCATTTAAACCTTAGCTCATAAATGTATTTCATCTAAAAGTTACTATATTTTAGAAGCAGTACCAGTATCATGTTAGAGTATTTAGATTCCTTAATAATATTAGCGTTATATATTATAAATATACTTATCTCATATTGTTAGCTAAAAAAATAAGTTTAAAAGAATCTAGTGTGCGAATAATTTTGTTGATATGTAAAGTTAGTCGCGAATTGTATATAACATAAACAGTCTATACGTAATTTATGTTTAAATTTGTGAAATATACATTATTTTGAGCGATGGACAAATTGTTTTACCAGTAATTTGAATTTAAGTACCAAGCAATCAAGTCGAGCTACTTACAAATTATTTAATATGGGAGGGTGTTAATTATCTAAGGTAAAACAATATATCCATGTCTCAAAACAATATTATTACTTATTTATTTCTCAATTAACAGAATTATTCCCACAATAGCAATGTTTTGTCGAATATAGAAAAGTCACTAGATGTGTAATTAATTGAAATTTAAAAAAAAACGCTTCGACTGCACATTATGTTTATGTAATTGTAGTTATATCTTGTAATATAAACAGATTTGACAAAGCAAAGATGAAGTTTCATCGTTCGGAGCTCATTCATGTGGAAAATTTACCATTTTATGAAACGAATATTATAATTAATGACCAAATTATTTTTTATGTTTCAATCATGGTTATATCCAACCAAAGTTCGGAGTTTGACTAGTGTAGGCATTGCTGTATAGTGCCGTCTAGAGTGGTTCTGTACCAGCTAATACGAGATGTAATTTTATACTGGAAAAATACGATTTTGTGTTAACAGCGTTTAGTATTACGTAACTAACCAGCGGATTATATTTGAAAGATTATCTCAAATAGTTTTTCTAGGCACTACGTTTGGTTTATTTATTACTCAGATAATCGAAGAAAGACAAGTCTGTCTTAAACCTGAAGGCTAAATTGAGAGCTCGCAACACTAAAATAGGTTGTTATAATAATACTCAGCATTAAAAAAATGCTAGCTTTTGGACAAGGCTTGGTTCATTCCGAAAATTATTATAATACCGATTATTACTGGGTACATACGAGATCTACCATTTGTTTTTAAATTATAGCATTCCATACAAAAAATATTTGAGGTATTTGTTCAAGTATACAAAAATATACTTACCTATGTAATATGGTGCGTTTTTATTGTATGGCTGTAACTTATCTTTTTCTACGAAATAATATATTATTCACATGCAGAGGTGTAATGAAAGCGCAAGTGTCTTATTTTATCCATAGCCCTAGCATAGGGAGGGTCAATGTTTTGCTCACAGGAAAATACTGATAGTTCCAATCAATGATTTGATAATTCGGCGGTATTTAGAAATTAATTCTGTAGTTATACGATAAAACAGCAAGGCGATGACGCCCGACAGTGAAGAGTGGTTCAGATACGTATACTAAGGTTCTAATATAGAGCATATATATAAATATTTATAATCTTTCGTACCTACCATTATGGTGACTAATTACCTACTTATTGTTATAGAATATGGATTCTAATTCTGCGAGGTTGGATTCATCTTATAAAGCGTAAATAGTTTAATATAATGTACCTCAGGGCTTTTTAAAAATAATAAATGAAGTCGCCTTGGATAAAATGTTGCTCATTACCTGCCGTGTACAATTGTGCCTCAAAAAAGTGTTCTGTTTCTTACCTTTTGATCCATGGTCCGAACGACGTGCTTCGACGTGAATCCTCCCTAAAGTAGACTCGGTTGAAGGCATTCCTCGCTTCGAGGCTGTTATCAGTAGTGAGCAGGACTTGTAACGAACACATCCACTGTCGTCTTACATAAATTTTGGTCTTAGGCATGAAATAATAAGAAAACCCCATATTAATGTCTTTCAAACATGTTTTCCATTGTGCATGTAAATAAATTAGGTGACACATCAGAGTTACCATCAAATGATAATATTTTATAAAACACATTAGTTGGCAAATATAAATCTAGGACTAAATTCGAGAATTTCTTTGTTTTATTTTTTATCTTATACATGCACTTGAAAATGTGATCACTGCAATATGCCATTTGTAATTGTCACACTGCGAATTGAATTTAGTTCTACTAGTACCTACATAGACAGTGTGTCGCAGAAGTATATACTCGCAACATACACATACATGGCATTAAAAACAGTTTCATTATTACACCACTGGCGAAATGGGTGTCCTCATCTGCCTATCCTTGCAGGGAATAGGACTGGTCTGGAGTAATATACCGATTGTTCAATTTTACCGCATGCAATATCATTATAGGCACCATCAAACTATACATTTCCAGTATTAGCTGGCCTAACACTGGGCGGAAAGCTAATCCTAATACAATGCGAAGTCCGTCTAGAACTGCAAATGTAGTTTGATATGCAGGTATGTAGGTACCTACTCCTGGTGATGTCATTGCGATTCTGTATAATTATACCGACCACCTATTGTTACATATTAATTAGGTTTGCATGATAATTTCATGCAGACAGTAAAATAATAATATAGATGGATCTAAAGCATTGTGATACCGACTTTATTTCCCACGATTACTAGGTTTACATTACGCTGGATATGAAAATGTAAGACTTACAGTGACTGACTCTGCTAACTATTCTTATGTTATATACATATTCGAGTATTATCTTAGAGTTATATTATCTTTGTAATCAATATTTCTGCAATACAAGGGGTTGAGCCTTATCTTCCAATACGCAAGAACTTTCTTAGATACAATTAATAATATCATTGGAATGGGTAGGTAATTAATTTGCACGCAAAGCCAATCATTAAACATCGATACCTATATACATAGCTAAAGAACGATACATTGAGATATGAACACCAAGAATAAATACAATACACACGTAACTTAAAAAAACAGGGATGGATATGGATGAAGGATATTCTCAACAAGTATTCAGAACAAAATTGTTAACCAAAAATAAATTGTAGGTAACTTAATTTTTTTAAACGAGTACCTAGCCATCTATGGAATTTCGTTTCATAAGACCCACTTTTTCGAACCGTGAAACTAATATGTAACTTATCAAATCTAGGTACCAACTATAATTGGTGTAAATAAAATAACACATTTTGATGAAATTAGTGATATAGTAATTATGATAATGGGATTAGGAAACACGAGATCAGAGAGTAAATAAACAATAAATTTGTAAAAGTTAAAAAAATAAATAAAAATCACATACCTTGACCAAAACGTGCAGGTTCTACGTGAATCATTCAATGCGACAAGTACTGTTATGTAGGTAGAGGGTAGTATCGAAAGTTGTATGTATAATACGCGGTGTATATTTAAAAAAAAAAGAAGTTTCTCTCAATAGTTTGTACTCTGTTTTTAACAAAGAAATAAATATCATAAGGGCTGCAGATGTGTTGTATTATTTAATTTTTCCTGCCTTAAGAATGCGGTGATACTACGCCAAAATTACATCTTTCCATGGTTTATAATAGGGATTATAGAAATATTTACCTTTGATTTCACCTTAGAGATGGACATGGGCTGCGTTTTGTCTCAAAAAGTCCTTTGTGATGTGAACTCACAGACATTAGCTAGTACCAAATAATACTGGGGAGTAAACGAAGAAAGCTGGTTTTATAAAGATATTTAATATTAAATTTTAAGAGACCACTTTAGAATTGATTAATTGCAGTCTTTCAATATCATAATAAAATTTGATTGATACATAACCGATAATGTGATGATCACTTATACATTCAAAGAAATTCAATTTTATTCTAATTCAAATTCATTACTTATAATAACTTCAACTTATAATAATATTAACACCATTATGAATAATTAGGACGTATTCAAAATGGGCGGATATTCAATGCCTTATGAGCCAATTTCTTCACGCGACGCAAGTGCTACATCTTCTAATCTGATACGATTGTTATCGAAAATAACTTCTGTATTTTTTTGCCGCTCTTTAATTTCCAGCATCTCCAATCTGTCTTCCAACAAACTTACTCTATCTGCAAGTTTATTCATTTTACTTTCTAGTTCTGCGAACTTCTTATCGTTTTGATGTTTACACCGCATCGAATCCATATCGATGGTCAAAAGCTTCATTTGATCGGACAAAGAGCCATCAGTCTGAGAACTTTCGAAAGAAATAGAGGATCCTTGTGACGACAAAAGAGGCGCAATCTCAGATTGTTTTACGTAGAATTCAGACTTTTTAAACTCTGTCAATTCATCTGTAGTGAGTAACAATGCCACTAGTTTCTCCACGTTGTTTGTGTCGATACAAGCAAGAACTTCTTTCAACTTGTCGACGTATACTTTCTGAAGAGTCGGCTTTAGTCCGCCAATCAAATTGTGTTCGCAGTTCCAAAAGAATAGTATTTCTTTCTTCTGTAAGGCTAGGTATAGCTCCTCGACCATGGTACGGAAAAGGACGCTCACTTTGCTTTGCCAATAAGTTTTATCTTGCATTTCATGGACTTTCTTCAAGAAGAGTGATTTAATGTAGTAACTAGCAATAGCCTTCATCTCTAGTGAGTCTCGTAATTTTTTTACCTGAAAGTGTTGAAGAATTAAATGATTAACTGGCTCATTAGCTCAGTGATCCTAAGTGCTAAGCTAGAGGTATCTGGGTTCGACTCCCAGGTCGATTCGCAAATGTTATTAGGATTTTCTATGAAATTCTCAGTAGCAACTCAGTTTGGATTTGTGGTTAATGGTAATAGGATCGCAAAAAATACCATAAAAGTACAAAGAACCAAAACATACCAGTGATCTGTGGGTGTACATTAGTACTCCTCTGTCTAACCTTTAGGGGATTTCAGGCGTGATGGTATAGTATGTATACCTATTAAGTACACTCACCAGTCTGATCGTCATCTTCAACGCCCTGCAGTCTTTTATAAGTTCTCTCTCCTGTTCTTGGAACGAGAGGCGCCAGCATCGATTTTTGAGGGTGTTGTCGCTCAACGCCTTGTTAGGTTTAGGCACCACTAGCCAATCTTTGGCTTGAACACCTTCGATGATCCTGAAAAGACTTTTTCTTGACAAAACCATCTACTATAGATAATGTAGGAGTACATAGTAGAAGTGAAAACCAAGAATGTGCAGTGATACCAATCGTGAGCTGCATGCGGCTCTTTGAAGAGTCAGAAGTATCTCTTCCAGTTCAAGTAACAAAACGTTATAACTGACTGGTAATAAAGTCATGTTATGTTTACGGCATCTGGCTCTTTGTCTAAAACGTTTGCCGACCCCTGGCCTAGTAACATAAGTACCTATTGCACTGCCAAGTCAAAGGTCTCGAGTTCTCATTAAAGGCACGCACCTCAAACCTTCCGACGTCATGTACGTATTTATAGTCGTTCACATTAGCCTGCCAAATTCAAATTACAAGTGGTTTTTCGCAGTTTGTAGGTCTATAATAAGTTCTAGAGTCATGGCAGTAGTAATCGCAAATCGTATATTCTTTTTTTTTATTTTAGGAAAGCTCACAGACAAATTACAATCGTAGATTATACACATGAGTAATCGTTTTGCTAATTACAAGCTTTCACAAATAAATTACCACAACACAGGTTTTTTTAAAAAAAAGGTTTGAAAGAACTAAAAAGAAAGTAAACGTGTTCCAGATTTTTACAACAACTATGAATTAATGGCTATTAGAGATAAACAAAAAGAGCAAAGTTAATGGCAATGATAATAAATTTAACTTTAAATTTAAATGGAGAATGCAGCCTGAGCACCATTTAAACATTCATTGTTTAGTCGTCTTCTGATCGAACTAGCAGTAGTACAAAATAGGTCAATATTTAATTCCGGCGAAAGATTGTTAAAGCATCTTGCACTGCGCAGGACGAAGGAATTTTGCCTATAGTTTGTTGTAGCAAAAGGTACAACCAACAAAGGACGTATATATATACGTATATAACTAAAACCTTTGCTTAAAAATCGTTATTGTAGATAAAAGTAGTATAAAGTGTCAGTTTTGACTATTGGCACAGTTTTTGGCTTGATAAGGATTTTTAAGCAAAAGTTTTAGTTCTCAGTTGTGAATGTTGTATAGTTAATGTTGCGATTACTACTGCCATGAATCTATAACTTGTTTGTTATAACTGAGAAAAATCACATGGAATTTGAATTTGGCGGGCTCAGGTGAACGATCAGCCTTAAACGGTGTAGGTAATCAGTGAGGGAGCCTGTGGGAGATTTTCTCGGTGTCGTGTGAAGTCTGCCAACCCACAGCAGGCTAGCGTGGTACAGTATAGCCTAATTGCCATCTTTTTGAGAGGAGACCCGTCTCCAACAGTGGATTAATAATATAATGGTTTGATGATAGAATGTAATGCAAGATAGGAATACATTTGGAGGAAAGAATTTTGATAATTATTATTGCAAACGCAGTATTTATCGTATACACACGGTTCGATCTCTAGTTAAGTATTAATTACGTAAGTCAGGCGCAAGCGCAGCTACAGGTGCGTCTGAGTCTACTCCCGCCCGAAAATATATAGGAATACTATGAAACAAACCTGTAGCCGTCCGGAGCGCGCGGCAACATGAATTTGATGACCGGCACCAAGTCCACGTCCAGCTTATAATTTTCGTTCCCTTCATCGTTCCTAATGCTCAACGTGTAGGCCGGGCCGGACTCCTTATACGTTAGCAAGTACACATCCCCATTGACCGTCACCTTGCCTTCCATTGCGTTAAGTGCCTTCTGTACGTTTCCATGCATCCACTGACGAAATTTATTCTGCAGTAAGTATTTCTCTGCATCCCGCCATTCGCGGGTCACCTTATGACACTTTTCCCAATCTGGCTGCTTGTCTAAATGGTCGAAGGCGTTCGTGATTTTCAGTTTGACGAAGCCGGGCTGGTCGTTCTCAATGATGATCTCTCCATAGTTGATTGGTAGGCGGATTACAATGTCCATATCGAATTCGTCCATTTTGGACACTTTGATCCCGTCTGAGACGCTTCCAGCATACATAATCTAACAAAAATATAATAAGATTTGATTGATTGATTGAAAGATTATCACAACTTACGACTATGTTAGATGCGATAAGATAAAAAAAAAATTACTACGATTCTAATAAAAGCTGACCATGTAAATAAATACCTGGCTGCTGTATTTCTTAAAGTAGTTACATTGTTCTCCCATCTTTTGTTTAACTTGTTCAAAAACACTCTTGAATACTTCTTGCGATTTCTTGAAGTCCTCATCTTTGATTGCAATGGATTGTTTAAATACCTCACTCAAGTACAAATCCAGACTTCTCTTTTTAGTACTCATGGTTTACTGAAAATAAAGCGGAAAAACTATTAACCGAATTCAAAAAGGAGGAGGCTCTCAATTCGAATGTATGTTTTAAGCTATTGCATAGCTTCTATCGCGGGCCTTGAGCGTGGGGACCGAATCCAGAAATTCCGTAACGAAAAAACCTAACACGCTTGTCTCTTTAGTTCAGCAACCCGCCTTTAGGTGGCATTGGTTGTATTACATAAGTTGATAAAAAACGCTATGCAATAGCTTTACCGCGGCAGTCCCCGAGTGCCACACGTCATTTTTTTGGTATGTTTGTTACACGATTATTCCGTCAATTATAAAACGATTTCGATGATTCTTTTATTGATCGGTAGGTTATACTTCATAAAAAAATTGGTCAAGGTATGATCACAAATTTTAGAACAAAATGACAATAACACGTAACGAACTAACGACCTAGTAAATGATAACGACGTCTAGGTGTTGTGTGGTGTGTGACACTCAAAATGTTGAAATAAAATGAGCCCGTTCCAACTGGCTCCTACTTTCAGAGATGTATGTGTGCCGATAACTGACCACCTAGAACTTTTGGGCGTTACTTTGACGTCAACCCTCAACTTCGGCTCCTATATAGAGTCCAAGGTTCAAGTAGCTGTCAGAAAGCTGGGTATCCTCTCGAAGGTCTTCACGTCGGAACTATTGCTCACATTGTATCAAGCACAAGTTCGGTCGTGCATGGAGTACTGTTCGCACCTTTGGGGATGGATCGGCTAAGTACCAGCTCGAGGCGTTGGAATCCGTCGAGAAACGTGCCAAGAAGCTCATTGGCAACGACTTCCTTGTCCGAGCTAAACTTCAGAGTCTGGAATATCACCGCAAAGTTGCTAGCTTATCGGTTTTTTATCGGATACATTTCGGAGAGTATGCATCAGAACTCCACGATCTTATTCGAATTTATTTCCAGTGAAGTATTTTGGATAAAATGGTAATGTAGAAACCTAGATTAACGGTATCGGAATCCGTATAATAACAGAATTTCTTTTAGTGATTTTTTTGCATTTTCCATGCTAAGATTATTAAGTTATTTTTAGTAAAGGAAAAAATTCAATCGCGGGCAGGATTCGAACCTGCGTCTTCTGGTTTGATATACCAGACCATATTCTGGTATATCAAACCAGAAGACGCAGGTAAAAAAATAAAAAAAATAACTTAATAACAGAATTTGATTAAATTGTGTTTGAATTACGATTTATATTAGTATTGCGTTTTTAAGAGATATTCGGTCCGCCGGACTCTTAAGTCCATTTTTATGATGTGTACCGCTGAAATGTGGAATGCGCTTCCTGAGTGCTCTGCGATAGATGTAAAAAGACACCCAGGTCTTTGAATCACGAGTGATCCCACCACTATGCGGAAGGTGGTAGTGATGCTGGTTTTAGTCGGTATGCTGGCCACCTGGCCGGAGAGCCCGGTACAACGTGCGGCGTGCATAAGACGCATTTCCACACCCGAAAAAAAAGGGTGAGAGTTAATACTGAAAAATAACATGGAATGGGTTCACAAAAGAAAAAAAAACTACATTTAGTCTGACTAATTCTGAACTAGACAGAAGGTGACTAAATTAGTCATCTTGTCACTACTGTCAACTTCAGAAAATATTCATTGAACATAGATAAAAAACAAAATAGTCATCATCATCATCAGCCTATAGCAGTCCACCGCTGGACGTAGGCCTGCCCCAATATGTGCTGTTTCACCCTAACACTTCAAAAACGAACACTGGTTAATTGGTGTGATTCGTCTATTAGCAAAATTATGGATTTTGAGGTCAAGCTCTAACAAATTCATTAAAGACCTTCCATAGTTATAATTGGTTCTATATGTAAGATAACTAATTCTTAGTCTTAATATGGTGCAGCATTGATCTGGTAACTGACCAAGTTGTATTACAATTAGCTTAGATAGTTATGCATGATAATAATGACATTTAATGAATTTAATCATTATGGAGACAAAGTAAAACTACAGTAAAAGTGTCAATCTCAGAGACTTTATAATAATTTTGATAAGATTGTAATAATATAAAAATTCTCAATAATAGTTAGAATCTAAATCTAAAGGAAGAATATTTACATTATACATGTAAATAATCTACCTGGAATAGGTACCTAATTACCGAATTGTAGAAATATCATACATTATTGATATTTCAATAATACTGCTTCATTAGTCTAGTGGTACCAAGCGCGATTGCTACGCTAGATGTCCTGGGTTCAATCCCCAGGTCGAGCAGTGTTATTGAGTTATCTATGAAATTGCCGGTAGCAGCTCGAAGTCTGGATTTTTGCCCGGTTAATGGCTATAGGCTCTCCCCCTATAACATGGGACCTAAACATACCAGGTGAACTGTGGGTGTGATGTAAGTTATGTTCAATAATACTAGACTGAAACAATCAACATAATAGATACGAGTATTAAATAATACAGACAATTATATAAATAATGCAAGCATTGCAATGGTGGTTAAAGAGCCTCCGCATGTGACAATGAGTAGGCATATAATATACTTACTTAAAAATAATTATCATCCACCACACAATGGACAGTCAGTGTCACTATTAATCTGCCAAATGGCAATTTTTACTATATATCAACTTGGTATATATAGTGTAACATAGTTTATTATTATAAAGTCAAATTCATGATGCTATTATCAATTACTATATTTATGGGATAACTTTAGATAAGTATAACAATTAGAAATGGTAAGTTCTTGTTACTATGACTACTGAATTCTATACTAAACTAAGATAAAATGACTTGATACTTTGAGGTACTTAAGTAATTCTATCAAATTTTAAGAGGGATATATGTCGCTAGAACAATGGTATTACATACTAAAAATTACCCTGCAAGTATTATTTTATTTTAAAATTTAAATGTTTGGAGTATTAACTTTGGATTGTATGTTAATCTACATGAAAGGAAACGTCTTCTACAGGAAACAGATAATTTCAGTAGGAAGCTAATTATTACATTAATACTTTGTTTGAAAATGAATACACAACAATTTCAATTTTAACGATAATATGACTGTGGGATTTAGCTCTTGGATTAAGAATACATAATGTAGTACAAAGAGATACATAAGAAGTGTTTAATACTTACAATAAAACTCTAAGTGTAAAACTACCTGATACAGTTGCTATCTATAATATCTTTCTGACATTTTTCGTTTGGGGAAAATATAGGTTCTTAAGTGGAATTGTAGGTACATTTTACATAATGTCTTCTCAGTTTTAGAGCATATTAATTTATCAGGAACTCACCAGAAGATAATTCCTCTTCTAGCTATCAGTTAGCTCGAAACTTATGAACATAAACAACATAAAATAACGACTGGGAACTGGGAAGCGCTCCGCCCATAACTTGTTGACGTTGAATGCAGAATGTTTCATGTTTCTATGCAAAACAATTTTATTTTTACACTTGAAATATACAGGGATTTCCATGATAAGAAACATTCGGTGTTGACGCACCTAAAAGTCAAAAACGCGTTTGTTATTTTTTAATAGACACGCAAAGAATCTGTACTGTCTAATCAGTCTAATATATAAATGTATTTCTTTTAGCCAGTCGCACTACTCCGCAAAATGAAAGGGAATCACATAAAATTGTTTATTAAAAACTATTTGTTTGCATTCATTCACCGTTTGTTTGACACTTTTGACAGTTGACTGACACTTCGAATCGAATGGGATCGAATGGGTGTCCACGTCATTCTTTTTTGACAGATAAATCCTAGTACAGTACCCCCGAAATAGTAGTGCGCGTCTGAGTTTGCCGTTGCGAACAGCCGCGCAGGTCTAATAACTTAATTATGTGTTTTTAAGCAAAAAATATCGAAATTAGGACAATAATCACCAATGCGAAATATTTACGACCCTAATTGTCTTTACACGTAAACTCAGAATGTGAAGGCTCAGGCGGGTGGGGTTCGCTGTGGCTAAGCGGTCAGAGCGTCTGGTGTATCAAACCAGAAGACGCAGGTTCGAATCCTGCCCGCGATTGAATTTTTCCTTTACTAAAATAACTTTATAATCTTAGCATGGAAACCCGGAAACTTTGTACCCGGCTTTGAGAATATGAATGTTTAGGTAGGTACATTAGTATGCGTCTACTTAAACCTTCGAGAATACAGACGTGTTAATATGGTATGCTATGTTAATCGGGTCGGGGATATCGTAGTTATCTATCACTGAAAGAATTTTCAGAATCAGATCATTAGTTCCACAGATTATTACCTTCATACATACTAAAAAAAATCTATTTAACTATTATTAGTAATAGATAATACCTAACTAGTAACATTTACCGTTATTCAAGAATATTCCTGACATGTGGCAACTCATGACAAAAAAAAAACATTATTTTAATAATCTTGGATAATAGTCTTTTGACTTTCAAATAATAATTACACTATTCTAAATAAATCCACCGGTAGATCGTTTTACTAAACGAATACTATTTAGAGCAATTTAAAATAACTTTATATATATAGCATGGAAAATGCAAAAAAGTCACAAAAAGATAACTATTTAGAGCAGTTTTTCAAAATGTATCATGTCTTTTCCGAATGAGTTCTAGGCATCCATGCATTTTTTATCTACAGTTCAACTGGTTCAACATCAATAAGATTTACTTTGTAGGTAGTTTTGTAAAGCTATAATATTATTTCAACAATAATTATTATAATTTATATAGTTTCTTACTTTTAAATATACTTGTTATCTATATATAGTCTGTGTTTTAAACCTTAAAATAATCACTTCACTTAATACTGACGATTTCGGGAATTTCCCAAACACTTCACGGTGTTGCCACTAAGACATGAATCTACCACTTTATAACGTTTTCCACTAGTAGGAGCCATTCGAGGGCTATTTAATTTTGGGAATGCGTTCAAATATTCTTATTAATTTACTATTTTCCTATAAATATTATGTCGTGTAATATAATAAAATACGTCCGACTCAGGGTTCGGCTATTACTGTTATATTTTTTATTAAAACTTATCTAAAGGTGCTTAATTAGAAGATTTTTTATATTGAATACTGTATCATTACGATACGCAAATAAATACGTGTGATCGTGAGTTTTCTTTCAGTTTAAAAGAAAGAAGTTTATACTTTGTACGTGTAATTTATCGTTTAGATATTCAGAGTACGTACTTATTACAGATTATTTATTGTTTTGTAGGCCACTTACAAGAGTATTTATTTATACGAGTAGGTCTATGATTTGTTTTACTGGATACTTGTGTAGAGTAAAAATACTATTCGCTAGGAAGTGAAAATTATTAAACAAGGTAAGTAGGTAAATAAACCCCTAGGTATATTTATAATACCGGCTATAATTGTGCCTTACAGTTGGACTATAGTGCTTGCCTCATTACCTAGTCGAGCGTAGGTACGATACGAAATTCCGGGTTCGATTCCCAAGTTGAGAAAAGTGTTTTATGATTACGTCCGGATTAGTACCTAGGTACTTACATAGTATGGGGTCATGGGTCTAAACCGCTCTTAGGGACCTAAGGCGATGGTTAGTGTTTGTACATTTTAAAAATAAAAATGGGAATTAAGATGAGATCATGAAGATGTTTTTAAACTACCCTGTTGTGTCTAAACTACCCTCTTGATTAGTGACGAAGGAGGCACTTAGTTTATGGTGCTGTGTTCTATTTTGTTATTTTAAAATAATCATAAATGACTCTATATTGTTTTAGCAAACATGAGTAACAATAACAATAACAATGGAAACAATAATAATCAAAATGGAACAAGTTCATGGCTCACCGGGGCAGCTATAGGTTTAGCTGGTGCCCTAGTTGGAGGTGCGGTGTATATGCTGAGCCGTCCTAGCACGCAACCGGAGGAGGAGCACAGGGCACGGCCCCATAGACAATCTACTCCGTCCCTAAGTCAAATCTCTGACCGGCAATCTTCAAGGCAAAATAATTCTGATGATAATCCCTCCGTGTCATCTTACCTTACTGATATGTTGAGCAGAATGAACACTTCACGGTAAGATTTTTCTAAGTCTTTGTTTCTTCAATACCCATGTAATGATTTCGTTTATACTTTATGAAATTTATGTTATGTATGTATGTAGATACTATGAGCATAGAGTAACTCTCGACAGTTTTAGGTGCTATATTCAGCAGCAGCCAAGGTCAGCCATGCTGTCTATTTAATATGCATGAACTATAATTGAATAATTGTGTTAATACAATAGCCTACTTACTAATACATACACAATATACTTTTTGATTTTTTATTGTCTAATTATTCTAAAATATTTGATGTAAGTACCTATAATGCATTATATATTCAACTTTAACTAAACGGTATAAGGATGATTTTTGATTGGTAGTGAAAAGTTCTCATATAAGTAGGTATTTCACCCTTTCTAACCATCCCTTTCCCAGTGCTTCTAGGTTTCTTTGTGCCCAGAAACTTAAATAAATTACTCCTATCGCCATGTTCATCTGCCAAGGGTGTGATTCTCCTAATCTGACAGAATTCACTCAACTGTAGTACCTATCTGATATTATTCTTGTATGGTACAGCACATTATGGTAACCAAAACCAAAACTGTCAAATTTCTCTTCAATTCTGTTTCTCTCGATTTTCAATTTATTTAATCTCTAAATAATAGAGTTTATAATCCATTGGAGAAATTTTACAGTTTGTGGTAACTTGATGTGCTGTTGACTGTACCTATACATATAATAGACTAGATGTAGGTACTCCGCGGTTTCACCAGCTAAAAATGATAGACTTTCATACAAACTTTCGACCCCCTTTTCACCACTGTAGGGGATGAATTTCCAAAAATCCTTTCTTATCGGATGCCTACGTCATACAAAGAACACACCCTCCAAGTTACAGGTAATATAATATAAGTAATATAAGTTATGCTACATCTGATATGATTCTTCAATATAATAATTTAATTTAAATTCAAAGCGCAATAAATAATTTTCAATTTCTTAAATCCCGGGATTTCATCGTCATGTTTATGATTGCGGGATTTTATAGGAGGTATTTCAACTCTATGTTACTTACTTCCTCGAATTTTAGGTAAATATACTCTACCTATTCCGATCTCTGATGATAATAGGTAGCAATGAGGGATTACAGATGAAATTGGAAACAAGTGGAAAGTAGTCAGCAGAAGAAGAAAAAGAAACACCATGGATATCTACCTAACATTTATATACCTACATTATTATAGTCATGGGGGTCATGACTCCCTCAAAATCGTACACGTTTAATAGACAAACCACCTATTACCACAGAATAAATAATAATAATAATAGTACAGGTACTTAGTCACGAGTACCTACTTTCTGACTACCATCCCCCCGCAAAATTATTTGGCTGGGACCGCACATGAATGGTTATCATATTTATGAGAATTTTGTTTCAGCGGAGGATCATCCAACTCTGGTGTAACAATTGAAGAAATTTCGAATGCTCCTGAAAACCCCGTTATATCAAACCTCAATTCACTGCTGTCAGATATTTATGTGAGGTTTATTAAATTGAGTGAGTTCGGAATTCACTACAAAGTATTTGACACGATCTTCCAAGACTTGCACAAAAAGATGAAAGAAGTTGATCCGTACTACCGAAAATATTCGAGCACGGTTTGTAGAGCTTATAGTTATTATCAAATATGCAAAAGCTTGCACAACGCTGACTATGATAAGACTTGTTCTACCTATTCCTATTTTGTGAATAACGATTAGCGGTCAGCGACATCTCGTGACATTTTTAAGAACAAAAATTAAGTGTATATTCACAAAAATGTATATTCACGTTTTTGATACTTTAATAGTCTTAGATTACTTAATAATATTTATACTTTATACTTTAATATATCTAATATCGTATGTCCTACAAACCATTATACCTACTTAAAGCCCAATTTAATTTTTAGGTGCAATTCGCTGGTAGCCACTTCGACAATTTACGCATAGTAAAACCAGATGAATTTGATATGGATATAGTAATTGGATTGCCTCTCAATATTAAGACCGACATTTTTAATCCGGTTGGTAGTGACATCGTTATTGAACCGAAGTCTGCTGGCTTCGTGCAGCTTAAAATGGGTGTACAGTTTCAACGGCTGCCTATGAGAGATAATGAAGAATGGCTGAACAACAGAGCGGCGTACGAATGGAAAGACGATTGTAACTACTTACTTCGTTCTAAATTTACTGACTGGTTCAAGAGTGTGGTAAACAAAGCCTTAAACCGATTCCAAATAAATATAAATTCCCGTCCCGTGTACTACGTCGATGGCGTTCCGTATGTCATCGACAAATCAGAGTCGGGTCCAGCGATGACGCTGTTGATTTCGAACGCGTCCAGAAATTTCAAATTGGACGTTGATTTGGTGCCGTGCCTCAAGTTCCCTGAAAACCGTTGGCCGATCAGCAGTTCTTACCGCGAAATTCCACGAGAGTGTAAGAAGGGTTATTGGATGTTGGTGGGCAAGCCGAACAAGGCTTCATCGTGTGAACAAGATCGGTTGCGATCCTGGCGGTTAGCCCTGCACAACCAAGAGCGAGAGCTGATGCACAACTCGTATAACTTACGGCAAGCGATTCGATTGGTCAGTAAAGATATTATATTGGTTACAGTCCGTTCTAATATTATAAATGTGAAAGTAGCCCCGTTTGTCTATCTGTATGTTAACTTTTCACGCCTATAAAACTGAACTAAATTTGATGAATTTTGATATAAAGGTAGATTGGACCTTGAAGAAGGAGGCAGGCTACCGTTGGCCGAAAAGTCCTCTGGGATGCGACTGAAACCGCGAGCAACAGCTAGTTTTGTCATATTTGTGAAATCCAAAGGGATATTAACGTGATAACCATATTTCTATTTTTACAGATGAAAAAGCTTCGGGACTCACAAGGAATGAACAAAATAGCTAGCTACTATGTTAAGACTCTATTTTATTGGGAGATCGAAAGGGTTAATAATAAAGATTATTGGCAAAGGAACAACCCCGCGACATTGTTTAAGTTGATGGTGGGGAAACTCCACCAGGCCCTGGTGGATGGGAAGATACCTTATTACTGGAACAAGCGCAACAACTTGATAGAAAGCGTCGATAGGCCAACACTGAATAGATATGCGGCGAAACTGGTGCCTCTGATGGATGTGTTAGAGCAGCCATCACAATATAAATTAGTCGCCAAATATTTGTTGACACCGCAAGAATTCCATGACTACAATGCTAGGTATTTGCATATTTAACATAAATTGTTATAAAGCAATAAACGTTTATAGTCATAAACGTTTTTAAAGATTACATACTAATTCGAACTCAGGCAGGAGTCGAATTTGCACCCCACCGGAAGCTTTAAGTGTACTTAACCGGAGGGGTCCCGGTTCGAATCTTGCCTGAGATCGAATTTTCGAAGTATAAAAAATGCACTGATATTTTACATCTTATTAAAATACACTGGTAACTATTCATCTTAATTTCATTTTCATATTATAATTTTTTTCACCACCCAATTATCGTTCTTATCTAAAGGGCATAACGTAATTGTGATTTCAGATAACTTTTTTTACTCTATCCATTCCAATATTTAGAAACGAATCTAAGAGTAAATTTAGGATATTATGCATCTATAACTATGTCAAGTTTCAAAACAAAGACATCATTTAAGCTTAAATTTACGCTAGGTACGCTCTGAATATAAGCGTTATACCAAGTTGACTTTGTGACGTAATGAGTGAATCAGGATTTATTTAGGAAATTTATGCAATAAAATACAAACATGAAGTCTTGCGATATTCAGTGCGTGTGTGTACTATAATAATTATATTATAAGTTATTATAATAATTTTCGTATTTTAATTAAGTAAGTATTGGATTTTCACCGTACGTACCAAATACTTAGTATAGTTTTTTAGATGCCTACTTAGTCGGATTTCGATGGTTGTCCGTAACGCAACTGGGTGCTAACTATAAAAATATTCCTACTTGGTAGTATTTATATAGTAGTTTAATGTAAAGTAACTATTTGTATTGATTGAAATTTTTGATTTTATACTTACTTATTTGACTTATATTTTGTGATTGAAATCTGTATTTTAAGATTAGTGTTATTCATAATTATCTAATATATTATCAATAAAGATTTATTGTAACTTTTAAAAGTTGTATATTATTCATCTATTCTTAACTAGCGATACGGGCGCAGCTTCGCTATGTGAATTCTACCGTTGACATTTCAGACTTTTGTTTATACGGACGGTGGTTTATAAAAAAAACTTTCACACAAAACTTTGTCCTGACAATAGATACAAAAAAACCGGATAAGTGCGAGTCGGACTCGCCCAACGGGGGTTCCATACAAATTTGTAGGTATATATTATAATTAATTACAAATGTATAGTTTCAATCCTATTTTTCCCTATACTTACTACAAGTATAGGGAAAAATCTGAAAACTATATATTTGTAATTAATTATAATATACGATATAAGACGGTATTACCTACTTGCCAAATTTCCTAGTTCTAGATCAACGGAAAATACCCTATGAATGTTGATTCCCTTGAGTGTCGAAATATACGTTTTTTGCGGCATAAAGTTTTATTTTTACACAGCTACAGGGGACTGTAGACCTGAGTACTTATGTGATTTTAATTTCAACTCGATACCTCCATGCGTTCCCGAGATAAACTGTCTTGACAGACAGACGAACGGACGGACGGACGAACAGATGGACGGACGGACAACAAAGTGATCCTATATGGGTTCCATTTTTTCCTTTTGAGGTACGGAACCCTAAAAAAACATCTTAGGGTCCGGCGGAGCTTGAATTGCCCACAAAAACGTAATACCAAAATAAATCGTATTCCAGACAATATTCTATCAAAGCTATTATCCAGATTTGGATACCGTCAATCTAGGTTCCTACTGTAGATTGGAAAATGTTTGGAACCTAGGAACCTAGATTAACGGTATCGGAAGCCGAATAATAACACAATTTGATTATGAATTGTCTTTGAATTACGATTTATTTCGGTACTACGTTTGTAAGATAAATTCGGTCCGCCGTTTTTAACTGAAAGTATAGACTATCTTATGCGTTATTAAGCAGTTAATTATTGCTAAGGCAAGACCATACGATATAGTGTACAAATAAAAGAAATAGCAAGCCTAGGTATCTAGCCAACCTTACAAAGCTTACTTCCTCATTCATAGTGAAAAACTCAGGACTTCTTACTCAGCAATTCTTACATTTTGAACTCTGACATCGTCCGTCACATTATAACACTGACAATTACCATGAGACACTCTTTGAGTAGAACGTAAGAAAAATTATAAATGATGTGAAAATGAATCAAAAATAGTTACAACAGTTTCGTGGAGTATGGGCGACCGTGACCGCAACAGCTGGGTACCTATCGTCGCAGGAGTGGTCGTCGGTGCCGGTATCCTTACTTTGTTATACAAAATGTTCTTCGCTAGCGCCAGTAACAGCAAAATGGCAACCAAGAGTAAAGTGGCAAGTGTACGAATCAATCAGCAGATCAGGGCGCCTTACAAGTGCACCTGCGCCAAGGGGGGAACCGATCCGGTGAGTTTGTTTGTACCTACCAGTGTGGGGCTTGTCTGGGACGTATGCTTCTCTAAAAGATTAAACTGCCACGTTGGTCTAGTGTTCCTAAACGCAGCTACGCTAAGTGTTAGGTATTGGGTTTACCTTGTTCTCAATGCTCGGAGTTTGGATCTATACCCTGTTATTGGCAACAGGCTTGCCCCTATTATACGGACCTAAATATTCCGGCGAACTGTGGCTGTACAGCAATGCCTAACCCTTCGGAAATAGATACAGGCGTGATGGTGTACCTATGATGTTACGTACCTAAATACGATCTCAGAACGGTTCTATCGATAAAACTGGCAGACAAAAATATTAGACATGAATTGTGTGAAATCAGGTATTTACCCCGATACGTACCTATGCGATATTACTAGGTAGGTACTCGTATGTACTAATTGTACGTACCTATAATATGGGAGCCGTCAGGTACCTACTTAAATATAAATTCTAGATTACTTATCATTAAATCGAGTTTAAGTCGACGCAATATGAGTTGGATTTCCGATTATGCGCAGACTAGGTCAACCTAAACCTGAACACAAGTAGGTACTACATAGCTGACTTTTGTGTATCTAAATTATAAAAATAAAATACAAAAATTTCTCCGTTTGCTAATATTTTTGGCGATTATCACCATATTTTTCATCAAATCCGCTTTTTAAATAGGTACCGATCACCAATCGGTTATCAATGAACACTGACACAATTTGGTTCACAACCTATGTTATCAAAAGTATAAAGTATTGTTGTTAATGTCGGTAAACGAGCAGATGAGACTGATGGTTAGTAGTCCTTGCCGCTCATGGAAATCAACATGGAACCAACGCCTGAGATGTTGTTGATGCATTGCCGCTACGGACTGCAGACTGCCAGAGTCATAGCAACCGAGACGGAATCCGCTCTTATGCGACAATGTATGATGAAATTGACAAATGTCAAATTACACACCAAGGTGCTTTACGACAGACTCCAACGTAACGGTAGTCTAGCCAGTCAGAGGGTCGAAAGAGCCTCAAGAGGTTTTACCACAGAGCTCATTATTCTTTCAATGAGATAACAAAATAGGACCTATGTATCATGTAGGTAGGTACTTATATTTTAAAAGAAAAACATTGATTGACAAGCACTCACCTCAAATCAACTATCTTTAGGACACAAAATGTTTTTTCGGGAATTGAAGCCGCGAACCGCGGCGCACAGTCTGATGACTGTGCCGGTGCGCCAATGACATCAATTATTTAATGTGATGAGAAGAGTAAGATAGATACAAACTAATATAAGGCTGAATTTAAATGTTTCAGTGTCAAATCCATAAAATACCTGACTACGGATTGTAGAAACTCGTTGCTCGCAATAGAGAAAGAAGAATATATTACGTCATCCGCTTGTCAAGTAAAGCCGCCAGTGACACCCAGCAAAATGGAGTTATACAACAATGTTACATAAATATCAAAGCTTTGTAAGCACAATCATATTTTTTTATAAAACACATCTGTTTAAAATGAACGATTACTTAAATCAACAAGTTGGAACTAAAATAAGGAATGTGTGATAGAGTTTGCGATTGGTGAGTCGTTTAATAATGAGTCTAATATTTTATTAAAGGTTTTTTTCGGTTTCAAGGGAATATGAGTAAAATTAACAGCCAGCTTGCTCTAAATATCTGACTTTTAACGTTTTACCTACATCTACTTACCTATAATATGTTATTTGATTAGGCTAGCAGAAGTTACAGCTTTGTGAAAATTATATTATACTAGCTTCTGCCCGCGACTTTGTCTGCGTCGACTTCAGGATTGGATCCGACCTGGATAAAAAATACGTGTTATTCCAGGCCATAATCTATCTGTGCGCCAAATTTCATCCAGATCCGTTCAGCCGTTCTGGTGTGAAAGACTAGGTAATAAACATCCATACTCACAAATTTTACGTTTTTAAACGTGAACACACATTGGCTACGTTTTATTTATTTATTTATTTATTTATTTATGCTTCATGTACAGAAGTGTACAAAGGCGGTCTTAATGCCTTAGGCATTTTCTACCAGACGACCTTAGGGTGGTGCAGAGACGATCATGTGAGATGCACTAAAAGAGTAGAAGTGAAATGTGTGATTTGAAGACTTACCAAAACTATAAACTTACACAATATATACATTACATAAATATTTATTATATATATATTTATATATATACAATATAAAATAACATAAAATACAATACATATATACTATACATATATACAATACACAATAGATATAAAAAGAAAAGTCAGTGTCGAAATGAATCTAACAGCGTTTTATCCAGCAAGTATTTGCGCACACAAGTTTTAAACGATTGCCGGCTGTTTATCATTCTGATTTCAAGGGGGAGAGCATTCCATAACAGTATTGATTGGACGAAATTTTTATCCAGGTTGGATCGAATTCTAAAGTCCACGCAGACAAAGTTGCGGGCAGAAGCTAGTAGTATAATATAATTCAAGCGTCGGTAGCCTAATGGCTAGGGCTTCGGACTTGTGATCATGTGGTTGCCGATCGAAACCCACCCATTGCACTACCCACGTGAACCCACTCGTAACACAAGCATTTAGCTTAGCACGAGGGGTTAACAAGAATAGCTTTAAAAAAATACCTACTAGTAATTTGGGCAACTAAACTATGGAGATTACTCTCTGTGATATCGAATTTCTCTTCCATATTGTTATAAGGTGACCTCAGCAACGTCTATTACTGATGACACATTGCTGTCCATCAACACACATTAAATGTTATTACAAGTAGATATAAATCTTTTCAGTGCTGAAGAAAAAGCTCGAAAAGAACGGGCACGGGCACGAGAACGGGCACGGGCGCGGGCACGGGAACGGGAACTGGCGCTCGCCGCCGAACTTGAGGCGGCTAGGTCTCGTGAATCTGCACCGCCACGTGAGCCTCGCTTTAGTCCACTTCAGATATTCTTTGGAAGCACTGGCTTCTTGCTGGGTCTCCTAACACTGATCTTCAAAACTATGGACCAAGATAGGGCACACGCACTACTCAGCAAAGTAGGACTTGGCTATCTTATTCCTAAGTCGGACCGCGCGCGCTGTGAAGATCTAAAACGGTTAAGGAATCCAAAAGTAAGTTCTAATTGTTTAATCGGACTACACAACGTTTGCAGTGAACACAGTTATCCTGTGCATCATGCATGATGCTGGCCTGCATCAAAAGGCTAGGCTAGATAGACTGCCAAACTTCAGATATTAGTTTAAAGAGCAGTTGGTTCGATAAAAAAGTGATTCCATTCCTTATAGGTACGCATGATGCGTTATATAGTATAGTATTAACGCACTGAGTACCTAAGTAAGTCTCTTTCGGATGACGTAACCTTTCTCACTTTTGGGTAAGAGTGATCCGTCGTCGACGGTCGACCGCATCGTCACAAAAAACAGGAATGAAATCTGGACCTCTATAAAGTCGCTTTAAACGTAGCAAAATATGTGGGATATCCCCCAATGGTGGACAGTTGGCAGAGTTATTGGGATCTCGTTTCTTATTGGTTTTGTTCACTGTACAAAAAATACTTATGTTTTCAGCCATGCAAATGTAAACGTAGCAACTGAGTGGATGTGTATCAACATTCTATCCTATAAAACACATCGCAAGCCTGCCACAGGGATTGAACCACTTTTTGAACAATGATCACTACTGCCAAAGAAATAAAGATGGCGGTGGCAAATGGAAGACAAACTACAAGAATGAAATGAATATCCAGCTAAGTACTTGCGACACGAAATAAATATTAAATAAAAAATATATTGATTTTTATTTCAAACTACCTGTACCGGGCCACACGTGTCACGTGGACCGAAAAGGATGGCCGAAGACATGGGGGAGGCTCCAATCCTTCGCGAAATGCCTTAGCCGTAAGTTGGCTAAGGCGATTTGGCTTAGTTTTTCGGATCTATGATTTTATTTATTCACTAGCTTCTGCCCGCGACTTCGTCTGCGTGGACTTCAGGGTTGGGTCTGACCTGGATAAAAAGTAGCCTATGTGCCCCCAAGCTACAATTTATCTGCGTGCCAAATTTTATCCAGATTCGTTCAGCCGTTTTGGCGTTAAAAGTAACAAACATCCATACTCACAAACCTTCACGTTTCTAGTAGATATTAATAAGGAAAGGATATCTGTGTTTGGTTTAGTTACAGCAATGCAGAACAGGGACTACCAGGGGGAAGAATATTTTGTTACCACTTGAATATTTGTTTGTATGTACGGAAGTGTGAGACCTTTCCTTAGCGTAGTTAGTTTTAGGTAACTATTTTAAGAATCACTCAAGTGGCCTAAATCTGTGGTAAGGACTTATTGAGTATAAGATTTTAGTGATAAGCTTTGTAATGCGTTATGAAGTTACTTAGAATTTTAAATAAATAACACTGGTACCTGCTTGTGGTAGGTTTTGACAAATTTACTAGATTTATGTAACACTCGGGCACTGAAGCTCACGAGTCACGATAACAATAATATTGAGTTGTAAAACATACTATCACGCCTGTATTCCCCACAGTTCGCCGGTATATTTAGGTTACATGTAATAGGGGGTGAGCCTATTGCCGTTAACTGGGCACAAATCCAGACTTCGACCTGCTACTGAACATGTTGAGCTGCGAATTTCATAGAAAAACCCAATAACACTGCTCGACCTGTGGATCGAACCCAGGACCTGTAGCATAGCAGTCGTGCTTGGGACCACTAGACTAATGAGGTATTCTAATGAGTTGTAAAAGTAACGTTAAAATTAAAGGATTTTCATAAAGGTATAATATATAAATCGTTAGTCCATGTATCTGAAGGGATTTATAAAAGAGAAAATATTTGGAGAATCGAAAATCGATTGAAGAAATTTGACAGTTTTGAATACCGTCATGATGAGCTATGATCAATACATACCTACATAAATATAGTTTTATATTTATTTGAACCAAAAACCTAATATCGAGCCCTATCTGCCTACATCCACACTAATATTATAAAGAGGAAAGATTTGTCAATCAATATAGGTACGGGGTTGGATAATGTATTCAAATATTTTTATTAACCACGGGACATCTATTTCAATTGCGTTTTTTGTGTTTGATAAGTACCCCACACAGTGCCATAGGGCTTGTTCCGTAGTGACTTAGTAAGAGTTTAAAAATAAAAATATATATGACTCGTTCCAGTTAAAAAAAGGCACCTTATGTTCCGAACCCGGACTTGCTTCACGTCTGAAGCTATGAATTATCTATTTTGTCCACTCGTGAAGGATAACTGATATTTAGATTGTTATCCAGGAGGTATTGATAATAAATGGATGAACAGATAACATTTGCTTGATAATATTGGTACAAAAGAAAAACACGTCATTTGAAACAAAATATATTTAATACGACCTTCATTTTACAAATTCTCGTTCACTGCCTAATCGGCTTCAACTATAACTATAATAAGTCTGGGCTTGTAAATGACACAACCGTATAAGAAAATGCTACATTAAACCGTTAGTGCCTTAATAACAAGGAACGTTAGGATCTATGTACACAAAAACTTACATAATGATGCACCCACGAACGATTATAATCTTTCACACGTTTACCAACACTAGTAGGTATAAACTCAATTAGGTACTAGCATTTATTTGCACAATATTGGCACAGTTCAAAGAGAATGTAGTACTTATAATTATTATTTTTAAATGGTAGTTGGTGATTTTTTAATTTATTCGAAAGAAGGCAGTTCGATTAATTAGCCTTTAGGCGGATAGGTATCGGTGGTGGTGATTACTAGATATTTCACTAATCTGATATTTTTTTCAAGTAGTAGATACCAAATGTGTCCAGATTGAATGTAGGTATCTTTTAATTACGTAGTTATGTATATTTCTTATAGAATCCTTTGTTTCTGTTATCAATGTTATCGTTGCTTCGTGAAAAAGTTGGGTCGAATGCGATAAGATTTATCGCACTTTCGTACACGTTCTTATCGCACAAACTAAGGTTCCTTTATAAGTTTAAATGGTGACTGTTTCATATTGTGACACATTTAAATACAATTAAACTTTTTGGCTAGGTAATTGAATAAAGTTTATAAGAAAAGGGAATTCCCGGTTAGTAAAATTATAAAGAAATGTATTTGGGGCGAAGTAGGTTATCAAATTTTTACGTATTAAATTTAAAAGGGCATTTGTTTTTAAATCTTATAGTTACCTCTTTGTTTGAACGTAGGAAATATAATTATTTTTTTAAGTAAGTACTTATTAATTTGGAATTTAAGCAATTGAGTGTTCCTTTATGGTAACCATATTTTGATTTTACATCAGACATTCTTAACTGTGTCGCATGAAATCTACGAATTACAAATCTTATGAATTTATATGGCTGGTTAAATTACAACCGTTCGTGTTGCCATCGTGTTAAAACCTAAACATATAAAAATAACTAACCATTACCTATAACTCTGTAACTGATATGCTTATTGTGGTGTGACTTTGTCGCTATTTTTGTGGAAACAATGTCTTTATTATATTCACCTATAAAAAAACTGGCAACATTGATCCAAATTAGTGCTGAAACGTTATCTTTAATAATGATCGAGAAAAGTTACACCTAAGGTGACAAATGTTAATATTTTAACTATAAGTACCAATTGTTATCGCGAAAAAAAAAATGCTTTTCAGCCTTGTGATTGAAATTTTTTGTTGCTGTAATGTCACATTAAAAATAATTTTCAGTAACTTTGTAAGGTGCGTCACTATGAATTATTTAGGTTCATATTTAAATTTAGAGATGTTGGGGCCTATTATGAAGTGATCATTATTTATGCGGAACTATTTAGCCCATGTGAGCCTTTTAGAAAAACAACCTCGCCTTGGGACGAGCTGCTTTGAGTTGAGGCATACAAGATGAGATGTTGTTATAGGTTTGTTTCGTTAACGAATGTTACGTCACGATCCTCGAACGAGCCTTTGGCTGAGGCAGAGACTTGACCTCAGGCAGCCTCTAGCTGATTCTGCATAAGAACAGTAAGTAGTTCTAGCACTGAGTAACGGCAGCATCAGTTTATCATAATAACAAAAGGAATCAAAATTATGAATTATGAGATTTTTGAAAGTTTCTATTGATCGTGGATTTTAGATCGGCTTACGAAATCGTTTACGCATGAGATAATGAAATGTAAAAATTTATAGTTTTAAAAATTATTTTGACAAGAAGTCGAAGATCTTCCTCCCCAGACATGTCTGATTTCTTATAATATAAAAGATCTTATTCGCTACCTCAAGGTTTGTCATGATTTGTGGTCTTCATAATTTTTATATATCGAAAAGAAAAATTGTAGACAATCACTTTTTTTACATTATATGACGACGAAGAATAATTATTGTCATTTGTGAAGTAGACATGATTAACTTTTGGAAATATTACGTTGACTAATGTTTTTGTTTGTCTTTACCGAATGTAGAACCTTATTTTTTTAAGATCTCTTAGCTGATTTTAAAATAAAAAAATTATACTACCATTACTTTTCCCGATTTATTGACCGCTCGAGATCGCGAATAAGATATCTATATTAAAATATTTCACAAATATTTATTTAGGTATCTAATTATTAATTCGAATCACGCTAAAAATGCGTTAATTTCTATTATTTATTTAGGTACAATTTGTTCTATAATAACGCCACCATATTTTTTATTTTTGGCCAAATTGAATAGTACAGACAGAAATATAATGAATAAAAATATATTATCAATATTGTTTCATGTAATCACCAAGTTTATGTAACACGACAAAGTATTTTACAATGCAATGGGATTAACTAATAAAATCGGCTAGAAAACAATGGTATATATTTACAGCAATGATTTGAATATATAGAACAACAAATAGCTGGAATAAAATCTAGTATGAAAGCAAAATACCACTAGACATAAGACAGTGTTATTGAATACAACAAACAAAAAAAAATGCAGCAAATTGTTTTGATCATTTTTAATGTCTTATTTAAAATTATAATTTACACAGGTCAACTGAGAATCAATAAATGTTATGGTGGTCTAAAAGGGACAATCGATAGTAGCGCCCTCTAGGCCCCACAGTGACAGCCTTCAATAATCATTGTCTTCTATCTCGTAGTATACTGTCTCTGACAGTTTTGCTAAAAAGCGGCTAAGTAGTTCTATCAGTCTTAAGTGTCCAATTAGAGCCCGTTAATCACTAACAAGTATCTATATATACACGTTAGTGAGCAACGGGCGAAGAATCGACAGAAATGCGCTCAAATGTAATAGACGCAATAGCAACATTGACATCCATCAGTACATGAATCTCGCACTTTCCCCTATTGAAATAGAGTTTAAAGCGATGTGAATTTCTGAGATGGTGTAGCTGCCATGGATACAAAGCATTTCCTCGCCTAATTATGGACGGACACGTAATTGCTCTTTAATATATAAATTAGGAAGTTTCAACACTAATTCGACAAACCGATGTGGTCTTGACTGACAGTGTCATGTCGTTCAGTGGATTAAAAAAGTGTTTTATAAGTTAGCTGCAATTGGAATATGATTTTGGCGTCGGACACTTCTATTTTTCCATATCTCAATACAGAATTCTGAACGAAACGACACAGTGAATCAAGGTTGTGAATTCGTAATTTGATGGCTGAAATAATATTTTTTGGCACTGACATCTAAACCGCGATCGCGGATCAGGTTTTCACAATTTCATCTCAACATTTAATATTTACACCTTGTATACCCTGAATTTAACAATATAACCATGATTTTAAAGTAAAATATACTATATGATGACGATGATATCTAAACATACCATGTTAATACTGTATTTACAAAAATATGATATTATGAAAGTTTAATGTTGCCAGTTATGTTGCTAGGGCGGAGCATACAGGTCCTTGTCGACCGTTTATGCTCTAACGTTAAGCCTATTAATGCTGGCGTCCCTCAAGGGTCTATTGTCGCCTACTCTGTTCTTTTTGCACATCAATGATATGGTGAAAATTAACAACATTCATTGCTATGCAGTACGCGCGATGCATACTATGCTGGTCGTGCAACTACTCCTGGATCCGTGGTGGAGGAGAGCAGAAGACGAATTGTGTCGAGATCGAGACCTCCTTGGAGCAGTTGCGAATGAGGTCATGACACCTTGTGGTATTCCCACTATGACACAGTCTGCGTATTCTCCACTAAGAAATCCCCATTTGTCATAGCGCCGAAGTTCCAGGATACTCCCCTTAAAATTTCCACAAGTATTGGGATCATTGGCGTCGAGAATCCGGGGTCATTTGGAGGGTAAAGCAAAGTTGGCTTCTAAAAAACTTGGGGTGCTCAATAGAGCGAGGCAGTTATTCACTTCTGGTCATAGGCTTTTGCTTTACAAAGCTCAAGTCCGGCCTCATCTAGAATATTGCTCTCATATCTGAGCTGGTGCACCCCAAATACCAACTCCTTCCCTTTGACTCCAGCCAACGCAGGGCTATTCGGGAGTGTTCCGAGGAACTGTTCGAACTAGTGCCTCCGTCACCTTTTCATCACCGCACCACCTTCCTCAGGAGTAGGACCCATCCTCAGGTTTTCCCTCGCGCAACTTCGAGATTTGGAATGGTCTTTCTCCTGAGGTTTTCCCATTGCGCTATGGCATGAGGATTTTCAAACGGCGCACATACAGGGCTCTTAAGGGCCGGCAACGAATCATGTGTCCATGGACACCTGTAACAGCAGAGGGGTTGAGACGATGACTACTTACTATCAGGTGGCTCGTCTGCTCGTTTGCCGACCCCTAAATATAAAACAAAAAAAGTTATTTTTTTTAAATACCATTATATTTTGACTGATGAGTCTTGAACAAATAATTATTTGATGCTCATAGAACATAATATTTGTTTTTAAACAAAGATCCAACATAAAAGCTACCATTGTATTACCAAACTAACATTATTTTCGACAAATTCTACTGTTTAGGTACCAAGCAATACAACTGGCAGCACGAAACATTTCTTCTCTATATTTCGGTCTGATTTTTGACACATATTTGTACATTATATTTTGTTTAGAGAAAACAGGGAGGTGGAATGAAGGTGGATTCACACATTCAAGTCGAGAAAATAATAACTATTTTATATTATAATATTAACAAGTTTGGTAGTTTCTTACTGGGGGAAATTATTATTTATTTTCTCGCAACATCGAATCTATGAACCCTGCAAAATTCTAAATGTGTGTACATTTAAACATGTATACAACACTGAATTAAATATTTACGGACTCTGTTCTTGTCCTGTATTACATTTGATTTTAAATGTACTCACTTTTAAAGTACACTCGTTCACATTTATAATTAAATATATGAATATCATGTAAGTAGTTCACACCATCCTTTACTAGTAATTAAATACGACGGATTTGACAAAAATGACGCATTTTAAAAGACTAGCAACACGTCAGTAGGTGTATTTTATAACTTTATATAACTTCAGGACGTATTTTGCCCGTATATTATGAGTATACATATAATTTGATGAAGGGTAAAGATAAAAAATATAAAAATTGTTCTTTCAAAGTAAATAATAATTTTAAATAATAATATGACTTTGTCGAAGTTAACGAAATATAGCGATTGAATCTTTGTATAGTTAAATTATAAATAAAAATCTAAACGAACTCAGTATACACTGTAAACGTAAAATATTAAGTTCAGTACTAATCCGTAGCCAACATATAATTGTTTATTATGACAATTAACTTAACTTTAAATTTAAATTATGTACACTCTTAAAATATCTGTAAACTGGCAAGTAATATTTAATACTGGAAACATAAAAATAAATTATGAAGTTATCTATTATGAATTTATTTACAAGTTGCAACTCTGCATCTGTTGTGTTAGCGAAACCAAAGTTCAGAACGCGATCCCGTCCATAATATTTAGACTAAAAACGACTACAAGGCCTTCATAATATACGGATAGGCCACGTTATAAAGGACTATTCAACCACACATTGACTATAACCACCGATAATTTCGACTAATCTCCTCTACAACCTTCTTTATAATCAATTATTTTCGTTTTCAATATAAATATGCGTTACAATCAGTCAAACAAATTTAAATTTGTGTCGGTAGACTGTCCCGTGACAAAACAGGGCGTCTGTAATATAGGCAGGTCCATGACAGGACGTAATTGGCACTAGCCTTGGGAAATACTGATTATATAATTATTGTGATCAAATATTCTTAACACGTGAATAGTGAATTGTTCGTAGGTTCGCGTCATTAACGAAAAAAATATTCTCTTCTGTAACCACTATGAAAGTCAAGTCCGCGGGTCACTGGACCTTAAGTCGGAGGTAAACACATTAGCGCGGCACTGCCTGCGGGCGACGACATCGTTGAGTGTTAGAAAATAATATCACTTATTCGTCACTCGAAAGGTCTATTTTTGATCGTGGACTGCGACACACCGAGTCAGTCGGAGCGACGTCGCGTGCGCAGGCCAGCGCGCGCTCTAGCGCTATGACTTCTTGTCGAACAGCGGCAGCTTGGACTTGACGGCGCCCTCGCAGATCATGAGGCGCTGCTGTGCCGGACACTTGCGGCACTGCCGCTCCGCGCCCGCCAGACGGTACCGCGAGTGGCCGCGGGACCGCTCGCACGTGAAGTCGGCGCCCTTGCGCTCGAAGTACTCCACGATCTTGCTGATCTGTGCCGAGCGCACGTGGCGCGGCACTCGGTCGTCGCAGTACAGACTGTCCGAGCCGGCCAGCGACGCCACGTCCTCCGAGCTGTCCGTGTACACGCTGGACGAGCGCTTGCACGCCGCCGCCGCCGCCCGCCGCAGCGACGCCTCGTCCGCCTCGTCGGCCTCGTCCGCGCGCTCGCAACAGCAGTGTGCCAAGATGTGGTACTCGCAGAGTCGTTCGGCCGAGCCCGCCCAGCACTCGTCCTCCGCGCCCTCCGCGGCCTCCGCGTCCGCGCACCCGCACAGGAACGGCGACTCGTCGAGGCTGCGCAGCGAGCCGGCCGAGGCCGCCGGCGCCTCGTCCAGCGGCGCGCGCGGCCGCGGCGTGCGGGCGTCCAGCGCGCGGTCGTACGCGGCCAGGCACGCGCCGCACAGCCGCGCCCGCGCCTCGCCCGCCGGCGCCGCGCCCGCCGCCGGGCCCGCCACGTCGCGGCGCCACCACCAGCAGCGGTGGCAGCCCACCAGCGAGCACGGGCACACGGCGGCGCGCGCCCGCCCGCCCGCGGCCCGCGCCGGGCACAGCTCCTCGTTGGCGACGGAGAAGATGCCGCTCTCGCAGGAGCCGCGGCGGCGCAGCTCGGCGCCGGACGCGGTGCGCTGGGGCCGCGCGTCCAGGCTGCCGCGGCGGCTCAGCGCGGGCGAGGACGGCAGCGAGGCGGCGCGCGCCTCGTCGGCCGGGTCCAGCGCGCGCGAGGCGGCGCGGGGCGGGGACGCCAGCGAGGCGCACGAGGCGGAGCCGGGGTGCGGCTCGAGGATCTTCTTGACGCCGCGGAAGGTGTCGAGCGCGCGGCGCGCGGGCGTGGGCGCGGCGTGCGCGTCGCGCAGCAGCATGATGTGCGCCAGGCGGTGCAGGCGCTGCAGGCGCGGGGGCGGGGGCGGGGCCGGGGGGCCGGGCGCGCCCAGCGCCCACGCCGACCGGTGCGCGTGGCCCCGCGCCGCGCCCGCCCACCCCGCCGCGCCCCACTCCAGCTCCGACAGGGACCTCCGGTGCTGGACTGACACACACATGGGACGATTAGACAAGAGACACGACAGCGGTGTACAATAATGATGTGCAAGAATAAAGAGTGTAGACTCACGCTGTTCGTGTTGGTGCCTGGGGCTGCCCTCGGAGCGGTACCGCTGCGGGCGGCGCCACGCGTACAGGCCGGGGCACGAGCGCGGGCCCGATGACTCCGCCTCCTCACTGACAATACACAACGCACATTAAAACCACCCTTACTTCGACACTATCATGGCTAACTTAAAGAACACCACGCCATACCTTTCGTAGTGATTATTGGTAGTATGCGCGCCCCACATCGCATCGTCGAGGCTCTCTTTCACTTCAGCGAGCTTGTTCACTATTTCTGGGAATAGCGGACGTGCTTTCGGCTCGTACTGCAATAATACAATTTATTTCAATGAGGGTTACCGGTTTTAAGCTCACCAGATGTTTGTTATTAAGCACGTGAAAACAAAGTAAGTAATACATTTAAATAAAATATATCGAGCGTGAAAACTTTCACATAACACTGACTCATTCATTGATCCGTAACTCATATTTGGCATAATGAATCTTAGATATAGCAAAATATTCATAATATTATTCTAATTAGTAAGAAACCCGCGTAGCCTACCCACAAACACGTAATTTGATATTCGGAGACCTCACGCTACACTAGCGCCTCTAGTGGCGAATTCACACGCGATAGCCCTCATTGTAAATTAGTGGGAGGTAAATCCGTGAAAAGGTCTTACATCATTATATTATACAAGTAACAAAATGTGCGATGCTTCAGAAAGAATAACAACTATACAGTACTTGAAATTAGCAATCAAAGTCAAGTAAAAAGAATGCTAACTGCTATCTACGATGGAGCGCGCTTGCCTAGAAGAAACCGATTCACTCGTGATTTAAAGACACCCAGATTATAACTATCGGGGAAGACCCATCGTGAAACGCATTCCACATTTCAGCGGTACGCATGATAAAAGCGGAGTTAAAGCGTTTCGTTCGGGTTTTCGGAATGTCCACCGTGAATCGATGTCGCTTTTTCGTGCTTCTGGCCGTCCGATAGTAGAAAGGGCTAGGGGGAATAAGATCGTGGATTTCTGATGCACACTCTCCGAAATGTATCCTATAAAAAACCTTAAAGTTAGCAACTTCGCGGCGATGTTACAGACTTTGGAGTTTAGCCCGGACAAGGGAGTCATTGAGCTTCTTGGCAACTTTCTCGACGGATTCAAACGCCTCGAGCTGGTACTAAGCCGATCCAACCCAAAAATGCGAACAGTACTCCATGCACGATCGAACTTATACGCAAAAAAAGGGTGTAAACTCACGATGCAGCAGTTGAAGGTGAGCCGGAGGAAGTCGGGCACGGTGTCCTCATCGCAGAGCTCCACGAACGCCATGTAGTTGAGGCCGAAGTTGTCCGTGCGCGGCAGCACGTCCGGGTCGGCGTCCACCTGTCACACCACATTATACAATACTAGCTGTTTATTTTTACCAAAATATTTTTATTACGTTTATAAAGCCCGAGGACACGATCTTCTGCTTAGCGATGAAGGCGTAAAAAGGTAACAAGCAAAAAGAGTTACTTACGCATTTATAATATGGATAGTATGGATGGACAGTATGACTACCAGGGATGGAAATCTCGCATACGATTCTAGGAGAAAAGCGGATATTGCAGTTTAAATATTTCGATATCGTCAGTGGCGGATCCATCCAGGTCGGTTTGGGAGGGGCTAAAACTAAGAAATTAGAATAATATCAAGTTAATTTATGATTTGTCAGGTGTGGACTCGATTGAATTTTTGCTTGCGCCCCTTAATTCCCCCCTGGATCTATTACTGACTGGCATTGTGAAAAAAAAAAATACTTTTACGTGAGTCAATAGCTGGCCAAGATGGCTTTTATGTGTAACAGTTATTCGACACCAAGATAAATCCGAAAAAATCATCTTGTAAAAGGATACACGCCGCTTGCTCGTTAGCTACTTGAATTTAAATGGTACTGGGGGTGCAGGACTCACCCTGGCGATTAGTTGGCACAGTATGATTCCGTAGGAGAATATGTCGGAGCGGTGATCGTACCATCGCCCGCGCAGGCACTCGGGCGACATCCACCACGGTGAGCCCACGCTCGGCAACCTGTAGCCGTTCCTAGAAACATGACAAAAATATTGGTTCCAATTTTTTTAATACTAATAGCCAAACACAACGGCCTACGAGCCTAAGTATATGTAAGTGTAGAATAATAAATTTATTTTTTGTAGGGAATCAGTAGATTCAGTCGATTGCCTAGTGGCGTCTACTTGGCTTAATCGGACCCTGCGTTGATAATTGACAACATTACAAAATGATCAAGCTACCAAAACAAAAATACTGTTTTTTTGTTTTCATATCCCGAATTCCAATTTTTTTTTATTTCTTCATTTCGGAGAAAAAAAAAACGTGTCATGACGTCACTTATACGGTGGAAACTGAGAAAATTGCAATTTTGTAAATCAACAACGAAATATGTAATGTAAGGTTATGAATAAATAGGATAGATGCCAAACTGATATAAGACAATTTTTCAAGGGTCAGAAAAATGACGTCATGTCACCGTTTAACCGTACAACAAATGAAGTCATTTGGCACTTACTTCTGTTTAGAATAGAAAGAACTTCAAAGTCAAAAATAAATATGAAAATGATTGAATATAGGGAAAATATAAAATACGGGTATCCTATTTTTCAATGTAGTTTCAAATAAAATTATAAAATATGGGTGTTAAAAAAATTGTATGTCGTCAGTTAGGTGTAAAGTAATAATATAGCCTCTAGCGACGATTAAATTCATGAATACGGCTAATATTCTTGAATGACGAGTTATTTTATAATAATTATCTCAAACGTGTCAAGGGGAACACCATAGGCCATTTAGGACATTGCTTACAGCGCAATTTTCATGGTAAAATTTTATAGTGAGTAATGACTACAGTGACTATCGAACGATGTATCCTAGCACGCAAGCTGGCGTGTGCGATATCGAAGCGTGCACAAGACAGCATATGACAGCTTAATTGTAATATATAGGTACGTATATTACCATTACTTAGTTTATTATGATTTGATAATTAGTACTATGTGCGTAATATTCATTATATTTGTCAAATTCTAATTTTGTTTACACCTGCGAATATTACGCGAACATTAGCAATGTAAGGCTCGATTTAAACTGGTGCCAATATAGGTCTGATTAATACATAGTTAATAGACGAACTAACTAGTGCAGCGGATCTTGGGTTCGTCTTTATTGGGAAATTATCAATGGCAGCTCGATGTTGACAGTATAGTTTAGCTTTTTATGACACCTAAACTAAATTCTACTCTCTAAACTAACGCTTCGGGGAATACAGTTGTGTGTTATGTTATGTCAAAGGACGAAAAGAACCATCGGAATCGCAATGTCTCTTACGCTTTTTAGGTTTGAATTGTTTCTGCTTCAAAAGGCTGACTAAATATTTTTTATGGTTTCTTAATAATGTTTACTATAAATAAGGCTGATCAACAAAAACTAGAATAAAATCGGTTGAAAAATTTGGAAGTTATAAACATTTTAATTTTATGATAGACAGAGAGCGCATTACGTCGGTTCGTGATGTCACAAACAGATACGTCTTACAAATTCTATACTAACACTCGTTTTGCGGGAAAGGGACAGTGCATCTCACTCGACATCTCACACTCAATCGCCACCGAGAAAAAAACTTAAAACGCTCCTCTTAGAAACTTATTAGCTGATTTAAATCATTTTTTCTGAATACCTAAAGGTTTTATTTACACTTTTCACTAAGCATGTTATTTTAATTAAATTCAACACCAATCAACTACCCTATTAAATTATACTTCTGAAAATATAGAGATGAAAGGACCTTTCGCTTTGTTAAGTGCAATTTGTAAAGTAAAATCTAATGCGAATAAGGAGATTCATTAGCAAAAGCAAAAGAACACAGCAAAATGCCAAAATTTCTCTCGGGTGGTATCCATCAGAGTAATGCTCGAGTATATGAGTACAAGGGCAGCGTAAAATTTTGTTAATCTATACATCGCTGGAACACCCTTCTTGAATAGTTAGGTACTGATCCAAGATTAAAGATGCCATTTCATTGAAAAAAAAAAACAGGAATGTCTACGCAGATTATTTTTTAATCAAATTTGGGAATCTACGCTCGTCTCATATGATTTGTAGAAGAGCGTGTCGTGCGTGTGCGCAATCACGCACACACAGGCTATTACGAAGTAGAATTGCCAAGCTGTCTATCGCCTTCCTCAATCGGAAGAAATATGTCTTTACCTAAGAAAAGAAATATCTTCACAAGATGTTTTACGAAAATTACTGAATAGCGTGCATTATATTCTAGTAAATTTTAGTTCCTACAGTTCTAATGGGTCGATTGGTAGAATTCGCGTATAAAAAGCCATACATATACAAGGTTATGTGTATGGCATTTTGTTTTCTGTATAAAATACAACCAACCCCCAGGGACGGGCGGGCTACTATTTTTTTTTTAATAGCTCATTTGGACTCTCACACGAGAGTCAAGACAAGACGCCAATTTATAATTATTAAAACCCTGAAGGAATATGGTATATTTTTCTGTGACAGATCGTTCAAAAAGGGGTCCATAACATACTATTTGTGGAACTGACGATCCGCTACGTTCCTATTTTTTATGGGATAGGGGGCAAATGTGCAGACGGATCGCCTGATGGTAAGCGATTACCGCCGTCCATGGACATCCGCAACACCAGAAGAGTCACAAATGCGTTGCCGGCTTTTAAAAGGGGATTGGGCCTCCGGTAACCTCACTCATCCGGCGAAACACAACGTAAGCCTTGTTTGACGCCAGTTTTAAGTAAGGCCGTGCGTGGTATCACTCCGGTCGAGCTGGCCCATTCGTGCCGAAGCATGGCTCTCCCACGTAAAATATAGCTGTAGATATTCCGAAGTCACGTAACATCAGTATCTACCATCACGGCAATCGATTATCTCCGGGCCTATCTACGTCTGAGGTGTACCGTTACGCGTTAATGGAGTATGTTGCCGTGACTGCGAATTGAAGTAAGCTGTAACTAATTACATTTAAGCGTAATGACTTTATTTTCAAGATACAACCAATTTGTGAAATGACGTCACGAAAGGCCTTTTTAACCTCCGACGCAAAAAAGAGGGGAGTTATAAGTTTAACGTGTGTAACTGAGTGTCTGTTCTATCAGAGCTCCCAAACGAATGAACCGACTTTTATTCTGTTTTTATAGTTTGAAAGGTGACTTGATCGAAAGTGTTCTTAGGTATGATTTAAGTAAATCTGGACATCCGTTTAAAGATTACACTAGTTTACAAAGAAAAAAAACCCAGGAGTGAGGCACATCATTTCTTGTAGCTAAAAATTTATATCTTGAGAATAAAAACTTGCAAAAAATTTGCTGTCTTCAAAAACATACTTCAAATATCGTGTTTTTAGCACTTTGAGATTGGTATATCTTCAAATTCTGACGTCATAGAGCAATTCTGTTGCAGGATTTAGATTAATCGTCAAAAAATCTACAAGAAATGACGTGTCTCGCCCTTGGGGCAAAAAAAAAACATTTTTTGGTAATCTAGTGTTACCAGGTCTTTTCTAGTTCATTAAGGAATGTGAGCAACTTCCACAGGTCTGATCGATTTTAAATTTGTTATTCTGTGTCTTTAATTACATTACTGATGCTGCGGGGTATTTTTAATTTTAAACTCAATGTTATTTCGATTGAAGTGTAGATAAGCCCTTGTTTTCTAACCTCTGCCCTGCCCTGGGTCACCCCATACAGGGCTAAGTACTTTGGTAACCCTTTAGTACTCTTCGAGAGATCTTCAGCAAAATTACACAAATTATTAGCTTGCTAGCTTTTCTCGAAGAGTTAGTGTGATTCGAATAAATGAGTTATAATTCCATCTCGCACGCAAAATACGCGCTATATCGTGGAGGTGCAGAAATCAGAAAACCTTCTATCCTGGCTTAGTCTATGCTTGCAGATTAAACGTATTTTTTCTATTGCAGTACCTTAGAGGTAATTTCCACCTAGAATGTTATCTACGAGACATGGCGCATGATAACTGGTGCATCGACCCATCAATATGTGAAGTTTCTCAATGAATTTAGTTCAAAGTTACCCTATAATTAGAGGGTGGACAGCACTCAGTAAGTTAGCCGTCTAGTTCAGAGTTGGAATACTTACACAGGATGAGGTATTTTGGCTGCGAGGCCGAAGTCGGCGACCACAGCCATATAGTCGCCTTCTCCGTACTTTCTTAACAATACATTCTGAAAATAAAAACGTCCTGTGATGAGTATAAAGCATGTTGACAACACTGTATCTATTTTTCTACATACATACTATCACGCCTGTATTCCTCAAAGGATAACCCTTTGAGAAATACCTATCCTTTGAGGAATACCTAAGGTCCTATGTATTATGGGGTGAGCCTTTTGCCTAATGGCAAAATACTCAGATTTGTGCCAAAACCAATAACACTTTTGTCGAACTAAGAATCGAACACAAGGACCTCTAGCGTAGCAGTCGCGTTTACGACCACTAGGTCATTGAGGCAGTTTTCATTTACATTTAGTAAATCATATACGATGGGAAATCTTACGCCTAAATGTAGCGCCTCGTAATAGTATTTTCTAAAAGGTTACAAAAGGAACAAATGACTACATGTTTATTTATATAAGGTTGATCATGACTATCATAAAAAATAAATAAATCACACTAGCTACTGCTAATTGAGGGATTTCTGAGATTATCCCTAAAAGAATGAGCGTCTTGTGGAATTCAAACATCATCCAAACTAAATAAGCTACAGCTCACCTTAGTAGTAAGGTCCCTATGGAAGACACCGAGGGAGTGTAGGTACATCATGCCTTCGGCCACGTCAGCGGCCAAGGAGATCCTGAGAGCCTGGGGTAGTGGCTCCGGAGGCCGGCTGAGAATCAGCTGTTCCAGAGAACCACCCTCCATGTACTCCGTGAGGGCATGTAGCTGGCCCTCATGCACGCAGACGCCCATGAATCTGTAGAATTAAAAATTGAATGGAATCACATTGTTGTTCTGTTTTATTTTCAAAGAAAAATACCCTTCTGCTCTGCTTGCGTCGTCACAAGCAGGGCTATGGAAAGCGAAGTTCTCGTCTCAATTACCAAGTTTTTTTTTTATGGGATAGGACGGGAAACGAATGGGCCTGCTCGACCGGAGTGATACCACGGCCTCACAGAAAACCGGCGTCAAACAACGCTGTTGTTCTGTTTCGCCGAGTGAGTGAGGTTACCGGAGGCCCAATCCCCTTTTAAAAGGCGGGCAACGCACTTGTGACTCCTCTGGTGTTGTGGATGTCCATGGGCGGCGGTAATCGCTAACCATCAGGCGATCCGGATGCTCGAAAGTCCCACTATCCCATAAAAAAATTTTACTAATGTGAGTGAGAATACATAAACATCTAATCTCATTAAATTCAGAATCAAACCGCTCAAGTTTCACCGCAAAAGAAAATTTATGTTATTAATTGTATCGATTGAAATCACTCGATAGACTTAAATTATTACTGCCGCCGTATGTGAAACCACATTCAATGGGGAAAGTGAACATATTCATTCAAATACAAAAAGAGATTTGTATAGGTGATGAAAAACCGTGGAAAGCGTAGAGAATGTACCACTTAACACCGGAGAACCACCCACAGATGAGCAACTGTAATCAACTGACGATTGATTACACCATTGTTATAATTACAAATGAGGGCATTACAACAAATGATCTTGCATTAATTATATACTTCATTCAAGGCCTCTATATTAATGCATGACTTGCCTTTTAACCCGATGTGTAATCTAGTTAAAATTTTGTAATCAAAATATCAGATGCATTCCGTTAATACTCTCCCACGCGAAATATCAAGGTCGATGCACGCAGACGATTAGATATCCGATTATGATAATAACGTGTGTACACAATGAGAGGCGCACTAATATGGTCTCGAAAGTAATTGGGAAAGGATTGGAGATGACGCAGTAATGATTCCCAGTGATACGACCACAATAGATGGCCCCAATGGCGCTAGCGATCAACCTGTTATACATACAACTGAGCAAATAGATGTGATCTCATTTGAAATTGTCCGCACAAATATGGTAGATGTGCTCGTAGACAAGACACTTGAACTTGGAACATTGTTGAAATATATTCATGAGCACGACAGCCACAACTAATTTTTCCTCAGCTCACATGTACCTACACATCATTATTATGCTGATTGTGTGTTACATTAACGGAGTGACGTGACCGGCGATGATATGTTACCAGACAAAAATACTAATCAAAATGCAGAGACATGCTCTTCATGTGTCCAACTATTCTCTGTTCCTTTGACTGTGACGTCAATTTCGAAACAAGAATAACAACTCAAAGAAATAAGGCAGCTGCGAAATAAAAACACAAAAATGTCACTGTTGCAAAGCGATTATCTTATTGATCACGCAATGAGACAGATGTCAAGGCTCCACCGAGTAATCATCTTTTAATCAATGCAAATTGCCAATTAAAAACTTGACGTGCCGAGATATCAAAGGGGACTTGATTATAATGAAACTCCCATTGATAAAAAGATAAAGTCAAAAAACAACAACAATCAGGGAGAAAGCGTGTCTATTATTCCTAGGAAGCGGTGTTTATAGGCACGCAATAAGAGCACAAGACTTAAGGTTAATTGACACTTTTAGTTTGTTTAATGTTGGTTATCGTCGTAAATTATGGATGATCATCGCGGACGCGGTCGCGGCGCACGTTGCACAACCATTAATCATGTGGCTTTTAATGCTTTCGTATAATTCGACGTTTGTACCTTCTTTAGAGATTTCTTCATACGCGTACTCAGTTTTGTAAACTATGTTTTAATATTTAAATGCGTTGGTTTCTGAATGTGAGTGTGCTACATTCATTAGATGCAAATGCAAGACTAAAAGAGTGTCCAAAAACAGAGCTGCGCTAGATGGATGAGAAAAAATGAAAGACAAACAATTGGAACAGTGCAAGCATTGTTTTTATTTACGAAGATAAGCGAGCAGGAAATGGGCGAAATGAGGGACAGTGGGTACCATTGTTTGGTTCATCGTTTCCATTTCGTAACGTATTATGCAAGCCGAATTCAGGGTAAGAACAAATAAGAGAGGTCGTTTTGGAATTGTGTCAAAAAAACAATCTGAACCAACAAAAATGGCGGCACACGAAATATACGAGATATCAGGAAGTGACAATGGACGTGTGAATTAATTGTATTGTATGAATTTCTGGAAATAAACTGTGTTTGACTTACAAATAGTCGAATCAAGTTGAATATCAGATTCATAAAGTCACACGTTATGACAGCTTTATAATATGTTGAAATATTTTCCTTGAAGCTTTAATTTCATACTGGATGGAGCACACAACATATTTCCAGTATCCCTTCCTGGGGAAGTAAAGGCTAATTAAAGAAGTTTTAACTGTTCACTGTTACAATATGCATATTAATATAGCACAATAAAAATATACTATTTACTCTAAGAGCTACGTAAAGAGAAATACGTACTAGTAGCTTTGCGCTAATATTTTATTTCGTGGAGAGAAATAATTTCACCTACTGAGTAGGTACTAAAATTAAAAAAATCAACATCAACAACATTTTTCAATTTTACTTATGCCAATAAAAAGACTTGTGTAAACACAATAAAACTTGGTGCTCCCTGTAGGTGACGTAATGCACAATGTTCAGTTCAGAACCGGCCCTGGTTGTTTGATCAACAAACATTGGAACAAAGGGTCGATGGGCGACCGCGACGATGACAATCCTGCCGCAGAGTACATAAACATCAGCTAATATTATTGTCATATTGCTATCCTTAAAAAAATATTGTGGAGGTACCCAGATTTTGGTTATCCAGAGATGCGGCAGGCCAAGAAGGAGAAGACAGGACGATATCTTCCTTAAATTTTTAAGCACTTATCTAATTCAGAATTGGAGAACTACCTAGCTGAACATCTGGAAAAGTGGAAATAAATTGGGGAGGCGTTTGCTCAAAAAGGAAACTAAGAAAAAGGAAAATATTAGTCAAGATTCTTTTCTCCGAAAGGCGTCTTAAATCAATGTCGTTTAGTGTCTGTCTTTAGCAAAGAAACAGGAAAAGTATAATGATTTTCTTTGATGATATCTGTGGTTCAAGTTTAAGTAACTAACAGGGTATATTGGCATGGATAATGCTGACGTCAACGGAATATTGCGGAATATTGTCTCATCATCATCATCATCATCAGATCAGGCGAAAGAAGTCCACTGTTAAACAAAGGTCTCCTCCAGACTTTCACGAGGACTAGTTATATGCTAACGCAGTCTCCTTTCCTCTTATTAAACCATAGGCGCCATACTGCAAATATTCTCTTATTAGCGAGACAGACAAATATAATAACACATGTTGCAGAAGACCTCAAATGTACATAAAGCTTTGTTGACTTTTCGAGCAATATTTTCGCCATGATTCACAGTTCACACTTAAGAGGGGAACATTTTTATGCGTGATAATTCTCTCAATAGGTTCTTTAAAGCAATTCACACTTGTAAAGACGTCTGGATAGTGTGCCAACCGCAATACGGTATCTGGAATTAAAACCATTTGTGTAGGCAAACTGTACATTGCAATTTCTTTAAAGATTTTATTTTATTAATGGCGTTATATGAATCTTCAGTTTGTGTTAATTAATTTTGTGTACGAGTAGTATATTTATGATAGGTAAAAACTTATCTGCGTTTGTTATTACACTCCCGCTTAAAACGATTTGTGAGGATTTATGTAGTCCACGTTTCGATGGCTAACTTGGCCTTTAAAGAACAGCATTGCAAATACCTTGCGGTTCTTCATTATTGCATTTGAAAAGACTATCATTACTCTTTTCATGAAGGATTGATTTTCTATCTACATACATTACGTGTATTAAACGCATGCATAAATTTTGTCGAGATCCAAACTACTATTACTATTTCATTGATCTACGAGTAGTTGTACAAGCGTGGATGTCCAATTAATGTGTGGTGTTGCCGGGTTCAATTAACAGGTCGAGCAAAGTGTTATTGGGTTTTTCTATGAAATTCTCAGTATTAGCTTGGTGTTTGGAATTGTCCCAAATTAAAGGCAATGGGCTCGCTATTACATAAGACTTGAATGAAGCATATTAGTGAACTGTAAGTAAACATCTTACTGTGTTACCTTTTGGGGATACTGGGGTGATCATATGATATGTTAGCAAAGAAGGACACAAGTTTGTCCTGCTCGCGGTTAATCTTTTCTTTGAGAATGATACTTGTATCTAATGTGTAATTAGAGGTAAAAACAAGGTCGTCCGAAGGTTGATTAAAGCCATAAAAATATTCATCAAGAGTGTGGTAAGCAACACAAACTAATTAAATCAACGCTCATCTTAAAATTAAAAACAAAATAACACACTGAGTTTGCTCAGAAAACAAAACTGTGAAATCCAATCAATTAAAGAGCCACAGTGTACGAATATTTTGGCAAACGAGAAACGAGTTTGTCTTAAGAAAATAATCGTAAACAGTCTTGATAGCTGGTCACAAAGTTGTATACAAAAACACGGTTGCTACAAAAGATTCACACTTATTAACGTTTCCTTGCCAGAATGCTTAAAATCAAGGTGATCCGCCTTTAACTGTCTGGACGTGTGATTGCTTATATTTACGCCATTTTGTTTATCTTATATCTTTAAAGATTATATCTTTCTTGGCGGGACAAAGTGTCACTTGACGACTGTGATTCTTGCTACCGGGTACATTTAGATGTGTAGAACTCTTTCTGATACGAGTATGTATGTGTAGTGACAGTCTTCATGGCTCGAGTGGTTTTTGCGGGGTGCACCATCATCGATCGCCTTCGTCCGTCGTAGTGCCGATTTATTCATCATGCTTGTATGCCCTGAAGGGTTAAGGTAAGATAAGGTAAGAACCAGCCACAGTTCGCAGTTATATTTGACATTCCATGTAATAAGGGGCGAGTCTAACGCCATTAACCGAACACTAATCCCAACTCCGAGCGGCTACTGAACATTTTATAATCATATTAAAACCTCCACAACTCTGCACTACCTGTAATCTGTCTCACCCAAAAATGTACCCACTCAGCAGTCACTTGTGACCATTAAGTACATAATATCTTTATACCATAATTCTTATGTACGTGTGTTTGTCACCTAACTCGTCCTAAACGGTTGCACACACAAAATATCATCCAAATCGGTGGATGATATTTTGTGTGTATATTTGAGTGGGTTCCTGGATGGTTCGAAAATATAATTGGACCCGGTAGGTCCAGCAATCGTGTTTTTAGGATTTATTTATTTTCAGGGCAGGACAACGCTTGTTGGGTCCGCTAGTAAGTATATCGAAATACCACTCACTCATTTATTGATTAATCAGAACTTAAAATTTGACTGTTCCTTTGAAGGTATATAGACATTACTCGAGAAAGCGATTTTGGTATTTCCTATGGGATTGGGGAACACGATCACGCGTAACACCGTGGGGCACAGCTAGTGTTTTTCTAAAGCATTGATGATCAATTCCTTTGAAATGTCTATATCGGAGAGAAATAGTTTCAACGTGTTGTGTACAAAACAATTTCCTTGTATTTCTCAGTTGAATGAAGTTAGACATAACTTGTACGATATTATAAACAGCTGATGTGTATGTTTCACGCATTCCCAGACGGCACGACTTCAACCAATGTATGAGACTAATAAGTATATGCAGAGACGTGTTGCGTAGGACTAGCTATGTGTGAAAAGGTGCAGAAATGTAGAAGCGAAAGGAGTGCTTAAAGGCTCATTTACACAGAGACGTAGACGGCAATAAATAAAAAGTGCTTTATAGTAAGCAAAAATGTGATTTATAAAAAGGCCGCTTTTAAAATAGGATTCACACTGCTAAGGAGCCGTTATAGATTTTAAATCTATATACATAAAACAACGTTTATCCACAATCATGAACGGCTGAACCGATTTTTATGATCTTTGATTTGTTGGATTTGTCTCCACTCCGAGCAGAATACCTATTAAAACATAAAAAAAAAATATTTTCTCATACATTTTATATCGGGAACGGATTGACAGATTTGACAGAAATAAAACACGGACAAAAATGAGCATGGCGTTCCTCTCCTCCTACTCCTCCTAAACGGCTGGTGTGATTTTGTTAAAATAATTTGTGTATGTTTAAGTGGGTATAGATTCATAATTTGAGCTAGTACGTGTCGCCGCAATCGGATCCTACGATTTTTTTCCAAGGCAGGACAACGTTTGCCAGGCCCGCTAGTATTCTATAAGATTCTCTAAAACTCGTGATTTCCGTTGATTACAGATTGAATTGCTGATTCCCAAGTCTGTATATTTGTAAACCAAGTTCGAGGACAAATATTAACCTACCATAGCATACCATCACGCCTATAAACCCCAACGGGATAGGCAGAGGTGTACTAATGTTCACCCACTGTACCCCGGTATGTTGAGCTTCCATGTAAATAGGCGGCGAAATCTATTGCCATTAATCGGGCAAAAATTCAAAATTCGAGCTGCTACAGAGAATTTAATAGAAAAACTCAAAAACAGCTCGACTTGGGAATCGAATCCAGGACCTCTAGCGTAGCAGTCGCGCTTGAGAACAAGGTTTCGCGCTTGAGAACACTAGACTAATGAGGCAGTATAAGTTTTAAAAAATCTCTATGTAAATTGAGGTTGTAAGCACGTGGCATTCCATTCAGAAATCAACCGCCGACTTACATGAGACGGCGTGACGTATATCCGATGGACAAAGAGACCACACCATACAATAGTCCCCAGTTAAATCAGTTAAATATAGCCGCGTCTCAATAATCCTGCATGCAGCCACATGATCCGCTGACGTCATACGTATAATTAGTTACAATAACGTGCCTTGTCTGTACATACGTCATTAAGATGGGTCTGAGGTTTGGGTTAAGCCTTAGTGTAAGTTCGAACATTCACATTTGTATAGTAAACTAGCTGCTTCTTGCGGTTTCACTCGCATGCCAAAAGACTTTCTCCAGGGTCTAATTTATCTATATACTAAAATTCATCCAAATTGGTTCAGCGGTTGAAAACGGAATTTTCGTAACCAACGCAGTAACTTTTCGTGAAAATTTTCTCTCACAAAATGAATAACGAGAAAATTCTTGGATTTTCTAAATTGTCTTCATTTTCTTATAAGAGAATGGAGACAATAAGAAATTTACGTGGGAGAGCCATGCTTCGGCACGAATGGGCCGGCTCGACCGGAGTGCGGAGTTGTGTTTCGCCAAGTGAGTGAGGTTACCGGAGGCCCAATCCCCTTTTAAAAGGTCGGCCACGCACTTGTGACTCCTCTGGTGTTGCGGGTGTCCATGGGCGGCGGTAATCGCTTACCATCAGGCGATCCGTCCGCTCGTTTGCCCTCCTATTCCATAAAAAGAAAAAAAAAGTCGGCGGTGCTGTCTATAATAATCGCACGCGATCGATTTGAAATAAAATTTTATCGCGTTAATGATAATATTTAATTCGCGATGTTTCGGACCCTTTACAACATTCAATTTCTAACAAGCGCGAAGTGTTGCGAAGGTTCGTTCCTAATAGCGATAGAATAGATTAGTAGCCGCTAATGATGCAGTTATTGATCACTGATCTTTTCAACCTTGTTCCTTTTCCATCTGTGCTGTACTTGATGCTATTAACCTTTACAGATGTATGGTAATGTTAGTCGAGTTTGATTATGCCTTGTATTGTATTGTACTGGTGTCTTATTTACGAAATTGTGGTATTAAATCTATATCAAGGGTTGAATGCAGAAAGGCGTACTTCTGGACACGGCATGTGTTGTCAGGAAGTTCTTTTCGCTAGTCTTAACAACCGGTAGCTTGAACACTGTTCCTGTTACTGGTTACTAATTTTTTATCTGCCTAACAATATTAAAAGCGAAAGATTTTTAAAGATGAGCGTGGGATAAAAGAGAAAAACCTAAGAAAATATGGATGGTTCGCGGTGGCTTAGAGGTCAGAGCGTCTGGTATATCAAACCAGAAGACGCAGATTCGAATCCTGCCCGCGATTGAATTTTTTCCTTTACTAAAAAATAACTTAATAATCTTAGCATGGAAAATGCAAAAAAATCACAAAAAGATAAATATGGATGGATTGTGTAAAAGACAACTTTAACAAAAAGTACAACCTCCTTCAATAAATAATATTATGTGCAAAACAGTTTCGGAAATTGGTGCTTTCGATTTGGACGGATATTTTGGTTTCGCCACTGACTTCCGAAACTTCATGGCTCGGAGAGCTCGTAAAACTATCGGTCCGAATTGTCATGTGAACTCGAAAAGCCTGAAGACCACTAGTTTATCCTTAGGTAATCTGTTTGTCTATCGTTTACTAAACTCTTTGGTTAACATGACGCCACGAATTAATTTTGTCGTCTAATAACATGTGCTGAGATAGTCGAGACGAGATAACGCTACGACGAAATTAAGTCGCGTTTCGCTCAGCTGTAGAGCTTACCTACAGGACGACAAAAATGTCAGGTCGATTCAAAAGTAATCCTTATATTTGTTCTTTTTATCCCCAAACCTTGAAGCCACGTGTCACTACTGCGTAGTATGAAAACGGAACAATAAATCATATTAATTAAATGAATGCAAGCCAACTTGTTTTATCGTTATCATTTTCGCTCGATTTCATTCAAACTTTAATGTAGTCAATATAATAAATCACTTGGATGTTACACTATAGTATCGTTATCTGGTTCCGCTTTATATATTATAAATGTATTTAGATTTTCGATCATACGGAGCAGTTTATTTGCACGATCATTTATAGATAGTGTTAAGATTTCGTAATTGGGATGTATCAGATTGCATACCACATTATGTGTATAGAAAATTTCTTTATAAGCAAAGATTTGCGAAAAGATAATTTTCTATTATATAAGAACTTCTACGAAAACTTTTTTAAAGTTAATATTAGTCAGTTTTAAATATCGCTCTCATAAATTACAGTTTTATTTTTTGTTTCTTGCTGCGTTGCACATTTGAATAAAACATGAAATTGAAGTAGTGCATTGGAACAGTCAATTTATTACCTTCACAAAGCATTCTACTAACATATTCCCTTGGCTTCGCTCCGCTGCCTGCCACCCTCCTAGCCGTTACCTTTTATATTCTTTCGAAGCCCAAATATTTGTCAGAAGTTTCCTGTTACTGAATAAATGTTTTACGAACAAACATACAAACGCTTTGTTTCATAACTAAATATCTAATTTTTATAATATGATTTCAATTTAACAGGTTCGTCTGATTTATATTCAGAATGTTTCCGGTGACATAGTGTAATTAAGAATTTTTAAAATGCCAAGTCCAATAGAATTTGTGATCCAAAAAGCTACTTGTCGGCCTTGAATTTTCGAAATACCATTTGAGAAGTTCGATCAAAATTAATATATTTCCTAATTTTTGTGAAAACGAATTAGTTTCAGCTAAATTAATTAATTAATTCTACGTTTATTTTAGGAGTTGCCTGCGACTTTGTGCTAATTCGTTAATAGGATCGTGTGAGCGTTTAAAGCGATCCGTCTCTAATCAGGTGAGTACATTACCGATAACCAATGTCTAGTATTTCTGGCTCTTTACTAGCACACCGCTAATAAAGAGTTTTAATACTTTACACTGGCCAGTATTCCCAAAAAATCGTGAGAACAGTAAGCAAATTCTTACATTTTTCAATGATAATCAAAAAAAGGATCGTAGGATCCGATTCTGAGTTCATAAACTAGCATTTGTTAATGAAAATCTGTTTCTAATTATGTATTCGCAGTTATGATATTAAGATACATCACCACAAACTTGCAATTGTGTTGTGATCATGACTCGTGCCTTCTTCCTGCACTCACAAGTATTGGATAAGTATTATGCAGGGTAATCCATAATATAAAAATAAAATAAAGATCCAATTAGTTAATACGCTCTGCTTTATATGCCACATCTAGTATGTTAACTTTTACTGCCTACTTGCATCGCCTGCCTGCTAATTTTTTTCTGTATGCTTGTTATTTAAACATAATTGTAAATATTGTGTCTCAGTAAGTGAATTTTTGTTAATTCTTATGAGGAAATAAAGTTTTTAAACCATAATGAAAGCGAAACCTGTTGACCGCGGTTTGACTTACATCCCAAAGGACTTTTTGAGGCAAAATGCAGCCTATGTCCTTCTCCAGGGTTCCATCTATCTCTATACCAAAATTGTAAAACCTTAACAGACAGACGGACAGAGTTAGGTATTTTCGCATTTATGCATGTATGACTCACCCGAGTATGTTTGGATGTTTGAGTTTGTTCATGAGCTGCACTTCACGCAACATGTTGGGTCGGTTGGCTCGCTGCTGGTTCATCTTGAGCACCATCACTTTGCCGGACGTTTTGTTTGTCACCTGCAACAAAACAATACAAATAATTTCTTTAATTATTATTTTAATCAACTCACAATATAACCCGTCTTTTCATTATTATTATTTGCATCCATAGACCTCCTACTGCAAGGCAAGGACCACCTTTTCCTTCTTTCACGTTCTTAAACTGTTAATTGAATATGTAGATTCTGGGTTTTCGTGGCGCAAGGTAATGTCATAATGCCACTTGGCCTGGATACTAGAGGGGATTCACCAATATTCTCGAATGTATGAAGTCTGCCCACCCACCATTTCATTAAACTCTAGCTCTAGCTACCTCATTTCATTTACAAACAAATATTCACATTATCTTTTTGTGATTTTTTTGCATTTTCCATGCTAAGATTATTAAGTTATTTAATAGTAAAGGAAAAAATTCAATCGCGGGCAGGATTCGAACCTGCGTCTTCTGGTTTGATACACCAGACGCTCTGACCTCTAGCCACCGCGAACCCTACCCGCATGATTGAAATTTTGCCTTCACATTCTGAATTTACGTGGCTTAGAGGTCAGAGCGTCTGGTGTATCAAACCAGAAGACGCAGGTTCGAATCCTGCCCGCGATTTAATTTTTTCCTTTACTATTAAATAACTAAATATTCACATTTTTATCATGCAAACAGTCCTTTTGATACTACACAAGCAAGATCGCATTTCATGTCGAAGTGGCTGCTACTTCCCAAATAAATAAAAAAAAATTAAATTTCTATGAAATTAACTGAGTAATTTAACGGAAACTCAGTTTCTGAAATGCGGCATTCCTATGTAAGAGCCGAAGGCATTACTTATCATCAAAATCCATCCCAAACATAAGGCGCTCTGGTAACAGCCTATAAAATCCGTATATCCCGTAAAACGGCAGCTCATTTATGACGTCATTATACCTTACGCCAATTAACCTGCTAGATATCGACTATTACTCGATACTAGTAAGGAACCGATTCAATTTTATGTCCATCTACACAATATCCCCTATTTGGCTTGACAAAGCTACCGCAAACTGCATAACTAGTGGTAGGTTTGTGGAGAATCTTTCCAAGAATATAATTTTCTGTGGAAATCGTACACTAATTATATTTTACGATACAAAATGACATTTGATATCATCGTTTCACTTCTCGCATACGTTCACAGCATCGTTTCCGTACTCATCGTAAACAATGCAAGTGTTTGCAAGTAGGCTACGTAGGCCGCTTCGTGTTCCAGACTAGATTGGATTTCTAGTTTTCTAGATTGCCGTTTGAATTAACTGTAACGTGTGCGTTACTATGCCGTCTGGTTAAGAATAAGCTACTCTATTTACCTATATTTTCCCGTTCAGATATACTAATCCTAACGTAGTTTAGGCACTATCAAAAACAAACAGTTTATTTGTGATTCTCGTCCCCAGGTTTAGTTTAATAACGCTCCTTTTACATTGGATGAACCACCCCTATTTTTCTGCCTATCCAGAACAACCACCTGTCCAAAGAATAGAGCCACCGAGGGCGCATCATTTGGTACAAGAAAATACACGAAAGAGCATATTATTTTTGTTGTGTCTCGATCAATTGCAATCTTATAGATTCTAATAATAACCCTAACATACTAAAGATTCGTACCTACCCTAAGTACAATACGATCTAAAATAAGAGAGAGAATATCTAAAAAGAAAGAAATATCTAGATATCATTCTCGTTCAAATCACAAGATAATTAACGAATAAATTAATCGTTTTGGAATAACGACATTACTTTGTAAATTTATGTTAATTAGTAAGCAAGGAAGTTACTTTTTTTAATTGCATTCAGTATTTAGTTTCTTTAGTAAATGCAAATGACAAAGTATTCTAGCAAACAGTAATTATCTATGTACTCGTACTTATCTAGATAACAGCAGCACGTTTGTCAATATAAGACGTTTTTAAAATAAATATTAAATAATTAAAAAAGGAAGATAATTGAGTTCCTTGAAAATTTTGAGTAACAAATAAAGCTAAAAGATTATCTAAACCTTATGACGTAAATTCAGAATGTGAAGGCAAAATTTCAATAAGGCGGGTGGGGTTCGCGGTTGCTTAGAGGTCAGAGCGTCTGGTGTATCCAACCAGGAGACGTAGGTTCGAATCTTGCCCGCGATTGAATTAATCCTTCACTAAAATAAAATTGTAAGAGTTGTATTTATTATAAGATAGGTTTCTCCGTTTTTTGAGACTTGTACAGTCAACAAAAGAGGTAGAATACTCGTACATGCACAACAATATCTGCGTCTTGATTCTGTTATTTTATACTAGCGACCCGCCCGCGGTTTCACCCGCGCTGCCCCGTTCCTAAGAGTTGTAGCGTAATGTTAAATAGCTTAAAACCTTCCTCTTGAATCATTCTATCTATTAAAAAAAACCGCATCAAAATCCGTTGCGTAGTTTTAAAGATTTAAGCATACATAGGGACGGACAGACAGCGACAGCGACTTTGTTTAATACTATCTAGTGAAGTACCTACTACATATTAACACTAAAGATTCCTGGTGTCTATGAGTGCAAGAAGTTTAGATAAAACCTAGATGTGAACCCAAGGTGACGTGACACCGGCATAATGCGGAGGTAATAAGCGAATAATTATGTTTACTAAGAACAAAACATTACTTTTAAATGAAGGAAAATTACTGAATCATTGTGTTGAAAAAATATATAATATAGGTAATTATGTGTTGAAACTGTTAGTACTTATACGTTGAGCTCTTTCGATGGAGCCTTTTCCACTTCTACGGTCAGCAACGAAGGTTACTGAACACCACCAAATTTTGATAACACCACAGCACTAAAACTGAACATTCTAATTTGGGAAACTGTTGGAAAGGTTCTCGAGCGGAGACGCACGGAAAACGAAGCGTAACACGGCCTACAAATTACAAACCCCGAGTCCAAAAACCAATTACATATTACTGGAATTGGGATTCGAAATAAGGACATTTTTTTTTACAGTACGGAAAATCCTCATGGATCGTCTGCCAGGGAAGCGACAGGGTATGTCGGACTCTTACCGACTAAAAACCGTACTTACCTTCCTTGCCCTATGGTCACGGCCATGGGATTCGTGACATTCACCACGGCCAAGCTAGGACATCTGGCGTGACAGTCGTGCTTTTTTTATTTTTTATGGGATAGGAGGGCAAACGAGCAGACGGATCGCCTGATGGTAAGCGATTACCGCCGCCCTTGGACACCCGCAACACCAGAGGAGTCACAAGTGCGTTGCCAACCTTTTAAAAGGGGATTGGGCCTCCGGTAACCTCACTCACACGGCGAAACACAACGTAAGCGTTGTTAAACAACGCTTACGTTGTGTTTCTGTGAGGCCGTGGTATCACTCCGGTCGAGCCGGCCCATTCGTGCCGAAGCATGGCTCTCCCACGTAAAACATGCTTACGATTACTAGACTTTTTTTAATTCCTGATAGGCTCACGCTTGATCGCTTGTAAAAGGTACTATACTACTTAATGAATAGTGCTTATCATCGCTTGAAACCACATTTCTCAAGTATCGTGTGTACTAGGTACTTTATATCATTAGTTTAGAACAAGTTCCCCAAACATTTTTCTCTTGTCGACCACTATGCGTGTGTTTTCGTTTTGGGTAGACCCCTTGTTGAAATAATTTTAAATTTTTGCAAATTCATTATGATCATACCCATCTCACGGAACCATATTTTTTTCAGGTCGTCGTCGACCCTTAGGGGTCGATATCGACCACTTTGGGTATCAGTGATATAGAAGAATAGTTTTTCAAGCCATCTCACCTACGTAATGTGATGTTTCCGACACATTTTCACGTAGTCAGAATACGCACCATCACTCAGCTCCCCTTCAATTATGGGGAGTCGTAAGACGCATTAAATAGCCATTTATATCGCGTCAACTGGATAGACGATAAACGTGTTTATTTCCTGCCCGTTTAGATATTTATGATTGGATTTGGAAGGAACGTTTTAGTAGTAAGGAAGGTAGTAAAGGTACAGGCTTAGTAGGTAGGAAAAGGTTTAATATGCCCTTAATTTGATGATTATAGAGAACTTAAAATTATAATAACATTTGACCCATATTATCTATTCTTTAATTAATATTATTAATGCGAAAGTAACTCTATCTGTCTGTAACGTTTTAGGTCTTAAACAGCTGTACCAATTTTGATGACTTTTGATACAGAGATTGATTAGACCTTGTAGAAGGATACAGGCTACATTTTGTCTCAAGTCTTTTGAGATGCGATGAAACCGCGGGCAACGACTAGTATTATAATTTAAATGCTACAGTAACTTTGTCTGTCTGTTACGTTTCCATGTCTAAACTGCTGAACAGACCACTATAAGATTTAATTATTGCATCCTGGGAAAGGAGATGGACTACCTTTAATAATTAAATTTAAAATTTAAGAAACCCCCGAAGCGTCAAGTTATGGTTACCATGTTCTTGCAATATCATTGAAGTAAAAGGATACACAATTTCAAATCGATCAGACCTGTGAAAGTTGGGCACTTCCTTTCATAAAACAGAAAAGAGCTGATAATCTTCAAACGGTTGGCCAGATTTTCTTAAATCATAGCTAAGTTCACTTCCGATGAAGTTTTCAAACCTTTCAAACAAAAAAAAATCTGAATCTCAATCGGTCCATTCGTTTAGGCGCTACGATGCAACACATAGACACATAGATACACACTACAAAGTTATAACACCCCTCTTTTTCTTCGGGGGTTAAAAAGTAAATAATCGGTTTCACCAAAAGAATTCCAAAACAGAAGTAGAAGAAGACAAAAGAACATTGAACGATGAGAGAAATCGCGGGCCAGCAAGCACATATTTTTTATTAAAATAAAAAAAAACACATTAGTTTTTGGTGTGCAATAAAGAATATTCTATCTATTTATTTATCTAAAACACACATCTCACTATTTCAGTATTCCGCTACTCCATAGTCGAATCTGTGTGTACTTAATGTAATGACATTCCAGTATATAATAGGATTAATTAATGGGTACTAATCTTACAAAATTTATAATGATCTCAGATAAATTGTTATTGTGAGATTTCTAGGAATATTTACGGTAATTATACTTTGATAGATAAATGTCTATACTTAAGCTTTTAATTAAATTTAAATATACGGCAAATTAAATTAGATTTAAGATTGATTTCTTTGAATTTCTCCTTGAATTACGTAATTATTGTTAATCTGTAATGCCCCAATGCAGGGTAAAGACATCAAGACAAGACGGCGGTGGGACAAATCTGTCCCGCTGTAAAGAGGGCCTTTTGGGCGCCGGACTCGGGGTCGTCAGTCGCCCATTGCATTTGGCTCTCGGGGAGAGTCCACCATTGGTCGTCCGCGGTGGAATTGCGGATCATGCGAGAGCGATACCCGTAATCACACCACTATGAGGAAGGTGGCAGTGTTGGTGGTTTTAGTCGGTATGTTGGCCATCTGGCTGGAGAACCCGACATAGCTATCCCGCAGACCGGTCTTTTTGGAAAGAGTCCAACGCATCCCACAATCTCCGTCGGGGCCTGCGGCGTTGGCGTCTGCCATTAAGGGTCTGGCGGAGCTTGAATTGCCTACAAAAACGTAATACCGAAATAAATTGTAATCCAGACAATATTCTAAAAAAAGTATGTTATTATTCGGATTTGGATACCGTTAATCTAGGTTCCTACGCTACTATTTCGTCTACTACTACTTCACTGGAAATAAAAGACCGCAAAATCGTTCCAAACTTGGTGAAGTTATCAAAAATTGCATTCGCTTACATTTATTTCCAGTGAAGTATTTTGGATGAAATGGAAGAGTAGGAACCTAGATTAACGGTATCGGAATCTACATAATAACAGAATTTGATTAAATTATGGTTGAAATACGATTTATTTCGGTATTACATTTGTAAGAGAAATTCGGTCCGCCGGACTCTAAAGTGGGACCCACTGGGTTCTTAGTTTGGCCCACTGTTCATCTGACATTCGCCAGATGTGTTCAGTACAGTTCCATTTTAGTATAACAGCTTTCCGTTTGACGTCTGATGTTTTTGTCTTGGAACAGGTGGCTGTATTCATCAACTTCATTATACCTTGATCTTTCGATGCCTCACACCTGAGATTCAATGAGTTAGGTAGATCATAAATAAAACTTATTACAAAGGTGTAAAATAATATGATTTGATGCAACTTGTGTCTCGTAGCTAAAATGTCAAAAGCATTTTATTATAATGATGATCCATTAATTAAATACCAACACACAAATCTGAATAAATATAAATGAACTAGCTGTTTCACGCGGTTTCACTCACGACCTAAAGCGACGTTATGTTAAACTCGATTAACTCAGTGACAATGTAGCATTCTGTTAGTGAAACATTTTTTTAGTTTATTCTAATATAATTCGGTGGAGCGAGCCAGAAGATGCCTGTTCACCCTACTTACAATTGTCTATTGCTGTCTAGGAGTGAAGAGCGACGTAGAAGACTCAGCCGGGAAACTCGGAAGGTGGATTCTATTTCCGGATTGGGAAAACGTCTGAGTGTTGACGCCGCGACGCAATGTCAGTAATCCGGTGTAGTCGAGAGTAGTCCGGGTATGATGTTGAAATATTGAGTAGTTAGAGTAATATTATCTGCCAGAATTTTGGTATTCAAAGTAATCCTAATACCAACATTTTTTAGATCATAATATACTTCAAAAGTTTGAGTTTGAGCCGTTTTAGCGGCTACTTCATAAAGATGCCTTTTTATCGAAAACCACGGTTTTACTTTTCTTTTAGATCCATATCAAGATTATACTTACTTATGATTAAAGAGTTCACATTCGCTATGTTCTAATTGATCTCAGTTCTTATATAATGTCCATTCAACATGATTTCGTAATAAACGGATCTAAAAGATCGCGAAGCAATAAAGAATTTTATTGGTAGCGAGATAGCCCTATATTTCGACTCCCACGGCCCCATAAACCAAAGCAAATACCTGTCTAATAAGAAGTATCAACAATATTTTTTCCTTCCCGAGTGGCAACCACTAACAGTACTCGACACCCACTCATGTTGATACAGTCAGCAACACTTATACCCCATAAAGTAATGAAAAGCTCATCCAATTTTCGACCATACACCTCTGACGAGAAGGGTGAAAATGAGGTGGAAATTTTAAAGGAATAAGATAAATTTGTGTGGTTGTCCGTCAATGGTCTCGTCGGGAAACTTGACAGACTCGCTAACGAACTGATGATGAGGCTTTACGAGTAACAATTTTGAGGGGATAACTAGTGTTCCGATTAAGCTTGAACATATTTCCAATTCAACGAAAACAGAAGAATGTTGCGTAGCTTGTTGAATTTGAAATCGACACTGTTGCTTGCAAAATGCTCATAGGAGACGCTTTCATTGCATATCTAGGAGTTGAAATATATATTTTTTAATTTTTGAAAATCGAGGTCAAAATCAAGCAAAGAAAGGTCAAGGTCGAAATCGAAATCAAGCAAGGTCAACAAATTGGTTTTGTTTTGTAGAATAAACAGCGTATGTGTATTAGAGACTACACTATCAAGGCCAAGAACCACAAAGTATTCGATACATCTATACGGTACATCGTTCATAATAATATCTGAACGGCAAGCAATACCAGTAAGAGGTAGTTGTGACATACAACTGTCCAGTACGTAGAGTTGCAATAGCGCATAAGTAGGTAATGATACTTAATATAATGGGTGCTTATAAACGGTTCAATCAATTTTAATGATCACTCCACAATGGACTCGAATGTCGTTGCTAATGCAAGATATTGCACGTGATCTTTACTTATTTGCGCATCTAAATTAACTGTATCTAATCGAAGAAAAATACATTTAAATGTAGCTTCTATCTTAGCAAAAATATCGTAGAAAACCTTAATAATATACGTACGAAACTCAGTAATGGAACATCGCGCACAAATTACGAAAAAAGTATAAAAAGCCTCGTCTTTATTACATGACTCGAGATAACACGTAATCCTGGCACGAAGGAATGTTGAAAATTCTTCGTGGAACACGCCCGTTGCATCGCACAAGTAAAACATGCAATGAAAAAGAAGAAGTAAAGGCAAAGGCATGTGCGTACAGCCGGTTATAAAAATAAAGTTATTATGCCAGTGATATCGAAGCGATGGGAAACGGGATCGAGGCGTCAGTTCTGATACGGTATTACAAGTAATAACCGTTTTCCAAACATGTACATAATTTTATAGCTACTAATACTGGACAACAAAATTAGACGCAACGCACATTAAAACTTATATAGCTGTTGTAATTTGTATAACTGGAACTGTCATCACTAAGTGGTGAACCCGTGAACTAGATTCTCGATTGATCGATAAGTATCGTAAAGTCTATTGATATATCACTCTGTAAAATCTGTGGTAGGTATTTCAACGACAAAGGCTAAAGTAAAACAAGACACTATTTTATAGACTTCGGGAAGAAGCAATGGAGAGTAAATAATTCCTAGCAAAAGCAAAAAGGCCCATACTATTATGAGAACTCCGTTTACGAGTAAACGCATAAAGCAAAGCCCGTACACTAAATTGAAATCTCTGTATGTTCATCTGTTCGTCGGCTTTTTTCCATCAGCAATGCAGTGAGTACACAACACGACGTTAAGCCAATGTTTGCAAGTATGATAAGATAAAAATCCGCAATGCACGACGTCAAACTATATGACATATGGGCGACTAAAAATAAGCTTATCAGACAATAAGAGAGTGCGCCGCTACTGAGGACGAGGTTGTAAAATTGATATTGGAAGTGGACATAACAACACAATAAAATTAATTATTCATTTTTAGTTACCGTGTTAATTGTAAGTAATGTCAGCAAGGCAATTTAAAAAGACTATATTATGCTGTCTCTCTGTTTTAAGCTATGTATCTGATCATTCTGCTTCGCTAATGATTTAAACATCGGATGGAGATGGCTGGACAAACATTCAAATTGTACTAGTATTAATCTACCTATAAAGATGACTTCATCAAACGTTCACACTTCCAGAGCATTATTTCTATAGAGCTCTGAGAAAAAAATTCAAAACATACAATCACCTTGGCCATATATAAAATCAGAATTGGAGTAGAATTACTATACTATGCTATAGTCCATATGCAAAGCAAACATGGTTTCTTAGCCATGTTTACGCATTCCAACACCTAAAAAGGGTTTGGTATTTTTACACCTAACTTGTCGCGGGTACAAGCTTTCGTTGTAAATCGAAGTCTCTTTTATACTTGTTCAATTGAGATAAACCGAACGATGCAGTTGTTTGGAATGCGGAGTTTTGCTTATGCAATAAGCATTTTTACTTGGTTCACTGCAATAAAAATAATAAAAAAAGTATAAAAAAAATCTTCTAATTTATAATTTTAGGTACTAGTTAATTCATTTAAAAAATATATAACAAACAAGTATATTTGAAAGTTATAATAAATATGAGTGTTTTAGTGGAATTGAAAACAGGCATCTTTTTATAAATGAAAGTGACAAAGTGTAAAACAAATTCGTGAGGTGAATAATTTTTGATAGCTCTCAATTTTATGAGAGCCGTGCTAAACGTCTCATAAGTTTACGATGTGACGACAACCTGCCAGTATTTGGATCTTTACAGACGACGCCTTCACGACACAATTTATTTGATCACTGTTTTACGGAATAGGAATACAATTTTTAAGACCTCATTTTGCAGACGTGTGCAGTTTGTCTCGTCTCGTAAGGACTTGGAGCGTGACTACGCATTATAAAACGTGTTCTAGTTTTTTTTTACATTTCTAACATGATAGTACTTTTTTTCTTGATGAGTTTTAAATCTCGGAATCTACGAGATTATTTTAGTTTAGCCTTTTCTCATTATTCTAGAAAAAAGTAGTTTACATTGTTCACCACAAGATATGATTTTGCTGTTCAATATTTTCTTAACAATTCTCATAAAATATGATTAAGTGATTAACATTTTTTCTCGTCCAAGCCGCTTGTAAATTTTTTTTCGATGTCTGTGTAAACAATGTCTGCAGCAACGAATTGGATATGTTCCAATAAACTTCATAATGCTACTGCATTTTGTAATGGACGCATCGAGATTTGGGGCCAATAAATACAAGTGATGTGCTCTAGTTAGATTTCGCTGGTCTGAATATCTGAACAATTACAGATAGAACTGGTATAATGGGTTATTTGTGTTCAGATTTATTAGAACACTTAACCTGATTCAAAGTAATTTAAAATTTTGTGTTAATTGGGGATAAAATGGAAAGCATCAGCTGATCGAAATGTAAGGTTTGCGTAATATATAAAAGAGAAAACGGAATAATAATTCTAATATTGGTTGGCTCTTTGCCACTATTGCAATCTCTGTTGAAATATTAATCTGTTATTGCTGTAAAACATGAAGTGAAACAGAATAAATTATGTTAGCACTGGATATCGCTATAAGTACTTAAATTTGCAAAACAAAAATATAGATAAATATTATTTATTAAATAATGTGTTGCCAATTTAATTGATTTACGGTAGTACCTCCATACTACATATACAATAAATTTAATTGGCACACAATTTATCAACTTAACGTACCGAGACTCTGAACATTTCCCACTATCTCAAACTACAAAAGCGTCTGAAAGCATATTTAATCCGACAACGTTTCCAGGGAAAATTTCCATAATTGCGACCGCTTGAAAAGCAACAAGCTAGTGCCGTACATAATAAGGCTTCACTTTGACCTCAAGCTGGCCGAGCCCTGCACAAATATGGACAATAGAGATTCTATCTGCTGTTTCGCACGGTCGAGTATCAAGCACAGATTTACAGCTGCAATTTGAGGAGTCCTCTCAAATTGGACATGTTGCCAGTAGATTTGTTTTGAAATCGTTTGCTTCACAATGTTCAATTGCTTGTGTGAAAATTATTCGCTCATAGATATCGAAAATTATGAGAACACATTTGGCGTTCGCGTGAAGGTTATCTGTTGATTTTAAGACGTGTTTTATTGGATTGGATTCACGAACTTGGATTACAATCAGCTTAATTAAGTAATTGGCGTTGTAACGGTTCCCATGTTCCCAATTTGCCTCGGGCGTTTAAATATTCAGTTTATTGTTAGGGTAGGAATCTTTAACAAAAATGGTTTGTATTTTTTGGGAACAATGTGTAGCAATTCGGCTCACGGCTATGGGTAGGCACGCTTCGGATGTTTGAACAGCGCAGTCGTGACGGACGTCTTGACAGATACTTTGCTTCTATCGGCGGCCGCGGTCGCCCATTATTTTCGTTTGTCTTTAACACTTATCGTGGAAGTTTTATAGCCGTATTTTGACGGCACTTGCACGATAGTGTTATCTGTATTGGTACACTTTAATTTGCATTTCTACGAAGCCGATGCAAACTGGCACATATAATTTTCTCTGTTCTTTGAATTTAAGTAGCACTGGCAGATTTATGCTGCTATTTTGCGGAGATTTCTTTAGAAATAAAACGCGTATGAGTCATAGTTTTAACACGAACAGGAAGATATAATAAGTGGTGCTCTTGAAGACACTTATGCACGTTCGTTGCAGGCATGTCGCATCCATATACGGAGGCAGATGAACTCCAGATTTGCACGCCTGGATCGTTACCATATATAACTAAACTGATAGGACCCTATGGAAAATATTTACATACTTTTTTGCGGTATGAATACGATGCTTGTGATGCTTTTTTTTTCAACGAGATTTTTCCCAATGCTTGGCGAAGGCCATTTGTCCCAGACGTCTGTGATGGTTGTTTAGTAATTCATTTCGATGTACTACACATACTAAAAAACCTGAAGAGATGGAAAACTTGTATGACCGTGAAATTTTTCGGTGAAATAAATTTAATCTTAAATTATTGGTTTATAGTAGATATTTATAACATGCATGTTTAAAAAAAATAAAGATACAACCTTGAGATAAAAGCCTAGAAACACGAATCGATCTGAGTTAACTATCTTAACACTTGGTTAAATGATAGGTGATTAAAATGAATGTATTGCAACATCCTCGTAAAATTACCTATATCAAATCGTATCCACGAAGCATTTTCTATGTTTGATAATTGATTTTCGAAATGTGTCAATGTGATAATTGAGTGCGATTGATAATCACGCTAAGATCTAGTTTTCGTCGTAATTATTACCTACGCAGGTCACATATAAATAGAGATATTTGTAATAATTTGTTGGATTAAGACCACCATACACCAGAAAATGGCGTGCGCGTAGCGGAATACTGGGCTAATCTTGTTTCATGATTCCATAAATTTCTGTCATTTGCTGCCTTTTCAGTTAGCTGTCGATACGATAAGAGATTCTTCTTTGAAGAAGAAGCACGATTCGACCAGACCGCTGCAGGTTCTTTGAAGGTAACATGCGATGGCAGTTGCTGCAGCTTAAATTGGTTTCATAAAATCCATTACCCATTATGATAAAGATAACGTCAGGATTCCTAAAATATTTAAGTTCAATGTCTTCAACTAGATCCACTTAGCTTTGATGTACCACCAATTATGGGACATTCTTTCAGATGTTCTGAAGACCTTCTCCACGACCCTTACTTGTTCACGAAAATTGATTCCTATCAGAGATATGCAGTATAAGCTGACGTCTTATTGTACAGAATGCCTATACAATTCAAGGTTCATTTATACTGGATATCTATATTTTGATCGTGTTGAAATTAAGAGTAAAGTTCTCTAGCAAATCCATATAATATTTACTTAACTCCTTTTTAAACCCTCCCTTCGCAATGTCGGTATTCCAAGTGAGTGTTGGACGAACCCTGATGTGCGATAACACTCCCCCTCACAGATTACTAGAAACATTTTTCAAAACCACACCGAAGTGTCGCGTTGAGAAATTACCCTCGTCCTCACAGGATTCACGTCGGTTTTGTTTTCGGAATATAAATCGTAAATCATGAGGAAGGATATCAATGTGAGAGTAATATGTTGGAACACATAGTTGAATTGAGTTGGGATTGAATGAGGAATGGGGGAAGAAGAATTATAGTAGTAGGTGATCCGTAATTTTCATATATTTCATCCGTATATCAAACCAGAAGACGCAGGTTCGAATCCTGCCCGCGATTGAATTTTTTCCTTTACTAAAAAATAACTTAATAATCTTAGCATGGAAAATGCAAAAAAATCACAAAAAGAAGGTTAAATGTATCATCTAATAAGTGGACAACTGCATTAAGCTCTGAAGGATCCTTATCTGGCAGTAGAAAGGAGTGTCCACGACATTTAGTAAGTGTTATTTTAACATTGCTGTCAATAAAATATTTATGAGATCTCTGTTAGACATTCAAAGAATATGTTATTTTTTTAACATTTTAGTGTGTCCATCGAAAATTACTTTCGATTATATTATCTTAATATCAGTGTAAATATTTAAACGAATTACGAAATGATAAAGTTCAGTTAACAAAATTCTTAATAAGGTCATTGTAACATGTTGTTCAAATATTTTGATATTAACTGAAAGGCAACGTTAAGGCCATCAGTACCTAATATTTGCATTAGTCCATAAATTCTGCCTCACCCTTGTATAGTTACTAGCTTTAGCTAGCGGCGCTACCTATTCTATTTCTCAAAAGCCTTTCGAACAGATGCCTATATCTCATAAGCAACCTGCAACCAAGCCAGATTTTAAATTATCGATGTTTGTACAAAAAGTTTTCGTAAAAATTTGAATGTGTGCAAAAAATATCACTGTACCACATAGTTCTGAAGCAAAAAGACCAATGTTTGAAACTGTAGTACCTTTTCTGAATAACATAGACAGAAATAATGAATTCGTCTAACTTTTCCCATACACTGGACATCATAAATATGAAGTAGTCCAAGATATCCGAAATAGATTCTCTTTCCGCTTTTATTTTGAGTGGGTACCCTTCCGCCGATTATAAAGGCGATTCAAATGCGTTGGGCGCGACACACATCTATTTGCGGCCAGCTAAAAATAATGGTGGACGGCTTAGCGCCAACATGAATGCAGTTTTTAGGCACCGTGCTAAACGATGAGGGGATGGTGTACGTTTTGCTGAGTACCTTTCTTTTTATATGTTATACTTTCAGAGGCTTCTGCTTCTACATTTTTCGATATTGTTTTGTGGTCTGCATCATCCCTTTCTAAGCACTTATTGGAAGAAACTTGACTTTGAACTGGCTGACTATTATAAGCATCTAAGAGGTCATTTATTGCGGTCTTGACTTTCAGGAGCTTAATAACCTGATTTCAGAGTATGTAGAATTTCATTATAGTAATTTTAGTAGGTTACAAAAATTTTTGAATTGTCCTCAAATTCTTGACCGGGACCAAGCAACAAAATATGAATTGCGAACAATACTATAAAAAAATTATCTTACTAAATTCGTGCCGTATCAGTGAATTTTCTTTACCCAATATGATTTCGAAATCTCACACTTGACCGAAGGCTGAAGGAGAAGTAAACGGCACACATGTAGTATACGTTATATATTATATCCTACGAAATAGTATTTAAAAATTTGCAATGCTGCTTTAGTGTGGCCTAGAAATTTCGCATTCGATACAATACGTTCAGATTTTGTGGTTCGTGATTGAAGACTTAACTCGATCATCGGGGTTTTATCACGCTGACACTATTTAGGGTGTAAGTAGTGGTCAATTGAGTACCAGTAATTGCGTTGAAATACGTATTTAGGTCAACTGCCTTCGGCATACTTACGGATTTTTTATAAAAATTTGTAAAGAAATTTGTTCCTATTGTGGTTATTATATTTGTACTAATAGGATATTATTAAGGGTCCGTCGGAGCTTGAATCACCCACAAAAACGTAATACCAAAATAATTCGTAATCCAAACAATATTTTATCAAATAGTGTTATTATTAGGATTAGGATACCATTAGTCTAGATTCCTACCGTACCATTTCGTCTATCTACTACTTCACTCGAAATAAACGACCCAAAAATAGTTCCAAATTTGGCAAAGTTATCAAAACTTACATTCGCTTACATTTATTTCCAGTGAAGTATTTTGGACGAAATGGTAGCATAGGAACTTCGATTAAATTGTGTTGGAATTACGATTTTTCGGTATCAACTTGTGTGTTCATTTTATGATTTTACGATTCCGGAAAAATTTGGTCCGCGGGACTGTTAAGTCAACTTTAAGAGTAATTTTAGAAATAGGTATATTCTGGAAAGTTTTATTAAATCTGCCTCTTATGTGATGCCATCGTATATAATATTCAACCCAATCAATACATAATTGAAGTGAAGCTTTAATTTGGCGATATCTTGATGCATCTCGTTATGCAAGTCTCGTGCAGTTACATAAAAGAGAAAGAACTATAAATATATTGTCTTGCGAGTTTATTGCATTGGCGATAGTGTTTCTAAATGTTGCGCCAGCCCCCGCATTGGGGCGTGTCGTGACATGTTTAGTCTTAATACTCATTATTAAAATAAGCTTCAAGATCTACTTCATCACTCAACACGTGCTGTCAATAAAAAATATATAGTTAATATAGTTATTGTGACAACTTCGTCAAGGTGCCTAAACGCTAAAGCCGACGAATACAGAATCAAAAGTTTCTATTTCACGATCATCATCTAACTTAGATGTCTCAGTACCTAGCCCTAATTTCACCACAACAGATCATTCACTTTATGACATGCCGGTTTCCTAATTACGCTTGCTTTTACAGTGGTTATGATTCCTGTCAGCTTAATAGCTGCGCATGCGCCAGAATTAAAAACACTGGAATATATACTATTACTGAATACTACTGAGAAATTTACTCAAATAATTTTTAAATAGAAACCAGTAAGCCAATAAATATCAGGCCTGTAAAATTGGTAATGAAATAAGTTCAGCCAACGCATGTTAGGAGATTATGTTTGTAAATATTTTATGTACTAGATTTGGGACTTTCTCCAGATGTAATAAAAGTCACGTGTCATCACGCAACACTTTCCTAAAAGCGGCGACCGTATAAAATCATAACCGTAACTTAAGACATTCCCTTCGAAATCAATTGGCTAACTGTCCTATCTAACTAATCATTAGGAAACAATTCAATTTCAGTACAAACGAAGTAAAATAAACCGTATTGGAGAATGGTTCTCATTGAGATACCGTTGTACAATCACAATTCAGGTGGCACGCGACCCGCCGTCAATAGACGCGCATTCCGTCTTAAGAGGGAAGCGTGTGCGCATCGTACGTAATCCATTCGTCTTGCTGCAAATTGTAAATGTACACTAAAGATGCTTGCAGATTTCACTCATGATTTTATGTTCAATTTTCTTCGATAAATTATTCATGAAATTAAACTTAGGTATGTTAGATATCAGCATTGAAAGTTTCTTAATAGTTAATATTATAGTGATATACCAAATTTTCCGCAGAGAGACTTTCAAAATTTCAAGAGAAATCTCTGAGATTATTCTACTGAAATTCATTATCAGCAAAAATAGGGAGAAATGGGAAAATGTCCTATTTCCCACTAGTGTAAAGGCATGTTTATCGTCTAGTCACAAGAAGCTAGAGACAAGACAGACACTTCAATCTAATTTATTGATAGAGACACATTTCCTATTTGTCGCGTAAACAGAAATTCTACGGTTTAACAGAAACGTTTATGTAAACTTCTTATGTGACAGTTGGAATTTAGATAATTCAAGCAACCGCTAGATTATTGCTATCTCTGTCCCTCGTAGGTAATCTAAAAGGAAGGAAAGTGATGCAGCAATCCAATGGATTAGGTGACATATTGATGGCGTTAAACGTATATACACACTAATATCTAATACTAATACTAATCTAGAAATAGTATGGAATTTGAAAATTCCGGTTACATCATGTATGTAGTTAAATGCGACTTTTACAAGTCCATTTTTATACTTTTTTGAACTGGAGTTAAAGATGATCTTTTTTGAATTCCCGGTATTGTCATAGAATCAGTGCGAATATAACAATGTATAAAGAAAGAAACATTTATTCAGCTGCACAAGTGAGACATGTATGTACCTAACTACATACTACGTACATTGAATATGTATCATATTAAAACAAAAGAAACACATAGGAGAATAGTAGTGCCTCACGGTTGAGCTGAGGAAAGGAATCTGGTTCAGCAAAAAATTTAGGGCTTTTTCAGAAAGAGCAAGAGCTAGTATCTCAGAGTCGACATGTCTCAACTGATAGCACGCTGCGATCGCTACTATTGATCATAGATACCAATGGAGAGCTAACAAGTAAACTGGTGTTGTTACGTCCAATAACTTTTAAAAAGTGTTAGCAATCTGAATTACAGTTTAATGATGCGTAACGATAATTAGTCTAGTTATTTACGATGTGTCGTGTTAACATACGACGCACCGAGAAACGCAAAAGCAATCGTCCAAACGACACAAATGCAGCGTCCGTTAGTCGCATTGAGTCGCGAGTGCACATCCACGACTAATTTCAGTAGAAACGGTAACACGCCAGTTTAATAGAGAACGTGCGGTAACACTAACTGTCCCGGAATCTGTACCAAGGCCGACCGTTTCCAGATAAAAGTCGATATATGCGTAAAATTATCTTCGCTGCTGAATGAAGTGGTGAGGTGCTGAATGTATCAATGTCGGATCGAATTTGGCGAAACATGTGGGATCAGAAGTGGACTAGTCACCCTAACCGATTTTACGCAGACTCCATGTCGAATGAAAACCGTACACGGTCTGTTGTAAACCCTATAACAATGTTATAAGTTATATAAATAAATTCCGCGTATTGAACTTAAACATAACTTAGGATGTTTAAAACATTGACCATTGTGATATTTTTACCATATGGATCGACGACGTGGGTGGGAAGTAGTACTCTTTGTAGCTTTACATTTGCCTCATGGAGAACTAATCAAACTAAAGTACATTAGGTGTAGAGTGTAGAGTTTGATTAACAAAATCAGTTTCACGTGAGAGAATTCCAACACAACATAGAAAGTGAACAAAACATACCTTAATGATCTAAACACAATTTTTGGCAACAATATAGTCACGAAAAGTGTCATGACATTTTGAATCATTAAGCATGTCAGCTGGGTCTAAAAGTACATTTTCGAAAGTGGGTTAACAATGACAAATAGATGACAGGAGATACTTAAGATGTTTTTAAATGCCGTCTGGTTAAAATAAAAACGTACAACTGTTACATACCATGTACAAGTAGGTACCAAGTAGGCGTGGATGTATTGGATTCGTTTCAAAGTAATTTTATGTACATTTTATTAAGACTTGAGCTAAATACCTGAGAATCTTATAAACTAAATGCTGAACTAGAATCCGATGTGAAGTGAATGTAAAAAGGATTTATAGAATTTGAATGTATTTTGATTGCAAGACAGCTGCTATTGGCGCAAACAAATAGTTGGAAAGCACAGTCGATACCTGTTTCTCATTCATTACTTAAATGACGAAACAGTCATGATTCGCTACAACCGATCAATTATCGAAGAATTCGATGACATCACTAGTTTTATAACCGTACCAATCATTCAATATTGAGCCTTCAAACAAAACGTCAGTTGTTTCGAAGTGGACGATTTCCTATTGTAAATATTATCATGTTGTTTATTGAGAACCCCGTCGGATTGTAAACAATGCCCGCAAACAATATCTGTATTGACTGATTTGAGAATGCTCTTGGCTTAGTGTAGGATTATTGATGTCTACTAAGTGCTTCTTGATAGCGATGCATTGATAGAGTTGTTACGTAAAGTTTTGCGTGGAGAGGAATCTTTTTTATTTATGTAATGAGTTCAATCAATAGTTTGTTTGTAGCCCGTCGTGGGAGACAGCATGATTTACAATTATAGACATTGACTGTTCCGTGACTTACAACTATTTTTTAGGTTATCATTGTATAAGCAATCTCCGCGTTTGTTTCTATAATATCATCGTCAGCCGGAAGAAGTCTAATGTTGAACACAGGGTCTCTTATATCTACATCGTTACAGCACTTTTTACGGCGGGCGCCAATACTCATAATCTTTATCTATTGTATTCCTACTAACACAATTCCGTTTAGCCTAAGGAATCTGAATGTGCTGTTATGTCCAAGTTCCTTTATTTGTGATATATATTGCGGATATCTCGGTTTACGTAAAGCAACTGCCAACTGTCTTCAAGTCTTAAGCAAACCGTTGATGGTTAACAGGCTATTAAGCAGAATCATAAAATATAGTGTATGTTGTTCGGTATTCATAAACCGTAAGTACTAATATATTTACCTAATGATATATTTGCTTTAAATGATTTTTTTTATAAATAAATACAGTTTTTGTATAGGATACATTATCTTATTCTCAAACAAAAGATAAGGGTGGGCTTTGGTATAAAAAAGAATATAACATAACATACCATCACGCTTGTACTCCCCGAAGGGTTACGCAGAGGCGTACTAATGTACACCTACAGTTCGTCAGGTATGTTTAGGTCCCATGTAATAGGGGGCGAGCCTATTGCCATTAACCGGGCACAAATCCAGACTCCGAGCTGCTACTGAGAATTTCATAGAAAAACTCAATAACACTGCTCGACCTGGGGATCGAAACCAGGACCTCTAGAATAGCAGTCGCGCTTGGGACCACTAGACTAATGAGGCAGTCAAAAAAATAAAGAATATACTAAATAAAAGAATATAAAAATCTTCATTTTAATAGTTATTGTGTAGTAAAGTGCTCAGATTTGCATTAAAATATTTGTAGCACTTCCCTATCCTTAATACTTCGCACAAAGGCTCGCCTTTTCCACAAGTCCTGTCAAATGAACGAAAGTAACTTAAGGAAGTAGATTAATCTGAGCTTGAGACAAATTTTATACGTCACAAGACATAATACTCACAACGCTAGAGAAATTGAGATCTGTCGAAATTTTTAGAAAACCATAATTGAATTTTGAACAAATTGTTATTAATTAGTTAATTTATGAAACAGTTGCTCATTTAATATCTTGTAACATATTACGTACATTTCTGTGTCAAACCTCATTTGGTCTACCGTAACTAGATCTATAAATAACCTTTCATTCATTTGTTTAATACACGATTCAACCAAATAATGTGAATAACCGTTCTAGCAATACCACTGAAACAATGAATGAATCGCTACTACACAAGTGACAACTCATAAGATTGAAGAAATTGCACACGCATTGCATTTTAATTGCAAAACTCCAGTGCGAAATTCTCTAGAACATTTAGACATGCGAGTACCAAAATAAATAGGACTAAGTGCCAACTGAATATCACACGTAGTCTAAATACCGGAGGGCTTATGTTATAAATACGATGCCACATAACCGTGGTGCAGGCGTGTGAAGTGGAACGAATTGAGCTGATGCGTCAGAGCATCCGCGTCCAGGACTCTCGTCTTTCGCTTGTTAATGGACGGTTGGTTATAATTAGACACGTTTTGTTGTTGTGGTATTTAAAGCCGTTTACTATAGTAATGGGAATGTGACAGCGGGATAAAGATACGCGATTCTCCAATCCTTGATTGGTTGATTGAGAATGGAGGTAAACAATGAGAGGAAAGCTGTACATTTCTATGAGGATGAAAACGAATTTAATAAATAACTCAGCATTATTTTCCATTTGAAAAGTTCACTTACTGACTCTTGCCAACTTCGCAGTTCAAATCAGCACTTACCTGAAAAAAAAAACAACTTAACGTAAATAAAGGTAAACGAAGCACAATATCGAACTTTTGTGTAGCTGTGCTGTAACTTACGCAAAAGTCAATACCAAAGTTATTAAAACAACAATCGCAAAACAGCAAACGTCTCAAATGGGTTTTTAGTCGAGAACAATTACTTGATAGAACAATGGCACCTGACCTAACAGCGTATGAATAAAAAGTACCACTCGATGGCTCGAACCTTTTTGCAATTGAAGCAAAAACTCGACGAAGGGCCAATCGAGGCGAGGTCCGAAGTATTCCGAAGTACTCCGAACTGGGACAGTACGTGGGCAATGCTGGCAAGGTGCTGTTGATGCAACTTCCTTTGCGCCTACTTGACGAAAGAATACTTCGTAAACTGTTGTAACTCTTGATCGTTATTTATGAGGGTATGTGGGTGGCAGTGAGTAGGTTTGATGTCACACACTCGTTTAGGCCAAAAAAGGCTTGATTTATGAAAAAAAAATTAGACGTTCTCTTCTTTGTTTTGCTGCAAATTTAAAATGTTTGTAATATTTAATTTAATTTGATCGTTAAGTAATCGATTTCAAGTAGTAACACGAGACTGAAGATGTTAAATGAAATGTATTACCACTCCTCAGTGTTAACCTCTTACGAGATTCGCCCGATGTTTACAAACAACATTAATATACTTCAAAATTCCACTGCAATGGATATATTTTGCGGTAATCTAGCATTATAGTAACCTAGAAGACACTGCTTACCATGTATTCTGAGTGTCTAACTTGAACAAAATTGGAGCCAGGCCAAAAATCGTTGCTTCTTTCAAGACAGATACAATTCTAGCAAGTCACTTAATAACTAGGAAGTGCATTTGAACGCACAGTTATAAAAACATTGTCTTCATCTTCGCAGGAAAGTTAATAACGCTCTGACTATCGACGTATGCGATTTTACTTTCAACACGTGCAATTACAGTGTAATTGAATCTCAGCAATGCTTTTTCTCGTTACAAACGATCAATAGAGCATTTCATTTAAGTACCGCGGAGCGGATTAACATTGATACGCGATGAAATTCGAGATGCCTTGTTACATCAGAACATGCAACTCTTAGACTTACATGGACTAGTAATTTGCTTTGTTTACTTGTTTGGATCGGTAGGCTAGATTTCACAGATCAAAGATTCGTTATTTGTCGTGAGTTGAAAGAATTTCGTTCTTCCGCAAAGTTTCGTAACGTTACAGGTAAAGGAAAAGGAGGAAACATTTAAATCGATTGGTATTGAATTTGTTAGCAAGGAATTTAAAGTGATGCAATACTGTTATTGTGAATGATAGTTATGTGGAAATGATCGGTGTTGACACATAAAGAATTAGATCACGCCTTTACGAATTAGATCATACTATGTCGAGTGTAACAATTTGATTCTATGCTCAAGCAATAATAGAATTATATCTTAGTGATATGACCATGAACAGACAAGTCATAGGTACTGAGGTGTCGAGTTCGAACTTTGTTTTCTCGATTTCAGGTGTTTATTAACAATTAATTAGCACTACTTTAAACTGTGAAGGAACTTGCATGCCTGAGAGAAACAGGATATTATCTACCAACCCAAAGAAGGCCAGCGTTAAGGACTAGAGCCTAACACCTCTTTTTCTGAGATGAACCGCGCCTAGCAGTGAATGAATTGATTATAATGACTGCAATAATTGTTTTTAAGACTTCAACATCTGTATGTTAATATGCGGTGTTATAAATGTTATCAGTTTATTAGTTGTAGTATGTTACAGAATTAATTATACTATTTAATTATATAATTATATACTGGATTTGTGCCCAGTTAATGGCAATAGGCTCCCCCCTATTACATGGGCCCTAAACATACCGGCGAACTGTGGGTGTACATTAGCACGCCTCTGCCTAACCCTTCGGGGAATACAGGCGTAATGGTATGTTATGTCATTTAAGTAGCACACCTTTACAAATTATCGTGATATAACTTTGAAGGCAGAAGAAATAAGATTACCCCATCTTTAAAAATAAATATCTAAAAATTCGTTCCAATTCGAGTGCTAGTGCTACTAAAGAAATTGTATAATCAAATTAGGTGTATTACTAAAACTGTTTTCTCACAAGATTACTGAAGAATAGTAACTAACGAATCCGAGTGTTATATCGTTCCGTGTGATTTTTCTCAAGGTATTGGATGCAGACGACCAAACATCTCACGAAACTGACACGGTAAAGTAGTGACCAGACTTAGGATTTCTAGCTTTTGTATGAGATTCGAGAGATTTTTAAAGTTATGTGTGACATTTTGCTACAGTAGAGAGGATTTCATGCCAAACATTTTTGGGTTGACCTAAAAATAACTTGTAAATATGAATGAAATATTTTAGTTTCAATAAGTGAGTTTAAAATTTGGCAGTATTTCTTAATTTATAAATACTATTGATCTATCTTGGTACTTGAGGTGGAAAGGAATTATGTTAAACAAGAACAACATTTTTTTTTCATTTCCTCCAAGTTTAAGAATAACAAATTCTTTCTAGATTAAATAAGCGATCGGCGTATTTATATATACTAGAGTAAAAATATCTGGTTTACTTTCTAGGAGTAATGTTAGTAGTTTTACCTATTAACTGAATGTATCATTAAGTGTAAAGTTAATTTTAACAGTGTAATGATTATGTTATGGGTAGGATCGTTCAATGTGCGAATATTATTTCAGCTCTAAATTTATCTGTGTCTAAACTCGATAAACATGTTTTCTGAATAACCATGCTTATCAATAATAGCTTGTATTTTATGCCCTATGGCTCTAAATTTCTCCGGCTCCGAATTTCCCTAGTGTTTAATATTTAAAACATAAATTTAATGTTTTGTAATTTGGCACGCTTGCACTGTTTACATTTCAGTTTTTATTATTACAGCATCACTTACGAAATTGATCTCATAATCGATGTAAGTAGCTATACAAATTCGCATTGATAATAACATTTTATGACAGCTTTTATTGTATTACCACGATAGCTGTTCTCGATTTCTAGTTTTATGGATTAACATGTAAGTTTGTACGTACGTACTTACATTCGCCAGTAGCATTTAATAAGAAACACAACACATACAAGCAAAACGCTCATTTAACAGAGAAAAATTAACGATATATTAATTAAAATCTAAATAATAGTATTCTTGTTAAATGATATATGAAAATTTAAAATATATCGTGAAAAGCTCGTTTGAAGTTGTGGAGGGTTGACGATTGATTGACATTTCTACGAAACCCCTTGTAAATGTTAGTAGTTACCTGTTATCACGTTCGAATTTTCAGATTTATAAACTAAGGATAATAATTTGGAAGTAAATTGAGATTCCAATTTTCCATGTTATTATTGAGTTTATACGGTTTCAATCGCAGCCCAACTGACATTGAGACAAAATACAGCCCATGTCTTTTTCCAAGGTTCAATCTATCTCCATACTAAAATTGGTTCAGCGGTTTAGCCGTGAAAACGTTACTAACAGACAGACAGGCAGAGTTACTTTCGGATTTATAACATTAGTATGAAGCGCAGTGCGAGTAGCAAGCAGGACAAGTGTTTCCAAATATTTCATTACTGTCTTATTAACATTAGCAATAATTATCCTCGAGTTGTCTCAACATTTTCAAGAATGCTAACTCTAAGTCAACACAAAAAATAAGTTTAAAACGAGCAACACTAATCAGCTCATCAAACAAGACCAGAATACATGTAAGACGTTGCGACAATGTTATTACTGTGATATAACTGTCTCCCGAGATAAACGCGAGCATTTCACACGACTATCTGGCACGCCGAGGTAATTATGAAATAATACAACATAGGACGACGAATTATTATGCTAGATATATTTAGAACCAACACAGATGAAACAGTCGTCTGGATATGTGATTTAAAAGTTTATGAGATTAACAGAAGCTTGGAGATCCTGGTTCACGTATTTATATTTTATAACGAGCGACCCGTACGACCTGTTTCGACATCGCAGGCTTTTCGGGTTGATTTAAAAAAAATACAATTCTTGTCCTGCTAATTGCGCACACAATAAAAATACATCAGCCAAATCTGTCGATAATCAAACTGATGTTCTATCATGCATGTGGTAATCGATTTTAATTTGATAGATTCTTATCAAGGTCTGGTGTATACTTTAGCTGACAATTTGGTTATAAATCTGAACATTATTAGGTAGGTACTGAAACAGCAACGTTTTACCAAGATATGCATTCGTTAACCGAATAAATAAAACTAAAAGATGTAAGTGTTGCTATTTAATTCAGATGAATGAATTCGAATGTTCTGGATAAAATGTTGCCAGGAGAATTCCGACCTTTACCCGGCACGGCCGAATGGTGCCAATGCACTCGTATACAGTTGGAGTTCTGCCCAACTTCACGTGGGAAATTAGCGTGAAGATATGTCCGAATACTCCACGCCGTCGAACGTCATGTATCAAATGAAACGTTAATATTGCAAACGAGAGACAGGTGCGTCACACGGTGGGCTGAAAATCGGCTTTCATAGACTTAGGGATTTCAATTTGCAAGTACCGGATTTTTTGCCGGATATCGCTTCTATTAGTTATTACTATATTCAAAAATGACACCCGAGTTAATTCTGCACAAAAACGAAGGAATTATATTTTTTTTACGAAAAATTTGTATGAAGCTGGTATGAAAAAGTTAATTATCTCGTAAACAGCAAGGTAAACCGTAATATCCTTACAGGTGGTTATAGTACTAATTATTTATGATTTTTTGACATATGTTATATAATGGTTATCGCTGCTAATTTTTTTTTAAAAATCGTCAAAATAATTTTATTTATTTTTACATATGAAACGGTTCCTTTTAGCGTTTAAGTTGAGGTACACAGACTTTTAACAACACGTAACATAAAATATTATCACTCCTATGAATATATTCAGGAATCTGAAGGAAGGAAAGAAGAAGGAAGAAAGAATTCAGAGGTTTATAGTGCATCCACACTTACACAACTATGTTTGAGCTAGATATTTATCAATGCAAACTGAGTTTTAGTCTTCTAGTGAGTCTGAAAATAAGTGATTAAGTAATTACAATGATTTAGTCTTCTAATAAGTCTGAATAGGTGATTAAATTATTGTTAGTGATTTCTGATAAGTAAGCTAATTTGTTGATTAGTTTTGTTATGAGTTCTAAGAATTTTTTTGACGATTATAAATTTTCTTTAGCACATCTTTTAAAACTCTAATTAGGGTAGTTAACTAATTATTGACGTTTTGCAATAAAAGGGCTAAAATTTTGCTTTATAATTTAAATTGTCCACAACTGTGTAACTGCTAACACTAATTTTTTGCTCTGCGACTATAAAATCTTAAAATGGAAAGTTTAATCACCAATTTAGACTTGTTTGTTCTTCTAAAAAGTGAGAGTACTTCATTTAATCATGAAGTATTATTTGATGCAGTTGTATCCCGCATAGGCGATTGTCTTTCTGCCGAAGATCGAGTAACTCTCAAAGAATTTTGTCGGAAATTCAAGCGAGCTGCTTTACAGAGGTGGCAGAAATCCAACCGATTCCTTGATAACTTCAGAAGACTGTACGGAAATTGGCTGCAAGCAAATATTGATTGGCCAAGTTGTGTGCAAACTTTAATTAATCAAGAACCAACTAGTGATGAGATACCAAGAGCACAATCAGACTTTCAATCAACGCCATCATCATCCGTTGGAACAATGACAAAAAGGTCCCGAAAACCATTCGAAGATTTGGGAAGTAAACAGAAAAAGAGAAGATCTGATGATCATACAGGCGAAGACTCCAGTGAATTGGCATATGCAGCTGCAGCGCGTTTAAAAGAAGAAGGGCATGACGATATCGCATCTGTGATTGAATACATGATGAAAAATCCTGAAGCAGCCGTTAAAATTAAAGAAACGCTTAAGAAACCAGTGAAAACAGTCATATTTACACCAGAGAAAGCGCTTGGATTGCTTCTTTCACTAAAACTGTCAAAGTGGCAATATATTACTTTGCGAGAGGCTGCCATTCGTGAAGGTGCTAAGGATATTTATCCATCCTACTATAAACTGCAACAAACTAAGCTTGATTGCTATCCTCCGAAGCAATCTGTGACAGTTACGGATTCCTCGGCTAGGATTACACTTCAAGCTTTACTTGACATCACGGTGACGAGGATCCTTCAAAGTCTTCCTGACTATGCCGATGTGCAAGATAAGCAGCTAAAGCTGATATCCAAGTGGGGATTTGATGGTGCTTCCAACCAAAGCCGATACAAGCAGAAAATGGAGGGCGAGCAAGATGATGCAAGCATTTTCATGACCTCTTTGGTGCCACTAAAACTGACTGATGGAGATAACACTGTATGGACGAACCCAAAACCATGCTCAACTTTGTATTGTCGTCCAGTTCAGTTTACTTTTTTAAAAGAGAGCGAATCAGTAGTCATTGGTCTCAAAAAACAAATGGATGATGAAATTCAGGCCCTTATCCCCACACAGTGCAGTAATAATAACATGGTAACTCATCAACTAATGATGACAATGATCGACGCCAAAGTCTGCCTACCTTTCAGAGGCCAGATCAAATGCATCGTGCTACTTGTGCCTAGCAAAACCTACGGAAATGAACCGCTTAGATGTTGTAACATCAAAGACTGTGTGTGCTGACATATACAAATTTGGCTTTTCATCCCTACACGCACGTATAAATTGTATGGAATGTCTGCTACATATTGCGTACAGGCTCGACTTCAAACGGTGGGCAGCGAGAAGTAATGAGGACAAAGAAATGTTGCAGAACAGAAAAAAGATTATACAAAATAAACTCAAAGATCAGCTCAATCTGTTGATTGATATTGTAAAACAAGGCTCTGGAACTACCAATGACGGGAATACCGCTAGAAAGTTTTTCGAGTTTCCCAATAAAACCGCAGCTATTACCGGGTTGGACGAAGATCTTATTAAAAGATTTGCTGTGATTTTGCAAACAATAACATCTGGCGAGAAGATCGACGTCATAAAATTTAAAGATTTTGCCCGCAAAATAGCTGAAAAGTATGTGGAATTGTACGATTGGTACTACATGTCCTCAACCGTACATAAATTATTAATTCACGGTGCTGACATAATCGAGCAAAATGATATTGTACCGATTGGGACTCTCTCGGAAGAAGCCTCAGAGTCTCGAAACAAAGATTTTAGGAGGTTCCGGGAACATCATTCGCGGAAAAGAAGCAGGCGAGATTCTAATCAAGATATTTTAAATATGCTTGTTGTTTCTTCGGATCCTTTCCTAAGTGCACAAAGGCCTAAATTAGATGCCAAGAGAAAGCAGACCTTTTTTGATGAAACTCTCGACTTGATTCAGTTTCAGGAAAGTGAGTTCGAGTTTTTAGATGTATCCAATCTGGATTCTGACTCAGAATTGGAGTCCGACAACGAGAGTGATAAGGAAAATGTTTAATATTTGATTTTTTTTTTCTATTTTTAAAATATTTTTCTTGTTTTATATATTTTTAATATTTGGGTCAATAACATTCTTCATAATTAACAATGTTCTTAATTCATTCACTAAAAGGAACCCTTTCTTATGTAAAAATAAATAAAAATATTTTGACGATTTTTTAAAAAAAATTAGCAGCGATAACCGTTATATGACATATGTCAAAAAATCATAAATAATTAGTACTTTAACCACCTGTAAGGATATTACGGTTTTCCTTGCTGTTTACGAGATAATTAACTTTTTAATACCAGCTTCATACAAATTTTTCTTAAAAAAAATATAATTCCTTCGTTTTTGTGCAGAATTAGGTCGGGTGTCATTTTTTAATATAGTAATAACTAATAGAAGCGATATCCGGCAAAAAATCCGGCACTTGCAAATTGAAATCCCTATGTCTATGAAAGCCGATTTTCAGCCCACTGTGCGTCAGCGCATTAAATTTAGTTAACATCTACCGAATTAGATGCGTCTAAAATTATTCTAAAACTTTCCAGGTATATTTTTTATTTTGAATAAAACGTGGGTGGAAAACGATATACATTTTAGTTTATCGCCAAATGGTTGTTGAATGGACGATACAAATTGCATGAACGTAATTTGGAATATCACATTCATAATTCATGTGCACGCTTTATTGGATGGAACTGGACTTGATATAATATTTGCTTCATAGAATCAATTTTGAAATTTGTCTATGTTTGGAATAAACAATTTTACTTGAAATATCTGTCGTATGGATGGCATGCCCTAAGGCAGCCTCATATTTCTGGTGAAGGAATTTTGGCTGTGGTTGATTATTTATTTATTTACAACAACTTACAGGGGATCCCTAATTCGATAACAGTTCACTTTTAAATGAATACAATTTTAACATTATCTATACTTATAATAAATCTGTAGAGAGGTCAATTCTGTACATGAAATATATTTCCAAAATAACTATCAGCGGGTGATTAGTGATCGATACTGACGCTAAATATGCAATCAGTAAAATTTTTGTCTGTCTGTCTGTATGTTCGTTATAGAAACAAAAAACCACTCGACGGATTTCAACGAAACTTGGTACAATTGTTCTTCATACTCCTGGGCAGGTTATAGTATACTTTTCATCACGCTACGATCAATAGGAGCAGAGCAGTGAAGGGAAATATTGGGAAAATGAGTGATTCATGAGAAAGGTTTCAAGCTATAAAACATCACGCTACAACCCTTAGGAACGGGGCAACGCAGGTGAAACCGCGGACGAAGAACTAGGGAACAAAGTAACTATTCCACGCGGACAAAGTCGCTGGCAAAAGCTAGTAATTAAATAATAACATTATTGCTATGTATTATGATAGCTCAATAAACCAAATGTGACCCTTGTAAATTGGTTCAATGAACATGTGAATAAATCTATACGGCCAGCCACTACGTCAACGTAGTGTGAGACGTCAGAGGTGCGTTTTGCAGTAGGTTGGTCCTCGCGTACGGCACCGCCAGCAGTTGCGGCCGCCGCGGCGCCGCCTTATGTAGGACAGCTGGATTGACAATTAAAATGTCCGTATTGTGAATTTTGCCATCTAATTGCGTTAAGAAAATAAGTTTTTCTTACGCTTAGAGCGTTGTTTGCAGTACTATACAGTAAGGAAAATATTTAAATGCTATATCAACAACTAACTTACCATCCAAACAATTAGAAGATAAGTAAAGACTCAAGAAAGCAGTAAAACCCGTAATAGAAAATAAACATAGCTTAACAGATATGTAAATACCTTTAATGAAGCATTTAATTAGAATAATATCTGAATCGAAGCAATAGAAAGCTTCTGTCAAGGTTAAAGAAAAGGTGATGATGCTACCAAAACAACAGTCAGTTTTGAGAGAATCGACAATATATCTAATCTCTCATATCCCTTGGAAAAGCCAAATGATAATGTCATGAAGTAATGAAAACAATATTATGAACTGCACAACAGCTGATAACGAATCCCATTAATAAAACTATAAAATATTCAAACACGACTCGACAATATTTCTTATACATCATACATTACTGTTTCAAACTATAAGTAACAAAAAAATCCAAGAACAAAACAATCAATGAATGCATACCGATTTGGGAATGTCGATACAGTTGTTCTGATAGTCAGTGGGTAATAAAAAGTTGTAGAAAGTGCCAGAGAAGTCATCGGCACTTGGTGTTGGGCCAAACTGTGGCAAGGTCATTGGCTGTTTGATAATAGACATTATGAAGTAATAGATTGTTTGTTTACTTTTTTTTGATGGTGCACTGCTGATCGGCTTCACTTCATTATTTCGTAGCCTTTTATAAAAAACTAGCTTCCGCCCGCGACTTTGTCTGCGTGGACTTCAGAATTGGATCCGACCTGGATAAAAAGCCTATGTGTTATTCCAGACTATAATCTATCTCTGTGCCAAATTTCATCTAGATCCGTTCAGCCGTTCTGGCGTGAAACAGTAACAAACATCCATACATCTATACTCACAAACTTTCACGTTAATAATATTATTATGTTAAAAAAAGCTTTGCGGCTATTTAACTGCATATACATATTTAAAACAAAGTAGTTCAATTTGTTTTTCAGGTACTTTCGAGGAATACAGGTTTAATAGCTTGCATATTTCTCGTTAGGGTTTGCATTTTTGGATATACATAATTTGTTTGAAAACATAATATCATCCTGAATTAAAATTCCATATTTTACACTACTGGCTATTTCACAAGCAAAATTAGTTTTGTTTCCTTCGTTACGATCGACTGATCGAATTACTTGATTTTGTCGACAAAAACATAATAATTGCGTAGATCCGCCTTTATTTTGTTCCGTGATTTGTTAATTTGCTAAACTGTATCTTCCGTCGCTATTATTAAAATGATAGGTATTATAAATCGATTTCGTATCGATTGCGATTTTGAAATTGTGTTTTAGGATTATGTTGCTGGTGTTGTATAATTACATCGATGTCTTAATATCGATTTATTTTTAGCTTTTGCGTTGGAAATAATCTACTTCAGAGCCCTCGGACCGAATTTCTCTTACAAACGTAATACCGAAATAAATCGTAATCCCAACACAATTTTATCGAGGTTCCTATGATACATATAAATGTAAGCGAATGCAATTTTGGATAAAATTACTAAGTTTGGAACGATTTTTTCAGATCGGCCGATCTTTTATTTCCAGTGAAGTAGTTAGCAGACGAAAGAGTAATAGTAGAAACCTAGTTTGACGGCATCCAAATTCGAATAACATAGTTTAATAGAATATTGTCTGGATTACGATTTATTTCGGTATTACGTTTTTGTGGGCAATTCAAGCTCCGCCGGACCCTTAAATCTTGCAATTGAATGTTTAGTGTACATACATACGAATAATGCGTCTCTCAACTATTTGCAATTAACTTCACTTCTCAATAGTAATATATTCCAAAATCAAGAATTGCTACATTCACTTTTTTACGTATCAATTGAAAAGCATATGCGTACACGCATACCGATATCGATATAGATAAGTCTGTTAAAGTGTTCGTTACAGATTCCATTGCGTTCGCGATTAGTTCCACGCTGCGGGCTCGAGGACACTGCGACGACATAGATGTGATAATATTACCTTGTTTCGCATTCAATACCTGTTTTGAACTCAACTTTTCGTTTCATTTGCGGGCCTAAAAAGCAATGCACAATAAATGGTTTTTCTGTATTTGCAGGACCTTGTATTATTTGAAACTATGTAATCTTCTAGAGTACTATTGAGTGGTGTATTATGGAACAGAAGCGATTATTTATCGTTTATATTACTCGTATACATTGGAGTCAAGTGTGGTTGAAAAGAATTCCAGTGCAACAAGAGAGACTTATTTGACTTATCTGTTTCTTAAAATACCTCAACGTATCATTTTAAAATATAGAATGAAAAATTACAAATTATTATTAATTATGAATTTCAAACATTTATTTTATTTAAGATTTGATCAATGGAAATCAAATGTATCTTAAGGGTTGAATAAATAACAAATTAAGTACCTCCCTCATAATTATTCTAGCAATTGGTAAGATATGCCATTAGGCCATTTTTAAGATAGGAGAGGCAGGTTGCGATTTTAATGGAAAGAAAACTTTGCCAATCGTATAATGAAGAGAATACTCAACAATGAAAAACAAAGAAATTATAACATGTTGAGTTTTACAAATGTATATTAGTAATAGTAAATAGTATATATTCAACCATGTAATGATATTAAAGTCATTGTGTACTGTAATGAAGACATCAACAATATAAATAATTTTCATGTTACTGATAGTGTATTTTATTATGTCAACGCAAAAATGTTTGTGTGAATTCTCAACTTCTGTATTTTGATACCAATGTCTTTGATTCTGAAAGATCTGTCTGAGATTTTCGTTCTGGCAAAGAGCCACTGAGCTGCAAATCTCCTTTGATCAAAGTGTTCCACAGAAAAAAGTAAGTGGCAAATCTTGATTACCTTTCTACATTCTTCCATGGCCACGTACAGTTAATCTAACTGACGTAAACAATTACACGGACACCTTGCCGGATCAAAGTCACCGGCGATAGTGAAATGCGTATTTAAATCATGATCTTTTCAATTGGTCGACATAATACTTTCACGTTTATGTAATCACGCGCCTCTTGGGTTGCCCATCCGTCATACTGCTTGCTTGTTATCTCGATCTTAAACTATGAAAGTGAAATATCTACTCTTCTTTGTAGCAGGGAGATAAGGGGCTTAATGAGATTGCGTTTTCACGTTTTTCTCTTTGATATTTTAATGTGCATAGCGCTTCGTGCGAAGGTTATTGTTATCAGGAACACAATAATAATTGTGTGTGTGGAATAACAAAACATTATTGCAGTACATCGCACTTGACATTGTAGAAATCAGTGTTCAAGAAATATGTCTATTTCCTCAATAAATATGATTAAGCATGCGGATATGGAAAGATCAGAGTCTGCAAGACCTCGGAAGTCAAGCAGTGAACGTGACTTCAAAAAAAGATTACAGAAGGAAAAAGAAGGGTGAAAATTAAGGAGCTGCCAATATCGGAGCACGTCCAAATTATACGTATAACCTCGACGGAGGACGTACCTTACAACAATGTATTATAAGATTGGTATACAGGAAAACAACAACATAAATCAAAGGAAGCAGATTCAATGGAGAGATGGATTTTGCCATTGCTCAGAGCTTAGACAGAGATCTTACAGATTCCGATTCCGAATCCGAGCAATGTGATGTCTTATAAAAATATATCCAATAAAACGATAGAAAATCTCTTCCAATCGGATTACGTTGTATTGTGAATCCTTAGTAGGTGCTCGTCGTGACAAAGCGCAACTTTTCACCCGTGGCTAATCTAATTCGGGAATACAAACAGTTTTATGAAAAAGAATTGAGCATATTTCGGGCCAAATTCTATATTTCATTGTACGGTGTGATCTTACAATGTAGATCTAGAAAAATAATCATTGTGTCACCTTTTTCAATATACAGAAAGATGCGCCCTTTTTTAGTTATCTTTAGTTAGTTTTATTTAAGTTAGTTTAATATTTTTTTATTTAGAGATTATTATTTTGTTTATTAATAGGTTTCTTTAAAGTATTTGTTTAAATAAGAAAGAATTGTCTCAAAATTCCATATACGGCCTCTCGTATTTTCTAGGCTAACACCTCTAATTGGTATTGCAAAATGTCCATTAACAATTGTCAGTCATGAAAAAATTATGACTTTTTAACATTTATGCCTTCGGTTAATGTGCATAATAAATCGGTAATGTATCTTTATACGGCGGTTTCTGGTACAATCGATTAGATACATTCGTTGTGTCTGTTTAATCTACCCATTCACGACTTTGCTTCTTGAGTTGTTTATTTTGATATAATTGCGAATATCTAGGTTTAGAAATTTATCTAGCTGGACACCATTTGACGGCTCAAAGGAATTTTAAAGGTCACGCTCCTAATATCATTAGGTTTATCTACGAATGGATTGTCATTGAGAATATAGAAGTCATTCTTCAAATTTACTATACTTAGTTTGTAGTTGGTTTATTACTTTCATGAAAAGAAAGCCCATAAATTTAATTGCAAAGCTAGTTCATAAAATAATCAGTGTCTTATTCGTCTATCTGCGTGCATCAATCATAAATACAGGACGGATTTTTATGGACCTTTCACTGAACATTTTGAGGTTACCATGATCGAATAGAGCGAACTAATTATAACGTTAGTAAAAACAAACGAATTATAATTTAGGTAAGTCAAGGAGCTTAATGAAGTCACATTTCTAAAGATAGCTTTGAACAATTGATTGTATTATTAAATTAAATGTCATTTAAAACAAACAGAACTATAATTATGAATATTGATATGTCCTTAGGGTCACTTAAAATAACGTAAAGACTATCGTCAATTAAAGTCCTGTGTCGTAAATTAGCGTCATTGTCTTATAAATAAATCGGTGACGCTAATAACCGACGTCTGAACGGCGCCTAGAGACGTTTTTAATGCTTACTAATGATAGATTCGGTTGTTTTGATAAATTAATGACACTATTGTGTCTTTGTGGTTCGTTGAACATGTCATATCATCCGTCTCGACAGTCATGCTCTGTCTACAGTTATCGAAAAAGAACTAACTTCATACAGCGAAAACGTCTAAGAACTGCGATTCAGACAACTTATCATACGTTTATACGTTTTTCTTTACGTGGGAGAGCCATGCTTCGGCACGAATGGGCCGGCTCGACCGGAGTGATACCACGGCCTCACAGAAAACCGGCGTTAAACAACGCTTATGTTGTGTTTCGCCGAGTGAGTGAGGTTACCGGAGGCCCAATCCCCTTTTAAAAGGTCGGCAACGCACTTAGGACTCCTATGGTGTCGCGGGTGTCCATGGGCGGCGGTAATCGCTTACCATCAGGCGATTCGTCTGTTCGTTTGCCCTCCTATCACATAAAAAAAATACGTGTATTTTTAGCAGTAGTATACGGTAAGTATACGGGGTGATGTCGAGACCGTGTATTTTAGCTGATTACCCTAAATCACAAAGTCTTTCAAAGGATTTCATTTGAATACCATTTAGTCATTTCTATTGTGTAAGTTGTTTGTTTATAAACAAGGAAAGTCTTTATATGCGTAACTCGGAAAAACTTCTCGCGTCAATAACTAGTCATTTGTGTTACTCATACACATTATAACGTTTGTAGACAAATAACAACGTATATATATATTCACAATAATTACTTGCCTCTATGTTAATGCGAGTTTTATGATGTCGTTGAATCTTATATCTGTTGTTTAGACTATTTCAAATGTATTCCTAGGTTCCGCATCGCTAACAGTACTGGGTGTATTCTCTAACATAATTCCGATATCAATACCTTCAGTTTTTTCATTACAAGCCGAGCCTTTTCCTTGGCATGCTTGAGTTGCCTTCCGGTGTAGACATTTGCCTAGAGTAGGTGATATTATTATTTGACATATAGGAACTGCGATCGGACCTTGGTACAGGGCGAATTCTAAGACTTATCTGAGAGCCCATGAGCTATTTGATTACTCTCTAGTGAAGAAGAATAAGAAATAATTGCGGAGCAGACCAGACTCGGCAATCGAAATACAACTCAGCGAAACAAAGATGAACTTCTGAACTTGCCAATCTTTACTAAAACCCAGTACCATAAGTACGTTGAAGGCAGCTCGATCCAGATTAGGCATTTTCAAAGCCACGGTTGCTAGCCTCTCAATGTCAAACGTTACTTCCCGACAATACTGTGCTATGAGTCATCTTACGATCAATCGTACATTCGATAGGTTGGTAGAACGAAATAATCATCCTATTGTTGATGCTGTATGAGTGGATTCGGTGTTTTGATATATCTCAATGGTAAAAAACAAATGCTGTTATCCGGTTCCAAAATAAATAGGTATTATCTAGTAGCTGTTGGCCACGGTTATATTCGTGTCTCAAAGAACTTTTTGAGACAAAGGGTTGTAACATTGTAATGCTGAAATCTATACATATAAAATGCTTTGTCCTGAATGACTGACTGACGGACGCACAGCTTAACCGCGGACCGTAGAGACCTGAAATTTGGAAGGGTGTGTTCTTCGTATGACGTAGGCCTCCGATAAGAAAGGATTTTTATAACCAAAATTTTTATTGTAATCTTTATAAACACCTGTCCATCATATACCTAAGGTCATAGAACTTTCTAGCTTATCAGTAAAGAGATTCGCATGAAAGACGCGACAGCGCGTTTATCGCCATTTGACAGAACATTTGACGAATGACACACTGAAAAATTCAAATAGTTTTTTTTTTCGAATTTGTGGTATGCTATCGCTTAATCAGTATGTGCCTATCCCTGATACACGCTGAAGGTGAACCGTCAGCGTGTATCAGGGACCGTCACCGTCAGCGTGGATTAGTCTGACGTGGTTTCTAAGGCATTCTATCTATAAAATACATATACCGAAGTATTACTAAATATAATACAGGGGGACTAGGGGGTAGTGCCATATTTTTTACATAGGTACGTTTATGTTCTGCTTTCCTGGGCTAATTAGATTAGAGTCTAGGTCAATTAATAAGTAGGTTTTTTCCGTTAAACCAAGTTCAGTGCAAGGAGATAAGGGTATTTTTACATTTCGAAGAATTTCAATCTTGCACAGTGGAAAAGTTTATGAGAAGCATAGGATTCGTAGATAACGAATCAAATGTCCTAAGAAACTTTGATTGGTTTTTATGCCTTGCCGACTGCTGTATTACCCAGTTCGCGATATAAATATGTAATATGATTGAAAAGTTGTTCTTAGATGAAAAAAGTTGGGAATCTTAAACAGAAACTAGATTAATGTAGGTATCAAGCCTGAACAACGATAAAGAAAAAAAAATATCTTCTAGAATGCTTTATATCTTCTAAGCACATTGCCTGACAAAACATTCAGAACTCTATTTGCATACCACAGCATCGGACCACCAAAGTACCACTTTCCACCTAGGTATTCTTTCGTACCTCTTTCTAAAACTAGTTATATACGTAAAACCCATATTATTACACGGCACGACAAACATCTAATACGCCTATTCTCTCCAAAGATCACCATAGCAACATTTTCGACGGACCTTAAATAATTCGAGTCATAAAATCAGCCGTGCGTATCCTCCGGGCTTAATGGACTGTGGTCGCGATCGTAATTGATATACTGCACTGTAAAAATTCAATTTCGTCTTTCATTATGAACATTCATGCGGTTTGGGACCGGCCGAAAAGAAATTTTCGTTACGATTTGTTTCTGCTTCGCTGACTTTAATATTTTGATCATCGATTAATTTGAATGTCATAGAGTTTTATTATGTCGTGCTGATGTCATAGAATCAAGATTTATAGTCCAAATAGGATACATCCTATACTAGAGTACTATCCAACTCTAGAGAGTTGTGTGAATTTCTATATCCTTAGTTTCTCCTTTTGATTCTTCTTGTGCTTTTAAATAAAAACAGAGGTTATTCCCTCCACTTCTTGCATGAGCAAATCGTTCAGTTTTACGACTTACAACTTCATTCAAGGTTTTCATGATTTTCTCCGCATTCTTGCCATTACGTGTTTGATAAAAATCTTTTCAATCTCCGCATGAGCGTGGAAATTGAAATACGCACCTCGAAATCTACAAACGATACATATCAAATGAATTGTGAATATAGGTCTAACATTCAACAAGTTGCAGCATTGTGTTACATTGCCTATTCTTTGAGCACTTTATGATTAGAATAGAACCAAGATTATCATCACTATCTAAATCTCTCCAAGATATTTATGAAAATGAGTACCACTTACAGCGATATAACAGTGATAAGTGACAGTAAACAGGTGCATGGCTTTCCCGTTATCAAGTCATGATAAAGTGAATCTCGTCTGAGTTGCGAAACAATTCAGAGTATACAAACTTTATAGGGCATCACATAACATGATTATGAAATTTCGCTATTTCTGTTGGAAGAAACTTGGCAGTTGTCTAAAGATTTTAAAAAAGCGAATATCATAAAACTTCTTCATGAACAAAAGTTTTTGGACAGGAATATATGAGCGCTTAAGGTTTTTTTATTCTTGATAGGCTTACGCTCGACCGCCAGTTCGCCTGACGTTAAGCGATATTGCATAACAGCATACTGATTATTATTATTATTGATGCTGGTTTCCTAATTTTTGTTGGTACAATTAGAAACGATCACGCCTGTATTCCCCGAAAGGTTAGGCGAAGCTATATTACCACTATATAATTTGCTAGCATATTCAAATTAAAGAGGCCAACCTATTTTCATTAACTAGGCATAAATCCATACTCTGAGCTGCTAAAACTTTTAACTTAGCAGTAACGCTTGCAGCCACTAGACGAATGATATATGACATACTGTTTGTCAGGCTTTTTGGGCTTCTGACTACCACTAACGATTGAGATGTTCGTATGACAACGGTTTCGTCGGCTTTATTCGCGTAAAATTCCTATACCCTTACTTCGGAGTCTGTCGTAAATCAGTCAGTTCCCCTCGGTTGCTGTGGCTCTGGGAGTCTGCAGTCCGTAGGGGCTCTTATGCATCAGCTACGAATCAGCAACCCCTCTGCAGTGCTGCAGGTGTCCATGAGCGACGATGACTACTTACCACCAGGTGGCTCGTCAGCTCGTTTGCCGACTTAATTCCATAAAAAAAGAACTGCTACTGAATAAATTGAGGTTAAATATAGTAATTTAAGTTGCGTACACTGCGATCTAAGTCAAAGTTAGACCATCAATTATCCAACATCCATTATGAACTTGAAGCTTGTTGTCTAGCCTACGTAGGCGTTGATGTTGCTAGAGATACCTAAATCAATTACTTCTCACAATGGAGCACATTAAATCCAATTTGTATCAATAGTTTACAAAGTTATTCTCAGTATATTTTAAGGGTTTTAGCACGGTTACTTATTTAGACTTAGCTTGTTAATTTAATTAAAAACGAAGCCAGAATTTAATCCGGTTTAGTAATTATCTGATTGCGTAGTTTTTTCAGATTAGGCAACTAATCTCCAGTAAGTTGCTAAGCTATGTCTGGTTTCAATAGGATTCTTCCAAATATTCGGAGGAAAGTTACCTCGTTCGGATGCTCTTGAACTGCACACAGTAGGTACTGATCTTATTTAGTTTTAGCGTATTTAAGGGTATATTTTTTTGCTTTTGTTTAGCAGTAGACCTTTTTAACAAAATAAGGATAAAGTATCTACGTTACTAGACTCAATATTTAAGTTAAGACAGATTTTATTATCCAAAGAGCATTCTGTAACCTGTTTTGCGCGGTAAGCCTTACGGGATTTACGTAGAATCGGCCATCTTGGTGCTCGATTAGGACTGTGCACCCTTATTATTAAGAACATAAGGTCGGAAATTGAATCACCGCATTGTATTTCACCGTTCACTACATGTACGGGGAACTAAATTAAATCCTCAAATCTTTGAATATTTCAAATGTTTGTTGTTATTTTTCACAGACCTTCGTGAGCTTTTGAATTAGGGGTATCTATTTAATAAATGTGCAGTTTCATTCATATTTTATTTAACTTTATTTTGAACTAAATATTTTTTTAATGAAGTACTTATTAATAAATAATAAAACACATTGGATCCATTAATACTAAAAAAACACGATAAGTATCCCATGTTGGGTGCCAATTAAAATTTCGTTCAAGCATATCTAATATGGTTGTAAGCGTCCGCTGGCCAATGTTTCGACAATATTGATATATTGGAGAAGTCCCTATGTATACGTATTATGCTTGCTATTGCTAAGACGTTACGATCACCCGAGTTCATTCACACTATAGGAATTTCTCTTTAATAGCATCGTAATTAATTGAAGTGATATGAACAAATGAGTGTCGATTCATCTTTATAACAAGCGCGTGTATTTTGTGTTTTCTTTTAAACATATACTGTAATATGTTAATCGTTGAATTAAGTAATAATACAAACGAGTGTTATTATAGTGAGTGCACACGATCAAAGATGTTTTACGTAGGTATGAACGTAAACAACCTACACGCGTGAAACCGACACCCGTTGTAAAAACTCGGCCTCAATCGTGCAGTTGAGGTGTGGTCCGAGTGATGGCGTGTATGCAGTTTTCAAATAATTAAGGAGCCGATTGACCGATGACCTTGAGAAGGTTACAAAATGCGGAAAATATGGGGCGTTATTTAAGAGCCTGGTAGACAGAATTTTTGTTACAAATGTAATACCGAAATAAATCGCAATTCAAATATAATTTAATCATATTTTGTTATTATTCGGATTTCGATACCGTTAATCTAGGTTCCTACTCTACCGTTTCGTCCAAAATACTTCACTGGAAATAAATTTAAGCGAATGCAATTTTCGATACTTTACCAAGTTTGGAACGATGTTCCAGTCTTTTATTTCTAGTGAAGTAGTAGTAAACTAAATAGTAGCGTAGGAACCTAGATTAACGGTATCCCAATCGGAATAATAACATAACTTGATAGAATATAGTCTGGATAACAATTTATTTTGGTATTACGGTTTTGTGGGCAATTCAAGCTCCGCCGGACCCTTAAGAAATAAAATAACTAATCCTAAATCAACGACTCTACCTAAGTTTAACATCGGTTTTAACAGCTATAATTATAATATATTTATAATGCTAAAATGATGTAATTATCATTATACTTTGCAGTTTATGTAGAGAGTACACAATTGAAAATAATTTGAATGAATTTCGCAGATTTACATAAACTGTGTTTATTTAAACACTTCAAGGGCATATTATCGGATCAAGCCTTTACATCTATTTTAGTTCGTCATGATTCACATTTCAAATAACGTGTTTACTTATCATTGGTACTTTATCAGACTAAAGAACGATATCAATAAGAAATCTCTGATATAATACTAACACTTTTTTGTTTTCTAATCTATTTGAATATCTATTTTCTAAGAATGTATTATACGTAAACATGCTTATCAAAAATAGACTCAGCTCATATATTTTGTGAATATAATAAAGATAGCGTAATTGGAATTTGATTGAGCTAAATATGTTCATATTGTAATTTGGCCCAGTTAATGTGTATAATTTATAACTTCTGCAGTATCACAGATTAAACACTCACAAGTTACGATGTTAGCTCCTGAAGCACAGCTTTTTATAAACGATAATTGGGTCCGGCTTATAGACAAAAATGTACACATTCACTTTGTCTTATAAAATTACTGAATTACAATTTTAGGGTAATCTTGTAACAAAATTGTGTTTCGACTTAAATCTTCTTCGGTTCAGTATTAAATCTTTTCAAAATAAAGTGGAAAAGCTTTGGCAAATTAATTAAAACCAAAGAGAAACACTCAAAAACAAACTTCGCAATATTTCCGCCCAGGTATATCGACGGTCACGGGTACTCAGCATGTGACCAGTATTTCAATAAAAAGTTTCTCATACTGTTGAAACATGATGGAGGACTCGTGTTTACCCGCCTGTTGCTCAGGCTCTATTTGTTAGGATTACCGTAGGATTTATTTTCATATCAAGTTTGTTACAGATTTAATTCGAATATACAATTCTAATTTAAACAACAAAATGTAAAAAAAGGATCTGAAACGTCGAGAATTAAATAATATTAATACAACGCGATAGAATCCGTAAAAAGTAGTTTTATTTCAACAAAATGTATATTTTAAATTCTTGGTTTTAGCCTTATTTGATGGTGACACTTCGCTGTTAGTGGCGCCTTACAATAATACTCGTATTATAAGTACACGCATGTCGTTGGCGCCGTGTGGGCGAGCGTGCCATCTGTCGCGTTGAGAAACTGCTGCTTACCTGTCCACGAAACTAGGCAAGCTGGACCACCAGAATGGAATAAAATTGAATGTTTAGCAATAAATGTTTGCATTACGACTAAAGTACCTACCATACACTTTATCTTTAGAATACCGTGAAATACAACCATAGAAAAAAGTGGATTTGATCAAGTTCATAAACTAAGATTAAATCGCAATACTAATAAAATAGTATTGTTTTGTTTTATTGTATTGTAAGTCTCGGTTAATCTACGGACTAAACTTTATTAGAATTTGGAAGAATTTAGCCTTATGTGAAGTTGTGGGTAGTTCCGAATTCCTCGCAATTGAAAGTGATATATCCTTTAAACAAAAACAAAGAAGATCGGAATCTCTTTGGAATGAAAACAGAGAACTCCTGAGTTTTATAGGTCAACTGACTAGAATAAACAGGAATCTAAATGCGTGTTTATGTCGTGTGCTAGAAATAAAGACAGGCCGACTATGTTTAAAATAGTTGAGCTTACTTGAGGTGACTTGAGACTTCCATTGTTCAAAGATATATTTTGGGAGTGCGTGATGAGTAATAGGTCGTAGACATGTCAGCACTATCGCTAGGTAGTATAAAATAACGTGCTTTCTATATTTTGTGAATGATGGGTTTAATTTGTATAATCACTTATAAAAAGTGTTTGGGAGATACAACCCCGTCTAGATCCCTAAATGAAATCTTTGCTGATGTTTTAAACTTGACAATATTTACAAATCCAGAACGTTCTTAAACAGGAATTCAAATGTTCAATGTTCATCCTCAAAGCCAGTCTTGCTAATTCTTATATAAATTATTCAAGTCTGAATAAAAATGGTGTAGTATCAGCTGTTAAACATCTGTCGCAAGATTTAAGACTGTCAGAGGAAACGGGTTGCTAAGGTCATTCAATACAGGCAACAACTATCGCCTACTGTATCAACTACAGACGCAACTTGTCTGTACTTTTACATTAATTAAATGATTTCTGAACCAACGTAAAAGCATTCATTGGCAAGAAACTGTCGCTCACTCTCCGACATACAAACATAATTGAAATAAATCTACTCATCGAGGAATTTATTCGGTTCAAAGTTTAGAGGCTAAATAACGCTAATGATAATAAAAGTCCAGATAGTTTGGATTTTCAGAGATCAACAAAACTAAAATTGCCGCTTCTGATAAATAATATTTCCATCAGCTAAAAATTTACCAAGTGTTACGGAAATTATTTGATTTCAGAGGAATTGCGTAAATCTAAATTATAGCAGATCCCACCTAAAAGTTTTCTATGACGCTTTCCAGATGACACTTCAAAACAAATCGACAACAAACGCTGAAGAAATTCAATGAGAAGCCTAGAGCCATTTCCTAAACACGCCATTCTATTGACCTTGGCGCCCTATCGGTACCGCACAGCTTAGCGGAAGGGCAAGGCAGTGAAGTGACATTGAGAATGCGGCCACTGCTACAAAACCTAGAAAGCGGTCATACCTCCGACATAACCTGTTCGTTAGTACCATTTGGATTTCATTTAATTGACTTGTTAGCGATGCCAGTTTGTTGCTATCTAATTAGTATTCATAAATTTATTAGTTCGGAAATTGTTAAATGTTTAGGAAATGGGGAAAATTATAGTGATTTATTTCATTCATGAATATGCGACTGGATAAGAAGACGATCACTGTAGGAGGTGGAATGCTGATGATGATGAATTTGTTTGTTCTCTTTTAATGCAAATATACGGAATGGAACGGAGCTTCAATGTAAGTTTTATCTATGTACCATCATCAACATCTTTAGCCATTTCTGCAACAGCTGCTATTAGAACAGGTCGATGGATAGCTTATAAGCGAATGAAAGCTAGAAACGAATAATTGCTGCAACGGATCCAATGTTTTCAGGTTACTAGACATGTTTTTATTTCTGGTGCTCAAGCATACCTTTGCTCAAAGCCTCGCTCCATTATAGTTAAAAAACATTGAAGACCAAAGACGTACCGAATTATTCATAATCATAAGGACACTTAGTGGAATGAAATGGACACTGCTGATTATATGTCATACCGGTACGTATCGAGTTACAGAATGTCCAATATATGCTGAAACTTTATGGGATCGCTGCATGTGAAGACTAGAAGCAAGATCATGTACATATGGATGTAGTTACATATTTCTCCGCGGGTAATGTTATACTGGGTGCGTCATAGGGGCTCTCCGGCTCTATCGGTAGTATACGGGCGATTACCACGCGATGGGTGGCCCGTTCTCACTAAAAGCTGTGCAGGTATTAAATTCTTTGGATTTTTAATACACGTTGTTTATAAGTCATAGTTTTCTGAATAAATTATCAGCAGGCGCTTTGTGAGAGAACTTTCGGAGTTCAGAAAAGCAGTGATGGTTGAGTTTGATTGAAACGGAGGGACCGTTTCAATCTCTCTGTCATCTATTATTATTGAAAATCGCGCAAATGAAGTAAGTGCCGCTATTCTTCTTAATGTCTTTTAGGCTTCTTAATTTTAGCTTCATGAGGATATTTACATCTCTCGTTCTTTGAAGATTTGATCTTGAGGGTATCAAAAGGCTCACTACATCCTCCTATGATATATATCCCTATCCTTTATTAGAATTAATGGAAAAGCCAAGTGTCTTCTTCAAGTTTAACAACAAAATAGGCGTGCTTTAGTTAGCATGAATATTTCATCTGGATTAATATAAAAAAACCCTAGTTTTTCACTTCACGACTCCGTGGACGGAAGCTAAAGTACTCATAATAAAAACATCATCGAAACAAGCCCTTCCATGGCTCGTTTGTTTAATAAAAGTCACCTAACGATCATTACTTGCGGCACGCGACGTCGGCGGCGGCGCGCCCCACACCTGCCGCGACATATGATGTGCGCGGTCGCAACACGGAACGGATGCACCACGGGAGTGTGCCGTGACCTCCAAACTTTTTAATTCATTCTCATTGCTAGGGTTGCCGTGGGTTTTCACAGTGCTACTAAACTGTACCGACTCTTTAGATTTAAAAGCTACTACTGTTTTGTTTGGAGCATGGTCATCTTGACCAATGATATTTGTAGCTCTCGTGACATTTTAAGTCAAGATATAAATTAGTTTAATTAATTATAATCAAAGAATTAATTAGCCTTGATGTCAATTTTCGTTCTGCAATATAAATGGAAATTAATATACGTTATTTAAAACAATGCAAATAAGTTATGCATATTTTTTACTATTGAAACGAACGAATCTATTTTGAAACTTAATATACTATCACAATCTTATTCTCGAAGTGCTTGGCAGAGCAGAGGTGTACTACTGTACACCCATAGGTCCACGAAATATTTTATTACTATTGCCATTAGCACAAATTCAAACTCCCGAGCTGCTAGGAAAACCTAATACGTCTACTCGATCTGGGAATCGAAAGCCGTCACGATATCATCGACGTTTTTAACCTACTTCAAGGAGGTTTTCAGTTCGACTGTCTGTTTTTTTTTGTATGTTTAGTACGCGATTATTCCGTCAATTATGAACCGATTTTGATGATTCTTATTTTTATCGGTAGGTCATACTTTTTTTTTAAAACGTTGCCCCACACTAGGATTCTTTCCTGTATCGTGGGTGCGTTTACAAACACAAATTCTCACATACACAAACGCCCAGACCCGGAGCAACTACCTGTAGATCATACAAATTTTTGCTCCGTGTGGGGATCGAACCCACAACACGTGACGCAGAAGCCGATCGCTCAGCCGCTACGCCAAACGTGCCGTCAAAAAAAACTAACAAACACTTCAGAGGTGGTCCCATAATTGGTCAAGATCTGATCACAAAATTTAAAACAAAATGACAATAACACGTAACGACCGAGTAAATGACAAAATGATAACGTCTAGGTATACATTAAATTTATTTTATTTTTTACGTGGGAGAGCCATGTTTCGCCACGAATGGGCCGGCTCGACCGGAGTGATACCACGGCCTCATAGAAAACCGGCGTTAAACAACGCTTACGTTGTGTTTCGCCTTACGTTTCCTTTTAAAAGGTCGGCAACGCACTTGTGACTCCTCTGATGTTGAGGGTGTCCATGGGCGGCGGTCCGTCTGCTCGCTTGCCCCCCTATCCCATAAAAAAAAATCTACTGGCTACTAAAAATGTTGAAATAAAATAACTTACTTTCGCACATAATATTATTTTTTATGTTTTTGAAGGAGGTTTTACTTTTTATTAAAAGTCATTTTTTTTCACAAATTTTAGTAGCTAGTAGAATTTAATGTATACCTAGACGACGTTATCATTTTATCATTTACTCGGTCGTTACGTGCTATTGTAATTTTGTTTTAAATGTGATCAGATCTTGACCAAAATTTTTATGGAAACCGAAACTGTTTTGCACTTAACATATTTTTTTATGTATTAGAAGGTGGTTTTACTTTTTCTTAAAAGTTATATTAGACTAACAAGAGAGTTATAGAACAACAAGGTATGTTGAGAAATTATGCAAACAAATAAACAATACATAACAGCCTTAACTAGGTTAGTAAATCAAATAATAATATTGACAGTGGATCGCCGAAATTCCACAGTACTTTCGAGTTATTTACGTTGCGATAAGTTATTGCGATTAGCATTAAGTAATAATAAATATATAACAGTTTGATGCCCATATTATATAACCATTATCTATATCGTATTATGAAATGGTGTTAATGTGCAATTTGGGGAAATAAAAATTATACAAAATTGCGCGATCTGGGGGAGTGGGACGCATATTATTAACGAGATAAGATCGGCCACTTCACTTGTTTCTTTCGATTTCATCGAGATACATTATAATCGTGGTGATACATCTGTTTGTAATCATTGACTGCCTCAATTAGTCTCAAGCGCGAAGGTCCCGACCTCTGCTACGCTAGAGGTCCTGAGTTCGATTCCCAGGTCGAGCAGTGTTATTGGTATTTTTTATGAAATTCTCAGCAGTTCGGTGTTTGGTAGTTGTGTCCGGTTAATGGCAATAGGATCGACGCCTATTACACTGTTGTATTAACGGTGCGTGTACATTAGTAGGCACACTTCTACGTTGACGATAAAAATGTGTGGTGTTTAAATACGGAAGTACTTGTGGCTTCCCTGGCAACCTGAGGCTATTTATTACTAGGGACTATCATACTGATTAAAATTTTTCGTGGTGGTCCAATTTAGTATTTAGAGAGAATATATGGACATAGTTTTGACGGAATTTCGAGATGTCTGCATATAGTTAGTATTGTATACCTCAACTGAACCTGTAAATCTTTGTACATTGTAGCTTGTCTAAGTGGACACCTAATTTGTATCCTGCTTTGATGATGTGTGTATTTTACCACATCATTTAGTTTCTTATATATATATTTTTTTAATAAAGACGTTGCCCCACACTAGGATTTTCTCCTGTATCGTGGGTCAGCCACATATTTTGACTAAGGTGTGGAGTTTGTGAAGTTAGGGCTTGTAGAGTTAGGGCATGTACATTTAGAAGCTTGGCTCTACGTGAGATGTGACAAGTTTTTGACAGTGAGAGCCATATGGTCTCGTCTTGGCAACATTTTACATGAAAGTATTTTTGGTGGGATATTAATTACATACATTGAAAATTCTAATGTGTTGATTCAGCTACGATATGTACAGACAGCGACACATTACCCTTTAGATCGCCTGTATTCCGTCACGAATTGGACGAACGTAACTTCCAATGGCTTTCCTTTATTTGCAGTCCGATTATATGGAAAACAAGAGTCACTACGCGGGCGAAATTAGTATGTAAAATAAAATAAATATGGATACGAGTGATGAATAGCACGTCGTGTTGTGTGACCTACTGACAAAGAATTTGGCGATTAGTGAATTTAGCAAGCGGTAAATATCCAAAGATCAAATGTTTTCAACAAAACAGTCATCAACAAAAGCGTTTGATGCTGTTTTTTTAGAGCAACACTTATTGTTTTTGAGACTTTGAAATTTGGCATTGAGTCTAGATATTTCATGGGTTAAGCTGAAAGTCTATTTAATAACTATCTTTAGAAGTACTTTTCTTTAGAACGTCATTCCTGTTAAAAAAAACTACTTTTTAAACTAGACAGAGATTTGCCATTAAACGGGCACAAATAGAAACATCGATCTGTTATTGAGAATTTTACAGTAAAACCTAATAACACTTTTTTATATTTATTTGGAACAACTAACAATGGATAATATATAGATTTTACTTAGGGTTAACAATTGCGTAATCTACTGCGTTATTCACAGAATACAAAAGTAGATAAAACTTAAAAGTCGTAACATGTAAATGAGCTGCTGATAATATTTTTATTTTTTTAATATTATATAAATTACATTACACTTTTGATTTGAATACGTAAGTAAACCCAAGAGAAACATTAAGCTGTCTCTAAAATTACAGCGTAATTAAACTGTACGCGTTATTAGTTAGTGGTTGATTATTAATGCAAAAACATGTTAATTTAAGTGGTGGTTCCACACGGTTCCCTAGAGCTTAAATAACAAATATGGGCTATCTTTTTGTGATTTTTTTGCATTTTCCATGCTAAGATTATAAAGTTATTTTAGTAAAGGAAAAATTCAACGTCACCTAATGACGTAAATTCAGAATGTGAAGGCAAATTTCGATCAAGCGGGTGGGACTCGCGGTGACTTAGCGGTCAGAGCGTCTGGTGTATCTAACCAGGAGACGCAGGTTCGAATCCTGCCCGCGATTGAATGTTTCCTTTACTAAAATAAATATGGGCTATTCAAACTAGACTAAGATGTGCGCCACGAAATTTTCGACGTATTATAGCATGTTGAAACAATGACCAGATATGAAATAGTCATCATCGTCCCACTAATGCCCACTATGAGCCTTCACACAAAATTAGAGGGGTAAGGCGATATAGCCGGGTGAATATTCGAACATTATTTAACAAATCATTCTTCTCATCATAGTTGTTCTCTCTTTCATAGTTGAGAGTGTTTTGCCTCGTCTTATTGCTTGACGGCAGTGGTGTAGTTTTAGTTTTCATTATCATAATCTGTGTGCTTAATTTTGGGGTGAAGTTTGTCACCAAAAAAATGACAAAATTATGTTGAGTCACCCAGGCGATTCAACATAATTTTGTCGATGCACACACATAGCCAATTAGTTGCACAACCATAGAAAATTAGTTCCTTAACCTCTTTTCTGAAGGTCTAATCTAGGAGATTTATGAATCCCAAAATATTTCAGTTGATTCAGTCACTTGAATGATCTGTTTAGTATTTCAATTTTCTAGTTAGAAAGATTGAGATACTAAACAGATCAGTTGTACAGATGTTGATCCGCGTGCTCCACAAGGCTCTTATAAACCTAGGCTTCCAGATTTTTGGAGCGGATTAGGTTTAGCAATGAATCTTTTATGATACGCTGTTGATTTGGTATGCAAGAATAGTCTAAAAGGCTGAAACGATAGTGATTATAAGTAGTCAACAGCATAAACAAATTGTGTTACTAAAATAACACTAGTCCACAGCTCCATGTAAATAAACACAAGCTTTGACACATTCCAATGTAAAGCCACACACACACAAAATCCACAGCATCGTTATATTTCATAGTAGACAACTGTTCAACTGTATCGTGTGACATAACATTTATTATAAAGTATTTCGTACGGCGGAAGCCGGTTCATCGTGCGCGCGTTGACATGGATCTAGGAAGCGTTGACCTCGCGGCGTATTGCACTGTTTTGCAGAATAAGTGAACGACGAGTAGTGTTTATTTGTTGGCGTTGTGTATTTACGATTGATATCAATTAGCCGTTACGAGGACATGGCTGACAAATTGGTTCACTTAATTTCATTCTTAGTGTTCAACAGGCTTCCATTTCAAAATAATCTGTTTAAGTTTGGTTCACTCTCGATTTTAGATAGTTTTCTACGTTTCCTTTACCCGTATATCAATTACTAGCGACCCGCCTGCGGTTTCACCCACGCTGTTCTGTTCCTAAGAGGCATAGCGTGATGTTATATAACCTATAACCTTCCTCGATAAATGGACTATCCAACACATATGTTTTCAATTCGAACCAGTAGTTCTTGAGATTAGCGCGTTCAAACAAGCAAACAAACTCTTCAGCTTTATAATACATACTAGTGGACCCAGCAGACGTTGTCCTGCCCTGAAAATAACCCAAAACTCGATTGCAGCGCCACCTACCGGGTCCAATTGTGAATCTAAACCATTCCCAGATCCCCTTGAACACACACAAAAAATTTCATCAAAATCGGTCCAGTCGTTTGAGAGAAGTTCAGTCACATACACACTCACAGAAGAATTATATATATAAAGAAAAGATTAGTATAGATTTATTTACATACTAACACGCCGATACATAAACATTATCATCTTCAGTTCCGGCCGCAAGTAAAAGCATTTATAATGGAACGAAATTATTCTCACTTTTATCAGGATGTTAATCAACGTATATTAATAGAAAACTTTCACACTAACACTTTTATTTATACATATATGTAATACAAACCATCATTAAGAAAACATTAAGCATATCATTTACATCGGTAAAGTGAATGAACAAATAATATTTCTTTGAAGATCTCTTGAGTTGGATAGATTCCAAAGTTAACAAAAGATTACTGGGCTGTGGGAAGTAATTCAGGAACCAATTTTAAGAATGAATTTTTGAATACACAGAGTGCATAGTAATGTATGAATCAGCTATAATGATGCACGCAAATTGCCTCACTAGGAATCCCTGTCGTTGGTGACATAAACAAACCACAAATACGTTTGATCTTACCACCATTCCAATTTAGAATTCGCCAAACAAATATTAGTCCTGACGTGCCACGTAAATCGGACATCGCAAAAAACCTGGTTTCTCTTTTGCATGCCTCTGGCTCACTGTGAAGCTGCGAAAATGATACCAATTCATGGAGAACAACTTCTAGCCTAGAATAGCAGCAGTTATTTACCATTTTGTACAATAGGAAAGAACCAATTCATCAAACGGGACGCATGCGACATTATTGGGGGTAACGTTTGCGTACAAAATGTGCGTATTGAAATTTACCATATGATCGAATGGAACCATTGTCCATAAAAATAAGCAACTTTGAGACACAATAGACAAATTCTTGTCATTTGCTGAATTAATGTCAATCCCATCTAAAAGTTTCAGTTTTGTAAAAACTATAGTGTCAATAGATATTATTATCGACATGACAACCGCATCCAATTTTTCGCAGTCCTGTTCAGCCGGCCGGTAGCGACGTTCTATTTTAGCTCGATGTTAACCCACATTCGCGGCAACACTACAAATTAACTAACTGATTAGTCGTTGAAAATTTAAACAAGAATGTTACATGCGCTAAGCTATTGGGGACAGTGCAGTGCGAATTGCGAAGTTGTTGGAATGTATGCCGTTTGTTCGTCATTACATTTTTGTTAACAACTGTACTTTATCGAAGTAGGTATGTGCGATTTTCTAATGTTTTACGGTTCACTTTGGGCTCCCTAAGGGCATCCAAGTAGTTACCTACTGAAGCTATACTATGACGTGGTAATCCTATCACTTTTATGTTGTAAGAGAGGAATGTAGCTCTACAGGTTGAATAGCACCGTCCCTCTGTCACAACCAAAGTTCTGGATACCAGTGTTTGGTAAGGTCTCAGGTAAACAATCATATAAACAATGGAATCACTTTTTGATCATATTGTATTCAAGAGAAAATACTAATTTTAGTTAAGTATTATGAAATTATTTACAGCTAAAATGGGTTAATTTCTATCTTTTACAAAGTAAACAGAGTTATCTCCAAGTTGTCTCCTCACATCAAGTTATCAGATATAATCTGAGACACGATATGGATATAAACGTAATATGTTCAACCAAAATGTTTACAATTTTGTATATATAATACATATATACAACTAGAGGCGTACTGTTAAGAGAAATCCGCCTGAAACACTTTATCACGAATTTCCCCCGTCAGACTACATCGTGTATTTGACAAGACTGCGTATCTATATGTATACGAGTAGGTACATTTTCATTTCAGTAATTGTACTCGAGTATATAAACAACCAAAATATACTAGAGTATATTAATTTATATAAATAACTGTCGTAAATAAACACCGGTCAAGTGCGAGTCGAACTCGTGCGCTGCGGGTTCCGTACCTACCCATTATACCGCCATAATAAAATTGGCTGTAAGACCTTGCTTTTTGCCAAATTTCGTGATTCTAGGTCAACGGGAACTACCATTATAGGTTCTCGACCAAAAACCTATAGGGTACTACTATAGACCTCAGTATCTGGTATAGATTTCAACTTGCTAGGTCGACCCGTTCCTGAGACAATCGGTGGTGACACACGGACAAACGGACAAGAGATTAATCTTATAAGGGTTCCCTTTTTCACCTATTGAGTTTTGATGACTAAAAAGTACCTATTTTATTTACAAAGTCTATGTTCTGACGTAGTTTTTTTCTGTCGCTCTAGAACCAATGCTCAAGTGCTAAGTACAAGATTTTCGAAGACAGAAATATTTTTTGAATTGGTTATGTAAGATTACTTGTCGTAAATTTTGATCGAGAAAGTATTAATATTTCCACTTGCATATTGGAGATTTATAAAAAAACATTAACGATTTTTTTATACCACTAAGGTGGCAAACAAGCATACGCTGGCAACACCAGGGGTATCACTCGCGCGTTGCCGACCCTGGAACGATAAAGGAGGAATAGTTAGGCTGGCAGCATAGAAGACAATATGTGATGCTTATCCTATCTGCCAATATAATGATCATCAGTCGATCAATACAAATATGAAATAAAATTTAAGTAAGTAAATCTATACAAGTATGAATGACCAGAGATGCGAATTTCTGATGGCAGTATTTTAGTATTTAGTTGACCACAGAACGATAGTAGAGAAAAAGGCTAGGATGACGGCTGATGACAATCAGTTTTATCTCCACATGACACATCGGTTACCGAGGTTTCTAGGTTATTCGGTTAGAATTATGACATCAATATCTTATTACCAATAAATATTTATATTTAATCGCTGAACCGTAATTTTGACAGATGCGTGCATAATTCACAGCAACGCTTAGCTTCCGCGATGGCATAATAAAATCGAAAGCCGTCCAGTAATACCATAAAGTATACTGATACCGATTTCTGATAGTTACGCGAATATCAGACATTGATACAAAACTACTTCTTACGGATTTTATCGCGGTACATCAAGGTTCTAAATTCTTATTTTACTAGCTGGCCCAGCAATATTATTTCATCCGTGGTCACGGATAGACTAGACTAGATGGATGCTACAAATGATCTGTAACGCCAGGACTTTATCATATCAATAGATATTATTAAGTCCTGATTTAATAAACTTGACGATAAAATCAGTAAGTAGGTATAAAGCGGCTTTATTTCAACCATCATAAAGTATCTCATAAGCAAACAGTATTGAGGACATAACTCCTTACAATCGGCTTACTTACATAAATATGAGGAACTGTCGTTAATTCGATCATTTATTTCAATAAGTTTCCAATATGAAAGCGGAATCACCAACACGCATTTTTGTTACATAATGTAATATGCATAAATACTTTTAAGGTGAAATTGGGTAATTTTAATGCATGCATTACTTAAAGTGTGCCAAGTTACGCGATATTTTAATACCCTAAATTGTTATGGTAAGTAGACCATTGTACGAGTAAATTATTTGACCGCAGACCACCAGGTGCCCAGCGCCTTTTATCTACGAGTATTGTAAGCACCTTAAGGGTCCGGCGGAGCTTGAATTGTCCACAAAAACGTAATATCGAAATAAATCGTAATCAAGACAATATTCTATCAAATTATGTTATCATTCGGATTTAGATACTGTTAATCTAGGTTCCTACGATCCTATTTCGTCTGCTACTACTTCACTGAAATTAAAAGACCGGAAAATCTTTCCAAACTTGGTAAAGTTATCAAAAATTGCATTCGCTTACAATTATTTCCAGTGAAGTATTTTGAACGAAATAGGATCGTAGGAACCTAGATTAACAGTATCTAAATCCGAATGATAACATAATTTGATAGAATATTGTTGAAAACGGTCCGTCGGACCCTTAAGCTATGCAATCGAATAAAACCGAATCATAAAAATCTAAATACCACACTGAGTGACTAATCAGGAAATCTAAGTACTATCTACTAATAATCTAAATACTACTAATTTGAAAGTTTGTAGAAAATTCGACTAAATATGTCCCGCGGTTTCACTCGCGAGCAAAGTGGCGTTATGTTTAACTCGATTAATAATGCAGCCTATGCTACTCAGTATTAATGTAGCATTCTACTGGTGAATTTTTAAAATAGGTCCAGTAGTTTTTGAATTTATACATTACAAACAAAAATATGTTTGTAATGGATAATGGTTTGGACATGTTGAAAGAATGAATGAAAGACGATTAACGAAAGGAATTTATAAGGCGAATGTCAGCGGCAGCGCCGGTAGAGGTCGCCCTAGAAGGACATACGCCGATCTTATTGACGAAATCCTTCAAAAAGGTCAGGTGCGAAGCACTCGCAACCGGCGTGTATGTATGAGAAGATGTATGAATGTGGAGGAAGCAAAAGAAGTATGCAACAATCGTAGCAAGTGGCAGTCTATAGTTTCTGCCTACCCCTGTGGGAGAAAGGCGTGAGTGTATGTATGTATGCAAACAAAAATATAAATATTTTCTCTTCCTAATATTAGTGTAGATGTAGGCATCCGCTGAGATTTAGGGGTTTAGGTCTATTCCAGCTGGATTTAGAAGAGATTTGTTTGTAGCTATCTTTTTTTTACAAACTTTACAAATTTTCTACAAACTTTGTTGAAGTCAACTATGTATAAATTTCTTTGGTAACAACTGTCAATTGCCTAGACTATCTGTCACCTTTGATAACTATTGTCAATTTCCTAAACTATCATCGATAACTGCTGCAGCTGAAAACTTCTAGCTTAATTTATAGATCTATCCAATTAATTCACATCAAACAACATGTTATTACAAGTAAACTCAACAAGGCAACATTGAAATTTCGCACATAACAAATTGATTATGAACTTTTATTTCGCTAAAATTATGACCCTTCAATCATACCGTTGCTAAATCGAGCATATAATTAAAACGGCAACAGAATGCAAAAAAAAAACAATATAATGGTAGGAAACATTGCGTGCATAGCTTCACTATTGAAATGATGATAAAGACAGTTACACTACATCCAGTTCCCGTCTTACGGTGTTTCCGAGCGTTGCGCAAGCGCGTCCCATCTGCGCACGCGACTACAACACCGGAAATTCTTTTTTTAAATGCTTTTTTTTATATAATTCTTTGACCGTTAAATTGGAAGCGTTCGTACTTCGGTCATGTCGTGATTCCAAATTTTTTATTGGGGCTTTTATAAATAAGTGAGAGATTCCATTGATCTGATTTTGTGAACACCTTTTGTGTTTTTCATCGATAAGAAAGTGTTGACAGTGTTAGCTTCGAAATGGCAAATCTGTTTATTGATAGTGCAATCGATTTTGCTTTTCACGAACACGATGCAGTCAGACACTTGTAGATAAAATATATTTTGATAAAATAGAAAGTGCAGTTCTCAATGAAACTTTTATGCGATAAGGAAAAATATTTGCTGAATTCTGACAGTGCTATCGGAATTGGGATTCAAAGAAAACTCAGAAACTTATCCTTCGACATTAATTAAAAAGTTATGTTTAGAAGTAGCTCACAATATAAACAGGTATGTTTTGACACTTCAAAAAAGGATAATTAGTTTAAGATCACCACAAGGACGACACAACAATTATAATAATCGGCGACACATCGACGCGCCACCGGCAACAACATTTAAACAATCCTATTATCAAAAGATAAAAATATAAAACAATGTTGTCCAAGTGTTTCCTCATTGCTCTTATCAAGTCCTTTACATGTTTTACTTACACAAGTGGGTCGCGAGAGCCAGCCGAGTCGAACGCGTTACGTTTTTACACTTGCAGCCCAGTTAAACATTTTGTTCTTGCGACATCCAATACGGTGCAAATACTTAATATCTGTTGATTAGGAACTGGTCTTCACAGCTTGATTCTTATTTAGAACAGTAATTAACTTTTTTATTTATTTATAGCTTCACGTGCGGGAATTGAGGCACTGATACTAATTATAATTCGTTACACTCAAAGCCGCGATTAGTAGTGACAGGTGAGACTAGACGCAAATAGATAACAGTGCTCCACATAAGTACGGACGCTAGCACATCAAGTTACCACAAACTGTAAAATTTCCTCAATGGATAATGAACTCTATTGTTTGGAGATTAATTTGTAAATAGATTGAAGAAATTTGACAGTTTTTAATACCATGATGTGCAGTTGACTATAACGACATTTAGTGTTAAAAGTATCATCATCATCAACCTATTTATATTATCTCTGTTGGGCACGAGTCTCCTCTCAAAATGAGAGGGGTTTTAGTTCGCCACGCTGTCCTAGTGCGATTTATGCAGAATTCCTCACGATATGTTTTTATCGTTTATGCAAATGATAATTAATATTAATACACACGTGATTGCGAAGTCACAGATGCGTGCCCTGGATTCGATCTTGAGATCAGGCAGTGAGCAGTGCTTAGTGCTTATTGTTAAAATTATAACATAATTACATTGTATCTTCTTTGTGTGTCCTTGACTTTTCTTTATCTTAAATTAATTTACTTAAACCGTCTATGAAATTGCTTCGCAAGAACCGGCTGATAATATATTTTTTAATCCTATTCCGAGTTAGTTCCGAGGTACTTGTAAACATTTTTGGATTATTCTACTGACTCATTGGTCACTAGCGTAAGTTCCAGGGTTCGAATTCCAGGTTTTTCTATAAAATTATGAGGAATAGCTAGGTGTTTGTATTTGGCTTATTGCCAATATCTGGGTCCTATAAAATAGTACCTAAAACATACCCAAGTACCGGTAATCTGTGGAAGTACATCAGTACACCTCTGCCTAATCCTTATAGGAATACAGGCATGATGGTATCTTGTTTGATTACTGTAAATGCAACGTTATTTAATAATAAATAACGTTGCATTTACGTCCCAATGTGGCGTGTTGCACTTTTTTGTGGCCAACGTGGTCTGTTATTTGTGCGACGGTACGTGTTAACGACAAGGAAATTGTCCGTAATTGTTACCTACTTCGTTGATCGATTGGTGATTTTTTACTGTTAACTGCGTTACCTTCTGGCGTGCATCAAATATTTGCATATATGGGTTCCGAGTTTTTGTCGTCCGAAGTGGGTAACGCTTAGGTTAATAATGTGGCTCAGTAAGTTAGCATGCTTCTATTTTCTTCGTACAGACTTTCGACCATGAGGCCCACTCTGCTGACACTAAATGACATAAGGCCTGACCTTACATTACATAACTGTCATCGGAATTGGACACTTTATACCACCGACTGAAAATACTGTATTTTTAGATATAGATATTATAGCATTCAGAGTTATAAAGATGCACATTTTAGTGTCTATTTTTAAATCTACTCTAGCGACCCGCATAGCTTCGTGCGGGTAAATTTATAAATTATAGCTTATAAGTTTATAACCTTCCTAGATAATCTCTCTTTCTATTGGTGAAAACCATATGAAAATCTGTAGAGAAGCTTTTGAGATTAGCCCGAATAAACAAAAATTAAGCGCGGCTTGTGACGGGAACTTTTATATACAAGTGACGATTAAAAGGAAAGGAAGTAATGCTATAAAATATTTTTGGTTTATAATTGATGCTAAGTACTTACTTAAATCTATTACAAAACTCGGTTGTATAAGATACAATAGCTGAAACTGGCTCTGCTTTAATAACATAACATATCATCACGCCTGTATACCCCAATGGATTAGGCAGAGGTTTACTAAAAACACCCACAATTCGCCGGTATGTTTACGTCCCATGTAATTGGGGGCGAGCCTATTGCCATTAACCGGGCACAAATCCAGACTCCGATCTGCTACTGAGTTTTTCATAGAAACCCAAAAACACTTTGCTCGACCTGGGGATTCAACCCAGGACCTCTAGCGTAGCTGTCGCGCTGGGGCCAACTAGACTAATGAGGCAGTCAAAAATAATATTACTAAAAACTTGTTCAAGGACAGAATCTAAGTAGTTGACGGCTTAGGAAGCACCTGCCTACTTGTATTAATCTATTTTTTTTATCTGCATTCTAGTTCTGTATTTTTTGCTCGTTTTTGTTTCTAAAGTAGAACTACATTGGATTAAAATATATTGCATTATTTTGTATTTGTGTTAATGTGATAAAGTATGACAGTTTATTGTGTCGTAAAACGCAAAGTCCACGACTCAATTCAATAATAGATTTGAGGTGGAATTTGTTTAATTTGAGCATGATGCTCAGAGGGCTGAGCTGAATTAATATGACATAACCATAGAAAATTTTGATTAAAAAATATAAGTTCAATCTATCAATTTTTTTGGGGATAACGACAATATTTACGTATCTACTCGTACTCATTATAATAAGCATACTTATAAGTAGCCATGTGTAGTCACATTAAATAACAAAGTAATAGGAATGTTGTATTTTCTACTTTTGGTGACGTTTTAGATGATTAATTTGGCGTACGTTAGCCTAAACGAAATATTAGTATTTATATTTGTAAGTAGGTATGTTATAAGTTCATAGTTAAGTTAATGTGCGTCACATTTAATAGAAATGCAATAGGAATGTTGTATTTCTATTTAAAATTAGGTTACGTTAAAGATGATTCACTTGGCGTACGTTATGTTAAACGATATAATAATATTTATATTTGTAAGTAGGTACTCGTATGTTATAAGTTCATAGTTATAGTTATGTTGCACCAATAAAAATAAGATAGGAATGTTGTATTTTACGTAAGCTACGTCAAACGTCAAATTGATTTATTCTAATATAAATAGATGTGGGCAGTATCTACAGACGGATTAAACTAATCATTATTTAACATCATTAAACAAATGCGTTTTAACTTAAATCATAATTAATCTTTAATTGTCCAAGTCGTTGAAACGTTATCACCATTCAAAGGCTATTTGTTACGGAATCGGAACAATCGTTTAAAACCCATCTCAGATCATTGACGCCGCGTTAAACTGCGGTGCAGAATAATTGACCAATTACATTTTATCTATTTTGAGATATAGCTGTGTCTGTTGCTCGCTAGTCGAACGCAGCTCTATATCGTAGTATAAGAGATAAGACAAAGGCGATAACCTCTGACCACTAGGATGACTAATATGTTATTGCGAATGATTCGATTACAATCTAAGAGAGAGCTCTCCTGGAGTATAAATTTTTTTAAAGATATGTCTCACTGGTTAAGACTACGAAGCTGATCTCGTTCCGTCGACCCACATAAGAACTGATTCCTTTTGCTATAGGTACTCTTTGCATCTTTCTCAATTATCGACGAAACTGCGTGCAAATCTAGACAATACCATAAGCGTTTCTAAGGCAATTTTCTTAAACGTTCGCCACGCCAATCTAAACGCTCTCGTAACAGAACAGTTGCATAGCGTGTCGCCATGTTATTACACACTGTATGGGGATTCTACAGTAGAAAGCGCCCGAGTAATTGGTGATATCAATTAACATACAGTGTAATGGCGCGACCTGAAAAATTTATACCGACTTGCACTTTCTACGTGTTTCGAGCACGATACTTCCGAGTTGCTTTCCTTAACTTAAATTCTTGCGTTACGACCTTGTGGGTTCTGTTACGACAGATGACGTTTCGCTGTGGTCCTTTTCGCGTGGCATGAATTGTAATGTGTGATTCATACGTGACCGATTAACTAGTTGTGATTCATTAATTCGATGCTATCTTTGAATATTTAACTTGCCCAGCCTTAGTGGCGTATGTTTATGTGGATATGTTGTACATGTTGTGGTTGCGTTTTACTATGATTTTATTAATGACAATTTTGAGTCATCTTTCAGAGTCGGTGAGAAGTAACGTAAACGTGAGTATGACAGCGTCAATTTGAATTCATAAAGCATCCAGTCCAGTGTAGAGAAATGTGTAAAGCGTTATTGTAGGGTCAGAGAAAGTGGGACGAATCCATATAATATTAGGTCACCGATCTATCCACTGACCGCAATACACTTGCTTCAACACTAATGAATATCCAAGATAATTCCAGTAATTATCGTATTTCACGTAACGATTAAAAAACGAGAACAATTCGTGACAAACGAAGGAATATCGTATCTATTGCGACCAATTAGTAGTCATATATTCATAGTACAGTAAACCGTTGTCCAATTTACTGGGAAAACGATAGTGGCTAATTGTAGTGTTTTTAGATGATTAAGTGTTTATTTAACGTTAGTTTGTGGTGACACTTACATTGGAATCAGCGCCAATATGATGTGATTACTCGGTTAAAATTCTATTTTTAATTGCATCATTTGAAATGCAAGTAGGTACCTAATTAATGAGTTCTTTAGCTCTAACAATCCTCTTTATTATCACCGTTGTAGTAATTATGCATTTTTTTAAGCAAGCGCAATGATATGCTCCTAAGAACTAATTTGACCTTCATATTCACGTGTAATTATGGTTTTCATTTCTCTATTTTCATTAAGGTAAATAAAAGTAAGCACACTTTCGTTTTTCTCAATTAAAAACATGACTCGTGCTCACTATGAAATTCTTGGTGAAGGGCCATTACCTAACTGCGCCCACATACGGAATACATTTAATTGTTGTAACTTTTTTATGCATTACGAAAGTTAATGAAATAATATTTCCGCAGTGATCTTAATATTAAAAGCATGACCGTTTTTTTTTTATTGGATAGGGGGACAAACGAGCAGACGGATCGTCTGATGGTAAGCGATTACCGCCGCCCATGGACACCCGCAACACCAGGAGTCACAAGTGCGTAGCCCGCCTTTCAAAGGGGGATTGGGCCTCCGGTAACTTTACTCACTCGGCGAAACACAACGTAAGCGTTGTTTGACGCTGGTTTTCTATGAGGCCGTGGTATCACTCCGGTCGAGCCGGCCCATTCGTGCCGAAGCATGGCTCTCCCACGTTAAAACGACAATAAGACATAAATAGATTTTTTGTAGTACCTATTTAGATTTGATTTGAACAGCAGAAGTGCAATTGTACGCCATTAACGGCTCACATAGCGTTAATTTTTATAAATAATAGCATTGATCTACAAATAAAATAATTGATTTGATTTGCAATAGTTTGATTTGTGGGGAAATCCAAGACGAGGTGGATGCTAAAAACTTCAGAAGACGTGGAACTTGACTTTATTCTGGAAGATTTGGAAATGGAAAAAAGCCTTTTTTCGATTTTTTCCAAGGAGATGATGGAGACAAGTGAATGGAGGCTGAAAATTAAAAAAAAACAGTTGGAAGAGTTGTCCCCGTTGGTTATGGTTATGGGCTATAGTATACCTACATATACGTGAGTATGTCTCATCACTTTATGTAGTCGTGGCTTAATTAATAAAACTATTCATTATTCAAATAAACTAGCTAGAACATTTGGTCCAATCGCTCCATATTATTGGGTTGTTCTATGACATTTTCAGTATCAGTTCGGTGTTTGAATTTCTGCACGGTTAATGGCAATAAGTCCACCCCTTATTACATGGCACCTAAATATATAGGCGAACTGTGGGTCTACTTTAGTATCTACTTAAGCTTAAGCGCGGAACAACCGTTGTAGGCACGGTGCTCATGCCCACAACCCTAATTGAGGACAATATAAAATGTATACCTACTTACTAGCTTTTAAATCTTATATACTTTGAAGTAATAAAAGTTTCATGACAGAAGTTCTTTAGTCTATTTGTTTGACATGTATAATAATCTAATATGTTGACATCTATTATAATGTAATAATGATTTTATAATTTTTTAGTAAGTAATTTTAATAATTTTGCACTAACTCCAATTTTTCATAATTTTCCACACCGTTTAGGTTAAAATATGGCGAACTAAAAATACTTTAATTAACTTCAACATCTGTAACTGTACCCATATGTAGGCAAATAAATGAATTGAATTAATTTAAATCGGTTCAGCAGTTTAGTGTCTAGATGTGATATTGTGATTTACAAACAAACACACATTTACAATTGTAATTTTCATCAGGTAACAGACTATTTCACAAGTTTATTAATTTACTAGTGTTCGCCCTGCGGCTTTGCTCGCATGGACCTATACCTGCACATACACTGTACAAGGTCTTGGACGGTTAACGACGTTTTGTAAACGTCTTCTTTAAGAGAAGGCGATATATCCGACTCGCACTTGACCGATATTCGAGTAGCCGTGACCACAACATTTTTTGTGGGCTGGATCCGCCCCTGACACCTCTTGTAAACGCACTCACAATACAGGAGAAAATCCTAGAAGGGGGACAAGGTTTAAAAAAAAAGATGGTATGGATGGATGGACAACCCTGTACCAGAGGACCTAACATTTTTTCACTGAACCTCTGATTAGACAACTGTTTCGTGCCGTATTTTATTAACAGTCACTAATGTCCTATCACATTACATTAAATCCAAGTTCAACAAACTTAATAAGGTCAATTCGTGGGAGCCATACCGTCTCATTTGGGCATCACGTGTGTGCAAATCCACTTTTTGTATTAAATTCACGTGAGCTATCAGATTACAGAACAGAGCCGATAAACTGACAAAATTAGATTAGGAAATACTTTTGTCTGGTATAATTATACCTTGTTTGTATTGGGCCTTGGAGGATTAATGAGAATTACCCTAGTCAACGATATATATGGCCTATAGCCACTTCCTGGTCTGAGAATTGGCATTGGTATCCAACGTGGCAAAGCCTTTGGATTACCTTTTAGCTTATATCTGAGGAGATTTTAGATGTCCATTTCTAGTTTTTTTAGCTTTTTTTCTTTAGCCATACATATGAGTAACATTCTGTTACTCTTTCTTGCGCCGCCGCCAACTTGAAAAAGTTCTCGCAGTTCGCATCTAAGTCGTCCCGTCACCTCTTTCTAGGCCGCACTTATAAGTACATGGGCTTAATTTTATTATGATGTTATTATATTCTCAAATAAATAACAATGTAGACGATAGTGTAACCATATTTTATGTTTATGTAGATTTAGATTTATTATTCAATGAATCAAAATATTATAAACATAATTTTATTTAAAAAAAAAAAACAGTAATACCGCTATCGTTTTTTCTTCGACATTGCCCTTCTTTGTGACACTAAAATTTCGATAAAAAAGTCCATGATTTCAGGTGTTTATTTAATTTACAGTTCCTTCACAAAGACCGTCAAAATGGAAACGACGGCGCCACCTAATAATAAAAATTATTAAATTATTTTTGCAAAATTATGTTTTAAATAATCGTAGTACACAAAAATATTACTTTTTAAATTATTATTATTATTATTTAAATATTATCGCGCGCCAAAACAATTATGTTTAAATGCATATAATATAGGTATGTTGTTTATTCTCAACTTACACTCACAAGAGTGAAAATGTAATTGATTAATAAGATCAAACTCAAGAAATGCTTAACAATGTCCTGCCTGCACAGAGTGTATCTACATATTTTTCATTGATACAAGAATAAAAAGATATATAAGAAATCTTCTATTGATTTCTTATATTTTGTTCTTCCCTTTCGGTTTGCTGTCGATAGCCACTCAGATAGGTAGATACCACTCATGTCATCGAGGCAAAGTGATTTATATTTATTCTTTGTCAGTGTTCATATTACAACATCTATCGCAATATATATTCATTAGTTTTGACCTAGCTTTGTCAAGAAGAAGTCATATCGATAACTTGCGCCGCAAGGGCAGTAAAGGTCACAAGTCTTCAATGTCCCCTATGACCTTTGAGCATGCGTGTTCCCTCTCTTAACTCCATAAAGTAATTAATCAAAAACATTTATGTTATACTGCACCTCATACTGACCCCTCAGCATCTGCTCTATACCGACCCACAGACGGAATTAATAACCTAATCTCTATTCTTTTCGCTACTGCATCAATACAGCCGGTCAATATGAGGTGCAGTATAACATAAAATTTATGTTATACTGTGGTCCTTCGAGTCGAGATTTCTGCAACGCTCTGCATTGCAGCGGATGGGAACTAATCTCGACTGTGAGGACCATGAGCTTGATAAATTAGCTAGACTAGAATCAAAAACTACCAGTCTGTGTAATGAGTGAAAATATAATTTATTTTAAAGTGTTTATTATTATGATTACTTCCGAAAGCGAACTATAAAATACTACTTTATGTACAACCACGTACACATTTTTTTTTAATTAAACGTTCCGTGTGTGTTCTGCTGAAATTAACATTTATTACATAAGCTTGTGTAGATGAAGATCTAAGAGTAAGCTTTGTTTACAACAGTTACGTACTCTTAAAATGACAGGAAATAGTGGTCAGTTTTTATATACACCAGTATTTGAAAAGGCATATGGTTGATACCTATGGTACATAAAATCTGTTACTAACTACCAGGGGCCGTATTATGACGTGTTAATGCCATCATTTTTAGGTTGTAAGAGAGAGATGAGGCTATTTAATATGTGGAGCGTTATCTCTTTCTCACAACGTAAAAATGATGGCGTTAACACGTCATAATATGACCCCAGTACTATTTAATAAATAAAGAAAAGTAACTGTACAAACGTAATTCAAAACTACTTCCGACTTCATTACTGAACACAATTCTCACACAAATTGGAATAGACAAAATTGCATTAAAAATTAAATCGTCAGCACAGACATATCTTTTAACTCGCATTAATCTTATAAAAAACCTAAAAGCAGGTCATTCATCAGTTATATGACACCTAACATTTACTAAGACTCGGAAACCAAGTTTAATAATACCAGGTCGTGTGTGAAAAGTTAAACCTCGTTACGTTTGTGGTTACCAAATTCAAACACCTCATTCATGCTGCGTTTGTTGTTAACATTTACGTAATTACGTAGAAGAATTAACGGGCATTGTGTTAATTGTATAAGAGATGTTGAAAATGTGTAACAAATTATACAACCAACGCCCCTTCCTTTTTCGGCTGCATTCGTTTTATACAGTTGCCCGGTAAAATCAGTAGGTAATAATATTGACATCAACTTAATTACTTTAATTTCTGATATTCTACTTTTGATCAGGTTTGGAAAAAATGAAACCATTTTTGTATTATGCGAAAGTTAAAAGAATCACAACAAGTCTGCAAAGTATTCAAGCAAAATATTTTGGTTTGTAAAATAAGATTAAACCGAAATCAAAACTGTTTCTTAACAAAAATATTCCTCTAAACTTTTTCCCCTTGGATCTCCAGAAAAATATCCATTTATCACGCTTAGATGTGCAACAAGAGGAATGAATTCGTTACAGTCATCCATCAGATTATGTCAAATAGACCAAACAGTTTCATTGCTAAAATGCGCGAAACTTGATTAACCTGTTGTGCAAGACATATGCAAGATATAAGTACACGTGCGTTTCAGGTCATATTATCTGAATATGGTGTCGTTTAGACTTAATATTAGGAATAATCGTGGCTAAATATAGAAGTAATGTGCAGTTTATAATAAATTATGACTGCGCTAGATCATTTGACTCCATTTAAGTCAACTTCTGAATAGGCCTCGACCTGAAAGGAGTTGTAAGTAGGAAAGGACCAAAGTAAAGTTCAATTTAGATTCTGGAATAAAGTCTACCTATAACTTGTTAATCTCAGTCCACAAACTACTCGTAAAGAGCAATACCTATCGCGGGATTATTAGACAGGACATCTTACCAAAAATAAAATGCTACATTGAATATAAATTCAGATGCTTGGCGCTCAATATAAGAAAAACTCCAAATGCAAATGTCTCCGAAAAGTTAACGGAACATCTCCCACATTTATACCCAAATCTTCGAGGCACAATGTTATTGCGGCCGTAAAACTTGATCCATAATTCATGTCGTCCGGAAAATTTCCCGATTTCAACACTCGTGATATTTCACTTTGGAAATAATATATTGTCCGATATTTAAAAGCGTTTGGCTTAGTTAATCATAATATGAGTTCAAACCAATAGAATAAATAGGTTTGAACATAACGGAATGTTAAAGGTCGTTTTTGGTGGGACCAACATTTTTTATTTTGGAAATCTTACCTAGCCAGTTTGGTGTGCAGTGCGAAATATAATGATCAAATTAGAAGAAAACAACCTAGAATTTTGTAGTCCTCAGTAGAACAAACCTTTTTTTGAAAATGAAAAGCACTGGACATAAATAGCCCCACTGAGCGAGCGATATCGTCGAGAGGACTCTCATATGCGAAAGATTTATAGAGCGTTTCAAGAAATGTAGGCTTAGATAGCATGAGACAGTGACACCAGACTGGAACCGCGTTATTTTCTTTTCTTATTAGTTGTTTAAAATATTCTAGATACACATAGCAAGCTTCATTGAACCTAAGAACATCTATTTCATACTTAGATAACCAGTTATTTGCGAATGGACTTGTACTCGTTTCTCTCCGCACACTTGTCTCTTGAACTGACAGTTGTCAACTTGGGAGCCGATAACCGACCATCGCATACGTCGATGTTCAATATAGTAATTATTAAAGCTATCTTCTTTCTCTCTGGGTAATGCGTCATGATAGCACTTGGTACAGAGCTATGTCATATTGTCCATTGGAGGACGTTCATGGAATAAATTCGGTAATGGTGGATTCTGATACAGCTGATGAGGTTAATTTGACATTTGTGAGTGTCGATAGATTTGATTACACCGTCTTTATTAAACTTTTTAATACAATTGAGGTTTACAGTCGCTTTTGATGTCATACTTCAAATCAGCACTACCAACCGAAGCTGAGGGAACATTCTGCAGGATGCACATCTTCATTTAAGGAACCCAATTAGGCAATATTAATCCAGACTAGGAAACTAAAAGCCCATTAACTTGAATCCCACATTCACCTCATAGTCGCCAACGCGATAGATTCCGGTAATCCCACTCGCTAACGAGTATTGAGTGTCGAGTAACGATTGCGTACGAGTCGACTCTCGATTTCGTCGCGAGAGGAATGTCGCCGGGGGAGTCGGCCGACCCGTGTTACCTGACCGAGCTGTTACATGTTGCGATGCAAGTGGTGAGAGATTGCGATGGGATGCTGCGTTATTGTTTTACATAATATTTTAGTCGAAAGATATTTTGGTGAACTCAGAAATGATTTTGGTTCTTTATAAGAATAAAATTTACAGCTAATTAAAAGCTATTAACATTAGGGAGCCAATGACAAAGTCTTGACTTATCAAATTAAAATAATAAAATAAAACTGGGAGCGAAAGAGCAAGCGCTCTGACGAATGCTGTAAGAACGATCAATAGGGAATATGCATGTCTTTTTTATAGTTTTAATCAATAGTTTACATTATTAAAGCACCGTAAAAAAAATTCTTGACTAAAATATTAAAATTTAAATATAAAAATAAATATTCAAAACTGCAATCAGATACGGGAGATTTAAACGCCGTCATATTGGCCGCGTGTACTGTGACGTCAGATTCCGCAAAAACAGTCACTGTTTTATCGTTTTTAAAATTTATTGATCGTTTTATGCAATCTGTTATCTATATTTTTAAGTTTACTAACTAATTCGAACTCCTAGTAATTACAAACCTAATGTTTACGGTGACGTCATGAGAGCGTCACAACGTAGACTTTGTCGAAAGTTCCGTTTTGATCTGTTAAATTTGCCGCACACTTTTTCTACTTTTAAATAATTAAAATCTTGGTGGAAAAGGGATTTTGTAAAAAAGTATGGCATGGACATCATTCTTTAGCAATAAAGATTACAAATAAAAATATTTTACTCAAATTTGAATCTTATGCATATTCCTTATTGGTTCTTATAGCAACAGCTATAACAATAGTTATCAGGTGTTAAAAATTTGGAAGCTAGTGTAGCAAAAGAAAGTTTAATATATTCACATAATAAGTATTGTTTTGGCTTAGGCTTACGTTATGTTAAAGGCACGCATCGAACAATTAACAATAGTGTAACTGATCTTTAATCAATGACAAAATGTTGTCATTCATAATTTTAGAATACAAGTTATAAGAAACGAATACAAGTTGTTGTTGTGAGAGGTTAGTACATATTTATGGTGAGGTATAGTGGACATCAATAAAATATACAGTAAACAAAATTTTAAATATGACTAAGAAATAGCAAAATACTTTTTTTGCATATTGTGCACTAAAGTATCTGCTAAGTAAATACTCATATACAACTAATAAAAAAATATTTATGTAAGTAGGTCATTTACTTACGTTTCTTACGAGTTAGTGTGAACATCTTTTTGAGGCTGTAGGATTGTATTGTCAACCGCATGTCTGTGATAACAGGACCAGAATAAGCAGGCCTATTATAGCTACTATTGGAACTCCTTACTTCACTGGGCCAGGGTTAGTGTTATTCCCGACGTGCGGTCGATTGTACTACTACGGTCCTACTAATAAACGTCTTTTGCTAAGTATAACAATATAGGGCACGCCATAATAGTGACGATAAAGCCCGTCATGGAGGAGTGGCTGGTGAGGAGCCACGGCGCCCTCAGTTTCCAGCTGACACAAGTAGGTACTCTTGGGATTTAGGATGTACTATCAGCCAACTCTAGCCATTTTGAAAACAAAATCCCGTGTACACGATGACCACAGCTGTTCACTGCCCGTTTTTATGAGTATACATTTAGACAGTAAGCATAAGCAGTTTCTTTCTATTTAATCTTTTTTCAATTACAAAAACAAGGGGGTCAGCAAATACTTCAATGCAGCGATGCTATTGGTCGAGGAGCGTAGGTAAGCGCTAGCATAGCAGCTGAGCGCTGTAAGCAAGTATAGGCCTTGCGGTGGCTAGATATGGCGTTGTCCGATAGTACCTGTGTCGCATACGCAGCCGGCACCTAACGCCCGAAAGGCATCACTGTGAAATCTGCTCCGTGAACACGGCGCAGCACGCAGCAGTGCAGCACACGTTGGAGCAATACCCAGCTTTATGGTCAGAGCAGTGCTGAACAAAACCCTATTCACCTTACTTAATACTGAACCTTCATTTAGTATTTAAACGAAATAAAATTAATTCGATCCCCACTAATTACGTACAGTTATTCCGGATTGTGTAAAATTTTGTTTGTAAATGCCGGTAAAAGAGGCAACCCTAATGCGAGGCAGCGTTTTTTAAAAAAGGAAGCAAAAAATAAATACTAAGGAACACTGTCTTATGAATTATATGGGCACAAGGCCAGCCAAGGCAGAAGAAAGTTTACGTGGCCCACACATTCATATGTAAAATGAGAGCCAAGTAATGCAAAATAATGAGTTCAATGCATATGCATGCAGACGCAAGTATTTCTAGTTTGTAATTTTCAGATTGTCCGCTTTCACAACGGTGTCAGTTACTATGATCTATTGATCCATTCATCATACAAAATATATTATGAGAAATTGTATCGAAATAACCTTGAGCGTTTAAATCACGCCCGAAATTCACCCGTGCGCTTAAAAAAAATCAAACATAACAAATAAATTTTCTGCAGGCATAGAGTAAAAACATTTATATAATTATTCTGCCGTAAATTTTTACCGAGATAACATTAATCAAGACCGCTGGTATCTTGCACCAAGTGCTATGACAAATAACATTGAACTGGTAATGGGTTAACCTTGTTGCTGAACGAAAAATAAATAAAACTCACTAACTCAATAATTGCTATCCGTAATAAATCGATATTACATAACGGTATTTGAAAAGGGTTTTCTTAATGAAAACATTGTATCGAGATAAATATAGATATGTTCGGAGTTTGTGATTGCGTTGCACTTGGCAATAAGTAATGAATGACTAAGATAACAAATATTGCGAAGTTTATTTGTTTACGATGTTGTTACGTCTTTGTGTGAAGTAGGTTACAATGTCAATATAAAATGTCAAATCGACACTATTACATCTGGTTTGCTAATATTGTCATTATAAATATTTTGCCGATAATGTTCTTTTATGTTTGAAATATAGAAAGAATAGTACACCAATGGACAGTTTTTCCTTTGCTATGAACAATGTTATCGAATGATTTACTACGTTTTATTTAAGAGAGGTAGGGCGTAGTGGAATTGAATAATTCCACTCACAATTGGAGCTGCTCAACTGAGGAAGTACCTCCACCTTGCAGAAAATCATAGCCAAATAACATAGCTCCGTGCTATGTTGTGTTCCTAAGGATGAGCAAGGTCGCCAGAGCTCTGCGAGGAAGCGTTGTGTTAGCAGTGTGGGGGACCGGTGGTGTTTTGTTACCGCCGCTGTCATGCATTGCAGAATGTCTCCTATGCTGCCAGCCCAACTATTCCTCCTTAATTTACAGGGTCGACAACGCGCGAGTGATACCCCTGGTGTTGCAAGCGTCCATAGGCTACGGTAACCGCTTACCATCAGGCACGCCGTATGCGTATTTGCCACCTTAGTGGTATGAAAGAAAAACTACGTATGGTAACTTACACCTCCCATTCATCTTCTCAGACAATTTAAGTAAAATTCCAGACACTATCAACACCGGTGACGTCGGCACCGCAAATAAATACAACATTAATTAACAATCAAACTAATATAACTACTGACTACTGGCACGAACTAGTCTAAATTGCTCTCAGTATAAACTTCATGAGGGAAACCGAATGCGCTCCTCTATTCACAGTACTTAAACTATTACAGTAGTGATTCTCAAAGAGGGGCACCCACTCCCCATCGTCGAAGAGTGAATCAACTAAGGGAGACCGCAAGCCTCAGTAGCAGGGGGAATACACGATGGGGACAAGCAACTGGAATAGCAATTAACAGCAGATTTTCCCATTAATCCGCAGTTGGTTTATTCAAACAACGTTTTTGCTACAAATTTCACTCGAGTTTGTCTGCGTCGCTGATTCTATTTAATAAGGCTTTAATGATTAAAACATTACGCCGTCTGATAGATCTTGCAAGTCATGAAGGCGTATAATCTTGGCAGATTTCGCGTCAGCCAGTTTTATTTCTGTTTGCGTGTGCGTAAATATCTCTACGCACATTCTAGTGACATTTCAATAATACTACCATAAGTAAGAAATATTCGCTTGCGTGATTTAACATGTAGTAAAAACACCACATATCACTTTCCTCAATGTCTAAAAGGCACTAAAAGCGTCACATACGCGAAGACACCAAAAGAGATCAGAAAAAGCGCTAAAAAAATCAAATCTGCTTACTTTTCTGGACGAAGCTTTCTGCCACAGGAAAGGGAGAATCCAGGCGAGGATTTGATCAACCATGATAAATTGTTTGTAACCCTCGATTGATACGATGTATTAATTTACAAAGTGGCTTGCGATCAACTTGCTCGAGAGCTGAAAGCAGACCTGTTCGGTCGCAGTCCGCTTAACCTGTCGATTAGAAGACGCGACTATTGTTCTCTATGGCATTACATTGTTTAGTTGCTAGAGCTCTGGTTTTTAGAATGATATTGTAACGGTAAAGTTATGTGCAATGGTCGCTTACTAATTTTGGCCGGAAGTGTCCAGGAGATTGGCATTGCTTGGGGAATCATTTATTTTTAATAATATGAATCATACGAATCATTTAATATAAATTAAATCATCAAATAATAGAATCATTTATTCATATTATTTTATCAGAATCAAAGCTAGTGCTGTGTCCGAAATTAGCGTACTTTATGGCTAGACATAAAAGAGGGATTAGGAGACCAAAGAGGAGAATAATTAAATCTCTCTTACAGATTAAGAGAAATACGATTTTCTCTCACATATCCCCACTTAAATTCCCAAACAGTGTAACCAATGTAAAATTTACCTAATAAATATTCATGTTTCGTTGACTGTAATGCCCATGCTGAGTATGCAGCAATAAATTATCAACAACGAGGTGTAAGGAATCTGCTGGCTAAGTTCACTGACCGCTACATCTGGATTAGGGACAATGGAGCCCAAGGAGCGTGGAGAACTACCGTGACATTGATTTTAGAGCATTTCTCGCTTTAAGCTGTGTATTTTCGTGCCTTATTTAAAAAAAAGTAAACATAGGGTACCGCGGAATCCATTATAATAGGATAAGCTTTCTGTTCCGTGATTTTTTATTTCCAAATATAACAGTTATATTTTTTTGACAAACGTCTAGGATTATCTTCTATATCGACGGTGCATTTACGAACACAAATAAACTCACACAAACACCCAGACTAGGAATACAACCTGTAAGTCACACAAATATTTGTTCCGTGCGGGGATCGAACCCATAACAACGTTGCTTAAGAGTTGGTAGCTCAACGTACCCGGCCTACGTATCTTCAAATCTAATCTAATGTATTGAGATCTAAAATGTGCAAAGGATTAGAGTTCATTGACATGTTTAAACGAAGTCATTGAAATGGCTCTTGAAATAGATCTTTTAATTTTCTACGTGATTGTATGTAGTATTTTGATAAACTATAGTAATTCAGGCTTTGTTCTTTATACGTTGTGGTAGTGCGGCGTGATTAGACACGGACTATGTATGTAGGCATTTCAGGGTTACTGATAACTCGTTGCTATGGCTCCGGGGTTACAGAGGCCAGGCGATAGCTATAAATTCTTTTTGCTGTCTCTAGAGGACGTATAGAGTTCACGTTATCTAGAGATAGTATTTAATGCTCGTTATTTAAGATGAAAGATGTTCTGTCTTTTTATCAAAGCTTTACCTAGTTGCTACGGGCTGGAGAAGAAAATGGTGCCTACACTACCTACTTACAAAAAAATATTTAAAATCCAGAGAAAAAATTCAAAGAATGTAAAAGAAGTCTTATCTTATACCGTTATCAAACAATCTTCGCAAAAGAAACATTCCGCACGTGCGTTTAAAAGGTCACAAACGCACTTAAAAACGAACATTCCTGAATGAAGCAAAGAAAAATCACGTAACTAATATAGACCGGGTCCACAAAACCAGCTTGCTTCTACAGAATGCCTAATAAGCGGATCGGTTTAAGAAAACTCGCGGTTCGACCCGTGCAGCGGTCATCGACCCGGGCTAAGCGCCGGCGCAACCATTGTTGTCTATGGACCATGCTAGTATAAAGCTCATGTTTTGTTTCAAGGCCAGATCGCAAAATGACTAACCTAGTACTTCAGCTAACAATATTACGCAAGAGGTTTTAGTCGCAGATGTAATGTCTTCCGTTTTTGACGAGGTAATTAACCTTTCATGTACCCGCACTATTGCTGTCCAAACTAAACCAATGTCAACATACTCATGTCTTAAAACTAAATCTATTTCAAGAAATAACAAGCAGATTTCATTATATAAAATCAGGTACTTTCAGAGGTCAGACCGGTTGGTGCCCATGCTCGGACAAAGAGCACTTGTACTTACTGAAGAATATGCATGAATAGAAAGTAGATATAATAATATGACATTTGATTTTGTTGTACAAGACCCAAGGAGGTTTTATTATAGGCATAAAGGTATAATAGAAACGGAATATTAAATGAAGGGTCTTGACTTTGAAAGCTGTGATTTGCATGTGTTATTTTTCTAATACATTTTTTCACCCTTTACAACAGAATAATCTTTGTACGCACACAGATTTTTTGTAAACACCATAATACCATCATAGGTAATTCTTCATCTATGATGGTATTACGTAGCTATGCGTGTGTATTTCGAGACATTCTGAAACAGAGCGAGTACGCTTACACCTTCACGTACACATAGGTAAGTACAGTTTAGTGTAGTAGGTAGTAATATAGATTATAAATTATGAATATGAACTAACTGAAAAGAAAGGAAATAAAATATAGGTTCAACCACTGTTAGATTTAAGGTAATGATTTAAAAAAGGGTACTGAATGTCCTAGAGGAGAAGATATAGATGGGAAGGGCAAAAGCTTTTTTAATGGGTACAAGAATGTTATAAATTTCTGAATAAGAGTTAACATTTCGTTCGTTAAGCCTCATAGAAATTTAGAAACAAATGCAAAAATCCGGAAGTATAGAATGAAGAAGATAAAATAAATTATTCTACTTTTTTATTACTCACTGAAAACGCTCAACGCATTAACACACTTCTTGCTCAGCAACAAAAACGCTTTCGGTTTAACGATTGCAGGAATATGAAAATCATTATTGTTTGAACATCAACGTTCCTTACCCTCAGTTTTTATGTCTTACGGAAGAATGTATGCTCTGCATTTTCTATAACAAGTACTGGTTTACTAACAATGTTGGCAAGAAAGAAAAAGTAAAAAAAAACTACTAAGTACGAACTCAATTAGCAAATGTATGAAGAAATCGGATCAGCGAGATTTTTGAACTAATGTTGCTTCTATAGTATGACAGACGAGACGGCAAAGATTTTTCAAGAAGTCAAATCTGTCGAGTGATTCTTCAGTATTTCTTTTATAGGCGTAGTACGATGCGGCTAAGCATTTAGGACAAAACTTTTAGCAGCAGGATCTTGTGGCGTTTCATCAGCCTCCTCACAGCGGCGACAGGTTTGCGTATCGCTCAGCCTTAGGTTGAACATGTGCTTGTTTAAACAACAATGTCCTGTTAAGATTCTTGCAGCTCTTTAAGCAGGATTGTGTTTATAAAACGATAATACTGACTCCATAGTCAAGATTAAGATCAAAGTACTGAACGATCATCCGATCAATCTACATGCACGTCTTCAGAATTTTTTTATCGTTCGATTGTGATAAAATTTTGGTGGGTGATTGTGTGCGCGGCTGGGAAAGTGAATAAAAAAAACAGAATGCATTGCAAAGTGTGCCATAATAGCAAGTATTTGATAAGAAACAAATTCATATCATCATTTTATATTTTCACATGCTGATAGCTTAGTGTCAGTTTTAGTAATTATTTTCTTTTTAATTTGCATATCTGCAATAAGTACCTACCTCTATCGTTATCATGATTGCTTTATGATATCAAGTCCGACATTCTGATTAGATTAAATACTACAACATCAATGACTTAAAGATTTAACATATCAACCGAATTTTAATAACCTCGAATATACTTTATTCTAGCGTCCCAAACGCGACGAGTCGGTTCGAGCGGTCGAGCAAAGTGTTATTGAGTTTTTCTATGAAATTTTCAGTAGCAGCTCGGAGTCTGGATTTGTGCCCGGTTAATGGCAATAGGCTCGCCCCCTATTACATGGGACCTAAACATACCGGCGAACTGTGGGTGTACATTAGTACGCCGCGTGATGGTATGTTATGTGTTAAATTTAAATGAGGAATTCAATAAATAGAAATTCTTTAACTTTTCTTCTTTAATCATGTCCGAAATTCATTTAATCAAAATTGGTTGGGTGAAATTCACCTCAAAAGGCGATCGTGTTACTTTCTTTTCAATCGACACCTATAACTTGTATCAACAAACGACCCGGGAACTAATTTACAATAATAAATAAAATTGAAGTATGATGTAAGTAGTATCCAAGTACCATCTTCCTGTGTTTTATCTTAATAATCTGATATCCATAGGAAGTGACCAGATGACAAACAGATAAAGTTTTCAAGTGAAAATAAAATTAACCGCATGATAACGACCAATTTGACTTTCGTCAATCGCCTTACGGAAGCACCACGTGAGAAAGTACTTAATAATGATTTATTAACGGTATTTTATGTGGTGGCAAATTATCAATTTTATATAATTTTTATGTTTTCCTTTATTAGTATAATTTGGCAACCTTTGCTATAATAAAGTCACTCGCTATGTTTTTTATGTCTCGTTAATCGTAACGTTACTTAGTTTTATTTATGGCTGTTATTACGCTACAAGACATGACCTTATGGTCAAGCATATTTGAACCAAGAGTATTAAATGCATGGGATGTGATTTAACAAGAAGAAATGGGTTTATTATAATAAAATCTCGGCTTAGTAAACTATCATAATCGCATTTGTGTGAAGGTATAGCAATCTCTTAACTGATATGATAATTTTATCAGTTGTATAATCTAAAAAGTAGATCGGAAGTCGCGAAGATCGATACATGTAAAAACCATAATTTTGCATGGCTGTGTAAATTATTTTGGCAAAGACAACTGGCAATTAGGGAACCTAAGCAAACCTACATATAATCAAACTAACCACGAACCTTCAAATTATAGTCCTCTTTGTTGGATTTTATATTCTCACACGTATAGTTAATCATAACCATCATTAAGCAGTACTAGCTAGATATCTAGGAGTATACCAACTTAGAAGGTGTGATAATAAAGTGATTGCAATACTACACTATGACCTATAAAGTATGAATGTGCGTCCTATTTGCGTAAGTCGTATCGTAATTTGCACCGCATGAATTATATCCGATACGATTCATTACCGATTAGTACGATAAAAATATAATTTGGCGAAGTAAAATTAAATTGCAAAACATTAAATTACGCTTCCAATCATTTAAAGTTTACAGATCGCACAAGCTCAATGACCATGACAATCTGTACGAATGTTTCTAATCTTTGGACGTCTACGTAATATGATTTACGGTCTTTATTTAGTATTACGACTACATTGGATTTGTTGTTCTACTATCTGATATGAACTACGAGTGATATGGAAATGACTCTGTTTATCAACTGTGGGAGAAGAGTACAAATTAATGGACATTCATGCTGGGTTTGATCATGCATACTGTGTTGATTAGATAATAGATTCTTTGTAAGTATCGGGGCTGATAATATTCTTTAGACAGGCGTACACCTATTTGTTTCATTTTATCACTCATTTGAGTGTTTATTTTATTTTTGTTATCCTACATGGTTTCTAGAAAATATCTCCGTTTAACTTTTGAGGTTTGCCTTCCACCCAGTGCCCCCACATTAAATTCCGCACTCGAGCACAATAAAATTCATTGAAAAACACAATTCACCATCCAAATTGGCCATTGTTATCAAACGAGATGCCATAAAGTTTAATCTTTAAGCCGTTCAAACACTTTCTACCGACGAACCTTGGGCAAAAAATATTTCCATTGTAACATACGTGCACGTTGTTCGTTCACTTGATTTTTTAGCACCACCTGCGCTACCATCGTGTGGAGTCTCATGTGCTTCATCAATCTCGTCGGTTCGTGTCGATCTGAATCGGGTTTTAGTTTCTTACAGTGAAAATATTGTGAGTTTACTTACATGGTACGGTGTTAGAAAGCGTGGGCGATTCGATAGACAATTAATAGCAACATCGGCTGTACGTTAGAGATCTGCTTCTTACACTTGCTATTGTTCTACTGCCAGGTTTAATTATCGGCGAAAGTCTAACGAGAGTGTCGCGTGAAAGTTTCGTACACACCTTGGGTCCCACGTGTATTGTTAATATTTTTTATGTAACTTTTGTAGGATGTCGTAATTTTTGTTTATATGGAATTGTTGTGTGCAACTGTTAATGTTATGCAATGATTATTTAATGAAGCTGTACATAAAGAGGCGAAATGGTTGTTGGTGCGTTTTTGTTCTAGACGAATCTCACGCTAAATATTTCTACTAGTAATACTTAATTTCCTTCGAGTTATTAAAGCTCGACTTTTGAAATGTCTTTTTCACTATTCTGTAATAGCGTACGCGTACCTACAGATTAAAGGATTAGAGAGATAGCTGATAAAATTCTTGTAATAAACACGCAACACCATTAGTCTCGATAGCAAAACGAATTCCGCATTAATTGAGGTCAATCGATCCATTAGGTGCCTATTAAAAAACAATAATATATTATACACTTCTTAACAATACGGTAAAACAAAATACGTGATCAATCAAATGCATACCAGTGCAAAAGGTGGGAAGAAATATTACTTTGATGCAGTTCTTCATACATCGATGTTATTTTAAAATAACAAAATCTCGAATGAAAATTCATGTCTCCTAAGTGCTAGTCAAGTCAAAAAAAGAAATTGTTCCTTCTATTTTCAGTGCTAATTCAGGCGCGATAGTCTTAAGATACTTTATCGCTCCTTAAGGTTGCTGTAAGACCAGAGGTAAAGTACCCATTCGCAGTATGCAAGTGACATTGCAGTGGTGAGAATGTGTGCCAATCTAAAACTCCGAGATTAATTCCCTTCCTTTTGGCATCGCTTTATCGAAGCAGTCTGGCCGGAATTCCGATCGACCAATCTAGTCAAACGGTTGCCAAATATCGAGAGGTAAGCAGGGTTCATATTGATGGTTCCGGCAGTATCAGACATCAAGTGTTCGAGGAATGTTGGCAGTGTCATCAGTTATTTAGCGTAGATTTATTTAGTTAGATAGCGTTATTGTAATAAATCTGATAATGAGATTAACAGCTAACTCTTTTAAACAATTTGGACGCACAAGAAAAATAAATTTGTGCGAATGGACGCATCATTTCGTGCACCACATCTTAGATTACTTATTAATTACGATTCAAAAATTATTCCGTCTAAGATTTAATTATTTACATTTAGAGTTCTCACACGTCAATTATAAATTCTAAATTATAATTTATGGAGCAAATTCTTTCAGCTTAATTGTTTAGTTGCATAACAAAATTTAAGTCAGTCGACCTAGTTGAAGTCTCACAGTAGAATTACAAATAATAATCAACTCGTAAATATTATAAGGAAAGAAGTAAAAAATTGAAACTAAACAAAATTAAAAAAAAAACCGTTTCAGAGCCGGCTCCTAATTGGATGAAACAACTTCAAGATTCATGCAACTTTTTTGACAGTTGCTGATCACGCGAACGTTGCGGTCTCGTACTACTTCCTTAGATATTAAAAAACAAAGTCCCCCGCAGCGTCTGTCTGTCTGTTCGCGATAAATTAACAAACTAGTGAACGGATTTTCATGTGGTTTTCAGTAATGGACGGAGTGATTCATGAAAGATTTTAAGCTACTTAACATCACGCCACGACTCTTAGGAACGGGACAATGCGTGTGAAATAGCAGGTCGCTAGTTTGTAATGTAAAATTTTGAGATTTACGTCCAAAACTTTGCTAACACTAGTGACGTAACAATTACATTGTTTATTAGATAATACTAGTTGTATAACGCATCACTCCGTTTGTTTATTGTCTTCATGTAGATCGATTGGATTGCCGTGCATGTTTTGCCCATTATGACGGATTGAAAGGCGGAATAAACTGACTAGCGGAAAAGCATACTATTGTTTATTCTAACCTTTCGCTCGGGTGACGCATTTATGGATTGCATCGGAGAGTACCATCTTCATTTCTTAGTACAGGCGGTATTATAAACTTCTTGCTGGCTGGCGATAATATTCTTGATGCTGTTTTTTAAGCAAGCCATTTTACTGTTTTTTTTCTATTTTATTTCAACCTCCTTTTATCTTCATCAACGTAATATTATCAAGATTAATGTTACAACAACATAATTATTTAGTGATACTCTTAGCTATTAAATATTAAAAAAAATAGAAAGTAACGCACAAATAATTCTTAAAATTGCATGCATTCATAATAAAAATAAAAATTAAATAAAAAATCTTAAACAGATTGATGTGTGAAGGTCGCCTTATATTTAAAAATATGTGACAGTTACAAAACCAGTAACCAGTAGTAATCAGTAGCTTAACTTAATAACTCTTTTAAACAACCCGAGAATTGCATAAATGCATGCATACGAACATAAGCACGCGTTACACTAATCTTATTAACTGTAATGGAAATTGTGAATAAAATAAAATTGCATTGGTAAAAGCGAAGTTACCTAGTTATAAGGAAGCTTGTATTTCTTTACAGAAATAAAATAATTTCAGTAGCTAACACTAATTGGACTGGCAATGTTTTACCAAAGCATCATTTTCAGTAATTACTAGCTAAGCAACGCCGGTACCTAAAAGCCAGAGGTTACACAATAAAGAATAACAAATCATAAGTTATTTACAGAAAACTTTCAAGAGCAAAAAATTTCAATGCCATTGTATTACATGAATATTTTAAAAACAATCCTCGAAATGTATTACAACAATTGATTCAACAAAAACACGAACTTTGAAACATGTTTAAAAACAAAAGAACTACGTAAAACGTTGCAAAAAGTCACCAACGCACGTTCTGAAATTCACGAAGCAGTGAAGCGATAAGAATGCGCCATTACTTCAACCCGCGAATGAGATAACAAAAAGAGTTAATTTAAACTTGTCATTTTAAACAGCAATTAGTATATAATGACGATCGCCATTGTTGTAAGATTCTCACGGATAAGAAGGCGAGACGAGACGAACATGTTTTATGGCGATTCTGCCGAGGTTTTACGACGTAATAAGGTTATATCTGTTCCCATTCCAACTTTATAAAGGCAAAAGATGAATGTCTAGAACGTATTTGGAAATGACAATTAAGACGAAATCGAAGCTAAATACTCGTATAATACCGAAAATGAAGTCGAAAATAAAATAATTATAAAAGTAAGAGGTAATTTATGCTAGTTTCTAAGAGTTTTAAACTACTGCCAATAATTACTATTAAAATATAATAATACTTAATTAATATAATACTATTAAAATGACTATCAATAATTGATGAATAAAAAGATTTATGGAATTTATTTCAATGAAACAGTAGCAAAATAAAGACTAGAACTAAATCGACAAAGAAGTTAAAATCAGTGTTTGGAACATTCCAAATTAACAAGCAATATTGAAATATTTCGATCCCTACATCAATTTGTTTTTAGAAACAAGAAATTGCTTTCAGGGAACGTAATCGAAGATCCCCAAAGCGAGCAATTTCCCTAGGGCGTTTTAGAATTCAAACTTAAGCTGGTTAGTACACAATTAAAAGTGAAATACTCGTGACGCAGACGCAGTGAAATTGATTGAATTAAAACGACGAAGGGCCCCCGGCTTGTTTGACAGGATCTGTGTGCTGCACACATCAATTTAGGTAATTGAACGCTGCTGGTAGGGAGCCCAGATTTTTCGGAAAAGAAATAAAGCCGGCTTTGTTCGATGTAGCAAAGGGATTTGTGAATTGGATGCTACTTTTTGGACGAGAATATCTTGCTCTGTGAATAAATGAATACTGAAAAGATGTGGTTGTACGTGCCGTTTAAAGAATTAACTTTTACGAATACCGTGTAATGATACTATGATAAAGATAGGATCCTTATATTAGAGCAAGATGAAGATAATATCGAACTTTGAAGTTGCCACCTGACCTGGGACTTTATATCCTACTCCATTTGTGACGCCAGAAGTTTTAGCATATAATAATTAACGGAAAATTATACTGTTGACAGGGACTCCGCCTAACAAGGTATACGAGAGGATATTAATTAATCGTAATATTACGAAACCGTAACAAATAGACTGAGCCAGCGAAAAACCGAGGACGAACGCTCATTAAAATCGTAACTTTTGACATTATTATGATGGCGTTCTCAGCCATTTCTGTAAAAATGTTTAATTAAGTAAGTAGAAGTTTTTTAATGAAACAAAAGCCATCAATTTATATTTTTATTTTTAGGGAGCAACAAATATAACATTGTTATTTCTTAGAACCGAAGGATGCTTTGATAATACTCCGTAAAGTTTGCTGTAGGAAACAATAAAACGGAGTTGGACGACCGTAGATAGGTCTGCGATAATATGTAGCATACTATTAGCAGTCATATAGTAATTTTAATAGTACACACGCTATCAGGTTCGTCTCAATCTTATCGCTTGCCAACCGGAGCGGTAAGCAATAAAATAGAACTGGTAGGCTTCGTAATAGGACATGTAACCTGTGCGTAATTGCGTACGTGTTAAATAATAACTACATATTGCTGTATGATGATCGAAGGCTGTGGACTGGGTGGAGAAGCGATAGCGGAAAGGGAACGGCTTGAAGAGACTTCGACTTCGATAGGTATTCTTGACGGTAAGTCAAAGGATCACGCAGAATATGATATACAATCTGAGGCCAGAACGATTTGGAGCTGACTATAAGAACGAGCGATAAAGGCTTACGTTAGCTTATGTTTTGAGTACTATGAATATGTGTACTTTGTAAGATCTTTATAGACAGAATAGAGAATGTTCACGCTATGCTCTACGCTATGATTACTATGAAGCATTTGTTACTGTTCAACAACAAAGTGATTCAATTTATTTGCTACTAGCTGTTGCTTGCGCTTTTAATCATAATCCAAAGGGCTTTTTAAGCTAAAAGGTAGTCATGTCCTTCTCTGCAGTCCAATCTATCTCTAAACCAAAATTCAACCAAATTGGTTCAGCCGTTTAGGCGTGAAACATGAAACGTAATAAACAGACGTAACGTAAGTCAGAGTTACTTTTGCAGTATGGATTGTAACATAATACGCAACGCTGATAAAAACGTTACGGATTTTGATTAAAATTACATCGAACTCCGAGAATTCTAAATTCTCCGAGGAATTCTAAGACTGCACACATTTACTTGCATCACACACGTTTCTACTAGATAACCGCTGCGTCTTATCTATCCACTAGCGTTACAGTTTCCGCATATCATACGAGGGAAACTAGGAAAATTAAGTACAGCATTTAACATCCCGATGTAATATTACTTTCACTGCGAGAGATTTCCATCAATGCTGACAACTTTCCAATATAAATGTGCGGACTATGGCCATTCTTCAGTCGAAACTGAACGAGCCATGTCATGCACAATCATGGTTGTAAGGAAAGTTTTTATGACTGTTCGACTTGAATAATGTATGTAACACCTTATGGAGAGAACGCAGCTTAAAGCGAGGTGCATCAGCTGTTTCCGTGACGATATAACCGGTGGCCTCTGATGGTCAAAGGAATACAGGGAAGGATGGTCAGTGTACATGCATATACCGTAAATTTTTACTTTAGCTCTTGGAATTGTAAGAAAAGGACAGCAAAGTAAAAGAGAGGAGTAAAAGATAGTACTTAATATTAATTAAAACAATATTTAACACTCAAAAGTCTTGTTTAGCAACGAGAAATATTATGTAAGTATATTGGAAAGCTACCGAAGACCTTCAAAATGGCATAAAATGATAAGAAACTGAAACAAATTTCAAATGGAAAAAGAGCAAAACTGTTTTATTTAATACAGCATATAAAATTTCAAGGTATTTGTGATATTAATAAAGATTATTTTTAAATAAAACTTATTGTGTTGCTTTATCTATAAAGAAACGATATTTAAAGTTTATTTCTAAGACGAAATCCTTAAAACAATGTGTGACGATTGGTGACAATACAACTCAATGTCCAACTCCTAACAATGAAGTTTATACAAAATATTTTGTTTTAAATTAAACTTAATTTTTTTTACCGACACACAATTAAACATTAAAGAAATATATTTTATTTAAATACTCTGTAATTACCTCAGATGTTCCTCAGGCAATTATAGACGAGGCTATTAGAGACTTAGATTAGCATCTATATTGAACTGCCTACAGAAAACTGTGTAAATAAAGTGCACTGTACAAAAAATCCTCGTTTTTTCCTTACAAAAAATGTATCAAAATGCATTAGATTAAAGAAAAGGTTTATTTGTAACCTACAAGTAAAATTAAAAATTCATTATGTGAACGCATTACATCTAAGCATTTAAATAACATTTGTTGACTACTACTTTCCATTTCAGAAAAGCAAGTGAAAATCTTGGAACTCATCCTAAAACATGAAGCTTATATAATTACCTACGAAAAATATCAGACATGTCTAATTAGTAAATTGTTCTCGCATGAAATTTTAATGACCCTTAACTAATTACAGCAAGCTTTGTCTGTAAGAAACAGCAAAATCTTAAGAATACACCAAAGTATTTAAGCATAATAATGAAAAATCCTATTTGAAAACAGTATAATAACTTTTTGCCTTTAGGAATTACGGTGTAATAATAAATGTTTTTCGGCAGCAAGGCCAAATTATCCTAACCTGATAATGATAATATTATAGTTATATACAAAGCAATGCACATAGGTTTTTCTCTGAAAATAGACTATTAAGTTGTAATAATATGTATATTTTATCAGAAACAAGCGTGTAAACGTGACTGCATGTAGAGAAAACGCACATTAAGAAAACAAATGAGATTATCTGACGAAGAATATCTAGATTCTACAAAGCAATGGAAACTGAAACCCGATTAAGAAGAGAGAAGATATATACGTAATACTAATTTAAATGGAGCACCAGGAGAAACCAATATACCGGCTAATATACATATTAAAGTGCTCAAAGACCAACTACGGTTCGTTTAGACGAGTTTCTTCTTACTAAAGGGCAATTACAACATTGGTACGCCGAAAAATGAGACGGGCTTGTTTATTGTAGTACAGACTTATTGAAATACTCTGTAGAATAGATCATAGCATCAACATTGCGAAGTATCTGTGCTAGAAACGAAAAACAACCATTATTAAAACAATTAAGTAATCACAGATGCTTTCCATTCTCTCGTTGACATCATAAATTAAGATAATGTTTTATATTATATCCACAATAAGCCAAGTGGACGATCGCCAGAGTTATTAATATGGATTTTAAATACCTGAATGATTCAGCAGAGAACGTCGCAACGGTCTAGGCTAATCCCCAGTTGGTTTATTCTAGACGTCGAGATTAACAATTAACTATTTATGGGCTGAATGATAAACTGTTAGATTTGTGCGTGATTCATGACACTGACCGGTGTTAGGTCTTCTAAATGTTACGTCCTAATCCCGTGTCGTATTTCATAGCTTAGCTCTTCCCTTGTTAAATGTTTATGCATAATAATAAGCCGACAAACTCTATTAGTATTATGGTTTGGGGAAGGAAAGTTCGTTCCTATCCTGCATAAAATTTTAAGTAAAGCCTAAAATTTTAGAATAGATACCGACTGAAAAAAATAAATTTGTAATGTTGTTTTACTTAAAGTAGTTAAATTGTACTACGAATACAAAATCATATACCTCTATTCATATAACGAGGTGTGTACACAAACGGATACGATACGTACCACACCTCAATGATAAAAATCAATACGTGAAGCCAACCAGCTGATGTTACAAGGTAAACGGGTCTTAATGGGTCATTATCCTAGACCAAGTCACCGTAACAGTGGCACAAGTCATCAAAACATACGATAATACGGACAACCTTCGACGCAAGGTTGACACTCGATATCAACCGGCGCAGCAACATTAACCCAAAAACGTATAGAAACCGGTCAAATTCGACCCGGTAGGTTGAAAGGGTGTTGCGACTTGCGAATTTTGTATTTCTTGTTACTATATTGATGGGAACTTGGTAAAGGCCTCTTTAGGTGGCAAGAGTCGAGTTTTAATTTCCCAATAAATCTAGATTAAGACCTCTTTGACACTATTTTAAATATAGAATCAGTAAGAATACTCAAAAAATCGTCTATAAAGCCAGTAAATAATGCCAGATGTGGATACGAGTATACCTCAGTCGCTACAGAAATAGAGAATAATTTGCCAAATGATTCACTTGTCAAAGTTAATTCAAGATTCAAGTTTCGGTGTGACAGTGGCGTTACTAATTTTAAATTCACTTTAGACGCTGCTAATAACAATTAACTGTTTTGTCAAGTTCTGCATTACTAATTTTGACAGCAATAATTTGTTACAATAATAGTGTGAAGTAGCTAATTTAAATTTTATTGACATTAAAATTAGTGGTGAAAGAACAAATATTACTTCTCACAAGGTGTGACTAAATGATTCCAATCACATCCATAATTGCGTATTGGTAGAGATTGGAATAATAGCGGAAATCATACATATAATGTATTATACGATCATTGCAGATGTTTGTTTCTAATTAAAACCTCCGTATAAGATCTCACTAGCAATTAATTTCGCGGAATTGATGATTACCAATTCCCATAACATTTCAGACTCCAGAATTATAATGTACGAGGAGTTGTTTCAGATTCCATCAGTTATAAGGAATTTAGGCAGATGTGTTAGAAAAATATACATAGTTTTGTTGATATCTAATTATTTTCTTCCTTTCTTTGTCAACTGCTAAAGTTTTATGGTATAGACGAGTGACGTATAGTATAAAACTAACTTAGGTGGGTGATTGTCGCTAATCGGATAAGCTCCAACAAGAAACCACCGCAAAATCGAAAGATAATATCTCTAAAATAACATCCAATATCACTAAATGTCGTTCCTCTTCAAGGAATCTTGAATCAGGATTGTACATTAAAAGGGCTGTGTGCAATAAACACATGTTTTAAGTATCGTATGAAATGTGATTGCAATTAGTAACGTCCTCATATCACTGAGTTGTGCATTTAGAACTTGTTCCGTTGGTTGGTGAAGGTGATACCTAAGACGGAATTTCATTTATTTGCCTTAAGTGCAGACTGGGAGTTGGGACATAAAAAAATAAAAATTATTCTGAGAATAGAACAATAAATAAAATAAAAATGATTCTGAGAAATGCGTAAAGAATAAACAGTGCTTTTTAAATTATATTTAGAATTGTTAATAAAGTTTTTTATTAATTAACCTAGGCTTATTTTAATTAACTAGCATATAGCGTTTCAATGTTTTTGTTAGAAATATTTGCGAGCGTAAACACAATATCACACCGACGTCTCATCATAATCGGATGAAAATTATACGAACGCAAGAGGAACAAACAAATTCAACAAAAACATTCATTTACAAATACCACACAATATTTTTTCCAGAATATTAGAAATGTGAGAACGTATTGAAAAGCTACGTGAGCAAGAAGCTATCCCGGAAATTAGGCAGCATTTATAAAAATGTTTTGTGCATTCAATTCAGTATTGTTTGCACAATTTTGATGCAAAAAAACAGTGAAAGACGAATACCATGCAAATGGGAACAAAAAACTCAAAGGTCGCGACTGTAGCACGTAATTTTTCACATTTATTTTATAGCCGTCTACTTAAACGCGTAAGTACTCATACTTTACTAGACGATAAATGATAGTACAAACAAAATTAGAGATTCGCGTGCGTTTACTAACTACAAATGAGCGAGTTTCCTCAAATTAGCACACACGTTGTGTGAACGTTACTACCAAAACATAAGTACGTAAGCAATTATGTAGAGTTCAACATTACATAATAGTAAACGCATATTTATTGTACGGTCACTTTCTTGAATTCGTATTTAGATAACGATTTAAGAACATGATTAGTGTATTTGAATAAACAAGTCTTTACTATGCTGATCTAAGGATTTCTTTATTAGGAGAAATCCATTTTACTTTAGATTTACTTTCGTAATTTTCATTGAAATGTAAACTTTGTTTCTTCCCCAATAGAACCTAAACATTTAGTTTTGTCGTGATTTGGAATTACAATGTGGAATTATAGAATTTAATTTATTAAGTAAACGGTATTTTAATTTTATTCTCTCATTTAGCTTGTTTACATAATATAAAAAATGTTACCAACAATAATCGAAAAAGAAACATTTCAGTGTAAATCCACTCAAAAAAATATAAAAGTACACAAAAAAATTTTTACCCTACTCCCAGTCTATAAAGAATTAGTTGAGCCCATCGTCGATAGAGCTGCACCACACGTGGTGAACTATAATTAAGTGATTTATAAACCGCATGAGTCGTGAACCTTGCGTTTTGCATCAAGGTTATATCCTGACTTTGAATGAATCATTGCTTCCTCGCTAACGGGAGGGCAACACGACTAGTTATTGTTGTAGATAAACGGTAGTCTGAGGTGATTATTTTAAAATTATAACACCATAATGATAGAAATTACAGATTGTCTCTCACTAAGTAGGCACTAGTTATTAAGGATCTTATTTCTGATCTATGTTTACAAACAAGACGATTTTTGTTTTTCTTCGAAAAGGCAACCAACTTTATAGCAAATGCGATGCGGTGACGACGAAATGAGGTGCGATGTCCAAATGCCCGGACATCGCACACGTTACCCTTGGTTTTAATATTTACGAAGTTCGCAGTTACGGTTGTTTAGTATCATATTTAATACGTTTACAGCAATAAAAATTAAATATAATGCATTCATCTATTTTGTTTATAAATTCTTTAATTAAAATTGGTATACCAACTTTAATTAAAACACGTGACCTTTTATATTTTATTAGTAGATTTTAAATTCATAATTTCATGGAATAGCGGTACAATTAAGCAAGTTTTAAGTGTTAAATATTATCAAAACGGGTTGTGTAAATTTTGGCATAAACAGTATCAAGTCGCCCTTGCTCGAGTTTTATTGCTAAATACATAATTACCTTTAGCGTGTCAACATAATGATGCTTTATATTATGAAATCATTCTGTTATGATTATGAATTATGCAGTTTTAAGTTTCTCAGAAATGCATAAGTAGTTAATTACATAATTTAGGTAATTCTAGTTGCTGCGTTTTGGATTTGGAACTAGCGGGCTTAGCAAGCGTTGTCTTGCCTTGTATCATCATCTTCCTGCCCTTGTCTCAATTTATTTGTGATCAGCGCGCATGTCCTTTTCTTCCCTATCAGCCGTCACCTCAATCATTCACTCCCTTTCTCATGTCTTGCCCTGTGTATAAAAAAAAAACATAGAACCCGATTGCAGGGCCACCTACCGCCTTATCTAACTTACACAAAAAATAATCAAAATCACACCAGCAGCTTATGACGAGTTCGGAAAATGCATAGAACGCCATCTACTGGCCTTACCGAAACGGAAAACCTCACAGAAAACAACGCCATGTTCATTTGTGTCCGTGTTTTATTTGGTTTATTTTCTGTTAGAAAAAATAAATTTTCTTCGAATCTTATTGTTCATTTTCGACATTTTTCCGATGTTTTAAAAGTTATTCTGCTATTCGGGGAGGAGACAAATCCAAACAAACGAAAGATCATAAAAATCAGTCCAGCTGTTCTCGAGTTATAAGTGTTGTAACAAACCCGACTTTGTTTTATATAATTATGTAAGATTTATCATTTAAGGTGGTATAGGACTCTCTGCTCATGTGTCCGAGTGTGTCTGTGGTGGTACTGGTACCAAATATATTAATTCAAAGATTTATTGCAGTGCCGCTAAGCAATAATCTGCTAACATCATAGTGCTCCGGTTTGGAGTGCAATGTAACTAGTGAAATTAGGTAAGTACTGGGCATACAACTGACGTCTCAAAATGATAACGCGATAATGATACTACTGGTATTACTGGCATCTATAATCTGCAGTTGCCGCTAAGTACAATAACAAAATACGGCCTAATTTCATGCTGAGTGAGTGAGGATACAGGATGCCCAATCCTCTTTTAAAGGCCGGCAACGCACTTCTGAATCCTCTAGTGTTGCGGGTGTTCATGGGTTGCGGTATCACTTGCCATCAGGCGATCCGTATGCTCGTTTGCACCCTATCCCATAAAAAATGAAAAAATCGCTAGCTAACGTAGACCTAACAATTTGTAAAATATGTGTGACGGAACCATTTACATTTTATCCAGCCAAAGGCTTGCTTGTTAATAATATTTAGGACAGTTTATTGTACAGTAAAAAGGAATTTAAATTTTATTGGGCGTGTCAAAGTAAAATTGAGATTAAATTTATACTTGGCACAATGAGTGCGGTGAATCGCGAACGAGCATTGCTATCATACTTAATGTAATAAAATTCGACAATGTTAAAACAATTCTGGTGCCGGGCCGAAAGTCATTAACTTTTTATTTAAAAAATTCTTAATAAACAAAAAGTTTGGTCCTTGATTACGGAACAGCTCATTTTATGATTGATGACCTCAAGTTTAACTACCTATCTAAATCAACATTAATCAAAAATATTGTCCAATTGGAAGAAAGGAACGTAAACTTATTAGGCTAGAGGTCCTGGTATCGATTGCCAGGTCGAGCGAAGTGTTATGGGGTTTTTCTATAAAATCTCAGTGGCGGCTTGGAGTTCGGATTTGTGTCCGGTTAATGGCAACTGTGGCCTTTACTGGTAGTGACAAATATCTAAGCTGATGATGAATGGCATTAGGCTCTGCCTCTATAACCAGTGGCGGCCGGAGAGGGTTACGACCTTCCCAAAATCGTACACGTTTGATAGACAAAGCTCTTATTAATTAGTCACGAGTACCTACCTAAGTACCTACTTTCCGACTACGACCCCCCCCCCCCAAAGACTGGCTGGGACCGCACCTGTCTATAACATGGGCCATAAACATACCCGCGAACTGTGGGTGTACATATGTACACTGTACATCTCTGCCTAACTCTTCGGGGAATACAGGCGTGATTGTGTTATCAACATAACATTGTGATTTTTTTACTTCTTCGTTTTTGAAAATCAGTAATAAACCTTACACATTACAATGCGATGCGAATTCCTATATTCAAGTAAACATCCATCATATAAACAGTGTATCGACAGCCTTGGAAGTACAATAGGCCTCAAGACTTACTACTCCATTTCCTGACGACATTTCCTTTTCCGCACGATTCTAAATTCGTCGTTAAACGCAGGAAATATAAAGTTGCGATTATGATATGATGCGAATATGCGATAACCAAACCTATAAAGGTATTAAGTATGGTTTTTATACGGACTCTATTAAATTACAAAACGATTTAGGTGGATAACCAAAGTTATGTCACGAATCCCACGGCCAGGACCATATTAGTCGGACCGAGTCCAACATACCGTGCCGTCTCTCCAGGTAGCAGACGATTCATGAGGTTTTTTCGTATAAAAAAGGTAAAGTTACATACCTACGTAGTACCGAGAGAGGACGTTTAAGAATACAAGAACTTCTCTCTTGTTCTCTCTGCAGGCTGGGATGAAGCGATCCACATTCTCCCAGAAGGTGAAGTGGCGTTTAATCCGCCTCCTCACAACCGCGCTCAGCCTTAGGTTGAGATTGTGATTGTTATGGCAACAGTGTCCTGTTAAGGCTCTCGTTTACTTTGTAAAAATGAGCGTTGAGTGCTGAGTTGACGCTCGTGCGACTTGAGCTGTTGAGCGGTGAACGTCGAGTCTTCACGGCTCATGTGCGTCGACTCAGCGCTCATTTTTACAACACTACTCTCGTTACAATGCGCAAATTATTCCTACTAGCTTGTGTGACTTTTATTGAGCTTTAATTAACACTTACGAGTCATGCCTGGAGATTCCTTCCAGAGTTTGATCAGAGCTTCAAAGCCTGAATTCGTTAGTATAAGGGCTTGGGTCCCTGCTGCGTGCGACTAGCCCCCGCTTTTCGAGTTCACCGACACGATCATTGCCAAAGATGATGCCTGCATAACCCGGTACCCATCTTAAAACTATATTTCGACAAGTTGTAAGCCAAAAAGGTTTTGTTGACTTGACAATTAATGTAATGGTACTCTTTATTGTACGTACTACGTCGTGTGTATGTAAGAGTCTGAGCCCGAAGGGGTACTGCCTAGCTAGCTTGTTCACCTGAGGCTTAAGATTGGATGTGGTTGTATCTTAGATTATTATTATAGTTTTAATGTCCCATCAACAATATTATTAGGTAAGTATATTGTGCCTTTTTTTCTGGGACTACGGAGAGCTTTTTGGGAGTGTCTTATCAGAATAGACATAATAAAGACATCATTAAGTGGGTAAATGAAAATAAATAGTTAGTAAGGAAAGATTTTTTTTTGATTTTAGAGAAGATGGCTGGGTCTTACCACCTGCTTGGAACCCCATTATAGAATCCATAAAATCAAAATCCAAGCCCAAAACTGCAAGACCGAAGTAAGGTAGCTGTTAGTAATTGTAACATTAAGACGTCCAACAACTTAGTCTACCCGTGACCATGGATGCTGTAAAGGATCCGAAACGTCGGGAATCAAATAATATCAATACAACGCGATAAAATCCGTAAAAAGTAGTTTTATTTCAAAGATTTTACGTTTGGAAAACACTCAAGGAGGTGGAATTTTTATCATAAATTATTCTAGAGGATTTTATTTTATGAACTTGTCTTACTCTACATTTCCAAACAAGCTCTGGTGATGAAATAGCGTCGTCTGATTAGAACATGCCTAGTAATTGTCACATCTTGGCCCGTTTGTTATGTTTAACATTTAGTGAAAAGTTAGCTTATATTAGCAGCTGATGTTAGGCAAACATAGACATAGGTAGGCATGATATCAGAAAGAACGTTGCAATGTCCAGACTGAAAAGTTGCCTACATAAAATAAATAACTATCACACTATGTGGAACGCAAACATTACTCATACATTTTACATGATATCACTGTAAAATTGATACACAAAGAATATTTATTTCATACAAAAAGGCTCATGAAATTCCATGCATCCAACAATTTAATAATTAACAAATGATGTCAGTGTCAGAATATGTACTTCACTTAAGGGTGCCAGTTGTGTAAATATGTGGAACTGAGTGTGACAAAACTCGTGTTATTAAAATTATAAATTCCACATGACACAAAGAATTTTGTTATTCAGTGCTATTGTGCGATAAATATACATTTGGAGCCTTTTCTGAATTTCAAACACTATGCATATTCATAATTTGAATTTTATTGTTGGAGTTTTGGTAAAACCAGGGAAAACAACATGTTTGACTGAAGTCAAGAAACTTTCAGCAACTGTACTAACTGAAAAATCTAATTTCCTTCAACATTACGAGTTAAGACACACTAGCAACACACAAAAATCATTCAAACACAATTTATATCAAAAGAGCAATATCCACAACAATTACAACACAAGTTGCTATCATGGTACAAAATTGTGTTCAAGGCCATTACCAAGGCTACAGCCTTCAATTCCCCAAACGCAAATACAGTATCAATTTGTATAATATTCATGTCACAACTCACAACTTAATACCTCCATTGAATAACAATTACAGCATTTGTATAGATTTGATAGGAGCCATCATATTTGTGAATGACTGTATGCACACTAAAATGGCAGTTTGTTAGTAATTAATATTCTAGAGGTACACTCTATAAGACATTTTGCCTATAAAGTTATGAAGCGCTGTCTCCTTATTTTATCGATCTGTTTTGCATTGGTTTTTTATGAGTAAAAGTAAACTTGCAAAATTTCTATATGCAAATTGGATTTGATTTAGAAGGAAATATGTATAGTTAATTATGTAACTTGACCTTAGTTATTTTTAACTTAGCAACTTAATGTATGTAAACAATGACTTATAATAACTATAGAATTCCGTACCGAATGACAGTATTAATGTATCAACATAACAGAAATATCATCACTAAGCCACATCATAACATTGTTGGGACCAACAGACAGATATTTAGATGCCCAATAAATTACTATAAAGGGCCATTAAAATAATGGCTTCTTGCCAACATTGTCAGAGAAATGGGAAGGTAACAAAAGGTGCCAAATGGAAAGGCATTATTAATTGGAGTTATTCAAGGAACATAATTGTATAAATGGTTGTGTTATTCTGTTTGTTTACAGTTAACTAGAAAGAGGTGTGCCAAGATAAATATTTCTATTATTATTATTCCTATAATAACACAGTGCTGTCTGGCAAGAATGTTATTCATGTTTGCAGATTACTTACTATCACATAGAAATAAAATACATTTTAATTTGCAAATTGCACTTGTAAGAAATGTCATAAAAATGTGAATGTCAGAAATAATGTGAGGGTAAAATAGTTAATTTTGAATTCCCAAGTAAGGTCATGTAAATTAAATACATATTTCCTATGGTTTCTCTAACATAAGTATTTTCTTCTTCAGAGATGGTTATAAGTTTTCGTTACTTCTAATGTATTGTTCTAACAACAGTGTTGTTGTTAAAACAATAAGAAAACTATATTGTTGAGTTTCAGCACCTTTTTCGAGGTGCTAAAATGATTGATTGTTAAGTAAGAATGTTGAAGATATCTATTTTGATGTTAACTATTTTGTTATCAACCTAATTGATACTTTTACCTACAAATGTATAAAAATTGTATCTTTGAAAATTTAAATGATTACATTTTTCACCAACAAATTTAGTCAGAAATATGATCAGTAATACTACTAAAATTCTTTATCGAAAGGATTGGTATGAAAGCAGTACTTACTTTGAAAACTTCAGAAAAGAATCCAGTCCCAATCTTCTCCAGTATGAAGTCATCAAAGGGGTACAATGCTGCCACAGCAGTCCTAAGGGCTGTGCAAGATGAGCCTGTAACTCTGCGGTCACCCAGTCTCTCACAATCCTCACTGACACCTGACTCCTTATCACAATCATCATCACAACACACCGCGCGCTTAGTCCGGCTCCCGTTCTCCCCGTCCCGATACCTGCGGCCCAACTTCGAATGCGGACCGCGCACATAACGGCCCGACTTCGCAGTCTCGTCCAAGTTGGTGAAGCTCTCCGCTATCTTCAGCACTTTGCTCGGCTTTCGCCGCTCGTACCTGCTCCTGCCACCCTCCTGCGTACACTCGTGTTGCATTATAGCTGATCGTGCTATAATCGAGTACGCTTATCCCGCTTCGAACATAGTGTTCGCGATCAAGTGTCCTCCACTACACAAGAACTATGCCTCACGCGCAACATCTTTAAAAACGCTGATACACTAACTGACGGTACTCGAAAATATGCGAAATAACATTTTATTCACACAAAAACGATGTCGATTTTGCTACTGTCACTTTCACATATTTCCCAAATATCCTTTTGTTATGGTCACTGTACAGGGTTTGTTTCGGTTTATTATTATCAATCGAGTTTGTTGTTACGATTTGTGTGTTATGCGATAGATGTTTCTACACATAAATAGTTCAAATGACTGAAGACGCGCGTACAAGCAAAGTAAAGAAAGCTGAAAGCAAGCAAGCCAAGCAACACCAACACATGACATGACTTATGAGAATGTTGACAGCTCCGATTCGGGCGTTGGGTTTGTAATGTTGGTAAGACTACATTATGGATGCGTTCGTTATTTTAGTTACCTAAATCAATTTTTAAGAGCAGTTATCGATAATAACGCTTTATGAACTGATAATGTAACGACATTTTTATGTTTTTTGAATCGTTTCTTTTTATGTTTTAAAGATGCCATAATGAAAAAAACTAATTATAAGATAATAAATTAAAGGTTGATTAATAGGTACTCTGTAAATATGCGGAATTTGGATACTCATTTGTAAATTAATAAGTTCACTATTAAAATATAATAATAATAGTCCGGTAGAGTCCGAATCATACAAACCATAATAAAACGGAATTCAAACATACTAATTTCATCAATGTATATATTTTTAAAGATTCGGATTCGAATAATATTATCATTTTAGAATAAGAAATAATTTTAAAAGAGGTAGAGCATAGTGGAATAATTCTACACATAATTGGAGCTGCTCGACTGGGGAAGTACCTACCTCCACCTTGCCGAAAATCGTAGCCAAATAACATAGTTCCTTGCTATGTTGTGTTCCTAACGGTGAGCAAGGTCGCCAGAGCTCTGCGAGGAAGCGTTGTGTTAGCAGTGTGGGGGACCGGTGGTGTTTTGGGCTGGCAGCATGTCTCCTATGCTGCCAGCCCAACTATTCCTCCTTACAGGGTCGGCAACGCGCGAGTGATATGGTGTTGCAAGCATCCATAGGCTACGGTAACCGCTTACCATCAGGCGGGCCGTATGCTTGTTTGCCACCTTAGTGGTATAAAAAAAATCTATATTCTATGTTCCTTCGAAGTCATTTTGTCGCAATACTTCATTGGAAGGAATTGTAAGCAAATGTAATTCTTGATATTTTACTACTTTTCGACTCCTCGGATCGTTTATTAAATGATAATAGAATATATATTAACCTTATCACAAAGCGTACAATAGCAATTTTCTAAAGAAATGTTGATTCTATTAACTTTTCATTCATTGATCTCAGCACGCAGCGCAATTTAAGATTTTTGTAGAAAAGTAATGTAGACAACATTACTTTTCTGGTTGGTCCGTTGGTTTTAAGAGGGAGGTGTGGCTAGTGACAGTACAATTTTGCACACGCCATGCATCGTAGTTGGGTATTTAGTTCGCCACAGATTTTCGTCGTAAATTTGCGGAGTGTAGAAAATGCCGTGTAAGAATTTTGGTATACTTTATTTCTATTACTCTGTAGCTGATGCCGTCGTCTTCGACGTATTTTAGAAATTTAAACTAATCGCATCTAACGTCAGCATTTCATAACATACATACAAATACCATCGCGCCTGTATTCCCCGACTTATCGATTACGTTTACTATAGGTATACGATAAATTTTTGGCATCACATATGTCATAGGGTGAATCGGTTGGTTATAGAGAAAAAGTATCTGAATTTTGGACTAATTTTCCGCCTTCTAAATCGGTATTTTTGACTCACATAATATCTGTACCTAACCTTATCTGTAAAGAGGGCGAGACAGAAGATTTTATATCTAGAAGCTAGCAGTCAGTACACTGCAGTTCCTTTATTTTTTTATTTACGGTCATCTCACGTCTATTATGTCAATTGGGGAAGTAATTGTTGGTAAGACAGAAATGGCAATTGGTGATAAAATGTGGTGTCGTGGCTTGGAGTTGTGTGATTAAAACTCATTTGAACCTAACCTCTTGTCAAAATAGCTTTACTTTTATACTTAACTTTTAAAAAGTCAGACACATTTTAATGAAATTTTTTAACTAACTCGATTTTACGCATCTATTGTGTTGTGCGTGCTAATTGGCGGGATCCGAGACTCACCAAGAGAACTGAACACGGTGGATGTCTAAAATCGAGACGGTTTCAAGGAACTTACACCAAGCCAATACAATAAAACAAATAAAAATCAATTTCGCTGTTTATTTTAATCCATGCTGACGACTATATACTTAATTTCAATGTACCTATATCACACAATGGAAACAACGATGATCACTTCTTAGAAAATCAGTTTAAAGTTTCGTTTTCTTTGTTTAGTTTATACCGATTTTCTTAAGAGTTTGGTTCCACAAAGAAATTATCTCTGTCACGTTATAAAACAACAACACTAGCTCCATTATTCACAACTGTCTACTAACTATTAAAAATTTAACGCTCAATAGCTATAAATACAAATATATTATTGCTGTTGCGATTTTATTATCTAATAACTTAATTAAATTTTACATCTCAAAATGAGTATTCGTTTTTTACTTAACTAAATTTAGTCTTATCTAATCTTACCTATAGTAGTATTGCTTGATTTGAGAAAACATTGTTTCTCGTGAAAAATGTTGTAACAAATACAATAGTACAAAGTTAGTGAAGCAACCATTATATGGTGCATTGTAACAATCATTTAGACCCCATCTATTTAGAAAACAATTTGCTAGTCTACACAAGTTTGAGCATGATATCTGGAAGGTTAAACAACACTTCTGGTTTATTAAAGATAGCCTTGTATTAATTAATAAAGTTTTTTTCAATTTGAGATATACAATATGTAAGACACGTATAAGGAGTTAATTTAGGGCGGGCGTTACCCATAAGTTTAGGTAAGCAAAAAGTTACAAAAAGATGCGAAGTATCTACACCTGTAGAAAATATGTACCGTGCCCACTACCTACTTTTTTCAGAAGTGTTGATATTGTGCGTTCAGTAAGGAAACGTATAAAACATTTAGTTATAAAGTATTTATATATACTGACCTAAAGGTAAAATTCAAAAACAAAATGGGGCCTTTGAAACTGTGCTCAACCTATGATGCATGGAAACTTACGATTATGCTAATTTACAAATACCAAAATATACAAAAGGTAGGGTAATAATCAATCCGTAAAATAACGTAATTTCTTTATCGTAAAATTATTCTAGCTACTCAGTAACATTTTACAATGATTTTGTACATAATTCGAAGCTTCATATTTGTAGGGAACGTACTAATTTGTATCAATAAAATTATGTAACCTATCGACTGCTATTTATTTAGGTTTACAAATTAAGATTGCAACCCTATTTAAAAATGAATGAAAGAAGCGCTTAATGCAGTTGCAAATTAAAATTTACTGTATGCGCAAGTAAGTTAGATGAAGATAACCTATAATGTTGTATTTTGCTGAAATTTGTGTAAGTATATAAATTTTTTTTTAAAGAAACAAATAAATACCTTATATTAAAGGAAAGCTCAAAACATGTTTTCATGCAATAGAAGAGACCAAAAAAAACAATCCTAGACAGTGAACTATATTAGAAGACATCGAAGAAAAATAAGATTTATAGGACTGAACAGATTGGGAGAAGATTTTTAAACTGTCGCAACAAGAATATTTTCACAACCATTCTCATCAAATCTATCAACCTTTTGTCAACTAATGTACTTTAATGTTATCCTGAGATAAGTTGACACCAATGAGATGGAAAAAAATACTGCTAATCCTTTTTGTCTCAACCGCCGAGTGACAATTAACACTGAAAGTTAATATTGAATTCCTGAAGATAACTATATGTGGAGACTACTATTATACTGCCAATTCTTGAAGGTGTTTATTGCAAAAACAGTAATCAGGAGGCCAGTCCTATTTACAAAATGACCTATCCACTGGCATTTTTGGTGTGTGAATAAATCAGCACATTTCGATTGCCGGAGTGAATTGGCCTCCTGTGTCATCTTTCCGGGACTTACCTATAGCCAGACTTTTCTATTATATTTTACAGTATTTTTTTCATTATATAGATCTCAGTTCTTACAAGGAAAAAATATTTTCGACCTAATTGATTGATCTCATTTACTAGTCCAAGGATAACATTTTACTATATTAAAGTTCTATACACAAGACACCGAAAATGATGTACCTCCAAGTTGGTATCATTGTATTCACATTAATCAAGCATGTGTAAAAAATCTATTATAAATAATTTTATAACATAAATACTTAGTACATAATTATTATAGTGATTGTAAGAGGAAAAAATAAATTAAAAAATAATTCATCATGATCATATTAGCCAAAAGAGGTCCACTGTTAAATAACGGCCTGCTCGATAGACATCCACAAGGACCGGTTAAATGCCGCTTATTACGCAATGTAGAACGATCTCATACAGGATGGACAAACGACCTCTTTAAGGTGGCACTTAAAACAATAAATCTGTTTAAAATGAATATCTTAATTAATTAATGGTTTTAAGGATAATACATTTTTATCATCTATCAAAAATAATTTTACTTGGAGGTTACGATCATAAACATAGATTGAAATTAAGAATTAAGTGCATAATTTGTGCAATCAAGACGACATCTATCATGTCATTTCAATAGTATATCTAAAATTGTACATTTAAATAGAATGAAATAACAGTTAAAAATAACAGTTAATGTTATTTTAGCTATTTTAATATGTGGCAATATTATGAACGTTTTAGGCGATTGAGTCTATCTATGATATTTATAAACGATTTACAATAGCTATGATAACGAAAATAATAATAACACGAATGATAAGCTTGATATACGTTTACAAGTTTATATAACTAAAAGTCTGTTTTTTTATATAACTTCTAAGCCTGCGAATTTGTCGTAGCTATAATTACAAGGGTGAGGGGTCCGAAATGACTTTATTTATGTTATTATATTAGGAATCATCTCGGTATTATGTAATGTATGAGTGGGAGACATAATACAAATCTTATAGATATCCTCAGCGCTGGTTGATAGCTCGTTTGATCCTGACATTCACCTGTGAAGAAAACCGAAATAATTAAAATGTATTCAAATTTAAGAATAATGCCTAATAATTCAGTGGGTTCATTGGGTGTCGTATTTTTTTTCTAATATTGACTGACTGAAATTTTCTTTTGTATCGTGGCACTAATAATTGTCCCATACGATAATTGAACTGTCGATCTATAACTCAGACTCAGAAGCCAATCATTCAGCCACTGCATCGTTCATGGCGTCAAAAATTTAGGAGCCCTTTTACACATTATAATGTTTCTGCTATGATTATTAGTGTTGTACATGTTTAGTTGTGTGGAGTTACCAGTGGCGATGGCGTCAAAGACGAGGTCCGGCGTGAGATCGTTCCTGTCGCAGTTGGTGGCGGAGCGCGCGAGGGCGAGGGCGGGCGCGGCGCGGCGCTGGTCGCGCGCCACGAAGCAGTAGCGGCGCGCCGCCGTGCTGTCGCGCGTCACCGGCGTCGTCACCACGAACGACGCACCGTTCTCGTACCAACCGCCGTGGCACGTGTACGCTGAAATTAAATTTAAAAGTTTATTTAGCCCTTCGTTGCAAAGGATACTTTATAATAGGTTTACATTAAAAAATCTTGTAACTAACCCCCAAACTTGGCGGCCGCCTGTATCTTGGGAGCCAAATTTTTTTATTCGTTTTTGGTACGACATTGATTCATAATATGATAAGATAAAATATGCCTAGAGCCCTAGATATTTTTTATACTACTAAGATGGCAAACAAGCATACGGCCCACCTGATGGTATGCGGTTACCATAGTCTATGGACGCCTGCAATATCATGAATATTCTTCACATAATTAAAATTCTCAAATAGTTTAGCATTAGACATTAGATTTTAAATATATTTTATAATGTTTACGTTATTAAAAACGGTATTAGCTATATAATAGTTTCTCATCACTATCTATACTGACACATAGATAGATGCGTTCGTAATTGTCAATTTGTGGTTAACGAACGCATTGGTAATTTAGTATCTACTTTACGGTTTTTCACGGAATTCACATCATCCTTTCAACTGGCTGTAGGCTGCAAGTACATATTAGTGTTTTCCTTCTTAAAAGTTATTAATTTTTCATTGATACAAGTCAATGTTTTATTGTTTAATACTAGATTTTCCTAACTGTCGACCGATGAATTATCGTCCTAGCCAACTCTGAGTTTGCAAACTACATCTTTTTAAATTAAGTATAGGTACATACGAGGCATACCTGTCACTACCTCCTTATTCTCACAGGTAGAATAGAACTCCATGTTCTTCACGGAGTTGCACCCAACTTCGAGTCGGTTGTAGCCGTTGAGGACGCAAGAGGCCTCGCTCTCCGACTCTCGCCTGCTCCTCAACATTGGAGCACTGGACATGTTGCTTACGCTAAAATTGAACAACCTACTCCCGTTAACCCTACGATTATGTTCCAACATTGATTTCTCTCTCTTACTACTATCTTCGCTAGATCTTGTGTCTCTTTTGCGCCGGTTTTGTATTTCGTATTTCCCCGAGTAGGGGCACTCTTTTGATTCGGGATTGCTTGCTGGAAAAAAAAAATGGACCTAGTTAATCTTATCAATTGGGTAATCATGGCTTATAATGAGTGATCACAGATTAGGCAAATATTACTGTCGAATGCTACACAAGCAGTGAAAATGATACCGCACTAGTGAAATTTCACTAGCGGTTTCGGTTCGTGGTAATAATCACATGAATAATATTTCAAATGCGAAAATAACTGACTGTTTGTTACATTTTCAGAAAGAAAGAGATTCATTCATTTAGAAGATAAGGACCAGTTAAAAAGGACAACAGGTCTGACAGCGTGCGTTCTTTTAACTCTGTGGCAGAAGATATACATTTTAGTGTTTAACTGAAGTGTAGATCCAGCAGTGTTGCAGATACTGACCTACTAAAGTGACGTAAGGCGCAGTGACCGCATTGAAGTGGTGCGGCGAGCAGGCGTCGTCGGGGCGCGAGGCGGGCGCGCCGCGCTGCAGCTCCGCGATGTACGCGTCGCGCCGGTACAGCACCACGCACACGTAGCGCGACACGCTGCACGCCGACACGATACCCATGCACAACACCCTTATATCAACTACGTATACATTGTACAACGTTCACTTTACCAAAGAGAGACGGAATGATATAGTCTGTACTTCTAATTCTACTTCAAAACATGTGTCTATGAAGTTATTTTTTAGTAAAGGAAAAAATTCAATTGCGGGCAGGATTCGAACCTGCGTCTCCTGGTTGGATACACCAGACGCTCTGACCTCTAAGCCACCGCGAAACCACATGATTGAAATTTTGCCTTCACATTCTGAATTTACGTCATAAGATGACGTTTATAATAAAAAAATTTTCTTTCCTAGAATCCCACTACAAATTGGATCCTACCCGGAGCAAAACGACAGCGTGATACTTACGATAGAGATTGGGTGGCTAAAACAACAGACACAGCGATTTGGTAAGAGGGAAGGGAAGCCTTTGCCCAGCAGTGCGACGAAATGGGCTATAAAAAAAACATTCCTATGGCCCTTACTGGCAGCAGAAAGGATTTTATTCGGAATCCAAACAAACTATGCTGGGTTGAGTTAGCCATTAGACAATGATGATATTATTTTATTGACTATCTCTTAAAAGCTGGAAGCTCACCAATCTTATCTTATCTTATATGGGGTCGAGGCAGCAAGACAGCTCAGTGCACTTCGACCCAATGGGATCTTTTGTACTTCCCCTAGATACCTATGCTTACTTCTCACCCAGTTCCTTAAACAGCTCTCCCATGAGCTTTATAATGAGGCCTGGGGTACGTCTGTAAATATCTGATCTTAGATAACCCTGCTCGCTCGCTCGCTCGCTCGCTCCCGCATGTACACAGAAGGTGTTCCATACTCTCAATTTCCCTTTTGCAGGCCCTATAGGTTGAGTTCTCCGTCAGACCCATATTTTGTAGGAGAGCTCACCAATGATGCTGCCAATGTGCGACCAATGCGACCGAGTTCCCGCTCGGCGAGCTGGCCTTCACGTTGACGCAGTACACCTTGATATCCGCACCAGTCTGGTTCGTGATCCTCAGTGTGGCATTTCGCTGGTAAAACGTGTAGTTGCTAGTGAAGTCTAGTGTGTGCCATGTGTGGGAAAACGTCATCCACGACGGGAACTGGCAGTTGAAACGCACTGACACTGGAAATTATACAAAAGTATTGATTAATTTGACAAAATAGTACATGTGGGTACTAGGTACTAGCATACATTTTGTTATTTAGAGGGTGGACTCTGGTGCTTAATACAGGATATTCATTTCATTCATTTATAGTTTAGACATCAGCTTCAACTCTAATCTGTGGTAAAATTACCTTAAAGCTTAAACCTTTTTGGCTACAACTTACCATAAAAATGTAATTACTCTGTATTATCAATAACTTGAAGGCGCAAAAATAAATATTGTTATTCTTATTCTGTTGTTTCTGCCTACTTTTATGGAAAAAAGGCGTGGGTGTAAGTATGTAGTAATAGTGTGAGAAGTGCCGTTATAGCATTGATATGAACATTGAAGTGTCAAGGTCTGGAGTTCGAATCTAACGCCTCTGATTTTTCGGAATCATGTGTGTGTATTAATAGTTAATTATCAGGCGCATAAATATTAAAAGAAAACATGGTGAGGACCTGCATGTCTGAGAGATTTTTTGGAGGACGTCGTGTGAAGACAGTCAACTCGCACTAGGCCAGCGTGGTGGACTATAAATATAGCCTAACCCCTCTCATTCTGAGAGGCCAACACAATGGGTTGATGATGATGTTAATGAAATAGTAAATCATGAAGATCACAACTAAATCAGTCATAATCGAAGAAATAAATTTATACGTGAGGTACAAGTTGCACATAATATGTTCGTATGACATTATATACCGTACGTCATTATATTAGGGTCGATATTTGAGTTGAGCCTGGACATGGTATCGTGTATGCCTGCGCTTATGACCACTGGACTAATGAGGCAATGTTGGCCTTCTTCGTCCTTAATTTCTATTTTGAATGGTCATGTCCAGTCATCAAATAGTTCGTGACAACCAAAATGGCTAAAAAGTTTGCAACCCGACCTTATTCCAACTGTAACAAAGACGGAACTATTTGGCCGCTTTGGTTATCACGAACTATTTGACGCTGACTGTACTATAAACAAGTAAAATAATGATACAGCCTTGGCTTACCTCGTTTGAGTGCCATAGTCCTGGACCCCTCCGAGGCACTGAACAGACCGTTGCAGGTGGCATCCCCCGACTGGGCCACTCTGTACTCAATGCCCCCCGGCGGGATCGGCTGCTCCTTCACCGCGCCGGTTGCTGTAACACGCGTGTTGAGAACTAAGTCTAAAATTAGAAAGGAAAATACTTAGAAAACAACAAAAAATCGTTAGGTAACGCAATCTACCGGGTCAGGAGATTAGTAATTGTAAAGATAACCCTTCCTTGGCAGTCGGGTAAAAAGTCAGAACTTTGCTGCTGTCGTCTGTGTTGGTACTACCACATTACCAAATATTGTGCCACTAAGTAATAATGTCCTAACATTATTGTATTTCAGTTTGTTATATAATGTAGTGAAATTAGTGGGCAAATCAGGCTTAGCAAATGAAGTTCTAAGATGACAACGCTCTTATGTTACTACTGGTGTTGCAGGCGTCCAATGGTTACGGGTAGCCTAATAGCCAGGGCATCAGACTTGCGATCATGTGGTTGCCGGTTCGAAACCCACCCATTGCACTACCGACACGAACCCACTTGCAACACAAGCATTTAGCTTAGCACGAGCTAACAAGCTCTGTAAAAAAAAAGAAATAAAATAAGAATATCGAGAGCTCACCTACGGACAACTATTCATGCCCCTAAGTCAATCATTACCTGTCTGTTTTTTTTTGTCAAGATCTTCATTCAATGACTTCAAAATTGTTGATTACTGACAGCTTTTCCAACGAAATCTGACAGTTTTTATGCTAGTGCCATTGGACGACTATTCTGATATATGAGATAGCTCTATAATACTATACTGAGAAATATAGAGATCAGTGAAAATAACAGACTTGGGCTCCAAAGGGCCTAAAATTGGTACTTTAAATGAAACAATATGATTCATGGACACGGCTGCATATTACCAGTTTATGCTGACCTCGAAATGTAAACGATTTTCGTAAAACGAGAGGTCAGCTTATGCTGGTTTATAATAGCACATTGTGTGGCTCCCTGTAAACTATAAGGTAATGAGAATTCATATTTACCATTTGTCTTTTCGTATACGAAGCATCGGTATCGGTCTTCGTTGCTGGTCGCGTGGTTGTGGTGGAGCTTGCCCACCAAGAAGCGGAGGCTGCCTTCCTTCCAAGTAGCCAGACATTCTAGTTCTTCCACTGGAATGAGAGATAATACGAATAAGTGTTTTCGGCAAACCAGGTTTTTTTTTTTGTAAATATTGTAATGTTCAAGTTAAAAACCAATACGAACTGATATTTTTTGTTAAAAAGCGTACTTGCAATGTGAGTCGCACATTACTAGTATTCTTGTTAACCACGTGTTAAACTAAACGCTTGTGTTACGAGTGGGTTTACGTCGGTAGTGCAATCGGTGCGTTTCGAACCGGCAATCCCATGCGAGGACCGACGATTTGAAGAAGGTGGCTGGTAGCGGATGGATGCGAGCTGCACAAGACCGGGATGGTTGGCGCTCCTTGGGGGAGGCCTACGTTCAGCAGTGGACGGCAATAGGCTGATATGATGATGATGATGATGATGAACCACATGTTCGCAAGTCCGACGCCCTAGCCATTAGGCTACCGCCGCTTTAATTAATTCTCATTACTGTATTGGTCTAGTGGTCACAATGGTGGTTGCTGAGGGGTGGTTTCCTGGGTTGGATTACGAGGTCGAGCAATATTATAAGTTTGTCTTGAAATTCCCAGTACTTAGCAGTTCGGAGTTTTGATTTGGGTATATTTGTGTGTTATAGATAGGTACCATTTAACGGCATGACATCGTCTCCACTCTTAAAAAACCCTGAAATATTTTGACGAATATAAATATAGATTCTCCAATAATAGCAACTAACTTCGCATTAGCAACAAGTATACAAATGACGAACTTGTAGCCACACTCATAGACCGGTAACTTCTCATTCGAGAATAGCCGCACAGTTCGCCGTTGAAGACAATCGAGACAGACGACTGCACAAATAAAGTTTTATATAGATACCGCCGCCGGCGTAAAGGGGAAGTACTATGGGAATTGTGAGGAAATGCTCCTTTCTAACTAAAATGCTCTTTTTAGGGTTCTGTACCTCAAAAGGAAAAAACGGAACCGTTAAATGATCACTTTGTTGTCCGTCAGTCTGTTTGTCAAGAACCTTTATCTGAGGAACGCGTGGAGGTATCGAGTTGAAATTAAAACCATATACTCAGGTCTATAGACCCTTGAAGCTGTGAAAAAATCGAACTTTTAAGTTAACGGTAAAAAAAGATACGGCCGTTTATGCCGCAAAAAACGAATATTTCGACACTCAAGGGAATCAAAATTTCCGTTGACTTAAAACTATGAAATTTGGAAAAAGTATAGAGAAAAATATGAAAACTACACATTTGTAATTAATTATAATATGTACCTAAAAATTTGTACGGAACCCTCGGTTGGCGAGTCCGACTCGCGCTTGTCTGGTTTTTTTATTTGTAGCTTCCTCTGCGTTTTTCACAAGTTTTGAAGTTTTTTTCTGTTCGGTTTTTTGTTGTTGCAATTATGTTGAAATTACTCATTATTCATTGCATTGACTACATCATAAGATTAGCGGTCCCACGTGCTACTGCTACGAGAGAGGTCCAGGGTACGATTCCAAGACCGAGCAAAGTACCTATTATTGGGTGTTTCTATAAAATTCTTAGTAGCAGCTTGGAGTTTGGAATTGTGCCCTGTTAAATGGAAATACACTGGCAAATCTATTGTCATTATAGGGGGCGCTCTATTACATGGGACATGAACATATCGGCGAAATGTGGCTGTAGATTAGTACACGTCTACCTAACCGTTCGGAGAATACAGGCGTGACGGTATGTTATGTTATATATTATGTATATTTTTACATGTGAATTTTCTGTTGTAGTTTTGTTGAAACTTCATCGCAGCTAACCGAAATTAGTCACCATTAGTGATCTCCTTAACGTCGAAGTTATTTCGGGGGAGCCGCGACTATATCTAAACAATGGCTGACACCTATGCTGGAACCCTGCCCGATCCATTTGTAACCGATGTCTAACAAGCGTCGCGGCCGAAATACACAATGTTCCAGCATCACTAATAAATGTCAAGGACTGTGTTGGTTTTACAAAAAAAAGATGTGAAAATTATTTCCAAGGAGTCGGCTTTATAAAAGCTGCGAGTTTCTCAACTATTACTGTAACCTGTTCCTACATTTATAATTATTTTTTAAATTAAACTTTGCCCCAAACTAGGATTTTCACCGGTATCGTGGGTGCATTTACAAACACAAATTCTCACATACACAAACGCCCAGACCCGGAACAGCTACCTGTAGATCATACAAATATTTCCTCCGTGTGGCAATCGAACCCACAACACGTGGCGCAGAAGCCCAACGCTCAGCCGTTACGCCAAACGTGTCGTCAAAGCGTTTCACGTTTCATGTAAGTATGTTTGCGCGTAATTAAGTTATATCCGATATTATATGTATATTTTGTTTATTGTCTGACCAACCAGATCTGAAAATACTGAAAAATGCTTGAAGTCCAGGGATAAAGTAGGTTTTCTTTATTTAGAACGTATAATTATCTTTAAAAATAAGAATAGCTGCTCTAAAATGGGCTCTGGAATTCGTTCATATTTAGATCCCTTGTAATTTTTCAGCTGTCCCCCATTATAGTTAGCTACTTATTTGATCATTATTGTAGGTATAAAAGCAACTCGCCGCAACATCGCACGGGTACAATGTAGGTATTAAATAATGATATAGTTTTCTTTACATTCTGTAAGCATTTAATGCGTGTAAATAACATACAAATAATTCGGAAAAAAATCTCTAAATGATTGTGAAAACCTTTTCAACATCCCATGCGTAATTTTAAAAAAACTAAGCATACAAACATACAGACGCTTACAGTGACTGTTTCATATTATAAAGTGACAAGCGACCCACCCGCGGTTTCACCCGCGTTGCTCTGTTCCTAAGAGGCGTAGCGTGATGTTATATATCCTATTGCCTTCCTCAATAAATGGACTATCTAAACAAAAAAAGATTTTTTCAATTCGAACCAGTAGTTCCTGAGATTAGCGCGTTCAAATAAACAAACAAACTCTTCAGCTTTATAATATTAGTATAGTATAGATAATATGTAATGAAGATGATTTCTAGTAGGTACCTAGGTATCTTTAGCTCACTTACCTGTGCTTTCTGAGCCATAGACATCTGGACAGGCCTGGTAGTTGAGAAGCAACCTCGAATCTTCTGTGCAGCTCTCGATAGAAGAGACCGGACTCTTGCAATCGCCGTGACCTCTGTAAATTGTTACAAAATGTTATATTTAGTAGGTTTATTATTTGTACCTACAAATCTTCACGTCTGTATTCACCGAAGCCTTAAGCAAATGTGTATTAATGTACACCCACAGATCGCTGGTATGTTTAAGACTCATGTACCTAATAGGGGGCGACCCTATTACGACTAACCGAGCACAAAGCCAAATTCCAGGCTGCTACAGAGAATTACATAGAAAACCCTAATAACATTTTGCTCGACCTGGGAATCGAACCCGGGACCTCTAGCTTGACCTCAACTTAGAGTCGTAAGCGCGAGACTAATGAGGTAGTGTGTATACCACACTAGGATTCCCTGAATATCCTTCTTTGAAATTTTCAAATCAATCTATTTACTAAATATAAAACGTAAATAGAAAGACTTGCAAACTGCGAAAAATCACTTGAAATTTGAATTTCGCGGGCACAGCTGAACGATCCGCCTTAAGAAAATATTAGGTAGCTCTATGGGTTATTTTACATGTACTTAGATACATTTTTTTACATCAATCGAGTAGCAATCGCAAATAATCGATCACACATTCAAATTACACACTAGTTTGAGTGACGCTCGATCGTTAATGTATTATCAACGGTTTTTAATTGCACGTCATTACGAGCGTCGTCCAATGGCCGCCATCGCGCGTGACATGTGTCATGTCTTAATTACCACTCAGCACGACTTTCGATGATTATATCGTACCAACGAAGCATGTATTACTGTACCTACTATATTTTTATTAGACATGAGTGTTAGCTTTTAAAGATTTTATTTACAGAATGGTAATCGAAACAAGAAATAAGTAATCAATTTTTGTAACCACGCGACGGAAAACGCCGTGTGGAACGACCTCCAACAAGATGGATTGACGGCCTGGTAAATGCCACTAGGAGTAGCTGGATGCATATAGGGCAGGTCTTGGTTTAGCAGTGGACTTCTTTTGGCTGACACGATGATGATGTTATTTTGGAAAGTAATTTTCGGTACGGTTTGCTACACCAGACGTAATAGCCAAACAATGAGATGGCGAGACGTCACCCGACTGTGATCTCAAATTTCTCTTCCAGATCGTCCGTCTTAAGGTAACATGCAGTTATAAACTTATAATAGATACTAATTATCTGTTACGAACGCATCAGTAACAATATATTATTTGCAGAATGTGGAACGCGTCTTTAATGTTTCTACCTTAAACTTATTCTTTCCTTCCTTATTCAAATTTGAATGTATTCAGAAACAGTCTTTACGAACTATCATAAGAAGAACACAGAACCTTTAAGCCATCTCCTGACTGTATGTAATAAATAGGCGCCTAAAAAGGTAAAGGTACCGGCGCCTTTTTATTATATTCCTTTCCTCCCTTATATTCTACAACATCCAAGAATATACACTATCATAGTTGATATTACGTCTGTCAGAATGTTTGACGTTGGTAGGAAATGCTGCAGAAATGATAATCTGTCGGTCAACCGCTAAAAGTAGGTCAGCGCAAAATTAGTGTACGAGCTTCGATATCGCCAACAGCTGACCGAGAGTTAAGTATAAAGTTAGCGTCTTTCTTGCCGCCAGCCAGTTTTAAAATACCACAGACGTTAGCGTCCGTCGTTCACAAAACATTTGGTATAGCAACTTATCGTTAATCGCTTAATTTAGGATAAGCCAGTAGAAATGGAAGTCTTATGAAATAGGAGACACATCCACAATTAGTTCACAGTTTTTTCTGTGCAAGATCAAGATATTGCAAATCTAGACCAAAACAAAGATAATTTGAAAAACTAATGAGAACTAATGAATTTTTTTTTAAGAAAAAAAAATCTAGGTCTGCTATCGAGCCTGGCAAACTGCAAGAAAGAGATGGATAGAACAATGAACTCTGACCTTGTGTCCCTTTCATTACCTGTTCAAGTTATTTGCCGCTCACTATAACAACACTGAAACACTTCACTTCACTGAAACAATCATCCATTTTTAGGAAATCCACTTACCTGTTATAAGTAAACGAGAAAGGCCCCTTCAAAGGGCAGTCCACAGGGTCTGCGCTCTCCCTGAACATGGAGTACAGTAGCGCGTCTCCCGTGATCAAGGAACACAGGTTGGGTAAGGCGTCTCTTCTGTGGCAAAATGCTGAAATAAAAAGATAACTTTGAACTTTTCAATGATCTTTGTAATTTGGGAGGATAAAGCTATGAATAACTTTCTCTTCACATGAAGAAAAGCGTATTGTAAAAGGTAAGAATGCAGCATATTTCCTAGTCTGGCTAGCTACCTGCTTCTCATAGATACTGTAAGTAAATGATTCGAAAAAGAATTGGATTTGAACTAAAATCTAATCATTTTAATTTTAGAAATATAGCATGTATGGTCCAATATGCTATGCAATAATAATCGGTCGATGTGATGGAAAACGCGGTGAATGACAAGGTGACGGCTGACAGGGATGAATGGAAGAAAAGGACTTACTGTACTGATAACAAATAAATTGGGACAAGAGCAGGAAGGAGAGGAAGATGGACGAATATAATATACTTATATGACGGTGTGATACATATTAATTTAATTAAAATTTTGCCAGTTTTCTTTTTATGGGATAGGAGGGCAAACGAGTAGACGGATCACCTGATGGTAAGCGATTACCGCTGCCCATGGACACCCGCAACACCAGAGGAGTCACAAGTGCGTTGCCGACCTTTTAAAAGGGGATTGGGCCTCCGGTAACCTCACTCACTCGGCGAAACACAACGTAAGCGTTGTTTGACGCCGGTTTTTTTTCTGTGAGGCCGTGGTATCACTCCGGTCGAAGCATGACTCTCCCACGTAAAAAGTATTTTTTTAAATTTCCATTTTCTCGAAATGGTCAAAAGGAATTTTTGATTACTGGTCTCCAAACTAGGTCTAGCTTGTCACATGGAGACCTTGAGATGAAATGTATGTGTGTTTTCGATTTCAGAACGAGTATTTTTTCTTTTATCGACTTTTTCTTTATAAATGGATTATTATTGAGGGTTACTATCCCTATCTGACCTATATCAGTCCCATAACTCATTACTTACTAAAGTAGTATGTTACTAAGTAAAGTCAAATGGTAATGTAATTCATTAGGAAGGCCTCGCTAGAAAATTAGGTGACCTGTTTATGAGTCAGGATATTCCCTTGATAGCTCGTATAGTGCCGGGGACACCGTTAACTCATCCAAACTTGTTGTGTGTGTAGGTGTAAGTTGAGCTATTTTTCGTTTTAAGGATGGGCGAAACAGTTCATTAGGTGTTTAGTAAAGGTTTTATTTTATAAGTATGAAATACTTATGCATCTACATTATATAACATTATCGCCTCTTTTTGAAATAACATACCTGCTCTGCTCTGCAGTTACATTTACGACAAATAGATCAATGAAACATTACTCTAATTTAATTTAATCATTTTTAAGCTATTGCATAGCTTCTATCGCGGGCCTTGAGCGTGGGTACCGAATCCAGAAATTCCGTAAAGAAAAAAACCTAACACGCTTGTCTCTTTAGTTCAGCAACCCGCCTTTAGGTGGCATTGGTTGTATTACATAAGTTGATAAAAACCAATGCCACCTAAAGGCGGGTTGCTGAACTAAAGAGAAACACGCTTGTCTCTTTAGTTCAGCAACCCGCCTTTAGGTGGCATTGGTTGTATTACATAAGTTGATAAAAAACGCTATGCAATAGCTTTACCGCGGCAGTCCCCGAGTGCCACACGTCTTTTTTTTTGTACACGAACAATGAAGTTATTGCAGTGTAGAAAATTTAAATAGCGCTCAATCTAGTATAGATTCTAGGATAGATCGTCGATGGATAGTCTAGGATAGATATAGTCATATATATAGTCTTAGTGTGATGTGTATACTGGACAGTTCTGTACCTAAATATGAGTAGCTTATTCTAAGGATAAACATGTTGTGTCTGATGTACTTACTTTCTTTATACTGAAGAACATTTTTGTGTTTTTCGTGCATTACAACACAGCGGTAGCAGCCTTTTCTGAAAAAGAGATAATGTTTAATAAGTAGATAATAATTATATTACAAAATAAGCAAATGTTTTTGGAATTGCACTCGTGCTAAATCTTTCAGAAATTATTAAATACATTATGGGCAGCAAATTTTGACCGCTGGCTGCACCAGTACTTGCATTCCACAGTTTGGTATACCGGACACTTAAGCCTACTGAACCACCGAAAGTTTTCTGAATTTGAATAATTGACCATATTTGCATGGTATCATTTAAATGGTGGAATTAATAAAGATGGAGGAAGAAGCGAGGAAGCGTTGTGTTGGCAGATAGGATAAGCATCGCGCTATTGTCTCTTATGCTGCCAGCCCAACTATTCCTCCTTGATTTACAGGGTCGGTAACCCGCGAGTGATAACCCTTGGTGTTGCAAGCGTCCATAGGCTACAGGAACCGCTTACTTTCAAGGGGGCCGTATGCTTGTTTGCCGCCTTAGTGGTATAAAAAAAGGAAGAACAAGAAGAAGAATTAAATGGTGGTATGTGTCTCGGCACAATATTTTATGCAAATAAATAAACACTTCTATCTATTAATAGTTCTCTATAACCAGTAAATTATTACGTGAGGCGAAAACACCCGCAGCATCAAGTTATGATTACCATGTTCTTGCAACATTATTGAAGTAATAGAATATCAAGTTTCAAATCGATCAGACCTGTGGAAGTTGCTCAAATCCCTTTATAAACGAGAAGAGCTGATAATCTTCAAACGGCTGGCCAGATTTTTTTTAATCATAGCTAAGAACACTCTCGATCAAGTCACCTTTCAAACTAAAAAAAGGAACAAAAATTGGTCCATACGATCAACAGACAGATACACACATTACAACGTATAACTAGCCTCTTTTTCTTGTCGGGGGTTAAAATCCTATAGCATTTCCCTGAGCTGACTCGCCATTATCAAAAGCTAAGGTACCAAAGCAATGAAATTGCTTTGCACGAGGTTACTGATAGTATATCTACGGAGTGCCGGCTGGCCAGTAGGAAATAGGGCGTCAGCAGGTAATGTGGTGGACCGAAGATTTGTTGGCAACAGACACGAATCGGTATGCACAATTGCACGATATTGAAATTCGGCCGATTTTAACCTGTATGTTTAATATCGTAAGAGTGATTATCGGTGGTGTTGTGTTGTTTTGTTCTTCCCTTGCTATGAATTTCCTTGATTGAATTTAACTATTATTTATATTTTTACGATGTTCTCGTAAACCTGAGCCAGATGATTTGATTTATTTATTTAGTTACTTTTAAGAAGGCTTATAAACTATTAACTACCGGAAAACAGTGGACGAGACCAGCGCAAGATAGAGAAAAGTGGAAAGCTTTGAAGGAGGCTTTTACCGCCATAGGCGGCCCTTACACCGAAACAAGTTAAACTAACAAATTAACATTACAAATAATATAAATCTAAGAGAAAAAAAAAACTAACCCACTACAAACTTAATCTAAAACTAACCAAAGTAATCTACCTCTACTACAAGCAAAAAAAATGTAGAGTAGGGAGTAGTAGTTACCTGTAGAATGTAAATATAGAAACGATGTATGGTTCAATAAAGCTTAATAATAATAAACTATTAACATAAGACAGAGGTGATGAACCACAGTTCGTCGGTATGTTTTGGTCCCATGTGGTTTTATGCGAATCAAAGTCTTACTATAGAAGGGGTCGTAAGAATAAAATACCCATTTCAAAAATGTATTCTAGAATGAATAATCTATCAATCTACGTAGGTCAACAAGAAATTTGCCTTTTTTTATTTAAGCGAAACAGTAAAGGACAATATACAAATTTTACTACACCAAAAAGTTCGCGCATTTGCGCGAGGCATGACATGGATATGTGCCATCCACCCTTATCCCGAGCCGCTAAGCGCCATCGATAAGACGTACAGATGAACAGATTAAAGGGATACGTCGCAAACGAAACGGAAAGAGATATGCAAGAGAAATGATACAGATTTACACCGAGGACGTGTTTAAAAAGTTTTATTAAACGGTGTGTACTGATGAGATAGAAAGTACATGTGGGTAAAACTTTGTGATTTCTTTTAACTCGACGGAGGAGCATTGTTAACACAAATTAACACCACGGCGTCGGCGGCGAGACAAAGATTATAACATAACACATACCATTACGCCTGTATTCCCTGAAGATTTAGGCAAAGGTGTACTAAAAACACCAACATTTTGCAGGTATGTTTCGGTCCCATATAATAGGCTATAACCCAACAAGTCTTTGTTTGTATCTGGGAATATAACTCAGGACCTGTAGCGTAGCAGTTACGCCACTAGGCTAATGAGACAGTTTTAATTATTACTGAATAAGTGCAAGACCTCAAAAACACTTCGATTAGAATATCGAGTCGTAATTATAAGAACGAAACCCTAAAGTCATTTTGAGACACGTACGCATATTTTTTTCATAAAATTAATTTTATCAGCTAAAAGCAAAACTTGCGGCCATACTAGAGCCGCACTCACAATGACTACGATATCGATGCGCGCACGCACACAATGACAATTTGTGCAACTGATGGATCAGGGGGTCATAATTTCAGGTATTGTCGGAAAACAATAACACAATATTAAAAACCACTGTACTTAATCGATTCAGTAGTCGATTTTGAACAGACTACTTTCAGGTCTTGCGCTTATTTTGTTACAGGTTGTACGAGTATATATAAAAATACATATTTCTAAGTGAAACCAACTTTTTGTGATTTTTTTGCATTTTCCATGCTAAGATTTTCAAGTTGTTTTAGTAAAGGAAAAATTCAATCGCGGGTAGAATTCGAACCTGCGTCTCCTGGTTAGATACACCAGACGCTCTGACCGCTAAGCCACCGCGAGTCCCACCCACCTGATTGAAATTTGCCTTCACATTCTGAATTTAGGTCATAATAATGTTGGCGACATCTATTGAAAAGCAAGTTACCTTGCTCGTCAACCGATATGACTTACTTTACAGTTAGTTCGATATCGTACGATGCCGCCTTACCTTTTATCTATCTTTTTTCGTTTTCCATGCTGGAATTATAAAGTTATTTTAGTAAACGAAAAATTCAATCGCGGGCAGGATTCGAACCTGCGTCTCCTGGTTAGATACACCAGACGCTCAGACCGTTAAGCCACCTTGAGTCCTGCCCGCGATTGAATTTTTCCTTTACTAAAATAACTGAAACCAACTTACTCATCAACAATAAGAAACTTATCCCCCTCGGAGGACAGACACCGGCCCTTGTTGGAGAGTCGGTCGCCTTCGATGAGGATCGGCTGGATCACGCCCGACTGGAACCAGCGGCCGTGCCACCGAGATGGGAATGAACAACCTGGGAACAAAAGAAAACTTTGTTAGTACATACATACATATATACATTCACGCCTTTCTCCCACAGGGGTAGGCAGAAATTATAGACTGCCACTTGCTACGATTCTCGCATACATACACACATTTTCTCATACATACACGTCGGTTGCGAGTGCTACGCACCTGACCTTTTTGAAGGATTTCCTCAATAAGATCGGTGTATCTCGAACCTAAGCTTTAATGGTTCTTACGCCCTTTTACGCCTTTCAAGCAATGATACAGGTGCGGTCCATGCCAAAGACTTTTGGTGGTTATAGTCAGAGAGCAGGTACTCGTGACTAAGTAATAGGACGTTTGTTAATTAAACGAGTACGATTTTGGACCCTCAGACTGCCACTGCAATAATAGCCTCGGCAGCAATGACTAAGGAAAAAAAGCGACTGGTAAGCTAGGGGTCGAGGACCCAGGTCGAGCAATGTGTCATTGTTTTTCTATGAAATTCTTAGTAGCAGCGAAATGTCGGTGTACATAAGTACACCTCTGCCAAACCCTTCGGGGAATAGAGGTGTAATATTATGTCATATGTCTATGATGTGAAGACGGCTATATATCACACACTCATACAATCGTTTGAGGGCAAAGTATTTTTTACCCCAATGAAAAATTTTAATATTCATCACAGCACTATCATAAAAGACTTTCCACGCGATTGTTGACGATTGCTAATGAGTTTGCGTTTATTAAGGTCGGTGTCATTAATAGCGATTGATCACTTGGTGACTTTTTGCTAAATATGATTCTATAAAGTGCTTTTTAGAAAAAAAATCGTACCTAGCACGAGTTAGAAGGCAATGGTTAAAGCGGAATCTAAACTAATACATATAGTAAAGTCGGAAAAGTTTGTTTCATTGAACGTGTTAATCTCTGGAATTCGACGTCAGATTTGAAAACATGTGTTTGCATTTGGTTCGTTATGGCTATTTCACATCACGCTACTGTCGGAGCTTGAATTGCCCACAAAACGTAATACCGAAATAAATCGAAATCCAGACAATATTCTATCAAATTATGTTATTATACGGATTTGGATACCGTTAATCTAGGTTTCTACGATACTATTTCGTCTACTAGTACTTCACTGGAAATAAAAGACCGAAAAATCGTTCCAAACTTGGTACAGTTATCAAAAATTGCATTCGCTTACATTTATTTCCAGTGAAGTATTTTGGATGAAATAGTAACGTAGGAACTTAGATTAACGGTACCGGAATCGGAACAATAACAGAATTTGATTAAATTGTGTTCGAATTCCGATTTATTGCGGTATTACGTTTGTAAGAGAAATTCGGTCCGCCGGACTCTTAAGAGACGATCAAGCGTACAAAATCGTAATAGTTTAAACGAGAATCTCAATTAAACTGACTTTAAGATAAAAAACTCGCAACAAAAAATAATATTCAAGATTTCTAGAACATTAATTAATTCTAACAGAAGTATAGGCAAGTATAGATTTGTTTTCAGCTCCTTCAATTAAAAAAAAAGAATCACATCGTTAATACACCTAATCCAAATATAGGTACAGATCTGCGAAAGCATATTATAAAAATGAGCTGCCGTGACATGAACATTTGACGTGTAGAAACTCAATTCTTCAGTCGCATTTGACTTAAGAGTCCGGCGGACCGAATTGCTTGTACAAACGTAATACCGAATTAAATCATAATTCAAACACAATTTAATTAAATTATACTATTATTCGGATTCCGACACCATTAATCTAGGTTCCTACGATACCATTTACTTCACTGGGAATAAATGTAAGCGAATGCAATTTTTGATAACTTTATCAAGTTTGGAACGATTTTTCGGTCTTTTATTTCCAGTGAAGTAGTAGTAGACGAAATAGTATCGTAGAAACCTAGATTGGCAGTATCCAAATCAGAATAATAATATAATTTTATAGAATGTTGTCTGGATTACGTGTTATTTCGGTATTACGTTTTTGTGGGCAATTCAAGCTCCGCCAGACCCTTAATTAATTAACATAATATTAAAAAATGAATAATAGTTAGGTTATCATCATGCATTCCTATACCATTCATCCTATTACTATAAATATTTGGTGAATTCTTGCGTGCCCGCGAAGGTTTCTGATAAAAAGGTAGAAATAGAGGTACTGCAACGCATGTCAGGCATAGGAACGTGCTGATAAAATCTCCATAAAAGTATTACGAAATTATTTGCAACGTCAGTAATAGTTTAACTACTCTAATATTCCCATTAGAAAGCTCTCGTAAACCCACAAGCTAGGAAGCCTGAAGAGATTTCAATAGCACTTTGTATTTTACAAGGTGATCAAATCTCGGTTGAAGTTTTAATAGAAATTAGCCTGGAAACTTGGGTATTATGCATTCTTGTGTCATGATGGACTTATTAAACATGTAGCCCACGGCGTTAGCGAGAGGGTTGATTTAAATTGGTGGGCTAAAGTTGAGTGTTTTAGAACGGGTTACTCTAATTTACTTTAATGGTTACGCTACTAAGAAGTTGTAGACCAAAACGTTTTTTTTTATGGGATAGGAGGGCAAACGAGCACATGGATCGCCTAATGGTAAGCGATTACCGCCGCCCATGGACTCCCGTAACACCATAGGAGTCACAAGTGCGTTGCCGACCTTTTAAAAGCGGATTGGGCGTCCGGTAACCTCCCTCACTCGGCGAAACATAACGTAAGCGTTGTTTAACGCCGGTTTTCTGGAAGGCCGTGGTATCACTCCGGTCGAGCCGGCCTATTTGTGCCGAATCATTGCTCTCCCACGTAAAAAATATTTTTTTTTCTATGAAATTTGCAGTAGCAGCTTTAATTTCGGATCTGTGCTTGATTAAGTAATATGCTCGCCCTATGTGGTACCTAAACGAACCGGCTAATTGTAGGTGAATATCAGTACACTTCTGCCTAACTCTTCAGGGTATACAGGCGTGGAATATGGTCCTATAATATCTTTTCGGATTGTTATTTCAAATCAAAATTTGGAATAATAGTGTGACAGATATAATTCTTAATTATTTAGCTGATAAAGTCGTTTCATTTGCGTTCGTTCTCACGACGCATGGGAGATTATTAAGTTGGTAACTTGTGTCCAACACGCGTAAGTGCATTATCCCAACGGATGACCTGTTACTTTTACTCAACGAATCAAGCGAGTGCGTTCACACGGACTATTGTATTCTAATTTGAGTATTATTGCGTTCATTATTAGTGTAATATCGTCACAATGGACCTTAACAAGTTACTCGTTTGTCGTACATGGCTTACACGGAACTTTTATACACCATAGACTATCAGTGATGCGGCTAAGATTTGCCTTTTTATTTTTTGCATTTAAATTTCAAGTGACTTTTTATTGTGCGTTTGTGTGTTAATAATCATTTTATATTTTATTTGAGAAAGGAGACCTTAAGAATTGTTAAAATTTGAACATTACAGAGCAGGATTTATCCTTTGCTAGTCCAGCGTGGTAACACAATTTTTTTTAGGTTGTAGTATTTTTTGTTATAATACTCATTGATGAAGAGAATTTCTATTCATATTGTTTGTTTCATATAAATACATTGTACTTACGGATGTAGGAATTACGAAATTCATCAGAGTAATCAAGAAATAGCTAATTCAAAAGATAATATAACATTAGAGCACCCTTTCACATTTACATACGACGCACGCTATCTAGATCAACGGGCCCAATGTCACGCTTACATAATTACAGAATTATGCTAATAAATCAAAAGCGAAATGCCCCTTAACCGAAATTAAGTAATTAACTTTACCCGCTCAAATTTAATATACCTCGCTTATGTTTGCGCGCGCGAATGCCGAGAGCGCTTTTCAATATGGCCGGGTTGTACTTAAGGAGCATACGATCGCGTTTGTAAACACCATTCGGGCTGTATTGCTGTACTTTACAATATAACAGTTAGTGAGAATTATGGTCTAGTTAATGGTTGTGATTTTGTAGGAGTGGCTCAGTTTTAATAGATGTTTAAAAAAAACATCCTGAAGAAAAGTGATCTAGAATTTATTTACTTATTGATATCATTTTGCCGGTTGGGACAAGAAAGCGTTTTTATAGCCGCGAAATGATATTTATATACAGTGGCGACCAAAAGTCCATAGGCAATCTCACAACGCAATAGCTTCACGTTTAGTTTGACTTACGACCTTCTATGCATTGTCGTTAACAAGTGACACGCCCTGGCTGTATCGAGCTGGCTCGTACGGTTCATAGCAATGACTTTTGAGCGTTTACTGTTCATTGGGTCAACCATAGCCCCTACGGATAAGGTTGACAATTTTTCAACACATCTTTATAAAATATTTTAGTGTGCAATGTAAAAAATTCAATAAATGAATGTTAAATACACTCCAGTAAGGCAAAGGTGCTGTAAAACACTCACATTCCATCAATAATGGTATCAACGAAGGTTCGTATCAAAAGGGTTAGGCCATCGTATTTTTTTTAATTCAAACAATCTATTGAATTCCACTCGGGAGCTGTTACCAAAAAGTTTTTAAGTAATTAAAAACACAACATATCATCACACCTATATTTTCCGAAGGGTTAGGCAGATGTGTACTAACGTATACCCACCGTTAGCCGGTATGTTTATTTATAACACGCACACCATCACGCCTGTATTCCCCGAAGAGTTAGACAGAGGCGTACTTAATGTACACCCACAGTTCGCCGGTATGTTTAAGTCCCATATTATAGGGGGCGAGCCTATAGCCATTAACCGGGCATAAATCTAGACTCCGAACTGCTACTGAGAATTTCATAGAAAAACCCAATAACACTTTGCTCGACCTGGGGATCGAACCCAGTGTAGCAGTCGCACTTTGGACCACTAGACTAATGAGGCAGTTTGTTTATTTATTGTTTACTAGCTTTTGCCAGCGACTTCGTCTGCGTGGAATAGTTACTTTGTTCCCTAGTTCTTCGCCCGCGGTTTCACCTGCGTTGCCCCGTTCCTAAGGGTTGTAGCGTGATGATATATACCTACATTGATAGTTTGAAACCTTTTCCATGAATCACTCATTTTCCCAACATTTCCCTTCACTGCTCTGCTCCTATTGATCGTAGCGTGATGAAAAGTATACTATAACCTGTGGTTTGGGCTGTGCGTTGATAGATCACTATGTCAGTCAGTCAGTCACCTAACGTAAGAGTAGACAAATATAATCAGAAAGCTCCGAACTGCTAAGCTATCGGGAGTTACACGTGTTATTGTGAGTCAACCATAAAAGATAGACATTTGCTGTCGCGGAATATTTTTTATATAATTTTAAGGAGAACATTTCCGTCATACATGATTTCTGTGTAGCTTTAACCATTAAGGCTGCACACGCGACGGAAGCTTAAAAAATGGAGTAAGTTCTCCTGTTTTCCCAACATTTCCCTTCACTGCTCTGCTCCTATTGATCGTAGCGTGATGAAAAGTATACTATAACCTGCCCAGGAGTATGAAGAACAATTGTACCAAGTTTCGTTGAAATCCGTCGAGTGGTTTTTGTTTCTATAACGAACATACAGACAGACAAAAATTTTACTGATTGCATTTTTGGTGTCAGTATCGATCACTAATCACCCGCTGATAGTTATTTTGGAAATATATTTCATGTACAGAATTGACCTCTCTACAGATTTATTATAAGTATAGATAGATTATAGTAAGTAAGTAAGTAAGTAGTGGTATAATAAAATAAAATAAATAAAAATATATAGGTATAGTAATATATAGGTATAATAATATATAGGTATAGTATTTATAGTTTGGAGTTGTGCTCTGCTACTGAGAATATCACAGAAACACACTTTGTTCGAAATCGGAAGCAAACCCAGAATCTTATGCTCACCAGCCACGCTTGCGACCACAAGACCAATGAGGCAGTTTTTAAAGTTGTATCAAGCAAATTTGTTTTTATATTTGATCGAGTTATTAAAGCCATAATGAATTTGGTCACGTATTAGATCTTATCAAAGTCACGGTATGTTTTAGTGCTTCTATATAAATGTTATACCCGCTTCTGCCGGCGGCTTCGCTAACGCAGGATGGCTACCTAAGGGTTAAAACGATAAGTAGTACCCTAAATGTTGATTAGGCTCATAATCTACTAGTACACCAGATTTCATAGAAATCCGTCAAGTAGATCTGGAGTTATTAGCGGACATACAGACAGACAATAATTCTAATAATAATTAATTGGACTACACTTATTTTTTTGCAATTACAGACACGATTTTTCTATAGACTTATTATTTATTATACATATATGTATAGATTATCAGTAGGTACAATCAACAGCACCATCATCGAGTTTCCAAAAATTTTCAACTTTCCCCAATGGATAATAAACTCTATTGTGTTGAGATTAAATTGATTCTATTCAATTTAAAATTTTGGCACCAATAGAATACATTACAATAAATTTGTCTGGCGAATAAATAATAAGAAAGAAGATGTATGAATGTAGACAAAGCAAAAGAAGTATGCAAAGATGGAAGCAAGTGGTTTCTGCCTACCCCTATGGGAAAAAGGCTTGAGTGTATGTATTAAGAACAATGCATAGGGTTACATTATTACACCATCGTACTCAATAAAGCCTTCTTTCAATTATATTAGGATATATTATAGTATAATCGCACACACATTATTTTTATCCCCAAATTTTAAAACCACTGCGATTTGCTCGCCTCAAACGATGTCTGTTTTTCATTCGTCCTAAGCGGAGTTACACTAGCAACTACGTAGCTAGACACTAAAGTCATTGATAAAACGTATTGAGAAGAGCATAATAAAAGTTTGACTCTTAATCACATTATAAAACATTTGAGGTAAAATAAAAAGTTAACGAAGAATGTCGAACAAGTCCGGGGCCTCTATGGATACCATAGATTTCAGTTGATTAGACTATGGTATAAGGCTGTAGCCTCTCCGGCAGCCGGTGCTCATGAGAATTTTCACACAGAATTAGAATGTACCAACAGCAATAGTATTTGTTAGCATCCAGCTCCTAGACTACTCCCAGGTCAATTTAGGCCAACAACAGAAAAAATCCAAACTACATTGTTTTGAGAATCTCTCCCAGTTCGCAATTCATTCATTCCGCTCATACAAATTGAGTTGTTACGCTGCGGTCAGTAACAACCTTTACAATAATAAATGAATCATCGCGACACAGGGACAGGATGCTTTTTTTTGACAGCCGACGTTCGTATGAATACAATTGGCAGAATTATTTGCGCATTCTGCATATTAAGCTGATGGTTATATGTATTGTTATTGTATTACTCGGTATAGTTAATTTATAATGGAATATGTCAAGGTTAATTTTATTGTATTTAAATATACAGGGTGCTGATTTAGTCACCCAGCCTGACAGACCAACTTTCTTTATAAAAGCCAAAACTGTTGCGTGTTGTCATAAATATGGTCTGTCTACTTTGGAATAGGAAGCTGTATTATTTTTTAAGAATTAGGAGTATTTAAACATCTTTTTCGAACAGCCTCTCACTATCAAATCTTGTCAAAGGGTGGTAATACTTTGCAGGTTCTTCTCTATGGTTTCTTTTAAAACCATGGAGAAGAACCGGCAAGAAATTCTAACATTAATAATGAATTCGACGTTGAAAAAAATCCTCCATATATCCAATCTTACCTAGCGTGATCGTCTTTAAACAATTTTATAATTGAATGAATAAACAAATTTAATGATCACCAATTTCAGTTTATTATTTGATACCATTCGATGTCAAATATAATTAAAAAAGTAAATTGGTAAAATTATTGAAACAAATTGGACTTCAGTGATCCAATCAACCTGTAACATGAGCGTTGAATCAAAATGTAATAAATAATTATTTGGATAATAATGATATTGTATTTGTATAATATAATATTATATACTCATGTGTCTATCTAATCTATACTAAATAATCATGAAAATTGGTAGACAATTTAGTATTAGAAATGAGCGAAGAAAAAAAAGGAAGAAGTATTTATTTAGTAGCATACGTGGGACCACTAGACCACCGGAACCACGAGTCAGTACATAACTAACATAATTATTTTTTATAGAAGATATAGAAAATCTTCATGGATCATCGGCGGATGATCGACCTCTGGCGAGTAAGAGTTAAATTCACACTTAGAGCAATACATACATTGCTGCCATATGGTCCCCAGCTCATGGTTGTTCATGAATTTACGATCACATTCGCTATGACAGCGAATGTGATTTTATGTAGAGTTCACTGAACCACTCCAATTCATAGTTCGAGATCGAATCTAGAAGAAGACAATTTGTAAAGTAACTACATTTCCTAACAATCATTTGATGTAAAAAACCCTAATATTTTCCTAAACATAAAAGATTTTTAACCCGAGACGCCACACCAAAAGTGACTCCAAAACGAACCTCAAAAATTCTTTGTATAAAAAATAACGTGATAAAATCTATCCCATAACCTTTTACCGCGGTAAATCAGTGTTCCAGCCCACAATACCTCTATACAAGGCCACAGCAGATAATAAGCCTACATCAAATCAATATAACACGCAACAAGCCCGCGTTGCTGCCGACAAAATTGCCCCGACACCCGGCAACTTGGCTAATTTCTCATGAAGAGGTTCGCTCAAGACGTTTACAGGCCACGATCAGGTCGGGTCGTGGTTTGGATTTATGTTCCGAGTTTAAAAATGCTGACTTGTAGTACTAGTATTTGGAGTTTCTAGAAATGGCTTCTTTCTTTTTATATACATGTACTCAACGGACTGATAAATACTTTCGAATCAACTGAATGCACCACGAGGAAGGAAGACTTCATCAGAAGTTTAAATCAAAAATGTTTATCGAGTCTCAAAATAAAACAGCACATATCAAATTGAGACATCCCCAGAAAGTAATTGACAGTAGGTACTTGTGTTGAGAATTTGGGATTGTTTCTCTACTTCCCATTATTTGCTATAATACTAAGTATAGGTAATAAGCGAAAAAGAAGTTGGTGTGAACGTTTATATTCATTTAGGTAAAACGTTAGACTCAATAGCGACTTTGTTGCAAATAATCATAATGTAGTAGTCAGTGGAGCAGTCTTAGATTCAAAAAAGCTGTGAAGAGATAGTGTTTGTATTCATCGTCTCTAATACGTTATGGAATCTCTTATCGGCGTCGTGTCGTATCCAATAAAAGTCTTCGAAACTCACCGCCCTGGGCTTAATTTGTTTAAATCAAGCCTTAAGACGCAACATTTTGTTGCTTGCTCGTGAACATAGTAGTAATAACGTTAATATTGTACCCATCTTAACGGGTTGAAGCACTGAACTGTTTAATATTATTAGAATTATTCATGTTACATTCATTAGTGATGGGTGTTGTGATGTTTTCTTTTGTTTTTACTTACATAGCATTAGTATCAATATACTGTTATGGCACGTAATAACAAGATCCGGTATTTTTTAATCATTTCTCTGTATCCTGGTATTTATTCAATTTGTACGGTTGCTTGTTTGATTGCTACATCAATCAATTCGCTACTTCTGTTTTAATAAAACGAGCTTCATATACGTGTATATTTTCTTCATTAGATCCAATTTTATTGTGGGTAAAAGACAAATTAATAAACGTGGCCCATGTTGGATTTCCACTACCATCAGCTTTATCAAGCATGAAGCATGTCCTTAGCAACTAGTACGCGCATTTTTGTCACAGTTTCAAAAGTGCCACCGTCAAACTAATAAGCTTCAGAAAGTAGGTTCTTTGAAGAAAAAAGATTCGTTTACAAGGCGACAACTTGGCTGTCTTCAATGATTAATGGCACATACCCTTTGCCCTTTACCGTGAAGAATTCAGAAAGTTTCGTCGAACGCCTACAAGGTCACGCCAAACATTTATTTTGGCGTACTAATTGCTTATATTTCTTGACACTTTAATTTTATAACAAATATCATTTTTAATGGATAGGAAAATTTGTGGTGGGCGTGGTATTTTTTTAAACTGTAGGCTTTATATATAGGCCTTTGTCATCTCACTTCATGTTTGATACCATCCAATATGATACCACCATTATGTCAACAACATGAATGCAGATTAAATGATTATGATTATGATTATTGTTGTTCATGTTAAGCTTAAAATATCTGCTGCTAAGGTCTTTTTTTCTTTTTTCGCTAGTCACTCCAAGAAGGTTACTGAGATCTTTGCTGCTCAGCTGCAACTTCTTACGAGTTAAAACATTAGGAAGCCCATTTTTGTTTATTGTTTTTGTTAGAAATATGTAAACGATATCTGTTAATAGGAGTGTATTATGATTATGCTCTAACAACTACTTTAAACAAGCACTAAAATAAAATAGAGTCAAATGCAGAGAGAATCAATGTAGCACATACAGCTTTAGACCTGTTTTACCAAGCATAGCATACCTGCAGTATACACATAAGAAAATCAATTGCCAACTTAAAATAAAGAACGGTGCCGTACTCAAGAGTAAGTGTGTTCTTACACGGGTACCTCGGAAGCGATTCCGCCACGATATATTCCGGCTATTCGACACTGAATGGAAATTAATGATGGCTGCCGCGGACCACCTGACTTTGCAAAAGTGGGCCGCCATTTTTCTATTTTGTTTTATTGACGCAGTTTAGCTTTAGCGTGTTGCGACATCGTCGTTGTGTTTCAAATAATAATAAATAGACTCATTTTATTTGCGGGCAGGAATGTCTGACAAAGCATTCTTGTTTTTAAAGTTTAAATATTTTGAAGGGCAATCCCTAAGTGGCTTCAGACTCAAAAGAAAGTATTTCAACAAGCTATATTAATATTTGGGTAAATATAATGATCCCTTTTATGTTAGTTTAACCAGGATATCTCTGGAAATCATAGTAAACGTGTGGTTTTTTTTAAATAAGAAGACTTTGACAAAGTGTCTCGTTTTTAATTAGTTGGTAATTACATGATAAGACACTGCACACTACGTTATTGATCTAAATTTTACAATATCAATTAATAAAATGTGTGCAACGCAACGATGACAAAACCAAATGTTGCTAGCTTACAACAAAAAAAGTGTTGCCATATTTTACGCATATCTTTATCGAGTAGACCTCTTTAGTAACAACCTTTTTAGCCACCTCGCGCTAAGTCCCAGGGGATCACTTGATGTATTCACACAGTTCTCATAAAAAATCGTCACGCATTAGTCGTAAGTGATACTTACGCTGTGTACCTACGCACTTCTACTGTTCGACATGATTTATGTGCAAATATTTGCGTGGTTATTTTTATGCTGACAACATTGTTGTATACCCATTCTCTTTTAATAATATGGAGAGAGTCTAGTATTGAAAGGGATATTATTTATTATTACGAGTATGTATAGAAATTATGACTTAGCAGGTAGCAGCACTGTAATTTATCGTTTTAAATGGCTTTTAATAAAAAAGATATTAAAATAAAGATGATAAGACTACAAAAATATTGCACCTGGCGCGCAATTTCAAATCTCAAACCGTGATTTAAACTTTTTTCTGCCCCCGATCAACAGGCAAGGACCATTCATTACACTGCCATAACTCAACCGCGACAACATAATTTTAAATAACGAACGTTTCAAATCTCCATGTATTTAATTTTTCAACGATCGTATACCACCAACGTTGCGGTATAAATTGTCTGTAACGTATACTTAACCCTGGAATGGTCGTAAATAAATAGCGGTATTGAATCGTAGGGTAGTCCAGACCGATTCATGGATTTTCGAATTCGTTTGACTGTTCAAATTATAGGGTTTGTAATTTTATTGGTGTTTTGAAGCGTTTAAACACTAATTACATGAGCAATATTTCATTATCATCTGTATTTTATTTACTTGATTAAAAACTCTATACGTTTTTAATCACTTTTAGTAACAGTTACAACCTCCCACCTAATAGCATCATTAAGCGTTGCATTTTTTTAAAACGACAGAGCTAGCAGAAGAATCAATAGGGCGTTGCTAAGTCTAGGTTTCAAAAGCACAACAAGTAGAATTATAAATAAAATCCAAGTGCCATCCCTAGCTGAGCATCGAATATTAATATTTTCGGCTCGGTGCAAAACGTGACGTCGTCGGCGAGGGTTAGAATGTAAAGTATTTCTTGACCGCCAGTGCTCGTACGTAAGATGCTAGCATGCATGGCCAGCATTGCATTCTACGACTATTTATGTGGGAGGTATTGATCGGATTCATTGTACAGTTTTATGTGAATAATCGTTCCATTTTATCTCTATACGTGCACAGTCATGTTTATGTATTTTCTCATATTATTGTGTTGGGATGTGCTGTATATCAGACTGTTAGCTATTTACTGGACACGATTGAATTGGCTTTGTTATTATTTTAGTACATCCTTGTGAAAAATGGTATATAGGTACTCTGCGACGTGCAACGTGCGCACGAGTTAGAATTATATAAGTGGATTATGATACCATTCTTAATGGTGTGCTACCACCCCTGTCTCAAGAAACCAGTGGTCATTAGCGCGACTACTGAGTAAGAGGTCCTGTGTTCGCTTCCCAGGTCGAGCAGTATTATTGAGTTTTTCTATGAAATTCTCAGTTACAGCTCGGAGTGTTGATTTTCGGGCGAGCCTATTGCCATTACCCGGGCGCTTAACGGCAATAGGCTCGCCTCCTACCTATTACATAGGACCTAAACATACCAGCGAACTGAGGGTTTACATTAGTACGTCTGTGCCTAACCTTTCGGGGAATACAGGCGTGATTACATATTAACTAAGCTATAATGCAGGATCACTGAAGTTACGATACAGCCCCACTACCTCGTATCTCACCGATTTATGACTGCATTCATCTGAGTTAATTTCTCTGTTTATTACGTGTTTCATTCGCTGCTGTGTTGCGGTTGCGCGTTATTTGTTGCAGGGAATGCGGCGTCAGCTAATGCGGTGAAGGATGGGTTGCAGGTAAATGAGGACAGGTGTTCTGTGACAGAACTAGGGTATCATATCACCAAATCATGGATGTGAAATAGTCTTAATAAAATAGCATGCTAACTGCTAAGACAAGCCTTTGCAGAATTGTGTTTCTGGAATGATAGATAATATTTTCTAAATCCACACTAATCCACACATCTACACTAATGCGATCTGTAATCTTTTCACTCCGCTAAACTGGTAAACTGCTGAACAAGCTTCGATTAAATCTGGCAAGGAGATAGATTGTACTCTGAGGAAGGCAAAAGCCCTCAAAAAGAGGCCTTTTGTCTCAATAAGTCCTTTGAGATGCGAGTGAAATCGCGACGGTAATAGTGTTAATAATGACTTAATACTTTTTAATTTGACTGACTGCTTAGTCTAGTGGATACGCTTCTTCTTAACCCCTCGTGAATATAGACGTGATGTTATAGGTATTATGTAAAATTCTAGGTTCAAAGGACCTACTGAATCAGGAAGAGGTATTATTATCACAAAGTTATGTATCTATGTTAAACACCAGGGAGTGTCGTATAAGCTATTCACAACTGTACTAACGCGAGGCAAGTACCTGCGTGGGTGTTGCCAGTGCAATATATTGACTTTAAACATGGCAATATCGCATAAACCTTAGAGTTGCTAGTTTAAATCTTACGAGAACTGTTAAGTAATTTATTTAATTTGATTTTAGTAGTAGTTGAGCGGTAAATTATTGTTTACATAATGTGCTTTATATACCTTCCTTCCTTATATTTAAACTAGCGGCCCGGTACGTGCTTCGCTACGTATAAAGCGAAATACAGCGGACAGCGGACAAAACCATTCCCAGATCCCCAATTTCATCAAAATCGGTCCAGTCGTTTGATCTAAACCATTCCCAGATCCCCTTGAACACACACAAAAAATTTCATCAAAATCGGTCCAGTCGTTTGAGAGAAGTTCAGTGACATACACACTCACAGAAGAATTATATATATAAAGATAGTTTAAAAGTGTTTTATGTTCTTGTAATGAATTAACAGCATGTATTATCCAATTTCAGTACATAAACCTCTACCCATGCAAAGATCTTGATCTTCACATTGATAAGTCTCGGATTCAAAGCTTCTTAAAAAATGCTTACATCTAGTGTCCATTAAAAATTTCATTTTAGTATAAGGCTTATTTGAACTAATTTCCAGTGATGGTATTCATAAACTGAATTAACCGTTCTATTGTGCCTAACTAACCCAATTCCACTCAGCAATTTAGTACAATAAACCTTAGCAACAACACCTAAACGACTCTTTCGAATAATAAACATAACAATACATCCATTACCGCATCTAAAAGGGCCAAACAACGGCTGACCGCCGCAAAATCGGCAATAGTTTATGTTGAACGTGTCTCGGCGACCAGGTGACAACGGTGACGGATACATGGAAAACATTTTAACCCGCTGCCGCTGGCGGTGCGGTCGCATCGACCCGCAACGTCCGCTGGCAAATTGATGCGAAAGAATAAGCGCCAATTGTGGGTTTGAAGTTTGTTGGATAGATTGTTTGTTAGTTATTTTGAGTGAATATATTTATAATGGTTTATATTGATGGTTTGCGCATGTAGAGAGAATTCATGAAAGAGATTTATAAAGCGAATGTCAGCGGAGCCTTCGGGAGAGGACGCCATAGAAAGACTTACACGTACATTATCGTTCAAAAAAGTCTAGTCTGCAGTACTTGCAACCGGCTGGTGTGTATGACAAGATGTATGAATGTGGATAAAGCAAAAGAGGTATGTAAGTATCGTAGCAAGGGGCGTTCTCTAGTAGAGACTAGAGAAAGCCTCTAGGCGTGAGTGCATTTAAATTATTTGAAAGTAGGAGATTTGAATAGATAGTATTTGATTAACAAAGTATGCAATATTTCCTGAAGTGTCCAGCCATTATGCGCCCTAGAAGTACATTGAAAAGAGTTGTCACAAGTGCCTGTGCCGTGTATAAATGATTGTCCGACGGACCCTGGCCAGGCACGCCATGAACTGATATTTAAGGGAAAAACCATTTTAAGTGCTTGTGCTGAGTAAGGATAGACGAAAAGATCGTTTGTACGGATTTGAAAACAATATGTTCTGGCTCTGCCTGTGAGATTTGTTTTGATAAAAGGACAAGTCAGTATTTGCAACTTTATGAATGCCGTTTGTGAAGCTTTTTTATACTTCAATTAATATTTTAATTTGATAAAAAGGGTTAAAGAGCGGGCCAAAGGTAGGAACTTAGTCAAAATTATTTCATCGAATTAAAATAACTCTTAAATTGTTAACGAGATTTTTGCCAATAGAAGGGATTAAAAAATCAAACGCCATCTTTTGGGGGTCACAAAATGTCATAACCCATTCATTGGGTCACTTTTTATGTCCCTCAATGTCACGAGTAAACCATAAAATATATGCAGAATTTTCTAATAATATATGTGTTTTTTTTTTAAATGAAAGGTTGATCATTTATATGCTTTTGTTATCGAAATATTACCTGGAACAATGTTTTATACTTACTTAAATGTATTTTTTTCATGTTAACTTTTTTATACGGGCATGTGATACAATACTATATATGTGTATGTGATACTTATGTTTGTGATAACAATAATACTTATCTACCTTTTACAACATCTATATGTACTACAACCTAGTTGCATGTAAAATATAGGTGTCTGTAATGTAAATGTCTATAAAATTCATTGCTGCTACTATTTTTTGTTTCGTAATAAAAACGAAAGCCGAAACTAACCAAATTGAGTGTCAAAAACGTTGTAAAGCAACCAGAAAATCCAAAGCATCCTGTCTACACAAACGAAATAGTTTAAACAAATCGCCACGTATATCTAACGAGATGTCTGTCTGTTCACTTTAAACCACGCGTTTGACGTAAACGAATGCACTCGAGAGCTGCGATACAAATCACTTGGCGACCCCGAATTAACCGCGACACACCGAGTGTTTATTTAGACTGACTTCGATTCGGATCAGCTTCTTGAGAGGCCTCGAAGACAGCGATATAGGAGGGTTGTTTGACGAAGCGATTTTGACGGGAAGAAAAAATATGGTGTAAGTCGAATTTTACCAGCGGTAGGAAGGTTAAGACAACACAACTGTATTTTCGCACTCTGAAAAGAAATACTTAAGTGTGGTAAGAATATTTTTTTTCCCCTAAAATGCAGTCTCATAAGTTTTTACGACAAACATAATAATTTTAGCACATTATTGCTTAGCAGCATGGCGGCAGTTGGTAATCCATCGCATTGCCAAATATTCTATCACCCTAAATGAACTTTAGCACCAGAGTCGTACCACCTTTAAACTGTTACAACTTATAACGGATATTCTGATTCAGTTGGCGAGAAGTTTATTATTTAGAGACAAGAGAGACAGATGTTCTATATTTTAAAATATATTATTGCCACTACAATAACATAAACCCTACTCTAGAAACCTCTTTGCCGGATTAGAGAAATTGTCAGTGTTGAAGAATTATTACTTTACAACTTTGTCTGCGTGGCCTTCAGAATTGAGTCCAACCTGGATAAAAAGTACCCTATGTTTTATTCTGGACTATTATCTACCTCTGTGCCAAATTTCATCTAGATCCCTTTAGCCGTTCTGGCGTGAAAGAGTAACAAACATCCGTACATCCATACATACTCACAAACATTCCTGTTTATAATATTAGTAAAGATGCACTCTCATTTAATGACTTCGGCTAGATAAACTAGATGGCTGAACCCCTAGCAAAAATCTTTACCTATGCCAATGGAGACGCTACCATTCATTGTTATCTTAGCTCCTGGTATACAGCACCAATTAAAAAACTGCTGAAAAAAGTACCCAGTGGTATTCCGCTTATCTTTACATAATATATTTATACGGACAGTGTTACGGGAGGCTTCATTACAGAGCTATGCTGTTACAAGCGGAACTAACGGTTGATACCTTTTGAAGCTCTATGTGCTCCATATAGGCAAAACCTGTAATAAAGTACAGGCTAGTTATTGTAACATGTATAAAAAAATGCTTCCAACGCAAGATGAACCGGTTTTGAACACTTGTTGAATTCTTTGTTACGATAGCTTTAGTGTCTTACATATTGAAACTGTATGGTGAACCATACAATTAAATAGTGCTTATTATGCAAAACAAAAAATTAAGGAGCTCACCCCTAAAAAAATCCGGCAGTTCATAGTAGCTGCAGGATTCAGCGATGAACCCTAACTCATCCAGTAGCGATCACAACAGACCGACTGCGGTAGCAGTGGATACTACAGCCGCAAGAAAATAAAAAATATATAAGCAGAACAAAGCAAAATGAATGATTTCTGAATAATCAGAACATTACGTAATTCACAAATCATAATCATAATCAACCTAACAAATGAATCACAATATGAAACACCCACACATAGATGATAACATGGATACACAACGTGTCATATCTATACTAATATTATAAAGCTGAAGAGTTTGTTTGTTTGAACGCGTTAATCTCAGGAACTGCTAGTTCGAATTGAAAAAATATTTTTGTTTTCGATAGTCCATTTATCGAGGAAGGTTATCGGCTATATAACATCACGCTACGCCTTTTAGGAACGGAGCAGCGCGGGTGAAACGGGTGTATACATATAACTAGCGACCCGCCCGCGATTTCACACGCGCTTCTTGGCTCCTATACTGTGCGCATTATCTGGTTTTGATTGTAATACGTGGCGATAATCAATTTTCCATTCTGTCTTTTGGAGACAAAAAACATCTTCATTCGGCGAGACAAGTTGTAGGCTGGGATTAAGATTGACAGCAACATCTGCGATGACCAATTTGCCTGGCAGCACAGTGATTATAGTATTATGACCCCCAGATCGTCAATTACAGCGATTTATGGCTAGGGGCAATGATCGTGAATAGTTTAATAACCTTGTTTTTTATAACTGAATATTGTTAGGCTTGTTTTGTAGCGAATCAAGCAAACGCAGCTTTAAATTTGAACGGAGATGTGATTCTAAATACGTTATGTACAATAATATAATTGATCATTGGATGCGTCATTGTAGAAAGCCAGTGTCAGTACGTCAGACATTTAACCTTACCAATGCTACTGAAGTTTTTTAGTGATCTTATATTTTGAGAGCAGACACCATTTGTGGTTTTTAAACTTGACGTACCTAAATTTCTTTATTCTTTGGATTAATGAATTTATTTCTTACTAGCTTTTGCCAGCGACTTCGTCCGCGTGGAATAGTTACTTTGTTCCCTAGTTCTTCGCCCGCGGTTTCACCTGCGTTGCCCCGTTCCTAAGGGTTGTAGCGTGATGTTTTATAGCTTGAAACCTTTCTCATGAATCACTCATTTTCCCAACATTTCCCATCACTGCTCTGCTCCTATTGATCGTAGCGTGATGAAAAGTATACTATAACCTGCCCAGGAGTATGAAGAACAATTGTACCAAGTTTCGTTGAAATCCGTCGAGTGGTTTTTGTTTCTATAACGAACATACAGACAGACAGACAGACAGACAAAAATTTTACTGATTGCATTTTTGGCGTCAGTATCGATCACTAATCACCCGCTGATAATTATTTTGGAAATATATTTCATGTACAGAATTGACCTCTCTACAGAATTATTATAAGTTTAGAAGATAAAAACTATACAAGATTTGCAACTTTACAATTTGTTATTAAAACATTTTAGCATTATATCTGGCATGTTGTTTCTAAAATCTATTTATGTAATCAACAAAATACATTGGAATTAATTATGCCAAAGAAATTACATTGAGTCTAGATATAAAATAGGTAAATTATTTGATGTATTTCATAGTATTTGAAATTATAATAATTATTGTGTGATAACTTGTTTTTTAAATTTAGTTTTGTGTCTGTAAATAACGAGTAAATCGGTTTCTTTTAGGCAAGCGCGCTCCATCGTAGATCGCAGTATCGCTTAACATCAAGCGGACTGGCGGACAAGCATAAGCTTATCAAGAATAAAAAATAAAGTTTTAAATTCATTCCTGCTGTCATATTCCTTTACATTATTTGGTAGCTTGTTGACACAGCTGTGTTCTTCAGGAAAAAACCTTTGTAGTGCGCATAACCTATTACTGTTAATGACTAAAAGTGCAATCATAATTTGAAATTTGTGTCGCTTGCATTCTATAGCCGCCGTTTTTGAAGCTTCATACCAACAGATATAGACTTCCGTAAATACAAACTATAAACACGTGTAAACGAATCCAAACGCTTTAAGCTTCACGCCCATTAACAATAATCCTTTTTATTTCCCTGTGAAACTGTGCCTTTTAGACTAAAATGACCGCACTACCATCATTTTAGGGTTGACTTTTGTTTAACCAATCGAGAGAGAAGACTAAACGTGGTGTCGTTTATAAAGATTTCAAATTGGTTAGCCGCTGTGTATTAAAAATAAAATTGCTATTATTCAAGCCATAATCTTATGGAAAATAACTAAGTATGGGAAGTATTTAGGGTTGTTACAATGTGCTTAATTTTTTCGTTGGTTTTAAGGGTATGTTTTTGTTACGTGCAGTTGTGTCGCTTAAGCGCATGGTTTTTAGGATTAAGTGCCTTCATAAAATTGCTTCAATTATTTTTAGCTTACCCACCCCCGTATTTATTAAAAAAGAAGCAAAGTATCTTGCTTTTCAATAGATGTCGCTAACGTCATCATGAGACGTAAATTCACAATGTGAAGGCAAATTTCGATCTGGCGGGTAGGACTCGTGGTGGCTTAGAGGTCATTGCGTCTGGTGTATCTAACCACAAGACGCAGGTTCCAATACTGACCGCGGTCGAATTTTTCCTACATTTAAATAAATTTTATTGGCTTCCGTAGCTGCAGATTCGACATGCGATTTTATTTGTATAAAATTTCACACCAAACAAAATAAAACGATTACTTAGTTGCAGGATTTTGTTTAATTGAAATTTTACAAAAAATATCGCTCGTCGAATCGAGAAGTGATTATAATTTTATTTGGTTTTCATAATTAAATTGATAAACAGAACTCTTAACCTTTAATCCGATTTACTGGGAACGGACACTTTAGCTAAGCATAATTAGGCTATAAGTGGTTTATTTCTATGTATTACATATAGCCCGCAAATTTGCATTTACAGAATAACGCGTGCAATTAAATCCTTAACCAAAGCTTGCAGTTAAATCCAAAGATTAATTTTAGTATTAGAAACAGCACTTTAACTCTCTTGATAACGCGGCAGACCGACGCCGACATGACGATTAATTCTAACAATGAAATCAGCTTCACCTTATAAATACATGTTAAATTATATTAACTAGGTACTTACAATGGATTATAATGTAAGTGCTAAGTAACTGTGCCCCGCAGTATGCCCTGTTAATCTCGAATTTCCCAATCCTGTGTGAATTTGAATATTGGGAATTAGGGATTTCCCAATATTAGTAAAATTCCAAGTTCTCAGGCTTTATAGTTTCCGAGGAGGTTTCATATTATAATACCTTGTTGGTTTTAAAATGTTTGTATACTTAAGTATCTATACCTATAATAAAATTGTAACAGGCCGATGTCTGTACATTATAGATATTAAAGAAAAACTAATATGGGGGGTCTTTATTAGAGCAACAGAAGCCAAAATAACAATTTACAGAATTTTTGTGTCTGTATGTTTGTACGCGTATCAAGCAAGAATGCAACCTTCATTCACTGCATTCAATTCCATGCAGTAGATGGAATTGAATGCAGTATTAACAGATGTATTGCTAGAGGTCTAACTTAAAATCTGGTGCATGTTTCATCTTAATAGGCCGCCTAGAATCGGACTTAGATTAACGGTATCCAAATCCGAATAATAACACAATTTGATAGAATACTGTCTGGATTACGATTTGTTTCGGTATTACGTTTTTGTGGGCAATTCAAGCTCCGCCGGACCCTTAAAGCAAACAAGTGAACATATTTTTTTGACAACTCATGACTATCTTGGATCTTTAGGATAAAACTGATAGAGACTTAACCCTACGCCTGCCTAATGTGTAACGAATAAAACTGTTCATTCTTACCGACGGCGACCGAGTCACGGCTCGCGTGCGACCGTCGACTTCGTTCAAATCGTCACGAAATTTTACGTTCAGTCATTTTCACTCAAATTATTTTCGAAAGTTAGGTACCTACTTAGCTAATAAAAGTTTGCACAGTAATTGGATGATATAGCCTTAAATTGTTTTAAAAGTTAAAAAATATTGTACACCCATGATGTGAAAAAGTTAGAAGTTAAATGCGAAGGAGTTGGAAACTTGAATTAATTTTTAAATTATCCTGCGCTGCTCTTATATGCATTTTATGTTTCAAATAAAATATAATAAAAGTAAGGTACCTGCTTATCATACTCGTAATATCTTTTATATTCTAACATATTTTCTGTTATTTTATTTTTATTAACACCGATGTGCCCAACACAAAAGCTTATCTTCATATTCCAACGAAAGTGACCATAAATTCGGCAATACAGAGATATTCCCAATAAAAATTATCTATATTACACTCGACGATAAAACTAACGTAACACCATAGAGCGATATCAGTAATATGACGGTCGAATCAAGTTAAAAGAATCATTCATTGTGACTAATTTTATTTATGGACGACCACCCCCAAAGCATTTATTACCGCGAAACGGTCGAGCCAATAAAACCACTGAATCAAAGAGAAAAAGTGCTCTCAGTTCTATAAATATTTTATTTCGGATAGTGAGAAGTAGGGTGACCACGCGCAAGTACCGATAGAGAGTTTACTATCTCTGCTCCTTTTAAAATGGTTAAATATAAACTGTTACATGTTATATTTATTTTACTGGGTTCGCGGTGGCTTAGCTGTCAGAGCGTCTGGTGTATCAAACCAGAAGACGCAGGTTCGAATCCTGTCCGCGATTGAATTTTTCCTTTACTAAAATAACTGTTACATTTATTTTTAAAGAGGTACTAATGTTGTTATGTTAAAAAAGAAAACATTATAAAAATATTTAAATTTTAGGTAAAACTAAAGCTAAGTAATTATAACCTTATACTGAGAGCTACGTCAGAAGTGCATAAATATTGTACTTACAAGCTGGGAGAAACCACAAGACTAAGCAAAGCTGCAAGGATTTGACATGTACATATATGTCAAAGTTAAGTAGGCTTAAATATTACCCATATAAACATAGAGAATTTTTTTGATTAAAAAAAGCTTTCAACTGTCTGTGCATATTCTGTTAGTTTATTTACTTTCGCACACAACACTGAAACTGGAAGAGTCCTTCAAACCTCTTCATCATGGCCACCGTACGTCGGGAGCCCGGGGAACTTTTACTAATGTGTGCTAGTCAAATGGACTCTCGAGAATTCAACCGTCGAATAAAGCACCTTATGCCAATGATATAGAGTGTATAATATGATAGCGTGGAGAATATATAAATAACAGGACTGGCTTGTTCCTCTGTCACTCATGCATATGGAAATAGGGACTTAGGTCATAGAATAAAATAGGTACGTACTACTGTTTTGATAGTTTTATTTGCGTACCTTTTCGGATTTGTGGTGTAAAGTGGTCGTAAACAGCATGGATCTGGTCCCTAGTCCCTACTGAGTAAGTGTAGGGTGCGCATACTTTACGGATGGTATGACGTAGTTGTATGTGTGCCCCTTCAAGGGATAAGCCGATTGGAGTGTGTTGGTGTTGTGGATGAATAGCAATCATGTTTTGAGGCTTAATTGAAATTGTGGAAATACCAATATTTATTATGGTCACTTTGACATAGGGGCATCGTTTTATAGTACCTACCTATACAAATTCTTTTCATTGTGAGAGAATCACTTATGAGTAATTAAATTAGGATTTAACTCCTGGATCAAAGACAGCAGTAGACTTTTTAAAATCGTTCTCTAGTTTTTTAATAAAAAAAAATATCTATAGTATAATATAGATTGCTTATTCGTATTAAGTTAGTGAAAATTCACACTGTACACGGTATAACTTTTATTTTTATTGTATATGTTAGTAAACGAGGAGACCAGTCACCTGATGGTAAATATTCTAGGAGTTGCTGATGCGTTGACGAGCTTTCAGAACCCCTACGGACTGCAGACTGCCGGAGCCGCGAGGAGAAATCTGGCCCTCCCGCACCTAAGTCAAAACGCATATCAAGGTGCTTTATGATAGAGTCCGACGTAAAATCATTAATTCCCGACGTTTCGGTTTCTGACACTTTATGTGAATATTAGACAAGGCGCTGAGGCGCTGCTCCGTCCCTAAGAGGCGTAGCGTGATGTTATATAGCCTATAACCTTTCTCGATAAATGGGCTATGTAACACAAAAAAAAATCGGTTCAGTAGATACAGAGATTACCCCCTACAACCTCACAAACCTACAAACTGTACCTCGTTTTAATATTATATAGTACTAGCGACCCGCCCGCGGTTTCACCCGCGTTGCCCCATTCCTAAGAGCCGTAGCGTAATGTCAAATAGATTAAAACCTTCCTCTTGAATCACTCTATCTATTAAAAAAAAACCGCTTCAAAATCCGTTGCGTAGTTTTAAAGATTTAAGCATACATAGGGACGGACAAACAGCGACAGCGACTTTGTTTTGTAATAAGTAGTGATGATAGATATATTGAAATAAAACTACTTTTTACGGATGTTATTGAATTATTTTGATATTATTTGATTCCCGATATTTCGGATCCTTTACAGAATCCATGGTCTAGGGTAGAAAAAGTTATTGGACGTTTTAATGTTAAAATTACTAACAGCCACTATACATTTTTGTCAATTATTAAAAAGTTAATATTTACGTGTAAGAAACCAGTCAATTGAATACTGTTTAGTTTAAATTCTTTAGTTTCACACGATCACTCACAAGCATCACTGTGGTGTTTATTTTCAAAAGTGCAATATAAACATCACTTGAGCGAGTGGAGGTTTGAGTGTGGCATGCTTGACTGGCAACGTTCAACTTACCTGAAACAAATAGAAAACAAGATATAAGTCACAGTATTTTAAAGCTAAGAATATAATCAGTTTTTTCTATGAAATTCAGTCAAAAATTCTATGAAATTCTCAATAGCACCTCGGAGTCTCAATTTGTGCCCGGCTAATGGCAATAGGCTTAATATACTTACTAACTTTTATTTCATTATAGCCACGTTACTCAAATTTTATTTTAATAGGTAATCAACGTATAAGTCATAATTTATAATGTGAGGCTCAAATTAAGTAAGTAACATACCTACTCATATAGCTCGTCAATCCTCATAAATTTTGACATGCGCATCCATTCAAAACAATAACACGACCTCAGCCATAGAACCTCAACCTTTTATTACATCACAAAATGATGAACAACGCTTTGTTATGTTCGTAGTATAGATAAATAGGAGGCTAACGTCTGAGTTCGACCGATAATTACCGACGCGCGTGCAAATTTAATAACTCGCGTGCTGGACGGGTTAGATCTGTTTAGAGCTCACGTGACGAGGGCGAGGCGACTACGACACGTGACGACTATGAAACAGTGATAATAAACGATGACGTAATTTGGTGCAAACTTTATAGACTTTGTACGTGAAGTAGACACAGTGTCGGATGTACAAGCAGATTGAGTAGGCTGGAACCTAGGGCGGCAGATTTTAGAAGCGGCAAAATTGAGACCAACGTTTTCTAAGTCTTATAGAAATTAAGTGTTTCAAATTTATATAATTTTATTGCATGAATATGATTTAGCTCACAGTCATAATTATGTAATACTAATTTCGAGGAAAAGGTGCTGTAATTAGGACCGTGCACTAATCATATATTTATTGTGAACTACGGTATCGAATTTTAGAAGTTGGTAGGGGCGGCACAATTTGAATAGCCTATGGGCGAGAAATGTATGAACCCGTCACTGAGTAGACACAATAGAAAATCTATTGTTTATGGGTACCGAAAATTAACTGAATAGTTATCTCCAAAGATGATTATTTTCATTTTCAAAGCTCTACGATTATCTCTTCAATGGTGGGTGCATTTCCAAACACAAATCTCACATGCGCCTGCACTTAAAGCCGGAACAATGGTAAGTTGACAATGTTGACATAGATTTTATTAGGCTGATACTATTTGCTTAGGATACTTATCATCATTATATACAACGCATATGGATAGACTCTCAATCAATTTTTCGTCCAACTACCCAAACAATCGACTCACTCGATAACACCTCATCACGAAGTCGTGTGGTGTAAACGCTCGAATCGTATTTGCTTACCGCTGCCGCTCGTCAATCACGCGCCGGCTGACTGTGCATTTCAATTTAAAGTACGCACTGCACTGACAGATATTGCTCATTATAGCTTAGCTTTGTAGCTGTGTTTGCAGAGAGGAGTTGGCGTTAATAAGGATTAATGCAAATATGTATATTAAAATTTCTACTGAATGGAAAAGGGACGAAAATAGTACTATTTCCAAAAAGACCGATAAAATATAGTGGATCGGTTAATGTACGTCTGGTGTTTTGCATGACGTGTTATGGATTTTGTAAGTCTTCCTTGAGCAAGAATTATATCTACTTTACGATCTTAGCAGATAAATATTTTATCACTGACATGCAGATTGGAATCAGTAATAATCAGAATTTCTTATAACGCGTCTTATATAGCTAGAGCAGTTTCACATATTATCGCATAGCAGTGTTCGCCAGCTTCACCCATCAGCCAACTCAAATTAAGACTAACGATTCGGCGGCTTAATGCGGTCGGTTTTAATTTTAATTTTAAAACAAAAGTCGACTTAACGACAACCACCGGTTTCCCGATGTTTTACTTTTAAACACAAATTATATCCGTTTTGGGGTAGTATTTGGGTTATGGAGGGTTAAGGGAATGTATGTTTGGCCATCATATTAGCTATCTACTGAGAATTTTAATTTGCTTGAAATTTGTTTTTCGGGAAAGGAACAAAACAGGGATTTTTGTCCCTTTCCATCGTCACCAAAAACATTAAAAGCTTAAGTATATGCCTAGTTATCTTTAAATTTTATTTTCAGGATACCTATTTTCTGTACCTAAAATAAAATTGTAATAGGCCGATGTCTGTACATTATAGATATTAAAGAAAAAAGATTCTGAGATTAAAGAAAAAGAAGATCTGACGACACAATTGGCGTAGCGGTTGAGCGATCGGCTTCTGCGCCACGTGTTGTGGGTTCGATCCCCACACGAAGCAAATATTTGTATGATCTACAGGTATTTGTTCCGGGTCTGGGCGTTTGTGCATGTGAGAATTTGTGTTTGTAAACGCACCCACGACACAGGAGAAAATCCTAGTGTGGGGCAACGTTTAAAAAAAAAAAAGATTATGAAAGATTTTTATAAGAGCAACTGAAGCCAAAACAAAAATTTTTAGAATTGTTGTCTTTCTGTCTGTATATTTGTACGTGCTTCAGGAAAAAACTACTGCATAGAATTGAATGCAGTTTTCCCAAATGTATTGCTAGAGGCCTAATTTAAAATCTGGTGTACGTTTCATCTTGATACGTCGCCGAGAATCGGATTTACAGTATGTTATGTTAATCTTTTTTAGTGAAACTGTAGGCAACAGCTATATTTAATAACATTTTTCAATAGAGCTGTTATTCCAGTCAAATACCCTATTGTAAAGATATGATCATCTACCATTACATCTTCTCACCCTCTCTACTATTTAGCGCCCCCTTTAAAGGGTTTATAGGTATACTTTCTCAGCGTATCTTAAATGACGGTAAGTGTTGGGCCAGTTCTCATTATTGCCGCGGCCCGAACCTCTATTTATTTGATACCCTGCCACTTATGAGACTCTCCGCTGCTATTTTTCTTTGAAAACGGCCCTGTATTTAGTGTTGGTCTTAGTTTATTTGGGGCAAGAAAAAGAGGCAGGAATATCATGATATCCGCGTATTATGACGAATTCTAAATTAAAGTATATAGTGGGTAACTTGTTGTTGCCTGCGGGTTCACTCGCGTCGCAAAAGTAATAAACTGAAAACTATAAAGGTACTTATCCTAAGTTACTTCTTATAACATTAGCTATCTGCCAGTGAAAGAATTTGTTTTTAAGTTAACTAGCATGTGTGCCGCACATTACTAGTATTCTTGTTAACCCCTCGTGCGAAGCTACATAAATGCTTGTGTTACGATTGGGTTCATGCCAGTGGTGGAATGGGTGGGTTTCGAACCGGCAACCACATGATCGCAAGTCCGACGCCCTAGGCATTAGGCTACCACCGCTTCAAATTAGTTATTGCTCACCACTTAACATTGTCAATGGGACATAACACGATGGACAAGTCTCAATGTAGTAAGAATGGTCACCCATCCTCTTTCTGAATGTGGTCATCGATTGACCAGATTAGTTTTTGCTAACGACGCGCTCACAAACTGAGAAACAAGTATTTCCCATCGGCTTTATCTCGTCCAATAGTCACGATAATTTTTCACAGGAGGCGCTGAGATAGAAAAGGCATAAACAAGAGAAAAAAGCAACAGTAGCTTCCTAATCAAGGAGCTAAAATGCAATCAGGGGCTTGCCGGTGCCGAGTTGTCGACCAAACTAATCTAGTTTGGTCACTAACGGCGAATACCAATAACGATTTTCTTAATAATTACAGTCATTTTAAAATCGATAACAAAAGTTGTATTCGGTCCACGATATAATTTGTTTGTTTTATGTTTTCTTGGCGATCGATTTAATAATTTTGGACAGTGATATGTGGGACAATTCCACAGTTTCAAATGAAACGTAGTCCTTACGAATATTATAAACGTGAAAGTTTGTGAGTATGGATGTTTGTTACACTTTCACGCTAGAACGGTTGAACGGATCTGGATGAAATTTTGCACAGAGATAGATTATAGTCTGGAATAACACATAGGCTTTTTATCCAGGCCGGAACGAATTCTGAAGTCCACGCAGACAAAGTCGCGGGCAGAAGCTAGTAATGTATATGTAGACACGACGCTACGAGCAAAAAAGCTATATACGCAAGGTAAAATACCCGCTTTATATGATCGCTTTATTTCCATTAATGTTCTACGAGAACTAAATATGAATTGATTTCAGAGGAATTGCTCAATGTTGCCATTTTAACCGATATAAATAGGTACTTAGACCATGAACTACTAATATATCAGGGATATTTTTAGCTAATTCTGAATATGAAATATTTTGAGCTCAAATTGTATAAGTACTAGGGAAGTTCATTTAAACCAAGCCAATTGTGGTAATGATTTTACAACATTACTTACATATCATCACGCTTTTATTTCCTGAAGGATTGTGCAGAAGGCGTACTAATGTACACCCACAGTTTGTCGGTATGTTTTGGTCCCATGTAATAGGGGCGAGCCTATTGTTATTCCGCGGACAAGTGTCACGGGATAACATACAAGTCAATAAGTGCAAAGTGAAGTGCTACTAACATAGTCTTAAGCCCTATCTACTAACACTATTTTGTATATAATTTATATATGTTAGCTTGTAAGGTATATATCTATGGGCCATAGATGCCTGAAAATAAATGATAAATAATAATGATTAAAAGGGCACAAATGCAAACTTCGAGCGGCTACTGAGAATTTCATAGAAAAACCCATTAACACTTTGCTGGACCGGGGACTCAACCCAAGACCTTGAGCGTAGCAGTCGGGTTTGGAACCACTAGACTAATAAGGCACGTGTTGTTTTATTCATGTTTTTACAAAAAATTGAAAACGAGTTATCTAAGTAATACGCGATTTTATAGCCCATATATAGTAATCAAGACAAGATTCTATCAACTTATGTTATTATTCGGATTAAAATACCGTCAATCTAGGTTCCTACGATACTATTTCGTTTACTACTATTTCATTGAAAATAAAAGGCCGGAAAATCGTTCGAAACTTGGTAAAGTTATGAAAAATTGCATTTGGACGAAATCGTAGAGTACCTAGGAACCTAGATTATAGGTATCCAAATCCGAATAATAACTTAGTTTGATAGAATATTGTCTGGATTAGGATTTATTTCGGTATTACGTTTGTAAGAGAAATTCGGTCCGCCGGACTCTTAAATCAGTATTTTCGCATGCTGCAATATAGAAAGTTACATAAATGTAAAATCAGATAGACAGGCGACAAAAAACCTGTCTTCAGAAACATCTTAAGTAGAAACCTTTCAAGCATGACACATGGTACATGATTTCGTATTTACAATCTAACATTTTATATATTCTCCTGAGAAATATTGCAAATAAAGATGTGTGCCCATTCATCTAAGCAAATACAAATAAACTGTTGGCCCTTAAACATCTCTTTATTGTTCGTAACCCTTAACGATGACATTCGCTGAAATTCGGAATGACAGCAGAAAGCGGCTGAGGCATGCCAATCGAATTTTACTTATACAAAGCAATATTGTGGTCCAAAGTACGGCAGCGGAGCGGTTATGTTCTGGGATGCGAGTGAAACCACAGGCAACTACTTACTAGTCGTTCATAAAATAAAATAATTATTTATATTCAAACTCAATCTCATGTGTTTTTATTTCATTAAGATCTTAAACAGGTATATACTTTTGGAATGTCAAAAACTAGTTGCACGATAGAGCAGGCATACATGGGCTGGCGGCGGACTTGGGGAAGTCCGTCCGCCTATCATACAAGGCAGGAGATGGCGGCGCAGTAGGTGTTGCCGCGCCCCACTCAAGTGAATTGGCAGGTGGGGGATCATAACAGTCTCCCTCAATTGCGCTGAAGACCGCAATGGCGGTCTGCCACCGCTGGGGTCGTGGAGGAATGATTCTGGCTCCCGTAACCCCAGCAAAAAGTGGCGAGGCGAAACATCCGTGTGATCGGTAGGTCACCGAAAAAAAGGCATACATGGGCTGCTCGAGCAGTTAGCCAGTGGTCAACATACATGGACCGCTTTTGGAGTCGTAGTCAACAACTTGAAGCTGCCATTAATAACTGCTGAAGCAGTTGATACCAACTGCTCCAGTTTGTATGGTATATAATATAAACAAGTCAGTTTCAATTTCATTCAAATCCATGTATGTGAGTACGTAGAACACTAGTTTTACTGTGTCAGTATATTTCAGCTTGCATCAGTCCATCCTGACTGCTTCAAGCTGTCCGTGTATGGCCGGCCGTAATCCTTCCAAATAGTTTGGTTCTTATGGAAGAGCCGGCAAGACGAAGAAAACTCTCGATCAAACAAAAAAATACTGAATCAAAGTCAGTCCATACGTTTGGGCGCTACGATGCCACAGAGGACATATAGTTACTCACGTTAAACTTATAACACCCCCCTTTTTGGGTCGGGGGTTAATAAAACAACTCGACATACACCGGAATACAATAGATACGTTTTATAAGTACTACTGACGTATTCCGCGTCCGGCTATCCCCTGTACCACGAGATCAAACATCTCACGTTGATATGACGGCTTTTATCAGGTATTGTTTGGCTTTTACGATTGATGCCGTGGTGGGGCAGGGCGGGGCGGGGTTACCCGACAGACATCGATACATCATATAGGGCAATATTTCAAACACGTTCGTATCTACAGTAAATTTTGTTGGGAGTTTTAAAATTTCTGTTTCAATACATTGGGGGGATGATTTGAAATCGGAATGGATGACTGAAATTGAAGTTCATTTGTTTATTTAACATACATTACATTCATACACTGCTTTCATTTTATTATCTTGCTATAATACATATAAAATGCTTTGTCCTGAATGACTGACTGACGGATCAACGCACAGCCTAAACCGCTGATTGTAGAGACCTGAAACTTGGAGGGTGTGTTCTTTGTATGACGTAGGTATCCGATAAGAGAGGATTTTTGGAAATTCAACCCCTAAGGTGGTCAAAAGGGGGGTGAAAGTTTGTATGAAAGTCTGTCATATTTTATCGGGTGAAACCGCGGGGTACAGCTAGTCTTGCTATAAAGCTCTGAAGGATTATTCTAGTAAGTGTACATAATGAACAGTCTCAGTTTCGATGTCAAAATAAATGTTTCTCAACTAAACTAAAAAAAAATGTCAACCGTGACATATTTTGTGACCTTTATGACACTCAAACTAGGCGGGAATTATTATTTTAATTAGGCTTTTAATTAGATTTTTTGAGGTTTTTTAACCTACAAAATTGGTATTCATAGTAAGTAAAGGTATAAAACAAAAAATCCACTTTATTAAATAAATAGCTGTGTACCCGCAGTGTTACTCTCGTCTCCCCAACTTCTATGTTATATTAGTTATAAGAACTCTTTAAATTTTTATATTTCACTTTTTTTTAATGTTGCTCCAAACTATGATTTTCTCCTGTATCGTGGGTGCGTTTACAAACACTAATTCTCACAAATACAAACACCCAGACCCGGAACAACTACCTGTAAATCATATAAATTTTTCCCGTGTGGGGATCGAACCCACAACACGTTGCGCAGAAGCCGATCGCTCAGCCGCTACGCCAAACGTGTCATCAATTTCACTCCTAGTTTTTTGTCAGTCAGATTTCATATGGAGATTATTTTGTAGCCATATTGTTGATGGTTGTTAGTGTTTCACATATTTGAACCTGTGGTTAAAGATAAGAAGGTCAGAATAATATTTGCATTAAAAATATTATTCTTACAAAACTCGCTTAAAACCTTTAGTATTTTTCCATTCCTCTATGGTAATAATTCCCTCCCAATGGATGCAAATATGACAAAACACCATAACATTTTACCATTCACATCGCCTTGCATTATCCCCATATTTAAAAAGGAAGCCATAAAAGACTGACAAAGCTTTATGAAAATAATTTTATGAATAGGCCTCTTTACAAAAGTAAAAAAATAATTTGTACAGATTTTTTGGCATTCACATGGAGAGGTTCTTGGTAATTTTTATGCACTTTTAAATAATGAAGCTTTATTTCCATATTTAAGTAGAAGCTGGTGAATTTAGAGCGTTATAAATGGCCCTACACTTACAAATAAAAATAAAATTATAACCTCACGTCTTTTTGCCTCGAAGGGTTAGGCAGAAATGTAGTGTGTTGTACACCCATTGTTCGTAAGTACCAGTACCAATGAGCGTTGGCAGTATTAAGTTGACATTACGTTATGATAATAATATGTAGTAAATAGCTGTTGAGATTTTGATTATTACATTTTTTTTATTATTTATTTATTATATTTTATATAGTTAATTTAAATTTTTGTAAAGTCTTTGTTTTTTCTTTGCCAAGTCGTTGCTTTCATATAATGATTTCGTCTTCGTGTCGAATCTGTGTCGACGTGTCGTATCTCGTATCTGTGTTGTAGTATCGACGAAACGGTTACTGTTAACGGGCAACTATTTTATTGATGGCAAATCTTGAATGTCTTTGCTTGCATAGAAGGAATGATAGATACACTATAATGTGACGATGTTTCAAGGCAAAGTATATGTCTTTGTGTCGTATTTGTATCATAATTAATAATAATAATTATTTGTATTAGTAAATCATTATCATCTAGTTATTCTGTCATTCCCGTGCCGTTGATGTGAACGCGTCATTCAACTATTTGCATCGCTAACGAGCTAAGTGCGAATTGATGATGTCCGCATGCATAGTTAAGTTGCAGTCATCTCCATTGTTAAGTTAGTCGTGATGTAGTATCGGTTTCATCGTGTCGTATTCGTGTCATCGTGTCGTATCCGTCCCGTCAATATTAACGCGTCGTTCAACTGTTTGCGTCGTTAACGAGCTAGTACTAATTGACAGCAAAGATTCACCATCTTTGCTGTCACTGCGTGCAGTTCAACTATCGTCTGCATTTTAATGTGCTGAGCTTTTCATATCGACGTATTGAAGGGGTGCTCGCCTCATTTAACGCAAAAAGTTAGACGTTTATCTTATAGTGAAACATTTACTAGACGTCTGTTAACTAAAAATGGATTTATAGATATTGTAGATTTTAAATATTGATATTAATAATTCCCTCATTTAGTCTCGTGGTTGTAAGAGGTTCTGGGTTCCCAGATCGAGCAGGTTTTTTTTTAATGAAATTCTCAGTAGTAGCTTGGAGTTTGGATTTATGCCAGACCAATGGCAATAAGCTCGCCCCGTTATTACGTCGAACGTAAACATAAGTACTACCAAACTGTGGATTTACATTTGTGCACCTCTGCCTAACCCTCACAGAATACAGGCGTGATGATAATACGTTTGTATGCGTATTTTTCTTTAGCATAATTATGTAGACAGATTAATTTGCGACGTGGGATCTAATATTCTGTTGTTTTATAGAAACGATACAAACTTATCTCTTTACGAAGCTTTCAACCAAAACCAGCAGGGATCAAACAAAATATTATCTGAAGCATAGTTATGCAGGTGCGGTGAAATGTAGGGCATTCGCGCCAATGACCTGGAAGATCCAAACCTAGGTGGTCAGATAACGGCCGGCTGGCTGAATACAGGCTTATGTCAAAATTTGCTAGAATAAACAGAGGGAGGGTATTGGGAGCTTTAGGTTTGTGTTTGAATGTGTTGAAAGGGCAGGGAGTAGACATCTATGGTGTGTGTGTGTTTATAATGTATAACTATACTTCTTTTGGTGTAACACAAATTAATGTATGCGTGCTTTTGTTTTTTTTGTGAAATTGAATTTGGGCTTGCCAACTTAAAATAATTCAACCCTTCGGGGAATTAGTACGTATAACCAGATTATACAGTATGATTACTGTATAATCTGGTTGAGAAGATGGTAGAAGAAGAATTGTGCGGTGGTCAAACATTGTTGACAATACGAATTTATCTTTGCATATTACATAACATACCATCACGCCTGTATTTCCCGAAGGGTTAGGCAGGTTTACAAATGTACACCCACATTTCGCCGGTATGTTTAGGTCCCATGTAATAGGGGGCGAGCCTATTGCCATTAACCGGGCACAAGTCCAGACTCCGAGTCGCTATTTCATAGAAATTTCATAGAAAAACTCAATAACACTTTGCTCGACCTGGGAATCGAACCCAGATCTCTAGATAAAACGATTTTTTAAAGACTATTTGACAAGTCAATGTTGTAATTTTTTTAATTCGATGTCACCAGCATTTCCTATCTACAGTCTCTGAAAAGAAACATGGTCTCATGGTCAATTCCAGACATAGTATTAACAATACGTGAGTTACATGCATGCGTGAATGGCTTCTTAAAGAAATAATCATAGTGACCTTAGCGTAGACCAGTCCTACCTGATGCATGCATCAGTCATTGTGTAGCTTGACCATAATATATATGGATCTCAACAACCCGTCACACGACGATACCAGAAAGGAGAAATGTCTCCTTAAATTCCCTAATTAACAGTATTAATGAACCATTATCAAAGTATATATTTTTTTACACCACTGAGGTGGCAAACATGCTTACCGCCCGCCTGATGCTAAGCGGTTACCGTAGCCTATGGACGTTTGCAACACCAGAGGTGTGGCTCGCGCGTTGCCGACCTTTGCATAACAGTAATTATCGTTTCTACAAAAAATTTTTCTTGTGTTTACATATATTTTCTTTATCAGCAAGTTTTCATTACAACAAAATACGTAACTGGTATTGGGAAAAGGAATGGCGTGTTCAAGGTAACTTTTTTTAGAAATTAACACCCTACACCAATTACTTTTAACGAACATGGCTTAATTAACAAACTTAAAACGAATAATTACATTAATTTGGCCAAGAATATTTCCATTTCCACTGTGTTGTAAAGAGTAAAATTTTCGGGTTTAAATTATTTTTAAGTTAGCGTAACCTATAGACTTTTGGCCGGAATGCTTGTGCTAGGCAAGCGCAGTTTGTTCCGTTAACGAGCATCTGACTAATTAATGCTAAATCTTTCCTGTCTATATAATCAAGTGCCTCCCTCACCCTCTTTCACTCTTCAGATTTTTTTGTTGGATTTTTTAGTGCTGTTAATTGAGCGTTTTTCCAATTTGGAAATTAAAAGCTATTATGTCTGGGGGCTTGACGGAATTTGTATAGAAGATTTGGGATGTTTGAATATGCATTATATTCTGTTAACGAAGGTTCTTTAACGTACGGTACGTTTTTCTGCGACATTCTTGCAATATTTGACAGATTTAAAGGAGTTTTATAATTCATGTTTTTTTCTCATTGGTCTAAGGCACGGCTGTTATTGGGCTTTAGCAGAACAGAGTTAGGATTTTTGTCCAGTCAATGCCCTTGCTCCTTTTTACATAGTGATTTCTGAGACTTACGCAAATATTAGACACACTGAAGTAAAACAAAGGTAACACATTGAGAACAAATCTATAAAGTGTTTTTTTTTTCAATATTTCTTTTACGTAAGCCCCAAGAACAAAGAAATGAATTGTAGTTATACTAAAGTTCACTTATAATATAATTAGTACAATTTTACCTACTTAATGTGTTTGGGATTAGAGGTTTGATTCGTGACAATATACCTACGCTTTTATGAGTTCATTAGTCCTATTATAGAAGAAGTTTTTTAAACTAAACTAAATTGCATGTAATTTTTTTATAGAAAAGGGGCCTTCATCGACTTTATCTTATATCATATCAGTCACTAAACCAGACTGTATAATATATTTATTTATCACTTTGTATATATCAATGAAAAAAATATTGTTCAACATTTTCAACTTGGTTTCAAAATGTTTTTTTTTGGCTTGATACGAAAGCTAAGCATAGAGTGTTAGTTGGAAAGATGGTATCAACCGAAATGTGAAAGAGCTCAAGTACAGAATAACTTTTGTTTTAAAACTTTGCCCAAAAGTCTTTTGATACAAAGACTGCCAATTTTCTGGGTTTGGACTGAAGATAGCTACCGTATACTAATGTGACTGTCTGTTGGTTTGTTGTTATATCATTTGGGCCCTTTTTATTGTATCGTGGCGAACAATAACAGTTAATGTCATGAAAAAAGTGTTATAAATTTAACGTGGGTTTCTGTCTTTGGTATCGCAGCTCCCAAACGTTGTTTATTTCAGGGATGTTATGGAGCTCCGTAACCGTAACTGAAACTATTTGACAAAAACGTTTTGAATAATTTCGGAGAGGGGTGAGGAGAGATTTCTATTTTACAATTCCTAAATAATCTAATCCATAACTGAAACTATCCGTATAATTTCATATCCATAACTGTAACTAAAACCGATAAATTAGGTATGTATACCTACTAATATAATCTATACTAATATTATAAAGCTGAAGAGGTTTTTTGGTTGAACGCGCACTGGTTCGAATTGAAAATATATTTTTGTGTTGTATAGTCCATTTATCGAGGAAGGTACTAGGACTATATAATATCACGCTACGCCACTACGAGCAACGGGGGTGAAGCGGGCGGGTCTCTACTTATTCGTATATCCGTATCCATATCCAGATAAAAAAAATCATATCCGTAACATTCCTGATTATTTTGTATGAAAAGTAACTTGATCGAGAGAGTTATTGGCTTCATCGTTCACTAGAAAAATATCTTGAAAAAATAAATAATTAGTGGTGCATGATTCATTATAGGTACTCTAGACCTATGGCTTGACAATCCATGTTGACATTGAAATAAAACTATTTTTTACGGATTTTATCGCGTTGTATTAATATTATTTAATTCCCGACGTTTCGGATCCTTTACAGCATCCATGGTCACGGGTAGACTAAGTTGTTGGACGTCTTAATGTTGCAATTACTAACGGCTACCTTACATTTTTGTTATTTATTGGCAATCCGATTCATGCAGAACGAGCTCACCGTATCCTTCGGTATTGCAGTTTTGGGCTTGGATTTTGATTTAATGGAATCTATAATGGGGTTCCAAGCAGGTGGTAAGACCCCAGCCCCCCCAACCCAGCATGTTTTTTAATTTCAATAGCCTCACGGATCATCCTGGGAAGGAATCGGTTTTCTTTTGCGAGGACTTGTGGTTTATCAAATCTGATGTAGTGCTGGGCTTGTCAAGAGTATGTTCACAAACTGCTGACTTCTTGGAACGGCGGTGTTTTCTTTTACGCGGGTTCCTATGCTTCTTTTAGTTTGGCCTATGTAAGACCGCAATCACAATCAAGCTTGTATACACCTGCATCTTGCAGAGGTATGTGGCACTTGACAGGTGGTTGGAACTGACTGATCTTCTTCAGCGGCTTGTAATAAGTTTTGATTGAAGCACGCATCAAGATGTAGCCAATCTTGTCTGTGACTTGTTTAACATATGGTAATACAACAGGTAGGCGCTCGACTGTGGCACGTTTCACGCGGTTTCTGTGACAAGGGCGCGGTAAAGGCGCTGTCAGAAACCAGTAAATCCATGTTGATATATTGCCTATATAATTTTGGTAATTAACGTTTCGATTTCGTTTCGTAAACATACTTAGAACCATTAAGCTTAATGTCCAAGAACTAAATCCACAAGCATCCAATATTTCACTCCAAATTACAAGCCATTACTTCAAAATAATTTGAACCCCACTAAAACTAAAATATAAAAAACTAAAACTAAATAAAATAACTGTCAAGTTGAACAGACAGACACGCAAAAGGTGTGTTTAAATAAGTAATAATAATAAATTTGTGGGTATAATTTGTGTTTTGTCGGTGTTATTGTCAGCGAGCCCTTAATGGCCCAAGCGTGATAGCGCGGCCCTAGTCATTATTGTTGATATTAAATCTGTAAACACATTTAGGTCTGTTTTCAAATAAATAATTTTTGAAATTGAGTATTTGATGATTTTTGATTTTATTAGTGTATTTACATTACAAAAATACCGGTCAAGTGCGAGACGGACTCGCCCAACGAGAGTTTCGTACAAATTAGTATTTTCTTCAGATTTTTCCTTATACTTGACGGTATTACTTACTTGCCAAATTTCATAGTTCTAGGTCAAAGGAAAATATCCTATAAATTCTGATTCCCTTGAGAGTGTCAAAATATACGTATTTTGCGGTATAAATGGCCGTATATTTTTTTACGTTAATTTAGAATTTTTTTTTTGACAGCTTCAAGGGACTGTAGACCTGAGTATATAATTTTAATTTCAACTCGATACCTCTCCGCGCTCCCGAGATACCTAATGGTTCTTGACAGACAGACGTATGGACAACAAGGTGATCCTATAAGGGTTCTACTTTTTTCCTTTTGAGGTACGGAACACTAAAAAACATGTTTTATTGTTAACTGGTTAGTCATCATAAGCACGACTGTCGAATAACAGTTCTTGGGTTCGATTGCCAGAACGAGCAGTGTTATATTGAGTTATTCTATGAAATTCTCATAACTCGCGGTTTTAATTTATGCCCGGTTCATGGGATCGAAACATTCTGTCGTAATGTGCGATATCTCTGCCTAACCCTCGGAGAATACAGGCGTGATGATGGTATTAAAATTTAAAACTAGGTAGGTATAATACTTATCTATATTTTTTCGTAACGAATGTGATGCATTCCTTGATAGACTAATGAAATAGCAGAGGCAGCAGATAGGCAGATGCTTGTCAAAATAATTTATTACCCACATATTAACTCGCTGGAATCACTTTTTAAGATAGTTAATACAACGATGTTCGTTTGGAAGTCGCTTTATACTATGCGATGAAAACGGTGACGTCACACAGCCTTTTTTTAAATGCTCTTGGATTGAGGTGGCAGGGTATATCGAACTCGTATTTTTTATACCACTAAGGTGGCAAACAAGCATACGGCCTGCCTGATGGTAAGTAGTTACAGAAGGACGTTTAACACCAGAGGTCGTTTAACACCAGAGGAGTGAGAGGTTTTTACAGGCTCGCGCTTTGCCGACCCTGACCTTTTCACTCTTTTTTTGAAGGATCAAATTGCTGTAGTCTTTTCAGAAAATCTCGGCAGGGAGCTCATTCCACAGCTTGATTGTTTGTTGCCATGCAATATTTTTAGGGACTGCATTAAGAAGGATTTTTTTACTAAGGGCTGCATTATCATTATTTTATTGGCTTTATTAACATTTCTTCAAAGAAGTTGAATAGAAATGATATTTATTTCTGTAAATAGAATAAAGATACTTTTACATGTCATTTTTTCAAGTACTAGATGGTGTCGGAATTTCTAGCTGACGACCTCTGAGAAGAAACACCGAATCAAACTCAGAGAATCATGGTCTCTCTTGAAGTCCAGACATAATAGTATCAGAATAATGTGAGTGATACAGGGCAGTGTCTGTAATGGCCCTTTGAAGAAAGATCCATAGCAGCTTTATGTAGACCAGTTAGGATACAGAATAGGTTCATAAAAGTAGGTAGGCAATAATAAGAGCACAAATAGGCTAGAAACATTTAAACTGGCTAAAATCTACGCCCTTTGGCCATCTATATTATTATGGCCAACTATGGGTAAAAAGGTATGCATAATATACGATTAACCCATATATCTACACCATAATACTAACATATAACATATAAACCACGATCACGCTTTTCCATCGATTATCTTTTCGGTTCACTAAGTATCAAATCTGCTATAATATTCTGGTTCATTAAACCCATTGCAGATTTAAAGTGCCTTATTTTATCCATAAATGAACGGTCAAATACCGTACAGGTACCCACAATACTTGTTAACACTTTTGGCGTAACGGCTGAGCAATCGGCTTCTGAGCCACGGGTGGTTGGTTCCATCCACAAACGAAAAACACGGATCAACTACCTGTATGACCTACAGGTAGTTGATCCTGGTCATAATTATGCCTTGTACACTTCATGATTGTCTTCTGCGCAGAGATTTGCACGAACTTCACGAATGCATTTAAGTCTTGTGCGTACTGTACACACAGCTACAGATCAAGCTATTCGATTCCAGTGTGAGCTGACTTGGGCTTTCTAAATGTCGAAAGGTTAGCTTTTACCGGACTATTTTAACGCCGCCTATGATTTACCGCCTGCATCGGTCGTTTGACGCAATTTTCTGATCGTATCGTCCAATCGTATCGGAAGTTGTAAAGCGTCCCTTAGCACGGTGGTCTATCTTTCTTTTTGATCAAACGCAAGAAATGTCGTTAGCTAATGAGCCAATGGCACTTATATGCTCAATACTTCGTTACACGCAGTTAAAGCCTTATTATAAGGTGACAGAGTTCAATTTGATTCTTAGGTATCAAATTAAATTGGGCACGTGAAATATATGGCTTTATAAACAGCTTGTCAGCTTTATTTTACTTCTGAAATGACGCAACGTATTTTTGTAGAACAATAAAGGGCGTTTATGAGATGGAAATCTTTCTATATTAGGATCCCGTAATAACGTGCTGTCTTAATATTATAGCTAAACAAAATGTTAATGAAATATCAATTTAAAAAATAACGTCATTAATATCAAAGTAATACACACAGTGTTAACGCCATTCTTATTAGTATTTTTGGTGTACAATAAAGTGTTACTTAAATAAAAAAATTAAAAAAACGTTTGCGACTCGGCAAATGTAGCGTAGTACGCCCTTCGGCATGATGGAGTGATGATTTTAGAAAGGTTGCTAGCGAAAGCTAGACACGACAAGCCGAGAAAAGGATGAAATGAAATGCGCACATTGGGGAGACCTACGTCCAGAAGTGGTCTGCTGGCAGGCTGATGATTATGTTGACATAAAAAAATGCAGCAAGAAACTCGCAAGAATGATCATGTTTGTTACTCCAACATTTTACCTTAGTTCACTTTCACAACACCCTTTGGCCGATCACAATAGACGAACTCATTACACCCCTCTACTTCTTTTCTTCTCTTATAATTACACCTTTTTCACTAAACGCTTTATACAACATAATAGGTTTGAAAATGGAACAAACGCCTTGAACTTGACCCCTTTTTAGTATCACAATGACCCCCGACCTCCTCGGTTGAATCGTGACTTGTGCGGGAGCATAAGATGATAAAGTAATGTACACCGTCCTTTATTTTTATAGTTATACATCTTAGGCCAAGTGGCCTATTTGCCGTGCACACCTCAAACTATGTGCAAGTGCATATATGACACGGAAAATGTTCGATTTGTAGAAATGGGCAGCTCTCTACATGACATAGATACCTTTATGCCTCTAATTTGCCGAAGTGTTAGGCAGAGTCGTACTAAATAATGTACACCCACAGTTCGCTGGTATGTTTCAATGATCAAAGACAATATGTAACATAATAATATACATTTATATAACAACTTAATTTCAAAATAAGCAAAGATCCGAAAAAAAGGAGTAAAAACGTTGAATTGACATCGAATACCAAATCGCATACAAAATTACATAGATATTGAATGAAAAAAATTAAGTAAGCATTCACCTAAGCGGCATCAAATCCCGGGACCGGGAATGAGCAGAAATCCCGGAGTTGTCGCGGGAAATATATTTTTATTAAATAACTTCCCATCCGCATGGGCGAAGCGGTAACTTTTTAAATCGATTCTACATCGGTACTGTTTGGTTTCAGTCTTGTTTGGAGCACTTTATAACTGTACCTACCAATTTTTGTATTACTTGAATTAAAATTAGGCGAAATATCACGTTACCTTAATATAGGCGATTGTAATAACCTGGTTCTTTTTTGTTTAACATTAATTATAGGTATGTAATATACTTGAGACTAATAAGTAATTGTGACCACTATATATAGACAACAACATTTACCACTTTATACTAGAAACTTTACTTAAAAACCATCATCATAGCAGCAAAAATTGACGACATTGGCAATCGACAAAGTTTTCAGCAAGGTGTAGCTATGAAAAAGATTAAGAGGCAAAGATACAAGAATACAGAAGCGAATTTTGTACCGTAGATGTCACTATTACTACTGCCATGGTTCTAGAATTAGTTATTTAACTATACATTAAAATATGAAGGAAAAATGGAAATTTTTGACCTTAATGAGGTAATGTAACCTATACTGTGCAGTTATGTACGAGTAACTGTATTCAAAGTCATGATGTGTGACGCGGCCATTTTCTTCTCGCAGGTACAGTGAACATAAGTTTTCATTGTATGCCAAACTGCTCGCATTAAGTTCTGTCGTTTTATTGAGGGGCAGCTAAAATGTTGATATGTGCTGTTTTATTATGATATGAGAATAATGTGCTAGTGATACACTACTGTAATCAATAAGAAAGAATAAGATGTAAGTGTAGAGCGTAAGAGTAGTGAGTGAGAGACGAACACTGAGAGCCTTCTTGTAATTATCAACTTTGGTCCAAGTTTGGCATTCAATGTTCACACATCGTGATATCGCAATTTAGTACCAGTGAAGATTGTAACACTATATATTTTAAAAGAGTGTCCATGGAGTTTTTTGCCCGATTCTTCTCCATAGGATCAACCTTTTGGAACCGTTCAACTAGAATCATAATGTTTCATAAATGCTTGTAAAAGCGTTTATGAAACATATTGTAAAAGAGATTTTTTAGTTATATCTATGAGGCCAGTAATTATTTCTTGCAAAAAAATAACAAAATAAAAATAAATGAAGCCAATCTGGTTACATTCATTCATCAATCAACAAGAACCGCTCCGCAGGTGAAAGCTTCCTCCAAAGAACGACGAAATAGTTAAGAGTGACTAAATAAGACTGGGGAGCTTACTCCATAATCTTATTCCACTAGCAGAGAGTAAGACGTCATTTTAAGACACATACAATACAATTCTATCGTATATGATGGAAATTATCCTCAGATAGACTAAATGCTACCCATTTTAAACCAACTTAAAAAGAGGTTATAAATTCGCCTGTATTATAGTTTAAGTAGGTACGTATATATTTTGGGCACAATTTATTTGTTTATGATCTTATTTTACAGATTTTTTGTGTTTGAGATAGAAAGCCATTGAATTTGATGGTTACTTGAAATAACTTTTTTTTCTGGTAACCTGAGGTTGTTGATAATAGGGACTAATACTGTCAAATTTTTTCGTGGTTAATATTGTTTACCACTACTACGTATCTTTATCAGGACTTGTAAATGTGAGTAAATGTATGTCTAAGTGGACACCTAATTTTATATATTTTGATGATGTGTGTTTTTCCACTTAGTTTATTAATTTTTTATACATAATGACATTCAGTTCTCAAATATTGAGAACATTCTTTTTCTATTATCGACTTCGATCCAACTTGGACATTAAATCAATGTCAGCACATCCTGTTATTGCACTATTGTACCTACTTGAAGATTGTAATACAAATTATTTTAAAAAGTGTCCATGGAGTTTCTTGCCGGATTCTTCTCCATAGGATCAACTTTTTTGGAACCATGCAACTAGACTCATTAACGTTTCATAAACACTTGTAAAGCTTATTATTTGAAATAAAAACATTTTGAATTGAATTTAAATTTGAATTTCTAATAAGTAATTAGTATAGGTAACTGGACAAACTTATATAAATTCTGATACGTACATATAAATATATCTAAGTAAACAGAGACGTCAGCAGTTGGCGTTGCGTACACATTCATTAGGAGAACTTTTACTATTTATTATTAATGAACGCCTTACATATGTTGTTTGGTTTGTAAGTTATGTCCAAGTTGGATATAACTTACAACGTGGGGCAACGTTTTTTTTTTAAAAAAATATAGGCTTTTTTGTAGTAGATAGAAAATTATGTTTAAGTAACGCTTTATTATGATTTCTGTTAAATTAGAACCGTATGTTTTAGTAGCAAGGTCTGTAGTTTGTGCCAACCTTTGTGGGAATAATATAAGTACGTAGAAGTAGGTAGCAGTTACCGGTAGCAGTAGTACAAGTATAATGTAGGTAGGTATGTATTTTTATCAGTCGACGAAATCTACGGGTAGATAATAATTATACGTACTACTGTTTTTGAATTTAATTACTCTAAGTAGATTATTGTAAGCAAAGATCCTACACACTAATAATAATCATTTTGTATCAACCCAGAACTAGCAAACGTTTATCTTATAATACCTACACCCAAGTAAAGCACCATCTTACATGCCCGCAACTAACTCGACAACTCATTTTAATTGCTCAACGAGAGACGCCTCTAATTGATAGATGTGCTACTCCAAATTATAGACTCTACACCCCGAGACGGTGTAATTTGTGATATATACTTACACCGTATGACTTATCCTTGTTTTTTTAATTTAAGAGCTCAACTCTTTTCGGTGGAACAATCGACACTGTTCTCTATTTTCTGCTTTCCGTTTTACTTCTTGATACGACTCCGATCCCCACCCTTTCCTCCAATTGTTCCATATTCTTTATTCATTTTATTTAAGTGCTGGCTTGAAAAGCTTCTATATGAGAGTAAAAAAAGTACCCTGTACCCTACAGGGTAAATAATTCCCGATTTACTTGTTACGGGTGACTTTTAAAGGAACTAAGTTTTGATGTGGATTACAAAACTACCGCATAAGCGGTAGAGAGTCTAGTCTAATGGTCCTAAATGCGACAGTTGCGTTAGAGGCACGGAGTTCGATTGCCAGATCGAGCTAATTGTGTTATTTGGTTTTTCTATGAAATTCTCGGTAGCCAGCTCAGTGTTTGGATTACTATCTGGTATTGTCGCCTGTATTCCCCGAAATGTTAGGCAGAGGCGAACTAATGTACACTCACAGTTTGCCATGTTTTAGGTCCCATGTAATAGGGGGGCAAGCCTATTGCTATTAACTGGGCACAAATCCCACACTCCGAGCTGCTACTGAGAATTTCATAGAAAAACCGAATACATATTGCTCAAACTGTGAATCTAACCCAGGTTTTCAGAGATGCATTTGAGACTCTTTGTTATCTCTCACCAGTCATACAATTCCCTTTATGACAAACCTGCAACTTGGATTATTCAGGGAAGTTTCCACTGACCGCATAGCAAGACGTCTTAGCGAAGTCATTTCAGTAACGATGTCTTAGATGATCTAGGTCAACCTAGGCAGCTTGGGGATTTGCAAGGATTAGATTCCAGACTGTCTTCGACAATATTCAAGTTACATGACAAAATATACAGCAGGACTAGTTGTTGCTCGTGGTTTCCCGTGCAAACTAAAGAACTTTTTAAGACCAAAAATAGCTTATAACCTTCTTAAAGAGCCAATCTACCTGTATGCTAAAATTAATTAAAATTGGTTCAGCGGTTTAGGCGTGAAATCGTAACAAAAATTTAGGATTTGAACCTGCGTCCTGTAGTATGGTATACGAGACGTTTTAGCTAACTAAGCTACCGAGATCACTGCCTGTGATGTCGAATTTCTCTTATAATGTCCGCCTTAGGGTGACGTCAGCGATCACGTCTGCTGTTATTCTCGTATCTTGCTACTTATATATTTGAAAATGTTTAGCATACATTAATGCCAAATACAATGTAAAAAACTATTATAAACTTAACACGCGGGTATTCCCCAAAGGGTTAGACAGCGGCGTACTAATGTACACCCACAGTTCACCGATATGTTTAGCTCTCCAGTAATAAGGGGTCAGTCTATTGCCATTAACCGGGCACAGATTCCAAACTTCAATATGCTACTGAGAATGTAAATAAAAAGACCAATAATATTTTGCTCGATCTGAGAATCGATTCCAGAATCTCTAGCGTAGCAGTCGCGCTTAGGACCAATAGGCTAATAAGGCAGTAATTGCTAATAATAATAAAAAGAAGTATATACGTAATAAGCTTGCCTACTTATTCTTTTTGACTCGGAAAATATTTATACAATAGTCATTACAAGTTGTCAACAAAACTCATTTAACAATATGTCAGCTCAATAATAACAGGCCGCTTTTTACCTTGAGTTATCCGTGATTAAGGATCGATCAGCCAGGGGTGCTAAAAATTACCCCCAGTAGTAATAATATGCTTGATATGTATTGTTATTTGACCGTATCGTAGAGTAATAACATATCATTAAAAAGAAATATTTATTTTTGTAGTGGACTGTAACCATTTTCATGCTTAAGTGCTGAGTAACGAGTACAATATGTTTTTAATCTCTATTATAAAAATGCGCTCATTGAAATTCTATTTTGTAGTTTTTTTTTATCCCACAAACAAGCATACGGCCCGCCTGATGGTAAGCGGTTACCGTAGCCTATGGACGCTTGCAAGACCGGGGGCATCACACGCGCGTTGCCGACCTTGTAAGGTCAATCAAGGAGGAATAGTTGGGCTAGCAGCATAAGAGACGTGGCGTGATGCTTATCCTATCTAGCAACACACGCTTTCAGCAGAGCTCTGGCGACCCTGCTCACCGTTAGGAACATAGCGTAGTACAGAGCTATGTTATTTGACTACGATTTTCTGCAAGGTGACGGTACTTTTTCAGTCGGGCAGCTCCAATTGTGAGTGGAATTATTCGATTCCGCTATGACCTAGTAAGGCGAAGTCCATATTCTCACGAGGTTACAATATATACATAACTATATACATACCTACGTATGTATAAAGTGTATGCGAAAGGTCCCTTATATTGCTTTTGTGTATAATTTATGGCATAGTCGTCAGGTTGGAACAAGCCTACTACAGTTTAATTTTAAAGGGGTTAAGATTGTGATACTCTTATGCCTTTTTCTTCAGAATAAAATTTTAGTCAATACCGTATATTGCCTATCATCACGCTTGTATTCCCCGAAGAGTTAGGTAGAGTTACAGAATATCATTTATAATTTTATTTTACAGAATAGCATTGGAAAACACAGTTGTAAATTGGAATATTAAATATTTGACTATTTTTTTTGTACCTTTTGTTTAAAAAGGTTAACTTTTTTATGGGATAGGGAGGCAAACGATCAGACGGATCACCTGATGGTAAGCGATTACCGCCGCCCATGGACACCCGTAACACCAAAGGAGTCACGAGTGTGGTGCTGGCCTTTTAAAAGTGGATTGGGCTCCGGTGACCTCACTCACTCGGCGAAACACAACGTAAGCGTTGTTTCGCGCCGCTTTTCTGTGAGGCCGTGGTATCACTCCGGTCGGGCCGGCCCATTCGTGTCGAATCATGGCTCTCCCACGTAAACGTAACTTAAATATTTATTCTACATTCCAATGTCTTTTTTAGCAGTGCGACTGCTAAAAAAGACATTGGAAACACACATTGGACATTGTTCAGGATATGTTTATCAAAAAGTTCAGTAAATCCTATAAGACTTCTTATAATAACAAGTAAACTTGGTTGCTTTTCCTTCTTTGTTCTTACTTTCTTGGGCTTGGTGGACAACGAAAATGTTTATTTCTATCTCATAACTTGGGGAACTAGGAAACCTGACAAATGATATATTTTTATTCTGTAAATAGATCTTTTAAAGAAATTTTTAGTAGTCACTAAGTGCTTTATATTTTTAAGCATAAGATGGCGCCGGCGTTCCCTATTCCTAGTTTACAACATCCGAGAAGAAACGCCAAAACAGAATCATGATAGAACCTATCAAATTATGTTAGTGTCACAATGTAGAGCGATGTCTGAAATGGCCTTTTGAGTATGATTATTCAGAATACCGTGAGCACTATACCGCTTATCACTCAAGCTAGTGGTTATTAGCACTTTGCGAAACTTTTTGAAGCCTGTGGAAAATTACACTTAAGTATTTTTAGTGTCAAAGTAAAATAAACTTTAAATATCGTAAAATTAGAATAGTTTTTCTAGAAAAGTAATTTTTGATTCACAGTTCAAAAGTTCTTATATAGTTGTAAAAGGCATCGACCATTCTATGAACTGGATGTAGTTAGGTAGGAGTTGATAAATGTTAAAATTAATTGTATAATTTGTTCGATCCATCTGCTTTTGGTCTCCGGAGTGTTCGTGGCGCTAACTTCACAGTTCCAAGTCAGGCTACACTTGGGCTGTGGTCTAAGTGCAGGAGATTTAGCGTGCGAAAGGGTTTCAAAAAATGTTCCCCTAAAAAAAATATATTGTCTAGATATTTTGTTTTTTCTTTCTTTTTCTCAACTATGTTGGGGTTAGCTTCCCATCAAACCAGATACAGCTGTACATCAGTGCATTAAACGACGCGACCTTTGCAATCCAATATATTAACTACAAACATAACTAAAGATGATTTAGTTTTTTTATTGTAATAAGATTCGAAACAAGCATACGGGCCAGCTGATTGTAAGCGGCAACCACAGTCTATAGACACTAGCAACACCAGTAGTATCATTCATTAGCTGGCTACAGTGGCTTCGAACTTCAGCAGCAAAGTCCAACTTATCTATAAAAATAGATAATTAATTAATTTAATCGTTAATAAACACTTTAACACAAGATAAACAAACATAAAACCTAAAAAGTAAACATTATTGACAAACTACTGCCTATCAACACAAAAAAGACGATCTCCCGAAAGCTCGTAAAATGATCATTTTTACGACCAACGCTTGATCTCTTTCTAACACACTAAATAGAACAGAGACGCTGTACAAGTGTGATTGTTTATTCAAGTGTTGGCACAACAATTAAATAAAGTTCGACTATTATTTCTGGCTGTATTGTAATCCCAGGCACGTTTTGACCCGATTCTCTAATGAATATGTCCTCGGTAGCTCCTGAATATTTTTAACCATCTTGATAAATATGTAGAAGGTCCCGAATTCGTTTGTAAATATACACGTCTTATTGTTTAGCCACTGGGAATAGCTCAGAATATCTCATTAGGTCTAGTGGTCACAAGCACGACTGCTACGCTAGAGGTCCTGGGTTCGATCCCCAGGTCGAGCAGTCTTATTAAGTTTTTCTATAATATTCTCAATAGCCCCCCCCCCTCTTACATGGGACCTAAAACATACCGGTGAATTGTGGGTGAACATTAGTACACTCCTGCCTAACCCTCGGTGGAAAACAGGTGTGATGGTATGGTAATAGCTAAAGATCATAATAATACGCAGTCACTAGAATAAAATATTAGACGCTTAATATACTGGGTTCCATTCCAAAGTTGGGCAAAGTCTTGGGTTCTTCTATGAAATTCTCAATAGAGAAGACTGGTGTTTAACTGCAACGGATAGAGAGTATTGAAAGAACAGTGGAAAGGCCATTATCCTGCAGTAGGACATTACAGGTTCTTAAAAATAGTAAGTCTTAAAATTAAAAATGTATTATCTAACTATGGTGTCTCATCTATATTTAAACGTATCATATTTTCCAAAGTAGATAGAACGCTTTTGGCGTGGACTCCAAACAATAAAGCGACAACAGCTCAGATCCTAGTTCCAGGACATAATTGATCGCCGCTACCGATCACTTGAGCCACAAACGTCACAGTTGGTATTCGAGCTCCATCCGGGATCGATTCAAGCCGCCACCGGCTTTTATTCCGATCCTTTGTACTTTTTCATCTCGCGGGGATTAACTAAACTTCAGCGGTCCACAGTTCGGTGCCGACTCGACTTCCATCGATTTCTTATTAGTTTCCTCTTTTGTTTACTCGGCTTTAATTTTTTTGATATCGATTTTTTTGGGAGGTTTGTAGATGGATTTGAGAAAGTCTTGGGGTGGTAACAACTTATTTGTTGCTACGCAGAGTTTGTTTTGTACTTTACGATTGTAACTTTTATTTCTTGTTTCAGAAGGTTTTGTTTGCTATCTATAGTTAAATGGCAATCAACTATCGAGAAATACAGACTTCGGCAAGGAGTTTCTCCTTTAGAACTACATTTAATTAAGGTGGAAGCCAAATGCTTCGCTAGTTCTTGTGAATTCACTACTACCAATTATCGATGACATTGTTGGTGTTACCTGCAATGTCATTATAGTTTGCTATTCTATTAGATCAACGACGAAATAGGCGCATCCAGAAAATAGTCGTCGTGGAAAAAAGACGTCTGTAGTTTCTTTTTGTGGAATTAAATAAGCAACTAAACTGTCTATTGCAACAAAAAAAAACAGATCAGCACAGATTTTGGTTCCAATTATAAGAAACTCTCTAAAATGAGAATAAATTTATATCCTTAATCTAGTATAATGCTAGATACAACCCATATATTTAAACACAAATCCGATAAATCCACTAACCATATAAAATGCAAATGCATCATAAAGGTCAGTCTTTGTATATCGAAATGTTACCATTACCGTCTATCCCAGTGTAACAGGGATTGAACGAGATTTTGTTATGCAGATGTTCTCGGCAGATATCGACAGCGATCGCCGGACGACGCCAATTGGAGCCATTGTTGCCATGTATAACGATGTAAATGATATTGTTGGTATTGTGAGCATTTTCGTGGAGTGTATTGGATTTTTGAGAGCAAGTGTAAATGTGGCTATATGCTATTGATAGAAATTGTAAAGGAAGCGGATAACGTGGGTGTCATACAACATCTACGACGCAATATGCTATAAATGACCAGTAATAACAATTCCTGATAACATAATAGTGAATCCAATTCTCTAACAAATGCGCAGTTATTCGAAGCTGATAATTTCATATAGAGTATTATAAAATTCCTAATACAGATAATGAGGATTCATAATAAAGTTTGAAGGAATGGATATTGTACCAGTTATATATTTTTTTATAGGTAATATTAAAATATGATAAATCTATAAGAAATATAAGTTTTGGGAGAAAAAGGAAACGAGAATTTAATTACTTCTAAAATCGAAAACTATCCGTTATAAGTTGTGCAGCCAACTTAAACGAAAGAAAATATTAACGTAATATCAGAATCAAGTATTTTTTATTTAGGTATTATCATATTTCGACTACTTTTATGTAACTAAAGCAAGTGAAAACAAATATGACTAAAATCTATTTAGGCTTCTCATGGTATTTTTAACATCGACAAAGTAGAAGTAATGTATCAAGAAACATTGAAAACGAACCATTATTGCCATTAAGTCCATTAGGTTTTAGTATTAAAATGTCAACAATTGACACGATAGACCTTTATTCAGTGACATTTTATTCGCTTAATACAGTCCATCCTGGTGAAGGTCATCGTCGTGATCATGAAACAAAAGTATCTTTTATAAGCATTCGTTCTGTATTAGAGGATCTAAAGAATATGGAATGAGAGAATATTTAGTTTATTTGACTATCTTTGACTATATTTAAGAAATAATATTTGTTTCATAGCAGCAATGATACTAATCGCATACGTATTTACAAAGATCCATGTGTCTGTTGAGTCCAAAGATATTATTTATAAACTTAATGCAGATTGATATTTTACTGCAGATTGAGAATTAATAAGCTATTGTTTGTTTCTGCAGTCATTTATACCTTACATTTAGCATTAATCATCATCAACCCATACACTGTCCCACCGCTGGGTACGGGTCTCCCCTCGGAGTGAGAGGGGTTAGGCTATAGTCCACAATTCTAGCCTGTAGCAGTGGCGGCAAGTGATAATATTAATGATTAATACGCGAATGATTCCAAAAAGTTACAGGTCTTGGATTCGAACTAGAAACCATTGACTTGGCAGTTAGACAAAGCTTCGTTTATATCATAAACATCAAAAATCTAGTTAAAAGAATCTGCCTCTCAGTTCATACGCCTTCCACATCAAATACTAGCAACCGTTGTTCTCACATCACAAACGCGTCACGAGCTCCAATCAAAAGGATTACACAGAATGGTCCCATTGTTCCTAAAGCTATGTGGATTCTGACACCAGATCCTAAGCTGTTAGCATTGTTTTAGTGCAGGCAAATTTACTTAGGCAGCATCTATAGCGTGTAGTGTTTGAATTTCTAACGAGTATTCTAGTAGGAGGCATTAAAAATGTAAAGGAGATGAAACGTGATAAATGTAATGCTAAAGTTCTACCAAGTTTTCATACAAAAGCGAGAAACAATCATATTATTCATATTCTTCTTAAAAAATACTTAATTGTTGATCAATATTGCTTTCGCCCTGTTGTATATTGTGTAGGTATGTTTTGTTTTGGCTTATTATTTTTTTCTGTAGAACGCTCCTGTCAGTCCTACCTACCATCATCATCTTTGCGGATTTACTAAAGGTCAAAGGTCAATTTACTTTGCCTATGTTTTTCTTTGACAGATTTATATCAACCGTCATCGCATTATATAGATCTTAATCCTTCCATGAACTTTCAGAAGCCTTTTATATATACTACCAATGTCTAGTTACAAAATTACCCTTTTTAAGTTTAAATGGTATATTTTAGCACATTCTCGTTTTTATTTAACTCGTGTATTTCATCTTGTAGTCTCTTGGCCTACGTCTTAGCGTGCGAAAGTTTACTTTGGGACAAGATTAAGGGCTAAAGCAAACTGTGGTCGATGTCTCCGTTCTACTTTTGGTTTGGGGTCGCCAGTGTTATCTGTCGGTTGTAAATCTAGACTTAGGAGCGTTTGGATATTGAACGGCGTTCTTATTATTTTTTTTATTTCTTTTATAAAACTTCAGTTGTTTAAGCTTAAGCAAAAGCTGGTTCACTTTGATATTGAGAATATACTATGTCCGAACAAAATAAACATAATATCATATAGTTTACCCAAGAGTTTCTTGAGCGACAGACGCGGAGACGGCGGAGACGCAGAGGCTAGCGTACCAGCCGTATATGCCTGTAACCTGTATATCTGTCGTATATTTTGTATGCAGCTTATAGCAGTCAGCCGAGGAAATACGATTCCCATCCAAAATATTTGACAAATACGATAGACTGGAAGACTGAAAGCCAACCCTCCAATATAATTGGGAAAAATACCTGGTGATTGAAATATGAAATAGAATTTGCATGATTTTGTTCATCAAATAAAATGTAAATCGAAATACTAATTCATCTTTGCATTCACAAATTGACAATATCGATGTACTGAACTTATACCAAATATTTTATCGCTAGATACTCCTATTTCTCCAATACTACAAAATATCCAGAAATACAGAAACTAAATATAAAATCACTAACAAACCCAAAATCCTTTACAATTACTTGGTAATGGGTAAGTCACGTTCACCCAGTTAGGACTAGTTCACTCATATAAGACAAGCGTGGGCGTTAGAAAGCTAAATCGCCCGATCCTTTAAGGCTTGATTACCTGTTCTTGATAGGGTGAAAGGTTTGAGAGTAGGAGTATATGTATGATAATCATGATAGACCAACGGGACATTATGACCCGGTTTCAGTAGATGATATTTACTCAACTTGTGTAAGATACAATTTTAAACCAGAATATGTTAGTAATATATAATTCAGTTTAATAATATAGTTCAGTGACTTGCAAATGAAGGAATTTTTAACATAATATGCTATCATACTTACCTACAGTTATTCCCCAAAGGATCCAGAGGTTTACTAATGTACACTCACAGTTCGTTGGTATGTTTAGGTTCCATGAAGTAGGAGGCGAGCAAATCAAACTCCGAGTAACTACTGAGAATTTCATATAAAAACCCAATACTCGTATGATTTTGAAGTTACATATTGAAACTTACTTTTTTTAAATGTAACACCTACTTTGTAACACAAGAATGTAAAAATGAACATGAAACTCTATCTGGCATTCAAACCGAGCTCTCCTCTTCTCTAGCGTAGCACTCGTACTTACGACCCTAAACTAATGTGCGAGTTACAAATAACTAACATAAACAATATGATCGTTGTAGGTTACCACTGTGACACAACCGTCACATCTAATGCCTGTAAGCCATAGAAGATGTGCCCAAAAAGTAGGACACGTCACCCATATTAGTAATTGGTCTAAAGCTTATAGCAGTAAGCCTGGCTTAATCAGACGTAGGTCGAATCACACAATTCTAATTTCATTTTTGCCTAACCAACAAATGAGCTTTGACCATTGAAACCTGGAAGTGATGTAAGTACTCAAAGTCCTCAGTCTAGTTACAAATCATCTTTTATAATGCACAAAGCCAAGGAGTGGTACAACTTTCTTGTGTCTGTATTTCCGAGTATGTACAATCCGAATCTATTTAAAAGTAGAAGAACAGGCATCTTCTGAGTGGTCTCGCTCCATCGTAGATCTCATCTTTGCTTCCGGGCAAGATTTAGGTCAAGAGCAAACCAACATTTTTAATAAAAAAATCAAATGTTTTATTTCAATTAGAGCAATATTAACATTTGAAACGTCAGAAACCAGTTGCACGGTGTTAAATAGACAGGGTGTTATGGAGAAGAGCCGGCAAGAAATTCTATCAAAACTTCTTTTAGTCAGCTAACAAGGCTTCGGAAAAAAATATTTAGAGGTTCGTAAAGGCGCCGGCGCCGCCATACTTACAAAGTTCAAGCGAAGTATTTATAAGTCTTTTGCTAAGCTTTTGGAAACAAATAACCAATATTTTACATCTATTTTAGTTGACCAAAAGGGGCCAAAATGACGTTCAAAGAGTAGGTACTATCTTGAATAAATGATTTTGACTATGACAGTATTCATCAATCCAGTAACTGTCCCATTGCTGGGTATGAGTCTGCTCAGAAGTTGTAGTGCAAAAAAACATCAGCAATACAATTGAAGTAACAGAAATTGTCTTCAATAAAATAGCTCAACAAAAACTTGAGAACTTACAAGTATTCGTTCCGAATAGCAACAAAAGAGCCACATCATACATTTGACCGTTAAATAATTTGAAAATAATTCCATTCTAATTTCACACTATAAAATAGGTGAAAAAAACTTGGGCGCTCTTAGCTGGTCGACAAATTCATCTAATCTATGGTGATCGGAACCTGATAGCAGAGGAACCGGTCCGTTCCCGATATTACCTCTCCCCCCGATCCCCCAGACACCTAAGCATATAGATGATGTCGCGTGGTTTCGTTGATATACGATATCTTTATTACTCTGAGAGATTTTCATGGATGATTGGATAGAAGTATTATTGGCTGTTGGGAATGACTGGAACAATAGAAATACAGTTTGTGTTTTCGTATGTTTTTTTTGATATATGATTCTTGTGAGAATTTATGTTGTACGCATGCAGCAGACACGGATTTATTACAAAATACAGTAGAATAAATGTACCTTTAATGATTATTAATTAATTTTAAAGTAACTAGGCAGTCACTTTAAAATTAATTAATTAGTCTAGTAGTCCCAAGCGTTACTGCTACGCTAGAGGTTCTGGGTCCGATCCCCAAGTCGAGCAGTGTTATTGGGTTTTTCTATGAAATTCTCAGTAGCAGCTCGGAGTCTGGATTTGTGCCCGGTTAATGGTAATAGGCTCACCCCCAATTACATGGGACCTAAACATTTCGGCGAACTGTGGGTGTAGGTACATTAGTAAGCCTAACCCTTCGGGGAATACAGGCGTGATGGTATGTTTATTATTTTTAGGTACAATGCAGAAACAAAACATTGTACTATAGTTGAAATGTAGTGTCTATTTAAGAATGCAACTTTAGACAAATGGTGGAAAGGAAAATGTGATTATGATGTTCTTTTTTTTATAATTTTCTAAATTTGAATTGTAACAGATTATGATGTGTTACCATTGCACAATATATTTCAATTAAAATGTTCGTTCTACATCTATTTTCACCGTTCGTGTCAGGAAGAATGGAAACACGCCATTTACTCGTAAACTCCAACAACACTCTCGTCAAATGTTTTCTTAAGTTCACAGTTTACAATGTTATTGTTTTTCTAACGGATAACTATGAAAATTCCAATAGTATGTTTCCTATTGGAATTTTACATTAATTTGATTCGACATTACCTAATATCTTTTGACCTTGTTTATTGTACGAGGTATATGTAATTTGTTAAGCAATTGATGATAATCGAATTTCAGTAATAGGCTTTAAGTCATTAATTTCTGCTTTCAGTAATTAATGTGGGAGTAAATTGAAATCTAATTGCTTTATATATAGGTTCATACTTGGTTAACAAACTTAATTGCTATAGTAATGATCTGAGAACGAAAGAAAAACGTAATGATTGGGTGATTCTCACGTACGCGGCCCGGGATTGAAAATGATTGATCGTATATCGTGCGATAAGTCTTACAATTCACCGCAAATTGAAATATCAGATTTCAAGTCACATACATACTTATCGAGATACATTTATTCAGATTGCCAGTACATGAATTACCTTATGATTATTTAAAAAATACGAGCATCTTATACCTACATATTGATTGTAGAAATATATTACTATCGAATTGGGGGCAGTAACCGTTTGGGTTGTACTGTGCAAATGAAGGGATCTCAGAATACTGACCTAACAAAAATGTAATAAAGAAAAGGAACCTTTTAAAAACATATAAACCAGCCCGTTCACGCCTTTTATCGACACTACCTACTACATAATCTCTGCGTAGAAGTGTAGTAAAATTCAAAATCGCCCAGAATCTTCTCGCAAATAACTCGTAGGGGCGTCATCAAACGGTATTGGGATATGGTGGCCGCCTCGGGCTGGTACGCAACGATAACTTAATCCCGGGCTTTTTATCTTGGCAGTGGTGACCCTAGAAGTGTGCTTGGCGGCGATGTGCCTGTTTGTAATGCATTGATTAGAATTTCTGCGCCATTGTGTTGGAAGAGTTAAGAGGGTTGTACGGAGAGGGATTATGAATGTAAATATTGCTTATAGCTACTTACATTGTCTGTCAGACAACCCCTACTGTATTATACAAGAGAACAACCAATTTTGTTTGGGCAGGTTTCTGTAGGATACAGATACATCTAGCTCTGCTAGAGAGCCACTTTGGCTTTAATTTAACAATCCAACGACTGCGATTGTCGCAGTAATTCGTTTCTCTTAGTTAACTCAAATTAATTACGTGCCGAGGTTAGTAACTGATGAGCTGTTTCCATCTATTTTGGAATTTGTACACCAAAATTTCAATGAGATTTTAGATGTAATATGGAGAATTCATGTTCGTAAGTCAAACACAGCAAAATATTGATACGCTTTGTAAGTGAATATTTTTGTATCTAAATTAACAAAAATGAGATTGTTCGTAGGATTATTGATGAGCGGGATAAAAGAAAGAAACCATTCATTTGTAATCCACGGAGAGGGAAGATACTCCCCAGGAGTATCTTCAAAGTTCTGTGGCAGATAAAATGACAAAGTAACCTTTTGTTTATAAATATTCATTTTATTGATGATTCTTCTAATAAGATGGGCCTTAAATTTCTCGTGAATAATATTCTGTAGGTACAGTAATGTTTTTTGCAAATAAGCTTCCCAAATTTAATATAATTTTACTTAGAAGTTAGGCATGTCGATATTGCTTCAGTCAAATCTCGACATGATTGGAAGATATTTCAGTTATATGCTCCACTTACATAGAGGAAAATGTTGTACAATTATAATGTTTAGATCATTGGAGTGGATATAAAAGTCGTATCATGACAACACTCTTCCGCTTCGGGGGTAAAAAGGAAAAAATATGTGAAAATATTCCAGATTGACCCATATCTAAATATGCGAAGGAGGAAAAAAAATAAAGCATGGCAGGAAAAGCATTCCAGATTTAAAATTGATTGGCCCAAAATTGGCGCAATAAAGAGCAAATATCTGTAAAATTTTTGTAACAAATTGCTATGAGATCTCTTGTAATACAAATACGCAGGTACTTTCAACAAGTATATTTATTTTCTCTCTGGTTTACTTAATTATACCTACCTTCAGTTTATTCATTATTTATCATTTAATAAATACGTTTAAGGAGGCTCTTTTTAATTAAAAACAAAGCAAGTATGTACTATTTTTTTTTCATTTTCCATGCTAGGACTATAAAGTTATTTTAGTGAAGGTAAAACTCGACTGCGGGTAGGATTCGAACCTGCCTCTTCTGGTGTAACAAACCAGAAGAGTCAGGTTCGAATCCTGCCCAGAGTAGAGTTTTTCCTTGACTAGAGAGTAAGAGAAGAGAAGAGAGTAAACAATGTCCATATTATATTAACAATATAGTGATTTAAAAAAATATTTTGTTTTTCTAATGTATTGTATATTTCAATTGCTACTCTAATAACAGAAACACTGAACATCACCCCAAAATCCTAAGAAATAAAAACGAAACTTTACAACTGTTTACAGCAACTACGATTTCAATTTACCTATTTTGCACTATTTTCCTTAGTGTTAAGGAAAAGTCAAATACAATTTCACAGACGGTCAACTCTCCTGTTTGTAGCAATGTAGTGTGAGTCGGGACACGTCCGATACAGGTTTCTCGTTTAATTATCACCGGGTTCCGTCCGTTAGTCACTAGCGAACGCGATTAAACCAATCAATTTGTCACGGCACTTTCGACTGACAATTCGGGACATTTAAGTTTGCGATACGTATACGATACGATTGGGATTTTTTAGCATTTCATTATTCTTGTTTAAGGGATTTTTGACGCGAGAATTAGTCGGTCATTTTAGTCCATTTTCTTGTTTTATCATATACAATAATCTCTATTTTCTAGGTCTACTGTCGAGAAGGCAAGAATCAGTTAACTCCTTAACCTTAGAAATAATTTCAGCAGCAAATAATTTATCGTGTAATATTGATATTATTTAAATATAATATTCCATAAAAAGTAGTTTTATTTCAATAAGAAATAATACTTTAAAATATACATCAACTAAAATATCCTGTATATTGGCAGAATTTACAAAGAACCTCGTTGAAGTACTAACGCACACATGAACATGAAACAAAAGTCAATCGTAGGATTAATTTCAATGAAATCGATCCCCAGCAAAATATTTCGAAACATCAAACGGTAACAATATTTACGATGACATTAAAACTATTAAGAGCACAAATAAATCATCGTGGTTTGGTCTACTACAAATTGTAACTGCAAGCAAACCCCAATAATTGGAAAGTTCTTCGGTAGACAGGTACGAATGTGTATGGCTGATGCGGTTTCTAATTTATTGCAAAAATAAGGGGCCTGCCCCAAGGGCGATCCGGATATAAGCAGGTGTTACATCGCCCTCAGATTTTAACCCTCTGGGGCTCATTGTGTTCACCGAAATATTATAAAACGGGTCTCTTTGGTTTTTTGAAAAAGGGTGAGATTGGAATCTTGTATGACATGCGATATGGGATTTACTGAGCGCACACCTTTGTTTCTGTTAATAATTTTGGTTTCGACGTCGTATCGATCTTTTTCAGTTAGGGGAGGGAGGGACTAAGGGAATGTGACGGAGAAGACATCATTTTGTGAATGAATGGTAGTACGGTGTGTTGAGGATTTGTCGACTTCATTTGGGATATCTTGCTTCCAGAAAGTCGATACACCCCCATGTCAAATAAATATAATAATATAATGTAAATCACTGTAGATTGAAGCGGTTAAAGGCGGAAACCACTGATATGATTGATATGAATATAATGCACAATTTCTTGATTTATGGTAAACAATATGTAACCACAAAAATAATCCACAACTAAACATAATTCAGTGTAAATATGGAAACTCCCAGATCAAGTGAATCATATTTGGCCCTTTGTAAATTTGGCACCAGTTTGATCTTGTTCATTTCCGTTATTTTTGAGATGGTTTGTGCGTCGTGCCAAAGGATCGTGGTGAGATTGTCTGTATAAAACGGTGCACTGTTTTATGTAGAAAATCGTACCGGTGTGACGTCATAAGCCTAAATGAAAATGATAAAACTGCAATTTTTTGGACGGTTATCGTTAGTATCTGGGTATATTAACGAATCATATTGGGTGAATATTAACGAATCATTCTTCTCACCATAGTAGTTCTCTTGTTGTTTTTATTCTTATCTTATTATTTGACGACAGTGGTGTAGTTTAAGTTTTCATTATCATAATTGTAGTTTTAAACATCTGCATTCTTAACTTTGGGATCAAGATAATGACGTAATCCAATATAATACCCATCTGCTACATTACGATGATGATTTTTTAAATTGACAAAAGCATCTTAAAAAACTTTTTTATTTTTATTCAAATAGCTGCTAAATCAGATTTTTGTTACAATGAACTTATCAAAAATATTTTCAAAGGACCCTAAACTCAAGAAGGTTTCAGATACTCGGTTCAAGAGTTAGGCAAGACAGAACGCACGAACAAAACATAACACACAAATCAGTGGGATTACGATTGGGAAACAAAAAATCAAACGATTCTCAGCTTTCCCGCTAACATTTTAAAAGAAAACATTCGTAACCAATCTGCAAATATAACCTTGCATTGTCAAAATTTATCTGAAAGTTTATATTCTGAAAATTTGTTTAATTTGGATCTTATTTTCTTGGTATTAAGATTGGGGGTGTTGTTTTGGAGGTGCAAATGTGGGATTGCGTGGGTAAACACTCGAACCACGAGAGACGCCCTAGAGCAGACGTCAAAAAAGTGCCGTGGAGTTTGCTAACGAGAGAGGGGAAACAATGTGTCTTCCGCTTACAACTTTTGTGTACGCCCTCTTTGGGCTTTAATAGAAATTTCTTCTATGAGACAAATCCCAAGATCAATTGATCTTGGGATTTGTCTCAATAAAAGTTGCCGAAAGGTCGATTACTCTTTTAAATATACACAGAAACAATTTTATTAGTAATTACGTACGTAGGTACGTAAATCTAGTAATTTATTGATACAATGGCAAGATTTCTTGAAGATCGATTTTTTGGAATGGGTAAATTACTAGCAAAGAGCACGTCAGCTTGATGAAATAAACTTTAGCGACTAATTATTTTTGATCTTCATTTCACCTTCCTTTACTCTGTTTATAATATCTATTTATTTTTTCTCGTGTTGCTTTAACGCTCAGCATGTTCGGCTATCAGACAAATCATCACAGCTAAGCGCGATCCAATCAGCACACACCATCTATTCGGCGCTATTCGAAGTACCAAAACGGAGCACAGCAAGCGATAACAATCTCGCGCCACATTCGACCCGGGGCTCGAATACTAATGCGAACACTCCATACAACGTCACTCGTTATACAACCAACTTTATTCAAGATTCGTTTATTTCAGCGACAAAATAATTTTCAAGTAATATAAGGATTCATAATGTGTGACGTAAACACTTCGAGAGTTTCATAATGGGAGAAGTTCTTAGTTCGGAGTGTAGACTTATTTGAGAGCAAATTAACAAGGCAATACTTTTGATACATATATGGTAGTATGTTAAACAAGGTACGTGAAGTTAATGAGTGGAAATTGGTTTAAGTTAAACAGGGAATTGTCTGTGTAACTAAATTTGCTCAAGAGTCGTGAGCAAATTTATACATATGCTTTTGATAAAGTAACAGAGTCAGTATATTCTTGTCACAATGTAATTGGCTCTGCAGTTGTTTCAAAGTATGTTCATAATAAGTCTCTTACACGTTCAATACGAAGTGCGCTATTGTTTTTTTAAATAGATCATCTTAAATGCTATGGTCGTGTTGGTTTCAACAAGGAGCCATCTTAGGGCCAACAATATTTTTCTGGTATCATTAATAAATGTCATGGAGATATTTCAAAGAAACAAATTTCAATTCTTATCAGCTGCATTAAGAAGAGTGATTACGTGATTCGCTTTATATCTGACCGTCTAAGTATTTCCCCACATACCTCACTCAGATTACACAAAACACTTTTAAAGAATACCTTTATTCTCTATTAATAATCTTCAAAAAAATATAGTCCATTAAAATGTAGCGATATCTCATCCTCAAGAAGCTGTCAAACTGATAATAACTGAAAGAGACCGAGCTATGTGCGAGTGAGCAAACAAAACGCGATCCGTCTTAATATTAATGTAGTTGTTAGGTCGGATGATGAATGGTGACACAGCAAAGCACTTTGCGGTAAACTGGCCCATTATTATTCTTAGCGGGGTGTTTAGTTACCAATTTAGTTAATTTAGACACATTTCCATAACATCTTAACCAAAGAAGGCTGACAAGATTAAACTCGCGAAATGTAAATTAACGAAGAGTCGTTCTAGTGCAATGTATTTAAAATGTTTAATTAAAATATTATACGGCTTATTAAGATAGGTATGCTTGACAGTAAAAAATGGTATGGCTGGAGATTAATTTTCATTGTTATAAATCTAATCTACAGAAATATAATACTTGATTTATTTTTATTATTAATCTTTATAATATACTATATAAATATTAAAACTGGATCCCATTCCCAAATACATACATTTTCCTATAAAAATTGTGCTTTAAATATTTGCTAAAGTAATGGAAACAATTTAGGGCGTCTCTTTGGATTCAAAGCCGAGCGTACCAATTCAATTACGTACACGCAGTTTTAAAAACGAAACTACACCCACAAACTAGTGTACTCAACTTGTTTTGAATTTTACAAAGGCGAAGTAAGTAATCCATCCCTACGTAGAATTAGACTTGTTATCTTTTTGTGATTTTTTTGCATTTTCCATGCTAAGATTATTAAGTTATTTAATAGTAAAGGAAAAAATTCAATCGCGGGCAGGATTCGAACCTGCGTCTTCTGGTTTGATATACCAGACGCTCTGACCTCTAAGCCACCGCGAACCCTACCCGCATGATTGAAATTTTGCCTTCAATTTTGGATATAAAATTATAACGACTCACAACGAAAAATGGTCTGAAATTACGAATTCGACGACTCATTTAACGTAAACTTTTCAGGTGTTTTCCAATTTTAAATGAACGTAATACTCCGTAGGTAAACTTCAAAGCGCACAAGCCTTTTAGAATGCAAGAGTGGGGGTATTTTTCAAAAACGGTTCTGCCTCAAGTGTACCTTAGGAGTGTGCTAACTTAATTTATCGAACTTTTAGACGGTAGCTAAGGTTCTCTAAGCGGTTTTCCACTTGGGTTAACTCTGCTTACTTTAGGCTTTTTAGCTTTTGGTAAATGCTAGATTCACATTGGTTTGGGTTAGCGATTTGTGAAGGTGTTTGTTGACTTCACAATGTCTCTCCTTATTTGTACTGATACATGAGGGTAACTTTAATGGATTGGTGTGGGATAATCGTGTATATAACGTGTCGTTTTTTTTATCTTTCAGCATCACAGATATGCAAGACTAAGCTTTTATTTTTTAGGTCTTTAAAAATCCTATGAATTTCAATTCCAATTCTGAAGTTCACGCAAACTAAGGCGCGGGCAGAAGCTAGAAATTTATATTTTAGTAGTAAATGTACAAGTAAATTCTACTTTTGACAAATATATAACAAAATAGTGTGTTCGTTTTCTAAAGATAATTTTCCATGTAACCCTTGACCATATTGCAGTGCCCTTTTTATTCAGAAACGCAACAAAAAAAATTGATCTTGTTAAACCTTCTTATAATCTCAGCTGCTAAATTTAATGAAATTAACTTCATCCGTCGATCTTGTTAACTGTGATTACATTAAAATCTTCTAGATTCATAACTTGCCCAGTATCGACAAAAACGTCTCTTATTTTTAAATTAATCTCGCCTCATTCCAATTCAGATTTTGTTTCATACGTATCTTCTATTACAAAATTCATTTCGTCCGTATCTTTCATTTCATTTATCTTTTATTTCAAATTCTCTGCTTCATTTATATCTCTAGCTACATTAAAACAAGTATTTACTGTCACAACAATGGCGCATTGCTCTGCTTCCATGCCGATCTATCTTCGTGCACATTTCTTAGATAAAACATGCAATAGTTCCCTTACATTCTCAAGCACCATTAAGGGCCCCTCTGAAAACTTTCCGACAAAAACCAAGTTGCACCTGACATTGGTAATTGATATACGACACCATTAATCACTTTGTATTTTGCTGTACTAACTTTATGTTGGTACCTGTTTTGTAGTCGGCGGAGGTTGGCATGGAAATTTTGCACGATAATATTTCCAACAACAATTTCGGAAATTGCCGCTGTAGACAAATAAATGTACTGTAGAATGTATAATATTCTCTAGTATTGTACGGTATAATATTAATAATTAAAGAGAATATGCCACGCTCTGTACGAAGCTTTTAATAATATAAATGTGATGTCTGTGGTTTTGTTCAGTGACATTTTTACATACTACATATCATAAAATGGGTAAAGGTTTGTACCGCAAAAGGTTACCCGAGGGTCTAAGCTTCCTTTGATTTAGATTATGTAAATGGATTTTATATTATTCTATTTTTATTATTTTCAAAATTGCTGTATGCATTTTCTTGCCATTATAATAGCATCTGCAGTTTATGAATTGGAGATAAAAAAAACATTGATTTCAACACAATTCGTAAGTCACCAATTCGATTTTTTTTTATACCACTAATATCTTATTGACAACAAGTCTAAATAATGTCAACATAAATTTATATCTATGACAATAAACCATACATTTCTGTCCACTAAAACTTTGCGTATCTTCACAACAAAATACCAAGTCAAACTTGTATAACATAATACAGTTATGATATAGTGAGTTTCGACTGCTAATATCAATGAATGGTGCCCTCGGGAGCCCGGCTCACTTAGAAATATCATTGAGGTTACGTAGAGTTAGGATAGGCATGCCGAAGTCCCAGATGTATTTAGTATCGAGGTACATAAATTTGTTTCTCGGTACTTATGCTGGTGATTTAGAATTTAATGTTGAATTGAGAATTAAATAACAACAACATTTTGATTTGAGTGCTCATGAAGGAAATATATACAAAGTTATATAAATATTTGTTATAAATTAAAAATGCATCAAACAACATGCTGTAGATACAAAATAAGGTTTTTGATAAAAAAAAGGAATTTGAAAATGGTTTTTAATCCTGAAACCGTTCATTACTGCAGTTAAGTGTAACATAACACGATATTATACTATTCTGAGTTCTAAGTACTAATTCTGCTCACCCTTGAAGACAGAAAAGCGAGAATGATACATATTAACAATTTGAGGTCATAGTATAAATGTCTCTGTCCGTAATTGTGGTTAGTAATTGGACAGGAGATAGTTCTCATTTGATATTTGACCCTTCCCTTGAGCTTGTTAAGATTACTGCTAAAGTTACTAGACATCGTCCTTCTGAAGATCCTAGACGAGTATCGTTAACCCTTCGTTCTAACGAGGTAAACAGAGCAATGGTTCCTTAACTACTAACATTAGAAGTTGGGTATTCAATTTTCATAATGATACAATTTCCTTAGTCTTTATTTTAATTGCCCAGTTTCTTTCAGATAATGTGTCTAGATTAAATTAAACGTTTACCATCTTATTGACGTCATAACTTACCAAAAGTTTTAGTCGAATCCGAAAAAGTTTGATACATAAAATCAGATCAACAATCCTTTGCACTGGTTCAAAAATACCTTTTAATATTCAGTGTTCTTGCTTTTAGAATTTACAAATAACAGAAACGTTGAATGAGAAAGATATCTACGAAGAACTGCAAAGGAGGGCAGTGTTGGCTCTTAGCGGCCGAATGCTTATACGGGACACTACAAAATATTGACCGTCAACGTTTTGGGATTTCATTAGAGATGTGTGGAGACGTTTCTGCCCATATTTATTCAAGTATCGTACTTGAATTTCATGCATGAGATCTTGCATTGTCATTCTTGTCTTGCTGAAACTAGATGATAACTAATCTAACACGTCGACGACTGATCTGAAGGGCTCGTCGCTAAGTAATAAAGAAGTTGATTAATACTGATGTCCAAAATTTAGTTGCAGTTGAAGAGTGCGGTTTGTGGATAGGTGATCATTTTTAAGTCTTCGAAACCCCTACGTACCTAGGATCACATGAAGCTGTTGGTCACGGTTTTCTTACGAACACTCATGACAATATGTTTGACGACACGTTTGGCGTAGCGGCTGAGAGGTTGGCTTCGATCCCCACACGGAACAAATATTTGTATGATCTACAGGTAGTTGTTCCGGGTCTGGGCGTTTGTGTATGTGCGAATTTGTGTTTGTCACCCACGACACAGGAGAAAATCCTAGTGTGGGGCAACGTTTTTTTTAAACAAAAAAAAAATAGTCAATCATAGACAAATTGAAATTCGACAAAGAAAGCTTTACGTAGTTTTAGCGATAATTCAAATGTTAACATTTCTTGAAGAACAGACGGTAAAAGGACATAGAATAAAGTTACATAGATACTTTTTGCGACGTTCATTTTACTTTATCTGTGTTACGTGTGTCTACTTGCTTTTATTTTTTACGTTGCTAATATAGCTTTGAATATACGTGAGTGATTTTCCGTGTAGATACATCTTGATACGGAAATTAAAGATAAAACAAGCATGTTATGCTTTTAGAAGAACATTTCAGTATACAATACAGTGTGTGAAAGCTGTGCTGAGAAATCATCAGACATAAATACGTAGGCAACAGTAATATTATTATACTCGTTATTGCCTGCGGTTTCACTCGCATTCTAAAAGACTTTTTAAGACAAAAGGAAGTTTAGGTCCTTCCCCAATGTCAAATCTATCTCTGTATCAAAAGAGGCGTGCAAATGTAACAAACAATGAAATTGTTTTGAAATTATTATGAAATTATGGATCTGTTTAATTTGCCGCAGGGTATTCAGAGATATAATGGGATTATTGATGAACATTACAATGTTGGATGCTAGGAAAGGATATTTACAAACCTAGAATAGATGGTTCTATTTGGTTCAAATTGTTGAATTCCGAAATCTTTTACAAGGTCCAGCACCTTGTAAAAGGTCTTGCACCTTAGTACGTCTCGTTTAATTTCTCACAATGATACAAAATAATGAATGAAAGACGATTAACAAAATGAATTTATAAGGCGTATGCCAGCGGCAACGTCGGGAAAGGTTGGACATACGCCGATATTATTGGCGTGGTCCTTCAAAAAGATCAGATGCATAGTACTCGCAACCAGCGCCCTTATCAGACAAGTTGTATGAATGTGGAAGAAGCAAAAGAAGTATGCAAGAATCGTAGCAATAAATCGTGGCAGTCTATAGTTTCCGCCTACCCCTTTTGGGAAATAGGCGTGATGGTACGTATTATAAAAGCAGTATTCTCATAAAATCCGACCTCTTTTCGTACTTCTAAAAAAATAAAAATAGTTGTTGTTAACATAACATAACATACCATCACGCCTGTATTCCCCGAAGGGTTAGGCAGAGGCGTACTAATGAATCTACACCCACAGTTCGCCGGTATGTTTAGGTCCCATGTAATAGGGGGCGAGTCTATTGCCATTAATCGGGCACAAATCCAGACTCCGAGCTGCTACTGAGAATTTCATAGAAAAACCCCAATAATACTTTGCTCGACCTGGGGATCGAATCCAGAACCTCTAGGGCAGCAGTCGCGCTTGGGACTACTAGACTAATGAGGCAGTCTAGATAGCAGATAGTTGTTGTTATCCGGTTAAAATATTCATTAAACCCTTATCAATGCAGACGAGTTCCGTTTGAAGTAAAAGTAAAGTTTATTTAGAAACAGTTAAATAAATAAAAAATACTTGAGATACAAACTTTATTTCGTAAGAGCAACTCAAATAAGAAATGTAAGCCAATATGGCTTCCTTTATTTACCCAGTAATTGTTTGCCTACATATTGTTAGGACTTTTGCTTATAAAGTTAATGTGTTTTTCCTTGCGTAACTTTGAAAAACCTTCGTGAGAGACTGAAAATGAGTGGAATATTAATTAATTAGTTTTTAGCAGCATTAAAGCTTGAGTAAATTGTTATCAATTATGAAAATGAATTTCTGTTATTTGATTAATTACGAGACTACATACATACCATCACGCCTGTATTCCCTGAAGGGTTAGGCAGAGGCGTACATAATGTACACACACAGTTCGCCGGTATATTTAAGTCCCATGTTATAGGGGGCGAGCCTATACTTAGCCATTAACCGGGCACAAATGCAGACTCCTAGCTGTTACTGAGAATTTCATAGAAAAACCCAATAACACGATATAATCATTACTACACTATGTTTATAATTAAAACATCAATTTACTAAAACTCACGCTACGAAAAATGCAAGGTCATCAATTCCTAGTACACGCGCTATTCATACAGCAATGGCCATAATTAACAAAGTCACTAAAGCAGATGCATCAAACAAAAAGTTCATTAGTTCACTATTAAAAGCACGAGCCAACGGAAATAATAATGAAATGGGGCGTGGAACACAATTAAAAATAAATTTCCTCTGTTTTTAACAACAGTGTCCGAACTATCCCATTTTAGGGTTCCGCTTGGCGACAGGTGGAAACCACACTCGTTACATCTCTATCAGCGAATACAATGCAGGACAAAAAAACGGTTACAGCTTAATTTAACATTGTAAGGGTGGATTGTACAATGACTTACTATATTAATTACGATAACGGTTAAAGTAATTGAAAATTGCTTCATATATTCTAGAGCATAGAGACTGTGTGAACTTGGGGTTCTAGGTTGATTACGGAATGTGTTTTTATGATGATGCTATTTTCAGATTTTTTATAAAAAATACTATGATCAGCAGATAAAATGTTGGCAACCCTAGCTCTGATATCAAAGCTGCATTCGACCCTAGCAAAATGAACTAGAATTGTAAAACTGGGTCTAAGTTAGGATAGCAGATTAATATTTATCCTCATATAATATAATACTAAACAATCCTAACTCTAACTTGTAGAAGCTGGTGACCAGATTCTACAACCTCATTGTTGGTATATACTTCCTCGTTAGATATGAAAGCCCTAATGAAGTCTAGCTAATTAGTGTAAACGATAAGAGCCTGTAGTCGTTTTTAGTAACGTAAGACCTCTAGCGGATACCTGAGAAACTATATTCGTCGTACAAACATTTATAGAGACGCTAGTAACTATCTTACGGAACCTTCGGTAGTTCTAGTATTTGTTATAAATGTGTGTGCCTGTCAGAGAGCATATTAGGTAATAGGTATCTATCGAAGACTGGTTAATAAATCTATATGTTCCCATTATTCTATTATTTTTAAGGAAGTAGTACGTACCAAATATTTTGGCTGGTATTATGTTGAAGTTCAAGTTCAAATGTTTTTATTTCAAATAAGCTTTTACAAGCGTTTATGTAACTTTAATTGTTAATTAAAACGTTAATCTAGTCTATGTAGCCAAATAGTATTTTGCTGATAAGCAATATTATATATATTTCTGTAAATAGATCTTTAAAGACACTTTTACGAGTCAATATATATATATATATATTTTTTTAAACTAGATGGTGCCGGCATTTACTAACTGACGACCTCTGAGAAGAAACACCGAAACAAACTCAGAGAATCATGGTTTCTTTTAAAGACTCGACTTAGTAGTAGCAATATGTGAGTTTTACAATGCGTAGCCAGTGAAATTGCTGTGCATATACTAGACTACTACATAGACTTAACAATTGAGGTCTGAAGATCGTAACATACCATCGCGCCTGTATTCCCCGAAGGGTTAGGCAGAGGTGTACTTAATGTACACCCACAGTTCCCCGGTATGTTTAGGTCCCATGTTACAGGGGGCGAGCCTATAGCCATTCAGGGGCACAAATCCAGACTCCGAGCTTTTTTTTTTTAAAAAAAAACATTGCCCCACACTAGGATTTTCTCCTGTATCGTGGGTGCGTTTACAAACACAAATTCTCACATACACAAACGCCCAAACCCGGAACAACTATCTGTAGATCATACAAATATTTGCTCCGTGTGGGGATCGAACCCACAACACGTGACGCAGAAGCCGATCGCTCAGCCGCTACGCCAAACGTGTCGTCGTCAATCGAGCTGCTAATGAGAATTTCATAGAAAAACCCAATAACACTTTGCTCGACCTGGGGATCGAACCCAGGAACTCTAGTGTAGCAGTCGCACTTGGGACCACTAGACTAATGAGGCAGTTATAATATATAGATAGGTATTGATACTATCAATGTAGCTGTCTCTGTCATCTATCTTCCTCCATCATCATACCCTTATGCTTGCTTTTCATCTAATTACGACAAAAGAAACAGTCTGAAGTCAGTATAGCATAGGACGTGAGGTTAACAGGTTAGTTAATAACTATATTGCGTAGTCTTCAGCTAATTGGTTCGCCTATACAACCTCTTCGTAGACAAGATTTATTACGTTACTCGCACAGTATCTTAATTAGAGGTTAAAAGGTATTAATCGAGATTTTCTCACTTTTGCTTTAGTTTTATGTGATAATATACAATTTGTGAGAAAAATTGTTGTGTCTGCTTCTTATTAATAAGGTTATTTTTATTGATAACTTATGAGAATACTCGCTAGGGAAAGTTTTTGATTGCGTTGTAAAAGTCAAAAATAAAGTTTAAAAAATCCCTCATTCATATCGCAATGAGTAAATCAATCGGAATAAATATTCGAATTTATGTTTTAAAAAAATACGTCAGCGTCATCGAGAACTGCTGTTTAAAGTCGGCGCGACTGCTACGCTAGAGATCTTGGGTCCGATTCCCAGGTCGAACAAAGTGTTACTGTTTTTTTTTTTATGAAATTCTCAGTAGCAGCTCGGAGTTTAGATACATGCCAGGCTCGCTCCACTAAAACTAAATAAAACGGCGAACTCTGTATACAGCTCTGCTTAAACCGTCAGGGATCACAGGCGTGATAGTATGTAGTTATTTGAGGGTTCATACGTTTCAGAATAAGCCCGTTATGCAACATTTTCACCTTAAATCAGCACTACACAAAGAATGACTTTTCTTTAAAATTCTTTATTGAATTTAATTGATTGTTGGCAACACCACACGTCTCGTTTCCATTAGACCGCGATGTTTCGTATATTCCGATGCTCGGCAGTGTACAAAGGTGAAATAAAACATTAATTGCTGTCAGACGGCGAGGGGCGAGACAAAAGGTTCGTTTTTTCGTAACTATTGTACGTACGGGACCCTCCGTTACGGTTCGGGGGCAGCCCTGTTTCGACGCGTCTCGGCAATGAAAATGTTGATCGATAATTTTTTTTTCTACAGTTTCTCGACTATTTTTGTCGTAAGTAAAAAGTTATTATTTTAAAATAAAATTTTATGGTATAACTTTTTTGAGGTTCGGTTATATAAGACTGACGGTTGGCTAACTATAATATTAATAAACTCTTTGGAAACTTTCAATATTCCTTTTTAAGTTGGTAAACAAGTAAATTACGGATCGCCTGATGGTAAATAATTACGGAGGAATTACTCGGGCGTTGCTGATGTATTATTAGTTATATTACGTTTAATAATATGATTATTCAACCCCTATTTCTATAGGGTAACAGGTAACAGCAGACTGTTAATTTAACTGATTTTAAGAGACCCCACTATGTTTATCTTTTTGTGGGGAGATTAATTATGCAGAATACATATATACATACATATATGTCCGCTATATATACGCTCCGGTTGCGAGTGTTACGCATCTGAACTTTTTGAAGGATTTCGCCAATAAAATCAGCGTATGTCCTTCTAGGGCGGCCTCTATCGACTGTCGCTGACATTCGCCTCTAAATTCCTTTCGTTAATCGTTTTTCATTCATTCTTTCAACATGTCCAAATCATCAGAATAATCAGAATATATTATTTTTCCGTCACAGCAAGTGATAATTAATTCCTAATACACAGATGCATTTCATAAGGCAGATACGCGTGCCCCGTATATGAATTTAAACCTCTCCGCACAGTAGAGCTCTCTTTACTCTTACCTCATCGATAGACTAATGTGACAGTGAGGATTAGGACATTGGCTAAGGCATCCGGTGTACTGAGATCAAATTTTTGTATTCCCTGAAGGGTTAAGCAGAGTCAAACTAAAGTACACCCACAGTTTGCCGGTATGTTTAGGTCTCATGGAGTAGGGAGCGAGCCATTAACCGGGCACAAATTGCAAACTTCGAGCTGCTACTGAGAATTTCACAGATAAACCAAATAACACTTTGCTGGACCTGGGAATCGAACCCAGAATCTCTACCCTTACCATACCCATGCCAACATACATACCCTTACTCATGGCCAATTTATTTTTTATGTTTAGGGGGCAAACGAGCGGACGGATCGCCTGATCGACACCAGAGGAGTCACAAGTGCGTTACCGGTCTTTTAAAAGGGAATTGGGCCTCCGGTAACCCCACTCAGTCGGCGAAACACAACGTAAGCGTTGTTTTACGCCGGTTTTCTGGGAGATCGTGGTATCACTCCGACCAGCCGACCCATTCGTGCCGAGGCGTGGCTCTTCCACGCATAATTTCAAGCTGTCTTTCAATTTCCACGTAAAAATGTGGTTAAGGAATCTTTATTCCTCAAAAGAAGTTTAAAAGAAAATAACAGCAGTATAGAAGTTTCTATGGCATGACCCGGGTCTGTCAATACTGCTATTTCACATAAAGGGTCTTGATGAAACGCAACTAACAAGTAAGTTAATACAAAGTTGTGGGAAGCATTCATCAATTTACTATCTCCATTGATTGACCTTTAATATTATTCTATAGGGCACTTCTTAGCTAATTAAGAGAAACTTATCGGAATTCGTGATGCCCACATAAATATTTATAACATGATAATAATATTAATTATTATTAAGATTATAGACAAAATATCAGTAAGTGTTGTTTAATTAGTAGGTATAAAAAAATGTAAATCTTACTATCTCAAAAACCAATTAAACGAGTTCCAACCGGTTTTAATGGTGACCCAGTAAAAGGTTTGTACATAACTGGGCTTAGTTCTTTACGATAGTGATGTGAAAATAATGTTCAAGTTGAATGACTTTCGAGTTATTTTTAAGCGATTTTTCTAATTTATTAAATGCTACATTTAATTTGATTCCTTGTACAAAAATCAAAATAACACGTAATAACCCAATTCCCTTTTAAATGTTCAGCAACGCGCTTGTGACTCCTCTGGTATTGCGGGTGTCCATGGGCGACGGTAATCGCTTACCATCAGGCGATCCGTCTGCTCGTTTGCCCTCCTAACACATAAAAAAAATAACGTACATATTTTTCTATTATATTTATAAGTATAAACTGACGAAAAATAAATGCCTAGTATATTATTATAAAAGTTTATTTGCTTGTTCCTATGTTATGGTTTATACTTGTTAATGAGTGATTTCTTTAGTAAATTATATTTATAGGTAGACAAATACTGTCATATGCATCACAAGCAAAGCTTCTATGGATTTAAGTGGAGAAAATTGTGACAATTACTTAGCGAATTCTAACTTTTGGCAGTTTTTCTTTGGGCCAATTACTAATCTATAAAATAACTCCTGGTTTCAGTAATTACTTTTATTCTAGTAAAGACTTTTAATTATTTATAGATACAAGTGCTAGCTACCGAGAACAGTTCCACAATCGAATGCGGGAATACTCGGTACGAGAGAACTTAATACTAAAACTCCCATCACTAGTGCGAGTTTGACAACAGCGGTGCTAGCGTTGTGTCTGACGTGTTTACGACTACAGAATTTACAACCTTTTTGTTACTGTCAGATTGGCTGCCCGATAGTTTTACTATAAGTATACATAATATATTTTATACCCTGTATAATAAGAAGTGTATTGGGAATAATGTTGAAATCAACTTCATTGATCGTATCGGTATTATTTCAACATAAGATTTTATAGAGTTTCCAATTGATAACCTATGATTAAAATTTTATGACGGAGCGCCTCATTAGTCTAGTGGTCCTAAGATAGCTATGCTAGAGGTCTTGGGTTCAATTTCCAGGTCGAGCAAATAATTATTATGTTTTCTATGAAATCGTCAGTAGCAACTCGGAGTTTGGATTTGTGCTCGGTTAATGGCAATAGGTTTCCCTTCTATTTCATGGGACCTAAACATGCTGGCGGGCATGAATGAAATGTGGCTGTACATTAGCACAAATCTGTCGAACTCTACGGGGAATACAGGCGTGGAATAAAGGCATACCTTGTCTACCTAAGTGGCAGACGTTCCATGACGATTTTCCGCACAAAAAAGGTAAACGATACAAAATCCTCCAAACATAAACATAATATTAATTTAATAGACATATGTACCTATTCATCTTGTTTCTACAGCAATAATTACTTGCACATCACTAGACATAAATAACGAGCAATATAAGCGGTCTTTGATATGATTACCGTCCGGTCGTAAAAATAGCGTGGTTCCGAGTAACATAATCAATACACTCAGAAACAAAGTCTACATCTACGAGACTGATCGAAGTAGTTTCGAGTCCGAGAAAATCTCGAAATTTGCTGCAGTGCAAAAAATCTATTCAGAACACACAATTCGTCTATTATCAATGGTTCGGAGAAAATTGTTAATGCTATTGCAAAACTATCTTGCATTTTCTCTTAGTTTCGTTGATATAGAATTAGAATATTAATAAAATCACTAACTACTGTTGGTAGAGTACTCCTTGTTCTTATCAATAAGATAATCTAGAGATAACTTCACATACCTACTGCTGGATGCCTTCTTTACTATATCGAACCATATCTTCAACTCAGATCTCAGTTGGAGGTCCAATTTCTACCAGTGGCAGACCAACTCTCTTCTATATAACTCACTACATACTTAGTTATTACCTTTTATTAGTCTCTTTATCTTAGTTTCGAGTAAGTCCTATGATTAGAATCCTTATGGACCTGTGGTCGGCTCATAGCCTAACATTGATAGTGAATCAAATTTCTCGTATTATAAATACATACCCTATAGTGTTAGATGCGTTCCCATTCCGAGAATTAGAGTAGTTGCCCTGTTAACATCGCTGCAGGGCTGTCAAATAAATGTCGAGCGGTTCTCAACATTTTTATGGCAACGGACGTAAACGCTAAACGCCATTTTACGGCGCGATTATGTCTCTTGCGAAAGCCCTGATCCAGATACGTGCTTTAAATATTTTGATTAGGTTTTTATTATGGGAAGTCGTTTTGTTTTCAGAGATATGTTATGTTTAGATTAGTTAATTTAAATGGGATTTGTTGAAAGGGATGTCAAATTAAATGCACATTTTACAGTTTTATAACAAAGACAACATTCTGCAGCTACAAATTAATCAGTCATTGCATCAATTTTCTTCTTCATATTAAAAAAAAAAACAGTTTCCGTATGTTTGTGTTTGTAAAACTCGAAAAGTAGTCGATGGATTGATTTGAATTCTTTACACATCGTTGCATTTCTCTATAACTTTTATCTCCAACTTCCATACTTTAATCAGACAGAGCCAGTGACTTTAGTCCGTATATTTACTTTTATAAATAAAAATGTATGAACACTTGAGAATGGCTTGACCGTTTTGGCTTTTTTTTGTACAAACATATTTGTCATAAATTTATTGAAAATCCATCTAAAAAGGCAGAAATTTTGATGGGTAAATTTACGCTGGCGAAGCTGCGCGCGCGTTGCTTGTACTTATATATATATACTTATATACATATATTAGTTAATAGCTACATAAATAATAATATTAAAAAAATATCGCATACTAAAAGCTTTCAGTAGTCTAGTGGTCCCAAGCGCGACTGCTAGGTATGCTGGAGGTCCTGGGTTCGATTCCCAGGTCGAGCAGTGTTATTGGGTTTTTCAATGAATTTTTAGTGGCAGCTCGAAGTTTGGTATTTGTGCCTGGTAAATGGCAAATAATACCGGCGAACTTGGGTGTACATTAGTACTCCTCTACCTAACCTAACTTCGGGGAATATAGGCGTGACGGTATCTTTTAAAAGCTTTCATTTCAATTACAATGACATCAACATCACAATGTCCAACAGATAAGCCAGCACATTGTATTAAGGCGCAGGTCACACGTCCTAATCATGGCCGTACGTGTAACCGAACAAGACCGCAACTAATGGCTGGTTAGCACAAACCGAGAGTGGACGTATTTTGTAACGTCATTTCTAGTTACGTTACATCTGCGGGTAGGATCAGATGCCTGGAATTGAAACATTTGGGTAAACTGTGGAACGATAGATAGTCCATTGTTTATTTGCATTGTTTTTTTCGAATTGAATGCTTCAGAACTGTAAGCGTGAGCGATAATCGCTAGTGTCTCCGGCTTTTTTATGTATGAAAGACCCTTAGCGGTCGTCTGTGGAGGTAAAATTTCCATACAAAAATGTTTCATAGCCGACAATATTACCAGCGGTATAAGCGGTGGAGAGGTATAGGCTTTTTTATTCTTGACAGGCTTACGCTTGACCGCCCGTTCGCTTGATGTTAAGCAACACCGCAATCTACGATGGAGCGCGCTTGCCTATAAGAAACCGATTCACAAGTGATTTAAAGACACCCAGATTATATCTACCGGGAAGACCCTCTCAGGAAGGGCATTCCACATTTCAGGTACGCATGATAAAAGTGGCCTTAGAGCGTTTTGTTCAGGTTTTTGGAATGTTCACCATGAATCGTTGCAAGAGAGGATTGCCGCTCTTTAGGTTAAAAAGTGCTATCCCTGTCTCACAATATAAAAATGATCGCTCAATCTAAATCCATTTTATATCTATAACTTTTCTTCTCCATATATACCCATCCTCCAAAATAAATTTTCTTCTAATTATTTTTTCATTAATATTGGGACCCAGTTAAAGTTTTGGACTGTCTGGAGCTACAAACTGATGTTTAAAAGCAGGAAAAGCTCAGTCACGAAGTATTCGGGATGACAATGCGTCCTATTTTAAAATATACATAGTAAATGACCATTAATTCAACAACGCCCGTAATGATCTCCGGAGACCAAAACAATATATTCTACATTGTGTCTATAATACAGAACTTGATGGGTTAATCTATCGCATGCAAAATATGTGCTTTGTTGTGCAGTTGCGGAGAATAGCCCACAATACCATATCCTTATTCTACAAAATTATGAATACCAAAGTGGACTCACCATCTTGCTTGACCGTATTTCCCAGCGGACCACAGCTCGCGATCCACAAAACTAGTATCCACCGCAGCAAGAGTCGTGCCCTGCTCCTCTGCAGCTCGGGCTGATTGTGGAAGTGCCGAGCTGTCGGCCGAGCCTGGACCGCCATGGTACCGTCAAACGAGAGACCATTGGTGGACGCTGTGATTCACATTGCTTGGGGACCTGTTGGAGATGATAAAGATAGTTGTGATTCTCTTATTACTCCATTGATAACATAACATACCATGATTTAGCAGGTTATTATAGATAATTTTGATTAGGCTAATTTCTACTAATGTAAACCTGTGAGTTTACATTAGTAGAAATCTGCCTAATCAAGCTAGTCCACCCGTTTATTTAGGTCCTATGTAATATGGGTGAGGGGCTATTGATTGCCATTAACTGGGCACAAATTCCAAACTCCGAGCTGCTACTGAGAATTTTATAGAAAAACATGTGGCCAAACACACCGGTAAACTGTGGATGTATTGTAGTAGTGATGATTAGTTCACCTCTGTCCAATCCTTCGAGGAAGATAGGCGTGATGGTTCCTGCTGCAATAGGTAGGTAAAAACAAATACTTACTGCCGACCACATATTACTGTAATAGTCTAGTCTATTTATTATTATTTTTATTGTGCAAGCAAAATTGAAATCAGCAACACCCAAGTATTGGCAAGTTGCCTGATCCTTTCTACGGAGGCAATTGCCTACAAGCAAGATTGTAATCTGGCTAGATAACATCGGTTTGGAAATATGGAGGCACCGAGTTGTTTTATTTACGTAGGATGATATACATATATGAGTAAATCCTATTATAAAGACTACAGAAAAGCTCTTGCTATACGTCAGCTCCTTGAGGAGTTTTCAGTGTGAGGGTCGGCGTGGCTGAGACGGAGGACAATGAGTGGATCGCTGAATTCGAGTCAGATGCGGGGGATCGAAGACGAGGTATAGTGACAGTTTATTATTCTGACACGACTCTCATTACATGATATATCAGACGTAAATACACTGATCACTCTTGTCTGGAGTAAGTATTGTAATGACCAGACAGATATTAATCCTGCTATTAAACTGCTGCTGTAACTTATTGGCGGAACTGGGGGGGGGGGGGGGGAGTTGTCCTGGGTTTCTTCATGGAACATTCAATTAAATTTAAAAACAGTAAGCATTAAATAATAATCAATATATTTGGCGGCATCGGCATGGCACATCGCAATGACCTACAATCGCTCACGCACACCCTAAAATTTATTATCGTAATAGTAATATGATTGAACACATCGTGATCGTAATTTCGAGCGTGGTTCCATGTCTAATAATGTTATTTTTGTTCCACCAATCAGGTGATCGCGTGACGGGGGAATAATCCTCGCCACTTTCAGCTTACACTTACTATGTACCCTTATCTTGTGCGAACAGGGTCGTAATTCGAATGGGCAGTGGATCTATAAATTTGTCCTTTTATCACAAAACTTGGTTGTATAGTGAGTTATCGTGTTGCCATTGTCTCGAAATGTCGCACTGATCGAGTGTTTTATTCTTTACTGGAATTTTAGTGGATCGAAATAGATGTCGTTTGGCAGGGGAAGACAAAAAATGCATTGCGGATTAAAACGAAGGCGGGTTTAAACTTAGATTTAGCTGCGTGTTTGACTCTATATAGTTTGTGAGGTTTTGTTCGTGTGTTGTTAGGGGGTTTATTTCTAAAACTTCAGTTAAATCAGTAGCTCTACCATTAGTTAAGTGAACAAAGCATCCTCCTAGGTAATTTTTCGTATGATCATTAACTTCCTCCGATAGATGTCTCTCGGATTTTTCTTTTGTATGAAAAGCTATCTAGCGTGATAGCGTGTGATAGATACCAAAAAATCGCTTTTTTATTCTTGATAGGCCTATGCTTGACCGCCAGTTCACCTGACGTTAAGCAACACTGCGATCTACGATGGAGCGTGCTTGCCTAGATGAAACGATGCACTCGTGATATAAAGCCACCCAGACTATAGTAGGTATTAGTATAAACAGAAAATCTATAAAATATGGCTAGATATCTAGAAATATATATGAATATTATCTTCCAAAAATACTTTAGGTCGGGGTCTCCAAGGAATATGCTAGAGGTCCTTGGTTCGATGCCCAGATTTAACAAAATATTATTGGGTTTTTCTATAAAATTCTTAGTATCAACTCGGAATTTTGATTTGTGCCTGGTTAATGGAAAGAAGCTGTCTGTGGATATTGATTAGTACACCTCTGCCTAACCCTTTGGGGAATACAGGCGAGATGGTAGGTATGTAACATAGAGACAATTTAAGTAAATTCCAATATGGGGCAACGTTATTTAAAGTTGCTACTAAGTTAATAACTAAAATAATTTATTTGACGGAAAAATACAGAAGAAAAAATGGTTAAATATAAAAAAAAAACCTTATTTAAAGTAAATAAATTTAATTCCCTTTTATAGGAAACGAAAAATATTGTAAAAGCGCCATAAAATATTGTTTATAGGGTCTTATATTTTTTATGTGTACATTGATGGATTAGTAGCTCGTTACTAAGCGCTTTTTATACTTCGTTTGAACTTAACAGATTTTTAAGAGTATCAAAGTACTTTAAAATTATTATAACCTCGTAAAATATTACTTACTTCAGTACCGTGTTAGGAGTTTTAATTTTAAAACAATGATAACATACCATCACACCCGTATTCACTGAAAGGGTAGGCAGAGGTGTACTCATTTACCCACATCTACTGTTCATCGGTATGGTTTTAGATACTGTGTAATAGAGGCGAGCCTTATTATATAGCATAGGTAACAAATCCAAACTCAGAGTTGCTACTGTGAATTTTATTGAAAATATCTATAACACTTTTGGAATCGATTCCAGGATAACGTCAGACTCAGCAGTCACATTGAGCCTATTGGGCGCTGAGGTCATTGAGGTATAAGACACTGAAAACTGCCTCATTAGCCTAGTGCTCGACTGCTACGCTAAAGGTCCTCGGTTTGATTCCTAGGTCGAGCAAAGTGCTATTGCGTTTTTCTATGAAATTCTCAGTAGCGGCTCGTAGTTTTGATTTGTACCCGGTTAATGGCAATAGGCTCGCCCCCTATTACTACTAATAATGAAAACATATTATTATGAAGAAGCTGTAAAAAAGAATTACTGTTAAAAATATTAAGGAGTGTTTTTTTTTTTTTTTAGTTTATTGGACAAACAAACAATATCACAATAAAAAGTGCTTAAAATAATATGGTACTGTACATTGATTAATTGTGACATCCACACCGTTTGCCACAAGTAGGTATATTTATTGTAGTCGTTCTTAAACAGGTCGAGAGCAAATACAACATGTTGCAAAACAATGATAAGTCTTATAGTTACAGTTTTTTTTTAACAATACTACTATTATTTATTTTTAGTGGTTAGTAATAGTCAATATACATATAGGTAGCTTATAATAAATTGATAATATTTATGTTATATTGTTAGTATCCAAGCTCTGTAGTCTTTCAAGTACTAATCTTCTATAGGCATTCACACTATTCGCATTAATATCAATGTGACTGAAGTAAAGGTTGTAATATTCAAGTAAACGATAAATGGGTGCACGCTTACCCGCATTAGTGCATGTTGTTTTTGTAGCAAATACTAGAGTATTACGACAAACTCTCATATGCAATCTGGAAGGCACTCTGTAGCCTATAAGAGTGAAGAGTGATTTAAAAATACTTTAGATTGACGATACGACGATGTTTCAATTAAATTTAAAAACAGTAAGCATTAAATAATAATCAATATATTTGGCGGCATCGGCATGGCACATCGCAATGACCTACAATCGCTCACGCACACCCTAAAATTTATTATCGTAATAGTAATATGATTGAACACATCGTGATCGTAATTTCGAGCGTGGTTCCATGTCTAATAATGTTATTTTTGTTCCACCAATCAGGTGATCGCGTGACGGGGGAATAATCCTCGCCACTTTCAGCTTACACTTACTATGTACCCTTATCTTGTGCGAACAGGGTCGTAATTCGAATGGGCAGTGGATCTATAAATTTGTCCTTTTATCACAAAACTTGGTTGTATAGTGAGTTATCGTGTTGCCATTGTCTCGAAATGTCGCACTGATCGAGTGTTTTATTCTTTACTGGAATTTTAGTGGATCGAAATAGATGTCGTTTGGCAGGGGAAGACAAAAAATGCATTGCGGATTAAAACGAAGGCGGGTTTAAACTTAGATTTAGCTGCGTGTTTGACTCTATATAGTTTGTGAGGTTTTGTTCGTGTGTTGTTAGGGGGTTTATTTCTAAAACTTCAGTTAAATCAGTAGCTCTACCATTAGTTAAGTGAACAAAGCATCCTCCTAGGTAATTTTTCGTATGATCATTAACTTCCTCCGATAGATGTCTCTCGGATTTTTCTTTTGTATGAAAAGCTATCTAGCGTGATAGCGTGTGATAGATACCAAAAAATCGCTTTTTTATTCTTGATAGGCCTATGCTTGACCGCCAGTTCACCTGACGTTAAGCAACACTGCGATCTACGATGGAGCGTGCTTGCCTAGATGAAACGATGCACTCGTGATATAAAGCCACCCAGACTATAGTAGGTATTAGTATAAACAGAAAATCTATAAAATATGGCTAGATATCTAGAAATATATATGAATATTATCTTCCAAAAATACTTTAGGTCGGGGTCTCCAAGGAATATGCTAGAGGTCCTTGGTTCGATGCCCAGATTTAACAAAATATTATTGGGTTTTTCTATAAAATTCTTAGTATCAACTCGGAATTTTGATTTGTGCCTGGTTAATGGAAAGAAGCTGTCTGTGGATATTGATTAGTACACCTCTGCCTAACCCTTTGGGGAATACAGGCGAGATGGTAGGTATGTAACATAGAGACAATTTAAGTAAATTCCAATATGGGGCAACGTTATTTAAAGTTGCTACTAAGTTAATAACTAAAATAATTTATTTGACGGAAAAATACAGAAGAAAAAATGGTTAAATATAAAAAAAAAACCTTATTTAAAGTAAATAAATTTAATTCCCTTTTATAGGAAACGAAAAATATTGTAAAAGCGCCATAAAATATTGTTTATAGGGTCTTATATTTTTTATGTGTACATTGATGGATTAGTAGCTCGTTACTAAGCGCTTTTTATACTTCGTTTGAACTTAACAGATTTTTAAGAGTATCAAAGTACTTTAAAATTATTATAACCTCGTAAAATATTACTTACTTCAGTACCGTGTTAGGAGTTTTAATTTTAAAACAATGATAACATACCATCACACCCGTATTCACTGAAAGGGTAGGCAGAGGTGTACTCATTTACCCACATCTACTGTTCATCGGTATGGTTTTAGATACTGTGTAATAGAGGCGAGCCTTATTATATAGCATAGGTAACAAATCCAAACTCAGAGTTGCTACTGTGAATTTTATTGAAAATATCTATAACACTTTTGGAATCGATTCCAGGATAACGTCAGACTCAGCAGTCACATTGAGCCTATTGGGCGCTGAGGTCATTGAGGTATAAGACACTGAAAACTGCCTCATTAGCCTAGTGCTCGACTGCTACGCTAAAGGTCCTCGGTTTGATTCCTAGGTCGAGCAAAGTGCTATTGCGTTTTTCTATGAAATTCTCAGTAGCGGCTCGTAGTTTTGATTTGTACCCGGTTAATGGCAATAGGCTCGCCCCCTATTACTACTAATAATGAAAACATATTATTATGAAGAAGCTGTAAAAAAGAATTACTGTTAAAAATATTAAGGAGTGTTTTTTTTTTTTTTTAGTTTATTGGACAAACAAACAATATCACAATAAAAAGTGCTTAAAATAATATGGTACTGTACATTGATTAATTGTGACATCCACACCGTTTGCCACAAGTAGGTATATTTATTGTAGTCGTTCTTAAACAGGTCGAGAGCAAATACAACATGTTGCAAAACAATGATAAGTCTTATAGTTACAGTTTTTTTTTAACAATACTACTATTATTTATTTTTAGTGGTTAGTAATAGTCAATATACATATAGGTAGCTTATAATAAATTGATAATATTTATGTTATATTGTTAGTATCCAAGCTCTGTAGTCTTTCAAGTACTAATCTTCTATAGGCATTCACACTATTCGCATTAATATCAATGTGACTGAAGTAAAGGTTGTAATATTCAAGTAAACGATAAATGGGTGCACGCTTACCCGCATTAGTGCATGTTGTTTTTGTAGCAAATACTAGAGTATTACGACAAACTCTCATATGCAATCTGGAAGGCACTCTGTAGCCTATAAGAGTGAAGAGTGATTTAAAAATACTTTAGATTGACGATACGACGATGTTTCGTTGATTAAAATTAAAACCGACAAACCGAAATATTTACAAAAAAGGTAGACCACGTGTTCATACACACCTTTACAACATAATTGGTCTTTAAAAACATTCCCGTACCTCTCAATAAAAGGCGATCATAAGGCAACAAAAAAAAAACAAACGAAAACACACAGCTGCCAATATTGGCCAAACGAAACTCTATATCCATTCCTGTATTAAGCCAACAAGATCCATAATTCTTCCTACTAAACCGTCAATGTATACTGGAAGTATACAAATATTGGTATGTTTCATTGAAGTTCAAGGCAGGTAGTTGGTCCCATTCTTATGGACGCTTCATAATACCTTCCCATAGCTATTGATACGTCACAATATGCTAGCGGAGATGATTTGGACAATGCTTTCCAATTGAGATTGTTTAGTGGGTTTTGTTATTTGGAATTTATGTGGGAGTGTGTAGGTAGGTACTAACTTCTAATTTTTTTTATCGTATAGCAACCATGCATGGCCCACGATAACAACATATCATCATGCCTGTATTCTCCGAAGGGTGAGGCAGAGGAGTATTAAGGTGCACTCACGACGGTTCGAACAAAAATTAAAATCAACTACCCGTTAGCTATTGATGGGATAGAAATGAGAATAATGTATTCGTATTACTTATCACGAACCACGAACGAACCACGCCGGTACACACGTCATGCTCATGAACGGGTGTTGTCTGTGGGACTGGTCAGCTCTTACTTGCTGTGGCAATCCCTTTCTTTTTAATATAACACCTATACTGAATAAATCTTACACATCAAACAGCATAATTCTCAAACGAAATAAAACAAAGTTGTAACGATTAATAATGTAATCATGGTTTTTTTAAAAAGAGTGTCAATGGAGTTCCTTGCCAGTTCTTCCCCATAAGACTGACTTTTTGGAACCGTGCAACTAATTTTGAGATTTTCAAAAGTATCTTTTATAATGGTCTAATTGAAATAAAACATTTTGACTTTGAATTTGACTATATGTTTGACATAATATGTTAAAAAAACATTATAACATACCGTCACACCTGTATTCCTCGAAGCCTATTGCATATAAACAGGGCAGAAACCCCAAACTGAGAGCTGAATTGTGAATTTCATTACCACAATTCAACCTAGGCATCGAACCACGGACCTCTAGCGTAGCAGTCGCGCTTGGGACCATTAAACTAATGAGGCATTTGAGCTTATATTTTTAAAATCCCTTAAAAACCAAACCATTTTGAATGAGACATATACAATAGAAAGACGATAATTTTCTCACTTTCTAAACTACGCTTAAATTCCACATTACTCTCATTAAGTTAACACACATTGTATAATAAAGCAATAGTACATAAGCCTTAATCAGCTTACAAATTATCATACACATGGTTAATAAAAATAAAATAAATAAACAATAAAGCCGTCTGCCCACCAATCCGAGTGATTCATGACGGACCGGTTGGAGTGCACCTTTAGTTACGGCATTAGACTTAGACAGGTGCTTGTGGTTTAACTTTTTTACGTTTTGGTTATTGAAAATTTACGGTAGAATTATTTATAGTGACGTTTACTGAGAAATTTTAAAATTTTGAAATAGTACCTAATATATATGCTTAAATATTTAAAATATACTTTTTTGTGTGTGTGCTGACAACATAAGTTAAATAATAATATACATATATATACTCTACTATATATCTCATGAGCACAATGGTTAAATGGTCCTAGATATTTGTAGCACACGGATTTTAAATTAAACTTTAAAATTCTTATATTTATTTACATATGTGATATCTGATCTATATAAATAAAAATCAGTGTTTGTTCTCTATGCATTGCTAAACCGTTCATCCTATTACCATGAAACTTGTGAGTATACGTGTCTGGGAAGGTTTATAAAAAGAGGCATTGCAACGTACACGGACATTGCAGCGGGGACAGCTAGTTATATACATACATACATTTTTGGGTAACAGCATTTTAAATCATAGACAAAAATTCAAGATTTAATTATGGGAGACAAAACAAAATGATGTACAAGGGATAGCGATGTTGAACTTAGGCTATGAATACATCGTTACAGGTTTCACTCACCTATGCATACGGCTCTTTGCCTAGCACGACTATGTCCTATTGCAATTCCCATGACATCGCCCACGTTTGAATACTAAACGAGATACAAATCTCCTCACGACGACTTAACTTCATGTCTCTATTTTTAGCCTACAATAAATTAAAATGATTAACTATGTTTATGTGTTGGCAAGTATTCAAATGTACCTGATGAGCAAGTAAAGAGTTTGAAGTTTATTCTTACTAATTAGTACCTTAAAGGTATTTTAGGTATCGCTTTTGACTTGACTGACATGACCGTGGCAGATGTCACGAAACAAGTGCGGTACCTATGTCTGTCGGTACGATGCGGAGGTACGGTACCTATGTCGGACTCGTACCTACATAGGTACCGTACCTCCTCCCCAGGTGGCAGACGATCCTTGAGGATATTTCGCCACCCGAAAAATGTTTGAATTGTAATATACCCAGTTCATGCCTAAAACAGTATCAATTTTCCACAGATAGCATGTTAGAAGCTGCCAAATTGGTCATAATATCAATATCATTATAGTATTGAATTATAACGTTTAGATTTACGTATCTACCAGGCAACCGCGCTCCATCGTGAATCGCAGCGAAATGGCGGTCTAAGCCTATCAAGAATAAAAAAATAAAAAGGATATAAAATATAAATCCATTACATACAAGCCTCATTAAAATCTATTCAATAATGCGTATAGGTAGTAAGATTTCCACTCTATAGAAGAATCTTTTTGTTTGGTCTTAGAAACTTTTGGTCTGTATTTATGTTGAATTTTAATCTGATGATGATAATTTTCAACCGACTACTTATACCGATTCCTAAGTTTACCTAACGCAGACCAAATCGATTCAAACCTAATCCAAGCGAGAGTGTTTCACCAACTTTTACCGATAAATTAAATTCTTATTCGGTAAACTTTTTCCGATAAATCTCTTATCTTAAATCCCGTTCCGATTGTCACGTCGCATTCAAATAGTTTTGACAGGACAGATGGTTACGGATCTGTGCTAAAGAAAAAAAAAATGATTTGGATGTTACTCCTATCAAAAGATCCAACTCCCAATGAAGGAGGATGTAATGACCCAACTGGCTAGCCCTCACAAATGTAAGACTAGGGGTAAACAGTTTTACTGTGTTCTGTGTTGTGAATAGAGCATATTGTTTAATGGGATAAGATAAAGTTTGTTGACAGTTGTGAATAGAGCATATTGTTTAATGGGATAAGATAAAGTGTAAAATAAAATGTATTATTGATAAGTAAGTTAGACTTTAGTTTAAAAAAAAGAAATATTTTTGTTACTGAACACCACAAAACCATTACATTAAATATAAATACAGTTTGTTTAAATTAACTATTAATTGATTGGTTGACTATTTTTAAATTGTATTTGAGTATAGGTAGTGGTATATATATTTAGGAATATGCTAACATAAGATGTTAGCATAATTAGACACATTACTACATTGTAACTGGTCAATGCTATGTACACCGTAAGTGTCATACATAACAGATGTAAAATGATTTGGATGTTACTCCTATCAAAAGATCCAACTCCCAATGAAGGAGGATGTAATGACCCAACTGGCTAGCCCTCACAAATGTAAGACTAGCGGTAAACAGTTTTACTGTGTTCCATCGTGTATGTATAGGGCCTGAAATGATATTTACAAGAATTACAAGCTCCATCTTAGACCCAGTTTCGCCTTTTCATTAGACAAGACTAAGGGTTCAACGCATTCCAGCAAAATTTGTCAATAACCACGTAGGAATTCAAACTCCTTGCTATGTATAACTTGATGTGCTGGTGTCCTCAACACCAGCACAACAAGTCATCACAAATTGTCAAATTTCTCCAATGAATAATAAACTTTGTTGATTGGAGATTAAATTGAAATTCGATTGAAGAAATTTTACAGTTTTGGATACCTGATGTCCATGATGTCCTGTTGATTGTACTACTTGAAGCCATAGCACCTATATAAGGTAGTGTGCTCTACACTGTCATTTCAAGTTACATTAATAAAATTGCCTACACGACACCACTGGACACATCTCCATAGCAAGTGATGCGTGCACAGTGCGCCCGTCCCTTGCATTTCCCATGCAGTGGTCGTTTGACCGACTTATTTCCAAACGGATTGAAAAATGTTCTTTTTTATACTGTAATGAATTCCTTTATTGGCCTTTTGTGACTGCGTTTTCGATTTAGTTGTGGCTGTGTATGTTGTGTTTGTTTTGTCACTGTTGTTTTAATTGTGGGTAGTAAAAAATTGGTACTTAGTTCGTTTAGTTTCGAAAGATAATGTAGCCAGCGAAATTACTAGCCCAATAAGATATTAACCGAAGTCTCAATCCCCTAGTGTTGCTCGCATTCACACGCTGCAGTGATGCCATCCGTCATAATAGTCATAAAAACAATTTAATATATTATTAAGTATCTTATATTTGTAAGTCGATTTGCAAACACAATTGTAGGCTTAATCGTGACCTGCGATGGCAATCTTAGGACCAATTTGTTCATTGTAAGTTGTGACAACAAAGCTGATAATGAAGTAAAAGTAATAGTAGATATAATTATTACAAAAAACTGCTGACTGGCTGGGCTGACTTTTTTCTATAATTAAGGAAAAATATTAATTTAATAGATTAAATGAATATTTTTTCTTAATTATAGATTACAGAAAATAAATCAAAGGAATTCTTTGAAATAGGTACTCCTTTTTGAATTTGAAAAGTTATTAAGTTCAGAATACTTAATAATATAGAAGTTCTGTAGATTATTAAGTTATATGTCAAGTTAAAGGCTTTTTAGCTTCTAAGCCTACCTACGCAATTATAAAAACTAAATAAAACACAAGTGCCCTTACTGATATCATCATTTCATCATCAGCTACGCAACAACTGTACAAGTTAATAATCGATTTAGAAAACGAGTAGTGATTCCAACAATAATTGATTTGTTCCAAATACTCGATGTTTTAATAACGAGACGAATTGAACACGCGATTCTACTTTCAAAATATCGAAGGTCGGTTGTATTTTGGAAACATAATAGGGCTGCGGCACATGTTAGTTTGTTTGTTGACAGTTGTGAATAGAGCATATTGTGTTAATGGGATAAGATAAAGTGTAAAAGAAAATGTATTATTAATAAGTAAGTTAGATTTTAGTTAAAAAAAAAAGATTTTTGTAACTGAACACCACAAAACCATTACATTAAATATAAACACAGTTTGTTTAAATTAACTATTAATTGATTGGTTGACTATTTTTTAAATTGTATTTGAGTATAGGTAGTGGTATATATATTTAGGATTATGCTAACATAAGATGTTAGCATAATTAGACACATTACTACATTGTAACTGGTCAATGCTATGTATACCGTAAGTGTCATACATAACAGATGTAAAACCTAGTCAGTATTACAAAGTTGTTATGTACGAGTATTAATACGTATGATGTGGTTGTATTATTTAATAAATAAACTAATCTTAAAATATACACATCAGTAATTTTAGTGATTGACAGTGCCGGACTCGACGTGGCATGTAGACTTTAGGTTAAAAACAATCTGGACACCACTACTAAAAATGTCAAAGTGTGTGTGACTAAAGTGATAATGAAATCGTCTTAAATCGGCTTAAAAATAACTGAATTGACGATAGAGATAAAGCCGTATAGTATATTAATTATAAAATGTGTAATAAGTGCTCACTAATAAAAGTATAGATTCATACGGAATCTCATGAACTCTATGGCATTTACGATGACTTACGACCGTTCACAATCAAATCAGGCTTAGGTACTAGAGATAGGATTTTGATATTACTTGAAAATGAAAAAAACATTTATTTATACATTTAAATTAACAGTCTAAGTGAGTCTAAAGTGAGATCATGAGAATTGGGTAATTAAAATTGTACATTAAGCAGAATTACTAGGTGTATTTGCCATAGTCCTCACACTAATAATAATAGAGTTTATTATCCATTAGGAAAATTTGACAGTTTGTGGTAACTTGATGTGCTGTTGACTGTACACTTTGTCTTAGGTATGTTATAGTGCAGCTTTATATAGTAACTAGCTGTTGCCTGCAGTTTCACTCACGTCCCAAAAAGATTAACATAGATACTTTATGTCCAATTCTTGGCGGCGTATCAAGATGATAATGTTTTTGCGTGATGCGCGTACAAACATACAGACAGACACAAAAATTATAAAAATTGTAAAACACTAAAATTGAGAACGGCCGTTAGCTACTTATTATGAAAACTTAAACTAATTTGACACACAATATTGATACCAAATGCTGTCGGTATTAAAACCAAAACTATGTAAACGTCGGTCGCATTTAATTTTAGAAAATGAAACGCACATTGTAGTCGGTGGAGGGGAGGGATGACGTCACGTGGCTGTGACAGCTCAGCTTAGACGCAACTGGGACCGCGCCCGCACGTCAATCAAGCGGGCGAGAGGGACAAATAAGAGAAATTGTATTGAAGGAGACGTTATATGGAATTGTTAGAGTTTTCGCGTTGGAAACATACCATTATCGGCACGCTCGTATTTTCCAAAGGGTTAGGCAGAGATGTACTATAGTACACCCATAATATTTGCCGGTATGTTTAGGTCCCATGTAATACGGGGTGAGCCTATTGCCATTAACCGGGCACAAACCCAAACTCCATTACTGAGAGTTTAGAAAAACCATATGCTGCGACTGCTACGTTAGAGGTTCTGAATTCGATTCCCAGGTCGAGATAAGTGTTATTTGACGCAACGGAATATCAGTATTTTATACACAATGACTGCCACAGGACCTCTGTAAGGCGCAACCCAATTTATGAGCAATACCGATACTCTAAGAATAGACTGGTTGTCCGGCTTTTTGAGCTTCTGACTACCAGTAACGATTGCTAGATGTATCAATGAGCTTCTTATTCTTTTGTATCAAATAGACAAAAAGATCACAGAAAAAGAAAGACGGAGAAAATCGATTGATACAATGAAGCCAGGAACCCAAAAGTTTCTTAACGAAAAAAAAGTTAATAGACTTCCCAGAATGTATTACATTCCTACTGTAGGTTTTTTTCTGATTACTTACTCGTATTCAGAAAAAAACAATATTAAATAGATAGCATTGAGCTATAACATAACACACTAAAGACACAGAAACAGAGACCTCGAAGTGGGTATCCACTCTTATAAGTTGCGGTATATTGCGCTACAACTTAGTTAGAAAGAAGGTAATCAAGATTTGAATTTCAACTACCAAGTGGTATGTTTCTGTAAGAAATATTTTTTATTATTATTATATAATATTTACAGCATTATTTTACCAAAATAATAACTATAAAAATATAACGTAAAGATAAACAAAAATTGTCGTGCCTAGGCGTCAAAGTACTCCTCCACATCACTGTCATCTGGTAACGTACCCAGAAGACTGGCAGCATTGCCACGTTGAATGGCAATGCTAATTCTTTGACCCAAGAATAAACCAGCCCTCTGATCACGCGAAGAGTCGACAAGTCTCTTAGAGATTTCCTTAAAAAGATGGCGCGCACTCGAACCCCATGGCCCGAGCGTTTCCACCCCAAACGGCTCAAAATTATAGCTTCCATTAAGGTTGCTATATTTACGCCGTTTGAGGGAAATATTGTATTTTTTTTCTAAACCTAAATAACTATAGCGACAATAAATAGAGATAGCGAGACGACCTAATCATCCATGGAAAGCTCTCAACTCGCTCTTAAGAAGTAAAAGGAGATATTTGCCCTAGACTTCTGCTGTTGCGAAAAAAAAACGATGATATGACTTATTTATTAGTACTACGGTACAGTATACCTCACTGTGAGATAGCTAATTTATCGGGCTATTTATCTAGCGAAGAACCTTATTGACTTCGTATCGACTTGGTATCAAAAGATACTCCACTGGATCCACAATAGGTACCTATACTATTTCTATATTGAATATACCTATGTTATATTATGGGACTTTGTGTGTTTAGGGGCGTAATTTGGCCTAAAATTGAAGATTTAAAAAGGGACATTTTTTGGCTTGTATGGAATGAATAATGTAGAACAGAATAATAGAGAGTACAACACTCGAAAAACCAAGGCATAGAAGAAGAGTACAAGGATAAATGCGTATGCTTGTATGAATGTATAAAGACACATTCATTTAATCAAGCAACTGACCATTATTTGACGTATCATGAAGCGAATCTGGTAATAGTGTTAGCAAGATTTATACGCACGGGTCCACAATAAGCTCTCCATATCCAGTATAGGCTGATCACTAATTGTGCGGAAACCCGAATGCGAAAGCGAAGCCAACTTATACTGGTGATCTACGCCCCGGCCATAGGGCAAGGAAAGGCAAGTGCTGTTTTTAGTCGGTACGAGTAAGAGTCGAGAGAATTTATTTGTGGCAGCCGGGTGGCCTTGGATAGGTAACTTGTGTACTGCGGGGACAGCTTCCGCGGTTTTGAGATGACCTAGAGGTAAATGAATGATAGACCTCTAACTGACTTACAAGGACTATAGTATCCCCTCTGACTTCGAGAGAAGACCCGATCCCAGCAGTGTGATAGTGTATGGGTTGATGATGATTACTATTATATGATGACAAGTAACTTGACACATATTTTTCACAATATGTTTCCCGATTGTCAACTAAAACCATAGTTTTATAAAATAAAACTCGTAGGGATACGTAAACAGCATTTAGTGATCAACACAGATCGGTTAGTGCGGTGTTTCCATCAATGTAATGGCGTTGTAACGTCATTGTTAAATGTATCTATTGTAACCGCAGCATCGGTGTTTATGTTTGTTTGTCCTTTATTTGTTTAAGAGATCTCTTCTCAATGTTTGGTTTTATTGCCACTAAATACTGTCTCTATAGGGGGAGTTATAAACTATGGGGTCAGGGGGTTTTACCATTAATTCCTATGTTCTTTTGTTTCATTATTTTCGAAGGACACGTTACCCTAAGACAATATTGCATAATTCATTGTTTTTTTTTCAAGGTTTCATAAAATGGCGTTGCCTAAAGTGACGTCTCTTGTAATCAGTTACAGTTTCATCATCATCCTAGCCTCTTCCCGATTATGTTGGAGCTGGCTTCTTCTCAGCGTACAAAGCCAAATCAGCTATCAGGGCTAAAATAGCTAATATTGATGAAATGAATGATAAGTAGCGTATGAAAAGTAACTATTTTAGCGCTTAGGACTGTCTCATTTGGCAGTACTTATTAGTCTAGTAGTCCTAAGCGCGACTGCTACGCTACAGGATTTGTGCTCGGTTGATAGGTTCGATTGATGGGCCCTGAATATACCGGCAAATTGTGGTTGTACATTAATACACTTTTGCCTACCCTTCGGGGATTACAGGCATGATGGTATGTATGCATTAATAACAATATTAAAGCGTATTCGCACTAGTAGGTATTCATGCATCAAGTACTATCAACACTAGTTGTTATTCCCGCGTTATCACTCAATGGCATAGTATGTAACTTCAGAAGTAATCTTGCTGTCGTGATTGCATCAATATTGTATTAAGTATGTGGATATTTTTGTCATCTATGTATAATATAAAGTTGAGTCCGTACTATTACTTACGTGTTATTGCAAAACATTTTAAGTTGGGAAAACGGAATGGAACTATTTAATGTGTAAAGCGGCATTCCTTTCTTTTGATCGCAATAACAAGTCATGGTACGGCTTTTGGTCTTTTTTTTTATTCGCCGCTACTGTCCCATTGCAAGCCAAAGATCTCCCCCAGTCTTTGCAAGTACTCCTGTACTTTTTCATGCGCCACCGCGAACCAACCCTCACCAGGCAAGCAGGTTTTATCTTGTTTTTTTTTTTATTAAGAAACGTCATTGTGTCGTTGTCAGTGTGACAGGTGACTTACATCAGTTCTTTATTAATATACCTAGTTGTTGCAAACAGCTGTCGTATGCCAGTACATGTATATTCTATTTATAAACAATATGATCATACGATGACAAACAAGCATATGGGTCGGCTGATTGTGGGTTATAGATGCCAGCAACACCAGTAGTATCGCTAGCATATTGATTGTCAATTGTCAATTGACAAACGTAAACATAACGTTAGCACATTATTGCTTAGAATATAAAGATCAGTTTTGTGCAGCTGAATAATCTTCTTTCTTTCTTTCCGATGTTCGTAAGCTCTCACAAGTATTATCCTCGCCCTAAAAATGTTCCATATTTGGATTACCCATCAGAATACTATTTCCCGTAACATTTTTAGAGGCGGGCCTATGAGTAACCGATATTTATTTATTGTGTTTTGCTCTCCCATGGTGAGCGGTGTTATAAATTTTTATTGTTGCTGTAATACCCCATATAATTATCATGGGAATCTGGTATCAAATCAATTGATGGTGGAATTTGTTTATATTGCGGTCGTTAATATCGATCTGTATGACGTTCGGAAAAAAAATGTGTTTAGAAAATTTGTGTAATTACAAAATGAAAATTACGAAATAAAGGCTTGACTGCGCGGCCGGTATTCGGTTCAATTCCCAGGTGTTTTTTTTTTCTATTCTTAGCTCAGAAGTTGGTCGATTAATGACAATAACATAAGATCTGAAAACATACTATTGGTTTAACATGCGTACGCTTCTGCCTAATCTTTCGGGGCTTTTTTTAAATGTTCAAGTGTTAAATAAAAGTGTTTAACATTTCCAAACTCGCGTGGTGAAATAATCCTAAGCCATTCCCATCTGAACGTAGGAAGGAGAGAGCCAGAAAAGGTCTCCTAACATAAAATATATCAGTTTACTATATATGTACGTACGATATGGCAGCAGTGACCAACAGAAGCACTCCATCAATATGGGAGTCACGTACACAAGTTATGTTGACGACTTTTATTCAATAAAAACGCAGTACGATTTGCTATTATAAAAACAAGTATATAGTAAAACACACACACACATTTAATATCTAACAATAGCATATTTTTTTTTCACTAATGTCTTGTCATTCCAGTTAATAGGAACAGTGACATCACTAATTGAATACAAAGCTACATGCATCGTTTGCTCAAACATTTTTTATCTCCGAAATTGACATGCCACGTGCTGTGTTAGTTCATCTGTATCCTGCAAAACCTCCTTATTATATAGGCAATAGAGTAGATATTAAATAAATTTAGGTATTAACCGTTTAGGAAGGAAATGACGAACAGACGTGGGTCGTTTTTTCGCATGATTGGTTTTTTTAGGGTTAAATATTTGGCTACGAATGATTGATTCGGGGAGCTGGGTTTCGGGTTCGGAATGTGCGTTTGGTTAGCTTGCATTTGAAAGAAGGGACTTGCAACGATAAATGATATTAATATATTTATAAATACTTCTTCTGTATCAAGCTATGGCAATGTAATGTCAATACGTCTTCAGTAAATAACATCTGGAATAGTACCTACCTATATTTAAGTATTTCAATTTTATTTTTTTCATACAAAAATGGGAACTCATGTCCAATTTACCGGAAAACAAAACCTCAGCTCAATGAGGTTCACTCGATAGCTTGTTGATCGAGACCAAACAAATGGTTACCTATTTAAAAAAACACCAGCAAATTCAATCAAATCATACTCTCTTGGACCGAATGAATTTAAAATAACTAAATCTATTGCTATAGGACTTTCAACACTTTGTTCTAACAGTGATAGAGCTTTAAATTCAGTGGTACTGGTTAGTAGTACTTGTTTATACTTCGATTATAAGTATAGTGAGTAAGAGAGACAGCAAGACGTGAGAAGAAAATGAGCAAAAAAACATTTTTATTCGAATAAAAACGTTGTACCTATGGATTTTATCGCAGTATTGTTTTTATTATATCCCGACATTTCAAAATGGATAGGAAACGATTTAATAATATTAATATTCCGCGATAAAACAGTGAAGTGTTATATTTAAATGTCCAATATTAAAGGTCCGGTGGAGCTTGAATTGCTCACAAAAACGTAATACCAAAATAAATCGTAATCCAAACACAAGTTTATGATATTGTGTCAATATTCAGGTTTGGATACCGTTAATCTAGGTTCCTACCGTACCAATTCGTCTACTACTACTTCACTGGAAACAAACGGCCGGAAATTGGTTCCAAACTTGGTAAAGTTATCAATAATTAAATTCGCTTACATTTATTTCCAGTGAAGTATTTTGGACGAAATGGTAGAGTAGAAACCTAAACTAATGGTATCGGAATCTGAATAAAAACCCAATTTGATTAAATTGTGTTTGAATTACGATTTATTTTGGTATTACGTTTGTATGGGAAATTCGGTTCGCGCAACTCCTAACACAAATTATAAAAATCAGAATATTTTCTATACTTTATTTTTATTGACACTGATTGATATAACTGAATACTAAGTTATTTTTAAACCATCAATACTGTAATCCAAGTACGTACAACTCAAGAAAGTGAATTTGTGCCATAACTTCTTAATACAGTGGAAATATGAAACCTTATTTTGAAAAGACTAAAGAAATAGTATATGTCGAAATAACTAAAGAAGAACCTATTAGAATAAATCACGAGGTAGATACAATATTTCGAAACTATAAACAACTTCTTACTCCAATTTCAAACAACACAAAACCAACCGATAAATAAATAAACAACACTCCAATAAAAAAAGCCACAACCATCGACGCATACGCATACAAGATCAAAATGAAAAATCCACCTAAAAGGGATACGATCAAAAGGTCTAGAACCTTTAAATCCAACTTCAAATGCAAAGGGGATCTGAAGTGGATCAACCCTTGCAGTTGCAATGAGAGAATCTTTATCGAATTTTTTTTCATGTATAAATATCAATTAAAGCGGGTAATATTTTTTAAACGTTTCCATAGAGTGCACCTTCTGCAAATTTTTATTGTTCACTACGTATAAGAACCGGCATCATTGTTGTAGAATAACCGGTCGTTGTGATAACTTCCGGATGAGAAATAAGTTGTCGGGATAGCTCTCGTATGTTATATTTTTAAACTCGAATGTTTTACTCTATTTTGGCAACGGATATGTATTGGCCTTTCTTTTGTTGGATGGTCGGTTTTTCTATCCAATCTTAGTAATTCAATAGTATTATTTAGAGAGAGCTTTGTTTATATTCTATTTAGCTCCAGATTCCAACTTGTTTCGGGTCGTATTGTTTGGGAAATCAATTTATCGGTCAATAGATAATACGGTCAATATGTCGTCTAGATAGCTTAATCTATAAGTAGCTGTTTTTATTTTACCTGTACCATTAAGATTAAAGTTATTATCATGTAAGTATTGTTAATTATTACCAGATTTGTTAAATAAAGAAATACCTTCTAGTTCTACCAACGTTCGTTTTTTATTCCAGGCGACAATTCCAGAATCTGTCCTACATAAATTGTACAGAATTGCAAAATCTGTTCTTTCTGATATCTTCTGTTAATCACAGATCGTGAATCTTTTAAACTTAGATATGCTATGCACTTTGTTATCTGTGTTATAGTTATTTTAAGTTCGTAACAATACCTGTCAAATTACCAACGTTTATAGATGCACAATGCTTGCTCAGTTTGTTCCTTGTACACCACTCAAATGGCGCTTAAATGGTGTCAATGCGAGCTTCGTGAGAACCTTTGAAGCCGTAATAATAACAATGCTATTCGCCACAAAGGTCGAGATATGCAGCATTTCAGAAGAAGCAGTTAGGTTACGAACAATTGTAAAAGGTCTTTAATGTTTGAGCCTAGAATAGGTCCCTGTGAAACCTCTAAAAAGCGTTGGTAGAATTCTTGGAAAAAGGATATGAGTCCCAAATTATAATCACTAATAGGTCTTTATTAATGCCGAGGATAAAGAAAACAATGTGAAGGGCTAAAGCTATGATTTTTTTACAGATGTGCGAGGAAGGTGAACTCTGTGCGAAGAAAAAACCACCAATATTCTACGTTTCCACCAGAAACAAACCTAGTTTAGTACTTAAGGAAAGTAGTAAACTTCTATTCAGGATAGGCCCAAGACTGTGCTAACAAGAATATAAGTTTAGTTTCTCCATATTGAAACTATTCCCTTGTGACAGATTCATCTACCAACAACTAAGGATGTGACCATGTTGAAGAACGTATAACAGCCAATAATACAGGTTTAGAGATGTACAGATGATAAAAATTTGATTGAACTTGCATAACTGCATCGTTTTGTTGTGTGCTAGCATTTCCATTGTACTTTATTTTCATAACTAGATGGAACTACTAGACTAGAGATTAATACAGTAGGTATAATTGATATTTGTTATCTATTCTTGGAAAATCAATAGTAATGAAAGCATATGGCATGGGGTCTTGTTAAATATTTCCATAATTTTAATCAGATTTTAAAACAACTGCCTCAAAAATACAAAGATCGTTGAATATCCTATGTTATACTGAATAATTCCTATAAGAAACCGCAGAAACTAAAATACTACCTACTATGACTTCTAAAATGCTCAACTAATGTACGTTCGGTTATCAATTTTGATATCGATTCGATTACGTCAAGGTTTGGGTCACGGAGTAGGTACCTATGTAGAAGTGAAAAAATAAAATAATAGTTCTGCGGCAGTTTTTAATAATGTAGATATCTTTTAGTTCTTTTATACCCACATTTCTGGAGATGTCGTCGAAGAACATTTATCTTTATTTGACACTATTGACTGGTACAAAATAACTTCTGTAGAATTTTGCCAAGTAATTTTATATTATTGACGTAAGTAGGTAGTTTAGAATTAGTTACAACAGTATCTACCACTTAATAAGTAAGTATACATAGGTAGTTGTGCCTTTTTTGCAGTCTAAATTAGACAACCTAGGATCCCAACCATATTGTTTGGAATTGATGGCTTTTGTTTAACCCAAGACAGCACATTTACTTCGGTAAGAATTGTTATTACACTAGACGTAGTGTCTAGACTCTACATTATGTCCATTCGACTGAAATATTTAACCTAAAGTACCGGCTTTTTGCTTCGCAGCCTTTTGTGTGACGTCATCTGAATTTCTACCCATACGTTAGAAAAACTGAGTTGAAGTAGGTGTCCCATATATTCGGCTGTTAGTGGTTCTTTTATTTCCACAGCTTAGATCCAATTTAAATACAAAACATGATTCATAGTCTCTTAAAATAATCACGTCGTTATTTAACAACAATCAATTTATCCTTCAAGCAAAACAAATAACCGGCTCATTTGAATTTCAAATTTGTACCAGTCGAACTAGTATACCGATTAAGCTCGACAAATCTAAACCTAGATCTGATGCAGACATGTTAATAACTGACAAAGCAGGAAATTAGAGCAAATAGACTATTGGCACAAAGGAAATGGCACTACCCGTTCCTATTATGAAGTGAAAATTGTTTGTAATCGAATTTCAAACAGCAAATTCGTCAACTTTGTAGAATTCTGTTTTGAATTTCAACGTAGCAATTAATGCAAACACAGTTAGAGCAATTCGGGTTTTATTATTAACAGTATTCGAAACAAAAATTTCTAAATCGGATAAGAACAACCACCCCAAATAACTCACGAAACAGAGCAAAACTCCAGAATTTATTAATTTATATAGATAAGGTAGTACGTATAGACGGAAAAGATATAAATTCTGGTAAATTTGCAACACAAATCGCACTGCAGTGTCTAGTGCAGAGCTTTTTGTGTGCGGGTTAAAAGAAACCAACTTATTAGCATATTCCATAGATTTCCACCCCCACACTACGGTTAGGAATCATAATACATTAAATACATAACAAGAGTAATCTAAAAAAATGAAACATTACCGATTAAAACACAGTAACAAGCGATTTATCGTAGAAAATGTTTTTAATCATTATGGTTGGACGCTGTACGATGTTCCGTTGCGATATCCACTGAGTCACTGTATAATATCACTTCAATTGTTAACAAATAACACTTATTGGTACACTGTAGCACTAATGTTATTCACACTGGGTTGATTGTTAAGGTTTTGTGGTTTTTGTTGTGTGTGTGTGAGGGGAGTACAGATGTGGCGCGCGTGCGTGCGCGGCAACAACGCGCACTCGACTGAGTTATATGCTACCTACCCCTGGCTAGGGTTTTTGTCCCGGCCGGCGGACAGACGTTCCGTTTTACGGCATTTATTGATTGTTAGATATTATAGCAGAGCACTTTCTTTGTCAAAGTTTTGTGATCATTTATTTGTAAAGTTATAAAATCCTGAGTATGGATATTTACTTTTAGAGGGTAAAAAAAATTATTGCTAATACAAATATAGTCCTTTTGCAACACAAAATGAATTCCTAGAAGAAATATCTCTCATAGCTATATATTTATTGTTATACTTAATGGTATCGGGAGGTACCTATATATATTATCCTTTAACATGGACTTTTATTGAATTATATGCGTAGGATTTTTGTAACAAAAATAATAAGAAAGTCCATTGTGTAAAGATTGCATTTATTAAAGCTAAATCAAAGTAATATTATGCACTTTACGTGAAACGTAACAGATCTAGACGAGATAGAGCTATTTCCATCTCTCTTCCTCCATCATTTACAAAAGGTGACACAGTAGTGCGTGTATCTACCCTTCTCAATACACGCTACGTTACCAACGTAACATGAACTATCGGTCTTAATATTCTGTTTTAGTAATAGGGTCAGACTAGATTAGATGGTTATATAGGGTTGCGATTTTAGGGCTAACAAATTAGAAACGGGAAGAAAAAAATGTTCGAATGTCAGGTTTATTGACATTTTGCAGGGCTATAATTAAGGTTTAGCGAGGGACCAAGTTGTTATCGACACACCGTTAAATTTTAAAGCTTGATTTTCTTTGTAATTAATTCTTCCAATTGGCTATTAAGGGAAATGCGGGCTTTGTGTTTTTTTATGGAAAAAGCCTTTGTGCGAACTCAATTAAATAATATTTGTTGTGTAAATTAATCATTATTAAAATTTAAATTTTTATAAGGAAAAAAATGTAGGTGGGTCTGTGAACGTATTCATTGTTTTTGTCAAAAACCTACTTTGCCATACAACAGTTTTAAAAGTAAACACAACGTATAGATAACGTAATCTACTAGCTAGATACTACTATATGTTAAATAGTTTCTAGATAATTTAAAAATAGACCTAAATAAAAACGAAAATGTACACTATACCTCCCTAAAATTTGCAGTAGATAGGTACTTTTTTAAGAAAAACAACAATTCTATTCAATGTTTTTAAAAATAAAATTTATATTCAATGTAATGGTATCCTGCGTTATGAAGTTGTTATGCATTCATTCTGTATTCACAAAAAAATCCTTCAAGCTATCAAAACAAAAACTAACTAAGTAACCCTTCTGAATCTGAAGACATTTTGACAAACATTTATCATTAAATTAACTTAAAAATATATAAAAAAACGTTTTGTTGAAAGCGATACCTATTGAGAGAGACACTAGCGACATCTTCGCTTAACCCTCAAAAATACTCACGATACCCAGTGAAAGTTACTGTGTACTTGCGTAAAAGCGAACAGTATTCGGATTGGTTGTTCACGGTAGTAGTCAGCGGGTTAGCTGGTTTCATAGAAACTTCACCAGATGACTCTGTAGTGTGTTGAGGTATACAGATTTACATACACAGTTTATTTATATTAAGTAATCCTTATCGTCTGAATCAGGTTACTAAAAACAAACTAAATTCGTTATTTTGTATGGTAGATAAAAATATCTTTGGATATTTCAAAAAGTTAGAAAGGGGTTCACAAAGAGCCCTGTACCCTGTAGGGTTGTTTTAGCACCTACAATAGTGAATTACATTCATCATACATAAAAATATAAAACAAAAATAAAAAATAGAACCTTTCTAGATTTTAGTATTAGAAGAAACGTTAAGAAGGAATAGAATAAGTATGTATCAAAAGGAAAAAAGAAGTTTACTATACAATATTTTTAGTGACTTTTCCGTTTCTAAAGTGAGAGACAGTTAATTATGATTTATTTCTCCAAGGTGAATTGAACTAAAATGACAAAGACAGTATTATATAATTATTTTAAAGTGCATACTATGCACTTTAAAATTCCATGTTAAACGAAAAAATACACAAATAAAATTTCAAATGTTTTATTTTTGAAACATATAGTATAAAAGGGTATACAAGTTTTGCCACATGTTACCTATAGTAACTAAGTCTATATGTGTATAAAACACCTATTTATATTATAATAGAATTTCGCTAAAACTGACTGGTTTTCTTAATTATTTAGCAATTATGTAAAAAATCGCCTTTGAAAGGGATTTCATCCCTTTCATCCACCAAGAATGATAAAAATATACTATAATTATTATTTTGTAAAATAATAAAAAATCATTCCCTATTATGCACATCATTAATCTCAATCAATTTAATCATAATATTTACATTATATATTAATACTTATTTTAACAATCACTGTATTTGATGTTTTAATATCTTTGAAAAACAAAACAAATTTCGAGAAAATAAATATAATAAAATGTATTTTATGACCTTGTAAAAAGTACATGTATGTATCTAAAATGATATTTACTTGTACTTTCATAAACAAAAAATAATTTAAAACTTTATTTACAGTTATTGTTACTTATAACTAATAAAGCTTAGTTTGGACGGAAGTAATGGAACATAATGCCATATGGCAAGTATTTTAGTGAGCAATTTTTAATAATATTTTAGTGAATAAATTTACGACATCTTAGAATAGTCGTAGGTAAATCTGGCCTCCTTTTATAAATTTTACTTGTAAGTAAATTGAGGTTACACTTAAAATATAAGTAAAATATAATATAAGTAAAATATAATATAATATAAAATATAATAAATATAAGTCCACTCATGAGGTAGATTAACATAATGTTAATTAAACTGTTAATTAAAAGGGATACAAGAAAATTTACACTTTTGAAATTTTGGTGTCAAAATCTTATTTACACAAAAAATGCGGACATTTTAGGGTTAGAATTAACTCACATGAAATGTTTACTTATATTGTTTATTTACTGGTTCTAACTGTACAATATTTGTTTAGAGAGTGAGAGGTACACCTTAAGTTTTTATCTATCCTCAAAGATTAAGGAAATGCTTGATTTTAAATTGGCATTTTCGTGATATTCAAATGATGCCGCGTGAATTTGTGAACTATTCTATCAAAGTTTCACAAAAAAAAAAGATTGGTATTTGACAATCACATTCTCATGAATAAAGCTCTGTTGTTGCTTTATTTTGTATGGACATTTCATGCAGCGATAACTTATAGAAATTACTTTCTACGATGAAAGAGTTGCTTTTTTCCTTCAAGTGAGAAGGGATCAATAAAAACTGTTTAACCTCCTACTCTCTAAACAAATTAAATTAAAAAAAGTATACAATCTAGCCTAACAATACAGTAAAGGCTATTGCATTTTTTCTTTATCTGTTACGTTGTGTATTACTTGGCCGTTCGTGTAACCGTTTTTTAAATGTCCATTGGCGTTTGCGTATCCATTAAATCCATTGGATTCATTTTTCAAAAATCCATTTAGTTCTCCATTCCTTACGTGTCCATTGATATTTCCATTTTTGATATGACCATTTAATTCACCATTTTGGATGTGTCCATTTAAGTCACTGTTAGTGATGTGTCCATTTAGGTTACCATTTTTGATTAAATGTCCATTTACTTCTCCGTTTTTGAGAAGTCCATTTACTTCACCATTTTTGAAAAATCCATTTACTTCACCATTTTTTATATATCCATTGGCCTCACTCTTGATCATGCCATTGGCTACATGCATATTATTGTTGTTGTTATTAATGGCGGTCGCTTTTGCTGCCCTCCTTGCTGGTTTTTCTTTGTAAGCTTGGACATAGAAGTTCATGAACAGGGCGATGAAGATCGTTGAATGCAGAATTAGGCCAGCAGCGATGATTCTGAAGAAGGTAACATTGTTTTAGAGGTTTTCCTTACATAAAAGTTAACATTTTTATGTCTTTTTGTACCATAATTAACCGCAGTACAGAGTTTGTCTAAGACGAAGAATACTGTATCTACTGTATTATTTAAAACCTGGACGAAATTCAGCAAAATTAAAAAATCTTTAGATTATTATATATGAAGATGTTGTAGGAAAAAAAAAATAAAGCAACTTTAAACATTGCGAATGACTTTTTGAGTACTATTTGTGCAACATGTTTTGGAGCAATAGAAATAAAAAAAATAGCACTCGGGTTGCATCAATTGTTTCTGTCATACGCTGGGATGACTAAATCAGAAAGTATGGAAATAGAATGAAACATTTCATTGCACACGATTCGATGTTGCGTATCTAGTTGCTAACACGTTCTTGGTTTCCCGAAACTTTTGTCTTAAATTTTGAATGAATAAAAAGCAATAATATGTTTTGGTTAAGATTTTTTTTGTCTTCAAGTGAAGTTTTATGTATGTTCCTAATTCTTGCATTAAACACCTTTTTATTACGATTCCTCGAGATTATGATGTGGTACTAGATTAGGTGTTATTTTATCGTCTCATTGAATTTGATATTTTGGCTTTCACTATACTACTTTTGAACTTTAATTTAGAAAGACTAACATTTTTCTTGTGCCAGTAAATTGAGAAAATCATGGTATTCAAAAATACTTACTTTGGATATCCGCAGTCATAAACCAAAGCGCTGATCGAGTGGAAGAGCACCATGAAGAATTGGACCTGAGAATAAATAAAACGATGGTAATGAGTTAGTAGATACAAATAAACTCTCGTATTGAGATGACCGAGAAAGCGCTGGCGGGACGACTTAGACCCTTTCCGGATGAACTGGTCTCAGATTGCCTACAACAGAGATCAGTGGAAGGAGATGGGGGAGACCTTTGCCCAGCAGTAGGATCTTATAGGTTAAAAAAAATTAGAATTCTGCTACTTACAGAATCGTAAAAAAAGATATTGTACCGAAATTTTGAAAAATTGAATAATATTTTTTTTACAGTCCGAGAAACATTATGACCTTATGGCCGTAATTGGAACAAAAGTCACTGTGAAAGTCGCAATTTGGATTCATGTCAGTTGTCATTTTAGATAATGTCATTTAGACGGGTTAAATTTGAATCATTTTCACGTAATTTGCTATTGTTTTGAAATCTTAACTGATAATTTTCTTTTTTTTGTGAATCGATACAAAAAACAGGCGAATCTGCGCATTGGAGCTCTAGTACCTATGTAAATAAAATTACAGCACGGAACCTTATGCTAATCCCTAATTAAACTTCAAAAATTATACGGCTGAGAGTTTCTACGAGTAATTAGTTGTAAAAATTGGAGAAAGTTTCGTAACTTTCTTTTGTAAAATCACGTCATGAACGTTTTTATGATTCACGGTAGGACAATGAGGTGAGAACAAATTTTGTTTTAAAGGCTTCCGAGAAACTGATGATGTCAAATATATTTTCGTTTTACAATCAGCATAATTTCGGTTTTGGCAAAGAAATTGGTATGAGTGAAAATTACATGTCATTTCGTTTCAAATTATACGTCTGGAAATGCCATCTTTGAATGAACTGACGGATGTTATTGTTTTTTATGCATAAATAACAATCAACCTGAGCGCAGTGTCGTCTGCGTAAATTTTTCCATTCAAATTCCTACGTTTCTGGTCGATTTTCTATCAATTTTCTTTTATACAAAACTTGACAATGACGAACTCAACATAAACTACAAAAATTAATCTCCTCCTTTTTTGAAGTCGTTTAAAATCAACAAAATTGATAGAGCCGTTCTGAAGTGGTGGTCTTTCATACATACGGCAATTGATTTTTATTTTATTTTAAATATAGTTTTGTGCTAATTGTAATGTTGTTACTGAGCACTAAATACGAAAATACATTGAATGCTTACTTATTTAAACATGTTTATTACTTGTGAAAGTGTCTGTCATCTTAAATATTATATATGATTTATACTTATATTAATGATTTTATTTATCTACCAACTGTGTTAGTTAGGCACGGATGCCTTAGGCGCGAATTAGCAGAAGAATGAGGAATTTCGCAACTTCAACTGTCACGTCAACTTATAAGATCCTGTTCCAAAAATACTCAATTCGATTCTACTGTCTTGTTAAACAGTGTGACATCATGCTCACTAAGGGATCATCATCACCACTATCATCTACTGCCCATTTGCCCAGTCAAATGGGTATTTGATCACATCACTGAATATACCCTGTAATGCGATCAAATTTTGATATATAAGTACTTCAGTCGGTGTGAATCACAAATTGCGATAATTATGATTTCCAGCTCTGCATAAAGCAGTTTAGATGGTCACCTGATTGCGATAAGTGTCGTGTGTTTGATTCCCACCCGGATGATCAAATGATGCTTGTGTTCCTTAAGCTGTGGTTTCGATCCCCCAAATTTAATATTTGTATGTACTCGAAGTTGCCGGAATTTGAGTTTGTGCTCGATTGATGGCAATATGCCTAATAAATCCTATTATATAGGGCATAAAAACCCCGGCGAACGGTACACTTTTATCTAAACCTTCGGGGATTACAGATAAGTATGCTATGTAGAAAAGAACTAAGAAGTCACAGTGTTTTGTTTTCGGTTTTCCATTTTGTTCTATTAACAATGCTCTTACTATGTATTGTTTATTTTGCTATAACGATCATAATTTATAAGTATTTAATATTGCCGTATACACAAGTACGGTAATTTAAGTGCAAAATATTTTATAGAACGTGTGTTTGCAATACGGAGAAAGGATACGGCGTTCCGCCGGCTCGTGTTGCAACTGTAGCTAAATGTTGCCCCCGCACGCTCGAGTAACACCGCGTTGTGGAAAAATGTTCGGACTTTAGAGTAAGAATGTTCACGCTCAAGAAAAACGTTTTGACGTGGGAGAGCCATCCTTCGGCACGAATGGGCCAGCTCGACCGGAGTGATACCACGGCCTCACAGAAAACCGGCGTTAAACAACGCTTAATTTGTGTTTCGCCGAGTGAGTGAGGTTACCGGAGGCCCAATCCCCTTTTTTCCTATGGTGTTGCGGGTGTCCATAGGCGGCGGTAATCGCTTACCATCAGGCGTTCTGTTCGTTTGCCCTCTTATCCCATAAAAAAAACATACTACTACAAAGTTGACCGGGTTAGGAATACAACCATCCGTTCCAAGACGAAAATAACAGACGTCACTCGGAAAGCTGCCACGCTGAAATGGAACTGGGCTGGAAATATCTGCCGCATGCCAGACGGACAATGGGCAAACGCCAACGCGGCAGGCCCAGACGGAGATGGCGGGATGAGCTGGACTCTTTTCAAAAAGACTGGTCCTTAAGAGCAATAGACAGAGAGAAGTGGAAGGAGAGTGGGGAGGCCTTTGCCCTGCAGTGGGACACTACGGGCTTTTAATAATTTTAATAATAACTACAAAGTTAGATAATGTTCATAAGACATGACTAGGTATGTCATCCTTACATTATAGGTCAACTAGCGCGCAATGCGAAAAAGTAATTTATTTTTATGTACAGTCAACAGCACATCATGGTATCTAAAACTATCAAATTTCTCTAATCGATTTTCAATTTAATCTCCAAATAATAGAGTTTATTATCCATTGGGGAAATTTAACAGTTTGTTGAATTGATTGTGAACTTGATGTGCTGTTGACTGTACATCATAACGGCTAGTCACGTTAAATATTGCAAATATTTTTATATAAATTATAAAAGACTGCTACGCTACAGTTCTTGGGTTCGATTCCTAGTTCGAGCAAAGCGTTAGTGGTAGTAGTTTTTCTATGAAATTCTCAGCAGCTGCTCAGTGTTTCGATCGAGTCGACTAGGTTAATAATTATAAAAAATATCTTACATATTTTCACGTGAAATCAATTTCTGCGAGGTTTTACTTTTTCAAATCGCAGTGTGACTCTATCGTGTGCTGTATATCCTACCCGTTTGCGCAAACGCAGCTCCAGCGGTAGGAATGCTAGGCGCGGTGCGAGCGATCCTTATTGGTAGTTCCATGTCTCCAACGGAAGTATTGCGTTAAAAATGGTGATTATTTCTAATGAAATCATGTGAAATGTTACCTTTTTGATTTTAAAATATTTAAATTAACGATAAAGAACAGGAAAAGATAGTGATTTAACGATATTATTGATCTCCAATTACTTTAAAAAATCGAATATCGTCGTTTTGCAGGAAAGTTCCTTAACTTAGGTATGGGAGAAAGAAAAATATTTTATTAGTGAGCATTAAGACGGTATTTTGGGAAATTTCAATTTTGGGAACAACGAGATGAATCGGTTAACTCTGTGGATACACAGCTAGTAGTAGTAGCTAGAAGTATTAGGTTCTATTTTCAGGTAGAGAAAATTGTTATTGGGTTTTTGTTAGTCGCAACTTGAAAGTTGGTTTTATGTACCTACGGTTAGAGGCAATAGGCTCGCTCCCTTTTACACGAGTAATATAAGTATGACTCTACTTAACCCTTTCGATGACACAGGCGTGGTGATAATTTTTATTATTATGTTCCAGTTTGAAGAATCTTGGGCAAATAAAACTTAACAACTGAAGTCTCAAGATAACAATAGGCTAGAGATACTGCTAGTGTTGCTGTCGTCTATAGGCGAGTATATGTGATTGTCGCTTACCACTAGGCGGCCTGTATGTGTGTCTGTCAGCTTAGTAGTATCGTAATATTTTAAAAAATGTATACAATACCTAAAAAATATTCATGTATTTTGAGTGGATTTTTTATGGAATTTTTAATTTATGAAACCAATTTGCATTACTACTATATACAATATGTTAAGACCTGTCTGACCCGTTAAGGTATTAGTAGCGAGCTCCGGTTCTATTTATAATCATTTTCAATTTACAAGAAAAAAAATCCCGCAATAATTAATTACAAAACGAGGAAACTGAAATGGCAATACTTATGGTGGCAGCAACACCGTACCTGGGTGCCAAACATAATAAGGTATATGATGATTATATAACATTAAAAAAATATGCTAGATTTTGGGGTAATTGTGGCAATTTGAGCACGATGACCTTGAATTTTAAACTTAATTAATTAATATGTTTACTTTTATGAATTTTCAATATTTCTTATTTTATTTGGAGATGTGATTGGGATACCTATATGCCCCTTTCCGATCAGACAGGGTTTATTAAACATAGTTTACAGTTATTTTAATTACTATTTATGCATAGTTTATCCTTTATCCCTATCTGGCATTGAGCAAAGCACAATCTTAATTGTGATATTGTATACTAATTTGCTTGTAAATAGATACTTAGTACACAAGAACGTCGTAGGTAGTTGCAGGATGTACATAAATTACCCTTATGTACTGCTATAAATATAATAGACTTGTACACATAAAGATGTTTATAGCAAGTTGTAGTAAAACAATGAAGAACAGGATGCAATATAAACCAAGTACTGAAAAATACATTACCTTATGTTTAACTGACTAATAGGCTAGTTAACTATTATTTTTTATGACCCCTAGATGAAGTTGGTAACAATTAATAAAGCCGATCAATAGAAACAAAATTAAATACCATCACGCCTGTATTCCCGGAAGAGTTAGGCAGAGGCGGCCCATAGTTTGCCGGGATTTTTTAGTATGTTTAGGACCCATGTAATAGGGGGCAAGCCTATTGCCATTAACCGGGCACAAATTCTAAACTCCAAGCTGCTACTCAGTATTTCACAGAAAAACGGGAATCGATCCCATCCCCCGATCAGTCGCGCTCAGGACGAAAGCAAAATTGAAATCGGTTAAAAAAAAGAAAGTAATAAGCATATTTACAGCTTTAGTTATACTAGACTAGACAGAGAGCGCACTAACCATAGGAATATGTGACGGTAAGTGTTCTGTGCCATACAAATTCTATATTCATTATGCGGGAAAGGGACAGAGCATCCCCTCTCAGTCCCTACCAAACACATTAAATGCCTTTAACATAAAACTTTATAAGACGACATAAAATATATTTTTTAGTGTAATATTAGTAAAAATCTATTTACTGGTTTTTAAGCTACGATCGAACATTCATAGAGGTACCTATTCTACATATAATATATAATGTTAAACTCATTAAAAGATAACTTACGGTTTCCGTACTGTAACCTAATTTTTAATAATTATCCGCAAAACAGAAAACCGGCGTTAAACAACGCTTACGTTTTGTTTCGCCGAGTGAGTGAGGTTACCGGAGGCCCAATCCCCTTTAAAAAGGTCGGCACTCGTGACTCCTCTGGTGTAGCGGGTATCCATGGGCGGCGGTTATCGCTTACCATCAGGCGACCCGTCTGCTCGTTTGCCGTCCTATCCCATATAAAAAAAAAAACAGATGGAAACTCTCCAAACAGTTACATCAAGGCAATCGTCTAATTGTTAGTTGTGAAATATTCTAAGAGAGTTCGCTTCGTGTCCGTAATTGTTGAGGTAACGACTAACTAGACCGTGCGCGTGGCGACGTTTAATCTCCTCGTAGATAATTGTCTGTACGTCTGAGTGTAGCCTTGTTGAAGCGTAGTGTTGGTCCGTTGGTTCGGTACTTGTTAAATGGGTCAGAATTATTAGAAGTAATCAGGAGACATAAAAAACTCTTGAACCTTCCATAAACCCGAACGAAACGCTTTAAGTCCACTTTTATAATGCGTACTGCTGAAATATGGAATGCACTTCCCGAGTGGGTCTTCCCTGATGGATATAATCTGGGTGTCTTTAAATCACGAGTGAATCAGTTTCTTCTAGGCAAGCGCGCTCCATCGTAGATCGCAGTATCGCTTAACATCAGGTAAACTGGCGATCAAGGGTAAGCGTATCACGAATAAAAAAAAAGAACTAATAACTGCTAACTAATGCTGCGGTCCAGCTGGCTTTGTCTCTCATTCTACGATCCGTTGTCCGGTTGGAAGGTGGATTTCCGAGTGATCCGCCCGATAATATCAGCTCACAGGCAGGACCAGGACCACCCACTGCCGTAACAAGTTCAGGGCTAAGAGTGGTTTGTACCTAGGAGTTGGGTTTCTGCGTATGCGACACAGATATTCACGAAAATGTCCGTCAACCGCAAACTTAATGCGTCATGGCACCTCTTTAACCATTCCTTTATGATGGGCTTTAGCACCACTACAGTGGCATCCTCCTGCATGCCTGAGAGATTTCTTGATGGGCGTCTAAATCCTTTCATTGTAATAGGTGACCCTTGGCCCAGTAAAGATACACGAAATGGGTTGATGACACTTCCTTGTCATTTCGAGACAGCAATCGGAATATTGAGTTTCTTTAATATTTAGATGAAAGTTTCAAACGTTATTATTTTTATTGTGATTACCAGGGTGGATATTTAAAAAACATTAGAATGTCATTAACTTCACCCCAAAATTAAGAATGCAGATGTCTGTCTGATACAGTCTATCTGTCTGTATGTTTGTACGCGCATCCCGCAAAAACTACTGCATGGAATTGAATGCAGTCTTCACCAATGTATTGCTAGAGGTCTAACTTAAAATCTGGTGTATGTTTTATCTTGATACACCGCCTAAAATCGTACTTATAGTATGCTAATCTTTTTAGGACGTAAGTGAAACTGCAGGCAAAAGCAACTAGTACTTAAAAAAAGCGATATTCTAATTTGTTTTATATTAATGTAATCATTAAGCCTACAAACGAGTTAGAAATTGAAATTTTAAGAGGTTTAGAAAGCTTTCCAAAGAAGGAATTCATTAACTCTGCAGATACAAGTACTTATCAGTAACACGTGGATGTGTCGCGACCGGAAAAAATAGTTTTGTGAACTGTTTAATCGCCAAATATGTGTTGAGATAAGAATAGTAGAGAGAGTTTTTAGTTAAAAATAATACAAAATCTACGTTTTGAACCGTATAGTTTCTTGTGCCGGTTTTGCTATAAGATATAAACTATAAGCTTATAGGTAACAACATTTTATAATATTCTGATTATAGAAATGAATAGAATACACATAGCTTATTGCAATCACGGGTTTAAAAAAATGTAATTTGATACTATTTTTCCTGTACCTAGACTTGGAACTACTGTAAGACCGTACAATAATATTTTGTTCCGTACGAGGATCGAAACCGTGGCACGTGGTGCAGAACTCGATTGCTGGACTGTTTGTAGTACCTACTAGAACATTATAGGACGTAATAAATTCAATTGTAACAAAGTAATTATTCTTAGGAGAAACTGTTACTTACTAGTTGTAGTGTGGTGAGGTGCTTCTTCCACCATAAATATTTCTGGTACTGCGGTCCCATCGCCGCGACCATGTAGTAGCTGTACATGATGACGTGCACCAAGTTGTTCACGATGTTCGAGAAGGTTCCGTGACCGCCTAGAACATGTGAGAAGTTTCTATTAGATTTTTTCATCATAGAGAATCCTGTGAGCCGTGAAGTACTGTAATGCTTTGCGTAACGAAGAACTCCTATGAGATTTTCCAAATAAAAATTCTAATAACATTTGTTTGATGTGAATATTACTAGACCACTGAAGTAGTTTCTAGTTTAGAATTACAGTGAAAAACATTTTCCTATAACTAAAGGTTACTTATAGGAAAATTGCTTTGCACGGTATCTTTGTCTTTCTGCCATGACTTACTTTTTAAATTTGCAGTACAACGCTGCACTGTTTTTTAATTTTCCTAATTAACAATATTTAGTAGAGTAGTAAAGGCCTTTTGTTTAAGGTCCGATTCTAATTAAATCCCCAAAGATCCCTTGCCTTTAGCTTGGAGCCTGGGTATTAAGTAGCTGTGATACAGCAATCCCTTTTTTTATAGTACGGAAAATCTTTATCTGTCTTGATCGTCTGCCATCTTGGGAGGCCGCAGGGTATGTCGGACTCGTAGAGACTAAAAATCAGCAGCTGCCTTCCATTACTTCCCAGTCACGGCCACGAGATTTGTGTCATTCGCTACGACCTCCAGATGAAAACCAGCGTCAAGCACTCTGTTGTGTTTGACATCATTCTGATTTGGAGACCCATTTGGTACAGCCGTGAGATACTTTTTATTTCTGTTTTTTGTTTATTTTGTACAATTTTGTTTCTTTTTTTTACAATATTATTTTTATGCTGTATGAGATCAATTTTTTTTCTTTCTTTTTTATCTTGACCCTTTCAAGGGTTGCATCCTGAGGCGTGTGCTCTTTATTAAGGTCATGCCTTTATTCAGCCGAAAATGAAAAATAATTGTGATTGAGTATGAAATATATCATTTTTCAATGAAGTGAATTAATTTAAATGTCAATTTAATTTTATTAAAAATATATTTTTTTGGCTTCGTACTTCGACAGAAACATAAAACCGAAAATATTTGGTCGACTTTCACAAACCGGTAAAGGGCCTAGAAATTATTGAGAGTAGGTTACTTTGAATGAGTACCCTTGAAGTTGGAAGAAGGTACATGCATTTCCAACTTTCAAATACATTGGGAGTAGACAAAAAGAAGTAGATAATCAACAAATATTTTAACACATACATGTATTAGGCAGAGGCGTACTAATGTACACCCACAGTTCACCTGGTATGTTTAGGTCACATGTAATAGGGGGTGAGCCTATTGTCATTAACCGGGCACAAATCCCGACTCCGAGCTGCTACTGAGAATTTCACGGAAAAACTCAATAACACTTTGCTCGACCTGGGGATCGAACCCAGGACCTCTAGCGTAGCAGTCGCGCTTGGGACTACTAGGACTAATGAGTCGTGGAAAAGCGGTTGCTGAGTGAGATAACCTTGGGTCAATTTCCTTATCGAGCAAATTGTCTAAAGTCTATGAAAATCTCAGTAGCAGTTTGTTTTGGGTGTGTAGTCGGTTAATAGGAGTAGAATGGGACCTAAAGAAGAGAGTGCAGGAAGCATACCGCTGCGTAGATACACTCTAATAATTTAAAAAAAATATAATGTTATTATACTTTGAACCCAGTTTGAGTTCCGGTGGTTGGAGACGGTGAATGTTGAATGCAGAAATAATTTAATGTAATTATTATTTTGTGACGTTTGAATTTAGAACTTCAAAAACCGTTACGATGTTTACTAATCCAGCATTTTTTTACAGAATAAGGTGGCAAACGAGCAGACCGATTGCCTAATGGTAAGCGATTACCGCCGCCCATGGACACCCGCAACACCAGAGGAGTTACAATTGCTTTGCCAACCTATTATAAGGGGATTGGGCCTCCGGTAACCTCACTCACAGATTATATCATCTTGAGATGCGTTTCAATTCATAATCTTCGTATACAATAAACAGCTTGACTTGGGACAATATAATATTTTCCCTAAATAAATTATTGCTTTATGTTTTTAAGTCTATTTTCGTATCAACATGTAACTCACCAGCGATGAACTTCACAAGTAGCCACGCCTCGAAAGGCGTCAGAGAGTGGTGGTACAGATGCAGCCACGAGATCTGACTCTTCTTCTTACGGAGTACGAAGAACACAGTGTCTGCAAACTCTGATAGCTTGGAGAAGTAGTACACCCAGCAGAGATGTAACATCTGAGAGAGAAAGAAAATCAAAATAATTTACCATGGATGCTGTAAAGGATCCGAAACGTTGGGAATTAAATAATATCAATACAACGCAATAAAATCCGTAAAAGTAGTTTTATTTCAATGTCTAATATTCGCGTAAGTATCAGAAACCTGTCTCAAAATAATTTATTTAATTATGGAAAAGATTGACGAAGAAAGAATCAGTGAACACCTTTATCTTTTCTTTTCTTTTTAAATAGGTATCGCCCGCATAAACACTATTAACGGTCACAAAGTACACCCAGAGTCGAAAGAAATATCCGTAAACACACAAATATTTGCATCGGGAGAGAATCTAAACAACGACACCCGGCAAAACCGCTACGTACAGTATATCAGTGCACGTACAGTATATCAGTGCACGTACAGTGTGTGCAGTCAATATCACTACATAGTATAAAACAAAATCGCTGTCGCTGTCTGTCTGTCCCTATGTATGCTTAAATCTTTAAAAATACGCAACGGATTTTGAAACGGTTTTTTTTAATAGATAGAGTGATTCAAGAGAAATGTTTTAAGCTATTTATCATTACGCTACGGCTCTTAGGAATGGGGCAACGCGGGTGAAACCGCGGGCGGGTCGCTAGTGTAAAATATTGTGACCACGTTAATTATTTTTATGCTGTTCTAAATTCTCTTGTAAGCAGTCAAACACTCGTTTTTGAATTAGCAGATATTTAAAAAGCTAAAGTTAGTCAATATGAGCTTCTTCTTAATCTTTATTTACAATTCACAAAAACTAAAATTACTAGACACGAGTAAAACTGCGGGAAAAAGCTAGTTTTATATAAAACATATATCTATTTCAGCATAAATTTTGTTGGTGGACTTTTATGATTAGCCTTCTGACGGAATATTACGTCAATAATTATAAATGATGGGTTGATGACGTGATAAAGTGTGTTTGGAAAGACCTAGATAAGACTGGCGCAAAATAGGGATAAATGACGTAAAAGGAAGGAGGTTTATGCCCTGCAGTGGGTCGATAAAAGCTGTGAATGATGATGGTGATGATGAATATACAAAAGATTATCTTCCAAAAAAAAAGTCGATCTCTCATTTTGGAAGCTGTCCGCCTTCGCCTTCTATCTACCGTCAAGATGTTACGTATTAAGATAGCAAGGCACAAGGCTTACAACCTCGTCGCTCTTGACCGTACCAATGAACTTGCTTCCACAGTGAAAGCCTGTTGTTACGTCACAGCCGGCCTGCGCTCGAAAGTGAAACCGACATTGCGACTTGAGCTCGTTTTTTGTACGATTTTATTGATGACAACACTCGTGTTTGGATTGAGAAAATTTTATTTGCGAATTTTACGTTAAACTTTTTTGGGTAGGCTTTGAAGGTTGATCAATAATTTTTTTAGTAGGTACAGAAATTGCGATGGGTTGGAAACGCAAGCTTTTGCAAACCGTCAAGCAAAAGTTGTGAGTGTACAGTCAACGAGAGTGGTTTGCATGTAGCTAACGACATTTTATGTTTTGACAAATATTGTGTAATAATTATTATGTCGCCGAATATACAACATGTCAAAAAACCTTCTTCGACCAGAAAAGGGCATAATTCTATGTATCCTAATCCCATTACAAAATAAGATATGAAAATAAATATTATTACTGAAGTTTAACATTCGCTTTTTAAAATGCGAGTTACACACCATCATTCTTAGTATGTTTGGCACCCAGTGACGATTGTCACTGTATTGCCATTTCATCATTTACCATTTTTACTCACTTTATAAAAAAAAGAAGTAATTTTTTTACATGAGTATTCTAAGAAGGATTAATAGAATTAGATCTTAATAAATACCTAATAATACCTTTACGGATCGGACAAGGTTTTCTTAACACATTATTTAACAAAACTCAGATGTTGTCAACTGCCTTCATATCAAACACTTTGGACCAACGGATTATTAATAACGTATGTATATTATGTTATAATATGTCAAGAAATAGATGTCATTAGTTGCCCGGACACCTAACTCTTTTGTTGACTGTACATTACTATAACCCTTCGGGGAATAGAGGCGTGATGTATACACGAATAGAGATATATTGTGTATAAATTATTTATCAAAACTTGTATTGCAATATCTAAAGATTATTGCACGTATTTTATCGACACATACATTCTCATCTTTAGCATTTAACTTCACCCTTTTGAGCTTCGTAATAGGTCACTTGAATTTGCCTACGTCTTGTAAATGTTTCGAAGAACGGATGAGCTTAAAAGGGCTTTATTATTTCCTAACAAATATAGTTAATAAACAAACGAGGAAAATGGGTTAGCGATATTATCTGACGCTGTACTGTGTATATAATAAATACGAATTATTTTGTTAAAATGTTATAAGAAGTAATAAACAAAAGATAATAGGTATCCGTTAAAAGAGATATGTTAATCGAGCTGTTACCCGCGATTTTACTGGGATCCCAAAAGACTTCTTGATATTCAAGATGAAACATTTTAAGTTTACACCAGATTTTAAAGTTCCGCTTCTATCAATACAACTATGAAAATTGCATTCAATTTAGTGTAGTAGTTTTTGCGTAATACGCGTACAAACACACAGACAAACAAATTTTAATGACCTTTTATATTATTTTAATAAATATCTCCTACGTATAGACATCGGCAAGTTACAATTTTATTATATCAGTATGCCACAGGTGTGCGGGTGTTTTTGATTCTACTCCTCCTAAACGGCTTGACGGGTTTTGATGACTTTTTTAATCATATGGGGTCACCTATATTCTTCTGTGGATAACACCATTTTATGTACCCTATTTATTGCAAATAAATGATTTGATTGATTGACCTCCGTGCAGTTTTACGTTACGTATCTGTGTAGAGGTCAATGCGAAGGTCGACTATAAAAAGGCTTATGTCTCATTAAAAATAGCTTTGCATTTTATTATATTTTTTATGATGACAGATACATCAATGTCATTGACCTATGGATTTATAATATGTTATAAACTTTTAATTTGTAACATTGTTAATGCTTCAAATGAGGAAATTATTGCTTTTGCTTTTTACAAATGACCTGCCTTTTTAGTCTAGTGGTCGTAAGTACGAATGCTACGTTAGAGATCCTGAGTTCAACTCCCAGGTCAAGAATTGTCATTGGATTTTTCTAGGAAATTCGCAGTAGCAGCTCGGAGTTTGAATTTGTTATCGGTTAATGGCAATAGGCTCACGTACTATTACATGGGATCACACCGGCAAACTGTAGGTTTAACGCCTAAACATTTAGGGAATATACGTGTGGTGGTATGTTATTTGAATTATACATTTTTGATCATACCTACATAATATTCATGGAAAAATAAAAAGTATCAATCAATTATCTGTAACATAAGATCACAGTGATGTAGTAATGTACAGTAAACGCTCAAAAGTCCATAAGCACGCTAAGGATTACATTGCTATAAACAATACGAGCGGGCTGGATACAGCCAGTGCGTGTCATTTGTTAACGACAATGAATAGAATTGCATTGTGAGTTGCCTATGGACTTTTGATCGCCACTGTACATCCTCATTTTTCCTCACATTTCTTCCGATATCTTGAACTAGTGGGGTCACTAAACGATGATCAACGCCTTTAAACATCTGGAGCCTATTTCCTTTTCGCTAAAATAAACAGCGACGTATGAAGTTTCACTTTCTGTATATAAACAAAATATTGGAAAGCATATACCTAGTTTGTCGAGAAGACGGTACCGTTGGACGTCTGACATTACTAGGCATAGATCAATCGATGAAATATTATCAGATACGACACCATAACTCGCAAGCTTTGATTTTTAGCTAGGTAAAAAGGTTATAAGACTAAATGCCTGATTGATGATTTTAAACACTTAAACAAGTAAAAACAAATATTTTTTAGATGAACAACTGTTTTTCTCTTGACTGTACTTACCTGTCAAAAAGAGGTAAGGGGATTAGACCGGAATGACAAAGTTTATAGTGGATCAGACAGGAATTTAAACATAATAATAATCAGCGGGCGAACAGAACAGGGAATCCGACCGGAATAATTCAAAAAGTTTAGCTTCTGAAAAAAAAAATTATCTTCGCAGTGTTACATAATTACCATTACAATTGGTTTAAGCACCGTTAATCTAAACTAATTAAGATTGTAATACCCGGTAGTGTACACGGCCTACTGGTTACTTTAAGATTAATTACGTTCACACCGCAATGATTATTAGAAAATAGTTGTTATTCACGGGTTAACTCGCAAAATAATTATTTTAAACAAATGTTCCCCTATTCCTCGGGATGCTACCTATTTCCTTGCCATTTTTACCAAATTTTGAATAGCGGTTTTGGTGTGATAACTGGTAGGAGGTACACGAACAGACAACATATTTTTCAATTATAATATTAGTATAGATATGAATGCGTATTGTATAGTTCGGTCAAAATAACCTTACTTGTCTGAAGTAAGTAGTAAATGTGATTGCAGTGGTAAATTTTGATATAAAAACTCGGCGTGAAGATAGTTGGGGTCGTAGATGTTTCGCATTCAGGAGTATAGTTCTTATTAATTTCGATATATGTTTTTATGGATTTAGTCGGCAAACGAGCTGACGTGCCACCTAGTGGTAAATAGTCATCGTCGCCACACCAGAGGAGTTACTGATGTGTGGCCAACCCTTAATATCCCCTATGGACTGCAGACTGCCAGACGCAGCGACCGAGGGGGAACTAGATTTTACACGCAAATGTCGAAACACACACCGAGGTGATTTACGACAGACTCCGACGTAACGGTGGTCGCCAGCCATAGACCCCAAGAGTTCCTACCACCGAGTAAGTCAGATATTTTCTCGCCTCTTACGAAATGCCTATCTGAAAGCCAGTGAGGAACAGTATTCTAACCCGCCTCACACGGGGGATTTATGTACAAAAACACTTATTTAAGTGATTTTACATGTACCGGGGATTCTCTATTGGCACCAACTTATTTTGTAGGTGTGGTGCAGTGGACACCTGCACACATCAATACCTAATTACCGCTACAGAAAATGCCAATACTGGACCAATCTAGTTTAATGTTTATCAATTATTTCTTTTCTTATATTCTTCTCTTGCCGTTTGCTGTCGATTCGATAAGGCTGAGGAACTCCCCCCGGGACATGGGCTTTCCTGGGCTACCTGGAAGTCGCTCAACAGACTTCGTACACAGGTCGGCTAGAGCAAAGCTAATATGTCCCGGTGGGGATTCTCCAGTGGCACTAACTTATTGTGTAGGTGTGGTAGAAGATATGGCCCATACGTTATTATGCCCAGAATGCCCCGACCCCTGCACTCATAAAGATCTAATGGTCGCTACAGAAAATGCCGTACGCGTAGCGGAATACTGGGCCAATCTAGTTTAATGTCTATTAATTATTTCTCTTCTTTTGCCCTTCTCTTTCCGTTTGCTGTCGATTCGATAAGAAGAAGATAAGAAGAAACAGAGATTTATCCTGCGCGGCCGAAAAGAATAGTTAAATTCAGACGTGCTCAGTTAATTTCGATCGCACTGGATGTGCCTTCTGCGTCATAATCTGTAACTCGTGTAATGGTCACTATACTTTCTACACCTTAAGACGCGTGGAGAGTAACCCGTTTAGCTTCGATACTTTTATTAAATGTACGACTTTTAGAAAGTGTTTTTTTTCGCACAAGCAGTGCCGTTTGTATGCGAATAAGAGTGTTACGTGTGATTATATAATTTGAAATATTCAAGTTGTTTATTTAAATAATTATTCTTTATTTATTTATGAATGGATTCTCGACCCCAATCTCGGCTCATAGAAAGCGATGGAACTAGCTATTGGGCCGCTATGGCTTGACATCTCATATTAATACATTTTTTTAGAGATATTCATCTATACTTATAATAAATCTGTAGAGAGGTCAATTCTGTACATGAAATATATTTCCAAAATAACTATCAGCGGGTGATTAGTGATCGATACTGACGCCAAAAATGCAATCAGTAAAATTTTTGTCTGTCTGTCTGTCTTTCTGTCTGTCTGTCTGTATGTTCGTTATAGAAACAAAAACCACTCGACGGATTTCAACGAAACTTGGTACAATTGTTCTTCATACTCCTGGGCAGGTTATAGTATACTTTTCATCACGCTACAATCAATAGGAGCAGAGCAGTGAAGGGAAATGTTGGGAAAATGAGTGATTCATGAGAAAGGTTTCAAGCTATAAAACATCACGCTACAACCCTTAGAAACGGGGCAACGCAGGTGAAACCGCGGGCGAAGAACTAGTTGATTAATAAAAGCCTATCGTGTCTCTCTTAACGCCTAACTATACTTAAGGGTCCAGCGGGTGCTGAATTGCGCATACAAACATTGTACCAAAGACATCGTAATACAAACACAATTTAATCAAATTGTGTTATTATTCGGATTGAGATTCTGTTAATCTAGGTTCCTACCATTTCGTCTATTACTCCGTCACTAGTAATAAACGACCGGAAAACCGATCGAAACTTCGTAAAATAATCAAGAATTACATTCACTTACATTTATTTCCAGTGAAGTATTTTTAATTTAGGTAGATTAATGCTATCCGAATCCAAATAATAACACAATTTGATTAAATTCTAGTAGTTAGTACTAGTCACTAGAAGTTCTCTGCTCACCCGTCTGGCTTTATCACTGTCGCTGTAGTCCACAGGTTGGCACGATAAACTGTAATCACCCCACCAACCGGACATCAAGTGCTGGGAACAAACAAAATTAAATTATAGGTAATTTATTTACTGATTTTTGAAACTTACGCGTATATTAGACATTGAAATAAAACTACTTTTTACGGACTTTACCGCGTTGTATTGATATTATTTGATCCCCGACGTTTCGGATCCTTTACAGCATCGATGGTCATGGGTAGACTGAGGTGCTGGACAATTAAAAAAATACTCAAATTTCAATAGAGAAAATGGCTGGGTCTTACCATCTGCTTGGAAACCCATTATAGATTCTATTAAATCTAGAATCCAAAACTCCAAGACCAAAAGACACGGTGAGCTCCTTCTGCGTGAATCGGATCGTAAATAATTAATAAGAAAATGTAAGGTTCTCGTAGCTGTTAGTAATTTTAACATTAAGACGTCTAACACCTCATTCTGCTCGTGACCTTGGATGCTGTAAAGGATCCGAAACGTCGGGAATCAAATAATATCAATACAACGCGATAAAATCCGTAAAAAGTAGTTTTATTTCAATGGTAATTTATTTATTTACAACAATTGGATAAATGCAGATGGTACAACTTAGCAAACACTAATAAGAACTGCATCATTAGTCCAGCGGTCCCAAGCACGACTGCTACGCTAGAGGTCTTGGATTCGATTCCCAGGTCAAGCAATATGTCATTGGGTTTTTCTATGTAATTCTTAGTGGCAGCTCGGGGTATCAGATTTGTGCCCGGTTAATGGCAATAAGCTCGGCCCTTATTACATGGGACCTAAATATACCGGCGAACTGTGGACGAGCTGTTAGTAAGGACATTTTTTGTAATCATCAACTCATTTACTATTTGTCCCACTGCTGGGTACGGGTCGCCTCTACAATGAGAGAGATTAGGCCAACCCGCACTAGGCCAGTGTTACGGATACAGTCCACCACGCTGGCCTAGTGCGGGTTGGCAGACTTAACACGTCGTCGAGAAAATGTCTCAGGCATCAGATTATGATGTTTTCGTTCACCGTTTAAGTGCGTGATAATTAACTATTAATACGCACATGACTTTTAAAAGAGGTGCGTACCTTGGATTCGAACTCGAGCCCTTTGACTTTGCAGTTCAGTGGTCATATCACATCCTTACCCAATATAAAACAAAGACCCCCGCTGCCTCTGTCTGTTTGTATTAAAAGTTACACTACGACCCTTAGGAACTGAGCAACGTGGGTGAAACCGCGCGGAAATGCTAGTAAAATATAAATAATGTAAATAAATATTATTTAATAACATACATTTTACCGACGTATAGCGTGCGAAAATTCAAACTATATTAATATCACGTAACAATTACGATTCGATCTAAAAATAATCGATTAACAATCCATAACACAATAAAGTTACCGATTGTAATTATTCGATAACTTTATTTCATTTTGTATCTATTGTATATAGATAGTTATCGAGCCTTGACCGAATTGTTAGGAATTTTGCACTATCTGTTCGAACCGTCTAAAATTGCGTAAAACTGGTAATGTGTAGATCTCCTGATATTACAGTACTTAGTTAACAGGTTTAATAATATCTGAGAATGTTGGATTACTGCAATACAAGATTTTACTCGCAACTTCCTTTTCAGTGAAATAATTGTCAGAATTAAGTATTTCCAGTAGGAGAACAGTGATATGCTAGTGATATGACTATTGGACTGCCGAGTTAAAGATCTTGAGTTTGAATCCAAGGCATGCACCTGTGACTCTTTGAAGTCATGTGCATATTAACAGTTTATTATCACGCCCTTCAACGGTGAGGAAACCTGCATGCTTGAGAGATTTGCGTGTAAAGTCTGCCAACCCGCATTAGGCTAGCGTAGTGGACTATAGCCTAATTCCTCTCTCATTCTGAGAGGAGACTCGTGCCCAGCAGTGTGACAGTATTTTTACCTTGTAAAAAACATCTGTCAGAGAGCAATGGAACGGAGTATTCTGGGTATAAAACTTATTGACCGGGTTAGGAATACAACCATCCGTTCCAAGACGAAAATAACAGACGTCACTCGGAAAGCTGCCACGCTGAAATGGAGCTGGGCTGGTCATATCTGCCGCATGCCAGACGAACAATGGGCCAAACTGACAACCCAATGGGTTCCACTTAATGGCAGACGCCAACGCGGCAGGCCCAGACGGAGATGGCGGGATGAGCTGGACTCTTTTCAAAAAGACTGGTCCTTAAGAGCAATAGACAGACAGAAGTGGAAGGAGAGTGGGGAGGCCTTTGCCCTGCAGTGGGACACTACGGGCTTTTAATAATAATAATAATAATAATAAAAAACAAAATTACAAACTTTCTTTTGATCCAGCCATTACACAAGTATATGTTGTATAAATTATTTCTGGAAGGATCCCTTTTTATGGCGTTGGCTGTATGTTTTTTTTCTTTTTTATCTCGGACCTATATCTTGGTATACCCCGTCTAAGAAGAAGAATACAATTGGTTAGGATCTGACCTTCTTTCCTCTCTCCTCTTTCGTGTTTACGTTTGATTTTTTCCAATTAAAGCTATCGTAGTTCTGATACGAGACCCCAGTCACTTCACAACTTTATTTATTATTATTAGCTGTTACTGTCCCTCCGCTGTGCAAAGGTCAAGTCTTTCCAAGTATATTTTTCTAGCGCCCCCTCAAACCCCTCGCGGTACGCATCCAAATCATCCAGCAACATCTTTCTGGACCGGCCTCTACGGTACCTTCGATCTTCGCTTCGTTACAAAATTATGAAAAAAAAAATACCGTCTCAGATATCTTTTCTAAATCCAATTTCTCGATCAGTGGTCTACCTTGACCCAATTTCTGAGTGAACCGATATATTTTGTGCTAGTGATACCGTTCGCTAGTTGCGTAAATGTGTTCAATGAACCGGTGACTTCACTTCACGCGCTGTGGTTCCGTGTGCTCATAAGTACGATCTTGTTTGGCGTTTTAAATATTACCTTTTATCGATTTTCTCCTATACAACGCTCAATGAAAAAAAAAAAGATTTGGCCCACATAATGATTTTTTCCTTTATCGTGGTTCCCTGTGCTAAAATATTTTTTAGTGTTTAATAAGAAAAATCCAAGCACCGAGCACTGATACTAAGAATTTCATAGAAATATCCAATAACTCAACTTTGTTTTATGATCATAATCCAATATTCACATAAGAATCAAATTTAAATGTATATTCGTGACCGTGTTCACGGGTTCGTGAAATTGTCAAGCCTCCTTGACACGTTACCAAGACATGCGTCATGCGAGTCTTAATCGATTGTTTAGAACAATTGATTACCTGCTAATTCCGCGCTTTGTTCAGGGAAAAGCAATACGTGAGTATTAAAGTGACAATGTATCGAGGAAATGTTAATGAACATGTTTTGCAGTTTATGGGAAATAAGTGTGGGTCAAGGTGATTATAATAATATGCAGTATAGCCTAACCCATCTCATTCTACGTGGATTACAATGCTCAGTTATGGGAAAGTTAATTGAAAATGCAGCATTGAGTGATTTCATATAAATTTTACTAATTAATAAAAAAATGCATTTTGCCTTTTTAACTGACTTAAAAAAAAAGGAATATTCTTTTTTGTTAATAGTATACTGCTTTCGAGATGATCCCGCATAAATTTGGTTAATATTTGCCCATCAGTTTTGAGGATACACACCAAAATGCTTGTTGGTTTACATTCTGTATATATATACATATGTAGTTCTTAAAAAGGTAAGATATCTACATCTTTGTATTCATATCTGATAAATAGCTTAGTATATGTGAGTTAACGTACAGAATATAATACGTAAAATAAATTGTTGCTGCCAGCTTTTACTGCGTGCAATACCAACGACTACATTAGCGCTCTATAGATATAATTATACTCGTGGACAAAATGTACGAATGTAAACAATTAAATTGTTTAAGCTTTAAGTAAATTAACAATGGTATTGTTGATAATGGGCATGGTTTTAATTGAGCGATTAAGTGGAATAAAAGGTTTGCACATCGAATTAACTAATAGCTACCTAATTATATGCTTATTTAGGTATTTAATAACTTGTTTACAAAAAAATTATAATATATCGGATGTCAATGTTGCGAACTTGTGTGGTGAAACTAATTTTTAAACAAATATAATAATTTTGCTAGCTTTTTCCCAATTATATGGCGGTCGGCTTCCCGTCTAGTTTATTTTACACGAACCGACTGCCATCAGACATCCACAAACCAAATCAAGCCAAGACGACACGTTTGGCATATCGACTGAGTGATCGGCTTCTGCGCCACGTGTTTTGGGATCTCCACACAGAGTAAATATTTGTAGGAGTTACAGCTACTTGATCCTGGTCTGGGCATTTGTATATGTGAGAATGTTTGTGAAAAGCATCCACGATGCAGGAGAAAATCCTTGTGTGGCGCAATGTTTTTTTAAAAACAAAAAGAAAAAGTCTGGACAATACCCATATGCTATCGATAGACCACAGGTGCTATGAGAACATGAGTAGAGCATGAGCCAGTTTTTGGTATTCTGACTACCACAAAACTGGCTCATTAGGCTAGTGGGTTCTGTGAGCGTTGGCTACAAAACAAAAAAAGGTATCTGCTGGAGAAGTTTGGTAAAAACTTGTGCTTGGATTTTACTCCCGGCGTAAAAGGGTTATTTTTTTTAGTGAAAGAAAAATTCAAACGCAGGCAGGATTCGAATCTGTCTTGTTAGATACACCATATTGCCCGCGATTGAAATTTTCCTTCATTAAAAAAATTACTTTTTAATCTTAGCATGAAAAATGCAAAAAAACACTAAAAGATAGTGTGTTATAAATTTAACGTATGTACCTGTAGCCTCGTAGCTCTCAAATGAATGGACCGACATTGATACAATTTCTTTGTTTGCATGGAACTTGATCGAGACTGTTCTTTGCTATGATTGAAGAAAATCTGGCCGCCATTTGAAGATTATCAGCTTTTTTCTAGTTCGAGACGTGAGCAACTTCCACAAGTCTGATCGATTTCAAATTTGGTATCATGTTACTTCAATGATATTGAAAGAACATGGGAACCATGACTTCATGCTGCAGGGTATTCTTTAATTTAATGTTATTTACTTTGAATACGCTGTTTTTTCTTCTTTCTAAACAACTCACCTCATAGAACATGTAAGACGACAGGAGAACTTGGAGCGCGTTGTATCCAACTAACGTGTTTTGTAGCTTGAACGGTTTTCTGTTGGCCATCCACAGGGGGCCTGCCACCATCACGAACGACAGGTACACTATCACCATGGCAACTGTCGGCAAAGGCGTGTCGAACAGGAACCATCCTTGCACCCGAGGATCTGAGGAACGAAAGGTATTTTGTGAATGAGGAATAACAGTGTCCTTGTTATTTATTCGTGTTAGGCTTAATAGTTATAGCTTATACTGGACTTAAAGCGTTTCGTTCATTTTTTAGGAATGTCCACCGTTACACGTCCACATCCATGTCCGCAGTTATAGTTTATTATAAGTAACATTATCATTAAACACACATAACATACCATCACGCCTGTATTCCCCGAAGGATTAGGCAGAGATGTACTCTCTGCCTAATCCTTCGGGGAATATGCACAACCACAGTTCGCCGGTATGTTTAGGTCCCATGTGATAGGGAGCGAGCCTAATGCAATTAAATGGGCATATATTCAAAGTCCGAGCTGCAACTAAGAAAGAAAACTCAATTCGACCTCTAGCGAAGCACTCACAAATGATATACTGCCACTTTTGATTGTAATATTAATTCAAAAATTCATTCAAGAATGCATTTAATTTAAATAAGCTATGATAGGTTATAGACGTCATATTTTTATAATGATTATGTGGCAAATGAGCAGATGAGCCAACTGATGGTAAGTGGTCATCCCCGCAATGGACACCTGCAACACCAGAGGAGTTGTTGATGCGTTGCAGACCCATAAGAGCCAATATGGGCTGCAGCAACCGAGTGTGAACTGACCCTCACGCGCAGAAATCGAAATACACACCAAGATACATTACGACTGTCTAAGACGTAAGGGTGGTCGTCAACCCGTCAGACATCAAGAGGTCCTACCACCGAGCAAGTTAGATATTTTCTCGGGTCTTACGAGTTGCCTATCAAAATTGTATTTTTTTTTATGGGATAGGAGGGTAAACTAGCAGACGGATCACCTGATGGTAAGCGATTACCGCCGCCCATGAACACCCGCAACACCAGAGGAGTCACGAGTGCGTTGCCGACCTTTTAAAAGGGGATTGGGCCTCCGGTAACCTCACTCACTCGGCGAAACACAACGTAAGCGTTGTTTAACGCCAGTTTTCTGTGAGGCCGTGGTATCACTCCGGTCGAGCCGGCCCATTCGTGCCGAAGCATGGCTCTCCCACGTATAAAATTATATTATATATATATATATATTATTATTATTATTGTATTCTAACCCGTAGACTGCCTCATTAGTCTAGTGGTCCTAAGTGCGGCTGCTACACTAGAGGTCCTGGGTTCGATCCCCAGGTCGAGCAAAGTGTTATTGAGTTTTTGTATGAAATTCTCATTAGCAGCTCGGAGTCTGGATTTGTGCCCGGTTAATGGCTATAGGCTCGCCCCCTATAACATGGGACCTAAACATACCGGCGATCTGTGGGTGTACATTAAGTACACCTCTGCCTAACCCTTCGGGGAATACAGGCGTGATGGTATGTTATGTTATGTTATTCTAACCCGTCCCCACACGAGGATTTTTTTTTACACATGACATTAATTATGACAATTAATTTGAAGAAGAAAGTCTCTGTCGTTGTGTGAATAACCAAGTAAAGAGAGAGTGTAATTAAAGAAGATAATGATATAGCGTATAAGGTAATTACAATCATGTTATAAAATTTACAACATTACTACAACAGGTAGGGTCGGTATCCCCACCATGGGGGTTCTCGCCTTGTCGTGGCGGGGGGGGGGGGGCTTAGTAACCGTGGATCGAAGCTAAGTAGAACCCCAGGGTGGGGCTGCTCCTACGGGCTTGTCCCGCATTGAGGCGCAGCCCGCACTGCAAGTGAGGCGGGCCGCGGTGTATGTACAGCGCCAAATACACTTACAATTATTTCTAGTAAAGTATTTTGCACGCAATGGTAGGATAGGAACCTAGATTAATGGTGTCCGAATACGAATATTAAGACAATTCGGTTAAATTCTGTATGAATTTTATTTTTTAGGGTTCCGTACCCAAAGGGTAAAACTTGACCCTATTACTAAGATTCCGCTGTCCGTCTGTCACCAGGCGGTATCTCATGAACAGTGATAGTTATCATAGATTAAATTTAAATTTTCACTGATTATGTATTTCTGTTGCCGCTATAACAATAAATACTAAAAAACGGAATAAAATAAATATTTATGGGGCTCCCATACAACAAACGTGATTTTTTTACGTCATTTTTTTAACCAATGTCTAGATAAAGCGATTATTAAATGAAATCTTGCATCTCTCATCAATAATGCAGCGAATAAGATTATAATTAAGATGCACATTAATGATATCAATTTTAATTAATTTAACACAATTTTTTTACGTAGGAGAGTCATGCTTCGGCACGAATGGGCCGGCTCGACCGGAGTGATACCACGGCCTCACAGAAGACCGGCGTTAAACAACGCTTATGTTGTGTTTCGCCGAGTGAGTGAGGTTACCGGAGGCCCAATCCCCTTTTAAAAGTTCGGCAACGCACATGTGACTCCTCTGGTATTGCGGGTGTCCATGGGCGGCGGTGATCGCTTACCATCAGGCGATCCGTATGCTCGTTTGCCCTCCTATCCCATAAGAAAATGTGTTAGTATTTTATGATGTTGTAATTATTGAAAAAACTACTTTTTACGGATTTTATCGCATTTTATTGATATTATTTAATTCCTCAACATTTCGGATCGATTTACAGCATCCATGGTCCATTCATCACGGGTCGACGTCTTAATGTTAAAATTACCAACAGCTACCGTTCATTTTTTTTAGTTACTAGCAATCCGATTCACGCAGATTGGTCTCACCCTGTCCTTTGTCTCTAATCTATAGTAGTTATAGTTTGTAAAACATAGCTTGATGTCAGAGTGACATGAATCGTATAAATCATATTTTTAATAAAATTGGTTTTATCTTGACTTAAAACGTAAAAAAGACGTGTGGCACTCGGGGACTGCCGCGGTAAAGCTATTGCATAGCGTTTTTTATCAACTTATGTAATACAACCAATGCCACCTAAAGGCGGGTTGCTGAACTAAAGAGACAAGCGTGTTAGGTTTTTTCGTTACGGAATTTCTGGATTCGGTCCCCACGCTCAAGGCCCGCGATAGAAGCTATGCAATAGCTTAATAAAAAAAAATTTAGTCTTTGGTATTTAAAGCGTTAAGACTCGTACTGACTAAAATAAATTATTCGATCCTTGATTTTTTCATGATCGATTAACTGCAGTCAGACGATAGATGACGCAATGAACCTCCCTTTTTGTCAATAAAGTATGACATTGCCTTGCGTACATTTTGACTGTCAAAAAATATAGAATTTCATGCGCGTAATCTCGATGACAGCTGGCTGTCGTGCGTATCAAGCGTTTTACTTTAAAAAAATCTATAATATTGTACTATTTTGAATTAGTCTTATTTTCAATGAAAAGACATCAACGCGTAGTCGAATGCAGTCTTAGGGTCAATTTAATGCTAACACAGAGTCGAAGCGAAATTTTAGCGAAGTTATTATAGCAAATTCACCCTTATGTTAACAATTTAAAGCTCATATTTCTACCAAGATAACTTGTAGCGTTTGTATTACTTTGTTTAATAAGATAAGGGCGTATTTGCTATATTACTTAACTTTTAAAATTTTGCTTCGATTCGCTTGGACTCTGTGCTAACATAAATTGACCCATAGGGTTGGGAAGCGAAATATAGGTAAAGTCTTTATCCTAGTGTTGTTAATAAACCTCTAATTCTTAATATCATTTTAACTAGTGGCTCTCAGCGCGACTCTACGCTAAAGGTCCTGGGTTCGATTCCCAGGTTGAGCGAAATGTTAATGGGGGTTTTCTATGAAATTCTCAATAGCAACTCGGAGCTTGGATTTGCGCCTGGTTAATGGCAATAGGCAATGGGAATTAAACATAACGGCGAACCATATATACATAAGTACGCATTTACCTAACAATTTGATGAATACAGGCTCGAATACAACCCAGTTATATTTAAAAATAGCTTGTACCTTTGTATCTTGAGTAAAATAACGAATAATATCATTATTTTATATCATAATGATCAAATGTAACCTGTGGTCTAAAGACCGTGGTCAGCATAGTTTAGTGAAATCAGAATGTGAAAGTGCCGTATCATTGTTCTGTTGCTATAAGATGAGTACGTAATGCTTTCTATTAAATACGTTTAGTATAAACAGATTACTAACAATGCGAATAATGTTGTCTATACGTACATATATATATATATATATATATATATATCATATCCGATCCGAAGGGGTCATACAGATATCCGAACCACATCACTAAATTATAATTAAAAATTTTGAAAAAAACCTACGACGATTGTTATCCTAAAAGGATTAAATAACATTTTCGAAAACCACGAGTAATTTTGTTTTAATAATCTTACTAGCAATGTGGGTCGCACATTACTAGTATTATTGTTAACCCCTCGTGCTAAGCTAAATGATTGTGTTACGAGTGAGTTCACATCGGCATCGGTAGTGCAATTATTTGAACCGGCGACCACATGATCGCAAGTCCGACGCCCTATCCATTAAGCTACCTACACATACCCACTTACCTACAAGAAAATCCCTCGGGGCTGCCATTCCCATTTCTGTTGTCAATTTGAATTTAAATATAGCATAGATATGCTATGTCATGTCTTGCAGAACTAAATGCAACCTCCGCCGGATGTTATCTATATTAATATTATAAAGAGGAAAGATTTGTATGTAAGTATGTTTGTGCCGACGGGGCTCAAAAAGTACTGAACCGATTTCAAAACTTCTTTTGCCGTTAGAAAGCTACATTATCACTGAGTAACATAGGCTATATAACATCACGCTACGCCTCTTAGGAACGGAGCAGCGCGGGTGAAACTGCGAGCGGGTCGCTAGTATTTTATAACACCGAAACAAAACAAACAAACACCCTCTCACCCTAAGCGCATATACCGACTCCATTCCGTCGTGCGTAAAAATAAGAAACATTAAGAGTCCGGTGGAGCGAATTTCTCTTACAAACGTAATACCGAAATAAATCGTTATTCAAACAAAATTTAATCAAATTCTGTTATTATTCGGATTCCGATACCGTTAATATAGGTTCCTACTCTACCATTTCGTCCAAAATACTTCACTGGAAATAAATGTAAGCTAATGCAATTTTTGATACCTTAACCAAGTTTGGAACGATTTTCCGGTCTTTTATTTCCAGTGAAGTAGTAGCAGACGAAATAGTTCCGTAGGAACCTAGATTATCGGTATCCAAATCCGAATAATAACATAATTTCATAGAATATAGTCTGGATTACGATTGATTTCGGTATTACATTTTTGTGGGCAATTCAAGCTCCGTCAGACCCTTAGATATTCATGATCGTAAAAATATTAATGAAGCTTGTAAATTCACGATTATCGTGCCTGAATTACCGAAATTCCCTCAAAATCATTTTTTTTTACTAGCCGTTACTGTCCCACTGCTGAGCCAAGTCCTTCCAAGTACTCAACCCTTACGGTACGCATCCAAATCCCACCACCTCTTTCTGGGCCGCCGAAATATGAATTCTAAAGAGAATGTTCTTGTACTTGATTGTTAATGATACAAGTAATGTACAAGCATTTTATTAATATCATTTATGTTTATTCCTTGACATTATTAAAGTTTTGAATGCTATTGTATGCAATCGCTGTTAAGAAAAGTATATTTTTATATGTATATTTTTTTTCTTTTATGCATCATTAACGCAAGGTTATATAAATACATAGACACATAAGTGTATTAAATGTCTATTCATATAAAGTATTGAATTCTTTTTGCCATTTTTATGTGTCACTAGTCCTAGTGGTTGTCAATGCCAATCAATATTGACAACCACTAGGACTATGTTCAGCAGTGGATGTCTCTTGGCTGATATGATGAAGATTAGTTAGTTAGTTACTCTGCTCTCTGGGGCGTGCATATTAGAATTATATACAAAAAGTAATGTAATTAAAATATATTATGTAAACAATTTAAGGGCTATAATAATAATATTATGCAAATACATTAACAAGCGGTCCATTTCATTTAAAATTTATGTATATTAAAGTAATTTGGATTTAAATTATTAACTCATTTGACGTAGGACATTTTTTTATTAAAATGTTTATATAGTCTGGCTTTGTACAGTCGTGTCTTGTCCGGGTTTTATTAGGCTTTTGGCTACCCGGCCCCGCCAAAAGATGCCGAACGAAAGCGCGCGAGCGACTCACCTATGTATATAAAAGTATGAAATCCAGTGTGTCAGGCATTCAGGGCAAATAAGCGGCTACAAATATTTTATTTTACGCCTGACAACCCTATGTACTACACTATACACTAACCCTACTATGTAACAAAAATACATTAAATAACATTTACTTTATAATAAAACTTAACTGTTCGTGACTGACATTGAAACTGATTTAAATTTTTTATTATTACTATTTGGTCCTTTAATCCATCCATACTTAATATTATACTTATAAATGCAAAAACATCTTTATCTGTATCTCTTTGTTACCTTTTTACGCCTAAACCGCTGAACCAATTTAGACGAATTTTGGTGTAGAGATAGATCGAACCTTGGACAAGAACATAGCCTACATTTTGTCTCGAAAAGTCCTGTGGAACGTAAGTGAAACCGCGGGTATTTGCTAGTTACTTGTATAAATGCCGATTCTTAAGGGTCCGGCGGAGCTTGAATTGCCCACAAAAACGTAATTTCGAAATAAATCGTAATCCAGACAATATTCTATCAAATTATGTTATTATTCGGATTTGGATACCATTAATCTAGGTTCCTACAGTACGATTTCGTCTACTACTAGTTCACTGGAAATAAAAGACCGAAAAATAGTTCCAAACTTGGTAAAGTTATCAAAAATTGCATTCGCTTACATTTATTCTCAGTGAAGTATTTTGGATATAATGGTAACGTAGGAACCTAGATTAACGGTATCCGAATCCGAATAATAACAGAATTTGATTAAATTGCGTTTGAATTACGATTTATTTCGGAATTACGTTTGTAAGAGAAATTCGCTCCGCCGACTCTTAATACTAGCTGATATTTGTATTGTTTACGCCGATATTTTTGGTAAGTATTAATCACTGCCCATGGACACTTGCAACACCACAGTTGTAGTTGGAGTTGCTGATGCGTTGCTGAAAGTTAAGAGACACTAAGAATTGCAAGCCAGAGCCGCAGCAACCGAAAGGGAACAGGCTTTCACGCGCAAATGTCGAAACACACATCAAAGTGCTTTATAACAGACTCCGACGTCAGGGTCCAAACCAGTCAAACTCCAATATTATCCTATCACTAAACAAAGCAGATATTTTTTCGCTTTTACTAGATTCTAATCTAAATGGCAGTGAGGAACTGTAACTGTGCTAACCCGTACCTAAATAGAATTTTTGAAGTTTGATATCTCATTTTTGACTTGGAATTCCAAATTAAAATTAATGTTTGAGGTTTATTTTTTTATTGTTTACTAGCTTTTGTCAGCGACTTCGTCCGCGTGGAGTAGTTACTTTGCTCCCTAGTTCTTCGCCCGCGGTTTCACCTGCGTTGCCCCGTTCCTAAGGGTTGTAGCGTGATGTTTTATAGCTTGAAACCTTTCTCATGAATCACTCATTTTCCCAACATTTCCTTTCACTGCTCTGCTCCTATTGATCGTAGCGTGATGAAAAGTATACTATAACCTGCCCAGGAGTATGAAGAACAATTGTACCAAGTTTCGTTGAAATCCGTCGAGTGGTTTTTGTTTCTATAACGAACATACAGACAGACAGACAGACAAAAATTTTACTGATTGCATTTTTGGCGTCAGTATCGATCACTAATCACCCGCTGATAGTTATTTTGGAAATATATTTCATGTACAGAATTGACCTCTCTACAGATTTATTATAAGTATAGATTGTACACAGAAAACGTAATAACTTGATAATTATAAATAGGTTAACTGTATGTTTGTAAATTTCCCGCCATACACGATTTGTTCCTTAGTGTAGGAAGCTGTCTTAAAAGAAATCACAAACTGGTTTAAAAAAATGCTATTCTAATCAATGACAAACTTTTTCTTTCGTTCAACTTAGGTAACACGTTCTTCCAGTTTCGTGACCTATCGTAGGCCGGCTGTAGTAGAGTCAGCAATGAATGTAGCTACATACGATGCAATCTTCAAAACACTAACATTTTCTAGAAGATGGTACAAGTTTTTTTGTTCGTGATAGGCTTACGCTTAACCACCATTACAAATTGAGAAGTTGGTACGAGTTTTTTTGTTCGTGATAGGCTTACGCTTGACCACCGTTACAAGTTGAGTTGAGATGAATTTTCTGCATTTATATAATTATATGCTTAACATTTAATTATATTGGGGTAGGCAGAGACTATAGATTTCCACTGGCTACGATCCTGGCACACCACTTTCGCTTTAACTATGTTCAATAAATTAGAAAAATGTAATTTGAACCTAATGAAAAATTGTCCTAAGTTAGTTCCAGCAAAGTATTATTAGGTTTTTCTATGACATTTTCAGTACTCGCTCGGATTTTGGATTTGTGCCCGGTTATTGATATTAGGCTCGCCCCCTATTATATGGAACCTAAACATACCAGCGAACTGTGGGTATACATTAATACAGCTCTACACTCTCTGAGTGAAATACAAGCGATAGTATGGTATAAGATGTTTTAAAATTTTAGCTGCATTCAGTGACTTTCGTTGCTGACCGTATCAGATGTAGTACTATTGATACACTTTTACAAGTTCTACCGGTTTGTACGGGAAGTAGGCACTGTCTCTTTCATGTTGTTGTCAACATTTTTACAGAGAATGCGTTAATTTTTCATAATTATGAAAAAAAACCCATTGGTCATAATGGGCTTGTGGCTAAGTTATAACTAAGTTGATTAACGGATCTGCATGGTTAAGCTGTGCTTGCCGCGACTGGTTTATGGATGGGTGATCAAGCTTAACATATACCTCCGTGGGTCGGAGGGAACATAAAGCTTACTATACAAATATTTATGACAGTCGATAGTTGTAGTCACGAGCCTAAAAACCTGACAACCGGGAAAGTGATCATAATTATAGTCAATACATTATAATACAATTGTCATAATTAATTGACTAATACTAAGATGTAGAATTACTTATGCATATGTTAAAGATAGAGCCAATTAATTATGATATAAGTCAACAACAATTATGTCATCATTACCAAAAATCTTAATATTTCAATTTATATATTTATGCTTTCCAGTACTATAGGATATTCTAGTATTACCTATAATTATGTTAAAGATAGTAATTACATATAATATAAGTCATTATTATCCATTAAAACCTGTCGGAAACAATTTGCCATTGTATTTATGTTATGTAACTAGATAACAGGTTTAATTATCGCGTGACATGGAACAGGTATTGTAAATACTGTTGTACTAAGGGTCATTGTTCACTTTGGATGGCTGGCTATATAGGATGCCATTTAACTGTCTTAGTAGTGAAAGGGCATTGAATGTTTAATTCGAGCTGCGAAACGCTGGAGTTTGTAATGAAACGGTTTGAGAAAAACATGGTGGTTTGCAAGATAACCTAACCTTATTTCTTCACCTATCACGCTTCTTCACCTTTTCCCAACGTTTGGATGGCGTTTAGTTAAAACAGATACAGCTCAATATCAGTATCTTACACAAATTCACGAACATAATCAGTTACATTTTTTTATACCACTAAGGTGGCAAACATGCATACGGCCCGCCTGATGGTAACGGTTGCCGTAGCATGTGGAAGCTTGCAGCACCAGGGGTATTATTCACGCGTTGCTGACCCAGTTAATAAGGAGGAATAGTTGGGCTGGCAGCATAGGAGACAGCGGCGGTAACAAAACACCACCAGTCTGCCACACCCACACTACCAACACAACGCTTCCTCGCGGAGCTCTAGCGACCTTGCTCACCGTTAGGAACACAACATAGCACGGAGCTATGTTATTTATGCTACGATTTTCTGTAAGGTGGAGGTACTTCTCCAGTCGAGCAGCTCCAATTGTGAGTGGAATTATTCAATTCCACTTCGCCCTACGTCTCTTATCATTTCTGGGTAATACCGATATGCGAAGGATAAACTGGTTGTAACACTTTTCGGGTCATTATCACGCTTGTATTCTCTGAAAGGTTAGGCGGAGGTAGACACTCACTCGTACGGTATGTTTAGGTAGTGCTGTAACTAGCCTTTTATGCGCCCAGTGCGAGCTTCTATATCCCTTGATAAATATTTTGGTTTGATCATTTTTGCTCCTGGATTTGCGTTTGGGTTTGCAGTCTATGTCTGGGCACCGCTATTTACGGCACTGTGTTTAGGGTCCCATGTAGTACACCGGTTTTGGCTTTTCCAGGTTTTCGGGCTTCGGTCTTATTGATTGATTGCTCTAACGATTGTCACAGGTCTACGTATAATAACCGGTTATCGAAAAAAGTTATTAATTAATAAATGTCTATTGCAATGTGTTCCATTCAAAATTATTTTATTACTCTCTTGACAGACGAAGTTAATCAATTTGTGAAAGTAAACTTAATGCTTTTTACGTCCGATTAACTTTCTTCAATGACTATTATGATGCACGGTGATAGATAAAACTATGAATTATGAATTTGTGCTTTTGATAAATCCTGACTGGTTTTGGTTTTTAGATAATTCTATTATGCTAGAATTTGTTTATTATTATAACGAGGTTTCTCTTTATAATTTTCAAACTTAGATTTTTATTCGTATAATTATTTATTTTCATAAATATTTTTATTCATAATTATTAATTTAATTTTATTATGAATGATTATCCTTTTAATAAACTGTATAATTTATTGATAAATTTCTTGTTTTTGAGTTTGTTAAATCCTCATTTTATCGTTTTAACTGTAGATTTAACTACTGTACTGTAGAATTAATGTTCTCGTTACGTAAATTATTCTTCTTCTGTATTTAAAGGCCAAGTGATATTTTATATTTTTTTTTAAATTTGTAACTGATTTGTAGAGTAAGAATAACATTTTGACATCTGTTACTTTAAGCCTTAAATTTTCGAATTTAATTCCTTTAAAGTTTCAGGAATTAATGTCAAAATTTCAAATAATTTCCTAAAATAAAATAATTAAATTTGTACAATAAGTAATTGTGGCTTATTTAATAGATAAAATATATAAAAATAATTACCTGATACTCTTTCTGCTAGCATCCAATATTTATTTATGATCGTCGTCCAATTGCTGTCTGAATAATAATCGTCTATGGCAATTTTCACAAACCCGGTCATTTTTACTAAATTATTTTTTTAAGTCACACAATTATAATTAAAAAAATAATTATTTTTCTTCAGTCTCACTTCTCACTAGTCACTGGCACTTCACTGTTATGAAGTCCGTTACTCGTCGACAGTCCTGGTAACAAATTGCACAGAGCAAACTGTCACCTGAAAAAAAAAAGAAAAATAAACATGTTAAATAATAAGTGAAAGCATAAAATTAAATGCGTAAAACATTTTTAATTGTTGCATTTAATCCATTTTAAAGTGCGTGTTTTATTTGTTTACTTTACATTACGTTTAATAAAATATTATTGGATATTTTGGTGTGACTTGAACTGAATTTGTTATTCACAATCATTATAAAATAAAACATTTTGAAAATATTAACGTCATTTTAAAATTTATTAAAATTATTATTTTTCTACAAATACAAACAATTTCATAATATCTATTGTTCATACCGATGGTATATCGTTGTAGGCATTTTTCTAATAAATAAATTATTTATGGTCACAAAACTAAACACGTGCGCATATCATCTCAGCGGATGAAAGCGAAAACTTAACTGAAGTTTTGCGAAAGTGCGCGCGCGCCGATACCCGAGCCGCAATTGAATAGCCCGCGCTTGCTTCACCAATCACAACTCTTCGTACTCCCACGACAGCACAAGGACACAAGTCACATGATACCGTCAAAGAATAATGAGATAAATGACGTAGCGATAAAGTTGGTTTTTCCTCGACCTTTTGAGCGGTTTAGATTGTTTGTTCAGTTCAAAGTGCGTTAGTATTTTCCAAATAGGTACGTTTTCGTTTTATTTTTTTATTGTAATTATTACCTAGCTTCAATTATTTATTACACAAAAGAATGAACAGAAAATAAGTATTTTTCATAATTTAGACTAATATTTTTTTTAATATTAGTCGGTTTGTATTGGTAACGGCTTGCGTAAATTTTCCCGAATTTTACGTTGGATTAAAAAAAAATACATACATACAATAACGAATACAACAAAAAAGAATTTTGCCATTTGGTGCAGTCATTCAGAAGTTATGCGCGTACATACATTTCGGCGAATAATGTATTTATATACAAATAGATTAGCACGAATATGACAGTAACAGATTAATTACACCATCAACTTTATAGTGACCTAGGTAGAGTACGTAAGTACAATTATTGTTACTGTACTTAATGTTTAGTTATGTAGGTAATAAAACAATTTTTTCGGAATTTATTTTCTGAATAACTTGATAATAAATTATTTTTAGTAAGGGTCAATTCATAGCGTAGAGCCGAAGCGAATCGAAGCTTTAATCTAAAAAGTTAATGTAGCAAATTCACCGCTATCGCTCGCCAAGATAACCTGCAGCGATGATCGCTTGCAGACGCGCGTATTCGCTCGTATCTTTTTATCTCGGAAGAAATGTTAGCATTACATTGTTTAGAAAAGGGTGAATTTGCTATAATATTTTTTAGATTGACGCTTCGATTCACTTCGACTCTGCGCTAGTATGAATTGACCCTAAAACGTATGCCTTTACAAAAGTACCTACTAGGTTAATCAGACAAGGTTTTCGAGTAAAAACGTGAGAAATAGTCATAAAAACAAAGAACGAAATAAATGTCCATGACACTATGCACGGATAATGTATGTAACATTATGCTGTGATATAAAAATAATTATTTAAAGACTATAAAAAAATATGTGATTTTTGGACCAAGATAGGTACTTCGAATAAGTATTTATTTATTTTCTGAGAAAGAATCTTGGGGAACAATTTAAAAAAATATATATTACTAGTAATGTTTGTCGCACATTACTAGTATTCTTGTTAATGAACATTTTCCTATATTTACTAAGGTAAAAATTATATCTATATTCCAGCTTGCGCACTAGAGAATTTCATGGTCTATCCATGGAGAAAAAAAACCTATTCAAGTTTATCCTAACTAATATTATAAATGCGAAAGTGAGTTTGTTTGTTACACTTTCACACTAAAACCACTAAATCGATTATAAAAAATATTTCATCAATAGAAAGCTACATTATCAGCGAGCAAAATAGGTTTTATTTTTATTTTTTCTTAATTATAGATCTCTACGAAAATTACAATAATTAAACGCAAGGTATCAAAAATTTGCCTATAAAACTCATTCTTTGACGCGCGCTTCGCTGTTGTGTTATTTCTTAGCAAATTTAATTTGGAAATGGTTACTTTGGAAATGCTTCCCAGAGAGTATAGTAATAAACAGGAAAATGCTTACTATGGAGATCTCTTTGACATATTTAAGTGCAAATCTATCGACGGATTTGTTATTAGGACCAACCATTACTGGTGCAAGTGAATAAATCGGCACTTACCTAATACTGTTAATTTACTACGGTACCTACTACTAATTTCTACGGAAATTTACCAATTATTTAGTTATTAACCATAATGCCCTACACTCGCATAGATTTTACTATGATGCCTGGACTGTACGTGAGAGTTTGTACGAGTAGTTGTACCTATAAAAGAAGTATTTAGACTATTAAAACAATATATTTTTTTCAATGATACAGAAATAATTATAATTTCATTTGAAACAACTATTTTACCTAAATTAATGCTCTTTAAAAAATACTATATGATAGAACTTGCACTGTGATAAGTTTAACTTCACGTTCGATAGATGGCGTTGGGATCGAATTAGAAGTCGCTATGGTTTCGTTCACACGAACGGTACATGTTGGGTGACAAAATTTGTTACTACATTATTGATCCTCGAAACTAATAATAAAATGATAAATTTTTGGCATGGTTGGACGCTTTTATAACGTCTAACCGTTATTAATAGATATTCACTAAGGGGAGTAAGTGATACATTATCACTAAATTAACATTACTAACGAGTGCAGTGCACACGAGATTGTTTGTTATCATCACTTTAATAGAAAAATATCTTCCAGTCAAATTTTTGTTCGAAATTTCTAGCAACTCTCTGACAAGCAAAATAAAAAAAAAACTGCAATATGCCATTTTCTACCCCGGTATTATAGAAGTAATGGGTCAGTTTCCGAGTTGGTGAAATTTAGGGCCTATGATTATGTACATTGGATGGAAGAGCTAGCAGGCAGCTAACGAAAATTATCATGTTTTGGCAATATTTAGCTGCCTACATAATCAAACCCTTTGGCGGATTTATAACACAATCTATGTTAAGACAGAGGTGTCGTTGATTGTACTCCTAACTCGATTATCAACTGTGCCTATATAGCAATTTTTTTAGTCACTATTTAGTATAAAACGTCTATAGTATAAGTCGCTTTTCGCTGTCTGTCGTCCCTATGTATGCTTGTTTTTTATTAGATAGAGTGATTCGTTGAGCTCCCTAAATTATGGTTGAGCTACACGATGACTGATGCATGCGTGCCGTCAGTTGGGACTGGTCTACTCAAAGCTGCAATGGTTCTTTCCTCAAAAGGCCATTTCAGACATTATCCTACATCGTACCACTCACATATAAGTGTTCTTCCATGTCTGGACTTTAAAAGAGACCATGATTCTCTGAGTTTGTTTCGGTGTTTCTTCTCAGAGGTCGTCAGTTAGGAAATGCCGAAGCCATCTAGCTAAAAAAACCCCAAACCATTGACATGTAAAAGTATCTCTAAAGATCTACTTGCAGAATAAAAATAATTTCAATTTCAAATTTCAAATTCAAGAGGAAGTTTTTAAGCTATTTAATATTACGCTACGGCTCTTAGGAATGGGGCAACGTGGGTAAAACCGCGGGCGGGTCGCTAGTTACATATATTTTTTCCAAAAACATTCTTGCCTCATTAGCCTAGTGTTCCTGAGCGCGACTGCTACGCTAGAGGTCCTGGATTCGATTCCCAGATTCGGCAGTGTTATTGGGCTTTTCTGTGAAATTATCAGGAGCAGCCCGGAATTTAGAATTTATGCCCGGTTAATGGCAATAGGCTCGCCCTCTATTACATGGGACCTAAAGATACCGGCGAAATGTGGGACATTAGTACGCCTCTGCCTAACCCTTCGGGGAATGCAAGCGTAATGGTATTTATGTATCATTCTTGGTAGTCTGATAATGAGTTTCTTTGTGAGAGATAGAAAAATGTGAAAACGGTATTTAATTTAATAAATAGATATTTTAAAGTCGAATCGAACCTACTGTAGGAGGCGGGATGGTAGTGCTGAGGTTAAGTTTAACCACTACGCCAAACATGCAGTAATTTTTTTAAGCGATAGTATGCATCAAACCCGCATTGATTTATTAAAAGGTTTACAACAACAAAAAACAGGTTCTCAACAAAAGGAGAGGGTGACTACCCATGTGATGAAACCCTTCAAAAAATGTTCATCCACATACTTTAGAACCACTCTGGTCTCATACTGTGCGATTCCAGAGGAATGTCCTCCCACGCACACTCAGGTTGTGGAATCAGCTCCCCGCCGAGATTTTCCCAACGGACTATAGCATGGGGTTCTTCAAAAAGGGTGTGATAAGATTTTTACATGGTTGGCAACGCACGAGTGATACCCTTGGTGTTGCAAGCGTCCATAGGCTACGGTAACCGCTTACCATCAGGAGTACGATTATTTGCCACTTCAGTGGAATAAAAAAAATGTAGGGTCAATCTTCTTACTGTTAATATTCTTAGCGTTATAAATATAAGTATTGGAGGTTGGTATAGAACTCTTGGAAGTGTTAATTCACTCTCAACAAGATCAACTAAGACTTTGTTCTTTGAATTGAAAAATTACTACCTAAGTCTTTGTTCTTTGGTGGACTTCCATCCAGATATTATAAATCCATTTTTTGGGATGACTTTTCTTAAAAATATTTCTTAAAAGAAAGCTTTAATCCCTTGCATTTAGCAACACAGGTTGTCTAAACTGCACATACGGTATTAAGACTCGCCGCTCCGCTTATCGTGTGTTTGATTCCCATCCGAAACAAATGCTTGTGTGTTTCAGTATGGGTGTAAATTATGTCCTTTATTTGTATGTACTTTTTTAAGTTCCCCATGATACAGGACCTGTAGTTTTTTTCTTAAAGTCTAATAGCAAAGACAGAAAGACTTTAAAAAGTCTCCCGCACTACGGAAAGACTTTCAAAAGTCTATAACACTGTACTCTATAATTTTCATGATGTCCTTTTTAGTGTACATTAAATAAAACTCCCACCTAGGTATTTATGCTTCAATTAGTAAACTAGCTAAATAACTAGTAAAAAAAACCTGTTCATAAATCTGCGCTCGCTTCACGTCGCACATCAAATATTGTGTAACCTGCACTTGAACGCACAAGTGATTGCAATTTAGCAATATCTTCGGACGCGACCTTCAAACATGTGTAATGTTTACCTGTTACAATAACTTGGACAATTATTATTGGATTCATGACCTCGAGTTGTATCAACACTAAATTGTATACGAATAGATAGGTTTTTAATTATCTTAAACATAATTTACAGCTGCTTGTTAAAAAAAAGAATTACAGTTTTTTTTTATCGCTACACAACAGACAATAATAAGCTGTGATAGCCTAGCGATATGACCAATGTAGCTAAATCGTAGGTTTCGACTTCAAATCCAAGACACGCATCTCTTACTTTTAGTAATCTGCATGAAAGAATGAAGAAACCTGCATGCCTGAGAGATTTTACGACGGCATGTCATAAAATCTCGCTGCCAATCCGCAGCAGGCCAGCGTGGTGGATTATAGCCTAAACTCTCATTTTGAGAGGACCTGTGCCCAGCAGTGGGTCAGATTTTTAACTAGCTTCTGTGCTGTTTTTTGTATTTCTGGTTTTTTTTAAAACCTAACAGGATTAAATATCAAAGCCGTGGCCCATATTGTTATAGCTAACAACAACTTATCAACCACTGTGTCAATGTAGCAATACAAAAACTGATAAATGCAAATAATAATTACAAGAGACGTCTTGATACTTTTAATGTACCTCACCTGTCAGACATGCGTCAGAAGTCAAATGAAATTATTGTTGTTTGTTATGTTATTATATAATGAAGTAATCATGGGCAAAGGGTAAATAACCTGTAAATACAATAAAACAAAGTTAATGATCGTGTTTGCGTCATTGGTTTAACCCATAACTTTTACTTAGTTGTATATGTATGTATATTTTAATTGCTTTATTACCTAATGGTCGTAATGCTGCTACTAAGCTTGAGATCTTGTGTTCGATTCCTAGGTTGAAAAATGTGTTACTGAAGTTTTCCATACATTTCTCAGTAGCAAATGGAAGATATAATTTGTGCCCGGTCAATACTAATGAGATCGTCCTATATTACATGTGGCCTGAAATAAACAGGTGAAAAAAAAACATATCCCTACTAAAAACTATAAAACGTCATACTTCGTTCTGACCTTCTGACTATAGACTTAGAAAAGAATAAATAACTAGGTAATTTTGTTTGTGATTTTCGAGCGTTCAAAACAATAACAAATCATTAAGTACTTAGCACGATGACATGTTATAGGGTTATAATAATTATATAGAATAGACGAAAATGTTATTATAATTATCTTTACTCTGAAAGTAGCAGGATGAAACAGTTTTAATGTACTTCTAATATATTTTTGTATCGTTCTAGCGATCTATCTTCAGACATATCTTGAACATTCACTTATCGTGTGAACAATTTTTAGTTAGTCAAAGCTCCGGCAGAGGGCGACACTTGTCGCTTTCACCACAACTACATTATTTATATGAACTTGTAACACTTTTTCTCACAGTCAATGTCAGCAGACTCTGTTTTGTAATGAAAAATGTAATTTTATGTGTGGCTCGTGCTCAAATGTAATAATATTATATTTATTTGGGTTTGTTTCTGTATTAATTCATCGTTTGAAAGTATATAATGAATTTATAGCATAATTAGGTATAATAAAGTGTGTTGTTAAGACTGCTATCATCATCATTAGTATAGTGGTCCCAAGCGCGACTACTACGATAAAGGTCCTAGGTTCGTTCCCCAGGTTTTTTTTAAAACGTTACCCCCCCACACAAGGATATTCTCTTGTATCGTGGGTGCTTTTGTAAACACAAATTCTCACATCCAAAATACCCAGACCCAAAACATCTACTAATATTTGTTCCGTGTGGGGATCGAACCTATAACTGTCATGTAGAAGCCAATCGCTCAGCCACCACGCTAAACGTGTTGTCCATTTGGAAGTAGAGTTAGCAAAATGCAAAATAGACAGACAGCATATTATAATTTAGCAATGAATAAGAGTTTAATATAACAAATAGGTATCTATGGAAATTTAAAATCTTAACACATACCATCACGCCTGTATTCCCCGAAGGATTAGGCAGAAGCGTACTAATGTACCACCACCGTTCACCCACAGTTCACCGGTGTGTTTAGGTCCCGTGTAATAGGGTACGAACCTATTGCCATTAACCGGGTACAAATTCCAAATTCCGAGCTGCTACTGAGATTTATAGAAAAACCCAATAACACTTTGTTCGACCTGGGAATCGAAAACCCAGGACCTTTAGCGCAGCAGTCGCGCTCAGGACCACTAGGCTAATAGAAGTTTATCATTTATTAATATCATCATTATATTTTGCATCTAATTATTTTGCGTAAAAATTATACAGTTCCGCTGCATAATTCTTGCAGTTCATTAAGTAAATGATTTATCATAATTATTGTTATGATTTCAGTTTTTATTTGCATAAAGAGAACCTATCAAGGTCTCAACCACGCAATGTTAATCATTAAATGCATATGTACCGTGACGCAACTTTTTAAGTTTTACATTTCGCACTGCTAACACAAGACTGTATCAACTCAAAAAAAGACAAATTCGAGATAACTCATCCTTAATAACTAACTTTGATAACCCGCAATCTCAGAAATTACTCATAATTAAAGAAATGCCTTATTTTTATCACTAATTTTAAAAAAGTGTTCACATTTTTACAATCGTTTACAGGAAACGAGTAACCAGTTTTCCATCATTTCTGAAAAAAGGTTTATTTTGAGTTGATACAGTCTTGTGTTAGCAGTGTGATTTGTTATTGGACAATACATTTAAAATTTAGCAAAGGTTATTGTAGATATTGTTAATTTTACTTATTTTGTTGCCTCATTAATCTAGTAGTTCTACGCTACTGCTACGCTAGAGGTCCTGGGATCAATTCTCTGGTCGAGCAAAGGGGTTTTGTGCCCGGTTAATGCCAATCGGCTCGGCCCTTATTATATATACCTGAACATACTTACCAGCGTACTGTGAATTGACGTTAGTACACCTCTGCCTAACTCTTCAGGGAATACAAAATGATGCGTGATGGTATGGTTTATTATAAACAATAGTTAAGTTACACCTTTTTCCGCAATGCTGGATAGAATCAAAATAATAATACTTAATTAAAAAATAATTAATAATTTTTATTTCTGACTAGCTATGCTTGGCATTTCCTTAGGCGATCGAATCAGAAATGAGGAGATCCGTAGAAAAGTTGCCGACATAGCTCAAAGAATTAGCAAGCTTAAAAGTCCGGCGGACCGAATTTCCCTTACAAACGTAATACCGAAATAAATCGTAATTCAAACACAATTTAATCAAATTCTGTTATTATTATTATTCCGATACCGTTAATATTGTTTCTACCATTTCGTCCAAAATACTTTACTGGAAATAAATTACTTTTTTGTGGACAATTCAAGCTCCGCCGGACCCTTATGTGGCAGTGGGCGGGGCAGACAGCTCGTAGAACTGACGGCCGCTGAAGCAGAAAGGTTCTCGAGTGGAGACCACGCATCGGAAAGGGCATCATGGGACGACCTTCAACGAGATGGACGGACGACCTGGTAAAGGTCGCTGGGAGTTGTTGGATGCAGGCGGCATATACTCGTAATCGGTCCTTGTGGAAGTATTTGTCAGTCATATCAGTTAACTTAATATATATATATATATATATCTTAATCTTAAAATAACTTAATATATATATATCAGTTTATTGTATTATATATATATATATACTATAAAATCAACTGATAAAAATAATTTAAAATGGACATATTCCACCACGTTCATAATTTGTCTATTCTAAGTTGTAATTAATCTTTTTAACAAACTATTTATCTTTGATCTCACAACAAAAGGCTTGCATGTAAAGTGTGATATTACGTAGATAAAAGACATTAACTATACGAGCAGTAGGTACGTGAACAAGCAAGAAGTTAAACGCTACAGAATACAAATCTCTTAATTAATTATATAATTAACTAGCTTTTGCCAGCGACTTCGTCCGCGTGGAATAGTAACTTTGTTCCCTAGCTCTTCGCCCGCGGTTTCACCTGCGTTGCCCCGTTCCTAAGGGTTGTAGCGTGATGTTTTATAGCTTGAAATCTTTCTCATGAATCACTAATTTTCCCAACATTTCCCTTCACTGCTCTGCTCCTATTGATCGTAGCGTGATAAAAAGTATACTATAACCTGCCCAGGAGTATGAAGAACAATTGTACCAAGTTTCGTTGAAATCCGTCAAGTGGTTTTTGTTTCTATAACGAACATACAGACAGACAGACAGACAGACAAAAATTTTACTGATTGCATTTTTGGCGTCAGTATCGATCACTAATCACCCGCTGATAGTTATTTTGGAAATATATTTCATGTACAGAATTGACCTCTCTACAGATTTATTATAAGTATAGAAGATTTACTAGCTCTTGCCTGCGATTTCACTTGTATCCCAAAGGTAGTATGCCCTTATTTGTCACTAAAATTTATATCTTTAAAGATGTTCACGTTATTGTCACATATATTAAAACATAAAAAACCTGACTGCCAAAAAAGATGGAAACAAGATGAGCAGTCGGAGGCTAACGCCTTTGGAGTTATATTTAAGGCGATGCCTCCAACTGAATGAGAGAGGTCCAGTATTTTTATTGTTAAATTGACTTATTTTATTTTACAATTTTTAGATTTTTGTATGTAATCCAGTCCCAAAGAACTACAGTCACAGACATTGCACGAAGAATAAGCACGATGAAGTGGAAGTGGGCCGGCCATGTCTGCAGATGGACAGACAATCGATGGAGCAGACAAGTGTTAGAGTTGGGAACGCGTTTGGACAAGTGTAGTATGGAACGCCCTGCGACACGATGGACCGACGATTTGAAGAAGGAGGCTCGCAGCGGATGATATGAGCTGCCTAAGACCGGGATGGTTGGCGCTCTTTGGGGGATGCCTAGTTCAGCAGTAGGCTGATATGGTAATGAAGTAATCCAGTGTCACTCTCACAATTAAGACAAGTCTAATGACGCCTCTCCAGCCAAAATCCATCAAACAGTTTAGGCTACAGAGCGTGCCAAAAAAATATACATAGATACACTAGAAAACCATAACCCTTCTTCTGTAGCAGTCTAGTAAAAAATAACTAATCCTATATTATGTACATTTTGCCGACACATGAAGAAATCATTTGTTTTCAGTCCAAACCGCGCCATCAAAGAAAAATTTGATGCGTATCAGATTGTCGACGCGACCTTCACCCACTTGTCTCGTTAAACAATTTGACATTCATATATTTGTCATTTCATCATTTGGCATAGGAAAATGCGCAAGTAAAGGTGCGGTTCGAGGAGCTAATAAAGTGAAGCGAATTGATTGGAGTCGGAGAGAGCGAAAGAATTGCTCGATACCTATAACGGAATTAAGTACCTGGCTGAAATATAGTAATTAATAGATAAGTATAATGATTACACAGGGTATTGCCTCATTAGTCTATTGGACCCAAGTGCGACAGTCCTGAGTTCGATTCCCAGGTCGAGCAGTGTTATTGGGTTTTTATTGGGAATTTTTTTTAGGTATAATAAAGTGTGTTGTTAAGACTGCCATCATCATAATTAATCTGGTAGTGTCAAGCGCGACTGCTACGCTAAAGGTTCTCAAAAGTCAAAGTCAAAATGTTTTATTTCAATTAGACCACTAAATAGGTACTTTTGAAAAGTCAAAACTAGTTGCACGGTTCCAAAAAAGTGGGTCGTATTGAGAAGAGACGGCAAGAAACTCCATAGATACTCTTTTAAAAAAAAACTTGATTACAATATTATGTTTTACAACTATAATGTCCTAGGTTCGATCCCCACGTCGAGAATAGTGGCAGCTCGAAGTTTGGGATTTGTGCCAGTTTAATGGCAATAGGCTCGCCCCCTATTACATGGGAGCTAAACATACCGGCGAATTGTAGATGTACTAATGTACATGCCATGTACGTGCCACGTTGAATGGCAATGCTAATTCTTTGACCCAAGAATAAACCAGCCCTCTGATCACGCGAAGAGTCGACAAGTCTCTTAGAGATTTCCTTAAAAAGATGGCGCGCACTAGAACCCCATGGCCCGAGCGTTAAAAATTAAAAATAAATGTATATATCTTGATTTTGCACACCTTCCTATAGAAATAAACACATTGTAATAAAAAAGGTTTAAATCGAAAGGTGTACCTAACTTGCTATTTTTGAAAGAAAAAAATGGTAATAAACTGGATTTCAATTTGTAACTATACGATAAATTTGACAACATTACCACTTAGCACCTAGCTGATTACGCAAGACCAGTTTAACTATGTAGTCAGACATTTTAATATTAGGTATTATAATATATATAAAAAAATGAATATTTGTTTGTCCTCTATGTGTTCCTATACCATTCATCCGATTATGATGAAACTTTGATAGGTTTTTCTGTGTATGCCCGTGAAGGTTATTGACAAAAAAAAATATAATTAAAAGAAATAAGTTATTATGAAAAGTTAATGGAAATTTCTATGGTTGTCAGTAAGAGTTCGGAGTTTGGATTTCTGTTCATTTAATAGTTTCGCGCCCTATAACATATAACATTTTAGAAGCGGCAGTAGCCTAATGGCTAGGCCGTCGGACTTGCGATCATGTGGTTGACGGTTGGAAGAGTTGGTAAGACAAGCATATAGCTTAGCACGAGGGATTAACAATAATACTAGTAATACAAGCGTAACGTACGCTCAGAGTTTGGATTGGTGCCCGGTTAATTTCAAACGGGTAAATTCCTATTAGGTACATTTGATCTAAAAAATACCGGTGAAATGTGTGTGTCTATCAGTACATACCTGCCTAACCCTTCCAGAAAAACAAGCGTGATGGTATGTTTATCATTACATCATCATAAACAATTTTCACTAATCAGCATGACATTCAATATTTCATAATGTGCATGATAAAAAATTTGAAGGAAACCTTTTTAATGACCAAATTCTTGTAATCATTGCATAACATATCATCACACCAAATATTCATTCAACGAGTGGCTAGCAGAGAAGTAATTGTTGATTTAGACACTGTATCAGCAGTCTTAATCGAAGATACAAACTCCCAGGTCGAGTAAAGTGTTATTGGGATATAGAATTCTCAGTAGCAGCTCGGAGATTTAATTTGGCAATAGGCTCGCCCCTTATTGCATGGGACCTAAACATACCGGCGAACTGTGGGTGTACATGTATACACCTCTGCCTAACGCTTCAAGAAATACAAGCGTAATAGTATCTTAATCACAATTTACTGACTTTGAGGTGTTTTTAAAACAAAAAACCTAGCAAACATTAGTACTGCATCGCTTACGTAATATATTTACCTCAATAAATTACTTAAAGTTTTTGCACACAAACCACTACAAAGTGTTCACTGTGTTTTCGGCATAAAACATTAAAAAAACACACGAAGACACTCATAATTAAAATCTTAATTCACTCAAAAGTGTTATGTAATCGTGCGAAAATTACACAATAATCATAATATGAACTTGTGCAAAAAGATGCTATGGACATTTGACCTTGAATGCATCCGGGTTGTATAATGTAACAATTATGTCATATAGATACGTCATTTGGTAAAAATTCCCTTCCGAAGTGTACAAATTTTTGAGCGTACGTACGTAGTTATTTCATGACAGTAACGTAGCATCACACCTATGCAGCCGTGTTCGCCGAAAGGCTAACCCTTAAGGGAGGACTGTCACTACATTGCACCACATAGGAGAATATCCTAATACATTGCATAAAAAAATACTTACATATTTTTTGTTGGGTCAGGGGTGAGTTTCAACGATATACATTTTAGTGAACGAAGGGGTAATGCTAAATACAAGGTAAATCCTATATAAATTAATATTACATTTTGTCTATCTGTATGTTTGTTACGATTTCACGCCTAAACTGTTGATCCAATTTTAAAGAGATTTTAACCGCAAAGTTGAAGGTTGAAACCGCAGGCAATGTTTAGTATAGAAATAATAAAATTTAAGAAATAATTCGTAATTTAATTCTAGCTTCATACAAGGTCGTGTCAACAGACTCCTAATTGCATTGTATTGAACAGAGTATCGCAAAATTGATTGATAGATGATAAATCATTAGTCATAATGTTATCTGCAGTCAAACATAGTTCAACACTAGCTCAATAGTACACTCTAATAACATTGTAATTAAGTGTTACATTATTGATGTTGAATTTTGAGTTAGGTAATTTCAAAACTATAGTATGGCCTCCGTTTAATTCGTTTTAAATTTAATTTGTAATAAATTACATTAAGAGTATCGAATTTTTCTTACAAATCTAATACCGAAATAAATCGTAATTCAAACACAATTTCATCAAATAGTGTTATTATTCGGAATACGATACCGTTAATCTAGGTTCCTACGACACCATTTTGTCCAAAATACTTCACTGGAAATAAATGTAAGAGAATGCAATTTTTGATAAAATTACCAAGTTTGCAATGATTTTCCAATCTTTTATTTCCAGTGAAATAGTAATAGTAGACGAAATAGTACGGTAGGAACTCAGATTGACGGTATTCAAATCCGAATAATATATATAATATAGTAGATAGGACAAATGTACAGGACATTTTTTACAGTTTCTACAGTCTCTTGAAGCTCTGAAAAAATCAAACTTCTAACTTAACGTAAAAAAAGATATGGCCGTTTATGCCGCAAAAAACTTATTTATACTTCGACACTCTCAAGCGAATCAAAATTTATAGGGTATTTTCTGTTGACCTAGAACTATGAAATTTGGCAAGTAATGACGTCTTATACTACAAGTGTAGGAAAAAATCTGAAAACTATACATTTGTACGCAATCCTTGGTAGGCGAGTCCGATTTACACTTTAAGGGTATATAATATAATATCAATTAGACCATATACAGGTACCTACTTTTGAAATGTCAAAAGCTATTTATACGGTTCCAAATAGTAGGTCTTATGGAGAAGAGCAGGCAAGAAACTCCATAGAAACTCATTTAAGGGTATTACATTGCCCAATGACCTTGAGGATTTAGTCTTTGTGCTAGTATTTGTTAGTCACAGGCATTACGGGGGTGCTTCACGTGGGGCGGTAGTGTGGTTTCGGGTATTTCTTTATTATTTCAAAATATTCAAAGAAATAAGAAGATAAAAACAATACAAATTGTTAATTACGTCATTACGATTTTTTGGTATAAAATTCATGACTAACTATTAAGCCATTAAAGTGGAAAAAAATAGAAATTAGGTTAAAAAAGGCCTGTTTACTTCAATTATTATACAAAAATATAGCAAATTTATAAAAAAAATAATCAAAACAATTTGTTTGTGATGACCTTAAGTATAATATATATTTTTTATATGGCAAACGCACAAAAGGATTCCACTAGAAACTTCTTTAAAGCTTTGGTATTTTTTTGGATTTGAGCGATGTAATGCCCTTAAGACTTCACCACAGCGTTAAAGTTTTATGTAGGTAGTTGATTTAATTTACGCTTAATCAATAGTAAATTCTTACTATTAAAGTTATTTCGTCAGTCTCCTCCAATGAATAAAATAATAAGCAACATGATAATTTAACTATGCATTTGCAATGCATTTATTTCGCAAGCTGTATGTTCCGTTACTTGCGCAGCTGTTATCTTGACTTGATTTATTCGTTTTGATTCATATAGACGTGAGAGGTTTTACATTCTACTAATTACTTGGTAGTCAAGTGCTTTTATGTTTGTATGCTTTGTTGTAATTTCTATGTTATAGGTTTTAAGACGTGGCGTATGGCGGGATGGGGACGAGAGTGGACAGATAGGGCTATAGTCCCATGGTGTTTTATTTTGAAATAAAAAACCTAAACGTTATACGTGAACGCACCTTCATTAAAATTAAGTAAGTAAGTAAGTAAGTACCGAATTGGTAAAACTATATTATAAAGTGCCCTAAATGTTGACCAGGCTCATAATCGACCTGTACACCAGATTTCATAGAAATCCGTCAAGTAGATCTTGAGTTATAAGCGGACATACAGACAGATAGACAACAATTCTAAAAATCATTAATTCGGCTTTAGTATCGCTCAATTAGTCGCCTTCACTAATTTTTTTCCACATGACTTTTCTACAGACTTATTAATATTTGTGTCCCTATAGAGAAAAAATTGTGTACTTAGATGATTTTCTAAACATCAGGAACCGGTTGAAGGTTTCGCGTGTGTCTAATTACGTGTGATTGATATTACCCGTGTGATTCAGTGTTACGCTTCAGTGGGCAGAGACCCTGAAGTTATTCGTTATTCATGTGAGTTTATCACGATAATATAGGAAATGAGAATTGGGACGGAAATTTCTTAGCGTGTTTTTTTATGTTGGTTAATCCGTAATTGAATAAAGCGTAAGATATAATTATAATGTACTAGCTTTTACCCGCGATTTTATCTGCGTGGATTTCAGATTTAGATCCGACCCGAATAAAAAGCCTATGTGCTGTTCCACATTATAATCTATCTCTGTACCAAATTTCATTCAGAACCGTTCACCCGTTCTGACGTGATTGAATGAAAAGCTATATAATAAAATAACTTTTAACAAGAGTGTAAACCGCCTTCAAAAAAATAAAAATAAATGTTAGGTGCACAACGATTTCGGAAGTCGGTGGCGAAAACAAAAATTTTAAACCAAATGGAAGGCACCAACATCCGAGACTGACATTATTTTTATTATTTTTTTTTATGCTTGCGGTTAAAATTTATTTTATTATAAAAAAATATAGATAATATATTTATATAATGATTAATTACAGGATATCTAAATAATCTATTATTAAAAAAAATATTAGAGAGTAAATTGGCCAAGTTCAGTTATTGTGTAACTTTACGCTCTAAAAACGGTGTTTCAGACAAATGAAGCAAGTAGCTGTGTACTACGAAATATTTTTTGTAAACACTCATCTTACTTTGACGGTAGCGGATATTGTGATGAAACCTGCACAATTAGGGTAATGCCACAAATGTTTTGAGTGTGCGAGGTTTGCTAATTAATTCAGCAACGCCAGTAACAGTAACGACCCCTGGAGACTAAAGCAAAAGATCATGTATTTTTTAAAAAACGTTGCTCCACACATAGATTTAGATACTTAGGTACAGTTGATAGAACAACTTTAAATAGTGCTACTTCATTAACCACGGATCATCACTTAATCATAACTACACAAAGAAAAAAATAATCATCAGAGTCATAAAAAAAAAATTCAATGTCCCATGACATCTAGAGCATAACATTATTTTTGACAGCCAGCCTTTTGGAGCGTACTCTAGCATCATCAATTACACACATACAATACATTTCTTCACACATGTTAGCAGAGAATCTTGAGCTCCAAAATCATAAAACATGAATTGCAAAAGCGGTGTTGTAATTCGACCTTGACAGAGTTGGATGGACTGGTCGCCGTTCAAAGTGGCCCTTAAAATAAACGATGAGTGTCAATGTGACCCAAATTAGGCTACGCATCTTTGAAGAAAAGCGAGTTTTTTGATAAAATTACCTATTTTTTATGAAAACTTGTGGTAATGATTTAATGTGGTATATCGTCGCTTCATGATTTGGTTTGGTTGGTCTTAGTGGCTTCGAGGCTGATGGAGGATGATACAAATTGATCTTTTGGTTCAAAAATCTTTACAACCACATGAAAAATTACAGTACTGAAGCAAGAGTCAAAATTACAATGTTATTATGTACCTAATATTGTGCTTATTGCGTCGTTATCTTAGCATTTCAGTAAGAATAAATAACCTTTTTATATTAAACGAAGAGATTGAAATGGCCGTTCTTCTGGTGCACAATACTTTTATACATTTTGCACAATACTCGTGAATTTTGAACATTATCATATTTACTTTCATGAATATTTCTTATTTTATTTGGTGATGTGATTGGGATCTCCATGCTCCTTTCGGATTGGACAGGTCTTTTTAACATAGCGTATACACTATAGATAAGAACATTTTGCTGTACTTGCAAAATCTCAGGATTTTGCAATTTTTTGGTCTTATTTATATAATTTTTGTTTGAAATAAATTGAAATGTTATTGTTTTGAGTGACATCATACATGCTAATGTTCCCAGTTCTCAATTCAAGTTTAGCACAGATTAAAAAATGTTAACAGATTAGTTTTTAGAAACCTGTTTTGTCCTTAATGATACGTTTGCATAATATCCTTCTAGAATTATCGCACAAGAATTCATTACCAAAAGTGACGTCAAAAACTAGTTCTTAAAAAACAAGATAAGTGTTTTATTTACAAATCTATTTTTGATTTCGGGTCAATGACACTGTCATTTTTTTGTAGGCTAGATTAACATTGCAGTTATAATAAGTATATATTATAATTCATAAGTTCAGACATTAATGGGAGGTGTTTTCAAAGAAAGGTTATTAATATAATTTAGGGTGGCAGTTAATAGCTGGATTTTTTACATACCTCATTAGTCTAGTGGTTCCAATCGTGACTGCTACGCTCAATGTCCTGGGTTCGATCCTCAGGTCGAGCAAAATGTTATTGGGTTTTTCTATGAAATTCTCAGTAGTAGCTCGGAGTCTAGATTTGTGCCCGGTAAATGACAAAAGGTTCGCCCCCTATTACATGGGACCTAAAAATACCGGCGAACTGTGCAGCACACTTCTGCCTAACCCTTCGGAGAATACAGGTGTGATGTTAGGTGTTCTTTACATACCATCACGCCTTTATTCCTTGTAGGGCTAGGCTGGTGTACCAATATACACCCACAGGTCGTCGGTAGGTTTAGGGTAAAACTATTGCCATTATCCGGGCACAAGTCTAAACTCCAAGCTATTACTGAGAATTTTATTCTACCTGGAACATCGAACTCAGAACCTCTAGCGTAACAGTCGAAAGAAACTACAAGACTAATGACGTCGATTTTTTTAAAAAGACATTGCCTCACACTAGGATTCTATCCTATATCGTGGGTGCTTTTTTTTTCTTTTATAAACAAATTTTTTTATGGGATAAGGGCACAAACGAGCAGACGTTTCACCTGATGGTAAGCGATTACCGCCGCCCATGGACACCCGCATCACCAAAGGAGTCACAAGTGCGATACCCGCCTTTTAAAAGGGAATTGGGCCTCCGGTAACCTCAATCACTCGGTGAAACACAACGTAAGCGTTGTTTGACGCCGGTTTTCTCTGAGGCCGTGGTATCACTCCGGTCGAGCCGGCCCATTCGTTCTGAAGCATGGCTCTCCCACGTTAAACCAATATTTGTATGACCTCTAGGTCGTACAATATTTGTATGACCTCGAGGTCGTACAAATATTTTTTCTGTGTGGGGATCGAAACCACGACACGCAGCGCAAAAGTCGATCGCTCACCCGCTACCTATGCGAAACGCGTCGAATGTTTGATAAATAAAATGCATTTCAGTTTCCATAAACATACGTAATTTAACTTAACAGTTTTAAATTTTTCGCTCATTCTTTGATTATTATTATTTCTCTTTTAAGCTATTGCATAGCTTCTATCGCGGGCCTTGAGCGTGGTGACCGAATCCAGAAATTCCGTAACGAAAAAAACCTAACACGCTTGTCTCTTTAGTTCAGCAACCCGCCTTTAGGTGGCATTGGTTGTATTACATAAGTTGATAAAAAACGCTATGCAATAGCTTTACCGCGGCAGTCCCCGAGTGCCACACGTTTTTTTTTTCTTTTTTTTTTTAAAGGGGCTTTTACATAGCGTATTCCATCATGTCCTAAACAAGAGTCAGTTTAGTTTAATTACCACTTATATCAATGTAATTAAATTTAATTCAGTTTGTTTAAATTTGTGAGTAGTAAATCTCTATGTATTATGTATTATAACCATAAATTTCCCATGTAATTATATTACAAATAATTTAAATTGTTATATGTGGCTTCTAAAGTATTATTATGAATAATAATTGTAAATTTTAATTATATAATGTAAAAATATTGTTATGAATGGTGTGCACACCTGTAAGTGACGTATTTACACCGCGTGAAGACTCCTGATCAGTCGTTGGTTTTTTTTTATGGAATAGGAGGGCAAACTACCAGACGGATCGCCTGATGGTAAGCGATTACCGCCGCCCATGGACACCCGCAACACCAGAGGAGGCACGAGTGCGTTGCCGACCTTTTAAAAGGGGATTGGGCCTCCGGTAACCTCACTCACTCGGCGAAACACCACGTAAGCGTTGTTTAACGCCGGTTTTCTGTGAGGCCGTGGTATCACTCCGGTCGAGCCGGCCCATTCGTGCCTAAGCATGGCTCTCCCACGTAAAAAAAAGTCTCTCACAAGATGTGGGCTATAATATTTTTTATTTTGTTTGTTTGTTTGTTTTTTATTTATAATTTGAAGAAACCCTTCACATCGTAACCATTTGATTGGGATAGAATTGAATGAAACATGCTTACATCAGTTCTGTTCAATTCCAGGGACCTAACTAAATAATTTCTACTCACTATTTCTCATACATAAAGAAACATCATTATGCATGAATAAAGAGCGTGCATCAGGCTGACCATTTTGCAATACGATCGTACAGTGGTTGCGCACGCAACGCGCCGGATATTGCAACCGGTACCCTCAAGGACCCAGGCGAAAACTGAGTGAGTTCCGACAGTCGGAAGCCTGGTGCTAAGGATAACCAGGCGAGCATTGGTGCGGTAATGCGCGTAATAAATGTATCTCATCCTGTCCTAAACAGACTTTAAAAAGGAGCAACTTCGTAATAGGCTGTTCTCCGATTTTTTACACTCTTTGTTATCTAATAGAGTATAATTTGGTTGGTCACCTTTTTACAAATTATCTTCTTTTTCAATAAAACTAAGAATCCAAATACGTGAATTGAAATTGCTTTTTTATTTAGTTTTGAATTCACAAAAATGCAGTGTGCAATGTTTTTTAATTAGTGTTGCAGTTTATGAAGCAATATTTGTCCGTCTGAGCAATAAAATTAGTTTATAATGAAAAAAGTATACTGTAGTCTGTTATTAATGAAATCAGCTACTGAACTACATCAATGATTTTAACCTTCAAAAGCACTTGAAAAGTATAGTTAGTGGCAAATAACTTGAAGAATTTGAAAGGGACAATCACTCAGAACGAGAAGGGTTAAGCTACAGTTCACCACGCTGACCTAATGCAGGATAAGGTTTAATATCTCAATTGTTTTATTTTTTAATTTTCTTTGATTTGTAAATGATTAAACGATTAAATTATTAAGCGATTAAATAATATTTATTTCTGTAAATATATTAGATCTTCTAAGGACACTTTCAATTCAAGTCAATTTTGATGATATTTTTAACTAGAGGGCACGATGGCATTTCCTAGCTGACGATCTTTGATAAGAAAAACCGAAACAAACTCACAGAATAATGGTCTCTTTTAAAGTCCAGAGCAGCAAAGTTAGTAGCAAATATGTGGGTTCCAATGTAAGACAATGTCTGAAATGGCCTTTTAAAGAAAGAGCCAAGGTGGCTTTGAGTAGACCAGTCCCAGTCCCTTGTGTAGCTCAACCATAACCTAGGGAGCTAAACAATCCGTGTGTATAAACCTAATACAGCCCTGTATAACCCAATGCAATATCAAGTACAACGGATTTAGGAACCGCCGTTCCTCCAATAGTTCCGCGAAGGATGGAGGAAATCAATTAACTGGATGTATTGAGCAATTTCACGCGCAAGCCTATGACCCAATGTTACTGTTATTATGTAAATTAAAATAATTATATTTCAACTTATTTCTGTGTCATTGATAGGTGGAGCGGAGGTCCGGTTGCCAAAATAATTTAGTCATTATCTACTCATCATTATATTGTCCTACTAGGCACAAGTATTAGACGTGGGAGAGCCATACTTCGGCATGAATGGGCCGGCTCGACCAGAGTAATACCACGGCCTCACAGAAAACCGGCGTCAAACAACGCTTACGTTGTGTTTCGCCGAGTGAGTGAGGTTACCGGAGGCCCAATCCCCTTTTAAAAGGTCGGCAACGCACTTGTGACTCCTCTGGTGTTGCGGGTGTCCATGGGCGGCGGTAATCGCTTACCATCAGGCGATCCGTCTGCTCGTTTGCCCTCTTATCCTATAAAAAAAAGTCTCCTCACAGAATTAGGCTATAGTTCACCACACTAGCTTAGTGCTGGTTGGCAGCTTCACAAGTTCACACGCCAAAGACGCACTACCGCCCGCCGTCAAGAAAATCTCTCAGGCATACAGGTTTCCTCGCCATGTTTTCCTTTCACCGTTTAAGCGAGTAATAATAGTTCATATTCAAATGTTTGTATTTCAAATAGGCTTTTACAAGCGCCTATGAAACGTTATGATTCTATGGAAAAGACACTCTTTTAAAAGAAATGATGTTACAATCTTCACTGGTACAATATTGCGATATAAGGATGTGTGAACATTGAATGTTAAAGTTGGACAAAAGTCAATAACTACTAGAAGGTTCTCAGTGTTACTAATAACTATTAATACGGATATGACTTCGAAAAGTCAGAGGTGCGTGCCTTGGACTCAAACTCGAGAACTTTGACGTGGTGGTTATATTAGGTATAACAAGCTGTCACTGCACAAATTATTTAGTCTGGATGAAATTTTACTCGCGTAAAGTTAGGGCTTTCGTTCGTGCGAATAATATATATTTTTCTAGTGCGAAAACTAGATATTTTTCTTGCACGAAACCTACCAGCGTACTCACTTAGCATTACGTCGTTTCTAGCCAGTCCCTATTCTTGATGCGAATGTTACCGACGTTCTCTCGTAGCGACAGTTTTCGCACAAAACCCACAGATATTTTTCTCGCACGAAACCCTAATATTTTTTACTCATGACAACATGTACCTTCGTACTTCAACCCATAACTTTGTGATTATTTATATAATATGTTTAATAATTTACAATTGTTTTTTTTTTTCAATTTCTGTTCAATTGTTTCCGACAATTGGTGCCATAGAAAAAACTAAAACAAATGAATAGTAATTTTACCACAATAATTGCGTAATTAGATATCCACAGTAAAATATCAAAATAAACACCTATGTATTTCACAAGAAGGTTCTAGAGTACATTATAATCATTGCAATTTATTACCAGATTTGTGTTATTAGACGATACACTTGTTGTTTTCTAGCCTAGTATAATTATTTATTTAACATACCATCACGCCTGTATTTCCCGAAGGGTTAGGCAGAGGCGTACTAATGTACACCCACAGTTCGCCGGTATGTTTAGGTCCCATTTGATAGGAGGCAAGCCTATTGCCATTCACCGGGCACAAATCCAGACTCCGACCTGCTACTGAGAATTCAATATTAAAACCCAATTACACTTTACTCGACCTGGGGATCGAACCCAGGACCTCTAGGGTAGCAGTCGCGCTTGGGATCACTAGGCTTATTATATTATTTATTTTTTATTTTTTATTAACATTAATTAGAATGTATATATATATATATATATATATATATATATATATATATATATATATATATACTATTTTTGTTGTTACAAATAATTTAGAACTTGGAAAAAAATGTAAAGTTTCGAAATTGCCTGTAATTGGGTGGCGACTAGTGTTTTATTTAACAAAAATAACAGGTTTAGTAAAAAATATAATTAAATATAATTCGTATTCTGAAAAAATAATTTAAACTGGTTAATTACAACTGATTAATTAAATAATTTAATTCATTTAAAGTTTTCCGTGGGAATTGTGAGTGGATGATTTGAGCATTTCCCGCAAATGGGGTCTAATCTAGTCAAAATTGCTATGGTTCCTTCTTCAAGAGGCCATTTCAGACATTTCCCTGCATTATAACACTCACATATTGCTCCTGGACTTTAAAAGATACTACGATTCTTTGAGTGAGTATAAAATTTAAAAATATTAAAACATTGACTAGTAAAAGTGACGTTAAAAGAGTAGCTATTAACAAAAAAAAATCAAGACCCATCCTGCACTATGTCACGGAGGACTTCATAAACATGAATTGACGGGGACAAAATATACTAGACTAGAAAGAAATATCCGTGACACACAAATATTTGCCTCGGGTGGGAATCGAACTCACGACACGCGGCGCAACGGTAGTGGCGAGGAGACCATCTTAACAGTTAAACAAAAATTCAGTCATCAGGGTCCGAGTGGGTCTTCTCCGATAGATATAATCTGGGTGTTTTTAAATCTCGAGTGAATCGGTTTCTTCCAGGCAAGCGTGCTCCATCGTAGATCGCAGTGTCGCTTAACATCAGGCGAACTGGCAGTAATTAAAAAAAATCAGGTCATCCGATATTTTTTTTTTACGTGGGAGAGCCATGGTTTGGCTCGACCGGAGTGATAAACGGCCTCACAGAAAATCGGCGTCAAACAACGCTTACGTTGTGTTTCGCCTAGTGAGTACCGGAGGCCCAATCCCCTTTTAAAAGGTCGGCAACGCACTTGTGACTCCTGTGGTGCTGCGATGGTTTTCAGAGCCATTTAAAAGACACTTTTTGTTTTGGCGTATTGGAAAATTCTAATTTTTTATGGGATAGGGGGACAAACGAGCAGACGGATCGCCTGATGGTAAGCGATTACCGCCGCCCATGGACACCCGCACCACCAGAGGAGTCACAAGTGCATTGCTCTTCTTTTAAATGGGGATTGGGCCTCTGGTAACCTCACTCACTCGGCGAAACACAACGTAAACGTTATTTGACGCCGGTTTTCTGTGAGGCCAGAGCCCATTTGTGCCGAAGTATGGCTCTCCCATGTCTCATGGTTCATCTGCCACCTGGAGCACCAAAACTGCATATGCATCGCGTTCCTCTCTATTTATGGTTATGGGATTGGTGATATTTACGATAGCCGTAAGTATAAAAAAGCTAAATAAAATAAAAAAGGTTTTATTGTTTTCACAAAACTTTGTAAAACAAAAACCCACAAAACAATAATAAGTATAAAAAATAAAGTGTCAATTAAGGAAATGTTAATAGGTAGATAACATGTACACACATAGCGCACGATACGCTGCAGGCCATCGCGATGAGCAGTAGGTACTTATTGCAGTGGATTGGGATTGATCCCATAATAAGTCGATGTCATACAGTCACCGTATGTAGCAAACCTACAATACTATGACCGCCGCAGGTGTGACAATTGAGTTGACACTCAGCGTAATTATGGGGGTGACGTATGCCACAACACAGCGCTGGTTTCCAGTGACAATCCTCACACACTCACAGACTGTCTAACACTCACACACCGACTTATCACGAAATCTATATTATAGTTCAAGAACTTAAATTTGACATGTTAGTTCTAAGGACATCATATAAAAAAGGATTTTCAGAACTTCCAATGGGTTTAGGAAATGCGGGACTTAAGCAAGTACCTAACATCGCCGGACACAGCAAAGTAATTATAATAAAATACAGAAAACATTCTCATCACGCGAGACAAAACAGATTAAACGCAACAACGCAATAAAATTACTAACGACAAGATAATTTGCTATGTTCAGGGAAACCCCCTCAAAAGGATATGGGAGATATAATAATAATGATTTGATCTGCTAGCCAAGTAATGACCACAGTTCGTCATGCCAGCAAAAAGTAGATTATATTGCAGCATCACTGTTAAATACCTATTCTGTTTAGTCTGACGCTAGATGATAACTTGAATACTAAAAATTGTGAGTTCAATGGCTGAATGATTGAATCTGCAGTTATGGCTCCGGTTCCAGTACGGAACATATAAAAAATATATCCTGGTCATACTTCAGAACGTGTAGTATTAAAGGCCTGCGCAGAGGATAAAAAATCCCTGAGTTGTGAACAAAATGTCCACCGAAAATTAGCCACGAACTAAACGCACACGGTGTACGATTATTTCTTTATCGAAAATTAAGTGTTGGGCACGCTATGGAAACAAATGTTCTCAGATTACGTAGTGTTGTTATTTACATTAATTAAAAAAAAAAGAGAAAATAGTGTCCTTCTTTTTATTTCGGTTCGAATATTATCACTGTACTAAAGTTGTTCGTTACTGCGTCTTGTCACATTAGTTCTACATTTTTCTTTTCTGGGACTCCTGCGTACTTTTGTGTAATCCGGTCTATCGATGTCCTCGGTTGTTGGGGGGGCTTTTTGTACGCGGTACTTGGATTGTGTGTGTTACTTAATACGTGTAAGGGATCTATACTGAAGGACAAAATAGTTGAAAATAGTACGCCGGGGATTGTCCCTCGTTTGCGCTGGCCTTAACGATATCTTTCATGCAATATGTCGTTGATCTGGATGAAAAGGGAATTAAAAAAGCCTTTTTTCAGGAAAACGATTTCAAATATTTCCATTTCTATAAATACTTGTTACCGAAGATATTACCATACCCCTGACCCGCGCTTATTTATCATCAGATCTTTAAATTTTTAGTAGGATTGTATTTTTAGGTTAAGAATTGTACATTTTGAGTTAATTCCCACCCTGTTTAATTGTTCATTGGACGATGTGTATAAAAAGATTCAAATGTGTAGGTATAAAGTCAGAGAATAGATATTATTAAATGACTTTTGAAGCGCAGATGTACGTGGCTTGAATTCAAACTAGAGACCTCATCATCAACCCTTATACCGTTCCATTGCTGGGCACGGGTCTCTCTCAAGTTGAGAGGGAATAGGCTATGGTCCTCCACGCTGCTGGTTGGTGGACTTCACACGCCTTTGGGAAAATCTCTCAGACGGGCAGATTTCCTCACGATGTTGTCCTTCATCGTTTAAGTGTGATATTAATATCTACGCACATGATTCCGAAAAGTCAGAGTTGCGTGCATTGGATTTGAACTTTGACATAGCAAACCAACGGTCATACCACTAGGCTATTATTGCTTAAAAATATTTTTATAATTAACGTGAAGAATCGTTGATGGTTGTATTTTTAGCTCATAGATACAATCTACACGTGTAAGTTTATTTTTAACTAAATAAAGAACGTCAAAAGTTAATAGAGTGTGCAATAAAATATTTCTGCAACCAAGAAGGTCAGACAAAGTAGTCGGGTTGCCTTGAGATAGAATAAACACTGGGATTTCGCATTATCAATTTTGTTGATTGCGATATAATATGACTTGCAATATTAATGTGTGCATTGGTAACTTAATGACTTAGTAAGTACCGCGATCTTAGAACTCTTTGTTTGTGTAACAATGAATTGAAAACCAACATTTGATAGCTTACTGGTTTCTGACACTTACGCGAATATTAGACATTGAAATAAAACTACTTTTTACGGATTTTATCGCGTTGTATTGATATTATTTGATACCCGACATTTCGGATCCTTTACAGCATCCATGGTCACGGGTGATGAGCAACATCTGGCTGCAGAGCTTCAACATGTCAAGCAAGTACTGCATGACAACAAGCTCCGAATACCACGCCCTCGACACAGAAACCGCGTGAAACGTGCCACAGTCGAACGCCTACCTGCTATATTACCATTAGAGGAGTCACAGACAAGATTGGCTATATCTTGAAGCGAGCTTCAATCAAAACATACTTCAAGCCGCTGAAGAAGATTAGTCAGTTCCTACCACCTGTCAAGTGCCACATACCTCTGCAAGATGCAGGTGTATACAAGCTAGATTGTGATTGCGGTCTCTCTTACATAGGCCAAACTAAAAGAAGCATAGGGATCCGCGTAAAAGAACACATCGCTGATGTCAAACACCGCCGTTTCAAGAAGTCAGCAGTTTGTGAATATACTCTAGACAAGGCCCAGCACTACATCAGATTTGATAAACCACAAGTCCTCGCAAAAGAAAACCGATTCCTTCCCAGGATGATCCGTGAGGCTATTGAAATTAAAAAACATCCAAATTTCAATAGAGAAGATGGCTGGGTCTTGCCACCTGCTTAGAACCCCATTATAGATTCCATAAAATCAAAATCCAAGCCCAAAACTGCAAGACCGAAGGATACGGTGAGCTCGTTCTGCGTGAATCGGATCGCCAATAATTAACAAAAATGTAAGGTAGCTGTTAGTAATTGTAACATTAAGACGTCCAACAACTTAGTCTACCCGTGAATTTTCAGAAAAAGAAAATCTTTAAACGTGTTTATAGCATATGTTATTGCCAAATAATTATAATTAAAAATAACTCATAAATATTTACGATATTTTGTGTTTAGTAAATGTCATTGTTAAACCTAACAAAGAGATAGGTATTTTAAGACATACTCAATATTTCGAAACACCATATTGTCAACTTGGTTCTCACTAAATTACTCATACGTTTAAATAATGTCGTATGTAAGGTTATTCTTAATTATATTTTATGTTTGTTTAGCGTCATATATGACCAACAAATTAATTTACATTTATGTTAAGAGTCCGGCGGACCGAATTTCTCTTACAAACATGATACCGAAATAAATCGTAATTCAAACACAATTGAATCAAATTCTGTTATTATTCGGATTCGGATACTTCAATCTAGGTTCTTACGTTACCATTTCGTCCAAAATACTTCACTGGAAATAAATGTAAGCGAATGCAATTTTTGATAACTTTACCAAGTTGGGAACGATTTTTCAGTCTTTTATTTCCAGTGAAATAGTAGTAGACGAAATAGTATAGTAGAAACCTAGATTAACGGTATCCAAATAATAACATAATTTTATAGAATATTGTCTGGATTACGATTTATGTCGGTATTACTTTTTTGTGGGCAATTCAAGCAGCCTACACTCTGTCTGACTGCCTCATTAGTCTAGTGGTCCCAAGCGTGACTACTACACTAGAGGTCCTGGGTTCGATCCCCAGGTCGAGCAAAGTGTTATTGGGTTTTTCTATAAAATTCTCAGTAGCAGCTTGGAGTCTGGATTTGTGCCCAGTTATGCAGCCACAGTTGTCCTGTATATTTAGGTCTCATTTGCGAGCTTATTGCTATAACTATTACTATTATTTTTTTATGGGATAGGAGGGCAAACGAGCTGACGGATCACCTGATGGTAAGCGATTACCGCCGCCCATGGACACCCGCAACACTAGAGGAGTCACAAATGCGTTGCCGACCTTTTAAAAGAGGATTGGGCCTCCGGTAACCTCACTCACTCGGCGAAACACAACGTAAGCGTTGTTTAACGCCGGTTTTCTGTGAGGCCGTGGTATCACTCCGGTCGAGCCGGCCCATTCGTGCCGAAGCATGGCTCTCCCACGTAAAAGCATGGCTCTCCCACGTAACTGATACGTGAAAAAACATACATATACAAAATGCGGTCTATCTATCTTTGTATGGGTAGGTACATATATAGGTTTCTTATGAAAGTTGTTGAGTACGACCAGTAAAATCATCCCTTAATAGGTGCAGCGGACTAAATCGGCATCCTGTATAGCCCTAACACACTTTATAATCATCAACCTATATACCGTCTCATTACGCATGGATCGACTCTCAGAATAAGAAGGGCTAGGCTACTGCGGGGCAGCCTCCGGCAGACTTCACAGACCGTTGAGAAAATCTCCCATGCTTACAGGTTTCCTTACGATGTTTTCCCGAGTTTAGCGAGTAATTGATTAATTTGTAATACGCACATGATTTCCAAAAGTTAGAGATGTGCGTGTCTTGGATTCAATTTTGTGACTTGTACATTACGAATAGCAGAAATATCTACCTACACTATAGATGTATATTTGTTGAGCTCATTTATGTATTTTTATCACACTTATAATATTCTACCAAAAACTTCTATGGGTACTTCAATAAAAAACTAAGTTAAATATTGGAAAATGTTCGTGTATCACGAATGTTTACACAACTATTACCCAATACGTTGTTATAATATTATATTGACATTGATGTTACTAAGTAGGTACCTCAATAAATATAGTTGTCATGAGACCGAATTGAAGATGTACTGTTTTACAAATATCTTTTTTATGGCTGACGCGGTTGACAGCGTTCTTTAAATAGAAGAAAACTTCGTATTCAAATTTAAATTTTATACTTAGATTAATTAGGAATAATTTCCCATATTATTTCTGAAGAAGAAGGAAATCAATATGGTAAAAGGTGTTATTAAAAAAAACTTCATTTTGATGGAGTGAATAAGTCGTTTTAAATAGACGTGTTGATCCTTGTTTTTTTAAATAAGTTTCGAAATAAAACCGCATTCTCGGTAGCCTTTGGATGGACGCTGTAGAGGATCCCGTACATCGGAATTTTAAACGCGATATTTAAAGACAAAAATAAAATATAGTACATACCAATCTCACTTCGAATTCATAATCGCACAGTCAATTCTCTTACTAATTTAATCATCCACAAATCAGAAGAGCACATCACTTAATACATCACAAAAAATATGAAACATTCATACGTTTCATAGATGGTTAGATGCTAACTAAAGATTGTACTGCGCTGTAATTTTCAATATATACAAACAGCTGCGGTTCTGTGTGACGACGGCCTTTTACTGTTTGACATAGACCACTGAACAGTTAGAGCCGGCAAGACCGCAATTAATTTATGAGAGGGGGAAACCTTGTGCTGTAGAAAAAAATATTTTCTAGTCCGTAATTAATTATCTACAAGGTGGGAATGTGTATCCTTGTTGAATAATTGTGTCTGTTATAATGTATTTACGTTTCTAATTATCGTGTTCTCATGCGAAACATAATGTTACCGTTATTTTGAAATCAGTTGAGGTGGTTGTTTTAATCGTACTTATGTTTTAATGTATACTACATAAAGTACTTATGTCTGCCTGTTTCTGTTTACATATTAATATGTCATTTAATTTGCTTGAGTTTCGTTCTTTGATATTTTCATATTGTAATTGACTGCTTACATTATTATAAAAACACATGTAGTATCATAATTACGGACTATTTAGTTAACATTGCGTACATTATACTTTTTATACGACATAAAAGTAACTTTTTCAGGTACTTAAGGTCCGACGGACCGATTTTTTCTTACAAAGGTAATAACGAAATATATCGTAATTCAAACACATTTTAATCAAATTCTGTTATTATTCGGATTCCGATACCGTTAATCTAGGTTCCTACGTTACCATTTCGTCCAAAATACTTCACTGGAAATAAATGTAAGCGAATGCAATTTTCTTCTTTTATTTCCAGTGAAGTAGTAGTAGACAAAATAGCACCGTAGAAACCTAGATTAACGGTATCCAAATCCGAATAATAACATAATTTGATAGAATATTGTCTGAATTAAGATTTATTTCGGTATTACCTTTTTGTGGGCAATTCAAGCTCCGCCAGACCCACAATTTATTTTGTCTTAAATTAAAAATAACCAAAAAAATCTAAATCAAAATAATAACAAATACGTTCAATTTTATTCGTGTTGCTTATTAAAAAGAGACTTCTATCGTTTTTATCGGTCTATGATATGTCCAACGAACTTTTTTCTTTAATAATAACTTTACATAAAATCTTTATGAGTATTACAGTTTTTTACGTAACTTTGTGACATGTATGTAAGAAAAATGTGGTGTTTTTGGATACATTAATCTTTTCGGGGGATTCTGTAGGTAATTACAGATTTTTCTTCAATTATTGGAATGGTGAGAGCGTTAGTGTGTGATGTTTCTTTTACTAATTCTTTGCTAGCGTAACTTTATAGTAGGTAAGTATTTATCAGGATAAACATATTATTGCAATTGTCATTACCCACAACGACGTCATAAGTATTAGTTGTGTCACCACAGAACAGAGCAACTTGTAAAACTGACGCGTTTGGTTTAAAGACCACAATTATAATTACTTGTAAATTTCACCCTTATTATCTTCACTGTAACGTGTGTTATTGTCGTGTAAATTAATCTAGACATGCTTTTTTATAGTATGGACAATCTATTGAATATTTCAGTATGTCATCCAGTACCTATGTCGGATTCGTACAGACAAAACCACACTTGCCTTCCCTATAGTTATTGCTGTGGGGTTCGTGACATTAGTCATTTTTTGGATTTTCAAGTCAAAGATTTTGAGTTTGAATCCAAGGGTCACACTTCTGACTTTTCAGAATCATGTGCGTATTAATGATTAATTTTATCATTCGCATAAACAATGAAGAAAATAATGAGGAACTTGTACGCCTGAGGGAGAGTCTGCCAACTCGTACCATGGTAGCGTGACGGACTACTCGTATCGGGCCCTCCAGTGCGACAGTAATATGGGTTGATGATGATGGTATTAGTTGGTTATATAGCTGGTTATATAGCTGGAGCTCAACATCGAAAAATCAAAAAACGTTTATTGCACAATTTTATAAATTTATACACATGGGAGCGAGGCACTGTGTGGCAATAGACATACATTAATTTACGCTTGTTGATATTTTGGGGTTGTCAGAAAGATGATAGTTAAGGGTCCGGCGGAGCTTGAATTGCTCACAAAAACGTACCCGAAATAAATCGTAATCCAGACAATATTCTATCAAACTATGTTATTATTCGGATTTGGATACCGTTAATCTACCCAGATTAACGGTATTCAAACGGTAGTAGTAGATAAAATAGTACCGTAGGAACCTTCCTACGGTACTATTTTGTCTACTACTACTTCACTGGAAATAAAAAACGGGTAAGTCGTTCCAAACTTGTTAAAGTTATCAAAAATTGCATTCGCTTATATTTATTTCCAGTGAAGTATTTTGGGTGAAATGGCAACGTAGGAACCTAGATTAACTGTATCCGAATAATAACACAAATTGATAAAATTATGTTTAAATTACGATTTATTTCTATATTACGTTTGTAAGAGAGATTCGGTTCGCCGGACTCTTAATGTTAACATCGAACTTGCTTTTCAATAGATGACCAGAACCTAACCAGAAGACGCAAGTTCGAATCCGGCCCGCGGTTGAATTTTTCCTTCACGAAAAATTACTTCATAATCTTAACATGGAACATTAAAAAAAATACAAAAAGATAATTTTTGTTACCGTTCTTATGATTAGAGCTATAAGTGGTGGCGGATCCAAGAGATAGAACATAATGAAAAAAAAATTTTGATATTTTTTTGGGATTATTTAAATATTCTCCTAGCTACTCTATTCAAATAATTAAACACAGATGCATTTTAATACGCTTGTTGGTGCCAGGGTAAAGGGAACCCCAAAGGAAACTCAGATGCGAGTCGAAAGCAGCGAGGGAGCGCGAGCCGTGACCGACCGTTCGCTCTGAAGCCTTGTGAAGCACTGAACAACTGAAAAATTCTCCCTAAGCAGTTGTTTTATTTTAAACTTTGTTCTCTAGGTTCTAGAATATTCTGACGCATGCACTGACACCGTGCGCGCGCCGGATTCTAAAATAAATCATCTGACAGTTGCCTGCCAGTGTGGCTGCAGCCCGAGCCTCCCCCCGCGACCGCAGCCCCTACTACTCTTTGTCATTAGGCTCTCACTCCCTACTACGATTTATTATGAAAAAACAACGAAAACCTCTTTTATTTGTTAACAACAATATACAAACTATGCGTTACATCAACGTCATATAAATGTGTGCTACGCGTCGCCAACAACGATCATGAAATATTCATTCAAGAATAACAATTAATACTTCATTCATTTTAATTGAATTGATGTTAATGCCAAACTGTTTGAGTTCCAAGGCATGGGAAAATTACAAAATTTATTTTTCTTCCAAGCATCTCTATCCGCCATTTTAGTGAAGGAAAAAGTCGATCGCAGGCAGCATTCGAACCTGTGTCTTCTGGTTAGATACACTAGACGCTCTGACCTCTAAGCCACCGCGAATCCCACCCGCTAGATCGAAATTATCCTTCACTAAAATAACTTTATAATCTTAGCATGGAAAATGCAAAAAAATCACAAAAACAGTTTTCATCAGTTACTTCCTTTGTACTCATTTCATATTTCAAATTGTAAACAAGCATCTAAGTATGTACTGTAATTTATATATACTTTGATCCCGGAATATTAATGAATACAATACATTTGCTCAATCATTGTTACTGATTGCTTTAACAATATTTTTGATAGTTTTTGCTCGTCTTGAAGTAAATGCAAATGACGTCATCTTATGCATCATTGGTTTTTATGTTAGATTAGACTAGAATGTTGCAGTGCACTCCTCTTTTTCTATGTAATTTTTTATACAGGATGAAATTTAATAGACGCGACAAAATAAAATAAATATGATTCCATGTGTAACAAAGAAGGGGGCTGGTGAGGGGCTCGTGACTAAGTAATAACGAAGCTGATCAACTGATCTGCAAGGTTAAGCTGCGCTCGCTGCGGTCAGTCTGTGGATGGGTGACCATTCTTAACACATCGAGACCCCTCCGTGCTTCGTGAGAGCACGTAATGCCGTCGGACCCGGTTGTCATACGACGATCTATGACAATTGTTATTCGTAATCAGAAGTCCAAAAAGCCTGACAACCAGTCAACCTTCCGGATATCGGTATTGCCCAGAAATTGGGTTTCGGATATCTGATAGCAGTCGCTTCGTGTAAGATATTGATATTCAGCCGCATTTGGTAAGACTGGAAGACGAACCCAATATATCTGGGAAAGGCTCGGTGGACGGAGGATGATCATGTGTAACAAAGAAAATTTAGAACACGTGATTAAGGAAAATAATTATACTTTTTAGGGTTGTAAAGAAAGTTTAGCAAAGTCTCGTGTGCTTCTCCTGCTACTTTTCTCGTAAATTGGTAAATATAGTAACTGCAAAGCATTAATACTTCACGTAGAAGTATCTGCGTAATGGATTGACACATAATATGTTTTAACTCATGTTTTTCTTAAAGTTTTCTTAATGAGTTTCTTGCCGGCTCTTCTCCATAAGATTCACTTTTTGGAACCGTGCACTTAGTTTGACTTTTCAAAAGTACCTTTATTAATGGTCTAAATGAAATAAATAATTTTGACTTTACATATTTTGATACTGGTTTGAAATTTATTTGTTTTTTTTAGTTCAAAAACTGCCTGCCTGAAAACAATAGCTTAGTTTGCACCATTTAAGACAGAAAATAAGATCATTTTTTGGATCATTCAAATTTTTGAATTGAAATTAACCTGCCATTTTCATTTGTCGCATGTTTTTAAAGTCAACCTGTATATATATATTTTTTTAGGTTACACGGTATATCCAAAGAAATTAAGTTTTTGTTGTGAAATCTCTATGAAAGGATATAATAATCCATCTGTTACAGTTGAATACGATGACTTGTAATGGACACGTCAATACCTAATCTCAATACAGATATTCATAAAATGGTCCTGTAAGGGACGCGTAGGGAGTTTTTAATATTTTTATATTTTTTTTTTTATTAAAAAAAACTTAGTAGCAGTGTGGGTCGCACATTACTAGTATTTTTGTTATATGTGATAGGCTATGTGACCGCCAGTTCGCCTGATGTTAAGCGATACTGCGATCTACGATGGAGCGCGCTTGCCTAGAAGAAACCGATTCACTCGTGATTTAAAGACATCCATATTATAACTATCGGGGAAGACCCACTCGGGAACCGCATTCCACATTTCAGCGGTACGCATGATCAAAGTGGACTTTAAACGTTTCGGGTTTTCGGTAACTAAATGCAGTGGGTTTCGAACCGGCAACCATCTGATCATACAATAAGCTACCGCCGCTTCCAAAATTTATCGTTTCCATTATACAATTTTGATACGTTGTTTTATTAAAAAATAAATACCATGATGGTGAAGTGTTTTCTAATAATTTGTTTAAATAAACAAAAAATCTGATTTTATCTATAAACTTGAAATCACTTTGAAAAATTGGACAAAAACAAATAACTAACTTCCCAGAACGGTCTTACAAGAAAATTACATAAAAACTTTGAAAATGATTACATAAGTTAATCCATAATATAATTAATATATATGTACAACCACGGGGCCATAGTCGTAAAATTACGAATTTTATAAAATCTACTGACGTTTCATGTAATTATGACATTTTAAAAAACAGGACAGGGGTCAGCGGACGTATTTAACTAATTATGATTATATAACACAGATTTTTTGTTGGAATATTTGAATAATTATGATAATTATTATTGTTTGAACAATCGTGACTCATTTGTTTGAGCAATTGTTTTTATTATTATTTATTAGCGGAAACGGATGTATGGTTCGGACAAGGTTAACGAACCCATCATAATTAATAACTTTTTCCTTACAACTATTAAAAATACAAAAGTAACATTATATACTGAACGAGGTAATCCCGAAGAAAAAAAGAAGATGATAGACTGTTTACAGACAGAATATTATTTACTAAATTAGGCAAGGAGATAGGTTGCATCCTGAGGAAGGACATAGGCCTGGACATTTTGTCTCAATTCGTCGTTTTATAAGCAACTAATCGAGCTGAGTGAAACCATGGATATTAGCTTGTGGAGGAGCGATGTGTGTTGCCCCTCCAACAAAAGGTAGGATACTCCTCCGAACAGGGGCCGTATTATGACATGTTAACGCCATCATTTTTAGGTTGTGAGAAAGAGATGCCGCTCTACATATTAAATAGCCTCATCTGTTACTTACAACCAAAAAATTATGGCGTTAACATGTCATAATACGGCCCCAGGCGGGTGTTCTGCCTGGCGGGCCACGGCCCGACGGTTGTTGTCGGGCGGTTGTATATATTCAAGTTGCGTTGCAAACTTCACTTGCGCGATTCAGGACGTGTCCGTCTAGTTTTTTATGTAGCATGGTAGATGTCGCTATAAGCTCATGAATAATTTAAGTAATGATTATAAAATGCATTTTCTTTCTATGCGATATTTTTTTTTGAAAATGAATTATATAGTTGGCTATATTACAAATAATATTAAAAAAAAATCCTTAAAAAAATAGTTTTTAATTAATTAAAAATCAACTCACAGTTATCATTCAGTAAGGCATCGCGCTGTGCTGGTGGTAGAACTCATACTCCTCGTCCTCGGTGAGCGCGCACTCCTCGAAGCACCAGAGGCCAGCGATCGCCAAGCAGATCATGTACGTCATGTAATAGATCAGGTATACTAGAATGCTGAACCACATCGTAGTTTAAGAGAGAGTTGATTCTGGAACAAACAAATAGCACTACTTTTACGCCCGTATCCAGAAGGCAGTGTTTGGCATTCATTAAAAAAAATATAAAAATAGTTTATTTCATTAACATTTCGCATTTAACATAGTGTGGCTAGAACCACCCAGGAAATATGTAGTAATGCTTGTGTTGGGTGACTCTGCTCCTCCCTTGGATTAGTACATATGTAGTAATATTAATTAATTAAACTATTTTAGGTTTAATTACAATCAAGATCAACACAAGAGAAATTATTGGGAAGATACTGGTGTAACTCTAACTACTGGTAAACTAGTATAACTAGTGTGTGTGTGTGTGTGTGTGTGTATGTGTGTGTGTGTGTGTGTGTGTGTGTGTGTGTGTGTGTGCGGGCGCGCGCGCGCGCGCGCGTGTGTGTGTGTGAGAGAGAGAGAGAGAGAGTGTGTGTGTGTGTGTATCTGCCCCATACTGTAGTACCACTAGAAATCGTGACCATTGTCTAGAGTTCGTATTTAAATAATAAGTTCTCTGTTTCACAGTACCCAAGCGGTTCAAGTCCTTGGACAATTGTTTTTTTACATACATGGAGTTGAAGGTTATGTATTGTACATTTATTGTGAAGCTTATTATAAAGGTAGGCAGAGTGGGTTTGAAATTGACGCCTAGCAAAAAGAGTTCTACAGGGAGGAGTAGGGACCACTTTAGACTTCCTTCTACCTGTTTGAACTTTATATACATATGGTAAGGTTTTATGTAGTCTAAGTACTGTGTTGATAATATAAAGTTTTCTAAGTGACAATAATTTATAAGTTTGATAAATTTCGTCAGTAGGAAATCCAAATGGTTTAAAGAACATCGTCTTTATTAAGCATCTCTGGGCTCTTTCTGCTTCCAGAAATTTTGTTTTAGTGGCACCACCCCAGATGGGAATAGAATAACACATAACTGATTGTGCCAATGCAACATAAGTACGTTTTAGAAGATCTTGAGTGGCGACATGTCTTAGCTTTTTAAAAACCCAAATGAGTTCGCGGATCCTATCATTTATAGCTTCAATTTGAGAATGCCAGGAGAGATGGCGGTCCACGATGACTCCAAGGTATTTAGTAGATTTTACACATACAATTTCTTCACACCCACATTGCGCGGTATTAGAGAAGTCACAAGTATGAATCCTCAACAAGAAGTTTGGAGGGGGGGGGGAAGTGTACGCTTATTAATAACAAAGCAGATGTGATTCGTTTTGGCAATGTTTAGTGTAAGAAGGGCAGATTTGAGCCAGATCGCAACTTTGTGGAGAATGGCAGTGTCATACGCATATGAGAATACCTGCCCTCTCTCAACCTCGAGATTAGTTAATTCGTTAAGGTATATTAAGAATAACGTAGGGCCTAAAACGCTTCCCTGGGGCACGCCATACTCAATCTTACTGTCAGAACTAATGAAACTGTCAATTTTTATGTTTTGGGTACGGTTTTTTAGGTAATCAGATAAGAGTTTCAGTGGCATACCCCTAATACCTATAGACTCCATCTTTTTTACTAGAGTGGGGACAGAAACAGTGTCGAAAGCTTTTTTCAGATCCAAGAAGACGGCCAGACATTTCTCTCCACGGTCTAAATACCGAGTTACCAAGGTGGACAATCCTGAGATGGCGTCTTCTGTGGATTTTGCTTTTCTGAATCCAAACTAGGAATTCATTCATTTCATTAATTCATTAGGAATTAATAAATTATTTTTTTAATAAATTACAATCGAATTTCGTGGGAGAGCCATGCTTCGGCACGAATGGGCCGGCTCGACCGGAGTGATACCACGGCCTCACAGAAAACCGGCGTCAAACAACGCTTACGTTGTGTTTCGACGAGTGAGTGAGGTTACCGGAGGCCCAATCCCCTTTTAAAAGGTCGGCACCGCACTCGTGACTCCTCTGGTGTTGCGGGAGTCCATGGGCGGCGGTAATCGCTTACCATCAGGCGATCCGTCTGCTCGTTTACCCTCATATCCCATAAAAAAAAGAATTAATTTTATTTATTTCATCTTAATTTTTAAGTATAAATTAAATTCTTATAAATTTTTTTCATCATCATCATTTACAGCTTTTATCGACCCACTGCTAAGTCTGCTCCCTTTTACGCCAAATAAATGGCGTAAATTTTATTTAACATACCATAACGCCCGTATTCCCCGAAGGGTTAGGCAGAGGCGTACTAATGTACACTCACAGTTCGCCGGTAGGTTTGGGTCCCATGTAATAGGGGGCGAGCCTATTGCCATTAACCGGGCACAAATCCAGACTCCGAGCTGCTACTGAACATTTCATAGAAAAACCCAATAACACTGCTCGAACTGGGGATCGAACCTAGAACTTGCACGCGGTTAATAACAATTCATTTTATTTAATCGAGTTATTGTTATTAACCGGGTTCCAATCCAAACTCTGCTACTACCCGGACGAATACGGGGCGGGACGCTAGTTTTTATATTTTTGCATTACGATTTACAGTATTGCTTTGTGTAGCACACTGATGCTTATAATCTATATACATAAAAGAAGAATCTGACTGACTGACTGATTGACGTATCAATGCATAGCCGAAACTACAGAAGCTAGATCCCTGAAAGTTTACATGCTGGTTCCTTATGCACTGTAGACGAGCACGAAGAAAGGATTTTTGGAAATTGAACCCCTAAGGTGGAGAAAAGGGGGTGAAAGTTTGTATAAAAGTACACACACTACCACGCGTTTGACACACACACACACATATACATATTTAATAAACGATGACATCGTCAAGCTAATAATAATTATGATTCCATAGTATCTACAGCTGTCATTCGCTGTTGACATTTTGACAATTGGTTTCTTTCGTATAAATAAACACATTTTATGACATAAACCTCCATGGTATAGGTACAGTTGGCACAGTCTATTTTCAAAACGAAAATTACCTAAGTACGCAGATGCAGATGCGTATGGGAACTCTAGTATAATTATTATAATGAGAAAAACTTAACAAAGTTTGAACATACGAGTGGAAAATACTAAGTAATACTTCTCATTTAATCATTGATGACCATGATTGCTGTTAATGTTGGTTACAGTGCACGTGCAGTGTTATATGCAATTTGAATAAACGTCTTTAAGACACGTGATTTGAAAGGATTGAAGTGATTTGAGGAGTTGAAAGGTTGATTAATTTTTTTTTATGCGCTAGGCGGTAAGCGAGCATACGGATCGCCTGATGGTAAGCGATTACCGCTGCCCATGGACACCTACAACACAAGTGCTTTTCCGGCCTTTTAAAAGGGGATTGGGCTTCCGATATCCTCACCCACTCGGCGAAACACAACGTAAATATTTTACGCCAGTTTTCTGTGAGGCCGTGAAATCACTCCGGTCGAGCCGCCCCATTCGTGCTTACACCTCTGTCTAACCCTTCGGGGAATACAGTCGTGATGGTATATTAAATATAAATGACTACTGGCGTCACTGGTACTTTTATAGTTAGTTGGTATATGTAAGAGTTAATGATATTAAGTGGTTTTATGACGCATGACTGCAGTTTGCGTCAATTATTTCTGACCCTGCGTAACCACAAACATCTATAGTGTTTTTCCGTAGCCAAGGACCAATTCTGTATGCTCAATAACAAAGACGACATTAGTGTTACGGTCGGTGCGTTCTTTCAACCGACTCGGAACAACCAAATGTAATTATTCACTATTTTAGGAAAGGCCGAATTAAATTATAGTGTTATTGCAGCTATTAACAGAAAATTGATGTGATCTTGATATTTTTTAAAGATGTTAGTTGTATTCGTTTTTCCTCATGGGAGAATGGCTAAGAATACAAAGCTTCGTACAAACAAAACAATCAAGTAAATAAAATTTACTTGAATTTTGTCAGTACATAACATACCTATTATGTTCACGTTTGTATTCTTCGAAGGGTTAGGCAGAGGTGTGCTAATGTACCTACAGCCAGTGTACGCTAGAATGTTTAGGTCCCATGTAATATGGTACGAGCCTATTGACATTAACCGGACACAAATCAACTCCAAGCTGCTATGGAGAATTTAATAGAAAAACTCAATAACATTTTGCTTTACTTGGGAATCGAATCTGATCTATGACTAGATTTTCTTTTATTTATGTACTGAAGGACAAATTATGTAGGAAATATTTCATGTTCGCACGCTGGGAAGACACGGGTGTTGTAAAAGTCAACTGCCCCAAGCGGATCCTAACACTCTTAGTGGTAGGATCCACCTGGCTAGCTAATCGTCACATGCAAAATCAAACCGGCGCAAATATAGTATACATCAATGGGAGATATACATATATAGTTTCGAGCCGCACGAGTCGCGCGCGCGGTTGAATCGAGTGCGCGCCGTCTTTTTAGGGAAATTCCTAAGAGACTTGTCGACTGTTCTTCCCAGAGGGCTAGTTTATTCTTGGGTATAAAGAATTAGCATTTTCGAGCTTTAAAACACTCTGCAGACTGTCAGAGCTCCAGCAACCGAGGGAAAACTGGCTCTTATGCGCAAGAGTCGTAACACACCAAGGTGCTTTACGACAGTCCCCGATGTAAGGGTGGTCGCCAGCCAGTTAGACCATCACCGAGCAAGTCAGATATTTTCTCGGCTCTTACGAGATTCCTATCTGAATTGCAGTAAGAATTATATTCTAACAGTTATATTCTATCAACCAGTCCCCGTGTGGGCAGTGAGGAACTGTATTCTGTCTAACCAGTCCCCGTGTGGGGACGGGTTAGATAGAATACAGTTTATAAATTTTAAAATGTCAAAGTATAATATTGTTTTGCTTACGTATATGTGGTAATAATGTTTCATCGTATGTTCTCGATTGCGGTACCATTGACCTCAACGATAAAAAGTGATTCATTCAAAGCTCCAAGTTTACATGAAAAGGTGTTGACGTTAATTTAGAAAAAATATGCGAGTTCATCTAGTTGTTGTGTTATTTTTAGTCTTATATTATGTAAGATGCGTAATGCCATGACGTAACATAATTATGGGTAATCCATAATGGTCCTTCTAGTTATATAACATAACAAAACATCAAATGTTCAAATGTTTTTATTTCAAATAAGTTTTTACAAGCATTTGTGAAACATTATAATTTTTTTTAAAGCTTACTTACAATGTTGGTCGTACATTACTAGTATTCTTGTTGACCCCTCGTGCTAAACACTTTACACTTTACAACGTGTAGCACACTCGGTGCTACGCGTTGTAAAGTGTAAAGTGTGTTACGAGTGGGTTTACGTCGGTAGTGCAATGGGTGGGGTTCGAATCGGCGACCACATGATCGCAAGGCCGACGCCGTAGCCATTGGGCTACCGCCGCCTCTTCTTTTTTATTCTATTTGCACGGTTCCAAAAGGTTGATCCTATGGAGAATAATACGGCAAGAAACTCCATGGACACTGTTTTAACATGCCTTTATCCAAGAGAAAATATGCCATCATCATCATTATCATCTTTCACAGCTTTTGAACCCACTGAGCATAGGCTTCCTCCCTTCTACGCCATTCATGCCTGTTTTGCGCCATTCTTAACCAGCTCTTAAAATATGCCATCCTTCTTAATACAACCATGTGTGGCTTGGCTTCCAATCTAACCAGATGCAGCCGAGTATCAGTATTTTACACGAAGCGACAGACTTCAGCAACCTAATCTATTCTCCTCTCTCTCTTTTTGTCTCTGTCTGTGTCTGTATATTTGTATCCATATCACTCAAAAACGACTGCATAAAATTAGACGCGGTTCTCACAGTCATATTGCTGAAGATTCGACTTAAAATCTAGTGCATATTTCATCTTATTACGCCGTCTAGAAATCGGGTTATAATAAATCTTTTGGGAAACGCGTGAAACCAGGCTCAGAAGCTAGATTTTAATGTACATAATGCTCTAAACTATGGTTTTTTTTATACCACTAAGGTGGCAAATATGCATACGGCCCGCCTGATGGTAAGCGGTTACCGTAGCCTATAGACGCTTGCAATACCAGGAGTATTACTCGCGCGTCCGACCCTGTCAATTACCGAGGAATAGTTTGGCTGGCAGCATAGGAGACATGCTGCCATGCATGAAAGCGGCGGTAACAAAACACCATCGGCCCCCCTCACTGCCAACACAACGCTTCCTCGCGGAGCTCTGGCTCACCGTTAGGAACACATCACTGCTATGTTGTGCTATATTATTTGGCTACGATATAAGCGGAGCTATATTATTTGGGTACGATTTTCTGCCAGGTATTTACAGATAGACTGAAAGCCGACCTCAACGTAGTTGAGTTAATGTTAGGACATTAATAAATAGCAAAGTAGGTACCTGTGCCTTTTTATTCCGTTCATTTAAATGGCGCAAACTGTATACATATCAGCTACGCAGTTTTCGTAGCCGTAGCACTTTGGCTACGAGGGCTACAGCGATCGTTCTTGAACGCCACGCCGCCTACAATACACAATTATCATCTAGATTATTGAAATAAAATTACTTTTTACGGATTTTACTGCGTTGTATTGATATTATTTACTTCCCGAAGTTTTTGGCTCCCTAGATTATATCGTGCTACGCAATGATGCTACGTGCGCATGCGTTATATCAAAGTCGTTGTGGCTCTTTCTTCATTTCAGAAATTGTCTTACATTAAGTTCACATAATATTTGCTACTTAGTACATATTAAGTGTGGACTAAGAGATCATGATTTTCTGAGTTTGTTTCGGTGTTTCTTCGTCGTCAGTTAGGAAATGCCGGTGCAATCTAGTAAAAAAAAAATACATGGACTGGGGTCTTTAAAAGATCTATCTACAAAAATAAATTTCATTTATTAATTTACAGCATCGTCACGGGTAGAACAAGGTGTTGGATGTTTTAATGTTTCAATTACTTCAGCGATAAAATCCGTAAAAAGTAATTAATATCCCCCGACGAAAAAAAGGGGTGATATAAGTTTGTAGTGTGTATCTTTGTGTCTGTCTGTTGCATCGTAGCAAGGTTCAGGTTTTTTTGGTTGAAAAGTTACTTGATCGAGAGTGTTCTTAGCTATGATTGAAGAAAATCCGGTTGGCCCTTATTATCAGCTCTTTTCTGGTTCATGAAGGGATTGGCGCAACTTCCACAGGTCTGATCGACTTGAAATTTGGTATCTTGCTACTTCAAAGATATTCAAAGAACATGGTAACCTTGCTATGATGCGGGTACTTTTGAAATTATAAAGATAATGATATTTCTATTTATAGTATTTGCGTAAGTGTCAGAAACCAGTATTTACATTATTTTTAACTGACCTCTTGCAGAAAGGAGGTTATTATAACTGTTACTTTTTTATCAATAGTGTTCGTTAGTGCTTACATACCTATACATTTGATTGGCGTCTGAATAGACTAAATTTAAGACTTCAAGATGCTTGTAGTCAGTTTTCTACATAATTATATACATCAATACTATCACGCCTGTATTTCCCGAAAGTTTAGTTAGAGGTGTACGAATGTATACCCACAGTTTGCTGGTATATTTTGGGTCCCATGTAGGTAATAGGGTGCTACTGAGAATCCAAACTTCGAGCTGTTACTGAGCATGTCCTAAGTAACCAAATAACACTTTGCACGATCTGGGATTCGAGTTCAGAATATCACGCTTGATAGGCACGTTGTGATCTTTAAACCAATAAGTCAGATTATTTCCTGAGTACAAATAATTTAATTCTAATACTTTTAAAAGAAACTTTTACGCAATAAATAACAGTAAAGAAAAGTAAATGTAATGAATAAAACTGAGATTGATGCTCGCAAATATTCTGATCTGGCTTTGTACATTGGAATACAGTCACTAACATTATGGAAGTAGACAGTATTTTTCCATAAAAATATTTAGGTATATTTATAGGCAGGTTTTTTTTATGGGATAGGAGAGCAAACGAGCAGACGGATCACCTGATGGTAAGCAATTACCGCTGTCCATGGACACCCGCAACACCAGAGGAGTCACAAGTGTGTTGCGGACCTTTTAAAAGGAGATTGGGCCTCCGGTAACCTCACTCCCTCGGTGAAACACAACATAAGCATTGTTTTACGCTGGTTTTCTGTGAGGCCGTGGTATCACTCCGGTTGAGCCGGCCCAATCGTGCCGGAGCATGGCTCTCCCACGTAAAAAAAAGGTGGCAAGTTAAACTGCTATTGTCTTGAAAACTAATTATAGTTTATAAGGAAAAATTTCAAAGGTTAATAATAATTTTGTTAATCTCAGACATGAAATGTAATATTTCATTTTATATAATGTGTGTGTGTGTGAAATGTTATGTAGGTATACATGAGAAAAACATTAAGTAGGAGGAAGGGTGCAACTGTAAAATTAAAAAAAAAAATGACCAATACATACTCAAGTATAGGCAGTATAATACATATAAATAAATTATTATACAAAAATAACTGCCTCATTAATTCAGTAGTCATGCATGACTGTTACGCTAGAGGTTGTGGGATCGATTCCAAGGTCAAGCAAAGTGTTATTTGGCTTTTCTATGAAACTCTCAGTACCAGGTAGCAGTTTGGATCTGTGACCGGTTAGTGCCAATAGGATCGTCCCTTATTACATGAGACCTAAACATACCATCGAACTATGGGAGTATATTAGTACATCTCTGCCTAACCGTTTGGAGAATACAAGCATGATGGTATGTTATGTTCGGCAGATGTAAACGTTGAAATTATATTTATGTATTTTTCAATAAATAAAAAAAAATATTACGCAATTTCAGTCAAACTATTCAAAACATTTTGCCAGTTCTACACGTGGAGCCTATGGTTGAAACGTACGCTTTGTGGCTTATAACTTTGCATACAGCCAGCTACACCATACCATCTCATAATATTAAGATTCATAGCGCAAAATCTTTCTTAGTTCTATGAAAGATAAACACACAAATTAAAAGGACCGGTTTTAGGGGCAGAGGTCTGAAGACGTGACCTTTCAAATAGGTAAGTAACTAGTATTTATAATTGCAGCTATAACAGAGTTTCTGAACATCTTTACGGAATAGTATAATAATAAACTATGAATACGAAGTTGATTTTATATGTAAGTTGCATTTTAGTATACAGACCCCCGAAATCAACCGTCGGGTTGTGGCCCTCCAATCTACCTATCTGAGAGAAGAATCCTCCCTTGAAAGGGGTGATATACGTTTAGTTTTTCCACACTGACCTTGACTCGATCTTAGTGTCCCGACAGACCCCAGTATGATATCTTGTCATCAGGGGAGACATGATGAAAATTCAATGTGCTTGTAGAAATGGCCAGCTAGCTACATTTAGGACCGATGACAAAGAGTTTTATCGAGTTCTATGGTTCACGTTGTGAGAGCACAAACAGTCTAAGATGGAGCACGCAATCTAAATAAATATCTTTTCAAGTTCTGGTTTTAGAATATACGACGGAGCATAGTAAATCCGTTTGGCACCGGTCTTGACTTTGAAGTTAGTAGCTAGCACGGTAGATTTTTATAGAAACACCAAGCGCGTTGGATTTTCATTCCCGGTGAAGAGTTATGAGGCAAGACTTGGGCCAGGCCGATTACGTCTCTGCCTAACCCTTCGGGGAATACAGGCGTGATGGTATGTTTTAATATAACTACAACTATAGCATAATTATTAAACATACGTTTTTTATTACAACGACAAATATATTTGGTACATTTCGTAAGTACGTTAACCTTGGACGGAAGGACACACAGATTTTATGAAGAGATAAAGTTATCATGAAAATTCGTACGAGCTATGCATGAATGGACGAGATTTGCACGTGCGATTAAACGGTGCCACAGAGTATTTAGCGCATGGAGTAATCATGTGGGGAAAAATAGTTGTTATGGGAAAACTGCATGATAGGTCTTATTTCAAGACGTAAACCTTTTTTGTAAGCTAATGTCATTTTTAAGAATATTCCCTTCTTTGTCATTTTAATATCTAATTATACAATCTTTTAGTTAAAAAATGTTTTAAAATAAGGGGAGAATCGATATCAGCATTCGCCAAAAGGAAATAATATCCCTTTCTCCATTGAATAAAGTAGGATCCATCATCATCATCCTTTAATGTATACTAAAGGACCAACGCAACTAATTTAGTGAGTGTTACAAATGTCTAATAGGTCTCCTTATATCCTCGCTGCCAGCTGTCTTATCCAATAATCCACTAGCACCGGTCCGAAAAAAATCTCAGCGCGCATCACAAATTACACGAGTATATCCACAAATTCTATGCACCTATGTATAATTCATACAAATTAGAACTCCATTTGCTTATTACTCTATTGACAGTGACAATATTTTTTGGTCTTCATAAAAAATAAAATTTACATTTAGGCCTTTGGGAACTAAAATGATTCATATCATCTTTTTTATATATTGTTATCTGCCAGTAAGTACTAGGTATACAGGAGATTTAAGATGATTTAAATTTAAATATCACTGAAGGAAGTTATTAAATTTTAATAAGCTTTTTGTTTGGATCCAAAACATCAAACAAAGACATATTCATATTCTTTATTGACATACCATGAGGTGGTGTTATATAAATAAGAACCATTACGGACCCTGTAGGGCACAGCAATATTAGAAGAGAGGGGGACTTATTTTCCTAGATACAAGGTACTAGATAGGTATTATTATGTATTTTTTTAATAGTTATTAGCAATTTAATAGCTAAAATGTACATATAATCAATGTCAAAATTCGTTGTACTAATAGAATTTTTGTTAAAGTCTGTTTGAAAGTAAAAAATTGGTAATTATTATAAAAAGGTAATTTTGTATTTATTTATTTAACATGTCGGTATTATTTTTAAAGACAATACTTATAATGAAACAGACGTTCATCAACCTCGATGACGGCGATTAACCCTTTTTATGTTGAGCTCACAATTTAAAGAAGATTTTCATAAGAGAAAAGGATTTACTTTCTGAGGCATAAAATGACAATAACTCTGGTCTTTCATCCAATAAGTGTTCTTTGACCGTGAACCCTTCAAATGTAAGATATTATGATATTTTATTATCAGTCTTATTGATATCATTCTATTGTCATCATTAGATGATGATCCCGATAAGTTTCTACCTTTAATGACATAGATTATGGAGTTCTGAGAGTAGAGAGAGCCCTGAATTCGTTGATACTATACGTAGCAAGACAAAGTAATACAATAAAATATAAACAACATGTTTTACTAATTGCTACATTAATTATCTACTTCCTAAACACAAAAAATAAGCGTGTTTAATCTAAGTAGCAGTTAGAAACAAATGACTTTGTTAGTGCTACAAGAATACCAAAAATATAAGATTTTCCGATTTTTTTAAACTAAGTAATACTTTTTAAATCAATGAGTATTTAGCTGTAACTAACAAATAACTGGTGATCTATGTTGAAAAAGGCCCCGAAACGTTGGTGTGTAGGTATATCAATATTACGACGTTTCGGATCCTTAAAGATATCCGGATAAATTAAACCCGTACAAAATGGTTTTATTTCACACTTCTTGTATTCGAGTGGATAGAATTTTTTTTTAATAAAATCAAAAACCATTATCCGTAAAAAATGTTACGTCAACATCAGCGGTAGAAGTCATATTAGCTGAAGTATAGATTAAAAAGAAAATAATAGAATCTAATCTTTTCTAAATAAAATATAATTAAAGGCAACTCTCACGACGGAAGCGTTGGTCACGGGCCGCGGTCATTCGGATCTTACTCCCTATCGCCACAATTCAGTTAGCGAGTGGATACGTCTAGAAAGGTAAAGTTGCAACATTGCACCGTTGCAAAACACTTGATTCCGATGTCGTGTGGACCGACTTGTCGACTCCCGGCTCGTGGAATGCCGTCACACGGATTCTAGTTAGATTTTGAGAATAGATTTTGCGAAGAACCTAACTAGGACGAGACAATAATCCAGACCAGAGTAATGACAGTGCCTCACTAGTCTAGTGGTATTAACTGTGACTGTTACGCTAGAGATCCTAGGTTCGATTCCCAAGTCGAGCAAATCGTTATTGAGTTTTTCTATGAAATGCTCAGTGCAACCTCAGAGTTAGGATTTGTGCCCGGTAATACGCTCACCGTATAATATAAATTACACGGGACACAGGTGTACATTAGTATATTTCTGCCTAATCCTTTAAGGAATACAGTCATAATATTCCATATTATTGCTATTTCAGAACAGACACCACATTGTTTAATATTTGCATGCACATTTTCAATGAGTTCTTTATTGATAACAAAACATCTACCCGAATTCAATTACCAAAAATGCAAACGAAGTATTAAATTTTAATATATCTGAGACTAGCCTGCAATCGATCACACGGACACATAGTTTAGATTTCTTTTCCAAATATTAATTTAAAGCAAATGTACAGAAGTACTTAGATCACAATATATTTCAGTATTTTTTAACCAGTCTTATTCAAGACATCCAATACAAGTTTGGTCCTTCGAGCCGGATGTGTTGTGATAATACTTAATTTCTATTCGTGAAGACCTGTTAATGTTTCCTGGTTTTCTTATTGTAAAAATTCTAATATGTTTGGTCTTCCATGATCAAATAAATAAATTATCCAACACTTAAGCCAGAACCAGTTACGCAAAATTACGGAATGCGAATGATATTCACCAATGAAAATGTCAAGAAAAAGTATGAGTCAGCTGCATCTCACGCGAGTTGCAACAGTCTGCGAGGAAAACGGGTTGTTTTTGCGCTGTTACCGACTTGCAACCTCTAGTAGTGCACTTACTTGTATTGCAATATTAGATACTACTCGATTTTAGCTCCAATTGACTCACTATTGCGCACTTATGCCTATGTGTCAATCTGTATAATTTAGGAGATGTTTTTTTACGTGAGAATCTAGTTCAGTGATGGTAAATAGTGGAGATAATAATTTGGGGTAAATTGAAGAATTTAGATACATAATCTTCGTTACTAAGTTTATAGTGAACAGGTCTAACAGAACGAGAATAGTACTTGCTTGATAGAGACGGGAAGAATAAGTATCTAGTGAGTTGTTGGATGCACGGCATATTTTTAACCGGGCCTTGTGCAAGTTTAAGTATAGGCCTTTGTTCAGAAGTGGATATTTCGATTCCCCGGTAAATGGTTTTTGGGTTTTTCTATTAATTTATCGATTATTAGACTGCCTCATTTGCGTAGCAGTCGCGCTTGGGACCACTAGCAAGCGCGACTGCTACGTTAGAGGTCCTGGTTTCGATTTCCAGGTCGAGCAAAGTGTTATTGAATTTTCACATACAATTCTCAGTAGCAGCTCGGGCTATAGATTTGTGAAAGCTTAAATGACAGTAGACACGGCAAACTGTGGGTGTACATCAGCAGTTCTCTGCCTAACCCTTCGGGGAATACAGGCGTGAAGGTACCTATGTTTTATGAAGCTATTAATCAGTAGCAACTCGGACTACAGATTTGTGAACGGTTAAAATGACCATAGGCTCGCCCCCTATTACACGGGATTTAAACATAACGACGAATTGTGGGTAAATTAGAAAGAAACAAAGAAAGAAAGAAAAAAATACATTTATTTTTTGTCAAAAATTTTTTTTTTTTTTTTTTTTTTTTTTTTTTTTTTTAAAAAACTTAAATTACTACAACTCTGCTGAACACTTTGAGAAATACAAGCGTGACGGTGTTCATTTTCCCAGATTTGAGATCATGTACTTGTACAGTTATCACATTAATTGCACGCGGCTAATACTTCTGGTGGTACTGGGTCAAGGTTGAGTGTGCACGCGAACATAATTTCTGCGCTATCTATGTCCGTCCGTCCGTTGCGTCACGGTTACACAGCTACACGCACCTCACTCAGATGACATGTGTCACATTATGTCTTATTTTGACGTTTAAGTCTATCAAAATTTAAGACTGCCTCATTTTTTTTATGGGATAGGAGGGCAGTTCGAGCAGTCGGATCGCCTGATAGTAAGCGATTACCGCCGCCCATGGACACCCGCAACACCAGAGTAGTCACAAGCGTTGCCGACCTTTTAAAAGGGGATTGGGCCTCCGGTAACCTCACTCACTTGGCGAAACATAACGTAAGCGTTGTTTAACGCCGGTTTTCTTTGAGGCCGTGGTATCACTCCGGTCGAGCTGGCCCATTCGTACCGAAGCATGGCTCTCCCACGTAAAAATTATCATCTCATTAGTCTATTGGTCCGACTACGCTAGAGGTCCTGGTTTCAATCCCCAGGTCGAGCAAAGTGTTATTGGCATTTTTTATGAAATTCTCAGTAGCAGCTCGGAGTCTGGATTTTTGCCCGGTTAAGGATCCGGCGGAGCTTGAATTGCCCACAAAAACGTGATACCGAAATAAATCGCAATCCAAATACAATACAATATTCTATCAAATTGAGATATTATTCGGATGTGGATACCGTTAATCTAGGTTCCCTAGATTACAATTTCGTCTACTACTACTTCACTGGAAATAAAAAATTGGAAAATCGTTCCAAACTTGATAATTTTAACAAAAATTGCATTCGCGTACATTTATTTCCAGTGAAGTATTTTGGACGAAATGGTATAGTAGACCTAGATTAACGGTATCCGAATTCGAATAATAACAGAATTTGTTTAAATTCTGTTTGAAGTACCTACGATTTATTTCGGTATTACGTTTGTAAGAGAAATTCGATCCTCTGGACTCTTAATGGCAATAGACTCGCCTCCTATTACATGGGACCTAATCATACCGGCGAACTGTGGGTGTACATTGGTACGCCTCTGCCTAACCCTTCAGGGAATACAGGCGTGATGGTACGTTATAAATATAGTTAATATCATTTGACAACCTTTGATTTATTCAAACATAACAAAGATAAAATCAAAGTTAATCTATGTGACATTACTGTCAAGTGAACAAAATACAATCTATTGTTCATTCAAACGTTCAAATAAAAATTTCTTAATTACTCGTGTGACTTTTACGTATCAGACACAATCTTAAACGCTTTGTTTAAGATAAGACTTATCTAATGCAACATTAAATTTAGTTAATAATGACTTTACTTAATTATATAAATAATTAATTATTGTATCATCATCATATCAACCAACAGAAGTCCACTGCTGAACAAAGGTCTATCCCCAAAGACAGCGACCGTTCACATGCCGCCTGCATCCAACGACTCCCAGCGACGCTTACCAGGTCGTCCATCCATATTGAATAATTAAAACATATTTTATGGTTTGGTGTCATTGATTAAAATTAATTTGGCAAATTAGGAAATTTATTTAAATTAATTAAATCAACAAAAACCTCTTGTAGTTTTATTAAGGGTCCGGCGGAGCGTGAATTGTCCACAAAAACGTAATACCGAAATAAATCGTAATTCAGACAATATTCTATCAAATTATGTTATCATTCGGATTTAGATACTGTAAATCTAGGTTTTTACGATCCTATTTCGTCTGCTACTACTTCACTGAAATTAAAAGACCGGAAAATCGTTCCAAACTTAGTAAAGTTATCAAAAATTGCATTCGCTTACAATTATTTCCAGTGAAGTATTTTGGACGAAATTGGATCGTAGGAACCTAGATTAACAGTATCTAAATCCGAATGTTAACATAATTTGATAGAATATTACGATTTATTTCGGTATTACGTTTGTGAGAAAAAATCGCTCCGCCGGACTCTTAAGATAAATTCTCAACGGCATGTGAAGTTTGCCAACCTTTGTTAAACAAGCGTGGTGGACTAGTTTCAATATTTTTTTGCTATATTAATCAATAAAAGTAATTTTGCGTTATCTAAAAACACAAAAGTATACATGAAAAACACACATTTGGCGTAACGGGTGAGCAATCGGCTTCTGCGCAGATGTTGAGAGTTGAATGTGTTGTGAGTTCGATCCCCATACGAAGCAAGTATTTGTATGATGGACATGTAGTTGTTCCGGGTCTGGGTGTTTGTATACCTATGTGAGAATTTGTGTTTATAAATGCACCCACGATACAGGAGAAAATCCTAGTGTGGGGCAATGATTTTTTATAAAAAATAAAACTAAATGTGAACTGACCTCCTTTGCTTAAGGTGTTAAAAAGGTAATTTTTTTATAGATGGCTCATACAATTACCACACACATATCGCCATCAATTCTCATCATTATAATACCACGTAAATTCCAACAATATGTCATCACAATTATTTTGAAGCTTTCGTAACTACAACGGGTAACTAGATTTGCAATATTTGGTCTGTCAGACCTTGGGACAAAGGGCGCGGTCAATGTTGTGAATTGCGCACTTTTGTTAAACAAATGTTTGTTTATAACGCTCATTTTAGTAAAATTTTACACGTGGGTGAGGCTTAAAATCTAAATTGTAATGTTCTTTGGAATCCATGTTTTGTATTTCGTGGGATGAATTAAGACTTTAATGCATATTAAAAACAACTTCATCTAATTTTCATTGCGAACTGGCGGTCCAGCGTAAGCCTATGACGAATTAAAAAAAAATTCGAGCCCATCTATAATTATTCCTCCAAGTATGAACAAATTATTTAATATACTTAGCTGTTTACTGATTCACTTATGTGAAGATACGACATTGAAATTGAAATAATATCATCGACCCATTAGGTGTCCCATTGCTGGGCGCGGGTAATAGGAGTTACGGTAATAAGGTAGAAAAAAAATTGTTTCATCTTCTAGAGGTCACAATTCTGTTATAAATTAAGTACTTGTTAAAAAATACGAAGTGAAGAACAAGCTTAAGGAGCTTGAATTGCCCACAAATACGTAATACCGAAATAAATCGTAATTCAGACAATCTTTTATCAAATTATGTTATTATTCGGATTTGGATACCATTAATCTAGGTTCCTACGATATTATTTCGTCTACTACAAGTTATCAAAAATTGCATTCGCTTACATTTATTTCTAGTGAAGTATTTTGGACGAAATGGTAGAGTAGGAACCTAGAATAACGGAATCCGAATAGTTACAGAATTTGATTAAAATGTATTTGAATTATGATTTATTTCGGTATTACGTTTGTAAGAGTAATTCGGTCCGCCGGACTGTTAAAACAGAAAAAAATACTATAATGTAATCCAAAACAAAAGTTCCAATTAATATTGTGACTCAGATAAATTAGAGACACTTCATCTGCAGATTACCTAATTACCCGATACCCGTTGACTCATGATAATTACATCGAAGCATTGTTAATTAATCAGCAAAAAATTACTCCATCACTACTCGAGTTCTCCGTAAAAGTAAAAACGTAATTTTTAACTAATTTGGCAAGATGGTTGACGTTTTATTTGTCTTTATATCGCTGCAATGCAAAAAAGGTGATACCTTCGAATTATGTAGTATTATCTAACATATTTTCTTAATATTGATTGATATTTCGATTGCCACTGACAAAAATTAAAAAAAATATTAAGTAACTAGCTGTTGCCCGCAGTTTCACTCACGTCCCAAAAAGATTAACATACTATAAGTCCGATTCTAGGCGGCGTATCAAGATGAAACATGCACCAGATTTTAAGTTGGACCTCTAGTAATACATCGGTGAAAACTACATTCAATTCCATGGAGTAGTTTTTGCGTGATACGCATACAAACATACAGACAGATAAAAATTGTTATTTTGGCTTCTTTTGCTCTAATAAAGTACATTAGTTTTTTTAATATGTACAATGTACAGACATCGACCTGTTACAATTTTATTATAGGTATAGAAGAATGATTTTATTTTTTATTATGGTGTAAAGATTAAATCATTCGTTACTTAATATCAAAGCATAAAAATAAAGTATTAACATATTACACAAATTACAAGAATTCTCATTTTTTTCTATATAAAATCGTCAAGGACAGTCTGACGTCAGGGGAGACTGCGAGGCACCCAGGTCCCTTGTAATAAGGGGCGAACCTATCCAATCTCCGAGATGCTAGTGAGAATTTTATATAAAAACCCAACAACTAAACAATAACACTGCTTGATTTGGGAATCGAAACCAGGACCTTTAGCGTAGCAGTCGCGCTTAGACCTACTAGAGAAACTAGAGAGACAGGTGATATAAATTGATTTACTAGTATTTAATCTTCAATACACTTCAATGCATAAGTGTTTTAGAAGTATACCTAAAATATTTTTATAATAACTCAATTGCAAAGTGTTAAAGTATCCAATTATAGTTTACGAAATCGCTTTGCAATGACGGGCACAAACGCACGCTGTCTCGCGATCGACAGTTCAATGAAATGCGAATTATAATACTCCATGTTAATTGAAGAGATAATCTATTGAAACATGTCAGTAATTATGTTTTAAAATATTGGCCAACTCTATGGTTAAACCTAACAATAGACTTGAATAACTTTATACGTGACAAGACACCAATTTACACTGGCGGGAATTTATGTGACAATGAATAAATCCGGGCACAGATGGTCGATTTCCTGATCAGGTTTTCGAATCTGAATTCCTGATTCGGAAACCTGATTACGAAACTGAACGTGTATTCAGTACCGGCTTAACAGTAATTATCATCAACAGAGCTAAGAAAAGAATCCTTTTCTAAAAAATGTTTTTTGTTTATATTGGTTTTATAGTAAATACCTTCTTTGTCTAGCGATTCTAAACGCGAGTACTACACTACGTCTTGGGTTCGATTCCCTTGCCTTGCCTTGCAGAAAATTTTAGTCAAATAACATAGCTCCGTGCTATGTTGTGTTCCTAACGGTGAGCAAGGTCGCCAGTGCTCCGCGAGGGTGCGTTGTGTTGGCAGTGTGGGGGACTGGTGGTGTTTTGTTACCGCCGCTGTCATGTATGGCAGCATGTCTCCTATGCTGCCAGCCCAACTATCCCTCCTTAATTTACAGGGTCGGTAACGCGCGAGTGATACCCCTGGTGTTGCATGCGTCCATAAGCTACGGTAACCGCTTACTATTAGGCGGGCCGTATGCTTGTTTGCCACCTTAGTGGTATAATTTTTTTTATGAAATTCTCAGTAGCAGCTCGAAATTTGGTTTTGTGCCTTATTCATATAGGCACACTTAACAATTCAAAGTAAAATAAATAACTTAAGACTACTAAGTACGGGTATAAAGGTACTGCTTATTTGTAAAGAAATCTCTTCCAGAAGACCTACGCGAGGAGGAATGTAGACAGAAGTGATTTTTACATATTATATCCAATTAAAAAATAGCCTCCCCTTGGAATTCGTAATCACATTTGCCACGACTAAATCTATTTATCCAAGGAGTAACAACACTAAAACCAAGACACGATTCGAACAGAATAGTATTACATTGTTGTATCGAGGATTAAAAAAAACAATGTAATTAAAGTGATCTTACTTTCACACAATTATCACCATTACAACACATAAGCTCAGAGTGCAAAGTAACCTTCAATATTAGTTAAGTGAGACTGTGTCCACTTAGGCTTGCGACACACGTTGCGACACGCGATCGGACGTTAGGCCGGATATCTGACGGAACAGTTAGTGTCGTACACTTGTAGTTATATTACGCGGTTTATGTATTTTATTTTATTTTATTTTATTTTATTTGGGAAAATAAACGGTTACACATTACAGTATGGTTAAAAGCTTAAAAATAAAATGATAGTAGGTACAAATGTATAACCAACAACATTTTCCACATAATATAAAGAAAAGTTAAACTAACAAGAACATCGTGCGATGTAAAATAAATAAACTGTGGAGTATGATTAAATGTTAAGATAAAATTGAACTGAAAATACTACACCAAAAAAAAGTAAATTATATGTAAAAAGATCAGTAAAGGAGACAACAATAATGAGAAGAGAAAAAATAGAGCTATGATTTTAAATTGTTATGTACTTAATTCTGCTATGGTTTTAAGAGCAATACTTCTAAATTTCCCAGCTGAAACAGCGAAGAACTCAATATCCTGGAAAATTTTATTGAACTGAGTGGTAAGACGTCGTAGGGGTGCTCGCGAGCCCGCGTTTGATCGACAAGAGGTCACAGCAAAGAGCGGTCGCGCGCGCACACCTCGACATATAGTTGTTCTGGGTACTACATAACTTATTCTATTACTTATATCCATACAATCGAACGAATTATTACATAAATGAAACAGAAACATCGATTCCAACATTATACGTCTAGATTTAAGATTTTGAAGCTTGAATTTATTCAACAAATCGCTATAAGATGCATACGTACGAAAACAACGGTAATGCATGGCCTTTAAGAATTTGCGTTGAACTTTTTCTATCATGTTAGAATATTTGTCATAGAAGGGATTCCACACTGGGACTCCGTACTCCAACTGAGACCTAACCAGAGTTTTAAAAAGATACAAATAAGTGCTAGGTCGTTTAAATTCCTGAGTCGATCTCATTACAAACCCGTACATGCGAAAAGCATTGTTCACAATTTTAGTAACATGAGCATCAAGATGGAGTTTGTCATCTAGCAAAACACCAAGATCACGAACCACTGTTTCTCTAGTCAGATCTATATTGTGCAAGGAGTATGCATGTTTTATTACATTTTTATTTTTAGTAAAACTAATGCAATGGCATTTGGGTATGCTCAATTTAAGTTTATTTTTTACACAATACGCAGAGAGTCTATTTAAGTCTTCCTGCAGCAGTAAACAATCGCATGGATTATTAATCGGTCTAAAAATTTTTAGATCATCTGCGTATAGCAATAGTTTAGAATTTTGAAAACACGCACTTATATCATTAATAAACATAACAAACAAAAGAGGACCCAGTATAGAGCCTTGAGGAACACCAGAAGTGATATTTATGGTTGCAGAATTAAAACCGTTTATCACAACTCTCTGACATCTGTTAAAAACGTAAGAAGAGATCCATCTTAGTAGGTTGCCACGTATGCCATTAAAGGCAATTTTACTCAAGAGCAATTGATGGTCCACTTTGTCAAATGCCTTTTGGAAGTCCGTGTATATAGTATCAACTTGAATACGAGAATCCATACTGTTAAATAAATAGTCAACAAAAGTAATCAGGTTAGTGGTAGTTGATCTTTTTCTGACGAATCCGTGTTGCTGTGGAATAATGTTATTATGCAGTAGAGGATAAACTTTATCATGAACAAGTCTCTCAAATAACTTTGAAAATACCGATAATATCGATATAGGACGGTAATTTTCGATATCCTGTTTAGGTCCCGACTTGTGAACAGGAGTTACATTTGCTAGTTTCCAAACTTGGGGAACAACTCCTTTTGAAAGTGATAGATTAAAAATAAATTGTAATGGTACACACAGATTAACGGCGGTCTTTTTAATGAATACGACTGGTAGGCCATCTGGTCCTGGACCTTTTGACGGATCTAATGCTTTTAGCGCACTTAATATTTCATCGGCAGTAAGATGAATGCTACTAAGGAGAGAACAGGTTTCAGAGTAATGTCCATACTGCGATGAAACACTGTGACCCAAAGTCGATGGCTCATATACAGAATTGAAAAAGCTTGAGAACAAATTGCAGATGTCTTCAGGGTTGTGGGCTGAATGATTTCCATAGTGCATGGTAGAAGGGAAACTTGTAGAGGATTTGCGGGAGGAAATGAACGTCCAAAAATGCTTAACATTAGTACGGATGCCGTCTTCTACAGAGGCAATGTACTTCCTGTAACAGTTTTTGCACTCAACTTGGAACCTAGATCGGTAAATGGAAAACTGTTCATAGTCCGAGATGTTTTGAAACATCTTCCATTTTACCCAAGCTTTGGCTTTATTTTTGTAAATATGGATTAACGGCTTTGTGAACCATACCGGAAATTTCAAAGATCTACAGTTATTTATTGGAACGTGTTTCTTAGTAATACTAAAGATAATATCATAAAACGTGTTCAAGGCAACGTCAACAGTTTGGTTAGCTAAGACTTCCTCCCAATGAATCCTTTTCAAATCCGCATTTATGTCATCATAATTTGCCTTGTAATAATTATATTTTTTAATTGTCTTGCGGGTCATCGAATCGTAAGGTACACTTAGAGGGACAAAGACATTAAGTGGTGGATGATGGCTATCTAGCTGCAGTAAACAGTCTGTGGCTCTAGAAACATTGCATTCACCGTTGCTAATAACCAAATCCAATATTTTACCTCCCGTATTCCGTATTGTGTTGAATTGGTGAGCATTGACAAACGACAGAAATGCACCCATGTGATCACAAACGGGGGAGTTACCTCTACAAACATGAGCAGATAATGAAGTACTATCTGTACAAGGGTTGGGTATGTAGTAAATATTGTACTGTAGCTACAAGGTATACATTTTTCCTAAAAAAAGCTTAGCAGCAATGTGGGTCGCACATTACTAGTATTCTTGTTAACCCCTCGTGCTAAGCTAAATGATTGTGTTACGAGTGGGTTCACGTCGGTAGTGCAATGGCTGGGTTTGAACTGGCAACCACATGATCGCAAGTCCGACGCCCTTGCTATTAGGCTACTCTGTTAAAGAAACTCTGTGCGATCCGAAAGAGGAATATTATCGGTATCCCAATCACAACAACAAATAAAATAAGAAACATTAAAAATTTATGAAAGTAAACATATTAATGAACTTACTTAGAGGTCAGAGTGTCTGGTATATCTAACTAGAAGACGCAGGTTTGAATCCTGCCCGCGATTGAATTTTTCCTTCACTAAAATAACTTTATAATCTTTGCATGGAAAATGCAAAAAAATCAAAAAAAGATATTAAGGAAGTTTAAAATTCACGATTGTCGTGCCCAAATTGGTGCAATTACCCCAAAACTTAGTAGTAGTAACTTAGTATGTTTAACATCCAGGGACGGTATCACTGCTATCGTAATTATTGACATTTCAATTTCCTTTCTCCGTTTTATTTTATATTTGTGTCTAGGACTGCGTAATATTCTCATTCGGTAACATACCTGTTGCGTTCTTAATGTAATTTGGGATGTATCTGGCCGCAGACGTTTGGTCTTCTGATCAGATTTCCGAATCAGAAATTCAGAATTCGGACGCTGGCCGCGGACGAACGGATTCCAAATTTGAAACCGCGATCATTTTTAGGTTAGCGAAAAAAAATTTTTGATTAGAGATAGGGATAGTGTTCTTATATAGAGCAAGTGTAGATTGGCACCATTCATAAGGGCTGCGGGCGGCTTAATTAAAAAAAATGGCGACGAAAATACTAACTAATAATAACCTTAATATAATTATATGTATAATAATTAGTCTGAAAAATTGAGTTCAGTGACTGACGCATACTTTGAGCAATGCATTTAAAAAGGCTATTGTCCTTTCTGAAATGGCTTGGTTTCTTTATTTCGTACAAGGTTGACAACAACATTTGCCATATTATTATACACATTATTGTTAATCTGTTGGTTTAGACTACTTTGTAGACAAATTATCTATGTCTCTATCAGAGACCACATGTGAAGAAATTTCGAGAAGACAACTTTATACTACTGGTTTTTTCCATACTAATATTATAAATACTTGAAGTCTGTCCGTCTTTTTGTTATGTTTTCACGCCTAAACAGCTGAATCTATTTCGATGAATTTTGTTAGTATAAGATAGGATATAGGTTACTTTTGACCCAAAAGTCTTTTGAGATAGCTTACACTAATAAGCGAAAGTTTGTTTTTTTCTTTCTGTCTGTTTATCTGCTTCTTTTTCACGCCTAAACCGCGGAATAGTTTCTATAAAATTTGGCAAAGGCATATAAAAATGAGTACATGAATTCTCTATTCGGTCTATTTGGGACGCGAGCGAAATCGCGGGAACAGTTAGTAACTCAATAATTTGAATAATCATTTCTTAAAACTTCAAGTTAAGTTCAGAAAACGAACAAAGGGCCTTTTGACACACTCTGACGTAAAGGCGAGTCAGCCAAAACCCCATGAGATCTTAGCACCGAATAAGGCAGATATGTTTTTGACTCTTACGAGATGCCAATTTGAATTGCAGGGAGGAATAGGGTAGTTGACTAGTCTTTGATTTATTCAAAATAATGATCCCCATTGAAAAATGTAATTAAAAATAATTCCTACACTGAAAAAATAATTGAAATCGAGTCATAAAGTTCTAAGTTATAAGCTTTTAAAGTTTTTGATAGGGATTGAGTGGGGATGCTCTGTCCCTTTCCCGCAAAACGAATGTCAGTATAGAATTTGTATGGCGCACGCACGGTTTGACGTCACAACGCACTATATTACGCTCACTGTCTAGCATAAAATTAAAATGCTTATAACTACCTTATTTTTGAACCGAATTTGATTTTGTTTTCGCTGTTCGGCTCTTTTTATGGTCAATTTTTTTTTTTAAACTTTGCCCCCACACTATGATTTTCTCCTGTATCGTGGGTGCGTTTACAAACACAAATTCTCACATACACAAACGCCCAGACCCGGAACAACTACCTGTAGATCATACAAATATTTGCTCCGTGTGGGGATCGAACCCACAACACGTGACGCAGAAGCTGATCGCTCAGCCGCTACGCCAAAAGTGTCGTCGTTTTTGTGATACAATAAAAAAATATCAGTCAATCAGCCTATAGTATTCTAACCCGTTGCCGGGAAAAGTACTATACTCTTGTAGAATATTACTTTTAACAGAAAATGTCGAAAAATATTATCGTCAGATTGGAAACATGCGTTTTCCAAGGTCATCTATTTTTGTTCGTTTGTTTACATAAAATCTACAAACATAAATCACTCAATCAGCTTTAAGAAACCTGTTTGGTTGCGGTCTTTTGAAACTAGAAATATCACAACCCGTTATTAACAATTCGAAACATCAAAATTGATATCTATTACATATTGAATTCCGTTTATTATTGCCTAACAAAGCAAGGCCGCGCCAAATCGGAGTTCCCAAAATAGCATGGCTATTTTTATAAATCTATTAATAAACCGCTCTATTTTCATTGCCAAAAGGTCGAATTTAAAAATCTTGCCTTGGTTCGGTACAATGACCCCTGATTTTTGATTTATTAATCGGTGAACGGGTTTTTGATTCGATGACATTGAGATAGCACGATTTTAAATATTACCACTATGTACTTCCGTAAGATAATTTATTCTATACGGAAAAGTGGGTGTGTCCTCTACTATAAGTGGAAATAAACCTGGATCCTGCCCTTTTTAGTTGGTGTTTATATCGCCAGGTTTGACTTCAGGTCGGGTAAAATGTTATTAGATTAATTCTCTATTAAGAATTTCTCAGTAGCAGCCTAAGTATTTTTGCCCGATAAATGGCAAAAGGCTTGTCCCCATTCCTATTTCGCATATACAAAACACTATTTCACCACAAAATGTCTTCTATACGTATGCTAATATTTGTTTACTAAACAGATCACGCCCTTAATTATCACCAAGTCCGCGTTAACACTAACTTACCAAAACGTTACTGAAACGCGACGCGTTACCTAACTTTACAGCCATTACGACAAAGTGACCGCGAAAAATTTGCAATATTGCAGTTTACCGAAATTTATATAAGAAGTGAACTGATTGATTAATCGTATGACATTTTAATACGTCATTGTATTTTACCCGACTACGAAATAGAAAGGGTAATGAGTTTAATTTCAGTCTATGTATGTATGTCTATGTATATATATATATATATATATATCTATGTATCGTATGGATGTTCGATCTTAACTCAAAAACTACTCATCAGATTTTAATAAACGCGATGTCGATTGATTCGTCTTTATATAAAATAGTTATAGGCTATAAATTTTTGGAAAAATAAATCAATATAGCCGATTAATAAAACAGGAACCAAAAAATAATAAAATTTACTCGAATTCAATGAATTAGGTGGACTGGACTCGTCGTAATCCAAATGGTATTGTATGGTATAGGGTTCTTCAAGAAATCCTATATAGCAAACATTGGATGAATGGAAAGTGTAAGTATAGTCAGTGAATTTCTGACTACTAGCGCCATCTCTTATTTGACGGAGTACTAAGTACATATGGTTTGTTATTTTGTTGCATGACCCATTATACTGCAAATTTTGCTTCCTGATGTAAGCACGAGTCACCAAAAAGTGTCAAATAAAACGAAACTTTGAAAATTAAAATCCGATAAAGATAAAATTCAATTGAAAAGTATGAAAAGTAAATTTTCCTTTGTCCAAAAACAGTGGTGTCCAGTATTTAGTCGTTCATTATCATTAGGCTGGCAGTTCATAGTGGCATGCTACCACGACAAAAAAACTGGACACCACTGTTCTTGGACATAGGAAAATTGACTTATTTCATGGTTTCCAGTTGAATTTTTTTAACTTGAAGTAAAAAGCTTGCGCCCATATTTTTGTTCGTGATTAACTGATGTCCAACTTCTTAAACTGATCAACCGTCTCCAAATATATTGTTTATCGTGCAGTAGTGAGTGAATTATCACTCCAAATATATTTATCTATTGACCTACTTATGTGGTTTTTAGATGTCTTATGGAAATAAATTTAGCCGATTTTAGTACAGTAAAAGTGAGAGAGTGTCAGAGTTTTTTTGTGTGTTTGTACACGATTACTCCGTCAATTATGAACCGATTTTGGTGATTCTTTTTTTGATCGGTAGGTCATACTTCAGAGGTGGTCCCATAAATTGGTCAAGATCTGAAAACACATTTTAGAACAAAATGACAATAAGTCGATAAGAGTACGTAGTAAAATTTTATTTACAGCGAGTAAATAAAAAAAGACGTGTGGCACTCGGGGACTGCCGCGGTAAAGCTATTGCATAGCGTTTTTTATCAACTTATGTAATACAACCAATGCCACCTAAAGGCGGGTTGCTGAACTAAAGAGACAAGCATGATATTTCAAAAAGTCATTAAAAGTTTTGGTATTTATCGATAGATGGACAAAAACTAAAAAGTATCACACCTGTGCCGGTCGGAGTGGGGGGTGTTAGGTTTTTTTCGTTACGGAATTTCTGGATTCGGTCCCCACGCTCAAGGCCCGCGATAGAAGCTATGCAATAGCTTAAAAAAACTAAAAATGTTGAAATAAAATAACTTTTAGTTACTTTCGTCCGTAATGTTCCTAACATTATTGGTATGTTTTTGAAGGAAGTTTTACTTTTTGTTAATTTAATTTGTAATAATAAGATTAAAGGAAACCTTCAATTTGACAGTTGACATTTGTTTTTTGTTAAAGTACTAAAAATAGCGATCCGCTATTTTCACATGTGTCCGCCACACATGAAGGCGGGAGGTATGTGGGACTCGGACCGACTAAAAACCGACTTAGCTCTATAGCTATGGCCTATTGGGTCTCCTTCAAAGGGCAATGTAATAATAAATAAGCACTAAGTATATACGAAGTCATTCGCCAAAGAACTAAAGTCACCGACATTGCTCGAAGAATAAGCACGCTGAAGTGGAAGTGGGCCGGCCACGTCTGCAGACGGACAGACGACCGATGGAGCCGACAAGTGTTAGAGTGGAGACCGCGTTTGGGCAAGCGTAGTGTGGGACGCCCTGCGACGCGATGGACCGACGATTTGAAGAAGGTGGCTGGCAGCGGATGGATGCGAGCTGCTCAAGACCGGGATAGTTGGCGCTCCTTGGGGGAGGCCTACGTTCAGCAGTGGACGGCAATAGGCTGATTTGATTGATTGACTAAGTATATAGTATTTATTTATTGAAAAATAAACAATAACATTATCTAAGCCATTGCATCGCATTTACAAATTCAAACCACATTTCTAAAAAAAAACATCTAAGTAGGTACTATTACGACGTAAAAATACACAGAAATGCTCAACGTCAATTATCATCCGAAATTGTAACGAAAAGGTAAAAAAAATACCGTCGGAGAGCAATAGATGTAAATGGTTGCGATTCTATCACAAAGTAGTTTTGTAACATTGTTAACATTACTGTAATCTTTTGTGCCTGAAAGAGTTTGCAATGGACTTTGATATTTCAATAGTTTTTTTTATATGGGATAGGAGGGCAAACGAGTAGATGGATCGCCTGATGGTAAGCGATTACCGCCGCCAATGGACACCCGCAACAACAGAGGAGTTACAAGTACGTTGCCGGCCTTTTAAAAGGGGATTAGGCCTCCGGTAACCTCACTCACTCGGCGAAAAACCATGTAAGCGTTGTGTAACGCCAGTTTTCTGTGTGGCCGTGGACTCCGGTCGAGCCGGCCCATTCATGCCGAAGCATGGATCTCCCACGAAAAGCCCAAAAGAACTACCCATACATAATTTAAACACAGTTGACTTCATTTATTTCGTTGGTGCGATCGTTGTGTCCACAACTAGGGTCAGCAGACGAACGACTGCAAAGCAAGATAAGGTTGCATACATACACGTATGTAGTATGAGAAGGCAACCCTACTTGATTACACATTTTGCGCATGCACAAACTACATTTTGATTTGTGGTTCGCAGACCTTTGTTGCAAATACAACGAAAAATTCAATCGCAGGCAGGAGTCGAATAACTAAAATAACTTTATAATCTTAGCATGGAAAATGCAAAAAAAATCACAAAAATATAGACAACGCAAACTACAATGAAGTGCGGGGAGTATTTAAGTAAGGAGGGCTTGTAAGTCGAAATTATCACGTTAACATGCACATTTATGTAATGACAAACCGTTAAGAATTTTTTCAAGAATAGAGTTTCTAATGGCATTTTTCTTTAATAAAAACCATATAGTTCAAATAAAACTAATTATTCTTTTTACCCGACAACAAAAAAATTGAATGATAATGAGTTTAACAGTCTATATATGTAACTATGGATATTAGATCATAACTCAAAAACTACTGATCAGATTTTAACAAATGAGGTGTCGAATAATTCGTCTTCTCAGTAAGAGTGTCATAGGCTATGAATATATAATAATAAGTTAAGCACGAGCTACCAAAAAGTGGTAGCATGCCGCTATGACCTGTAGGTGCCTTAAGTTAACTAAAATTACGACGAAATACGAACGCGGCTATGAACTGGACACCACTGTTCTGGGACGTAGAAAAATTGTCTTCTTTCATACTTTTCAGTTTTTTTTTCGTTTTGGTTTTTTAAATGTTTGTTTTATTAATATCTCGAAAAGATGGCTCAAATGATATTCTATGAGAAGATACGGTAAACAGGGTTATTGGAGTCGTAGGATGACTTTGACCAAAACTTTCGTTTATAAACAAATGGAAATTATGTGAAAAGGTATGCAATTTGGTAGATTAGGTATGTGTCAATTCATTAAAAGCGTTAGCGTTTTTTAATGGGAGTTTCATATGATCAAACTACTAATACAAAAGACAATGTTTAATTTTACTGTTGACAGATTTGTGTTGTTTTAATCCTTATAGAATTATATTTGGGGCGACTTTCAAATTTATTTATTTTCGGAAAAAAAACAAAATTTTTTTGGTTTTCTTTACTAAAATCGAGAGAGGTGATAAAATATTTTTTGTTGATTTTATTCTCTGCTAAATAAAAAAAATAAAAATGATCAAAGTAACCCCCGTAAGTAACCTTGACTAAATACTGCAAAAAAGTGATTTTTTGCTCAGTAATATTATGATTTTGTTTATTATCGGTTTATCTTTAAATAGCGACCCGCCCGCGGTTTGACCCGCGTTGCTCCATTCCTAAGAGTCGTAACGTAATATAAAAAGCTTAAAACCTTCCTCTTGAATCACTCTATCTATTAAAAAAAAACCGCTTCAAAACAAAAAAAAAAGATTTAAGCATACATAGGTTCGGACAGACAGCGACAGCGACTTTGTTTTATACTATGTAGTGAAGTTGAGCTGTGGTAAGGCAACTGTTTGTAGTACTATGATTTATTTCTTGGTAATAGGTCATTAAATGTAAAATTTGTGTCAACAAATAGTTGTATTTACCCCATTCATTATAGTAAAACCAGCCTTGAGGCCTATTACTAATACCGCCTCGAAACTCTTTTCTCTATTGCTTCATAAAAGTAAACAATGCTGTTTGCCTACATATTTTCAAAAGACAATGCACTTTTAATAAGTAACAGTTTTTTTTTTGTTTTGACCAGGAATGAAATGTAAGGTAGCTGTTAGTAATTGCAACTTTAAGACGTCCAACAACTTAGTATATCCGTGACCATGGATGCTGTAAAGGATCCGAAACGTCGGCAATTAAATAATATTAATACAACGCGATAAAATCCGTAAAAAATAGTTTTATTTCAATATTTTTTTCTATTGAAAAAATATTCGGTACGCGTTCTTTTGGGACAGATTCAAGCAAACTGCGTTAACCTACCTACTATGTGATTTTAAAAACTATGCATGATAACTGAAAAAACATCCTTATCGGTGTCCTTGGCCATTTGGGTTTAAGGATCCAGCGGAGCGTGAATTGCCCACAAAAACGTAATAAGTACCGAAATAAATCGTAATCCAGATAATATTATATCAAGTTATGTTATTATTCGGATTTGGATACTGTTAATCTAGGTTCCTACGATACTATTCCGTCTTCTTAAAAGGCCGGAAAATCGTTCCAAACTTGGTAAAGTTATAAAAAATTGCATTCGCTTACATTTATTTTCAGTGACAGGACGTATTGTGGCCGAAATGGTAGAGTAAGAACCTAGATTATCGGTACCGGAATCCGAATAGTAACAGAATTTGATTAAATTGTGTATGAATTACGATTTTTTTTTGGTATTACGTTTGTAAGAGAAATTCGGTACGCCGAACCCTTAAGTATCGATATAAGCGATGTGACTACAGCACTAATCGGGACATTACACTATCTTACTTACAGCATGGCATGGTTGAACAAAAGGCAATCGGTAATAAATCTATGAAAGCTGGTTTTCGGATAAATCAGATTAAAGATAAGGGATAACCAATAAACAATGTCGTAAGCTGGGCAAATTGACAAATAAGAACAACTCTTTCTTCAAATGGTTATTTCAGACATTGTCTTACGTAGTACTAAGAAGCAAATAATATGTGAGATCCAATAACTCACCAATAACTATTTGCTGTACTATGTTTGGAATTTAAATAAAATGTTTAGGAGTTTGTTTCGGTATTTCTTCTCACACGTCGGCGACGTCAGTCAGTAAGTGTCGCTGGGATCTAGTTAAAAAAAAAAACAATATTGACTTGTAAAAATGTTCTTAAAAGATCAATTTAATCATTAGTAAATGGTAACGTGAATTCTCTAACAGAAGAACTGCCCATATTGTCTTGTTTTATTTATCTAACAAATGACGACAAAAGCAGATTAAGTAAACATATTTAATAACGTATCATCAAGTAGGTACCTAGTTATCTCAAGATCGATTATTGATTGAAGAAGATGAAGGCTGATTATTATTATAAAATTAGTCTATTGTATGCAGAGGTCAAATATAATTAGAAAATTGTTTGGCAAGTGATAATTTTGTCATTAGTTAGTCGAACGTGTTATTTATATATCTCATTGATTATCGTCCAAGTTATTATTATCTGTTTTTTAATAAACAAAGAAACACTAACCCAATAATAGCGCAATAAGTGCTGTAAATAAAACTTATTTGTAGTTCCTCTATCAAAGAAATAAGAAGTAAGCGAAATTATTAAAATAAACTGTCGCTAACTACTGTGGAGCCCAATGGACTAGATAATTAAAAAAATCTGTTTGATACATCAGTTAGATTATTAAAAAATATTGTACTCGTATTTTTCCATAAACAATTACGGCGATTCATTGCATTTAAGTTTCGCGTGACGTCACGGTTTCGTTTTTTTACGGAATAGTGACGTCACAGCTCCGGAACTTTGATGCTCTTTATCTTAGTCAATTTTTATTATTTTGATAAAGTAAAATAAACGTTATAGTGAAGGAAAAATTCAATCGCGGGCAGGATTCGAACCTGCGTCTTCTGGTTAGATACACCAGACGCTCTGACCTCTAAGTCACCGCGAGTCCCACCCGCTAGATCGAAATTTGCCTTCACATTCTGAATTTACGTCATAAGGTGACGTTAAAAAATACGTGTCACATATTTTTGGAGAATCTAACTGACGGACCAATTAAGATGATTTTTTTTTGTAATTTAGTCATTCCTATCCTATCCTATACTATATAAAGAAAAAGAAGTAAGAAAAAAATTATTACTTTAGCCTCTCAAAGGAACTAGTCTTGCCGTGCGCAGCTTCGCCTGCATATTTAATTATATAATTTTATCATTGTACCTACTCCATGGAGGTTTCATATCATAAAATGTGTTAAGTCCAAGGAAGAGAACAATTGTCAAAATGTCAACAGCGAATGACAGCTGTACATAAGTAATCTTGACGATGTCATCGTTTATTAAATATGTGTGTGTGTATGTGAAACGCATGGCAGTGTGTGCGGACTGTTATACAAACTTTCAACCCCCTTTTCACCACCTTAGGGGTTGAATTTCCAAAAAAGAATCAGCATGCAAAGTTTCAGGGATCTAGCTCCTGTAGTTTCGGCTGTGCGTTGATACGTCAGTCAGTCAGCAGGTCAATTAGTCAGTCAGGTTCTTCTTTTATTTAAATAGATTACTTCTTTAACGGGTGTACAGCCTGTATACCTTCACTCTCATTCCCAATAAAAAAAACCTTGTACCATCATATTACAAAGCCGCACGTGTCATTGTAACATTGTTTATGTTTGTGACAAGAACTCATTAAGTTTGCCATAATTGAGTCTGCGCTACCATTATCTTGTGCTGTGACCCCTGCAGTAACGCAAACAGTAATACAAGTCATATTAGTCCATGGTTTGCGCAAAATTTTTTTGTATGTTTTTTTTTTTATTGTTTACTTAACACACCAAAAAGCTATTTCAGTGAAGGAAAAATTCAATCGCAGGCAGGATTTGAACCTGCGTCTTCACTAAATTAACTTTATAATATTAGCATGGAAAATGCAAAAAAATCACCATAAGATAGTTAAAAGGTAAGGCGGCATCATATGACATCGAACTAACTGTAAAGTAAGTCGTGTCGGTTGAGAAGCAAGGTAACTTGTTTTTCAATAGATGTCGCCAACGTCACCTTATGACGTAAAATCAGAATGTGAAGGCAAATTTCGATTTAGCGTGTGGGACTCGCGGTGGCTTAGAGGTCAGAGCGTCTGGTGTATCTAACCAGAAGACGCAGGAAGATATCAACAAGCTTATTTACAAACATATCAGCGAATTGTTCTGAAAACTTTTGTTATTTTAAAATTAAATATAAAACTTTTATTTAAATATATTTGCGATGCATATCGTAAATGCCTTGAATTAAAAAAAATAAGTCGTTTGTTATACTTTATTTCACATATAATAATTATTTTGTAAGAGAGAATTGTATCTACTCAAAAAAACAGCCAAAAATGGGCAGACAATTAAAAATGCACTTTATTGAATTTTGCTTCGGTATTTTATTGTAAGATATTACTAATATAATATACATTGTATAGCAACGATTGTGACATATTACGGCTTAATTATATTTTAATAACTTTTACTTAAATTGTACAGACTATAAACAAATAATATTATTGACGGCACATATTGTGCATGGAATGCAGGTTCGATTCCAGCACGTATCAAAATAACATTGTTCCAGTATGGGTATTTACACACATGCCTTGATTATAAATATACCATGATTATATTATAATGTAGCACAAAGTTCTTAAAAAAAATGTTTTTAAACGTTTAGTTCTTTAAAGTTCTTCAAAAAATCTTTTTGAGGTAAAAGCTAGTCTGTTTATTTATGTTATTTAGTTTCTTAAGATGCTATCTATCTTCTTGCAAAATTTTATCGAAATCTTTTGAGTGGTTTAGTCGTGAAAATGTAACAGACAAACAGATTGTGATAGTATCTCTAGTTTCAACATCAGTATCTTAAAAATATCAAAATTCAATTTTTTTGCAATAAATTTCGTTAGTTATTTGATTAAATTATTTGAAAGCAACGTAATTAATATCTACCTATACCACAACCTTGAAACTTAAACATGATTCGCTAAGCAACAAAATATCACACTGTCCCGCGATGTTACAACATCACCGCATTTTCGTCTGATGTGTCCATTAAATAGGTATTGAATTAGATTGTGTCATTTATTAACATCTTGCCGTCGTGATTCAAAAATGCTTAAAGGTGACTTCCCACTGTGCTCGATACTGCGCGATACTGCAGACTATCCGGAAGTATCGCAATAGTTAACAATTACGATAAATTTTATTTACCTTGTTTTATATTTAATATGTATCTCTGAAGTAAGTAATTGAAGTTCATCAAGTGTGCCTGCAAATCGGCACCACGCATTTCGAGCGAAGCATTTATGCCGAGTTTATGGTCTTTTTACTGCCACAGAAAAAATAAATGTTTACCATATTACGTAGAAATGAATAAATCAAAAAAGAAGAAAGAAGTGAAAAAACAAATATTTCTTTCAAGTGCAGCCACGTCTTTAACAATACGTCAGATCCGCTTGAAATCCGGACCAAGGTGCACCGTTGCAATAGAATAAGAGTAGTACATTGCTCAGTATTGCCCAGTATCACGCACTGTGAGACCTTAAAACGACCTCATAATGTATTTTCGAAATCGCTTCTGCAAGTAGATCTTTGAAGGACAGTTTTAAAAGTCAATGTTTTAAATTTATTACCAATTGTATCATTGATCAATTAGTCAGTGAGTTTTTTGACTTGTGATACTGTATTTTCCTACTGTACTATGTCTCAGATTTGCTCTGTTCATCCTTGACCCTTTCTGCCACATGTTGACATGTCCTGATTTATTTATTCTGTGATGTATAATGAAGATGGTTTAATGCATTCATTAATAATCTTTTAGTAACTATTTATAATTTAACTGCTTCATTGGTGTAGTGATCGCAAAAGCGGCAGCTGACCATATTGTTCTGAAGTCAAATCCGAATGTTGGATTTCACAATATAAAATTCTCAGTAGCTGCCCGGAATTTGGATTTGTGAAATCAAAACATAACACGCTTTTATAATTTTTTATCCAACGCCAAAATAAAGTAATGTTAACATTAAACAAGAAAAAATAATAACAAAATTATTAACCTTACACTTTCTTAGGATGTAATTATATATTTCAACTCTATAGTTTATTCATAACATTTTTATGAAAGCCAAAAATCTTACATCGGAGATATAAGTACATAGAGGAGATCAAACTTTCCTCGAAATTTTGTTTCAGTGTTTTGGGGTAAATGAACTGTACCTATATAATTAATGCTTTACCCTAAAAAAATAAGGTTTTGGACCATTTTAAAAATACACCAAGAAAATTCGTAAAATATAGAAATGGACCAAATAGGTGGATCGATGGTTTGTTCATAGAGTGGGGAGTTTTGGGGTTGAAAGATTAACTCATTCATTTATAATTCATATTTTTTTATCATTAATATGCCGTACAAATTTCAGAAAATAGTGATTTTATAGGATAATAATTCACCCCTCACTAGGCTAGATAGGGTGTCTTTGGTCCATTTCCTGATTATGAAAAATACAAAACCACGCCATCTTTTGACATTTTTTTACCTAACCATGGTAAAACTAATATCTACAGTATAATATGAAAAATATTCAAGGGCAAGTTCAGTTGCGCCACTTACCCAAGGCCGTTGCGAAGGTCGGCTGCGCACGAGTTGCACAAATGTTACCGTGGCTCGTTCACTACTGAGAGCCGGAGCGCCGCGGCCGGCGTGTTTCACAACCCCAGCTATGTCTTAACTGGTGATTGTACCAAAGGGATTGTATTAGAATATGCTTCTATTTTTTTCTATTTTTCGTATTAGAGGACGTTTTGTCCGTTGGAATTGTCAGGGTTGCCCAAGCGCTTGAGGGGTTCTTATAAACTGGGAAATTCAAGGTCATTTGGTAAACAATTTATTTTGTCTTTAATATACTGCCATAATTTTATTAGTCTTATATTTGGACATTTAAAGCGGCAGCGTCGGACTTACGATCATGTAGTTGCTGGTTCAAAACCCACCCATTGCACTACCGACGTGAACCCACTCGTAACGCAGCATTTAGCTTAGTGCGAGGGGTTAACAAGAATACTAGTAACGTGCGACCCACATTACTAGTAAGCTTTTTAAAAAAAAATCGGGGCAAAAAGGTTCTCGACTGGAGACCACTCACCGGTAAACGCAGCGTAGGACGGCCCCCAACGAGATGGTCGCTGGGAGTCGTTGAATGCAGATGGCATCTATCTGGACCGTGAAAGTCTATGGGGAGGTCTTTCTTTACCAGTGGATTTCCATTGGCTGAAATTATGATGTGTTTGAGAGATAGATCGGCTCTAGAAAATATGCTGATTAAAATCCCCCGGTGTAAAGGATCTTCGACTCACAGGCCACCTTATCACATTCATTCATCTTCTTATCACCAATGATTACGCACCACCATTGATATATTAATAACCATACAATTCCCATAAGACAATTAAGAATGGTTAAAAAAAAAAATACTTGCCAACTTGAATGAGTTTGAACTCAGTCTTGATTGATGGAAAGCCTAACATAACAACATCCAAGATTATGCAAGCTATACAAATCTTATCGCTATCTTCATTTTCAGTACAACTTTACATGATAAAAGAAACCTCTAAATATTTACCAGATTTATCTTTAACTGCCTTAATAGTCTAGTGATCCTAAGCGCAATTGCTATGATGGAGTTCGATTCCTAGTTCGAGCAGTATTATTGGGGATTTTTATGTAATTGTTAGTAGAAGGTCGGAGCCTGGATTTGTGCCCGGTTAATGGCAATAAACACGCCCCCTATTTCATGGGGCCTAAACATACTGGCGAACTGTCGGTGTACACCTTTACCTAATCTTTCGAAGAATACAGGCGTGACTATGATTATTTCATGTTTAATCTTAGAGTATATTTGTATTCTTTAATAAAACAAAATTGGGGACATCGAAACAGTCGGCCTTCTTCCACAACGTCGCAAAATCGACATCCAAGCTAGCGAAGTTATGGCTAAAACCTAGTCAGGTAAATAATTTACTTTTATTTTTAAGTACAATATAATATATTATTCCTTCACTTACTGAGAGATTTTGCATACATTTGTTTACATATTAATCATCATTCACATAAGTTAGAATATACGCTTTCGACCTTTTGACCTAGGGTTGTTGACCTTAATAGAGATTGAGTAATATTTCAAGAATTGAATTTTCACGAAGTATTTTTAGGGTCAACCTAGACTGGAAAAATTTACAAGATATTTCGGAGGTCAACACACATACGGCACGAAATATCGTAAGTGGAAACCATAGCCTATATATTATATAGAATCCAGCGACAACAGTCACAGGACGCGACGTTACCACCGTCTTTTACGACACTACCCACACTAAGTAACAAAGCCTGTGTAGCAGGTAACTTTATAAATAGACAATTATTTATATATATATTTATTATGTCTTCTCACTCATCTCTCTTATCACAAATACTATATTATTTAATCACTAATATTTGTCACAGGCGGGAATCTAATCCCACTAACACAACCCCAACAGTAGCGGCGAGGTAACTACATGGAACGTGCATTTTAAATACTGCGATGTCAATTTATCAATCTTAATTTGTCCTGTAATTTACTGGCTATAATTACCTTTCTATCTGGAGTACAATAATGATAGCTGACTGCTGCTAGGCGACGAATTATTTGACAATATGGACCACCGTATTAGTTATATATATTTTTTTATACCTCTAAGGTTGCAAACAATCATACGGCCCGCCTGATGGTAAGCGGTTACCGTAGCCTATGGACGCTTGCAACACCAGGGGTATCACTCGCGTGTTGCCGACCCTGTCAATCAAGGAGAAATAGTTGAGCTGGCAGCATATTGTCAAGCATGACAGCGGCGGTAGCAAAAAACACCACCAGTCCCCCACACTGACAACATAACGCTTCCTCGCGGAGCTCTGGCAACCTTGCTCACCGTTAGGAACACAACATAGCACGGAGCTATGTTATTCGGCTACGATTTTCTGCAAGATGGAGATACTTCCCTAGTCGGACAACTCCAATTGTGAGTGGAATTATTCGATTTAACTATGACCTACTTAATTTAACTTAATAAAATTAAGTTTATCTGGCTGGATACCAACCCACCCAGACGAACGGAGCAATACCCAATCAAGTACAGGTACAGATGTAACAGTACATTATTTGTAAGCCTGTATTTGTATGTCCAGTATTGTTTTTTTTTAAAAACCTTGCCCCACGACAAGATTTTCTCCTGTATCGTGGCTGCTTTTTACAAATACAAATTCTCACATTCACCAGTCATATAAATATTTGTACTAGATGGTAATTGAACCCACGATCTGAGGCGCAGAAGCCGATCGCTTACATGCTGCGCCATTGAGAAATCGTATTCGGTATTGGGTTGTAATAATGTATGCATTTAGGTGAAGAGAGGCTGTCCATTATACGAAACGTAGCAACTGAGCGACCGGCTTTGGCGCAACGGGTTGAATCGGTCGGGGTTCCATCCACGCACGAAGCATATATTTGTTGTATGATCTATAGTAGTAGGTAGTGGTTCCGGGTCTGGGCGTTAGTGTATGTGAGAATTTGTATTTGTAAAAAAAAGCCACGATACAGAAGAAAAAATGGGGTAATGTTTTTTTTAGCAAAGAAACAAAAGATATAGTCATAGGCTCATCTCCTAGACCAACTGCTTGTATGAAGCTATTACAATAACATTCTTAGCATCCGAACCTCAACCGTGCCTCTAATCTGAAAAGGATTATAATACCTAAATAGAATAAGATTCCAACACCTAATAATACCAACACGGATCGTAGAGGGTTTTCATAACATAATGTTTTTGTTATTATTTAGGTCGGCAAACGAGCAGACGAGCGAGTAAGTAGTCATCGCCACCCATGGACACCTGCAACACCAGAGGGGTTGCAGATGAGTTGCCGAGCTCTAGGATCCCCTACGAACTACAGACTGCCAAAGCCGCAGCAACCGAGGGGGAACTGGCTCTTCCGCGCAAAAGTCGAAACACACATCGCGGTGCTTTACGACAGACTCCGACGTAAGGGTGGTCCCCAGCCAGTCAGACCCCGAGAGGTCCTACCACCGAGCAAGTCAGATATTTTCTTGCCTCTTACGAGATGCCTATCTGAGTGGCAGTGAGGAACTGTATTCTAACCCGTCCCCACACGGGGAAAAATCTAATGTAAATTGCTGCCTTTACACGAAATATTTACAGATTTTCATTATAATATCGTACAAAGAAATGGTGTTGCAAGGCATACGTACTGTATTGCAAGTCATGGCACCCATGATGAAACTGTCCGATGCAATTTATTGTGATATCTTGGTTGCTAAATTCTTGTTTGCAATTTGCCACACTTGCACTGTCTGTCCCTTTATGTTTTTTGTTCTTTGTTGTTATAAGAATGGTCATTTGACAATAACGCTAGCTGGATTGCTGCAATGTCTGTTTCAGGTTTTTATTGTTTTACAAATGAGCATACCAACTGCCTCATGGTAAGCGACAACCGCAGCTTTTACACCTAGTTAAAAGCCGTCCGATCCGAAATCTAGGTATCCCAATCACATCACCAAATAAAATAAGAAACATCAAATATCTGTAGCGACATCTACCGCGCTACATACAAACTATACGAACAAGTCCTGAATCGCGCAAGTGAAGTTTGCAACGCAACTTGGATATATACAACTGCCCAACATCAACCGTCGGGCCGTGGCCCGCCAGGCAAAACACCCGCCTGGTCGGAGGATCCTCCCTTTGGTGTGAGGGGCAACACACCTCGCCCCTCCACAGTGGTGACCCCGACGTGATCTCAGTGTATCCACATTGGGGACCCCGAGAAGAACACCAGCGCAGCCTTCGAAGACCAGCAGCTTCATCACACCGTCGTCTTCCCTCCCTCACAGCACGAGCAGCGAGTCACACAGCCAGCCAGCACTCTTCCGGCTTCAACGGGCATCCTGACCACAAGCCTGCAGCGAACGCGCATGCCTGGTCAGCACCCTCAGCCGACAACAAGCAACTTGGCACAGCACACTGCACTTCGGCCGGTCAACAAGCAGAGGCAGTCTCTCCTGGTCGACGCAGCAGCCAGCCACTACTCAACACTGCACCACCTCGACTCACTGAGGACTACGCAGCATCACCCCGACTCACTGGGGCTCTCACCGCAACACAGTCCCGACTCACTGCGGACTACGCGGCATCCTGTTCCGACTCACTGGAACACACTCCACTGGCACTGGCAAGCTCTTCAGACGCATTGACCGCTGACTCAGCGACACGACCATCGACCTCCGGTCTCGGGGGGGAGTGATGTAGCGACATCTACCGCGCTACATACAAACTATACGAACAAGTCCTGAATCGCGCAAGTGAAGTTTGCAACGCAACTTGGATATATACAACTGCCCAACATCAACCGTCGGGCCGTGGCCCGCCAGGCAAAACACCCGCCTGGTCGGAGGATCCTCCCTTTGGTGAGAGGGGCAACATACCTCGCCCCTCCACATATCCATGAAAATAAACACATAATTTTATGTGTTACTGCAAACACACACTACAGTAAACACACAAATTGCTACAATTACCCTAAAAATCAGCATTATTTTAGATGTTATAAAACCATCATGGGCCTTATTATATTTAGCAGTCGGTATCGCTGCCAGCGTAAGTATTGCCATTTTAGTTTCTTCGAAGAATTTTGTTTTAATTCATTTTAATTCACTGAGTAAAATAATTAATGTTATAAATTGTTATTTGGCAAAAGTTCAAATAATTTGGTTAATCTGGGCCTTGAAATTTATACCGTAGTTCAAATTCAATTGAACGTAGAAAACTGTAGATATTGTCGATAAAATAAATGGGTAAATCCAACTAATTTCTGAAACTACTAAAATATCTATAGGTAATCAGGTGAATCTGCGTACGCCTCGTTTCTAGTACATAATTAAATTAACTTAGTAAAAAAATCTTACTGAATCTGAACACAGCAATTTACTTATTATTACGCAACTGCTGGTCCTGAACTCCGATCCGAGAGTTCGATGCCCAGGCCCAGCAGTGTTATTACGGTTTTCTATGAAGTTCTCTGTAGCAGGTCACATAGTACCTACAATATACAAAGGAACTGTGGGTGTACATTAGAACACCACTAAGTCATCAGGAAATACAGGCGTGATGGTATGATATTGAAATGTACCTACTCAAATATTGAGTCATCTTGTTGAACATTTGATGTCTCCTAAATACTTCGAAGTATGTAGGTCATTACGGAGATGAGTTGAATTAGCGGTGGCATAACCTTGAGTTACATGGCTTTGGTACTTACCTTGCTAGTATATCATGTCGTGCAAAGAACTGACACCTATTCTACATATTTTTTGACGGCCTCGAAGGTTTAGTTTCCTTGATTTTTGTTCTCAGGTCGAGTAAAATATTAAGGGTCCAGTGAACGCTAAAACAAACGTAATACTAAAATAAATGGTAATTAAAACAAAAATTTGTAGTTGGCTTTTTTCCAATCAACTGGTATTTTTTGCTATGATATTGATTTTCCGTAAATAAAATTATGCAGTTTTAGCATTCATCAAAATCGGACTCCTTTGTGTATTGTTCGCTATTCCTTATAATACTTCTATCGGATTTGGCCATCCACGCCTATACACGAATATTGATAATTGCGGTCTAAAACAATAAGTTTTACTAGCGATCACATAATATAATATACCAAAGTACTGTAGGTACACCCCACAGTTCGTCGGTATGTAATAGGGGAGGAGTCTTTTGCCATCTACTGAGAATTTTATAGAAAAAACCCTTGCTTGTCCTGGGAATTGTACCCAAGAACTCTAGTATAGCAGTCGCGCTTGGGACCACGAGACTAATGAGACAGTCTAGCTAATCTAAAATTAGGTAATTTATTTTTGTGATAGGCTTACGCTTGACCGCCAGTTCGCCTGATGTTATGCGACACTGATGGAGCGCTCTTGCCTAGAAGAAACTGATTCACTCGTGATTTGAACACACCCAGATTATATCCATCGGGGAAGACCTACTCGGGAAGCGCATTCCACATTTCAGCGGTACGCTTAATAAAAGTGGACTTAAACCGTTTCGTTCGGGTTTTCGGAATGTCCACCATGAATCGATGTGGCTTTTTCGTGCTTCTGGTCGTCCGATAGTAGAAAGGGTAGGGAATAAGATCGTGGAGATCTGATGCACACTCTCCATAATGTATCCGATAAAAAACCGATAATCTAACACTTAGGTATTTATCATAATAACAACTGACTAGTGTTATTCTCCACCACTATGTCTCATTTTGTCAATAAACAGGTTTTAACGTTTGACGACTCATATTTCGTGAAGGTCACACTTACAACCGTGTAATTCAAGGTCGCGTAACCTCTGATTTTAAGCTTCTTAGTAATGACCTAGAATGCTCATACTTACATAGTAATTTGTAAATGTTGCGCTACCAAACGGCGTGTTAAGAGTCCCGCGGACCGAATTTCTCTTACAAACGTAATACCGAAGTAAATCGTAATTTATTATTCTCAGTAGCAGCTCGAAATTTGGAGCTTCATAAAACAAACCCCAATAACACTTTGCTCGACCTAGGAATCGAACCCAGGCAGTTCATCGTTTATAAACGATGTCCGAAGAAATTCAGGATCGTTGTTTTAGAATAATAATGTTGAAATCCAATCACTGCCTCTTTCACGACAAATGTTGTACTGTCAGGGATATGCTGTGTACGGTCAACAGAACATATTATGGTATCCAAAACTGTCAAATTTCTTCAATCGATTTGGAATTCAATCTCTATATAATAGAGTTTAATGTCCATTGGGGAAAGACAGTTTGTAGTAACTTTATGGGCTGGCCAGATATTCTTAAATCATACCTAAGAACACTCTCGATGAAGTCCCTTTTCATACAAAAAAAACTGAATCAAAATCGGTCCATTTGTTTGGGCGCTATGATGACACAGATACACGCGTAAACTTATAACACCCCTTTTTGCGTCGGGGTTATAATGTCACAGTGTTCATAAAATAATAGCATTCTTAGCTTCTTAGTTTCAAATTCACCATCTGAGCGGTCTGTAAAGATAATAGGATAGAATAGAATAGGATATCTATACAATGGAGCAAAAAGCATTATATGTGAAACGATTATTGCGCTTGCACGATGCGACTTGCGATGATCACCTTAAGTTTTGCGCAAACTGCGCAATCTGACATTTGCGCAAAATCCATCTCTCTTTATTGGGCTTTCTATTGTGCTATCTTGAATTTAATTAATATTACACTTACATTAGGAACCTTTATAACCAACGTCCATTATTGTGTCTACAGTGCCATATCTTTTGACTGAGCACTGCCTCCCAAAATACAGGCTTCAGCCTAGTTTGGGAACCAGTACCAGGACCTTTTAGGAATAACAGGATACCATTGATTAAGCCTATCTCATTGTGGTTTTCTTTGTGACAAATAAACATTTTATTTATTTTATTACTGGTTTCTGATATTTACGCGAATATTAGACATTGAATTAGAATTACCTAGTTTTACAAGTATTTTCAGTGCCTGCTATTGTTCTATAGTATGACGCATAAAAGCAAAAAGTAATAATGATTACAGGCGCTAAATAACAACATACGGTCAACAGCGCAAGTTTTAATAGGTAGTTGTCAAGAGTAAATAATTACCTATTTTACGGGTCTCCTTTCGGAATGAGACGGGTTAGGCTATATTCCACTACGTTGGCCTATTATGTTTATTTATTGATGGACTTCTCAAGCCGTCGATGAAGTGTCTCAAGCATTTCTCTAGCAATGGCTAGATTAATCTAAAGTATCGTAATACGTCCTTTTCCCAAATATGTAAAAAGAAAAAATATGTTGGGATCGACTTCCAGTCTAACCCAGATCCAGCTGAATATCAATATTTTACACGAAGCAACTCATGTTAACATTTTGTAGCAGTTGTAGTTAGATTATAACCCTTTTTATAAATCGCTATGTACTTAATTAAATACCATAACTAAAATTAAGAGAGGGGTTTGGGACTGTTACTCCTTAATGGTGGCTTTGAGATTTTTATCTGGCCTACGCAAATGTTCCACTGATCTGGTATCGTCGTGCGACGGGTTGTTTAGCTCCCTAGATTATGGTCGAGCTATCCAATGACTGATGCATGCTTGCCGTCAGATGGGACTGGTCTACTTAAAGCTGCAATGGCTCTTTCTTCTAAAGGCAATATCAGACATTGTCTTACATTGGAACTCACATATTTGCTACTAAGTATTATGTCTGGACTTTAAAAGAGACCATGACTCTCTGAGTTTGTTTCGGTGTTTCTTCTCAGAGGTCGTCAGTTAGGAAATGCCGGTGTCATCTAGAAAAAAAAATGACTTGTAAAAGTGTCCTTATAAGATCTATTTACAGAAATAAATATCATTTATTTATCATTTATTTATTTATCATTTTATACAGGCTATTCTGTAGCCTAGCTAGGAGAATAGCACTTCACCCACTTGATTGGAAATGCAATCGTAGCGTACAAACCTATTGTGTGTACATGTAGATACTACAAATTCTTTTTATAAAATAAAGATTTATTATTTATTTATATTATTTATTTCAGGTCTTAGCAACTCAATTTCTTTGCAATACCAGATCATAATAGATGACGCCTTCTAGTTTCCACCAATGATTATCTTAGGTATTTGCATAATAACCGGGACTGACGGCTTTACGTGCTGTCCAAGGCACGGAGGGCTCTCGATGTGTTAAGAATAGTTACCCATCCGCAGGCTATCCGCAGGAAGTGCAGTTTAACCTTGCTGATTAGTTGATAAGCGTAGTTATTACTTAGCCAGTAGCGCTTTCCAGAATTAATATAAAATGTACCTGTTAAAAATCTTATAGCAATAAGTTTAGTACTTACCACAAATATAGTTTTGTTTGTATGACGCAGATGTTTTCTTGAACTTCTTAAGTTCTTTCTTGGTGGTCTTCTTCTGGACCATGCAGTTCTCACAGGAGACATTCTCTTGTCTGAATTCTCAGCTAATATAGCGGCTCTCATCTCAAAGAAGCAATCTGACGTGATAAGCCACCACTGGATTTATTGTTCCTCATCTGGGTCAGATCTGCATATTATAATAATAATATATACTAAATTTAACCTAACTTTACATTAGGCTACTTTTGTATTAAATAATATGTCGTGGGCCGATCGTTTAAATGGACCGGTCTAGATTTGCCTGGGCAGATCACGATGTGCCGACATTTCGTGATATGACTATAGATGGGTTTATGCCAGGGCATTTATTTTTTTCGCCTAAAATGCCCTGGCATAAACCCATCTCTTGATATGACCGATTATTTCATGATGTGCCTAACTTAATTCCTTTTGTGTAAGTATGCACAATGGCTACTATTCGGTTCTGGTGTTATGTGGTCACAGTTCTAACATAAACTAACCGATATTTATATTTCTTTCATTCATTCATTCATATTTATATTTCTTTCATCGGCCATCACGAAAGCCGGCACATCGTGTTCTGCCCATTTAAACGATCAGCCCACGACATAAGCCTCTCTTAGGCTAATGTCCGAAAGAGTTGTTTTAAAGTTGTTAGCCAATTATGATATATTTGTGATCCGCACATTAATTTCAAGAGTCAGAGGTACTGGTAAGCGGGTCTATCAATAATGTTATCACAGTCTGGTAGCTATGATTATAAACAACACTATAGGAAATATGCCAACTTACCCAATAAGAATAGTGAATGTGTAACAGCGTAATATGCATTCCCAACTATTGTGTAATCTTATTTAAATACGCACTCATTTACTTGTACTTGATACACACTTTCTTATGCATCAGTTTGTATTGTATTTGTCACAAGTTTTATTCTGTGGAAGTTCTTGTTTATAAATTTTGCCATTATCTTCTACACGTTTATGTCAGCTAAAATTGCTTGTAGTCAGTAGTTTTAGTATCAAAATCTGTAATAGAATTAATTGGGATTAATTGGTATGTTGACTGAGGTAGAAGCATAGAATAGTAATTTCAGTTTATCCCCCATTTCGAGATAGTATTCTTTGTTTCTATAACAAGGGTCAGCGCGCGAACGCACGTGAAGCAAGATAATATCGTATATACAATACACACATGTACGTCTATGGACACAAAGGCAACCCTATCTATTTACGCAAACATTTGTGGGTTTAAAAACGCCATTCTGCTTATGTAGTTGTAGTAAGTTATCGTACAGACCTATAACAATATTTAGGCTTATCGCGTCAGAAGCCCAAAAAGCCCGTCGACCAGTTTATACTTAGGGTATTGCCAAGAAATTTAGTTGCGGAAGTCTGATGGCAGTCGCTTTATGTAAAATAAAGACACACCTGGTTAAACTGGAAGCCGATTCGAACATAATAAGAAAAAGGAGAAGACAACTACTTTGAAATATTTGATCATCTAAAATATCTATGGAGTGTTACGAGAGAAGATAATTTGAACATTATTTTTGAAACGAAATAACTGCCTATGTATATTGAGAAATGTTCATGCTGCCCTGCAAATTGCATAAGAATGTGAACTTTAACTTTTCCTTTCCATTGTATTACATGTTCACATTCAGATTAATTGATTTACCTTTGTGTATTTCCTAACTGTTACGGTAACGGATTAAACGTGAAAAAGTCATCAAAGATCTCTTTACAATAAATTGAATATTCTTTAGTATTTGTTCAAAATTATTGTGTTTATACGACCAACTAATTTAACATGGATTTGCTAACAAAGTACTTCTATCTATTTCTTTTTTTTTTACACGTGGGAGAGCCATGCTTCGGCACGAATGAGCCGGCTCGACCGGAGTGATACCACGGCCTCACAGAAAACCGGCGTTAAACAACGCTTACGTTGTGTTTCGCGAGGTTACCGGAGGCCCAATCCTCTTTTAAAGGTCGGCAATGCACTTGTGACTCCTCTTTTGGTGTTGCGGTCCATGGGCGGCGGTGATCGCTTACCATCAGGTGATCCGTCTGCTCGTTTGCCCTCCTATCTTATAAAAAAAAAACTATTTCTATCTCGTTTCGAAAAAAAAGAGAAAAATGCAAATGCCTTTGGTAAACAATTAGCTATCTCTGGGTTTATAGATTCCTTCCTTACATGACCTATAAATACACTTGATTAAACAAAGGTCTTATTATAAGCTAAAATGCAAAGAAATACCGAACAAAGGAATACTTAGCAACTGCGGTCATAACTGACTAATGGGTACCTATTCCTTCTTCGACAATAATCACGCATTGAGACATCTGCTACACTCAGGAGAGCAATTTGAGTGAAAAAAAATGTAATAAAACAGTGGTTAACTAAATGCAGTTTTTGTGTCGGACGGTTCATCTAATTTTATATATATATAACAAAAAATAGAACGACCTTTATTAGAATACAATAGGAAGTATAAGTCTATATGTAAATACATCGAATTGTCATAGATTTCCTTATTTCCATTTCCTTTAATATCTTCATTTGTTGTGATAATCGTGAAAGAACCCAACGTAATGTGGATGAAATTGGAGTCGTATAGGAAATAAATAAAAAAATAAGTGAATTCAATATGGATGCAAGGTTTGAACATATTGTTGAAGATCTTGGTGTAAACAAGGAGTTTCGTAAGTATATGAATATTCTTTTTTCATGTATATTTTATTATTTCGTGATAGGCTTACGCTTGAGCACCAGTTCGCCTGATGTTAAGCCATACTGCGATCTACAATAGAGCGCGTTTGCCTAGAAGAAACCGATTCACTCGTGATTTAAAGCCACCCAGATTATATTTATCAAGGAAGACCCACTCGGGAAGCGCATTCAATTGAGAATTTTTAGAGGACCATTTATTGATGGCAGAAAATTAAAACGTTTAAAATTTCTGAATTTTATTTATCTTCTGGGAAATCATAGAAAGATAGATTAGTAAATAGACTAACTTTTAAAGTACAAAGTAAATCATCAAATATGCCCAATAAAGTATTTACTGAGCTAGATTTATTATGTAATGTTTCAATATTATTGGCTTAACATAGTGTAAAGATGGGAATTATAATTGTAAGATTTTTATTGTTTTCTTGAGTTATTTGATGACCCCAGTTTTACCGATGGAAAGCATGTCTGGTCTAATATTGGGTACGCAATTAAAGTAAATAACAACGAATTTGGGTTTTGGGTGTCACACATGACAGATCATGCCACAACTGCTGGCTCCACCAGTGTTACGGAATACGGTTGAGGGTTGTGCTTCATTATTACAACAAATAAGTGTTTTTCCCTACGTATCACTAAATTCATCTATCCATCAATCTAAAAATGACCCATATTTATTATTACCTTAACTTACATTAGCAGTTTGGAGTTGAAGCATATGTGTGGTATGTATATACTTCATCACAAAAATTGTGATAAGAATAAAAATCTTCCAACAGGATTTCGCAGGGTTGCATTGTAGGTCCAATTTATTTTTAATTTTGTTCTCGCAAAATCAACGCCTGCCAAATAAGTGCAGTAAGAAATAGCTAAAGCGGAACACAAATTTATACATTTGATGTATATTTATAATTCAGAATCAACACCAACATGGACAGCGGAAGAGACTTTCAAAGGACTAGCATTAGTTCTAGGAATGTATCTAGTGTTAGTTGTGAAAATATTGCCAGTGCATATGAAAAACAGGCAGCCGTACCTACTGAAGAATATAATGTTGGTGTACAACGTGATTCAAGTCGCCTTCTCAGGATATTTAGTATTCATTGTAAGTGTTACTTGTTGCTCTAAAGTTTTTTTAAGTACTGAGGGAATGTTTTATTTTAATTGGCATGTGCTGCGTAGGAGTAAAGCATGTTAACAGAAAGGGTTTCCGCGTGAATATGGATGGATATAAAGGCAGTGAGAAACCGAAAAAAAGATATATGGATTGTGTGAGAGATGATATGGCTATAAAAGTAGTGAATGGTGTAATGAAGGCTGATAGAGATAATGGAAGAAAGAGAGATACTGTGACAACCCCAAGTAACTTGGTATAAAGGCAGGAAAATGATTAATAATGTAATATTTACTTAGGTCGGAGACCATCGCTACTTTGTTTTTTTTTAATTCAACCGGTTCAGTGCCTGTTATATCGCAAACAGAAACGAGTTACGTAGTCAATTTAGGCCACTAAATAATGTCGTAGTAGTTTTTGGAAATTTCTGTTTTTTTTTACTACCTCATTACTCTAGTAGTTAATACGATTACGCAGCTGCCATAGTGATCCTGGATTAGATTCCTAGATCTAGTAGGTTGATACTGTCATTAAATTTTTCATGAAATTTTCAGTAGTACCTCGTAGTTTGGATTTGTGTTCGGTTAATGGCATTAGGTTCATCTCCTATTACATAGAACGGCTACTATATACTATACTAGCAAACTGTAGGTATGTACCTCTGTCTAGCCTTTTGAATTTAGAAGGGGAATAAAGACGTGATCGTATTTATTGTTTAAGTTTTTTTTTAATTTCTTTATTGCAGTACCTGAGATACATCTATAGATTCAATATAATAACAACGAGATGTCCACAAGGCGAAGATTTGCAAGGGGTAAAATTATATTTATTACTTTTTCCATAACATTTTAATCTCGAATGATTATTTTGTATCAGTGAGCGTTAACGATTGACGTTTGTTTAAATGATTGTACGTTGCACATTAATCATCAACCTAGCTAATTATTCAACAACTGCATTGTCTATTATTATGTTGTTTATGTTAAAATAACACGAGCAGAATTTTTAACTTTTTTTGAAACTGGGTAAAAGAATCATTTTTCACGTGGGAGAGTCATGCTTTGGCACGAATGGGCCGGCTCGACTGGACTGATACCACGGCCTCACAGAAAACCGGCATTAAACAACGCTTACGTTGTGTTTCGCCGAGTGAGTGAGGTTACCGGAGGCCCAATCCTCTTTTAAAAGGTCGGCAACGCACTTGTGACTCCTATTCTGGTGTTGCGGGTGTCCATGGGCGGCGGTAATTGCTTACCATCAGGTGATCCGTCTGCTCGTTTGCCCTTCTATACCATAAAAAAAAACATACTTAACAATTAGGGTGGCCCACATATTTTAAGAGGGGTATAGAAAATATCCATTTCATATTTTCATTTGGTGCCACAATGATAATATAAAACTATACAATGTCATTGGGGTCCCAAAAAAAAAACAATAAATAAAATAAGTGTAGACATTTCCAAGGACTATTTTTATGAGTTTGACCAAAATATTATAGATTTGGCTACTATATATTTTTCCAACAGTAGATAGGCCCAGAATATAATAGGATAATAAAATATACTATATATAATATATATATTTAGTATATTTGCCAACCCTACCGGCTTTGGGATATGTCGACTCAAGACACTCATGATTGGTGGTTCAGGACACTCCTGATTTAAAGTAAAACAACATAATGATCCTTTCGATGTCAATGATCGGGGCCATAGGAGTCACGAGCATATTTCTATCTCCATACCAGTAGGTATTGACCCCTCCACTGTCAGAAAATCTCCTTATCCTCCTCTTTTCATAACATTCTACGCACGCTAACTCACAAGTCTGGCTTTTTCCATTCAGGTCCCATTTGGTCATACCATACCAGTTTGCTACGACTCGGTTGACCTTACCTTCCTTTCCGGCTCGGAATTTTTGATATTATCAGAGAAATGAGCTTACAAATATCATAGCAGCACAGCATATAATTACAGATACTACGTAGCTTTAAGGAGGAAAGTGTCAAATGCAATTTATTCCATCGTTTTTTACAGGCGAAAAAATGAGCACGAAACTAACTTTTTTATTTTTACCGCCACTATTTCTAATACTTCCGAATGTGCAAATTCGACTTAGGGAAGCATAATTTTGAACATAAACCCGTTTGACACGTTAAAAATTATCCTGATTTGTATTATGATCATCCAATTGGGGGTTTCCTTCGCAATTACGTCGAATCAGTTTATCTACACTCTACAATATAACTACTGCTATTTTTTTACACTCATTCTCTTTATAATGTTCTGTTACGACTAAAATACAATCTATATCTTTCAGGTCATTAACGAAATCTTTCCATACTTCATAGCAAAGCACCTAGACCTTTTGGATACAGTATTCTTCGTCCTCCGCAAGAAAGAAAACCAGATCACCTTTCTTCATCTATACCACCACACTACCATGGTCACCTGGACGTGGTTGCACTTCATGTACCACCCGACAGACAACTTCGTGGTGGTTGGCATGTTGAATAGCTTAGTCCATGTGTTGATGTACGCGTACTATGCTATCTCGTCCTTGGGTCCGGAATTTGCCAAGTATATTTGGTGGAAGAGGCATCTGACTAAAGTGCAGTTGGTAAGCATATTTTTTTTTATTCTTCTAAGATAATAAATAAGCACACCAGGTGCCTGATGATGAGCAGCAACACAAAGCACGCATTGTTATCTTGAGATCTTAGTTATTAAGTCTCATTGATCAGTAATTTTACTTGATAGGCGTAAAACTTATTTCTCTTACTCCTTTAATTCTTTTTGCCAAGTTTCGTGCAAGTTAAGCTACGCCTGCAAGCTATCCATGAATAAGTGAGCATTCATGACACATCAAGGCCCCTCCGTGCCCCGGACAGCACGTAAAACTATCGGTCCCGGTTGACAATAAGCCCGGTTTCCACAGCAAAAGAGTAATGAGCCGGAAATAGCTAAGCGGAGCGGACTTCGTTTTCATGAAATAGGTTTCCAAGAAAGATATTTTTTTGAATAGTCTAAGTTTAGTCGGTTGATTCCCACCGCAAAAGAGAAATGAAGAAATGAATAATTGAATAAAATGCTTGCTGAGACATTTCCGCTCGACCCCTTGTTGGTGGAAACACATGTAAGCAGTTTTCTCTTGCGAACAAAAGTAGTCATTAATGGGTCCGCTCCTCTCGCGGTGGAAACCGGGGTTTATGACTATTATTAGTTGGTCATCAGAAGCCCAAAAAGTCTAACAACTACTTTATTGAAATATATCAGCAAATTAGTTTTCTTTGTATTATTTCTAACATTAATATTTGTAAACAATTAAGTCTGGGACAATTAACTCTGGGATTAATTTACCTAGAAGAAACCGATTCACTCGTGATTTAAACACACCCATATTATATCTATTATGGAAGACCCAATTATAATTAACAGTCATCTACGCATAATGATAACCGATTTACATATATTTTAAATTTATAATAGGTATATAATTACCTAATAATTATATCAATAATAATAAAAGTAATTATGTACTTGTCCTAGAATAACGAAGCAAAAACTAGATTGAAAAAAATATATGACTTCCACGCATATATCACGCACGTGTAGGTAGATTAATAGTTAAAATGTTGAAATAATATCTTAAAGAGGGCGAATGTCTATATAAATATATTATAATCTTACGTACAATATATATACACGCTCTTCTCCCATATAAGGGAGGTAGAAACTACAGACCGCCACTTGCTACGATTCTTGCTTAACTACTTCTTTTGCTTCTTCCACATTCATACATCTTGTCATACACGCACGCCAGGGGCCGTATTATAACCTGTAAACGCGATAATTTTTAGGTTGTGAGAAAGAGATGCCTCTTCACATGTTAAATAGTTTCGTTTCTTTCTTACAACGTAAAAATGATCGCGTTAACACGTTATAATACGGCCACAGTTGAGAGTACTACGCACCTGACCTTTTTGAAGGATTTCGCCAATAAGATCGGCGTATGTTCTTCTAGAGCGACGTCTCCCAAAGCTGCCACTGACATTCTCCATATAATTTTTTTTTTGTTAATTGTCCTTTTATTTTGTTAATATTATAATGTCTATAAATAAGTAATAAAGGATTCAGTTCTGGTAGAAGTTAACACGTTGTTTTCATAAGATATAAAATCAGTATAATAATATAACATTATATTACCTTTAACTTGCCCTAAATAAAACGACAAACGCTGGAGCAAACGAGTTCTCGAGTGGAGACCGCGTCTAGGCAAATACTGGTGACTGGATGAGGAAAGCCTGGTTGAGCGATCGGCTTCTACTCCACGTGTTGTGGGTTCGATCCCCACACGGAGCAAATATTTGTATGATCTACAAGTAGTTGTTCCGGGTCTGGGCGTTTGTGTATGTGAGAATTTGTGTTTGTAAACGCACCCACGATACAGGAGAAAATCCTAGTGTGGGGCAACGTTAAAAAAAAAAAAAAGCCGAAGATCGGGCTCTGTAGCGTTCACTAAGAGAGGCCTACGTTCAGCAGTGGATGAATATAGGCTGATGATGATGAAATAAAACGCGCGTCCACAATATTTTACTAACGTACTTCAGGCAAAATACTATTTCCTAGGTGCGAATGATACCACGACCGGGCAAATGCCAGTTTATTGATTTATTTATTTCATAAGGCAATTAATGTAATTTTTATGATAACGTGACATTTTAAACGCTTATCAAGTTACAAAATTTCATGTTAGACCGTTAAAAATGTCAGTAACATTGATTGGTTTTTCGTATTGAAATTCTAAACTAAAGAAGTCGCATGACTGATTTACTATCACGAATATAAGCATAACATACCATCACGCTTGTATTCCCCCCGGGGTTGGGCAGAGGTGTAGGTACTGATGTACACCCACAATATGTTAAGGTCCCAGGTAATAGGGTGCGAGCCTATTGCCATTAAGCGAACGCAAATCCCAAACTCCGAATTGCTACTGAGAATTTTTTAGATAAACCCAAAAACATTGCTCGATCAGGGAATTGAACCCAGGACCTCTAGCATAGCAGACGCGTTTAAGACCACTAGCCTAATCAGGCAGTCACGAATATAAACAAAATGTTTTGGCAGTGGATTTCGCGCTAAACTTTGTTTTGGGGCTAACTTAAGCTCTCACCTTTGTTTATTATTATTAATAAACAGCAATTGTTGTCCAACTGCAGGGTAAAGGCTTCCCTACCCTCTTTCCATTTCTCACGGCTCAAGGCTATTTGAGCCAATCTTTCCAGAAAAAGTCAAGCTCATCCCGCCATCTCCGTCTAGGTCTCCCACGCTGTCGTCTGCCAGTTTGTGAGACCCATTCGGTACTTTGTTCAGCACACGGTTTGTCTGACATGCGCCAGACGAGTCTAACTTGGTTCTATTTCAAGCTAGCAGCTTGTTGGCCTATGTCGGTGATCTGAGTTTTGCGCAGTACGCTGTTTTTGATGCGGTCTGGTATTATGACTCCCATCATACTGCGCTCCATGGCTCGCCTTCCTTCTCCTCCTTTTCTCACCTTCCCTCCTCATTAACCCTTCTCATTCTACGAGGAGACCCATGCGGATCAGTGGGACAGTATAATGGGTTATTGTAGTGATATTGAGGATAGCAGCGCAGGAACTAATGGCGCTACTTACAGTGCAATCATATTTCTTGGAATCTCTTTGACATAATTGCTCATGTCAATAGTAACACGTTTTGATTGGTTGTTGTGGAAAAAGTAACATGTGCTGATATCTTGCTTTGTATTGCTTTCTCCATGAATACAGACACACGCTACACATGAATTTGGAAAGTCAGAAATGTCCTGGTTTTAAAACGGCCTACAAGCACCTAATACATCTCTGTTTTGTATGCTTCTCGATTTTTTCTTTGTGTATAATCTTGTTAGAGGTACAAATTTTTTTCTTTCTTTCGTTCTTTTAAAGGATGCCAACCCGCACTAGGCCAGCGTGGTGGACTATCCCTCTCCTTCTAAGAGTAGACTCGTACCTAACAGTGGGTCAGGAAATAAGTTGTTGATGATGATGACACCTCTACCATCTTTCTAAGAATACATTCAATATTGTATGTTTATTTCATAAAATTTATATTTTGCTTGTATATATTATTTTTTTCTCTTCCAGATCCAGTTCATCCTAGTAGTCTCTCATCTCCACTTCCAGCAGAAACTCTCGCCGTGCCCAATACCCAACTTCTTCCATAACTTCTGCATGCTTCTCATCTGTTCTTTCTTCGCCCTCTTTTTGAACTTCTACGTTAGCAGCTACAGAAGTAAATCAAAGATATTAAAAGAGAAAGAGAAGATTAGAGAAATGGAGCGGAAAGAGATGAATATAGGATCGGAGAACGTTGCTGATGAGAGATTAATGAAAACGCGATAATTTGTGATAACTGTTATAAGTATAATTTGATTAGTGTTAGTAATAAAATTTGGATTTTATCTTCGTTTGTAGATAAAAGTGTTATAGATAATTATCTAATAAAAGCCCTGCTTCAATAGTCTAGTGGTGAAAAAAAACGGCTCTTGAGGTCTTGGGTTTGATCCCAGGGCTAGAAAATTGTCATTGGGTTTTGCTAAAAAAAATTCAATAGCAACTCGACATTTGCATTCGTGCCTGCTTTCTGGCAAAAGACTCAGTCCTTATTGCATGGGATCTAAACCACCAACTGTGGGAGTATAGGTACGTACATATGTACCTACATGAATACAGGCGTGATGGGATCTAGGAAGAGGCGTTAATTAATTAGACAGATTTATAGTTAAACTTTTAAGTTTAATACGAGGTCGAAGCCCTAATTGATACAAGACGAGTCTGTCAAGGCTCTCTCAGACTCCACACTTTTAATGTCATATAAAAATTTAAATCATTGTTTATCCTTTAAATTATTCCAACCAGCCAACCCAAAGTAATACAGACTTTTCGCTGCGATCTCTACAGTAATATCCAAAGTGGATACCACCGTAAAACAAGGGGGCAAACCTATTGCCATTAACCGGGCACAATACTCCGAGCTGCTGCTAATAATTTCATAGAAAAACCCAGTAACATTTCGTTTTACCTGGGAGATGAAATCGAGACCTGCTGCTGCTTCAGCTGCTAAGCTTGCGGCCACTTAACTAAAGGCGATGAATTAAATGTGTATACTCAACAAATTTAATATTGAATGATAAAACAAGTACGAATAAAAACTCTTCCAATGTAAACAGCTTTTACCTTATAATCGTAAAATCAAACAAAATCAGCAACTAGTGACCTCATTTACGCAAACAAGACTACATAATTATCAAGCTAAATAAACCATTATAAGCTGACCTCGCATTTTATAGACTTTTGGTACATCGAGAGGTCCGTTTAATCTGGTTAAAGTTCAGCTTATACAGGGAATTATTAGCTATGATGTGTAACTGTGTGTACCTACACTTAGAGCTGGTTGTTTAGGTGCAAAGGCCACTTTTTTATTCTTGATGTGCTTACGCTTGACCGCCAGGTCGCCTTATGTTAAGCGACACTGCGATCTACGATGGAGCGCGCTTGCCTAGAAGAAACCGATTCACTCGTGATTTAAAGACACCCAGAATAAATTTATCAGGGAAGACCCTCTCGGGAAGCGCATTCCACATTTCAGTAGTACGCATGATACGCGTTTCGTTCGGGTTTTCGGGTATATCCACCATGAATCAATGATGTTTTTTTTTTCTGAAATCTTTCATCATCATCATCAGCCTATATTCGTCCACTGCTGGACATAGGCCTCTCCTAGTTAACACCACAGGGCCCGATCTTCGGCTTTCCTTTTCTTTCCTTTCGAAACATCGCCTGAAGCGTTTGCGGTGCACAAAAGACAAGCAGAGAAAGATTGTCTATCGAGATGGAATTGATAGCTGTATAGATAAAGTCTGCCTCGTCTGTCTAGTGGTCGTAAATACTGCTACTGAGCGTGAGGTGATTATTGAATGACACAGTAGTGATAAATACCTAAGTATCCGGTTAAGCGTAATTATCTTGCCCCTTATGTTATGGAACCTTTTTTTCCTGTAAAAAATATCATGCATGACGATCTACTCTCGGAAGAGAAAGCAGAGGGTTAAAAAAATACAGAGGACAGTGAAATAAATAAAGGGCAAATAGTTCATTTCAGTTAATTTACTATAAATATATTTAATAATACAACTATCACGTTAGCTTAGTGATCCTGAGCGCTACTGCTCCATTCGAGGTCCTGGGTTCGATTCCCGAGCAATGAATTCTTCGTTTTTTTTTAAGAAATTCTAAGTAGCACTTTGTAGTTTGGGATATGCACCCAGTTATGTAATAAGCCTCCTATTAAATGGGCTCTAAACATACCGGCGAACAATAGATGTACATTCAGGGAATGCAGGCGTGAAGGTATGTATTATTTTACCAAGAAATTACGAAAATATCAAATCTACATAAGTGTTCGTTAAAATAATCGTGCGTACTACAGTTGTGTATTTACTTCATCGATTACCAACAGACAGTGTAGAAATTGTAATGGACTAACAAGTGGATAAAGACCGGTACTCAATAGCTTATTATTATTTCAATAGTAACAATTTGAGTGATGGAGGAACAAGCTTGACTCCTTCCGAAAGGACTGGCCTTAACTAGCAGATAACAGGTATCTGTGGAACATGGAGAAGGAGGCCTTCGCCTTGTAGTGGGGCAGTAAAGGCCAGATACATATTTAGACTACAATTTGTGTTAAATAGTAAAAGTAACAGGATAGTAGGTAACAGTAAAAGGATAGTAATAGTAACAGGATATTAGGTAAAAGTAATAGGATAGTAATAGTAACAGGATATTAGGTAAGAGTAAAAGGATAGTAATATTATAGTAAAAGGGGTAGGTGAAAATCTATGGTAATCTGTCTATCCTAGAAGGAGACGTGCCCATAATGATGTGTGTTTGTGTGCAAGCATAAAATTATCCAGTCGACACGAAGAACAGGTTATTTACACTCAAAAAAAATTGCGAAAAATAATCTTTGCCAATTGCCTTGACAGTCGCAAATCGGGCCTTTTTTCACGTAAGTAAAGTTAAAAAACCGTTTTAATAAAATACACTACAAATTTATTTAAACTATGGCAAACCTTGTGACTTTGCAAGAGATGGTTGAGTAATTTTAATTGTCTGTTTTATGAAGTGAATTCAGAAATTTAATAAAAACGCAGGTAATAATAATATTTTTAGTTGCAAACATATAAAAAAAATATGCAAAAAGTAATTGTGCTACTGAAAAAATCAAATGCAGTAAAGATCACGCATAAGTTTCCATCCGGGTAAGATTGAAGTGTAATGAAATATAAACACAGTTCACCGGTACTTTAGACCTTTAGCAATACGAGAGAAAAATTTGCCAGCAAAAATTTAAGAATTTCATAGAATAACTAAAACAAAATAAAAATATTTGAATCACCAAGGTCGCATTTCACAATCTCCAATTAGGTACCTTCCAATTAAATTAACTAGGCCGTTAATTTAATGCAAATTTTGATTCATTAGGGTTCCGTACCTCAAAACGAAAAAAACGGAACCCGTATAGGACACTTTGTTGTACGTCCGTCCGTCCGTCTGTTCTTCAAGACCCTTTATCTCGGGAGGTATCCAGTTGAAATTAAAACCATATGCTCAGGTCTACAGTCCCTTGAAGCTGTGAACAAATCAAACTTTTATGTTAACGTAAAAAGATACGCGGCCGTTTATGCTGCAAAAAACGTATATTTCGACACTCTCAACGAAATAAAAATTTATAGGCTATTGGACGGTTGACCTAGAACTATGAAATTTTGCAAGCAATACCCTTTTATACTACAAGTTTAGGGAAAAATCGGAAAACTACACATTTGTAATTAATTATAATATGTATCTACAAATTTTTACGGAACCCTTGCGGCCTTGGTGGGCGAGTCCAACTCGCGCTCGTCCGGTGTTTTTGTATTACTTCAGTGAGTAGTGGCTACTCCGATATGGCGACTACACTGAATGCGGACTAATGTTTAATAAAAAATAATAATAATGATGATAATAATTAATAATAATTATTATTTATAATAATAAATTATATTTATTCCTGTAAATCTTTTAAAGACATCTTTACAAGAAGGTTTTAGATTTTATAAACTCTGAGAAGGACCTCTGAGAAGAAGAACTGAAAATTATACTTAATCAAACGATAGTTATAATCTGGGCATCTTTAAATCACGAGTGAATCGGTCTCTTCTACGCAAGCGCGCTCCATCGTAGATCGCAGTACCGCTTAACATCAGGCGAACTGACGTTCAAGCGTAAGCCTATCACATATAAAAAAAAACAGAGATCATGGTCTCTTTTAATTTCCAGAAAGTAGTACATCAGAAAAGTGCATTTTACAATAAATACAGCAACATCTAAACAGGCCTTTTGGAAAAAGAACCATAGCAGTTTTGAGTTGACCTGTCCTAACTGACTGCACGAATAGGTACATCAGCCATCGTGTAGCTCAATCATTATTTAGGCAGCGCAATGACCCGTCGCCCGATGATACTAGATCAGTAAGATATTTGTGTAGGTCATGTGAAATACTGAACAGTCAGACATAGAGTACTGACACTTAAGTACGTCAGAAAAAAAATTACAGATTATTTACTACGCATTTGAATATGATTTGAATTACATAACAAGTACAATATGTCAACTGAATGTTAATAATGTCATTTAAGTATATATTTAATGTTAAGTGAGTAGTAAATAATGTCAAAGAAAATAATAAATTTAAACCCGACAACAATTTTTTTTTAAATCTCAATACTTTGGTACTACTCTGTACAATAGTGCCTTAAACATATTTTCAGTGTCGTTCGAGTTGACAAATACGAGATACAAAAAAATAACTTCAGCGACTCGACCATGTGGTTCAACCGAGATGCACAATAAAATAATAAATAATATTTAATCTTCCCGACTCGGCCGCGTGGACCAGATTCTCATGGTGGAGTTGGTGAATAAGTCCTCGTCTGCTCTTTTGCCGTCATCTAAATATAAAAAATTTACACCCACAATAATCGCCAGTACGTTTAGGTACATAGTTGTAATAGGGAGCGAGCCTAATGCCAATTAGATAAGATAGCGTTAAAACAGCATGTAAAATCTTTTTTGTAATCTAGTGAGCTCTACGCCTATTTCTTGTATTGTAAACGAACCTTCATTCATCCGGACGTGGGGACTGCCCGCTGCGTATGCGCAGGTTTGCTTGCAGCCAAGCAGCCTCAGTTGCTTTCCAATCACCGCGCTGGCCGCTCGTATCTCAATCGGGAGCGACCCGAAATTCGCGAGTGATTTTGAAATTTTATGAAAAGTTTTTATAATATTACTTTTTGAAATATATTTTCATCAATTACAACATCAGTAAAGGTTAGTAATGATTTATTTTGGAAAGTATAATTTAACTGTGAACTTTGATAACCTACATTAGTAATTTTATGCTGAATCTAAAATATATTGTATTGCCTAGACATAAAATTCATTCTATGACATTTAAAAAAACATACTAGATATTTCTATTTATACGTTACGAAATCTGATTCTTAATAATTTATCTTGTTGATATACAATTGAGTAGAACCTTCGCTAAAAATTGAAGCAAACATTGCAAAAAATCTATTTAGGAAACTGTAGATTCTGAACCCACTTATATTGTCATCATTGAAGATTTTTTATACTTTTTCAACTAACGGATAAATACGTTACTAAAGCAGGTCAGTTAACATAGTTTTTTGGTGTTCCACTTTTACCAATATAATTACCATCATGCCGGGTATTAGAATGTTTAGACAAAACCTTTGCTTAAAAATTCGTATCATAGCTACATTACAAAAAACTTTGCAACTGCAACAATTTGGGGAAAAATGAACTTTGCGGGTTAGGTCGGACAATCAGGCTTAACGCATTCTTTAAAGTCATCCGAGCCTTTTCCCAACTATGTTGGAGTCGGCTTCAAGTCTAACGAGGTGCAGCTGATTATTAATATGGCAGGCAGTATTTTACCCGAAGCGACTGGGTAATATCCGGAGGATAGACCGGTTGTCAGGGTTTTGGGCTTCCTACGGTAGTCAGAAGCAATTAACAATTGTCATAGATTTTCGTATAACAACCGGGACCTGCTTTACGAACTCTCCAGGGAAAGAGGGGTCTCGTTGTGTTAAGAATGGTCACCCATCCACAGACTGACCGCAGCTAGCGCAGCTTAACTTTGCAGCTCAGTTGATCAGCTTAGTTATTACTTAGCCATGATGCTACGTTTAAAGCGACTATGATGAACAAGTTAGTGCGTGTACCTACTACGTAGCATATAGTAATATCATACTTCATTATGTACCTAGGTAATACCTACTATAGTTTGTTATACATAGCTTGATACGCACGACAGCTGTCATCGAGATCACGCGCATGAAGATCCATACCATACAGTCAAAATGTATGCAACAATGTCATACTTAATTGACAAAAAGTCATGGTCTTTGCATCATCGTCTGACTGTGATAAATTGATCATGAAAATATCATGGATCGAATAAATTATTTTAGTCAGTGCGATTCCTGACGCCATAAAAACCAAAAACTACAATAGTGTAACGTAACTAGATACATTACGTTGTGTGTTCAAATATTCTTCTCGTTTTATTTCATGTTTTAAGTCAAGATAAAACCAATTTTATTTAAAATATGATTTAAACGATAATCGATTTATTTTCAATATCGTACGGTAATAGTTTTTTCCAACAAAACCCCAATACTAGAAACGTCACTCTGATATCTGTCGTGCGTATCAAGCTATGTATAAGAAAGAAAGAAAGAAACTATAGCAATAATATTCTGTAGGCACCTATGTATGATCTGTTTTTCCTTTCATGTTTATTTAGTAAACAATTTAGGAATGTAGTTTATTGAGTTCGGCAGAGGTAGATATACTGTTGTATGTACTATGAATTGGTTTGCATTTTCTATGAAATTCTCTATAGTACCTCGGAGTTTGGATTTGTGTTCAGTTAAAGGCAATAGGCTCGCCCTCTATTACAAAAGACCCAAGCACACCGGCAAACTAAGGATGTAATTTAGTACATCTGTGCCTAATTCTTTAGGGACTGCAGGCGTGATGTATCTTTATGTTTTTTAATGTATGACATTTATACCACTGGACTTTGATATTCAGTGACACGAGAAGTTAATTGCAGAATATAGCATGTTGTCTGACCCCTACGATACGATGCAGTTGTAACTGCAAGTTTCAATTCTTATTGTGTTTCAGAAACATTATTTTGATAAGTTATAGGTATTGTAAAGGAAAATTAGATCTCAACCAAACGTACATTGGTACAGTCGAGAAAAGTGTTATGTATTCATACAGATTGCGAACGATAGTTGCGTCGTGACATAGATTACGTTATAAATGATTATCCGCAAATGGGCTTGGTATGTAGGTAACTAACTACAAATGTCTTTTGACATAATTATTATTAACATAATATACCATCACGCCTGTATTCCCCGAAAGGTTAGGCAGACGCGTACTAATGTACACCCACAGTTCGCCGGTATGTTTAGGTCCCATGTAATAGGGGGCGAACCTATTGCCATTAACCGGGCACAAATCCAGACTCCGAACTGCTACTGAGAATTTCATTGAAAAACCCAATAGCACTTTGCTCGTACATCTAGCGTAGCAGTCGGGCTTGGGACCCCTAGACTAATGAGGCAGTCCAGGCAATTATAATGGGTTAATAATAATTATTATTAACCCATTATAATTATTATCCTACTGCTAGGTACGGGTCTCCTCTCAGAATGAGTGGGATTAAGCTATAGTTCACCACGTCGGCCTACGGGTTGGCAGTCTTCATGAGCCGAACCTGAATCCCACAGGCATGCAGGTTTTCCCACGACGTTTTGCTTAACCGTTTAAGCGAGTGATAATTAATTATTAATATGCACATGACTTCGAAAAGCCAGAGCTGCTTTCCTTTAATTCGAACTCGATACCGTGGACTTCACAGTCCAATGGTCACATTACAAGACATTATCACTGCCCCATATTTTGATACATATTTCGTAATAAAATAGTACGTAATCTTTGTCAAACTTTGATGTCGTTAGCTGCCTGTATACATAACTCTTTTGTCGACTGTACATCAACAACACATCAAGTTATGTACCACACACTGTCAATTTTTCCCAAAGGAGAATAAACTCTATTATTTGGAGATTGAATTGAAAATCGATTCACTCTACATCGGTATTCAAATTTCGGAATTCGAATTTCTCCTCCATAAGTGATCGAGTATTTGGGTAAAGCGTCCGGTGTAACAAACCGGAGCATGCAGGTTCCTTTGAATCCTGCCGAGATTAAAACCTTTCACAATATTAACAAAAACAAGCTGTACTCCGCGGATTCACTCTTGTCCCAAAAGGATTTTATTGGACTCGGTTTCTTGACGGCGTATCAAGATGATATATGCAACAGATTCCTCCAGTAATACGACTTTGAAACCGCATCAACATTCTGAATTTACGTCATAAGGTGACGTTTGGTGACATCTATGACGTAAATTCAGAATGTGAAGGCAAAATTTCAATCATGCGGGTAGGGTTCGCGGTGGCTTAGAGGTCAGAGCGTCTGGTATATCAAACCAGAAGACGCAGGTTCGAAACCTGCCCGCGATTGAATTTTTTCCTTTACTATTAAATAACTTAATAATCTTAGCATGGAAAATGCAAAAAAAAATCGCAAAAAGATAATTTTATTAAGTTTTTGCGTGATGTGTGTAGAAATATTGATTTTACAGACAGACTGACAAACCAAAATTCTAAAGAAATTATATTTGCTTTTAATGCTCATTTAGACACCCCGTATCTATATTTATACCTATAGTAAAATTGTAGCAGGCCGATGTCTATACATTATAGATATTAAAGAAAAACTAGTCTTTATTATAGCAACAGAAGCCAATATAATATTTTTTAGAATTTTTGTCTATCTATCTGTATGTCTGTATGTTTGTACGCGCATCACGCAAAAACTACTGCATGGAATTGAATGCAGTTTTCCCCGATGCATTGCTAGAGGCAACTTAAAATATGGTGCATGTTTCATCTTGACACGCGCCTAGAATCGGACGGATAGTATGTTAATCTTTTTGGGACGTGAATCAAACTGCGGGAAACAGCTAGTATTTTTATTTTTTTATAAATAGAGAGATATTGCCCAGTTACAATTTTATTATATTAGTATGATAATGTGTTGTTGTCAGGGGAATTAAAAAGGCCACATTGCCTAATTTCTGATTCTAGAAATATACTTACTTCTTCTTCTTACTTGCTGTGGCAATCCCTAATTCCTTTTGTATATTGAATAAATCTTATACATCAAACTGCAGAATTCTCAGCAACTAGTTGGAACAAAGTTGTAAAACATAATATTGTAAACAAGTTTTTTTATTTTTTTAAAAGAGTGTCTATGGAGTTTCTTGCCGGCTCTTCTGCATACGACCCACTTTTTGGAACCGTGCAAATAGTTTTGACTTTTCAAAAGTACCTATTTAGTGGTTTAATTGAAATAAAACATTTTGACTTTGACTTTGACTTATATTTTTAAATATATTCATTCAAAACAATTAGGTAATTTTATTTGAATTTCCAAAGAACTATTTTAAATACCTAATGATCAGATTTACAACTGTTCATAATATAGGTACGTTTTAATTAAATTAACTGAATTTACCTTGACATTTAGGTTACACGGGAAATTGCTTGAATTCGCAATTCTATACAACTGAGTATGTTTTTTTTCCGAAAAACGTTAACACCGTCTCATTCTGTTTTGTCATTATATTTGCAAAATTGTCCATACGGAAGTAAATCTGGAAATTTTGGATTATATGTACATGTATTTAATGTTGTGGTAATAGTACAGTACCTACTAGTGTGTGTAAAATATAGCCTACAAACACATTAACACATACGTAGTATATTTTAATTGGCACCTAAATATAATATTACGTATCTTTTTTTGCATTTTCCATGTGAAGATTATAAAGTTCGCATCTTCTGGTTGAATACACCGACGCCCTGACTACTAAGCCACCACGAGTCCCACCATTAGAATATGCAGGTTCGAATCCTGCCCGCAGTCGAATTTTTCCTTCACAACATCTTTTATTTTTATTCGTGACTAGCGACCCGCCCGCGGTTTCACCCGCGTTGCCCCATTCCTAAGAGTCGTAGCGTAATGTTAAATAGCTTAAAACCGTCCTCCTGAATCACTCTATCTACTAAAAAAAACCGCTTCAAAATCCGTTGCATAATTTTAAAGATTTAAGCATACATAGGGACGGACAAACAGCGACAGCGACTTTGTTTTATAGTAAGTAGTGATAGGCTTACGCTGGTATTAAAGCGACGATGGAGCGTGCTTGCCTAGAAGAAACCGATTCACTCTTGATTTAAAGACACCCAGTTTACATCTATCGGGGAAGACCCACTGAGGAAGCGCATTCCACATTTCAGCGGTACGCATGATAAAAGTGGACTTCTAAATAACTTAATCTATTAAAATAATAGATTTTGCCCACGGTCTCAGATGCATGCTATAGGATGTCGACAATAATGAAACCTACCGAGTTCAAACTAATATAATCCGGAACAATGTTCTTATTTTTATGAAGACGGGTATGCTGTGGTGTGCGCCACAGTTTAGTGCTATTGTAGCTAACTTCGTTTCGTGTCTGTTGAGCTTTATAAACACTCACGCTTTTCTCCTACAGGGGCAGGCAGAAACTAAAGACGGCCACTTGCTACGATTCTTGCATACTTCTTTTGCTTCTGTTTTCCGTTTAAGTTTTTAGGAGTACCTATATTCCAAATAACTATAAAAATAATAATTATTGATATATACAGCCTAGGGTATAATGCATGTAAATTTATAAAACTTAACTTTTTCTAACAACTGCGTAATTTCCATTCCGTAGAATGCTCGAGAACATTAGAGATTTAAATATATTTTAGTGTTGTAATTAAGACAATTTGGTTTATGAAATAAGGGTTTTATATATAGTAGGGATTATGACATCGCAATGTTAATGTTACATCTAACCTGTATTATATAGAACGAGACGTTAAACTTGAAAACAACTTACGTAACTTATGATTTGTGGTTCAGATTTCATTATCATTTGAATATTAGTGATAATTTGTGTAAGGTTATTTATAACCGTTATGCAATTTAAATATAGTCTGAGATATTATGATCAGTTAGAGATATAACATACATGTTTAAGGTGACTGGTAATTTAAAAATAAATAGGACTTAAGTTCCATGTAATAGTAATAGAAAGCAAGCTTATTGCCATTAACCGGCCACTATACTTCAAGCTACTACTCAGAATTTTATTACGCTAGTTGACTATAAATAGAGCAGAAAAAAAAACTTAAAAAAAAAACAATATTAAAAACCGGTTATAAATAAGGAAGTTAGAAGCATGTTATTTGCATGATAAAGAGAGAGCGAAAATACCCTCGTTTTGCCGGAAAGGGATAGAGCATCCACTTAATCCCCACCAATAACTATTTTCTCAGAATACAAATTATAATCAACTGCTCGCTTCTTCTTTTGCTCGATCCGGGAATCGAACCCAGGATCTTTGATGCAGCAGTCCCGCTAACGACAATAAGACTAACGAAGAAGTTGGTTTACGTTCACCCTAAACACTTAAGGGTCCGGCGGACGCTGAATTATCCATATAAACGTAATAACAAAACAAATCGTAATCTAAATAATATTTTATCAAATTGTGTTATTATTCGAATTCGGATACCGTTAATCTAGGTTCCTACGTCATTTCGTCTACTATTACTTCACTGGGAATAAAATAAACTACCGGAAAATCGTTCCGAACTTGGTAAAGCTATCAAGAATTGCATTCGCTTACATTTATTTCCAGTGAAGTATTTTGGACTAAATGGTAGAGCAGGAACCTAGATTAATGGTATCGGAATCCGAATAATAACACAATTTGATTACATTGTGTTTGAATTATGATTTATTTTGATATTAAGTTTGTATGGGAAAATTTGTCCGTCGGACTCAGAAAAACCATTGTTCTCGGGCGTTCGGAAATTATAAGAGATTTACGGTATAAATATAAATAGTTATACGTTTACAGTAATGTCCATAATCTTAAGAAACATTTTGCCACTTTAGGTAAACAGGTATTGTTTAAACAAAAATACGTAAGCGTAAAATTCGCAAATCAACCATCACTAAACGCTATGCTTAAGCTAAACGCACGATTAGATGCAGTTAAAGTAAAAATTAGGAAGTGTTTTATAAGAAATATATTTGCTGCCCTTTTATTCAAACAACCAGAAAATATATAAATATTTTATACGTACAAATAAAAAATTACATGTTCACTTGTTCAAAATCCTTAATCACCGAAAGTTTTTTCAATTTTGACACGTGTCTGTCTGTCTGTTACGATATCACGCCTTAACTACTGAACTAATTTTGATTAATTTGGGCATAGTGAACTTTGAAAAAGGAAATATGCATTGCAAAAGGACTTTTTGAGGCAAAAGATAACTGATGATATAGATCCTTATTTAAGGTCCGATCATTCTGTATACGGAATTTCATTAAAATTGGTTCAGTGGTTGAGGTCTAAAAACGTAACAAAACAGAAGAACTAGCAGAGATGCTTTTGCATTAATAATATTAGTATGAATTGGTGTATCAAAACAACTATAAAACACAGACAATTCGCATTAGCATTAATATTCGAATAAACAAAAAATATATTTAAATACACACCTTGACACTTTACTTGACACATATAACGATTATAATGTCCACGGAAATTTCTGGATCGAAATAGGAAGTGCCTGCATTTTTGAATAACTAATTAATAAGTGTAAATAAAATTGATAGGAAATGACGGAATTATTTTAAGATTACCTGTTAGTAAAACATTTTTAATATTTTTAGTTTTTACACCGTTGGGGCTCTCCCCTCTTACGAAGGTGGGTAAGAGTTTAGACCCGCTACGACGAATAGACTGGTGAACCATTGAAAGAACAATTCAATGGTTCATTTTGTTGTATAATATATCTAATAATTTTAATTTATTACTACCATTAGGCTAAGTTATACTAACATTATATGTATGTGTGTCCGAAATAAATCATTTGAATTTGAATTTGAATATGCTATCACGTGTGTAGTGAAATGTAAGGCGTAGGTGGTGTACCGAAGTACACCGCCGATTAGTAGATACCTATCATGTACGTAATAAAGTGTGAGCGTATTGCTATTTTTTTAGCCGCTGCTATTTTATTAAAAAAAACCCTTTGATGATCTCACTATTAAAGCTAAAGATATAAAATATATATTTTTTGTTATTTATTTTATTTGTATAGTTATTGTATACATATTTAGTATATTATTGTACATGTTTTATTCTATCTATATGTGTATTTTGTTCTTTTTTTTGGGGTTAATGTTTACTTGTATTGTATTTTTTTTTTCACACTTCTGTCCAACATTTCTTTCTTAAAATTTTCCTCTTGCAGTGCTGCTGGAAGAGATTTCTTTAGAAATAAGCAGTACCTTTGCACTTAATAGTCCTTAGTTTTTTTTCTCATTGTTTTGTTGTGTATAAAATTTATAAAACAAGCATTGAGTTATGATTACCATGTTCTTGCAATATAAGTGAAGTAACAACCTTTCAAATCAATCAGACCTGTGGAAATTGCTCACATCCCTTCATGATCCCCTATAAAGGTCGGCAACGCACTTGTGACTCCTTTGGTGTTGCCGGTGTCCATGGGCGGCGGTAATCGCTTACCATCATGTGATCCGTCTGCTCGTTTGCCCTCCTAGAAAAGAGCTGATAATCTTTAAAGGTCAGATTATTTTATGTCATAGCTAAGAACACGTTGGATGAAATCACCGGTAAAAAAAAACTCAATCAAAATCGGTTCATTCGTTTGGGAACTACAATGCCACAGGCAGACATACAGATACCCGCGTTAAACTTATAACACCTCTCTTTTTGCGTCGCGGTTTAAAAAAGTGGTAAAATGCCTATTAGTCTAGTGTTAGGTACGGCCACTAGACTGAAGGTTCTTCCTTCCTGCGTTCATTTCCCAGGTCGAGCAAATGTTATTGGGTTTTCTATGAAAGCAGTCAATTGAATTATATTAGGTATCACACCAAGCTACATGAGTCTCACATTTATAATACTTAACAAAATTTTAAAAAATCACAATGTTATAATTTTTATTCAAAGGAGTATCTATGGAGTTTCTTGCCCGTTCTTGCTTCATAAGACCCACTATTTAGAACCGTGGACCTAGCTTTGACTATTCAAAAGTACCTGTAATATTGGTCTCTATCTATTGAAATAAATAATTTGACTTTGACAAAAATCTCAGTAGTTCAGTCTCATTGTCAGTTCAGACTTTGCATTCGAGCTCGGTTAATGGCAATAGGCTCGCCCCGTATTACATGAAACCTAAACATACCGAAAAACTGTGGGTGTCCTGCTGGCTTCAGGGAATACAGGCGTGATAATATATATACCTATAATTGTATCAGTCCGATGTCTGTACATCCTTACTAAAACGTGGGAGAGCCATGCTTCGGCACGAATGGGCCGGCTCGACCGGAGTGATAGAGCCACGGTCACAGAAAACTGGTATCAAACAACGCTACGTTGTGTTCCACCGAGTGAGTGAGGTTACCGGAGGCCCAAACACCTTTTAAAAGGCGGACAACGCACTTGATAAATGATAAATGATAAGTGACTCCTCTGGTGTTGCGGTTGTCCATGGGCAGCGGTAATCGCTTACCATCAGGCGATCCGTACGTCGTTTGTCCCCCTATCCCAAAAAAAAACTAATATTATAAACGTGAAAGTTTGTGAGTATGGATGTATGGATGATTGTTACTCTTTTACGCCAGAACACCTGAACGGATCTGGATAAAATTTGGCACACAGATAGATTATAGCCTGGAATAACACATAGGCTACTTTTTATCCAGGTCGCACCCAATCCTGAAGTCCACGCAAACAAAGTTGCGGGCTGAAGCTAATTATAAATATTAAAGAAAACCTAATATGGGAGGTCGTTATTAGAGCAACAGAAGCCAAAATAACAATTTTTGGAATTTTTGTCTGTCTCTGTATGTTTGTACGCGCATCACGCAAAAACTACCGCATGGAATTGAATGCAGTTTTCACCAATGTATTGCTAGAGGTCTAACTTAAAATCTTGTGCATGTTTCATCTTGATACGCCGCCTAGTATCGGACTTACCTATAGTAAATTAATCTTTTTGGGATGTGAGTGAAACTGCGGGAAACAGCTAATCTATACTAATAAAAATTATAAAGAGGTAAAATTTGTAAGTTTGTGAGGTTGTAGGGGGTAATCTCTGGATCTACTGAACATATTTTGAAAAATCTTTTTGGGTTGGATAGTCCATTCATCAAAGAAGGTTATAGGCTATATAACATCACGCTACGCCTCTTAGGACCGGAGCAGCGCGGGTGAAACCGCGAGCGAGTCGCTAGTGTTACAATAAATTTGTGAAAACTAACTAAGTTTGATTTCACAATGGCCCTGTGCGTGATTTCCAAACATCCTCAACTTGCACACATTGGTATCCGGCTGATGAAAACGTAACCCTTACAGTTTCAATTATTCAGTCAAGTGTGACGACAATGTTTTGTAGTTATTGCATTGTTAGTGAATTATTGTAATAACATTTACGCAATAATCAGCTGTTTTTATAGTAGTTAACTCCATATATACTTAACCATATAATACTTCGTTGTAAGGCATATGACATAACATCTAGCCTGTATTCCCCGAAAGGTTAGGCAGAGGAGTACTAATACACCCACAGTTCGCTGGTATGTTTAGGTCTCATGTAATACTCCGGCGAGGTTTTTACCATGCGGCACTAATCCCAAACTCCTAGCTTCTACTGAGAATTTCATAGTAAAACCCAATTACATTGCTCGATCTGGCAATCGACCCCAAGACTTCTAGCGTAGTTGTCTCGCACAGAACCACTAGGTTAATTAAAGCTTAAATTTTTAATATTATTTCCTTCAATGTTAGTTCTTAAAGCAAAAATCGATATGTTACTGTTTGAATATAAGATTTTTAAGTTTTAATTAAAGTGTAATGATTATTTAAAGATTTACTCACGCGCATTCTCGGGATCGCCCGACTAGTTTCAGACTCAATAGGAGTCCTTAATCATGAGCTGACGCGGCGGCGGTGGTTTCGCGAGTCGAACTGAATTTTAATTATTTATGAATACGCCTCACGAAAGTCATTATATATAAAAAAAAGTGTATAAAAAAAAATACATTTCACGAAAATGTGATCTTCACATTTTCGTGAAATGTATTTTTTGAGAATAAATATTCTTTATACGACTGCTATGCGTAATGATTGTCATAATTATTAGAATGAAACGGCTTACCAAGCCTAAGTTAACGTAGTTAAACTTAAGTTAACCTTAAATTAAACTAATTAAATTTAATAGATAATTAAAATTATGCAATTAAAAAATAAAAATAAATTAAAAATACACATTTTGCAATACAGTCACTTAATTATCTTTTTTATTTTGGAATGAAATGGCAAAATAGTTTTGATGTGACCTATTCTACCGATTTTTTTTTTATTCGTGATAGGCTTAAGCTTGACCGCCAGTTCGCTGCGATGTACGATGGACCGCGCCTAGAAGAAACCGGTATTCAGACTGTTATCGGATTGCAATCCCAAAAGGTTCTAATGAACTAAGAATCTAATGATCTGCCTGTCTAGCTATTCAACTCATAAAAATATGTAAGATCGGCGACATTCAGTTCGCGGTACTTTTACCGCGAACCACATGTGGCTGTTCCACAGCTCAGGTATTTGTGTGTACATTTTAGACCTTAATATTATTATTATTCAGCCATTGCCATCCCACTGCAGGGCAAAGGCCTGCCTACCCTCTTTCCATTATTCACGGCTCAAGGCTATTTTGGGCCAATCCTTCAAGAAGAGGCCAAGCTCATTCCTCCATCTCCGCCTAAGTCTGCCCCGTTGTCGTCTACCGTTTTGTGGGACGCACTCGCAGACGTGAACAGCTCTGTTAACTTTAGACTTTGTACCTATGTATTTTCCACCGGGCCAGATTAGGATATAATGCATTTAAGTAATTTTAAAATAACCGTATTCTATCATTTTGTCGTTCTTATATCTTAAGAATCGATGGTCACCAACAAAATGTACCTGGAGATCATTTTGTGAGAAAGGGATGGCGCTGTTTAATATGTAAAACGACATCCCTCTCTTTCAATCGTAATACGATTATAATAACACGTCACGGTCTCAGATCGTCTTAATCGCGTAATTCGTTAAATTTAAATCTGTTAAAACCAATTAGCTATTTTATTTTCTCTTATTAATATCTCTATTACGTCATATTTTATAAAACATGCTGAGCAATGTAAAAATGAAGGTGATTTGACGTACGTCGATAAAAATGTGACCGACATTTTGTGCCGTTGAAGCAGTTTTGTCTGAAGTAAATCAGGTCAATGCATTTGTTGATATTATTTTGCTTATTTCTGTTGTCAAGATCAATTGCGAAATTCCATACGGAAGCTTAACATATCTCCGAATTAACATTAATTAATTATTATAATTCAATATTCAATACTTCATTTTGCGGTGCGTGAACAGCGAGATATGGGTCAGTGGGGTTATTTCTGGGTGGGTGGCGACCTCTCGCTTCCGGCCGGCCATTTGGTCCATGGTCGGAAGCAAGAGTGCGTAGGAAACTGCCACCTGCTACTTTGTGCAAGTTTTGCTAGCAAAAAAAGCGAGTAAACACAAGAAAAAAACTGGACAAGTGCGAGTCGGACTCGCCAGGGATTCCGTACAAATTTACATGCCAAATTTCATAATTCTAGGTCAACGTAAAATACCATTTCGAAATATACATTTTTTGCGTCATAAACGGCCGTATCTTTTTTTACGTTAACTTAGAAGTTTGATTTGTTCACAGCTTCAAGGGGTTGTAGACCTGAGTATATGGTTCAAAATTCACGATTTCCATACCTCCACGCGTTTCAGAGATAAAGGGTCTTGACATACAGACGGATGGACGGATGGTCGGACAACAAAGTGATCCTATAAGGGTTCCGGTTTCCCTTTTTAGGTACGGAACCCTAAAAAGCAGACATCTCTCTCGATCCGTAACAGGAACACCAGACGCCACGGAGCACAGACATCCCTTCGGTCTCCAAGAGTTATGCCATGTGTGCGGCTGACTTGAAGAGTCCACCGCTTGACCAGACAAGGAACCCAGATAGCTTGGTCCATGCACTTTTAAGTAGGGAGCGAACAAGCAAGGTCTTGATGAGTGTCCTATGTTTGTACCGGACCACAACATATCACGGTTGTGGCGAAAGTCAAGAATCCAGGGCCTGAGCTATAGGGTAAGGGAAGGCAAGTGCGATTTTAGTCAGTACGAGTACTTTATACCATGCTAATCTCCCCAAGCAACCTATAAGCATTTTACAAACTTCAAAAAAAGTGCCACCTCTATGTAAATGTTTGTATATTTGGCTTCTAATTCGTTCTCCTGATGACCGTATACTATTTTATTAGACAACGGACAAAACGAGAACGGTAAGTAGCCATTTTGTATACAATAAGTACTATTACATAGATATACCCTGGCTCTATAGGCAAAGTAACTTATACAGAATGATTTAGGTGAACGTTGAATACCAGTCGTGATTCCTTATTGAGGACAACACTATTATAAATCGCTGACTACGATTTATAAACCATTTGAGCGTTTGTAACCTTTGGTCCGCATTTCATAGTTGTTAGCTCTTCAATAGATGGAGGCTTTGATATGTTCGTGTCCTGTATCTAATAATGATGACATAACATAACATAATCAACCCATTATACTGTCCCACGCTGGCTTAGTGCGGGTTGGCAGACTTCACACGCCATCGAGAAAATCTCTCAGGCATGCAGGTTTCCTCACGATGTTTTACTTCACCGTTTACGCGCGTGATAATTAACTATTTAATATGCACATGACTTCGAAAAGTCAGAGGTGCGTGCCTTGGGTTCGAACTCGAGACCTTTGACTTAGCAGTCCAACGGTCATACCACTAGGCTATCACTGCTAATGATGAGGAAATTTTAAATAGCTACCCTACAATGAGTTTATTGCTCGATAGATCTACTCGCTAACGTTTACCCGTTAAAATTAAGTATATTATGAATTTAATTGCTCACGTAAAAAAGCCACCACTAGTGACGATATAAAAACTCTGATTGACTAAAAACTCTGAACAGCGGCCACTGACGTTGGAATTATCGTGATCGTAATAATAAATAAAAAACGATACGAAAAGAAGAAGGAGCCTTCCTTCCCTTTGCAGACTATCTAAAAATATCGTTGACGACAACATTAATTTAATATTGTGTCAAAATAATCATATATGTTATGCACATGTTTGAATTAATAAATAATAATATTTTTAACCAATAAACATTATGATTTTAATGTATCTTAAAATAGAAGCTAATTTTGTTTAATAGCGTGGATTTTTTTGATCCATACCAGCCTGTCAAGTTGAAACCTTGAAATCAATAGTGACGATTAATTATTCCGGATTGAATACTATATGATTATTATCTTCGAGAGATTTATAAATATAAAAGTTATATAAAAAACAAGTTATAGGTACAGGTTGTCCGGTGGCGGATTTATGTTTTTAAAAGCTAATGAAACAAAAACTAAGATGCTTATGGCTTTATTAATTAACTCAATAAATGTAGGAATAATGCGGATTTTACTTTTTTAAAATGATTTCATCCAAATGCTGTCCATTTAGACGCACACATTGCGGGTTATTGGCATAAGCTTTGCTATTAAGAGGAGCCTCTTAAAATAAAAGTTTATGCCAATAACCCTCGGTCCGTTGTGCAGTTGAAGGAAAATATCCGCAATGAAATTAAGCAAATCCAACCGAGCCTGTTGCAGCGCGTGGTACGTAATTCGGTGGATCGGTTTCAACAATGTGTGCGTCTAAATGGACAGCATTTGGATGAAATCCTTTTTAAAATGTAAAATCCGTATTATCCTTGCATTTATTGAGTTAATTAATAAAGCCATAAGCATGTAAGTTTTTGTTTCATTAGCTTTTAAAAACATAAATCCGCCACCGGACACCCTGTACTCGGAAAACATTGACCCACGATCCTCAGAGACTTACACAGAGAGTGTTTGAGAATGTGCGTGTGTGCCGGATTTACAAGACTACAATTTTTTTACTGTTCATCCAAATCTTTTTCAACATTATATCTTACTATATACCGTCAATCTCTTAAAGGTTAGATAAAGTCTCACATTTCGTCATTTTTTTAATTCCTTGAAATAGAGGGTGACTCTGTTGGCAAACGAGCAGACGGATCGCCTGATGGTAAGCGATTACCGCCGCCCGATGGATACCCGCAACACCAGAGGAGTCACAAGTGCGTTGCCGACCTTTTAAAAGGGGATTGGGCCTCCGGTAACCTCACTCACTCGGCGAAACACAACGTAAGCGTGGTTTAACGCCGGTTTTGCTATGAGGCCCTGGTAGCACTCCGGTCGAGCCGGCCAATTCGTGCCGAAGCATGGCTCTCCCACGTAGAGTTACCATTAACCAAGCGCAAATTCAACTCCGCATACTGAGAATTTTAAACAAAATCTTAATAACACTTTACTCGATCGATTCGATCGTAAGGATGAGTATATACAACTCTTCAGGAAATACAGGTGCGATAGTACATACGTATCGAGAGTTGCTTCATTGCCTAGTGGTTCTGAGTGGGACTGCTATGCTAGATGTCCTGGGTTTGATTCCCAGGTCGAGCAAAATGTTATTGGGTTTTGCTATGAAATTCTCAGTAGTAGCTCGGAGTTTGGAATTTGTGCCCGGTTAATGGCAACAGGCTCGCCTGTATTACATAGGGCCTTTACATACTGGCGAACTATGGGTGTACCTAACTGTATGTCCAAAACAGTATTTCTGTTAGTAAAATAATCGAATCTTTTACGTTGCAGCTCCAAAGCGCTTTCGTTGACTTAATAGCTCTATTATAAATATGTATGTAATTTTTGACATCGAATTTGTTCGCCTTTCACCGTTGCGTGTTCAACCTAAGCGATCACACGCAAAAATAGTAGCTTTGTTACCTAATCGTCAATTAGCTCAGCCGGAGAGCGGCATCGAAAAATATTTTTTAATTGTTGTTGAGTCATATGTCTAACAGTTTGATTCTGATGAATCGGAAAATGTTGACAAGCTAATTACAACACACATAACACATAGTGTAACAAAGAAAATTTAGATCACGTGATTAAGGTAAATAATTTATTTTTATGGGATAGGGTGACAAACGAGCAGACGGATCGCCTGATGGTAAGTGATTACTACCGCCCATGGACAGCCGCAACACCAGAGGAGTCACAAGTGCGATGCCCGCCTTTTAAAAGGGGATTGGGTCTCCGGTAACCTCACTCGGCGAAACACAACGTAAGCGTTGTTTGACGCCGGTTTTCTGTGAGGCCGTGGTATCACTCCGATCGAGCCGGCCCATTCGTGCCGAAGCATGGCTCTCCCACGTTGAAAATTATACTTAATTATAATTGGAATATAGACTACTATGTAATAATAATAAGACAAAAGAATATATACTAAACACATTACTTCTTTAAGTTTGTTCAAAATTATTAGGTAAAAATTGCCCAAAGGCAGGGTAAAAAAATACAACTACAGCAGGTACATACTTATTGAAAATAAACCTAACCTTGTATGTATGTAAGGAAAGACAGTATTTAATACAATTTTGGATAATAATTGAAGTAAATGAGCCTTTTTTAACCTAATTTGTATATTTTCTCTTTAACGGCTTAATAGTCATGGATTTAATACCAATAAAAAAAATACTATAAGATTGATAAAAATTACAATAAATTTGTTAAATACAATAAAATTGATAAAAAATAGAGAATAAACAATAAAATGATAGAATGATAAAAAATTCAATAAAGTTTCTACAAATTTAACGTAGTATTCACTTGTTACAACAATTTATTTTGTTTCATTTAGTTTTTCTTTTTGTGTTGTGTTGCATTATACTATTATAACACAGTATTAAAGACATTAGTTAGCAGGTTAATGGTGCACCTGACTCCTCAAGTTACGCTATGCAATCATTTTATATAGGTATCTAGCGGCCTGTCCCGGCTTCGTACGGCATAGTGGAATTGAATAATTCCACTCACAGTTAGAGCTGCTCAACTGGGAAAGTACCCAAATAACATAGCTCCGTGCTATGTTGTGTTCCTAACGGTGAGCAAGGTCGCCAGAGCTCCGCGAGGAAGCGTTGTGTTGGCAGTGTGGGGGACCGGTGGTGTTTTGTTACCGCCGCTGTCATGCATGGCAGCATGTCTCCTATACTGCCAGCCCAACTATTCCTCCTTAATTTACAGGATCGGCAACGCGCGAGTGATACCCTTGGTGTTGCAAGCGTCCATAGGCTACGGTAACCGCTTACCATCAGGCGGGCCGTATGCTTGTTTGCCATCTTATTGGTATAAAAAAAAGAATCCCTAATTTTATCTAGTAATAACTATAGCCTATTTTACTCAGGGATAATGTCGCATACTAATGGTGAAAGAATTTTTGAAATCGGTCCACTAGTTTATGAGTATATTCGTTAGAAACATACAATAATACAAATCTTTCCTGATTATAATATTAGCATAAATATAGCTAGCTACCAAAGCAGGCTCTTGAAATCCGTAGGTTCCACGTTTTTATAACCGCGCAACTGGTCTGTCAAGTTTCAAAGTAGGTATTTATTATGACTACGGAATGGAAAAACGATATTTTTTTCTGTTCCCCTAATGTTATTTATTATATAAATATCAATGTTTGTTTATAGGTACGTATTTTATGCGCAAAATAAAGGATGTATAAGTTACTTTTACGGCTGGTCCCATCCGTCAATAGATTTGCTTTTGATTTCTAGTAAGGAAATCTACTGGCTGTTTTGTTATTGGGACCGGCCGTTACTTAGTTAGATAATTAGCTATAATAGGCTCTCATAGAGCCTGACCCACAAATTGCATATATACTAGGTTACAATAGATTCATCATAACACAACAAATAATTGGTATTATTTACTTACAGCCACTGTAGAACCAACACAGCTAAATGACGGTACAGCACGCGAATTTTAAAACAAGCCAACATATCTGTAATTACATTAAAGGATTTACATGCCTATTTTTAAGGAGATAAAGTTAAGTGCAGCTGCAAAGAATTACTGGTTTTACTGAACAGAATTACGTCGCAGTTATTAGGATGTAAATAATCTTGGTAATGATCTACTTGGTGAACTGGTTTGTGGGTCATTGTTACACCATGTTTATCAGTCTCGAGTCTGTAGTATTTTTAATATTTTATGCTGTAATGAAGGTCATTTGAAAGAAAGAAAAAAACATTTATTCAGCAAATTCTTACTATAATAATTTTACTACTTAAGTAGGCAGGTATAATATAAATTGTGTGCCCCATGATTGTGGTGAAAGGGCGCTGGTTCAGCGTATGCCAGACGGAATGCCTGGCGCTGGTTTTTAACCAGACCCTAGTGGCCCACGGATGGTATACCAGTTAAAAAAATATATATGAATAAATAATTTGAATAATGATAATGACATAGTACCTACTGTTGTGGAGTATATCCCTTGGGCACCAGGGATACTCCACAACCCATTTTATTATTACTGTTTGTGGCTATAGTATCACTGCGATCGCAATCGGTCTATTGTGATCGCCACTCATTGAGTTAGAGTTCACCGCTGAGTCCTACAGCTACTATGAACTGCAGGATTTTGTTAGGAGTGAGCTCCTGCGATGATCACTGCGTTATTTGCATTCCCCACGAAAGTGAAGTGGCGTTTCATCAGCCCCCTCACAAGTTCGACAGGTTTGCGTACCTATCGCACAATCTTAGGTTGAACATGTGCTTGTTTAAGCAATAATATCAATCCTCTTAAGACTCGTCACAATGCGCAGACGGTTCAGTGATAGTAAAAGGAGTGTGTAATTTTTATTATAAGCTTCTACATAACCCATATTAAAAGTCTATGGGATTATTGATTATAAGAGAGGTAGGGATAGTGGAATCGAATAATTCCACTCACAATTGTAGCTGCTTGACTGCGGAAGTACCTTGCAGAAAATCTTAGCCAAATAACATAGCTCCATGCTATGTTATGGTCCTAACGGTGAGCAAAGTCACCAAAGCTCCGCGAGGAAGCGTTGTGTTGGCAGTGTGGAGGACCGATAGTGTTTTGTTACCGTCGCTCTCATGCATGGCAGCATGTCTCCTAAGCTGCCAGCCAAATTATTCCTCCTTAATTTACAGGGTCGGCAATGCGCGAATGATACCCCTGGTGTTGCAAGCGTCTATAGTCTACAGTAACTGCTTACCATCAGGCGGACAGTACAGGACAGTATACATGTTTTTTTGTAAATTTCCGAATTTTCGTTAACAGTTAGGTACCTATTTACTTTTTTTCGTGATTTAGGTTAGTAGCACAGTATTAGGTACCTATAGTGGCAGTGGATATTTGTTGAATATTTATTAACAACTTGCAATTAATTAATCTATGACGTTTGAATTAATTGTGTCCATGACAGCAATGCACCTCTTGTAAACAAACCTGATACTAATTTACGTTAATAGGTAAGTTATAAATAATAAAAATGAGAGCTTACAAAACTCAAACCCGACTACGAAAAAAATCAAATGAAAAGTATAAAACAAGAAAAAAATCCCGTTTATAGCCGTAGTCGCTTGCCGCCGTAATGATACTTAAGTTTGCACCTACAGATCATAATAATGGCATGCAACCACGGCTATAAACAGGATACTTACCACTGTTCGTGGTTTTATACTTTTCAGTTGATTTTTTAAGTACCTAAGTACCAATTCGGGTTGTAGTTTTTTATGCTTTCGGTTTTATTTGACACTTTTCGGTGGCTCAAGCTAACTTTTATTCACTATTTGGATGCTCATTACCCTTCCTTTTTCATAGTCGGGTAGAAACACTTTAAAAATAACATTTATTTCAAAGTTAAAGTCAATGCAAATTAGGCTAAGAGTATTTTTGATTGTATGTAAATACGAATTTAGTTGGTACCTACCTGTCTGATAATACTTGATATAGTGTTTTCAAGTAATTTATACACCTTTAGACACCTACATAGTAATTATTATTATTATAAGGGATCTTAAAATCACCTACCACGGGCCGACCTTCTAAGTATAAATTCATGTTACACAACTATATGTAAGGCATTAGTTTACATCGTAAATCATCACGCACTGACATAGAGGAACTAGGCTGCGAAAGCCGCCATCTTTATATAACAAAATTAAAAATCATTTAACCCAAATATTTTCATAGTTATGTAAATATATTATTTTTATACAAAATACTAGGTATGGCTTAAATGTTTTGCAAGTCAATTTGATTTAATTTGTTTACAGAATAGGTGTCTATTCAAATATGTCTATGTTTTCAACATGCACTTATTTTTAGCGCGTGGCAGACGGCTATTTCAGAGGCGGTAGCCTAATGGCTAGGGCGTCGAATTTGCGATCATGTGGTTGCCGGTTTGAAACCCACCAATTGCTTAACCGACGTGAACTCACTCGTAACACAAGCATTTAGCTCAGCAAGAGGGGTTAACAAGAATACTAGTAATATGCGACGCACACTGCTAGTAAGCTGTTTAATAAAAAATGAAACATTTTTTTCATAGGTAATTATTGTTTGTAACATGCATCGCACGATATACAAATACACGCGCATAAAAATACGAGTTAGCACACACAAAACTGCGCAAGCACACATGCAGCATTAAATAACAGTCAAAAATGTTTGAGTTAATGTTAGTTGTTAATGGCTAAAATAAGTGAACAGGGAAATTAAATTTAAATACTGTCTAATTGACTATAGTATGAAGTTGGCGACATTTCCTATTATAATTATGATAACTGGTATTCAATTTTAGTTAAAACTACAAGTTTAACAAGATTTAACCGTGGATTTTTAGAGTTAAATATCTAACAGTATTTATCAAAAACAACAAACAGTGAAAGTTTCTAACAGACGCAAACTATTAAACTGGTTTATTAAATAGCAAGACAAAGAAAAATGGGCATTATTCCGATTTTCGAAGTGTTCAAAATCCACTAAAACAGGTATTGAGGTAGACATAGGTATTTTGTCGCTTTTGTAAACGAAATGTCTTGTTTTTATCCATTGCATAGTTTAGTATTATTAAATAACTCAAAAGATTATGTATTAGAATTCGTAAATAATGTAGAATTAAAGTAATTTTGGAATTAAAAAAAATATTTCCGCGTATTTTATCATAACTAGACTCGACTATGATAATCAATTAAAAACAATAGTCGATATATATAATTAGTAAAGGGAAAAGAACAATGATGTATACAACATGTGTGTTTTTTACTGTAAAAAGTCACGAGTGACTACAACTTATAAAGTCATGACTTAGTGATAAATACGAATCGCACCCCCCAGGGAAACAAAGGCGTAAGTGGAAAATGCTAATTCTACAGGAGAGCAAAATAACTGTTTAATCTGATAAATCTAATCGGTTTTTAATCTTAAGACCTTGTATTATACATCATTACTTAGTAAAAAATAATTTTTTTTTAAACTATTTTCAAAATATCTCAAATTATATAATTAATGAATATTTCATATTTTAAGTTTTACATACGTTTCCTTATTTTATAAGATAAATTCTCACATGTAATGATTTTTACTCCAATCATTGCTTTTTAAATAATTATGATACTGTTATTATTTGTGATAACTGCTTTTACGAAATTTTATACATAACAATGTGTAATAACATAACATAACATAACATACCATCACGCCTGTATTCCCCGAAGGGTTAGGCAGAGGTGTACTTAATGTACACCCACGGTTCGCCGGTATGTTTAGGTCCCATGTTATAGAGGGCGAGCCTATAGCCATTAACCGGGCACAAATCCAGACTCCGAGCTGCTAATGAGATTTTAATAGAAAAACCCAATAACACTTTGCTCGACCTGGGGATCGAACCCAGGACCTCTAGTGTAGCAGTCTCACTTGGGACCACTAGACTAATGAGGCAGTCAATGTGTAATATCTTTATATAGCTTTGTTTGTTAGAAAATAAAAATGAAACCTAATGCTTATGCCTGAATACTGGCTTTTTTCACTTGTATTTTATGAAATGTATGTCCTTAAGTTGGCTAATCGCCTTTTTTGTTGTTCTTTTTTTAATTTATGTGATGCGATGAATTCTTTTTGGGTAATAAAACCTTTATTTTACGTCACAACACGTAACAAGAAAATTGAGCATCTTGACTTGTGCTATCCGAAACTGCAAAAAAATTTACGTATTCATACTTACGCCTTTGTTGACCTGGGGGTACGATATATTATTTAAATACATCTTAGTGCCCTAGACACAGCCAGACTCTTGCACAGGTTAGGATTAATTTCTTAGAAGCGAGCACCTAAATTACCTAACTAACGTTTCATAAGTGATTCTAAACGCTTACCTATTTAAAATAAAAACTTTGAACTTGAAATTTAAATTCGGTAACTGATTATATCTTCCATTCAGTTAAGAATCAAGAAACAGTTACTTGAATTGGCCTTTCCCCTCGCATATAAACATAACGGCAATAGACAAAAAATACAATCGTCAAGAGTCGCTGCATCGATAGAGAAATTTCGTAATTATAAATACTTATGCAAGATGAACCAATTCACGTAAAATATTATTTGCGCATCCCTATTCCGAAAAAAAAACTAATCGCGAATTGAAAGAAATTAGCGAAGATTTTGCTCTGTAAAGCTTACTGTTATTTTAGGGTCTTTGTATTTTCAATGTTTGTTTACAATTATGTTTTCTACGTATTATTTCTCCTGTCTCACTTTTTACTAGAATAACCGTTGGTTAATAGCATCAATTATTTCCTATATTTATTGTGAAAACTAACATTAAGCCGGAAATGTTTAGTGAAAGCTGATCGATCGTCGTCAAAAAAGTAAATGTCCTTCAACAATATTTAAATACATAATTACTTAAGGGTAAGGGTCTGAATTTCCGACAAAAACATAATACCGAAGTAAATCGTAATCCAGACAATATTCTATCAAATTATGTTATTATTCGGTATTTGGATACCGTTAATCTAGGTTTTTACGATACTATTTCATCTACTGCACTAGAAATAAAAGACCGAAAAATCGTTCCAAACTTGGTAAAGTTATCAAAAATTGCATTCGCTTACATCTATTTCCAGTAAAGTACTTTGGACGTAATGGTAACGTAGGAACCTAGATTAACGGTATCGGAATCCGAATAATTATAGAATTTGATTAAATTGTGTTTGAATTACGATTTATTTCGGTATTACGTTTGTATGAGAAATTCGGACCGGCGGACTCTTATGTAGTTAATCTTTTACCACAAAGGACCATAAAAACTAAGTACCTAAATACGCCACATCGCAGGCTAGAAACAAATTAGAGTACTTTCTAGTCACCAAAACACATAATATTAGGTGTATTTTTGTGTTCGTAACAAAGTCGAAAGTATAATAAGAGGCGAAAGTTTTTCTCTGGCTGAGATAATTGGACTAGTTAGGCCTTTGGAAACCTTGGCTTGTAACATACATTCATTGATCGAATGATTGTTATATAATATTGTTATATTTAACTTTTATATATATTTTTTTGTAATATATTTATTATATATTGTATCATTAATTTTGATGGTTGTTTTACAGTACACTGGAATCCATAAATTTATATTATACTAGCTTTTGCCAGCGACTTCGTCCGCGTGGAATAGTTACTTTGTTCCCTAGTTCTTCGCCCGCGGTTTCACCTGCGTTGCCCCGTTCCTAAGGGTTGTAGCGTGATGTTTTATAGCTTGAAACCTTTCTCATGAATCACTCATTTTCCCAACATTTCCCTTCACTGCTCTGCTCCTATTAATCGTAGCGTGATGAAAAGTATACTATAACCTGCCCAGGAGTATGAAGAACAATTGTACCAAGTTTCGTTGAAATCCGTCGAGTGGTTTTTGTTTCTATAACGAACATACAGACCGACAGACAAAAATTTTACTGATTTCATTTTTGGCGGCAGTATCGATCACTAATCACCCGCTGATAGTTATTTTGGAAATATATTTCATGTACAGAATTGACCTCTCTACAGATTTATTATAAGTATAGATTGCATTTTTGGCGTCAGTATCGATCACTAATCACCCGCTGATAGTTATTTTGGAAATATATTTCATGTACAGAATTGACCTCTCTACAGATTTATTATAAGTATAGATAGAAGATTAACATAACACTAGCTGTTGCGCGCGGTTTTATTTGCGTCATAAAAGACCTTGATAACAAAAACAAATAATTTTATATTAATATAATTTCATTTTTATTCTGCTTTGAGATGATATATATATATATATATATATATAGAACTGACATATTCTTGTAGAATATAAGTCCTTTAAAAAAATTATGACAATTATCTTTCACACGGAATTTCGATATTAAAATTTACCATTTTCTGACAAGGAATCCCACTCTAGGAATTTCTCCTGTATCGTGGATGCATTTCACAAACACAAACTATCACTTACACAAACACCCAGACCCGGAACAACTACCTATAGATCATACAAATATTTGTTCTGTGCGGGGAGCGAACCCACAACACGTAATGTAGAAGCCGATGGCTCAGCTGCTACGCGAAACGTGCCGTCAAATATTATCTGTGACTAAACGCATATGCATCTTCTGGTTAGACTGAAAGCCCAATTCTAGCCATTTCCGAAAAAATGGCTATGGGAAAAGGCTAAAAAATAGCCTAGCCTAGTCTTAGAATTGGTAAAAAATAGTTATATTATTAAAAAAAATATCTACATAAATACTACTATTACTACATAATAGTTTTAGAAGGTAAATTTTTTTGTTTAATTTTAAATACGTTCTTAGTTACGGATGAGGGGTTGAGGGATATTATATACATATGTGTGTACATATTATCTACACAGAATAAACATAACATAACATAACATACCATCACGCCTGTACTCTCCGAAGGGTTATGCAGAGGCGTACTAATGTACACCCACAGTTCGCCTGGTATGTTTAGGTCCCATGTAATAGGGGGCGAGCCTATTGCCATTAACCGGGCACAAATCCAGACTCCGAGCTGCTAATGAGAATTTCATAGAAAAACCCAATAACACTTTGCTCGACCTGGGGATCGAACCCAGGACCTCTAGTGTGTAGCAGTCTCACTTGGGACCACTAGACTAATGAGGCAGTCACAGTCACAGTCTACACAGAATAAAGTAAAAAAACAAGGAAGTTATTTTATTGTCTAAAAAGGCCTCTTAATATCAGTTATATAACGATTATTATAACGAAACTTAATTTAATTACATACTTATTATTCCAAGGTTCCAAGTTATCCAAGTTATAAGACCAATGGAAGCCAAAATAAATAGATATCTCTAGAATTTTTGTTTATCTTTCTGTCTATTTTTGTACGCGTATTACGCAATATCTACAGCACGCAATTGGATGTGGTTTTCATATTTGTTATAGGAGTTCATAACTGTTGTTTTAGGAGTTCATATGACACACCGGGATTGACGGCTTTTTGTGCTCTCAGATGCACGAAGGGTTCATGATCTGTTAAGATCACCCACCCAAAGACTGGCCGCAGAGGGCGCAGCTTAACCTTAGAGATCGATTTATCCGCGTAGTCATAACTTAATAATTTCATAATACTTCTTAAACCGCATTAGTAAACAGACTTTGCATGTTTCGTTGCATTGTAAGTAGGGCATTAGGTTGTCTAGAAATGCCTACCTGTGCGTTTACCGCCGCCAAATGGTATTTGCTTACTTCGTAACCGTGGTCACCAATAAGCACTCACATTTGTAGAAAATTTGTGTGCTAATGTAGATCTTATTGCGTTAACTGAAAAGCTTGTATTGGCTTGTGTAGCAGGCCGTAGTGTAAGGAATGCAGTAGGTCAATGGTATGAAATTGATATCGTCATAGCGTAATGAAAAGTGAGTTTGAAGTAATTTGCGAAAAATACAAAACTATGCAATTTTGATTGCAACATTAATTATTAGTACATTGCGTAGTATGAATGAAGTAAGTGGCTATGCTAATCAGCTTTAACTGCCAATGTATATTAAGTGATAAACAAACTCTAAACAGGTCTTTAAGTGTTTGTTTATTTCATTCATGAACAGTTTATTTTCACACTATCTCATTTTTCGTGAGTTAATGCTACATAATTTTTTTATGGTAGTCATTTTTCTGGGATAATATAAATGAATTATTTTGCGTAGGCACTAAAGGAACTATGCACCAGGCACTGCTTACTAGTAAAATGACATTCAATTAACAGTAATTTAAAAAATACTTTGCAGAAATACTTATTACCAAGTAGGTATGTTTCTCTTGCTATTAAAGACTAGTCTTTTTGAAGGAGTCCAGCTCATCAAGCCATCTTTATTTAGACTTACTGTGTTGACATAAAATAGGATCTATTGAGTCGTAAGTTTGGTTCACTGATCATCTTACATGGGACAGCTTTAGCGTACAAACATTTCTTAGAATTAAAAAATAAAAATATTTGATTTTTATAGCTTGCAACCTCAAGCTACGAGATTGTCTCGGCTCTTATGCTTTTGTAGCAACATTTACCGCGCCGCATACAAACTAGATGGCAAGTCCTGAATCGCGCAAGTGTAGTTTGCAACGCAACTTCAATTTATACAACCGCCCCGCATAAACCATCGGGCCGTGGCCCGCCAGGCAAAACATCCGCCTGATCGGAGGATCCTCCCTTTGGTGTGAGGGGCAACACACCTCGCCCCTCCACACTTTCAAAAATATCATATTTGTATTGAAATTTGATATAATTAGAATTAGTTTACGCTTAGATACGTCTCTGAATATTAGCTTAAAATAGGTAATTCGGGGACATCATGCAATTGACCTACTGACGTCTACTACACTGCGCTTACTTCTCATCAAGATTTATTGAACATTTGAACACTGAGCTTTGCGGAAACTTGTGTTTAGTTAGATTTTAGTGTTTGGAAACTACGTGACCTAAAATATTGGTACTTACAGGTTTGCCTTGACTGGACGGCTCCCTTTCAACAATAGTAGCTAGTTTACAAACGATGGGGTGATAGCTTTTGGGCTAGATTTATATAGGGATATTATATAGTTATCTTCATAGATTTAGCGATGGAGTCGAAACATTATTAGGCAATTGTACATTATTGTACTTTTCAGAATGCTCAAACAGAAGATTACCTACATTTTGAAGAACACAGCGTTTATGAAGTCGGTTATTCCGAACCGCCGCGAAGACAAAGACATTTCATTAAGCGGCATTAATCGAATAATTATCGAAATCTAGACACGCGGCAGCGTGTCCAGCCAAGTTTAAAGAAAAAGAAACTGGCGACGCCAACTGGGAGCCAATACCAAGTTCTGTAGATAATCCTGCTAAAGATTTGACTTGGTTAGTTTTCACATACAAGTTATCTTACAAATGGATAATCAACTCATTTCCTTTATGTTATTCGCAAGTTACTGTTTTAATTTTGTAAAGTCAAAATATTTTACTCTTCTAAAAATTTGGTTTGTTGGTAAAAACTAGCTAAGTTAAATTATCTACAGAACTTGGCGCCTATTTAGATCTCAATTCTTTTGTCATTGAAGTCGACAACCACGTCTGTTCTAAATATTGAACTTCGCTTCCATTTTCACATTTATGTTTTGATGGGATTATTATAGACATTCATCACAAATGTAAAATATTGACAACCACAACTGTTTGTATACAGAGATTTTCCACTTCCGTAATTCCGTACAACTTTAGATACACACAATTATGCATTTCGTCGAAACTGTGCAAGTGAACCGTTAGATTACTAAAATTATCCAATCAGACATATTTTGTCTTGCTTCGCCGAATAAGCCCCTATCTAATCTCAGCTTGCGTTTGAGGAATACGTATCCCAAAAGCTATTAAAATCACGCAAGCTTCCATGTCAAATTTTCTTCAAAATCTTGTGTACACAATTTTGTCATGACTCATGGTCTCGCCAGGCTATATAATAATTTAGCTGCCACGTATCTCATGCAATGTTGAAGATACCAATCAATGATCGTCCGGTGTCAACTTTGCCAACCCTTTATCCATCCATGTTTAATTTATCCGATGAAAAAAATATACTTTACAAACGATATGTATAATAGACATAGATAAATATGACTGGTATAATTGGTACCATAATCTATACTTATAATAAATCTGTAGAGAGGTCAATTCTGTACATGAAATATATTTCCAAAATAACTATCAGCGGGTGATTAGTGATCGATACTGACGCCAAAAATGCAATCAGTAAAATTTTTGTCTGTCTGTCTGTCTGTCTGTATGTTCGTTATAGAAACAAAAACCACTCGACGGATTTCAACGAAACTTGGTACAATTGTTCTTCATACTCCTGGAGGTTATAGTATACTTTTCATCACGCTACGATCAATAGGAGCAGAGCAGTGAAGGGAAATGTTGGGAAAATGAGTGATTCATGAGAAAGGTTTCAAGCTATAAAACATCACGCTACAACCCTTAAGAACGGGGAAACGCAGGTGAAACCGCGGGCGAAGAACTAGGGAACAAAGTAACTATTCCACGCGGACGAAGTCGCTGGCAAAAGCTAGTTAATAATATAATCTTTTTACCGTGGCTCGAACTAGTTAGGTATTATGTAGCTCAAGCTCACACAACAGAAATATACGTCTTACATAACATCTAAATAGAATATCTACGTCATATGATACGCATATAAATGCCGTAAACTAGTAACGGCCTCCTTTGCGGAAGTTATGACATAAGGGTCGACCAAATTTCGGCACAGTTCTAGTGAAAACACAGAATAATTGTGAGAAAGTTATGCTGTCGTAATACTCTATTCTATCATATAAAATAAAATTGTAACTAGCTGTTGTCTGTACATAGGAGATTTTTTAGAGAAATGAATTTGAATTGTTTATAAGAGCAATAGAAGCCAAAACAATTGCTCGTATCTATAGAATTTTTGTTTGTCTGTCTTTATTTTTATACTCGTATCACGCAAAAACTACGTGATGAAGCGGCGGTAGCATAATGGCTAGGGCGTTGGACTTGCGATCATGGTTGCTGGTTCAAAACTCACCCATTGCACTACCGACGTGAACCCACTCATAACACAAGCATTTTCGCTTAGCACGAGGGGTTAACAAGAATACTAGTAATGTGCGACCCAAATATTTGCTAGTAACCCTTTGTTTAAAAAAATTGATGCGGTGTTCGTAGATCTATTGCTGGTGGAGGTCTAACTTAAAAGCTGGTTCGATTTATTTATTCGCATGTTTTTTTTAAAACCGTGCGTAAAATCTGTATAGCGAAAATACACTTACTCACTCGTTAATCACAAAATCTCAGAAACGATAAGGCCTAAAAATTCAATATATTTGGCAGGTTCCATATAAGATATTGGAAATAACGTGAGAACAGCCGCGGGGCACAGCTGGTATATTAAAAGTGAATGACGTATAGTAAAAATGTATGAATAGGTTATAAAATATTATAGGTAAGTCTGATTTTGAGAGTAAACAAATAAATGCTTTCACTCGAGTACAATAAAAAAAATAATAAAGCTATTATACAATTGCCTCATTAGTCTACTGGTAGTATGCAAGACTGATACGCTAGAGATCCTGGGTACGATCCCCAGGTTGAGAAAAGTGTTGTTCAAGTGGTTTTCTACACAATTAAAGAATCAAAATAATTCCATTGACATAAATTTTGCAGGTACAAATAATGAATGAATGATATGAATCTCCTGGCCCCTAAACTAGTATAGACTGTATCATAGGGACCAGTGTCCTCGCCTGTTGCAGTTGTTACGTAATTACATGTATGTCAACTATGTTTGTTATGTACTAGCGACTCGCCCGCGGTTTCACCCGCGTTGCCCCATTCCTTAGAGTTGTAGCGTAATGTTAAATAGCTTAAAACCTTCCTCTTGAATCACTCTATTTATTAAAAAAAACCGCTTCAAAATCCGTTGCGTAGTTTTAAAGATTTAAGCATACATAAGGACGGACTGACAGCGACAGCGACTTTGTTTTACTCGTATACTATGTAGTGATGTGGACTCATATTTTAAAACAAGAAATCAAAAACAAGAGTGATCATAAGAAAGTTACTTATTTAGATAGTCATGATTGGTGTGTGTTTAAATTGTATGTGTGTAGTGTAATGTGAGTGTTGTGTAGTGTTTTTTTTTCTATTAATCATGTTGTTGTAATTGTATAAAAATATATAAAATAAGTAATAGTTACATAATATATAGATAAGTTTTGTGTATTTTTACTATCATTTGCAATAGCTTACTACTAACTACTAACTAATTACCGACATGGAACCTAAACATATCAGCAAACTGTGGGTAGGTAATAATATATATAACGGATAACTTCATTTTACTTGAAAATATAACTTTTATAAAAGTAACATAATAACGTATGTTTAGGTATTTGTCTAGGATCAATTTTTAGTCTCAGTTTCAGGTTAATAACGCGCGTACCTGCACGTACCTATTACAAATTGTTTAAACCACTAAACGTTTGAGCCTAGGTCCTAAACCACCACAGATAAGTTTAAAACTAACCACAATTCTAGGCGACCTAGAATGGCGCTTAAAACCACATGAGTTTTGAGCGAAATTATGTAAAACAGAATTTTGTGTAGTTATACTTGTTTTTTTTTTTATAATATCAACTCATTTTCTGTCACATTGACCTCCTTTTGTGAGTGGTTAGAATACTGTTTCTCACTGCCATTCAGATAGGTATCTCTTAAGAGGCGAGAAAATATCCGATACGCACGGTGGTAGGATAATTGAGAAGACTTTTCGATATTTAGACTTGATTCAAATTATATTTATTGACTAGTGGACCCAGCAGACGTTGTCCTGCCCTGAAAATAACCCAAAACTCGATTGCAGCGCCACCTACCGGGTCCAATTGTGAATCTAAACCATTCCCAGATCCCCTTGAACACACACAAAAAATTTCATCAAAATCGGTCCAGTCGTTTGAGAGAAGTTCAGTCACATACACACTCACAGAAGAATTATATATATAAAGATTGCCTTGATTCAAATTATATATATTTAATTCAAGTTATATTTTCAAGTAAAATAAAGTTATCCGTTATTTTTTACGTGGAAGAGCCATGCTTCGGCATGAATGGGCCGGCTCGACCGGAGTGATACCACGGCCTCACAGAAAACTGGCTTTAAACAACGCTTACGTTGTGTTTCGCCGAGTGAGTGAGGTTACCGGAGGCCCAATCCCCTTTTAAAAGGTCGACAACGCACTTGTGACTACTATGGTGTTGCGGGTGTCCATGGGCGGCGGTAATCGCTTACCATCAGGTAATCCGTCTGCTCATTTGCCCTCCTATCACATAAAAAATAAATTTGAACGGTTGCTCCTTCTGGTTACATTGGAAGCTAATCTATTCTTTTCTATTATATTCTAAAACATTTGGGAAAAGGCTAGAATTGTGATAACGACATATTTGCATATTATTTATCTAGGATTTCATAAAATTATAAGATAATCAAAATCGCATTAAAGTAAAACTTTTGACCACAACGCACTTTCGAAATACCAAAATGCTTTTTCTTTATTTTTGACGTCAGACTAGAATTCGATTCGTGCAAGTACGACTGTATTACCCGAAGGGTTAGGCAGTGGCGTTAGCTTTTTTTTTAAAGCTTACTAGCAATGTGGGTCGCACATTACTAGTATTCTTGTTAACCCCTCGTGCTAAGTTAAATGTTTGTGTTACGAGTGGGTTCACGTCGGTAGTGCAATGGGTGGGTTTCGAACCGGCAACCACATGGTCGTACGTCTGCCGCCCTAGCCATTAGGCTACCGCCGCTTCTCCGCATCGCCATTCGCCGGTATGTTTAGGTCCCATGTAATAGGGGGCGACTCTATTGCTATTAACCGGGACATTTTCTAAGTTATTTATCTTGGCTAATAACATCTAGTAAAATCCACTACTTCACGAAATGACTATACCAATTATAAATAATATTATAAAATAGATATTAAATTTCCTTGCTATTTTTGTAACCATGAACTTCGAGAAAATCGCATAATTGAGTAAAACTAAACGATTTTACCACAAAATACCGAAGATAATTGATTAGTCAAGTCAATTACTTAAAAGATGTATGTCAATACCTGTAATAGCACATGGAACCACTGTTGGGAAAAATAACAACAGCGGCAGCGCTCTAATTAAGGTATGCTCCAAAACGGTAGGGTTAAGAAAAAAGAAAAAAATATATTTTGTAGGTTCCTACCATACCATTTCGTCTACTGCTACTTCATTGGAAATAAACGAGCCGAAAATAGTTCCAAAACTTGACCAAGTTATCAAAAATTACATTCGCTAACATTTATTTCCAGTGAAGTATTTTAGACGAAATGGTAGTGTAGAAACCTAGATTAACATTATCTGAATCCGAATAATAACACAATTTGATTAAATTGTGTTAGAATTACGATTTATTTTGGTATTACGATTGTATGGAGAATTCGGTCCGCCGGACTCAAACACATGACCTCTCATTGGCTGTCTTTGACAAGTTGATTTAAAGTTGCGCCATGCTTATTCTAAGGTCTTCTTCTGAATACTTTGACCTTATAGTGACTGTACCATGTTATTATAGGGAGGTCGAAATTTTGTCGTAATTACATACAGTGTTTTGAGGTCTTTTAACAGTAGTACCAGAGGAATTTAAACTACCGTGTATTGGTTTTAAATGCTCACTAGCCGTAATACATCACGTGGGCCTAGAGGATTGCTTGAGGTCAAAGACATCATTATTCATTTTTTATCGGTAGATATACTAGATTTTCAATACCGATATTTTATCGGTATATTCGAGGAATAAATACTCTGAACTAATATGACTACTAAAAAAATCGTGGGCATCACCTCCGTATCTACTTTTAACGCCTAAACCGCTGCACGAATTTCGATAAAATTTGGCAAGGAGATAGATTCCATCCTGAGGTAGGACCTAGGCTGCCTTTTATCTCAAAGTCTTTTGGGATGCAAGTGAAACAGAGGGCAACAGCTAGTATCAAATAAAATAACTATATAATAATTAAAAGCTAATATCATAGTTATACGTAATAATGGTTACTTACATTATTTACCAGTAGAAGCAGAGCAATGCATCTTTTGTCAATAATAATAGGTAAAAAAATACCCTTCTGGGCTCCATCACAGTCGGGTAATACGTGGTACCATTATGGTTGGTACTCGGTAATCATGGTCCACGAGTACTCAAGAGTTCTCCGTGACCCAAACAGATTCTAACGTTACTTCATCAAAATGTTAGGTTTTTAGAATAACAGGTACAGTTATGTTTTGGTATCTAGATGAAAGATGAACACATGAAGAACACGTGAAGGAAAACATCCTGAGGGAACCTGCCCGCCTGAGAGATTTTCGATGTCTGTAAACACGTACCAGGCCAGCGAGGTAGACTGTAACAAAACCCCTATCATTTTGAAAGGAGACCCGGCCTAGCCGTGGACAGTAAAAGGTGATGATAACATACCATCATGCCTGCATTTCCTGAAGGGTTAGGCAGAGGTGTACTAATGTATGCCCATAGTTCACTATCATATCATAGAGGGTGCGTCTATTGCCATTAACTGGGCACGAATTCCGAGGTGTTACTGAGGATTTCACTGAAAAAGCCGAAAGTACTTTTTTTATACCACTACGGTGTCAGACAAGCATACGGTCCGCCTGATGGTAAGCGGTTACCGTAGCCTATGGACGCTAGCAACACCAGGGGTATCACTCGCGCGTTGCCGACCCTGTAAATTAAGGAGTAATAGTTGGACTATAGCTTATCCTATCTGCCAACACAACGCTTCTTCGCGGAGCTCTGGCGACATTGCTCACCGTTAGGTTACTCAATTCGTTTATTGCACTCCAATACACTGTACTTGGGAATAGAACTCGGGACTTCTATCGTAGCTGCTTAGGACCACTAGACTAATGAAGCAGAACTCATAATTATTATGAACTAGTGACCGGCTTCGCATGGGTGCATACGAATTATACTTGGCAACCTTCCTCTTGAATCACTCTATCTATGGATGCAAACTGCATCAAAATCCGAGGTGTAGTTTAAAAAATAAAAGCTCAAAAACACTTTGTTGACATTGTTTTATATTATGTAAAGAAGTCTAAAAGTAGCCTTGATACGTCAAATTATATTGCTGCTAGATCAATACAGGTAAATAAGGAAGTACTTAATATACATACGTCCGGGACGCTAACGATACGACACTCGTATATGACCTCTGCGGAGAAAGGGCATTTCTGGTCGTTATGTTTTTGCTAATGTCCGCATAGATATGCAATAAAGTTGATACTAGGAAAGTTAAAAAAGTTTTGCAAAGTGTAATATTTTTTTGATATTTATTTTTTATTTTTTTACCTATAATATTTATTTATTTATTATATTTTCTTTACAATAATTATATTCTATAAATACTTATTTTTCAGTATTCTTTTTCCCTAAATCTCTATCAGCCATCATCTCATTATTCTCACATAATCCATTTCATTTTTCTTCTCCTTCAAGAAAATGAATACAGCTAGCTTGGCGAAATCATTTTATATTATTGTACACCTAGCAGAAGCCAAAACTATAAATTCTACACTTCAGAATTTCTTAAAAATTCAGATTCCTACTCCCTCCTGATTGTATAATTTTCAAACGTTCTAATTGACAACACAGTAGTTCAAAAGGAGAACTGCTTTGATCAATAAAGTGAAATGGGACAAGTGGTTCAGTTATTCATTCATAACACCGATTCTACTTTAGTAGTTAATTCCCTACAACCTGTTGTTTGCCTATTATTTACTAATGTGGTCATGGTTTTAAAAAAAAGCATTTTTATTTTATTTATTTACACTTTGTTGTACACCGAAAATACAGATTAAAATATATATCTATGCCAAAAACATGTCTTCCAGGCAACCAAAGTGATTTGAGCACTGGACAAGATAACGAGTATATTTTATGATGGTCAGTGTACAAAAATAGTTACCAATTTTTAATAGTTTAACTGAACGTAAATAATCAACACAACTCTGTACTTATTTCTGTCATAAAGTAAGTCAATTGTAGCTTCTTCTACGACATCAATTGTGGTATCAAAATCAAAATCACATTACGAACGCATAAAGCACGCACTTATCACTCCAAGAGTGAGAGCAAGGGATTTCCGAACGGCAATCTTTGGACCGAAGTATTTAGGACAGCCAGCGGACCGAAACACTTGCGACATAGTCATGACAACACTAATGTGGCCATCCCATTCAATTTTCACCTCTATGTTTACCCAATTAAGGTCTTTTGCAACGGCACGTGTAAACACGGTTTGCAAAGATATAACCAGTTAGAAAGAGCTACGTAAATGGATGCGACACCCTCATGTGGTCTGCGTAAGTGCGGTGAACAGGGAGAGGGGAAAGTCAAGTTAGATCGGCTGGTGCTTCTAAGGCGTTTTACGATGTCGAGTATGAATGACTTGTTCCGTTGCGAAAATTATATATGTGTAGTACTTATGATGCAAAGGTTTGTTTTCGTTGTAACGATTGGTTTCGGTTTCATCGAAAATTGTTTGGAGACGTGCTGCAGTGTCCCTTTTCTGAATAGTATATTTTTTTGAAACGCTACCGAGACTAAGCTTACCGCTTACACCATCATTCTAAAACATTGTTTATATAAACACAAGTTCTTATTTAAGTCAAACAAGCGTCTTGCACCAATACGTTTAACGAGCTGTCAAAGTTAAATACTCTGTAGACCCTAAAAGACGGGGTTAGTGAACTGTCATCATTCAGTGAACATGGAATTTGGTGCAAGTGGCCTTTAAGAGTCCGGCGGACCGAATCTTTCTTACAAACGTAATACCGAAATCGTAATTCAAACACAATTTCATCAAACTGTGTTATCATTCGGAATTCGATACCGTTAATCTAGGTTCCTGCGATACCATATTGTCCAAAATACTTTACTGGAAATCAATGTAAGCGAATGCAATTTTTGATAAAATTACCAAGTTTGGAATGATCTTTCAATCTTATATTTCCAGTGAAGTAGTAGTAGACGAAATAGTACGGTAAGAATTCAGATTGACGGTATTCAAGTCCGAATAATATCATAATTTGTTAGAATATTGTCTGGATTACGTTTGATTTCGGTATTACGTTTTTGTGGGCAATTCAAGCTCCGCCAGACTGTTAATGTCTGGTGGTAAATGTTGTTTATTTTTAAACAATTTAACTGATTTAGTTGTCGTCGGTTCGCCAATCCAACTCTTCCATACGTACTCGCCATGTCAATCTCCTCGTTTTGTACGTGGGAGAGCCATGCTTCGGCACGAATGGGCCGGCTCGACCGGAGTGATACCGCTTACGTTGTTTCGCCGGGTGGGTGAGGTTACCGGAGGCCAATTCCATTTTAAAAGGTGGACAACCCACTTGTGAATCCTCTGGTGTTGCGGGTGTCCATTGGCGACGATAATCGCTTACCATCAGGCGATCCGTTTGTTCGTTTGTCCCCCTATCCCATAAAAAAAATCTCCGTTCATCCATCCTCTCTAGGTACATGCCCAAATCACCTTAACATACCTTTCTCAATTTTTGTTACTACATCTTCTTTCACACACCAATATTACCCTTAAAAAACTCTATTAACAAACAATTCGTTAGCAAATTCATAAAATAATGAACACGCAGGATTGAAAACGGATAAAATGCAATCAATAACTGCTAACATCCTACAATTATTTCCTTTTATTGGAGGAATTGTTGTGAAAATTAAAGCACTGCATACATTCGTGTTTCAATTTAATTATTCGTGATTAATGAGTTCAACTGCCTCATTAGTGATCCTAAGTGTGACTGCTTTTTTAAATTCTTGATAGGCTTACGCTTAATCGCCAGTTCGCCTTTGCGAATTACTATGGAGCGCGCTTGACTAGAAGATAACGATTCACTCGAGATTTAAAGACACCCAGATTATATCTATCGGGGAAGACTCACTCGTGAAGCGCATCCCACATTTCGGCGGTAATTACACATAATAAAAGTGGACTTAAAGAGTACCGTTCGGGTTTTCGGATGTCCACCATGACACGCTAAAGGTCTTGGTTCGATTTCCAGGACAAGGAGCGTTATTGGGTTTTTCTATGAAATTCACAGTAGCAGCTCGGACGTTTGATGGATGCTCGGTAAATGGTAATAGGCTCGTCCTCTATTACATTGGACCTAAACATTTCAGCGAACTGTGAGTGTACATTAGTACACCTCTGCCTAACCTTTCAGAAAATACAGGCGTAACTGTATGTTAGGTTGTAATGAGTTTAAAACAACGTAAATCATTAAGTACTAGATAATAATTTATTTGTAACTAGCGACTTTGTCTTCATGGACCTCAGAATTGGGTTCGACCTGGATAAAAAGTAGATAGATAGATAGAGTATTCTTTATTGTGCACCAAAGGACACAGGGAAAATACTCAAATGTTACATGATTAGGTACAATTGGCGGTCTTATCGCTAAATGCAACTTCTTACGGACAACAACAAGCTACTTGAGCTTACGTGTATTTCATGCCATCTATTTGTGTGCCAAATTTTATCCAGATTCGTTTAGCCATTCTGGTGTGAAAGAGTAACAAACATCCATACATCCTCACAAACTTTCACGCTTATAATATTAGTAGGAGTTTATACAATCAAATTAAAACTATAACTATAAAAAAATATTTAAAACACAGATAAAAAGCATAGGATGCTTAAAGGATTACTCAGTGTAGATTACAACCCCTGTATACACTGTATACAGGCAGTATCTGCAAAACATTTGTGTGAACGGGGAAGTGACGTTCGCCTCATAACCAGGGTGTTGTCAAACTTATTAATATTTCGCCGCGAAATAAAAATGTTGCAGCAAGGTTAAGACATTGATATTACAGAATAGAATATATTGATGATATAGGTAAGATGCCTTCTTATGATTTTTATCCGCGACTTCGTACGCGTAGACTTAGTAACACCCTTTTTCCCGAATTGGTTTACTGTGGTCGGGGATTATCAGGACATTCGTTAGATACCCTATCAATACTGGTTATAAACGATGTACCTATCAACTATATCTATGTATCATATATATATATGTATCAAGTTTAATTCCTTTAAATGCCGGTCTCGGTCACGGTCTGTGAGGCCGTGGTATCACTCCGGTCGAGCTGGCCCATTCGAAAAATAAAACAGCTGATCCATACATTTTGTCGAGTTACAGTGGACACAAATCTATGGAACAGCTGTTTTTTTTCGTGATTTCAGGGTTGGTTCCATAGTAAAAGGTATTCCTAATTATGAGTATAATACCGTCCTTTCGGCTCCAAAACGACTTGTGTGTCGCGATGCATATTGAAATTGTTTGCTTATTTTAAGTATTTTTTGTGAACGTTGCCCGGTATTTATAGCGTTATTAGCATTGACATGACGCACGGAAATAAAAACAACATAACTAAAAAAAGATACTGGAGAATTTGGCACATCATAATTACATTTTCACATAAGAGGTGAACACCTATTTTTTAATATTTTTTAAAAATAGAAACATCAAGTTAAAAAAAAAAATATTATACCAGCTTTTGCCCACGACTTTGTCTGCATAGGCTTCAGAATTGGGTCCGGCTTGGATAAAAAGTAGCCTATGTCTTATTCCAGGCTATCCAATAATCTATTTCTGTGCCATCAGGCGATCTGTCTGCTCGTTTGCCACCTATCCCATAAAATAAGTGTTTTTTTTGTTATCTGTTATCTGTTATCTTCAGTTCCATGCACGAGCATAACTGCCTACAGATTTTAAATTAGACCTCTAGCAATACTACTTTGAAAACCGCAATGAATTTCCTGAAGTAGTTTTTGCGTGATGCTCGGACAAACATATAGACAATTTTTTTTTTAAAAGATCAACCTTTTGGCACCGTGCAACTAGAATCATAACGTTTCATAAACGCTTGTAAAAGCTTATTTGGAATAAAAACATTTGAACTTGATCGAGACCTGATTTTTTTTATTCATGATAGGTTTACGCTTGATCGCTAGTTCGCTTGATGTTAAGCGACACTGCGATCTACGATGGAGCGCGCTTGCCTAGAAGGAACCGATTCACTTGTGATACTTTTTTTTTCTTCAATGTGGCCTAGGTACAGAACATTTAGGGCAGACCAGAGTGCCCAGTTAATAATTTTATTATTTAAGTATGATTTGCGGATCATGTCATTAAACCTATATATATATATAGGTATCTAAGAAAATTCCAGAAGGCCCTTGCTCTGGCCTTAATCCCAAGGCCAGAGCAAGTTATATTAGGTATTATTTATAACTTTAGCAAACATTATGTTAATGAGGACCCAAGACCTTTTTAGAACAAAAAATAACACTATTAAAATTATATTTTTTATTTTTACTGTGTGATCGGTTTCGCATCGTATTTTTTGCTAAGTTAAATATATTGTTAAATTGTACTTTACATTAGTTTTTTGGTGTGCAATAAAAAATACTCTATCTATCTTTCTACACATAATTGTCAGATCATGGAAACAGTAAACACGACAATAACAATTTAATATTCATAACTTTGAACTAAAACTTTAATCCAAGTTCAAAATTGACTATATGACCAATTGATGATTTATGATAGTTTATTCATGACGAGAATTAAAAATCAATATTTACGGTTTCAATTTTTTAGCTAACTTTACCAATAGCTTTTTCTAGATCCACAAAAGCTATGTATTATAATTATGTATGCTATATTTTTATATAACATACCATCACGCCTGTATTCCCCGAAAGGTTAGGCAGAGGCGTACTAATGTACACCCACAGTTCGCCGGTATGTTTAGGTCCCATGTAATAGGAGGCGAGCTTAGAGCTATTAACCGGTCACAAATCCGGACTCCGAGCTGTTACTGAGAATTTCATAGAAAAACTCAATAACACTGCTCGACCTGGGGATCGAACCCAAGACCTCTAGCGTAGTAATCGCGCTTGGGACCACTAATGAGGCAGTCAAAATAATTTAAATCGACCCACAAAGTTCTAAGATAGATGTGGGTGGCATATAATTGGCTGATATGATAATGATGATGATCATTAAAGTTCTAAGATAATGATGTCTTTAAAGTTTTTAGTGGGATTGAGAAAGGATGCTCTGTCCTTTTCCCACACATTATAAGATGACGTCATTTCGATAAATATAGTATAGTATGTCTAGCGAAAATTTAAAATGCTTATGTCTTGACTTTTTAATAATTTTTAATTTTGTTTTTGTTGATTGGCTCTAGTAGGCAATAATAAATAGTCGGACTATTAGACGCACATTACATAACATAATCATAATTACGTAATATTTATGTTTCGCTGTCTATCTCTCAATCGATACATTTGATGTATTACTAACAACAATACAACAATACTGTATAAGCAAATCACGAAATTAAACAAACTCTATCCGTAGCAAATAAAACAGCCTGTATTCCCACTAACCCCTCAAATTTACCCCTCCCCTTAACACAGTCACTCCCTCTCGAGGGTGGTCGGGGAAAAAGCTCAGTCGCGCTAACGATTTGGTAGCGTACGGATGCGTCGCGTGTGTAATTCACGCCGATAAAACAGAAATTACAATAACCAAAATGTTAATGATGTGAACGTGGTTTGCAGAAAGTGCTCCCTACAATGTCTTCCTCTAGTGCTTGTCCAAGATATGGAGATGTGTTAATATAGTATGTATACCTATTAAGTATAGGTTATTTATTAACTGCGGCATATTATTCCAGTGTAAAATAATATGGGGCTATTGGTCCGCAGTATCCAATTTAGTTTCGACGTGTTTATTAGGATATCAATTTGAAACTACTTATTATTAGTGCCGGTGTTCCGTATTACTTGAAATTTTTGCAAAAAAAAATCGACATTAATGGTGATAACTAATTTTGGATTTCTGACTTTGCTATTTTTAACATTTTATATACTAACTATAAAACAAAAAGATACACGATAACTAAATAAACAAAGATATTTTCAATAAAAAAATATCAAATCAAATCAAAATGTTTTATTTTCAATTAGACCAGTAAAATTGGTACTTTTGAAAAGTCAAAATTACATGCACGGTTCCAAAAAGTGGGCCATAATTATGGAGAAGAGCCGGCAAGAAACTCCATAGATACTCTTTTAAAAAAAAACATTATTACAATATTATCGTCTCATATTCTTCAGTTTTAGTACGAAAGCTAATAATTATGTTATACAAAAAAGATCTATCTCAAACAGGAGCAACAAGACAGGGGGACGCAATATCTATAAGGGGTTGGGCCTAGAAATCGAAAGGTCAAAGGTTATCGCATCGGGTAAGCGGATAAATTCCGAATGTCAGAAATGGTGGTGTACCTCTATTTTTTCAATTAAGCGACAAGGCTGCCCATTGTAAATTTGTAAAACTGTTGTGTCCTGTCTATTTGTGTTTTTTTGGGGTACAATAAAGTACCTATATAAAAATAAGTAATAAATAAATTATTGTCAGGAAATATTTTATTCAGACGAACGACCTTTAAAATGATAAAACCGGTTTTTATTCTGATTGATTGCCTACTTACTAATGTAACCCTACCCAAAATAATTATATATCTTAGGTCGCCAAACCACAATATAAAATATGAGGGTTATTCACCAACTCGACACAAGAGACCGGACACACGTGTGTCCAGTTGGTGAAACTCAAAATTAGTATCACTTATTATTTCGTCATTTGGGCACGCCAAGATTTTTATTCGTGTCCACATAGTGAAACTTAAATTAAATTACTTTTATGATTTCGCCAACTGGACACATGCTCGCATTTTACCCGAATTCAAGATAAAGTACAGTCAAGCACATTGATGTTTTATATCACAATCATCATCAGCCACTAAACGTAAATCAAGCTGGGATCAAATTCCTCAAGAAACAGTGGTACACCTGGTGGAGAGTGTACCTTCCAGGCTTCAAGAGTGCATTAGAAAACGAGGAGCGGACACCAGATATTGATGAAAGTCAAAAATCAACCAACACTTTTTGTTTTTTTCTTACTTAATTTTTTTTCTCAATGCTTTATTTTTTCAAAATGTTAATTTTTAGAAAAAGTTGTGTAAAAATTTTGTTTTTATTATTACCGTAATTATTTTATTGTTTACAATAAAAATCAATTAATTTAACCAATCTAATCATTAATCAACCCTTGAACCTCAAGAATTCATGAGAATACTGTAAAAACGTGGTGGCCCTTATTTTGTTTTGACTAGTATATATTTGTTTTATTTCGCAATTTGTCTTAATTAGAAGCTAATAAGGTTTTTCAAGTAAAAAAGTGAGGCAGCTTTTTCTTGAAATCGAGGGGATTATTAACGTGACTGTACCCTTTTTTGCAAAAAAACTGAGTGTGTCCAGTTGGCGAAAACATAAAAGTGATTTAATTTAAGTTTCACTATGTGGACACGCGTAAAAATTTTGGCGTGTCCAGATGACGAAATAATAATTGTACTAATTTTGTTTTTCACCAACTGGACACACGTGTGTCGGGTATCTTGTGTCGAGTTGGTGAATAACCCAAATATGACATGATGCAGAATACAAAATTATTACTTGTCTGCGCTGTTTGATCAATAACAAATAATAATAATAATCAATAACCTCGTCAGTATTATAAAGTTTAGAAGTTGATATATATGATGTATTATGATGTAGTATTTAATAAATAAATAAATAACAATAAAATGTATATATGTAATAAAATGTATGTATATATGCTCAGTTGTGTAAGATCCTTCTCCAAGGTCCGATCTATCTCTATGCTAAATTCATCAAATTGGTTCAGTTGGTTTGGCGTGAAAAGGAAACAAACAGTTACAGTTACAGTCATAATATTAGTATGGAAGAATCGAGGGATTAACATAACCTTATCAATATTATTTATAACTGGCGATCCGCTCGCGGTTTCACCCACGCTGCTCTGTTCCTAAGAGGCGTAGCGTGATGTTGTATAGCCTATAACCTGCCTCGATAAATCTAAATAGGTTTAGTACCTATATAAAGTCGATAGATTTGCTTACTAGAGATAGGATTTTGACGTTACTTGTATGAACCTTATGTCAAAATCCTATCTCTAGTAAGCAAATCTATCGACTCATTTATTATAGGGACTGGCTATTAGAGATTACCCCCTACAACCTCACAAACGTTACCTCTATAAAATATTACTATAGTTATAGATACTCGATAATATTCGCGTTGAATTTGTTTATATAATTACGTGGAATGTAATTTATGCATATTAGATACTGCATACCAATAATACGATCAACATAGTTTGATTACATACATACATACATACACTCACGCCTTTCTCCCACACGGGTAGGCAGAAACTATAGACTGCCACTTGCTACGATTCTTGAATACTTCTTGATAGTTTGATTAATGCCTCTACATATCTATCATATCTATATATTTTAACATAGACTTGAAATGCCTTCCTTATGGAGATTAGTTTATTTTAGAGGTCAAATTACGTAATCATAGGCAATCAATGAGATATAATTTTGTGTAGGTACAGTAATGTCAGGCCGTGACACTGGTGTATTTGAGAACAGGTTATTTTTTCGTCTGACTTTAAAGTGTCCTAGAGTAAACTTGTTACCGATATAATTATTTATTATTCTAGTTATTTTTCTTGATATTTTTGTTTCCCGATTTTTGTGCATACCTGTTTGTTTTGTAACATGTAAAAACATTAGAAAAGATGATTTAAGCAATTTTTTATAGCTATATCTAATTTAGGTTAGAATAGGATCGAATTTCTAATATCACGAAACGCCTTAAAACCTAGAATTTTGTTAGACTACCTGCAGGTAGTCTAAGTAAATTCTAAAAACCTCCCTTTATTGCAATAAAGGGTTTTTTGTAATACCATAATTCGTATATATTTTAAGGTGTTATTAGTTAATAGATGATTAGTAAACTTTAGGAATAAGACACTAAGTTAATATCTTCACTCCTGAGAATATTGTCGATTTATCATCGCATACAGTAAATATTATGCCACATGGTTTGTTCCCGATGGCTAGGGGTACCTTTTGCCACATATGTTAGCATTGCATTTGAGTTTAGATTGGGTTGAATGTCAGTATTTTATGTAAAGCGTCTGCTATGAGATTTCCGCCACCCAATTTTTGGATAGAACCGATTTCTAAAGAATAATATATTAGATAGGTTGTCAGGATTTTCGACTTCTAAGTTCCTACCATTAACGATTGTCATAGATTTTTGTGTGACAATAGGATCCGATGGAGATTGATAGGAGACTCTACATACAAATTAATCACTTGCTCGAAGCATAGAGAGTCTCAGTGTGCTAACAATGGTCACCCATCCATAAACTGATCACAGTAAGGGCAGCTTAACCCTCCAGGCCAATCGATCAGCGTGGATATTACTTAGCTATGACCCCTATATACTCTATTTTTCATGACTCTTGCTTAAAATTATTTTCTTTTGTTCCAGACAAACGACCGTTCAGAAATTCAAAAATATATTTAAAATGCGGCGGAGTCTTTCATGACAAACGAGTAGAAATAATATTGCTATTAGTACCTGAAAAACACAGAAGATGGCACTATTCAATAATTCATTCTCCAGAACTTACCATCGCTTGTTCGTTGAGTTGGCTGGTAAGTGATTTTAACCTACTTACTATCCCTTAGCAGCGCACGAGTCCCCTCTGAAAATAAGAGGTATAATAATATATACATTTTATTTTCTCATCATCACATACGTATATTACACAAATAAAATAATATCAATTTAAATAGAGACTGGTGTCTGTGAAAGGTAAAACCTGTGTTACAGATATTGATGGGCAATCCACCCAAGTTTAAAACAGGCAGTATAAGTTTGGTGAATTGCTTATCTAATAGTCTACTACGCTGGTGCAATGCGGATTGGCAATCTCTCAGGCTTATATCTCAGGTGTTTTCCATAACCGTTTTAAATTTAAGACCTTAGCTCTTGTCGGTGGAGCAATCGCCACTGTACTCTATCTTCTATCTTCTATTTTCCAATTTACCTCTTGATACAACTCGATCCCCGCCCTTTCCTTCGCTGACCCACAAAACTTCGCCTAGGTCATTCGCTTTCTCGTTTTCCTTAATTTTACCCTCTAGTATAGTTCTAAAGAAGTCGTGTCATTTCAAGTGGCCAAACATCTTTCCTTTCCTATTCTCTATGGTACTTAACAACTGTCTTTTCTCGTCAACAATTACTTATACTTCCTCATTTGTTTCATTTCTGTCCAATTGTTCTCTCCATCCTCCTCAAGCACCACATTTCAAACCTAACCTAATCTTTCTCTGTCCCTTTGGGTCATAGTCCAAGTTTCACAGCCATAAAATGCTATGCTTCAGACTCAGGTATCAATGTATCATATCTGTATCAATTGTTTTCTAATACTGGCTTTTATTTTGGCTGTAAATAAATGTGTTTTCCTGTTATATGCTTGTTTGGTCATTACAATTTTTTCTATAGTATCAGGTGAACATCTAGAGTTTTGTGTTATCTGGCTTCATAAGTATTTGATATAATTGTGTGTTACCGAGCATGAGTGGTCTAGTTACTGATGGGAATTTTATTGTTATTAAAGTTTTCGTTTAGTCCGTAAGGGAAAATAACTAAATAACATAATTAAATAACTTTTCCCTGAATGATTTGTGCTATCGGCTGTTGCCGCTATATCATCTGAAAATCTTATAAATATTAAAGGTTCTCCATTAAATGTAACACCACCCTCATCCTATTCCACAATTTTATGAATGGCACCTTCAATAAAAATTTTAGATAAAGGTGACAAGTGACATCCTTTTCTCATCCCTTGCTTTTTTCCCTGATTTTTGTAAAGTTAATTTTTCTGTCTCTGTGATCTAATCCTGTTTCATTTAAAATCTTCATCATGTTCTTCCACTTTATCACACGCCTTTTCTAAATCAATAAAATGATACATATGTGGGTCATTCTACTTTTTAGTGCAGGTTTTTGTGTCCCCCAGACAAAAAAATGTCGATGTGGCATTTTCTTAATGAAATAAAAAAAAATTGCGCAACACATGAAACTTCCGTAATATTTCCTTAACTTCTGTTAACATTTATATTTGAATATTTTGCCTATTTTAAGATAATTAAGGGTAACATAGTGGAATTTTATGGTAACATAGTTGTTTTCCATAGTATTGCAAAGTGTCCCCGACCCAATACGCGGACTAACTTAACCAAAAAAAGTATTCTTCTTACAGTGTAGTCCTATGCTTCAAAAATTTATTAAGTTTATTTAATATGTTTGCGTTTTTTATGTAGGCCTCATATATTTTTAAAAGCTTTATTTTTTTTTCAAAATAATTACTTTAGTTTTGTCCCTAAGGAAGAAGCGCAATACGGTACTACTATGTTACTGGTATTTTCTCAAAAAATCGTTAGATGTCACTGTACCGTCACTGGTCGGCTCGATTGGGTAGGTTGGGCATTACAAGAGCGGGGTGGAGGGGAATGGCAGTAAGCCGCGTGCCGCCACTCAGTCGCCACCATGTTGTGAATCAAGACGCGTGTGTTTATTTGGTGTGCACTTTGTTACCCGGCGAAAAGGTAAGTTTCAGAATTTTTACGTTATGTTTTAACTTTTGATACGTTGCATTTATGTCACTGAATTGTATTCTATTGTTGGATTTGCAAATTATATGGTCATTTCGTAAATATCAGGTAGCATCATGTTATTTTACTACTGTGTTACCGGCCCACTTTGTTACTCCGCGGTGGTAACGCAGTTGTAAAAATGGTAACGCAGTTGTAAGTATACTCTGTCACTGATTCTTTCTAATTTTATTTAAGTTGATTTGTTCGTATCGACCCACAGGTTTATATTTTAACAATTTCACATTTGTTTGCTGACTTACTTTAATTACTGACGGTAAAATTAGTACTGTAATGCCATGTTTTTATCTTTTACAGAAGATCATGCCGCTAACACCAGCCGAAAAACAACGTCGGTACCGAAACAAGCGAAAATTAGACCCTGTTAAAAATGAGGAAGCAAGAAAAAAGGCTCTAGACAGGTACCACAAAACAAAATGCCTCGTCAAAGACAACACGTGAACATCGCCAAGCCAAAAGAAAATGGCGGGGCGCTAAAAGCAAAAGAAGAGCCCGCATTCATGCCCTGCAATCTATTACAAGAAACACTCCGGAATTGGCCCCTCAACCTGATGTACTTCGTGTGAACACTCCACTAACAGGACAAAATGCACCAAATATTCCTGAAAATTGTCCGATACCCGACTCTCGCAGATTGCGGACAACTTCTTTGTCTCCATCTCCATCGTCTTCACGCCACAATGCCACTCGAAAAAAATCTCATGAACAGACGCCTAGACAATCACTACTTCTATCTCGTTCGGCTAAGGAACGATCAACACCAACGGTGACTTCATCTGCATCTGCTTCTGTTTCTGCGAAGAATCGTGGACGAAAACAGGTGAGAAGGGACAGAACTAAACTCTATAGAGAAAACGTAAATCTGAAAGAAAAGCTAGAAGCAGCTGAGAGAAAATACCAAAAGTATAAGAAGAAGTGCCATAGATTAAACCGAAGTAGAGAGAATGAAGCTAAGGATACTGACAAAACAGCTGAAAAGTACAAAAGCGATAAAAGAACGGTATAAAAAAATTAAGAGTCGAAAAGAAAAAAAAATTTTCGCGAAAATATTTGAAGAACAGACGATTGCAGCATCGAGGAAGAAACTTGATGTACTTCGGGACCAACCTGCATAAGTGCTGTGATTTTGGTAAAACTGATATAATAGTAGGATTAAATTATTATCTTCAACCTTTGTGGTAACTAAGAGACTGATTAGCTATTTTTGTAGAGAAGAGAATTGTCTATTGAAACAACTTTGTTACTGTTGCACAACTGTGTTACCATATGTCCTTATTTCTAAGTATAGGTTTTTCAATTTGAGTTGTACAATTGGCATAATAAGCTACATTACAGATATATCAGATGTAAGATAATATTTTTTAATATCAATGTTAAATACGTTGTTAAGATATTTTTACATATATACATTTTATGTCAAATCTTTGTCAACAAAAGTGCACAACGGTAACATAGTTGTCATTTAATGTGATTTATAAGACTTAATTAATGATAATTTCTTATTATAGTTATGGAAGAGAAAGATTTATGTTCCTAAAATACGTTTTGTTAATTGTTTGTTTGTAATGAGTGACTGAAGCTGCTCAATAAAAATATTTAGATTGGTAACAAAGTGGTTTGATTTTTCTACCTTGGTCTGCAAAACCTTCATTTTCAGAAAGAAATATGTACAAAATTCGCTGCTGGCAGTTAATTTCAATTGTCTGGATATAATTACGCATAAAAACAGTTAATTTACTTCATTTATCTCTAATGATAAAATTTTTAAAACCCATTTTTAGCAGTGCAAAAACCTGCACTAAAAAGTAGAATGACCCATGTATCAAGGCCTACATCCATACGTCTGTCTATAATTAATCTGAGGGATAATATGGCATCTCTTGTACCCTTTCGTTGTCTCAAACAGTATTTTTTCTTATAAAATGGCATTATTTTCTCATATTTCAGATCCCAGAACGAATGACTGGTTCCTGATAACAGATCCTCTCCCGGGGCTCACTATCATCGGCCTATACCTGTACTTCTCTCTGAAATGGGGGCCGAGGTACATGGCTAACAAGAAGCCGTTCCAACTACAGAAGACTCTCATCGTTTATAATTTTATTCAAGTCATCGTCAGTTGCTGGTTATTCCATGAGGTATGTTGAATAACTTCGTACACACGGTGACACATCAAGCTATTCAGTTTTGCCTTTGGACTGCTCGTATTCCTTCACAATAGCAGTGTTTATGTAGTTACTTAAGTAAAGGGATTATTGCTAAGTTTACATTTCTAGCTTGTGTAGTTTGAGAGAGAGCTGTCAAATGAGCTCGATAGTACAATAATTATATATAATAACTATTAATATTAAATAATTATAATAATAACTAATATAATTATTATACTCGAAGCGGCTATATCTAGGGAATTGGACTTGCGTTCATATTGTGGTTACCGGTTCGAAACTCACCCATTTAACTACCGACGTGAACCCACTCGTAATACAAGCATTTAACTTAGCACGAGGGGTTAACAAGAATACTAGTAATGTGCGACCTACATTGCTAGTAAGCTTTTTAAAGAAAAAAGAAAGTAGTCGTGATAATGACTTGAAAGAAATGATGAGCATTTCGTTAATAATTTAATGTAAGGGTCCGGCGGAGCTTGATTTTCCCACAAAAACGTATTACGAAAATAAATCGTAATCCAAACACAATTTTATCGAATTGAGTCATTATTCGGATTTGGATACGGTTAATCTAGGCTCCTTCCGTATCAATTCGTCTGGTACTACTTCACAGAAAATAAACGGCCGGAAATTCGTTCCAAACTTGGTAAAATTATCAAGAATTCAATTCGCTTACATTTATTTCCACTGAAGTATTTTGGACGAAGTCTGAGTAATAACACAGTTATATTAAATTGTATTTAAATTACGATTAATTTTGGTATTACGTTCGTATGGAAAATTCGGTCCGCCGGATTCTTAATATGAGAATATTTTATATTGTGTTATTAATTTGTAAAATTGTGTCTAATGAAAAAAAACGACAATCTCACACAAAAACAATCACATTTAATTTTATGTAACCCTTAGCATTTTAAAAAGACTTCATTATATCTAAAAAAGGTACATAATAATGAGTAACTTAACTGTTTTTTGACTATACATTGCGAGCGGATTAGCAGAACTCTTCATGGTAGACGGTCGGTAGCCGGAAATGTATCTATTCACGGACGTTGTTTGTTATAGTCGCCTTAATTACTCTTATTTATTCAAATGATTATTGTTTGTCATTTCAGGGCCTCTTCGCTGGCTGGTTGAGGACCTACAGTTGGAAATGTCAACCGGTTGACTTCTCAAGAACGCCGGAAGCTATGAGAGTAAGTATCTCTAGTAATTCATTTCAAAAAGGTCAGAGACCATATCACAATGTGTTAACGCGATTGTTTTTAGTTTGTGAGAGAGGGACAGCGCTATTTGTTATGTAGAGCGGCATCCCTTTCTCTCAATCTAAAATATCGTCGTGTACCGTCAGGTATAATACCAGCGCAAGTGTATGGTAGGATGTATGAAAGTGGACGATGCAAAAAAAGTACCTATGCAAAAATTATTGTAGCAAGCGGTGTTCTGTATTTTATTCCTATTCTTGTCGGGAAAAAATGTGATTAAAATGGGAATACTGATTTCTGACACTTACGCGAATATCAGACATTGAAATAAAACTGCAAGACCGAAGGATACGGTGAGCTCGTTCTGCGTGAATCGGATCGCCAATAATTAACAAAAATGTAAGGTAGCTGTTAGTAATTGTAACATTAAGACGTCCAACATCTTAGTCTACCCGTGACCATGGATGCTGTAAAGGATCCGAAACGTCGGGAATCAACTAATATCCATACAACGCGATAAAATCCGTAAAAAGTAGTTTTATTTAAATGTAAAATAGGAATTTTCACTGAAATTTTCAACATACTAAATATACACAAAAAAGTTTTTTTTTTTTAAACAACAACAACCTACAAATTATGAAATACAAATTTAAAAGTAAAAGTATGTACGAGTATTACAGTTTTACATTCAGTAATTAAACTTAAAAAATAGTTTAGAATAAGATTATGTTACTATAATATTATTCATATCATTTTAACACACTTACATAAGATAGTTGAAGTTATACGGAAAACAATGAACAACTATTTCGTCATAATGTTGTTTTGTTTACCAGTATCTGTTCAGTCGTATTACACTATGATTTTATCAAGATGCATATATAATTAAAAGCAATTATGTTCACAGTGAAACATCCAGCAGTAGGTATAAGAATATTCTTTATTCAAATCGAACTTCTGTTTGTATTTCTTGAATATTTGATTAATCATTTAAAAATATTAGGGGACCAATCTTTTATTTGATTGTTCTTTTTTTTTCATAAAAAACTTTGCCTCATGTTAGGGTTTTATACTGCATCGTGGGTGCGTTTACAAAAACAAATTCACACACAACGGCCAAACCCAGAACAATTACTGTAGGTCATACAAAAACAAAAATTGCTCCGTGTGGGGATCACAACACGTGGCGCAGAAGCCGATGACTCAACCTATGCCAAACGTGTCGTCAAATCTCTTGACTTTATTTTTATAAAAATTCCGAATCGGATATTTTTTTTATACCACTAAGGTGGCAAACAAGCATATGGTCCGCCTGATGGTAAGCGGTTATCATAGCCTATGGACGCTTGCAACACCAGGGGTATAACTTACGCGTTGCCGACCCTTTAAAAATCTTCTCACACCCTTTTTGAAGAACCGCATGCTGTACTCTTTAGGGAAAACCTCGACGGGGAGTTGATTCTACAGCCTGGAGAGGTGTGGAATGATATGATATATACTTACTGTTCTCCAGTATCTTTAGGTCCCATATAATAGAAGGCGAGCCTATTGCCATTAACTGAGCACAAATCTAAACTTCGAGCTGCTACTGAGAATAAATACATAGGTACATACGTACACCTACGTCTTTCTCCCACTGGGGTAGGCAGAAACAATAATTATAACGACACTTGCTACAATTCTTGCATACCTAGGCACTCTTTTACTGTTTCTTTGACAGTTGCGAATACTATGCACCTGACTTTTTTGAAGGAGCCATTAAGATCATTGTAGGTATGTCCTTCTAGGGCAGCGTCCCCCACTGCCGCTGACATTCGCCTTATAAATTCCTATTGTTAATCGTATTTAATTCGTTCTCTCACGATCTCCAAACCTTGCTACTGAGAATAAAAAAAAAACAATAATACTTTTCTCGACTTAAAAATAGAATGCAAGACCTCTAGTACCTATTTAGCAATAGCACTTAGGACCAGTAGAATAATGACGCAGTTAAAACTGGAATTCGAAGGTAATCACGTATTCAAGGTTTAAAAGTCTCTGTATTTTCACAAATGTTATCCTTATTGTAACTGTTTTTAATGTATCGCAATAACCATGTAATAGGGAGTAAAAAGGCGACTCCTAAAATAATTTTGTGTCTGACTTCCAGGTGGCTACCGGCGTCTACATATATTTCCTGGCGAAAATGTCTGAACTACTCGACACTATTTTCTTCGTCATCAGAAAAAAGGATAGGCAAATTACTTTCCTCCATATGTACCACCATACAGTAATGCCCATGATATCATGGGGAGCTACGAAATACTACCCGGGAGGTCATGGAACTCTCATAGGAGTGATAAACTCCTTCGTACATATTATTATGTACACTTACTACATGTTCTCAGCCATGGGACCTCAGTTCCAAAGGTACCTATTCTGGAAGAAGTACATCACCACATTGCAAATGGTAAGTTTTTTAAATTAACTTTTTTTTATTGCTTTAACAATCCACTTAAACCCAATAAAACTTCCTTTTTGCTACAGTGACGTTACAAAAATCACGCCAACAAAATCTGTATTTTTCGTAGTCCGTGTAGTCGGAGTGGCCGCTAGTTGCTACTCCCCGAATAAATAAAAAAATGGATCGAAATTTGTATGAAATTAATTGCAGAGTAATTTAACGGGAACTTATTCAGAGTTCGTAAACTTAGGCTGCTAAGTTTTTGGTCGCCCTTCCAACAACCAGGAAACCAATTTCAATAGTATAAATAACAAGGGCTAATTTAACAGATTAAGATTAAAGCCATGCATCAACTCACCAGAAGGATACATCGAGATCTTTGGCAGTGTTAACTAGCGTATTGATACACTTCATAGTTTTCAGTGCACAATCTCTAATAAGTTTGAGCAGGTATTTCCAGGGTAACACAGAGAGGAAAGCAATAAACAGTGCAAATCCTTTATCTAAAAATTCAGTCCCCGACACACATTCCACTACTGGTAGCACATAATAATGGAATAAAATACCCTCAACCTGTTTATTTTATTTGAATTATTTATGATTTATATTTCGCATAACTGATATGCGTAACTACCCGCAACTCCTGCGCAAACTATCGCTTATGGTGCATTCGGAAATGCTAACAAATTACAATGAAAAATAAGTAATAAAAGATTGGTAATTTTATTTGATGATTAATTCGTTTATCCAACTTTGTATTTATCTAGTATTTGGTTTTATTAAAGACAAAATTAAATATTCTGTTTTATAAAAATTTATTACGCCATTTCTGGCTGCAACATTTTTATTCAACTCGTTATATTTAATGTGTTATGTAATATGAATACAAAAATTATTACTGGTTGAATTAGGTCTCCTCATTATGAATTTTGCATAAACGCAACTATAATTTGATTTTAAAGTTATTTTAGTAAAGGAAAAATTCAATCGCGGGCAGGATTCGAACCTGCGTCTTCTGGTTTGATACACCAGACGCTCTGACCGATAAGCCACCGCGAACCCCACCCGCCTGATTGAAATTTGCCTTCACATTCTGAGTTTACGTCATAAGGTGACGTTGACGATCTTTTGATTTCTCTAGACATACCTATACGTATCTTCACGTTGCTTTCTTTTAAAATTAGTAAAAGCAATTGGCGATAATCAAGTTTCAGTCAGATTTAAAAAAGTCACTTGTTTGCTTTTTCCAGCTCCAGTTCTGCATCGCCTTCCTCCACTCTGCTCAGCTCCTCTTCTACGATTGCGGTTATCCTCGCTGGTCCGTCGTCTTCACCCTCCCTAACTCCATCTTCTTCTACTACCTCTTCTACGATTTCTATTATAAGGCCTACGGCAAGCCTGACAAGAAAGGAGCCAATGACAAGAAAAAAGAAACTAAAGAAATAACAAGCAATGGTCACGCCAATGGTAAAGTCAAAACCAACGGAATTGCGAACGGCACTCCTAATGGTAAAAAGGTTGATTAAGCAATATGTGAAACATTTGTAAATATATTTGTTGTTTATGATGCAATACCAATTTTAGTTTAAGCTAATTTTGAATATTGATTACTTTTATATGAATTCCATGTAACGAATGCCGAACAAATTCTTTTAATTTACTTTCTAATGACGTTACTGGATTAGTAAGTACTTTTTCATCATCTAACATCTTGTGGATGTTATCCAATGCTGTATTCAGTACTTCTAATTTGTACACTTTTATTAGTTTACTATTATATTGTCATAAATAACTGTACAATTCTTTTGTTTCTTTGTTATGTTCTGCATCTGTATTTGAAATAAACAAATAAATGTCTTCATTGAGTAATAAAGTTACGATGTATATACAATAGATAGATTGTTATTACCTTAAATTTAAGACTATATTTTAAAGTTTAGATGATACGCCGATTGTATACATTGCCATAGTACGATGTACTTTGACTTGTTATATCTACTCCATGCTCCATACAATATTATATCTTTTTTTAAAATAGTGATAAAATATATGGTTATGAAACTTATTGTAATTTGGATGAATCGTAAAAGGTAAAAACTTACTAAAAAAATTAAATCTACTAATTGGTTTAGTAGATATAAAGATGTCAGCTTAGAATGTAAATACCTTTTTTTTATTTCTTCAAAAGAGATATAGAAAATTGATTTTTCAAAAGTATAATGATAAAGATGAATGATGATTTTTCGTCTCTTTAGGGAATGTAGAATACTGTCAATTACAAATTTTTAAACCCTGATATTACTTAAATAAAACTTGTCTTCCAAGGCTAGGGTTTTTTGCATGTCGGTGCTTCCAATTATTTCTTCCACATTCAACAAAAAAAAATTTGGGTTCCATGACATTTGAAATTTACGAGAGATATTCGTAATACTCAGGGTGGCTTCCCCATACCTTTTAATAATCAAATTAATATTCTGCGAATCAATTTAATATTCTGTAATTGATTCTGTCAGAATAGCCAAATCAGCCAAATATTCCTGAAGTTCAGCATAAAAACCAATCAATAAATGTTTTTCAATGCCAAGTAACCTTTAAACTGTATCGATTTACTTTGTAGTTGATTAGAATCGATACAGCAGATTTTTATACATTTACCACCAATATTTTAGTTTTGTATCGAATTTAAAATAAACTTCCAGGTAGGTTTCTTTAAACTTATTATCAAATCTGAATGTTACGATAGCTTAACTTTTTAAAAACGTAGTTATTGGCTCTAGAGAAAATCTTCCGAACTTAGGTTCAGTTTCAATCGAGTGTGCTGTATTTGTTCAAGCATCTTTAATTACTGTAGTTGCACGTTTATACATTATAATTGTACATTTGCGTAATCGGGTTTGTAATGTTTAATAATAATTGACTACCACATTTTTGTTGTTTTCTTTTGAATTAATATGCTACGCCAGATATTATTTCCGTGACAGCTAACGGCCATTTCAAGTTCAACTTAATTTTTTTTTATTTCAAACTAGCTGACCCGGCAGACTTCGTGCTTTCATATTTATTCACCTTTTAAACCTTCTCTGGACTTCCACAAATAATTCAAGACCAAAATTATCCAAATCGGTCCAGCCGTTCTCGAGTTTTAGCGAGACTAACGAACAGCAATTCGTTTTTATAATAGATGTGCTTTTACAAGCGTTTATGAATTGTTATGATTCTGGTTGCACGGTTCCAAAAGATTGATCCTATGGAGAAGAATCTGGCAAGAAACTCCATGGACACTCTTTTAAAATATATGTTACAATCTTCACAGGTAAAATATAGCAATATCAGGATGTGTGAACATTGGAAGTCACAGTCTCAGTAACAAATCATTCGATCAGTTTGCTTAATAGAGATAGGATTTTGACTTATGGTCCATACAATTAATGTCAAAATCCTATCTCCAGTAAGCAAATATATCGACTGATTTGATATTGGGACTGACCGTTAGTCACGTGATTGGCTCTCGTCTAACTCGTCATCTATCGATAATCTGTCGTTGTATACCCCGTCAAGTGACATATTACTCAAATTACAGTCAAGCAAAGTCTATTGTTCTTGTAATTATTACCAATGCTACTTGATAAGGAAAAATCACAACCACTTACCGGAAGAGCCAGTATCAGGTTCTTGGATGTCTGGAGATCAGCAGGATGACAGGGGCACAGTTTTTTTTATAATTTTGTAATAGAGATGTGCGTCAGAAATTCATAGTTTTTGTGTGGATTTTTGAGGGGGACGGGAAAGGAACATGGCGGGTGGCTGCAATCCACCAATCAAAACGGTCCAATTTAAAAACGCGTAATGAGCGTTCCGTTTTATACATTATCTCTAAACACTACTAGTGTTACCAATTGTATTGAAGCATAGAAAGTTAAATGATATACATATTTCAATTTTTATACCAATGGTACTTTTGAAATGTGAAATGACTAGTTACATGGTTCATATTAGAGCGTTTTAAAGAAAAGAGATGGCAAGAAATGCTTTTAATAAAGCGGCGGTAGCCTAATGGCTAGGGCGTCGGACTGGCGATCATGTGGTTGCCGCTTCGAAACCAACCCATTACACTACCGCCGTGAACCCACTGGTAACACAAGCACGAAGCTTAGCTTAGCTCGAAGGTTTAACAAGAATTAATCATAAATAATTAAATTTTTAAAAAATGTTGACAATTTTTTTTTTTGTTTATAATTTCATTTCATTGATATGAGAAATATGCAATTTAGTGTGAACGATAAAACATCAGTTAAATGATTTGCTAATGCTAGAGTATAGGTACTAAAAAGTAAATTTGCTCTTAATGATTCAGCAATCAGATTCGATTGCTTAATCATTTAGCCTTTTGGCGTTATTAAAGTGTTAATTTTTGTCCAAAAAGTTGTGGTATCCTTGTTCGACATAAGTAACACTGTACTGAACAGGGAGATAAAATAAAAAAAAGAAGAAGATCGCAACGGATAGAAATAATTTATTTTAGCTAACTAGCTAACAATTGTTTAACGAACTATCAATTCACGTATATTTTTTATTTGTACACTAAAACATATCTTATAATTTGATATACATTATATTCAGAATTATAACTGTTGACATTCCAACTTGTTCATGCATTGTGACGTAAACAATTTCATATACATGTCCAAGTTACCGTTACAGACTGCATTAAAATATTAAGTAGCTAATTTTACACAATAAAGTCAATTATTTTAATGAAAGTAGGTAGATCAACGTTCCAATCATTTCGACGGTTCATTCACCATCCAAAGCTAACGCCAACCTTGAATTAATTTAGAGAAAAACATATTTAACGATAAAATAATGATTCAATTTAATTTAACCTGTGGAATGAACGGTTTTTCTGATATTTGAAACTGCAGGTATCAATAATAGTAACAATAGAACTTTAAAAAAATGGAACTGGAGTAAAATGTTTACATATTTTTTCTATAACCGTTAGTTTACTTGATTTAACAATTTATTCCTAAACTTTACAATACTTATTTAAAACTATTATCCGTATTCTCCAATCACATCGGTGTTTTACATTGCTGTAATCAGCATACACTTTTAGTCTATTGCTTTCCCAAAAAGTTTCATATACACCAAAGTACTTCATTAGTTATAACAAAAATTCTATAGAACCTCTTTATAACTTCACAGCCTCAAAAACTTATGAAACTAGTTTCACCAACTAAGGTTTTTCAGTTTGCTTCCGACACCAAACATTACAGTCATCAAGTAAATTTGTTACATGATGTATCAGTGCATTTTTTTATTCACATTTTTCATTATTTCAGATACTATGCAGGTACAATGATCGTGATGATATCGAATTTAAGAAAAATGCTAAATAATCCCCGGACCATTTTCACATCACTAAACGTCATTGTCATCACAAAATATCACATCACTTATTAAATTTCCAAGATCCGTTCTAATCTTCTTTATGTAAACACACTGACGGCAAATTATTGAGAATTCCTCCTCTTCTCTTGTTGTAGTTTTGACGGTAGAAGTTCAGGAAGAGAAGGAGAATGACTCCGGTGTTGCAGGATACTAATATCGCCACGCCTTTTGCGGGGGGACAGTCTGACACCCTGACTGTTGCTACATACTGTATGATGATTGACACGAACTGGATCTGTAATCAAAAGTATTTCATCAAGAGAGATATAGATTTTGTGACACTTTTACGAAAAAAATTGTCCAAGTACATCTAATACAATTTCTCAGTCTTTTTTATAGAAAATAGTTTAAAAAGAAATTTTATTTTCAAGTTTCGGTAAATACCTTCTATATTACCCTCACATTAGAAGTTCCCAGACCTTTTGCGGCTACGGAATACTTTCAAAATTTTAAAAATTCTACCCTGGGGAAGCGGTGTATTCATTTTCGGACATCCCCGTTCATAAAACAAACGATGCGTGAATATACTGCATAATTTTCCTAATAAATATGATCGAGTGGCTTCGGACCCTTGGCAACCGTGTCACCGACCACACTTTAGCAAACATTGCCATAGTTAGGAGGAGTTAAGAGGTTTTTTTAGTTTGAATCCAACTCACCAGCTGAAACTTTGTCATATATTTCTTCCACCACAAATATTTGGCCACATTTGGCCCCAACGCCGCCAATCCATAGTAAGTGTACATGAAGACGTGCACCAAGGAGTTTAGGAATCCAATGAATATGAGTGTATGGGACGGCCAATATTTGAGTAAAGCCCATGTGCCAATCACCATGACCGTGTGATGATATAGGTGGAGGAACGTTATCTGGCTAGTTTTCTTCCGTAGGACGAAGAACACTGTGTCTAGGAGTTCAGAGAGCTTTGCTGCTAGGTAAAGGTATATTCCCAACAAGATCTGAAAAAAAAAGATTAACTACTTATTTACACTATAATATTAGAGGTAAAGTTAGTGAGTTTGGGAGGTTGTAGGGGGTAATCTCTGGATCTACTAAACCGATTTTGAAAAAAATATTTTTGTGTTGGATAGTCCCTTTATCGAGGAAGCTTATAGGGCTTATAGGCTTATATATATATATAAGACCATGCTACACCTCTTAGGAACAGAGCAGCGCGGGCGAAACCCCAGCGGTTCACTAGTTAGTTATACCTATAGGCGGTGGGACTCTGTTTACTGGAGTCTCTCTGGGGTAGTATCAACGCAATGCCAAATATTTTACTGACAAACAGTAATGTGCTGACATTATTGTGTTCCGATTTCAATAGTAATGTTGCCAGTAAAATTAGTATTGGACTTAACAAATGAGGTCTCAAGATGACACCGCGCTAATGGTGTTGCTGCGTCTATAGGCTGCAGTTGCCGTTTATTATTAGGTGGGCACCATTACTTTCCACACTATTACCATTATGACGGGTCGTTTGGCCAAGAGATCGAACGTGTAGTTATAGGAGAAAGTCCTGGTGGATGGCATTGTTCACTCATGTAGTGATATAGTCTAGTCTGGAGTGAGACGATTTTTATTGACTACGTAGCACTCACTTACTCCTTATTACCTTATTAATCTAGTGGTCCTAAATCGAGTACTACGCTAGAGGTCTAGCTCGAGCAAAGTGCTATTGGGTTTTTCTATGAATTTTCTCAGTAGCAGCTCGTAGATTGAGATTTTTGGTTAGTGGCACCGGTTAGTGGCACTAGACCTACCTATTTGGCGCAGCCGTGAGGCACAGAGTACTTGTGCGTATACTTATAATGTGTACTTTTAACATTATGAACTGCGTAAAGCTGAATCACGAGTGAATTGGTTTTTTCTAGGCAAGCGCGCTCCATTGTAGATCGCAGTATCGCTTAACACCAGGCGAACTGGCGGTGAAACGTAAGCCTATCACGAAAAAAAAAAACTTTTATCTTTCTTCTTTTTTGGCTTTCCTTCGTGGGATCTTAACATACCAGCGAACTCTGAGTGTACATTAGTACACCTCTGCCTAACCCTTCGGGGAATACAGGTGTGATGGTATGTTATGCTGGTATACTTACTCTGCTTCGTGAGCTGTCCTCATTCATATAACATGTTTCAGGTACCAAACCCATGTGTAGGAGATCCATAAAGAACTGTGAACAAAATATAACTGGTTATTAACCGACACAGACAAGGCTACAGCCAGGAATACCTGGCCCCCTCAAACCCCCCAAAATAAATACATTATGGAGGGTTGAGGGGGGGGGGTTACCTCAGGACCAACTAGCCATTTCGGTTTCAACCCTTTATTTCCCCCTGCTTAGACGCGAATAGCACATTGGCTGATTGAACAGCTGCCGTCCAATGTCAACAACACATTTTTTTAATGATTCCAATATCCTAAGGATAACTTAAGTGTCAGGTTTTTAAGCCTCTGACTAAACCTATCATCCTTGCCTTTTCCCAACTATGTTGGGGTCAACTTTAAATTCGACTGAATATCAGCAGATACGCCTAAAAGTAGTTTCGCACGTATTATTTACAAAGCGAAATATTGCTCACTTTATGTAGCAGGCGCTTACAAAAAGTAACCAAAGAAACAAAGTAATCACAGCAACAAATTATTTAATATATGGTGATAATGATGATGATGATCACAGTTTGATTTACAAAGCGAGATCAGCTTATACTGGAAACTTGTGATCCGTTCTTGTGTAGCCGTATGTCGGTGAAACATTTTGTATTATTCATATTGTTGATCATCAGAGCGGGAGTGCAGTGGTATCTAGATAACTATCGATTCTATTTTTGACAACCCTTGTTTTAACAATACCCTAAATGGAAATTATACTAAGGCCGCGGCCGAACTGCTAAGGCGACTGCAACACGACCGCGATTTCGTAAAAACGAACTCAAATAAACGTATAAATTGGTTATGCTTCTGGACTAGGTATAACAGATACAATAACCCTAATGACTGTACGTGTTATGGCAAAGCCAGAAACATAGCCAGATTATACGTTTATATGATTATGTTTCTGGACTAGGTATAACAGATACAATAACCTTAATGACTGTACGTGTTATGGCAAAGCCAGAAACATAGCCAGTTTATACGTTTATATGATTATGTTTATGGACTAGGTATAACAGATACAATAACCTTAATGACTGTACGTGTTATGGCAAAGCCAGAAACATAGCCAAATTATACGTTTATATGGGTTTGTTTTTACGAAATCGCCGTCGCGTCGCAGTCGCCTTAGGCAGTGCGGTCTAATAGATAAGCCAAAATTCTTCTAATTAACATACGTTATTCCAAATATAAAACTCAAATATTATGATAATGTCCCCGTGTCCGATTTGCAAACATTTTTTTTTGTGAAATGACGAAGTAATACGTGTTTACTTGGTGTTAACTAAGCATAATTATTTTTGTCAATTCTCAGATATTTCAAAAATCATCAATAATACTATTATGAACCAAAGCATGTATGGGTTTTTCGATGAAATTTTTAGTAACAGCGCGAAGTTTGGATTTGTGTCCTGTGTTTGGATTCTGAGCTGCTACTGAGAGGCGTAAGCTCGCTTCCTATTACCCCATATACCAGTAAACTAGTGGCGATAGCCTAATGGCTAGGTCGTCGGACTTGAGATCATATGGTTGCCGGTTTAAAACCCACCCATTGCACTAGCGATGTGAACCTACTCGTAGCACAAGCAATTAGCTTAGTACGAGGGGTTAACAAGAATACTAGTAATGTGTGACCCACATTGCTAGTGAGCTTTATAAAAAAAGACTATTTGTCTAACCGTTTGGGGAATACAGACGTGATGGTAAGTAGGTAGGATGTTTAAATTATCACTTACCCTAAACACCATGTATACTGATATAGCCACTTGTATAGCATTATACACGAGCAAAGTGTGTGTCAGTTTGTATCCCTCTCGCTTTCTCATGAATACTGGCCCAATCTTCAGCACGAATACCAGGTAAACCGCCAGAATGGTTAGGACTGGTCCCAATGAAGCCATGAATGGAAGCTCGTCAATTTCTTCATCTGAAACAGAGAAATTATCTGTGATAGATAGACACACATCTCCGTGTTCTGTTTTGTCAATTTTCTCTCGAACACTTGGAGTACAAGGCAATGGAATTTTGCATTGTGTATAATTACTAATAATAATACTACGCTTTTGCCCGCGGTTTCACACACATCCCAAAAATCTTTTTGAGAGAAAGGGTAGCTTGTCGTTCTCAAAAGTCCAATTTATCTCTGTACCATAATTAATCAAATATAGCGTTTTGACGTGAATCGTAAAAAACAGACAGATGGAGTAGACAAAGTAATTTTCGATTAATAACAAACATTAATGCAACTCGATTCCATCTTTTCCACAACTCAGTAGGTACTTACTAAAAGATTTGATTAAATTTATAGAAGTTACCTAAATTAATAAGCTTGATAAGGTTTTTTAGTTCTCAGTGTTTTTTTTAAACATAAATTTATAAAAAAATCTCAAATCACAAAATAAATCTCAGTTGAATTGTAATTAATATCTACTTATACTTAATGTCGCAATTGGCTACTTGACTGATTATTTCTTACATAACATACATAATCCACCCATTAGCCTATAGTCGACCACGTTGGCTTAGTGCGGGTTGACAGACTTCACACGCCATCGAGAAAATCTCTCAGACATGCAGGTTTCCTCACGATGTTTACCTTCACCGTTTAAGCACGTGATAATTAACTATTAATACGTACATGACTTCGAAAAGTCAGAGGTGCGTGCCTTGGGTTCGAACTCGAGACCTTTGACTTGGCAGCCCAACGGTCATACCACTAGGCTATCACTGCTTATTATTCTGATTATTTCTTACGGACAAAAAATTTGACGGGCCTTATATGATCAGCCTTAATAAATTTGTGTATGTGTGACAAATAACTTACATTTGCTCTTGTTCAAGTCCCAGCTGGGATTCTTGGGGCTGAGTCCTATTACGGAGTTCATGTCGATTTACTGTTCATACACGTCAGAAATTCAGCAAGTTCTGAAACAACACAAAATTATATTAAGCAAGTTTGATACGACACACACGTTCAGAAGTTTTTAACACTCGGCTTTGTTTGTTAGTTTAACGGATATTAGTGGCATTGTAGCTCTCAAATGGATGTACTGATTTTGATTTAGTTGCTATGTTTGGAGGGTGACATGATCGAGAGTGTTCTTAGCTATGATTCAAGAACATCTGTTCAGGGGTTTGAATATCATTAGCTCTTTTCTGGTTGAATAAAGGGAAGCGACTTCCACGTATACAGTCTGATCGATTAGAAATTTGATACTATTCTGTTACTTCAATGATAATGTAAGAACATGGTAGCCTTGACCTGATGCTGCAGGGCTTTGTTTAAATTTTTAATTTTATGTTTGAGCAAATTTTTAATTAAAATAATATAATATATGTATTCAAAGTAAAATAGTCTCAGGCACAATAGGTGCTAATAATGCCACGTGGAATATAATCGTTTTATTAATTTGTCTTTCGGGTAAATAGCGCGAAACGAAAAACTTGTTGATTTTTCTTGTGTTGAAAAACGTGTTCATATTTTAACACACAAAATAATGTAGGTATGTATTTTATTTTTTATATTTTAGTACAAAATGTCAGAAGTACTCAATTATTTAACATTACAACAAATAGTCCCGAAAAACAAATAAAAAATGTTACAAATTCTGTAAGCGTGCATACTTACTGATCAATCTCATACTTGATGATACAAGTATGACAGTATAAATTCAATTATAATTATACAAATACATACAAATAATAATTATTAAGTGATACCTAATTATGTATATTAACTTACTTGTAACTGTTGCTACTGAGTGATAGGATGTAGTTTTTAGAGAAATTCTTTTACAAGCACCATGTCTAACCCGATTAAGCGTCCGGTGGAGCTTGAATTACCCACAAAAACGTAATACCGAAATAAATCGTAATCCAGACAATATTCTATCAAATTATTTTATTATTCGGATTTGGATACCGCTAAACTAGGTTACTATGGTACTATTTCGTCTCCTACTACTTCACTGGAAATAAAAGACCGAAAAATCGTTCCAGACTTAGTAGAGTTATCAAAAATTGCATTCGCTTAAATTTATTTCTAGTGAAGTATTGTGGATGAAATGGTAATGTAGGAACCTAGATTAACGGTATCTGCAATAACAGAATTTGATTAAAATGTGTTTGAATTACGATTTTATTTCGGTATTACGTTTGTAAGAGAAATTCAGTCCGCCGGACTCTTAAGAGTTAAAACTATACAAAATTCGGTTTAGCATTCAATCCTAGTTATGTTATAAGGAAAATGGTGTAACACGTTCCTGCTTAGCAACTACCTCAAGGTCATGTTCTCATCATAGGACCAATTTTTGAATTTATGTTAACATTATATTTATTGACATAACATACTGCTCGTCACTAGTCTAAACGCGACAGCTATGATAGAGGACCTGGGTGCGATACACAGGTCGATCAGTGTTACTGAGTATTTCATTTCTCAGCATCAGGTCGGATTTCATGGGACAGTGAACTGTGGGTGTGCTCGTATAATACTGTCTAATACCTCGTGGAATACAGGCGTGGAAGGGAAAGGCTATTCTGCCGCAGTTCGTCGTTATGTGTCTTATGTAATAAGGTCTACATCCTCAACCTTTAGCCTTTTCCCAACCAAGTTGGGCTTTCAGGCTAACCAGATGTGGCTGGATATCAATATTTTACACACAACGATTGCCATCAGTCCTCCGCAATCCACTTTCTGGGCAATTCCGATATTCAAATTATAGACTGATTGTCAGGCTTTTTGGGCTTCTGACTACCAGTGACGATTGTCATGGATGTTCGTATGAAAACTGGCACTACGATGACTCATCCACACACTGACCGCGCCAGGCGGTGCTTCACCTTGCAGATCAGTTGTTCAGCTTAGTTATTACATAGCCATGAGCGCCTCTAAAAAGAAAGCGAGTCTATGGCAATAAAATGGGCACAAATCGAATACAAAAACCGAACTGCTACTGACTTAAAAAATACATTGAAACTTTGTACCGAATCGGAACATTTTGAATCCAGGACCTTACCCTCAGTAGCCTCGCTAACGAACGCTCGCACTATGAAGTAATTATTTATTATAAATTAATCACATATTATGTTTATGACGTAAATACCATGTATTGAGCTGGAGTTTCTCAACAGTTTTTTCCTCAAAACGTCCAATTCTATCGATATTATAAAACTTAATATTTAAATTACCTATACTGTTTTCCTTTTTATATTATCAAATAGTTACACAAAAAAAGAATGATTTATTGTTGTTACCTGTTATTCTGCCAGTAGCTTAATCAAAAAGGTATTTTAGACAAGCACAATAAATAATTCTACATCTCTAAAATTGAAGGGATTGAAAGAGGAAAAAGATATAAAATTATTGTTTTTTTATTTAAATCTACGAAATAGCTCTTCTGATATTAATATCTATGGTAAAAAATTATACTGTTCTTAAGAACAATAAAATTAGCTAGGTATCAAGAGGATTCAAATTAAAAAAAAAAACATACCGGCGACGTTGTTGGGTGTGGGATATGTGAGGTGGCAATTTTATGGGGCTTATATTTTATATAATATGTAAGTCCAGCAGTTAAAACCTTTTTAAATATCACTAGGTTTTAAATGCAAATGTACCTATCCTCTGTACTTATACATGTCCTATACCCGCTTAAACTGTCCTACAGACTTACTGGTTTCTGACACTTGCGCGTTTATTAGATATTGAAATAAAACTACTTTTTACGGATTTTATCGCGTTGTATTAATAATTAACAGAAAATGTAAGGTAGCTGTTAGTAATTTTAACATTAAGACGTCCAACACCTCTGTATAGCCGTGATCATGGATGCTGTGAAGGATCCGAAATATCGGGAATCAAATAATATCAAAACAACGCGATAAAATCCTTAAAAAAGTAGTTTTATGTCAATATTTTACAGATTTCGATAAAATTTTAAAGTAGATAGATTGCATACAAAAAAAGTGGCTAATTTGTCTTAAGAAAGCAAATGGTAGTTTTGATACGGCCTACGTGAGTGAAACCGGGACAACAACTAGTTTTCCATTAAACGAAAGAAAGAAACATTTATTCTGCTGCACAAATGAGACATGTAACTACATATATACCTACCTACAGTAACTTTGAAATTAAACTACTTTTTACGGATTTTATCGCGTTATACCTATTAATATAAATATATAGGTATAATCTATAATTATAGATATAGGTATAACGCGTATAATATATATATATTAACCTACAGCATCTATAGTCGCAGATAAACGTAGGCGTTAGACTACTGCTAAAGTCTGGCGTCATTGGTTACTGGTAGGTATAGGAAGAATCATTTAAAATGCTTTGAACTAATTTACCTTTGGACTTTTTTTGTGCCGTCATTATGTTCAGTCTTGAAAAACAGATCACTCAATGACCACTTAGAACTGACTGTAAGGAAAGACGCTCTTCTCATTCTCGTAAACAATGGTCATTATTATGGTCTTTTTATAGGCCCTATTTATTTTCAAAGAGCGTTGTTTATGGGAAACTGTCTATTGTCAAATAAAGAATAATCGCATCATCTTTAATAGCTTAGCACGAGGGGTTAACAAGAATACTAGTAATATGAGACCCACATTGCTAGTAAGCTTTAAAAAAAAGATTGGATCTTAGTAAAGTCAAGAGAGTAAAATTGTGTAGGTGTAAACTTAAAAAAAATAAAAGACTGTTTCGTTAAATGACGATTGAAACTTTGAGATAACACCAATATCTATCATTTTCATAAATCAAAATATGTCTCTCATTATTATGTTCGTGACTGTACAGAGGACCAATTCCGGAACATACGATACGTATTTATGACGGGATATTTGATGCCAAGCGATATCCTTATGCACTGGTAATTAGCGTGTTCTTTATATCCGCAGAACGTTTCTGTATTTTTTATCCGGTTACAGATACAGTTACCTACATGAATATTTCCAGGAACAATATGTAAAGCGGCCAGGTTCAGCAAACCCAACCAATTTATTTAACCAAATTATTTATTATCGATGTAAGATTTGCTAATCCGGTTTTCTCGGGTCTGTATTACGTCATTAATTTATCAGCTTATTTACCACTACACATTAAATCTCATACAGACGGACATACTTAACTTGTTGTTGGCGATTAATAAAGCTTAAATTCCTTAACAACATTTTCCTTCATAATTTTTTTATGGGTTATGTCGGCAAACAATCTGACGAGCCACCTGATGATATAAATAGTCATCTTCGCCCATGGACACCTGCAGCACCAGAGGAGTTGCCGATCATTAAGAGACACAGACAGACAGAATACAGATTTCCAGAGCCGAAGCAACTCGAAACGAAACTAAGCAGAAGTCGAAATACACACCAAGGTGCTTTACGACAGACTCGGACGTACGGGTGGTCGCCAGCCAGTCAGACCCCAAGAGGTCCTACCACCGAGCAAGACAGATATTTTCACGCCTCTTACGGGATGCCTGTCTAAAAAGCAGTGAGGACCAGTATTCTAACCATATGGGATCATACATAAATAAACAAACTTAGTAAATTAAATATTCTATAACGAACTACATATAATAAATATAAACAATTTTCTAGAAAAACGCTCCTCTCTTCTACTAAACTGCATAAACTTTGCTGTGTCCGACAGAGTCCATAATTGAGTCTTTAACTTTAAGCCATACATCGGTACACAGGAATGCAATAAATATTGAGTATTGAGTACCCAATGAATATCTAACTATTGAGTAAATTAGATATCTAAAATAGATACAAAAACAGGACGAGTTTATTGCTAAACTGGTATATTGTTAGATTCTGTAGGGCTTTTCGGTTCTTACCGAATGTGATCACGACTTTTATGATTTTGATTATAATATTTATCTAAGGCAGGGGAAGGCAAGCGTAGTAGTAGTTATTAGCCGGTAAGGACATACCTTGCGGTGTCCTCAGATAGCAGACGATCCAATACATAACATTTTTGTCTGGTGGGTTTGAGTATTTCTTGTGGCCAATGCAAATGTTCCGCTGATCTAGTATCGTCACGCGACGAGTTGTCTAGCTCCCTAGATTATTATAGAGCTACACAATGACTGATGCATGCGTGCCGTCAGCTGGGACTGGTCTACTCAAAGCCGCTATGGTTCTTTCTTCAAAAGGCCATCTAAGACATCGCCATGCATTGTAACTAACACTCACATATTGCTACTACTATGTCCCGACTTTAAAAGAGACCATGATTCTCTGAGTTTGTTTCGATGTTTCTCCTCAGAAATTTCAAGTCAATAATTGTTTTTTTTTAAACTAGATGTAGTTTAAAAAAAACAAATATTTACTTCTAAAAGTGTCTTTAAAATATCAATTTACAGAAATAAATATTATTTATTCATTTATTAGGATTTTTCGTACTGAAAAAGGTTCCTAAGAAGTCAAAACCTTGTCTACATCTCAAAATAATAAATAATCTTCTGAAGGAAGTTATATTTTTCCGTTTTGTCTTTATCTCTAGAATAACCTATTATTACACTGCTAAAGCTATTAAAGTCATCATTATCATTTCTACCAGAGCGATAGTCTGCTATTAGCGAGTACTAATGACATGGAATTTTGTCACACAAGATTACAAATTGTGCATTCTCAGACTTAATTATGTAAGTATGACTCATCGTGGAAACCGGACCGAAATAGGTATGTAATAGGCTCAAATATAATGATTGAAGTGATAAATAATGATTGAATAATAAAATTAGTGTAAGTAAAGACGTTGAGGACACGTTTGGCGTAGCGGCTGAGCGATCGGCTTCCGCGCCACGTGTTGTGGATTCGATCCCCATATAATATTTGTACGACCTGCACTTATTCAAGATCTGGGCATTTATATATGTGAGAATTTGTAATAGTTAAAGCACTCAGATACAGGAGAACAAGTGCGAGTGGGACTCGCCCACTGAGGGCTCCGTACAAATTTGTAGGTACATATTATAATTAATTACAAATGTATAGATTTCAGATTTTTCCTATGCTTGTAGCATAAGACGGTATTACTTCCAAATTCCATAGTTTTAAGTCAACGGAAAATACCTTTTAAATCTTAATTCCCTTGAGAGTGTCGAAATATATGTTTTCCAGCATAAACGGCTGTATTTTTTTTACGTTAACAAAGGTATGTTTTTTTCTTAGCTTCAAGGGACTGTAGCACTGATTATATGGTTTTAATTTCAACTCGATACCTCTACGCGTTTCCGAGATAAAGGATCTTGACAGACAGACGGACGGACGGACAACAAGGTATCCCTATAAGGTTTTCGTGTTTTCCTTTTGAGGTACGGAACCCTAAAAAGAAAGAAAGATAAAGATACTGTTGTTATTGCTGGCGTCAAACCGAAACTCCGTGTCGGCACGCTACTACTGAGATTTGTTTAGAATAATTCGTAACGATGAAGATAATTTAATAACTGATACGCTTCACCGCAGCAATTTAAGCGCCAAGGTCATCAAATTATCTGTCTTACAGTACCTACTAGGTCATATAAAAGAATATAGGTACGTTTATTAGACCAAAGCCGATGGGACTATTTGTGTGAAGATTCGTCTTTTATGATGGCCCTGCGTGGAATAGTCTAGCAAAGCATTACTTGTGAAACCATTCCATTGTTATTTGATTTCCATTGTGATTTTCATTTTTACTTAAATTAATTAGATCATTTGCATTTATTCTTAAAATCTATTACAATTATAAAATTGATATAATATTTAATGTTATAATATCTAATTAAATTCAGAATAGTAGTTAGTTATAATTGTAATATTTTTACGAATCTCAATGTGATAAGATAAGGTTGCCTGGAAGAAATTGCAGTTAGCGATAGGGAGGTCTATTGTATATTATTATGTCCTACTATGTCCTGTCCAATGTTTTATTTGGTGTACAATAAAGTATATAACATAACATAATATAACATACCATCACGCCTGTATTCCCCGAAGGGTTAGGCAGAGGCGTACTTAATGTAAGTACATCCACAGTTCGCTGGTATGTTTAGGTCCCATGTTATAGGGGGCGAGCCTATAGCCATTCACCGGGCACACCGGCTGCTACTGAGAATTTCATAGAAAAACGCAATAATACTTTGCTCGACCTGGGGATCGAACCCAGGACCTCTAGAGTAGCAGTCGTGCTTGGGACCACTAGACAAATGAGGCAGTCAATAAATTATATATAAATAAATAAGTATCTCGATATTTCTGCCATGTTTTACAAAACCAAAATACTATAACTAATTGCGACATTGTAAACTAGATAATATAGTACTTAACCTTGACATACAAGAGTACCTATTTAACAATCAAAGATCAAGAACTCGGCTAATGAAATCATTAGGTAAATTAAATAATTTACCTATTTAATACGTAGGTACTAATTTGGATACGGTGGGCGAATCTGTATCTTTGATTTTTGACAAGATTAGCTAACGTTTTAAATTTTCTTTGCCGTATGTTTTTCATAAACACTTTAATACGGCTGTATTCCCCGAAAGGTTAGGCAGAGCTGCACTAATGTACACCCACAGTTTGCCGGTATGTACTTTAATAGGCATAGATAAGCATGATGCACGAATTTCTTATTACATATTTTTGATACTGGTAAGCATGTTGGTATGTCAATGTATATGGAAAATTATGCTATTTATTTATAGAATAGAAATTACGCCAACGGAAGGACACATTTAAATAACAGTAGTGAGATAACAATATTGTGTTAATCCTCTTGAGATATCTATTCAGACGCGTATGAGCAGACATGAAAATCGTGAGTTATCGTGATATTGTGACAGTTGGATATGCCTACTAATATAGTAGATAATAATATTGTTAAAGTACTGAGTGTTTTCGTTCATTTAACTTAGTCTATATACAGAGTCGATTAAGAAAACAAGACATGTGTATGAATCATAGGTACATATACAAATGTAGTAGGTAAGAGTGAAAAAGAAAGAAAAAAAGAAATGGAGTGTACCTACAATATTTTAAGTCAAACAATAGTTCATCAACATCTTATAATGAGTTATTGCAGTTTAATTTTTGTTTTTACGTTCTAATACTCATTCAACTAAACTAGAGCATCAATAAGTTATTACACACCTACTACCAATTCGGCCAATAATCATGACCTCTTTGCTATGTGGAACTACATACAGTCTAAAGGTCAAGATGAATATCTCGTAATGAATCAATTATTGAAATTAGACATACCGTTGAGTCAGCAAATAGTGATAGATACATCAAAATTGATGCAGTCTTCTTCACGTGATGCACGTCCATACAGATCGACAGAATAAATGCAAACTTAAATACTAGAATGGACATAGACATTTGAATCGAAACAATAGAATACTAAGCAGGCAAGATTATCCCAAAAAATATTTGAATTCAATGGACCTAACAGATGACTAAATAGTTATCGGTGTTTTTGATTGAAGGTTCGTATGTTTTGTAATTAACATAAACTATTGTGCTGCGTGTGACTTTACTATTCTAGCCATTGTGAGGTTTTGCATTGACAATTGACCATCGGTTGTTGCGTCAAATCAATTCAACCTTGATCCCTTCACATTGAGAATTTCCGCGGGTGAAAATGACAAGGTTTGTGAGATCGATGGATTTGTTGATTCAAAATTATCATAAAAATTCTTCGACTTATGCTGATTTACTATTAAGTATATTTTGTGTCACACATCTTTATCTTCTCTTTGAGCATAAACATTACCCAGCTTTTTTTCGGCTTCTATCTAAACATCAACATCTATGCTTTAAACTTTTCTGGCAACATTAGTTAAATTGATTCTGGTCATTAGTAAATTTGTATTTTACTACCAATAAGACTAATAATAATCAAACTATGCATAATAAGAATTATGACTAGGTATAGAATTATCATTTGGATAATGATAATTCTATACCTAGTCATGGTTTTGCAAATAAATATATCTTTATATTTATATTTATTTACCACTTAAATGTGTTACATCATATATCCCTTGTTATATTCCCATGTCTGTTGCATATTTGATGTACCTACTTGTATTTCGTACATCACTTTGATAATATAATTGAACATCCTGGACTGCACAAGTCAGCAGATTTATTATAATGCTCTTTGTGTCTGTTGTATCGTTGTCCTTTCAATTGTCGTATAATAAAATAATTATGTGTAACAATCAATTCCTTGGGTAATATCTCCCCAGCTTGTTGCTACTTATACTGCTGAGACTCTTGGGTTTTCTCAAGGTAATTATCTATTCACTGACTTATATATAAAATCTTTATGCGTTAGTTAGATATTCTGAAGCGTCTTCAAAATAAATAAATATATGGAGATGCCCAATTTGTCAATGTGTTCCTTATGTAGTTATGGAACCATAGCCGCTCTATACATGTGAAGTTTAGATGGAGCCTTTTGAAAAATACAGACCTACATATGTTGAAAATTTTGGTAATTAAAGTTACCTATAACATTTTCTCAAGAAGAATTTTTATTGTTTTATAAGGCGTTAATTACTGTTTCAATTTTTTATGTTAGTACGAGAACCTGTTTGCGCACAGCTGTTATTTATAAACCGATCATGATGATTAGTTTTGTTTAAAAAAACAGCACTGACCTGCGGTAACATCGGTTATCTATATCAGAATTATTAGTGTGTGAGACGCAGCTAATTATGACCAATTAATATCAATTAATAGTGAAGAGTAATTAACGTTACAATTTTATAATAATTACCGTGTGGTACAAAGATCATAGCGGGCTTTATTTTTAGGCTTCCTTTAAGGCCTTTGGGGTTGAAATGTTTATTATACAAAGTTGTCCAGTAAGGGTATTAAGGGTCCGGTGGACCGGACTATAACCTATTTGATTAAATTGTGTTTGAATTACGATTAATTTCGTAATACCGAAATAAATCGTAATTCAAACACAATTTAATCAAATTTGTTATTATTCGGATTCTGATACCGTTAATCTAGGTTCCTACGTTACCATTTCATCCAAAATACTTCACTGGAAATAAAAAATATTAATATTTATTAACTATTTTAAAATTTTTATTATTTATTATTAAAAATTATTATTAATTAAAAATTATTAAATGTAAGCGAATGCAATTTTTGGTAACTTTATCAAGTTTGGAACTATTTCCTTGTCTTATATTTTCAGTGAAGTTGTAATAGACGAAATAGTACCGTAGAAACTTAGATTAACGGTATCAAAATCAGAATAATAACATAATTTGTTAGAATATTATCTGGATTTCGATTTATTTCGGTATTACGTTTTTGTTGGCAATTAAAGCTCCGCCGGACCCTTAATTTAAATTCAAAAGGAATTAAATGTAGATAGGTACATAATAATAATAATAATTTATTTTTGAGTCCTACATTAGATTAAAGGATTCATGATACCGAACTAGTTTTGTTCTAGCAATTTTCAATTTAAGAAAGAGAATAAGAAGAAAGCAGAATGGAATTAGAGAACATGCTTGGGTAAAAACTCGGTAAGTTACTTGTCCATTCGCTATGGATAGAAGTTTACTTTTCGGTATTGCTATTTTTTTTTAAATAAATCTTTGCCCCTCACTAGGATTTTCTCCTGTATCGTGGATGCGTTTACAAACACAAATTCTCACATACACAAACGCCCAGACCCGGAACAACTACCTGAAGATCATACAAATATTTGCTCCGTGTGGGGATCGAACCCACAACACGTGGCGCAGAAGCCGATCGCTCAACCGCTACGCCAATCGTGTCGTCGAATTGTAAATAAACACAGTCTGAATAACCCAGTATTTGTTTAAAATATACTCTGTCATTTTGTTTTTAAATTATTCTTATATTTAAATGGTTACCGATGGCTGACCTGAAAATGGTCACCACTGAAGATTCACTACAAGTAACAGTTGAAAATAAGTATGTCAACTATAACCTATTTTTAATATGAATAAATGTAATCAGGGATGAATGAAGATACTTTCCATTAGGTATGTCTTTAATTGATCTCTTAATACAAATGTTTTGGTGCAAAGTTATGCAACACTGACCAGACCAGACCAAACTATTCAACTCAAACAAAATGAGTTGAATAGTTTGAATAAATACATTTGTAGTATTTCAATTCGTCCCTGATTACATTTACCTACATTGACCCGAATAATTATAACCAAATTAACAAATTACCTATTAATTCTTACTTGTATCTGCATGCGAATCACTCAAATATAATTGCTGACTATATTGTTTTAACAATGATTTGAGAATGGACACAAGCACGCTACTTCAATATTATGTCACCTTATGCAAATTCCATAAAAATGATGATTAAGTACATTTTATTAATATTCGTACTACTTATCACGCCATACAGAAGACACTGTAGTGATTTTATCATTTTCCTTGTTCAAACTGATAAGAATAACACTTCTCACCGTAAGAGTGTCTACGTTTGATAAGAACAAATCTTAACAATTTTGTTCGTGATGTCTAGTATCGCTAGTACTATAGAAATGGTTTTAGTTAGTGACAAGAGTATAAACGATTCATGTACGCACGGCTACACACCAAAATATAAGTCCAGATTAAGCTGAGCTCTTATTGTACGGAAAGCGTAAGCAATGTGAGATCAGGATCCAGTGGAATTAATATGGCGGAGGCCTAACTTTAGCTGTTTTTTAAAACAAAAATGTCCCACACTAGGATTTTCTCCCGTATCGTGGGTCCGTTTACAAACACAAATTCTCACATACACAAACGCCCAGACCCGGACAACTACCTGTAGATCATACAAACATTTGCTCCGAGTGGGGAGATCCTTCGGCTAGTATGATGATGATAATATTAAACCCTGTTCTTGCTATAAAAAGAGTTAAATCTATAGCTATAGTAATCACATAGGTACTTACCTGTTTTCAAATCTGGCAGAAGACAAGAATTTCTCGTGGAACAAAAGTAAATCAACTCAAACTAAAACTATTACGTGCCGCTAGATATAAGATCATGTTTACAAAAAAATAAATATATATAGTAAAACCAAAATTGTCTTGCAATAACAGTAAATTGGTACACAAAGATAATAATTCATGTATTGTTATAGAAACACACTGACTGAGAGGTTGACAGACTTTTGACTGTTAGTTTGTTTCATTATTGTTGATGGTAACTCCACTACAGAGTATTTATATATATCTTTAAAATCAATTGCCGTGCATTTTTCTCGCAAAAAAACTCGAAAAATTTGGTGTGGTTCGTACGCCCGCGAAACCTCTTTTTTAAGAGGCATTTCAACACAAATACCTGGGAAATAGCAAGTTGTAATAAAAAGTAAATAAGGTATTTTAAATAGAAATTAGGGATAGGTGACAATAAGGCCAATTGTAAAGATTAAGTAAGTAAGTTATAGCCTAGTGGTATGACTGTTGGACTGCCAAGTCGAAGATCTCGAGTTCGAACCCAAGGCACGCACCTCTGACTTTTCGAAGTCATGTGCGTATTAAATAGTTAATTATCACGCGCTTAAACGGTGAAGGAAAACATCGTGAGGAGTTTGGATTTGTGCCCGCTTTTACATGGGACTTAAACGTACCGGCGAACTGTGGGTGTACATTGGTACGCCTCTGCCTAACCTTTGGGGAAATACAGGCGTAATGGCATGTGATTAGTATGGAGGAAATAAACAATGAGTTATATATTAATAGTTATATTATAGGAAGTCTAAAACTCAGTGCACGTTACAGAAAAGAACTTATAAAAAAATAGTAGGTAATATGCAGAACATATTCATTTTTTCTGGAAATAAAATTAGCTTCGTAAAAAAAAACGGACGTCCAGCTTACCTATATGAGCTTATTATATACTTTCAGTTAATTTTTTGTTCATAGTCAGGTTTTTTACACTAGAGTATTTATTCACAGTTATAAAGTAATAGGTACCTACAGTCTTAAGAAAGCTTACTGACATTAAGGCTTGTTTTAGAGTCACGCTGACCGTCGGGCGCTGACTGCCGAAATGTATGAACTTCTAGGAAGCGTTTGAGAATAACACGTAGCTATCAGCGCGTGCGGTAGGGAGACGCTCATGCATTTCGGCTGTCAGCGCCGACGGTCAGCGTACGGTCAGCGTGACTCTAAAACCAGCCTAAGATAGGTAGGTACTTAAGGCTTTCTTACTGAAAAAAAAAGTACAAGTTGCCAGAAGTAGATTATGTAAAGATAATAATTAATAAGAAGAAAAGATATGAAGAAACGCGCCAAGAAGCTCATTGGCAACGACTCCCTTATCCGGGCTAAACTCCAAAGTCTGGAACGTCACCAAACGTCAACGGCAAAGTTTCTAGCTTATCTGCTTTTTATCGGATATATTTTGGAGAGAATCAGATATCAACGATTTTATTCCCCCTAGCCCTTTCTACTATCGGACAACCAGAAGCACGAAAAAGCGACATCGATTCATGGTGGAGATTCCAAAAACCCAAACGTACCTCATGCGTACCGCTGAAATGTGGAATGGGTTTCCCGAGTGGGTCTTCTCCGATACATTATAATCTGGGTGTCTTTAAATCACCAGTGAATCGGTTTCTTCTAGACAAGCGCGCTCCATCGTAGATCGCAGTATCGCTTAACATTACGGCGTATCACGAATTAAAAAAAAAGATTTTAAAGAAGATCAGCTATATTTTCCAGTATAAGCTGAGCTCGCATTGTATGGACTTTGCGTACGATAAGAGGTCAGCTTTTACTGGAAATTTATAACTCGATGTGTAGCTGAGCGTGCACTGCCGTGTTCAGATTGACGTCAGAAACAATTTATAAAATCTACGATAATTAAAGTCTTTTCCGCAAATTGATATTTACAAAAGTTGTAGATAAAATATAACATAACATATCATCACGCCTGCAAACCTCGAAGAGTTAGGCAGAGGCGTACTAATGTACCGCCACAGTTTGCAGGTATGTTTAGGTCCCATGTAATAGAAGGCGAGCCTATTGCCATTAACCGGGCACAAATTCCAAACTCCGAGCTGCTACTGAAAATTTCATAGATACCCAATAAAACTTTGCTCGACATGGGAATCGAACCCAGGACTTCTTTAAAAATATATTATATAACTGCTTCATTAGTCTGTTGGTCCCAAGCGTCTCTACTACGGTGGACAGATGAGCAAATTGTTATTCGATTTTCCTATGAAATTCTCAGTAGCAGCTCGGAGTTTAGATATGTGCCCGTTTATTGGCAATAGGCTCACCCCCTATTCCATGAGCCTAAACCTGTGTGTGTACAGTAAACGCTTGAAAGTCCATAAGCACGCTAAGGATTACATTGCTATGAACCGCACGAGCGAGCTCGATACAGCCAGTGCGTGTCAGTTGTTAACGACAATGAATAGAAGAACTAAACGTCAAGCTGTTGCGTTGTGAGATTGCCTATGGACTTTTGGTCGCCAGTGTACATGAATACACCTTTGCTTAAGTCTTCGGGAAATACAGGCGTGGTGGTGTGATTATGTTATGTATATTAGTATAAATCTTCTGTTAGGGACAGAGGTAATACTTAGGTAAGTAGGTACCTACTTGCGTTGCCCAAGACAAATATTAGTGAGGCAAAAACTTCTATATTCCATCGTAAAACAACGAAAATATTTTTTAATTAAACATATCGACTTATAATATGAAGTAGGTAAACACCGTAATATGAGTTTATGGTAATGATCTTTTAAATTGAATTCGTTTAACCGTTTTAACCTATCATTATAAAAAATCGATAATCGTTTATTTTATTATTTGAAAATTAATAATTATGATGAATTTTTATGTGCAAATGGTAAAAATAATACTTAATTGTTATTTAATTTCTTTGAAATAATAACATCTCATAAAACAACGTTTGATTGAACACAACATAAAATAGTTTTTTTTTATATCTACTGTGAAGTCAAAGTTGCATAAACAAACAAAAATATTTAGGTACAGAAAAGCAGTATTATTGATACTTTTTTCTTTTTAAATAAAAACGTTGCCCCATACTAAGATTTTCTCCTGTATTTGGGTGCGTTTACAAACACAAATTCCGATATACACAAACGCCCAGACCCGGAATACAAACATAATGGTCCTAATTTACATTTATTATATTACCCTATACAGGGTGAAATATAATAAGTCGCGACAAATCAAAATATATGATTCTATGTGTAGCAAAGAAAATTTAGAACATGTGATAAGGGAAAATAATTATACTTTATTAGTATTATAAAGAGAGTTTAGCAACATCTCGTATGTCTCAACTGCTACTTTATTCGCGAGTAAAAAGAAATAGGTAAAATTAAATGATAATAAGTGTAAAGCGTTAATATTAACTATCTGCATAATAAATTATTATAATGCGCCTCGCGAATATTTTGATAAATAATTGCTTGAAAAAATTTATTTGAGTTTTTTTTAGATAGGTATATCCCTATAATTCATGCCTACTTGAACACAATAACTTAGTTTGCACCATCTGATGTATAAAATAAGTTTTTTTTTACAACTTAGATACTTGAAATTACATTTTAATATTAACAAATAATGACTACTGAAATTCCCATTTAAATTTGGCACATGTTTTCAAAGTCACCCTGTATACACAAATTATGACCATTAAATTAAGGAATTTCCACATGTCAATATTGCTCATGAAGTGCCATGAACTATTATACCTCTTTTTACTTTTTCCCTATACATTGAGGTGGAAAGGTCAAACAGCAGTGTAAAATACTAGTAAGTAATTATTTAACTACTAGTGACCCGCCCGCGGTTTCACATTGCTCCATTCATAAGTCTTACCGTAATGTTAAATAGCTTAAAACCTTCCTCACTGATCACTCCGTCTATTAGTGAAAACCTCATGAAAATCCGTTCAGTAGTTTTTGAGTTTATCACGAATACACAATCGCGGCAAAAAATTTTTTCATAAAATAAAATAACTAGAAGAATCAAGGCGACAAAAAATAACTAAGTACACGATAAGTAAAGCAAGGTTTCGAACCAGTGAGCGTAACAATAATCAGTAAGTTACACATCTGAGCATTGGTGAGTTACTTTTAGCAATTTAGCCGGCTTGAGCGTTGATACTTTGCTAGAGAAGCTCATGTCTATGTACTTCATACCTACGCTGTTCAATAAATCTGCAATGCAGCTTTGCATGCCGCGGTCAGATTATGGATGGGTGACCCTTTCGTGCCTTGGGGAGCATGTTAAGCCGTCGATATGGTTGTTATACGTGACAAACGTTAGTCATAGTCAGGAGATTGAAAATTCAAATTCAAATATTTTATTTCCAATAGAACATAATCTAAGTATACAGGTACTTTTGAAAAAGATGGTCTTATGGAAAAGAGCCGACAAGAAAAGATTGATATTTACAATGCTGTTGTAAACATCAATAATTTGATCTGCTGTTTTCGGATAGACATGTCTGAACGGTTGAAGACGTGGGGAAAAACAATATAATTAAAACGCAATAAAATCCACAAACAGTTATACAATACAATACAAAAATGTTTATTGGCACAAAAAATCAAGGGGTTTTCTCTGTCAAGGGGTTTTCTCTCGAATGGCAAAAACTTAAACTATGCTAAGGGTGAGAAATAATGTTGTACAGTAAAAATAATAAAGAATTATGATGAATATGTCTAATATTCGTGTAAATATCGTAGATCAATATGCCTGTCAAAAAATTGATTCTTAGAATATTGAGATTACCCATAAATTAAGGTCAAGGAGAGACGTCGCGTATTATTTGCAGGATCTGGTAGGACTAAAAGCTGATTCCAATAATAACGAGATAGTAGATACGATGATGAGGAGGGTTCAGTCTTGCTAGTCGTGCCACGGCTCACAAAAATAAAAAATCCAAATATAAAATTACTTATTGACTAATAAAGTAATTAGGCTAATTAGGCAATAGGCTCACTCTATTACATGGGACCTAAACATACCGGCCAACTGTGGGTGTACATTAGATCGCCTCTGCCAAACCCATCGGGGAATACAGGCGTGATGGTATGTTATAATTATGTTTAAATGGGACTTCGAAGAATAACATATTCAATGTAAAAACAGTCATCAAAATTCAATAGTTAAAAAAATATAGGTACGCGTTGACTTGTCCGGCGGAGCTTGAATTGCCCACAAAAACGTAATACCGAAATAAATCGTAATCCAGACAATATTCTATCACATTACGTTATTGTTCGGATTTGGATACCTTTAATCTAGGTTCCTACGGTACTATTTCGTCTACTACTACTTCACTGGAAATAAAAGACCTAAAAATTGTTCCAAACTTGGTAAAGTTATAAAAAATTGCATTCGCTTACATTTATTTCCAGTTAAGTATTTTGGACGAAATGGTATCGTAGGAACCTAGATTAACGATATCGGAGTCCGATTTATAACAGAATGTGATTAAATTGTTTGAATTACGATTTATATCGGTATTACGTTTGTAAGAGTAATTCGGTCCGCCGGACTCAACGTCGGGAATTAAAATAATATCAATACAACGCGATAAAAACCGTTAAAAGTAGTTTTATTTCTATGTCTAATATTCGTGTCAATATCGGAAACCAGTATTAAGACTCGTCTGATATTTTCATGAGTTTTAAGCGCAAAATAAAAAAGGCTCATGCCAAAACTGTGCCAATTCAGTTTAATTGTTTGATAGCTGCTGACCGGTTAACGAGCTGAACAAGAGAGCATCTGCGGTCAAGGAAAGACTTGACAGTGTCAACGTCGCCTTAACCTTGAACTTTAATACGTAAAACTGCGCACCAAAATTAGTTTTGAGCCCTATAATGCTAACAATTTAGTATTTGTATTCTTAATAATAATAATATAATAATAATAATAATAAATTGTTTATTTGGTTTCACTGTTACAGTAATGGTTAGTAGCTGTTTGGGGTCTCCCTTTAGGCAAATAATGCCTGTGTTAGGCGACTCCGCTCTTCCATAACAAAGCAAGTACCTACATATAAGAACAGTTTAAGAAAAATACAAAAATGTTTAATTTAAACCAAAAAAGAAACTAAAAAGAACTAACAAAGCAATTGAAACTATGTATCTAAAACTATGTATCTAAAATGTATTTGTGCGTGCATGATTGTGTGTGTGTGTGTGCGCGCGCGCGCGCGCGCGCGCGTGTGTGTGTGTGTGTGTGTGTGTGTGTGTGTGTGTGTCTGTTATTTTATGTGTTCCAAAAGTGCCTCAGTATCCTCATAGGTAAGTAGTTGTATCCAGTTTATAATGGTTTTCCTACACTCATAATAATTTTTTGTATATATGTATATAATTTTATTTACTTTATTATATAACTGAGCCGATCGTTTATTAAATTGTCGACAGGCAAATAAAGAGTTACTTTGTGGAACAGCCGCAATAATATCTTTCCTCCTTTTTGACAGTAAGTGTATGTCATATGGTAGTGTTCTATGTTTTTTTAAGACAATTTGGACAATGTATAATTTCCTAACCGTAAGTAAGCCACTAATTTGATAAAGACTTGTTGTTGGGTATCTTCTATTTTTAAAATGCATGATTTTAATCAACGCACGTTGGGCTCGCTCAATATTTATAAAATTTGTTTTAGCTGCTCCTCCCCAAATGGGAATACAGTAGACCAAGACAGATTGCACCAGGGCCACATATATCTCATTTAATATGTTCCTATCGGATTTTTGATCATTAGATATGTGTCCTGGTACAATATGTCTGAGTGTTTTAAAAATCCAGCTTAATCTTCTGACTCTATTTGCAACTTGCTCAATATGGGGGTACCAGGTTAATCGTTGATCAACAACTACACCTAAGTATTTTGTCTGTTTTACCCTATTAATGCATAAACAGTTACAGTTTGTTTTATTTGGTTCACAACATAAGTGGATTTTTATATTAAAATCCTCACTTGGTTGCGTGCGATTACTGATGCTGAAGCACATATAATTAGTTTTGGCTGTATTTAACGTAAGTAGGTTGTTATTTAGCCAGCTTGCGACTAGGGCCATGCCCTTCTCAGCCCTAGTTTTCACCTCGTCCCAAGAGTTCCCATAGAAAACGACAGTAGTATCATCGGCGTAAGACAGTATTTTTGCATTATCGATGTTCATATTGCAAAGGTCGTTTATATACAACAGGAAAAGTGTAGGGCCTAACACACTTCCCTGGGGCACACCAAACAATACGTCTGCATCAGTGCTAATATAATCTCCCACCTTAACCCTCTGCTTCCTAGAAGAGAGGTAGTCCTTGAGTAATCGTAATGGGATTTCTCTTATTCCAGCTTTTTCCAGTTTGCTCACAAGGACAGGGACAGAGACGGTGTCAAATGCCTTTTTTAAGTCTAGAAATACAGCTATGCACTTATTTCCAGTATCAAGTTGTTTAGTTATTAATGTGCTAAGGGAAGTAACTGCATCCTCTGTAGATAATTGCCGCCTGAAGCCAAATTGGGAATCAGATAATAAATTAAATTTATTTAAATATACAGTTAACCTAGTATTTAAAAGTTTTTCAAGTATTTTTGAGATGGATGGTAAAACAGATATAGGCCTATAGTTATTAACATCACCTCTGTCCCCCCCCTTGTACACTGGAGTGATAACAGACTGTTTCATAAGGTCCGGGAAGGTCCCCGATTGAAAACACAGGTTAGCAAGGTGAGTTATTATGGGAACGACTTCCTTCCTTGCGTATTTGAGGAATTTGGTAGTGATATTGTCCCAGCCAGGGGCGCTGTCAGACTTCAGGCACATCAGTACACGCTCAACTTCAAAAGGATCTGTATCTAGCAGCACAAAAGAATTTATAGGTGCAGGCAATGTTGCTTGTTGACTATTATTTATACTGGGCGTAATTAGCTGAGCCAGTTGTTTACCAACGTTGGCGAAATGATCATTTATAAAGTTTACTGATTGAATAGGAGATGCTTTAATATTTAATAATTCGGAATTATAGTTTTTTGGTTTATTAGAATATGTTACGTATTTTATATTTTTCCATAGCAGTTTATTGTTTGATACCGATTTTGATAGTAAGTCCCTCTCATATTTTCGTTTTAGTTTTTTTAACAATTTATTACAATAATTCCTGTATCTAGTGTAGGTTATCTTTAAGATTTCATTATATTGATCGTCCCTTACTTTTTTTTGTAATTTATTACGATTTCTTATACAGCGCAGCAGGCCATTAGTCATCCAAGGTTTTATAATACGTTTGCCATTTGGTATAGTTTGTGTGGTAGTATTGTTTTCTATAATGTTAGTTAGTTTACTTAGGAGAAGGTTAGTCAGTGAGTCAGGATCATTACAAAATAATAGTTCTGCCAAGTTTTGTTGCTGTAAGTCCTTCAGAGCTTGTACATAGTCTAAGGTGGTGGATGTTTTGTTTAGAGTTTGGGTGTTTTTTAATTTAGCCAAAGACAGGAATGTTGTATAGTGGTCAGAAATAGAAGTATGCAATACAGCAATAAACGCAGATACCTTTTTTTTATCTATCTTAAGCATGAAATGATCTAAACAATTTCTTTCTCTGGTGGGTAGTGTGTGCCCAGGGAGTATACCATGAAGTGACAACATGTTAAGGTAATTGTTCCTATTTTTCTGCTCATGTGATGACTCAGTTTCTTTATATCCAATATTAATATTTATATCGCCAGCTATAATAATGCTTTTATGGGAGGATAAAGTGTCTAGGTGAGTGCTGAGGGAGTTTAAGAAACTATCAATGTTAGTGTTTGAGGGAGAGCGGTAAAGGCATAGTATTGTATTATTTAGTATGTTTAGTTGAAGACAAGACGCTTGTGATATCTCAATTTCTTTAACTTTCGGTTTTAGTGACTGTTTTACATATACAACTACACCATCGTTTTGGTTTAACTTTCGTTTAGTAGAATAGCACTCATAGTTATTTAGTTGAGGAGTAAGTCTGTTGTCATTCAATCTACATTCTGTTAATACTAACACATCTGTTTCAAATTTAAAATTTGATAAGTTAAGAACAAAATTATCAAAATTGCAATAAATGCTTCTAATATTTTGAGAGATGATGGTGAGGTCATTTTTTTTAATATATATATGTCTATGTAGTTCAGTGCTATCGCACTCGACAGTACGGGCAAGTTCTAGGTTATCTATATCATGTACAGTTTGCAGTGTGTCACCCATTTGTCATTTTTATGAAGAATTTACGTAGTTTTAGGATATAGTATTCATTGTGTATAGGTTGTCGTAGGCTTATAAAGTGAAAGCAAAGGGGTAGGCACGCAACGGTAGTTCTTGTTTGTGTATGTGTGTATGTTATACGTTGTGTGGAAGTATATGTATTGTTTTTAACTGTGGTGTATGCGAGGTATGTATTTATGTAATTGTGAGTGTGTAAGTTGTATAAGTGTGAGTGTGTGGCAGTGTTGACAAAAGTAACTAAGTAAACTAAGTTAAATTCTCGATTGATTTTAGTATACCAAAAATGTGCATATATTGTTACAAAGATAATATTTGCGGTGAGCAACAGATTTTTGGAAAAAGAAGACAGTAGTATGTTAACTAAATAATGTAAATAAATTAATATGCAAAGGTGATAGGTGCATAGTCATTTTTTTGTTACCAGTTGATGTATTTGGGCTTCGGACGTAATGGTTATGGCTTGCGCTTGCTCGTCTTTCTTCAGGTAAACCTTACCAAATGCAGTCCAACAAAATTTGTAGTCTCCTGATTTTGTTAATTCTCGGGCAAGGAAGTATAGTCGCGACGCTTTTGGGGTCAGGTGTTCCGCTAGGAAGATAGGGATATCCTCCTGTGTTTTAAAGCCCAAGTGCTTGCAGCATAGTTTTGCTTGGTTTTTTGTATTAAAAGCTTTACCTATTTTCATAATCTCAGTCCTCAGCAGTGTTGAAGCAGTTTCCACAATAATTGGCGCATTTTGTTTATCGGCATTTTTTGTCCGCACCCTATATATGTCTTTAATGTCATATTTGTTAATATTGCATGTCAAGGTGCGTGCGAGACACATAACCATATCAATGAGGTCCCCTTTTGTTTCATTGTTTTTTCGTGGTACATTTTTTACGACAAAGTTAGTTTTTCGTCCTCCCATTTGCAGATCCTCAATTTTATTCTCCAACATAGTAATATAGTTTTTGTCTTCTTTGGTCTGGTTCTCCAACTGGCTGATTTTCTTTTTTAGATCTTCGTTTTGTGCTGTTAGATAAGTTATCGAGTTTTCTATATTAGAATTTGACTGTTGAATTTCTTTAAGTGTTGTGGTTATTTGCTGTATTTCGTTGCCCTGTTTGTCTGAGAAATTCTGCATCATTTTCATCATTTCGCGTTTAAAATCATCCAGCTGTTTACTGATCGAGTCATCCATGTCCTCCCTGCTTCGCTTTGTACGTTGAAATACATAACTTAGCGGGGAGTTGGGGTCTTTGCCCACCATGCTGATATTCGTATCCGAAGAGGATTTATCCATAGAATTTTCCATCTTTGGTTGTTTGTAAGATGTGCTCAACAGTAACAATAGATTGCAGTTAGGTATAAGATAAAAATTGCATCCAAGACGAGACAGGTGTTATTTCACTAATGAGTCTAGTAAGGATTTGTTTAATTGGATGCTATAGTCTTCAACGTCAGAAGTGGGTTGGGTCAGCGTTGTGCTTGGAGCCAATTGCGTAAGAGGGAGGTGTGGTTACTTCCTGGTCACAGTGGAGGCGGCGCGTACGCACAAGTTATTATTACATTATTTTCTTACGCTTCTTACCAGGCGCACACGCTTGTCGCAGTATATGCGGAGTGGACGACAGCTCATTAGCGTAACGATGGTCGTGCTTGTTACCACTTCCTAACTTATGCACTCCTAATTTTTACTGACTATTTAATTTGAACAAATTTAACTTTAATCATTTAAAAATAAAACTGACTACACTCAGAACACGTTGGCACCTTACGGCGGTCCGGGGGAAGAGGATTCTTATTTGATATTTTTTTGTAATTTGGCATAGGCAAATCATGGCTAGCCCACGCGTAATTATATTGTAAAATTTTTTTTTAAACGTTGCCCCACTAGGATTTTCTCTTGTATAGTGGGTGCGTTTACAAACTAGCCTAGACCCGGAACAATTACTTGTAGATCATACAAATAATTGCTCCGTGTGGGCAGCGAACCCACAACACGTAGCGCAGAAGCTGATCGCTCAGCCACTACGCCAAACGTGTCGTCATACATTAATACATTGCTTCTAATTATTATTATCAAAAATAATAACACATAATTACACCTAAATATACCAGCGAACTGTGGGTGTACAGTGGCGACCAAAAGTCCATAGGCAATCTCACAATGCACATGACGAATTTGACTTACGACCTTCTATTCATTGTCATTAACAAGTGACACGCACTGGTTGTACCGAGCTCGCTTGTACTGTTCATAGCAATGTAATCCTTAGCGTGCTTATGGACTTTTGAGCGTTTACTGTACGTCTCTACCTAACTCTTCGGGAATACAGGTGTGATGGTATAATAGTATGTAACAATATATTCCAATAAAATAGAACATTATTTTCATAGAACATGGGAACACATAGACAGGGGAACATGTAGACAAAATTACAGCAATATCGAATAAACGAGGAAAATTTACACTTATTTGTATCCAGTCAAGGTGAAACAATGGTGTTTTGACAGCCAGAACTCACTAATCGGTATTTAATTTTTTTTAATAATATTAAATTAAATTTCTATGTACTTATATAGATTTTAACAGACCGACTTTGGGAAATTGTTAAACCCGTGTAAACCTAATATATCAAATGATGACATCGACGCGGGGCAATGACGTGACATAGCTATCATTGGAAGAGAAAATACTTGTCGTAAGACATAAAGTTTTTACCATAGTATAAATTATGTCTGACAGAGAAATGTTAAACTCTTTAGTGATTATCAAACTAAACCATCTAGGGACTCACTCAAATATACACACAAGTTTTCATCCAAATCGGTGTAGCCGTTTAGGAGTTAGGTGACAAACACACGTATAGAAGAATTATATACATATGTAAAGATTGTTTATTAATTTTATTTGAATATTTTATTTTTACATCAATAATTTACATACAATACATTTTTTAAATACATTTTTGTTATTTATATTTCAATTTAATAAGACTTGTATTCTAAATAGCATTAAGATAATATTAAAAAGTAAATATTATTAATAAATAGAGATTAATTAATCGTCCACACTGACGTAAGACTAACCTTCTGCAAAACACACCTCGTTAATCCCACAGGAAATCAGGCATAAAAATTAATATTAAAAAAGTAATAACATTAAAATACTCACGGGCAGAATTAAACACTGTCACTTCACTATTCGTAATTAAAATTTAATTAACTAAGCTATATCACACGTAAAACTATTCCAAATATTTTTGAATCGAAAATGACCGCCGGCCACCGAGCCTGTTTGCAATATGATGAAAAATATGGTTTTACCACTTATTAATACATTAACTGATACCGTACAGTGTCGCATAAATGTATTCGTACAATAACCTAATTTAGTGTGGAACATTTTTATATATAGCACAAAGAGTGTCTGTACGTCTGTTGAATTATATTATCTCGTCCGAAATTATAGGAAACATTACAATAAATTAGCATTGGGAATCGTCTGTTCTTTTTCGTAAACATACTTACGATTATACAATATAATAAGGTTCTTTGTTTTCTCAATAATATGGTGATAGTACTATAAATTATACAGAGTGAAATTTAATAGACGTGATAAATTAAAATATGATTCTTTGTGTAATAAAGAAAATTTATTACATGTGATTGAGGAAAATATTTTTTCTTTTATAGTGTTCTAAGGAGAGTTTGGCAGTCTCGTGCGCCTCTACTGCTATTTTTTTCCTAGGTGAATAGAAAAAAAGGTAAATGAGAGTAAGAGCAAAGTGTTAATACTTCACGTACATAATTACTGCGTGATAGAATATACCGGACGCGCCGCGGGAATATTTTGATACTTGCTTGAAATTATTTATTTGTATTGTTTTTAGTTAAATACCGATAATTCATGCCTACCTGGTAGGTACAATAGCTTAGTTTACCACATCTAAAACATAAAATAAGATTCAATATGGACAATTTAGATCATCAAGATTATATTTTAAAATGCATAAGTAATAATTACTGATCCTCCCATTTCGATTTGTCGGATGTTTTCAAAGTCACCCTGTATACTCATTTGTGTGTACTTAATTGTGTGGTCAGAGTTGGTAGTAGTATTACTGCATGGGTGTGTTTCGGTGTAATTTCTATTTTTATATTTTTTTGAGGTGTTCATAAGCACTGCTACACATATTTCCAGAATAAACGGACCTCATAGAGTATAGAAAATCTATAAAATGTGAGGTCAGTTTATAATATTTATAACTTTAATACAAATATCAGAGGTCGTGCCGGATCATTTTGTGATAGAAAGAGAGGGATGCCGCTCTACACATTAAATAGCGCCATCCTTTTCTAACAACCTAAAACTTTTCGCATTACACACTACAAGTAAGGTTACCTTATATTTATTTTGTGTATACGATTTTTATTTGTTTTGCGGTCATTCGCCCGCTGACCCTTTGATGGAGACAGTGAACAGTAGGTAAAGTAAAATGTGGGGAGCAGTGAGTTGTGCGAAGTCAGGGAGGGAAGAAGAGTGACATTTCTGTATGAAGTACTATAACTTATTCTATGTATCAGGTGGCATCGCGTGCTGGAATTAATTTATAATATCCATGCTAACCTAAGTCAGTTGTACAACGAATGGGGTTTTAAAAACTTTCGCTCACCGATTCGTACTAAGAGTGTTTTGTCGTTTCGTACCACGAGCTGTTCACACCATGGCGCAAATCGGCGAAATACAAAAAAAACAGTCGTTGTTTGGACCTAATTGTTAAGTTTTCTCTACTCTAGTTTGATACACCATGTACATTAAGAAAGTTAAATTAAAAGTACGTGAAATTCCTTACATTCAACTTGACAACAAAGTAGCCTTTGTGTAAACACTACCAAATGTCGAGCTTTACAGTTGCACAGCTATTAGGCTTGGTACCTCTAGGCTGAAAGCTTTTATCTATTATACCTCGCTAAGTCGCCACATTATAGTCGGTTTAAGATATCAAGGTTGTCAAAGACAGAAAAAATATGTATGTCAATGTCAAAGTGTCATGCCGACTGTACACGCTGGTCTCATCTCGTCTCATCGCCTCGCGTGCCTGTCGTTGCGTAGAGACTCGACACGAGACTCCACCATGTACACACTCACTCGTACTAGGCCTGTCTCGTAGTGTTTCGACGAGCGTGTATATCTGGCATCAAATTTTCCTACCAATTGAATAGCTGGATCAGCACTTTGTCAAACATTTTTATTTACTTATCTATAAAGAATCTTCTGATTTGTAATAAATTGCTTGCAAAGGGTAGGTAACTACGTTTATTTTCTGAATGTTCCAAAATTTACTCAGGAGTTGTATATAATTTTACACTGCAAAGATGATGTAGTGACGCGTATTGAAAGAATATACTGAGATGGTTTGGACATGTTGAAAGAATGAATGAAAGACGATTAACGAAAGGAATTTATAAGGCGAATGTCAGCGGCAGCGCCGGTAGAGGTCGCCCTAGAAGGACATACATCATATATCTTATTGGCAAAATCCTTCAAAAAGGTCAGGTGCGTAGCACTCGCAACCGGCGTGTATGTATGAGAAGATGTATGAATGTGGAAGAAGCAAAAGAAGTATGCAAGAATCGTAGCAAGTGGCAGTCTATAGTTTCTGCCTACCCCTGTGGGAGAGAGGCGTGAGTGTATGTATGTATGTACTGCAAACAAACAGATTTAACTTTCTAGAGTGGGCATTGGGAACAGTTTCATACTAAAACGTTGATCCCGATTTGGTTTGATTTCTTTCTTAGGCTGACGTATGTCAATAAATAGAAGACTTAGACCAGTATATTTTACATTGTGTCTGTAATTTCAGGATAACAAGATTTATCCGGTTATGTTTTTGTTTGTGATGTCTCGTCTATCATTCGTTGTAATATTAAACAAAAATAGGTATGTATTTGGCCACAAGAAACTATGACATGTCTTTAAAAAAGTAATTGTGTAATTTGTGTCAATTAACTGACTGAGTGGCAAGTTTGCAAATCACCCGAATACTAAAAAGAAATAAAAAATGTATGCAAATGAAAATAAAAATTAATAAGACGTCATTTAGTTTTGTTCACTATAATCATTTGGAAGAAATACCTACTATATTAGGTACCTACTATATTTGAAAATAACCCGAAACTATAATTGATTCTACATTTTACAATTTTATGAGGTAGATTTTTGGTGATTTAAATAACTAATTGACGTCATCAAACAAAGGGCACAAGTTCATAAGAAAAGGAAAAAAAATGAGAAAATTATTTCTAATTCTAATATAGCTTTATTAAAATATCTTAAAAAAGTAGGAGATTCTCAATTCGATTGAATTTGAATGACGTCCATAGTTCGTCGATGTAAAAAACTTATAAAATAACATATTATTATTCGATTCGGATTTTCCACGAACGATGATATCTATACCCATAACTAATATGGGCGGCTTTATTAGAGCAACATAAGCCAAAAAATCAATTTTTAGAATTTTTGTCTGTCTGTATTAGTATGCACATTACGCAAAAACTACTGCATGAAATTGAATGCAGTTTAAACCGATTTATTGCTAGAGATCTAACTTAAATCCGGTATATGTTTCATCTTGATACACCGCGTAAAAGGCACAATTTTAAAATACGTTTCCCAACAATACCTAATACCGGGTACAAATCCAGACTACGAGCTGCTATCAATGTATTTTCAACAATGACATTTCATTTTTAATATTTCTGAGATCGAATTGACGACTGACTGAAAATATGTACATAAATTCATTAGTTTTTTTTTGAAGTATTCATAATTGTCAAGTTTAATGCCCTAAGTTTTTTTCTAAATGTAAGTATTGTATGCAAATTTGTCCGGTCATACTCATAGCAGTATCTACTTGCATATTTTAGGAAGGTACTATGCACGACAAATATATTTATCTACTTAATAATGTACAATACCAAAATAATTTGAATTGAATGAAATAAGCAAATAGAACTGCCTTATTAGTCTAGTGCTCTCAAGCGCAACTGCTACGCTAAAGGTCTTTGATTCGATTTCAGGTCGTATAAAGTGTTAAGTTTTTCTATGAAATCTTTAGTAGCACAATAGGCTCACCCCCTAGTACATGGAACCTAAATATACTGGCTTCAATAAATGTTATAGAATTATTCCAAATCAATAATAATAATAAAAAAAATAATTAAGGACTCACGTAGTTTTGTAATGTAAATAGCATAAGTTCCGATGTAAGATCTCGAAAATTGTATGTAATAAATAGTATGTAAACCTGTAAACAAAAATGTGCATGTAAACAAAGGCACGGACCCCCAAGTCTGTGGACAAATTGTAAGGCAGGAGTGCTGGTTTTAGCTGGTAAGAGTCCGGCACTGCCCAGGCTGGCTCCCTAGACACTAGTGAGTCAGCTTGGGCATCCATGACGATTTCCCACTCCTGCCATAAAAAAAAAGAAAAATAAAATATACTGGAGAACTCTGAGTGTACATAGTGCGCCCCTGCCTAACCCTTCAGATAGCTTTAAATTCGCTCCTCAATATTTTTATAACACGATCCATCTGGGTCTAACCCTCAGCAACGCTGTAATGCGAGGTCTGAGTCCCCTTAGGCGATGGCTTGCTTTGTTTGTTGTTTTGAATTGTTTGTTGTTGTCCCAGTGTGAGGTTCAGTTGTAATAATACAACTGAACCTCACACTGGGATACCCTGTTGTGAGGTCCAATCCCTGTCGTGTTTGCAGGCCCTTTATGTGTTGAACCAACAATAATATCCGATATAAGAAAAAACTGGCATATTTTATATTTTACGTAATTATGCATTATGGTGTGAAAAAATGTATTCCGCGCAATTGTGTTCTTGTCACTGATTAAGTTGTTTAATTTATTCAAATAAAATGACTATACAAAAATATGAATTTCTTTAACATTAGGTACATTTGACGCACCGGTAAATTAGCGCTTTTGAGACATTCGACCTACTCCGCCAAATTCAATACCTAATATAATTCCTACATACTTAAAGTACATACATACACTCACGCCTTTTTCGCATAGGGATAGGCAGAAACAACAGAGCACCACTAGCTACGATCCTTGCTTCATCTACATTAATACATCTTGATGAACACACGCGCCCGTTGTGAGTACTACGCACCTGACCTTTTTGCAGGATCTCACCGATAAGGTCGGTATGTCTTTCTAGGGCCTCATCCCCTGGCGGTTCCAGTGACGTTCGCTTTCTAAATACCTTTCGTTAAAATAGCCTTTCAGCCATTCTCTCGACATGCCCAAACCATCTCAACATATTCTTCTCAATACGTATCAGTACATTGAATTGCTCACAAAAACGTAATACCGAAATAAATCGTAATCCAGACAATATTCTGTCAAATTATGTTATCATTCGGATTTGGATACCGTTAATCAAGGTTCCTACGGTAGTATTTCGACTACTGTTACTTCACTGGAAATAAAAGACCGGAAAATCGTTCCAAACTTGTTAAAGTTATCAAAAATTGCATTCGCTTACATTTATTTTCAGTGAAGTATTTTGGACGAAATGGTAAAGTAGGATAGGACCTAGATTAACAGTATCGGAATCCGAATAATAACAGAATTTGATTGAATTGTGTTTGAATTACGATTTATTTCGGTATTACGTTTGTAAGACGTTATCTCATCACACTCCGAGTTACACCGCTCTTAGGTACTTACTAATACACATTTAATTCCTAATCAAAAATTTTAGGTACTTGTTATATGTTGACACAGATAAAATACCTATATATTTGGTTTTCATCTTTTATTTTACGATGTACGGTACAGTATGGCGGTCACAGTGTAAGTAAGACCAGTATAATAAATACTCGATCTTGATGGATTCTGTCTCGTCGGTCTTGTGTTTGCTACCGCTGATGCTAAGCGGGATGTTCTTACATTTTTAACACCTGCGAAGTTAGTAAGGTACAAATATCGCATTATTGCCTCGGTAACCTTTCTAACGTTCATTCGCCTCATTTTAAGCGTTTTCATTTTTCTTCAAGGCATATTAATATTTATGACTTCATGATGATAAAAATAAATACAGTATACCTAACATATATATTATATTCTGAATTTGGAATTTCAAGAAATCTTAAAATTATTCTACGTACTAATTAGAATAATTTTAAGGTTTTATTTTGATATAAGCAATAGTAATCAGGCAGTTAATAACTCATAGTGCCTTTGTCAAATATTTCGTATGGAAAACCTTTAGCAATTCTATTGGTCATTTGAAGCACTAGGTTTTCCACCCAAAACATAATTATTTGAAAAATAAGTTAACGATTATCGCTCACGAAACTCAAAATTGACAGTAAAGAAACACTGGTGGTGTGTCGCAGATTAGTTTGTCACACTGCCATTTCAGAGGCAGGAGGAAGTTTGCTCACTGATCTTAATTACTCTGTGATACGGAGCTTGACTAAACAAGATTCGTATTGTGGGCTATATGTACACGTGATGACCAAAACACGTGCATAGCAGTTTATCTTAAAAACCTGTTTTGTGTTTTATTAAGACCACGACAGCGACATTTGAGCCGAATTTTGTGCGAGACCGTGGTATTACAAAAACAGTCTTAAGTAGGTACAATTTTGGTAATATTCCAAAATAAGCACCAGTTCAATTGCAAAGACTGACTATTTGTGTAGTAGTTTAAATAGAATTACTGTGTTTTGAGTAATAATTATAATACGCTTAGATACGTTATAATAAATAAAAATTCTTTAATGCCCTTTTTAATTATATTAGTTTATTATTTTAGTTAGTTATTTATGTTACTGGTAGTTAATTTAAATTAATTTAAGTTTTAGTTATTAGGAAGCTATTTTGTTACGTTCCAACCGATGCTTGGGATATATTTTTTAACTACTTAATTAAAAAAATTACCTACCATTTTCTATTTTTAAAACGGCAGACAGTGATGCAACACCCACATTTAAACCCACAATTAATAGGTGTTGTGTATGTAAGTGACAATAATAAAATTAAATACAATTCCGAAAATTTATATCGTGATTGTAACATAACATAACATAACATACCATCACGCCTGTATTCCCCGAAGGGTTAGGCAGAGGCGTACTTAATGTACACCCACAGTTCGCCGGTATGTTTAGGTCCCATGTTATAGGGGGCGAGCCTATAGCCATTCACCGGGCACAACTCCAGACTCCGAGCTGCTACTGAGAATTTCATAGAAAAACCCAATAACACTGCTCGACCTGGGGATCGAACCCCACTAGACTAATGAGGCAGTCAATTCGTCAATCGTGATTGTATTGAAGTATATTACATGCAATAGAAAAAATGGTTATCCCTGTGTAGGCAGTAATAGCTTAGTGATATGACTATTGTACTACCAAGTGAGATGTTTAAAAGTCAAATCCAAGGCACGCATATGTATGGTTTTGAAGTTATAAATGATTAGAAAACATTCTGAGGAAACCTGCATACCTGTGAGATTTTCTAGATACTTTGTGTAATTATTTTTTTATTTCAGCTTTTTCATTTTGTAGATACCTTTATACAGGATGAAATTATCTATATAATATATTTCCACTGTAGTTTCTGCTTAGCCCTGTGAGGAAAGGGCGTAAGTGTATGTATGTGTTTAGGAGTGGTTACGGGCATTGTCCTTTAGTTTTGTTTTATATATTATTACCTTCGTTATTTATGTTATACGAGTATACCCCTAAATGCATTAAGTACCTGATTAGTTTTTTCCAACCTGTTGACAAATTATGTTGATATTATTTTTAAATAGGATTGACATTAGGTAGCTCCTGCCCGCGACTTTGTCTGCGTGCACTTCAGGACTGGGTCCGATCTGGATAAATCTATCTGTGTGGCAAATTTTATCCAGATCCGTTCAACCGTTCTGGCGTAAAAGAGTAACAAACATCCATAAATCCAAACATCCATACTAACAAACTTTCACGTTTATAATATTAGTAAGGATACAGCATCACGCCTGTATTCCCCGAAGGGTTAGGCAGAGGTGTACTAATGTACACCCTAATCGCCAGTATGTTTACGTCCCATGTAACGTCCCGGTATGTCTCGCCCCCTATGCGAGACTATTGCCATTAACCGGGCACAAATCGAGACTCCGAGCTGCTACTGAGAATTTCATAGAAAAATCCAATAACATTTTGCTCGACCTTGTGATCGTCGCGCTTGGGACCACTAGACTAATGAGGCAGTCAGTATATACCTTGTTCAAAAAAAGGTTAAATAGGAGAAGTCGTATGTTCGTGTCGTGTATGAATAAATTAAGCAAAATCTGTGATTTTTTAAACTTTCGGAAACTTGTAATTATAGATCAGTCCTATCGTAAAATAAAATTATGATAATGTAAATTTTGGAAACCTGTTTTTCTGTATTTTAGCTATCTCATCTCCTGAATTAGCTATATATCTTAAAGGTCATGATATAATTGACACAACGGTAACCTGTCTATGTATAGTCACAAGGAATTTATTTTATTTTATTAGTTTATTCATAATAAAATACAAAATATTAAACTAACTTAAATAAAACTAACTAAATATAACTAAAAAAGGGCATCAAAGAACTCCTCCGCATCACTATCAGCCGGAAGGGTACCCAGAAGGCTGCCATCCAACGTGGCAATGCGGCCAGCCTTCTGGGTACCCTTTCGGCTGATAGTGATGCGGAGGAGTTCTTTGATGCCCTTTTTTAGTTATATTTAGTTAGTTTTATTTAAGTTAGTTTAATATTTTATTTAGAATTAATTAATATTAGTTTTAAACTTATCACGCTTCTTCTCTTAGTAGCCTAGTTAACGGAGTATTCAACCTAGATTTAACAATAATAATAAACTGCAAAGATAAAATACATGCATTTAAAACTTACACTAAGTATCGCCAAACTGTGTAACAGTTTGTTGGCGATAGTGGCGCTCTTTTTACACTACACAAAAATTATATTATACAAGTAACATAAATATTTCTTTAGGTACTAGTACTAGGCAAATATTACTATATTTATACTTATAATGATCTTTCTCTCTCTCACTTATTTAATCCCATTTGTAATTATACTTTATTATGAATATGTAAGAATATATCTTTCAGTCTTTTCTTTAATGTTACAGTGCTTATGTCTTTGGATTTATCTCTTAGAAAGTCTATTTTATTATATAATAGCGGAGTTAAGTATTGCCTAGTTCTTTTACCATAATTATTTCTTACAAGTGACGTCACATATTTACCCTTCTCAGCCTGCCTGGTACGATATTGATGATGTTATAGTGATATATGATTCATGCAACTATACCTCTCTTCGCTGGAGGGTTAGGCAGAGGTGTACTCATGTTCACCTACACTTTGTAAATATGTTTTATCATTATCATCAACCTATTGCTCATGCGGTTGTAACCTAATGGCAAGGGCGTCGGGCTTCCGATCATGTGGTTGCCGGTTCGAAACCCACCCATTTCACAACCGACGTGAACCCACTCGTAACACAAGCATTTAGCTTAGCACGAGGGGTTAACAAGAATACCAGTAATGTGCGACCCACATTACTAGTAAGCTATTAAAAAATTGTATTGACGCACTGGTGGGCATGGGTCTCTTGCTCAAAATGACAGCGATAACGCTATAGTCCACTACGCTGGCCTAGTGCGGGTAAGCAGACCCGTGTGTTTACGTCACTACTATGTGTTGTAAATATTATTTGATTCTAGAGCAATCATTTACTGTGTTTCTTTAGAGCTCCCTGGAATGACGTTTAAAAAAAAAGGACTTTAAATCACGAGTGAATCGGTTTCTTCTATGCAAGAGCGCTCCATCATAGATCACAGTATTGCTTAACATCAGGCGAATTGGTGGTCAACCGTAAGCCTATCACGAATAAATAAAAATAATGTTTCACAATAAAGACCATACCAAACATTGAAAAAAAAATCAAGTTTTTCATACATTTGCATCGGGTAAATGATGCTCTTTTTTGTAAAATGAGCTGACAATCTTTTTTTTTTTAACTTGTATTTTTACCCACGAGGCAAAGATAGAGGTGTATATCTGTGTCTGTCGTAGACTCGTAGCTCCTAAACGAATTTATTGGTGTATTATGTGCTTTGATTGTATGTTTGTAAAAACCGTCTTGATACAGGGATTGCTAGTCACAGATTTTCCCGGGAGCTGAATAAAAAAAACAAAATCTGGGGTAAACCAATACTAAAATAGTAAATTATTGACCTTGTGTTAATATGCTTTTGTAACATAACAAATATTGAGTCATGACACTCATGACTAACATTGAAATAGATACAATGTAACTGTTTACTCTAAAACCACAATATTATACTTACTACTTAGCGGCCAAATCCCAAGAATGTTATCTACGTAGGTATATGATTAAAAAAACGCCTCTTAATGAGTTCAGTAGTTTCTGAGAACATCGATAGCAAACAAACGAGAGCTGAAGTATGACGTAGGTGGTTTCTACATAAATTGTAAAAGCAGTCACTGTTTCAGAATAAATACGGATAATTTGTCTTTTTAATATTTATATTTCACAGTATCTACTAGTTTCTCAAGACTATACAGTACTAGTATACCAAACTATAGTACCGACCTTACTCGATATCTCGAACAATAATGTTTTTAAGAATAAACTAAAGAAAATACTTTTAGAAAAATCATATTATTCAGTAAAAGAGTTCCTTGATGATATATTTTAAAAAAGAGTTAAACTAATCGTACATTTTATTAATATCCAATAGTATATTTTTATGACTATTTTTAAATTGTATTGTACAAGTACTTAAATTATTATTTTCCATTTCTATTAATTGTATTATTAAATAGATAGTATTGTAAGCTTGAAATTCTCTCACATTTCTATTGTAGGTAATTAATAATAATGCTTAAAAAATTGCATGGTGTGACCCTGAGTATGGCAACATATATTTCTTAATTGTAACAACTGTATTACCCACCCATATTCTGCAAATAAAGAATTTGAATTTAATGGTCGGTACTAGTTTATCAAATTCGGTGTGGAATAATTATTATCAAACTATAACTGGACGGTTGGCTTTGCGGCTGTGCGATCGACTTCTACGCTACGTGTTGTAGGTTCAATTCCCGCATGTAACAAAATATTTATATGATCTACAACAGGTAGTTCCGGGTCTAGGTGTTTGTGTGTGTGATAATTTGTTTTTGTAAACGCACCACGATATAGGAGAAATGTGGTGGACAGTTCGAAACCCACCCATTACACTGCCGAAGTGAACCCACTCGTAACACAAGCATTTAACTTAGCACGAGGGGTTAACAAGAATACTAGTAATGTGTAACGCACAATGCTAATAAGCTTTATTTAAAAAAAACCATTGCGGTTAAGATTCGGTTTACCGTATCTATTAGTATAAGTAGTAACATGGGGAATTCTCTATCAGTTGATATTTATTTTTATGGCTAATCTGCGGCAACGCTAAATTTTGTCCAATCTTGAATTTGATTCCTCGGAATTTCCCTAAATCGCGTCATGAGGTGTTGGATTCGATTCTCAGTATTAGGCCGCAAAAGTTGTAAATATGTAAATATTCGGCCATGTGAGATTTGTAAATAATAACCAAATATTAAGAAAAACAACCACACAGGCCATCACCACAGTTCGCCGATATGCTTAGAGCCCATGTAATAGCTTACGACGAGAATAATGCTATTAACCGGGCAGAAATCCAGTTTGAAATTGCCAAAACTGCTACAGGACATTTCATAGAAAAACCCAATAACACTTCTGCACGTGTGCCCGATAGTGTTTTTGGGTTTCGTAGTGGTATTGTAGTCGCGCTTTGGATCACTAGGATTAATCAGGGAGTCTCCAAGTTAGACGGAAGTAAAACTCCTGGCATCCCAGAACTCAACGTTATCCAAAAAAATAATAAATGTGGAGAAATACACTTCATCGAAATATATAATACCTGCCATAAACATTCCGGTTACTCAAAAATCCTAAACCAAGACCGGTTATAAGGGTAACCGGTCTTCTTCATCCTTACCGGTTACAGTTGAGGAAGACACAAAGGCTTTAATATTATTATATAGTTTGCCTTCACATTCTGAATTTACGTATTAAGGTGACGTTTTGACTGATTTCGGCCAGTCGGATGGGACTCGCGGTGGCGTAGTTGGCCATATCGTCTGATGTAGACGCAGGTTCAAATCCTGCCCGCAGTTGAATTTTTCCTTCATTAAAATAACTTTATAATACTCGTATTAGCATGGAAAATGCAATAAATACGTTGGTATTCTGTTTTCCATTTTATCTATAGCTGTAATAAAATTGTAACAGGCTGATGTCTGTACATTATAGATATTAAAAAAAAAAACGAATGTCGGGAGTCTTTATTAGAGCAACAGAAGCCAAAATAACAATTTTTAGAATTTTTGTCTGTCTGTAATATGTTTGTACGCGCATCACGCAAATACTACTGCATGGAATTCAATGCAGTTTTAACCGATAATATATTGCTAGAGGTCTAACATAATATCATCACGTTTCATCTTGATATGCCGCCCAGAATCTTGTGAAAATGTGTGAAAAAAAAATCGGACTTATAGTATGTATGTTAATCTTTTTGGGGACGTGGACGTGAGTGAAACTGCGGACAATAGCAGCTGGTTTGGAAATAAAAATGAAGAATTCCATCGAATATAAACATGAATCAAAAATCGAATCTCTATAACCTTTGTAGGGGTCAGCTAGCAGTCTTTTTCAACGTGGGCGATAACGCTTTCTTTTGGGCGCATGGGAATTTGAGAGGCAGTCAAAGGCTCAGAGAAAATTCCTAATAATAAAATTCACAATTTCGATTTGGCACACAAGGTTATCGACATGTGGGAGGTGGATTCGGCGATCTTAGAACTAATCGTTATGAAGCGACGGTAGGCTAGGGCGTCGGACTTGCGATCTTGTGGTTGCCGATTCGAAACCCACCCATTGCACTGCCGCCGTGAACCCACTCGTAACACAAACATTTAGCTTGGCACGAGGGGTTAACAAGAATATTAGTAATGTGCGACCCACATTGCTAGTAAGCTTTAAAAAAATCGTTTTGTCAGCCAATGGTTTCCAAGAGCCAAGATCCTCAAAAACCAAACCTAAGGAGGCTTTGATTGTTGGCTGGATCAATGGTTTGCAGCAGAAAACAGTTCTCCTGGACACATTCCACATTGTTAGGCGGTTTCTCTCTCTGGAGCCCTAACCGCCGGTACATTGGATCCTGCTCCCGATACTGGTGAACCAATTTTTTATATTTTTAAATGTTTTTCTTCCTTCTTGTAAATATATTTAAAACAAGTTAATTTAACAGTTGAATAGATAATAATAATATTCATAATACATGCAATTGTTTTTAAGATGAGCAACAGATGATGAAAAATAATAAGTTGATTTTCTAGGAGGGGAGCGAAATAAGTTTGAGAATCTGTGTTTTAGACGAAGACGGCTATTCAAGAAGTCTATTTTGAACATCGCACTTACATATTTAATAACATACCTACGTCACGCCTGTATTCCCCGAAGGTTTAGGCAGAGGTGTACTACAGTTCGCTAGATATGTTTATGGCCGAGAAAAACCCAATGACACATTGCTAGACCTGGGAATCGAACCCTGGACCTCTAGCGTAGCAGTCGCGCCTAGGACCACTAGAATAATGACGCAGTCAGACATATTTGATACTACTTACAAAATCTTTAAGGGACCATGTGTCTCTGTTCTTCTCAAATGAAGAAGAAGTCAATGTCAGCGCCATCTAACACTTAAAAATTTAAAACATTGACTCGTGAATGTGTATTTAAAAGATGTATTTACAGAAATAAATATTATTTGAATTGACCTTCAGACATAGACATTTAAAGTTTGCTAAGCAAAGCTTGATACGCGCGACAGATGTCAGAATGACATTTCTAGGATTGGGGTTTTGTTGGAAAAAAACGATTATCGTACGATATTGAAAATAAATCGATCATCATTTAAATCGATCGACGACGAGTGCGATGCCGAGGAATACTTTGACGCTTAGTCACGCCTCTGTCGTTTAGAGCTAAAAAGCGATATAAATATATTTATATAGCTTTTTATAGGTTTCTTTTCTTGTATATAGTTTATTAATATTAAACAACAGATTTAATTCGAAGAATATTAGAATATAATATAATGTTAGGTACGCTATTGTAGTTTTTGGTTTATAATGGCGTCAGGAATCGTACTGACTAAAACAAAATATTCGATCCATGATTATTTCATGATCGATTTACCACAGTCAGACGATAGTTGTCGCAATGAACATTCCTATTTGTCAATAAATTATGACATTGTTTTGCGTACATTTTGACTATCAATAATTATGGAACTTCATGCGCGTGAGATGACAGCTGTCGCGCGTATTAAGCTATGTTTAAGGGCCCGGCGAGCTTGAATTGCCCACAAAAACGTAATACTGAAATAAATCGTAATCCAGACAATATTCTACCAAATTATATTATTATTTGTATTTGGATACCGTTAATCTAGGGTTCTGTTTCGTCTACTACTACTTCACTGGAAATAAAAGACCGAAAAACCGTACCAAACTTGGTAAAGTTAACAAAAATTGCATTCGCTTACATTTATTTCCAGTGAAGTATTTTGGATGAAATGGTAACTTAGGAACCTAGATTAACGGTATCGGAATCCGAATAGTAACAGAATTTCATTCAATTGTATTTGTATTATGATTTATTTCGGTATTACGTTTGTAAGAGAAATTCGGTCCGCCGGACTCTTAACGAATATAAAAGTTACTAGTTATAGACGAGACATCACGGAAAAATTCGTAATCACTTAATTTTTTCAGTTGTTACTATATAACTCTATCTCTTTCATGTGTTAGACAAAGAGAGAAAACAATCTTTATGGAAACCACATTTTTGCGAAAGTATTCTCAATGCCCGCTAACCATTTTAAACCTAAAATTACAAAATTTATTTTAATCACTATACCAATTTGCTGTTAATTAATGAAGGACAAAAAAATATAATAAATATCTTTTTGTGATTTTTTTGCAACGTTTGTTATGTGTATGTATCTAAATCTCTTTGTATCTACGTATTCAATCATGGAACGATTTTCTTTTATTCTAGTCATTGCTGTTTTTTTGTTGTTTTTCAGACTTGTGAAATTAATGCGATTAGTCGGACACACGCTTAAGAACCTGGAGGGTAAAGTTGTGCTAACACTAGGCAATTTTATTTTAATAATAACTAGCGACCCGCCCACGGTTTCACCCGCGTTGCTTCGTTTTTTAATTTTACTGTGAAAATTTTCTCAGAGTTCAAGTAGTAAATTAAAAAAAAATCTAGCCCGAATTAAGTCGCCGTCTTCGAGTTTTGCGCTTAGCAACTAATTTTGCGATTTATTTTGATTTAAACTAACTTATAGATTAAAAAGAAAATAATTATTCTTTGCCGACTAATCGCGATCGAGCAGGTAAAATTGTCTAAATATACAGAATTAACGTTATCTAATTATATTGGGATCGGTTTTAGTTTAACCAAATTCGGCGAAATACTCGTTTTTTTTTATGGGATGGGAGAGCAAACAAGCAGACGGATCGCATGATGGTAAGCGATTAGCGCCGCCCATGGACACCCGCAACATCAGAGGAATCACGAGTGGGTTGCCGACCTTTTAAAAGGGGATTGAGCCTCCGGTAACCTCACTTACTCGGCGAAACACAACGTAAGCGTTGTTTGACGCCGGTTTTCTGTGAGGCCGTGGTATCATTTCGGTCGAGCCGGTCCATTCGTGCCGAAGCATGGCTCTCCCACGTGATCGTGATCCTATCGTATCAATATTTTACTCGAACATTGCTATCAGTTCTTCGGAATTCATTTTCTGGGAAAGTCCGACTGGTTTGGAAAAACGATATCAATGTAAAACGTAGGATATATTTATAGCTTATTTTTTATGAACTCAACTATATGAAGTATTAAATAAAAAAATAATTGTCATTACTGTAGCCTCAATACTAATGACCACGATAACCTCAAAATCTAATTTATATGTCAAGTAATAACTAACAAATTGTCATGCAATAATGATCCAAATAAACTTTAATTACCTATCACCTCATTTACTATTTCAATGCTGCATGCGTCTCCTCTAAAAATGAGAGAGACTTTCTCAAGCACGCTAAGTTCCTCGTTTGAGCGATAAATAGTGTATTATTTAAATATATAAGTAATAATGCATGCAACAGCACATCATGGTATCCAATTTCAAATAAATTTTTCATCTAATCTCTAAATAATAGAGTTTATTATCCATTCGGGAAATGTGACAGTTTGTGGCAACTTTACATGCTGTTGACTGTATTTGTACGTAATTGTAAATAATTAGAGGCGGGTACATTCGAACTGAAGACTTTACAACTTGGCAGTCAAATATAACTAGGCTTAAAATATAAAAACACAACTAGAAACAGTAAACTTTATGATAGATATCTTTTCAATACATACCTACTTACTGTACGTAATTTTTTTCTAATAATAAACATAAGACAATCAAATTAGCTACTGACACGGATCTCTATATTTCTCTATGCTATTAGAAAAAAATAGGAATAACTTCCAACTATAAGCTATGATTTTAATTTCCATAAACGCTTCTTTTACTTTCTAGGGCCGTACCTCTACAACACAATAAGCGAACAGTGTCAAATTTATGGTTTATCCTGTTACAACTGCAAGAAAAGTGTCCGCTAATACCTCCAAAATAAGTCTTACGACGAAACTGAAAAACTATTCGCGTAGTAAAGTGATGAACAAGCATATTACTAAGATACCAATACACCAAAAAACACATACACACCATGACACCCACACACACACACACCATGACACCCACACACACACACACCATGACACCAAATGTATACCAAACATCAAATTCTTAATTTAAGACTTTCCCATTAATGTAACTATATTAACAAAATTGTAGCAATAATAGCACAAGCACTATAATTTGCATTGTATTATTTTTGGATAGGGGATCGAACCTGCTTCTCCTTAACACAGGTTAACCCATAACCTAGCTAGGAGATCAGTGCTTCACCCACGTGATTGTAGATAGTACTTCATATTTTGTGAAATTATATATTTACCATGTACTACAATTGTTTTTAAGTCAATAAATTATATTATTATTATAAAAAACTATTTAAAATTTACAAGGTGCCCCTAAATGTATATTTTAGCTATTTTCATAGTACGTTGTACCTTCATCTGTTGTGGACTTGTGGGGAATGCGGCCGACATTGAAACAATGTTTGTGCTTCAGAGAAGAGCTATTTGGTCATTTTAACTCAACATTTAAAGATATTCACTATTTAAAAAGGTTAATAGTTTAACTTTTTTTTTATGTGACAGGAGGGAAAACGAGCCGACGGATCACCTGATGGTAAGCGATTACCGCCGCCCAAGGACACCCGCAACACCAGAGGCGTCACAAGTGGGTTGCCGACCTTTTAAAAGAGGATTGGGCTTCCGGTAACCTCACTCACTCGGCGAAACACAACGTAAGTGTTGTTTAACGCCGGTTTTCTGTGAGGCCGTGGTATCACTCCGGTCGAGCCGGCCCATTCGTGCCGAAGCATGGCTTTCCCACGTGACAAACTTTTCCATTACAGATTTATGACAACTTATTGTATACATAGAAGAATATTAATGTCTTATAAAAACTTAGTTATACCCATACTGTTATTACCAGGAATACAAATCAATTTATTGTTCCTGCAACCATGTCTCAGGAGATATTTGATTTTGATTGACGGCACGTTTGGCGAAGCGGCTGAGCGATCGGCTTCTACGTTACGTGTTGTGGGTTCGATCCCCGCACGGAACTAATATTTGTATGATCTACAGGTAGTTGTTCCGGGTCTGTGTGTTTGTGTATGTGATAATTTGTATTTGTGAAATGCACCTAAGATACAGGAGAAATTCCTAGTGCGGGGCAACGTTAATTAAAAAAATATATATAACGCTTGTACAATAAAATTTCAAGCAACATTCAAAACAAATTTAAGCCCATTGTTAAGTGGAAACTGCGTCTGAAACGTACTACTTATCTACATGAATCTTCTATCTATATAAATAAAAATGAATGTTTGTTTGTTTGTCCTCTATGCAGTGCTGAACCATTCTTCCTATTGCGATGAAACTTTGGTGAGTAGTTGTGTGCATGCCTGGGAAAGTTTATGACGAAAGCTAGTAGATAATGAAATTGCTTGAATCAACCTGCTGCAACCTTCCCCTTCCTCGTTTTCCTTCAATTTTCTTGTAACAAGTGACCAAACATCTTATTCTTTCCTATCCTATTCTCTATGGTTCTTAACAACTGTCTTTTCTCGTTTACAATTACTAAAGGAAAGTTTGGAGATCGAGTCTTATCAAGAGGTAAAATGGATAGCAGAAGATAGAGAACAGTGGTTGGTGGTGGTGAACAGCGATTGTTCCACAGACAGGGGCAAAATATAAAAATAAAAAAAAAATATCCTTACTCGAAATCCTAGGTATTATATTTAGTTTTTTAATTGTGTCATTTTAATGATAATTAAAACACAATCCGATTGATAATCTTATTTATAAAAGCAGTGATATTACTATCATGTGATATTTAATTTAATTTATTCAATAACACTTAAAAGAAAAGGTTAATGTGAATAGGTAGGTACTAAGGCTAGATATTCTAGTAGATATATAAATAGCTTTGAACAATATTGTGGGTTTGAAGATTGTACGTAGCTGAAGAATATGTCCCGCTAATCTGGTAGTGCCGTGTGACAGGTTGTGGAGCTCCTTAAATGATGGTTGAGCTACACAATGACTGGTCTACATTACATAACATACATTGCCACATTATGTCACTTACTCAATGACATTATATATAGTTTTAAAAAAGCACTCATTTTTATGTGTCCTCCTGTCTGGACTTTTAAAGATACTATGTACTATGATTCTCTTAATGTTTCGGTGTTTCTTCGCAGAGATATTTATAAGATCAACCTACAGATAGAAATAATTATATATTATTACTTAATCGCCAGTGCTTGTCAGAAGTTTAAAATGCCTGACAAACAGTAGGTACGTTCTTGGGTATCGGTAACATAGGAAGAGAAACGTCTAAAATGATGCAATAATATACAAGATGGTATTGTCATGATTTTATTATAATAATTTAAATTATACTGAGATACACATCTAGTTTATTTACACATTGACAATATTTTATTACATAATTTAAAATATATTTATGATACTTGCAATTATTTTGTTTCTAAATTAATTTTTATTCTATATTTTTGACCTAGTGTTAAAGATGCACTTTTATAATTAGTGTCAGTGTCAAATTATGCTCTACTTTAGGATCATAACTATTTAAATTTCTTTGAAATCCATTGTCCGCTTTGCTGTTTATAGTTTTGGCACCATTTTTCTTGTAGTTTTTCACATAGAAGCTTCCAAATAGATACAGGAATAAAACGATGTTAGCTGATAGTGCAAAAGTCAATATTTTTGAAGGAGAACATTCTGACCTCACAGAGGCCGCTGCAAAATGAACGATTATCATCACAAACTGGGCCTGAAAAATAAAATGTTGCGTCAATTTTGTTAACTGTGATTTTATCGTGGAAGGCGAATGTAGTAACGAAACGTCACTTGATTGACAGCTTTCACTTGCATACTGGTATTCATCACTACAGGCTACGTTAGTGGCTCTAAGCCGAGTTGATTGAAGGTAGAGGTTATTTACTTGCAATATTTCTGGATAAGTAAAATGCAGGAGAGTTAAAATAATAATGTTTAACCAATAAATATAATACATATAAAAATATGGTGTTCCTTTTCCCAACTATCTTAGATAAAATTAGCCCTAGGAGGCCAGCTAAGACGATGATCAATTGATGGATTAATGGTAGCACTACTTCAGCGTTATAAACTAACCAATTGTATGATAGTGATATACTTCTTCCACCACAGATGCTTCATCATGCTCGGAAACGCCGACAATCCGTAATAACTGTACATCACTATGTGTACAAAGGAGTTCAGCATGCCCAGAGAAAACAGTATGTATGTAGGTTCATACTTTAAAGCCGTCCACGTCACCACTACCATGAGAGTGTGGTGGTACACATGGAGGAAACTCACTTGGTTCATTTTCTTCCGAAGCACGAAAAAAACAGTGTCGAGGAGTTCCGAAATCTTGGCTAGTAGGTAATAGTACATACTTTTAGTTGTCTGAAAGTTAATAAAAGGCATGTTATTTGAATGAAATGCTTGATTTAAAAAATGCTTGATTACTTATCATCACGTCTATATTCCTCGAAGGGTTACTCAAAGTTGTACTACATAGCATACAAGCAGCGGTAGCTTGTTAAGCATCGGACTTGCGATCATGTGGTTGCCGGTTCGAAACCCACCCATTGCACTACCGACGTGAACCCACTCGTAACACAAGCATTTAGCTTAGCTCGTGGGGTTAACAAGAATACTAGTAATGTGCGACCCACATTGTTAGTAAGCTTAAAAAAAAGATATTAGTACGCTCACAGTTCGCCGGTTAACGAAGCTGCTGCTACTGAGAATATCATAAAAAATCTAATAAATTTTTTCTCGACCTGGGAATCGAACCTAGGGTCTCTAGCATAGGCACTAGACTAATGAATTGATTGCCCATATGAATTAGGATATTGGTGGAAGGGTAGGATCTACCGATATGCCCGGCTACCTTGACACAAGACCACGTCGAACAGCTTGAGAGAGATATTTCTCAATAGGAAAATATAAGAAGATTTTGAGAATGAAACTTCCAGTAAATGAGAAGTAAAGTAGTTAATTATGAATAATTACTATTTTTCTAATCTGTTTCGTCTCCATCATGCAGGTTTTTGGTATAAATCCATGTGTCTGCATCGTGTTCACGCACTATAATAAAAATAAAGAAATTAGATAATATCTGTATTCCTTAAATATAGCTACCTAGGTACTATTTTTATTTACCACATTACTTACTAACAATAGCAAGATAGATCTCGCACTACAGAATAAGCCATATTATGTCGTCAACATACACACAAAGTTTCATCAGACTCCAAACAGATATCCATTGGCTCGGTTGGAAATCAAACTCAAGACACGCGGCGCAATGCCAATGATCAGGTGGAGGACCTTAGCTGCTATTAACGCTATCCCATTTTACCAAAGTCAAACATATTTATTGCATAACACTTTTAAGTAAATAGGTGTCCATTAAAAAAGTCTACCTAATTTAAATATTAAAATGTAAAGGCTGACAATCCAATATTTACATATAGACATATTTTGATTAGTTGTTTGCATTATTTTTTATTATAAAAAACTATTACTTACTAGCTTCCGCCCCGCGACTTTGTCTGCGTGAACTTCAAGATTGGGTCCAAACTGGATCAAAAGTAGCCTATGTGTTTATCAGGCTATAATCTATCTGTGTGCCAAATTTTATCCAAATCCGTTCAGCCGTTCTGCCGTGATAGAGTAACAAACATCCATACTCACAAACTTTCACGTTTAACAAACATCCATACATCCATACTCACAAACTTTCACGTTTATAATAATACTAATACCTACAGGAAGACATAGATCGAGTAGTACAATGGAATCATGAGAACAAACTGTACTTCAACGTATCCAAGTGCTCGTTGATGAGTTACACCCGTCCTCCTGCATCTCTGCTCTATGAGTACGTGGTGGACGCGGTACCAATGCAACGAGTAAAGGAGGTGAGAGACTTGGGTGTTCTCATGGCTCCCGATTTGTCATGCCATGAGTATATATCTAAGAAGGCGTACAGAAATTTAGGATTTGTACTGAGACAGACATGAAGCTTCACAAACATTACAGCAGTTAGGGTCGCTGACAGGAGTCATCTGGAACATAGTGTGGTTATATGGACTCCACATGAGGTTGGTTAGGTACTCTGTGATGTTGGAGCGCGTTCAGAACAAATTCAAGCTTCATCTGTACCAGAAGTTATATAGGGTATACCCGTTTTACCCACTGATGTATCCCACGCTGTTTCTTTTGGGCATGGTTGCCTAAAATCAACTGCGTCCGACGGGAGTTTACGCTGGTCGCCTACTTGGTGAGAGTGCTTGGAGAGAGTGAGAATACCGGAATATTAAAATAGAATTACCGGGAATATTACAGGGCTACAAGCGAAATAATCCTTACTAATTATTATAAAAGCGAAAGTTTGTACGTATGGATGTATGGATGTTTGTTAGTCTTTCACGCAAAAACGGCTGAACGGATCTAGATAAAATTGGGCACAGAGATAGGTTATAGTCTGGAATAATACATAGGCTACTTTTTATCCAGGTCGGACCCAATTCTGAAGTCTACGCAGACAAAGTCGCGGGCAGAAGCTAATACTTAAATATTATATTTTAAGTAATAATGTTATATTATGTGGATAACTGAATAATGTTTTTATTTGTAGTTTACAATTTTTTTATTCTAAATAGATAGTTTAATATTTTTATAAGTACATAATTATGTTATAAAATTTGCAATTCTTAACTGTCGCATTAGTGTAATCCTTGTAATGATAGTTTAAGTTGTAACAATAGATCCATACTAATATTATAAACGGGAAAGTTTGTATCTATGGATGTTTGTTACTCTTTCATGCCAAAACGGCTGAACGCATCTAGATAAAATTTGGCACAAAGATAGATTATAGCCTGGAATAAAACATAGGCTACTTTTTAACCAGGTCAGACCCAATTCTGAAGTCCACGCGGACAAAATTTTGACTTAAATATTTATTAATAAATAAATAAATATTTTAGAGCCCAAAATAAAATGAAATGGAAAAAAACTTACCAAAGAAAACAAGAAATACGATATTAAAACTTGGCCAGCATTGTACACTAACATGACGTTTTGAAGTTTGTACGGTTCCTTATCCTTCATATACTTCGGCCCTATCTTCAAGACGAATAACAGGTATGAAGCCAGTATCACCGTTACGAGAAGCGGAGAGTCCATGAGGAACCAGGAGTCGACGAGGTCCACTGAAAAAAAAAGGAAATTCCATTTGGGGAATGGGAATTTCCAGAATTTTTAAATTATGATTGTGCGCTTGAAAAACTTACTAGGGTTGAAATTGAAATTTCACACTTCAGAAGCGTATATGGGGTTTGAAATTTGCTCTCAAAAACATACTTGGGCACGACAAACGAACTTGGGATGTGAAATTGTGATTGAGTGTGTGAAAAACTTACTTGGGGTTATTGACTCTTCTTTGCTACCTACGAAAATAAAATAACTGCTTTATACAAACTGTTTTAGATAACAGATATAAAGTTTAAAATTTAAATACTAAATAGTTTTCATAACTAGGGAGCTCCTCTCTCCTCTGTTGCGCATTTAGTTGTCGTATATTGAAATTTTGGTCCCTCTGTTTTATTCAATCGGGCAAAAAAAAGAATTATAAGGCATGCCATGGAGGTCGTTGGCCTTTGCATTAAAATGCACCAAAGAATAAAGATCCTTTCATATGAAGGTTGAGTGGCGGTTTCTTTTGTTTTTTTATAATAAATTCTTTCCAACGACTAATTCCTAAACTAAACTACATATAATCTGAATGACTGACTGACGGATCAATGCACAGCCTAAACCGCTGATTGTAGAAACCTGAAACTTGAAGGGTGTGTTCTTTGTATGACGTAGGCATCCGATAAGAAAGGATTTTTGGAAGGTGGTGAAAAAGGGGGTGAACGTTTGTATGAAAATCCGTAATTTTTTTGCGGTTGAAACCGCGGTGTACAGCTAGTAACTATAATATAAATGTTTACTTACGTGAAATGTCCATGTTATGATAATAAAATTAATTTATAGGTACAAATTGTTGTTTGACAGGATGATAGTAATTAAATTACACTTACGAAAAATAATTAAGTTACTATAAAAGGTGTTTTTATAAATCCATGGACTTACTGTTGACATAGCAAGGATGCTAACTAATGCCGAGAGGTATTTTAAAGCGTATATAAACAGACAAGTTGACGTCATAATATTTTGGGAATACCATTGACGACCACATTGGTTTTTTTTAATACTTAACTATCACTTGTTACTTAATTATTATTTGTAAAAGAAGATAATAAAGATAAAATCTCAAAATGAAGTCTCAAAATTAAGTTATATCTCCTTTGATGTTTGGGTGTGTTTTTGTTTGGTTATATCACCCTTCTTTATTTATTTTGTACATTATAATAGCCTGCTATTTCAATTCTATCAGAATAGATTATCAAATTGCACTAAATGACATAAAGACTGACAGATTTTCAAACTAAACCTGTCAACATACCATCACGCCTGTATTCCCCAAAGGGTTAGGCAGAGGCGTACTTAATGTACACCCACAGTTCGCTGGTATGTTTAGGTCCCATGTTATAGGGGGCGAGCCTATAGCCATTAACCGGGCACGAATCCAGACTCCGACCTGCTACTGAGAATTTCATAGAAAAACCCAATATCACTGCTCGACCTGGGGATCGAACCCAGGACCTCTAGTGTAGCAATCGCGTTTGGGACCATTAGACTAATGAGGCAGTCTAAACCTGTCAAACATCAACAATTTCGAAGCCTAACTGATGTTTTTGGCACAATAATTGAAGCGGCAGCTTAATGGCTAGGGCGTCGGACTAGCGATCATGTGACTAAACCCGACGTAAACCCACTCGTAACATAAGCGTTTAGCTTAGCACAAAGGGTTAACAAGAATACTAGTAATGTGCGACACACATTGCTAGTAAGCTTTACAAAATGACAAATGAACTAATAGACACGGGGCTCTTGGAGCACAGTAGTGTCTCCACCAAGACGAACTGAAACACGGCACTACTTAATTTTTTTCGAAGCGTTTCATCTTATTTACGAACTCAGTTTCAGTGTTTAGTTAATTTAATAATATTTATATAGACCATTACCTATCTCATCAGGCATACATACATACATATTATCACGCCTGTATTCTCCGAACGGTAAGACAGAGGCATACTAATGTAACCTACAGTTCGCCAGTATGTTTCGGTCCTATGTAATAGGAGGCGAGCTTATTGCCATTAACCGGGCACAAATTGTGAACTCTGAGCTGCCAATGGGAATTTCATAGAAAAACCCAATAACACTTTGTTCGACCTGGGAACCTCTAGCATGGCAGTAGCGCTTGGGACCACTAGACTAATAAGGCTGTTTAGTGTATGTTAATATTAAATTAATAAGTATTTATATCAGGTACTTACCTTATCTACAAGCAGAATGAAAAATTGTTTTCTTTTTATGATTTGCTGCTTTACCCTGTCTGGTTGTGAGATGTAGTCTCTTTCGTCACATTAACATTTTTTATTTTCAAATGCTGTTTAATAAAAATTTAATAATAAGTTTTTTTAACAAGTAACGTTGGAAATAAAACGCATTTAAATTTGGACCCAATGGGCTTTTTTTAATTAGAACCACTATATCGTAGCTCTACTTAGGTAGTGAATTAAATAAAAAAATACATAAAATCTAAAATATTTATTAGCAAATAAATTTGGGTAGGAATAAATATACACGGTAATCCAAAAGTAAGTACATAATGCTTCAAAACCGCACCCAAATATTATAAAGTATAGTAGTCAATATAAAAGTCTTGTGGGAGAGCCATGCTTCGGCACGAATGGGCCGGCTCGACCGGAGTGATAGAAAACCGGCATTAAACAACGTTGTGTTTCGCCGAGTGAGTGAAGTTACCGGCAATGCTCTTGTGACTCTTATGGTGTTGCGGGTGTCCATGGGCGCCGGTAATCGCTTACCATCAGGCGATCCGTTTGCTCGTTTGCTCTCCCATCCCACAAAAAAAACGAGTATTTCGCCGAATTTGGTTAAACTCAAACCGATCCCAATATAATTAGATAACGTTAATTCTGTATATTTAGACAATTTTACCTGCTCGATCGCGATTAGTAGGCAAAGAATAATTATTTTCTTATTAATCTATCAGTTAGTATAAATCAAAATGAATCGCAAAATTAGTTGCTAAGCGCAAAACTCGAAGACGGCGACTTAATTCGGGCTAATTTTTTTTTTAATTTACTCCTTGAACTCTGAGAAAGGTTTTTATGAACAGAAAAATTTCACAGTAAAACTAAAAAACGAAGCAACGCGGGTGAAACCGCGGGCGGGTCGCTAGTTATTATTAAAATAAAATTGCCTAGTGTTAGCACAACATTACCCTCCAGGTTCTTAAGCGTGTGTCCGACTAATCGCATTAATTTCACAAGTCTGAAAAACAACAAAAAAACAGCAATGACTAGAATAAAAGAAAATTGTTCCATCATTGAATACGTAGATACAAAGAGATTTACATACATATAACAAACGTGCCCTCCTAACCCATAAAATGATTAGGTACTTTTTAAACGCAGATTTTTGGCATGTCGATTTCATAAAAACTGGTAAACGATACATAAATATTTTGCCAACCACTGAGGGTTTAACAAAAAAAAAATACGTTCATTGGCACTCGAATTGTATCTCTAGTTTAAACAAATAAAGTTGTCACCTAAAGTGCTACCGACTTAGATACACCTTGTGTTTCCAATCTCGTGGGAATTTCCTTCATCTCGTTTGCATACCAATATTTAAGTTTGTGTGGTTTATAGTTTCTAAGATTTTGTGATTAATGTTTGCCTTTACATATTGTAGGTATGATATGACAGTAAATTTATAATTGAGGGACCAGTGTCTATACAGCAATTATTCAGGTGGCATCTGTGTTGTTGCCATCGTATTTAAATATACAATATTATTGTTATTTTTTTAATATTTAACAGCCATCTTGGTTTTGTCTATTTAATTAGTACTCTATTTACTATTTAAATTAAATTTTAATGTTTATGTGTTATCTGTTTAATTAAGACTTATTTTTAATTGTAATTGTAAGTTTACTGTAAGTAGTACCGACCATGGCGACACCAAACCGATCCTGTCGGAAGACCAGCGTCGATACGATTCGTCGTAATCGGCATTATGCTTAGACAGAGCCGATTTCTGAAATACACCTGGGTACACAGAGGTAATAGAAAAGTAAATAATTTATTTGACTTCTTTTGTGTTCTTTCTTTCTTTCTTTTTAGTATTATAAAGAGGTAAAGTTTGTGAGTTCGGATTTTCGGGGTAGTCTCCGGTAATACTGAAAGGATTTTGAAATTTCTTTCACTGTTAGAAAGGTAGATAGGAAGATATTATACCTGAGTGATATACTACTTTTTATTTTGGTAAATATATATGCTACCACTCTTAGGAACGGGGCAACGCAGGTGAAACCGCGGGCGGGTCGCTAGTATGTCACAAACGCACAATTGTGTCATTGCTTGGTGCAGGTTTGCGTATGTTATGTGTGAAATTATTTATTCATAATTATCATTTCTATATCTTCATAGCTGTGTTCTTTTAACCATTTTATCAATACGAGTATAACACCTATTTTATTATAAACTGGCTGTCCCTCGGCATGCGCTGCAATGCCTCTTTTATTTCATTTTAGTTTTTTTTTTTTCATCATAAACTTTCCCAGTCATGCACACACTAACTTATCAAAGTTTCATCGCAATAGTATGAATAGTTTAGACTTTAGAGGACAAACAAACAAACATTCATTTTTATTTATATAGAAGATAGATGGAACAAGAACATAAAATTGTCTTTAGGCCAAAGTAGTTTAACACGCACTATTGAGCATCGACATATTTCGATGTATCAATCAAGTAAGGTATAAAACATTTCCACATAACCTTATGTCGTACAATATATGGCACAGAATTCAAGAGCTCAGCCAGCCGTCCAGCCTCTCAAAACATAGTCAAATTTTCACTAACCTTACTTGATTTCTGCAAGTCTTTCTGCATTAACAAGGCGATGACAAGGGCGCCTACGTGTCCGTAGCGCGATGAGTAACCAAAAGGGTCGCGTACAACCAACGTCAATGGAAAAGCAGGGGGCAAGCCTTTGCTAAATTTTGGGAAAAATCGGATTATATAATAATAATAACTTATTTTCACTTGACCAGGCTATTTTTTAAGGATATATTATAAACTATCGCACTATAATACCCGCGGTGGTATCGATTGAGACATTTCTAGGTACTTTGCTGGCAACATGCCTTAATCCTGTCTTACCAAAGACGTCTGCAGTAAACTAAAACAAACCGACGTTTCAACTTTATTTCGACCGTCGTTTGAGGGGGTTTTTATCAGACAATAGTTGTATGTTATAATTATATACAGGCTATGGCGTGCCTAATTGGTGGATAATCCAGTACGTGGTGATAAGTAAGTTTTGGAAATAAAACTACTTTTTACGGATTTTATCGTGTTATATTGCGCACATTGGGGGAGGCCTACGTCCAGCAGTGGACTAGTATAGGCTGAGGATGATGATGATTGTTTTTTTAATGGGATAGGAGGGCAAGCGAGCCGATGGATCGCCTGATGGTAAGTGATTACCGCCGCCCATGGACACCCGCAACACCAGAGGAGACACGAGTGTGTTGCCGACCTTTTAAAAGAGGATTGGGCCTCCGGTAACCTCAATCACTCGGCGAAACACAACGTAAGCGCTGTTTAACGCCGGTTTTCTGTGAGGCCGTGGTATCACTCACGTCGAACCGGCCCATTCGTGCCGAAGCGTGGCTCTCCCACGTAAAAAAATATTTTTTATATTGCGTGAATATTAAACATTGAAAACAAAAACTCCTTTTTACGGATTTTATCGCGTTGTATTGTTATTATTTAATTCCCGATGTTTAGGATCCTTTTACCGTATCGACGGTCACGGGTAGACTCCGGTGTTGGACGTCTTAAGATGTAAGACTTAGGATTATTATTATTACATTAGGATTTTTTGGTGTGCACTAAAGAATATTCTAATATTCTATTCATATTCATATTCATTTATTTTGCACTCATGTTGTTTACATAGATGGTAAGTAAAATATATAAGTGGTATCAAACATGAACCCCGTTAGGGCACAGAAATAGCTTGAAGTTAAATTAAATTTATATACAATTATAGAATTTTAATATCATGACTATGTTAATCTTATATCTAATTATACATTATATAATAATACTTAGTAATTAGTCAGTATTCTATTCTAGTAAGATGTAAAACACCTCAGTCGGGTCAGGAATTAAAATTAAATAATATCAATACAACGCGATAAAATCTGTAAAAAGTATTTGAATGTCTAATATTCGCGTAAGTGTAAGGTCTTTGTCTAGTAGATATTAGTATTTGAATGTCAAAGTTCCGCGGATCATGGTATTATTACTGTTATTTAGATTTTTCGTAAAAACAATAACTTCACTTATTATCTTCAATGCTATTTCTTCAAAATAAAAGCTTTTTACGATCCTATTTTTGTTTGCAGATTTTCAAAATACGAAAAAATAAGGTTTAAATTTAGATAAATTGAGGTTGTGTTTTGCAACCCTAAGCAAAAAATCCACATATGTATTAACACTGACCTCTATAATACTCTATAGAATAGCATAGAGAAATAAAGAGATCAGTGTATTAGGGGCAATACCATGATCCGAAGAACTTCGACATTCGAACAGTTATATCTTGAAGACCTTATCTATCAGTAACTGCAGGATTATTCAACATTTACGCCACAACCTGTATATTTTCAGATATAGACTGATGATGTATGTACTTTAAACTTAGTCCTCATTGTTATAAATACTATTTCTTGTAATCATGCTATTTTTCAAGTCCCAAATACATGTTAAATGGTTAGGTAATGTTCTATTTATTTAACATCGATGTCGTCAATCGTACGAGTAAAATGTCTGTCTATTTAAATTGTTTGCGAAATTTTATAAGACTAAATACTTAATTAACACGTTAATATATTATTAGTTATATATATAGAAACAGTCTAAAACTATGCTAATTTTAATGAGTCACACCGTGAAGTATCATTGAATTAAATTAAAATATGGAATTACGTTAGTTAAACACCTCTGCCTAACCTTTCGGAGAATACAGGTATCATATCTGTGGTTAGGCACAGGTGTACTAATGTACACCCACAGTTTGCCAGTATATTTTGGTCCCATGTGAGGCAAGCCTATTGACATTAACCGGGCAGAAATACCAAACTCCGAGCTGCTATTGACAGTTTCATAGAGACTTCTAGCGCTTGAGACCACTAGACAGACGAGGCAGATCTAATGTATAAATAATACATTAGATAGAATAAATAAACATTTTGTCTTTGACTTTTAAACTCAATAACACTTGCCCGACACCGAACATTGCTTTAAGAACAATTAGAAGGGCAACTGCAAATGTAAGATTGTAATCGCAACTGTTTTTTTATGTGATATAACTACAAATTGCATATTTTACTTGTGCTGTGCTTGTTAGACCTTGCTTCTTCCAAATTTCACAGTACTTAGGTACTTCGCTATAGGTTTTTATTTGTTTGATATGAGGCCATAATTTTTAATGTGTTGATTAATAAGCTTGATTTTTTACAGTTTCAGGTAACCGTAGGCCGTAAATATTTGTTATAAATTTCAACTTGATACCTTTGTGAGTTGACTAATGATGGGTATTTCGGGCAAAAAAAATAAGTGAACCCATCTATAAGATGGATTTATACCCAGGCATTTTGGGCAAAAAATAATGTCCTGGCAGAAACCCATGTCTAGTCTTAACAGACAGAAAGATAGATGGACAACAAAGTGATCCTATATGGGTTTCTTTTTACCTTTTGAAGTACCGAATTCTAAAAAGAAGAAACTAAAATTAAGTTAAATTGATTGCAAAATATGACGTCAAATGTGACAAGGACGGGAAACTACAAAGATCATTAAATTAGTGTGACGTAATTTTTTGGTTGGCCCCATTCAAAACGGCACTGAACTTGCAGAGTTCAAAAGAGTTTAAAATACCTCATAATTTGTTTAAGTAGGAAATAAAGAGAATTTTTTATTCGAAAGTTTTTTGCATGTCCTTTGCATGATTAAGTCTTTTATTTTTGTTTGACGACATTTTTGCTGTTTTTGTGCATTAGTCAAAAACAATACTTGGTAAATTATTATTGTTTAATTACTTGTCACCAAATATGTTTAACAATTCAAATGAGCCCTGCCTTCTAGACTAGGTGTCTTACCTGTATCCCAAGAAAACCTTTTTCTATGATAAATAATACCTACTCATAAATAATGTTTATCACAACAAAAATGTTCTTTAGATATATTTATATATTTTTTTCTATATTTATTTCTTTAGGCCCATTTTAACCAGCTTCAAAAAAGGAAGGGGTTCTGTTCTCGGCTATGTTCAACTGTATGTTTTTGATTGCCTCATTAGTCTAGTGGTCCCAAGCGCGACTGCCACGCTAGAGGTTCTGGGTCTGATCCCCAGGTCGACCAAAGTGTTATTAGGTTTTTCTATGACATTCTCAGTAGCAGCTCGTAGTGTGGATTTGTGCCCGGTTAGTCGTTAATAAAGGTATGGACAATGAAATATATTTTATTGTCCATACCTTTATTAACGACTCACACTGGGTACAGATAGCGAGCGACTAACTGTCCCCGCCACATAAGTATACAGTTACACACTACTAAACTATACCTAACACACATATAAACATATACCCCACAATGGCAATAGGCTCGCCCCCTATTACATAGGACCTAAACAGCGAGCTGGCGAACTGTGGGTGTAGTTACATTAGTACGCCTCTGCCTAACCCTTCCGGGAATACAGGCGAAATGGTATGTTATGTATGTTTTTTATGTATCTTTAATCTCGTCAATGATGGACCAATTTAAAGAAAACCTTTTTTGTTATAAAGATTATAGTTCTGAAGTGATCCCATTTATTGTATGGTGGTCAATTTTTTCCCTAAGGACTATAGGTTCTTCAAAAAGGGTGTGAGAAGATTTTTAAAGCGTCGGCAACGCGGGAGTGATACCTCTGGTTTTGCAAGCGTCCATAGGCTACGGTAACCGCTTACCATCAGGCGGGCCGTATGCTCGTTTGCCACCATAATGGTATAAAAAAATATATATTTGCTGAAAAACTTTTAGTTCCAAAACAATGGGACTCATTAATGAACATTACAGGTACCTATTGTAGGTAATTAGGGTTAATACGAGATCAACTCTCTTTGCCAGTAATATGATTGTAACTAAAACCACAGGAAACGCCTACATTATTAGAATTTATGTAGCTAGTAACACATAGCCATTTTCCCGTTTCTCAGTAATGAAACTAGGGCTATCACTTCAGGCTATTTACCTGTTTCCATGGCTTTGAAATGAAGAGCAGTATTAGGGTTTGAAACTTTAACGCCATCTAGTCACAGATAGTGGAACTACAATCACAAGAACTGCACGCATACAGACGTGTCGTTCGAACCATTTTTGCCTATTTTATTCGCTCTCTCCGAGTATGGATTAATGTAAAATACTGCATCTCATTTTTTTTCGGCCATATTAATTTTATTCATCACTAAATAATGAATCAAAATATTTAGGATGAAAAAGAAAAAACCAAGTTTAATTTATTTATTTATAACAATATTTTACACAGACTGCCTTGTTAGTCTAGGAATCCCATACGCAACTGCTATGCTAGAGGTCCTGAGTTAGATTCCCACGTCGAGCAAAATGTTAGGTATTGGATTTTTCTATGAAAATCTCTATCATATAGGACCTAAACATACTGACTAACTGTATGTCCTTCTGTCTAAGCCTTCAAGAAATACAAGGTATGTATGTTTTGTCTTGACGATAGTATTAAGATGCCATTTACCAGTTGTAAAAATGCTTTACTGAATAAAAACTCGACTATACTAGATACTTTAGCCCCGTACAAACAGCAGCGGTGGTGGGACGGTTGCGTTGACAGCCTGCCCACCCGGATATGTGTAGCCAAACTTTAAATATTTCTGACCAACGTTAAACAATGCTTACGTTGTGTTTCGCCGAGTGACTGAGGTTACCGGAGGCCCAATACCCTTTTAAAAGGCGGGCAACGCACTTGTGAGTCCTCTGGTGTTGCGGGTGTCCATGGGCGGCGGTAATCGCTAACCACCAGGCGATTCCTCTGCTCGTTTGTCCCCCTATCCCATAAAAAAACTGTCCTCTATTTTTGTATACAAACTGTGGGATAAGATTTGAACATTTTCGTCATCGTGGGTATCTAAAGACAAGTGCGGGGCCTGCGATGGCCGCATTCAAATCGCGTGTTGCCCGCGCAGGTTTAAAAATTCTTTTGTAAATAATACCGAGTAGGTATTTCAACTGTCCGCTACCGCTGCTGCACGAACTGCAGCAGCGTTCTGCTCGTCTGTTTATGCAGGACTTTTATAATCACTGTACATTAAAGTATAAATAAATACATGAATATATTCCACAGTTTTTTTTATCTGAATTGATTTATAGTTATAAACTCTCTCTGAATCAGTATTCCATTTTTATTTGAGATGTGTTCTAATCTGTCTTGCCTGTCGCTCTCTTCGTATATGTATCATAGTAGAATTTCACGAACAAGAAGAGGAATAGAGATGCATTAATTGTGATCGTTAGACATAGCGGGTAAGATGGAGTACACTCTGATTTTGTCACTGTCATCGCAAAATGTATCAGGATTAGTAAGAACTGGACCTGTAAGTTAGAAAAAAAAAACATATTAAAAATAAAATAAACTCCTATACGGAAAATCGTTGCATGTAACGTAGCGATTCATAAAGATTTTCTGCACAAAATCTTTTTAATTTAGTTATTCACTCGGTATCGAACGCAATGCACTTGAAAAACACATTGCATACGAGTCATTCCAGGAGTAAGGAGTCGACTGTACTTTTTCTATACTGCTTCACAGATAGGGTTAAGGGTAAGAGGCGTAAAAATATCTGACTTGCTCGGTAGTAGAACCTCTTGGGGTCTGACTGGCTGGAGATCACCCTTACGTTGGAGTCTGTCATAAAGCACATACAGGTGTGTTTCGACTTTTGCAAGTAAGAGCCGGTTCCCCTCGGTTGCTACAGCTCTGGCAGTCTTCAGTCCGTAGGGGCTCTTAAGGGTCGGCGACGCATCAGCTAACAGCGCATCAACTCCTCTGGTGCAGGTGTCCATGTGCGACAATAACTACTTACCACCAGGTGGCTCGTCAGTTCATTTGCTGACTTAATCCATAAAAACCTACCCGTATCAGGTATGTCGAACTCATACTGATTAAAACAACATTAACACCGTATATTCATTAATAGGCTACTGTAGAGACAAAATAATTAAATTGGCAACGACCCCGACAGAGACTTATTACCTGTTAATTCTGTCAATATTATGATAATATACCTACTTGTAATTATTATAAACTAAAGGTTTTGTGTATAAGTGTGCGACATGACACTAGAAGTGATTTGATCATAATAAAGATGGGTTTAATGCTAGACAAATTCTAATTAATGATGAGGAATTAGGTTATAATTCTCCTACATCAACCTAGTATGAAAAAAATCCTCAAGGTTTTTTATGAGCTGCATATGGATTTGCATGCTCTCCAACTATTTTCCCATTACCATTAAAACAAATTATAATAATAAAAGTTGGGTTGTATCACATTTTTTTTTTTAATATTTATAAAAGAGTTTATATTTAGATCCCATAGCAGCTATTTATCAATAGCAATCGTTTGAGGTAGTCCGAAACCCAAAAAGATTGACAACCAGCTTGTTCTTGAGATATCGGTATTGCATAGAAATTAGGCACTGACTCAATGAGGAAAGACGAAGATCGGGCTCTGTGGCGTTCACTAGGAAAACCCTACTGTCCAGCAGTTGACGAATATAGGCTGATGATGATAATGATGATAGAAATTAGGTTGCGAAGGTCTGGTGGCAGTTTCTTCGGGTAAAATACAGACATTTAGCTGTAACTAGTTAAACTAGAAGAAGACCCTGCTATAGTTGGAACGCTACCCATCATTTGGTTCACATTGCGGCATTGCTAAAGAGCTCCATTCTTACCTATGTATGATCCATATGTTCATAATTTCACTTTGGTTCGCAGACTACCAAAACAAATTCTTTAAAATACTCACTATTTGCATTCTAGTAATATATTTCTTCCACCACAAATACTTCGCTAAACTAGGAAACGCAGACAGTCCATAATAGGCGTACATGATCACATGCACCAGTGAATTAATGGTCCGTATAAAAATCGTAGGGTATGTTGGCTCATACTTCAGGATGACCCAGCTAGTGACCAGCATCATAGCATGGTGGTACACATGGAGGAAGGTGATCTGGCTGTCTTTCTTCCTAAGAACGAAGAATACTGTATCGAGGAGTTCACTGACTTTTGCTAAGTGGTAATAATACATTACAGTTGAGAGCTGAAATCAAAATTTGTAAATGGATAATTATTTTTATTAATCGTTTTTTTATTAAGAAACAAATAATAATTTACGATGTGATACAGCAAGTAATAGAAAAAATATATCTATAGTGAGAAAACATCGTAAGGAATCCTGCATGCCTGGGAGATTTTCTCGACGACGTATAAAGTCTGCCAACGTGTACAGTGGTAGACTAAAGCCTAACTCCTCTTTCTTTCTTAAAGGAGACCTGTGCCCAGAATTGGGTTGATGATGATAATAATTAAGTACGTGTAAATTAGTATTTTGAAGAGAATATTTACACTATATCTGGTTTCTTCTTTTTCCAAGAGACAAGTTTCGGCCACAAAACCATGTGTCAACATTAGACGGCTGCACTGTAAATAAATAAAAAGAAATATGGTTAACGTTTCATAATTATATTACACTTTGTTTTAAACTTTAGTAACTAGGATTTCTATCCTTGTTGCAATCTGAAGTTTGAATAGACAAATGAATAGAAACAAAGTATATGAAAACTACATTATTATTATTATTTTTATTAAAAGCCCGTAGTGTCCCATTTCAGGGCAAAGGCCTCCCCACTCTCCTTCCACTTCTCTCTGTCTATTGAAAATGACATTAGCTCTCGACAAATCGAGCGTGCACAAATGTCATCTCCATACATTTTGTTTCAATTCATTGATCGATTCAAGCGATAGATTGCATCTTGGCAAGGTAATAAAATTAAATACGTAAGTAAATAAATTAACTTGGTAGGATCATTTTATTTTAGGACATGCATTTCTGCCAGTTATTCCCCAAAGGATTAGGCAGAGATGTATTAATGTACACCCCCTCTTCGCCGGTATGTTTCGGTCCCATGTAATAGAGGGCATGACTATTGCCATTAATCAAGCCCAAATCCAAACTCCGAGCTGCTATTGAGAATTTTATAGAAAAACCCAATAACACTTTGCTCGACCTAGGTATCGATTCCAGGACCTCTAAGCACTTAAGACCATTAGACTAACGCATGCAGTGCACAAGGGGGCTGACGGCTGACAAGGTGGAACTGGCGTGAAACAACGCTTACGTTGTGTTTCGCCGAGTGAGTGAGGTTACCGGAGGCCTAATCTCCCTATTAAAAGGTCGGCAACGCACTTGTGACTTCTCTGGTATTACGGGTGTCAATGGGCGGCGGTAATCGCTTACCATTAGGCGATCCGTCTGGTCGTTTGCCTTCCTATTCCATAAAAATTAAATGAATGGAAAACTATTTTTTTATTTAGAAACACTTATAGACAAATTAGAACGGAGACATAAGCATGAAGAAGAGTAAAATTATGAAGTGAAGACTCACCAAATAAAACAAGTAAGATGAAATAAAAACTTGCATAATGTTGTAGACCACTAGAACATTTCTCAAAATGTATGGCGGTCGCCCCTTCATATGTTCGGGTCCTATTTTCAGTACATACACAAGATACGTTACAGCTATTGCTATCAAAGGAATCGGAGTGCTCATCATGAACCATTTATCGACGAAATCCACTGAAAATAAGAAATAATTGACATCACTGTCCCGCATGACGAGAACCTCTTAAAAGCCGAAAAAGAAAAAAAAGATAAAGTATTTTGATTTGGCACACGAGGTTGTCGATATGTGGGGGCTGGATACCAATCGTTGTGTCAGCCAATGGTTTAATAGCAAAGAGCCTCGACCAACACCTAAGGAGGCTCTCATTCGGTGGCTAGATGAAGGGCTTGATACAGAAAGTAGTACTTCTGGACATGGCCCGCATCGTTAGGAGGTTTCTCTCTCTGGGGCTCTATCCACTGGTAGCTGGGATCCCGCTCCCGATACCGGTGGGTTACTATTTTTAAATGTATTTCTTACATAACATAACATAATAATCAACCCATTACATTGTCCTACTGCTGGGCACGGGTCTCCTCTCAAAACTAGAGGGATAAGGCTAAGTCCACCACGCTGGCATAAGGCCAGCGTGGTGGACTGGCAGACTTCACACGCCGTCCAGAAAATCTCTCAGGCATGCAGGTTTCCTCACGATGTTCTCCTTCACCGTTTAAGCGCGTGATAATATATTATTATCATAATTTATTTATCGAATTTAATTAGTAGGCATTTGTCTGTACCTACCTATATTCTTTTGGGTGTGTTATGTGTATTTTGGATTTTCTTTCCTTTGGACAACAAAATAGAGCAGTTTGAATGAAATTTTCCAAACTGCTCTAAGTAGGTATTGTTGGCGTTCCAACCTTTCTCGTGAGATTCGAGCTCATCTTTTTAATTACGTTTCATCCGTCAGGGTTGACCAGATTGTCACTTCACTCCGTGTGGGACCCAAGTTATGGGGTAGCTTTTTGATATCTTATATCTACGAAATTTTTCAATCGATTCGAATATTATTTTATTTATGACAAATTTAATGTTATTCATCACCAGGTTGTGCCATATTTTAAGTAGGCTCTCAACTCTCTTAATTATACGCTGAACTCTGATAAGAATAAGAATTATTGACCAAAAGCATTACAATACAATGGTTGTCTGTAAGAAATTGCTTTTAGCGATAAGACCGCCAATTGTACTTTTTTTAAGATGTATATTCTTTATTTTGTGACATGTCCTTTTGGTGTACAATAAACAATACTCTATCTATCTATCTATTTATCTACATTTCCATATATTTAAATGATATGTTTATTGTAACATTAAGAGCATAAGTATTGTATGGAGAAAATTTGTTCTCTCATGTCTCGATAATGTTGTTTTTTTTTTATACTTAATAAAGCCATGTCAATGGGTTTTTTTGTCGGTTTTTCTTCATAATCGAAATACGGAACCATGCGACTACTTCTTGGCTTTTCAAAACTAGTTACCTACCTATTTGGATGGTTTAATTTAAATCTAATTGAATAAAATATTTGACTTACACTTGACACTAATGTCTGACCTCAACATCGTTTACTACAATTAGATTCTCCTGATTGGAAGTCGTACTATGACGTGCAAAAAAAGTTGTCTTGATATTTTGCATTTTATTAGTGCATAAATTTAAAATGGAAATTGAAAACGACGACACGTTTGGCGTAGCGGCTGAGCGATCGGCTTCTGCGTCACGTGTTGTGGGTTCGATCCCCACACGGAGCAAATATTTGTATGATCTACAGGTAGTTGTTCCCGGTCTGAGCGTTTGTGTATGTGAGAATTTGTGTTTGTAAACGCACCCACGATACAGGAGAAAATCCTAGTGTGGGGCAACGTTAAAAAAAAAAAAAACTACTTGGTTAAATTTATACGATCAAGCCACAGTTCGAGTCCCATTTAGGGGGACGCCTAGACAGTTAAATGATATTTATTTCTGTAAATGTATCCTGTAAAAACAATTTTACTTGTCCATGTTTATTTTTAAACTAGATAGCTCCATCCTTCCATAATTGAAGACCTTTGACACAAAAACTCAGAGAACATGGTCTCTTTTAAAATCATAGTATAGTGTCATGGTTACAATGTAAGTTTTCTTTTAATGGATTAAGTCGACAAACGAGCTGACGAGTCACGTGGTGGTTCGTAGTCATCGTCACCCATCGATGCGTTGCCGATCTTTGAGAGTCCCTACGGACTGCAGACTGCCAGAGCCGCAGCAACCGAGGGGAACTGGCGCTTACGTCCAATAGTTAAAATATAAAACTTTTGCTGTGCTTTACGACAAACTCCGACGTAAGGTTGGTCACCAGCCAGTCAGACCCCAAGAGGTCCTACCACCGAGCTAGTCAGATATTTTCAAGCCTCTTACGGAATGCCTATCCGAAAGGCAGTCAGAAATGTATTCTAACCCATCCCCATACGGGGTTTTTGATCTTGATAGGCTTACGCGTGACCGCCAGTTCGACTGATGCGCGCTTGCCTAGAAGATACCGATTCACAAAACCCACTCGGGAAGCGCATTCCACATTTCAGCGGTATTTATGATAATAGTGGACTTAAAGCGTTTCGTTTAGGTTTTTGGAATGTCCACAATGAAACGATGTCGCTTACAATGAAAAACGTGACAATCCAAATCAAACTGTTATTCTTAATAATATTCATATAATGTAAATTTAATTAGCATTAGAGCTACTTAATCCATGACTTATGTCTTTATTGTATGTATGTATAGATAAAATATTTATGAGCATAGTAGCTAATACTTAAAAATATACATAATAGCGCGTGTTAAACTATATACAATGTGTTAAGAAAACCCTGTCCGAGTTCCGACCCGTGAAAGTATTGTTAGGTATCGAGATCCGATTCTAATTTTATAAGCATTTTGAATTTACGAGTAAAAAATTATAGCCCGTAATCGTTATAAAACGAGAAAACTGAAATGGCAATATTTACGGCGCCAGCGATAGCGTCCCTGGATGCGAAATATACTTCATGATGAGGCTTTCAAATTTGCTGTATTTTGGGGTTATTGCGGCAATTTGTGCATAACAATCGTGAAATTTAAACTTCAATAATATGTTGAAATAAAAGTACGGATAATTTTAATAATTTTACGGATTTTATCTCGTTGTATAGATATTATTTAATTCCCAACGTTTCGGATCCTTTACAGCATCCATGGTCACGGGTAGACTAATTTGTTGGACGTCTTAATGTTATAATTACTAACAGCTACCTTACATTTTTGTTAATTATTGGCAATTCGATTTACGCAGAATGAGCTCACCATATCCTTCGGTCTTGCAGTTTTGGGCTTAGATTTTGATTTTATGGAATCTATAATGGGTTCCAAGCAGGTGGTAAGACCCGCCCATCTTCTCTGATTCTCAACATACTCTAGACAAAGCCCAGGCCTACATCAGATTTGATAAACCACAAGTCCTCGCAAAAGAAAACCGATTCCTTCACAGGATGATTCGTGAGGCTATTGAAACTATAAAACAACCAAATTTCAATTGAGAAGATGGCTGTAAATTAAGGAGGAATGGTTGGGCTGGCAGCATAGGAGATGCTGCAATACATGACAGCGGCGGTAACAAAACCTGACCGGTCCCCTACCAACAACATAGCACGGAGCTATGTTATTTGGCTACGTTTTTCTGCAAGTTGGAGGTACATCCCCAATCGAGCAGCTCCAATTGTGAGTGGAATTATTCGATTCCACTATGCCCTACCTGTCTTAAAACTATATTACCATGTAACTGGAAAACAGGCGTGATGGTAATATTTAAATTCAGATACCACATTACAGTACTGTAGACTGTGACAACGGGTTCGTTGTCTTGTCACAGTCCTACATTAATATTGGTAGCCTGGGTCGAACAACAAAACACCATATTTTTATTCTATTATATTCTAATTAGTGAGCAAAGTGCCCATATCGCTTTCAAAGTGAAAATTATTAGTTATATTATCTATCTAGCCTTTGATGTGCAGAAAATCTTCATTAATGGTCTCCCACCTGTGGTAGGATATATCGGGTTTATACATAATTAACCCATTGTACTGTCCCACTGTTCTCTGAATAAGAGGAATTGGTCCACAATCCAGAAGTCCAGGCTTTACAGGCTTTTGAGAAATTCTCTCAGGCATGCTGGTTTCCTCACGATGTTTTCCTACTTATTAACCTTTTGAGCAGTGATAGCCTAGTGGTATGACCGTTAGAGTGCCAAGTCAAAGGTCTCAAGTTCGAACCCAAGGCACGCACCTCTGACTTTTCGAAGTCATGTGCGTATTAAATAGTTAATTATCACGCGCTTAGACGGTAAAAGAAAACATCGTGAGGAAACCTGCATGCGTGAGAGATTTTCTCGATGGCGTGTGAAGTCTGCCAACCCGCACTAGGCCAGCGTGGAGGACTATAGCCTAGTCCCTCTCATTCTGAGAGGAGACCCGTGCCCAGCAGTGGGACAGTATAATGGGTTGATTTTGTATATATGTTATGTAACCTTTTGAGCGCCTTACTCGATAGTTCTTTTAGACCCCAGGTTATCTGACATGCGGCAGACAGGCACGTAATGCAAGCCGAAATATTTCCAAAAGAAATTCTTAGTAATTCTGTCTTCTTCCTTTGCAAAACGTTATTTTTATATGTTTTAACTTAAACTATATTTATTTCTGTAAATATATACTTTTACAAATCAATGTTTTACTTTTTTATTTTTAGATGGCGCCGGCATTTCATAACTTACGATCTCTGTGAAGAAACAAACTCGGAAATTTAAGCCTTACAATGCAAGACAATGTCTAAAATGGCCTTTTGACGAAAGAGAAACAGCGGGTTTAAGTAGATCAGTTCTAATTTCTTATTAGTTGTTTTTCTTAAAATTATCATTATTTAGATACAACATTACTTAGTACTTTTTTAGGAATAGGTTAGTAGTATTTTTTTTTATGTATCAATCAATAAGTTTTAGGTAGTATTATAATAGATCAATTACCACCTACAACTGATGTTCTATAAATAAGGTTGGTTATATAATCGGAAAATTACTAAATAAATAATAACACTCACATTTTCCACTATAATTCCAAAACGGTCCATTTTCCGTTTGAATCACATTAAAACTTGTATCATATTGTTTCATTGTGGAATGTATTTTTTGGAACTACTAGTACCTCACTGACACGAAGTAATAGTCAGCTAACAATATAAAAATAATCCAAGTAACGTTCCTTATATAATTCAGGGTGTGGTCCCACTCGCAGCTATAAAACTAAAACCATATTTTTTTCATTCTGTGATTAAATAGACCAGTTGATTGATTATTTTATTGACATCATGTAAAATTTGCCCACTGATAGAGGTGATAAAAACTAAGGAAAGTAATAAGCATTTTATGACGTATTATTATTATTTTAATACCAGACAAAAAGTGCAATACAGGAACTTGTGACGTCAAATGTTCCGTGCGCCATACTTAGAACTTGTATGACACACAGAACATTTAGTCTTTGTTAGTAGTTAGTAGGAATTTTTGGATAAATATGTTTGGCAAAGTGCTGGTCCAGCTCGACAGGATGATGACTGATCATTTTAACAAAATATAGGTATTGATTGGACTTTTAATATTGTATAATTTCATAATTAGAAAATTGTAATGTGTGAGTGTAGGGCAGATATTGATGTAGCAATCTGTATATGTGCATACATATATTTATCTGTAAAATTGTCATGCTCACTTAAATGTCCTGCTGATGGTGGCGTTGTGTGTCGGGTTGTTTTATTCCCTACAATATGGTTGAGTCGAACCACGCCGATACGTACGTCATGCTCGTGAACGGGGCTGTCTGTCGGGGCTGGTCAGCTCTTACTTGCTGTGGCAATCCCTAATTCTTTTTGTATATTTAATAAATCTCACATCAAACTGCAGAATTCTCAGCAATTAAATGGAACAGTTGTAAAACATAATATTGTAATCAAGTTTTTTTTTAAAAGAGTATCTATGGAGTTTCTTGCCGGCTCTTCTCCATACGACCCACTTTTTAGAACCGTGCAACTAGTTTTGACTTTTCAAAATTACCTATTTAGTGGTCTGATTAAAATAAAACATTTTGACTTTTTGAATTTTGACTTTTGGACACTGAGTTCCCTCTCAATCCCCCCGAAAACTTTAAATGCTTGTCTTATTATTATTAGTTATAAATTATATTTATCCCATGTCATAGAGAGCAAGCCTATTGCCATTAACCGGGGCCACAAATCCAATCATCGGACTGCTACTGAGAATTTCATAGAAAACCTAATAACACTTTGCTGAACCTAGGACACAAAACCAAAAAAGGCAGTCACTTTATAAGAATGAAATTATTATAAATATACGTATACATTCTGAGCCCGCTGAATATTGGACCATAAGCTCGTGACGTAAGACGCAAACTGTTGTAAGTACTTTAAAATTCCTATCGAAGCGATTTATTGGCGACGCGCGATGTACAAGGAATTAATACTGAAAGACAGCTGCAAGCTGCTTTACCTCCTTATTACTCGAATGCTACGCTAGAGGTCCTCGGTTCGATTCTCAGGTCGAGCAGTATTAATGGATTTTTCTATGTAATTCTCAGTAGCAGCTCTGAGTTTGAGATTTATGCTCGGTTAATAGCAATAGGCTCGCTCCTATTACATGGGACCTAAACATACCGGCGAACTGTAAAGTATGCATTAGTATGCCTCTGCATAACCTTTCGGGAAATACAGGCGTTGTGGTATGTTACTTCTATAATTCTATTACATTTAACTTCGGTATGTTGTAGTTTTTTGCCGTTAATTTGACTAGGTGTAGGTATTTTGTAAATGCCCGTCATGGTCATGACGATCACGAATCCCGTGGGATTCCCGTATGTATGTATGCTCTATAGTCAGGCCGTGGCCTGACTATAGAGCTAACATACATACATACACACGCCTTTTTCCCATAGGGGTAGGTAGTAACAACAGAACGCGATACGATTCTTGCATACCTCTTGCATCTATCTCATCCACATTCATACATCTTGTCATTCACACGCGCTGGTTGCGAGTACTACGCTCCTGAGTATAGAGCAAGGAAAAGCAAATACTGTTTATGTCGGTACGAGTCCGACATACCCTGCCATGTTCCCGGGTGGCAGGTTATCCATAAGATTTACCATACTATAACAAAAGTATTTTGTAAATAATAAAAATTGATCCAGTTGGAGAATGCCTTGTATCCAGTCAAAATTTCGCGTAACTTCATTACCCGATTAAAAACATTGTGGCAAACAAGCATACGGCCCGCCTGATGGTAAGCGGTTACCGTAGCCTATGGACGCTTGGAACACCAGGGCAACACTCCCGCGTTGCCGACCCCTTTAAAATTCTTTTCACACCATTTTTGAAGAACCCCATGCTGTAGTCCTTAAGGAAAACAACGGCGGGGAGTTGATTCCACAACCTGAGTGTGCGTGGGAGGAAATTCCTCTGGAATGCACCAGAGTGGTTCTGAGGTGCGTGGATGAACTCCAGGCCGATGGCGATAGGTGCGGTGATAGAAAGTAGCTGTTGGCATCATTTCAAACGATTCCTCAGAACACTGCCCATTGTACAAACGGAACGGTAGAATACGCACAGGGAGGCAAAGTCTATCCTCAGACTTAAGGGTTCTAGGCCGCTTGTGAGATTGGGATCGTTGACAATCCTAAACGCACGTTTCTGGACAAAAGGATCAAGGATCTTACATTACGGTCAGTTCCTATATCAAATCCGTTTGACGTAGGACTTTCAGGAGTGTACCTACTCATCACTAGGAACAACTTTCACTATGCGAACAACGCTGAAATATCAAGAAAGAAATGCCAGCTGTGTCATACATTATCATATTGGATAAAAAAATAACGCAGTTTTGTATGAGACAGCTGATAATATCAGCTGTTCTTTCACAATTATTGACAGTAACAAGTGTGTCTCGAATATTCTTTATTGCCCGTGGTACTACTAGTGGTACACTACTAGAAAAAATACAGTAAAGGCCTTAATTGTCACCGTGTTTAACTTAATCTTTTTTTTACGTACTAGTAATGTAGTATAAATAATTATAATTATGGTCTCGTTTGATGTGGTCCAAACTACAACAGTCGTTGAATTGTCCACATGGACCCAAAAGTTTCTTATGAATGTTCCGCGAAAATGGATAGTTTCGAGAAAATTGCCATTTCCCTTATATTTTCGTTGGTTTTAGTTTTGTTATTTTCAAATGACGGCAGTGTACTAATTATAATGAATGGACAATTCATTACAAACATCATTGTTTTCTTCGTATGACTTAAATATGTTGGCTTTCTTACCTTGGTGAACAGAAATTTAAATAAAATTAGCAAGTATTATTTAAACTTTATTAGTTTCTTAAAATTAACATTATTTTGTACCATTGTTAATTGCATTAAAAGTACAAAATCAAAACTATGCTAATTAAAAATTAATTATTAAATTAACTATTAGTAGATCTGATAACAAAAATTACAGGTCTTCAGAATATGAAACATATTCTGGCACTTTTCTTAAAACAATTTATTCTTAAATTGATAATTTATGAGGCTTTTCATACATAGTCATACTTCTATTCTTTATCTATACTAATATTATAAAGAGGAAAGATTTTTATTTTGTATGTTTGTAACGAATAAACTCAAAAATTACAGGACCGACTTAAAAAAATTTCGCCCTGAGTAACATAGGCTTATTTATTACTAGAAAAAAATAGGGATCTCTACTAAAACTTAGTTAATAACGTCAACCCGTGCTAAGCCGGGAAGGGCCGCTAGTAATAAATAAATTTAGGTGGCCCCTCGCTGTTTGGTGGTCGATACTGGTTTGTTGTGAGTTGTAACAATGATTATGTGAATTTGATTTTATGGAGAAGAATCATGACAGTCTGTTTATGAGTACTTAATAATCTCAACCTATTGTAAACAAAAGTATTTCTCAAAATTTTTGGTACTCTATACTTTTTGCGAACATAATGTTAAATTTATTGCATAGGTTCATAATGATTTTCTTCTTTATGCTTAAATTTTCTCAAACTTCTGAACTATTCCATGGTAGGTATAGAATGAAATGAATTTTATTCTAGTTCATCTATTATCACATTTTTTAATAACTTATTCTTGGTTTTGAATGTCTGACGTAACCCCCAGCTTTTAAAGCTGTAATGTTTAGTAAATGTGTCTTGTTATTTATGGAAAGAAGCCAATTTTTTTCCATCTTTAATAATATACAGCGCTACATACGAAAATAAAAATACTAATTCTAATTACTAATTCTAACCCCGAGTTTTTACTGAATAAGTAAGTGACCACAATATAGCTGATAGACAAATAATTAATAGGTTAATTAGAAATTGATAGAATGAAAACGAAACCAGAAATGATACTACCATTACTAATAGCAAAGTTAATAGTACTCCAAATTTAAAAGTTATTGGCAAATCTTATAATCCAAGTGGACGGCTGCTTATTGCGGTTTTACTAAGAGAAAGTAAGATATTTATTGCTATTGTATAGTAAGGCTTAACTGTCATTGATTTCAAGTGCTATGCACACAATCTTGCAATGCTTGGAGCTTTGTATAGTCCTTACGAACGTTAATTAATTTACGAATAATATATAATATTCTTCCTCTCAATTCTGAATCAATCTTCATGTATGAAAGGTCTCAATTCTTAACTCAAATCTGTTTGCGTCGAATAAGTGCACGATTATACTTCACGTATTATATTTACAGCAAATGCTTAACCTTAAAATCTACATTAACAATTGTGCGGTTGGCAATTTATTGTAAATTTAAAGCGTCTTCTCACTGGTACGATAATTTTTTAAATTCATTAATTTTGCAATACGAACTACGATATGCTGTAATTTTAGACCCCACTTGAAAATTAACGGCTCTAATAAATGATAGCACCAAACATGGTCCTTTCTCCAATTTAAGAGAGTCCTAGTGAAGCGAATACTTAAGCGTACTTATCTAACTTCCAAACTCCACAAAAACCTTAGGCTTTAACAATACCAATGTCATCACATACATCAGTCTCAATAGAACCGCTAGCTGTAGTCTTAGACCATGATGAATCATTTCTTTATTATACTATCGAAATCATATTCGGCACCAAATGCTGATTTTGCCGTCCGCCTTGATAAAAAGAATTTTCCATCTTTCATATAATCACCGCAAGCCTTGTTTACTTCGCAAGGGATTTCGTCTATATTAGGAATGCTATTGCAGTCATTCCCATGAACCCCGTTCTCCTTTTTTTGATTTACTCCATTTTTGCACACACCATTTGTTTTGACACCATTATGAGTTTTCTCATATTCCTCTTTGATCTCCTTTTCAACATTTTTCTTTTCAATGCATCTTTTTCTGTAGTTTTTAGCGTAAAAATTGAGGAATAGAAGGAGGAATATCGTGATATTGGAGCAGATGAAGTAAGTAAAACCAGAAGCGTACTGGCAGCGAGGAGAGAAGTGCGTCCAGGCGCAGTAGGTGAGCATCAAGATGAATTGAATCTGGAAGAAGGAACAAATTAAAATATTTCTCATAATATAATCGTTATTCTAATTATGATACAGTTAAAAACGTGTGTCCTTCTCTATTATAAAAGATGGTCTAAGGAACACTAAAGTTATGAATATCTATTCAAACTGGTTAAACTTGGTTTAGCTTAGACTTGGTTTAAATTATCTTTTGTGATAACCGGTGTGTAAATTTCCAAATGCTTGTTGATTTTGTTTTGCCCTTGCTTGTTTCCATTGTAACGTTAAAATTATTGGATGTTTTAAAAACTGTCCCCTATTTATGGAAAAGGGGGAGAATCGAGCAGACGGATTGCTTGATAGTAAGCGATTACCGCCACCCATGGACACCAGACGAGTCACAAGGGCGTTGCCGGCCTTTTAAAAGGGGATTGGGCCTTCGGTAACCTCACTTACTCAGCGAAACACAACGTAAGCGCCGTTTACGGTGCGGTAATGGTAACGTTTGACGCCGGTTTTCTGTGCGGCCGTGTACTGCGGTCAAGCCGGCCCATTCATGCCGAAGCATGGTTCTCCCACGTAAAAGAATAACAGCGTAATGTTTATAGTATTGTTTATCATTTCAAACAGGTTCTGGCGAAGTAATTACTACGAATTATCATCATCGTTTTAATCTAATCATCAACCCAATTACTATCGCACTGCTAGGCCTATAGGTCTCGTTAGTCCACCACGGTAACCTATTATGGTTTGAGACTTCACACGCTGCCGTTTAAAAAACTATCAATCATCAGGAATGCAATCTCACCGTTTAGTTGAGTTTCCATTAATAAATTATTAATAAATACGCACATGATAGTGAAAAGTTGGTTGGTTGGTTGGTCTTGGAGTCGAACGAGACCTACAACTTGGCAACCCATTTGTATCCATATCTCTATGAAGAAGAAGCTAAGATGATGAATATAAGGCAGTAATAGCCTATATCACAGCTTTACAGCCATTTAACATTCTAGAATCTCTCCAACTATGTTGGAGTTGGTTTCAACGAAGCAGCTGTCATCAGTTCCGCAACCCAAGTTCTGGGAACTACTACGGTTCGTAACGGTAAGGCTTTTTAGGCTGCTGACAATTTTTTAAATTTGTTTACACTTAAAGCATAACTTACCAATTGCAGCTTAGTAACATACTTCTTCCACCACAGATACTTCTGGAACCGCGGTCCTAAGCCAGAAAGCAGGTAGTACGAATACATGACCACGTGGACGACGGAGTTCAGGAGTGCCAGGACTGCTCCTTCACCACCGGCTGCAAACTTCAGGTAGCTCCAAGAATACAGAGCCATGATCACGTGGTGGTATACATGGAGAAAAGTCACCTGGAAGCATAATGAAGAATTTGTTAGAATAAGAAAATTACTTACAGCTCTCATACTGCACTCATTTTTACAAACTATATTCTTATAATAACATGACCTATAAAAAACGTATCATACAAAATAGGTACATCTTTTTGTTTTTTTTTTGCATTTTCTATGCTAAGATTAAAAGTTATTTTAGTGAAGGTGGAATTCAATCGTCACCTTATGACATAAATTCAAACTGTGCAAAATTCGATCAGACGGGTGGGACTCGCGGTGGCTTAGAGGTCAGAACGTCTGGTGTATCTAACCAGAAGACGCAGGTTCGAATCCTGCCCGCGATTGAATTTATCCTTCACTAAACGTAAATGTTACATAATCTTACCTGTTTATCTTTCTTTCGCAGAACGAAGAATACTGTGTCTAGAAGTTCAGTGAATTTCGCGAAGAAATACCACCAACCTAAGTCTAGAAGCTGAAAATATAATTGGTTCATTAAAATAAGAAATCATGAATATTAATTTAAAAGAGGTATTTCAAGTTCAAAGTTCAAATGTTTTTATTTCAAATAAGCTTTAACAAGCGTTTATGAAACGTTATGATTCTAGTTGCTCGGTTCCAAAAGGTTGATCCTATGGAGAAGAATCCGGCAAGAAACTCCATGGACACTCTTTTAAAATAAATGGTGTTACAATCTTCATTGGTACAATATTGCGATATGAGGATGTGTGAACATTGGATGTCAAAGTTAGGTAGAAGGTTCTCAGTGTTTGAGAACTCGATGTCAATAATAGAATATAAGTGAACTATGTGGTAAAGTACACACATCATCAAAGCAGGATAAATTAGAGTCCACTCAGAGTAAGTTAAGTAAGGTAAGTTGTCAAAAAAAAATTGAATAGGTATAGCTTGTCAGGGTGAAATGGCGCACATTGGAAGAGACCTACGTCCAGCAGTGGACTGCTATACGCCGATGAAGATGATGATAGCTTGTCAAAAATTTTTGGAACATAACGTAAAAAATAATTTGAATCCACAACAAAATGATTCATTGAAAAAGAATATTCAATCAAATCTTCTTTATTAGTAAGTATTACTAAATACCAATAACAAGTTTTTCAGTGAACATGCTAGAGACTTGGAAGTTATAGTGTAAATTTTGTGGAAGCACCATCTATTGACACAAAATGTAAAATTATTAAAAATATTCTTACCATAATATTTTGCGTGTTTGACGGATACCGACACCCTGCATAAATTATGCCGTCCCGGAAGAGATTCAACTTGAAAACCTGAAATTATATATAAGTAAATTTGTTAAAGGTCAAGGAGACACTTTAATATGGGCTGAATATTCAATAAATGATATAATGATGTTGTAAATATATCCTTAATTCAACCAATCAAGGATTATTTTCAGATAATAAGAAAAAACTGCCTCATTAGTCTAGTGGTCCCAAGTGAGACTGCTACACTAGAGGTCCTGGGTTCGATCCCCAGATCGAGCAAAGTGTTATTGGGTTTTTCTATGAAATTCTCATTAGCAGCTCGGAGTCTGGATTTGTGCCCGGTTAATGGCTATAGGCTCGCACCCTATAACATGGGACCTAAACATACCAGCGAACTGTGGGTGTACATTAAGTACACCTCTGCCTAACCCATCGGGGAATACAGGCGTGATGGTATATTAATAAGTAAAAACTGTTCGGCCATCTGGATGGTCACGGTTTCTTAATGAACCAAAGTCGCTTTTACAGTAGTGTTTTAAATTTATAGACTAGATGGCGCTGGCATTTCCTACCAACCTCTGAGGAGAAGAAACTTCGAAACAAACTCGGACGGTCATGGACTTAAGTCCAGGTATGGTAGCCTCAGATAGTGTCATAATGCGGGCAATGTATGACATGGCCTTTTTGAAGACCAATCAGTTTCTAGATAGTGCAGTGTTATTGGGTTTTTAAGCTCGGAATTTGAATAGTGCCCGATAGGTACATAAATCCAAAAAACATAGCGTCGTTGTGTGGGTGTACAAATGTACATATCTGCTTCGGGAAATACAGGTACTAATGCACAGGTAATAATTTTATATGGGACCTCAACATATCAGCGAAATTATTGGCTAGGTTATTGCAATTAACCCGATACAAATCCCAAACTCCAAGCTGTGAGAATTTCATAGAAAAACCCAATAACACTGCTCTAGCCTGGGAAACCCAAAAGCAGTAACACTAACGATCAGACTGCTAATACATAAGTGCAGTGTTCTTCTAGGGAAACACACCTTAATGAAATAAAAGAGCTCACCCCCTAAGAAAATCCTGCAGTTCATAATAGCTGCAGGATTCAGCGGTGAATTCTAACTCGACGACTGGTAATCACAATAGACCGACAGCGGTCGCAGTGATACCTACTATAGCCGCAAGCAAATAATGAAAAAAAAAAACGATCGCTGGACTAAAAAGTGAAAGTATTTCACCTTAAAACAAATCATGATCGCCAGGAAGACTTGCGAGGCGTTGTAATATGCGATGAGCCGATTCATCTGCAACGGTGGTCGGTTCTTCATGATTTTCGGACCAATGCGTATGAGTATCAGGTAGGCTACCACGACGGATAATATTGGCATCGGACTTGACATCATGAACCATGAGTCCACCAAGGCACCTGGAATCATTTAAAAGAATAGTTAGAATTATATATTTATGCACACAACAATGAAAGGAGGACTTACATAGGGACTATTATAACATACCATCACACCTGTACTCCCCGAAAGGTTAGTCAGAGGCGTACTAATGTACACCCACAGTTCGCCTGGTATGTTTAGGTCCATATAATAGGGGGCGAGCCTATTGCCATCAACCGAACACAACTCTAAACTCCGAGCTGCTACTGAGAATTTCATAGAAAAAATCAATAACACTTTGCTCGACCTGGGGATCGAACCCAGGACTTCTAGCGTAGTAGTCGCGCTTGGGACCACTAGACTAATGAGGCAGTCAAGACAGTCAGAGATAAATGAGTAAGGACTATTATGTACAAATATATTGGTTATTATAAAGAAATCTCTTACAGCAGACCTGCGAGAGGTAGAGAAAAGAGAGAAAACAGACATTTCTATTGATTTAGCAGCAGGATTTTTTGGATTTCAATGATGTAGGTTTAAAGTACCCAGTGCTCTTGAAAGGGACAATTTGGATGTCTTTACAAGTTAGCAATGTAGTAACAGACTACCCAAATCAAAGGTATTTGAACTACGTACAACGTACAAAGAAATTTTATGTAATAATGTTTTTGAGTACCGATAAATAGGCAGGTACAGCTTATTGTGCGATACAAGAAAAAATAAGATAGGTTATACTTACTCTTTCCCACTTTCAGGGAGTCCAGGTATCGGTCGACTTTCTCTAAATAGCTCATTTTTGCGCCGTTTTCTGTAATAAAATAATACAAATAAGCGCTTAGAAACAAAATCCATGAAAAAATTTCCCTCTTGACAGCCATTTTTAAATTTATTCTTAATTCTATTTTATTTTGTGCCAGTATCTACGAAATGTGTCATCCGAAATGGGTCCGTTTAAAAAAGTTTCACATGCTAATCTCTTTTGTAATGAATAGGGATTTCATAAAAAGAGGTTGGTTAACAACGTAAAAACTTTATCATATTGGATCGTTTCAAATTGCAACTCATTGTTCTTAAATGATCATTTTACATACATATAAAATGCTTTGTCCTGAATGACTGACTAAAGCACTGACTAACGGATCAATGCACAGCCTAAGCTTAAACCACTGATCGTAGAGACCTGAAACTTGGAGGGTGTGTTCTTTGTATAATGTAGGCATTCGATACGAAATATTTTTTGGAAATTCAACACCTAAGGTAGTGAAAAGTTTGTATAAATGTCTGTCATTTATTAGCGGGTAAAACCGCGGGGTACAGGTAATATATAATAACTAAATATATATTTGTTACGCCTCTATTACGTAAAGTTAATCAATAACGATAAACATAAACAAAAGGAACGACACAGTGATAATAAGAAAATGATTAGATTTTTTAAGATAATATACAGAAATAAAACTGCTAAAAGTAATAACACTAGTATAAATGGATTACATAACATTAAATCAGGTGACATTCATTAACAAACTGTCCGTCTACAAAAGTTCTACCGCATTTCCCCGAGTCAGTTCACGTGACCTTCACATGAAATTCAGCAGCGAAAGCTATTGATTTTTACATAATTCGCAGGTCTTGGTAACAAGGATGCGCGAAATGCTAAGCGAAGCCTAAATACGGGGAGAAGAGTTCTAATACTTTTTAGGTATATTGCTGTTATAAGTACTTTGTTTTATTATAATATTTTATTATTTTTAAGAGACACTTTATTACACACATCTATTTTGTCTGGCAACCAGTGCTGCCAACAGTTCAACAAAATACACGCTTGTTCAGAAATAAACAAAACTTAACTCGATACAACAATTCCAACAGGGACACTTGCCTCATCCATCGCTCTAAAAAATAAATTCGTATTTTTTATGTAAAAGATTTTTAAATTTTTCGTTTACGAGACACAAAAGGTGACACGAGACGGAAGGACGGAATCTCCGCGGCGTACTAGATATTTTTACGGTACGATACAATTGTATTAAATAGAATGTAGGTATTATTTTGTTTTCACGAGCGTAATAACAAACTTTAAAGGCACAGGACTAGGGGTGCCAACTCTTTGTCGGTCAAAAATAAGTAGTTCTAAAATGATTACCCTTAAAAATATAATAGAAAATGAAAAGATGAAAAAAAAATAGTTGGTTCCAAAATATGTACATACACTATTTCTTCAAAGAATACTTTTGCTACTTTATTAATAAATTTGTGTTTTTAAGAAATGCCTCATAACTATTATTAAAATGATGATGCCTTTTCGCCTACATTTTTTTTTTCAGAATTATAGTAGTCGGCCCTCTAATATAGTAGGATACTATATTATATAGTAGGGTTGGCAACCCTCTACAGGATCCTGCTACTTCAGGATCCTAGTCGCCAGAGGCGCCATCTGGTGAGCTCAAAAACGGTAGCCCTCATTCAAATATCACACTTGATCCCAGATGTTTTAAGAATCAGCAGCAACAATATTTCATTTCTTCCTAAACAAAACACAATAGCAGTCTAAATTTTAAGTTAATATACGATGTCATTCACACATGTCAGTCGTGTCGTGTCAGTTCACCTGTTACAAACTTGTACGGTTTCAGTCTAGCCAACGATAAGTCCTAGTTACATCATACTATTTGACCTAAATTACCTGCACTATCCTTGATCGAATAGAATGGAATTTTCCAGATTGTATTGGGTTTGCCATAATGCGTCAAAATTAGGGCTAATTGCTACCGATGTTGCCATTTTAAGAGATATTGGTAATACTATCGGTACTACTCATCTAAAAATAGTATAAACTACGCGTATTTGTTCCCTGAAATTGCAGCAAAACGATTTCTTGACTGCATAGTTTGGCATAGTGGTTAAGGTAGTCACCGAGCCACTACTGTTGCACCGATTGTCGTAAGTACGATTCCCACTAGAGACAAATATTTATGTAATCCACATATATTATATTTGTTTTAATACTATGTTTTTAACAGTTTCTTGCGATACAGGGCTCGTTCTCTAGTACGGAAGCTGTCTTTAATAAAAAATACATCTTGATGTTAACGATTCGAAGTATCGATCGGTACAGTCAAGCAATTAGCTGCTGCGCTATAGGGGTTCGATTAATTTTCTTTGGGTGAAGAAAATACTCATGGATCATTTGCCACCTAGGTAGGGTATGGCGGACTCTTACCAACTAAAAACCAGCAGTATAATTTTGTCGTCGCTTTACTCTCGTCTTTAGATATTGTCTTTGCACGAGAAACGGAACAATAAAGTATAACGTGGCTCGCGTTAGCTGTGTGCTGTTTTATCATCTATTTATTTCGACATACTAAACAAACAAACAATCAATACAGTAAAGAATTTATGACATGTCTGGTCCATATACGCAGTGCCTCATCAATCTTCAAACTTTCTTGCTTCAATACTTTTTTGTGATAAACAAAAGAGTGTCTTCAATATCAGAGCAGCGTCACGATTTCACGAACGAAATATGACCACGGTCTAATACAAACGAACAACAGTACTATTAGTAAAGAAACAGAAAAATAACATTGGATAGAGCTTGTTTTATTATTACAAAAGCTGAGTTCAATAGATAGATAGGTTTGGTTACGCTTGCCACAGTAAGTTCGTAAATGGATGGCCATTTGTGACACATCGAAAGCAGGCTATTGTCACTCTTTATATCAAAATCTTTCACTGCCATTGCAATCACTGGACTTTCCAACCAAGTAGTCATATTAAGGCACTCTCTAAATGGTACTCTGTTTTTTGCAAGTTTTTCTAATTAGATACATACTCTTTATTGAAAAAATATTTATTGACACAGTCATGGACAATGCACACAATAGGTAAGAATATTGAAAACTAATTAGTATATAAAGAATGAAAAATATTGTGTGCCCCACAGCTGTACCAAATAGGTCCAGTACAGCTAAATGCGCCACTAGTTATCACTGGTGATCTACTTAACGCTAGTTTTCAACAGAATCTTAAAAAGAGAAATGTCAAAGACGTGATAAGGATGGTTGTATTGTTAAATTTCACACATAACGTTGAATATCAGATTTTTTAGATCGCTACAAGTGTTGGTCAACCTAGATAATAATTTCTACGTCAATTCAGTTTGAGATATTATTGGCTTTGGTTTCAGATATTCAGTTGCCTGAAAGAAAATTTTAGCAATCAGTCTGTCTAATATCATATTTAAGCCCTTGTAAAACGCACAAACCTGAACCTTCGAATTAGCTCCAAATTAAGCACTACACGAAGATATCAAGTAAGTTTTCCAACTATTCGACACAGATGCCATAAGTTGTTCATGATCGCCGATACATCTTGACATCGTGCTTCCGTGACATCGATTTCCTTTGATGCATAAACTTATTTGAATCACCATGTAATTTTAAACTTTACATCAGCCAGTATAAAGTTGGAATTCCTATTTCACATAGTCTATTGTAGTTCTCAAATGTTTTTGTTGCAATGTGAACTATTGTAGGTTAATTCCCTTAGGTCTATCACATCGTCCTACATTTTAAGTGTGTCAATGTCCTCGTTAGTATGTGTATTCAGGTATATCCAACACCTGCGTCGAGGTTTGTAGTGATGAATAAATGAGACAGGTGTCTGAAGAATCGGCCATAGAAAATGTTTGCTATATGTATAATACCGAAGCCCATTTTATCGTTGGTTCCTAACTGTAATCGACATTGTGAGTCTATGAATGGTGTACTCAAGGGTGTATCCGAAAAGTGTATTTATATTGAAAAGGATTGAACCAATAGAGAAAATAAAAATTCGATTCAATGTATAAGTGTTAAGTGAATGAATGCATCGTTAATGAATGCAATGTTTCCATAAGCATTTATAAAGAAAGATTACATGAAATGAATGACTCCTGCATAAGAACAGATGAAATATCAATAAGATTATTGTCCTTAACTAGCTCCACTTGCTCAATGACCTAAGTTTTCAGCGGATTTATAGTCCAAAACCATCACGAACATAAAAAGTAAGAGCTCTCACTAGAATGACAACATCCGACAAAAAAGATTGTTAAAAAAATGGTCTCCTTACTTCCCAGCAAAAGGTAAATGGACTAAGCTTCAAAATTATATTAGCTAAGATGTTGACTGTAGCAAGAAGCTAGCAGAATAAAAATTGCACTGACTGCAAAGTAATATAAAACTAACAATTTCTTTTCCAACTTGGCTGGCTAGCTGCCATATTACTGGACAGAATAGAAAATATTATAAAATATTCAGTGGAGTATATGTCTGGGTTGAAATAATCTCGACACTAGCTTCTTTTCTCTTTTGTAGATATAAAGGAAAATGGCTTTACGAGTTGGGTACCTTTTGACAATAATGGCCAACACTCGGGATCATTTTCCTATTGTTCAGAATCAGAAAAGTGGAAATGTATATTCGATACTCTTCGTCAGCTTTTATATTATTTATACCTGTAACGCGACCCGAGATGGTAGCGCGAACCTAACCTACGGCCAGACCCAAAAACAAATCAGTCGATAGATTTCCTTACTAGAGATAGGGTTTTGACATTACTTGTTTGGACCTTTGTCAAAATTCTATCCCTAGTAAGCAAATTTACTGACTGTTTTGATATTGAGACTTGCCGTTAGTGTAGGCATAAACATATCTTCGCGTGGCAGTGATCGGCTGAGCCTCTCCCACCGTATCCTGCCAACAACTCACACTCAGACAGTCCACGCCGAGAGAAGCACCAAACCGCGGCACATTTGTATTCTTTGACCATGGTCTGAGATTCTATTGCTTATCGCATATCATTCAAATCACTGCTTCTTCCGTAGTTTTTGGTTTTTTGTAATATATTTGCTTTGTTATAAATTTTACTGTTTTTGGACTAACAATTTTGTAGATAACTATGTCTGTCCCAATATTCTTTCTAACAGACTTAAAAAAAGATCTCAGATAGTGTTTATTTTTTGTATAACCTAGTAAAATGATATCCGAATTAATGGATTTAAATATTTTTCATTCAATTCAAGTTTGATCATCACTTGCAAAATATTAAAGTTCATATTATTCTTCTTAAAGTTTATTATTCAGAATTAAAATAACTGTAGTACCTAACCTAACCTTTATATCTACAAAGGAACACCAATAACATCGCCAACTTTCCAGATGCACTTCAAAATGCAGGATTGAGTAGGTCAACAAGTAGTGAGTTAAATGAAGATTGCACGCTGACATTGAAGTGACATGAAAAGCCATAACGAGCGGCATTGGACGCGGCACATGTTCAGGAACCATCACTTTCTTTGATGTCTGTATTATTGTAATAATATACAATACTACAAAACGTACAATAGCAGTAGGTACTATAGATAGAATTATTTATGCAATAATTAAGCCTAAAGAGACAGTTAAAATGCCGCATTATGTTACTGCAATAGAAATTGCCGTAGACCATCTATACTATAATATATTATTATAAAGAGGTAATGTTTGTGACGTTATGAGGTTCAGCAGTTTTCAGAAAACTGTTCTAAATAAATAAATTACATTAAAAAAATATCGAAAAAGGAATCAAATTACGAAATTACTTTTCTATTTCACTGCGCAAAAATAAAACGTCAAGAAAGTTTCAAAGCTATCAATCAATCTGATAGGCTCCAATTAATAGTGGTTGAACCCCATGACCTATACGAAACACCCTGACCATTGTCTTTATTGCCTAAAATAGCCCCATTATTGATTTCATGACTAAACCATGAACTTTCTATAAATAGTTCATTGCGTCATAGAAGTGAAATTATAAGTTTGTGTCATAGTAACAATCATTTTGAAAATATTATTATACAAACTGAAAAGGTTAGGTCAGTGATTGAAGATATAAATAGGATGTAAAATTAAACCGAATATTTCCTACATAATAGTCACGAAGGGAGTTTCATACAAATACTTTGTCGCTACGTCATCAGAAGGGTAATTCTGGTATTTAAAAATCGTTCCAAATGTAATTTCAATCTAATTTTAATGCATGATAAAACAATCTTGTATGAGTCAGTATATTGGGCTACAAAACGAATACATGGTTACAAAAATAGATAGGGTAAGGACTGAGTACCTATGTAAGAGGCAGTCTGTAAATCGCGCCAGTTATGGAAAAGTTGTATAGTAACCGCTTGTCATGGCATGTGATGCATAGGAATGAAGAGTATGATGCATGAATGGCGATGGATATAATGGATATAAGCAGTGATAGCCTAGTGATATGACCATAGGACTGCCAAGTCAAAGAACTCGAGTTCGAATCCAAGGCACGCACCTCTGACTTTTCGAAGTCATGTGTGTATTAATAGTTAATTATCACGCGCTTAAATGGTGAAGGAAAACATGGTGAGGAAACCTGCATGACTAAGATATTTTTCTCGACGGCGTGTGAAGTCTGCCAACCCGCATTAGGTTAGCGTGGTGGGCTATAGCCTAATCCCTCTCATTCTGAGGGGAGACCGGTGCCCAGCAGTGGGATAATGTAATGGGTTGATTATGTATGTATATGTATAACTGAAGTGAGTTAGCCTAATGGTCGTAAGCGCCACTCTAGAGGACCTGCATTCGATTCCCAGATCGAGCAGTGTTATTGTTTTTTTTTTTAAGAAATTATCTGTAGCAGCTCTGATTTTGGATTTATGCCTAGCGATATTCTTGCCCCCATTGCATATGGGTAAACTGTAGGGGCTCATTATTACACTTTTGCTTAATCCTTCGGTGAGTACAGGCGTGATGGTATGATAAATTTATCAACTCCTTTGCACAGGACCAATTTTTGTTTATCATACAAGTACCTAATTGTTTTGGGTCTGAGTGCTTGTGTATCTAGGAATTTGCATTTCTAAATGCACCAATGGTACAAGAGAATATGCTATTATGGGAATACACTCCAACAAAAAGTTTAGAATGTGTTATTATTACGAGGTACATTTTTTAAATGACTTCGAACCGATTCATTATTATATCCTGAGCTTACCCAACCCTCACCACCGTCACCTAATCTCGAAGAAGTTCAAGCTTCAATGCAATTACGTCTAAATAAAATATCAGACGATATTCTGCAAGTCCGAGCAATGCCGCATTGCGGCACTTGTATAATTCAATAGACTTAGGTTATGTTCAAATGGACGAGCGATGTCGCTATACCGCGCGGCTATAGTCTTTGTCAATAAGGCTAAGGATACATTCGCCGAAACACTGATGTTTTTTTAAGAAAAAGAGTACCTATCTATAGAGATTCTTGCCGCCTCTTCTCCATAAGACCCACTTTTTGGAACCGTGCAACTAGTCGTGACTTTTCAAAACGGCTTTCTTATTTTAGTTGTCTAATTAAAAAAACATTTTGACTTACCGTTAAAAGACTTGCGATTTATCTAAATGCGATAAGGTGAAAAGAACAACTGCTTCATTAGTCAAGTGGTCCAAAACGCGACCGCTACGCTAGTGGACCTGGTTTCGATTCCCAGGTTAAGCATATTATTATTGAGTTTTTTTATGAAATTTTCAGTAGAAGTTCGGAGTCTGTATTTGTGAATAGGCTCGCTCCCTATTACATAGGACCTAAATATACCGGTGAACTATGAATGTAAATTAGAATACTTCTCCCTAAGCCTTCGGGGATTAGAGGTGTAATGGTATGTTTATGATATGTAAACTAAGGGACCTGACGACCCTACTACTAAAATACGTCATTTTAATAATGTACCTATTTTAATATATAATAGGTATTTTATTATGTATTTTACTCACTGCAATGATGTTGCACTTTCATGTTTTAATATAACGCTAAAAATAAAAAATAAATAATAATTTATAAAGATAGGTACGCTATATATGTTATACTAGCTTATGCGCGACTTTATCTGCGTGGCCTTCACAATTGGGTCCAACCTTTCTTTTCTCGGGTGGGGAAATGCCCCTTATAAACGCCGCCCCGTTTCGGGGATGCGGGATGGTTGTGTCAGGCTCTCCAGCCAGGTGGCCAGCATACCGACTAAAACCACCACTACAGACACCTTCCGCATAGTGGTGGGATTACGGGAATCGCTCTCGCATGTTCCGCGATCCCACCGCGGACGACCAATGTTGGTCCCTCCCCGAGGGCCAAGTTCATTGGGTGATTGACGAACCCGAGTCCGCCACCTAAGGCCCTCTTTGCGACGGGACAGATATGTGGCGCGCTGCCGTCCACTCCTTGGCCGCAGAGACTAGGGAGAGCGGCGCATCGCAATACAGACACTTGCATTCTCCCGCTGCGGCCCCACAGTTCTGCGGCTGCGACCCCGCTGAGACCGCGAAAGGCAAGGAGAGTGGCGCACCATGATACCGGCACTCCTCTCCCGCAAACCTTCAGCCACAGTGTCGCTCATACAACAACGAGGCCTACCTCAGTTGCGGTGCTTGCCATACGACACCGTAACCTACAGTGGTAGCTCCGATGCAGGCTTCCTGGGCAAAGCCCGTAGGAGCAATCCCTCCCTGGGGTTCTATTTAGCTTCACCGTGGTGCGTCACTCCTCGGTTACTAAGCCCCCCGCCTCGACAAGGTGAGACCCCATTGGGGGAGAATTGGTTCTAACCTGGATAAAGAATATTTTATGTGTTAGTCCATAACGTTATAAGCCAAATTTCATCCAAAACTGTTCAATCATTTTTGCGTGATTAGACTCAAGCATAGCAGCCGGACTTATGACCACATATGTCGATTCCCAGGTCGAGTAAATTATTATTGGATTTTTCTATATATTTCTCAGTTTGGATTTTCAGGCTCGCCCCCTATTCTATGGCACCTTACATACCGGTGAACTGTGGGAGTGTAGTAGTAAGACACCTTTACCTAACCCTTCGGAGAATAAAGTCCTGATGGTGTATTTTCAGGAAAAACTGGGAGTTACCAACTACCAACCAAAGTTTGTACCTTTCATAAATGATTACTTAATCCAAAATGTGTAAGTAACCTGGAACTAATTATATTATAATTTATAAACATTTCATAATCCAATCTACATTGAATGAAGCGTCGTAGTAAATGACCTGATAACACAAATCAATTGTTATGTGGACACATGTATTTCACTATTTACGCCTATATATATACAGGATGTCTCAGAAGTCAACGTCAAGACGTCAATCGGGTAACAGGCAAGATCATAATATATATTAGAAAAATCTAAATTACTTATTTTAAAATGTTAATTTAAAAATAAAAAAAACCGGGCTGCCAAAGAAGATGGAAACAAGATGACCAACTCCTGGGACAACCTGTATATTTTTTTTTATTCAAACATTAGCTATTATTCGCTTTCTAACATTAATTTACTTATTTTTTATTTTAAATTTATTTACTTTCTATACCTCGGCTTCTAAGCGGTATATTAAGATGAAATATGCACCAGATTTTAAGTTCGCTTTCTAGCAATTCAAATGAAACTGCAAAGTACTGCACGAACATGGATGCGTTTTTCACGCATCGAGTTTCTTGCAGTACTTTGTGTGATGCGGGTACAATCTACACTCAACAACACACCATAGTATCAAAAACTGTCAAATTTCTTCAATAGGTCTTAAATTTAATTCTTCAATCAATAGAGTTTATTATCCATTGGGGAAATGTGACATTTTGTGGTAACTTGATATTCTGGTGTCCGTTCAAACACACACCAAATAATAAACAAACATTCTAAAGATAATTGGCAATAAAAACCTTTCATAATATTTTGTCTGTATGTACAGATATCGGCCAGTTATATTTATTATTATGATTGGTAGTAGTAATATATGCAGATACTAGTTTCTCATGAAACAAGATGACGGTAAAGAAAAAAACTTGGTGGAACTGTTATGGAGACGGCTCAACGTATCCTCCGGGAAACGGAGTAGCCCTTCGCGTTTGTGTCAATGTGTTCTATAGAGATGGGCAAATGCCCGAACATTTTCGGCACACTGGGAAAATTTCTAACAAGCCCCGATAATTTTGACTATACATTTGGCGTGGCAGCTGAGCGATCGGCTTCTGCGCCACGTATTGCTCGATTCCCACACGGAGCAAATATTTGTATGACCTACAGGTAGTTGTTCCAGTCTGGTTATTTGTGTATGTGAGAATTTGTGTGTAAAACCACCCACGATACTTACAGGAAAATATTTTATTGCGGGGTAACTTTAAAAAAAATATTCTGTGCTTCGGCATTTATCTGGGCATATTTGTGTCAAATTTAATTTACAAGATTGAATTAGCTTTGGAAGCTCGTTTAACTTGATGAATTTACTTTTTCTGCCGGGCAGAAACAAATGTCAAATTTGAATAGCAAATATATTTTTTGTGTTTACATCATTTAATTAAGTAGTTATTACATCAGTAAATGATGATGATGATGACATCCCTCGACATTATCATAGACAGTTATCATAAAAAAATATTACAGTATTATACCCTCGGCAATTCATTGCAGTAATTTATAAGGACTTTTTTATAACGCCACTTAAGTTGATTTGTATAGTAAGCTAGCGACCTAATTAACTAGCAAGCTAAATTTTACTGGATCCAAATTTCCGACTTATACGGTGGTTTAAAAAAAGTCTGTAATTAAATCACTGTGAACAAAAATAGCAGGCTATAATATTTCACACGTACAATGACAGTGAACTGTCACCTAATAATATCATCAAATGAAAATGAACTGTAAGTCGCAATAATTTCCATGTCCAATATCCTACTCACTCGATCAAATAAATGGTAATGTCATTGTAGGCCAAAAAAGCAGTCACATTAGCCATTATATAGCAGTTAGGTAAATCTCTTTCAGATTCCATAAGCGATAAATTGATGCAAATGTTCATGCGATTAAGGGCTCTCGATCGACTGAACCGTTGTGTGAATGTCAACGGGGATGAATAATAAAATGAGAGATTGAAAAGTGGTATCATTATATAAAAACCGATTAAGGGTATTACATTGCCCTTGAGAATTTAGTCTTTGTGCTAGTATTTCTTAGTTCAGCATCATCACAGGCATTGCGGGAGTGCTTCACGCGGGGTGCTAGTGAGGTTTCGGGTATTTCTTTATTATTTCAAAATATTCAAAGAAATAAGAAAATAAAAGCAATACAATTTTTCCTATCGATCAAAAAAAGAATCATCGAAATCGTTTCATAATAATCGCGTAACAAATATAAAATGAACATACAGACGAATTGAGAACCTCCTCATTTTTGAAGTCGGTTAAAAAATAGAGTTCAAAATACAATACTTCGTTGCGCTTGGTTGTAGGTAGAGATGGGTTTATGCCAGGGCATTTATTTTTTTCGCCCAAAATGCCTGGGCGGAAACCCATATATAGTTGTAGGTCTTTATACATATATATATGCCCTTTTGATAGGATGTAGTAATCTAGATGGCTAGCTACCACCCTCACTTATAAGACCGGTACCAAACAATATCCTGAATGCCGTCGTGTATAAGTGTGAGCCGAAAGGGCATTTACTCATTGCGTGTTCTATCTTAGAAAAAATAGGTAAGTTTCTTCAGACCAGACGGCTTGACCTCAACGGAAGTCGCAGAAAGCTATATGTTAATGAACCTCGTTACCGTACATAAACCTACTTTGTGAAGGAATGTTTAAGGTGCGAGGAAAGGGGTGGCTGTATTTGTAGGTCATAAGGTCACCCACCCCTGGCGGATATCGAAACTATTTTCTTAACTTTTTCTTTATCGAGATCAAACCTTCATGGTAATAAAAAGTCTAATTAATAAAAAAAAATGTTTGACTAATAATGTTCAAATTAAACATTGCAAACACAAAGATATATACTATCACAAGCTATAATTAAGATACTAATTTGAATAATAAAGTAAATACATAAATAATTTAAAATAAATATTTAAATGATGGTCGATAGCTTGACATCAATTATACGTTAGCTGTCTCCTGTGGTTTCATTCGCGATCTAAAATAATGTTATGATAATTAATTGACTATTTAATAAATAAAAGGTTCCCTCTCCCTGTTAAAAATTCCTAAATCCTGAAACACCTCGTTGTTTATTTATGATGAGTAGCTATAATAGCAATTTTCATGTACATATTAAAAAAACCGGCTTTTCCATACAAACGTTCACTCCCCATTTCCTCTCTTAAAATTTGAATATCCGACACCCTGAAATAGGTTCGTCACTATTTATTTATTTTCAGTATCTGTAATTCAAATTCATAATTCTAATTTTAATGAATAAACACTTTCATACAAACTACACTTCCCATTTCATTTTCTTTTTTTCCTTAATGTTGCAATTTGAATTTCATATAAAAGTCCGCCTAAGCGCGTGAAAATCTGGCACACCTGCGGACATCCATAACGCACTACAAAGGCTAAATGCTACTAAAGGCTTTATTATACTGGACGAAGTCATTTGCGCATTATAGTTAATTATCACGCGCTTAAACGGTGAAGGAAAACATCGTGAGGAAACCTGCATGCCTGAGAGATTTGTGTGTGAAGTCTGCCACCCCGCACTAGGCCAGCGTGGTGGACTATAGCCTAATCCCTCTCATTCTGAGAGGAGACCCGTGCCCAGCAGTGGGACAGTATAATGGGTTGATTATGTTATGTATTATGTTATAGAGTATGCATGGAAACGACACTGGAGTCTGAAGGACGTAATAAAAAAACAGAAAGAGTATGGCTAGCAAACGCAAACAGTCGCTCACCTACCCGTTGGTCAGACCTAATAAAGACGCTCACTGGCCTACCAATAACTGAAGTAGTTAAGACCACCGAGGACAGAAACACGTGGAGGTGTCCAGTTCATTGGGCGACCAAAGCGTCAGACTAAACACGACCTTCAGTAATGAAGACAGTGACGTAGAAGAAGAAGAAGAAAACGAAAACTCTGTATCATGCCGGTGTTGACATACGGCTGCTAAACATTAGCCCTTACCAAGACTTACGCAAAAAAATTAAAGGTTTGTCAAAACGCGATAGAGAGGAAAGAAAATATCTGAAAGATTATGAATTACCACTTTAAAGCAACATATCAAACCAAAAGATGTTATTACAGTAGTCAGGAAGCTAATGGAAGTGGACAGGACACATAATTAGAGGAACAAACAAATGGAGTTAGACAATAATTCATTCGTTTTTCCAATTGTAACTTAAGGAAACGAGGCAGACCAGTCAAATGAAATGATCCGATGAAATTAAGGCAATGACCGGCAACTTGTGGTCTAGAATAACTGGAGATAGCGCGGTTAGGAGAGGCCGGGAAAATAGATAAATAACATCAAAATACTAGGATAATTAAATATGTAGAAAATGAAAATTTGAATCAAAGGCTATTATTATTACAAACAGGAAAACCTATGGTAAAAAAGACTATCTTCTATGAAGGGGATGCACTCTATAATTCTATACCTAAAGTAATTAAGGAATCGAAATCCCTTCCAACTTTTAAAAGGCTATTCAAAAACCACGTAAATTGCAAATTTTATAAAAAAAATTATACCTTAATTTCAGTTTCCTATTAAGTAAAAGTGTCGCATAACTCAATTATTATATTTTTCCTCATAGAAGTGAATAATTGTATTCTTTAAGAGTGAAATATTTTGTTTAAACCATAAACCGTATTAGTATGTTATTAACTTCTTGAAGCTTGAAATCTGCGGACCTGCATTAGGAATACCACTGCTTTAGGACCGTGTGTGGCTGTGGGTTTTTATTGCGGAGTTTAGAGACTTTAAACAAAATCCATGGAAATCGATAGAGCTATATGCTTAAAAAGTATTTGCTACCATCAGTTTCGTGAATAAACGATAAAATGAAAGATAGTTGTCACCGGTTAGTTAAAATTTAAAAATAGGGACATTTAAGATAATTAAACAGAAATATTGGTATTTTTTGTAATAATACTATTATTACAAAAAATACCAATATTTCTGAATTGAAAACAGATGCCAACATGGTTGTGAAACGGATAGGATGGGTACAGATGACGTTTTCTTTGGTTATTTGAACAATAACAGTGAAATATGTGAAATATGACGTAGTAATTACATTCCATTACATAATTTTCCCCATGGAGATAATAATGGTGTTGAAAACAATAATAAATTCCTCCCTTATAAAAAATTGCTTCTTATAGGCGATGGCATGTAAGATATACATAATTATTTATGTATATTATGCGAAATTGAGTTTATAATTATGTAAGATGAGGTTTTTAATACCTTTGGTTGCCATTTTTTTACAAATATATATTTTTTGTTCATAATAGTGTTTACCTCTGGATTTACCTGATGGGCGGCTGAAACAGATGCTAAGATTGTTGCGCTTTGACTTTCACATACACTCTTTGAGGACGGTCTTGTACGTGATTGGTATAGGTCAGGAGCTAGTCAGACGAACCAGTAGAATCTAACAACAGGCGTGCTGGTGGCTATGATGACCGTGAATACCTAGCGCAGAGGAGGTTTCTTTTGCTTTTGCTGTCAATACGATAAGAAGAAGAAGAGCAGAGGAACTTTTTTATTTTTAATCTCCCATAGAAACTAAACTTCTGATATGTAACAAAACACATCTTCTGTAGGTACCCGTGAGTACAATACCCAAATGGAATAAATATAAATAAAATGTAATCTATAGCATTTCAAGTTCATGGTGTCGCTAAAAAATTGAATCAGTAAATTAACGATGATTCAGGTGAAACTTTCAAAAAACATGTAAGACAACTGTTTTACTCATCGAGTAGAGCGCTAGTGTTGTATACATGTACTTTTACTCTCGCGATTTTTTTTTAAACGGGGATGTCATATAAACTTTAAGTTCATTTATAAATACAAAAGTGACTCATATAGACAATAAGTCTATATATTTTTGTATGGAGTTATGCAATAAACAAAAGATGAGTGATATAGGTACGCCCATGTTTTACCGATGCATGTAAAGCTAAATCTACTGTGGTGCATATAAATAGGTACTATACCGTCTCCGAAGTCAACGCTAACTACAGCCGCACCTTGTTACTTTGCAAATGGGCATAAACAGTGATAACCTAATGACACGCCAAGACGCAAAGAGACGTGCCTTGGCGCTCTCAGTTTCCACCTGATGCAGGTGTTCATGAGCTGTGGCCTGCGGGCGGCTGACTTGGGGAGTCCGTCGCCTGACCAAACAACGATCCCAGTAGGCAACGTGCGAGTTTCCACACGGCGAATTCGAGAAGGATGTGAGTGAACGCTTTACCATGGCCTGTTCTGTTCCTGGTATACATATATCACGAATCCCTTTGCTATGATTTTAGAGTAAGGAAATGTTCGTATGGTGTTGAATCGGTTATGAGTCCGACATTCCCTGCCCCAGGTGGCACGAACAACTAGGATTTAGTTAGTTTTAGTTAATTTGTGTAACTAATAATTTGAGAAACCTGTTTCTTTTTAAGTACGCCAGACTACCTAATCCTAGTTGATATATGATGTATGATGATATTTAGGTAGTCTGGCGTACTTAAAAAGAAACAGGTTTCTCAAATTATTAGTTACACAAATTAACTAAAACTAACAAAATTTACAATATAAATAAAAATAAATAAACAAATACATATAAATAAATATTGCATATATACTCGTAAAAATACATAGATACTATCTGATTGAATAATGCAGAACAAGATATTATATTGTGAAGAGACGATCTTTTATGAGGGTTTTTGTTCTCAGCAGCACCTTGGAGTTTTGTGCCCGGGTATTTGCAATAGGCCTTTTATGACAGGACCTAAAAACTGGGCAATGGCGATGGACTGTACGTGTGCCTACATGTCTGCCTAAAACATTGGAAAATAAAGGTATGATGTTTTTCGCACATCCAATATTTTCTAACACATTGAAAAGTAAAATACATTTTTTTTCCGGAAAATTATCCATTTAATTTTTCAACCGACTTACACAAGAGACGACAAAAGGAGGAGGTCTTCAATTCAACTCTATGTTTTTATAAGTATCGTTAAGTACACTATTATTCTTTTTTTGTATTACATTACTATTGTTCTTGGTGAAAAGAGTTACGATGTTATGATAATCATAAAGCACCAGTTTTTACAAATTAAACGAAATATCAATGCCCCCTAATTTATAAAATGGGGCTGTTTATTTTACAATTGTAGATACAGGGACATAAAATAAGTACCTATTCCTCGTTTATAAAAAATATTTTTTTTATACAAAATAGTATTTATAAAAATATCGAATTGAATCAAAAGTTATTATATAGTAAAAGAATGTAACTGCATAGTTTCAGACAACAAGAAAAATTTAACTCCTTATCAAGAGGTGTTTTGAAAAAAAAACAAAATCAAAGCTGTAACAAAAGCGCTGAAAACCTGAAAATATATTGTTACCCTAGAATTCTGAAACACGAAACGGTTATTTTCAGGATGACATAAATTATTTCCTAAGATTTCGATTATTGATAAAGACGAAAACTGTAAATTTCCTTCAGAATTTATAGCTCAAGCCTGAAAAGATTGTTTGCGAAAAACCCTTACCTATATGAAGATTTATTAAAATGAACAAAGCTCTTTTTATTATGTGCGAAAAATAGAACATTATTAACTTATAATCTTTATTTATAACTCACAAATGTATATTTTATATGTCACGTAATTTTCATAACATTTCTCTAATTTACCTAGCACATGATAACATATTCAACCTTTCATAAATTCTCAAAAATAAATATTCAAACTCTAAATAAAATGTCCATTTGAACGTTTGAAATAAGAACTCACCCCCGAATTTCGAACGCAACAGCGGTTGGCATGAACTCTCGTTAAACTAAACTGAAGTTAAACTCAGTCCGTGCGTTAAGGTCGGCGCTCTACACAGCACTGCGGCGTATCGACCAACTCAACACATAAAATAAGCGCATAGCACGCGATGTAACAGACATAAGTAGTTACCAGTAGTCCCTAAGACACTGTGTCGTCCTAGTTCACTTGCGCTTTCATTGTTACCTGAGCTAATTAAATATATTTGCCTATATGGAACAATAGAGTATATTTCGTGATAGTCTAGTATGGATTTGTATTTACAGTTTTCAGATGTACCTCTTGAGGAGACTTCGAGCAACTGCATGCAGCGATCATATAAAAATTAGCAGTATAAGACAGTCGAACCTAGTGGAAAAGGGACAAAGCAGCACTCTAACTGTGAAGTAAGATAAACAAACGACTATTGAATAGTGTTAAGTAATTAGAAAATCCTGGATCCTTAGTCTGAGGAAGACAGAGAGTTATACCCTACTTTACTGTCGGAATTTATAGACTAAAAAGAATCTTTAGCTTATTTCAAAGTTGGATCTCCAGTAAGGAACATAATTCCGGCCGTTAGTGGACGATGGCACATCTTCGACCCACATTAGATAAAGGTTTAACCTACGTCGTCGGCGACTATGGAAAACGTCCGACTATGTGCTTCGACACTACCTCTGTTTGAAGTCAGCTTTACTCTACGTTAGTGGCTGATTTGTAGATGCTTACGCAGGTGGCGTAAGTAACTTATAAAAAGAGTTTTTTTTTTAAAGAACGAAAGTAAATAACATTAAATTTAAAATTATCCTGCAGCATCAATTCATGGTTACCATGTTCTTACAATCTCATTGAAGTAATAGGATACCAAGTTTCAAATCGATCAGATCAGTGGAAGTTGCTTACTTACATCCTTTCATTAACTAGAAAACAGCTAGATAAACTTTAAACGGCTGGCCGGTTTTTCTTAAATCATAGTTAAGAACACTCTCGATTAAGTCACCTTTCAAACTAAGAAACGATATTAAAATATGCCACAGACAGACACAAAGATACACACCTTAAACTTATAATAGCCTTCTTTTTGCGTCCATGGTTAAAAAGATTAATTTTGGTATCATTTATTTATTAACAATGAAAATAAAAGAGAGACCAAAAAATAGGTGTCTCAACATATTATTGTTACGATATTTTGAAGAACGAATACCGCGCTGATTTGAGCTGGTTTGAGCTGATGTAGACTGTCGACCCATGAGTCAACAGTCTCCCTGGACAGTTACTTCGGGCAGTCCCAACATACCACGTATGAAACGTTGGGAATCAGTATTAGACATGAGAAACTATTCGAATAGATTTTTATTAAAGATGTATTTTTATAAGTACATCTTTATTATCAAAACGGAGGTGCAAATTATGTGAGTGAGCTCAATGAATTCCTGTTGGGTATTCCTAAGTGCCGTCCGTGTGTGGCTTACGTCTTGCGACGAGCCTCCTTCAAATTAAATTTAAGTGTTAATAAACACTGCGACCGATATCGATGATTGAGAGCAGTTAAGATCCTAAGTAACGCACTATTTTGACATGTCTCCATAGGGTCCAAGATTTGTGTACGTATGTGAATGTAAAATGCAAATTACTCCAGTTTCAGCATCTGCTAATACCTACTTATAACGGTTAGCATAATAAAACGATACGTAATTAGCGCTATGTAAAGGAAACCGAAAGAAGGATTCAAATAAATTACATACATACATACATACACTCACGCCTTTCTCCCACAGGGGTAGGCAGAAACTATAGACTGCCACTTGCTACGATTCTTGCATACTTCTTTTGCTTCTTCCACATTCATACATCTTCTCATACATACACGCCGGTTGCGAGTGCTACGCACCTGACCTTTTTGAAGGATTTCGCCAATTAGATCGGCGTATGTCCTTCTTGGGCGACCTCTACCGGCCCTGCCGCTGACATTCGCCTTATAAATTCCTTACGTTAATCGTCTTTCATTCATTCTTTCAACATGTCCAAACCATCTCAGCATATTCTTCTTAATACGCGTCACTACATCATCTTTCAGCCCGCAACGTTGTCTTATCACACTGTTCCTCAATCTATCATTCCGAGTTACACCACACATACTTCGCAAGGAACGCATTTCCACTGCATTTATTCTACTTTCATGTCTCTTCTGCCATACCCAACATTCACTTCCATACATAAGTGTAGGTACCAACACACCATTGTGGATAGCCAACCGTGCCTTTTTTGACACGGACTGGTTAACCACAACTGCATGCATAGCACCATTCACTTTATTTCCTGCATTCACTCTCCTTTCCACATCTGCATCAATCTTACCATCCCTAGTAAACACACTTCCCAAATAAACAAACTCATTCACCTGTTCCACACTCTTACCCTCTATCTTTATATCACACACACATACATCTTCTTCTCTTTCAAAAACCATCACTTTCGTCTTACTAACATTTATTTTCATGCCCTTCATCTTGTATGCTTCATTCGTTAAAGTTACCATGTCTTGCAACTCTTCCGCTGACGATGCAAGTAGAACCTGATCATCAGCATAAAGAAGGCATTTGACATGTAACTCATCCATTCTCAACCCACAATCACTCTCTTTCAAGTCTGTCAAACAACTGTCCATATATAGATTGAACAGCCATGGTGACGCGACACAACCCTGTCTAACACCTCTGGAGATATTAAACCAACCTGTGTACGCCCCATTTAGCCTAACACAGGCACTAGAACCCCTGTAAATGGATTTCAGTGCCCGCACCAAGCGCCTGTCCACTCCATACATAGCCAGCGTTGACCACAATTCATCCCTCCACACACTGTCATAAGCCTTCTCCAAGTCAATGAAAGCGCAGAAGACTTTCTTGTGCTTAGCCAGATATTTTTCGGCTATACACCGAAGGGTTCTCCCTTCGGTGTATAGCCTGGACCTGATCCATACATCCCATCCCCACCCTAAAACCTGCCTGAACATCCCATATTTTCTCCTCTGTTATTCTTATCACTCTATTAATCAATACCTTTGCATACAGTTTGCCGACAACACTCAGAAGACTAATGCCGCGGTAGTTTTTACACTCCTGCTGTGAACTTTTTCCCTTATATAGTGGAACGATAACGGCCTTGCACCAGTCTCCCGGCACTTGTCCGTACCTCCAACACATATTAAAGAGCTGGTACAACAGGCTTGCTACCACCCCGTCACCACTTCTGAGCATTTCAACAAACACTCTATCATACCCTGCCGCCTTACCAACTTTTATACCTTTCAGAGCTATTATAATTTCATCCATACTAATCTCACTCTCATCATCTCCATCTATGTCCGAGTTCGGCGAACACACCTCCGCCCAGTCACCCACTCTTTGCACACTATCCTGCCAACTAAATCAAATAAATTGAATCATCGTTTGGGGAAGGGTTAGAATACAATTTGTCACTGCCATTCAGGCGTTAAAATATCTAACTTGCTCTGTGGTCTGACTGTGTGTGTCTGATCTGCTATCTGTGTCTGAGCACCCTAACGTTGGACCCTGATGTTAAAGCATCTTGGTGTGAGTTTCAACCTTTGCGCTTGAGACCCAGTCCCCTTCTGTTGCTTCGGCTGTCTGCAATCCGTTGGGTCTCTTAAGGCTCGGCAATACATTAGCGACTCCACTGGTGTTGCAAGTGTCCATGGACGGCAATACTACTACTACTGCTACTTATCATCAGGTGGCTTGTATGCTAAAGATAAATACATTATAAAAAAACTAAACAGGAATTAAAATCTAAATACTAATACTTGATTTATTTCACACTACGATTTCTATTGCGTTCCTATAAAATACAAATCCAACTTGCATAACAGGCAACAAAATGTCTGATTTCCATCAATTACTTAACAATATTCAAATTGTGTGAGTCACGCGAGCTTATGTTGTCTACAAGGGGTGTTTAGGGGCGACTTCTACGAAAAAGGACACTGTGGGGATTTCCGGGATAGGGAGTGTATGATAGATATGGCTCCTACTACTATGGGGGAGCTAGAATGCTTGCCATCTGTCTGGAAAGTTAATTACAGAACCGCTATTCTCAGTGACTCTTTTCTCAATTATAGTTCCAAACATTGCCTTAAATATCCTTTATTAAGGGCAAGTTTAACAATGGGACCAATCCTGACATCGCGTTAAAAATTGGACTATTCCATATAAATAAGCTCACTCAACTCGAGGAAACTTATGGATTGAAATGTATTTTGAAAGATTATGAATGAAATAGGTTTTATTATTATTTTCTTTCTATTACTTTAATATCTATAAGTTAAAATTATGCTATATTTAAAAATAAAAATAGTATTTTTTAGCACGCACAGTTATTATAATATCGCTACCATACTACATAATAATATTTGCTACTCTATTGCTACTCTACTATTTATGTTTGGAATAATTATTTCCAAATTCAGTTTATATTTGTCAAATTATATTTGTTTATCAATCTTTTCTTTACTTTCAATTACTGTATTCATTACAACCGTTTCCATTTTTTCGACTTTAACCGCTCTTCCATTATCAATTCTGTAACCGTTATTCATTTCTTTACTATTATTGGTAACTTTAGTTGAGTTATCTTGAACTTTTGATTGCTTCTTTGGTGTCCTAATATAGCTTTTGATGTAGAAGTCTGTGAAGAGTACCAGCATGAACAGATTTTGTGGCAAAAAGACAGCGCTGGTCCACCGAGGGTATTCGCAGTCACTCTTGAAGACTATGATACCCATGTGAACCACACACCAGAAGAATTGCAGCTGAAAATGAAAGTTATAATAAGTATTTTCGTTCAAAAAGAAGGCTTCTTTAGATTGTCTCCGACAATAATGTACGTAATTATTTTGTTTTTGTATAAAATATCGTATTATATACAACAATATTTTTTCATTGATCATGTCATGGTTGTGCATTCAAAAGATTTATGGGGTTATTTCAAAGTTTTTGAAAGTGAAATTTTCAGTAGTAGTTCGAAATTTGGATTTGTGCCCGGTTAATGACGACCCGCTTGGCGCAGCGGCTAAGCGATTAGCTTCTGTGCCTCAGGTTGTGGGTTCGAGTCCCGTACGGAACAGATATTTTTATGACCTAGGTAGTTTTTCCGGGTCTGGGCCTTTGTGTAGAATTTGTGTTTGTAAAAGCACGCAGGAGAAAATCCTAATGTTTAAAATAAATACAATAAGCTCGCTATATTAAAACTCGTAGTAGTGAACTGGACTTTGCTTATGCCTTTAGGGTTACAGGCATGATGGTCTAACTAAAGTATGGTGTTGTAATAAGTTACAAAATTATTTGTCAGATTGCTACCAACAATTTTCAAATTATTCACTTTTCAATTGATGTTAGCGTATCTCGTCTTTAATTTTCAAAAGCAAATAGACTTTGATTATATGAGGCATTCAAACTGCTTCTATGCAGTGCTACTACTACTACTGGACTAAAGAGCAAACTTTATGAATCATAATTATTAATAATCATATTTTTTATCAGTTCATATGAGTAGATTGCTTAAAAGGCTACCTTTTGATAGCCTTTTAAACCCCCCGAATTTTCTCCTTTCAATTCACATTTAAAACCTTATAGCAGCTACTTAGCAATTATCAATCAATCGATCAAATTGGCAATCGTAATATGATTCATCACAAGTGATTTTTTGGACCAGTTGATACGTGTTCGATTAATTCCTTTTTTAATATAAGCATGTAATCAGTCATGCATAAATAAAACAATCTTGTATTTTTTTAATTTAGGTAATGAAATGAAATGAAATTATTTATTCTGCAAGTAGATCTTTAGAGATACTTTTACATGTCAATGGCTTGGGGTTTTTTTTCGGCATATACGTGCAAAACAGTTTCGGAAGTCAGTGTCTTCCGAGTTGGTCGGATTTTTTATTTTCGCCACCGACTTCCGAAACTGTTTTGCACATAACATAATTTATTATGTTTTTATCGGCGGTTTCACTTTTTGTTAAAAGTTATTGCGTGGCGAGTAGAATTTTACTCTAAACATCTGCTTACCCCGTCAAAGCGTACAGTTACAGATATCTGCTCAATAATCGACAAAAATGTAACTCACACGGAGAGAGTTTGTCTTCAAGATGCGATTATCGTAAGAATATAAAAAAAGATAGCCTAATATAAACTTATTACACGACATGTGTAGAAGGGCTAATATTCAGATTGAAGGTAAACACATAAGTGCGAGTATCCCTTGAAGATACTACGATAATTTAACGATATTCTCTCCACAAGTCATGCGTGTCAACCAAAAATAAACTCTCTCTCCATGTAAACAGAATAGGTACAAACTTACAATTTGCAGCTGTGTGACGTGTTTTTTTATCCAAATCGCATTCTTGATACTTGGCATCGCTACTGTCAGTAGGTAGTAAGAGTACATCACGACGTGAACAAATGAGTTGATCACACCAATCAGCGTACCGTGGCCACCTGAAATTTTATGAAATTTGTATTACCAAGTGAAACAAAATTTATTGGCACAGTTATTTTTAATACTTAGGGCCGATTTTCCCATCGCCAGATAACTTTATAGAAGGAACAAATTCGAATTTTTGACAGTTAATCTATACAAAATCTGTCACAGGTCAATTTTATTAGTTTTAAAACTTAAAATCGGCCCTTAAAATGAAATTATATGTAACTGTAACGCCTGTATTCCTCGAAAGTGTAGGCTCCAAAGTGCTATTGAAAATCTCCTAGAAAAACCTAATGAGTTCATAACTTGCTAGACCTAGGAATCGAACCCAGAACGTCTAGCGTAGCAGTCGCGATCACTTAACCACTAATGAGTCGAAAAAAAACAGAGAGTATTTTTTTTTCTTCCTAAGAAATTCAAGTGTTTGATCGCTACATTGATAGCTCACAATACGAGTAATAACACAGGTCTGCAAATTTTAACACTTATTTTCCCCTTTTAGATTTCAATGTTGGGGCCGTATTGTAACGTTTTAACGCCATCATTTTTAAGTTATGAGATAGAGATGCCACTCTACATATTAAATAGCCTCATCTCTTTCTTACAAATGATGGCGTTAACACGTCATATTACGGCCCCTGATCTTGGGGTTATTCGGTGCGCTAATCTATACTTATAATAAATCTGTAGAGAGGACAATTCTGTACATGAAATATATTTCCAAAATAACTATCAGCGGGTGATTAGTGATAGATACTGACGCCAAAAATGCAATCAGTAAATTTTTTGTCTGTCTGTCTGTCTGTGTCTGTCTGTCTGTCTGTATGTTCGTTATAGAAACAAAAACCACTCGACGGATTTCAACGAAACTTGGTACAATTGTTCTTCATACTCCTGGGCAGGTTATAGTATACTTTTCATCACGCTACGATCAATAGGAGCAGAGCAGTGAAGGGAAATGTTGGGAAAATGAGTGATTCATGAGAAAGGTCTCAAGCTATAAAACATCACGCTACAACCCTTAGGAACGCAACGCAGGTAAAACCGCGGGCGAAGAACTAGGGAACAGAGTAACTATTCCACGCGGACGATGTCGCTGGTTACGAATATGTTCTTGGATTCTTCCTATCACCCTCAATTTTTTTGAAAAATCCCTTTGTGTGAATTCGCAGAAAAAAAAACAACTTTACTAAGTTTTTTTTATTACAATTAAGAAACAGTTACATCATCAAATGTCTTTAAAACATTAAAAATACATTCATGAGTCAGTAATAAAAAAAAATAAAAAATATTAAATACTTTTGTGGTATCTTGCTTTTTTTTCACCGAGGTGATTATGAGATTTTCGCATGAAATTCTGACGAGGAGCATCTTGCCTTAATAGCTAACAATAGTCTACCATCATTCTTTTATTCCACATTCCCCGATAGCGACGTTCCATTTCCTTCAAATCCTGGTGAAATCTTTCGCCTTACTCTTCACACACACTCTCCTTACTCTTACAGTTAGCAGGAAAGTAGTCCGAATTAAGGAAGTTAATGTTTAATGCTCGTCGAACATGCCATTATTCCGAATTTTTCAATCATTTTCTTCATAATTTCCTCAAAATTTGGACTTTTATGTTTCCTAGAAAATGACTCACAACTTCCTTACAAGATTACCAGACTTCTTTTTTTTATGGGATAGGAGGGCAAAAGAGCAGACGGATCGCCTGATGATAAGCGATTACCGCCGCCCATGGACACCCGCAACACCAGAGGAGTCACAAGTGCGTTGCCGACGTTTTAAAAGGGGATTGGGCCTCCGGTAACCTCACTCACTCGGCGAAACACAACGTAAGCGTTGTTTAACGCCGGTTTTCTGTGAGGCCGTGGTATCACTCCGGTCGAGCCGGCCCATTCATGTCGAAGCATGACTCCCACGTAAAAAAACTTCTAATTTAATTTCACTAAATTTTTCATCGAAAGCTGACTTTCTTCGGTCTTTCTCTTATGTCCTGGCCAACGAATACCTTCTTTCAGTTTAGTTTCAGAGAGAGATGGAAAAATTTGTTGTAGATATTTAAAAATCTCCACAAATTGTTCGCCTTCACAAATTGTTTCATCACCTAGTTTTATGTGTAGGTACGCGATGCCATTTTTCAAGAGAGCGTTACGAATTGCACGGAAGTACTGATTTTGTAAAAACAATGATGATGCTATTTATAAAAAAATATTAATCTACCATCATTAACCCTCTTCTGACGATTTAAGGGTCCGGCGGAGCGTAAATTGCCCACTTTTTGTGGGCAATTTATGCTATTATTCGGATTTAGATATTATTAATCTAGGTTCCTACGGTCCTATTTCATCGGCTACTACTTCACTGAAAATAAACGACCGGAAAATCGTTCCAAACTTGGTAAAGTTATCAAAAATTACATTCGCTTACATTTATTTTCAGTGAACTATTTTGGACGAAATGGTAAAGTAGGAACCTAGATTAACGGTATCGGAATCCGAATAATAACAGAATTTGATTAAATTGTGTTTGAATTACAATTTATTTCGGTATTACGTTTGTAAGAGAAATTCGGTCCGCCAGACTCATATGTTAATTTCCACTTAAAAGAACAATAGGTCTATAGGAAATGAGGTCTTTAGCAAATGACTTAAAAATCCACCATTTTTTTATAAGGTTAAGAGAAAAAATATCTATATATAACTTATTTAACTAAGTGATAGTTAAATAAGTTATATATAGGTATTTTTTCTTTTTTTAAAAGCTTATTAGCAATGTGGCTCACACATTACTAGTATTCTTGTTAACCCCTCTTGCTAAATGCTTGTGTTACGCGTGGGTTCACGTCGGTAATGCAATGGGTAGGTTTTGAACCGGCAACCTCATGATCGCAAGTCCGACGCCGCTTAAATATTTAACTAATTAATGATTTGTTAGAACTTCTTAATTATTTTCAACTTATCATATAATTTCATTTGTCGCATAAATTAAATTTTAAACTGTACCTAGTATAATTATTCAGTTTAGTTGACCAGTAGAATAGCGTAGTTCATTAAAACGTCGCTAGATGGCAGTGTACGTTACATGTAACAGCTAGTACCTACTCCCGTAGGGAACGTAATGCAAAACGTATGCGTAATGTAATATAGGCAAAACTAATAATATACATTCTTGAAATCAGTTCAACTTGTCATTAAATAGGGTCATTTGCTACGTAATTTCACAGTCATTGACTTCTGACCTTGTACTTAGTGCACGCGTGCGTGTGGTTTTCAGTGGCGTTCGCTAGATGGCTCTGACTATATTTTTTTGTATAATAATCAGTAGTATTTTATAGGCCTTTCTAATATCTATAACGAAGACAGTAGGTATCCATTTAATAGAGGATTTTTAACGTAGCATACCATAGGTACGAACTAGTATTATATTATCTGTGGGTACGATATCAAAATTTTATTTGTAAATCTGAAAGATATTGACCTTTTTAATACTCTATAAGTACCTACCTACATAGAGAAATATAGAGATCAGTGACTACTTCGGACTACGAAAAATAATGTTTAACAGTTTATGTGTGTGAATGTTAGATGCTAGCTAAAAAATTACTAGGAACTTCATCTGATAGAAAACTACATATTTTTTTTAAATAAAATTATATAGTCGAAGAAACATAATTTTAAAAGGGACGATTTATAGGTTTTTGTAATAGTGGAATTTCTTATTATTAGCGCCATCTCTTTAATTGACTTTTGTTTTTGTAATGAAATAAATGGCGATAATATTAAATACCTACTTATGTTGAATTTACCTGGTAAATATGTGGTTGCACCCCATATTAACATCACCATTCCACTATGGTGGTAGATATGTAGGAATGTTACTTGGTTGAATTTTTTTCGAAGCACGAAGAATACCTGAAAATATTCATCATATTTTTCACATACATACCATAACGACTGTATTCCCCGAAGGGTTAGGCAGAGGCGTACTGATGTACGGTATGTTTAAGTCCCATGTAATACGGGTGAACCCATTGCCATTAATCGCGCACAAATTCCAAACTCCGAGCTGCTACTGAGAATTTAATAGAAAAATCCAATAACACTTTGCTTGACATGGGAATTGAATCCATTACCTTTAGCGTAGCAGTCGCGCTTGGGACCACTAGACTAACAAGGTATATTTTTTAGTACATATTTTGATACTAAGTCAGGTAGCTACTCGGGTAGGTATTTTTATTGTAAGGAAAAAGCTGACAGGGTGAGTTGAACCGTTAGGTACCGCCTTAAAACCGCACTTACCCTATGGTCAAGTCGTAACATTTCGGGTAGGTAGATAAAAAAATCGGTTTTATAAGAATGTAGATTTTTAATATGTAATAAAATATAGGTACTCTAATACAGGTAGGTTTTTATATATGTAATAAAATATAGGTACTCGTATCACGTATGCGACCCACAGGTCGCACCACTAATTATAACCCTGCTTGTTCATAAAAAAATTATAAGCTACAGTTGCGTCACAATAACATTGCCAGATGTCCGCAAGTAGTAGGTATTGCAATGGGTACATTTTAATGTAAACAATTGGTGTAAAGACAATGATAATAATCTCTATATATAAAGGAAGCACATCACGGTATTCAAATCTATCGAATTTCTTCAATCGATTTTTAATTTAATCTCCAAATAATAGAGGTCAGAGATCATTGGGGAAAATTGACAGTTTGTGTTAAATTGATGTGCTATTTGACTCTATCTATTCAATTAACCGCATTAATCTTCTTCTATATATATAAAAGAACAACGTGACTGGCCGACTGACGTATCAACGCACAGCCGAATCTACAGGAGCTAGATCCCTGAAAGTTTGCATGCTGGGTCCTTTTGCACTGTAAATGAGCACTAAGATAGGATTTTTGGAAATTCAACCCCTAAGCTGGCGAAAAGGGGGGTGAAAGTTTGTACGAAAGTCTGCACACACTACCATGCGTTTGACATATAGGTATACACACATATTAAATGACGACATCGTCAAAATTATGTTCAGCTGTCATTCGCTATTGAAATTTTGACAATTGTTTTCTTCCATAAAAAATAGACTTAACACATTTTATGATATAAAACCTTCATGGTGTAGGTGCAATAGGCACAGTATATTTTAGAAACGAAAATTACCTAAGTACCTACGCGAGCGAAACTGCGCACAGGAACTCTAGTAATAAATAAATGAAGAGGTCGTACCTACATGTTTCGCAGTTAGTCATTTCTTTTATTAAGATATTTTTGAACGAAACCTGCGCGAGCATTTGGAACGACTCACAGTAGTGTTAGTAATTTTACTATGAAGACCCCAACACTTCTAGATAATTCTCGTAGTCTACCCGTGGCCATGGATGTTAAAAAAATGCGTATTTTTTTTTATAAATTTACTTCCTAATATCATATCCATAAGCAGTGATAGCCTAGTGGTATGACCGTTGGACTGCCAAGTCAAAGGTCTCGAGTTCGAACCCAAGGCACGCACCTCTGACTTTTCGAAGTCATGTACGTATTAATAGTTAATTATCACGCGCTTAAACGGTGAAGGAAAACATCGTGAGGAAACCTGCATGCCTGAGAGATTTTCTCGATGGCGTGTGAAGTCTGCCAACCCGCACTAGGCCAGCGTGGTGGACTATAGCCTAATCCCTCTCATTCTGAGAGGAGACCCGTGCCCAGCAGTGGGACAATATAATGGGTTGATTATGTTATGTTATGTACTTCCTAATATAATGACAAATACTATGTAAATCGTAAAGGTGTATGATAATATATTTATATGCACAATCACTATGGCCATGAATACACATTGTGTTGTTGACCTTTATAACAATATACTGGCGGTAGCCTAATGGCTAGGGCTTCGGACTCGCGATCATGTGGTTGCCGGTCCGAAACCCACCCATTGCACTACCGACGTGAACCCACTCGTATCACAAGCATTTAGCTTACCACGAGGGGTTAACAAGAATAGTAATAATGTGCGACAGTACGACCCACATTGCTAGTAAGCTTTAAAAAAATGCAAAGAACTCAATAAAAGGTACCAAAACATCACAAGCAACATAAAGTGTATGAAATGTTATCGAATAATTTATCTTAAATTAGAGATTCGTACTCACTGTATCTAGAAGATCCATAATTTTGAGCAGATAGTAATAATATGTGAGGCTCGCAATTCTCAAGGCATTTGGAGTACTTGAAAAGTCAACAGGTTCACAAATCCATTTGTATTGCCATCCCCACGCTGCATAAACTGCCTGTAAACGAAATCGTAATTATAATATCGTATCAAATTTGAAAAAAAAAACTACTTTATTGATGTAGGTACCGATATTGATTTAAAAATACAGTTCTCAGAACAAATAAATATTTTATCGAGGGGGACTTTACAGTCAAGTAAAGAACTAACACAAACATATTCGAAACCTAAATGTAAAGCATGATGTGTGTCTGTAGCCAAGAAAGTAGCAATTTTATGATTTGCATTATGTAACTACCCGTGCGCGTTATGTTGAGACCTGGGAGCTTACTCTTGAACTCAATTCCGATACATCGACATTAGAATTGTGCCGTTTCGTCAAGTTTCGTACTCTTGAATCCGAGACTAGCGCCAAATTGTATCAATATTGCGCGGTGATTGAGTGAACTAAATAGGATTGGGAAACGACCCAACCATTGGCCAATCAGAGATGCCGATATAAGGTTAACGGATTTGTGCTCAAGAGTACGAAATCGGCCGACAGCCAAATTGACATTGTCTCAGATCACGTTTGGATTGGTATTGTATTGTTTTCAAGAGTCAGCCTGCAGGACGCAGTGTTTTCCTGCGTGTTTGTACAGTGCATAACGTAATACTTACTTCGATAAACAGATATAAGCAAGCTGCAACTTGAAACACATTATATACAATTAGTATTTTGTCCAAATTGAACGGTTGACGATTCTTCATATATTTTGGTCCCCATTTTAACACAAACATCAGATACAGACCAATCACCATCAGAACTTGATAAGGCTTTGATACTAAAATCCAATCTTTTGTTCTGGGATCTAAAATAAAAAATATAATTTTGTTCGCAATTAGAAATTCTTGAATAAAAATATGATTAATCTTTACTACTTATTAATATTATCTATAAATGACAATTTGACAAATCCTGAATCTGTCGAGAATTGAAGCATTCATACAACCTGGCGACTAACAGCCAGATTGTCCGATGAATATTGGTATTGCTCAGAATGATATTGGACTTTGTGTAAAATAGTGGTATTCAACCATATCTAGTTATATGGGAAGCCAATCCTAACTTAGCTGGCAAAAGGCTATTATTATTTGTTTGCGGCTATAGTATTCCTGCTACCGTATTCGTAGTGTCACCACTCGTTGAGTAATTATTATTTTTTTTTTTTGATAGGCTTTCGCTTGACCGCCAGTTCGCCTGATGTTAAGCGATACTACGATGGAGCGCGCTTGCCTAGAAAAAAACCGATAAGCTAGCAACTTTGCGACGATGTTCAAGACTTTGGAGTTTAGCTCGGGCAAGGAAGTCGTTGCCAATGAGCTCCTGGGCAGGTTTCTCGACGGATTCCAACGCCTTAAGCTGATACTTAGCCGATCCATCCCAAAGGTGCGAACAGTACTCCATGTACGACCGACCTTGTTCTTTATACAATGCAAGCAATTGTTCTGGCGTGAAGTAACGCCGCACCTTCGAGAGGACACCCAGCTTTCTGGCAGCTATTTGAGCCTTGGACTCTATATACGAGCCGACGTTGAAGGTTGACGTCAGAGTAACGCCCAAGAGCTCAAGGTGGTCAGTTATCGGCACAAATACATGTCGGAAAGTAGCAGCCAGTTGGAATGGGCTCTTTTTGGTTGAAAACAGACACGCCTGGGTCTTGGCAGTGTTGAATTTGACCAGATTGGCATCGCCCCATTAGGAGACAACCTGAAGGGACAAATTCAGATGTTCAACCATGGCCTCTCTTAGAGACTGGATTTCTGGTCCACCGGTCCGTGCGCTGGCCGTGTAGCTCTCTACAACGGTGCTGTCGTCTGCGTACCCAAAGATAACGGGCTTCAGCAGAACATCGATGTGGAGCAGAAAGAGTGTCGCAGAGAGTACCGACCCCTGGGGAACACCGGCATTGATATCCATTCGATAGGACGAGCACCCGTCTATGACGACTCGTATCGATCGATTCCTCAGGAAGTCCGATATCCAAGCAATGAAACGAAGTTAGATTTCTCCGCTAAGTTGCTATGAACTACAGTATTTTTTGTGAGCTCTCCCAGTGTGTTTTCCTAGATGAGAAAAACTACACTTTTGCTGGGAAAAGACTAAGATGACAATGGAAACCTTTAACTTTTTGGGCACTAAACTATAAAACAGTTACTACCCACACCCTGCAGTGTCCCCACCTTTTTCCGTTCTTATGGATCGTAGCATATTGTTAAATAGTTTAGAATCTTTCTCATGAATTACTCCGTTCATTAGGGTAAAACTTAAAGGTAAAACTTTATAAAAATCTGCGGCAGGCGCGGTGGGGTGACTATATATAATTTGTAAGGATAGTAATTGTACTTACCAGCTATCTCCTCAAACAGGAATTGGTATCCTACCCAAGTTTTACCAAGTAGTGCAGCCATTTTCACAAATCTCACTGCTTGTTACGACAGAATAATGTACTTCTTCGCAAGTGTTTATATCAACGACTTATAAAATAACATTAAATTGTTGTTCAACTATAAAATTTATATTTTTCCCCCAACATCAGTAATCGTATCTTCATTATTTTGATTTATCTCATTTTTACGAAATTAAAAAAGACGGTCTTAATGGGTTGAACACTATTAAACGACTAATATGAAGCTTGAAAAATTCCTATAGTAATTAATTCAGTGTTAAGGGGTTATTTATTTGCATTTGAATGAGCTATTATGTTACTATTGTTAGTTAAATAAAATAGTTGATAACAGAATATGTCTGTTGTGTGCCCGCCCACTGGAGTCAAACCGTATTGTTAATATATGTAATGAAAATACTTGAGTTATACAAAATAATACTTTTGTCAATTATGTCAAACGATGTCAATGTTAACGAATTACGTCAATTAGTAAATTTGTAATTATTTACCCCGTGTGGGGACTGGTTAGAAATAAGTACAAATTCTAATTACCATTCAGATAAGCATCTCGTAAGAAAATATCTTAGGTATCTATCTATGACTTTCTTAGTGGTAAGATCTCTTGGGGCTTAAAGGGCTGGCGACCACCCTTCAAATAAGCTTTTACAAGCGTTTAGGAAACGATATTGAGTCTAGTTGCACGGTACCAAATAAGTTGATCCCTTTGCACTTGCATTGACACTACAATCCTATGGAGAAGAATCTGTCAAGAAACTCCTTATATATTATATAATTTGTATTATAATCTCCAAGTACGATAGTGCAATCACAGGATGCAACGACATTGAAGGTTAATATTTAATATCCAAGTTGGACCAAAGTCGACATTTTTAAAAGAAGAGAAAGAAAGTACGGTTTTTAGTCACATGAGGATTTTCCGCAACCTAAAGAAAAGGTGTTCTTGATTTATACATGAAACAATATGCTCTCATTTACATTGTTAGTTGTGTATCAATTCAAAATTAGAAACGAGAATAAAATTACGTATTTTTAACAAACAATGCAATGCATAGCCACATAACCAATGACGAATTTAATATAATTAACGATTAATATAAAGACAAAATGACACTACTGTAATGTAAACACTATACTATGCCAATTGTATTCTTAATGAGAACACAATCACATGCTAGAGGTCCTGAGTTCAGGGTTTAGGTATATGTAATTTCCATTGGCAGTTCGGAGTTTGGATTTACTTTTATTTTGCGCGATTAAAGCCGACAATAACACTAAGTTAGTTTAGCTTGGCTCACATACTTAGTTGAACCAGTTTTTTATACATGTGCGTCCATCACAAACTACGCCAGCTAAGCTACGTAAAATATCCCAACTAAGTCGAAATAACTTAGTTGTGTAGGCCGACCCGAAACTACGTGAGCTAAACTAACCCCTTCGTAGAGGTCCTGGGTTTGATCCTCAGGTCGAGCAAGGTGTCATTGAGGTTTTCCTATGAAATTCTCAGTAGCAGCTCAGAGTCTGGATTTCTGCCCGGTTAGTGACAATAGGCTCTCCCCTTATTACATGGGACCTAAACATACCGGCGAACTGTGGGTGCATTAGTAGAACACCCACAGTTCGCCGGAGGTATATTAATATACTATAACACTGCCTAACCCTTCGGGGAATACAGGCGTGATGGTATGTTAGGTATGTATATGTTACTTGACTGTTTGACTGAATTGATTTGTGTGGTATGCTTATGTACCTATTTGATATATAGTTTCAAATTCAAAATTACTAAATAAATTAAAATGTCTAAAAACTGGCTTAAAAAATTGGCTTCACCGAAATATTTCACAAAATGCAAGACATACAGACTATTTTTGAAAAGTCAGCTTTAAAAAACAATTATTATTTGAATGAAATAAGACTTAATGGGTTCAGTGCGTTTTTATTACAACAATTTACGCCGAAAATTAACATAAGCAGTAGTCATCGTATTATTTTGTCATTCAATTTGACTTTTTAATTGTTAAAGTCATTGGCATTTTAAAAATGTGAATTTAATTCAACTTAACGGTTTATTTTGAATATTTTATTTTGTGACGTCAAACTACCAACAATATAAACAATTAATTCCTAAATACCTACGGTTCCCTTAATAGCGTCTCTTGAGATTGTGTTTTATTATGTGCAGAATATTACATAATGAATCTTACGAAAACCCTGTCCAACCCGTGAAGGTAGGTATTTGATATCGCGATCTAGTTCTATTTTTACCCGACTACAAAAAAAGAAGGGTAATGAGTTTAACGGTATGTATGTATAGGATATTATGCATGGATGTACGATTCTAGCTCAAAAACGACATATCAGATTTTGACAAATATGGTGTCGATTGATTCGTCTTTACAGTAAGATGGTTATAGGCTATTTTTTTTAAATAAAACAATGTCATCGCCAAATCCCAAAAGAAATAAATGTTACTCGAATTAACAAAGGGCTTCCTTTTGGATTCCTCTTAATCCAAACAGGATCATTTATATTATTTTTGTTTTTATTATGTTTCAGTCTGATAATTATTTAAATTTATTTAAATTTAATTCAATTTAATTCCATCTTATCTAATTTGAGAAGAACATAAGTTCATGACATTGTTATCCTTCTTTAAAGTAATTAATATTGTATAATATATTAGACGTAGGGAGATTTAAAGAAAATGCTGTGCTGACCTTTAATTTAGATGCATGCAATGCTATAGTATTTGTAAAAGATATTTATTAATGTTTTTGTGTGTATTTAGTTGGTTTGCCTTAATAAATAAATAAATAAATAAATCATACGGAATGTGTTGTTACCGGCAATTCTATGAAGCTAATTTTGTACGAATCGAAATTACGGTCTGTATTTTTTTTTACTACTGGCGCCATCTGTTTATTTGACGAAGAACTATCTATTTTTGTGCCAGGGCCCATTGAAATAAACTGCAAATCTTCCTTCTTTGCACACGAAATAACACACGACAACGAAAAAATACTACAACTGAAAGGTATAAAATAAGACAAACCAGTAGAGGTAAGTTTGGTTACCTAAGGATATGTTGTCTAAGGCTCGAGCCACACTGAATTGGTAGCGAAGAGACGATCAGTTTTTATAACAAGACATTATAAACTTTATATACGATGTTACGAGATATAGAAACGCTTAATAGAATGAACGAGGCGTGGCGGAGCCTCGCTCCGTCGCGGTCGGCGCTAGCAGTCGCTCGTGGGCGCGAGCGAAAATAGTAAATCATTAGTATTCATCATTCATTCATCATTAGTATAAGTATTTCGTAGATGTCTCTTCTTTCAGCTGTCATGTTATTAATAAACTCTGACGATTAAGTACTGGATTTTATTTCGGTATTAAGCGTATTATTTATAGTATTTATTCTACAAAACATTTATAATATATTTCCTAAAAAATATCACATTATTTTAACTCATCTAGCACTAGATGATAACACTAGATTATGATAACCCTATCATGAAACCCTTTTGTTTTTTGATTGGCAACATTACACAATATGGTCGCTGCATCTTGCGTTGATGCATGTTTGTGTTTCGTGTCCATTTTGTGATAAATTAATTGTTTTCTAGTGTTTTGTCTACATCAGACTTCGAAGTAGAGATCTCTTCTCAGTTCTGCTACTAAATTACTACCTGGTACCTTTACTACCTGTTTTCCAGGTAATAAATATGTAAGATGTATACTTGCATATTATATACCTATCTACCTATAGCTACATACAGAGCGTTAGTTACTGTTAAGAAATGCAGATGGCGCTTTGAATGTGGATGCATCAAATCGGCTCAAGATGGCACTCTTGCACAGATAAATTATTAAACTCTGGATGGTATACTGGTTCACGCTAGCCCGGCGCTTGGCCACCACGAGATCGTGCGAGACGGAAGGAAGAGGAACATAATTATTTAAAAGAAAAAAAAACACCATACTTTGTTTAAAAAATTAGATTATTATTATTAATTTATCATACTTATTACCACACTACTATAGTATGACTGCATTTCACATTATCACGTCCGAAGCCTGTCATAGACTTAAAGCTAGGATAAGAATGATTGCCACGCCATCACAATACGCAAGAACTACAACATAATATGTTTGCCTTAATACATAAATACGTACGCTTCACTCACAAAAGAATAACATAATAATATCGACAGAAATATACTTAAAAATAATTACAGTGTGTTAAATTTATTAACTTTGGTGACCAATTAACGCCTGACTACATTTAGTTAGCAAAAACTGTACAGACGTATTCTTGTACATTTAATATACTTATACAATTATAGTAAATTTTTGTATCACAACTGAAATATAAAAATACTCATCCTAACTTAGAAATTACTTTCTATAGACTGATAATACCAGTCTTCAGGAAACGTCATTAACTTAAAATTAACTATTCGAAGTCTATAGTGTTGGACTTACAAATATTACATCACCACACTAAGGCTAAAGTTCTACTCTAGGCTTAAACTTCCATAACTCAGAATTCAATATAGGTACGTAGGTAAGCATAAATTTATACTTGGTCCCTGAAAGGCTATATATAACATTAAAATTACTATACTTACCCAAGAAGTAGATTGCAGGAAGTAATAATTCCGACACTTGCATTAAAAAAACAGCTGCATAATTATATCTTAGCATCATTATAATCACATTCTAGCTAAAGTGAATTTAAGACTAAAAAAGAAAAGCTGCTTATATCCAATTTGCATAGTGACTATACGATCAAGACTGCAAATAAGATTATGGGTTCCATCCAAACCTTTATCCCATCTCCAGAACCTATGATCTTATTTGGAGTGAAAGACATTGTCCCTTATTACAATCATGTGCTTAACAATAGGTTTGGCTGTAGCAGTAGCACTCACATGTAAGACCGGCACCAAATAGTTTTACTGTGTTCCTGAGAGCCAAAGCTTGAATGGGTGTTTATTCGAATTGCTTTCTTCATCTTAGGCTCTGGCATTCCATAAGCCAAGACTATCGTTAAACTCACTTAGATCAAGCAACTAGCCAGGAGGATCATTAAATTCTATCACCAAGTCTGGAGTCTATCATCATATGTAGTCACCAATAAAATATTTAATAACGACATGACTGAGGACAATTTATACTGGAACCATTACTGTAGCCATAAAAATCACATAATAATAAGTAGCACGTTTCGCACTTATTCTTCTTTTTCGCAAACCGATACGAATCTCTTCCTGTTCCCTTGCATGTAACTGTTGTAGTAGAACTTTCCGAACATGTAGAAGAAAGCAAAGCAGTTAAACATGACCAACCAGCTCAAATACCGCGGGTAGTTGCAGCTACTGGATGATAAGCTATTCACGTTCAGGAATACCACAATGCAGAACTGGATCTAGAAGAAGAAGAGGTATAAATAATGCCTTAATATTATATTGATAGAAACCACCCGTAACCACCCTAAAATTTCACATCCGGTTCGAAGGACCAATTGACTGATAATTGAGTTCCGGGACACTTTGGAAAATGGAAAATGTTTTATCGACAGTAATTTATTCTTTTTTTGGAGACGAGTTATCATCGTAGAAGGAATTGAACAGCGGGTACCATATTTTAAGCCACAGAATAATAATTTATAATTATTATTAAGTCTCTAGTGTTCCACTACAGGGCAAAGGCCTCCCCATTCTTATTCCGTATTTCTGTGTCCGTTAACAAACTCGTTTTTTTAGAAAGAGTCCAGTTCATCCCACCCTCTGCGTCAGGGCAAATAAGTATTAAATTGAGTATTATAGAATAAAACTATTATAATAATTACAGCGACATCTAGTGAAATGCTTTAAAGATACTACAAAATGTTTAATTATTCTTTGTTGATTTGCGATATGTTTAAACTTAGAGTTTTCAAAGGTAAGGTTAATATAGCAAAATGACGCCAGATGGCAGTATTCTTTCACTGATCTATAAAATTTATTTAAGGTTGATCGTTCACCTAAGCCCGCCAAATTCAAATTTCAAGTGGATTTTCGCAGTTTGTAGGTCTATAACAAGTTCTAGATTCATGGCAGTAGTAATCGCGACATTAACTACACAACATTCTCAAAGTATAACTAAAAAAAAAGCTTAAAAATCTTAATTGTAGCTAAAAGTAGTGTAAAGTTTTAGGCAACTTTTTGGCTTGATAAGGATTTTTAGGCAACGGTTTTCGTTCTGAGTTGTTTTCAAATCAAATCCATGTCATAGATAGGTTTCCTTACCAGCTGCATGGTAGTTAAATGTTTCTTCCACCACAAGTACTTCTGGTACTGGGGTCCTAGACCGGAGATCAGGTAGTAAGTATACATGACTACGTGGATAAACGCGTTGATGGAACCTTCAGGAACTGCTTGTCCTCCTAAAAATAGAGATGATAGACGATTTAGATATGAATTTAATATAAATCTACATTCCTCGAAGGGTTAGGCAGAAGTGTATTATAGTGCACCCACAGTTCGCCTGTATATTTGGGTCGCATGTTACAGGGGGCATTTGATAGAAAACGCCAATAACCCAATCCAGGACCTCTTGTATAGCAGTCGTACTTTGAACTACCAAACTAATGAGGCAGTAGAATCTAGTATAAACACTGATACTCAGAATGCTGGTCTGCTGAGTTTGAGTTCGGTTACGGGGTACGAACTTCTGGCTAGTTCAATTGATTTATTCCAGCCTTTTCACCACATTTTAGGTTCAACCAGAAATTGAAAGCGATTGCAAGCTCAGGAAATTAATCAATTATCAATATCCTAAGAAAAAAAATGGTGGGTCGCCTAGAGCGTGATTCTATGTTAGGAGCCCAACGTTTCTCTTTTTCTCCCAAGTTATAAGCTTAATATTAATAGGGTACTCACCCGCTGCATATTTGACTCCGATCCATCCAATTATTGGCATAATGGTGTGATGATATAAATGCAGGAAGGAGATCTGTTTGTCTTTCTTGCGGAGCACGAAGAAGACGGTGTCAAGGAGTTCCGTAATCTTCGCGAAAAAGAACCACCAGACGCCTGAAGCCCACTGAAATAAAAAAATCCAATAAATAGATATTTGTATAGCCTGGTGACGTACCAATATACTACCAAGTTATATGTAGGTTTCAAGCACGAATCCAAGGCGTGCACAGATTTTTCAAATCAGGGCTTAAACGGTCAAGAAAAACATCGAGAATTCGTGAGGAAAACTGCATGTCTGAGAAATTTTCTCAATAGTATATCTCATGGACTATTATCTAAATGATAAATGATACCGGTTTCTGTAAATACCTAGATAGTGATTTATTTTATGACTAGATAAAGCTGGATTTTTTTACTGAGACGATCTCTGAGAAGAAACACCGAAACAATTGATTTATTTATTTTTCTTAAGGATTACCAACGATTTAACATTAAAAGCATACTTTAACTTATCTAAATGTCAACCGAATTACAGGTCAATTAACACAATCACGGGCAATCTCAGAGAAACTGATTGTTCTAATTATTTTATAAGCCAAGACCAGTGGCAGCAGTGGGAAAGTAAATGGGTTGATGATTGATGATGATATTAATCGTAGTTCTTATAATCGGCACGTGCGTATGACAAGTTTACACGTGGACGGTGGTGTGCACGGAAACCAGCACGTGGTGTAGTGCAGTTTCTGCCTATCCAAAAACAGACGTGAATACGTACGTGTTGAATAATTTTTATAAATAATACATTGTCATTATTATAGTCCACAAAGAGTCGGTCTCATTCAATAACAAAACACTTCTTGGAACTCATGTTAGCATAACGTTCGTAGTAAATTGTTATATAACATTCCGACAGTTTACCATTGAAACGTACACTTATTTGTTGATTCATTTTACGTGCAATGATGGTCTGAGTGAACTCACTGAGGCTGATTTTTCAATGACCTACATAGACTAATTTCGTTAAAGTACAGACTACTGTTTACAAATGTACTAGGTGAACACGCTAGGTCATTTTTTTTATGTAAAAATATGGCTGGTTTTCTATCAGGGAACTAACAGGAACCTCAGTATGTACCGAATCTAAAACTTTTATTCCAGGAGACGAGTACGCACCTTAAATATAATTAATATTGAATGGTCTCCTATCGGAAGACCAATGGGCACCTATTTAAGGGCCCAATCTACAACTTTAATTCCAGAGTACGAATATTAGGGGAATACCTGAGCGAAAATCCATCGCCGTTAAAGATATTCAGCAGTCAGTGCCAAAGGTAAGCGTGATAGAAAATCAGATAGAATTGAAAAAGGAATAAAATAACATATTTTAAACTTAGATAAAAAGTTTACTGCCCATTAGTCTAGTGGTCCCAAGCGCGACTGCTACGCTAGAGGCAGGACCTCTAGCACTTTCGATCCCTAGGTCGAGCAGTGTTATTGGGATTTTCTATGAAATTCTCAATAGCAGCTCGGAGTCTGGATTTGTGCCCGGTTAATGGCAATAGGCTCTGCCTAACCCTTCGGGGAATACAGGCGGGATGGTATGTATGTATGTATATAATAAAATCCTAACATGGACTGTCTGACAGACATCGGCACAGGAAAAACCGGTAGCCAGATCTACTGGTATATCTTAGCGAATGTTTCTTTCTATAGGAGTTCCCTAAACAACAACTATTATAATAACAGAGCTAAGTGACGTCATATTATGTCACCTTTCTTTCCCAAGTCAGGTTATATGCGTCAGCTAAACTAAATCTAAAACATATACCTATCTATACATTGGAAATCCCAATGTTAATCCAAAATGAAGGGAAACCCAATAAACAAAATAGAATTCATAGTAAATATCTGAACCTCCTCACAAAATTTTAAGAATTGAAGGCTGATTAATTGAATATGATAATTACAAGTGTATATTCTAAAGCGAAGGTGACGTCACCTGTTTCCGAGCGCTCTGGGAAATATTAATATTGTTGAAGCAAACATTGTTTTGTTGGTTCTACGTGGTTTTCTAAGCAAATTATATATTTTTTGTCAACGAAAAATTTTCGATTTATTCTTCTTTGTCAAGGTTGCAGAAGTACCTATGAAATTTATTGTTGGCCTTGTCTCAACTATTGTACTTAGATGAGGATAAATCATCAGTATTTCAAACGATTTAGAGTTTTTACGTGGGAGAGCCATGCTTCGGCACGAATGGGCCGGCTCGACCGGAGTGATACCACGGCCTCACAGAAGACCGGCGTTAAACATCGCTTGCGTTGTGTTTCGCCGAGTGAGTGAGGTTACCGGTGGCCCAATCCCCTTTTAACAGGTCGGCAACGCACTCGTGACTCCTCTGGTGTTGCGGGTGTCCATGGGCGGCGGTGATCGCTTACCATCAGGCGATCCGTCTGCTCGTTTGCCCTCTTATCACATAAAAAAAAGGTATACGAAACAACTGCTACTTCATCTAGATCTCCGTAACTTTTGATTTGGTAATGGTGGCATAAATTCATGCCTCTTTTTTTAATAAATAAATAGTTATTTATTATATAATGAGTTCAACACATTTACATTTTACTATTACTACTTTACAATTAAATTGAGCAAATACATATATGCCTTAACTAGGTTGGAAGTGAAAAACTTATACAAATTAACAATCTATCTATACTTATAATAAATCTGTAGAGAGGTCAATTCTGTACATGAAATATATTTCCAAAATAACTATCAGCTGGTGATTAGTGATCGATACTGACGCCAAAAATGCAATCAGTAAAATTTTGTCTGTCTGTCTGTCTGTCTGTCTGTCTGTATGTTCGTTATAGAAACAAAAACCACTCGACGGATTTCAACGAAACTTGGTACAATTGTTCTTCATACTCCTGGTCAGGTTATAGTATACTTTTCATCACGCTACGATCAAAAGGAGCAGAGCAGTTAAGGGAAATGTTGGGAAAATGAGTGATTCATGAGAAAGGTTTCAAGCTATAAAACATCACGCTACAACCCTTAGGAACGGGGCAACGCAGGTGAAACCTCGGGCGAAGCACTAGGGAACAAAGTAACTATTCCACGCGGACGAAGTCGCTGGCAAAAGCTAGTTACAAATAAATTTCAAACTAAAATACCTCGGAGTCTGTCGTAAAGCACCTTGTTGTGTTTCGACTATTGTATGCAAGAGCCAGTTCCCCTCGGTTGCAGCGGCCTTGGCAATCTGCAGTCCGTAGGGGCTTTAAAAGCTCGGCAACGCATCGGCAACTCCTCTGATGTTGCAGGTGTCCATGGGCGATGATGACAACGTACGACCAGGTGGCTCGTCAGCTCGTTTGCCGAATTAATCAATAAAAAAAAATATCGTATAGAGATATTTTACAACAAAGCTAACAAAATTAACTAACAGTAGTTAAGGGTTCTATTTGCAAACTACGAGTTAATCTTCTGTTTGTTCATAAGAAAGGGTATGTAAATATTGAATTATTCGATCTTAAGAAACTCTTAACATATTATTCAAATTGAATAGTTTAACATAATTACTTAAACGATTGTGAAGCGATCCGTAACTGTCAACAATTGCATGACCATTTAATTAATTTACAGAAGTAAAACAAAAAATATTTTTCATTAAAAAAACATTTCCGCTTTATGAAAATCAATACAAAGGTTGAATTCCAATTAGGTAGGTATCACCATCATGACATATATCATGCCTGTATTCCCCGGAAGGTTAGGCAGAGGCGCACTAATATATACCCACAGTTTTATATAAATGATTCTGTGTAGAGTGAAATCTCCACTGGGGTTACTAGTGGTTATTTTACTGTAACCTATTAAAATTCAGCAAATCTCATAAGAGCCGTGCGGCATAAAAACACTAGATTCTTCATTATATCTGTAATTTGTTACTTGACGGGATAGAAAAACCCAATAGCACTTTGCTCGACCTAAGGATCGAACCCAGGACCTCTAGCGTAGCAGTCGCGCTTGGGACTACCTGACTGCTACGCTAGAGGTCCTAGGTTAGATCTCAAGGTCGAGCAGTGTTGGGTTTTTTTATGAAATTCTCCTAGTCTGGATTTGTGTCTGGTTAATGACTAGAGACTCGCCCTCCATTAGGTACATGAGACCTACAAACTGTCGGTGTGTATTTATTTTTATTTTATTTTATTAAGATCTCGAACAAAGAATACACCTTACGTGCTATAGTAGTGTTTACAATAATAGGTATTCCTAGCGTTTCCTCAATTACAGGAGACCACATGCAGATGCAGTAATATAAAACAAACAAACAGAAAGATGAAGTAAATGCACTTAGGATGTAAAATTAAAATTAAATTGAATCTATATGCTTAATAAAAAATACATATAAACATATAAACAGCTAGAAATTTAACAATTTAACATTAATACACCTCGGCCTAACCTTTCGGGAATATAGGCGTGATGGTATTGTATGTTATGTCATTTGTGAACGTAAGTTTATTGCTGCTTACTTATCGCAGAGATGAACTGTAATTTATTCCAGGATCACTTCTCTGAAAACGTTTAGCCACAGCATATTATACCTAATTGACTGACTTGACTGCCTCATTAGTCTAGTGGTGTCAAGCGTGACTGCTATGCTAGAGGTCCTGGGTTCGATCTCCAGGTCGAGCAAAGTGTTGTTGGGTTTTTCTATGAAATTCTATGTATTTTCAGTAGCAGCTCGGAGTCTGGATTTGTACCCGGTTAATGGCAATAGGCTCGCCCCTATTACATGGGACCTAAACATACCGGCAAATTGTGGGTGCACATTGGTTTACCTCTGTCTAGCCCTTCGGGGAATCCAGGCGTGATTGTATATAATGTATGTAATATTATGTAAAAAAATCATTGACCGCGTGATACAGGTCTTTGCCCTTCAGTGAGTTCGTTTATTGTTATTGTTCCCACTTACAGAAACCTGTTCAGATTCGAAAACCCGTTATTCGAATTTATTACGTATTACTTATGTTCGAATTTATTACGTGACTTGACAGAAATTTGCAAGTAAGGACCAACTTACATTGACGCGGAAGGAAAGTCACGCGATTTTTAGGGCCACAATTTTATTGAATACTAGCTCTGCCAGCGGCGTCGCTCACGTAGGATACCTAAGAAAGTACCAAAGGGTGAAAACGATAAAACGTACCCTAAATATTGACAAGACTATATATAGATAATGCTATATAACTAAAGTCAAATCCTGGTGAATTACTCTTATAATATTGGTGTAACACCAGATTTCATAGCAATCGAATTAATTTATAGTATTTTTTTTAGGATAGGAGGGTAAACGAGCAGACGGATCGCCTGGTGGTAAGCGATTAGCGCCGCCCATGGACACTAGCAACACCAGAGGAGTCACAAGTGCGTTGCCGACCTTTTAAAAGGAGATTGGGCCTCCGGTAACCTCACTCACTCGGCGAAATACAACGTAATCATTAATTTCAACATTTTAATTAAAATCGTATTAATTTCTTACTAGACTCGACTTGTCATAAAAAAGCTTGTGAGTTATTAATTTTGAAATATGTTTCCCTATACGTCCTATATAAAATTAATAATGTTTTCCTTATAATGACATTGTTTGCTTCGGCAGTCTATGTTTTTATGACAAACTATAGAGTTCCCGTGCGCAACTGAGTCCGGCGGACCGAATTTCTCTTACAAACGTAATACCGAAATAATTCGCAATTCAAACACAATTTAATCAAATCGTGTTATTATTCGGATTCCGATACCATTAATCTCGGTTCCAAAAAAAATGAAAAATGACACAATTTGATAGAATATTGTCTGGATTACGATTTATTTCGGTATTACGTTTTTGTGGGCAATTCAAGCTCCGCCGGACCCTTAAGTAATTTTCGTTTCTAAAATATACTGTGGTACTGTAGTAGGTACCTACACCATGGAGGCTTGATATCATAAATTGTTTTAAGTCTAATTTAGATAAGTATAATCGCGATTTGGTTTTTATCGTGTAACAAATTCCCATATAAAATTTATTTCAGACTTAAAATAGCGTTGATAAATGGTATATTATCTCATTAAATAGATATTCTGGGAAGATTTAAATGTACTCTTATGGAAGAAAATATCTTGACGATGTCATCGTTTATTAAATATATGTGTGTGTATGTCAAACGCATGGTGTTGTGTGCGGACTTTCATACCAACTTTCACCCCCCTTTTCACCACCTTAGGGGATGAATTTCCAAAAATCCTTTCTTAGTGCTCGTCTACAGTGCAAAAGGAACCAGCATGCAAACTTTCAGGGATCTAACTCCTGTAGTTTCGGCTGTGCGTTGAAACGTCAGTCGGCCAGTCAGGTTCTTCTTTTATTTAAATAGAAGAAGATTAATGCGGTTAATTGAATAGGTAGAGTCAAATAGCACATCAATTTAACACAAACTGTCAATTTTCCCCAATGAACAATAACCTCTATTATTTGGAGATTAAATTAAAAATCGATTGAAGAAATTCGACATATTTGGATACCGTGATGTGCTGATGACCGTACCTAAAAGAAAACGAATTAATTCGATCTGGATGGAGATTACGTTTTTAAATATTTAACATAACATACCACTACGCCTGTATTCCCCGAAGGGTTAGGCAGAGGTGTACTAATGTATACCCACAGTTCGCCGGTATGTTTAGGTGCCATGTAATAGGGGGCGAGCCTATTGCCATTAACCGGGCACAAGTCCAAACTCTGAGCTGCTATTGAGAATTTCATAGGAAAACTCAATAACACTTTGCTCGACCTGGGAATCGAACCTAGGACCTCTAGCATTGCAGTCGCGCTTGGGACCGCTAGACTAACAAGGCAGTTAATAAAAAATATTTATATTATTAATAATTGAATTTTTCATCCTCAAGCCATTAACTGTTGCTGGGTAGAAAAAAAAGAAAGAAAAGTATTTATTTTCACCCAAAACAACGCATGACAATTATTTGAGCCAAAAGCTAAAGTATAAAAATAATAAAAAATAAATTAATAAATTACGCATCTGACAAAACTGCCAATACGAGTAAGTGCACGGGTAGGGCACGGACCGTGTCCTCTCAGAATGAGCGGGGTTATGTTATAGTCCGAGATAAAAGTTGGCACACAGATAGATTATAGCCTGGAATAACACATAGGCTACTTTTTATCCAGGTTGGACCCGATTCTGAAGTCCACGCAGACAAAGTCGCGGGTAGAAGTAAGTTAATAATACGCACATGATTATGAAAAATCAGAAATACGTGCTTTAGATTCGAACTCTAGACCTACTTTTTGACAGTCCATTGGTCTTAGCACTAGGATATCACTGCAGTAAAAGTAAGCAGTTAGGTACCTATTCAATATTTGTTAAATTTAATTTATTAAGTATATTTATTATGCAATTTACTCATGAGAAATTAGCCACACAAATATTACTCTATGTTATTTCTTAATTACTGTAAAAAAATAAGATTGTATACAGTGCTTCTACTAGAACATTATAATAAAAAAAGTTGTTCCAACTTCTTAATTATAAATTATACCGACTAAAATGTCAGTGTGTGCAGGCTTGTAAAATTATGAAGCGTAGGTATAACCTATAACGATATCTAATCCCTGTATCTTAATAAATTAAACCCGGATACCTAAAAAAAGAATAATTTGTAATTACGATAAGATCATGCTGTCAAAATAATTCTTACTATGCGTACGATAAGTTACATAAATACTTCAAAACATCACTACATAGTATAAAACACAGTCGCTGTCGCTGTCTGTCCGTCACTATGTATGCTTAAATCTTTAAAACTACGCAACGGATTTTGAAGCGGTTTTTTGTAATAGATAGAGTAATTCAATATGAAGGTTTTAAGCTATTTAACATTACGCTACGACTCTTAGGAATTGGGCAACGCGGGTGAAACCGCGGGCGGGTCGCTAGTTAATAATAAAATTTAAATATGCAAGAAATTGACCTTTTTTTTAAAAAAAATTGCTGCAGTAACTTAGCTTATTTATGTGTAACTGTGTGTAACTCATTATTTATGTGTAAGTAAATATACCTACATAGGTTCAGGTCAAGGTATTTTACTTATGGAAACTTAAAACATATTATTGAATATTTAGAAACTTAATTGGGGCACCGTCATGGATCTTGCTCTGGTACATTTAAGTTGAATTTAATTTAAAAAGATAATAAAACAAATAGCTAATGAGTGTACAAGTACGTCATACCTATACTTACTGTTGGGAATAATTAATTTAAATTTAGATTATGGCAACTACGATTGTAATTCAAATAACGTTTAATTAACTTTTGATGCTACCTCTGACAAACATTACCATTATCTCCCTACAGACAATTTACTGCGTTATGTTTTACATTCAAACTGCACTCACTACACCTTATGTACAAATTAATAAGGTATAATACCAAAATATACCATCACGACTGTATTCTCTGAAGGATTAGGCAGAGGCGTACTAATATACACCCACAAGCCGGTATGTTTAGGTCCCATGTAATCCAGACTCCGAGCTGCTACTGAGAAGTTCATAGAAAAACCCAATAACACTTTGCTCGACCTGGGGATCGAACCCAGGACCTCTAGCGAAGCAGTCGTGCTTGGGATCACTAGACTAATGAGGCAGTCAAGTCAGTCAGTAAGGTATAATATGCTGTGACTAAACATTTTCAGAGAAGTGATAAACTTTAGCACGTCCTTTAGGTATTCTTTCACCTTTCTACGAGTAAGTCACGATCCATCTCTATCCCGATACGTAGTAGACGCAGAGGGCAGTCGATAGATCTTCAACCTTCAAAACCTGTGGCCTACGGATGGCTAACTTGCAGAATCTGCCACTCAACCAGTCTGATTCGGCTGATAATATTGGATAATTATTGCGTTCACGATAAGAAAAATATTGTAAATAACGATGATTTCACGAATAACTAACTAACATATTTTCACATAAGCATTAAACTTAATGGCCTAATTAGAGTTTCTGTAATTAATTTTGCGAAATTAATCATACAATGTTAATGGTTGCTCAATTTGAACTTTACCCAGTCAAACTAAAGCGACTCATTAGGCAATTTTACAATAGAAACAATCAATTGAAATAATTTGAAGGTTCCTAGATTAGAACAATTCAAAGTTTTGAAAGACTATAAAAATATGATTTTATTCGTGATAGGCTTATGCTTGATCGTCAGTTCGCCTGATATTAAGCGACACTGCGATCTACGATGTAGCGCGCTTGCCTAGAAGATACCGATTCACTCGTGATTTAAAGATACCCAGATTATCTACATAAAAATATGACTTACAGACAGTTTACTGGCTAGCTAAAATAGCCTCGTTTGATAAATATGGTGATGAGAGTAGATGGTTTTCTTCCTCAGTCTACTTTTACAGTTTATTATTTTATTTTATGTGTTATTTATTTTTTATTAGGATTACCAAGGGGCGTGGCAGTGATCACTGCCAAGACGACAAAAATAGGAAGGCTTAATATATTTTCGGCTGAGCGTACCTATCTACTCTAGGGATTCTGGACTAAATATTAACTACGCTGATTAATCGCTCCTATAGATAACTTGTCTTTACAATATTGGCAATTGAAATTGCGTTGCTGGAGATCTAATGGCAGTCGTTTTGTGTAACACTGATATTCGCATCTGGAGAGTCAGACTGGAAGCCGACCGTTCTTTATTTGGAATATTTAAATGGAACACCGACCAGGTTAAATTTATTCTTTTACTAGCTGTTGCCCGCAGTTTCACTCACGTCCCAAAAAGATTAATATCCTATAAGTCGGAATCTAGGCGGCGCACCAGATTTTAAGTAAGATCTCTAGCAATACATCGGTGAAAACTGCATTCAATTCCATGCAGTAGTTTTTGCGTGACGCGCGTACAAACATATAGACAGACAGACAAAAATTGTAAAAAAAAATATTTTGGCTTCTGTTGCTCTAATAAAGACCCCTATAGTTTTTCTTTAATATCTTTAATGTACAGACATCGGATTGGATAATCTAAATGACTTTACTGGATAAATAATATGAGACAGCGATAGCTAGGCAGGCAATACAAAAAAATAAATAAAAACATCCATATATTTTTTAACCCCGACGCAAAAAGAGATGTGTTATAAGTTTATCATAAATATGTATCTGTTGCATCGTAGCGCCCAAACGAATGGAGTGATTTTCAGTTTTTTTATTGTATTGTATAGTATATTGTAATTATGTAACAACTGCAACAGGCGACGACACTGGTCCCTATGATACAGTCTATATATAATTTATGTCAATAAATTTACATCTTATCTATTCTATTTTTCGCTCAATCTCCAACTCAAATTCAAATTGAAAAGTAAGATTAAATTAGTCTACATTTATTTACTTTCGGATAACTAAAATAATAATATATTGAGGCCTTTTGAAGTACTTAAATCCCTCTTTTCCCTTTGGTGTGAATAATATAATCACTACCATATATAGGTTTAACATGGACATAAATATATACAATTATAAAAAATTATATTAAATGCTCTGCCTCATTAGTCTAGTGGGCCCAAGCGCGACTGCTATGCTAGAGGTCCTGGGTTCGATCCCCAGGTCGAGCAAAGTGTTATTGGGTTTTTCTATGAAATTCTCAGTAGCTACTGAGAATTCCTCAGCAGCTGCTCGGAGTTAATGGCAATAGGCTCGCCCCCTATTACATGGGACCTAAACATACAGGCGAACTGTGGGTGTACATTAGTACGCCTCTGCCTAATCCTTCGGGGAACACAGGCGTGATGGTATGTATGTATATTAAATGTTTACTCGTCCTCTCTAAGTTCCTATATTTATTAGTTTCGATGAATCTTGATGTGGTACACTTACGAAGGTTTTAACAAGAAAAAAATTGTAATACAGGCAAGGTATTGAAACATCTATTTGATCTATTAACATCTATTGAATAAATATTAAGTTCATTGTATGCTGAACTATAATTATATTGACTGTGAACTTGTAAATAGTTAAAGAACAAATACTGTACATACTGTCAATAATGCACACTATTTTCCTTATTCTATTGAAACATAATTTATAAAATAATATTTATAGCATCACTAGCTGTTGCTCGCGGTTTCACTCGCATCTCAAAGAACTGAAGGAGAAACAAAAGGTAGTCTACATTCTTCTCCAAGTTTTGATTTATCTCTATGCCAAAATTGGTTCAAGGATTTCGGCGTAAAATGAAACAAACAAGCAGAATTACTTTCGTATTTATAATATTTGTATTCCCGGAAAAGACTATAGACGTAGTTCCCCAGTTCCCTAATATTTTTAGGGTCTATTATGTACATTTGATTGAGGTTGTTGCGACGAACACCTGAGCGAAAATGTTTTTGAGTATTACGCTAGATTGAAAACTCTTTGGGAAGAATTCCATCGTACCAAATGACTGGATCGATTGATGTCATGCAACCAAGGTGGAACGAAAAATATTTAACTCATCATTGTACGGTCAACAGTACACTGGAATCCAAAACTGTCAAATTTCTTCAATCGATTTCCAATTATAGTCTTTGGTAAATTTTATTTCACAAATTTGCCAGGTTCTGGTAACTTGAAGAGCTTTTGACTGTACTAAAAGCCGCGACAATGAGGAGGTCAAGCTAAAATGGAAATGAAAAAAAGTTAATAAAACTTACCCACATCGCCCTAGGGCTATCCGAAAAATCCACTGAATAGCATTTGTTATCGTAACTTTCTGAGAATATGAACCTTAATCCCTGAAACAAAAATAAATAAGTACTAAGAGCTTGACTAATAATATAGAAGAAGATTTTATTTAACCAACGAAAATATGCACATGTCATAGTTTATGTACATAGTAAATAAAATTATTTCCGATCGCTAGAGGGCGCTAACAGATTTGAGGCCTCTAGAAGTTCTGGCCTGGGAGAATTGGTGAGTCCACCGATTGATCAAAAAATGGCCTTAGTCAAATGTGGGCAATCGAATGAAACACGAGGTAAGGCCGCAACCATTAAAGGGATCTAGCGAATTCTAGACCACACCCTGTTGGGGCCTTGATAAATATTGTAATCTCGAATATGTGTGAAAATGAAATCCAATATGCCTTTTCCCAACCTGGTAATCGAAACTACGGTCATCCACTTTGCAGCCTGCACTTGTACTGGTTTTCATAACTTTAAAACCTTTCATAATATTCGTTTTAAAACCTTTCTGGCGCCTTAGTTATTAGATAATTTTAATATGTGCATGAAAATAAATGAATCATGTGTTGGAATCGAATTATAATTTGTTTTTGATAGTTATAATTGCATTAACGCATTCTAAGTTTTAAATTGACCGCAGTGACGGTTTGTACCTGCGTCTTACAGTTTAGTACTCGAAGGTACCGAAGTCTCTACTTAGAAACATCTACTACTTACTTTATCAATCATTCGCGGTAGTCAGAAGCCTGAATTCTAGCAAAGAGCCAGAGGGACAGATATTAGTATTGCCAAATACTGGTTAGACCGGTAATCGACCCCAACACGAGGAAAAACAAGGAAGATGATACCAAAACCAATATAAAACGGTTTACTTACGGTATATGTCATAAAAATACTGAGCGCGATTTGAAACACGTTGTAAACCATCACCAAATTCTTCAAGTTGTAGGGTTTTCTGTCCTTCATGTATCTTGGGCCTGCCTTTGTGCAGAAGTAGAGGTACGAGGCTAATATTGTGAGCAGCGGACCTGGGCCTGCAGCCAGCCACCAGTCTTTCGTTCGAGGGTCTAAAAAATATTAACATTATATACAACCATAACTGTATTCCCCTAGATTTATATGAATAGGGGATTTGCTATATAAACACCAATAATACTGCTTGACCTGAGAATGGAACCCAGGCTATCGACATGCTTAACAATCGCGGTCGCCACTGTAGAAATAAAGACAGCCAATAAATAAAATATTCAAATTCTAATGAGGTAAAATAAGGTCATTTGTTTTGAAGATAAAAGTAAAATTGCAATAAGGATGTCATTTATAATAGTTTTTATTATACATAAACATAACGACAGTTTTATGTATATATATTGGTATAATACCATACCTTCACGCTTGTATTCCCCGAATGGTTAGGCAAAGGTGTACTAATGTACACCCACATTTCGTCGGTTTGTTTAGGTCCCATGTAATAGGGGGCGAGCCGATTGCCATTAACCGGGCACAAATCCCGACTCCGGGTTGCTACTGAGAATTTAATAGAAAAACCAAATAACACTGCTCGAACTGGGGATCGAACCCAGAATCTCTAGCGTAGCAGTCGCGCTTGGGATCAATAGACTAATGAGGCAGTCAATAATAATATTGGTATAATATATACTGTTTCGGTTAACGCATTTTTGAGTAATGCATAATGTCTGAAGTCAAAAAGTAATTACATACAAAATGTACATAAAAAGATTTGCATTTACTTAAAATACAATGTAGATACGAATACTAACGTCTTTATTCTAAATATAATAATTATAATATTCAAAACACATTTTGATTTCTTTTACTATTATAAATAATTAAGATATTTTAAATAAGATTTCTTTTAGAATAACTTCTGATTAAAGGCCTAATAAAATAAATAAAATGTTTGATAAATTATTTAAAATGATCCACACATTATTCATTATTATTTTGTAAAATTATGCAAATTATATCGAAAATGTATCCAGTACTCATTTTTTATTGTAATATGAATTAATTCATTATTAATTATAATATATATTATGAATTTAAATTTTAATTGTTTACCTACTCAATATAGGAAATACTTACCTATCTAATTTAATGATTGCTAATATCAGATTCAAAATTGTCAAGTGTCAGGCTTGCAAAATACAAAACAAATATTGTTCACTCACCAGATAATTCTTCAAAAACATATTGATATCCTTGCATCGCTCTTTGGACAACCGCCATTTTTAAGAAAAATATTTTTCTAATTATTACAAAAAATCACAATAACTCATCCACTTATTAATTACTATAGTAATGTTAATTAAGACAAAAGTAATTAATATTAAAATATTCGTTGGTAATCTGCCGAATTCAACTTGCCGGCGCAAGAGTTGGTGACGGACTAACAATATCTCATGGATTTTAAGTTTTATATTTCGTGAGCACAAATCATACGGTTGCTTTCCTGCTATTGTAGGTCTTATTATTGTCTTTATTACGTTTACTTAAAGAACTGAAAACATGCATCAGTGCAATTTGAATATTTGATTAATTTAATCATGAAATTTTTGTAACTTTATTTATTACCCGTCACAATGAACTGAACATGATAATAAAATTCTGCCATCGAGATACAATTCACACTCCAAACGAGTGGGCCGTGAAGCATAAAATTCTGTTGAGGAGTCTCATAATTTTATAGGAGGCGAGCACTATTGGATTCGATTTTGAGAAATTTCTACGGGATTTGAAAAAATGTGGACAACATAGCGGGTGCACAATAATAAAAATGTTTGATATACATCGCTGTTTATCGAGTAAGTAAAAAAAGTTGAGCAGTGTGCAGTCCTGTGTATGTGTGAGCCGAATCCCGAAATATAAGTTGCTTAGGTATATTGCGGGCTCCACCTCAAGGGTCCGGCGGAGGCTAAATCAATAATCAAATTGTCTTATTATTTTGATTCGGATACCGTTAATCTAGATTCCTACCCTACCATTTCATTCCATTTCGTGCCAAATACTTCACTGGAAATAATCGTACGTATGTATGTCAATGTAATTTTTGATACCTAACTTTACGAAGTTTCGACCGGTTATCCGGTTTTCATTATAGTAGTATTGGGCAATTCGGTTCACCGGACCCTTATACCTGTTTGTGTTTTCTTTAGGAAAGACATACAAAGATCAAATGCATTCAATTTTTTTTATTCTTGATAGACCTACGCTTGACCGCCAGTACGTCTGATGTTAAAAGACACTGCGATCTACGATGGAGCGCGCTTGCCTAGAAGAAACGGATTAACTTATGATCTGAAGACACCCAAATTGTATCTATCCGAGAAATCCCACTAGAAAAACAAATCATTTCAAAATCCTCCGTTCTACTTTTGAAATCATTTAAATTTGCAAAGCTAGTACAAGGTGCACTTTACAATGTACATTGTCCCGGCTGTCATAAGAACACCTATGACCATCGTAACCTATTGGTAGTCTGGTGCTTGATAAACTTGACTGTCTATCCCTTCGAATATCAGTATTGCCCAGAAATTCTGACTGATGGCAGTCGCTTTTGTAAAATACAGACATTAAGCCAACGCTTGATGAAGCGTTGGCTTAACCAGATGCATATTGATGCATCTGGATAAAGTGTAGGTAGACCACAACATTATTGGGAACGGCTGAGATGATGAGAATAAGTACAAGATGCATTGTATACTTAATACATACATACCATCACGCCTGTATTCCCCGAAGCGTTAGGCAGAGGCATACTTAATGTACACCCACTGTTCGCCAGTATGTTTAAATCCCATGTTATAGGGAGCGAGCCTATAGCCATTCACCGGGTATAAATCCAGACTCCGAGCTGCTACTGAGAATTTCATAGAAAAACCCAATAACACTTTGCTCGACCTGGGGATCGAACCCAGGACCTCTAGTGTAGCAGTCGCGCTTGGGACCACTAGACTAATGAGGCAGTCTTAATCTTATTAACATCAGTAAACACATTGGTTAAACAATGATAGCATGAAGCAGTGTAATAAAGAAGAATAGCAAGGTTGACTTTAGTAAGGAATTATGAAACTAAAACGAATAAATGAATTCAATTCGATTCAATTCTACTGTAAAGACTTACGAAAATCAGGGCGGTCCTTGCATTCATTGTCAAAGCCCCCTATTTTATTTTAAGAATCTTTAGCACATTATCCTGTAGCTTTGCAATATCATGCGACCTGCGACGTGTTGCTGACATAATCTATCCCTTTATGGGTATTACATTGCCCAATGACCTTGAGGAGTTAGTCTTTGTTCTAGTATTTGTTAGTCACGAGTATTGCGGGGGTGCTTCACGCGAGGTGGTAGTGAGATTTCGGGTATTTCTTTATTATTTCAAAATATTCAAAGAAATAAGAAATTAAAACAATACAAATTGTTAATTACTTCATTACAATTTTTTTGGTATAAAATCCATGACTAACTGTTAAGACGTTAAAGAGAAAAAATACAATTAATATATATAATAATTATTATCCAAAATTGAGGCAAATTTATAAAAAAAATAAACAATATAATTTGTTTGTGATCACCTTCAGTATAACATATATTTTTTATATGGCAAACGCACATAAGGATTCCAATAGAAACTTCTTTAAAGCTAGGGTGTTTTTTGGATCTGAGCGATGTAATGCCCTTAATTACACACCCACACACGCGCGCGCTTTGATATATCTATCAAGAGAATAACACTGTAATTCTACTAATATTATAAGTTAATGTAAAAGGTTTTTCTGTTTGAATGTTTTTTTACAAAATCACGCAAAAATATTTGAACTTCATGTGTTATATATAACCTGGACTAACATATAACATAACATAATCAACCCATTATACTGTCCCACTGCTGCCCACGGGTTTCCTTTTAAACGAGAGGGATAACATATTACTATAGGATACTTTTTATCCAGGCAGACGAAGTCGCGGCCAGAAAATATAAATATACTAAAATTAAGTTGAGAGATGATACTTGTAATTTAAAACACCCAAACACACAACAAACTAAGTTCCCTGGAACTATTCTAATAATGTAAGTTATAATTACTTACATTGCGTTGTGTCGTTGTGTATAATGTATTGTTTTCGATGCCCAGCTTTATTATTATTAATTAAAATATATCAAAGTCATAGATGATAGTCATATAGTGATAGTGATGCGGAGGAGTTCTTTGATGCCCTTTTTTAGTTATATTTATTTAGTTTTATTTCAGTTAATATAATAATTTAGGTTACTGGTAAATATAATAGAATTATAAATGTTTCACTTTAATTACACATTAAACTATAGAGAAACACAAGTTTTGGAAAATATGATAGTCATAACCTACATAATATTAAACTTATTACATACTACCCTACACATATTTATTTTAAAATCAAGTCCAGTTCATTGTATGTTTCGTTTAGCTTATTCGGTGAGTTTGGCAACTTTGTGCATTTGTATTTTTTATTCACAAAAGAAACTGCTAATTAGATTTGTTAAATACCTATTCCCTTAGGAAACGTAAAATGTCATTGTGACATTTTGATACATACTTTTGTTTTTCTAAAATACGTTCCGTTATTACCTATGCAAATAAAACCTCTTTTTTCTATAAAACTAGTTTTACGAATTTTATCGCGTTAAGTATATATTGATAACAATAATTAATTACCAATAATTTTGGATCTTTTTTTTATGGGATAGGAGGGCAATGAGCAGATGGATCGCCTGATGGAAGCGATTACCGCCGCCCACGGACACCCGCAATATCAGAGGAGTCATAAGTGCGTTGTCGACGTTTTAAAACGGTTTTCTGTGAGGCCGAGACTCCGATCGAGCCGGCCCATTCGTCCCGAAGTATGGCTCTCCCATGTAAAAAAATCATCTGAAAATGATCTGTAAAGGATTTAATAATATCAAAAATAGAACACGATAAAATTTACTTTCTTCGACTCTGTCTGTAAAAAAATTTCAGCCCGCAACGTTGTCTTATCAAACTGTTCCTCAATCTATCATTTCGAGTTACACATATGTATGTACTTTGCAAGGAACGCATTTCCACTGCATTTATTCTACTTTCATGTCTCTTCTGCCACACCCAACATTCATTTCCACACATAAATGTAGACCAAATATCGTGTATCGGTTTTTGATCTAAATTCAGTGAGTCAGTCAGTCATAAAAATGCCGGTTTTCAAACGGTAATATATCAATAATTGTTTGAGCTACATTTATGAAATTCGGATTCTAGACAAGCTAAGGGGCTATAAAAAATATTATGTCAAATTTAATGTATATTATGTTAAATAGGTTTGATGTTGTGAAGGAGTCAAAAGTAGCTCGAAATGCTTCGTGTAATATTTACCCAGGGCTGGTGCGTCGCCAGTTACTTTTTCTTTGAATTTGGCTGGGCACGCTGCCGCGTGTCTAGATAATTAAGAAGATAATATCGACCTATGCCGATCTACATAGAACAGAGGTATATACGTTTGGTAAAAGAATCATACTAGAATAATTAAGAGTTATATCAATATTTATGCACGCCAAGCTTCAAATCACAAAAAATAAACACTCTTCCGTGGAGATTATGCAGAAGTAACTTTTTTCTATGGATAAGTCGATATCTAATTAATAAAATAAATTCCAGTTTTCCAACTAGTTGAAGGTATAAGTTGCTAAAAAGATCTAGATTTAGGTATTTATCTATACAATATAAAATGCTTTGTCCTGAATGACTGACTGACGGATCAACGCACAGCCTAAACCGCTGATCGTAGAGACCTGAAACTTGGTGGCTGTAGTCTTTGTATGACGAAGGCATCCGATAAGAAAGGATTTTTGGAAATTTTATCCCTAAGGTGGCAAAAAGGGGGGTGAAAGTTTCTATGAAAGTCTGTCACTTTTTAGCAGGTACAGCTAATATTATAAGAACACTGAGAGCAAGGTGTTATTGGGTATTTCTATTAAATTCTCAATAACTCTAATTTCATATAGAAACTCAATAATACTCTGTTCGATCTGTGAATCGAACCAAAGAGCAGAACTGAACCAAAGGTTGCTGAACCAAAGGTTGAGAAGCTGTGTTGCAACCACTAGACCATTGAGGTAGTAATTAAAGTTGATAATTTTTGCTAAAAATGTTTAACCTCAAGTGCTTATTTTAATGATAATTTTCGGCAGAGATTTACTTTAACTCGTTTAAAAAAATGGTGTGCTGTACTTAATAATACAATGGTTTGTTGAACATACATAATTCAGAGATCTACAAGTCAACATTTTTATGTTGCTTTTTGATTACCTACTGGTTTATTGTAGGTACTATAATTTGGAGCGCCTGGGTATAAATGTATGAAAATCTAAAGGTTTGAAGAAATAAATTTACATAAGCATTTGGAGCTCTTGGGAATGATTTTACAAAATAATAATAATGTTTAATTTTAGTTTTGGAGCGCATGGGAACAAAATCATGGAGCGGGCGGGAATAAGCAGTTTTTACTCGTACATATTGTATTTCCAGTGCTTCATCGTCATCACAAGAACAATAAAAAACAATGTTTTATTAAATAGTTTTCTCGACAGAATGATGTTATCCTGTCCATATTTATTACAAAAATCCCATAGAAAACATACCTAGAACCATTTTCAGTTTGTAGGGATCCTACTGGGACGAAAGGAAACTTTTTTTTTAAGGAAAGGTCTTGTGTGTATACTTATATATATACAATATACACTCACACCTTTCTCCCACAGGGCTAGGCAGAATTCTTAGAATTCTCAGAAAGATTCTGGCATACTTCTTTTGCTTCTTATATTCATACATCTTTTCATAGTGAATGCTACGCACCTTACCTTTTTTAAGGACCACGACAATAAAATCGGCGTATGTCCTTCTGGGGCAACCTCTTCCGACGCTGCCGCTTACATTCGCCGTATAAATTCCTTTCGTTAGTCTTTCATTCATTTAATATGTCCAAACCATCATCATTCTTGTAGACTGTGTTCAAAATCGGCGCCCGATCGTGCTGTGACAAATAATAGCTAAATCGGTCCAGGTTTATTCAAGTGATACGCATACCAAGGAACATCATGTCAATTTTAATCATAACTAGCGGGCCCGGCAAACCTTATCTTGCTCTGTATATATTATCATCATCTTCCCGCCCTTGCCCTACGCTAGAGGTCCTGGATTCGATACCTAACTCGAGGTATGTTTTTTTTAGAAAATTCTCAGTAGCAGTGTGACGTTGACAGCAGCTTGGAGTTTGGATTTGTGCCCGGTTGATGACAATAGGCTCGCTCCCTATTACACGGGACCTAACAATACTGGCTAGTAGTAAGCCTAGGCCAGCCAAGGCGTAGCCCTTCGATTAGTACAAGCGTAATAGTATGTTATGTCAATGCGTTCCTGTAGATACCATTTTTTGTATAGTTCAGAAAATCCTCATGCTCGTCACCTGAGAAGGCAGCAGGATTTCCCTTGTCCTAGTAGACCATGGAATTCATTACATTCAACTTGGTCATGCATTCTTAGAATTGATTATGATGAAAATAGTTTTATGCGCGTCTGTGAGTGTCTACGAAGGTTTTGCTTAGGTAATGAGCTACAACTAATAGGTAAGTAACTTAAATGTCTAATAAAAACTAATTAAGTTACCTAAAAATTTATTAAATTGTTAATTATTACGACCGACTCATTAGTCTAGTGGTTGTAAATCGATCGATCTGCGGTCCTGGATTAAATTATCACTTCAGTGATGTGTTATTGCAGCAGCTCTGAGTTTGAGATTAGTGTCCGGACTCGCCTCCTATTCATGGGAACTAACCATACCGGCGAACTACTATTGCAACTAGTTTCGACTTTTCAAAAGTACCTTTTTTTAATGGTCTAATTGAAATAAAACATTTTGACTTTGACTTTGAACTGTGGGTGTACAATAATAACTAGTCCCAATAACAAATCTGTCGATAGATTTGCTTACTAGAGATAGGATTTGGACATTACTTGTATGGACATTATGTTAAAATTCTATCTCTAAGCAAATCTACCGACTGACTTGATATTGGAACTGGCCGTGAGACCTCTGCATAATCTTTTGAGGAGAGCAGACGTAACTGTGTTTAAATTACTGCTATTATAATCAATTGTAATATATTATTATTACAATGACGTCAAACTCAAAAAAATATATAATAATTCAAGAAATATCATCAGATTAGACATTAGATACGCATACAGTTGTATGACGCACTTTTTTATTGAATTATACAAAGAATGCAAATTAATATTCTAATAAATTTTAAACATTTGAATCCTGTTAAGCAATTAAATAAATTATTATATCAAAGTGATTTACATAATTATGTAGAACAAACTAATTGAAAAGAATAATTATGCCTAGATGGTTTAGGCATTGAACTAAAACTAATTTACTGGTTTCTGACACTTACGCGAATATTAGATCAATAAAACTATTTTTTGGGGATTTTATCGCGTTGTATTGATATTATTTAATTCCCGACGTTTCGGATCCTTTACATCATCCATGGTTACGGGTATACTAAGTTGTTGGACGTCTTAACGTTGCAATTACTAACAGCTACATTACGTTTTTGTTAATTATTAGCGATCTGATTTACGCAGAACGAGCTCTCTGTATCCTTCGGTCTTGCAGTTTTGGATCTATAATGGGGTTCCAAGCAGGTGGGAAGACCCAGCTGTCTTCTTTATTGAAATTTGGATGTTTTTTAATTTCAATACCCTCGCGTGTCATCCTAGGTAGGAATCAGTTTTCTTTTGCGAGGACTTGTGGATTATCAAATCTGATTGATGTATTGCTGAGCCTTGTCAAAAGCATATTCACAAACGGCTGACTTCTTGGAACGGTGGCTCTGCAGCCAGATCTTGGTTATCACAGATCCCACGCGCTCTCTGGAACAATACAACGCGATAAAATCCGTAATAAGTAGTTTTATTTCATAGTATCTAATATTCACGTATGTGTCAGAAAACAGTATGGTTTAGGCATGTCAAGAGACTGATAAAAGGTGTTTTTTATGTGTATGGTGTCAGCTGTTGATGCAAGGAATCTTTACCGCGTAACCGGACTTGGTGGCGAGGCACTATATGCATCCAGCCAGGAGCAATATATAATCTATGCGTATACAACAGCAGCTAAGAGCGTCCCCTAACGGGACTCAGACTTCAGCTTAGGGCGTTGCTGGGAGGGGCGACAGCTAGGGACGGCTGGATCTGCGTTAGACTAACGAAAGGGATTTATAAAGCGAATGTCAGTAGAGCCGCCGGGAGAGGACGCCCTAAAAAGACATTACCGACCTTATCGGTGTGCTCCTACAAAAAGGTCAGGAGGGTAGTACCTACTCGCAATCGGCGCGTGTTTATGACAAAATGTATGAATATGGACGAAGCAAAATAGTTATGCAAGGATTGTAGCAGAATTAAGTAAACACAGAGACAAGTAAATCTTACTTGACAATTCTTATAGGAGCTGAGACACTATAATTTCATAAACATTACGCTGTAACTATATCCGTCATTTTTCTCTATTATCTGACGAATTAGTCAACATGACGTACGCGTGCGCTTCCGTTGTTCATGTTTTTAGATAAATACAGTAAAATGAAGTTTTATAGATATCATCAACACATTTAACCGCTGAACACGATTCTCCTCTCAGAATGAGAGAGGTTAAGCCACCATGCTGGCCTGATTTAACTTGGTACACTTTGCACACCAACGAGTTAAGGGATCGTGACTAACACAAGTATTAATTCCAATGATTAATCGATCTGAAAAATAAAGCTGTGATTACCACGGTTAGACTCGAATATTTTGTGCCCTGGAGAGTACATAAAGCCGCCAATTCCCTCGGTTGTCATAAGGACATCATGGCAATCTGTAGTGTCCCAAAAACCTGACAACCTGACCGTTTTAGGTCCTATTAAGTAATAGGGGTAGTCAGAAACAACAGAACGCCACTTGCTACGATTCTTACATACCTCTTTTGCTTCATGCACATTCATACATCTTGTTATACACTCGCGCTGGTTGCGAGTGAGTGTACGATGTATTACAGTTTTTTAATGTACAGTTATCGGTCGTGGATTGTCCAGCGCATGCGCAGCTGAGGCACTAAGTGTGAGTTCTATTTCACCGTCGCGATTTTCCGCATTCACTGCGTTCGGGGTTCCGATTGGAGAAGTGCTCGGAGTCGGCCAATTAGCACGCAGAACGCGGCCGATGTCTTTTTGCTTTTTATAGGTAACTAGCGACCCGCCCGCGGTTTCACCCGCATTGCCCCATTCCTAAGAGTCGTAGCGTAATGTTAAATAGCTTAAAACCTTCCTCTTGAATCACGCTATCTATTTAAAAAAACCGCTTCAAAATCCGTTGCGTAGTTTTAAAGATTTAAGCATACATAGGGACGAACAGACAGCGACAGCGACTTTGTTTTATACTATGTAGTGATTAAGTCTTGCAAAAATACCTACTTTTTTATGTAAGTATAATGATATTATTATTATTAAAAGCTTGTAGTGTTCCACTGCAGGGCAAAAGTCTTCTCTCCCGTATCTGTCCGTTGCTCTAACCTCCATGTATACCTATTCGAATGTGTAAAAAGTGTTAGTGCGTTCTACCTGGAAAAATAAAGAGACAATGAAAAAAAACTGTGATGTTAAATATTAAATATGAATTAGATTTTGTTTTGTGTCTGGAATTTGTCGCTTGATTATTCCAAAACCGGATATTGTTTTGAACGGTATTTTTTGAGTGGAACGCGTTGGTCAGAAAATTTTAACTCCATCGGTTTTTGAAAATTTTTGAAGAGGCATCCGTAAACTGGTTATACTCGCATATTACTTAGTTTTTTTCCTCAACATAAATATCATAAAAAGACAACTTGAACTCGATTTTAGTGACGTTGTTAATATATCGGCCGTTCCGAATATTCACTCTATCTCTGGTCTTGACTTACTACAGACAGAAAATGCTCCATCTCATGTCCCAATATATTTGTCGACGATTGGTAATCCGATCCGCCAACGCTCTCTATCGATGGGAGGACGATAGCTTATCCGGAGATTGCAGTTTGTATAAAAGTGACAATTCACGCGTCCCAAAATTAATAAAACTCTTATTCTAGTACTGAATCCTTTGTTTTCAGGGGACAGCTCGAGTTTTAAAAGTTGTTTACTTCTATAAAATACGAGATTTTGAGAAAAAGAAATGTCGGACTCAAGTTGAAGTATCTAATGATTCTAGTGATGAAAATGCTCTTTTGCAATAAATGTGTGATTCTGACTAGAACAATACGCCCGGACCCGGGCTACATTTATTGTATGAAGATCGTATTAATTATGCGCATCACGTTCTATGACGATTTTAAATGTATGTACATATTAAGATTATGCAAGAGTGCAGTAAAGATTTTCGCACAGGAACATTCAGTTTCTAAAATTAATCTCAAAACGGTAAGTTCATTGTATACCTAGATACCTACTTTATAAGATTAGATAAACATAGTAGCTAAGATGCATAATAGCTCTACCATTTATTTACATTAACTTCTTGTCTATTTATGAATCTACATAGACACCTACTAATATTTATCTCATTTTCACAGGATCCATCGATATCCTACCCTTCACCAGCAATTGTTGACACTATAAAACTATGTTGGTTGCCGTAACTGTGTGCTGTGCTGACTCCAAAGAGTTTTCAAAATGCCTCAAATGCCGAACTGTTTTCAAATTTTATTTAATGTAGGTACCAAATATAATATGCTGCACAGCTGCATCACTTATTATTTATTGGGCTACACGTAACCCGATTAAATAATTTATTTATCGAAACCAAAAATCAACAACAATTTTTAAACGTGGTAACGTCATTTCAAATTAAATTTATTTTCATATCTGTCATTAGAAAAACGTTCCATTATTTATCATAATCTTTGATAGATTCCATATTTTTATTAGATTATTATAATTTAAAAAATAAATCATATATAGAAATGATTAAAAATATGCAAAATTCCATGAAAACCATTAAGTTAACAGGTGAATATTGGGAACGAATTCCCGTGTGCAGCTTTACCTGCGTAGGCAATTATCGTTTCTAAAATATACTGCGCACACTGTACTTACACCATGGAGGTTTCATATCATCATAATTTGTTAAGTCCACTGACCTCTATAATACTCTCTTAGATAAATAAAGATACTATCAGGGGTTAAGAGTCCGGCGGACCGAATTTCTCTTACAAACGTAATACCGAAATAAATTGTAATTCAAACTTAATTAAATCAAATTCTGTTATTATTCCGATTCCGATACCGTTAATCTAGGTTCCTACGTTGCCATTTCATCCAAAATACTTCACTGGAAATAAATATAAGCGAATGCAATTTTTGATAACTTTTCCAATTCTGGAACGATTTTCCGGTATTTTATTTCCACTGAAGTAGTAATAGACGAAATAGTATCGTAGGAACCTAGATTAACAATATATTAATGTGAATAATAATATTATTTGATAGAATATTGTCTGGATTACGATTTATTTCGGTATTACGTTTTTGTGGGCAATTCAAGCTCCGCCGGACCCTTAAGTCTGTAGTGGCAATACCCACACGAATTACTTTACCTTACTTCCTTCACAAATCACAACCGTTACCAGACCACCACAACAATACCTTCACCACGTTTTGACAAGCTACTCAAGAAACAATGAAGTAATCGGTCTTGAAAAAGACGCATGTTTTGACGACTACCACAGAGACAGGTCGTTGTCTTGACAAAGACGCTTCCGCGGCAGCGACGCGACGCAATATCGACGCGGCGCCACATCGATATACATGCATTGGACATCGTCACGTATACTTTTATTGTCTGCGACCCTTATCCTCCAAAGTGGTGACTTTGACCCCGAAGTACTAAGCCGAACTGCAAGATGTCAAAATCCACTGAAGAGTTCACCGATGCGCAGGACGTCACAACCATGAAGAGCAACGTGGCCACTAATATGATTCTTGGTTATGTCCAATTTATATGGAAGAAGACAATTGTCAATATGTCAACAGCGAAAGACAGCTGTATCTTCTATGGAAATGGAATCTTATTGGAATCATTATCTTGACCACCGTGATGTTGTCATCGTTTATTAAATATGTATATTAGTGTGTCAAACGCATGGTAGTGTAGTGCGGTCTTTCATACAACTTTCACCCCCCTTTTCACCACCTTAGGGGTCGAATTTCCAAAAATCCTTCCTTAGTGCTCGTCTACAGTGCAAAAACGAACCAGCACGCAAACTTTCAGGGATCTAGCTCCTGTAGTTTTGGCTGTGCGTTGATACCTAAGTCAGTGAGTCAGTCAGGTTCTTCTTTTATATAGATAGACAGATGTTCCCTTATACCTATATTATATTGACTGAATTAAGACGAGAACATTTCTGATTTTATGTAAAATTCCAAAGCAAAAATTGGGAGAAATAATGGGAATAGGTAATTGTACTCGCAACCGGCGCGTGTGTTTGAGAAGATGTTTGAATGTGGAGAAGCAAATGAAGTAGGTATGCAATAATCGTAGCAGGTGGTGGTCTGTAGTTTCTGCCTATCCCTGTAGTAGAAAGGCATGAGTGTGTATATGTATTACTAGCGGGACCGGCAAACTTTAAATAAAAATATCTTGCCCTTTAAATAAAAAAATCGTAAAACCAGAATGCGGTGAATACCGGCTCAAATTGTGAATCTAAACCACCCAGAGGCACAAAAAAAATAATCAAAATCACACCAGCAGCTCAGAAGGAGTTCGTAAAATGCACACAACGCCATCTACTGGCCTTAGTGAAACAGCATACAACGCCATGTTCATTTGTGTCGGTGTTTTATTTTTTCAAAATGTATGAGAAAATAAATCTTCATATTGTTCTATTTCGTATATTTTTAGATACTTATTCTACTATTTGGGGAGGAGACAAATCCAACATACCAAAGGTCATAAAAATGGTCCAGCCTTTCTCGAGTTATAAGTGATGAATATTAATTATTACAGTCTATGTCAATGTTCTTTCTTTTTATCCTGGACATAATTTCCAAAGCATTTTGTATTTTGTAAAGACTAACCTTCACTTCGACTTAATAAACATTGTTAGCTCGTTGGAATAAGAATAATAGCCATTGCACCACGATTGAATTAGGTTATATTGTCTAATTGAATTGCTCAAGATGGGCAAAGAAACAAAAAGAACATATTTAAATTTATATGCAGGTATAATATCATATGGAATTGTTTTTACATATATGTAAAAACAATTGGCGTTTTCTTTTGATATGAAAATATTACAATGAAAATACAAAATAAAATATACCTATGTTTTAAAATTAACAACATGTACCTAGCTATATACCTATATTTTTTATTCAAGGAAGCCCATTAGGTTTTTGGGGCACTAGAAAATATATGTTGCATTGTGTCTGTAATTTGTTACCGTAGCTATAAAGTAATAAAAATATTTAGATAGACTCAGAGGTTTGTGGTTTGCGGCCTCAGACTTGAGGCCGCAAACCACACCATGAGTTTCTAATCCGTGTTTTGTAATTTTTTTAAATGCGCTCGAAGCGCGCGAAAAAGCGCTTCTTCGATTTTTTAATTATTCAGTTGTCTTTGGCTGTCTCACCTCACCACGGAGGTTTGTTATCGCAATTTTAACAAAACAGATTCTCTAGTATTATTTTGTTCGTAATTCAAATATGCATTCTTTTGCATTTTGAAAAAAAAAACGGTCTCTAATAATAGATTTTCCTTTAAAATCTTTTAACTTATCATGTACATTATTATGTACTTAAAAATTTTTCGGTTAATTATTTTGGGACCAACCTAATTGATTTCTGAACAGGCAGCTATACACAAAAAAAAAAATCTTGACAACTAAAAAAACATTTGAGTTATATCTCAGAATTCAACAATTTATTATTTAGAAATAATTAAATAGGTATAGGTACTCATGAATAGAAAAGTAATATTATTTTTAAATTGCAACTGCCATGGTCATGTTACGTGATGAGACGATATGGATTATCCTTTTTCATAGTATTTTTCATTGGCTTAATTAAAGTGGGTTGTCTGTGATGAGAGCTATTCATTGGCTATGGCGCGAAGTGGTGCTGGTGATCTCTTCCGCGGAAAGTTCTAGAAGTTTAAATTAAGAGTGCGTAGAAAGAGTGCGTGTGTTTATCACATTATAAAACGTTTAGGTACATTTTGACAACTAAATAATTAATATAAAATTATTATTATGGATATTCACAGAGACTTTATAGTGCCGATTAAGTAAGTGCTTTTGTGTGTATGTGGAACTATCGTCAGAGGTACCCGTCCCTCTTTCTTTGTTATTGAAAACTATTGCATCGAACTTGTTATTGTGTGTGAGTGTGTTTTGAACATTTTGAATCATATATGAACACTATTAATTGTGTAATGTGAGCTGGACATATCCATCGGTGAACCAAGCACTTTTGGTAAGTAGGTTCATGCATGATTTTAATGCCATAATTATCATTACTTGTGTACAAACTGATATTTAGGAATTAAGTAATTATTATTGAATATTAAACGCGCGCGGCAAGATGAATTTGACGTCATAGGAATACGTCATTAGCATTTAGGATGACTTCACGTCGACTTGACGTCTTAAGATGAAGGCGTTCGCTTGGGCCGCCAAATTCTAATTCTATTTTTTCTTTCGATTCAATTTATAGGTTTTTGATTTGTTTTACAGCCTGATTTGAAAATTGGAATGACTTTACTATGTTTCATTAAATCTGGAAAAGTTCCTGTCTTAATACAAAGATTAAATATATTTGCAAGAATCGGAGCGATATCGTCAATAATTGAATTCAGTACTTTAATAGATATGCCCCATAGATCTTCTGTATTTTTCATATTTAAGCTTCTAAATGCTTTTTTATATAATATATTATATTAGGTAGGTATACAGTATTCTGGCCTGCGGGCCGCTGACTTGGGGAATCCGTCGCCCGCTCAGAAAATGGCGCACGTGTATGTACAGCGCACGCGTGCTCTCGACAAGGACACGAGGTGAGGCCTCGCTTTGTGGAGGGGTCTAGCTCATGCTGGACCATAGCCTGTCATGGTCTTGGCGAATATCACGAATCTCATAGCCGTGACTATAGTGCAAGAGAAGGCAAGTATGGTTTTTAGTCGGTACGAGTCCGACATATCCTCCCGCCCCAGGTGGCGGAGGATTCATTACGATTTTCTGTGCTAGAGAAAAAAAGGTAGGTACTTATACATATAGTATTCACAACTGATTAGTAGTTTTGTTTAAAAATCGTTATTGCAGCTAGAAGTAGAAACTAAATTGTTATTTTTGCTTGACGAAAAAGGAAGGGTAATGATTTTAGCAGTCAATGTATGCAGGTATATGTATGTCTACATAGCGTATGTTGTTGTTCGACCGTAGCTCAATAACTAGTGATCAAATTTTAACAAATAAGGTGTCCATTGATTTGCCTGGGCAGTAAGAATATAATAGGCAATGATTTTTTGAAAAATATGACACAAGTCGTCATATTTTTTCAAAATACAAAAAAGCGGCCAAAGAAAATTTACCTACTCGATTTTAACAAATGAAGTATCTTAATACCCAGAGTATCGTACGGTGTATGATATTACAGAAATCTTATAAAACACTGGACGAAAGGAAATTTTATCTGCGGTGACTTTAATGTTACCAACGCCATCTCTGTAAAACAAAATACAACTTATGTTCTGTTCTATGACTGATTGAAATAGACTGTGAAACATGCATTCTGATAGTCAATAAAGATATTTTTTGTTTATCCCGACTGGATTTGTTTTCTCTCTTTGTGAGGGTGACATAATGATAGAGACAGAGTGACTGAGCGACTTATTTCCAATTGGAAAAAGTACATAATAGATTACGTTTTTGTTGGTGAATAACCTCTGTTGCTGTATTATTTAAATGTCATTGTATTGAATGAACATTATCATCATCATCAACACATTAACTGTTCCACTACTGGGCACGGAGCTCCTCTCAGAATGAGAGATGTTAGGCTATAGTCCACCACGCTGGCCAAAACCGAGTTGACAGATTTCACACGCCGTCGAGAAATACTCTCAGGCATGTAGGTTTTCTCACGACGTTTTTCGTTCACCGTTTAAGCGAGTGATAATTATTTTTTGATACGATACGATTGATGACATAATAACGAAAAGTCAAGCCTTGAATTTGAACTCTGCATCTATAATTTCGCCAATGGTCCTATCACTATGCTATCATTGCTTCTTGAATAAACCTGCGACTTCAGTATCTCGGGATATTCTCTAATACTTTCCTTTTGAGAACATGAAATTATAGCTAAAAAAAATAAAAACGTCAATTTACATTAGTACAACATTTATTGGTCGTTATTACTCTATATTTTCACTGTCCTACACTTAGTCTCTTTCCTTTACGAGCGTTCATTCCTTTCAACTCTGTAGCTGTATCTTCACATTTTTTAGGCTTGGCTTTGATGTAAGTATTATAGTAAAACTTGCTAAACATATAGAATAGTAAGCTTACATTTGTTATAATGAATACATGGACAAGTTTAGGATAGTTACAGTCGTGGAACAAGGCAACGGTGTTGTGGACTATCACTATAACGAATTGTACCTGAAAAGTAAAATATATATAACAATTAGTATCCAAAAATAAAAATAGCATAACATAGCGTCACGGTAATATTTGTTAGAAAAAGGCGTACTAATGTATACCAGCAGAAGTCAGTCGTTAGATTTCCACTAATTCATAGTAACAGATATTATGTGACTATATTTATATTAATGGAGTGGTGAATAGATGGACGGCGGGGTAGACTGACACCAAAAAAAGATGGATGGATTGAAGGAAGTGAATGATATGAATGATATAATGAATGATAAGTTAGCTATATGTGGAGGCTTGTAATTAGCAATTTATTAATACCATGTTCATTATATCATATATTTATTAGTCTGTAAGCCTTCTGTAAAATAAATAAATAAATAAATGATGAGGTGACGGCTGACAGGGATGAATAGAAGAAAAGGACATGCTGCGTCGACCCCAAATAAATTGGGAGAAGGTCAGGAAGATGATGATGATGTAAAAATCCCACCAAAAACGTTTTCATGTAAAATGTTGCCGAGACCATAATTATGGCTCTCACTATTAAAAAGTTATGAGATCTCATGTATAGCCAAGCTTTTAACTCTACAAGCCTTAACTTCACAAACTCTACACCTTAGTTAAAATATGTGGCTCGGCCGTTCTCCCCTGTAATATGGGTCCTAAACATAGCGAATTGTGGATTTACATTTATATAATCTTCTTCTCCGTTTAAGAGTCCGGCTGAGCTTGAATTGCCCACAAAAATGTAATACCGAAATAAATCATAATCCAGACAATATTCTATCAAATTATGTTATTATTCGGATTTGGATACCGTTAACATAGGTTTCTACGGTACTATTTCGTCTACTACTACTCTAAAAAACCCGGAAAATCGTTCCAAACTTGGTAAAGTTATCAAAAATTGCATTCCCTTACATTTATTTCCAGTGAAGTATTTTGGACGAAATGATGCAGTAGGAACCTAGATTAACGGTATCAAAATCCAAATATTATAACAGTTTGATTAAATTGGATATGAATTACGATTTAATTTGGTATTACGTTTGTACGAGAAATTCGGTCCGCCGGACTCTTAAGCGCGTGATAATTAACGTCATGTATTAATACGCACATGACTTCAAAAAATCAGAGGTGCGTGCCTTTGATATAAACTCAACACCTTTGATTTGGCAGTCCAGTAGTGGTATCACTAGGCTATCACTGGTCTGCTGCTTACGTTAGTATACCTCATCCTAAACTTTCCTTCAAAATCTTACCAGTTGGATCAACGTCACATGTTTCTTCCACCACAAATACTTTTGGTACTTGGGACCGAGGCCGGCGATAAAGTAATAAGTGTACATCAGTATGTGCACGAAGGAGTTCATGGTACCCACCAGAATTATGGGACCACCTGCAGAGATATAGTTGCACATTTTATACAAATGAAAATCGACTTAAATTCTATCTACTTATAAGTCCAAAGTAATAAATCCTTATTGATTCGTTTACCTATTGCTAGAACAGATATTATGTGATTCCACTACAATTCACACTTCCAAATTAAATATAAAATACCCCCACTTCTTCAAGTCATGGTTTCAAATCCATCAGACCTGTGGAAGTTGCTCACATCCCTTCATGAACTAGAAAAGAGCTTCAAACGGCCACATTTTCTTAAATCATAGCTAGGAACATTCAATTAAGTCACCTTTCAAAATAAAAACGGAATCAAAATCGGTCTGTTCGATTGAGAGATACGATACAATAGACAGACACACAAATGCACACGTTAAACTTATATCACCCCTCTTTTTTGCATCGTGGGTTAACAGACACCATCATTCTCCCAACTATGGTGGGATTGGCTTCCAGTTTAACTAGATTCAGCTGAATATTGGTTTATACAAGCAAGGCTACTGCTGTTAGACTTCTACAATTCAATTTTAGGTCAATACGAACCGACTACCACAAAAATTGATGTCTGTGGATCTGGGGATATAAGTATCACTCGTTCTTACAAAAAGGGTGAGCAAAAACTACAAAATGTTTCACATTTTGGTTAGTCCTTATATTAAACACAGGTTGAGTGCTAATGAGTACCATACTCATTATAACTAACTACTTTTCCAAAAACACGATACGTCGCCCATAGAGTGGAACTGGCTCTTACGTGAAAAAGTCGAAACACACACCAAGGTGCTTTAAAACAGACTCCGACCTAAGAGGTCCTATCACCACGTGAGTCAGATAATTTCACACCTCTTACGGGATGCCTTTTTGAAAGTCAGTGAGGAGAATAGTATTCTAACCTGTCCCCACACGGGGTCGGGGTTAATTTATTTTATTTCAATTTTAATCTGTAATTCTAAAGCACCGCACCGCGTGCCAATATCACTCCTTTCCTTTTTATCATCGGTATAATCATGTGTTTTAATATCTTTATTTTACTCTTATTATCAGTCATCCTATATCCTTACCGGATGTTTGTTACTCTTTTACGCCAGAACCACTGAACGAATCTGGATAAAATTTGACACACAGATTATAGCCTGGAATAATACCTAGGCTACTTTTATCCAGGTCGGACCCAATGCTGAAGTCCACGCAGAGAAAATCGCGGGCACAAGCTAGTACATATAGAGTTTTGAACCGGCAATCACATGATCGCAAATCCAGCGCTCTAGTCATTAGGGTACCGCCGCTTCGTTTTTGAAAGACCTCATCAATGAGGTCGGTTTAACGTTTTTCAAGTGTCCCTCGAGGCGTTTCCGTCAACATTCGCCTTAATTTTGTTGTTCTCCTTAACTAACCTGGGAAGAATTTTGTTGATAGCCATGAAGTTATTGTGACCATAGTGTGGTGATATAAATGCAGCGTTGAGATTTGTCTGTCTTTTTTCCTGAGCACGAAGAAAACTGTGTCCAAGAGCTCAGTCAGCTTTCCGAAAAAGTACCACCAGGAATTGACTGCAGTCTGAAAAATACAGCAATAAAATGATCAATTACTAAAGTTTATAAAAAACGATGTAGAGCTTCCTTATTTTAGAATACGGATCCAATTTTTTTTTTTTTGGAATATGTGTTAAAAAGTATGAGTACATTTAATTTAATTTTTCATTAAGGATAGCTTAATATGTACCTAAGATTTTTTGCAAAACCAAATCTATTGTGATATCATCTTTAAGATATACACAGGGCAAAATTAGCTCTTAAAATGAACAGAAAAGCTCCTATCGAAAACGGCCTGTAATAATGTTGCAGTATTTCATCACTTCATGTTACGAACTCTTTGCATCAGGACTCTTTTTGAATTCGTTTGTCAGATCACGATGAAGTAGGTACCTATTTGAATATTGAATTAAAGTATGCTTAAAAATGTGTGTCGTACTTACTCTAGTTAACCGGGAATCCTCATTCACTACCAGTGGATCGCAAACAAAGTTGTAATCCTTTGAAGCAAAGTAATGAAGACCCTAGAAAGACAAAAAAAATGCTTTATAAATAAGTTAGAAATCTATTCTACCAACGTTAATGGTAAATCAATGAAGTCCTAGAAAATAGAAAAAAATTAAGATGTATGAGTTTCTGAAGAAGAGTGTCTGACACGATAATATTACTTAGTCATTGAAACAACTACTTTATATAGATTTTATCGCATTGAGTTAGAAGTTTATTCTTCTTGCAATAGAAGTTATCAGTCCACCAAATCTATACACCGCTGAAATATGGAATACACTTCCCGAGTGGATCTTCCCTGATAGATATAATCTGGGTGTCTTTAAATCACGAGTGAATCGGATTCTTGTAGGCAAGCGCGCTCCATCGTAGATCACAGTATCGCTTATAAATTGCACGAATAAAAAAAACACATCTAGACAAAAAATTGTGCTAACTTGATATCCTTTTCACTACGGCATGGACTATTATTATGTACTAGAGTTCAGTACAAAAGGAACCAGCATGCAAACTTTCAGGGATCTAGCTCCTATAGCTTTGGCTGTGCGTTAATACGTCAGTCATTCAGTTGGTCAGCCAGTCACTCAATCAGGTTTTATCAAAAAGTAGTCATAAACTACATTTATTGCATTTTAAAACAAAGTTGACATTACATTGTTATCGTTTATACATCGTCACATTTAAGCTATTTTAATGCCGAAAGTATGGTATTATACCCATTATTAGGAATAACTTTTACCATGGAACCAACCCTGAAATCACGAAAAAACAGCTGTTCCATACATTTTGTCGAGTTCAGTGTACACAAATGTATGGAAACAGTGATAGCCTAGTCGTATGCCCGTTGGACTGCCAACTCAAAGGTCTCGTGTTCGAATCCAAGGCAACCTCTGACTTTTCGAAGTAATTTGCGTAATAAATAGTTAATTATCACGCGCTTAAAGGGTGAAGGAAAAGATCGTGAGGAAACCTGCATGCCTGAAAGATTTTCTCAATGTCTTGTGAGGTCTGCCAACCCGCACTAGGCCAGCGTGATGGATGGATGGATGGCTAATCCCTCTTATTCTGAGAGGAAACCTGTGCCCAGCAGTGGGACAGTATCATGGGTTGATTATGTTATGTTTGTAAATGTATGGAACAGCTGTTTTTTTTATGAGTATAATACCGTCCTTTCGACATTAAAACGACTTATATGTGACAGTGTATAAGACCTTTCCTTTAAATTGGGTTATTAAAATGTATTAAATTTATCTATTCTCTAACCCTAATCTAATGACAGTACACGTACAATGTTACCATTTTTTTTTACCAGAATGTATTTAGGTTACAGTGGATAGATAGGTTACAGAATGTATTTAGGTTACAGTGGTTAGACTTAAAATTTTTCTTTAATTTAAATTCAGAAAGTAGTTTCGGCCATTTTTAATATGGCCTCATTTCGGCCTCATTTCGGAATGTTAAAGTAAAAATATTCAATTAAAAAACGTAAAATGGAAACACTGACCCCAACTGATATACGTGAAAATAGCGTTGTCCAAAGCATAGATATATTATGTAGAGAATGGACAGAACAATACCCGATTGAAATGACCATTCTCTAGAAAGAGAGAACGCGATTGTGGGGCCTGGTGCGGTCAATACTTATCCCTGTTTTGTATGTCAGTAGTCCTGCAAGTCTGTGACGTGGACCAATCAAACTTTTAGAAAAAGACGCTCGCTTTGTCTCTCTCAAACTTTTTTGCCCCTATGTACGTTACAGCTGGATTTACCTACAGCTGAATAGGGAAAGCTCAGTCTATCTACAATTATTATGGTTTAAAGGGACTTCAGTTGGAATGGCCATCGGACTTCATCGGATCCGTAATGGTAGGATATAGGGTCATTATTTTTTTCACGTCTATTGCATCGAGGGGCAAAGCGTGCCAAAAAATATAATGACCTGCCATAGCCATAATTCTAATCATTACTTAACTGATCATTTTGTTAAGGTTTTCTTGTTTCTACCCTATTGTTGTTGCATTTGTGTTGTTGTTGTTGTATATTTCTGCCCGGGCAAGAAGAAACTACAGAACACCACTTATTCCGATTATTACATACTTTGGTTACGTGCTTACACTTTTGATAGACCTCACCAATAAGTTCCATCTATGTCTTTCGTGTCGTTCTGCTTTTATTGAAATTCTCTTTGTTAATCTCTTTTTTAGTCACATTTCCAACAATTCTTTCAATATGACAAACCATATCTATCATATATCGAGTTTTCAAGTCGTATCCAAGTAATAGGGGGCGAGTCTATTGCCAATAACTGTACCCAGATCAAAACTCCAAACTCCTACTTAGGATTTCATAGAAAAATGCAATAACACTTTGCTTGACCTAGGAATTGAACTCAGGAAAGTAGAGTAGCAGTCGTACTTAGTGTCGCTAGATTAAGGAGGCAGTTTTTTTTTCGATTCGCGTCAATAATTAATTATGATGGAGAATAAATTGCTTTAACACGTGACGTCTGTTCAAAGTACACTTGATTTACGTAGATTGCCATTGTGTTGACCTAAGTTCATTGTTGTCTTTAACTATCCTTTCCTATTTACTGGACAAAACTATTAGGTATAAACTACCCGTGCCCCATTGTATAACTCCCGTTGTTACCGCATTTCCTCACATGAAAGGACAATGGGACCTTTTATAGCAATGAAGGGTTTTAGTTCGCCACGCAAACCTAGTGTGGCTTGCCAGATTTCTTACGCTGTCGAGAAAATTTCATAGGCAAATAAGTTTTACCGAAATAAATCGTAATCCAGACAATATTCTAACAAAATTATGTTATTATTCTGATTTGGATACCGTTAATCTAGGTACCGTTCACCGTAGGAACCTTCCTACGATGCTATTTCGTCTACTACTACTTCACTGGAAATAAAAGACCGGAAAATCGTTCCAAACTTAGTAAAGTTATCAAAAATTGCATTCGGTTACATTTTTTCCAGTGAAGTATTTTGGATGTAATGTTATAGTAGGAACCTAGATTAACGGTATTGGCATCCGAATAATAACAGAATTTTATTAAATTGTGTTTGAATTACGATTTATTTCGGTATTACGTTTATGAGAAAAATTCGGTCCGCAGGACTCTTAAGCGCGTGGTAGGTAAACCTAACTCTTCCTCTGCCTAACCCTTCGGAATATACAGGCGTAACAATATTTTGACAATACGATTGGCGCACGTTTGGCGTAGCGGCTGAACGATCGTCTTCTGTGCCACGTGTTGTGGATTCGATCCCCACACGGTCACACGGTTCCAGGTGTAGGCGTTTGTGTATGTGATCATTTGTGTTTGTAAACGCACCCACAATACAGGAGAAAATCTTAGCGTGGGGCAATGTTTAAAAAAAATAGGTAACATTGAAAAAAAAAACGTTTTTAGCTTACCTCATAGAACAAAAATATACTGAATAATACTTGAAATATGTTGTACAACATAATTGGATATTTTAATTCATATGCCTTTCGATTCTTCATGAATCGGGGTCCATAGTCGGTGCAGAATTTGAGGTACACTATCACTGTAATGATCACTGGTATTGGGCTTGAGATTAGTGGCAAATTCCTCGTCCTCACATCTGTGGATGAATAGATAAAACGTTTTTAGATGTAAATTATTGAAAATAAAATCCCGCAGCATCAAGACATGGCTACCATGTTCTTGCAATATCATTGAAGTAACAGGATACTAAATTTCAAATCGATCAGAACTGTGGATGTTGCTCACATCCCTTCATGATCCAGAAAATAGCTGATAATAATCTGCAAACGGCTGACTAGATTTTCTTAAGGGCATTACATCGCTCAAATCCAAAAAACACCCGAGCTTTAAAGAAGTTTCTAGTGGAATCCTTATGTGCGTTTGCCATATAAAAAATATAATTATGTTATACTTAAGGTCATCACAAACAAATTGTATTGTTTAAATTTTTCATAAATTTGCCCCAATTTTGGATAATACTTCAAGCAAATAGGCCTTTTGTAACCTATTTTGTATTTTTTCTCTTTAAGGCTTAATAGATAGTCGTGAATTTTATACCAAAAAAAAATTAATGACGTAATTAACAATTTGTGTTGTTTTTATTTTCTTTGAATATTTTGAAATAATAAAGAAATACCCGAAACCTCAATAGCACCCCGCGTGAAGCACCCCCACATTGCCTGTGACTAACAAATACTAGCACAAAGACTAAATCCTCAAGGTCATTGGGCAATATAATACCCTTAAATCATAGCTAAGAACACTGTCGATTAAGTCACCCTTTAGACAATAAAAAAACTGATACAAAATCGGTCCATTCGTTTGGGCGCTACGATGCAACAGTCAGACACACAGATACACACGTAAAAACATAAACTTATAACACCTCTCTTTTTGCGTCGGGAGTTAAAAACAGTATACAGGGATATTTGTAAATCACTACATTAATAATCTAGCAGTACTAGGTACTTTATTATTAACATCAGAAACAACAACTTATGTTCTACGAGTTTGAATAATTCATCAGATTTTATTTTCAAACAAAATTAAAAATATTTCATTTGTTCGTCCTAAAAATTTTTAACTCTACGCAGCAGCAAAGTAATTTTTTGTTAAATTTATTATGTTTTGTAAAAAGTCCTAAAATCACTTACGAAGTTATTAGTGTTGTAATTTTTTGCCAATATATTTTTTTTTATTTTTGCTAATATAAACCAATATCAAATCATATATCAATCATATGGATATCAAAGTTTCATCAAAATCGGTCAAACCATTTTCCAGTTTTTGCGAAACTAACGCACGACAATGATTTTTATATGTAGAAAAGATTACATAATATGCATTGTCATTGTGATGTAATAAACCGTAGCTCGAGAAACCATAAATTTTCAAGTTTTTTAATTTAATAAATTTGAATCTGTCTGGAAAATAACTACTATGATATAAAAAAAAAAATACATACCTGATAAATCATCCATCACATAGTTATATTTCTCAATGAAATCGTCCATGAGCCCGCCCATTTTGATCAGCGAATGTTGTCAAATATAATTATTATGAGCACACTAGCCTTACAAATTATTAAAATATCCTATCATGCACTATTTGTTTAAATAAAACTAAACACTAGTGTTATAGGTTAGTACCCAATCCGTAATAAAGTACCTATGGCCGTACAATGTCAAATTAATTAAAACAATAGTTAATATTCAAATTTGATTGAGCGTGATTTGCAATAGTTCGTTTTACGAAATACTGATCAGTCATTTTATAATTTTCGTTCCGTACTTTTTACCCGACTGCCCCAGAAGGAGGGTTATGTTTTTAGAGTGTATATAGGTATGTATGTTTACTTCTTTAACACTCTATACAGCCTAAACTGCTTGATGGATTTTAGGTTGACAGATGTCATTAGTAGTCTTTGTAACACATGGCAGTAATCAAAATTCAATATGGCGACAACCAGACGTCATATGGTGAAAAAGAAAAAAGTGAAGTCTACAAAATACATCAAATGGGGTATCATTGGATAGGTCTTTAGTTTTTTTTTATTCAAGTTTATGGCCAAGATCTTAATCGACACTTGTCACTTGTTCTCGCTCAAGCATGTTATGCAGAACGCGCCAATATCATCCACTGCGCATTTTCCCAGCTATGGGGTTGGCTTCTGGTCTAACCAGATGCGGCTGAAAATTAGTATTTCACACGAAGCGACTGCCATCAGACCTCCGATACCAAATTTCTGGGCAATAATACACTACTAGTGAACAACTATCCCTAAAGCATAATATGTTTATGTCCAAAAGTTTAACTGATTCCTCTATAGTTCCTCATCAGGTAAATCATCGTCGAAAGAATGAATCCAAACTGGGGTAGTGCCTTGACGTAAACGCATCGCAGTTTTCTGCCTTGTGAATTCGCATCTCACCGATTCGCACTTTTGTATTTCGAGTGTAAGTAACGATTGCGATGTTGCTTAGTTTAATAATAATTATTTATTTGTTTGTTTAGTTTTGTTTCATTATTATGTTTTGAATTTAGTTAAATTCTGAAAAAATATTCGGTATCAAGTGTTTTTTGTTAAATTTTCGTAGGTACTTAGTGCATTATTATAACATAAGAGAATCGAGTAAAATCTCGACTATATTATCAACTTTGTTTTTAGAATAACGTCCTTAGATGCTAGCTAGGCATCTAAGGACGTTATTCTAAAAACAAATTCAAAATAAATATCTATATATTTAGTTATCTAAGATAACGTCTTTCATCTTTTGTTCTTCAGCTACACTCTGCCATCTGTCAATGTCTTAGTTCTTTTTAGGGTTACTTATCCCAAAAAAAGGAACCTTTATAGCTTCACTACCTTGACCCTCTATTTGTAAACCACTCAAGTCATGTAGTCATACGTCACTAACCTCCTTTTATACAAGTGTATATGTATATTATAGCAGTCAGTGATTAACATTTATTCGTTCTCTCACTCACACGCTACCAGTCATAGTACTTTGTCTCTTTCACTCATCATGTTCCATTCCTACACACTTCAACTTGATATAATCTCTAATATAATAAGTCTGTAGAAAAGTCGTGTCTGTAATTGCAAGATAATTGGAAAAAATAGGTGAAGAAGACGAATTAAGCGATACTGAACCCAAATTAGTAGTTTATGGAAAAAAAATCTGCCTCTATGTATGTATTTCTGTATGTTCGTTTATAACTCAAGATCTGCTTGCCGGATTTCTATGAAATCTGGTGTATACGTAGATTATGAGCCTGGTCAACATTCAGGGTACTTTTTATCCTACTACAACTGCGCAAAAAAGAGGGATACTGTTTTTTACATATTTTTCTTAATCATTCAAAGAAATTGGAAAGAAATACATTAGCAGTATTGGCAGTATCTTAATGCAACTTTTGAGCTTAGTTTTATTTATCTAAAGTTATTGCAATATTTAACTACCCATTGAAAAAGAACATTAAAAATAACCATTAAAATTAATTTCATATATAAATATGTACTAGACTTGCAGAGGTTAAAAATATAACAAAATAAAGCATATTATTCAAAATAAAAATATACTTACAGATACTGAAATAGATAAAGTAAATGGCTAACATACTGATTCAACGAGTTTTAAAGTAAAGAAGTTAACAAAGGATGTAATTTTTTTCTCTAACAACTAATACGATGTCATTATTACCTCATTCAATATTTGATTTGACATTACAGGTGTCATATAAGTTGACATGGCAGTTGTTTTCTTCATTTGAAGGACCGTAGACAAAGTCATTTTATAACGTGAAACCTCCACGGTGCAGAAACAGTACCTATATATTTAGAAACGAAATCATTTCTATTAATTCCATCCTAATAATAATACTTACGCATTGTATTGATATTCAAGAAAAAAAAGGATCCTGCAAATGATCCTGAAAGCAACAGCTATACCCAAAATTGTAAATGCGAAACTAACTCTCCTTTTATTTGTTTTCCGTCACGTTTGAATGCCCTAACTGCTGAACAGATTTCGATAAAATCAGGCAAGGAGAAAGGTTGCATTCTGGGGAAGGACATAGGTCTAGACCGTTTTGGGATGCGAATGAAACCGCGGGCTGCAGCTAGTTATTTATATATCTCTAATTATTCGGTTTTTCCTCACAGGCTGGCAACGCATTGGTGACAGATACAATGACGCTGATGTCCATCGGTGGCGGTATTCACTTACCGGTGACCCGGATGATTGTTTGACACCTCTGATATTTAAAAAATATCTATATTCCAATAGGTCTAAAATTCGGTATTCAGGGTAACGTAACTACTCTCAAGTCGGTATTCATATTCATATTTATTTATTTGCATTCCACAATGTGATCTTAGATGGTAGGTGCATGTATGCTTACAGCTAGGAACATAGACCCTGTAGGGCACAGCAAATTACATTAATAATATTGTAATTATATATATATCTACTATACTTATCAAATACTATAAAAATATTTCTTACTAGCTTTTGCCAGCGACTTCGTCCGCGTGGAATAGTTACTTTGTTCCCTAGTTCTTCGCCCGTGGTTTCACCTGCGTTGCCCCGTTCCTAAGGGTTGTAGCGTGATGATATATACATTGATAGCTTGAAACGTTTCCCATGAATCACTCATTTTCCCAACATTTCCCTTCACTGCTCTGCTCCTATTGATCGTAGCGTGATGAAAAGTATACTATAACCTGTGGTTTGGGCTGTGCGTTGATAGATCACTATGTCAGTCAGTCAGTCACCTAACGTAAGAGTAGACAAATATAATCAGAAAGCTCCGAACTGCTAAGCTATCGGGAGTTACACGTGTTATTGTGAGTCAACCATAAAAGATAGACATTTGCTGTCGTGGAATATTTTTTATATAATTTTAAGGAGAACATTTCCGTCATACATGATTTCTGTGTAGCTTTAACCATTAAGGCTGCACACGCGACGGAAGCTTAAAAAATGGAGTAAGTTCTCCCGTTTTCCCAACATTTCCCTTCACTGCTCTGCTCCTATTGATCGTAGCGTGATGAAAAGTATACTATAACCTGCCCAGGAGTATGAAGAACAATTGTACCAAGTTTCGTTGAAATCCGTCGAGTGGTTTTTGTTTCTATAAAGAACATACAGACAGACAGACAGACAGACAGACAGACAGACAGACAGACAGACAAAAATTTTACTGATTGCATTTTTGGCATCAGTATCGATCACTAATCACCCGCTGATAGTTATTTTGGAAATATATTTCATGTACAGAATTGACCTCTCTACAGATTTATTATAAGTATAGATTATTGTAGGTTTTAGATGGTACTTTACTATTTTGAACTTTCATTGGATAATTTATATTATTGTATCTATTAATTCAATTATTAAATATTCCCTGAAGAGTTAGGCAGAACGCTTGAATGATCTTATATTGCCGTTCACTGAGCATAAACCCAAACTTCGAGCTCCTACTGAGAATGTTACTGCTACCAATGTTCCAAACTCACTACCAGAAAAGCAGCATCCTTGTTATACCCAGCTATATCACGCCATATGATTATCACGCCTATTGCCTATTATTAGGTAGACTAAATTTTTACCTATTACAATGCTGGCGAGACGATGTGGAAGTAGGGTACTTCCACTTCGTCTACGTTCATTAACCTCGTCATGTCATTATATTAAATTTTCGTTTCGTTGCCTTTTAAAAAACTTAATACTAAAATACATAGCAATCCAAACTGTATTTTCATCAAATTGTGTTATTATTCGGATTCGGATACCGTCACTGGAAATAAACGAAAAATGTATTACAAGTAAAGTACTTTGGATCAAATGGTAGAGTAGGAATATAGATTAACGGTATCGAAATCTGAATAATAACATAATTTGAAAAGTATAGTTTGGATTACCATTTATTTTGGTATGTATTACGTTTGAATGGGAAATTCGGTCCGCCGAACTCTTAACACTGCACTGTGGTGTGTTGGTGTGTTGGATCGGAGTCATATTATTTGTATGGTGAAGTCAGAGCCTTTATACAAAATTCCGTTAAGTCACACGCTAGCTCAGAGGGGTCCACCATGCTTTCCTAATGCGTGTTGGTAAACTGCATACGCCACACAGGGTTCATCGCGATGTTTTTCCCAACGAAAATATTCAGCAATTTTTGTGTGTTCTTTTGACCTTGTTGTTCTTTTATCGTATTAAAATGTTATGTTAATCGGCTGAAATAAAGAGAATATTACATCTGTAATGTGTTGTTACAACCGACATTCCATTGTTGGTGACGTTTGTTTAGTAATTAATTAACTATTTAACTTTATTATATACTAGTTGCTGGTGCCCGCAGTTTCAATCACGTCTCAAAAAGATTAACATACTATAAGTCCAATTCTAAGCGGCGTATCAAGATGAAACATACACCATATTTTAAGTTAGACCTGTATCAATGCATCGGTGAAAACTGTATTCAATTTTACGCAGTAGTTTTTACGTGATGCGCGTACAAACATACAGACAAAAAAAAATAATTTTGGCTTCTGTTGCTCTAATAAAGACCCCCATGTTAGTTTTTCTTTAATATCTGTAATGTCCAGACATGGGTCAGTTACAATTTGATTATAGTTATAGATGTATTTAAGTATATTAAATTATATTCTGTTTGATGGTCTATTAACCATGTTAATTAATATATTAATTAATCAATCTACAAGATTATGCTACGCTTGCTGCGGTCAGTCTATGAATGGGTGACCATACTTGGCTCCCTTCTATACCTAAGGGATCACAATAACTTACCGTCTTGTCATACGAACCTCTATGAAAATATATCTATAAAATATCTCTATAGTTGTAGACAGAACTCAGTCAGAAGTCCGTTTGAAAACCAGTTATTTATAAGTCTGATATTGCGCAGAAATTAGCTTGTAGAGGTCTGATGATAGCTTCACGAAAATACTTATCATTCGGACCCGCTTAGATTGGAATCCGATCCAAATATAGTTGAGAATATGAAATGATGTTAAACTATTCATAAAAGTAGTGATTATGCGATGACTGGACCCCAGCTTTGCGGGTTTGTGACGATGACAATACTCTTTGACCAGCAAGAAAAAGAAAATGCGATTTATAGTCGAAGAGTCCGACATACCCTACCCCCGTGTGGGGACGGGTTCTGTTCCTCACTGTCTTTTAGATAGGCACCTCGTAAGAGGTGTACAGACGGCCACGGCCTCACAGAAACCCGGCGTCAAACAACGTTTACATTGTGTTTCGCCGAGTGAGTGAGGTTACCGGAGGCCCAATCTTCTTTCAAAGGCGGGCAACGTACTTGTGAGTTGGGTGATGCGGGTGTCCATGGGCGGCTGTAATCGTCATTGCGCCGCCATACCATTAGGCGATCCACCTGCTCGATTGTCACCCTATCCCATAAAAAAAAATCTTGGTTCAATCAAAAATGGTTGTAGGTCTGACTGGCTGGAAAACACCCATACGTTGGAGTCTGTCGTAAAGCACCTTGGTGTGTGTTTACTTTTGCGCGTAAGAGTTAGTTTTGTTGCTGCGGCTCTGTCTGTAGGGGCTCTTAAGGGTCGGGAATGCATGCCACTCCTCTGGTGTTGCAGGTGTCTATAGGCGATAATGTCTACTTAACAGGTGGCTCATCAGCTCGTTTGCCGGTTTAATAAAAAAAAGCAATTTTTGGAGTGGAGTTTTCTATTTTTATTACTAAATGGTTCGGTAAAAATGTCAAATAATATTAGTAATATTGTTTATTCTACTTCACTATAAAGCAAATTCACTTGTACATAAGCGGTTGTAGCCTAATGGCTACGGCTCCGGACTTACGATCATGTGGTTGCCGGTTCGAAACCCACACATTGCACTACCGACGTGAACCTACTCGTAACACAAGCATTTAGCTTAGCACGAGGGGTTAACAAAAATACTAGCAATATGGGTAGCATGACGCGCAATGCTAGTAAGCTGTTTTTTAAAAAAAAAAGGTTCATAGACAGTCAATACAAGCTAATGTTGTTTATTATCAACATGATTATAATTTGTCTGTGTACGTACAACAAAACAGACATCATACTGTATCACACGTACTTCATACAAATTTCTTAAAGTTAACACAGCAAGTGTCAGCGCTTATAATACTCGTACATTAAAAATTGACTTTTCTGATTTGACTGTATCATGAAAGTTATTTTTTAGTAAAGGAAAAAACTTTCAATCGCGGGCAGGATTCGATCCTGCGTCTTCTGGTTTGATATACCAGACGCTCTGACCTCTAAGCCACCGCGAACCCTACTCGCATGATTGAAATTTTGCCTTCACATTCTGAATTTACGTCATAAGGTGACGTTTGGTGACATCTATGAGAGGCAAGTTACCTTACCTCTCAACCGACACGACTTACTTTACAGTTAGTCAATGTCATGATACATTTTCCATGCTAAGATTATTAAGTTATTTTTTAGTAAAGGAAAAAATTTCAATCGCGGGCAGGATTCGATCAAACCAGAAGACGCAGGATCGAATCCTGCCCGCGATTGAAATTTTTTCCTTTACTAAAAAATAACTTAATAATCTTAGCATGGAAAATGTATCATGAAATATTGTAAAAATAATTATAATATAATATATAATAAATATTTTTTTTTTTTGCATTTTCCAGGCTAAGATTATAAAAAGTTATTATAGTGAAGGAAAACTTCGACCGCGGGCAGGATGCGAACCTTAAGACGTAAATTCAGAATGTGAAGGCAAATTTCGATCTGGCGGGTGGGACTCGCGGTGGCTTAGAGGTCATAGCGTCTGGTGTATCTAATCAGTAGACGCAGGTTCGAATCCTGCCCACGGTCGATTTTTTCCTTCAGTAAAGTAACTTTATATTAAAAATTTCTTAATAAGTTATTTTTTTTAGTAAAGGAAAAAATTCAATCGCGGGCAGGATTCGAACCTGCGTCTTCTGGTTTGATATACCAGACGCTCTGACCTCTAAGCCACGGCGAACCCTACCCGCATGATTGAAATTTTGCCTTCACATTCTGAATTTACGTCATAAGGTGACGGTGTAAGCTAAGGTGGCATCGTACGACACTGAACTAACTGTAAAGTAAGTCGTGTCGGTTGAGAAGTAAGGTAACTTGCCTCTCATAGATGTCACCAACAATCTTAGCATAGAAAATGCAAAAAATCACAAAAAGATAATTTCTTAATAAGTTCTAAGTTCGTATCATGATACCTACCAATGTTTGTTCTACGACTTTTACTACCTACAATTCAACAAAAATATTAAATTATTCTGTAGTTTTCCTTATACTATGTAACCTGACGCGCGGCTGGGGTCACGGTAGTCTAAATTACGGTGCGCGGCGGCGCATTAGAATCTATACGCCAATTTTGCACACTCCAAATAAACGGAACATGTTTTGGCTAACTTGTTTAGTTTTAGCCAAAGTCGTAGAACAAACGTTGTTTAAAATTATGATACAAAGTTATTACTAAGGAGGTTTCTGGTATGTTTGTAATGACGCTAATAAAATGAAACAATACATAAAAACTACTATTATAATTATGATTATTTATCTAAAAATAGAAGATATTTTAAATAAAATAATACGGATCGTTGCGGCTGTTTTAATTATACGCTTAGATAATTTTTTACCCGTATGTACACACAAACAGGAACTTCAATATAAGGAATAAATTATTTTGTACAAAAATATCTTCATAGACATTAAATTTGAAACCTTCAGGTTTAATTATGATAATTTACAATAGATCTGTCATTCAGACCAAGTTGGAGGTTACATTTCATTATTTCTTATCTGAAAAGCTTATCTATCAATATAAATAAAAATTAATGTATGTTTGTTTGTCCTCTATGCATTGCTAAACCATTCATCCTATTGCGATGAAACTTTAGTGAATTGTTTTGTGCATGCCTGGGAAGGATTATAATGAAAAAAAAACATCAACAAAGTAAGAGGCATTACAACGCATGCTGGGGAACAGCTAGTACTCAACAAACTTGCTGCTAATTTAACAGTATCTGTCGGCTGTGACAGCGACTATGACTGGGCTGCCTGTTAAGTGTTAATTGAATAATTTATCTATAGATACCTATAATAAAATTGTAACAGGCCGATGTTTGTACATTATAGAAATAAAGAAAAACTAATATCAGGGATCTTTATTAGAGCAAAAGAAGCCGAAATTACAATTTTTAGAATTTTTGTCTGCCTGTCTGTACGTCTATAAGTTAGTACGCGCATCACGTAAAAAATACTACATGGAATTGAATGCAGTTTTCATCTGTGTACTGCTAGAGATCTAACTTAAAATCTGATGCATGTTTCATCTTGATACGGTGCCTAGAAGCGGACTTCTAGTATGATAATCTATTATAGATATGAGTGAAACTGCGGGCAACAGCAACTAGTAATAAGTAAATAAACCTAAAATCATCACAGTCTATCTCGACTTTTCTGTAATTTTTTTTCTCGTATCATATTTGACTTTGGTAGAAATGGGAGTGACTTGCTTGGTCTCCAGCATGGCTTTTTTATTCTTCTCCACTTTATTCTTCTTATAACTGTTTATATAGAATTTACCAAACATGTACATGAAAGCGACAGAGTTCATTATACAAAGAATGTTGGCTCCTTTTGGGTAATCACATTCGTAGAAGAAGACAGCACTGTTGTGAACGAAGATTATGGAGAATTGAATCTGGAAATAAAAAGATATAAATTAGTAACACAACATAAAATAACTTCACGCCTGTATTCCCCGAAGGAAGGTATAGGGTGAGCCTATTGCCCTTAACCGGGCACAGATCCCAAAGCTAGTGAGATAGAATAACCCAATTTTGAAAACTTGGCGAAGCAGTTGCATTAGGAGCACTTTTTGCTATCTTGAAATCTAAGATGATGGTGGATATAAATTTTCTCGCGTTCATGTCCGCCGGGATATCCAGCGGCAGAAAGCGCGCCAGGAGAGTTGCTCGTAAGATACTGTTCGGTATCTTCGTGTGATGCGAATGGCTATTTGACGCTTCAAGCTGTTGGTTTTAGTCCTGCAGCGCTGGCCACCTAAAAGTTTAGCCACCCAAATAGGTCGCGTAACCGGAGACTAAATGTATACACACACAGGACTGACTTTAATAATATTGTAATAATTAGGAAAATCTAAAATAATTTTAAGAGAGGTAGGGCATAGTGGAATCGAATAATTCCACTCACAATTGGAGCTGCTCAACTGGGGCACCTAGTACCTCCACCTTCCAGAAAGAAGCCGTAGCCAAATAACGTGCTCCGTGCTATGTTGTGTTTCTAACGGTGAGCAAGGTCGCCATAGCTCCGCGAGGAAGCGTTGTGTTGGCAGATAGGATAAACATCACGCTATTGTTTCCTATGCTGCAAGCCTAACTATTACAAAATCTCAGTAACAGGTTACAGTTTCTGGTCTTTACCCGGTAAATAGCAATTGGCTTGAGCCAAACATGAGACAAAACATTGAGTCTATTACATCACCTTATGTATTTCACTACATTACTGCCTATTCTCTAGGGGAATACAAGGATGGTGGTATATAGTAAAACTTTGAAGTCTAGGGATCTACTAGCACTGCTAGTCCTTGTGTCAATATTATCGGCGCATGTCCTCTCCAGACGACACGGCGGCCGCCCGAATTTTACCTTATAAATAATTTATTTCATTCATTCTCTTTGTTATTAGTTTCGTTTTTATAAGAAAAAAAGACACCTACCAATTGTATCAGGGTAACGTGTTTTTTCCACCACACGTACTTTTGGTATTCAGGACCAAGACCCGAGATGAGATAATATGTGTACATGATGACGTGCACTATTGAGTTTAGATATCCCAGCAAAATCGGGTGACCTCCTGCAAATGAGAGCAAAAGTTAAAAAGCTAATTCACTAACACATTGAGAATCAACCTTACACAATAAGCAATTAGATCCATTATATCAGCGTAATCTTTTTCAAACTATATTGGGATTTCCTTCCAGTCCATCAGAATCGACTAAATATTAGTAGGTATTTTACACAAACTGACTGTCAATTTTTATTCGTTATAGGCTTACGCTTGACCGCCAGTTCGCCTGATGTTAAGCGATACTGCGATCTACGATGGAGCGCGCTTGCCTAGAAGAAACCAATTCACTCGTGATTTAAAGACACCCAGATTATATCCATCAGGGAAGACCCACTCGGACTATTTTTAGACTAGTTTTCAGGTGTCTACCAGTGACTAACGATTGATCCATGATAATCTGTTTATTGACCGGTCCTGGTCTCATCAGCATCTGGTCTCGAGCTAATGTCTCGACGCGAGGTAATACGGCGACAAAATTAGTTCGACATAATTATGCCAAACTTGACATATCCGCTACTTAAGTTCGTCAGGCATGGTACCCCCGCATTTCCAAATATTCTGATGCTGAGATAATTGTCTAAATTTTTTATTTTCGAGTTTTTTTTGGCATTAAAGCATACTAAACTTTTTAGATATATATTTTGAGTTAAAAAACAATTGGTCTTCCCTTCGGTTAATTACACCGAACGCTTTAACCACTAAGCTACCGTACCCACTGCCTATAATGTGATTATTATGGTATTGATGATGTGTGCTTGTTTGCATTATATATTATATTTTTATTATTTACCTGCCAAGTATTTCACTCCACACCAACAGATAAGTGCCATCAAAGTGTGATGATAAACGTGAAGGAATGACACTTGATTATACTTTTTTCGTAACACGAAAAACACTGTGTCTAGAAGTTCCGTAATTTTCGCAAAAAAGTAAAACCACACAGATTCCGCAACCTGAAACAAAGGTATTTAAAAAAATCGAGTTCCATGGTACAGAACGGTGATTATACACAGGTTATAAAATAATTGTTCTTCTATTGTTCCTGCGAATTGTTTCTTGTCAGGTTATGATAGTTTGTCGCTTTAATATAGGCGGTAATATTAAAGGATTATGTAATAAAATTCAAAAGACGAAAGCCAATAATTACATAATTACGATTAAGGGCCGATTTTTCTATCGCCAAATAACTTTATTGGAGGAATAAATTCGAAATTTTTACAGTTTTTCTATAGAAAATCTGTCAAACGTCAATTTTATTCTGGCGTTGGAAAAATCGGCTCTTATTAGAAGGATTGTACACTCACAGATCGCTGGTATGTTTTTTTGCCGTATGTATATAATATAAGGCAAGTATAAATTCTCATTTACCAGGTATAAAAAAAAAAATCTGAGCTGGTACTGAGAATTTTATAGAAAACCCCTAATAACAGCTTGACTTGGCTTGGGAATCAAACCCGCTGAGATACCTATATTAGGTCTTAGTAGTAGATATAGCTAAGATATAGATCAATGAGACTATTTAAAAAAGAAAAACTTAAAAAGATATAAATGCCTTACATGCATTGCTGCGGGATTGTCAGAGTAATCGATTGTGCTGCAAGCGAGGTGGTAATTTTTAGAAAATACGTAGAGAGTTCCCTGTAATGAAACAAAACATAACATTAAAAATAGAGTAGATACATAATGACTATTAGATCTACGCCTCGGGTGAGCATTTTAGGGGCTGCTTTAAATGTAAAAATGACATAAAGTTATTTTAGTAAAGGAAAAATTCAATCGCGGGCAGGATTCGAACTTGCGTTTCCTGGTTGGATACACCAGACGCTCTGACCTCTAAGCCACCGCGAACCCCACCCGCCTGATTGAAATTTTGCCTTCACATTCTGAATTTACGTCATAAGGTGACGTTGGCGACTTGTATGAATAGCAAGTTACCTTTGTGAGGCTGGGGAGTTATTATTGTTAGTATTTTTACCTTGCTACGGTGCTTATATTAGCGTGCGTACCAAATTTAGTTTTCTAGGATTGCAGGAAGTAGCAGAGAGGTTTTGATGATCAGTGCAGAAATTGGGGTATTATAGATATTACTAAAATCTAAAATATAGATGTACATATTATAATATTATCCTTTTATTTTCACGATATTCAAGTATGAAAATGATATTATTTTCGACTTTGAAGTTCTTTCCAAATGACGTCAGTTGTACGGTTAAACGATTACGTAATTTTTCTGACTCTTCAAAAATGTTCTTATCATTAAATAATGGTTCATAACCTTACATTACCTATTTTGTTGTTGATATACTATTTATTATTTCGACAAAATATAAATTTTTTGTTTCCGCCGTTTATGTGACGTCATGACATGTGTTTTGAATTTTTTTTCTATAATATAAAATAGAAATAAAAATGTTTTAGAAGGATAGGAAAACAAACACACAGTATTTTTGTTTTGATGGCTTAATAATTTTGAAATGTTTTCAATTAAATTCAATTCAAATTTGAATTGTTGCCGCGATATTTCGGTATCTTTGAACTATTGTATTTGTATTGTATTACTGCTGCCCATGTCATAGATCGCTCATTCATATTAATGCTGCTTGTAAGGTCAAGATGAGGGTCCTAATTGAATTATTTAAGGCAGGTCTTTGGACTCTAGTTACATCTATCCCGACTTCAAACATATTTTAAGTTCCCCTCGACTTTTAATTAATAGGTACCTAATCAGTTTACAGTTCGCCGGTATATACAGGTTTCATTTAATGAAGCGAGCTTACTGCCGATCGATAAAAAATAAAAATATTTAAATTGTTCGCTCTAAATATTAATAACTCTAAGCTGCAAAAGAAACTAAACGGGGTAACTGAGGGGCATACAGATCTAGAAACTGTCAGACAGAACAACAAAACCATGAAAATCTATTCATGTGAAAATTCATAGAATTGTTGTTTATGATAATATTTGATCTAAACTAATATTTTAAAGAGAAAAGATTTGTATTTTTTTTATGGGATAGGAGGGCAAACGAGCAGACGGATCACCTGATGGCAAGCGATTACCGCTGCCCATGTACACCCGCAACACCAGAAGAGGAGTCACAAGTGCGTTGCCGACCGTATTTGACTCAAAAACTAATCGACCGATTTTAAAAATTCTTTCTCTGTTAGGACGCTACATCTTCACCGAGCCATTAACATAGGCTATATTTATTTCCAGAAATAATTAGGTATCCCTACTAAAACTTGAATAATCTGACCCAAGTTGTAAAAAAGGTTTGTCATAAAATGTCTATCCGATGATAGACATTTTATGACAAATGCGCTAAGAAAATTATGATAGAACAAGACAATGTACTACAATATTAAAGAACATAATTATTATCAATATCGATACAAAAGTCCGCGATAGCATATATGGTTATCTCCGACGGATAACTCACAATAACTGCTTTTATGTACCTACTATTAAAATTTTAGATTAAAGAGAATGAATTTAAAAAAATGGTATTAATCTATATCTGTTCGTTAGAACTGAAATTTTCGGGATCCCTACTAAAACTTAAATTATGTCGACCCGTGCATTAGTTAATTATATAGATCAGAGGTATTATTATTTTATAATATTAGTGTTTCAAAAACAACATAGAGATACCATACAATCACCAATGAATCACGAAATCTCAGAAAACACGAAATCTCCGACCTCAACGTGAAGATGGCAGCTCTCATCAATAAAAGTCAGGGAATGTAGTTGTGCATCTTTTGACAGCAACACATCAAAGTTTCAGCCATTTTTGACGCGCAATTTTTATTTGACAGTCGTTTGAGTGAGTCGATGTGAGTATTTATGTGCAAATGGAAAAAATCGAGTATCGAGCTGTCATAAAATATTTGTTTTTGAAAGGGAATACGCCTACGCAAATCAAAGATGAGTTAGACTCTGTGTACGGGGACTCTTCACCGTCATTTACCACAGTGAAATTTTGGGCAGCTGAATTTAAACGTGGCCGTAAGAGCTTGGGAGATGATGAACGTTCGGGACGTCCTAAAACTGTAACTACGGACGATAACATCGGTAAAGTTCACCAAATGGTGTTAGACGACCGCCGAATTAAAGTGAGAGAGATAGCAGAGGCAATGAAAATGTTCAAAGAAAGTGTTTGTCACATATTAAATCAAGATCTAGGCATGAGAAAGCTGTCCGCGCGTTGAGTGCCGCGTTTGCTAACGTTAGACCAAAAACGTGTTCGAATGAACATTTCCAATGCTCTGTTGGCGCAGTTTAGGCGCAATAAATCCGACTTTTGGCGCCGATTAATTACTGTAGATGAAACTTGGATACACCACTATACGCCTGAAACAAAAATACAGTCAAAACAGTGGACTGCAAAGGGGGAACCGGCTCCAAAAAAAGCAAAATCTGTTTTTTCAGCTGGGAAAGTGATGGCGACTGTTTTTTGGGATAGTCATGGAGTTATCCTAATCGATTATCTTCAAAAAGGGAAAACCATTACAGGAGCATACTACACATCATTACTTGACAAGCTGAAGGCAGAAATTGCGGATAAACGGCCACATTTGCAGAAAAAGAAAATCCTGTTTCACCAAGACAACGTCCCGTCTCACACCTCAACAGTTGCCATGGCGAAAATCCATGAATTACGGTTTGAACTGCTTGACCATCCACCTTATTCACCGGATCTAGCCCCAAGCGACTTCTTTCTGTTCCCTCAACTAAAAACTGCGCTCGGAGGACAAAGATTTTTGTCAAATGAGGAGATAATCACCTTCGTGAACAATTATTTTGCAGAGAAGAACGCCGAGTACTATTTGGACGGATTAAAGAGATGGGAGCATCGCTGGGAGAAGTGTATAGGACTACAAGGAGACTATGTAGAAAAATAAGAATAAATTTTAAGATAAAAATTCTTGTATCTATGTTAGGTCGGAAACTTTTCAGACCACCCTCGCCCACAGACTCGAAATTCTCAAATATGGACGTTTTTAAAGGACATTAGCTAAAACGAAATCCCATGAAATTCCCACGGAATTAAGAAAAATAGAATCAACGCGAATAGCACCATGGGATATAGTAGTATTAAAATACTTACCCGATAGACTAGGAATAAACTGAAAAGAACTTGACATGTATTATATATGAGAAGCGTGGTCTTCAATTCGAAAGGTTTCCTGTTCTCCATGAGCCTGGGACCCAAATTCTTGCAGAAGTAGAGGTAGAAGGAAATTATTGATATGACCCACATGGGGTTTGAAACGCCCCACCATGATGCAGTTCTGGGATCTGGAAGAAATTAAGGATTTTGCTTAATAATTGATATTATTGATTTTGATATATGGCATGGTATATCAGGAAAAATGGAAGAGACTTTTTCGTCCAGTCTGCTATTCGCTTCGCGAAATAATTTTGCCTCTTATCTCGTGCTGAGACATTGACTCGAGATTATGAGTCACCATAATTTTATGGGTTAGTACAAATGTTGTCCGCCGGTTCTTCTCCATAAGATGCACTATTTACAAAAGTGCAATTAATAAATAGTAAAGTTATTCTAAATATATTGTCATCAACTCATTTCCTATACCACTTCTAGGCCCGATCATCTAGCTTGGCCATCATGCAGGCCAAGTGCAGGTGGGTAGTATTTCACGCGCCGTCGAAAAGAAAAATCTCTCAGGCACATGCCTCAAGATATTTTCCTTCATTAAACGATGGGAATTATATAATTAGTTATTAACGTACATGCTTGCGAAAAGTCAGAACCTAGGATGCACACTCAAGATCACTGATTTGGTAGTCGAATGGTATTATCAATTGATATATATATGTATTCACACAAAAATATAGCAGTCTTACAAACAACATTGTAACGAAGAAAATATCAAACTTTTTAAATTAATAAAGTTTATAACATACCAGCTAAGTCGTGGATCACATAGTTATATTTCTCCGCTATACTGTCAAATATTCCAGTCATTTTGTAAAACCAAATGTAACGTTCGATCTAATGTCAAACGCCTTCTGTTAGGAAACGTGGTCACAAACTGGCGATTCCCTTACATTGTTTCCAAAGAAAACAAATTAAATTAAATTCTTTTAACATGTACCTAGTAGGTACTTAATCGTAAATAGTTTACCTCCCGTATATATTAAATAAGTACTACGGAATTTAACAATGAAAGGTGATTTGCAAAATAGTAAATATAACACTGTCAGCTTGACTTGCGTAAAACAGAAATTTGAGTGCACTGGCTTGAAGATAGTTAAATAATTTAGTTAATGATAATAGGTACTTTTAAGACGTTTTTAACGAGCTTTCACATTCTTACATTTCTTAAAAGCCTGTAATCACTTTAGTAAATTTATATAGTGATATTTTATACAATTAGCGCGCAGTTTAAGGATAAAAAAATTAACACGTTTTGGGTTAAAATGTCAAGATTCCTTAGTACCGACTTGTCTTTACGTGGCCTAAAACATCACTACGTGAGCGCTACTGTGGATCATCTACAAGTCAGCGTTACTCCGGACGTGACAAATGACTGATTTATAAATCTTAAGATCTTTTTTTCTTATCATGTAATTAACAGTATATATAAAGTAGAATAAAATTATGTATGTATGTAGTTAATATATGGCCAAATACGTATCATTTTTTGAAGGTTTATTTAGTGAATAAATGAATAAACTTACAAGCGTAACCAATTTTATTCCACGTATTTCTACAATAGTGTAATATTTATTTTTACATCGATTTTTAAGTGATCTTACGGTCGGTCCGGATAGGATTTTGACTTACATTATGTAAAAATCTTGTACGCAAATCTACTTTACTTTATTACGGCTTTAGAAATGAGAATTGAGAATTGTCGAACGACAGTTTTTAGGTTGTTCTCACTGTACCTAGTGTAGGTATTCCAGTATAAAATTACGAGGTAAATAAAATTACTGCGAACAAGCTTTTGGATGCGTAGTTAGCCTATTATGGGCAAAAACCGCGGTGAGCGAATGATTTAGTCAGCAAATCTTGGTACCGCGAAAAGGAGGAACGCCGCTATATCACACATCACGCCTGTCTTACGCTAAGGCTCAGGCAGAGGTGTATCTACTAATTTACACATACAGGTCTACGGTAAGTTTAGGTCTTCATATGTGTGCAAGTCTATTGCCATTAATTGGGAACAAATCCAAATTCTTAGCCGGCGTAGCAATCGCACTTTCGACCACTACAATAATGAGTCAGTTTAATACATAATTTATAGGTCATATACCTTTATACCTAATCGATCTAATTAAAAAATACAGTTTATCAATTTGATAATTAATTGTCTGCAATAACGGTGGCAACGCACCTGCAACCCCTCTGGTATTATGGGTGTCAATGGGCGGTCGTGATCACTTACCATCAGGTGACCCGCTTGCCTCCCTATTCTATAAACAACAAAAACATTTTTTTTATGTGATAGGCGGGCAAACGAGCAGACGGATCACCTGATGGTAAGCGATTACCGCCGCCCATGGACACCCGCAACACCAGAGGAGTCACGAGTGCGTTACCGACCTTTTAAAAGGGGATTGGGCCTCCGGTAACCTCACTCACTTGGCGAAACACAACGTAAGCGTTATTTGACGCCGGTTTTCTGTGAGGCCATGGTATACGGACGGCTAATATAAAAAAAATAAAAAATTCGATGGCCGTTTACGAAACCAGGGGATAAACGAAATATGAAATTCCGGCTGACGGATCTTACATCTTCACGAAAGTACTAGAACATTCCAGGGTTGAGTAAACGGTACCACCGTGCATGCGCGGCGCCGCCGTCCGCGCATATCCCACCATGTACGACGTCTTTGTATTGCGCTATAAACGATAGTGCGTCTCTAGCTAGTGGCTGTTTTACTTGTTCGTCCCCTGTCCGCTCCGCGGCATACCTAATAATAGTAAGCATCTACTGAGTGATTTGATATTGGGACTGACCATAAATAAAGTGATCCTTAGTCAAATAAGGTTGTAAACCACTGGAAATCCGGAATCCAATGAAAATTTTACTGTGACTTTTGAATTGTTCCGTTTGATACAATAGCAATGCACGTCCAATACATTTTCCAATTATATGGAATAGGACGTGCTCAACTGCTTTGCATCTTGAGATAATGTTGATAGTATATAGATAACATACCATCAATACTCAATACTTTATTGCACTCCATAATCATGTTTGGAAGCGGCGATAGTTCGAATTAATCGGTTTAGCAGAGTCTGTTTGAGTGGGTTGCTTTGTTCTTGTGGTAGGTTTTTATTTCTGCAGAAAGCGATTTCTTTATATATTTCACAACCTTTATAGTTGGAAGGATGATCACATAAGCAAAGGGTGCACGTGGCGGGTGTTTTTGAATATTTTTTGCACTCCGAGCTTTTGTCCACATTTCATGCATTGGTAGGGCCTCATGCAGTTATTCTTCGTATGACCGTATTGTTGACAATGGTGGCACTGGATTTTCGTGGTTTGTGATTTTCGATGGTCCTCAATCTTTATCTTTTGTCTGAAAATATATTGAATGTCTGACCGCCGATACTAGGTTCATTATTGACAAAGAAGGTCGAGGTGTGAACCGTAATTCAAACACAATTTAATCCGATCGTTAATACTGAAATAATTCGTAATAAAATATATAATCTGAGTGTCTTTAAATCACGAGTGAATCGTGCTCCATCGTAGATCGCAGTGCCACAACATCCTGGCAGGCAAGCGTAAGCCTATCAAACAAATTGTCGACTTATATTCAATGGAATAGTCAAGGGCCGGTCATATTACCTAATCCATGCAACTAGAAACATAACGTTTCATAAACACTTGTAAAAGCTTATTTGAAATAAAAACATTTGAACTTGAACTTGAATCCGTTGAGCCGTTGATAAATTTGCTTACTAGAGACATTACTTGTAAGGACCTTATGTCAAAATTCTATTACTAGTAAGCAAATCTACTGACGAATTTGATATTGGGACCGACCCTAAATCTTTTAAGCAGCTTTGTTGACGAGATAATAAATACAACGGTTATTTGAATATACTATATTAACATTTTTGGGACCACTTTAAGTAATAAATGAAATAAACAAGTTATATAGGTACAGAAGTTTATTAATTTAAATCTTGATTTTTACTTAAAATAAATATCTACGTGTTGTTTACACTTTAAGTCACAATTACTCAATACTTACTACCTAAACAGTGATCCAAATATATTTCGAATCTAGTTAAGTAAATAAATAAAATATTCCCCAAACAAGTCAAAAACCAGTAAAAAACGTCAAACGTGAACATATTATATTGTATAGACTAAATTCGAGATATATCGAGAAAATACTCAAAGTTGACATAATTTTATAATAATGAGATTTTTCATTGATATAATTAATTGATCTATAGGTAGCTGCATAGGGTCTGTATATAATCTGAATATTTAAGTAGAGAGGGTACAGCGTGCAGTACTTAAGGTCGGTGCAGGTCTCCCCTTCCGATACCCGACTGTAGATATCTATAGCGAATAGGATATCCTCACGGTCCGACAGTCCTTCATTATACGTACTGTCATTAAAAAACATTGCGAACTAAAATTTGACGCAAATCTAGTGCAACAGCGTGGAGTCAAGGTGTGTCCCGACATTTTATACAGAACATCCTTCTCCCAAAAATTTTTCTGCTTCCTTGGAAATTATTTATACAATAAATTAAATTAAATTCTTAATATATACCCTAAACCAAAATGTAGCTGTATCAAATCATTAAAAATATATTTAAAAATGTTTAACTACGAAGAAACTGAGAATATTTTATCAATCCTCTCATAAACGAATGTGTCATACCTGTTATCTTTCTATTCTCAACCGTCCCACCACATCACACTCGCATTACACTCATTACACTCTTACAGTCACTATCATCCATTCATAAACACTTATCAAAATTACAATAAACACTGATTCTGCTTTAATTTTAATTTTGCATCTCCCTTTTTGTTTTTTTTTTAAGTCAAATCATTCTTTTCCTTCTTTTCTCCTCTCATAGTCTGATAATAATTAAGATTGTACCTACCTACTTAACTGTAACCGAGGGTAGGGCACTGGTGACCTGTAACACAGGTCTTTTTTATTAAAAATCCTACATCAGGCACCAGTCTCTCACATAGGTGAAATTTAAGAGAATGTTATAGCTTAATTAATTATAAGATCTATACCTAGTGTGAAGAGAAGATAAATAAATTTATTATTATATTCGTAGACATGTGTAAATATATTCACGATATATCAAGATTCTAAAAATAAAACCACAACATAGTTGAAATAAACACCAGGAGGATGAGAATGCATTTCGCGTCAATGCGTTATTTTTTTACCTGGCGCCTGAACATTTTCTTTATGCAACAAGATTTTGTTCGGCAACAGTTGTTCAATAATTTTTTTTTGGTTTCCAGTTGCGATTTTAATTCAAATGGATTTGGCCTAGTCTTACAATAATGATAACATTTCATACGCTATATCATAAATAATTCCTGTGACTTAGACAACTTTGACCAACCTAAACCAAAAGTAGCACTCATATATACATAACTCGCTATTTAAATAAATAGGGTAGACTCATACTTCGTCCATCACTACTTAGCAAAAATCACTCAAAGGTTTGCTGGTAAGAAACTCAATTTTAAGTTGAGCTCGCCTTTGTAAAATATTGTTTGTACAATATAGATTATATAAAATGAATATTTTTATTGTTTTATAGTGCTGCACATACTCATGAAGATCGATGAGTAAGTATGTCGGAATCGTAATGAGTAAAAACTGCACTTTCCTTCTTGTGAACCTCAGGGTTACGTGACTATAGTCACCATAACCACGACAAGCTATGGTCAAATCAATACTGACAATGTGTAGCACGCTGTATAGCCTTATTTCAAAAAGGAAAAGAAATACAAAAACATAATTATTATGATTCATCAAAAGTAGTCAATTTAACCCCTTGAAACTCTTCTAGTCTTCCAATAAATAATCAAAAATCTTGTCCAGCTATTCCTATGTAATAAGCATAGAATCTATCCAGTATAAATAAGATGATGTCAATTTAGTTTAGTCTTGCCATTGCTTACACTGCCATTTGCGTGTCTTTTTTTAGAGTTAACAATATAGTTGACATAGTAAAATTGTCCGAATAAGTTTACAAAATAAGCACTTCCAACGCAAAGTGAATAAGAAATCCATTTTGGGTAGCCACAGTCATCGTAAATGGCTGCGGCCTCGTGCAGGAAGATAATGACGAATTGAATCTGAAAATGAAAGATTTAGCCAATATATTCTGGATTCCACAAAATCTTCGAAAGAAGCAAATATTTGATAAACCTACTAAAGGGTATTTTGAATGAGTAAAAGTCTACGCTATTCGATCGATCTACAAGGTAGAGCTACACTTGTCGCGGCCAGTGTTTGAATGAGAGACCATCCTTAGCACACATGACATAACAAAATACTATCACGCCTGTAATCCCCAGGGCTAGGTAGAGTCATACTAATTCACACCCACATTTCGCCTGTATATTTAGGTTCCATGGTATAGGGGGCGTGCCTATTGCCATTGCCACACCGGGAACAAACCCAAAACTCCGAGCTGTAATTAAGAATTTCATAGAAAAACCCAATAATACTTTGCTCAACGCGGGAATTCAGGACCTCTAGGGTAGCACCCACTAGGCTAATAAGGCAGTTAGTGATAGTTAGAAGCCCGAATAGTCAGAAAACCAGTTTATCTGCACTCCATTTCGGTAAGTGGGGAAGTTCTGATGGCAGTTGCTTCGTATAAAAGCACCGATATTCAGCCACGTTTGGATAGACTAACTGACTCCAATATTTGGGCTAAGACGATGATGGATGTATTTTTTTTTTCATGGGATAGGGGCAAAGGTGATAACGGATCGCCTGATGGTATGCGATTACCGCCACCCATGGACACCCGCAACACCAGCCAGTCTGCGTAAGGGGATTGGACTTCCGTTATCCTCACTCACTCGGCGAAATACAACGTAAGCGTTGTTTCACGTCGGTTTTCTGTGAGGGCTTGGTATCACTCCGGTATCACTTCGGTCGAGCTGTGTGTTAGTGTTGAACACACTAAGGCCATAATATTGACTTACCAGCTGCAGTATCGTAACATACTTTTTCCACCAGAGATACTTCTGATACTTAGGTCCCAGTCCGGCTAAAAAGTAGTACGTGTACATCACAGCGTGGACGAAACAGTTGATGATGCCTACAAGAGTTGCATGACCATCTGAAACATATTACAAAATAAATTTTAAAGTATGATAATTGGGATAAGAATGATACAGGAGGAATGTAACTATATTCACATACTCTATAAGGCCAAAATAAACGAACTAAATTGTATGTAAAATAGTTGTAAGTGAATAAATTAATTGGAATAATATTAAGTACCTATATTATTTAATAAGAATATTGATCGTTCAGGTTTTAAGGAAGAATTTTAGAAGGAATTTATAAATCGAAACAACCATTCAGTGAGAAACGAATAAACACTGACAGACATAAAAGCGTTGACTGAACCAGTGTGTGTACCTACTGTGGCTAGAAAATTACAATTTTACAATCACAAAGACAGGAAACATTTTGAATTTTCCCACGGGATTGAGGAAAAGTAGACAATAATAATTGTGCATATACTCGTATTAATACATTTCATTAATCGTACCATGATTTTATCAACAACCGTTCCCGAACGAAAAGTCGTTGCTTATCGAAATAGTTCAGGCGCTAGCTAGGAAAAATAGACAAGGGCCTTTGAAAATGGTAAAAAGTAAAAAAAAAATATATTAGGATGTAACCCATTGGAAAAGAAAGAGAATATAACAAAAATGAAAGGAAAACTAATTTAGGGCGATCTGAGGTCGGAAAGTGGATGTGAGTGAGTGAGTTTTAAGGGTAAAAAACGGTTTATCTCGATTTTCGGCAAAACTGCAAGTCCAATGGAAAAAAGTTAAATAGCAAAGTTGTAGGTAATATGGTAAATGTTCTCATGCTCTGCAATAAGGCAGATGATAAGCAGATCTATGAAATAAAGGAAGCAGCTTTGAATCATTTAGCCCACTAAATGATTCAAAGCTGCTTCTTTATAGCTGCTTCTTATCTTTGCATTTTCTGAGAACATTTACCACAGTAATGTATATTTTTTACACCATCAGAAAGTAGAGATTTCGACGAACAAAAAGCCTACTGACTTTTTTAAAAACGCTGATATTTTGACATGAGAATTTTCGATTGAAAATTCGGGTGCTTTTTCATTTACAACACGTCAAAGAATGTCAGATCAAAAGCTTTATGTCAGAATTTATATCAGTAAATATAAGTGTAATGGCCTCGTTCGTCAGAGCAGCTCAATTCCAGGCATTTTTATCATCTAAATAATCTCTTACTAACAGATGTGCGAAATGCAATTTTTTCATCTTTACAAAACTGCGTATATCACGGAAACTAAACGCCGAAAAGTGGACCCTTTTTGTTTGGTCGCGCACATTAAATTAAGTATTACTAAAAATTAATAAAAACAAAATATAATAAACTTACTTGGGTAATATTTCAGTGACCAATAGGCAACACTGGGCATAATGAAATGATGGCAAACGTGTAAGAAAGATATCTGTCTCTCTTTCTTTCTCAAAACGAAGAAAACTGTATCTAAGAGGTCAACTAGCTTTATAACTGTATACCACCAGACGGCATTCAACATCTGAAATATTAGATGAGATTATTAAAAACCATGGAATTAAAACACTGTAAAAGATAACTATTCTGAAATAAATCTAATACCTATGTACATTATTTATTTATTTATTTAATATTTTAGTTAAGTTTAACGTATTTGTTTGTACTTACTCTTCTTGAATTAGGGTTCTCAGTCATATCCACTGGCTGACACGTCCAACTGTATTCATTGAGCCAACCACTAGTTAAACCCTATGTAAACATAAAACAGTATTCAGAATACATCTATGGGTGATTATAGTAAAAAAAGAGCCCATTAGCAGGATAAAAGGCTCGGTAGGACCCTATTGGGGTCCGACTGGCTGCCGGCCACCCTTACGTCGGAATCTGTCGTAAAGCACATTGGTGTGTGTTCCGACATTTGCACGTAAGAGCCAGTGCCCCTGGGTTGCTGTGGCAGTTTGCAGTCCAACGCAAACTGTCAGAGTCGCAACGCATCAGCAGCTACCCTGGTGTTGCGGGTGTCCATGGGCGATGATGACTACTTACCACCAGGTGGCTCATCAACTCGTTTGTGTCCATAAAAGAAATACTGGTTTTAATCAATCATAATATTATGTATGTACCTATGATTATTATGATTTCACACTACTATACTATTATGATCACTAGATTAATGAACTCCATAGAAACTGTTGTCACTTACCTGATTAAATAAGTAAACGCTTGCTATTACTTGTACAAAATTATAAATAATTAAGATATTTTTTAATTCGAAAGGTTTCACACCGTGCATGAGTCGGGGTCCCAAACTTTTGCAGAAATATAAATAAGACAGTAAAATGGTACACATAAATGGCGGCGATGGAAACATATCTCGTGTCCTGTTATCTGCAAAAAAATAAAAATATTAAATTAATCTTCTCCGCCGATTCGCTCTTGGCAGAGCGGTCGTGGCCGTAATGTAGTAGTGATGTCAATTGGGCGCAGATGTAATTCTCCTCACGATGTCCCACCATCTCTCTCTGTTGGCCATCATTCTGGTACATTCACATATGGGGCCACCTACTGCATTCTTGATTCGATCAGTCCATGGCATTCCTGCCCTGCACAACCAGTCGCTTGATGGATTTTCTTATCTTTTTGCGACACGTGGTCAAAGAGTGTATTAATATAATACATTCATCATAATATTATACTGCGGCTTGGTTCACCTACCTAGTAAAGTACCTAAGGGTTTTTAACCCTAAAACCGATAAACAGTACACCAAAGATTTACGTGGGAGAGCCATGCTTCGGCACGAATGAGCCGGCTCGACCGGAGTGATAGGTACTCGGCCTCACAAAAAAACCGGCGTCACACAACGCTTACGTTGTGTTTCGCCTAGTGAGTGAGGTTACCGGAGGCCCAATCCCCTTTTAAAAGTAAAAGTAAGCGATTACCGTCGCCCATGGACACCTGCAACACCATAAGAGTCACAAGTGCGTTGCCGACGTTTTAAAATCTATCCCTATCTATCTCCAGGCTATCCCACGTATGCTTAATTAATTTGTGGTATTTTTTGAACAGAGTCACAGAGTAAAGATTATTGAGAAAAATAACTTCATAGTCTTACCACATAAATCATAAAACACGTAATTGTAATACTCCTGCATCTTATCTAGTAAGTACGCCATTTTGACACAATTTATAAACTGCTAAAAAATATTACGGCACTATTATACGGATCAATATTAGAAATGAACATTACAGAAACACCAAAGTAACTAGTAATGAAATCGTTGTTGGTAAAATTTTACATAAAGTCTAAGGCAGCGTACACGAAGTCAGCGGCGAGCGGTGCGGCAAGCGTCCTCGGAGCCAGGCGGGCAGATCGCGCGGCCCTAGAGCGGCGTAGTGTTGTGTTATGAGAAATTAGAGTCCATGTTTGCGATCGAAATGTCAAAACCGTGACGACAACATCTCTTTAATACAAATTTCTTCGTAACGTTATCATAGTTTTGAAACGTCGGTTGTTAGAAAGCAATAAATAAAATGCACATCACTGTGTCAATGCAGACGCGCGGGCATCGCTCGACGGGCAATGCTCTTACACCACGCTGTGCCGCTCGCCGCGCCACTGTCTTCGAGAATAGTCCCATATAAATCTATGCATTGGAATACGCAGCTCGCCGCGCCGCCGCCGCTGAGTTCGTGTACGCGGCTTTATACTTAATATATATTTCTGCTATTTATTTAAATAGTTACATACTAGCCGTTGCTCGTGGTTTCACTCATTCACTCCATCCCAAATGACTTTTTGAGACAAAGGCAGCCTATAATTGACCAATGTCCAATTTAACTGATATAATCTGGGTGTCTTTAAATCACGAGTAAATCGGTTTCTTCTAGCGCGCTCCATAGTAGATCGCAGTATCGCTTAACATCAGGCGAACTGGCGGTCAAGCGTAAACCTATCAAGAATTTTAAAAAAGTGTTTATCAAAATTATTTCAACGGTTTAGATGTGAAATGCAACAGACAAGTAGTCAAAGGTACTTTGGCATTTATAATATTACCATGGATTATAAGGGTCTAGTTTCGCGTCTTGCCGTCTAGGTACTTATCAACTACTTTATCCACACTATAACCCGGATTCTAAGCGTGTCAGAATGAAACATGCTCTAGATTTTAAGTTAGACCTCCAAAATACAACTGGGAAAATCGCATGTAATTTTGTGTATAAGTTTTCTATTTCGATGCGTGTAAGGTCAACAGCACATCATCATATCTAAAACTATTAAATTTCTTCAATAGATTTTCAATTTAATCTCCACAAAATGAGAGTTTATTATCCATTGGAGAAATTTGACAGTTTGTTGTAACTTGATGTGCTGTTGTCTGTACAAAAATACAGGCAGCTAGACAAACAAGAGTGGTAGGGCATAGTGGAATCGAATAATTAGACTCACAATTGGAGCGGCTCGACTGGGCATGTAAGTACCTCTAACTTGCAGAAAAACGTAGCCAAATAACGTAGCTCCGTGCTATGTTGTGTTCCTAACGGTGAGCAAGGTTGCCAGAGCTCCGCGAGGAAGCGTTGTGTTGGCAGTATGGAGGACCGGTGGTGTTTTGTTACCGCCGCTGTCATGTATGGCAGCATGTCTCTTAAGCTGCCCGCCCAACTATTCCTCTTTAATTTACAGAATAGGCAACACCCGAATGATCCCTCTGGTGTTGCAAGCATCCATAGGCTACAGTAACCGCTTACCATCAGGCGGGCTGTATGCCTGCTTGCCACCTTAGTGCTATAAAAAAACCAAATAAACAAGATTTCTAAAGAATTTTTTTTTTGGTTTCTAAATTTCATTTTTTCTAATTAAATTGTAACAGGACGATGTCTGTACATTATAGATATTAAAGAAAAACTAATATGGGAATAATATGGGGGTTTTAATTAGAGTAACAGAAGCCAAAATAACAATTTTTAAAATTTCTGTCTGTATGTTTGTACGCGCATCACGCAAAAACTACCCCATGGAATTGAATGCAGTTTTCACCGATGTATTACTAGAGGTCTAAAATTTCGTGCATGTTTTATCTTAATACGCCGCCTAGAATTGGACTTATAGTATTAATCTTTTTGGGATGTGAGTGAAACTGCGGGTAACAGCAAATTCTATTAAATAATAATTTCTAAATTCTATTTTAAATCATATGAAGACACCTCATATTTTTTTAAATATCTCATAAGTACCTACAAACATACAGCAAGTTATATTATATATATTATGTTCAACTTCAGCAGGTTTTATATTATTTACCAAGTCAATACTTGCTAAATAATGCAAAAACTGGTTACTACTTCGATTTTTTAAATTATAATAAGATCCCCTTTCACCTTTTAGTTACGTGACGTAAAATAAAATCGGGAAATTAAGTGAATGGTGCCACAAAACCGTTTAAGGAGTCTGCTCACTACACCGTATCATACCATGACCGTACTAGGAACGTGTCAGATAAAAAATATTATTTGTATTGAGACGTATGAACTATGCCCTATAGGTAGTTCCGTCATCGGCACCGGAAAAATATTCTGGATGACAATTTGTTCTCTAACACCGTTTTGTACATGTATGATACGCTGTTGATACTGTTACGCCGAGTAACTATTAGTACTGTTACGAGCTGGGGTTCGGGATAAATTAAAAACCACAAATTTCACCGAAATAAACAGTCACTTTATTCACTGCACAAACACACACAGAAATCACACGAACTGTCACTATACTAGCACTTGTTACACTTAACGTCGCACTGATAATCACTTGGTAGTTCACTTCGATCTTCACTTCGATGTGTCCAAAACTGAACTGCTCTTCCCGACGCTGTCGACCATTATTTATATGAGCCACGAAGATTCTGGATTCGAAAAATCTCGATAAATCTCAATAATGCGACCCGCCCGCATTTTTGAGACAATAGATGTTTACGTCCTTTATTCAACTTGCGAACAATAGATGTTTACAATCGCCATTGTTAATCCTTGACCTTGAGCCCGGTCTCACGATATTGTGTTTTGTTTGTTTTTTTTTTTTGTTGCGGGTGCCGCATTCTAGCATATTCCTCTTGTTTGTTTTCTACCTGCTTCATCGACTAATCCAGAATCTCCGTGACCCATCTCCGTCGTCCTAGTTACTCGGCGTAACAGTACCGAGATGGGTCACGAAGATTACTAGATAAGTCGTAGAAGCACGTAGAACATTCGAAGAAAAGCCGGGTTCAAGGTGAATGACCGTAAACAATAGACGATCACTTTATCGTCTATTGTTTATAAGTAGGTACTTAGGTACTTACCTACTCGTATTTTGTGGAACTATCGAGAATGTTCGATTCTAGAATCTTCGTGGCTCATATATATATTCGTGAGGGTCGGCCGGGGCAGTTTAGTTCTGAACACGGTGAAGTGAATATCGAAGCGAAGTTAAGTGATTACAAGTGCAACATTATAGTGCGATAAGTGATACTGTAGTGACTCTCTCAGTAATTTCTGTTGTGTGTTTGTCAAGTTAATTAAAATATTTGTTGTTTCGGTGAAATTGGTGTTAATTAAATTTATCCCGAACCCCAGCTCGTAACAATACGTTCTAGTAGTTCGTGTCGTACTCATTTTCGTGTCTGATACGTTCCTAGGAGGTACCTACGGTCTTGGTATGCGATGGTGTAGTGAGCAAACTCCTTTACACGGTTTGTCTGTGGGAACAGAAGAAACTTAGTTGGTACGATAGATTACAAAGAAATTAAATTAGTAGGTGCTTACAATAGTTGCATTACCATACAGTAGGTATCATGATTACACTATGTTGCATAACATCCCATCACGCCTGTATTCCTCAATGGGTTAGGCAGAGCCGTTCTAATTGTACACCCACAGTTCGCCATTAACCGGGCACAAATTCCAAACTCAGAGCTGCTTTACTGCTGACACTTACGCGAATGGGACATTGAAATAAAACCACTTTTTACGTATTTTATAGCGTTTACAGCATCCATGGTCACGGGTAGACTAAGTTGTTGGACGTCTTACCTTTTTTTTTTTAGTTTCGTGTGGAAAATCCTCATCGACTTCCGCCGCCCGGGGAGGCGACGGGGCGTATCGGACTCCACCCAGAGTGGGTGACCTACCGACTAAAAACCACACGGTGTTCCCTCCTGCACCTGCGGCGTCGGGGGCTACGGGAAACAGACAATTCGTCCGCGGCCCCCGACTGGTGCCGGCCCGCCGCTGCGGGCCCCATCTATACATATGTAGGGGGGGAGTGAGGCGTTGGACTCCCCCCCATCGCCATTGAGGGGCGCGCGTGGAACACTACGCGCCACCGCCTCGGGTTCTAGAAGGGGGGGTTTGAAGAGATATTATCAGGAGTTCAATAAAATACGTGTGTGTCTTTGTTCCAATGAAAAAATGTATAATAAAAATTATTAATACGAGTAGGGTAGAAGTACATTAAGGCGCTGACAACAGCTAATGAAATTCGATGTTTCGGTATTTTAGCCACGCCCACTATTGCTCCGATAACCTAGCGCTCTTTTTTAAAAGGGCGGTGATACAGCGAACTACCAAATAAGAAACAAAGTGACGCGGTCAATAATGAACATTGACTCAATAGATGGCGCTGTTGTATTTATTGCTCTGTACGAAGAACTAGTAACAAATTAGACAGGACGATTAAAAAATCAAGTACCCATGTATAGGTAATTATTTTATGAAACGTTATTTACAATTAATTACAAACAATATACCTAAGCGTTAGGAAAATAAAAACCCAAACTATCTACTCATATTAGCAAAATTTTCATTATCTTTTTGTAATTTTTTTGCATTTTCCATGCTAAGATTTAGATAAATTTCAATCATGCGGGTAGGGTTCGCGGTGGCTTAGAGGTCAGAGCGTCTGGTATATCAAACCAGAAGACGCAGGTTCGAATCCTGCCCGCGATTGAATTTTTTCCTTTACTAAAAAATAACTTAAAATTTTCTTTAGTTTTACATGCACTGTTTATTTGCTTTTTTATATAAAAATATATTGGTCTAGCTCAGGTGGTCCCCAGCACGTGGAATGTGGAGTCGAAAATATTTATACATATTATTTTTTTTTTTTTTAAAGGAATACACTACTCACGTTTGTGTTTTATGTACCACTAACGATAAACTATATATATTATGAAAAGAAACGTATTATTATAGAATATTTACATAAAATACATGAAAGTAAGAAAAAAAAAGCTATATATATATAAATCTAAAAGACAGAGGCGTGACTATGCTTCAAAGTATTCCTCGGCATAGCTGAAGCCAGAGACCTGATTCCCATTCACCCACAGCCATCAGACGAGCCCGCTCCGCAGTATTGACTGACGTATTAAGTAGTTCTTTCCGCGTCGAACTGCAAAGCGGCTCATCCCAAAGCCTTTGGGAAGATGGGACTAGGGGTAAATCAGTACTGGGACAAGCCATTCTCCAAACGGTCATAGCGTCAGTCAGAAACGGTACTTCCAAATCAACCAGAAGGTCCTAAAATATCTCTATCTATACCTGGCTAACTTTTCGGTACTGTGGATTGAGGATATGAACGCGGGTAAACTGATACTAGAAATTTTGCGGAATTCTTTCATTCTTCTTGTTAATTTTAATTATTCTTCCCTTTATTCATTATGTACATATTTAAATACATTTTCAAATATTTAAATTTAAAAATAAAAATAAAAACATTTAAAAATATAAAAAATAGTAGTCCACCGGTATCGGGAGCAGGGTCCAAGCTACCGACGGTCAGGGCCCCACAGAAAGGAACCTCCTAACAATACGCGCCGTATCCAAGAGTACCGCTTTCTGTATCAGTCCCTTAACCCAGCTGTCTAACGAGAGCGTCCATAGGTGTGAGTCGAGGCTCTTGGCTATTAGACCATTGGCGGTCACAACTATCGGTACAATGATTGCCGAGTCAACATCCCACATGTCGACAATCTCATGAGCCAAGTCTAGATATTTAATTTGCTTATCTTTTTCAGCTTTCACGAGATTCTCGTCATGCGGAACACTGACATCAACAATAATTGCACGTCGCTCTGATCGATCTATCACCACTATATCAGGCTTATTGGCAATAACAGTCCTGTCAGTGATGATAGATCGATCCCAATACAGAGTTACACAACCATCATCAAGAACTGGGTCGGGCACATACCTATAGTATGGTACCTCTGAGTCCACAAGTTTATATTTTAGAGCAAGTTACTGATGGATAATCCTAGCTACTAGGTTATGTTACGAGAACACCCAGAAATAATCGGATCGATTCTCCTGGGCGTTGACACGCCCGACAAATGTCAATCGTGCCATCCTTTATAACCGGACCTTTACTACCGGAAATATATTCCGGTAGTTGTTCGTCATTACAACTTCGTCCATAATTGCACAGACAAAACCCTGAGTTTCCCCAAAGAGGTTCCCGAAGCGTAGCCAGGACACAGACGCTAAAAGATCTACATCGGGTCCATGAAGGGCCCGATAAAAGCGTCCGTGAAGTTCCTTGCTTTGCCATATCTCCTTGCGGCCAGCAGTATCAAGTGTTATAGGTTTGCGCCAGTTCTCTTTAAGGCCAAGGATAGCGGGGTGAATCCTTTATCCCCTGCAACTACATCTCGGTGCATCCCCACGTCAGCCTTAAGGAAGTACTGTCTAAGCTTGTACACCTCGCGATTGTGGAGGGTTTTAGCGTTTAAATAGCCTCGCCCTCCACATTTCCGCGGGATGTACAGTCTCATAAGTGATGAACGCGGGTGATGCATCCGATTTGCATTTTGTCCCGCGAATATTTTTATTTTGCGATATCTTCTAAGATATTTGTTTAAACTACATAAAGTTAAGGGCACAAATATTCTATATTTAATTTCCGTTTTAAAAAACACATTTATTTAGATACAGATTAATAGATACCATATGGGTTAAATAAGCTTCGCAAAAATGTATTCCTTTTTAATCTAAAATGATAATAGTAAAAGCAGTGATTGTGAGTTATCCGTCGGAGATAGGCATATGCTATCGACTTTTTTATATTAATTTATAATATTAGGGCAATTTGTACACATCTCATTCTTGATACTGAATGACCTATACTCCATTTGATTAGGTACTTAACTAAAGGTAAACAATAAAAATGGCGGCGTTCGGGGCGGTTCAACCTTTTATTACAATAATATGAATTGGGAGTGAAATGAATGAATGAAATGAACCTTTAATTGACTTTATAAGTTTTAATCTGAATCAGATGAAAACAATTACCAACACTAATAATAAAACGATCACAGGTGTCACCTAGTACACGACTCGGGATCACTTTTTTAATAATTAAAATTAATAACAACACAACTAACAATCAATAAAAACAACGAACAAACAAAACAATAACTAATTAACACAATTTATGGCAAAAGAAAGACAAAAACGAACGAAAGTAAAGTAAACAAACTATCACGAATGGCGTCTGGTTACCCGACTAAGTGTAATATGGGTTAAATATTTTGCTGCGGTTCCTCGCAGTACTACTTCTCAATTTTTCGAGTTATCAAAAGTCTAATACGTAGAATAATGTTTTGAATACCTGTCTTTTTAGGTTCTTTTTAGTAGGCACATTGCAATACGTTATGACATAATTATATTTTTTAATTTAATTAATTGTTCACAAGCTTAAGAATTAATAATAACCATTTAATATTAAACAAAGTAGTTAAATATGCTAGTATATAAAAGTAAAATGTGGTTTTATATTATTAAAAAATATTTTGGTTACGTTTTATTTCGAAAGGAAAAATGGCCCTATAAAAGAACCTTTTTTATGATTTGTTTACCTTTAGTTAAGTACCTAACCAAATGGAGTATAGTAAAATTTAGGGGTCACTATACTATCACTTTCTGATGTAACTGCAACTGGAACGATTTTTAATCTGCAAAAAAATACATTCAGATTTGGAAGATCTTTTTTCAGCACTAAATGTACCTCTCAGGTCTAATAAAAAATAGCAAAGCCTGCACGGTGATTTATATATAAGGTCAACTTAAATTAGGTAGGTAGCAAAACTCCGCAGACATGATGGGTATCGATATCTAAATACGCCAAAATAATAATTTTGATTTTTTGGGGGTCATTTACCGCTGGTAATGTTGTTACTTAAATATTTGCTGAGAAAATTGTGTTATTTTTTGTTTTATCGTGTTTCACAAAGAAAACCGAATTTCAAAAAGACACGCATGTGGTTGTCTTTTTGATCATGTTTAGACCCATCACGACTGCAGAGTTTCGCTAGCTAATTTATTTTGACCCTGTACAATGGGCAAGAAACAATAGACAAAGTTACGAGTATTTTCCTATAGGTCCAGTTCTAAGAGAGTCATAGGTCTATGGAAATTTGATAGTTTATCACTGGATTTATTTGTGACTTTTTTTCTAAAAGTAAAGGGGATCCTTTTTGTCGCTATCCCCGCTAAATAATAAATTATTATACGTATAATAATATGATTGTAACATCACAATCTTACTGGTGAATTACGATTATTATTGTTAGTAGTATTTATACTTACTATATTATTATTAGTAAGTGTATTTATTGTATATAAGATGTCTAAACTGTTAAAGTATTATAGGTAAGTTGCCACACTATCGCATTAGGTTTAAGACCTGTAAAGATAGGTATAATGGTAAATAATAAATAAATAAAAAATAAAAAATCCGAGGCTACACCTGTTTCTAAACTTTTCGCCAAACGTCTCTATTTACTGTAGAGAAAATTAAATAATTCAAGAAAATTATTAAAATTAATAATTATTATTCTAAAAACTTAAAATAAAATAATAAAAGATCAAAAACTTATATTACACTAGTCGCCAGTAGATTACGAACTCGAAACTCCTTTTTCCGAATCCTTTGCATTTACCACTAGACCAATCGAACACTGCCGATGTTGCCGAATTTGCGCTATCAGTTGTAGAAAATAACGTAAGTTTCATTTTAGTTATTTATAATTGTTAGAATTTCATTTCTTTTCGTGTATCTGTTTTGTCACATTCTATATCCATGAGATGTTTTTGTTTGTTAGTATAAAAGGGCTTTTTGTCTGGCCTCCGGCATTTTTGTTTGTTTCTCATTTTTCACGGCAACTATTTTCACTACTTAGAACTTTATTTATATTTACACCTTAGAACTCTAAATATTTATAATTACACCTGAGAACTCTAAATATTTATAATTACAGCTTAGAACTATATTTATCGTACAACTATATCCTTTTAATTAAATTGGGAAGAAAATAAAATATGTAGGTATGTTTATGTTTGAAATTGTCATACAGCAAAATACGTAATGACGGATAGCGCGCGGAGTAAAGCGACATACGTCCGTCTAGCAGGGCGCCTATGCGCTCACTGTCGGATTGCATAGAAAAGAAAGAGAAGTGGGATGATGCAAGGCTCGCAACTTATTACAAAACCATAAAACAATTAATTACTTTAAAATTTGTTAAGTATTCCAAAATATAAAACAACTAAGTTCTGTATTTAAATGTGATATGTTATTGTACTTAATTTTACCAATGTGCATTGATTAGTATTACAGATTTTATTGTTGGAAGGTCGTTTTAAGAGGCTAGTTTACCATTTTTTTGTATCGAGAAAACTTTTTAAAAACATGTTTTGAATACAACTATGTTCTCCGAAATATGTTCAAGATTAACATATATTTTTTTCGCTATCACAAACTGTATGGGTTTGGCTAAAAAATTGTTTGAGATATGCCTATTTGGGTGTTGTCAGCGCCTTAAAATTACAATTTCTTACAGCTAAATGTGTATTGCGCGTAACAAGATGCTTTTAACATTTGGGTAGGCGTTTTTACCCAAACAGGGGGGTGTGGCGGGCGCTAATATTAACTTAAGGTTAGGTTACCTTAAGTTAATATTAGCGATCCGATTCATGCAGAACGAGCTCACCGTATCCTTCGGTCTTGCAGCTTTGGGCTTGGATTTTGATATATAATGGAGTTTCAAGCAGTTGGTAAGCCCCAGCCCAGCTCTATTGAAATTTGATGCTTTGTTAATTTCAATAGCCTCGCGAACCATCCTGGGCAGGAGTCGGTTTTCTTTTCTGAGCTGCTACTACTTAGAATTTCATAGAAAAACCCAATACTTTTGACACTTTGGACCTCTAGCGTAGCAGTCGCTGACCGCTAAGGTAATGAGGCATGCTATGTATATTGATATACTCGTATATGTATGTTACTGTTTTTATAAAAAAACTACGTACCTAATTGTTTCAGTAATTTTAACAAGATGACCAATCTCATGCAGTCAGAGGCAATAATAGGTCTTTGATGCCTCTGACTGCATGAGATTGCAGTCAGTGGCATGCTTTTTACGGATTTTATCGCGTTGTATTCCCGACGTTTCGGATCCTTTAAAGCATCCATGGTCACGGGTAGATTAAGTTGTTGGACGTGTTAATGTTGCAATTACTAACAGCTACCTTACATTTTTGTTAATAATTGGTAATCCGATTCATGCAGAACGAGCTCACCGTATCCTTCGGTCTTGCAGTTTTGGGCTTGTTTTTGCTTTTATGGAATCAATAATGGGGTTCCAAGCAGGTGGTAAGACCCAGCCATCTTCTCTATTGAAATTTGGATGTTTTTTAATTTCAATAGCCTCGCGGATCATCCTGGGAAGGAATCGGTTTTCTTTTGCGAGGTCTTGTGGTTTATCAAATCTGATGTAGTGCTGGGCCTTGTCTAGAGTATGTTCACAAACTGCTGGCTTCTTGAAACGGCGGTGTTTGATATCGACGATGTGTTCCTTCCTTGTGATTACCTTTATTGAATTATCTAATTTAATCTAAACCTATAATAAAATTGTAGTAAATCGATGTCTGTACAATAAAGATATTACAGAAAAAAGTAATATGAGGAGTCTTTAACAGCCAAACACACCAAAATATCAATTTTTAGAATTTTTGTCTGTCTGTATGTTTGTACGCGCATCACGCCAAAATTAACAACTGCAAGGAATTGAATGCAGGTTTCAGCGATGTATTGCTAGAGGTCTAACTTAAAATCTGGTGCATGTTTCATCTTGATACGCCGCTTATCTTTTTATGGATATGAGTGAAACTGCATGCAACAGCCAGTATAATAATAATGACGTTAATGAGACCTTATTATATGATTGTATAAGAAATGTATCACAGCTTTATTATGAGTATTGAAAATTTAAGTAAGAATTGTTGCTAAGCAACTTTAAATCGATAAAGATCATTCAGGTCGGGATACTTGAGATACTTGCAAGAATCAATGAAATTGTTCCACTTGTTACGTTTGTAAAATAAAAAATAAAACACTAAATTAATAAAAACCCATATATTTTAGATCATCTAAAAATAACAAGTCTTTGTATTTTTTACTACTTATACATCTATTGTAAAATTCATACTTGTACATGTATAATTGAATGTATATAAATTCTTTACAATAAACTTTTCATTATATAAATATTGCTCCGTCGTACGTTATTTAATATCATTTGTGTTTTTGATAAAACAACAAACAAATAAATATATAAATCGATATGTAGTATCTTTTGTATCTAGTCTAGTAACTAATTCGGCATAACGAAAATAAATTTAGAAAATGTATCTGTCATTATATTATTTTAAAACGTAACCCGTAAACGTTTTCACAAAAGGACAGATGGATGAAATTTTAACTAAATTTCTACGCATTTTCTAATATTTTTTTGCCTGTGCAACCACCACTTTTATGACTCGCGCACTGTCATCTTCAGACTACAGTTTTTAGTCTCATTTGACCAGTAATTCCACTGGCTACATTAGATGCCATTAGAAATCTATAATACTGAATATATAACATAAACAAATTACTTAAAATTTGATAAAATATAATATTAATTTGCATCTCATGTTATTAGGACTTCTGTGGATTGAATTGACATTTCTAAATACATTTTATGGCGTTTAGAAACAGAGTAATACTAAAAGATGTATGTTGCGAGGTTTTATTTGTACTAGACATTTAATAATTGTAATATAAAACAACATAATTGATACTGAAATTCCCAAAACACCGTAGATGGAGGCGGAGAAGGTGTATGGACGACGGGGATTCAAACATGTTTTCTCTTAAAGAACCCTGATGATAAGTGTAGTATTATATCAATTGTCTAACTTCAGAAAAACTGATTCCGTCAATACTAAAGCATAATTACAATTAATATTCTCAGTTGATATAATAATATATTATACCTTAACCAACAATTAAAACTATTTGTACAGATATACAACCTATCAGAAATGGTGGAAGTCTATATGAATGTTTACTAAAATACATTTTTATGTGTTTAGATTTTTAAAATTCTGTGTACCTCAGTTATAAAATACTTGGTCTACATACAAAAGGTATACCAGTAATATAACTGAATACACAGAATGTATTTGACACCATTTTTACTCGTACTTTCAAAATTCTAAACACATACATTTATCACACAACGTGAAGCCAGTCAAATACTAGCTTTAATTTAACTAAACTAAAATGATCTCCACGATCAAGTCTTTGTATTAGCACTCTTTCGCTTTTCCATTTGCAGGAACCTGGATGCTTTGTGCAGACTTCTTGTTTTTGACGTAATTTAGATAATAGAAGTTGCCAAACATGTAGAGGAAGAGACCAGCGTTGAGGCTGAGTAAGAAGTTGATGCCTTTGGGGTAATTGCAGTCACTGAACATGACTGAGAAATTGTGGTAGAAGATGATGCAGAACTGGATCTGGAATAAGAAAACAAAATTAATTAAGGATTGAAAAATGAACGAAAAGGTTTTGAGGAAAAACCAAAAAGATTTGAAAATTTTCCATAATTTGTAATTGAAGGTTAAGATAATATTAAAAACATGGAGCAGTTATGTCAGTTACTGTCACTATAAAATGCCATACAATTAGTATATTTTTTTATAAGTTAATAAATTCCCGAAGCTCTAAAATATAAAATATTTGTTCAATCACATATTTTTAGTTTTTACACGAACGAATATGATCATTTGCAAATATTATTATCTTAAGTAAACGCTTTGGATCATCTCAAATATTTGCGTAAACTCTATATAGTGTATATTTTGGAAATAATTCAGCTTAATTTACATATCTAATGCATTTTTTTTTACCTATTAACAATATTTGAGCTCGCCTCTTGAATGAAAACTAAAGATGAACATTTTCAAAATCACTAATATTGCTCGCAATATAGATATACTTACTTTTGTTAAATATATAAAAGGATACCATTCAAAGCATTTGAAAACAATATAAGATTATAGTAGGTATTATTTTCATGTTACAATTATTATATTATCAAAATAATTATGGATTATTATCTACGGACTGTATTTTTGCGATGATGCCTGTCTTTGGGCACTTATTATACACATCCTTTTTATTTATAGTATTTCATTAGATGAAAAGAATAGTGTAGGTAATGTTGTGAGAAGATTTTTTTGTCAACATAAAAGTTTTGAGCCATTAATATTTTAGGAGAATGCTTTCCATAATGTTTAATGTTCACTACTCAGAGTATATTATGGTATACGAGTACAATTGATTGATTTAGAATGATTCGACTTACCAATTGCAAGGTGGTAACGTGTTTTTTCCACCACAAGTACTTCTGATACTGCGGTCCAAGACCGGAGATCAAGTAGTAGGTGTACATGATGATGTGGATGAAAGAGTTGATCAATCCGAGAAGAGTCCCATGTCCACCTGAAATTATGAGACGCTGATATCTAATTTTCGTTATCGATAAGATTCGATCTTAATCGAGATAAAATATTAACTTGGTCTCGACAAAGATAATCGAAAGCAGCAAGTTTTTTTATGATACCTGATTCTAAAAATAGGAGGACAATATTTCTGTGATGATGATGCACATTGCATATACCCGGCTCAAAGGCCCGGCAACGAAATTAAATGAATTATAAACAATAAATCAATCAAATGAATGCCAATACGATTCGCGTCATTGTGGATGTTTCTTAAAATTTTCAAGTAAAGTACCTACAGTCACTTTTATTCAGTAAATCTCACAAGGGTCTCATATTTATAATCGCATTTTTTTTTTTATTATGTCTTTGTAATATTTTTACTTGGCGTATAAACACAGAAACGATATAATGGTTTAATAGTAATTTATTTATACAATCATTACTACTTCTCCTAAGCTTCCCGTTTCGGGACGGGTTAGAATACTGTTCCTCACTGCCTTTCAGATAGGCATCCCGTAAGAGGCGTGAAAATATCTGACTTGCTCGGTGGTAGGACCTCTTGGGGTCTGACTAGCTGGCGACCACGCCTACGTCAGAGTCTGTCGTAAAGAACCTTGGTGTGTGTTTCGACTTTTGTACATAAGAGCGAGTTCCCCTTGGTTGCTGCGGCTCTGGCAGTCTGCAGTCCGTGGGGGCTCTTACGGATGGGCAACGCATTTGTAACTCCTCTGGTATTGCAGGTATCCATAGGGAACGATGACTACTTTCCATCACATAGCTCGTCAGCTCATTTGCCGACTTAATCCATAAAAAAGCATTTGCCTTTAAGACATAAGACATAAAGAGGATAACATACTTTTAGGATCGCTTTACTATCTTTTCGGGCTCCCATGTCTATCGTAAATAATATAATGTGGATCCTCTTACCCGGCAAGAACTTGACGCCGATCCAAGCACAGATGGGCATCATGAAGTGGTGGTATAAGTGGAGGAACGTGATCTGCCTGTTCTTCTTCCTCAATACAAAGAAGATTGTGTCCAGGAGTTCAATGATTTTAGCTGCAAAGTACCACCATACAGCTGCCGCCATCTGTGATTGTTATTACAGATTAGGTTAAAGAGCTCCCAATTACTCGTTTTAAAACTGGAAATGGCTCATCGACAAACCTTGTGTTAAATTTCTTCCGTTTATTTGCCATATTTTTATTTTATTTATCAACTTGACTCAGTCTAATTTAGATTTTTCTATGCTGTATTTAGCAAATTGTCTATGACGCATTTAATCAGAAACATTTTTGTATTTCGTAGACCTGCATTGTCGACCGCATCGGGTGAGTTTAATCAGTAAAAAAATACCACTTACTCTTTGAGCCTTAGGATTATTTGAGTAGTCCACTGGTTGACATGAAAAATTGTAGTCGTTCCACCATCCGGAGACTAAACCCTGAAAGAAGTAAAGTGCTAGAATTGTTTCAAAATTGTTTTTAAGGTAAATTGGTTTTATCTATGTACATATTGTATCACATCATAATGTTTGAAGGGCTTCACCAATAAGATCTTACTTACTTCATATACGATAAATATGCTCATCAGTATTTGTGACACATTGTATAATATGATAGTGTTCTTCAGGTCGTACGGTTTCCTATCCCTCATGTACCGAGGGCCAACTGAAGTGCAGAAGTATAGGTACGTGGCTAGGATTGTCAATAGCGGTCCTGGGCCTGACATCAGCCACCAGTTCTCTGTGCGAGGATCTGGAAAAGAAATTAAATTGTTTGTAGATAATGTGTCACTACTAGAGCAGCTAAAAGCAGTGATAGCCTAGCCTAGTGATAGCATTGGATTGCCAGTTCAAAGAATAATTTATCACTCGCTTAAATAGTGTAAGGAAACCTGCATGCTTAAGAGTATTTCTCGACGGCAGTGTGTGAAGTCTGCCAACCCGCATTAGACTAATGTGGTGGTCAATAGCCTAACCCCTCTCATTCTGTGAAGAGACTCGTGCCCAGCAGTAGGACAATATGTAATAGTTTGATGTCACTACAGATTAACTTAAATCTATCAAGTATTCTATCGTGTCAGCTTAACAATATTATGCCTAGCTAACGTTTTATAAAAATGAATTTAAAAAAAATGCAACGCCTTGATGCTACATGGATTTTCATCTTTATCGGTATCCCCTTTTCCGACTAGGATCGGTATTTTAGTCTAAAGAGATGTGACTGAATATTATGTATTTTACACGAAACGATCTCGATCGGCAATATAATACCGATATCCTTAAACTGCTAGATTGCTTTTCAGGCTTTTCAAGTTTCTGACTGCCACTAACAATTGTCATTGATGTTCGTATGTCAAACGAAACCAACAGCTTTACATGGTCTCCGAGACACAGATTAGATATATTAATCCTTGCTAATATTATAAACGTGAAAGTTTGTGAGTAAGTATGGATGTCTGGATGTATGAATGTTTGTTACTCTTTCACGCCAGAACGGCTGAACGGATCTGAATGAAATTTGGCACAGATATAGATTATAGTCTAGAATAACGCATAGGCTTTTTATCCAGGTCGCACCCCAATTCTGAATTCCACGCAGACAAAGTCGCGGGCAGAAGCTAGTTAATTATATTATTAAAATCGCAGTGTCGCTTATCATCAGGCTAATTGGCAGTCAAGCGTAAGCCTATCAAGAATAAAAAAAGCATTTTAATATTTCAGTGTTAAATAATTTTTATGTATGAACGTTAATTGAATATGTTTAATTCAAGAGATCTTTACATTGCATTGTTGATTACATGATTTATTTTTTAAACAAATTGGGTTTAATATTAATATTTAGATTAAAAATAGTAGATAAACGTTTTAGTTTTAATCTTAATTATTTTGTCAGTTGGTAAATGTTTTTTAAAATTTCGAACAACTTTTATAGTTAATTATAGTCGGTCAAATCAAAATTAAAAATGTTTTATTTCAATTATGATAATTAAATTAACTAGTTGGTTGCATCCTTGCATAGTTCCAAAAATTTGGTCGTATGGGAAAAAACCGGCAAGGAACTTCATAGTTTCATTAAGAGTTATGTAGTTTAATGAGTAAGACTTATTTATTATACCCATAAATAAATAGAAAACAAAACCATAGCATGTGCAAGTTCAGGTTCACAAGCAGAGCCTGATGATTGAATGATGTTTTTTTAAAAACGCGTAAGTATTTAGTACTTGTATCTCCAAGCAAACACTGACTCCATGATATGCGACATAAGGTCCTGAATTCGATTTTTAGTCTAGTTTTTAACCCCCGACGCAAAACAGGGTAAATATACTCTACCTATTCCAATCTCCGGTTATAAGTTTAACGTGTGTATCTGTCTGTCTAGCGCCCATACGAATGGACCGATTTTAATTCATTTTTTTTTCAAAGGTTACGATCGAGAGTATTTTTAGCTATTATTTAATAAAATCTCCGCTACAAACTTGATTTAAATTCCTGGTATTTCATGCTTATGATTCCGCGATTATAGAGTAGGTATTCATCAACTCTATGTTACTTACTTCCTCGAACTTTATGCAAATATACTCTACCTATTCCGATCTCTGCTTATAAACCCCTCTTTTAGCGTCGGGGTCTCAAAACTCAATGGACAGACAATTGTGGTCGTAAATATTTCACATTCGTGCTTCATCCTTACTGATTTTACAAAAAAACCCACTTAATTAAGTGATTTTACTTGCGCGGCTATTCAAAACGGCTAACTTTTTTTATGTTATAGGGGGACATACGAGCCGACGGAGCGCCTGATGGTAAGCGATTACCGCCGCCCATGGACACCCGCAACACCAGAGGAGTCACAAGTGCATTGCCCACCTTTTAAAATTGGTTTGGGCCTCCGGTAACCTCACTCACTCGGCGAAACACAACGTAAGCGTTGTTTGACACCGGTTTTCTGTGAGGCCGTGGTATCACTCCGGTTGAGCCGGCCCATTCGTGCCGAAGCATGGCTCTCCCACGTTATCTTCTGATGCGTACACTTACTTACATTAATACAGTAAGGAAGTAAGTACATACACGTAATTTACAAAGTAATTAGCACATAATACTACTTCATTGACCGTTTCATCATTATTAACCGGTAAAGTGCAAGTGCAAAATGTAATTGCGCAACTGAATTTTTATGTATGTGGGTGTTTATTTAGGTAAACAAAATAACATGTTTTTCAAGTTAAGTCAATAGCGTCACCTTATTTCTCCGCGGCATATGCAATGTAAAATATACTAACAATGTATTCGCCAAATGGCTAGGCACAGTTGTAATGTTACTTACACCCCAATTTATCGGTATGTAAGCGGGTCTACTTGACGAAATAATTTATTTTCTGTGTTTTTTTTAATCCACTAAAGTGGCAAATCCGGTTACCGTAGCCTATGGACGCTTGCAACACCAGGGGTATCACTAGCGCGTTGCCGACCCTGTAAATTAAGGACGAATAGTTGGGCTGGCAGCATAAGAGACATTCTTCCATGCATGACAGCGGCGGTAACAAAACACAACTGGTCCCCCACACTGCCAACGTAACGCTTCCTTGCGGCGCTCTGGCGACCATGCTCACCGTTAGGAACACAACATAGCACGGAGCTATGTTATTTGGCTACGATTTTCTGCAAGGTGGAGGTACTTCCCTAGGTGAGCAGTTCCAATTGTGAGTGGAATTATTCAAGTTCACTATGCCCTACCTCTCTTAATTTTTATCAGTTAACTGAACCCACATTCAAACTTAAAAAAAACTATTGTTTAAAGTTAAGGTTAGTCAAAATATTATAAAGCGGTTGAAACGTTTATTCTCAATCAAAACCTAATCTTATGATTGACTGACACGAGCAGGTAATTCGTAAAAAGGACCAACTAATGAGGTATTGTTACAGTAAAAAAAATATTATAACAATAGTAAAGTAAATACCTGCATTATATTAGTATACTTTCAGTCATAAAAATAATCGGTTTTACTTCGTGACTGTACTTATAATGAAATTGGGCAGTGGGTCCAGTCGATCTATTCAAAATGTGACTTGGTTGAATGATCCCGCGGGTCTATTTCGAGTTGGTGACCAAAGACTCAAAAGTTGTTCTGACCAATTGTTAGGCCTCTATTTTGAAAAAATGTTTGATGAAGGATGATTTTTATTTACCTACTAGCTTCTGCCCGCGACTTTGTCTGCGTGTACTCCACAATTGAGTCCGACTTGGATAAAAAGTAGCCTATGTGTGATTCCAGGCTATAATCTATCTGTGTGCTAAATTTTATCCAGATCCGTTCAGCCATTCTGGCGTGAAAGAGTAAGAAACATCCATACATCCATACTCACAAACTTTCACGTTTATAATATTAGTAAGGATGTATTTTAAATCTCAAAGCTGTGTTGAACGCTCCTGTTGCACTCAAAAGATGCTTGATATTTTAAGCTTTATGAAATAGAGCTGAATTTACAAATATATTATGTCTTTCTAATTATCTCTCTACGCTGACGTTTTTCGCAGGATATGACCATAACTGTGCTCTTCTACATAGGTATTGAATGTCATATAAATCTAATAATCGCAGATAACTTCTGATGAAGGCGGAAACAACACCTGTTCATTTCAATAATAATCATATTAGTTTGCGTGGCAATGCGCTTGCGCATTCTGAATCGTTTGTTATGGTCATTTATTGAGTCATACGATTATGTCGTAGGCAGGACAACTGGTTTTTTATGTTGCCGTGGTATTCAAAACAAAAACAATATTTAAATGTAGGATAATCAGTATGCAGCGCCAATTGGTTCAACGTGAAAATCAATGATATTTTATTTATTATTTAAAGGCACTGAGTTGTCAAAAACTATATTCGATTTAACATACTATCACGCCTGTATTCCCCAAAGGGTTAGGCAGAGGCGCACTAATTCAAACCCACAATTCGCCGGTATGTTAGGTCCCATTAGGTCCAAATAAACCACAGAATCAATTTTGATGAATTTTGCTATAGAAATATATCGAGCGTTGGACATAGGCTACCTTTACAACCGACTTTAAAAAGGAGGAAAGAAGGAAGGTTCTCAATTATTCTTTTTTTTGTATGTTTGTTACGCGATTATTCCGTCAATTATGAACCGATTTTGATCGGTAGGTTCAAAGGTGGTCCCATAATAATTTGGTCAAGATCTGATCATAAAATTTAGACCAAAATGACAGTAACACGTAACCACCGAGTAAATAATAACTTCGTCTAAAATTTTACTCGCTTCAAAAAATGTTTAAGAAAAAGTAAATCCGCTTTCAACAACATAAAAAAAAAATATGTTACCTGGGAAACTGTTTCGGAATTCGGTGGCGAAATAATCCGATCAAATCAAAGGCACCGACTTCCGAAACGTTTCGCACATAACATTATTTTTCATATTTATGAAGGCGGTTTTACTTTATCAAAAGCTGCTTTGGGGCGCGAGTGAACCTGTGGGGTACAGCTATTGTACCAATATACAAAGACGTTTATACTAACCCAGCTGATACGTACGCACTATACGAATAGAAGTCCGGTCAAAACAATGACAGTCATATGCGCGGACCTACCACTACGTCGTATACTATTGAATCCACTCACGTAGCGACCATCAATAAGCTACCAACTGATCTAATCGAATTTAAATAACTATATGTATAAACTGACTGCGTATCGTCAGTTCTACAAGCGTAGCTGAGAGATCAGAAAACCAATGCTAGAGGTAGTACTGAGGTCGTACCAAAATGTTTTATTGTCATTAAGAGAGAGGGATGCCGCTCTCCACATAGCGCCTTTCTCACAACCTAAAACACTCGCAAACACACGTTAACACGTTGTGGTAAGGCCTTTGGTACTAAAAAAATATCAAAATAAGGTTTCAATCTATTCTTAGGTTCGTAAATGTCAAATAATATTCTACTAACCTAAAAACATAACCCTTCCTTGGCCGTCGGGTAAAAACAACGCCAAAGCGAACAAATTAGATTGAATTGAAATCGAAAATTGACCTGAAGGTGAAATTTATGGCGTTAAGGCAACTGAAAAGGTACCAAAATAATATTTTTAATCTTTTAAAGTAAATTCCCCTTTTGGTCATAAGGACGATCAAATAAAGTTCTAATATTAAGCCTCAGTATCGTAAATGTCAAATGGTATTATGTTTTATTAACCCCCGATGAAAACGAATGGTGTTATAAGTTTGTAACGTGTATCTGTCTGTTGTATCGTAGCGACTGATCGGATGAACCGATGTTGATCATTTTTTTTTGTTTGAAAGTAGTGTTAGTAGATAGAGTTCTTAGCTATGATTCAAAAAAATCTGCTCAGCCGTTTCAAAATCATCACCTCTTTTTTTGATGATGACATATAGACAACTTCCACAAGTCTGATCGATTCGAAATTTGAAATCCTGTCACTTGTCAATGATATTACAAAACTCTGCAGCATACCCAACCTCCAGAAGAACTTCTCGACGATGTACGGCATCTACGTTTTGTTTGGGCTCAAACGATACGTTTTGACGAGCACATGAACGGTCCCCCAACACAATTGGGAGCTGCAATTAGTCCTACAAGACTTATCATAGCATTTCTTTATGTTTCAATTGAAATTCACAAAGTAATGGGAATGGCAGCCCCGACAGATTTTTTTGTAGGTAATTGAATATGTGTAGGTAGTCATGTATTTTCGGGGGTTTCGAAAATGTTATTTAATCCTTTTACCATAACAACCGTCATGTAATAGCCTAACCTGCTATTTAGTATGTTTTAATAGAAAAAGTCAATATCAGTTCACTTAACCTGGAATGCCTCGACCTTATAACCAAATGAGGCAGCCAGACATAGACTGATTAAAAATTTGCTTAAATTCGAAACGAAATAAATTTGCGCTCGTCGTGAATTGGAACAATGTAATTATACTTTTGTTTTTTTCCATTTTTTATACTAAGCTACATAAATAGGGTTATTTTACGTGGGAGAGCCATGCTTCGGCACGAATGGGCCGGCTCGACTGGAGTGATACCACTGCCTCACAGCTAACCGGCGTTAAACAACGCTTACGTTGTGTGTCGCCGAGTGAGTGAGGTTACCGGAGGCCCAATCCCCTTTTAAAAGGTCGGCAACGCACTTGTGACTCCTCTGGTGTTGCGGGTGTCCATGGGCGGCGGTAATCGCTTACCATCAGGCGATCCATCTGCTCGTTTGCCCTCCTATCCCATAAAAACTAAGAATCGACCTGGCGGGCGGGACTTAGTTGGTCATAGCGTCTGGTGTATTGATCCAGAAGACGCAGGTTCGAATCCTGCCCGCTGTCAAATATTTGCTTCACTAAAATAACTTTATAATGTAGTTATTTTAAATGGCAATTAAATCGGTAATTCGTATGTTATTATGTAATTGTTAGACAAGTGGTGGCGGTGTGAATTGTTTTGTATAGATAACTAATTTGTATGTCATCGTGTTACTACATCGATTATGTAAAATATGCATATTGTGCGTAATATACTTGCAAAATGCGTATAATTAGTATCGTTATAAAGTCGTATAGTCATATATGTATTCCTATGAGGGTGACATGGAATTTTTTAGTGGCAATCATCATTTTTTTTTAATTTATAGGTTTAAAAAATATTGAGTGTTAGAATTCGCCTTAAAATCTTACGGCATCATAAATAGCTTCATACTTCCAAATACTGAATAACTACCAAAATAGTATAATATTTTTATCTTTAAAAATGTTTTCCTGTTTCGCGGGGTCTTAAGAACTGCTAAGTATTACGACTCTTCCAAATCTAACCTAATAAACACAGAAATGATCAAATGAAAAAGACGTGGAAGGGACTTTTGTTCAGCAAATCTCCTAGTGGAACAGTATTATTTTATTATACTGGTTTCTGACACTTCAACAAGTTTGTGAGTATGTATGTATGGATGTTTGTTACAGTTTCATCCCAGAACGGCTGAACAGATCTGGATAAAATTTGTCACACAGATAGACTATAGCCTGGAATAACACATAGGCTACTTTTATCCAGGTCGAAACCAATCCTGAAGTACATGCAGACAAAATCGCGGGCAGAAGCTAGTTATGTTAATAAACAATCTAATTTATTTAAAAAAAGCCAAATTAAATTTGAATTTGCCGGTAAATGGTTTTATGATGCTAAATAATAATGTATAAATTACAGGCATGTGCGTATGTAAACGGGTATGGTTTATTCAAATTTTGATCAAGTATAAATAATATAATGTGTACACATATTTACCCGAACTATTTAAAGCAGAATCAGCAAATATACGTGAAATAAAATTATGCTCATTATTATTTAATTAAGCTCTTTTGTCTATATAAATTGGCGGGTTTGCCATCTGTCATGTAGATATGGGTCGAGTGGTTTTAAATTAAACTTTTACAAAGACTAATTATATTATTAATGGTCATGCTTGGAATACGATACGATATAAATACTTTAGCAACAAGTCACCATCTTTCATATTTATATTACTAAACGAATTCTCAATCAGGACTTTTATATGAGCTTAACGTTTTCGTTGACGACAGTACTACCTACTTCACCAATTAAATTGGAGACTAATCAAATATTTCAATTCTAATACCATTAATATGCGTCAGCCAGTAATCCAAACATATTTTTTGTTCTAAGTGTGTACCCTCGTAGATTTTCTTTTTGCTAGCAAATTGTGTACGTTTTTTTAAAGTACGGAGAAATCGAGCGACGTTTTGCTTTAGTGAGTGAGGCAACCGCAGCAGAGATCCGTACTTTGACTTAGGACGTTGTTGCCATTGCGGCTAAATTTGGACCTTCTCTAGAGGCTATCCTCTAAGGCTTCTCTAGAGGGCTGAAATCTACGCCCAACAAATGCTGCGTGGTCCATCTAGAGGTCCCCTTTCCGTCCATACTTATTCATCTGCTCGTTACGTGTTTGTGTCACTCATCTAGAGGGCTGGGTTGAACGAAAAACGTGAAATTATATAGATCAACATCTACTTAATAAAATTCTAGCCCGGACTGTTTGACGGACAACGGTGCGGTTAAATTAGTGAGTCTTAAAACAGGAACTTTTGCTTCAGTTAAGGGCTTCCCCTAACGGGACTCAGACCTCGGATTTGGCTGTTGCTGGAGCTTGGCTAGATCTGGGCTCTCTATCGTACCCCCGAAGGTCCCATTTGTGTAGCTCTATTCGATCTCGTGGTGTTCACGTTGAAGGTCACTCTAGGTGGCTGACTTGAACTAGGAGTGTGAATTTTAATGGAAATACATTATTTATGATCGAATAGTACCTATCTTCTTACTAATTAACGTGCAAACATTCCTTATATAATATTTGCTAATCACACAAAAGCAGTGTCCACCTTCTATTCACGGCCATGGTCATGGATTTTAATTTACGCAATTGTCAACTGCCCTATTGGTTTAATTTTAACAAGCACGGCTGCGGGACGTGATGGGTAGATAAGATTCCTTGTTTTCAGTAAAGTATTATAAATTCCTTCGGAAGTGCCTTAAATTTCAGTAGTATGTTAGCTCTATTAAAACATCAATGATTGTATTATGAATATGAGGGGAGTCAGTAAGGAAAAGTTTTCTTTTGATACTTACGATATCAAAAGAAAACTTACGATAATGGGTACCCCATTTGAATTTTTCGTACTAAAAAAGAAGCTAAGTTTCTCACATCCACTTAGAAAATATTTTAGTCAATTCCGACGGGATTATTAAAAACTAGATCAAAACAGTGGAATACGTCTAACGGTTAGTTCCTAGTAGAAAGTGATTATCAATAGCGAAGCGAAACGCATCATTGTTTTTTAAAAAGCTTAGTATTTATGTGGGTCGCACATTACTAGTATTCTTGTGAACCCCTCGTGCTAAGCTTGTGTTACGAGTGGGTTCACGTCAGTAGTGTAATGGGTGGGTTTCGAATCGGCAACCACATGATCGCCACTCCGACGCCCTAGCCAATAGGCTACCACCGTTTCATAATCATAATCCAAACATTTAGAATTTTTTTTTTTTTTTGTATCACAAAGGAAACCAAACAAGCCTTGAGCCTTGAGTCACCTAATTACATACGCATTATAATTATTTTAATAGTTCATTATTGCTTAATGTGTTTGGCAATTAATGTGTAAGTAGTACATGCAAGTATTGTGTGTGCAGCCGTCCTATTTTTTCACCTATGTTGAGTTGTGCTGTAGTATAAGCAGATATCTACGTATATATAACCAATATTTTATTTATAAATCAACTATCATCAAGCATCCGAAATCCAATTTCTAGGTCATACGGATATTCTTACGTCGTATAACTGCCGAAATGACAAGGTCTCAGAGGTAATAAGCGATCTCGATGTGATGAATGATCATTGGTGGCAACCGTAAGCAACCGTAGCGATTCTCTTGTATAAGAAGTAGAGTAGAAGATCCTAGTGTGCATCAGCTATGGTATCTTTATACATTGCAATGCATGATTATATTGAGGTGCAAGCATTGTGTTGCCATTTGTATTTTGAATGATTTCAGATTTATCGACATATTATCAGTGTTTCATAAAATGTAAAATAATCACAAGATACCTAAACTCATTGCGGACGAATACAAAAAAAACGCGTTTATTGACAAATATTGATATGTAATAATAAAACAATATTTTATTCGCGATATGATCGTTCATAACTCGTTGAACTGCACATTTAAGCCGTCATGCTTGTTAATTCAATGATTATTTTAAACTATATTCTTATCAGTTAATAATCCACGTAATTTGATCCAAAAACTTTAATTAAATATCTACATAAACATTTAGATTTTCTTGAATAAGAATTCGTGATAAAATAGTAATGCTTGCAACACAGTTACGCAGGTTTGTACATTCAGTTCTGTTGTATTTTTTACCAATAAAACTGGCCCGATGCAGGCCCGAGGTACTAATTTACAATTCAGCAATTATGGTACCGATAGTTGTAACATTCAATGGCTTAATAGCCAAGAACCTCGACCGATACAAGAGGTTTCGTTAGATGGCTAGATCAACATGGCTGATGGCTTGATACAGAAAGTGGCACTCCTCGATATGCATTTTGAGTAGGTTCCCCTCATTAAAGCGCTAACCCCCGGATGCTGGGACCCTGTTCCCGATGCCGATTGATTTTTATATATTTTTTCTATAACCACCCAACACAAGCTCGCAATTTTAATATCATATTATGCTTTATTATGCATATTATGCTTAAACCAGTTTAAGGACATCGATATTACTCAGAAATTGGGCTGCGGATGTCTGCTTGCAGTCATCTATGTTTTAAATACATCCGGTAGGACTAGACCGATCAAAAGACTTGAAAGGCTAGGTCGATAGTGATGATGATGCTGAAGTACGTTATCCTACTGTTTCACAATTAGACGAAGACCTTCTAAAAAAACCATTTTCAAGGCATAGGTACCGTGCCATGGGTAGTAAATCTACTCACACGACTTTGTAGGAAATTCATAACTTAATTCATCATTAAGAAACTCAGTAAATGGCTCAAAATCCAGTAAAACAAAAAACCTTAGCAAAGCTATATAAAAATAACTAATTTCAAACAAAAACACACGATGGTAATAATATTTTAACATCTATAACAAATTCGATTACAACAAATATTCGTCAATTATGGATTTTTATCGCATCATTTCATAAATGCCATGATTTCATTATGCTATGGAGTTTCGTAAGGATTTTGGTGTTGCTTTATACATTGACCTCTGCGATTCGGATTATTTTAACTTAAATATAATAATAAGTACGTTATCATTTATGTGACCATGATTGGACCTAATATGGATCCTTGGGGAATACTTGGTATCTCTTTCTAACATTTTGTGCATTTTTGTATCTGCAAAATGTTAACATATAATATCTTGTCATGTTAAATAAGTAGGTGAATTATAGTGTCACAATTATGACAAACAATAAAATAATGCAGCCGGATTTCAGTGGTAAGTCATGGTCTACAGTGCTGAATGCGGATCCAAAATCAAAATGAATTAATATTCACATTAATATCCATATTCAATTCTATTAATATTAATAAATTATGGAATTTAAAATTATTAATTTAAAAAAAATATCCTTGCCTAATAGGGCGACGGACTTGTGATCATTTGGTTGTCAATTCGAAACCCACCCATTGCACTACCGATATGGACCCACTCGTAACACAAGCATTGAGCTTAGCATGAGGGGTTAACAAGAATATTAGTAAGGTGCGACCCACATTGGTAAAAAGCTTTAAAAAAATAAAGCATGTTGAAGTTCCATGGTAACTAGCATGATCTTGAAAATTGACTGTTTCCTCTGAGAGCCACACTTGATATCGGTTATTGAGAGTTGGCTTTATTTGAAAAGTCCCTCATTCGTGTGTCCTAATTGTAATTACCTACTTACAAGGTTTTAATACTTCGTTAACCGACTCAATTCAAAATGGGTTATGGATAAAAATACAAAAATTATTTGCAGCTTTTAATGAGATTTATCAGTCAGGTCTGAAGAGTTGAAACTTAACTTATCATAATAACTAACATTTAGGAGACTGACTTCCTGTACAGTCTCGTAAAAATCAAAAAAGTAAAAATGACTGAAAAGATTTGGAACATAAATTCTTCTTCTTAGTGGTTGTCTTCATTACTGAAGGTCGTTTCTAGTCAATATATCCAAAAATAAGTTTATTTAAAGCTTTTATTTAATTATCTTATCTTTTTTTTAAATTATCTTAGTGTTAGATCTTATTTTAAATCGGAAATATAATACATAATTAATTTCGACCTTTGCGATACATTCATATAATTATAGCAAGGTCGAAGTGGCTGTTATTTTTAAGCCTGTCATTAATTTATTCATGACAGCAATAACATAACTGTTAATCCATAGGCGATTGCCCTCCATAAACGTAGGACGTTTGTTTGTAACCTTGACCCAAAGACCGTGAGAATTGATAACACTTCTATGGCGAAACAATTTATCTACATTTTTGTCTATAACATTTTGTAAATTACACTTACCGCTATTGCGTTCCATGAACTTTCGGTAGGAATCGACGAACGACATCGTTGTGTTTGGACCTGTTAAATGATAAAATAACTTTAAAACAAATACTATGCTATATATAAAATGTTTTATTATAGTCCTTTGTCTTAGTAAAAAAAATACGCTCACGGAAATATACCTTATTAAATTGGAATAAAATCCAAGGAAATAACTAAATATTCTAAATAAAATCCAGAAGGAACACACACTTCGAAACAATTAAAAATTAAAACAGAACCGGAATTACTGAGGCAATCCGCACTTCTCAGCCTAAGGGCGATCGGAAACTAACATTCATACCAAGTTTAGTATAAAGTAAATTAGTGTATTGCGAAAATACATAATTAGCCTTGAGATGACACTGGCACACTTGTTAGTCGACTCATGCGCTCATTAGTTAATAGATTAGTAAAGCTTCACCAGTCGACTATTATTTTCCTATTGACTGGAATAGAGATAACAGGATGTATGCTGCTTTTTTAATAAATAACTAGCAGCCCGTGCGCGGCGCGTAATTTTCCTATCCTTTCCGATCTTTAGGTACATGGTGGTTTAAAAAAAAACATATTTCATACAAACTTTGTCCTGAAAATTGCGAACATAACAAATAAAACACCGGATAAGTGCGAGTCGGACTCGCCCACCGATGGTTCCGGACAAATTTGTAGGTACACATTATAATTAATTACAAATGTATAATCTTCAGATTTATACAATATACTTGTAGTATAAGACGGTATTACTTGCCAAATTTCAAAGTTCTAGGTCAACGGGAAATACCCTATAAATTTTGATTCCCTTGAGAGTATCGAAATATATGTTTTTTACGGCATAAACGGCCGTATCTTTTTCTTACGTTATCTTAGAAGTTTGGGACTGTAGAGCTGAGACATGAGTATATGGTTTTAATTGGAACTCGATACCTCCACGCATTCCCAAGATAAAGGGTCTTGACAGACAGACGGATGGACGGACGGACAACAAAGTGATCCTATAAGGGTTCCGTTTTTTCCTTTTAAGGTATGGAACCCTAAAACTAGCTTTTGCCAGCGACTTCGTCCGCGTGGAATAGTTACTTTGTTCCCTAGTTCTTCGCCCGCAGTTTCACCTGCGTTGCCCCGTTCCTAAGGGTTGTAGCGTGATGTTTTATAGCTTGAAACCTTTCTCATGAATCACTCATTTTCCCAACATTTCCCTTCACTGCTCTGCTCCTATTGATCGTAGCGTAATGAAAAGTATACTATAACCTGCCCAGGAGTATGAAGAACAATTGTACCAAGTTTCGTTGAAATCCGTTGAGTGGTTTTTGTTTCTATAACGAACATACAGACAGACACAGACAGACAGACAAAAATTTTACTGATTGCATTTTTGGCGTCAGTATCGATCACTAATCACCCGCTGATAGTTATTTTGGAAATATATTTCATGTACAGAATTGACCTCTCTACAGATTTATTATAAGTATAGATGATGTTGAGCTGACGATCCACCTGGAGGCAAGTAGTCATTAACAAAACCTCAAATGCCGCCCATGTTGAGCAATACTGGGTCAATGTAGTTTATCAATTACTAGCGACCCGATCGCGGTTTCACTCGCGCTGTTCCGTTCCTAAGAGCCGTAGCGTGATGTTTTATATAACCTATAACCTTCCTCGATAAATGGACTGTACAACACAATAAGAATTTTCAAAATAGGTTCAGTAGATCTAGAGATTACCCCCTACAACCTCTCAAACTTTACCTCTTTATAATACTAGTATAGATTTATTTTCATTCCCTTTCCATTTGCTGTCGATTCGATAAGAAGAATAAGATTGAAAAAACCCGCCATTTTTATAATACGTATATAGCAAGCGATACATCTGCTGGTTAGTGGTAATCACTGACTATGAACAACACCACCACAGACCATAATATCACGATATCCGACCTATTTAAATTTAATACCGGTATTCGCTGTGCGATAACTAACCACTTTTATACTGTGGGCTTCCGGCACGTGGAGTTCGTCATACTTTGAGAGCATGCTTGGTATTTCCCCGGTCGAGCCTTGCATTGTCAGTTAATGACAGCCGCTAGGTCACAAAGATCTCTATTTTCTACGATTGTCATTTTATAAGTGACTGTAATGCTTAAATTTCATTTTTTTTATTACTAAAAAAATCAATTAATCAAGGCATTTTCTATAGATATAATGTGGGTGTCTTTAAATCACGGGGAAATCGGTATCCTCTAGGGAAGCCCGTTCCATCGTAGATCGCAGTATAACTTAACATCAGGCAAACTGGCGGTCAAGCGTAAGCCTATCAAGAAAAAAAAAATGTCGGACATAATAATACTATTATATAAACTTGTCAGTAGCCATCAACATTATTAATAAAGATCTTGCAGGGATATCTGAGTGGAGCAAATATCATGGACTAACAGTTAACCCATTAAAGACGCAAGTTATAATTATTGGTAGCTCGCGAATGATCTCAAAGATAGATTGGTTTCACCTGCCACAAGTTCTATTTGAAGGCATTAAATTACAATTCAGTGATAAGGTCAAGAACTTGGGTATTTATTTAGACAAAACTTTATCGTGGGGTCCGCAACTACAAGAAACCAGTCGTCGCTTGTTTGCGTCAGCGGGATCCTTGCGACGACTACGTAACTTCCTTCCAACTGCCACTAAAATTGCGTTAGCACAATTTCTTCTCCTGCCTGTCCTTGACTATGCCGATGCCAGCTATCTAGATCTCACAGAGGACCAACTCGATAAGCTTGATCGCCTCCAAAATTTTTGTATAAGATTTATATTTGGTTTACGCAAATATGATCATGTGTCAGAATTTCGCGCTAAACTCAAGTGGTTTTCCAATACGCCTTCGTCGGAATGCTCATTTACTCTCACTACTATACTGTATTCTTTTTAATCCTTCAACCCCTTCTTATCTTAAAGATCGCTTTGATTTCATTTGTGACACACATTTACTATCCTTACGGTCATCGGAGAATTTAAAGTTAAAGATGCACTCCACAAAATTCTATGACAGTTCTTTTACAGTTCAGGCCACTCGCCTGTGGAATGCACTGCCGGTGTCTGTTAGACGTGCGCAAACACTGGCAACATTTAAGAAGATGGTGAAAGAATTGTATTTAGGCTCATAATATTTAATTTCCTTTTTTTTTTTGTGTCTGTCATGTTCTCTTTTTAGTGTATATTAGTATGTATGGTATGTATTTTTATTAAGGTAATCAACGTTAATACTTATATTTATTACTTATTTATTATTTTATATTTGTTGCTGTTTATATATATAAAATACAGTAGGTATATTATTTAATTTTAATATATATTATGCATGTTTCTGTCTACCATTTATATACACCACCAATTGCCCATTATTCTATTTCCTATAGCATTTGTGTCCATCCAATGTTTGTCTGTAAGAAATTGCTTTTAGTAATAAGACCGCCAATTGTACTACAAAACATGTTTGTTTATGAATCTAATTCTATGTTTTTTATAATCTTTTTGGTGTACAATAAAGAGTGTTCTATCTATCTATCTATCTAATACTAAACCAGATCCCTTTCAGCGCTACTGTGTCCAACGTTTCTTTTTTTGCTTATATTTTGTGATGGTAGTAGAATTCTGCTGCTGAGTTGGCGTTGGTAGATACCACCCACTGCTGGGGTCGCGGGAGGAATGAAGCCTCGCTCCCGTAACCACAGCAAAAAGTGGTGAGGCGAAACACCCGTGTCGTTTTAGTCGGTAGATAGTCGCTCTTTCGCCTTCCCCGGGTGGCGGAAGTCCATGGAGATTTTCACACGAAAAAAAGGTTGAATAACGTGCCAACACGATTGTGTTGTAGATTGAAGGATAATCTAGCCAGTGAAATTACTGGCCAAATGACACTTAACAACTGGGGTCTCAAGACGAGAATACGCTAGTGATACTACTGGTGTTGATATACATCGGTACATGATATACAGGCTCGTATGCTTGTTTTTCATTTTAACAATAAAAGAAAAAATATTATATTTATCAGGTTAAATAAAAAAAAACTTTGTTAAGTCAGCCCAATATTTTTGGCAGAATCAATGCTACTTGGCGCTTCCTTTCTCTTACGCAAAATTCCATTCCGACCATTACCTAATGCGTTCCCTGGTATCATTAACGGTTGTAATTAACTAACATGCTTACATTTGTGAAACGATACTATTCAAGGTAATTTTTCATTTAATTGAAGCATTTTTGACTGCCTCATTAGTCTAGTGGTCCCAAGCGCGACTGCTACACTAGAGGTCCTGGGTTCGATCCCCAGGTCGAGCTAAGTGTTATTGGGTTTTTCTATGAAATTCTCAGTAGCAGCTCGTAGTCTGGATTTGTGCCCGGTGAATGGCTATAGGCTCGCCCCCTATAACATGGGACCTAAACATACCGGCGAACTGTGGGTGTACATTAAGTACCCCTCTGCCTAACCCTTCGGGGAATACAGGCGTGATGGTATGTTATGTATGTTGAAGCATTTTTAAAGTGCACTTTGAAAATGTTATTGACAACAGCGATTGGACAGATAACGAATTGTGTTTTTATTGTTATTAATAAAACTGAAAATTACCCCCGACTAAATCACTACCTACTGAAATTAATTTACCTACAAGAAAATCCGTCGAGGCTGCCATTCCCATCTCTGTTGTGAATTTCACTTAAAATGTAGTATGGAAATGCTATGATGTGTCTTTTAGAACTAAATGCAGCCCCCGCCGGATTTTCTTGTAGGTAAGTGAATATGTGTAGGTAGGTTCAGTCGGGGGTTTCTAAAATATTCAAATTACATTAAAAAAAGTATTACTTACGTAAGTACAATGTATGAATAAGAGCCTGTTAAAGTCAAAAACCACTTTATTTTTATTATTGACTTATAAAAATCTTAATTATGTTGTAATAATTAATAGATTACTTCTTCATAATCGTAATAACAAACCCAAAATTATAAAAATAAAAATTACTACAAAGTAAATTCTCGTAAAACGATTGTCGAAACATTTGTTTATCCAATTTTAATGATATTGCCGCATTATATTATCACTTGTAAGTACTTACACAAAGAAACAATTACTTCTTCGAATTCGTATTTATGTGGCAAATTAATGGATTTGATGATTGCCGTAACAGAACATCAAGAAAGTAATAATTTTAATCAGTTTCTGTATAGTGATTTCACAAGTTCGTCTTCGCAATGTGATACTAAGAATTGACAAAACGTCCAAGAGAATTCCAATAAAATGTGCAACTTTCACTCACACACATACTTCCTGATGTTTGTTAATTGGTAATTTGGGTAATGGAATTGTAATACCTAAAAGATGCGATGGAGAAAATTTTGTAATTAGCCTGTGTCATTGGCAAAAAGGAATTCTTAAGAAAAGCATTTCTTTGTAAATAAAAGGAATGATTATATTATTGATCATGACGCCTTATATTGTGTAAACGGTGGGCGTTTTTGGGAATTTGATTATTTACTGTCCTTATATAGACACAGGATTCCTTACAAGATATATCTCAGGCTGGTTTTGTCACATGTTGTGATGTATTCTTTCATCATTTATGCGATATCTGATTTTGTCATCATTTTTAGAGTTCCGTACGTCAAAAGGAAAACACGGAACCCTTATAGGATTACTTTGTTGTCCGTCGTCTGTCTGTCAAGACCCTTCTATCTCGCGAACGCGTGGAGGTATCATGTTGAAAATAAAACTATATACTTAAGGTAAATAGTCCCTTGAAGCTGTGAAGACGTTAAACTTCTAAGTTAACGTAAAAAAAAGATAAGGCCGTTTATGCTGCAAATAATTTCGACACTATCAAGGGAATTAAAATTTGTAGGGTATTTTCCGTTAGACCTAGAACCATGAAATTTGGCAAGTAACACCGTCTTATTCTACAAGTATAGGGAAAAGTCTGAAAACTATACATTTGTTATTAATTATAATATATAACCCCAAATTTGTAGGTACGGAACCCTCGGTGGGCGAGTCCGACTCGCACTTGTCCGGTTTTTATCTATTCTGGTCCCAATTTATGTGAGATCAGTGCAGTCTTTCAATTTTTCATTCCTCTCAGCCGCCACCTTATTAGCACTCTCTTTTCAATTATATAGTTCTACCTGATAGCCAAATGATAATAGCATAAATATAATAAAATCCAAATAGCCTTTAATCTACCACGATTATAGTTACATTAATAACATAACATACTATCACGCCTGTATTCCCCGAAGGGTTAGGCAGAGGCGTATTAATGTACACCCACAGTTCGCCGGTATGTTTAGATCCCATGTACTCGTAATAGGGGGCGAGGCGAGCCGGGCTCAAATCCAAGACTTCGTGCTTCTACTGAGAATTTCATAGAAAAACCTAATAACACTTTGCTCGTAATAATAGGTACTGTATATCTAGGTACCTACTCTATAAAATTTCATAGAACTTTTTTTCGAATCTCTAAGAAATATTAGCGTAGCGTAGTTAATAAGTATCTAGATCACAATGTGCTTGTCAAAAGAAAAGAAATAGACAGGGCCACGAGACCTTAATATTCTCACGACAATCACTGATCTAGTGACGAAAAGTACTACAACGCGCGATATAATACATTGAAAATGTAGCCCTAGTTAAAACATAACAAAGGTTGAATTTCAAATGCTAGGCACGCTATTGAAATAGTGCGTAAGAATTAAGAAAGAATCAGTCAGTCAGCGCATTGTCGTTCAGTTTTTATTTCTCCACAATTAATAGTATCTTTGTGGTTCAAATTAATTTTTAATTTGATATATAACATACCATCACGCCTGTATATCCCGAAGGGTTAGGCAGAGGTGTATTAATGTACCCCCACAGTTCGCCGGTATATTTAGGTCCCATGTAATAGGAGCGACCTTATTGCCATAAACCGAGCACAAATCCAGACGTGCATTTCACAGAAAATCCTAATAACACTTAGCTCGACCTGGGGATAGAACTCAGGGCGCTTGGGCTCACTTGACTAATGAGGAAGTCTTACCACTAACCCAGAATGTCTTATTTACTTTTTTTATAAAACTTTAAACGCATTTTTTTTTATTCTACACAAGTGAAATTGATGTAAACAAATGAAATTGCCTATTTCAATAAGGAAGTCCATTATTCAATTATTATTTTTTACGAAAATGAAAAGAATCGACATAAACAATGAAATTAATTTAAGGTCAGCCTTTATGTGAAATAAAAATTTATTAAAATTATGTGGAGTAAATAATTTACACTAAATATTTTTTGTTCAAAAAAAAAATCTAGGATTTCCTCGTGTTTCGTAGGATGCGAATAATTAGCCGATTCTACAAATATTTGTTTACGCGGTTGGAAGATGAGCACCAATACTGATCGCTGATTGTGCCTAATTAACGAGTCTCGAGACTAGGGAGAGATACCTTTTATTTCGTGTTCATGGATCCTCCGTCTCTCAGGAGGAAAGATAAAAGGCTATGTTGGATTACTGTCGACCTTAAGATACATGGCCATTCATAGCTCTATGGTCGGAATCCCTCGGCACCATAGTCTTCATGATGGCGTACCTACCATGAACCAGATATATGTTTTTTTTATTTATATTTTTATGGGATAGGGGGAAAAACGAGCAGACGGATCGCCGAATGGTAAGCGATTACCGCCGCCCATGGACACCCGCAACACCTGAGGAGTTACAAGAGCGTTGCCCGCTTTTTAAAAGGGGATTGGGCCTCCGTTAACCTCACTCACTCGGCGAAACAACGTAAGCGTTTTTGGCCGTGGTATCACTCCGGTCGACCCGGCCCATTCGTGCCGAAGCATGGCTCTCCCACGTAAATTTTAAAACATCGTATTAATTAATTAATTTTATTTACATATTAATTTTTATTAAAAAAACTGCTGCCTCATTAGTCAGGTTTTCTATGAAATTCCTAGTAGTAACTTGGAGTTTGAGATTTGTACGGGTTAATGTGCCCCTATAGGACCTAAACATACCGATGAACTGTGGGTGTATTAGAGTAGTAAGCTTTTGCCTAATCCTTTGTGAATAAGGGAACATACAACACGTTGCATATGAAAAGTGTATAAACATTCAAACCCAGAACAACTAATTGTAACAAATATTTGTTTCGGGCTGAAATCGAATCCACGACCCGCAGCGTACAAACCGATCGCCCAGCCACCACGCCAGTCGTGTCGTGTCAAACTCATTCAATAGCTCACGCATTTTCTCTCAACATCCATAAAAAAACTTATAAAAATATAATTAATCATTGCAACACTACCATAACACGTGCTCGTGCGTGTCAGTGACATTCAAATAATTAAAGATCACTAAAACGGAACGTAATGGTGAGCTGAGAAGGTGTGGCCTCGATTTCACAGAAGGGTTCCGTGTCGTATGGTGGCCGTAGATACGCATCGAGATAAAATAACCGTTGCTCGTAAAATATAACTATAAAAATAGCCTAATATTTAAGCAATTTATAGTAATAGTAATTGCCTAATTATGTAGCTTCTTATTTTTTTATAGTTCCATTATTAATATTATAAATGAAAAATAACTTTATGTTAGCTACGTTTTAAAACTCAAACCGCTGAACAAATTTTGCTGAATATTTGTATAGACATAGTTTGGACATTGGAGAAGGACATATGCCACCTTTTTGTTTCAAAAAGTCCTTTGGGATATCAGTGAAACCGCGGGCGAAAGATAGTATGTATTTTAATAATTGTTAACTTTTTGAGATCAAGCGGAGCAAAATAAACGATAGGATCGAGTCGATACATTTAAAATTATATTATATTTAATCCATAAATTATATTCATCACATGGAATTAAAAGACTTGTAAAAAAATCCGTCAATGAAAACACTATGGTGTAGTGATTTTAAGAAAATCTCAAACAGCAACAGAACTAAGGATCAGTATTTTATTATTGAAACGTTCCTCTATCGAATAAACAGGTATCAAAATCGGTTCATAAACAACAAAATCACGCGCAAAAATATAATTGATAAATTTATAGACATAGCCGATTTTTTTAAAGTCGGTTTGACAAATTAGAAATTTAAAAAAGAATAGAATATAATTTAAATAATACCTGATACATACATAATTCAAAGTCAAAATCGTTAATTCAAATAAGACTCATGAAAATCCTTGACATTCGGACTCCAAAATTTTATATTATTTTTAGAACTATAATCTAAAAATAAAATTTTGACCAGCATTAGTCAAGGTACGACTATTTTATCGCATACGGACGCACTTCCACTTCATAACTTATTGGGTACAATATTGCATCACTAATTTAGTGCAAGGTCGCAAATCTGGTGAGTTTGAGATCCTGGGTGCGGTTCCAAGGTCAGTTAAATTGTTTTTGACATTTTCTTTTAGAAAGTAGTAGCTGGGATTTAGAATTTGTGTCAAATTAATGCTGATATTTGCATATTTGTTGAGTTTATGGCGAGATACTTCGGGCAAAAAATAATTCCCAACGATCGCCCCCTATTATATTCATCCTAAAACAACAAACTGTGCTTACATCTGTCGGCCAATTTTAGGCTGTATTGCAGAATTGACAAAACGTGCAAGAGAATGACAATAAAGTGTATAACTTCCAGTCACATGATACTATTGATGTTTCGAAATGGAAATTGCAATAACTGGGAAAATTTTATAATTAGCTTGCCTCTACAAGACCTTTTGGTCTACTCTACTCTTTTGCTTAGCCTCAGTCTTGTTGAGGTCTGTCTGATCGCCTGTATTCCCTATATAGGCTAACAATCGCCAATTCGCTTTCAACTACGAATTAATAACACAATTTATGAGTAATTGCACAAAATGGCAAACAAAGGAAAATTTCTTAATAAAAAATTAAGGAGTACAGACTCAAACAATGAGTTATGGTTTCTGGGCGTGTTACGAGAAAATAACCTATACTTTGCTTCAACAACTACCTATACAACCTAGCTTGTACTGTTGCCAGCAATTTGAGTATTTTTTTGCTGAACAAACAGTAACAGCCTAGTGTCTAAAGGTGTAAAAAATTAAGAAAATTAAGAGTTCCTGCACGTAAGGGTCCCGTGGATTTTTTAAATTTCTGCTAATGGTCTGTGGCTCCAGACAGTTCAAGAACCATTAGTCTGAGGTATGTGTCCTTATCCGCAAACGACCTCAGAGCAGTAGTTCTATTGCATCTAAGTAACGGGTAATTAGGTTAAGCAAGCGTGTTTTATCATCGTGTTTTATCACCGCTATCAACATCAGCGATTTCATGTGAAGTAAAGAACAGTTTGAGTTCCAGAGGAAAGAAAAGGATGGCAATTCTGGGTAATTCTTACGTCAAATTTTGATCTCAATTCAATCAATATGACGTTGGTTTTTAGTTTTAGTAGTGGCGTTGCTTTGAGTATTATTTGACATTTACCAAACTGGTATTAAATCTGATATATATCTATCTCTATATATAAAAAACTTAAAGGTGACTGACTGACATAGTGATCTATCAACGCACAGCCAAACCACTGGAGGGATCGGGCTGAAATTTGGCATGCAGGTAGCAGTTATGACGTAGGCATCCGCTAAGAAAGGATTTTGATAAATTCTACCCCCAAGGGGATAAAATAGGGAATGAAAGTTTGTATAAATCTTCTTAGATTTTCGACTGATTGAACTGAAATTAAAGATTGGAGCTACTATGATGAAGACGTCCGCTTAAATAGGATTTTGATAAATTCAACCCCCATGGGGATAAAATAAGGGATGATGGAGGATGTAAATGTATTAGTTTGAACTATCAGTACCTAATGGAACGAATAAATTAAGACGAACAAAATATTAATAATAATACTTCTTAACGCGAGCGAAGCCGCGGGCAAAATAATTAATAAATTTCGACCTATGTAGGGGTGAAATAGGGGATGAAAGTTCATATGGAACAAAGTAACTATTCCACGCGGACGAAGTCGCGGGCAAAAAGCTAGTCTATCTATATATATATAAAACAAAGTCGGGTTTCTTACAAAACTTATAACTCGAGAACAGGTGAACTGATTTTTATGCTCTTTGATTTGTTGGAATTGTCTCTTCCCCGAATAGCAGAATAACTATTAAAACATCGAAAAAATTCACGAAAAAGAACATTATAAAGGAAATTTATTTTCTCATACATTTTGTATCGGAAACGGATTCACAGATTTTACAGAAATAAAACACGGACACAAATGAACATGGTGTTATTTTCTGTGAGGTTTTCTATTTCGGTAAGGTCAGTAGAACCGAACTCCTCATAAGCTGCTGGTGTGATTTTGTTTTTTTTTTGTGACGGCTGATGGCAGACATAAATTGGGACAAGGGTAAGAAGATGATGGTACAGGGCAAGACAACGTTTGCTGGGCCCGCTAGTTTTAAATATTATGTACATGTGTGTTTTAAGGCTGTGACAAGCTGCGACCTTAAATGCGCATTCGTTAGTAATCTGTTACTTTCTATTCTTGATCACTCACGGACACTTTTTGACTTACCCCGTGTAGTGACGGTTTAGAATACTGTTCCTTACTGTCTTTCAGATAGACATCCCTGAAAAGGCGTGAAAATATCTGACTTGCTCTGTGGTAGGACCTCTTGGGGTCAGCCTGGTTAGCGACCACCCTTACGTCGGAGTCTGTCGTAAAGCACCTTGGTACCAGTTCTCCTCGGTTGCTGCGGCGTTGGCAGTTTGCAGTCACATACGGACTGCTCTTAACGGTCGGCGACGCATCAGCTGCTCATCTGGTGTTGCAGGTGTCCATGGGCGACGATAACTACTCACCACCAGGTGGCTCGTCAGCGCGTTTGCCGACTTAATCCATAAAAAAACACCTGGTGTCAATGAGTGATTCTGATACAAAGTTCAAAAGGTGCTTGTACTATGATAAGGTGTAATTGATCATTGATTACATAGTTATATGTATTTAATGAGCGTAGTCATTAACAATGGAATTTAGAGACTTCATTTAATAACATACGACTGCAATTTGTTAATAGTGGAATTAAATATTAATGTATATGCACATAAATTATGTTTCCAAATAGTTATATTAAAATATTCCGTTTTATTGCAATGTTTTGGTGTTTTAGTTAAAGGTCATAAGAATTATATGTAATCTATACACTTTAATGACTATAATCTGCTTTTGTAAGTATACCAAAGCAATGATGACCATGCATGAGAAGAAGCATGCAGTTGCAGGAGAAGAAAAAATATTAACAGGGATCTACCTATTAATGGCTCAATTGTAAAAAATAGTGTCAAAAATCATCATAAAACGCGAGTTCACAGCATTTTTTGACCTATGAAATTAAAACGGGTTTATAATAATAAATAGAAAAGAAAAACAATATAACAATAAATACATATAATGGTAATTAAAAATTCGGAAACAAAATGTTGTTGATACATTTCCGATTTATTTATAGCAAACCAACCTTTCTCTGTGCATATTTTTAAGGGCAAAAGGGCCTTAGTAAAACCGGCCAGAAGCCGACCAATAACGTTACTGAGGGGGACTGAATCACGATAATTATCACTACATACGAGTAGTATGTAGTGATAATTATCGCTACCCGCTGTCTGTCTGTCTCTATGTATGCTTACATCTTTAAAACTACGCAACGGATTTTGATGAGGTTTTTTTTAATAAATATAATGATTCAAGAGGATGGTTTTAAGCTAAAAATATAACATTACGCTACGACTCTTAGGAATAGGGCGACGCGGGTGAAACCGCGGGCGGGTCGCTAGTTATATATACTTAATTATTTTTCTCTACCAAGGAAAATCGACGGGCCTCGCCTGATCGAATCGATCGCCATATTTCGGGTATTTGGAAAGTAAGTTTTATTGGAAGAATATACTGATTTCTGACAGACACGCGCAAAGATATCTATCTAAATAAAAATGAATAACCTAATTGTACGTTCACACATAACTTCCGAACGACTATACCAAATTGAATAATATTTTTTTGTTGTGTTCGTTTTTTTATGGGATAGGGGGACAAACGAGCAGACTAATCGCCTGATGGTAAGCGATTACCGCCGCCCATGGACACCCGCAATACCAGAGGAGTCACAAGTGCGTTGCCCGCCTTTTAAAAGGGGATTGGGCCTCCGGTAACCTCACTCACTCGGCGAAACATAACGTAAGCGTTGTTGGACGCCGGTTTTCTGTGAGGCCGTGGTATCGCTCCGGTCGAGCCGGTGACCATTCGTGCCAAAGCATTGCTCTCCCACGTTAAAATCGTTATTGTCAGGACAAGGTTTTTAACAAAGACTTTTTTTTATGCCGGAAAATTTCCGGGAAATTTACGCAAGCGCAGCTACTCACCGGTCGCTGGTATTAAAATAAAATCAATTTTGGGATTTTATAGTACCTATTAATATTATTTACATACCATCACGTCTGTATTCCGCAAAGGGTTGAGCAGAGGTGTACTAATGTACACCCACAGTTCGCCGGTATGTTTAGGTCCCATGACTGTAATAGGGGACGAGCCTATTTTCATCAACCGGGCACAAATTCAGACTCCGACCTGCTACTGCAAATTTCATAGAAAAACCCAATAACACTTTGCTCGACCTGGGGATCAAACCCAGGATCTATAGCGTAGCAGTATCACTTGGGACCACTAGGTAGGCTTACGCTTAATCGTCAGTTGCGATCTACGATGGAGCGCGCTTGCCTAGACGAAGCTGAATCACTCGTGATTTAAAAATACCAAGATTATTTCTATTAGGTAAGATTTACTCGGGAAGCGCATTCCACACTTTAGCGTATGCATAATAAAAGTGGACTTAAATCGTTTTTTTCAGGTTTTTGGAAGAATTTAGGTTTCTACTCTACATTTTGTCTAAAATACTTCACCGGAAATAAATGTAAGCGACTTTTCATTAGTGATAACTTTGCCAAGTTTGGAACCAATTTCCGGCCGTTTATTTCCAGTGAAGTAGTAGTACACGAAATAGTATCGTAGGAACCTAGAAGAATGGTATCCAAATCCAAATAATAACATAATTTGATAGAATATTGTACGAATGAATTCGTACGGAACCTACATGAACAATATTCAAATCCGAATAATAACACAATTTGATAAAATTGTCTTTGGATTACGATTTATGTTGATATTACGTTTATATGGGCCATTCAAGCTCCGCCGGACCCTTATGGAAATTCGCAGTAGGTAGCTGTATAAACTTCGCATCTGTGCAAATATTATAGGTACTGCTATTATGCATTTGATCAATAACGATAAATCTTTGCTCAACCTGGGAATCGAGTCCAGGACCTCTTGCGTAGCAGTTGTGCTTAGTACCATCTGACTAATGAGATAGTATTTTTATACGTTGTAGTATTATACAAAATTAAAATAAAATCTAAATCTAATCTAACGTTGTTTGACATGTATTGCTAAAGTTGAAAGAAGTTTTTGCCTTGATAATCAGTTTAATCTCGAGATAAAACTAATTGGTTACAATATTTTTACATCATAAATTGCTACTAAGGATGTGTTTTTAATTTTTTGACCCTATAAAAATATATCTAGATACTTACTGGTTTCTGGCACTTACGCAAATATTAGACCTTGAAATAAAACTACTTTTTACGGATTTTATCGCATTGTATTGATATTATTTAATTCCTGACGTTTCAGATCCTTTACGCAATACAATGCGATAAAATTTGTAAAAACTAAAATTCGTAAAAAATAAGTGTGAAACAGTTGTGAGAAGTCGGTGTCTTTGATTTGATCGGATCTTTTGATTTCGCCACCGACATTAATTTTTATGTTTTTAAAGGTGGTTTTACTTTTTATTAAAAGTTATTTTAAAACCGACTTCAAAAGAGAAGGAGGTTCTATGTTCGTCTATATTATGTATTTTTTATGTATGTTCACCGATATGTTCGCCAGTTTCAATAATTTTGTAAGCAAGTTTTGTATGAAAAAAAAAAAACTTTTTTTATACAAATGAATATACCTACCTATTTCCAATGTGTTCCCATACAAATATGGTGAATATATCTGATGACAACATTTAGAATAAAATAACAATAATACGTACCGATGGAAGAAATTATGATTTCGTCTAGGTACGAAAAATTCCTAACGTGGGAGAGCCATGCTTCGGCACGAATGGGCCGGCTCGACCGGAGCGATACCACGGCCTCACAGAAAACCGACGTCAAACAACTCTTACGTTGTGTTTCATCGAGTGAGTGAGGTTACCGGAGGCCCAATCCCCTTTTAAAAGGCGGGCAATGCACCTGTGTCTCCTCTGGTGTTGCGGGTGTCCATGGGCGGTGGTAATCGCTTACCATCAGATGATCCGTATGCTCGATTGTACCCCTATCCCATAAAAAAAACTCCCAACTCAAAATGTTGAAAAAAAAAACACTTTTAACAAAAAGTAAAACCGCCTTCAAAAACATAAAAATAATGTTAGGTCCGCAACAGTTTCGAAAGTCGGGGGCGATAACTAAAGTTCAGACCAAATCGAAGGTACCGACATCCGAAACTGTCTATCTTACTTCAATCCTTGACATTCACTGTCATTTTTTTTTCTAATCCCAGCGGAACACTTAATGGTCAAACAAAACCTGTCAATATTTAATGACAAACAATTATATCCATTAAACTTGTCAGTTCAAGCTGTTACAAGTATATTGCAAAGGTTTCTGCATGTCATTCTGCTTTGAGTAGTAGATGCAAATTATGCATTTATCAGTTAAGTACGTTGTATGGTCACGGGTAGACTCTATGGATGCTGTAAAGGATCCGAAACGTCGGGAATCAAATAATATCAATACAACGCGATAAAATCCGTAAAAAGTAGTTTTATTTCAATGTCTAATATTCACGTAACTGTCAGAAATCAGTAAATTTGAATGAATTATCTATCACTCGACTACCGTAAACTCCTTTACGGTAGCAGTAAAATCAAAGGTGATTTATAGTAAATCATAGCATGGTAGATGGTGATTCATAGCATGGTATCATGCTATGAATTACTTTTGATTTTACTAAATATATTTTTGAATTACCTAGTTACAGACATGATAGTTGATTTATAATGTATGTCAAGTGAGTGGTTTGGAGGTCTAGAAAAGATACCTTTCTATTAGCATTTATTTTTATTACAATATATAAGTCAACCAACTATAAACAAGTACTTGCTATATAATTATAGGTAATATAAGCAATGGCTTCAAATAATATGTGACGGACATTGACATAAAACTAAAATGCTTACTGTTGTTATTAATGCACATTTTGGCTTCTGTAGCAGTTTTTCTATTACGTAATTGTCAGGTTTTGAAGTAACCTTGATGAAGGCCAACACATGCAAGAAGTTTAATGTAAATGATGCAGTTTTGAAAACATGTTTATTTATTTATTTATTTACACAAGGCACATCAACAATATAAACACAAACATTGGTTAGTAGCAAAATACAGAGGCAAAGACTAGTGTTTATATCAATTATAGATATGTTAACATTAAAGAAGTCTTAGTGACGGAAGCCGTTTATTTACATCTTTTACGCGGTATATTATTAGGTTCCTGTTATTTTGTGTTTATTTGAAAATATTTTTAAATCTACATTAGGTACCTACTAATTTCCGCATGCTAATCATTTTGCAAAATAGTATTTTATTTTTCATTTATATTTATTTTGAAAAGATTTAATATGTATTTGGTTTTAGATTACGTATGTTATTATGTGAGATCTATTCTGTATATTATATAGTTATTATTTTACGTACCTATAGCTCCGCTAGGGAAATCAATTATTTTTATTCGGGGTTAATATTAACTTTCTTTTGTTTATAATTCGTCAAAATCGAGCTAGTCTGTTAGCTTAAATTTATTAAAATTATTATTATTATTAAAACTATATAATAATTAAATTACCGAAATAAATATAATTTCATTTAATTTTATATGTACCTATTTATTTACTACATGGAAGCTTACCAAGGATCTGTTTACACGTTACCTACTTAGTATTGCGTTGGTTTGTAACAAGAATGTTACATAATCTAGTTACTAGAGTTTTCACATGTTCACACGTGGGAGAGCAATGCTTCGGCACGAATGGGCCGGCTCGACTGGAGTGATACCACGGCCTCAAAGAAAACCGGCGTGAAACAACGCTTACGTTGTGTTTCGCTGAGTGAATGAGGACATCGGAGGACCAATCCTCTTTTAAAAGGCCGGCAACGCACTTGTGACTTCTTTGGTGTTGCGGGTGTCCATGGGCGGCAGTTATCGCTTACCATCAGGCGAACAGTCCTTTGCCACCCATAAAAAAAAACATGTCTGAAGAGGTATTTAACAGAACTCTAAAAAGGGCCATAAGTGCTAACTATTTCAAAAAAATGTATTTTTTTTATTTCATTAATTTGTTAGCATTTGACGTTCAGGTTTAGTGTAGTATTATAATATCTGTGGATTAGTCCATTTGACATTTACGAAACTGTGACTAGATCGGAATTACAATTTAAATACATTTAAGTAGAAATAACTTTCACTGCTAAGTTAATCATCTGAGGAATGTAAATAAAATTATTTTCGTAAATTTTACAAGGCTTCAGTGTCATTATATGACACTTATAAAAGATATAAAAATTGTCATTTTTGTTTGTACTGACTGAAGATTCGCGTGACTGAAGTTGCAGATTTGTTACTAAAATCTGCTATTAATCTACTAAGACGACTATTAATCTGACTAACACACCATTCAAATTAAAAAAATATTAATATTGGTTCACCCGATCCGGCGCTGCGATGCAACAGACAGACATAAATACACAGTGCAAACTTATAACACCCCTTTTTTTCGTAGGGGGTTAACAAAGAAAATTTCCTAAGTTGGTAATATTTTCATAGCAATGAACTGTAGACATTGTCTTGTCATCATCAATCCATTTATTACCTTACAGATGGGTACGACTCTCCTCTTAGATTGAGACAATTTAGACTCTAGTCCACATGCTGGCCGAATGCGGCTTGGCATACAACCTTGTCATATATGGCATTGAATTTGTAATTCCAAAACTTGATAATTATCTAATCTATAAGAATTCGAATGTAAAGCACGCTACTTAAAAAATACATACATTCCTTAGACGTAATTGTGCAATAGCCTAAAAACCATAATGGTTGTATGTAGGGTTGTCAGATGTCCGGCTTTTTACCGTCGCTCGTGTCCGGTCAAATATATAATATACAAGTACGGCCTGTTCGAGTTTTAGTCAACACCGCCCCGCCAAAATTCATTTTATGGATTAAGTCGGCAAACGAGCTGACTAGCTACCTGGTGCTAAGTACTCATTGTCGCCCATGGCCACCTACAACACCAGACGAGTTGTTGATGCGTTGCCGACCTTTAAGTGCCAAAGTTTCAGGGCAAAATGTCCGGCTAAATTCATATTTAGCCCGACACAGAATCATTTCTGTGTCGGGCTTTTCTATTTTTGGACCTGGCAACCCTAGTTGTATTAAAATTTTTATGTTTTTAATATTATGAACGTAAACGTTGATAATAACTGTAAACGTCAGTAAAATAAAAATACTGTAACGTAATACTATACTGGTTTTTTCCGATGACATTTCCTAGAATTGCGTATCTACTAAAGTCCTCATTCAAGGAAAATAAAGAAGTACCTACTTTATTGTAGTTAGGGCACACAAACTCTTGCTAGCTTAAATTTAACAATGTTGCTATTAATAATATAACACATAGACACATCACATCTCTATTTCCCGAAAGGTTAGGCAGAGTTGCACTAAAGTTCACATTCACAGTTCGTCGGTATGTTTAAGTCCCAAGTAATGCTCTTGCCATTAACCGCACAAGGACTTCTAGCATAGTAGTCGGTCCTGGGTTCAACAGTTTATTGGAATTTTCTATGAAATTCAGATAGCAGCTCGGTGTTTAAATTTGTGGCCGGTTATTGGCTAAACGGCTCTGCCCCTTACACATACATAGAACCTGCACATAATTGTGTGTGTGTGTGTGTGTCGACACGTTTGGCGTAGCGGCTGAGCGATCGGCTTCTGCGTCACGTGTTGTAGGTTCGATCCCCACATGGAGCAAATATTTGTATGATCTACAGGTAGTTGTGTATGTGAGAATTTGTGTTTGTAAACGCACCCACGATACAGGAGAAAATCCTAGTGTGGGGCAACGTTTTTTTTTAAAATAAAAATGTATTCAAACTTTTTTTTAATGAATGTTTAAGAAACGTTTTTGAACACCCTGTGGACACTCGGGCAGTTTCTAAGAGTCGACTTCGTACGCAACGCGCCAATAATACGTACGGTGAACAGACTACCAGTTACATTGTCCCTCGACTAATTAATAGGATATTAATTACCTTCAGATCTTTGTAGAACCTAAAGCCAACTTAAAGTATTATTTCATAAGTTCCATCTAAAAGTGTTCGAATACAACAAGATTTAGGTATGTCATAGACAGGTTTACCTTTGTGGTTTTTAGTTGCTATTATTTTTAAGTCATTTTGTATTTTATTTGTCAAAACGACAAATAAAAAAATCCTACAATTCTGCCTAACCCTTCGGGAAATACAGGTGTGATGATATTATGTTGCATATTGCGTATCTAATAATTATTTGCTAGCTTCAGTATTATTTTTCCGTAACACAACAACGTGCTGATTGCTGCATTTTAAGTCGGTGCTATTTTCCCACGATGGATTAAAGTAACATGACAGATACTGTACTTGATATTTATAGGTCATTCTTCTATGTTAATTAGACTACATTACATAACATATCTACCATCACGCTTGTATTTGTCGCAAGGATATACAGCGGTATACTAAAATATTATTTTTTGATGTTTTAATTCGAAGCGGAGATGAATCCAAAATATTAAAAATTATTCAATTGGAACCTGACTTTGTTTTATATACATATAAATATATGATTTACCTCAATAAGGGTAAGTGTGAGTTTTCGGATTCTTTGAAAATTATTCTTAATATCATAGTTACTCAAACGGATCTTGAGATCCTGCCATCAAACAGTTTATAGTTCCACTTCATATATTATAAATTAAAATTTCTACAAAATACATATTTATGCTAGTATTTAGCTATACAAAATACATATTTATGCTAGTATTTAGCTATACGAGAGAACTGCATCGACTATCCCCAATATAAGTTGAGTATCGAGCCTTGACCTGTAGACATGTTACTTTCTAACATTGGAATCAATATACGAATAAGTATATAAATAAAATATAAATGGAAGTTACATAAGCAGACATATATATTAAGCGCTTATGAATGCCATTTCCTTATATTATTTTGTTTCGATTCGTCAGCTGATTTGAATGTTACAATCTAACTTGTCTGGAGGTCCAGGTCAGCTTTTTATAATACAGTAGTTGTTTTCCGCGGTTTCACTCCTGTCCTAAAAGGAATTACTTTTTTATGGGATAGGGCGCCAAACGAGCAGACGGATCGCCTGATGGTAAGCGATTACCGTCGCCCATGGACACCCGTAACACCAAAGGAGTCACAAGCGCGTTGCCGGCATTTTAAAAGAGGATTGGGCGACCTCCGGCAACCTCACTCACTCGGCAAAAAACAACGTGAGCGTTGTTTCATGCCAGTTTTCTGTGAGGCCGTGGTATCACTCCAGTCAGGCCGGCCCATTCGTGCTGATGCATGGCCCTCCCACGTTATAAATACTTACTTTAATTCTGCTACTAGGATGCGTATTTAGATGAAACATGCACTCAATTTTAAGTTAGACGATTAATACGATTGTAAAAACTGTATCCAATTTCATACAGTTGTTATTGCGTGATGCGCGTACATATACCTACATAAATAAACAAACAATAATTGTAAAAATAATCACTTTGGCTTCTGTTATTCTTATAAACAAACTTCAAACTATTTTTCTAAAATTTCTCCAACGATGTATTAATTATTATGATCATGATGCATAATGTTATGTTAATTTATATAAATAGTAGATAATTATTGAAATAAAACTACTTTTAACCGTCCGTATCGCATTATATTATTAAACCCTGAATTGTAATTATCAAAAATCAGTATAATACATACGTAATGAAGTTAATTTTGACACACAAAATAATTAAATCTATATCGAATTGCGAAACAAAACTAGAAAATGTAAATTTAGAAGAAACCAATCATATATATTTATATTAATATATAAAAACGAAATACCATTCATTCGCTAATTAATCACGAAATCTCAGAAACTACAAGGCCTAGAAACTTTAATTTCGCACAAAAAATGCTGAGGAAGGTTTTCGGGAAATTTCCACGAGTTTAGTTAGTAACTGATGATTTTTTTATGGGATACGGGGACAAACGAGCAGACGGATCTCCTGATGGTAAGCGATTCCCACCGCCCATGGCGATTACGGCAACACCAGAGGAGATACAAGTGCGCCGCCGGCCTTTTATAAGGGGATTGGGCCTGCGGTATCGTCACTCACTCGGCAAAACTCAACGTAAGCGTTGTTTAACGTCGGTTTTCTGTGAGGCCGTGGTATCACGCCGGTCGAATGGCTCAATCGTGCCGAAGCATGGCTCTCCCACGATCAAAAAAATAAAATGGATGCGGGTAATGCCGTTGGGCCTAGATAGTACCTATTATTTCTAATTATAATGGCATTTGTGCACGGGCCTTATTGGTAGTATAACTATTACATAAAAGGCAGCAATGTCATTAACATTTGACGTAACTGACTGACTAATACAAACATGTTATCTAAGCCTAGAATGCGTTTATTTTTAGATTATAATTATTATAATTTTCGAAAATGTAAATTTTGACTCATTAATACAAGAACAAAATTCAGTTTTATATTGTTCTTATCGCTAGTTATGTATGTGTAATATATGTTTATTTTTTTAAATAAAACATCCATCACGGGTAGACTGGATGCTGTAAAAGATCCGAAACGTCGGGAATTAAATAATATCAATACAACGCGATAAAATCCGTAAAAAGTAGTTTTATTTTAATGTCTAATATCAACACAACAGAACAAATCAATTTAAATATTATAGATTTTTACTATATTTAATTAGGCAACTACCGCCTTATCTCGTTAGACGGACGAAAAATTTCGACATTATTATTAATCTACTTAAGTTGAAATAATTTCTGCAATATTTCATGGATAGAAATGTTATAGCCTCAAGTGCAGCTGGTGGAGGTTTCGGATTCAATTCCCAAGGTGTATTAAGAGGGTTTTTTTTTATTCTCAATAGAAGCTCGGAAATATGATGTGACCTAAACACTTATGTCGGTGTAGGTACTATGGAAACATCATTACACCTTTGCAGAATAAAAGCCTGATGTTGAGTAGGTATACTGGCTTCAAAAACAAAATATCTATTTTTTTATTATAATATTTTCTCCCCGTGTGAGAACGGGTTAGAATACTGTTCCACACTGTCTTTCAGATAGGCATCCCGTAAGAGGCGTGAAAATATCTGACTTACTCCTTGGTAGGACCTCTTGGAATTTGGCTGGTGACCACCCTTACGTCAGAGTCTGTCGGAAAGTACCTTGGTGTGTGTTTCGACTTTTGCACGTAAGAGCCAGTTCCCCTTGGTTGCTGCGTCTCTGACAGTCTGCAGTCCCTAGAGGTTCTTAAGGGTCGGCAACGCATCAGCAATTCCTCTGGTGTTGCAAGTGTCCATGGGCGACAATGACTACTTACCGCCAGGTGGCTCGTCAGATCGTTTGCCTACTTAATCCATGAAAACTTAACTTAAGACCTGCGCAGTTGAGCGCCGTACGCAGGGATGAAGGAATCCTGGGGGTTGAGCAAATCGGCGCTGGCAGTAATGTGTCCGTGAAGCAACACGCCCCCTTTGGTCCGGATTTCAAGCAAAACGGTAGCCTTATCTGAGAGCCACAAGTAAGGAAATGGTCAAGGTGTCCCATCAGAGGGCCACAGGCTATATACGTGGGATCTGTATGGCCCTCCTACAGAGAGGTCTACAGAATCAGATCGCTCTACCACTGCGTATTTATTTCATAATAATGAGGCGTTCAATCAAAATGTATTTTATATTATCACATTTACATACAAAAAGGTTCAATGAACGATATTAAATATGTAAAAGTAGTTTCAGTTCAATGGCTTGACCATAAATGGGTTATTATCACTGAACATTATTTCCGGCTTATATCTTTGGTGATTGTAAAATCTTTAAGTATTTTTCCATTGAAAATAAGGACAAAAATATAAAATGCAGTTCCTTATTAGTAATTTTGATGTTTTAGGGTTATGTATCAAATGGAAAAAAGGAACGATTGTACGATCACTTCGTTGTCCGTCTGTCTGTCAAGATTTTTCTCGGGCACGCATAGAGGGATCATACGCATGATGACGCATACGCGTCAAAATTTAACACTCACAAATAAATCAAAACCTATACAGTATTTTCCATAGATCTGGCATCACGAAAGCCGAGAAGCAAGTCAGAAAAATCCGGAAACTGTAACTTTGTAAAGACTGGGAAACAATGGTGTAAGGCGTTTGATGACTTGTAGGTAAATCACATAAAATTTGTGTCTGCCTATTTATAAAGAACCTTTTTGTAAGGAAAAAGGTTAGAGTTGTAAAAAAATCACGCTTCTAAGTCAAAGCAATAAAATCACGTTGCCTGGTTCTAGGATTTTCCCCGTCACCATGATTACAAACATAAACCTTACAAGCACAAAACCTCACGTGACATTATAATATACTCGTACCTATGCAAAAAAAACTCAGTCGAATTTAGAACCTCTTCTTTTTTACATAATAGAAAAAATGTTATCGGTACATTTTATTACAAGTGTTGGGAGACATCATTTACGAAAATTCAGAGATGTCATTTTTCTGTATTACTCTATAAATAAGAGTTACTGAGTGCATTGGAGAGACCTCTGTCCACAATTAGTATGCGATTGGCGGTCTTGGGTCCATCATCCATCCAGACAATGGCCGTCGTGGACAGCACATGTGTTTGCTCCAAGACAAGCCTAGGCTGTCTTGTCGAGGACCAATGAATGACCTGTCGTAGTGAATGTCACGAATTCCATGGCTTACTTATACATGGAACCAGGGAAGTCCGTTTTTTTGTGGGGACGAGTTCGAAATACCCTATAACCTCCGAAGATGGCTGACGACCCATGTGGTTTTTCCCGCATCACAAAAAAAAAGATGAGTCACTGAGGTTTAGAGAGTAAACTACTAAATTTAAAATGATCGCTCATAATTTCGACGTTTCGATCGTGATTTCTCGGCAGCAAGGGCAAGAAAAGTCACAACTTTATTATTAACCAAGGTCGAGTACCTTGCAATAACTGCGTACATTTAATTGATAACTCCAATTAGTGAAGCCTTGACACCTCATAATGATATACAATAGTAGTAAATAGTAGCAACACTATCTAAGATGTCATTGAATAGAGTTTTATGAATTGAATGCATGTTTGGTGTAGAGGATACTGTTATTCATTCACTTCATATTTGATGTGGAAATATTAAATTATGGATTTATTTAAGAATTGATTTATTTATTTTATCAAATTCATGACTTTTTGTGAGCTTATTATACTGACTCAGTAATCTATTCATGGTGGCGTTCTGACCCTAGTTGGTTTTTGAGGTTATAATCGAAAAAGAAGCGTAGATACTTGCACGAGGTATCCTTGGTATTTAAATTTATTTTCTCAACAAGAGTCGGGCAGTTTAAGTTACCGTTAACCAATTTATAAAATAAAATTTGATCCAATAATTTTCTCCAATCGAATTAACTATGGAGATTAAAATGTCTTAAAAAAAGAAAGAGCAAAAGACACATTATGATTCAACCCCTGATGCCAAAACTAGTTTACATATTTTATATCTATCAAAATCAATGAAAACTTCCAATACTTATGGCAAAAATAAAGTGTACCTAGTATTTTTAATTTTGACACCGTTTGCGTCCAGTACCTATCGTAGGTTCGATCCAAGCCGAGACAAATATTTATGTGTTCAGCTATAGTACCTATGTCTCTAATAGAGCCTGCTACATCTAGAGGCAACGTAGTATGTAGGTTATATAACAATACGTTCACGTGGGAGAGCCATGCTTCAGCACGAATAGGCCGGCTCGACCGGAGTAATACCACGGCCTCACATAAAACCGGCGTTAAATAACGCTCACGTTGTGTTTCGCCGAGTGAGTGAGGTTACCGGAGGCCCAATCCCCTTTTAAAAGGTCGGCAACGCACTTGTGACTTCTCTGGTGTTGCGGGTGTCCATGGGTGGCGGTAATCGCTTACCATTAGGCGATCCGTCTGCAGGTTTGCCTTCCTATCCCATAAAAAAAATACCTTAATGATTAGGACCATATCAAAAGCTTACAATAATGGAATAAGTGCGATAATAGCTACATTAGTTCAACAGCTATGTCACAGTATATTACATAAGTAAAACATTTCTGTTCTTTTTTCCATTTGTGATTGGTTTCACTTTCTTATCAATCCATTCCATTAGTGGCGTTTTGACTTCGGTAGCTTTTCAATGTTTACTAAGATTCTTGGTCGATTCGCAACGGTGGGAATTAAATAATACCAATACAACGCGACAGATCCATAAAAAATAGTTTTATTTCAATATCTATTTCGCGTTAGTGTCAGAAACCAGTAAGAATCTTGGTATTAATATTATACCTACATCGTGCCATTGCATTATTAAAAGATGGATGGACTGTGTAAGAAGGGATATAGCTACAAAAGAAGCAAATGATAAAATGATGGCTGATAGAAATATGTGAAAAAAATAGACATATTTTGCCAACCTCAAATAACTTGGGATAAGTAATAGTATCGAGTCAGGCTAATAATTGTAACGTTGTCTACTCCAAAATAGTATTTCTATTAATTTTGTTCTGATGGCTACCCTGATCAACCGATCTGCAAGAATAAGCTGCGTTTACCAGGGAAAATATATAAAATAAAAAGTCAGTTCGCTCTGCCTTGTCTGCCACATCTAGTATGATGTAACTTTTATTTTTGTATCCGTGTTTCCTCGGTTCGTGATATTTATTTATGTGCAGCGCCTACCCGTAAAATTTTTTTTTCTGTATGCCTAAGTTACTTAAACATAATTGTAAATCTTGTTTTTAGTAAGTTAATTATTGTTAATTATTATGAGGTATACCTATGAAACCATATAATATGGTTCTTAAACCATAGTACTATGAAAATTGTTAATGATAGTCAGAATCTTGAAAATCAATGTCAATTCCTTACATTTTATAGGAAGCTATATAATCAGTCCACTACGTTATTAAATTGAGTTAGAATGAACATCTTCTCCGTATCATCATTCAAACTGAGTTATTTAAGTGTCGGCTTGACATGTGTATGTATGTAGAGTATCTATCTATCTTCATGCAGATTTATAATCTTCTATATAATGATAAATGCAAATAAATTCAAAGGAATTGATCTATAAATAAAGAAAATTTATTTTATTTCCACACAGACATTATGTACGCAATGATTCGTCTAGTCATGTCCGAACGCGAATCGAATTTAATTTAAAAAATGCGCTGTACATAGATCGTGTTTATTTAAATTTATGGACAAAAATATATTTTTTTATTTCTTCTTAATATCATAAATACGATCTTAACCTATTTTTCATGATTGGAAAATGCTAATAGATATTTTACCACCTTATGAGGCGGAAGGGAATGTGGACTTGTACCGACTAAAAATCCTATAATAGCCAACTGCTGCCCTATTGGCCCGACCATAAGACTTTTGATGTCATTGACTACATTATCAACAGCCTATATTCATCCAGTGCTGGAGGCATCTCCCAGTAAACGCCGCAGAGCTGGATTTCGGTTTTCCTCATCCAGTCACTGCCAGCTGCCTTCCCCAAAGCGTCACTCCACCTGGCTGATGGGCACCCTAGACGTTTGCCTAGACGCGGTCTCCACTCGAGAACTCGTTCGCTCCAGCATTTTTCAGTTCTCTGACAGATGGGACCGATAGATCTGGTACCTGACAAATTTTCAAGTTACTTGATCCAGCAATTTAGTGTTTAAGACTTAGTCACTTTTCCTTTAAGACAAATATTCGGCAACACTTAGTATCCAGATGAAGGTGTGGAACAGAAAAGTTCGATTGCAAATGAAATTGATTCACATGAAATACTGTTTGCCTACATAGGACAGCGGATCCTTACATGTGGTGGTCAGCAAACGCAAAACAACATCCTAACCTAGCAGAATTTGCTAAGATTTATTTATCATCTGCCGGTAGCAGTATGTACAGTGAGCGTCTATTTTCCGAAGCAGGTATAATTTATGCGGAAAAGCGCAATCATTTGTTATCAAAAAATGTTGAAATTTTTTTTTTCATTCAGTTATTGTTAAACTTACCACTGGTAGATTTCAATTACCTATTAATATGCTAAGTTATTGGTAAAATAAAAATGTTTGTTAGTACCTACCTAATATTATGAATTTCATTTTCATGATTTACAGTTAGGTGTTTAGCCGAATAGTTCGCAATATTTGGCCGAATAAAAATAGTGAAATATAATTGCCGAATAGCCGAATACCGAATAGTTACCGAATATTCCTGGCATCTCTACTGATAACGTATAGTTTGATAAGTAGCCAGGCGTACCTATTTGAATGTGTTTTAACAAGAATGGTTTGAAATTAAGTGAATGTACATTAAATTGCTCGTGACTGTACCTAATCGCCAAACAATATTAAACTTAATGACGAAATGAATTGTGGTTATTTTTGCACGGTTTGCAAGCTTTACATGCGTAGGATTTTATTTTTTATTCACATATTTTTATGGAAGGAAAAATCCATGTTATGTAAACATTTCAAGTCAGGCAAGTATATACCGTATTGTATATAAAAAGTAATATAGGTACCATCTTGCCTGTATACCCCGAAAGGTCAGGCAAAAATATAGGTACCTACTAATTTATTCCCGTAGTGTGCAACTCCACTAATATTAGTAGGCGAGTCTATTGCCATTAATTTAATACAATAAAACTCCGAGCTATTAAATGAAGTTTAAGATTCCCTATAAGAGAATTTTATACAAAAACCCAATAACTCCGTTGGGGTTGAAACGCTAAGGCCATGGGGTCCGAGCGCAATTTTCCTTTTTAAGGGTATTGTCAAACGCCTAAACGATGCTTCACGTGACCCAAAGTCACCTATACTTTGTTCAGAGAATCAGCATTGCTACCCAACGTGGCAATACAGACAGCGTTCCGGCTGATAGCGATGCGGAGGATTTCTTTGATGCCACTATTTAGTTTTATTTTAGTTAGTTTTTTATGTTACTGGGAGATAATTTAAGGTATTAAATTTTAGTTAATGCTAATATATATTTATTTAAATTAATTTTATTTTGTGACTGATTGACATTGTTACTAGAAACCGAGTTGTAATTTTACAAATAAAATCTTGAAAATATAATAATTAAAAATTCTATAGGTAACTGTTTGACCTGGGTATTTAAAACCTTGCTTAGCAGCAGTTTATCATATGAAGTTAAAGAAATAAAAAAAAAACAATAACACGTGTTTAATAGGAACAACAAAATGACACAAGGTCCTGATATCTAAAGAAAAAAAAAATCTACAAATAAAAATATGTAACAACGTTTGAATATAATTAAGAAATGATGAAACTAACGATACGAATTCACAAGACAATGTTTTGTTTGAATGCCGACGCGTATCACGACAATTATTAATTAGTGCCTTTTACAAAGGATATGTGGACATCAAAGAAAAAGCTAGAATGTGACACCGGTAATGAGAACGAGTATATTAATCACCTTCCAATTAAAAACATTGTACGATAATTTCCCAAACGCTTATGTAATGAAACAATAGCTCACCATTCATATTTGCAAATTCCACGGGTTACCAATTGTCCAAAAACCACAACCAAAATTACACTATACTAAACTAATTAATTATCTGCAATAATAATTATTCAGTCTTTACGCACTACACATCAAAATTACACTTTAATAAAAAATCATTGTCTTCTAAAATTATAATTGTATACAACCCTTTTTGGTTGCCCAAATAGTTTTTGAAGTTCGAATGTTTTTATAATTTAAATTTTACTGCTCCGGAGGCTGCATGCGGGCAAGCGTGCGCGTCGTTAGATCGAAACAAAATGCAAGGCAGTTGCGCAGGCGTCGTTGTAATAAACATTCGGTGCGCGCGCGTCGATAAAGTTTCTGTGGATCAAATTTACGTGATGATACGTGTTATATAAGGACGATAATCGAACATTATATTCTCATTATATTATATTCTTGTAATAATTTTTGATCTAGTTACTTCGAATAAAAAGTAACTGTTGGGAATAATATCGATGAGAAATTTGGTTTGGCAAAATAAAAAATCTCCCTCAAAAAATCATGAAGTGGGAAACAAAGAAACGATAAGTTATCTGTAATTTAATTAAATTGTATTCCTAATCATGCTGTCATTTCCTGGAAATGAAGAAACACAAGGAAATAATTGTATCTGAATTGTATTTGTTTATTGTATGTAATGTATATTTTTCGTTGGAAATCCTAATAAATAAAATAAAATAAAGAACGCTTCAAGTTCAGGGCCTTTATTCTGTTCTATAAATGGATCGTTCCATTCATTGAAACTACGCAGATCTTTAAAGTATCTTTTGCTTCTACCACATTCATTTGTACATCTTCGCAGACATACGCGCCGGTTGTGAGTACTACGTACCTGACCTTATTGAAGGATCTAGCCAATAAGATCAGCGTACGTCCTGTTATAGTATGCATTTAATAATGATAAAGTTTTCGTGGGTTTGTGAAAATTGCCAATTGTCAATGGCAGGCTAACCAGCAAGACAAATCTTAATGTTCAATTGGGCCTTCTGTTTCAAACTGCCTCATTAGCCTAGTAGTCCTGAGCTTGACTGTTACGCTAGAGGTCCTGGGTTCGATTCCCAGTTCGATCACAGTTATTGGGTTTTTCTGTGAAAATCTCAGCGGCAGCTTGAAATTTGGGATTTGTGCCTGGGTAATGGCAATAGGCTTGTCCCCTATTACATGGGACCTAAACATACCGGCGAACTGTGGGTTCACATTAGCATACCTCTTCCTTACCCTTCGGGGAATACAGGCGAGTTGGAATGTTATGTATGTTTAATTTTTAGGTTCAGTATTGCTTAAAGGTGTTCCTATTTAATTCTGAAAAAAAAAATAACATCTCTGAGTGCAGAAAAATAAGTAATTATATAATGTTTTTTGACATAGTTTACGTCAAAACTAGTTGTTTTATTAACGCTTCGTCACGAATGGGCCGACTCGCCCGGAGTGATACCACGGCCTCACAGAAAATTGGCGTTAAACAACGCTTATGTTGTGTTGCGATGAGTGAGTGAGGTTACCGGAGGCCCAATCTCCTTTGAAAAGGCCGGCAACGCAGTTATGACTCCTCTGGTGTTGCGGGTGTCCATGGGCGGCGGTAATCGCTTACCATCAGGCGTCCCGTCTGTATACCATAAAAAAAATCTACAGACTGACCGCGACAAGTGCAGCTTGACCTTGTAAATCGGTTGTTCAACGTAGTTATTACTTAAGCATGAGCATTTTAGTTTATTAGCATAAAGTTGAACAGTAAATATCAAATACGAACTCTAATTCCCGTAGAGCCAATTTGAATAATAATACACTTGAAATGCATATAAATCTTTAAGGAATTTATAAAAGTCTAGTGATCGGACACGAAACCCATAACGTTATTAAACTATATGTATAGCTCATAACGTTATTAACATTCAAAACCACGATTGTAATACCTTATGTGTCGATATCGATAAAATAATTGAATATTAATTATTCGGTTTACCTAAATAGGTATTTTATTGCTCATATCGTTTTATATAAAGTATCTTTTGATTAAGTTGGTATGTGAAGAAATTAAGGTACTACATTCCAGAAACTAATGATTTTTATAATACATTATCAACAGATTTTTGGCGCCAACTCAATAAGCGTGAGTCACGACTGACGTTGTCCGGTGCGCAATGAAATAGAGGTGTACCTATGTTAGTGCTAGAAATAAAGAATAAAAATAAATTGATAGTAAAAAAATAAAAAATAAATACAAGCTTTTATATTATATTATTCTTTTATATTATATTATTCTATATTATCTTATTGTGACTTATTTTGCATTTTATTTTTCATTTCCATGCTAAGATTATAAAGTTATTTTTAAGTAAAGGAAAAAATTCAATCGCGGCAGGATTCGAACCTGCGTCTCCTGGTTGGATACACCAGACGCTCTTATTCTACATTATTCTAAAAAGAACCGCCAAACGCCGAGAAATTCCGCAAAAATGTATACAGCGAAATAAGTTCGAATTAATATATTTTATTTTTTTACTTATCAAATTTTGAATCATTTTGATTTGAAACATGACACGGATACTTATTTATTAACAGCTTAGACTTAGATAGTTATCTAAAAAGTTGATTATCTAATATATTATCTGTTTAATAGTATTGATATTCGTAAAAAATAATGTTTCATTGCTAGCTTATGCATTCCTATATCTGCCATTCATCCGATGGCGATGAAACTTTTCTGAGTTGGTGTATGCTGTATGCTGTACCGCTCACCTGGAAAGGTTATGACAAAAGAAATAAAAAGCAGAAAAGGCATCGCATGCCGGAGGCACAGCCGACTTATAAAAAGAGGCGCCCGCTAATCCATAATCGATATTCATAAAAAAATATCACAATACAATAAATTTTAAGGTATTCACGACACAGACTTGCCTAATGTGGATACCTCGACTAATCCTAATTATTAAATTACCCACCATTGTGTAGAACGCTATGTAACGCATTGAACGATATGAAATATAATATATTGTATTTGTATACGTGTCACTACATCGACACGTTTTGAAAATAATAATATGCTGAGATAGTTTGGACATGTTAAAAGAATAAATGAAAGGCGATAAACAAAAGGAATTCACCTATAAGGCGAATGTCAGCGGCAGCGTCGGTAGAGGCCGCCCTAGAAGGACATACGCCGATCTTTTTGGCGATATCCTTCAAAAAGGTCAGGTGCGTAGCACTCGCAACCGGTGCGTATGTGTGAGAAGATGTATGAATGTGGAAGAAGCAAAAGATGTATGCAAGAATCGTAGCAAGTGGCGGTCTGTAGTTTCTGCCTACCCCTGTGGGAAGGCGTGAGTGTATTGTATGTATAAGAATGTATATTGTAACACGCATGTTTTTACTTACATTTATATTTATGACTAAATTTCTCCCAAAAAGATTTAATTTGAATCCGCTTAACATTAAAAATACAAAAACGAATCCGAAAGTATCTCTGTATATTTGTCTGTTAGCTCTTTATGTATAAACCCATGGGAGATTTTGATAAAATTTAGTAAAAGATAAGGAAAGACATAGGCAAACTTTTGTCTCAAAAAAAAACATACAGACGAACATAAAACCTCCAGATCGGAACCGTGGGAAACAGCTAGATAAGTATACAATTAAATATATGTATCGACCGGCAAACAATCATATTATTATTTATTTATGAAACCATTTGGGATTAATTTTCGGTATTAGTCCGCAACGAACCTTCATGGAGTGATTAATTCGTAACTTTAATTGCCTCTAACAAAAAAGTTTTTAGAAAACTGAAATCTTAAAATAGCTTGAGATTATAAAAAACATACGTTATCTCACGCTCGAAAAGGCAAAAGGCCATACAATATCAAAAATAAAAATCCCCCAAAGATAGAGCTAACTCTGTCTTTCTGTTCGTTTCTTTGTTTTCACGCGTAAACCGCTGACTGAATGTTGATGCATTTTGGTACTGACATAGATTGAATCTTTGAGAAGAATATAATATATGCTACCTTTTGTCTTAAAAATTTCCTTGGGATGCGAGTTAAATTAAAAAAAGCAAGAAAGAGCTAGTACTTAAGTATAAAAATATAGGTTGAACTGAATGTTCTTACTGAATGTTCTTTTTTATAGATTTAGTCGGCAAACGAGCTGACGCGCCGTCTGGTGGTAAGTAGTCATCGTCGCCTATAGACACCTGTAACACCAAAGGAGTTGCTGGTACGTTGAGGAGCCTTAAGAGCCTCTACGGACTGCAGACTGCCAGAGCCGCAGCGACTGATGGGGCTGGCAGCGACTGGCTCTTACGCGCAAAAGTCGAAATACATACCAAGGTGCTTTACGACACACTTCGACGTCAACCAGCCAATCAGACCCCCAGCTGACCCCAAACAAGTCGTTTATAAAGAATACAATATATAAAACATTCACAACGGCTCTTAAAACCAATCGAGCCTTGAGCTACCAAAATTAAAATACTGTTTCCGATATGAATACACAAGTATTTTGAATTGCCATTATCAAGGTCATCTTTTTTCAATGCCTAAGTCTGAATCTATAACTATCCTACTGAATGATATTGTATGCGAAATATTCTAGTATGGTAATTAAAATAAATGTATAGAGTTTAATGAACGAAAATATTTTTTGAATCTATACACATACAATACAATATTACTATACACATACTATACAATATTGCTCTACCTGGGAATCGAACCTAGATCCTCTAGCTAATGAGGACGTTGCTTTACATTACAAAGTAGGTACCTAATAAAATAACTTTTAACAAAAAGTATAAACGCCTTCAAAATAATGTAACATAAATGTGCAAAATAGTTTTGGAAGTCGGTGGCAGAAACAAAATATCCGACCGAATCAAAGACATCGACTTCCACAACTGTTACACGTACCATTATTTTTTTATGTTTTGAAGGCGGTTTTGCTTACTTTTTGGTACAAGTTATTTTATTTCATTTATTTTATTGGTGAGAATAATTTTATACGATAGGTGTTCCATCCATTTTAACTGTCTCTTACTGTTTTTTTTTAAACAAACGTTTTCCCCGGATATGTTTTCATGTATGTTTATAAAGCAAAGTATCCAAATTTGCCTATAGACGATGAATATTTTTGAATTTACATTACAATATATTTTTTTGAATGCATAAAAAGACACACGGTATACCCAATGCCATCATAAAAAACCCAGGGTCGTTACATCGGCTAGGTTGCCGAACTTTGGCCTACAAAATTACACTGCCCGAAATACATATGTACTAGCAGCCGAAGTCCGGTTTTTGAAGGCCCATATGGACGGGCAAACTAGTATTTAAATTGCGCAAGTTTTGATAGTTACCATTTATGTAGGTGGTTACTAGTATCGATTTCCTTCGAAGAATTGATGAAATTATTTTTGGATCGTAATTGCAATGGTTTTTTTCTTATTGTGGGGAAAAACTTGATTCTATTACATACTCGTATCGACAAAAACTGCACGGCACAATTATTCGCTACGACCCCGACAGGCTGTGAATTCAGCCATGTTTTATTCATTACCTTAAGAGTCCGGCGGACCGAATTTCTCTTCCAAACGTAATACCGAAATAAATCGTAATTCATACACAATTTAATCATGTTGTGTTATTATTCGGATTCCGATAGCGTTAATCTAGGTTCCTACGCTACTGTTTTGTCCAAAATACTTCACTGAAAATAAATGTAAGCGAATGCAATTTTTGATAAAATGACCAAGTTTGGAACGGTTTTCCAATCTTATTTCCAGTGAAGTAGACGAAATAGTACGGTAGGAACCTAGATTGACGGTCCAAATTCGATATGTTATTAGTCGATCTAAATTCGAATAGTGTCTAGATTACGATTTATTTCGGTATTACGTTTTTGTTGGCAATTCAAGCTCCGCCGGACCCTTAATAAGTGTTGCCGGCAGATGTCTTATTTTCAAAGATGTAGTCACACACAGATTATAAAAACAAATAAATCAACACCTCATTTGTCAAAATCTAATCAGTAGATTTTGAGGTGCACTTGACTGTCCAAAATATCAACAGAAAATGTGTAAAATAAATTTTACTGTACGTACGCATTTCCTAGAAATTTTATAAATTTCCTAAACAGGATACAGAAAAGTGAAAAAGGATACAGAAAATTTGGGGTGTTGTTGTTCAGATTGATTGATTATTAAGAGTGATTAACTAATCATTGATTTCGAAATTTTAATTAAATTTCATTTAGAAATTCTGTAGGTACGTACAATGCCTAGCAAATGTATGTTTTATAAAATTCCTAGTTATTAAATTATATTTCCGGTAACACCCATTACTCTTTCTTTTCCGCAATCAGGTAAAAAGGATGATGAATGCAACATCATGACATACGTGTTAAACCGTAAAGTAAGTGTACATTATCCAGGAACTTTGTCTTAACACCTACGTATATACATAATTATTATATACTAACAGTAAATAAAAAACACTTGACTTTACCATGTTTGTCTTAAAATTACAGCTTCCATTAATATATAACTTAAACCGTCAAGAGTAAAGATATATTTATTTAAGTATAGTAAATAGAAAAAATACGAGTATTCGAGGCATAATAGATTGAGAATAGACAAACTAAGTTTGATGACACAGGCTAGCTACGTTTTGTCTACAAAAACATAAAATATTAGGTTTAAAACAGTTTCGGATGCCGGTCCCTTCGCTTTGATTAGATTTTTAATTGTTGTCACCGACTTCCGACTGTTTTGCACAAATTTTTTTTTGTTGAAGGCGTTACTTTTTGCTAAAATATATATTTTTTCGAAATGTTGACAGGCAGTTTTAATTATACTTATGTTGGTTGTACCATCGTTTTTTACAACGGTACGTGTTATTGTTGTTTTGATCTAAATTTTGTAATCAGATCTTCACCTAGATGGGACTACCTCAGGAGTATACATTTCAAATAAAAAAAAAATGATTGAAGTCGGTCCACAATGAGGAAAATTTTGACAAATCCTCCTTTTTTGAAGTTGGTGGAAAAGTAGGTACTTTGGGATACAAGTGACACAGCGGGCAATAGCTAGTAGATATAAAAACATAAAATTACTCACATATAGATGATAGACACCTTCGTTGTTAATATACAAAAAAAATACGTAATTTATTTCTGTCGGATAAAAATATGCCAACGCAGATCAAAACAACGTATTTATATATTTTTTAAGTTAGTTAGCTAAGTATTTAATAGCTTAAAAAAGGACCAATCATAATCAATGAAGAATGAATAAAATTAAATGAGGTTAAATGGGTATTTATCAAAAATTTACGTTTTTACCAGGATATCTGTAAGTCTGACGTCAGTTGGAAAATTTCCTCTTCAAACTGTAATTTTATTTGTAATCTAAACTATTTGGCTCATTAGCTTAAGGAAGTAGACTCTTGATAAAAGATGCGTGTGGGCAATTAAACATCTTTTAGGTTTTTGTAGATTAGGCAATTTTTTTATTGTTTATGTCAGTATAAACAATAAAAAAATCCTCTGGAATTTATAAGGCGGATGTCAGCGGTAGCGTCGGAAGAGGTCTAGAAATCTAGAAGGTCTAGAAGGACGTACGCCGATCTTATTGGCAAAATCCTTCAAAAATTATGCAGATGCATACTCGCAACTACCGCGTATTAATGAGAAGATATATGAATGTGGGAGACACAACTTTCAATCAGGCAGGTGGGGTTCGCGGTGGCTTAGCGGTCAGAGCATTTGGTGTATCTAACCAATAATCTTAGCATGGAAAATGCAAAAAATCACAAAAAGATAAACATAATAATGTTAATAGTACATAACTAATTACATGAACGAAATCATGTAAGAGCTACCGACATATACTTATAAAGAAACAATTATACATCAGTCTCATCACATAACTTACAAATTGTATTTCAGAAAAGCTGAATTTTTGAAGGCCACGTGAAAGCTGTTCCGTATATGTAACTAACTACTGTAACTAATAATATAAATGCAAAAGTAGCTCTGTCAGTTTATCTGCGTGGCTAACCTTAACCGCTGAAATTATTTCGGTAAAATTTGTTACTTATGGAGATAAATTGTATCCTAAACTGTATTTATTTATTTACACAAGCCACATCAACAATATAAACACAAACATTGGTTAGTAGCAAAATACAGACACAAAGACTAGTGTTTATATCAATTATAGATATGCACAACATTTAGGATAACATTTCGCAGTAGTTATATATTATAATTATATTAAATAAGCTGTAGTTAATGTTAAATAATAATAACGTTAAAAATGAACTAAAATTGTATTATAATTTGTAAAAATAAGTAAGAATTAGTATCTAGAACATAGGCTACATTTTGTCCCCAAAAGCTTAACAGATTTTGTAGCTCGAATATTATTTTGTGAGGGTACAGTACGTACCTACCTATGTTACAGTCAAAACTATAACCGGTCAAACTAATATTAACAGCTGAAATCAGTCTAAACTCACACGTGGGAGAGCCATGCTTCGGCACGAATGGGCCGGCTCGACCGGAGAGATACCACGGCCTCACAGAAAACCAGCGTTAAACAACGCTTACGTTGTGTTTCGCCGAGTGAGTGAGGTTACCGGAGGCCCAATCCTCTTTTAAAGGTCGGCAACGCACTTGTGACTCCTCTTTTGGTGTTGCGGGTGTCCATGGGCGGCGGTAATCGCTTACCATCAGGTGATCCGTCTGCTTGTTTGCCCTCCTATCCCATAAAAAAAACTAGTTTTGACTAAAAGGATGACGGTAAACTTTTTAGAAAAAAATATCGATTAGAAGTGGATTCGACCAAGAAGTAATTTACACGGATCTCTAAAAATTATCATGGATGTCAGTGGAATTTTAAACATCCAATTTGTATACCATTAAAATACCATTACTGACACGTGAGAAACTGAAGATTGGGTGCTAATAATTATGATACGAGTATTCATGGTAATAATGTCATTTCTTTGAAAAGTTTGCGTGTCAAAAAGGATCATTACCTGCTACGGATACCACAAATTGAATCTGGCTTTTTGTTCCCTCCAGAGCTACCTGACCTATTGAGCTATTTTTTTTTTGATAATGGAGTATTTAATTGCATATTCGCAGAATCTCTATTGTTCTCGTGGCCTTCGTTGTTGGTGCATCTACTACTTATTAAGAGAGAGGTGTTCTTCTATTCTACCGGCTACTTTTCTCTCATAACTTGCTCGCACAATATAAAGCGGTGACATATAATAGGGGGAGATCTGGGGGAGTCTGGATTTGTGCCCGGTGAATGGCTCGCCTCCTATAACATGGGACCTAAACATACCGGCGAACTGTGGGTGTACATTAAGGACACCTCTGCCTAACCCTTCGGGGAATACAGGCGTGATGGTATGCTATGTATGTTATATAATAGGGGGCGAGCCAATTGCTATTAATCAGGAACAAATCTAAACTCAGAGCTGCTACTAAGAATAGACAAACCCAATAACACTGCGTGACCTGGGAATCGAACCTCGGAGCTCTAGCGTAGCAGTCGCGCTTGGGTCCATTAGACTCATGAGGCAGTTTTTTTCCTTCTATCGTAATACCTATATGTAGACAAAGTAGGTAGGTAAGTTATTTGTTTACGATGCAATTGATCAAGAAAAACTATTTATTTAATTTAACTGTTGTTATAGAAACTAGTTTTACTCTGACTATGGTATAAGCAACGGTTTGCTTCCGTCCGTTGCGTATTATGCAATATGCGCGATGCGGGCCAAGCGATGCGCGGGCGCACGTCGCAGACTCGCAGCTACACGAAGGTCAAGGGTAATGGTCTTCAAGCAGGTACCTAAAATCGATGACAACAAATAAAAGTATTAATATAGTGATCTTTAATAGTAATGTCCAATGCGTTGATTGGACTGGTTGGATTGGTTGAATTTATAATGAGTTTGGTAGGGTTTAAGGTTATTGTTGGGAGTTGATGTTGCACTGACTTGACCGCATTAATGAGACGGTATTATTATTTCCACGATTTTAAAGCCCCTTGGCTCTCTACTATGAGACGACCAGAAGCACAAAAAAGCGTCATCGATTCATGATGGACATTCCGAAAACCCGAACAAAACGCTTTAAGTCCACTTTTATCATGCGTACCGCCGAAATGTGGAATACGCATCTCAAGTCTTCCGTCCCCGATATATACAATGACTGCCTTTAAAGTCAAAGTAACTTTGACTTTCAAAGTTGTTTATTTGTGAACAAATTTCATTCTTCTAGGCATGCGCGCTCCTTCGTGGATCGTAGATCAAGTGAACTAACGTCAAACTTAATAAAACATCTAAAACACAAATCAAGAATAAAAAAAAATGCCATCACGCTTAATTTCCTCGAGCAAAAGTATACTGATTTTTGTTAATCATGATTAGTAATCTGACTCATGCACGACGAGATTACCGTATCATTTTGGTCTTGCAGTTTTAGGCTAGATAGCGAAAACAAAAAACGACTCAAATCGAAGCCTATTGAGGTCAGTGAATCGAAGACACCGACTTCCGAAACTGTTTTGCTTATAGAAGTATTTTTTGTTTTTGAAGGCGGTTTCACTGTATTTGTGAAGCATTATACAACATTACTGAACAACTACCTGTAGATCATACAAATATTTGCTCCGTGTGAGGATAGAAACCAGAACACGTTACGCAGAAGCCGATCGCTCGACCGCTACGGCAAACGTGTCGTCAAGATTGACCTTGATTGGATACCCCACCCCTAAAAATTTACCTGTGATTGGGCGAAGGCATCGGGTCAGCTTGCGTGAGCGCATTCTGTAGTGTTGCAGTCGCTTATTGCTAAATAGTGTTTATTGTTATGTTATTCTGTATATATTTCTGCTTCATTAGTCTAGTGATCGTAAGTGGAAGAGGAAGTTAGGAACATGTTTGCTTTTTTCCTAGAAAAACGAGAATTACTTACTTTGTGTTGATATTTAAAAAATAATTTATACATCACTTAAGTATGTACAGACTACATTTAGCCATTTAGTCATAAATGTAAAGTTGTATTTTTCTCGCGTATCAGTTGTGGGTTTCCTAGGAAAAGTTGGTCAGTATGACGCGTAGAATCGCTCCTATAGTGGATCATCATCAGCATCATTCACAGCTTTTATCGACCCACTGCAGGACATAAGTCTCCGTGTGCCTACTCTCGGCCGCTATTCCGCCAGGGACTTACTCCACCTGCCATCACCACGTCTATTCAAGTGTCCCTGTATGTATGATCCTGACCAACGCCACTTGAGTTTAGTTATATAAATCCCTACATCTGATCTTTCTTCGGATTTCCTTTAATGGATGCAGTTGACTAAATCGGCAACTTGTGTAGACATAGTGAGATTTAGCCTCTACCAAATTGTAAAGCATCAATTTTTCATATTCCCGCATCAACTGTCACTTCATTCATGTTATGTATAGTACGACAATATTTGTCGTGACATTATGAAATTTTTGAACGGCATTGACCCGAACAATTTGTCTAGTCTCGTATTTAGCAAGTGCTGACTCAGAACGAAGATGACTTAGCAACTAATTGATACGACACGACAATTTTAGAAGGAAAATTTAACGAAAGGACGGGTTTATAAATCGTAAAACAAGTGAAGTAAAAATTGAGAAGCGAATTGTTGAAATAAGACGTTTTACGAATTTTATCGCGTTGCATTGATATTATTTAATTCCCAACGTTTCGGATCCTTTACACCATGCATGGTAATGTAAAAAACCGCGATAAAATCCGTAAAATATAATTTAATTTCAATATCTAATATTCGTGTAAGTGCTACTCGTAGAAACGAGTAACAGAGTTGTATCAAGAGGTCAAACAGAAAGCAAAGAATAGCGACGATAGTTCCACCTACAAGAGCTGAGCTCTTAAGGGTCCGGCGGAGCTTGAATTTCCCACAAAAACGTAATACCAAAATAAATCGTAACCCACACACAATTTTATCAAATTGTGTCATTATTCGAATTTGGATACCGTTAATCTGGGTTCCTACTGTACAATTATTCCAATTTGTTCGTCACTAGAAATAATCGGCCGGAAATTCGTTCCAAACTTGTTGAAGATCGATAATTAAATTCGCTTATATTTATTTCCAGTGAAATATTTTGAACGAAATGATTAAGTAAGAACCTAGACTAAATGTATCTAAATTCGAATAATAACACAGTTTGATTAAATTGTGTTTGAATTCCGATTTATTTCGGTTGCATTCGTATCGAAAATTCGGTCCGCCGGACTCTTAACATTAGACTTGTGTTTAGCTTTTAATTGGTATTTTTTGTATATTTTTTTCCTTATTCATCATGACCATCATTCTGTAAGCTAAAAATATATTCATGATCATGAGTGTTGATGAGGATGACGAAATATGATTCATGGGGTTTAATAGTTATTAGTTATTCATGATGACTTTAACAATTTATAAAAAAAATGTGAAGGTACAACACGTCCTACTCATTTTATTAAAAGGTTATCATAATGAAAATAGATAAATTATAAATTGTATTAAACATAATTATTTCTGTAAATAGAGCTTTAGATTTATGGTACTAGATGGTGCCAGCATTTCCTAACTGGTGACCTCTCAAAAGAAACTGCGAAAAAGACTCAGAGAAGAGAAGAGAGGTCTCTTTTTAAGTGCCAGACTTAGTATTTTTAGTATCAAACATGTGATCGTCACAATATAGGACCAAAGAGTATAATAATATAGTTGATGCGGGTGTATAATCTGGGTGTCTTTAAATCACGAGTGAATCGGTTTCTTCTAGGCAAGCGCGCTCCATCGTAAATCGCAGTATCGAAATGGCGTAAGCCTATCACGAATTAAAAAAAAAGATGTAGAACAATGTCTTCATATGATTTTTATAAAAAATCCATAACAGATTTTAATTGACCTATCCGAATAGACAGCAAGTATGAATCAATCATCGTATAGCTCAAACCATATTGTAGGAAGCTCAACGCCTCGACACACGACACTACGAATCGCGAGAATATTTACAGAGATCATTAAAAAGTCTCAAGACTGCCAGACATTATAGAAATATTTGGCTGTATTAATATTCACATTTACCATATTATAACATACCATCACGCTTGTATTCCCCGAAGGGTTAGGCAGAGGTGTACTTAATGTACACCCACAGTACGCCGGTATGTTTAGGTCCCATGTTATAGGGGGCACAAATCCAGACTCCGAGCTGCTAATGAGAATTTCATAGAAAAACCCAATAACACTTTGCTCGACCTGGGGATCGAACCCAGGACCTCTAGTGTAGCAGTCTCACTTGGGACCACTAGACTAATGAGGCAGTCACTAATCACATTTACTATATTATATCAAAATTTAAATTTAAAGACGAAATATTTTGCTAGATATGTCAAATTATAATTAAAATAAAAAATGCAATGTCCCTGTTAATATTATTAAAAAAAACTGGTAAATTAATGGTGGCATTGTCATAGATATACATAAGTAGATTGTTGATTACACAATGAAATTATTATTTTAATTAGGTTTTCAAGTAAATTCACGGTCAGCAAAAAATTTTGGGTCTATTTTAGTTGGACCTAGTTTCATTTTCGCTGAAATAATGATGAAATAAATTAAATAATGTAACTAGTGGTAAAACCTATTATTTATTACGAAATTACTCATGCTATGATACCTTCGATTACGAGTTACTATCATTTCCAAAAGCCTTTTTTTGCCTGAAAATCCTCATTGTTTGCCACCGCCCCGTCTGGAAAGGAATAAATCCGAGCGCATTCCTAAATTACCCAAATAACCAATATATTTCGATAGTATGTATTTTCAAATTTAAAAAAAGATTATATATTACATTTTTTTTTTTAAACGTTGCCCCACACTAGGATTTTCTCCTGTGTCGTGGGTGCGTTTACAAACACAAATTTTCACATGCACAAACGCCCAGACCCGGAACAAATACCTGGAGATCATACAAATATTTGCTCCGTGTGGGGATCGAACCCGCAACACGTGGCCCAGAAGCCGATCGCTCAACCGCTACGCCAATCGTGTCGTCGATTTATAAATCTTCTCTTTTAATTTTTTTAAATTATATCACTATAAACTAATATGAATTATGACGTAAGTAATGTGTGTATTATTTAATATCGTTTTTTAGATTCAGATTTAGATAATAAAGAGGCTTGTTAAATCAAGTTGTTTAGTGATATTGGCCTAATGAGTGCTATGATATTATACGTCATCCTGTAGTTAAAAAAATGAATGTACGTCAAGAAATTGCTTAAGCGCAAATATAATTGAATGTCATACCAGTAGAATGAACTTGAGTAAAAATATGTTTTCTGAAGCAAGAGACCGAGACCGCAGTTATAGTATTTTGATGAAGTAGATAACTACTAATTAATAGGCACCTACGTTACAAATACTTATACGTTGGTAATGATACTGTAACTCTTATTTACTCCATGGAAAACTTATAGATAAATAACAGCAACTTGGTCTGCAAACAGCCCATAACAAGTCTACACTTATACCAAATTGTCGGTATTAAAATCAGAATAATAACATAATTTGTTAGAATATTGTCTGGATTACGATTGATTTCGGTATTACGTTTTTGTGGGCAATTCAAGCTCCGCCGGATCCATAAGCACCTTCTCGCTAAAGACAGTGCATATAAATGCATAAATATGTATTGTTGCTTAGTTTTGGGTCTAGCTATATCTAGAGGACCAGGCAAAGGTTACTCAAAATATGGCCACACTTTGGTTAGTAACATTTGCCCGGTTCAGATGTCAAGGTCTCCGCAGATCCGATAGGAAAGAAATGTATGACATAAAGATACCATCACGCCTGTATTGCCCGAAAACTTAGACAGAAGCATACTAATGTATACCAATAGTTTGCCGGTATGTTTAAGGTCCCATGTAATAGGGGGCGAGCCTGTTGCCATTAACCTGGCACAAATTCAGACTCGGAGCGGCTACTGAGAATTTTATACAAAAACCCAATAACACTTTGCTCGACCTGGGGATCGAACCCAGGACCTCTGGCGTAGTAGTTGCTAGACATGAATGACAAGAATGAGACAGTCAAACGGGGCAAAGATATATTAAGAGTCCGGCGGACCGAATTCACCGCACAAACGTAATACCAAAATAAATCATAATTCTATCAAAATTTAATCAAATTGTGTTATTATTCAAATTCCGATACCGTTACTTTAGGTCCCTACTCTACCATTTCGTGCAAAATACTTAACTGGAAATAAATGTAAGCGAATGCAATTCTTGATAACTGTACCAAGTTTGGAACGATATTTCGGTCTTTTGTATAATATAGGAACCTAGATTAACGGTGTCTGAATCCGAATAATAAAACATTTTAAAAAAATATTGTTTGGATTACAATTTATTTTGATATTGCGTTTTTGTGTGAAATTCTAGCTCCACCGGACCCTTAAGGGGATAGTTTCTCCGTAAAACTGGAGAATTTCAAACAAAGAACATGTCAGATGGTCTTATCACACAAGTGAAAACGTGACATCGAACAATCGCCCTTCAAGCCTCAGCTTTTGCGTAACTGTAATGTTTATTCGATCAGCTATGATTACCTACTATTAAGCTGTTTGCCATGAATTTGTTGCAAAACACGTTTGAGTTCCAAAAGTTATCGTTTTAATATTTATGCGCGAAAAGAATGAACGGTTCACATTCACGGTCAGCGTTTCGTAAGTGTATGGCGCACCCGCAGTTAAACAAACGAGCTATTTCGATTCGACTTCGATACAATCACAACTCCACACCAATGATGTTTATATGCTTCCCCTTGTAGATAGGCGTAAGATGTTGGATATGCATCTGCTATCAAGTATTACCCCAAAAACACCTACCAGACGTACAAAATTATTCATTATCCCTGGCTACCGCACCAAATAAGGGAGAAATGCTGCTATGACCCGTTTCCCTTGTAATCATTGAGATTTGAAAATATCAATTATATTCCATTTATCCAAACAATCATACCGGAGACAAGTCAAACAGATACCGTCTTATTACAGAAAAATGCGTAAGTCTTGGCTTAAACCCGGACTTACTGATCTTGGATTGTTACGGTACTAATGTTAATACCAGGACCAATATGAGTGCTTATTACAAAACCCAGACTATCCGAGGATCAGTTAAACCGTAGTTCGTCCTATGGACTAAATAAAATCCACAGATAATATGTAAAAAATTACAATCTTTCATTCGTTCATTCAGGCTTCATTCCAAGCAACGTTCCGTTTTTCTAAATATTGATAGTATCTTAACATTTGAAATACTTTAATAATTATTTATTAATACAAATATATATCATAAATAGTTTTTTGTTTATATTGCAATTTACTGAGCAAGCACAGTTTATGTTGTTGATGACCTTTTTATAATCAAGTTGTTATATTTTGCAACAACTCTGAGTGAAACGGAACGAAATTAAAATTTCATTCGCGCGCATTATTTGAAACGTCATTATTGTTGTTGCGTCCTTTAACAATAACTAAGTACTTGATAATTATTCACCATTGTACATTGTCAGTAATTCAGTATTAATAATAGTGACAAATAAAATGGAACAACAATAGAAAAAAGGGGGTGAAAATCCAAATCCCTCTGTAAATCTGTATTTATACCGAAAATCTTCGTCGCTCAAATCAAAAGGATTTATACGATTACGACGTCTTACAGATCGCCGACACGTCTCTAACATATCTAAATCTTCTAAATCCATCATATCTATAATGTTAATATCCATTTACAAAAATTTTTACTTAGAAATACACAAGATACTAAATAAGCTAACCTCAAAAATAAAGTAATGTCATGTTAGTCCATACTTAAACTAGGGGTCTCAGAGGTTTAACTTTGGTACCAGAGATAGTCCATGCTTTGGTGTTAAACTGTGTTTTATAATAGAGTTTTATTTAGTCCAGTTTTAATCCTAGAACTAAAGCCAGTACTAAAGATAGTCTGTGTTTTGGAATAAGGCCGATAATGTTTAATAAATTTTTTTGTGAATAACTTGTGTCATAACTCATTCTTTATCAACTAAATAGTGTTTTGTTTTTTCAACTAAAGGTAGCGCAGAGTCGTGGGACGCGGTGGTGTCCTTCTGTGAGGACATGATGTCGCAGAAGGAAACTGCGGAACGGGAGAAGGAGATCTCGACTCCCTTCCCCGGCCGCAGAAGGCGCACCGGGCGCAGGAGAAGGGCGGACAACGCCCTTTTCCGGCCCCCATGAATGGGTCCAGGGGCGATATTCGTTCGTTGGTTCGGTAGAAGTTCTAAAAAGTCAATCATATGGATCGTTTCTCAGACTTGATCATTATTATCATCAATCGGTACTGTCCCACTGCCGGGCACGGGTCTCTCTCAGAATGAGAGGGGTTAGGCTTATAGTCCACCATGCTAGCCTACCGGTTGGTAGACTTCACACACCCAGAGAAAATCTCTCAGGCGTGCAGGTTTTCTCACGATGTTTTCCTTCACCGTTTAAACGATTGGTATGATTACAAAAAGTCGAAATTTGAGAACTTTGACTTGGCAGTCCAACGGTCATACAACTAGGCTATAACGGCTTATAAATATTTGATACAATTCCCCAATTCGTCTTACGGACTTACAAAGAAGACTTATAGGAGCACACCTTTATATAAACTATTTCAATCAACGAAAAACAGCTCGTCTTTTGTTTTGATATTTAGCTCACGATTCTTATTCACGAACCAAATTGTATCTACTTATTCATTGAAACGAACACCCTTTTATAAGCTTACAAAATAAACTGGGACATTTTTTTCTTTCTCAAATTGAAATATGACTATAACAGTGTATAAATGAGACGAAACAAAGCGTGTATTATCTATGATGCCATGATTTATGGTGTAAAATGGTGGCAGCGCACATCGCAAGGACAGGCCTTTCGCTCGACAAAGTAATGCTAAGTTACGGCGCATAGATGTCGAATTATCGAGAAGTCGCATAAAATCGCATTTAGCTGAACGATTCGGCCACACAAATGCATCCTGTTCCTGAGTAGAGAGACTGAGCCTCGCGTATTCCTTCGTTTGTTTGTAAGCGACCTTATACACGTAAAAATAATAGTTACGTCCACTGTTCGCATTTATGAAATACTGATACCTAGCAGGTAATCGTAGCCAAATGACATAGCTCCGTGCTATGTTGTGTTTCTAACGGTGAGCAAGGTCACCAGGGCTCCACGAGGAAGCGTTTTATTGGCAGTGGGGAGGACCGGTGGTGTTTTGTTACCGCTGCTGTCATGCATGGCAGCATGTCTCCTATGCTGCCAGCCCAACTATTCCACCATTTACAGGGTCGGCAACACGCGAGTGGTATTGCAAGCGTCGATAGGCTACGCTAACCGCTTACCATCAGACGGGCCGTATGCTTGTTTGCCACCTAAGTGGTATAAAAAAAAATGAAGGAGAATTCTGGTAGGTAACTACATAAAATTTATCAAAACACTATTTCTGTTCAACTTCATTGTCATAAGTGTCAGTCACCTTTGGGTCAATTTTAGATCATAATTCCTTTAAACTTGTTCGCATTTCATGTTGTACCTATTTAGTTTTTTAGAATACCTACTATTTGACATTATCCGGTGATCCGGTGTTCGAAGCGTCCATAGGCTACGCTAATCGCTTACCATGAGGTGGGCCGTATGCTTGTTTGCCACCTAAGTGGTATAAAAAATAAACTGAGAGAGAATTCTGGTAGGTAACTACATAAACTTGATCAAAACGCTATTTCTGTTCAACTTCAATGTCATAAGTGTCAGTCACCTTTGGGTCAAATTTAGATCATAATACATTTATACATTTTGTTCCCATTTCATGTTGTAACTATTTAGTTTTTTTTGGAATTATGTGTCATTATTTAATACCCAGGTATCTCATAATGTCCCCCCCAAGGGGTTCTTGCCTTGTCGCGGCGGGGGGGGGGGCTTAGTAACCGTGGATCGTGGCCCACGGCGAAGCCAAGTAGAACCCCAGGGAGGGGCAGTTCCTGTAGGCTTCGCCCAGGAAGCCGGCATTGGAGCGGCCACTGTAGGCTGCGGTGTTGTATGGGAGGCACCGCAACTGAGGCGGGCCGCGGTGTTGTGCGGGCGACGCTGCAGCTGAAGGTTGGGGGACCGCGGCGGGAGAGGAGTGCCGGTATTACGGTGCGCCGATCTCCCTGCCTTCCGCGGCCTCGGCGGGGTCGCAGCCTTAGGACTACGGACACGGTGGGGCCGCAGGGGAAGAGGAGTGTCGGTATTACGATGCGTTTTACGATGCGCTTACAAATAACTGCGACAATCATAAATAATAATTTAAAGTTAGTGGTAGTTAGAAGCCCGAAAATCCTAAGAACCAGTTTACTCTCAGGACATCAGATTTACCCAGATATAATGGTTATTTTAAACCCCGATACAAAAAGAGGGGTGCTCTATGTTTAATGTGTGTATCTGTGTGTCTGTCTGCAGCCTCGTAACTCCCAAAGGAATGGACCGATTTTCATTCAGTTTTTTGTTTGAAAGGTGAATTGATCGATAGTGATCTCAGCTGGCTGAAAATCTGGTCAGCCGTTTAAAGATTATAAACTCTTTTCTCGTTGATAAAGGGATGTGAGCAACTTCCACAGGTCTGATCGATTTGAAGTTTAGTATCGTGTTACTTCTATGATACCCATGACTTGATGCTACGGGGATTTTTTAATGTTATAATTATTACCTACATTTTCTCATGAATGCAATTTAGTGTGCGCTTAGTCTTAAGCAGTTAAAAGCTGCGGTTAGACAAGTAATTATAAGCGTGGTCATTCATACTTGACATACTAAACGATGTTGCTACAGGTTTAACAATGCCTCGGGTTAGACTATTAATCTGGCTGACTGAGATGATACTGTTGGGATTGTTTGCGGTTAAAGAATCTTTATTCCTCAAAAGAAATTCACAACAAATTTCACTTAATGAGAAACATAATAAAAGTAAAATAAAAACATTAGTGAGCAGAGATAGTTATACAAACTGAGCAGGTAAGCTCAACAGAAATATTACAAGAAACGAGTTATTGTAGGTAGCAGTAAAAGACCCATGCGAAACAAAAATCAATTTTCGCGGGTAGCATATGAAGCCGTCGCCAGGGCCGGATTTAGATGTTATTAATTATATATGATTTTAATTTTGTTTTACAGATTTGAAAACTATTGCAGGTTTTTATTTCTTGTGGTAATTTGTTAAAGATCTGTGCTCCTTCGTATGTTATGTTTTTCTTACCGTAGTTCGTACGCGTTTTCGCAAGACAAATATCATTAGCACTACGCAAAGGCCAAGCCCCTCTTCTGCATTAGTTTTAAAAATTATTTCTGAGTGTATCTTTTTATCCTTAATTTTTTTTATAAGTATACATATGTTATAGTGGTAACTTTGTTTTACATTCATTAATTTGGTTTCGGAATAAATTTTAAGCATAGGTGTAAAAAAGCGTTTAACGTTGATAACTCATTTTGCGTTTTTTTTTAATATCATTAGAGTTTGTATGACAAGATGTATGAATATGGAAGAATCAACAGAAGAATCTTAGCATGTGGTTTCTGCCTACGGCCGTTGAAAAAACCGGACAAGTCCGAGTTGGACTCGCCTACCGAAGGTTCCGTACAAATTTGTAAATACTTATGATAATTAATTACAAATGTATAGTTCTCTGATTTTTCCCTATACTTGTAGTATCAGACGATATTACTTGCTAAATATCATGGTTATAGGTCAATGGAAAATACCTTATTAATTTTTATTCCCTTGAGAGTGTCGAAATATACGTTTTTTGCGACATAAACGGCCGTATCTTTTTTTACATTAACATAAATAGAAGTTTTTTTGGTTTCAAGGGACTGTAAACTTGAGTATATAGGTTATAATTTCAACTCAATACCTCCACAGTATTGACAGAAAGACGGACGGACAACAAAGTTATCCTATAAGGGTTCCGTTTTTTCCTTTTGAGGTACGGAACCCTAAATAGGCGTGAGAATATATAGTGAGGTCATCGCCGCCCATGGACACCTTTAACACAGGGACAGTTGCCAATGTGTTGGAGCCTTGTATACTGATTAAAAGATCCCGTATCATGGAGCAACGAAAACATTCCAACAGGATGACTATTCCATATCTTAGAGATACGCGGGAGAAAATAGAATATGGCAAAAACAAGCCTTATTTCTTTCTCCAAGGTATTTTTTTATTACTAATACAATTAAAGTACATTAATTTAATTTAATAATTATAATGTCATTAATTATAACCGTATATTTATTATAATGGGCAGCCTTATCGCACATGACAGTTATTTTATATAATTGCATCCTGTCTTTAATGACGTCTGTATTAATTTAGAAATCCTAACTACTAATATTATAAATGCGAAAGTTAGTTTGTTTGTTGGCTACACTTTCATACTTAAACCACAAAATCTATTATAAAAATTATGTCATCAATAGAAAGATATATTATCAGCGAGTAATATAGGCTGTATTTTTAATTTTTCTAAATTATAGATCTCTACGAAAATGACAATAATGTAATACAAGGTATCAAAAATTTGCCTATTTAACTCATTATTTGACGTGCGCTGCGCTGTTTTGTTATTTCTTAGCATATTTGCTATGGAGATGGTTACTGTGGAAATGCTTACCTACTATGGAGATCCCTTTGACGTAGGTATAAGTGTACAAAATTATTGCGAAACGAAGTTCAAATATCGGCAGTCAGCTCACTATTCAATTAAGTATAGTATCAGTTATTTCGGAAGCACTTTTAAAAAAATAAATGAGTGCTTCATAAACAAAAAGCCATTCAAATTAAAAAATAAAAGTTTTAAGGTTAGTTGTACTACTCCTACTTATTCTTTATTTATTTAATTTTTTCTATCACATTCAAGCAATAGTTAATGTTTATATTTTTGAGTTTAGGTGTCAACATTTTTTTCTTTCCTCTCACTCTTTCTTTAGTATTTTGTTACACTTTCTTCTTCAGAATGCCTCGCAAGCGTAAATTTAACCTGTAATCGATCGATTAATCGATCAGATGAATCTTCATGTAGAATTTAGAAGACAAGAACAAGCAAGCTGACCATCTGCTTTGAGAGCTAGGAAACCATGCGTAGGCGGTCGTAGTGCTAACTTAACCAAACATTTTGCACGATATTTGGTGAGCATTATTTTTATAGTTCATTCAATTATTTTTAAAACTAAACATTTTAAAGTGTGAAACATACGTACATACACTCACGCCTTTTACCCACAGGGGTAAGCAGGAACTATAGACAAAAAAATAATAAACAGTAGGTAATCCATCATAGAGAGTGTAGAGAGGCACCATCCTAAAAATCACTAAATAGGGTTGCGTTCTAATATTACTAACACCGCCACTTGGTACGATTCTTGCATACTTCTTTTGCTTCTTCCACATTCATACATCTTCTCATACTTACTCGCCGGTTGCGAGTGCTACGTACCTGACCTGACTGTGAAACATTATTTTTAAAGTGCGTTTGTACAATTCCCCTTATTTTATTTACTTTCTAATGATAATGATTATAACTTTGACAGTTATTTAAAGACATCAACGCGGGCGAAGCCGCGGGTAAAAGCTAGTATGTACTATAAAACTGTCTCATTAGTCTAGTGGTTCAAAGCGCGAGGTCCTGGGTTCGATCCCCAGGTCGAGCAAAGTGTTATTGGGTTTTTCTATGAAATTCTCAGTAGCATATAGTAGCATAGCAGTAGCTCAGGATTTGTGCCCGGTTAATGGCAATAGGCTCGCCCCTTATTACATGGGTCCTAAACATACCGGCGAACTGGGGGTGTACATTAGTACACCTCTGCCTAACACTTCGGGGAATACAGGCGTGATGGTATGATGTAGATACTATAAAAACAAACATAATTACAGTCTAAGACATACGTGTAAGTACAAATGTCTAAACCAACCCGTTTTCACACTTTTCAAGCGTAGTGGTATGTTTTGTTATGCTATGTTTATGAATATATAATTTATTTCAATTAAAAATTTGCTTACAGTAACGTTACGGTGCGTCAAAACAATTCGTGCTCAACGACATTCTGACATTGACTTCGTAATCCATTCTAATCCATAATACCTTATATGTAAATGACTCTATATGTTACCCTTTCACGTCTAAAACTGCTGAACCATTTTTTATGAAGCTTGGTATATTGTGGATTGGACCTTTAGACGGGCCTAGCCTCCCATTTGTTGTGAAAAATCCTTTAGAATTCGAGTGAAACCGCGGGCATTAGCCACTGATATTATAAGTGCAAAGGGGTTAGATAAGTTTGTGTGTTACCTTTTTACGCTTAAATTGTTGAACAGATTTCGTGATTTGGAAAAAAAATATTGTGCGATAAATATTCATAGATTTATGCTATAGTAGCATTTGTAAGTTTTAAATTTCAGGGTGTGTTATTATCTATCAAGAATTCCATGGCTATGACTGTAAGGCAAGTCAGGAGTGTGCTTTTAGTCAACATTGCCGTGCCCGACAGGGTCCACGATTGATACTTTTATATTTAATTTTTAACACCTGTTAATATTCTGGAGTGCAATAAACGAATTGAGAAGATCTATGAGAATTTTCCGATGCCAGAGATAATCGTAGTTTGGAGCAATGTTTAAAAAATATCTCCTAAATCGTCTAATATAGAAAACTATGCCTATTGATGAATCGTGTAAACATTGTCCCAATCGCCCATATTTGTATAGCTAAATGTAATTGACTCTTTCAATTACACCATGTCGATATGGTGACATTGATTGACACATTGATGGTGCAAACACCATGAAGACCAGATCAATTAGCAGATGATGACCAACTGTAGGCCTAACTTAATAGGTAGATACTAGTAAATTGAAACTTTGTCGCCCTTATTACAAATATTGGTTGCATGTTTGAAAATGTAGAATCTGAATCTAAATATTTTTTCCTAAGAAATAGTTCAAAAAACTAATAACCAAGTAAGTTTAATTATTGTAATTCTTCGTACAAAATCATCCACCAATTATCTAAATGGTTTCCTTAGAGAGGTCCAACTTTTTTTATCTAAGTATCTTTTATAATTTTATTAAGTATTTTGATTACTTGCAGTTATCATCTTCAACATCATCTTGCCTTAATCTCAACTTGGGGCCTGTGCAGTAGGTACCTAGATACTTTTCTTCCATTATATCTCTATCAGCCGTCATGTCATCATTCACCTCCATTATAGCCATATCATCTCGCACAGTCACGCATTCTATCCATCTTTTCATTCATTCCCCCTTTTCCCTTAAACCCATCCTTATTTATGCTCCACATCTATCCAAATTATTGCTAACAGTGCTTTTTGCAGTAAAACAAAATTATTGAAATGGTAATGTTAGCGCCATCTGTTACATAGGTTGTGAATTATTATGTTCAGCGCCATCTATTGTAGAAATAATCATCACAGACAAGAAACTTACTCATAAAATAGTTGAACTGTACTAGAGATTGAATTGTTTTAGTATGCAATGTAGTGTAGAGATGCCGTTAAAATAAGTTACGGTATGTTGGTATTTATGGTATGTATGATATGGTGTCCGAACTAGCGTGCACTAGGCGTGGTGAAAAACCTATGGTTTCATGATTAGGATAATGATGATATATTATATATTAATACGTCTTTTTTATTATAGTACTTACCTACTGTTGCCCGCGGTTTCACTTGCGTCCCTAAAGGATTTACGTACTTTTGGCAGAGGCACCGGCGCGGCGGCTTATCAAGATGAAAGATAGGTACACCGGATTTTAAGTCAGCTAGAAATACAAAGGTGAAAACCAGATGCAGTGTCATCGAGCAGTTTTATATGATGCGCGTACAAACACAAACAGACAGGCAAACAAAAATTCTAAAGAGATGTTATGTATTGTGTATAGGTAGGTACATACAATACATAATACCATACCTACTTGCCTGTGCCCGTGTTCTTTGAATGATTAGGCAGAGCTGTCAAGAGATATTGAAATAGATACATACACGGATTCCAATTAATGGATGTCATGTCTGCATCCTTTAAAATGTATAGTTCAAGGTCAAATGTTTTTATTTCAAATAAGCTTTTACAAGCGTTCATGAAACGTTATGATTGCGCGGTTCCAAAAGGTTGATCCTATAATGTTAAATATAGTGTAGCGAGTTTGAAGTGGCGTTGGGCTGGCCGCGTCAGCCACATGCATCCAGATAGGTTGGCGAGGCTAGGTACCGAGTGGGTACCTCACAACTCTATTCGTGGCCAAAATCGGCCAGGGAGACGTTGCCGAGTTGATTTCGATCGCTATTTGCCAACGTGGTATAAAGATGGTAGTGTGTTGTGCGGGCCTTTGCCCAGTAGTGTGACACAAATGAGGCTGCTTAAAAAAGAACTATAGAATATGTGAACCGGTTCTCAGACATTGATTTTCTCCATCCATCCACAAATCGTATTATCTTTACTTCCAGCCGCCACTGCGAATTTCATATTAAACCCAATAACAGTTTTCTCAGAAAGACTTTTCTCGTAACCCAGAATATCCTCAGCAGACAAGATTATGAATAAAGACAATCACATAGATATACCTAACCATTATTTTAAAAAGTGGTTTATTTTTATTTTTCTTATTAACCCAACCCTTACATACAATATTGGGTTAAAACGAAAGCCCTAACTCATCCGACCAACAGATATTAATTAGAATACAAAAAGCAGTTAATTTGTAAATTTCAAGCAAAGTGTTGGACTACCAACTTGTGGGAAGTTCTTTTTGCAAAACAACCCTCGCGCAAGACCATTAGACGAACAAAATTCACTTCGTGGAGAACATTTGGGATGCGGTTGAGAGCGTGCCCGCTCCGTGCGTAGATATTTTTTCTTGATATTCTTTTCTTCTTCTATAGAAATATACTTATAGCCCGAATTACATTACCTACAAAATTAGTGGCATCATAAAATGTGCGTAATGCATGCATTGTAAAACTTGATGTTTACATGTGAAATTGTTAATAATATAGTAATATAATAATAAATAAATAAACATTTATTTCTTCCACAAATAACTTTTAACATACCTTACAAGAATAAATTTAGCATGAAAATGTTTATTAGTGGGAGACTGGTGCCTAAACTAAGCCGAGGCCTGTATTTCAGGACACCAGGGACTCCCCGCTATAGGATCTAAAGACAGCTTAGAGCAATTTTTACAATTTAAAACTGGCTTAATATCCTACAAATTAAAAAAAAATATGCACTAGCACTATTCACACTGTTTTAAACACATCTAATTTTAATATTGTCATGACAAGACTGGGTAGTCGTAGTTTTAGTTTTATATATCGTCCTATCCAATAATTTTGATCAGTAACATAATTTTATTCTGCGTTTCATATCTTCGTAAGTAATACATGGTATGTAGGAATCGCAAAATGTTAAGCGTTTGGAAATCCTCACTGAATATATAATATTGTTAGGGCTTCTGGGTACAATAGATTTTACAATGTGTCTATAATTTACGTAAAATAACGTAGGTAATTGGCACCGATACCATTAATTGCTCGTGATCGGGTGTCGTTTGTTTTTGGCTGGTTGTGATATAATTCGTGCGAATATTTTATTTATGAAGTGGTTGATTGGCACGAAAATAAAAACACTTCGTGCGAAACGCCACCTACTAAATAATCAATTTTGAAGTATCGTTTCGCACGGTTTGTGCGGACTGAAATTGTGCGAAACGACTACTATGCGTAAGCTAATGCTTGCTATGGCAATCTTTTTCTGTTTATTTATATTATTTAATTATTTTTACATAATTATTCTAAGAAGTATTCAGAACAAAATTATAAAAAGCTACTATATTGTAAGTAATCATGTTCTACGCCCGATTGCGCCAGAAGGAGGGTTAAGTTTTTAAAAGGAGTGTCTATGGAGTTACTTACCTTCATAATACCTACTTTTTGTTGGTTGTTTCCATAAGACCCACTTTTTAGAAACCTCATACTAGTTCAAGAGTGGTAAGACATAGTGAAATTGAATAACCTTGCGGAAAATCGTAGCCAAATAACATAGCCCCGTGCTATGTTGTGTTCCTAACGGTGAGCAAGATCGCCAGAGATCCGCGAGGAAGCGTTGTGTTGGCAGTGTGAGGGAACATTGAGGGACCGGTTGTTTTAAAACAACCGGTCCGGTCATGCATGGCAGAATGTCTCCTATGCTGTCAGCCCAACTATACCTCCTTAATTAATAGGGTCGGCAACGCGCGAGTGATTCCCCTGGTGTTGCAAGCGTCCATAGCCTACGGTAAGCTTGTTTGCCACCTTAGTGGTATAAAACAAAAAATATTTTGACTTTTCAAAAGTAGGTCAGGTAACTTGGTGAGAGAGTCGCTTTCTTTACATAACTTAATTGACTCTGACATTGAAGATATACTTATTAGTGTGTTTGCAAAAAGAAAATACAAAACAAACCAACCATTCCAAATACAATCCGGTATGGTTTCACCAAAGTTCGGCCGAAAACTGAAAACAGTTCTCGAAATAAGGTCTCCGACACACCAACCCGCTTTGCATAAACAGCCCCTTTATCAAAACTCCGGATTATATTTTAGTAAAATAACGCCGCAAATATTAATTTTAGCAATTTGTTTTCATATATTTGCAATTTACAGCGCAATATTGCCTGCCCCTGGCTATTATTCGGCTTTGTAATTTAAATATAAATCGCGCCTACGATAAAATGATTAGCAATCAGTTTCAAATGTGTTACTGTTCTTTTTCTGTAAGGGTTAGGCTTTATGTTTAACTAACAACAATAATTTATTTTATGCTTTGAAAATATGTTGTAAATTAATTACATTCAGTTTAATGGAATAATATTTTTTAATATTACTAGATCGTAGATCGTAGTAGTCACGCAGGCGTAGCAGTCGCTACGCCAGAGGGCTAGAGGAATCAAACCTTGATTCCCAGGTCGAGCAAAAAGTTTTAATTGTCATCATTAGTCAATCATACTATAACGCCTGTAGGTATTCCCCGAAAGGTTAGGCAGAGGTGTACTAATTTACACCCACAGTTATTCGGTATGTTAAAGTCCCATGTAACAGGAGGCGAGCCTATAGTGTAGTTTCGTACAATGTGAGGTCAATTTACACTGGCAATGTGCCCATACCATGATGGGTAGCCGTGTGTCTATAAATCGTATTGTGATTTAAAAAAAAAATCATTCATTCACCAATTTGTTTTTTGTGGGATAGGAGGGCAAACGAGCAGACGTATCGCCTGATGGTAAGCGATTACCGCCGCCCATGGATACCCGCTACACCATAGGAGTCACAAGTGCGCTGCCGACCTTTTAAAAGGGGATTGGGCCTCCGGTAACCTCACTCACTCGGCGAAACACAACGTAAGCGTTGTTTAACGCCGGTTTTCTGTGAGGCCGTGGTATCACTCCGGTCGAGCCGACCCATTCGTGCCGAAGCATGGCTCTCCCACGTACAAAATAATAGTAAAACCAACTAATAGTTAGCCGTCATGCTTTTTTTGTAGACTAGTAAAGTGATACTGAAGTATATCTTTAACACTGTTACATCATCATTCAAATACAAAAAGGTAACTCCAAAGTCAATCTTTTAAGTCGAGCAAATTCAGCGCCAATAGTATTGTACAGAAATACTAAATTACTTGGTGAATAATGGAATCTTCTAATAAATGATGGTCCGAACAAGAGTCGAACAAATGGGCCCTCGGCTCGGAGGTCGGCGGGGCTTTATTAATCAGTTATAGAGCCGGCAGACAGTTTGTTAGCGCGAAGATAAAAACTTAACTTTTTGATGGGAATTCAATTCGGTAACTTTGAACGAGTCTGTGAAAAATAATTGTCAGCAGTCAGAGTGATTTGTCGTTTTGGGATGATATAATGTTTTAACGAGTACCTGAATTTCTTACAAAAAGTTTACTGAATTAAAATGTTGTAAAAATTTAGGCTTTGTTGGTTAGGCATCTAGGTCTCCATCCCCTTAAGTATTAGTAAGATATTATGTTCTAGTATCTAATTTTTTAGACAGTGGGTGCTTATTTAACATAATTTCGAAGGTTACTACAAAATAAGAAGAACCTCCAAAACCAGTTTCTTAAAACTCAGTACCTACAAATATTATTGAGACTTGAAAAGCTAGTCCTTTTTGGAAAAGTTTAAAAACCTGCTTAAGTAATGCAAACATAACATAACATTTCATATTATCACGCTTATATTCCCCGAAGGGTTAGGCTGTACTGTTTTATACCCACAGTTCGCCGGTATGTTTAGGTCCCATGTAATAAGGGTCAAGCCTTTGCCATCGGGCACCAAATCAAACGCCGAGCTACCGAGAATTTCATTCAGTAAAAGTGTAGTAACAGATTGTAGTCTTCAAAGTTTTGTTGTTCACTCTGCATCACTGGTAAAATAACGCGTTTATGATGTTAGAGTAAACAACTTTTATGCTCACTATATTACGGAAAGCACTCCCCTATGCAAACTTGTGATAAGGTGGTACAAGTAATGGTTGGTAAAGTTGTGGAATGGTCAAAGTTTAGTTGTTTTGGTGATTTCTTGTGCTATACTATAAGTTAATGCAAGTTTAAAGCAGTGATACCGTAGTGATGTGGTTATGGACAGATAAATCATAATTCTTGAGTTCTAATCTACGGCACATATTTTTGACTTGAGCATAAATATCTTCTTTTTTAATTTGATGCTTATTTTTTATAGATGGATCATTTGCCAATGTTCTTTATCCTCTGCCTTCCGTTGGACCTTTTGATAAGACTGGATTCCCACTTGTTCCTTCACTTGTTTGATATAACTTCATCTAGGTGTTTCCCTTCCTCGATTTCCTTTACATAAATACTTTCTGAATTGTCCTTAAGAAGTTGTCGTGTCGAGTGTGTCAAGTGGTCAATCATCTTTCCTTTCCTGTTTTATATAGTTCACAATAACTAAATTCTTCCTAATCTTTTCTCCATTTCGCCTTACTGATTTTCGAAATAATATATGTTAATATTAATTATCTGCATCACCATCTGCAAAACCTGTATATCTTTTAGTAATTTTCTCCATGGGTAGAATGGTAATCGGTTTATTATTTTTTTATCTTGGCGTCAGATATTTCCTATAAGGAGCTTTTCTATTGGTTTAATCTTATTTAACACTTCATGTACAGAACAAAATAGTTGTACAAATTAGGCATTCTCTCCCAATCAATACAGGTTTTGACCATATTACACTTCAAATCAGAACCAAATAGTGTTAGCACATTATCGCTTAACGCCAGAATATTTAGAAATGTGGTAGTAGCATCTAAGACAGACGAACTCAGTAGTAGAGTTCTACCACCTCAAAAGACTTGTATATACCTGTCTATACCACAGTGGCTGCACTTCATTAATTTTGTCTTACGTAGCTTTAAGCCCGTTCAACCCGCTTTGTGTTAGTGCAAGGCTATTGCACTAATTTACTTCTATATGACTTCTTGCGGTGCCCACAAACTTCCTCCATTAACGTAAGGAACTACTACGTACGTTTCTGTGCAATAACACAAGACGAGGGACAATCTTCTGTATATCAGCAAAAACTGTATTCACAATTCTGATTAAAAAAATATTAAAAGATAAGACAACAATTATTTATTTTCCATTACTGGTTTCTGACACTTATGTGAATATTTAACATTGAAATAAAACTATGTTTGTGTAACGTTTGTGTATGTGAGTGAGAATTTGTGATTATAAATAAACGCACCCACGATACAGGAGAAAATCCTAATGTGGGACAATTTAAAAGAAAATAAAAATTAAATACTTTTTGCGGATCTTATCGCGTTGTATTGATATTATTTAGTTTTGGATTCTTTACAGCATCCATAGTCACGAATAAGCTGAGGATCCGAAATGCAGGGAATATAAAAAATATTAATATGACGCTATTTATTTCAATTACTTCCATTCGGTAACGAAAATTATTTTAAGAAAATCTGTAATTATCAATCATTCAGTCGATCAATCGATTGATCTGTTTGACACTATTATAAAATATACTGATTTCTGATACCTATGTACGGTAATATTAGATTAGGCATAAACACCACATTACGGAATTTATCGCGTTAATTTACATTATTAAATCCCGAAATGTTGGACCCTTTAAGCTTCCATGGTCTACCCGTGACCATCAACGTTGTAAAGAGTTCAAAACTATTTGGACGAGAACTGCTTAGACTTGGACGGTCAAAGAATTAAAAGAGGGTTTCAAAATAATCCTCCGTGTCTCTCTCAACTGAAAAAGTATTGGTAGATATTTATTTTACCGATTTATAAAAATCGACCATTACACTCTTGTTTTTTTTATAACATAATCAAAATATAGTATCATCACCGTCAGAACTGATACTGTTACCAATATTTTAGTGCGGAAAGGTGTTACGGTGTTACACATTATCAATTGGACGTCATTTTTGACAAGGGTCAAAGTAGCAGCTCTCATTAATGTGTCCGATATCAGAACACGATGTTTTATGACCTTTATAATATTCTTCTATTTTGTGAAGACGTATGGAACAAAGATACTTAATGAAGCTATATCCATCTTCTTCTTCTATCACCATCTCTTCTACCTATTTCTTTACCTTTAACAAAATTGTAACAGGCCGATGTCTGTACAATAAAGATATTAAAGAAAAACTAATATGGGAGTCTTTATTAGAGCAACGGAAACCAAAATAACAATTTTTAGAAAATTGTTGTGTGTCTGTCTGTATGTTTGTACGCGCATCACGCAAAAACTACTTCATGGAATTGAATGCAGTTTTCACCGATTTATTGCTAAAGGTATAACTTAAAATCTGGTGCATATTTTATCTTGATATGCCGCCTAAAATCGGACATATTGTGGGACGTGAGTGAAACTGCTGGCAACAGCTAGTATATTAATAAAAATGAATCGCCGAAATGTATGTACGACAAATTATGCAAAACTTCAAAATGGCTCCATTAAATTGAATAATTCTTTTTTGTTCTGTTCGTTATTGTTAGGACAAGGTCTGTATATAAGTATTTTATTTGGGATAGTTTCAAAATAATCTAGAGTTTTCTCAGGTTATAACTATTCATCACGGTCCTGTAAAATTTTCATTCAAGTTCTTCCATAGCTTTGCACGGCGCTTGTGGCCAAATACTCAAATGCTTCTCAATTTTAAGATGCCGCTAAGTATGGTGCTGTTAGTCTGTTACAGTCAGTTTGATTGAAAGTGATAGAGACAGCAAGAGATCTGACAGCGTCTTAAAATTGAGTAGCGTTTGAAAATTCATAAAACAAAATTTATTTAAATCGAAATAGTAGCAAAGAAATAATCACTAATGAAATTATAGGTAGGTACTATGTCTACATTATATTTAACCCCCGACACAAACAAGTGGGGTGTTAACGTGTATATCCGTGTATCTGTGTGACTTTGCATCGTAGCTCCTAAACAAATGAACTGATTTTAATTCCTTTTTTAGGGTTCCGTACCTCAAACGGAAAAAAACGGAACCCTTATAAGATCACTTTGTTGTCCATCCGCCCGCCTTTCGGTCAAGACCCTTTATCTCGGGAACGCGCGGAGGTATCGAGTAGAAATTTAAGCCATATACTCAGATCTACAGTCCCTTGAAGCTGTGAAAAAATAAAACTTTTCCATTGACCTAGAACTATGAAATTTGGCAAGTAATACCGTCTTGTACTACAAGTATAGGGAAAAATCTGAGAAAACCTATACATTTGTAATTAATTATAATATGTATCAACAAATTTGTACGGAACCCTCGGTGGGCGAGTCCGACCTGCGCTTGTCTGGTTTTTTAGTTTGAAAGTTGACTAGATTGAGAGTGTTAACTTAACTATGATTTAAGAAAATTTGGCCCGCTGTTTGCAGATTACCAGCTCTTTTCTGGTTCATGAAGGGATGTGAGCAACTTTCACACGTTTGATCAATCCAAAACTTGGTATCCTGTTACATCATGCTGTGGGTTTTTTTTTTAATTTTATTTATAAATCCTTTATTGATATAATACATTTTTACACTACACATTTAATTACTAAGTAGGTATACCTATAATTATATGTACTATTAATATTAAAACTGTAGAAGGGAATTGTAAAAATGATACCATCCAACTTGTAACAGCAGATGGCTCTGATGTCACTTTAACTCCACTTTTTATTTTATTTCAGACTGTTTCATGTTATTAGACAAGTTTTTGAAGTTTCATTACGTTTTATTAAAGTAGGAAATGTAGTTAGAACAGAAATGTTATTGTGTACGATTGGTGAGATCTTATTCAAAACCAAATAGTTTCATTGTATATGGCATTTATAAAATGTAAGGTCTAGAAACACAGTTCAAAATCAGTCAAAATCTATAGAGAAAAACTAGCAAAAAAAATTAAAATTTATCGTTCTTGATATTTTTGATACAAAAAACTTTTTGATGTTAAAACTTGCTCGGTGCTAGGATCTTTTTGGGGTCTGACTCGCTGGCGACCACCCTTACTTCAGAGTCGGTATGAGTAAGAGCCAGTTCGCTCTCAGTTCGCTGTGCAGTGCCTAGAGGCAACGGCAACTCCTTAGGTGCTGCAAGTGTTTATATGTGGCTCGACTACTCGTTTGCCGACTTAACCGATAAAAAACATATCATTTACATCATTTGTAATAATAGTAAGCAATAATATTATATTTCCATACTACGTAGGTAACCCCTGAAATGATTTTGATTGCTAGAATAAATTACTCGTACTATGCATTAAATAACCAAAATCAAAACAAACACACACACCACTGAACATGAGTGTACTCGTACTGTGGTTATAATTGTGAATAATTATCGCAATCTAACTTGTAAAATACATATAGGTAATATGAATTATTTATGATCTCAATACTGTAGCGTCGTCAACATACCTATATGTATATTTGTTCATGTGTTACTGTGGGGAGGATATTAGTTTAAATACTTAGTTATCAATATAATTATGTTGGTTACTCTCTATTGGGATTTGCGCTGATAAGATGGAGAACTACTTCAGCATACTCCAGTATTACCTAAATGATAAATAATTACCTAAATTAAACTGCGTCTTGTTCTTTACAAATATATATTTTTCATTCCTTCTTTCATTAGTCTTTATTTAATTATTTGGATCTTCAACAGAGTATACACAATTACATACATCAAATCGCATACAGGGACATTATACGTGTGCTCCTTCAATTATAGGAGACAACATCATGCACTTATAATCTAGGTACATAACTAACTAGTTTGATAAAAACAAAGTTGCATTAATAAAAAATAAAAAAGACGACATTAAACAAAGTAATAATAATAATAATAATAAGCCTCAAATAGTTATACTCTACAAAGCCTCAAATAGTTATACTCTACAAAGCCTCAAATAGTTATACTCTACAAAGCCTCAAATAGTTATACTCTACAAACAGGAAGCACCGTAGAACCTCTAGAACCACATAGTTCGTATAAGTACTTAGGTTTCCAACAAGCTCGTCAAATAAAGCAGAAAGAAACTAAACAGACACTAATAAAGAAATTCAAACACCGACTAAATATCTTATTCCGATCTCAACTCAATTCGCGCAACATGTGTAAAGCAATAAATAGTTATGCAATACCTGTTCTCACTTACTCATTCGGTATTATAAACTGGGCACAAGGAGATCTTCTAAACCTACAACGTAATATTAATACTACCTTAACAGTCTTCCGAAAACACCACCCTAGATCGTGTGTACAGAGAATGACTCTTCCGAGACACGAAGGAGGGCGAGGTATTATAGATATAGTCAACTTGCACAATAAACAAATCACATCCCTCAGACACTACTTTCACCAACATGCAGAATACTCCACACTACATGACGTTATAACATATGCAGACAGACGCATCACACCACTAAACTTGTTAGATCGTAACTCACAAAGGAACGAACGAATCACGGAGACTAAGGAGAAAATCGCTACATGGCAACAGAAGTCTTTGCATGGTAGGCATCGCCACGATTTGCAGCAGCCACATGTCGACAAAACAGCGTCGAACGCCTGGCTGCGGCGTGGCGAACTATTCCCAGAAACGGAAGCGTTCATGATAGCGATCCAGGATCAAGTCATTGACACTAGAAACTACCAAAAACACATAATACACGCACCTAACCTACCCTCAGATACATGTAGACACTGTCACGCCAGCCCAGAAACTATACAGCATATAACATCTGCCTGCAGATCACTCGCACAAACAGATTATAAGCATCGACATGACCAAGTAGCATCTATTATACACCAACATCTTGCACATGCACACAAGTTTATAGAAAAGAAGACCCCATATTACAAATATACACCAAACACCATTCTAGAAAACAATAGCCACCGAATATACTGGGATAGAACTATTATCACAGATAAGACAATACACTTCAACAGACCCGACATCACGCTGTACGATAAAAGTAATAAAACAGCCTACCTGATTGATATAGCTGTACCGAACACCCACAATATTCAAACCACTATAGCAGAAAAACTTACCAAATATCAAGACTTAGCAATAGAACTGAAACGCCAATGGCGAGCAGAAACAATTCACATAGTTCCAATAGTAATTTCATCAACAGGAGTCATACCGAAGACTCTACAGCGCAGTTTAGATATTTTACAGGTCCCCAAATACACACTACACTTACTCCAAAAAGCAGTGATACTTAACACGTGCCGAATCACTCGCAAGTTTCTCACCACTTCATCTGTCTCATCTGCCTACACCATCACCTAGTCACCATCACCTATTCACGCTTGGCTAAGGCCCGCGTGATTAGATCATTTTACCCCTAATTGGGAGAAAAAAAATATATATATATAATAATAATAATAATAATCCCGAAGTAACATAAAAAGTCTTGTATTCGTTAGCGTGGCTGTTACACGTGAGGTCCTGCATTTGATTCGCAGATCGAGCAGCTCAGGCTCGGCAGCTCGGCTTTTGATTCCAGTTAATAAAAGTCTATAATCCTCTGTAATGTCCAATCTACATACGTAATTATAACGATATCTACCGACCATTCCTGAAAATTAATTCAGTTATTTAGGCGTCAAATCGTAAACAAACACACGTACAGAGTAAATTCCGCATTTATAATATTAGTACCAAAGGATTTTACAGCAATACAATTCGCACTTAGTATGCAGGCACCTAGCGCCATCTGCATATCAACAGATATTGCGATCACGAGACCAATCAGACATTATAGGCTGCACTGTGATTCAGCTAGAATTATAAGATCACATTCGTATTACAAAAGAAAAATGTCATGTTCGTGGAAATTCTGTATTAAGGAGGAGGAGGATTGAGGAGAGCCGTGCCCAGCAGTGGGACAGTATAATGGGTTGATTATGTTATGTCATCTACGGGACCGTGTCTGTGTAACTGTGCTATAAAAATTCGTACTTCGGAATCCCCGAAATTGGATTGTGTGATTGTTTTTTTTAAAACTGGAAGTATTTAGTTTTAAAAAAATTGGTCACCCGACACTGACTGGACTGAAAAATAAATTTAAATTATTGAGAAACCCATTTTTATTTTATCTAAAAAATAATGAAGCAGACTGGTTTGTTAATGTAAATACTTACCCCCTATTACATGGGACCTAAATCATACCAGCGAACTCTGGGCGTACTACATTAGCGTACACCTCTGCCTATTTAAAGACGATATTTTTTAATTGATCTAACTAACCCACTTACCAATAATTCCCGAACATTTCCAATTCCAATTTTGTATTTACAAGCACCTTCCCCGAAGCTAAGTAACAACGTTAAATAAAAACTTTTTAATTCATCCGTACGAAATAATATATTGGATTTAAAACTTCGGCGCTAATTCAAAACTAAGTTACTAGTCCCGTAAAGTTTAAGTATTCCAAAACCTACCACCAATTTAGCTAGGTAGGTATTTAGTTGTTAGGCAAAATAGAAAAGATAATGAAGAGAGTTTTCCCTCACATTAATGTTTGTGTAATGTTTTATAATTTGTCGTTGTGGAGGCTTTTTGATACTTACCGTCTCACCCAACCTGTTACCCATGAAACATTGTAAATGGTACAGCCATTATATTATCTGTAGTACAGCATTGATTTAAATTGGACAAACTTAATAATATACTAACCTGTATCGTAAAATCAGAAAGTATTGACACATGCTCACATCGAAACTCCTCTTTGCGTTATTGGTAGTGTGGTGAGCGATGTACTTTATCTGCAGTGAGCGGATGAAACGGTTTTGATACTTTGTGTAGAAAAGTAGGGATTCTTTTATTACCCAGCAATCTTACCACAGAAAAATGAATGGAACGTAGAGCCACGAGTTTTTCACGAATTTCAGTGAATGTGTACATATTGGAGCTGTAGCTATTGGCTGTACAGAAAGGCCGCTCTCCGAGTCCCTTCCCTGACTTTAAGCTACCCTGTTGCACTTCATTGCAGTGTTCGTTGATTCGAAGAGATGGGTCAATGATGTCAGCATTGACTGCTACATTGGTCTCGTGGTTGCAAGTGCAGCTGCTGTGAATGAGCACTGAGTTCGATTTCCAGGTTGAGCTTCTTGTTGCAAGAGTGTTTCGTGATTTATTTTCTGGAAAAATCCTGGAGATATAATGGTTAAAGACTTGTACATATTTGCCTATTTGGGGATACAGTTATGATGATATGTTACTACACTTTCATCGACATACTCACTATTCAAAATAATAGTTTTTATAAGTATAACCAACACACTTTTCAAAGTATCAAGACTACACGAGAATACATTTCTGCAACGAACTCCTATTGTTAACCACACGGAAAAGATTAAGAATTTTTTGCATTCAGATGCGATGTTTAATGAAATATAGGTACGATTCTAATAAGTAGACTCCAAGGATTATCAGTGTAAGTCTTGTATCGTATGCATTAGAGAATTATTTAAACACACAGAAAATAATAATTTGAAAACAGTTGATCAGTAATTTGGAGCAAGTGTCACCTCAAATTCCTTATCACAATACTTATAAATGAATTTTTCTAATTAAAACTTTTTTGACCTTTACTGTATCAGTCTCAGGCATGATTCAAAAGTATTGCATATTGGTCCATTAAAAATATCGGTCAGATTCAAATAAAAATAGCTATGACCGGGCAAAATTTGCATAAACCGTATGCAATTTTTATCAATGCAATTGCTACTATGCCAAGTTTCTTGTTAACTTATCTAAATAATTCATAAAGTCGCATCTGCAACCTAGTCTATGACCCAGCTACATCCCTTTTCGATACAACGTTTATATTAAAACTCGATGCGTCCAGGAAATTGCTATCATACTTGATCTCAAACTGTCACTGTATTGCGGGCGCGACGCGTGGCAAGCGGAGCGGGGATTATTTTGTGAGTGGGGAACAAATTAAAGCGTAAAGGGGATGACTTGTGGAAATAAAAGTATATTGGATGATTCTTTCATTGATTTTTCTTTCCATCTTCTAAAGATAGGGGAACGCAGTTTCCGCATTGTCAACACCAAATGGAATCATGAGAGACTTATCTTTTGATTTTACTACCATGAAGTTAATGTTTAGAAATATGAAATAAATAAATAATATTATATTATTATCTATTGCTCTACGCAATTTATACGAGCTAATTTCTATTATGATAATAACCTCAAACTATGTAAGTTTAGTAAGTCAGAGCAGTTATAATTTTATATATAAAATATAAAATTCTTACTACGGTATATAGACTATCAATAGGTACGTAGGTATTTTCACTTATATGCAACGGGATAGGATTTTTTTGTTTATGAGAACTTTACTATGGTAACAATTGAATAAAATGAAACCATAGAGTGGTTTCAACAAATAGTCGGCTTCTATTTATCGCTTTCTCCTAACAACGAAACCGCCCCCTAAAAGCTTTGTAACGCATTTCAACACACACAACTCCAATTGAATTGCAACCCTACAGTCAACATAGAAGATTGCTTTTCGCAAAACCCACATGTATCAATGGGGATGTTCATAAAATAGAAACCGTAAGCCCGTCGACAGATCAGAAAGTGTTTAGCTTTGTTGCATTGTGGAGTGCGAGGGGATCTGAGATGCCATGACAAAGCAACTGGTCGCTATTGGCAATCGCTATGGAATTTGACACGTTCGAAACTAGAAATTCGGATGTTGGTCATTGTCGACCGTGTGTCGGTTTGAACAGGTTATTTTGATGGTGATTTGTATCGTACTAGGAATTTAAGTATGCAGCAATTTCTTAGCAGATATTTTGATAACAGGTTAAAGTATTAGAAGAGTTAGGTAGATCTAGAGATTTTAACAGGAAAAATCTTTTGGTTACACTGCGCATTTATGGACAATTAAATAATGCAACAATTTCTAAACTTACCTTTTGGTTTTCGAAGAAAATGTGGAAGGATGAAGAAACTGGAGGATATAAGGTTTGAATCCTACCTGCAGTCAAAATTTTCTTACTTCTTTCTTCCACTCAAGATGTTCAAATCTGTATAGTGATAATTATCATCATCATAGGTATGGTGTTCATCTTGCGTGGATCAAATCCTTATTTATATCCAAGTTTTTTAGCCATCTTGTGGCGACCGGTGTGTAGTATATTTGTGGACGTCAGACGTTCCACCGTGAAAACAGGGATGTTAGCATTCGTTTACCACAGCGGTTCCCAACTTTTCTTTGACCAGAAACCACTTTAATTTAATTGTTGTTATCAGGGACCACAACATTTATGTAAAATAAAATGTGTCAACCGGAAATTAAACTTTAATAAAGACTTTTAAACATGAGTACACGATTTTTAGACCTTTGACGGACCATGTTTTAGGGGACCACTAGTGGTCCGCTGACCACTGGTTGGGAACCCCTGGTTTATTAATGGTTTGTCTGGTGTATTAATGCATGTATCAATTTGGATATAGCTGATGTCTAAAAGCTGCTTACTAATGAAATTCTAGCAAAATATGCCATTTTATAATATATTTAACATCTTGTATGCCATATTTTATGCAATAAAATTATATTATTATTATTGTATTATAAAATGGTAAAAGAAGAAAATTGTATGAAAATCACCAACTAGGTAAATGCATGCCGGTCATTTATATAACTAGTTTTTCTCCATGAAACTTGAAAATCATTGAAGATATTTTGCTCGATGCTGATTCAATACATCTTATTATCACATCAACTAAATCTTTGAATCTCAAAGATGCACTTGACGTAAACAAGACGAAGACAAAAGCGATCGTCATAAGAGATAAAAGGAAAATTTTAGAAAATTTCAACTGGATTTGCAAGTATTTTATATAAATCAGGCTTTATTGGCATCGAGAGGGCCGTATCATTTTAGTAGATATCTATTCAGAGGCTATGCCAACCGTACGTGGTTGGAATACCAACTATCCTAATACCAACATATTCTTGCGGTCTCGAAACTGAAAACTTCAATAGTACAAGACTTAACACAACAGGGAAAAGGTTGTTTTTCGAACAGCATAGCAATCTGGCAATTGAAAATGATGAAGGTGGATTTACACAATGTACCCAACACTATCTGTCAAATCATGAAATAAAGTGAGAATAAATCGGGATATTCTTACGATTGTTAAATTCTGAATGTTCTTTAATTTGCTTCAGATGTATGGAGATTTATGAATGGATTATTTTGATTTAACATTTGAACGTGCAATTTCAAATTGATCGGTTTTAAATGTCCATGTCTTTTATGCAACGGAATAAGAGTGTAACGATGTATTAGAAGGAATAATTCTTTATAGGCTACAGTTGATTTGGATTTCATACTTGTGGTTGTAAGACTTATATGTATATTATGCTACACGATGACTGATGCATGGGTGGCGTCTGTTGAGATAGTACAACTCAAAGCTAATTTCAATTTTCTTTCAAGGGTTTTTCCAGGTACCTCAAATTGCTATACTCGCATAGCTTTCTACCACAACTTACTTCACTTCATACAGCCTGACTTCACTTTAGTCCATTTCCAGTCACATAACATTAGTTCTCTTCACGCTGCTTCATTTCACTCTACTTCATATAACTCCGCTTCAGTTTACTTCTCTTCATTACAATTAGTTTTTTCATTTAATTTATCCTACTTAGCATTACATTTAGCATACCTACTTTATTTCCGTATCCTAAAACAATACACAAGGTGGATAAAAGCTGGAACCTGGCCATGTAACAATGTATGTGTTTGTTGCATCACTGTGTTACTGTAGAGTCAGCTAAACGCAGTTGCAAAGTTACAGTTTGACATTTATTGAGTCCTATGTTACATTTTTGGAAATGCGTTTGGCTAATTTCGTAACTATTCCAGTAAGTAGGTACTACCATGATACATATTTTTACGGGTTTTATTTTACTTTAATAGAATGTCCAACAAAGAATACACCTTACATGCTAAATAATAGTTACATTTCAGTTTTAGGCCAAATGCTTCTTTAATTATAGGAGATCACATCATGCGAAATGAAATCAACCACTATAACTATTAACAAACATTTGGGGTTGATAAAAATCTAGGGTTATAAGGCAAAAGAGAAGAACCTCTTGGCATAGTTGAAATTATTAAAAAGAAACCGTTAACATACCACCACCAAAAATTAAACATTATTTGGTTTAACCAAATAATGTCATCGGGCAGAGGTATAATAATGTACAGTTACCTGGTATGTTTAGGTCACATGTAAGAGGGGATGAGTCTATTGGTGCACAGATCCAAACTCCGCGGTGCTACTGAGAATTTCAGAGAAAAACCTTTGAATCGGACCTCTATCGTTGCAGTCGCGCTAGCTACCACTAGACAAATGAGGTAGTTAAGATAATTAAAAGATAAATGTATATAAAATTAAAACTATTTGAGAATATCAGCATTGTAAGTAATATTTTTTTCACTCAAAATACTTAATAAACCAGCGCTATGTTGAGGCTTGCTTAGCACGGTATCATGCTGAGTGCAGCAGTGCAACTTAAATTCATTTATTTATTTTTCAATTTCTATCTTTTTGCCTATTGCCATTTTAGCTGATATTCTTAATGTTTTATCTTAAAGGTACCTACTAGAGTGTAAGTTTGTACGTCTTTGTTGTGACAATAAATCTGTTTTCTTTCTTTTATAAACAATATAACAATCTTATAGTTCTTTCAAAGGGATTCCTATGCCCATCAATATTTTCAGCAGTTATTACAAATGTTCAGGGTAATAATACAGTTTGCCTGTTCTAAAGGTTTTGGCAGCAATAAAACCAATAGCTGGGTCGGATCATGTAAATTGTTTGAATTTGGGAACGGGTTTTATATTCAATAGGATATCGTGTCACTTATGAACCGTAGTGGTGTTTACTGTTATTACGGTTCGTTATATCTAGTTACGATATAACTACTCGTATAAACATATATTTTTTTAAGAAGTTTCGTCGTATCCCATCGTAGCCCCCAATCGAATGGATCGATTATATCTGGAAGTCAGTTTTTTTTTTGTCTGGAAGGTGACTTATAAGGAGATTATTCTTTTTTTATTTAACCTATAAGATCCCACTGCTGGGCAAAGGTCTCCCCTATATCCTTCCACCGATCTCTGTCGAGGGCAATCTCAGGCCAGTCCATCCGGAAAGAGTCTAAATCGTCCCGCCAGCGCTTTCTCGGTCTCCCTCGGCAGCTATTGGGTTACTGAGCTGGCCCATCGCTCCGGGTGCATGCGGGACACATGGCCCGCCCAATCCCACTTCAGTCCCAATCAAGTCCTATCAATCAGTCCCTCAATCCCACTTTTTTCCTACGTCAGGGATGCCAGTTTTTGAGCGCAGCTTGGTGTTACGAACTCGATCTATTCTTTTAACTCCGAGTACACTGCGCTCCATCGCTCTTTGGCAGAAATCATAATTAAGAAGGTTAACTATGATTTAAGAAAATCTGGCCAGTAATTTGAAAATTATCAGCTGTTTTCTAGTGATTAAACAAACTATAACTCAGTATTACTTGCGGTAAACTAAAGCACTCAGACACAAGAACTCTAATAACAGCCTTCAAAACAGCAATAAAGATCATCCCAATATAAAATACAAGGAGTGCATTTGCAAAAATTTACAACACATTTAAAATTTTACTGCACTCATTTGTTTTTGTGCCAAAAATACGCGGTGGCGTGCTTCGGGGCATTTCAACTTCGCTACGATTTCTTGGCCGTATTACAAACTTATTTTTGCGATTGGCAAAAGTCTTAAGACACAGTTTTACTTTACTTTCTAAAGTTTTAATATTTCGATATTAATAAAGAGTAACCATACAATCACGCTTGTATTCCCCTAAGGATTATGCAGAGGCGTACCAATGTACACCCACAGTTCGCCGGTATTTTTAGGTCCCATGTAATAGGGAGCGAGCCTATTGCCATTAACCGGGCACAAATCCAGACTCCGAGCTGCTACTGAGAATTTCATAGAAAAACCCAATAACACTTTGCTCGACCTGGGGGATCGAAACCAGAAACTCTAGCGTAGCGGTCGCGCCTAGGACCACTAAACTAATGAGGCAGTCCAGTCAAAGAGTAACCAATAGCTATGTATACCTATTTCTGAGTACTACTAAAAAATATTGACAACGATAGAAGAGTGAAAAATTTCATGAGACCTGTTTCGCTAGGATCGTAGGAACCTAGATTAACAGTATTTAAATCCGAATAATAACATAATTTGATAGAATATTGTCTGGATTACGATTTATTTCGGTATTACGTTTGTGGGCAATTCACGCTCCGCCGGACCCTTAACTATTTTCACCGTTTTGTTATCATCAAATTGTATTCAGACTTTTTCCACAAGCAAGAGTCAAGCCAACCTCGATTTTTTTTCATGAACATTATTACCCAAGAAGTAGTATTTTAAGTTTGGCAACGTAACTTGGTATGCTGTATGTTAAACGTCACAGGATAAATACGGCAGAGGCAAGGAAACCGCGTTCATAACAGTAAATGGTGCGACCATAACTCTACAAACGAATACATTAGCAGCTTTATGATGCGGATACTAGGTGCTGATATTATAGTGCAACTCCTCAATTTTTGTGGAGAAGTTTTAAATGTTCTTGATAATTTTGTTGGTGTTTCCGCCAGTTTTCAACTTTTTATAGGATACTGTTGATTTTATAATAATTAAAATTACATTCCTGCCTCATTAGCCTAGTGGTCCTGAGCGCGACTGCTCTGCTAGAAGTCTTAGGTTCGATTCCCAGGTCGAGCAGTGTTATTGGGTTTTTCTATGGTTAATTGCAATAGGCTCGTCCTCTATTATATGGGACCTAAACATATCGGCGAACTGTGGGTGTACCTTAGTATACCTTTGCCTAACCCTAAAGGGGAGACAGGCGTGATGGTATACTATGTTACTTCTTAGAAACGGTGGAATGAACAAAACAAACAAAACCTGATTAAAATTCAAATATTATCACTAACGATATGTTTTATTTTAAAATATATTAAATCCAACTTCATTTGAAAGTAGGGTAACCATTTTAAAGTTTTTTAATAAACTCTTCAGTGATGAATAACGCTGTCTAGCCGTGAAGATAAAAATAATTTAAAAAATCTTAAAGCCAGATAGACATAAATACAATTTTTAAATGCACACTATTAAGGCTGGTTGCTAGAATTCTGTACCTATACGTCAGGGAGCTCGACACTTTCAGTATTCTAGTGTAGCCTCGATAGTTAGTTTGTTGGTTCCAGTTAGAACATCTAAAACTATTTATTAAAAAGATAATAACTATAGTTTTATGCGCGTTACTTAAATAATAAGAAAATACACATCATCTGCGCATAAACATATATTTTTTTGCCTTAATCATCGTTTTAACCTTACAAAACTATTGCTTAGTTTTGACGCATAGATAAAGTACCAGCAAAATATTTTTCAGGTTTTATTTTGCTTATATTAAAAACTATATTCAAAATAAATACCAATTATTCCAATAAATTATAGCACGTAAGGGAACTATATGGTTGACATAATAACTTAAGCTATCTAAAAAAATCCTGTTGATTTCTTAAATATTTGGTAGTCCTACTTAATGGTAATATCTTAGCTGTGATCACATGATACTTAATATTTTAATAAATAAATTGCTAACAAAAACGTTATACCGAAATAAATCGTAATCCAGACAATATTCTATCAAATGATGTTATTATGCGGATTTGGATACCGTTAATCTAGGTTCCTACGGTCCTATTACGTATAATACTACTTCACTGGAAATAATAAACCGGAAAATCGTTCCAAACTTGTTAAAGTTATCAAAAATTGCATTCGCTTACATTTATTTCCAGTGAAGTATTTTGGACGAATAACAGCGTAGGAACCTAGATTAACGGTATCGGAATCCGAATAATAACACAATTTGATTAAATTTTGTTTGAATTTATTTCGATTTATTTCGGTATTACGTTTGCAAGAGAAATTCAGTTCAATTTAGTAATAATTATAAAGCGAATAAAAAAACCTGTTCATTTCTCAAATGTTTGGTAGTCCTACCAATCGGCAACATTTTAGCTGTAACCACATGTTCCGTTAATTTTTTACACGTTTTTTCTGCATTTTTTGCATCAAACTCCAAAACGTCCTACACATGTCAAAATCTTAATTTAAAAACATAACCGTCTGAGCTTAAGGACCAGATTAGACGGATCATTTTGAATAGTGATTTCCTTACCATTGGATTGATTTTGAACTTTGCATAGTATAATATTTAGTCTTAGTTTAGCTTGATACAATTTACCCAGTACACTATGCATAGTAATATAGGTCCAATGAGTCTTTTACTATGCGTTGTCTAATACTATAAAAGAAATGTATAGAAGTTTTGATTTTTGACAAAATAATCAACAAACTTAGCGGTTATACACTTTTCAACCTAATTATTTATTATATTAGGTTGAATACTATATACAATAAGCCCTTTTCAGCAAGGAAATTCCCATGGATCGTTTGCCACATTGGGAGGCAGCAAGGTATCTCGGGTATCAAGGTAAACCGTAATTGACTTCCTTTGCCATATACTTAGTCACCGCCATGGGATTTGTGTCATTCACCAGGACCATCTGCAACAAGCCTAAGGGTTTGTGGGTAGCCGTCTTTAGACAGCTTAAAGTTACAATCATGTGTTATTGATTCGACGCGGTTTTTGTGCGGTGGCTTAATTTGTTCTTCCAAGTTAATACAACAGAAGCTCCCTGGTCTTTGAACACGAACGTTTTTGTATTTTTTATCCAATTAGCTTCTTAAATCACGTTTAATTTTTTACTTTTGATAAATTTTTCTTTGTTTTCTTGCTTTTTTATAAGCACTCATACATTGACGACGAAATATTTAGGCGTGATTATGTACCATGACGTGAACGAATTAAGGGGGATTTGATGATTATAATTATATAGCACGCAATAGCAGTGACTATATTATATATTATATAGTCACTGCTATACTCGTAATACTTACACAGACTCAAACATAATAAGGTCAATATAGCCTCTGCTATTTTGTTTTATTTTTGAGAATGAAGAAGAAGAAAGCAACTATATTTATTCGTAAAGGACACCTGAATATCTACAGAAACGAAAATAATAATAACTATGTATTTAATAACTAAATTGTGGTACCCAAGTGAACTTTACAAAAGGGGTGATATTGCTATTACATGGACGAACTGTCGGAGTACCTATATTATGTATAACCTAAATCTTCGGGAGTAAACAGGCATATTCCCTTCATCAGCATACTTCTTGGTATGTTATGTGTTATGTTCATAAGGTATTCAAGTTCGTGTATAAACTCACCGACCAGCACACACTAGTGCATTGAGTAACACTATAAATATGAGTACAGCTACCAGATACCAAGTCAGCGGCCAACTCAAACAAACTGAGCTTAGGCTCAGCCGGTAACTAAGCCGGTTTTATTTGCTCAGTCCAACGTTTATAACGGACATCATTTACTAAATGTACAAACAACGTTATGTTGGAAAACGTGTGTGCAATTTTAGGTTCAGAATATACTGGCGTTTAAGAAGGAAGAGTTTTATTGCTTTACTAGTTGCTGTTGCCTGCAGTCTCACTCACGTCCCAAAAAGATTAACATACTATAAATCCAATTCTAGGTGGCGTATCAAGATGAAATATCCCTCAGATTTTAAGTTTAAGTTAAATCTTTAGCAATACATCGGTGAAAACTGAATTCAATTTCGTGTAGTAGTTTATGTGTGATGCTCGTACAAACATACAGATATACACACAGACAAAAATACAAAAAAAAAAATTTTGGCTTCTATTGCTCCAAAAAAGACCCCCCATATTAGTTTTCTTTAATATCTACAATGTACAGACATCGGCCTGTTACATTTTTATTATAGATACAGATATAGAATTAAGGAGCTCTGAAAAAAAAAACACTTTGATCGACCTGGAAATCGAATACAGGAGCTCTAGCGTACGTAGTCGTGTTTACAATCACTAATGAAGCAGCTGCTAATACAGGCCCATTACTACTGAATAAAAAAAAACTTTCTCGCGTATGGGCTTGGGCGCAAGAATTTGCATTGCGTCTGTAATTTGTTGCACAATTCAAGCGTGAATTGCCCACAAAAACGTAATACCGAAATGAATCGTAATCCAGACAATATTCTATCAAATTATGTTATCATTCGTATTTAGATAGTGTTAGTCTAGGTTCCTACGATCCTATTTGGTCTGCTACTACTTCAATGAAATTAAAAGACCGGATTTTTGGACGAAATAGGATCGTAGGAACCTACATTAACAGTATTATAGATATACAGATTTATTTCGGTATTACGTTTGTGAGAAAAAATTGGTCCGCCGGACTCTTAGGCGCCTTTAAATAGATTATTTTCTTTTGTAGCTGCATATCAGAATATTTAGACTTTAAGTTCGAATACTCAGAAAATGCGGTAAATTGGGGCTCTATATGGTTCTTAGCAAGATCACTAGTCGCATAGCTCCGACCATAGGGCAGGGGAAAACAAGACAAGTGCGGGTTTAGTCGGTTGGTGCGAGTCCGACATACCTTGCTTGCTCCCCTGGTAATCGAGGATCCATGACCATTTTCCGCACAACAAAAATAGCGTATTTTTATTCATAGACTGTGTCGATGCGGAATATTGGTGAAACCACAAGAGGTATTTGCGTCCGCATTAATTATTACGCGGACGTCAGTGCGTGACCGTAGAACATTTTCCCACCCAGAAAATGCTATGTACTCCGAGGTATAGCTTAAACATATTAAGTAATTGAAGCATACTTGACGCAGCAAGGCGTCGTTTTAAGCATGATAGACTAGTGATATGAACATTAGAAACCTGCATGTCTGGGAGATTTTCTCGACGGCGCGGCGTGTGAAAGTGAAGCTGTGACTGGGTCACAGCTTTGGAACAAATATTAATGTATGCAATATTTCAATGCAGTAGATAATCGTAGCGTTTTTTTTCTAACAATATAAAATTATTTAAAACTAGAGTTCCCGTGCGCAACTTTGCCTGCGTACGTATAAGTAATTTTCGTTTCTAAAATATACTGTGCCAACTGTACCTACACCACGGAGGTTTCATATCATAAAGTGGTGTTAAGTCTAATTTATAAGGAAGAAAACAATTGTCAAAATGTCAACAGTGAATGATAGCTGTACATATCTTGACGATGTCATCATTTGTTGAATATGTTTATGTGTGTGTGTGTGTGTGTGTCACACGCATAGTAGTGTTTGTACTTTCATAGAAACAATTACCCCCCTTTTAACCACCGGTTGAATTTCCAAAAATTTCTTAATGCTCGTCTACAGTGCAAAAGGAACCAGCATGCAAACATTTTTAGGGATCTACATCCTGTAGTTTCGGCTGTGCGTCGATATGTCAGTCAGTCAGTCAGGTTCATCTTTTATAAGTACATAGATAAAATGCAATACTTTACATTTTAATATTAAAAGTATAATTATATTCCGCAATCCTCTCTCGTGTCTCAATGCACTTTATGAAACAAACGCAGGCCTATGATCTGTTTCAGGAAGAAAAAATATCAAAATCTGTCTAGGCGTTAAAAAGTAACACATAAACAGACAGAGTTATTTTCGCATTTATAATATCAGTATGGATTGTCTCTGCTCCAATTCTCTTAAAGCAATAACGCTGTAATTATCTCTCACTATTAAAATTATAAGTTACTCAGTAATTATTACGTCACCTTTTAGCAAGTAATATCAGATGGGTGCCAACCAAAATTAATGTTCATGCTGTAATTTAAAATTTTCATTGACGTCAAAAATCGTCCACTATCATACCTACTGAATTATTCAGCGACACTTTAATTGAGGGGGTTGGGTGGTGTCAATAGTGTTTCCATCACGAAAATGGGATAGTCCCATGGGATTAAAAACGTGGATAAAAAATATGTGACCTGTATTTCGATAGTACAAGGTTTACTTTTGCTAAACGTAAATACTCAATGCCTACATTGTAAATTATTTATTGTTTAAAGCTATTCGTACAAAATTATGAGGGAATCAAAGGGCGGCGGTTATCACTTACCAACAGGTGACCCACTTGGTAGTTTGCCACATGTCTTTAAAAAAATTTGTACCTGCAATCAATATTTAATTTGCGTTTGTGCGTAGATAATCCATAATAAAAAAATAAGTAACTTTGTCTGTCTATTTTTTCTGTTACCTTTTTACGCCTATTAGAAAACATTTGCCAAGGATAGATTGCATCTTGTGGAAGGACATAGATTATTTTGTATCTAAAAAAATATTTTGCGAAACTGCGAGAAATATCTACTATGAAATAAAACTATAGGGTGCACTTCCCGAGTGGGTCTTCCCTGATAGATATAATCTGGGTGTCTTTAAATCACGAGTAAATCGGTTTCTTCTCGGCAAGCGCGCTCCATCGTAGATCGCAGTATCGCTTAACATCAGGCGAACTGGCGGTCAAGCGTAAGCCTATCACGAATAAAATTTATATATAGCTTGGCTTTTTTTTACAATATTTTATTTTAATTCTTTATGCACAATTAGCGTACAAAGGCGGACTTAATGCCTAAGGCATTTTCTACTAGTCGACCTTAACGATAACAATGCAAGACAATACTTTTATAGTCTATTACATAACTTTCTGATTCCCAGTAAAAGCCAGTAGGTATTAATTTCTAAGTGGCACGCAATGTTGAGTGCCAATTTCTCATATAAAGATAATATATTATGAAAATATTCGGCATTCTGCACGTTGACAGCACAGGTGCAAAAATACCAATCTATGCATTAATGTTACAATCATCAGGTTCTTACAGTCAGTATATTTTTAGAACTATGCAACAAGTTTTTGACTTGATAACAACCTATCATTTTGAAAGACAATTACTAACTAGTTCAAAAAACTATTGCTAGTAACTCTCTCGAAACATCTTAAAAAGCTCCTGTCAAGAGTCTAATTGAAATGAAAAATTAATTACAGATTTTGACATTAAAGCGTTTTCCTAAAATTGGTAAAAGTAGTCTACAGGAAAAAAAAATGATTAAAAACAAATCGAAAATTTCCAAATAAATTAAGTTTAAATCGAAAATGTCCCATCACCTGGCTACCCAGGGCGTCAGTTTAATTTACTTGTACGCCGGATGGGCTCACAAAGAGCTTTATTGGATTTTTCTGACGTCCAACCTTTTGAGTCAAAGGGGGTTATGATTTAGATGCACAGTTCTCATCGGTAATAGCGTTTATGTCGCCCGCGCTACGGAGCTTTGATTAAAAACTGAAAATTATATCGGAACCTTTTTATTCCTACTGGAGTTTCCAAAGAAACTGTAGAATTTGCTGGATTATGACGTCACTCTTTGTGTAAAATGCATAGGATTTAATATATATTCAAATAAGTTTTTTTTTTAATTCTAATGCGGATTTTCGAATGCGAAGCAAGGAGCCGGAGGACGCAGGTTCGACTGCCGTTCTGTACCTAGACTAAGTTCTAAGTAAGTACAGAACATTATTCAAAGAAGTACCTATAAGAAGAGGAAACTTAATATCACATACTTCCAAGTAAAAATTGTATTGAAATTTGACATAATCGAAGCGTTGTCGATTTGTCACTGAATAATTGAATATGAGCCTTAAAGGCCAAACCCATACAGTGGAATATTAACCAATCGTGTTATATTTTTCTTCTTCATTAGAGTTCTTATTGTTAGGTCATTATATCTGACGTTAATTAATTACAAAAATATCCAATATAATAAAATGTTGAGAAGTAAAACATGTTTTTGGTTTAGTGGTATAAAAGCGGTGACAGTAATGATCCGTAGAGTGTCGGATCGAAATGCAAAATTGATGTCGCGGTTAGGAGCCTGGCAGTTTATAAATGTGTTTCTGAATGAAATTCACGTTCGTTCATTCAAATGAAATGTATTGATTTTTATTTAGAATGACGAGCGATAGATGATATTGTCGTTCATTGTGCTTCCTGTCAAAAAGAAGCAGTAATAATCGCGAAAATATAGTAACCAGTTCTTTATCATACGTAGTTAAAAATTAAAGACCGCCACTTGTTACGATTCTTGCATACTTCTTATTCTTCTTCCACACACACACACACGTGGTTGCGAGTACTACGCACCTGAACTCTTTTAATAAGATCGGCGTATGTCCTTCTATCTGGGGCAACTGTCGTTTCTATAGGAAGCGGCGGTAGCCTAATGGCTAGGGCGGTGGACTGGCGATTATGTGGTTGCCGGATCGAATCCTACCCATTGCACTACCGACGTGAAGCCACTCGTAACACAAGCATTTTAGCTTAGCACGAGGGGTTAACAAGAATACTAGTAATTTGCAACCCACATTCTTAGTAAGCTTATTAAAAACCAAAAGTTTTCTTAGTACAATAGCACCATGTATACAATTAGGAGACAACCATATTGTACGGCAACGAATCTTACTTAATATTATAAACTTGAAAATTTATGAGGATTTAAGGATGTTTGTTACTCAATAACGCAAGAACAGCTGAACGGATCTTGGCACAGATATAGATTATAGTATGGAATAGCACATAGGCTACTTTTTATCCAGGTCGGCCCCAATTCTGAAATCAGTGTAGACGAAGTCGTTTCAAAATTTAAGAAACTAATTTGAATAAAAACTCCATGTTTGTCCAGCAGAGCACGATATAGGGCAGATGTTTGGTAGGTATCCGTGACAGGAACAGACCGGACTGTTGCGAAACTTTCTCCTTTGGCAACTCGGGCCCGCTCACTTGCCCTACATTTTGTCTCTTGCTTGTGATTGCGGCCATAGAACACGAGACTTTTAAGCTAATTCTCCATCTCCTAATATTTATCTAATTTGTGTAGTTCTACCGCAGGGCAAACTCTCCCTCCCTCTCCTTTTCCACACATCTCTGTTCACTGCTACAGTCCTTTCGGTAGGACTCAAGGTCGTCCTTCTATTTTCAGCTTGATTTACACAATATTAATAATTATATACCTAGCTCATGCGATGGTTAAAAGACAAAAGAGAGAGGAAGGATATATTACCAGAAAGAACAGATGAATATATTAGAGAGAAAGAGGGAGACTAAAGAAAATAATGGATGGATTGTGTGAAGATGTTAAGGTACGCAAAAAACGAAGTGATCAGATGATGACTGATAGAGATGTATGGAAGAAATAGACGTACTGCACTGACCCCAAGTAAATTGGGATAATTCCATTTAGATGATGATGGAATGGTACAATGATTGCTCTTTTTACTGGAGACGTGCCTTCCTCTCTTTTGTGCCAAGCCATAATTTTATTCGGTTTTTCAGTGTGCAGCAGTTAATTGATATGATTGATTCTATGTCAATTCTTCTTATTTCATGGCCTAATGTTTAAAGATATGGATGCCTACAAAATTTTCATATTCAGTAAAGTAGAATATTTTACGTCGCTAAGTGCAATTCGCGGAGTCTAACTTCCGAAGTTATGAAAAGATGCGATAACTTTTTTATACGCAGTCAACGTACTCGTATGTTATTTAAAAAATATTTGACATTTAGTTACTGATATTTATTTTGATATTTAGTAAAAATGATGGAGCATTTTTCAAATTTCAATATAATTGAACGATAACTCACTAAATGCTAAAAACCTTTTTTGATTATTAACTTCATCTAACTATATCCACCATAAGAAACAGGTAAGTTACTTAACTCATACGTCATTATGCATCAGAGCTTCCAATTTCAAATAGCAGCTATATTTGAATCGGTTGGGACTTGTTTTTCCTTGTCATTTTTGAAACTCCTTTCTTATATATCTTAAGGTCGTTGGTTCCTTGGAGGTATTCATAGTAATTTATTTTCAAAGGAAGTTCAGTCACCAGCTAGGACTGGCGTGAAAAATTAAAATAACTTTATAATCTTAGCATGAAAAATGCAAAAAAAAAATCACAAAAAAGATAGTTAAAAGGTAAGGTGGCATCGTAATACATCGAAAGTGTAGTAAGTCATGTCGGTTGAGAAGCAAAGTAACTTGCTTTTCAGTAAATGTCGCTAACGTCACCTTAAGACGTAAATTCAGAATGTGAAGGCAAATTTTGATCTGGCGGGTGGGACTCACGGTGGCTTAGAGGTCATAAACTCTGGTGTATCTAACCAGAAGACGCAGGTTCAAATCCTACCCACGGTCGGTTTTTTCCTTCACTCAAATAACTTTATAATCTTAGCATGGAAAATGCAAAAAAATAAACGAAAAGATAAATTAATGACGGTCGAAAATTAACGCAGTCGTTGTATCCGCTCTATTCTTTTACATCACGTCACCATTTCCCCACCCAAGCGTGTGAATAACCCCCCCTAGTACACATGTCTGTGGAAGCTGGCTAATAGAATCTGCATAACAGTCTTCGTGATAACTAACCCTTATCTTTGAGCGAACTCGCAGTAAAGTCACTGGAACCTACGTTCTAGTTATTTGATCACGGTATTACGAAACCCTGCAACTACCATTTCATAAGTCACGAGAAAGAGACGCTGTTATAAAACGTATAGTGCTATCTCTTTCATGCATGCTAGATTCCACACATCGTAGTACGTTGCCTGGATATTGGCATACTTGAATGCAGTTAAGTTATTGTTCAACAGTTTGAGATACGTTGTCCTGTTTGCAACTGTTGTCAAACTATCGCGAACTATGTTGCGAAATTGATCGATCTCAGTTATATTACTTGGTAATCTTTGATTGATATTTTATGATCTAAAAGTATTTTAGTGTGTTTATTTTACATGCAATAACATTATTAAACCCCGATACAAAAAGAGGGGTGTCAAAAGTTTGTGTTGTGTCTATAAAATTCTGGCCAGCCGTTTGAAGATTATCAGCTCTTTTCTGGTTCGTAAAAAGATGTGAACATCTTCCGCAGAACTGATCGATTTGATTTGCAAGACCACAGTACATATGTCTTGTGATGCTGCGAGGGTTTTAAAATTTTAAATGTTTTGTTTTTTCACTGAGGTGGCAAACAAGCTTACGGCCCGCCTGATGGTAAGCAGTTACCGTAGCCTATGGACGCTTGCAACACCCGTTTTTATTGACTTTAATCTTTCATAATGTTCATTTTCATGAAATTTTTCGATGTTTTAATAGTTATTCGGGGCGGAGAAATACGGGCCAACAAATCAAAGATGATAAAAGTTGGCTAAGCCGTTCTTGAGTTATAAACGGTGTAACTAACCCGACTGTGTTTTATATTATATAGGTATATAAAACACAGTCAGTATTACATATGTCGTGGGCCAATCGTTTTAAATGGGCCGATTGATATTTGCCGGGGAAGATCACGATGTGCCGGCATTTCGTGATATGACCGATTATTTCATGATGTGCCTAACCAATTTCTTCTATGTAAGTATGTACCATGGCTACAATTCGTTCTGGCACTGGTCGGCCGCTCGCCTCGCACGCTCGGCTCGTGCATTGTGTGGTCACAGTTCTAACCTAACCTAACAGATATTTATATTTCTTTCATTGGCCATGTCACGAAATGCCAGTACATCGTGCTCTGCCATATATATACAGTGTTTGGTGCATCGTTTGCCAAATGGATCTGGCCAAAAGGAGAGGTCATTTGCTATCTCGTCAGGCCCAATATCTCGTTCCTTGTAACATTGAAGAATTCGAAGATCCCGATCGCTTTTATTTTATTTACAGCAATTTAAAGTTGACTTTTAAGTTTATTTTTTTCTTGTTTCAAAAACTTTGCGAGTTATTAAAAAGAAACTGGATGTTTATTAGCAAGTAATTTTGAGTTTCATAGAACCATACAAGAGTAGCCTTAAAAATTAAAATAAAATTTGAAGGCTATACTAATAACTTCCTTTTTAATTTAAGCTTAAATGCAGAGTTCTGGTATTCTTCGCAATAAAAATTAAAAAGTTATAATAAAAACACCGGTGTAACAAGGAATGAGTTATTGGGCCTGGAGAGATGGCAAATGACCTCTCCTTTCGGCCAGCTCCATTTGGCAAACGATACACCAAACATCCCGTATATTAACTCTACCTAAGCGAATAAACTCACTACAACACTTAGTAGGGGTGCGTCTTATCAACTTGCATGCAACAGACTAGGAATGCAAATTCACTACTCTTATTGGCGCTCTGTTGTCGTGTACAGCAGTTAATTATCTTCTAGAATTGTTTACTAGATAGTGTTTGGCTTTGTTCAAAAGGATGTATCGCGGGGATTGGCTTGTTTGTGTGAGTTTTTGCCTTTCCACGCTTGTTGAGTTAAAGAGTAAACGTGAAGTATTGTGTTGTTTCTGATGGTGAATAAATTATTATTATAATAATATCTCTGTAGCAGCTCGTAGTTCGGATTTGTCCTCAGTTATTATATGGAACCGAAGAACAGATCACATCAGATTTTTGAGGAAACGCCAAAAAACGTAGACTACAACTTAACTGATGATTCTAGTTAGGTACCAATACCTTACGTAACGTCTTAGGTCAGGAGGCTACCGAATTTTATGTATCTATTGTCCTATACAAGTTTAATAAACTTGAAGAAGACTGAAAGAACTGAAGATTGATTGCGCAATTGCTTGTTACAATATATTACAGTTTGTGACAGTCAGGTACACGGAATTAGATTAAATGGAATGGAGAACTAATATGATTAAAAAATGAGGTTTGTATTTATTTTAATATTGTTCCTGCATTAAAAGAATTAAATAAATTTATGAATGTGTTTGACTGTCTTATTAGTCCAGTGGTCCCTAGCGCGACTGCTGCACTAGAGATCCTGGGTTCGATCCCCAGGTCGAGCAAAGTGTTATTGTACTTACTTTGCAATAGCAATTTGCTCGGCCTGGGAATCGAATTCAGTACCTCTAGCGTAGCAGTCGCGATTGAGACCACTAGACTAACAAGGGAATTTAAAAAATATACTTATCTTTATAAGCTGGTATATATAAACTGGATATTGATTTGTATCATGACATATCTAGATCAAGTTTATCTCTGTCGTGTAAAGATCTGTATGCATTGGCTCACCGACCCTATTTGTTCGGTCCGTGTCGATCGCCATATCTCACGTCGACGCGCGATTGATCAAATACTCCTTGTACAGCATGTGTTCCTAGTACTTTTGATACATCACTCCTAGCTATTGTATGAACAAAATAAGTCGCTTATCTCGAGATAAAATTATATGGCGACAAAATTATGTCGCCGCATGCATGTTAAGTGATAGTCAAGTCAAAGGTCTCGAGTTCGAACCCAAGGCAAGCACCTCTGACTTTTCGAAGTCAGAGGTGCGAGAAACGGTGAAGAAAAACATCGTGTGGAAACCTGAATGCCTGAGAGGTTTTCTCGATGTCGTGTGAAGTCTGCCAACCCGCACTAGGCCAGCCTGGTGGACTATAACTATAGCCTAATCCCTCTCATTCTGAGAGGAGACCCGTGCCCAACAGTGGGACAGTATAATGGGTTGATTATGTTATGCATGTTAAGCTCCACTGGTTACATATATACGTGTACTTAAATCCATCAATAAAATAAATTCAATTCATGTGCGATTTCTACCAAAAACACAATTCCACAGATTACATTAGATGTACAATTTTCTATTCGATTGCTAGCACATCGATATAAATTACCCATAACGATCTGTTGCCAACAAATGTGTGCGGACGTAGGTAATGCATACGGAATGCACAAACATCATAAATATACGAGTTATGAGGAGGCTCCTCGCTGCCTTGCGATTTTGCACTAACTTAGTGCTTCCTCCGTTTTAGCGTTTTCCGGAATATACTATGTTTCATTTGGAATGAACATGGTACCTATATAAATTTTACCTTACCTCATGTCGAACTCTCGTAAAGCACTTTTATGTGTTTTGGTTTTTCCGCGTGAGAGCCAGTTCCCCCTCTTGGTTGCTGTGGCTCTGGTAGTCTGCAGTCTGTAGAGGCACGGCAGCATATCAGCAACTCCACTGTTGCAAGTGTCCATGAGTGGCGATGACTACTTACCATCAGGTAGCTCGTCTACTAGTTTTATGATATAAATAGTAAATATCTAGCCGTAAGGACTCATGATATATTTTTGAATAATCCAAGTCAATAGCTGCTATTTTATGAAAAAGGTACCTATAAAAACAGAGCGAACATGAACTGAGTTGAAGAATTCCAAAATGAAAGGTCAAAAATGTAGCAACCAAAATAGCTTTTCAAAATTAAATACCAAAACTTTTCATCTACAACGAACAACGATGCAGGCGGAAGATTCTCAAATTAATCCTACCACTGCACTGACGAGAAAGACTTAATGAAAATATTATGGTGCAGTACTTTAGTGGAAAGTACTATAAGCATTATATTTTCATTCCACCTCAGTAAGGAATATCCAAAAAACTTATAGTATGCGCAAAACTTGGGCAATATGGTCGGATTTATTGATAAAATTAAATGTGTTTTTAATGGGTGCATCATTATATCAGCCAAAGGAGCACTGCTGAACAAAGGCCTGCCCATAGATTTCTACCGGGATTAGTTTAAAAAAAAATACAAATCTAAAGAATTTTATTTTTATATTCTTTTAGAATTTTATTTTTTCATCAAATATGAATTAAGTTAAACGATCCTTATATTTTACACAATATTATATTGTATTATTAGACTAAAAATGTATTTTGTTTAAACTTAAACAACATTTTGACCAATATATATTTCCCAACGTGTCCCAATTAATTACAGGAACCGTAGCAATAATTTTAAAGCTGCACATAACAGCAGTTGGTGTCCCGCCTTATCCAGAAATTGGCTTGACGCACGTCTGTGTATATATTTCGCAAAAAAGCTCCCAATGTTACACCAGCACGTGCAATCTTTATTTCCCAAGCATAGCTTCAGTCTTAAATTCGAGAAAAATCTTAACTTCAAAGCGCGCCCCTATAAATTCTTTTTCTCATTACAAAATTGACGTTTAATTTAATATTATTGCACTTTATAGTTAGCTGTACGATGAAAAGTTCCTTGTACACTTGGAAATAATTTTATCGGTTCACAATAAACTTGACGTTGCAAATTGAACTTAAGTTGGAGTTGTGTGGAAAGCGGAACGAGTAACATGTGGGACTAGACTTTTAGGGTGGTTTTAGAATTCAGTCGGAAGAATTTAACGAATTCAATGCAATCTTCTTCTTTACTAAAATATTGCTTTAGGCTAGGAGGTAGTCCGCGGACGAATTATCTGTTTCCCGTAGCCCCTGACGCAGCAGGTGCAAGAGGGAACACCGTGTGGTTTTTAGTAGGTAGGTCACCCACTCTAGGTGGAGTCCGACATGCCACGTCGCCTCCCCGGGCGGCGGAAGTCCATGAGGATTTTCCACACAAAACCTAAAAAAAACGTGTTTCCACCTTTTTTACGTGGGAGAGCCATGCTTCGGCACGAATGGGCCGGCTCGACCGGAGTGATACCACGGCCTCACAGAAAACCGGCGTTAAACAACGCTTACGTTGTGTTTCGCCGAGTGAGTGAGGTTACCGGAGGCCCAATCCCCTTTTAAAAGGTCGGCAACGCACTCGTGACTCCTCTGGTGTTGCGGGTGTCCATGGGCGGCGGTAATCGCTTACCATCAGGCGATACGTCTGCTCGTTTGCCCGCCTATCCCATAAAAAAAAGTCTAGGAAGTAGTACATCTATGTCATGTATGTGTTCACAAATACAAATATCTAATTTGTATCCGAAACATTGTACTCGTAGTGCAGTGCAGAAATCGAATTTACTGCAATATTTAAATAAGTATTTTTTATGTTTCATATTTTTCTTTTTCTTTTAAAAAAATACGTTGCCCCACACTAGGATTTTCTCCTGTATCGTGGGTGTGTTTACAAACACAAATTCTCACATATACAAACACCCAGACCCGGAACAACTACCTGTAGATCATACAAATATTTGCTCCGTGTGGGGATCGAACCCACAACACGTGGCGCAGAAGCCGATACGCCAATCGTGTCGTCATGCTTTTTACTTGTTTTTTTCTTAGGTTCATTTATATTTTCTTCTTGTTATATTTTAGCTTTTTTAAAAAGTATTCGAGATCAGGCAGGATTCATACCTTACTTTGGTGTACGAAAAATCTTCGTGGATCGGTGCCACCCACGTAGGTAGCAGAGTATGTCGGACTCGTATCAAAACCAAAATTCCCTACTTGCCTTTCTTTGTCCTATAGTCATGGCCGTAGGATTCATGTTATTCACAACGACCATGACAAGCTGTGGTTCAGAGTTCGCTGCACTCCTTCAAAAGATGATGCTCTGTTTTGCATCCCACTCAAATTTGCCTAGGCGCGACCTGCTGGGGTCTTTATCTGTTCGGGCAGTGGATTCCCCAAGTTAATCGCCCGAGGCAAGATTCAATCCTCTGTCCTCCGGTTTAGTACATTAACGTACCCTTTAGCTAACTAAACTGTGTATAAACCAAAAAAGTTATTGTTTGATTTATTTTATCGGCTAAATGTCAGTAGGTATGTGCTCATCCTTATCTTAGCTTTTAAGTGCTTTCTACATAAATGTTACACAGAATCGTTGTAACTTTGCAACGAGTACTTTAGAATGCTCTTAGATCGAAACGAAAGTACTTTGAGAAATTATTCGATTTAAAAATATTATAACTATTTCTTATAAGTTCTTAGCAAATATTTTATACGTCATGTGTTTAAAAGTGAAAAATTAGCAGTAATCAAACTTCCGAAGAAAACTGCTTATTATATTAGATATTTTACAGTGTTTTTTAAAGCATTTAATGTCAAAATTTGTTTGATTGTGTTTAAGTTAGTTACAAACTTTAACGTTTTATATTACTAACATCTACATTACCACACGCTTAAAAGGTGAAGGAAAATATCGTGAGGAAACCTGCATGCCTAAGAGATTTTCTCGACTGTGTGTGAAGTCTACAAATCCGCATTAGGCTAGCCTAATCCCTCTTATTTTGAGAGGAGATCCATCCATCAGTGAAACAGTATAATGGGTTGAATAAGTATTATTTTTTGAAAACCTACGATATTTGTTTAAACAAGAATATTATAAAAAATATTTTTAGCAAGGGCTGAAAGTCGATCTTGTGTCTCTCTCCATTATTTTCATTAAGCTTCTGGCTCAGTTGGTATCGTTTCATTATTTTTTCTATACATCAACTCTTACTGTTTTTAGTGTTTGACTGAATAACAATATTCTTAGGACACTAAGTGATAGATGACTTTGTGTACCCAAAAGCCTCGCAACGAGGCAGGCGTTTCCAACGACACTGGCCGGCTGACGCGCAATTTTCTTTCACGGGCAAATCTAGAAAATCATCAATCAAACAAGATTAATCCCTCCGGATATCAATAAACAAAAACCTTTATTATGCTCGCAAAAAGTCTTGGTATGTCCGTTTACAATCAACCAATGGCCTTGATTCAGGCTCTGAATAGTAAAAAATAAATAGAGAAGTGCCACTTTGGAAATCGTTCAGTCTTCTTCTTCTTCCGCGTAATCGCATCGAATGCTAGATGTAAGCCTCTTGTATGGCTCGCCCAATAGATCTGGATGTGGCAATTCTGGTTCAGATCGGCTTTAGCTTCTTTTTTATATCGCCTGACCAACTGGCTGCTGAATCAGCATAGGTATCAGCACTTAGGTATCAGCAGTGCTGATACCTAAGTTTCAACATCCTGTTCGGGGTCTCTGGAAGTCTATGGCTTCATTAATAATAGTTCCTTCTACAGAGATGTCCGGCCCATTGTCATAATTAATTGCATTGGCGTATGTACTCATTTCTGACGATAGAGAGATAGCGATCATTTCTCGATTGTTGTCTGCGTAACTTGCAATATCAATGAGCAAATTATTACGTGCGACTGCCATCAAACCCGTAACCATACCGCAACTTAATTTCTGAGTAATACTGGTTTTCAGGCTATTAGGTCTTCTGACTTCTAGTCTTATTTCCAGATTCAATCTCGTAGTCTCAGGGGAGATTCCCTGAAATGCGAAATAATTGGTTCGAATTTCTGCGAATCTTCTGTGTCGATCTGTGAGTTGTTCCATACCCTATGACCAGCCAAACAAGACAAATGTTCGCCAGCCGAGATCGAAGCATCGATATGCGATGTTCCATCTCTACAGGATGTTGGAAACTTTGTAGATAAGCCTCCGTTATTTATATGGTGTTTGGGGTCGCGTAACTAGCTGATGAACTGATTAGTTGCGTGATTTTAGTTGTGTGTGTTTTTGGGAAAAAATTACTTAATTTATCTTTCTATATGTCATATTATTGTTATTTTCCTATTACTGTCTCGTAATTGTCGCAATAGTGAGCCGATTATCTTGGCTTAACTTTATAATCTTAGCCTTAACTTCATTATTCTTCTTCTAAGCCTTAATCTTGGCATGGAAGATGCAAAAAAATCACAAAAGGATAGTTAAAAGGTAAGGTGGCATCGTACGATATCGAACTAACTGTAAAGTAAGTCATGTCGGTTAAGAAGCAAGGTAACTTGCTTCTTCTTCAATAGATGTCGCTAACGTCACCTTATGACGTAAATTCAGAATGTGAAGGCAAATTTAGATCAAGCGGGTGGGACTCGCGGTGGCTTAGCGGTCTGTAAATGCTCTTGGTGTATCTAACCAGACTGAATTTTTCCTTCACTAAAAATAACGATTATCTTGGGTTCGAGTTTCTCCATAAAATTCTCAATAGAAGTTCGAAGTTCGCATTTGTGTAATTGTTTTGACTATTTTATGTCTGGACTTTAAAAGATACCACGATTCCTTGATATTGTTTCGGCATTTCTTCTCAGAGGTATCAATTAGGATATGCCTCTGCCATCTAGTACCGATTAAAAATTTTAAACAATAATTAAAAAAATCTAATATAACATAACATACCATCACGCCTGTATTACCCGAAGGGTTAGCCAGAGGCGTACTAATGTTCCATGTAATAGGGGGCCAGCCTATTGCTATTAGCCGAGTACAAATCCAGACTCCGAGCTGCTACTGACAATTTCATAGAAAAACCCAATAAGATTTTGCTCGACATGAGATTCGAACCCAGGACCCCTACAGAAGCAAGAACAAAAACAATACAAAAAGACTATAAAAGAGCTATTTACAGAAATATGTAAATATCATTTCATAGAGTATTTGAAACGCGGCTCACTTGGCGAGCCATCGGCTTTTTTGTTACGGGTTGCGGATTCGATTTCCACACCCAAAAATATTATTTTGGTGACTTACAGGTTGTGGTTGTGTTTTTGGGTGATACCGTATGTGAAATTCCTAGTTTGGGGCAGAGTTTTATCATATTATAAAAAAAACTTAGTACAATTCTTAATTGAACCCTCCAGTGTTCGGTCTCAACTCAACCCAAGTTCATCCCGTGATTAGAGGCACGTGATTGATGAGAGCGTCACGCCTCACGACGAATGGATGATCGATAGCGTGGCATCTGCCTCCCGCCATACCTCATTGTAGCGAGCTTTCATTAAACTTCATTAAAGTGTGTTGTATTTGTTAAATGTTAATAAAGATACATTGAAATAAAACTACTTTTTACGGATTTTAACGCATTGTATTGATATTATTTGATTCCAGACGTTTCGGATCCTTTACAGCATACAAGGTCACGGGTAAACTGTCGAATGAAACGTCGGGAATCAAATAATATCAATACAGTGCGATAAAATCCGTAAAAAGTAGTTTTATTTCGATAATCGCTCAGATACCGGTATGTTAATAAAGAGACTGATTTCTAACACAATGTAAGATCGCTGTGACCCATACCTTTTTTCCAACTATGATATAATACATAACATAACATACCATCACGCCTGTATTCCCTGAAAGGTTAGGCAGAGATGTACTAATGTATACCCACAGTTCGTCGGAGTGTTTAGGTTCGATGTTATAGGGTGCGAGCCTATTGCCATTAACCGGGCACAAATCTAGACTGCGAGCTGCTACTGAGAATTTCATAGAACAACCCAATAACACTACTCGACCTAGAAATCGAAACCAGGACTTCTATCGTAGCAGTCGCGCTTAGGACCACTAGGCTAATAAGGCAGATCGATTTATCAGCGTATTTATTAGCCACGATTCCTTGAACAGAACCTAAATTAGAGCGTCTTTAAATCACGAGTTAATCAGTATCTTCTGGGCAAGCGCGCTCCATCGTAAAAGACGTGCCCGACAGGGTCCATGATTGATACTTTTATATTTATTTTTTAACACCTGTTAACATTGTGGAGTGCAATAAACGAATTCAGTATTGAGTATTGAGTATTGAGTATTAAATCGCAGTGTCGCTTGACACCGGGCGAACTGGTGGTTAAGCGTAAGTCTATCACAAATAAAAAAAAAAACAACCTAAACTCTTCACTATAAATAATCGCAGTGTCGCTTAACATCAGGCGAACTGGCGGTCAAGCGTAAGCTTATCAAGACTAAAAAGGAAAGATTTGATAAATTATCATATGTCCACACACACACACACACACACATTAATATTTTAATTTCTTTTTGATTCTCTTTGTTAATTAAAGATTTTTAATTTCTTCATCTTAAATAGTCAGCATACGCCGAAGTTTATGTTTATTATAATTTAAAATTGGTACCCAAGATACAGGCTTGCCTAGTTTGGGACCAATGGAAAAAACGAAGTGTGCAATTTAAAATATTTTTTTTTTGGTAAATCAAACATTTTTATCGTGCTCTCTGAGGCACGGTATTTAATAAATATCTACTTTCACCAAATTTTTGTTACAAAATTATGTAAAATACGGTCAACTCATGTCAACGGATGATTATAACCGACCTATCTGTTCATTCATGTGTTTTAATTGAGCCCCATTGTGTCATTAATTGCTTAGTCCATAGGTACCTGTACGTGCTCATAAAATCATGCGTTTATTTATACAACAGGTTAATCATGAGAAGGGGAGTTTATAGAAAGATTTTTATTTAAAAGGAGGAGGTGGAGTGAGAGGCAAGAACATTTTTTCTTTCTCTACCAATTCGCGTCAATGGTGAATGCAAGACGTGATCTCCAGCCTTCAAGTGGAAAAAAAGTCCACGAGAAATGTAAACTATCGAATCTTCGTTATATACCACGTTGTCACCAAGTTTGCAGATGCTAGCTATAAAACTTCTGGTTCGAAACCAACCCGTGTACTACCGACGTGAACTCACTCGTAACACAAGCATTTAGCTTAGTACGAGGGGTTAACAAGAATACTAGTATTGTGCGACATACATTTCTAGTTTTTTTGAAAAAAAGAAGAAGAAAAGAATAACCACTCGCTGTTAATTATAAAGAAAAAGATCGGGAGGCAACTGCATGCCTAAGCCATTTTACTCAACGGCGGCGAGTGAAGTCTGCTAACTCAGTGAAAGCCAGCATGGCGGATAGCCTTACCCCTATCATTCTAAGAAGAGACCCGTGTCTAGCAGGGGATCAGCAAATGAGTTGCTGGCTGTTGCCGCATATTTTGAAATAGATTGATTGAGACATATATTTTACAAGCCATACTTATGTGCATTCATTGTTTTTTAAATGCTTACTGGTAATATGGGTCGCACATTACTAGTATTCTTGTCAACCCCTCGTGCTAAGGTAAATGCTTGTGTTACGAGTGGGTTCACGTCGGTAGTGCAATGGGTGGGTTTCGAACCAGCAACCACATGAACGCAAGTCCGACACCCTAGCCATTAGGTTACGCCGCTTCCTACATTCACGACTTTCTCTTACAGTGATCGGCAGAAACTATGGACCGCCACTTGCTACGATTCTTTTGTTCACATAGGTACATACGCGCCAGTTGCGAGTACTATGCGTCTGACCTTTTTAAAGGATTTCTCTAATAAGATCGGCGTACGTCCTTCTAAGGCGACCTCTTCCGACGTTGCCGTTGACATTCGTCCTTTCGTTTATTAATTCTTCGAAAATGTCCAAGCCATTATTTTACAAGCCGGTTTTGGTCGGTGGTAGGACCTCTTGGGGTTTTCCTGGCTGGCGACCCCCTAACGTCGGAGTCCGTCGTAAAGTACCTTAGTGTTAGGTTCGACTTCTGCACGTAAAAGCTAGTTCCCCTCGGTTGCAGTGGCTTTGTTGCAGTCTGAAGTCCGTCGGGGCTTTTAAGGGTCGGCAACGCATCAGCAACTCCTCTGGTGTTGCAGGTGTCCATGGGCGGCGATGACTACTAACCAGGTGGCTCGTCAGCTAGTTTGCCGACTAAATTCCATAAAAAAGCCAGTATCAATAAAATTATCTGTATTGAACAGGTGCATACTACCGGTCTATTCAGGCATGTGTTTCAATGAATCCTGTAATATGTTAATTCATTATGAGGCTTTAAAACCCATTAGCACCTACACCAGTTTGATTACAAATCCACAATAACTATTCCATTTGTATTGATCAATTATGTATTGCTGAATTAGTTAGTGAATTGGTTGAGTATCGGAGATCCGTTGATTAGCTTGTAACAAAACATAACATACCAATACGCCAGTATTCCCCGAAGGATTAGGCAGAGGCGTACTTAATGTACACCGATAGATCGCCGGTATGTTTAGGTCCCATGTAAAACGGAGCGAGCCTACTCGTATTGCCATTACTGGGCACACTCCGAGCTGCTATATTTCATATAGCCGAATTTCATAGAACCCAGGACCTCTAGCGTAGCAGTGGCGCTTGGGACTACTAGACTAACGGGCAGTTCAACTTTTTTTAAATAAAGTTTACTAGCATTGTGGGTCGTACATTACTAGTATTCTTGGTAACCTCTCGTGCTAAATGCTTGTGTTACGAGTGGGTTCACGTCGGTTGTAAAATAGGTGGGTTTAAACCGGCAACCACATGATCGCCAACCCGAAGCCCTAACTATTAGGCTACCGCTGCTTTAAACTAGTTATTAAACTAATACAGATAATTATTAAATTCAAATTTTCTTTATTCGGACAGAAAAAAACCATAGTGTTTTGACGACATGAAAAAGTTTGCCATAAATATGACCTACAGTTAGTGTGTGATAATTTGTGTTTGTAAGCGCACCTACGGTACAGGAGGGAATCCTAGTGTGGGTAACGTTTTTAATATAAATTATGGATATATCCCGTTCAAGAGAAATGCATAACTTTACGTATCCAGCTTTTATATGGCGTATAAAAATTATGTCGGAACGCGGGCACTGTACTAAAGTTGATACCAAATTACCAATAAATATTCAACGACATAATAACATTGCTGACCTCTGGTCATATCCATAATAAACCATCACGCCTGTATTCTCCGAAAGTAAGACTGAGGTGTACGTATGTATGAACACTGTTGACTCTTTACAGCGTAACCGGACTTGGTGGCGAGGCAGCAAATACCTCCAGCCAGGACAAAAACTTAATACTGAGTCTGATTCTAGGCGGTGTATCAAGATGAAACATGCACCACTGCACTTACGTAGGAGAGCCATGCTTCGGCAAGAATGGGCCGGCTCGACCGGAGTGATACGGCCTCACAGAAAACCGGCGTTAAACAACGCTTACGTTGTGTTTCGCCGAGTGAGTGAGGATACCGGAGGCCCAATCCCTTTTTAAAAGGTCGGCAACGCACTTGTGACTCCTCTGGTGTTGTGGGTGTCTATGGGCAGCGGTAATCGCTTACTATCAAGCGATCCGACAGCTCGTTTGCCCTCCTATCCGATTAAAAAAACAAAACAGATTTTAAGTTAGGCCTCCAGCAATATATAAGTGAAAATTGCATTCAATTTTGTGCAGTAGTTTTTGCGTGATGCGCGTGCAAACATAAAGACAGACTAACAAAAATTCTAAATTTGGTATTTTGGCTTCTATTGCTCTAATAAAGACCTGAAGAGATTAGTTTTTCTTTAATATCTAACTATAATGTACAGACATCAACCTGTTACAATTTTATTATAGGTATAGATGGATTGGTACTAGCTTCGTCATGACACTTCCCTATCTGCTCACTTTATTTCAGTAATAAACCTGTATTTATGATAATAAAACTCCTTGGAAGGCAATAAAATTTATCGAAATATATGATTCACATTTCCAGAGTACGCAATGAACTTCCCATATGCGAAGCCCGACAAAGTTATAGACTTATTGGTGATTAGCTGCAGCCCGCGGTTTCACTCGCATCCCAGAACGACTTCTTGAGACAAAAGTGTAGACCTATGTCCTTCCCCAGAATGCAACCTTTCTCCTTGCCTGATTTTATCGAAATCAGTTTAGCGGTTAGGGCATTAAAAGGTGACAGAAAACAAATAAAAAGATAGTTTCGCATTTACAATATACTTTTCGACACTCGAAAAGTCAGAGGTCGGCCTTGGGTCCGAACTCGAGACCTTTGACTTGGCAGTCCAAAAGTAATACCACTGGGCTATCACTGCTTTGGTAATAAATTATAAAAATAGAAGTATTTTTAACTCTATCCATATTATCTTTTCTGAATTTTTTTAGGCTGAGGTGTACCAATGTAAAATTGTACACCCACTGTTTGCCGGTATGTTTTAGGTCCTAGGCGCGCTATTGCCATTAAACGGGCACAAATCCAAACTCCGTGCTACTAATGAGAATTTCATAGAAAAACTTAATAACACTGCTCGACCTGGGGAAAGAACCCAGAACCTCTAGCGTAACAGTCGCGCTTGGGACCACTAGACCTATGAGGCAGTTTAGTCGTAATTATTTTAATTACTTTACTTACATTAAACAAAAACTATTTATTTGTTTAAGAGAGTCCCTTGAGTATGAATTTACTATATAAAAAGATTGAAACACCTTTAGTGTATTTTTTATCTAGGCACTTAGGTATTTTATTTTAAAAGCTTATTGAAAGGGTTGAAGTGCACATAATATATTATTACCCAGACTGTGTTAAAACCAGTTGTAATGTTTTTGTATTTATTTTAAAAGACAAAAGTTATGAATTTTTGTTAGTAGGTATAATTCTTGAATTCTTTTTCGGGCTTTTAACTAAACATACTTTTACCAGATTAACGCTAAATTCCTTCTAAGTCGAAGCTATTTATTTATACATAGCTAGATTTCCCGTGCGAAACTTCGCCTGTGTACTTAAGTAATTATTGTTTCTAAAATATACTGTGCCCACTGTACCTACACCACGGAGGTTTCATATCATAATTAATATGTTAAGTCTAATTTTTAAGGAAGAAAACAATTGTCAAAATGTCAACAGCGAATGACAGCTGTACTATGGAATGACTTGAAGATGTCGTTGTTTATTAAATATGTATATGTATGTGTGTGTGTGTATGTCAAACGCATGGTAGTGTGTGCGGACTTACATCCAACATTTCACCCCCCTTTTCACCACCTGAGGGGTTGAATTTCTAAAAAAGGAACCAGCATGCTTTGGTGATCTATCTCAGGAGCTAGATCAATGAAAGTTAGCCAAAACTACAGGTAGTTTCGGCTGTGCGTTGATACGTCAGGCAGTCAGTCAGGTTCTTCTTTTATTTAATTATATAGATAATACAAATAAATAAAAAAAATATCGTAAAAATATCAAACAATTAATCTTTGCACAGAAATCTTGCTACTTGCTATGTTATATTAAAAAAAAAAGTTTTTATTATCATAGGCACCAGAACTTGATAGTCCAGTATCACACACCTAGGCCAGCAAAACTTGGGGTTTAATTTTCAACAGTAGCGTAGATTGGATTTAAGCCCGTTATATTGCGTGGTACATTATTGTATATTCTAGTCAAAACATAGACGTAAGTCTTTTATCATGCGTACCGCTGAAATGTGGAATGCGCTTCCCGAGTGGGTCTTCTCCGATAGATATATTATCTTACCTTATATGGGACCAAGGCAGCAAGGCCTCAGTGCGATTCGAACCAATGGGATCTTTTGTGCTTCCCCGATCGATATAACCGGGATGTCTCTAAATCACGAGTAAATTGCAAGCTTCTAGGCAAGCACGCTCCATCGTAGATCGCAGTATCGCTTAACATCAGGCGAACTGACGGTCAAGCGTAAGAATATCAAGAATAAAAAAAAGACTTCATTGTGTCATAAGTTCATAACTGCCTGTATACCTATCTGTCTTGTCGATTGTACATGTTTAAATATCATTACACTCCCCGCCGTAGGTAGGTGGTTATTCGATCACCCCAAACAAATGCGTCATTAGTATTACAATATATGATTGATATCAAAATTACTATTGGGGCGATGACTTGGGGCAACTGACCCCATAATAATAGGTTGGATGAATAGTGTCTGATTTGATAAGTTGAATATTGTGGTTATTTTTGTGTATGTGTAGGGTGAGCAGAGCCAAACAAACGTCAATAGGGTGCCCAATTTTGCGATAGTCTGTAGGCAGTGGATTCGTTGTAAAATATTGATATTCCACCGTTCTGCCTGATTAGTGTAGTGGTTCTAAGGGCGACTGCTACGCTAGAGGTCCTGAGTTCGAGCAAACAAAATTGGATTTTTCTATGAAATTTTCATTAGCAGCGTGGAGTTTGGGTTTGTGCCCGATTAATGACAATAGGTTCGATCCTTCTTATATGGGACCTAATCATACTGGTGTACTGTAAGGGTACATTTTTGTACGAGGAAATCAGACTTGCTAACCCTTCGGGATATACAAGCGGGATAGTATATTATATCATGTTGGTATGTAAAAATGCGTAAAACATAAAAAATATCTATCGAAAAAAAAACCAACCCAATTGAGAACCTCATACTTTTTTAAAGTACAGTCAACAGCACACCAATTAACCACGAACTGTCAATTTTCTCCAATGAATAATAAAACTGCAATATTTGGAAATTCAATTGAAAGTCAATTGAAGAAATTTTACAGGTTTAGATACCATGATTTGCTTCTGACCGTACGTCAGAAACGAACGTGATAATATATCTTCTTATATCACTAAGGTGGCAAACTAGCATACGGCACGCCTGATGATAAGCGGTTAACGTAGCTTGCAACCTCAAATATTATCATAAAATATGCATAATTGCATATGCATTGCATATGCAATGCATATGCAATTATGCATATGCATATGCAATGCATATGATGCATTTCCTTCGATCGATTTATGTCCTGTCTGTAACTTTTTTTTTGGTGTACAATAAAGAGTATATAAATAAATAAATAAATATAATTGGCTACCAGTCTTTTTTTATTCGTGATAGGCTTACACTTGACCGCCAGTTTGCCTGATGTTCAGCGACACTGCTATCTACGATGGGGCGCCCTTGCCTAGAAACCGATTCACACGTCATTTGAAAACACCCAGATTATACATATCTATCTGCAAAGACCCACTCGGGAAGCACATTCCACATTTCAGCGGTCTAGCATGGATGTGTTACTATTTGATCCATGCAACCTAATAGTGTCATGACTTCATAATTAACGAAGACTACTTTGTTCTAATTGTTTGAGGGAGACCCTTGTTTAACAATGGATGCCGACAGGTCCGATAAGTGTTTGATAACATACTTGTCGTGTTAATCCAAATTGTTAATTATAATTACCACGTATGCTGTCCATTATAATTAAAATAGACATGTTAAAACATTGTTTTTAAATTGAAATTTGTACTATGAGTTTTTAGATAATGCTTTATAATTTTTAATTAAATTTACATGGGTGCACGGTCAGAGTTCGCCAAGGAACTTTTAATAGGATACGTGTATCTAACGCTGGTGTATTCACAATTTATACATATAATAAAATTGTATCAGGCCAATGTCTGTATATTATAGAGCAGTACCTAGTTATTAGTAGGTATAATTACAAAATTATCAAAGTAATAATAATAATGTTTATCTTCCGGAAACATATAACTTAAAAATAATAACACCTGGTTTAGTAAATTAAAATTGTGATGTTATGAACCCTCAACAACTACCTAGTACTGATACCTTTCATACAAATATTTATTAAAATCCACAATCTTTGGCGCAGAAGCTGATCACTCGGCGATATACGAAGATAGCGATGATAGATAGATAGCGACGATAGCGAATACGTTTGGCGTATGGGCTGGGCGATCGACTTCTGCGTCACATGTTGTGAGTTGGATCCCCATACGGAGCAAATATTTGTATGATGTACAGGCAGCTGTTTTGGGTCTGGGCGTTTGTATATGTGAGAATTTGTGTTTGTAAACGCACTGACGATACAGGAGAAAATCCTAGTATGGGCAACGTTAGTTTACGGTCGATACATAAAACTTATAAAATTTGAAATATTACTTATTACGCTGACTGTACTCTGTTTTGCACAATTATAATGAAATTGGGTACTCTAGTTTCGCTCTAGCAAATCTAATTTTTTTCCATAAAAATATTGATAATATTCAACGTTTCCATATAGTGATGTCCACGTTTGATGAATAGTTATTGATGATCGGCTGTCATGGAAAAATTTGAATGTAACCAACCAAATAATACATATTGCCTTCTAAGCTTGTTATTTTAATTAATAATTTTGTTAAGTATTTTATATCGTTGAAAAGATCGATAGAAGAAACTCTTCTCTCTCATTGTGTATTTCATTTCTCTTTAACCCGCAGCCACAATAACAGCATTTATAATGATTTCATTCAACGCATTCACTAAGAAAACAATACTTACATTAAGGAAGAACTCGCCGAGTCCGCTCGTTGTACCGAGAATAATGCAGAAAAAAGCTAAGTGCTTCCGCACACTGTTATAATCAAAAAGGAAACGTCCATTAATTCGCTGATGCATTTCCTTCAACCGATATAATAATATTATCTAAGATTTAATGTGGTTTTATTTTTGTAACTACATTGTGAGGAAACTTGCAAATGATGCCGCAGATCTGGTATCGTTGTGCTACGGGTTGTCTAGCTTCCTAGATTATTGCCGAGCTACACAATGACTGATGCATGCGTGCCGTTAGCTGGGACTGGTCTACTCAAAGCTATCTATGGTTCTCTCTTCAAAAGGCCATCTCAGACATGACGACACGTTTGGCGTAGCGGCTGAGCGATCGGCTTCTGCGTCACGTGTTGTGGGTTCCATCCCCACACGGAACAAATATTTGTATGTTCTACAGATAGTTGTTCCGGGTCTGGGCGTTTGTGTATGTGAGAATTTGTGTTTGTAAAACGCACCCACGATACAGGAGAAAATCCTAGTGTGGGGCAACGTTTTTATTAAAAAAAAATAGGCATCGCCCTGTATTGTAACTAACACTCACATATTGCTACTACTATGTCCGGACTTTAAAAGAGACCATGATTCTCTGAGTTTGTTTCGGTGTTTCTTCTCAGAGGTAGTCCGTTAAGAAATGCCGGCGCCAACTTTTGAAAAACATAAAATATTGACTTGTAAAAGTGTCTTTGAAAGATTTTTATTTATGGAATAGGGGTGCAAAGGAACAGACGGATCGCCTGATGGTAAGCGATTACCGCCGCCCATGGACACCCGCGACACCAGAGTAGTCACAAGTGCGTTGCCGGCCTTTTAAAAGGGGATTGGGCCTCCGGTAACCTTACTCACTCGGCGAAGCACAACGTAAGCGTTGTTTGACGCCGGTCGAGCCGGCCCATTCGTGCCAAAGCATGGCTCTCCCACGTAAAAAATATGTCTATATACGTAAATATCATTGCAACATTTCATTTCATTTCTCGGCAGGGACCGCGCGTATGTTAGGTTTTTAACTTCTCTGACAAGGTTAGACTATACTCGTAGATGCGTCAAAACTCTGGCGTACCTAGGAAATCACGGGAAGGTTACCATGCCTTAGAAAGCCCGGAAACAAGACCGTGCCTTAGGGAGCACGGACAGTCTGTCATGCCTGAAACAGGACGGAAACTACCGTTTTCAAATATCAGAGAAACTGTTTGCATGTGAGCTAATAAATGTTCAAGATAGGTAGGGCATAATAGAATCGAATAAATCCATTCACAATTGGAGCTGTTCGACTGGGGAAGTACCTCCACGATGCAGAAAATCGTAGTCATGTTGTGTTCCAAACGGTGAGCAAGGTCACCAGAGCTCCGCGAGGAAGCGTTGTGTTGGCAGTGTGGGGGAACAGTGGTGTTTCGTTACCGCCGCTGTCATGAATGGCAGCATGTCTCTTATGCTGCCAGCCCAACTATTCCTCCTTAATTTACAGGGTCGGCAATGAGCGAGTGACCCCCTGGTGTTGCAAGCGTCCATAGGCTACGACTACTATCCACTTACCATCAAGCGGACCGTATGCTTATTGCCACCTTAGTGGTATAAAAAATAAAATTACTAGCAGCACGTCATTAGTCTAGTAATCGCTGGTGTGACTGTGAGCATGTGAGGTCTTGACTTTAACTCCCAGGTCGAATAAAGTGTTCTTATGTTTTTCTATTAAGAAAATATTTATAGCATCTTAGGATTTGTACCTGGTAAATGGCAATAACCTCGCACTCTTCTACGATTTTACTACTTCTCTGTATGACTTCTTGTTCGTGTCGATGGCACTTTCCCGATTACCCGATTGTAGAGGCTTACCTCGCAATTTATTTGAACTTCGCGTACACTGAGATGTCAGCTTATGCCTACTGGATGCATAAAGCTTGACGTGTAACCATGCTTACCTAAGACACGCGTTTCAATTTTTACCAAAAAATAAATTAAAACAGTAGTATAAAATCTAGAGTATCAGATTCATACCATCGAGCATTTAATTCCAGAAGGATTATATAGAGGCATACTAATGTACCTACATCCACAGTTCGCCAGTACGTTTAGATCCCATGTAATATGGGGCAAGCCTATTGCCATTAACCAGGCACATGTCCAAACTCTTGCCATTGAGAATTTCATAGAACAACTTAATAACACTTTCCTCGACATGAGAATCGAACTCTAGCGTAGCAGTCGCGCTTGACTAACGAGGCAGTATTAGATCCCTGCCTAACCTTTCAGGGAATATACCTCTGCACTAATAAATGCAATTCTAAAATTGAATTACCTATTCAATTATTTAATCGATATAGCTGTCGATACCGGCCGGTATCGAGTACCCACTCTATTACACGTGCCGAGTTACCGGTATAACGGTGATATGATCACTTTATGAAACTCGATAAAAAGGTGAATTTAGTAGGAGGTTCAAAAAAGGAGTTTGTGTGATAATATTAATAATAAATGTATAGTCAAATTTCTTTCAAATTTTCAATTTTATCTCGAAGTAATAGAGTTTATTATGCATTGGAGAAATTTGAGAGTTTGTAGTAACTTGATGTGCTTTTGACTGTACAATAGATTTCGTCTTGAGAATTTCATAAAAAACAAAAACGCTTGCTTTGACTCGAAAATCGAACCCAGAACCTCTAGGCCGACTGACTATTGCGGCAATTCTGTAATATCAAATACATTAAATATTGTGACGTAGGTACTTTGTAGTGCGTGACGTCACAGTTTTTTGTTCACGCAGGCAATGTTTCATTCATGTTATACGATATTGCAGTTTTGTTTATGAATAGAATATTTTAAAATGTTACATACAATGCAAGCGTAACCTACAAAAGGCATACCTATATTTTTAACTGCTTTTAACCTCCATAAAAGCTATCATTCGTCAGTTTCAAGATTATAACTCTATGGTTTTATGCTATTTATTTGCGAACAATGTAAAATTAATTGAATATTTTGCTTTTTAAAGCAAAGAACTTGGTTTTAACTGGATTCTTCAAAGGAGCTTCGACCCAATTGATCTAAAACTCAACGCATCGCTTTCAACATAAAAATGTTTTTAATCTTATAAATTTACTTATTTAAATAATATAATCTCAGATTCGTAAATTATGTAAAATAGTATTCTGCTAAACTAAAAACATAATTATCAAATGCGAACAAATTTGAAATTCATGTTTAAATCGATCTTTGATCATATTTTTATCTAATTTTTTTGATTTCATTGAGATGAATATCCCAATGGTATGTGTCGTTTATGGCATGGTGTTGTAATATTGGTCTGAAATTACGTTCTGAACATTCTTATTTCTCTTCTAAATTCAGTGTTATATACTATAAAAGCTTATTCGCCCAGTACTCGTACCATTTGCAATAAAGAAAGGGTGTTATGTGAAGTGCAATGAAAACGTTGTATAAAATATTGTAACGTGCTTTGTCGTAGCTGTCTTTGTAAATTAAGAGTGTGATGTGCTTCTATTTCTTAAATCTTCTGTGCCTTTAGACGGCTTTACGTGCTCTCCGAGGCATCCATCCATAGACTAACCGCGGAAGTAAGCATTATGTACATAGTTGTTGCTTATTCACGAGCCACTCTCGTTTGCCTCCTATTTTCTTCTTGCAGTGACTTTGCCGACGAGAGCTGAATCTTCCACAGTTCTCTGTTGCGAGCTAATTGAGCCTCGTATATGTAAAAAAAATAAATAAATAATATATTAGAGTATAGTCCACATCTATCATTCTGTGTAGATAGTTAGAATTCACACGCACGCCGTTGACAAAACTAAGGTTTGCAGTGCAGATTTCTTCATGATGTTCGGATCATTTTGGCGGATATGCCCAAAAATTTGTAAAAATTGCAAGCCACAGTCGAGAATGATTATATTAAATTTTCAATTAGTTACATACATACCACGCCTGTATTCCCCGAAGGGTTAGGCAGAGGCGTACTTAAAGTACACCCACAGTTCGCCTGGTATGTTTAGGTCCCGTGTTATAGGGGGCGAGCCTATAGCCATTAACCGGGCACAAATCCAGACTCCGAGCTGCTACTGAGAATTTCATAGAAAACTCAATAACACTTTGTTCGACCTGGGGATCGATCCTACCTCGAGAACCTCTAGCGTAGCAGTCGCGCTTGGGACCACTACACTAATGAGGCAGGCAGTTACCTACTCATTAATTGGTTAAAAATTAATTACGATTTATTCAATGCAATTGATTAATAAGTAAACTTTTATTCGTACCAGCTATTAAATTATGCTCACGGTATTTATCGGGGATATTTCCAAAATTATAGCACGTGCTTCAAAAGCGAGGTCCAATCTATACCACGTCGTTAGTTTCCGCCAAAATGGCTTTCCTATTGCCGTTTTAATGGCTTTTCCATACACATTGGTTATTATGACTTGGTGGATTTTCTCTAAGCCTCACGCTTGCCGGAAAAGCTAAGCGAGTGCAGCGGTGAATTATTAGAGTTTCATATCACGGCAAACATAGTATCAAAATACATGGATGTTGGTAACAGTGATAGTCCCTTAATAGTACATTCGTATTACTACTATTTCTTAATATATCTGGCGGTGACGAATGCTAAATATTTTTAGAGATATTTGTAGAAAAAAAAAATTTTATGTCCTGGGAGAGCCACGTGATATCACGGCCTCACAGAAAACCGGCGTCAAACAACGCTTACGTTGTGTTTCGCCGAGTGGGTGAGGTTACCGGAGGCCCCATCCATGTGTCCATTGGCGGCGGTAATCGCTTACCTTCAGGCGATCCGTCTGCTAGTTTGCCTCCCTATCCCATAAAAAAAAATCGATCTCAGACAGGATTCAAAAATGCGTTCCTGCGTTTAAGTACACTGGACGCTTTAGCCATTGTCGACATGACAGTGACATCGCCGTATAGATAAACTTTCAAAGCAAGCATCAGTAGCGTCATTGACACCGCGCTAGTGACGTCACGACAAAGCGGCAGATTATTGTAGGTACTAGCATTTGAGCGCAGCACCGTTGACACTGCTGACACTTGATTCTAAAGTCTCCCTTGAAACGTAGAATGTGGAAATTCGAAATCACAGGATCATTTGTAGCTTAGAGGCTAAATCGGATGCCCCGGTCTGAATCCCAATTTTTTTACGTCGATCTCTATCCACGTTAAAATAGTAAAATATATTTTCATCCTAATAACTACCACTTGAATCCTGGACTTAGTCGCCAATTCGTGAACGGCCTTAACCTTTTTTTATGGCCCATTATATTAAGCTGTTAGTTTAAGAGAGACGCCTCATTGACCCTGAACTCTATGGTTTGTTAGATCGAGTGACAGAGATCGCTATTAGCCATAAGACCGCCCATTGTACCTTTCTATGACTTACAAAATTGTACTTTACATTAGTTTTTTGGTGTGCAATAAAGAATACTCTATTCTATAACCAGAAGGTTTTGGGGGCAATGATTTTTGTGAGGGCTGTGCAATGGGGTAGTATTTTTATCCAGATTCACGGGCTTTAGTTTCAGTAATTATTATTATACCTGTCCTAATTTGCGTAGACGTCACGCTTGCAGAGATATTTAAGCCGCTGACGGGCCTGATTGTTATTGATTAGTTGATTAGCGTAATTATTACTTAGCTACAAGCCCTATAATATACATATACTGACATCAATAGTATATTACATCTAAGTATGTTATTACACCAATAACTTTATATAATTTAAAATCGTTAAAAGTTAAAAACTAAAACCTGCCAACGAAAAAATCAACAACAAAGTATGAAACAATTCAATTTTCCTATGTCCAAAAACAGTGGTGTCCATTTTTTGTCGTGGTCGTATGCCGCTATGAACTATTGGTGCCAACATAATGATTGGTTGATAAATTAACGGCTGCATGCGACCACGACTAAAAACTGGACACTACGGTTTTTGGACATAGGAAAATTGACTTGTTTCATAGTATTTACTTGAATTTTTTCGTAGGCAGGTTTTAGTTTTTAACTTCCGTTCGTTTCTTCATAGTTGGATAAAAAGTATTATTACCCGCTATATGCCATCACTTGTACTATAACCCAACTTCAAAGATACTTCTCACGTGGCGCAAGTGAATTCTAATTGCATTTATTTGCGCATCCGCGGTGTCATGGCGCGCTGCTTGAATGTGTGTGTTAATGAACTTTTGTGTGTTGAACATTGTAAAGTTGTGATTTTGAATAGCACAAGCTATTATCTAAGTGAAAGAGCTCGTCGTACTTAAAGATAAATAATAAGTAAGTTTTTCAATAACTTTACATAACAATTATTGTTATTAAGAGCCAGTTATAAATGGGAGTCTGCTGATATATAAACCTATATTATGACTACATACAGTACAGTACAATATATTATTTCGTAATATTCTTAAGAAAATTATCTTTTATAAACCTAAAAGAATCTACTGCAAATTGAATTAAGTACTTATAAAAATGAAAGCTAAAAGCATTATTATTATATACATATTATTATACATATTTTTGGTCGTCCTCTTTATGTATTCATATAGCGTTCGTCTAATGCCAATGCACCCCGTGACTTGTCTGCGACAAAAAATCTAATAAAAAAAGACAGATAAAAAGGCTGAGGTGTTGTTAATGATATTAAAATAACATAACATACCATCACGCCTGTATTCCCTGAGCCCATTAGTAGGCAGTGGCGTACTACACCCACAGTTCGCCGGTATGTTGAAGTCCCATGTAATAGGGGGCGAGCCTATTGCCATAAACCGTGCACAGATCCAGACTCCGAGCTGCTACTGAGAATTTCATAGAAAAACCCAATAATACTTTGCTCGACCTGGGGATCGAACCCAGGACCTCTAGCGTAGCAGTTGCGCTTGGGACCACTAGACTAATGAGGCAGTGAGTGATATTAAAATAATTATAAACATATTAGGTTAAGTAGGTAAGGTTGTTGACTTTTTATAATATGCAACAGACTAAACTGTAAATAAGTGCCTCTATAAAGTAAAATTATGTATCACATCACTAATCTCTATAATAGCCTAGATAAATAATAAAATGTAAGTATAAAAACAGTTAAAACCTTCTTTTTTACTGGTTAAATATAAGCTTAAGCTGGTGCTTATCCGTAAGAGCGAGCGAAGTTTGTTTAATTATGGCATCTAGTCTTTTAAAAATAATACCTAACAGCTTGCGAACTATTCAGCGAGACTATTCCGGCTAATAAGGAATTAACAGTTCATAATGTCTTCTTCGCTATATAATTTTAAAGCTTCCTCTACAATGGGTATTATTTTGTTAATCTTGTTGCTAATTGAAGCAGATTGTCGTAGCGAGTAGTTCATAATAGTTGGGTGCAAAGCTAAGGGTATAAACTCAGTTGAAAGGATTTTACAAGTTACTAATATAGGATTTTCAATTAAATTAAATGTATCTGCAGAAATAGTTCAACATTCACGCTTGTATTCCCAAATGGTTAGGCAAAGGTGTACTGCTGTATATGCACAGCACGCTGAATGTTTAGGTCCCATGTAACAGGCGATCGATAATATAATTTTAAATAACCTATCAAGGAACAATAATTACATAGCTAGTGTAATAGGAAAACAATTATTATGACCCTCTGGAGGGTTATCGTTCTTTAAAGAATTAATATTCGCAATGATCGGCATTTGATGAAGTAATGACTCACAAATTCAAACCATCTTAGGTATAAATAATAACATTTTTAGTATACAATTCTGGATATAAGTATTTATATTCCCAGCAGTGCATCGAAACCTGATAATTTTTAGGCTGTCTTTATCACAAGATTATATATAACCTGACCTTAATAACAAAGTCATTATTTTAATTAAGCTATATCTGTTTAGGTAAACGCTAAAAATATTCCAAGAACATTTGGACACAAAAACGTAAAACGTAAACCACGACTTACAACCAAAAAGCAACATTAACTTCACATCTTCAAAGAGATTTGCCGTGTCTCGTTTAAAACGATTAACTAATAAAACAAAATTCATTAGGCACACGTGAAAAAGGACGTAAATGACAACGGCAAAAAGATGCTCGAGATATGGTGACGCAAAAAAGACAGTGACACTTGTCATATCACACATGCGTGGCTGGAACTAGACGCGCCATAATGTCTTGAAGGGATGTGCTGCGTTTGTATCGAAAGGTAGTTTTTTAATGGAATTTAGATAATTTTAATGGTGAACATATATAATGTCATTAACTTCACTCCAAATTTAAGAATGCAGATGTTTAAAACTACAGTTATGATAATGAAAACTTAAACTACACCACTACCGTCAAGCAATAAGTCAAGAATAAAAACAATCTGAACTGTGAAAGAAAGAACTATGTGATGAGAAGAATGATTTGTTATTATAATGTTCGAATATTCACCCTGAAAATTTATATTTATAATTTATTTATCTAATTTAATTGTAATTTATATAGTTTATTTTGATAACAACATTTTAGGGTTTTACTGTATGAAAAGTGATCGTTTCTTATTGTAAGATACACTATGATGGCGCAAAAGAGACACTACACTATACTTGTCATATTTCAAATGCGTGGCTGGAACTATTCGCGCCGTAATGCTTCGTAGGGATGTGCTGAGTTTGTATGGAAACGTAATGTTCATGTAGCTCTATTTTGATTTAGAACTTTTTTTATGGGTTATGGGAACAAAAGAGAAGACGGATCACCTAATGGTAAGCGATTACCGCTGCCCATGGACACCCGCAACACCAGAGGAGTCACAAGTGCGTTGTCCGCTTTTTAAAAGGGGATTGGGCCTCCAGTATCCTCACTCACACGGCGAAACACAACGTAACCGTTGTTTGACGCCGGTTTTCTGTGAGGCCGTGGTATCACTCCAGTCGAGCCGATCCATTCGTGCCAAAGCATGGCTGGAACTGGTTACGAAAATTCAGCGTATTTATACTCTTTGTAATATGTGTGAGTCAATTTTTATGGAAACGTAGATAAATTGATTTGCAAAGTGATGAAAGACTTACAATGTCCCTCTCTTTTCATATCACACGTATGGTGTGGCTAAAATTCAGCGTCAGCGTCACGTTTTAAAGGGATGTACTGCATTATTTTGTATGAAATAGTAGGCTCGGCGTAAAATTATTTAGCAATATTGTTTCGTGACAGCTTTCATTAACATTTCTAGAAATGCATGCTGCTTAGATACATTTATATACATACTTCTATATGTATGAAATGTGATACTTAACCATTCGTGTCATCAAATAGCATTACCATGTAGCTGGAGCCCTAGAATTATGCATTGATATGTATAAGTCAATGTTCTGGAAAAGATATAGTGGTTTAGGTATTTATGTATGATTGGTGTGTCGCAAAAAAGAATACGTCTTTTGTGTATTAAATCATTCTCAAAGACTATATCACATGTCATAATATCTTACTTGTATGACTGAAGCTATGCCAATAGGGATGTCCTGCATTTTGTATGAAAAGTTCATGAAATATACCGTATGAGTTTCATAATTACTTATACCTAAATGTCACAATCTGTCAGTTCTGTTAAATAACTGTCAATGCTTCACTGTAGTTTAAAAATTTATTTGCGGTTTTTGCCTTGATGACCTATATACATTTGGTATTTGCGGCTGTTTTAATAAAATGTATTTTTTTTTGGAAAATAATTCTGTGTTGTGGCAACACCAAACCGGTCCTTTCAGAAGACTAGTTGATTTGCCGTAACTGACAATTTGGCATTATGCTGAAATTGGACCGATTTGTAAGGTTCACTCGAGTATCGTAATTTATTCAATTAGTAGGTAGTTATTATTATTTTCCTTACGGTATTCAGGTATCCTTTTACCAATAAGGATATTTTCTTTCTTTGTTGTTCTTCTTCTAAATGAATAAAATTATTTATGTTTAAAATCTAATTTTAACTGAGAAACATCGTCGAAAAATCTAAGTAAAAAACAGTAACAAAAATAAATTACGAATTAGTCTCAACGTTTTCCCCAACGTCGATTTGAACTCATCGAACTTATTGTTTTTTTATCACCATTACTAATGATGGAACTAGAAAAATTTGTAATTGTGTAAAAAACGGTCCCACACTTCATTCACACACGTCCCTCGTGTCGCCTCCCTACTGTAATGCTGACAAATCGGCAGTGGTTTGTGCCGGGCGCGATGATTCATGTTTATTGGCGGGTTGCCAGACACTCCCCGCCAACCGATGTTTGGTCAAACATTTGACGTGGCAGAAATGTTTTATGGCCAACTGTTTGTTTGTCGTATTTCGGGAAGTATCGAGTTATGAAGTTAGTGTTTAAGGCGCTGTGCATAGTCAACATTTAGGTATTTGAGGGGGTGAAGCAGATGAAGTGGGGCACGCGTAGTCCCGCCTACTGCGCGGCGCACCGGGCGAACGTCAACCATGCGCGACGTTCTTTAAATACAGAAACATAATTTCGCAACATTGGTTGAGTGCACGTTTGGCTTAGCGCGCCGCTGTCCCGCTTGAAATCGCGCTTCCACGAGTTCGAATCTCAATAGATACTATGAGTTTTTTTTTATTTTTAAAAATGTACACACTTGTTTTCTTATTTTTTTAAATAATTAATTAATAATTGTTATTTAAAAAAAAAAATTATAGAGAAACTTAACAGATTCATCAGACGAATAATAAATAATTCATAAATAAAATGGCTTGGGCGTAGAATGGTCAATTCTAGAAATGGCCTATTCTCAAAACGGCAATTGTCAAAATTGCGAAAAATTAATATAAACAGACATTTTTATTCCCGTATATATTTTTCTTCAGAGTAGTATAAAAAACAGTCACCAAACTTGATGGTTTATTCTGAAGAAAAATAATACAGATACAGGATGTTACAAAAGACTGTAGTTATACCAAAGGAGGTCATTGTACTCACCACTATGAACATCTTTACTATGGCGCCTGCCCTAAAATCGCTAAAAAATATTTTTTCTCGTCTAACCTTTTCGCAAAACCATACATGCCAAAAAAAACTATGCCTTTTTGAGAATTTGGCATTCTGCGTCTAAACCATACGATGAACTAGTAACTAGTAAAGAAACGAGATCATTGCGAGTTGAATGAGGAATTACTCAAAATTACTGTATAGTAAGTTGTATTTTTTGAATTGACCATTTTGAGATTCGAATGCAAATTTCAATTTATTCAATTTATATTGTGATCATTTTGAGAATTCGTCATTTTGTGCCTAAGCACAGTGGTATGTTATACATAGATACCTATACCTACTAAAGTTTATAATTTACAAATTAATATAAAATAAAATAGGTATGTGCAAAGACAACAATTATGACGATAATATTTATTGTGACAAGCGAAGATTTAGCAAGTACACACAATGACGACGCTAACGTGGCCGCCGTTACAAGAATTACTTCTGCCGGTATTGGTTATTCGCAATTTTAAGAAATTACAGCATGTATCGACATACCCATATTTACGAAAACCACATATGCTCAAGATCCCAGATAAACGATTTGATTTGATTTGATCAAGACATCATTTATGAAAAATGGGAATCAACATCTGACGAATCCTGTGGCAGCAGTAGCAGGTTTTAAGAACGCATAGCTGCTGTTGTCATGGATTTTTTGCTGATGATGAATTTGGGTACGTCCATACATGCTGTAATTTCTTCGAATTGCGAATAATTCTCCAGTGGACTCGGGTGAGATTAAAAAAATAATCCTATCCATTAAATCAAATGCTGTGGGTTGTGACAACATCAGTCGGAATATGATCACCACAGTTTTGGACCACCTACTCCCTGCAATTTCTCACATTGTAAATGCTTCACTTGAATCGAGTTCTTTTCCGTCTGCGTGGTGCAAAGCACATGTTTTGCCTCTACCTAAGATTCCTAACCCTTCTCTCCCCAGTCATTTTCGGCCAATTTCTATTCTTCCTTTCCTGTCCAAGGTTCTGGAGGCCTGTGTCCACAAACAATTCTCTCGCTTCATTTATGCAAATACACTCCTAAGTCCCTATCAATCTGGGTTTAGACCAGGTCACAGTACTGTGTCTGCACTCCTTAAGGTGACTGGCGATATTCGGGCAGGCATGGAAGACACTAAGGTTACTGTATTGGTACTGGTTGACTTTTCCAATGCTTTTAATACCGTCAGTCACGATATCCTTTTGTCCATCCTTTCCCATTTCATGATCTCTCCTGAAGTGCTGGAATGGTTCTCATCATACCTTCGAGATCGCCAGCAGTCAGTCCACATTGAGGTGTCTTTCTCAACTTGGTGCAAGCTGGAAACTGGCGTTCCCCAAGGCGGAATATTATCTCCACTGCTTTTTTCAATTTTCATAAATTTTATTACCCAAAAGCTTCAGTGTGAGTATCATCTATATGCCGATGACCTACAGATTTACTCTCAATCTAGAATAGAAGATTTATCCGTGGCGATCGAAGCAGTGAACCACGATCTTGACTCAATCAGGGACTGGGCTGATAGATTTGGTATGGCAGTAAATCCCAATAAATGCCAGGCTATCATTTTGGGCAGCCATCGCAATATCTGCAAGTTGAGCAATATAAATATTTTACCAATAGTCTTCAATGACATAGCCATACCTGTGACTTCCAGCGTCAAAGATCTCGGCTTGAGTTTTGATCCTACATTGAGTTGGCGATCCCAAGTCTCAAGTGTAAGTCAAAAAGTTACAGGTACCCTGCGATCTCTCTACCGCCTCAAAAATTTTCTTCCAGCGCACATTAAAGCAATGCTTGTCGAAACCTTAATTTTCCCCATAATCGACTATGGTGATGTTTGCTACTTTGACCTGAATGCAGATCTGCTCAATAAATTGGACCGCCTTCTCAATAATTGCATTCGATTCGTTTTTAATCTCCGTAAATATGACCATGTCTCAGAATATCGAATAAAATTGAAATGGTTGCCCATTCGCCAACGAAGAAATTTGAGGGCGCTGACTACTCTTTATTCTATACTTTTTTCTCCCAATTCTCCATCGTACTTATCATCTCATTTTCAGTATATTACTTCCTTCTACAATAAACATCTTCGTTCAACTAACTACTAACTAACTGACTATATACATTCTACCTTCTTCGTCCAATCAATACTGTTATGGAATGCTCTCCCCCTTGAAATCAGAATGATAAACAGCCGGCAATCGTTTAAAACTTGTGTGCGCAAATACTTGCTGGATAAAACGCTGTTAGATTCATCTCGACACTGACTTTTCTTTTTATATCTATTATGTATTGTATATATGTATAGTATATATGTATTGTATTTTATGTTATTTTATATTGTATATATATAAATATATATAAAATAAATATTTATGTAATGTATATAGTAATTGTGTAAGTTTATAATTTTGGTAAGTCTTCAAGTCACACATTTCACTTCTACTCTTTTAGTGCATCTACCATGATCGTCTCTGCACCACCCTAAGGTCGTCTGGTAGAAAATGCCTAAGGCATTAAGACCGCCTTTGTACACTTCTGTACATGAAGCATAAATAAATAAATAAATAACCAATACCAGCAGAAGTAATTCCTGTAACAGCAGCCACGTTAGCGTTGACATTGTGTGTACTTGCTAAATCTTTGCTTGTCACAATAAAATCGTCTTTGCACATATTGCATCTAAAATTGAATCCGGAGATCAAGCCAGTCCTTTATTCTGCTATGAGTAACAGCTGTGAGAAGTTACAATCGAATAAAGAACTATGGCTACATATAGTTTGCAACTGCTGATAAAATGCATTATGTCAACGACTCCTCGACTATGAACTGGTGAGTATGTATTATTGTCTTGAAATTCTGTTGACGGTTCAACGAATAGCACATCGTTATTGATTTCTCTGAAATAAAAATTTCTTCATTTTTTGTTTTGTTATAAACAAAAAACAACAAAGTAATTCTAAATCACAGTAATTACGCGATGTGTACAAATACAATGGATATATGACTGGGTGGACAGACAGATAGGTGGTTGTCACGCGATCTCTTTGGAGGATAACTCTTCGGAATCGTCAGCTCCCATGATTGACTGACGACCTTCGCCCATCTATCGATACTTGCTACACATAATTTGATTACAAAGGTTGAAAGTGATTTTCCCAGGGTTTTCGTGTTCAGAATGTAAAATTGAAGCAAATAAGTTTTTAAATTTTGACATACTTACATGATTGTTTATATCAAAAAAAGTTAAAAGCAAATAGCTCTATAGGTCCAGACTACATCCCCCCTGGTCTCCTCAAAATGTCAAAAGAGTATATTTCGGAACCTCTCTGTCATATTCTTAATCTAGCTATAAGCACTGGCAATTACCCCTCACAATGGAAACTTTCAAGAGTCACGCCTATACCTAAATCCTCGAAAAAAACTGATATCGAAGAATACCGACCCATCGCGATTCTCTCATCTCCTGCGAAGGTCTTCGAGAGCATTTTGCATAAGCATATCAACGATCAAATTAGCGCCTACTTATGTAACGAGCAGCACGGCTTTAGGTCCAAGAGATCTGTGAACACTAACCTCATAACTCTTGTTGACTTCATTTCCACCCAGCTAGATCACAGACTCCAAGTTGACGTCCTCTACTTCGATTTCCGGAAGGCGTTTGATAGGGTCAATAATGACATTTTGCTGGCGAAACTCTGTGCTATAGGTTTTGCCCCTGGACTTCTCAATCTGATCACGGACTATCTACGAGACCGTCAGCAATTTGTCAAATTGGGTATCTTTAAATCTAGACCCTATCACACGCGTTCCGGGGTAAGTCAGGGTTCCATTCTTGGGCCTCTACTATTCATTATTATGTTCAATGACATTCCTACAGTAGTCAGCCACGCACGATGCTTACCATATACAGATGACCTAAAGCTGTACGCAGCAATTAAAAACGAGGAGGACTGCTTGGCACTCCAGCGCGACATCGAGGCGGTGTATAAATGGAGCGTTGATAACAAACTTGAATTCAACCCCACTAAGTGTAATGCTATGACCTTTAGCCGAGCGCGGCACCCAGTTGTTTTCGATTATAAGTTAAAGAACGAAACTATACCTAAATCGTCGACCATGAAGGACTTGGGTGTTACATTCGTCCGGGGGTTAACATTCCATGATCACATGGTCGCGGTTGCCAAGGAGTCCTATATTAGACTAGGTTTTGTCCTCAGAAACGCACGTGACTTCCAAAATACCAGTGTCATTCGAATCATTTATAATGCGCTGGTACGTAGTAAGTTGGAAACCAGTGGGTCTATCTGGAGTCCCCTTGAGAAAAGAAAAATTTCAGTACTCGAAAAAGTACAGAAGGCATACCTTAGATATCTTTACAAAAGGGTCTATGGATACCCATATCTTTACCCCACCAAGTTTCTCCTGGGTTGTCTCGATTACAATTCTCTAGAAACCAGAAGGAACCGTGACCAAATTGTGACGGTGTGCAAAATCCTACGTGGAAAAATTGATTCATCTGATTTGTTTAATGGACTGTGTCAACTCTTTACCCCTAATAACTATCTAAGAGGCAGGAAACATAAACTGCTTGCAGTGCCAACTTGCCGTACTCTAACCCGAGCAAAGTCCCCAATACCGCGAACACTCTCTGCACTCAACGATCTCCTGAACTCGTGCCCAGATATTGATTTGTTTGAGGATGGATGGGTGAGGCTATTGACGGTATCCTTGAAGTTGTGCGAGAGGGATCTATGATCGACTTCAATTTGGTGCGAATCTGTGATATGTTTTAGATTATTGGAATTATTTAGTATATTACACCATCGTTCTATGAATGAAAAGCCAAATGAAGCTCATAATGTAGTAGTTCTGAAATTTGTTTAGTTAATCAAGAAATTACAATTCTATTTAATTAGTGTAATTGGTCTATGACCGTTCTAGTTAAATAAATAAATAAATAAATAAATCATGTGATTTTTTGAGAAAATGATGAATATCCACAATGCATATAATATTATGCATTTAGCATTTAGAAAATTTGCCACTTTATCGATTTATATTGCGGCCACTTTACAAATTCGTCATTGTGCTATAGTCTAAACTATGGTCATGTCGTCGTCGAAGTTGTTCATAATAATGTCATTATAAACAACTTTCACTATAACTCCAACCCTAAAATCGCGAAAAATAATCTGCCGAAAAAGCTCATTCACCCGCGACTTAATGACCTCTTTTTTTTTAAAGAAAAAAAGACTAAATGACCATAGTTTGTTGATTGGCACCACAGTAAAAGTTGTTCATAATGATGAGTGATGACTGTAATGACCCCTTTTCGTATTTCTGCACTCTTTTGTAAGACTGCAAATAATTTGAATATTATAAACTTTAGTAGGTATGTATGTATCACTTAGCACTGGGTTTCGGTGCAATATGACGAGTTCTCAAAATGGCCGTAATATAAATTTAATTAATTTAATTGGCATACGAGTATCAAAATGGTAAATTGTAAAAATGTCAAATTTTCTAATATAAATATGACAGTGACAAATTTTCATTTGTCATAATTGCCATTTAGAAATTGAGTAATATCAACAATGTACATTCTGATGCACATTGTTGATATTCCTCATTCAACTCACAATGATCTCCTTTCGCATTACTCACATTACCTACAATATTTTGTAACACCATATATAAGCATACTCGTGAAAAGTTTTCTCCGATGGTTCATCTACTGACGGATAGATCACCAGACGATTCTTTTTACTATAGAATGCAAAAAAAACGATTCAGGAAAATTTAAAAAAAACTTAGTAAAAGCTTATAAAAAAAGAGAATTAATAGGAAGTTAAATAATAATTATTGAAAATTTATTTCAAACAAGAAGATAACAAAAGTAAATAATAATAAAAAAAAGCAATTATATGCTACAAATAAGAAAATCAACAAAAAGTGAAAAATTATTGCGGGGCTTGAACCCAAGACCAGTGCATATCTGTTCAATACACGATACCGCTAGACCAATCGAGTTATAGATTCACCCATCGAATTTACGAATCTATAGATAATCTATTTGTATGTACTTACTTTACAATTTCTATCATGAGTTTTTGTTTCATCAAATAAAAATGAATATTATTATTATTATTGTAATAAAATAAATAGCTTTCAAAACGACCAGACATAAAATTATTTCTGAGCGGCGGGCGGAACAAAGTGACATAGGTCCATCAGGCAGCGCGCCTCAGCGCTCACTGTCGCTTACCGTAGAAATGAAAGAGAAGAAAAAAGACGCCACGATGCCGCGATGTTTCGTTTGACTCGTGCGAGTTATTTATCATGATATTTATTAATTATTAAACATATAGTATTTCAATCAAAAAATAAAAACAACAGTTCCCTTTATTTTTATATATTACGTCACTGTTATAAATTTGATCAAGATTTGTTAATAAATGATACAGTTACAACTGCTAGAAATTTAATTTTAATGGTTATTTTATGATTTTTTTTTATCGAGAAAATTTAACGAAAACGTGTTTTGAAAACAAAGGTTCCCTCGTAAATATGTTCAAGATTAACATATATTTTTATTGCTGTGTTAAAATGTATACTTTTTGCTAAAAAATTGTTTTAAGATGCCTATTTTGACTAGTCACAGCGCCTTAAGTATTTCAATTATTTGGTAAGAGTTTCTTATTATATTGTACTTAATTATGTAAGTTAGACACTGTAAACGAGACTTCTTCATTTTTCTAGATGTCCTGGGTTCGAATCGCAGGTCGAGCATTGGGTTTTTTTATGAACTTTTCAGTAACAGTTCGTAGTTTGTATTTAAGTCCGATTAATGGTAATAGGCTCTCCCCCTATTATATAAAACCTAAACATATACATTTAGTATAGGTACCTGTCTAACCCTTCGGGAACTTATGATTGTGTGACACAAGCAAAAAAAAAGAAAAAAGTATTCTATAGAAAGGTAGGTAATCCTTTTGTTTTGTTTAAGTATCTTTTTTAGTAGGAAATCCTTATTCTTTTCGCCGCGTCGTCAAGTGATAGACGTCGGGGTGTGTCAGATTTCTATCAACTAAAAACTACTACAGTCAGAATGACGTATGTGGCCATGGGATTTGCAAATAAATTTCCTGCATTACTTGATAAGCTAAGCTTATTTACACAGTCGTATGTACGGTTGAATCAGTCATAATGTTGCTCAACCCTATTTTTTTAATTCTTGATAGACTTACGCTTGACCGGCAGTTATTTAAGGGGTAGCTCAATGACTTGACGTCATGCCACCACACAGCAGGACATTAACATAAACAACATTTTATTTATTAAGTACAACCACATCCCATACCTACGTTAAATTTGGCATAAAACATAATATACCAGACTCCGACATTAGCAGCTGCTAATGAGAATTTCATAGAAAAACCCAATAACACTTTGCTCGACCTGGGGATCGAACCCAGGACCTCTAGGATAGCCGCACTTGGGACCACTAAACTAATGAGGCAGTCATTAGTTCAGTCATGGCATAAAACAATTGAAATAAAACTACTTTTAACGCATTTCATCGCGTTGTATTAATATTATTTGATTCCCAACGTTTCAGATCCAGTCAGAAACCAGTATGGCATAAAACAACCTATAAATGGTATTTTGTCTGATGCATATAACATTAACATAAGGTACTCATTATGTTTAAGTATTATTTATGTCGAGAACAGGGTGAAATGGCGCACATTGGGAGAGGCCTATGTCCAGCGGTGGACTGCTATAGGCTGATGATGATGATGCTGATAGTATTTATAATTTGCCTCATTAGTCTAGTGGTCACTGCAGGACTGCTAAGCTAGGGGTCCTGGGTCAGATTCCCAAGTCATTCAAAGTGTTATTGGGTTTTTCTATGAAATTCTCAATAGCAGCTCGGAGTTCGGAATTTGTGCCCTGTTAATAGCAATAGGGTTGCCTCCATTACATGGGACCTAAACTTACCGGCGAACTGTGGGTGTACATTAGTACTTAGAGAAGTACTAATGTACACCCTGTATTGTGTACCGTGTACCATCACGCCTGTATTCTCCGAAGGGTTAGGCCTCTGCCTAACCCTTCGGAGAATACAGGCGTGATGGTATGTTATGTTTAAGAATATCATATATATGGTTTTAGTAGTGTAGTGTAGTGTAGTTTGCAATACCTACATTTGCAAAATATATTTTTTTGTATCTATCAATCGGTACGATGTTTTGTAACTTTCTAACTAATTGGACAACCAAATCTATGCAGCCCGTAACAACAGTAGACAGTTACTCGTCATGTTGTTTCAAAATAGTTCATGCCAACAGATTCAATATGAGATTTTAGTTTTTTTTTTTTTATTTGAGACTTCATGGCTAAATTGTAACTGATCTAATCAACCGATTTGAATGTTAAGCTATATTTACCGCGGTCAGTGTATGGATGGGTGACAATTTCTTAGCACACCGAGACCCCTCTGTGCTTTGGAGAAAACGTAAATTATGCCATCGGTTCTGGTTGTTAAGCGAACACCTATGACAATTGTTTTAAAGAGACAAGAACCCAAAAATCCTGACAACAAGATCTATCCTCAGGATATTGGTATTGCCTGATCTGATGGCAATCGCAATCAAATCTAGAACCTCATTATTAACAGCCCCATTTAAAACCGCAAGACCAAAGACGCAGCTTTATAATATACACACGATTCTCACCCATAAACCATTACAGTTCAAAACTTTGTCATAACAGCTGAAGTTAACATAAATTACAAGTTTCTTACATTTTAAAGGTCAAAGTTGAAGACAATGGACTATTAAGGAGATTTTTTGGCTTCAACTTTAACAGTAATGGATCAAGTTACTTTCTACCGCTCCCTTGCACCGTGTACCGTTTTTCTAAAAGGTCGGGAGAGGGGCGTTAGACAGCGTGTTATAAAAATAGTTTTCTAAATATACATCGGGTTTCATTACCGGCCTCAAGTTCGTTTGCCGTGTTTTTGAAAGAAACATTTGTGAGTATTGTAGTCAATAAAATTATTTTTGGTTAGCATTTGTTTTGGTTTGGAGTTGGTTTGGAACTGTTTAGTGGTGAATTTGTAAGACTGTTTTTTTTACAGTGAAACTATTAATGCTATAGTTAAAAAAGTTATTATGTTTGCGCATTATAAACATTTAATTTCACAGGTTCTGGGTGACTCAGCTCTGCTCAGGACAATTAATATATACTTAACTAGATATAGGTATTATGCGTGCAACTCAAGTTTGTTGGTTAAATTTCTTAGAAAAAGTTAGGGCAGTTTTTGAGAACATGATAACAAACAAATAAACTTAAGTATAATATTACAATAATATTAGTCGTATAATTTGATTTATCTATACGGGTTAGAATATGACATACTGTAATTTAAATAAACAACTCATAACTGCCTCGTTAGTGTAGTGGTCCCAAGCGCGACTTCCCAGGTCGAGCAGTGTTATTGGGTTTTTATAAGAAATTCTCAATAGCAGCTCGGAGTTTGAACTAGTGTCCAGTTAATGGCAAAAGGCTCGCCCCCTATTACATGGGACCTCAACATACCGGCGAACTGTGGGTATATATTAGTACACCTCTGCCTATGTACTATGTTAAAGGTCGCAATCTTTTTTGTACTAATGTTTATCTGAAACAAACAAACGTTTGGTAACCATCAACTACGTAAATCCGCCATTTATTCCCCGATATCGCTTCGGTCCGATTGCCGTCAAAACGACCGCGATTTGTCGTCAGTTTGAGGCAATCAATGGGCTTCACTATATGAAAATAAGCGGGACTGTCCGACGGCTGAAGCGGCGTGTGTGATGCTGTGGGAATTGACGCTGATATGTCAAGTGGTTTGCAGAGATTATAAGATAGGTAGCCTACTACATAATGCTTAGAGTGGATGGAGCTAATTTGATCAATGCAGAAATACAGTAGTCCAGCCACTCTGCATAATTTAATAGGTACGATGAGTTGAGTGTTGTGAGTGATGTGTTGATGAGTGAGTGGGTCGCACTTTACTAGTATTCTTGTTAACCCCTCGTGCTAAGCTAAATGCTTGTGTTACGAGTGGGTTCACGTCGGCAGTGCAATGGGTGGATTTCAAGTCCGACCCTAGCCATTAGGCTACCGCCGCTTATAATAATATTAGTTTGGTTCTACTTGAACGCTTTCTAGTAGGAAAAAACAACATATCACCACATATTTTTGACGTGAGAGAGCCATGCTTCTACTCGAATGGGCCGGCTCGTCCGGAGTGATACCACGGCCTCACAGAAAACTGGCGTCAAACAACGCTTACGTTGTATTTCGTCGAGTGAGTGAGGTTATCAGAGGCCCAATCCCCTTTTAAAAAGCAGGCAACGCATTTGTGACCATGGGCGCCGGTAATCGCTTACCTGCAAGTGATCCGTCTGCTCGTTTGTCCCCTATCCAATAAAAAAAAACCCGGCACGCCTGTATTCTTTGAAGGGTTAGGCAAAGTTGTAGGTACTGACACCTACAGTTACCTACAGTTTGCCCATATGTTTAGGTGCCATGTAAAAGGGGGCAAGCCCGTTGCCATTAACCGGGCACAAATCCAAACTCGGAGCTATTACTGAAAATTTCATAGAAAAACCCAAGATTACTGTGGCGGGCATTAGCGCAAGCAATAAATATTAAATCTTTCTGAATTTGGGTTGAAATTTATTTTATGTTTTTTTTTACCATTGAGATAAATAATACCTATAGGTACTAATTTTAAATCTCTAAATCTTTTTCATGTTAAACAAAATAACGCTATAATTTTGTCCCTTATAATTAAAAAACAAATTTTTAATTATGTTTTCTCTCGTTTAAGCGAATTTGGAACTCAAAGTAAAAATTTAATTAAATTCTTATTGGAATTTTTGATGCCGATTTTTTTTCCGTCGCAACTATATCGAGTAACAACGATACCTACTAACAGAAGAATTCGTTAAATAACTAAACTGATTAATATACTATATTGCTGGGCACGGGTCTCATCCGAGATACTAAATAGCTAGTAAATAGGCTAGCCTATTTTCCTAGCCTACTACTAGTAGGGTTGTTGTTAGTAGTTGCGGAAATTTACGGTAATAATTTTGCCAAATTATTAAATGATGAAATATATAGAAAGTACTATTGATAACTGCATACCATCTAGTTTGTATTCTCCGAAAGGTTAAGCAAAAGTATACTGCTATATAACCACAGTCCGCCGCCGGTATGTTTGATACGATTCCAATCTCCAAACTGCTACTGAGAATATCTAAGAAAAATCCAGAAACACTGCAAGACAACTGAGAATAGAACCCAGGCCCTCACACCCAACAGCCGTGTCTGCAACAGATTAGACATTAAATATTTTTTAAATTCCTTAATTGAATTTAAGTGAGAACTTGGAAATTGAATTTCGACAGCCAAAATATTCCCAAACGCCAATGACATTCAAAAGTTCTGAAAGTTGGTAGATTATGCAAAAATATATACATTAAACAGACTTATGTACGAAATTCTTAGTAGCAGCTTGGAGTTGAGATGTGTGCCCAGTTAATAGCAATAGGCTTGCCCCCTATTACATGAGATATTTGTTGAACTGTACACCCACCCACCCAATTTTTCTGTGTACATTTGTAAACTTCTACTTAACTTTTTGGGGAATTCAGGTGTGATAGTATGTATGGTGTACAGGTACAGTAAACGCTTAAAAGTTCATAAGTATGCTAAGGTTTACATTGCTATGAACAGTACGATCGAGCTTGATACAGCCAGCGTGTTACTTGTTAACGACAATGAATAGAAGGTCGTAAGTCAAACTAAACGTCAAGCTATTGCGTTGTGAGATTGCGTATGGACTTTTGGTCGCCACTGTACATATTCTGTCCGAAAATTAAAGTAATTTAATAACCTATCGTAGATGGCAGAATCGGAACGAAACCAATTTTGGTTGTGACCAGCTGTGTTTGGTCAACATTTGGTGCTGTTGCTTTAACGCCCACAATTAAGGGCATTACATCGCTCAAATCCAAAAAACACCTTAGCTTTAAAAAAGTTTCTAGTGGAATCCATATGTGCGTTTGCCATATAAAAAATATATGTTATACTTAGGTCATCACAAACTAATTGTATTGTTTAAATTTTTTATAAATTTGCCCCAATTTTGGATAATAATTGAAGTACATAGGCCTTTTTTAACCTAATTTGTATTTTTTCTCTTTAACGGCTTAATTATAGTTGTACCAAAAAAATTGTAATGACGTAAGTAACAATTTGTATTGTTTTTATTTTCTTATTTCTTTGATTATTTTGAAATAATAAAGAAATACCCGAAACCTCACTAGCACCCCGCGTGAAGCACCCCCGCAATGCCTGTGACTAACAAATACTAGCACAAAGACTAAATCCTCAAGGTCATTGGGCAATGTAATACCCTTAAATATGGAGACCCACGGGTCTACATTCACTGGTCTTTTAAATATTCTAATGAAATCAGTGCGAGATAACTTTCACAGAGTTCTAAGCCTTTGAGAATGAGAAATTGGGGTAGCGCATAGGAACCCTTTAAAAGTTGTGACGTAATTGATCGCAATCATTTCAATTTGAGATCTCGTATCATTCTGATTGATTTGCTCGCCTTTAACTTTCGATTTCGAAGTTCTAAAGTAGATGCAAAATTTAATATCTGGTTAAATGGAACATTCTGTTATTGATGACTTTAGTTTGCTGAGAGATCAAGTTATTTTGGGCAGATTGTTATGACGCATTATATTTCAAGGTAAATTAGAAATCTGTGGTAATCACATGATAATCATTTTCATAAGTTTTATATGTAAAAGAAACAAGTGATTTCGGGGAAGGATTTACCACTTCCTCGGTTTGATACCTACACTGAACGCTGTAGCCAACTAAAATACTAATAATTTTGCATAATGACATCAATAACAATGACATCTTTCGTCTACAAAATCAAATAAACAACTTCAATATAATACTAAAAACATCTACCTTTTGAGACTTCGTTAAGTGTAAACATGAACACATTTAACTACCTCCACCAAAAAGAGATCGAGAACCACCAATAAAATTAGTACCGCAATACTAAGACATCATAGCGCCATGAAATGTGACAAAGAAGAAGATGCCCTAGCTTTTTTACTGAACGACCACAGGATAAACACTGCGCAGTCAGTTGCTCCACAAAAATATTATTGAAACAGACCACGACGTTAGATCAAAGCTTGTTTAACTACATACGACTTTACTGCCATATGACTGACCTCAGATTTATAGCATTATCCTGTTTATGCTTCAATAAGCTTGCTGCTTGGCTGAACAGTCTTGAATCTTTGCCCGTTTTCGGTGCACTGTGTATGACGAAGCAACTCAGTTTGATCCTGACCGCTGTCGGGGTAACACGCGCGTCTCGTTATCGAGTTGTGTTACGAAAATAGTAACGTCTGTTTGACGGTTAGCTATATTTGTATACGAAGTGAAAGTGACTAGTACATTGTTAAGTGTAATTTAAATGAAGTGAAATTGTACAATTGAGCCCAGTTTCAAAAAAAGTTTTCCTTGTCAAATTGGAGAGGATTTTCCGAAAGAAAAGTGAGTATCTATCATCACCCTGTTTACCTCGTTTAATTAAAGATCTCATTTCGAGTTTCTTGGAATGATGTTGAGTTTAATTAATATTTCGTTTGATACAAGCGTTACACTCATCACCGTTGCTACTTAGTTTAATAGTAAATAAATTAATCAAACTAAAGTGGTATTTCATTGGAAACAGTAATTATGAATCAAATTTAAAATTAAAATTGAAAATGAGACATATATAAAAGATTCAAATAAGTATTTCCATAATGGTAGTTAAGGATCAAATTTATAAATGAAAATGAGCCATGTAAAAAATAAAATTTAAAAAATTATTTTAAAAAACTTAAATAAGTATTTCAATAAGATTTTTTATTAGTCTTTACTGTTCTTGTCCCGGAACAAGGCCTCCCCAAGTCTTTCCAAAAAATATCCTGATTTAACTTTATTCTGAATAGGTAAGAATGCTTTTTAACCCAAACCGATTGTTTTATAAAGAAAATATTCTGATATACCTAACTGTGACGTAAAAAGTATATTGAACATAGACGTAGAACTAAAAGTTCGATAAACATAGCCATTAACTGGGCTCCTATTGTAACGATAAGAAGAAAAAAAAACATTAAATGTAAATAGGTAACAAAATCTAAACATATACATAATACAAACACATCAAAGAGAAAATTTCCAATAAGCATTCCAAAGTAAACAAGGTTTATAGGATGCAAATGTAAATGGAAATATTCATGAAAATTCCCCGATCAAAGGCGCGGCATATCTGAGGGGTCATAGATCGACGGAGTTCAAAGTTTCGGACTGAGCTGTCGCGAAACGCCTCAATGAAAATTGATATGACACATTAATAAGTAGCGATGTATTTTCCATTTGAGCTGCGATGTGTTTATTAACAAAGTTTTGGGGTGAATCAACTTTGATTTTGTTTTGCTTTGTATTTTGTGAATTTGCTCTTGCTGTAGGGTGATGTACGATTCAGCTGTTTTGTTCAGGCACTTGGAAAATATGCATTTTGACTTTCGTTCGTTAAAAACGTCATTAATTTGAGTAGGATGCTAAGATGTCTTACAATTTCCAATCATTTATGGTGCATGAGAAATGTAAAGTGTAAGATATTATAGATATTTTTTAGAAAATCTTACTAATTATGTGGGTCGCACATTACTAGTATTCTTATTAACCCCTCGTACTAAGCTAAATGCTTGTGTTACGAATGGGTGGGTTTCGAACCGGCAACCACATAATCGCAAGACCGACGCCCTAGCCATTAGACTACTGCTGTATCGATGAAATTGTAAAATTATTATTAACGCCAAATAAGCTTTCAAATATTATCTTAATTCGTATATTCTTGGGGTCTATATAAAGTGTAACATCATTCAGTGATAATCTTCTTCTTTTTCTTCTGATCGTGTCAAACATGTTAACGGTTAGGCGTGATAATAATTAGACCCAACAGAAAAGATATCAAGCCTGTATTTCCAAAGACTTAAAGAGAAGTGTGGGTGCTCTTGTATACCCACTGTTACCGATATGCTTTAGGTTCCATGTAATAGGGGCGATGGCTTATTACCATCTAAATAAATAAAAAATCTATTTCCACATCTTTACTTAAAATCAGGTAAGATAGTAGTACAAAAATCCCGTATGTATGAAAGATCTTCACTTGAAAACGGTTCGACCGATTTGTCATTTTTTTTAAATCTACTGGAAATATCGGAGATTTGTATGGATTTACGCAAGCGAAACTGCACATGAATAATTAAATAATTAATCTTAGAAACTACTGAAAATCTCTTATTATAACACTTCGCTCGACCTCGTTACTACTCAGAAACAGTAGCAGTTGGTATAAAATTTAACGTGGGAGAGCCATGGTTCGGCATGAATAGATCGGCTCGACCGGAGTGATACCACGGCCTCACAGAAAACCGGCGTCAAACAACGCTTGCGTTGTGTTTCGCCAAGTGAGTGAGGTTATCGGAGGCCCAATCCCCTTTTAAAAGGACGGCAACGAGCTCATGACTCCTCTGGTGTTGCGGGTGTCCATGGGCGGAGGTGATCGCTTATGTGCCCTCCTATACCATAAATAATAATAATAATAATAACTATTGTGAAGGCATTTCTTTTATCAAAAAAATATAATATTATATTATAAATAGAAATATAAGATTCTATCAAATCAGTTATAATTCATCTTAAGGGCATGATGCGGATAATCGCAATAACAAAAGTCTAGTTTTATACGACAAATCGATTTGTGCCGTGGACGCGAATGGTCCTCACGACAATTGGATTTTTATGATTGGGCCAAATTGTATGGAACAGATTCCTATCGAAATGTAATCGAGTATGATTAATCACTTTTTTGAATAGTTTTATTGAAAATCGTATCGATTCTTGATTGAATTTATAATTATGCTATCATGTCCCTGCCTTGTTTAATCCTTCTGTTTATTTCTTGCCTTGATTATGACAGTCGTATGTATAAAATTTAGAAATTTCGTACATACACTCACGCCTTTGTCCAATGGAGGTAGGCAGAAACAACAGAACGCCACCTGCTACGGTTCTTTCATCTTTTGCTTCATTCGCATTCATACATCTTGTCATATAAACGCAAAAAATTTAAAAATAAATTACTGAAATTTCGTAAAATGTAAAATTAAGGTACACTATAGGAGAGCCATGCATCGGTACGAATGTGCCGGCTCGACCAGAGTGATACCACGGCCTCACAGAAATCCGGCGTGAAACAATGTTGAGTTTCGCCGAGTAAGTGTGGATACCGGAGGCCCAAACCTTTAAAAAGGTTGGCAACGCACTTGTGACTCCTCTGATGTTGCCGTCAGGCGATCCATCTGCTTGTTTGCCCCCCTATCCCATAAAAAAGGTATTTCTATTTTTTTACAGGAGTACTTACTCCATAGTGTAGCAAATCATTATCATTGGATACGCTATGAAAACAACAGTTACCTACTTAAATACATTGAAAATTTTCATACATATTAATAAAATAAGTTTTAATTTAGATACATTTCAATGCAAACGAAACATCATAATAATGTATATGCTACCATTAACAAGAATTATAGGAATTGACATTTAGTTCAAATGCAATACTAACCGTTCAATATTATTACTGTTACATTTGTATTTACTGTAGTTAAGTCCTAATGACTACCTAGAACCATTATAGCTTGCAATGCTGTAATTTCTATGAATATTAAATCAATTTCAGTTAAATATTCTCCTCTATTTAACGTAAATGCATGTACCTACTAAACTTACAGTTTCATTACTGACTGAGTCACCTACTAACTGACGTATCAATACACAGCCGAAACTACAGGAGGTAGAGCCCTGAAAGTTTGCATGCTGTTTTTTTTGCAATGTAGACGAGGACTAAGGAAGGATTCTTGGAAATTCAACCCCTAAGGTGGTAAAAAGGGGGTGAAAATTTGTACGAAAGTACGCAGTACCATGCGTTTGACACACACATAATCAAGATAAATGTACAGCTGTCATTCGCTGTTGACATGTTAACAATTGTTTTTCTTCCTTATAAATTAGACTTAACACATTTTATGATATGAAACCTCCATGGTGTAGGTACAGTGGGTACAGTATATTTATGAAACGAAAATTACCTAAGTACGCAGACGAAGCTGCGCACGGGAATTCTAGTATTATCATAAAGATTTATCTCCGAATGCATAATTTAAACCTACTAAATTTAAGCTCAAGATATGCAAATTGGCTCCATACATTCTCTAACTAATTAAATAAATATAGATTCATACAGAATTTAATTTATTGTTGTAGGATCCGTACGGACTTGGAAGTTAGGATTCAAATTTCTAGAATCGGGTTTAATTTGCACGTATAATGCTACACGGTAGCAATTCGTTCGTGTTGTGAAACTAGGATCACATATTCTAACGCTTGGGTTAATCCTACGTTGAGTTGCACTCGTGATTTATGAGAATCTCATCTAGGAGTTTTGACGCTCTGAGCGTAGTTCGTTTGGTTTGTGAATAAATATTTGAAAACAATTTTAGCAAAATCATGAATGATATTACCTAATTATAAAATTCAAGACATTAGGATTATCTAATCATGTACACCGCTATATCTACGAGTACCGAGGTTGGTCAAAAATGTATCATTGATTTGTAAATGCAATGTAATCCATTTCGTTTGTAGTTGACGGGTTATACAAAGGGGTAAAATTTATCTACTTAAGCATTATATTTTTCAAAATTGGTCCACATTTTTTTATTGCTTTATCTTTAATTTCGTCTTATAATTATTTTCTTTATAAAATTTCAATCTATTACTTAATCCTTTGATCCATCCAACTTCTCTAAAAGCTATTTTTTCATCTGCAACCCTTTCTTTTTGACATACACCAGCAAAATTATTATGGTTTCAATGTCTTTTATTTTTAAATTATATTGATGCCATAAACCAAGATTAATACACCGTTAATAATGAAATGGGCATTGGCAATTAAATTGAACAAATGAAGCATTTTGCTTTAATTGGTTATCGCTGCGTTCAGTTCCTTGGGTTTGTGTACGATTGAATGCTGACAGTATTTTCGATTCCCGATGTAAGGAAGGAACTGCCTCATTAGCCTAGTGGTCCTGAGTGCGACTGCTACGCTAGAGGTCCTGGGTTCGATTTTCAGGTCGAGCTAAGTGTTATTGGGTTTTTCTATAAAATTCTCAGTACCAATTCGGAGTTTGGGATTGGTGCCCGGTTAATGGTAATTGTCTCGCCCCCCTATTACATGGGACCTAAACATACCGGCAAAATGTGGGTGAACATTAGTGCGCCTCTACCTTACCCTTCGGAGAATATAGGCATGATGTTATGGTTAAAGAAGGAAAATCTAGTATTATCACAGACATACTGACAGAAACAATATCCAAAAGCAAATTTTCTAATGGTGATAAGGTAAACCTACTATCTTCAAAAGAAGTATATTCATAAATGTCTACTCAAAACTATAAAATTGAAGGGTAAAAATAAACATTTTTAATTTACTTAAACTTGAGTGACGTATTTGAGCAAAAAGATTAGAAAACATGGCTTCGTAGACTGCTTATTTAACACAATATCTTTATATGTGTTATTCTGATGTATGAGCTATATTATTGTAAAGTTTCATTAAAATCCATACAGTAGTTTTTGCGTGTAAGAGTAAAAAACACCCATACATACATACATCCTCACAAACTTTCAGATTTATAATATTAGTAGAGAGTCGGCTAAAGGGTAATCGAGTTCTTACTACTAGTTCTCGGTATATGGTCTATCGAATTTTTTCATAAAACTGTTGTTTTATTTAATTCATGTTGTTGTAACGTGTGCTTACATACGCAGTCGTGTTGAAACCGTTCAACTATCGGTCGGACATAGATCACGGTGCGAGTCCTAGGGGATCGGCAATCAATCTAGCACTATTTGTTCGCAATTACAATATTTAATCCACATAGGCATACACTAACTTGTTTGTGTGTAACTTTGTCGATTAAAAACTTTCCAGGGAACGAGGCGTTTAAAATGATTTTGGTTTTAATGACCTTTTTAGTTACATTTCTTTTATTAAGGGCAAACAACCATTTGATAACGGTTTATGAAAATAATTAAGTTTTGAACACTTACATTATATTGACAGTACACTTACACACTGTGTGTGTACACGTACACACACACACACTCAAAAAGCTGACGACGTGTTTGGCGTAGCGGCTGAGCGATCAGCTTCTGCGCCACACGTTGCAATATTTCCAGGTCTGGGCATTTGTGTATATAAGAATTTGTGTTTGTGAATGCACCCACGATATAGGAGAAAATCCTAGTGTGGGGCAAAGTTTTTATTTAAAAAAAGTATTGATATATTCTGATTAGAGATGGGTTTATGCCAGGGCAATTTTTTTGGCCCAAAATGCCGGGGCTAAAACCCATCTCTAATTCTGATTTATTCTTTGTAAAGTACACTTCGCATAATAAATACATATGTTTCGGTTTGTTTAGTCTAAATAGAATAAATAAAACAATGTGTGCCAGGTACAAGGTAAATAATACTATAACTTCATAAGTAATAATAAATTATTATCTAGATCTACTAATTTTACTGAAAAAAAAAACGTATCTCTCAAAGAGCTAACGCCTACTTTAACGTCAAACGAAAACGACTCCATATTGCTTGCAGCTATTACCTCTCAAGGAAGAGAATGGCAAAATAATAAACTATTTCCACGTGGTTCGTTCTTAAGACGACGTGAGCACAAAATATTAATAACACTAAATGTGAATATGTAAGATACCATAGACTATTTTGGGACCGTTTTTGGGTTACAAGCTCTAGTAGCTACTGAACCTTATCATATTGAAGTTTCTCAATCAATTGGAATAATAATTTTTTACTTAGAAAGAAGTTAATATATTGTCCACGTGTCATGTTGTTTAGAAATCTGAAACCTCTTTTTCTAAATTGTTCATCATCATATCGGCCAAAAGAAATCTCCTGATGAATAAAGGTCTTCCCTAAGGGTTTCCACAAGAACCGGATATATGTTGCCTGCATTCAAGGACTCCCAGCGACCTTCAACAGGTCCGGTGGTTTCTTTTAATTTTACAATTTTCTCTTAATCTTAATTTAAATTAGTCCAATCGACTGTACTAGTATAAACTGTGTCACAGTCGTCAGAAATAAATAGTTATTAATGTTTAATTTGTTTATTAAGTACTAGCGCCCGGATTCACCCGCGTTGCCCCATTCCTAAGAGCCGTAGCGTAATGTTAAATAGCTTAAAACCTTTCTCTTGAATCACTCTATCTACTAAAAAAACCGCTTCAAAATCCGTTGCGCAGTTTTAAAGATTTAAGCATACATAGGCACGGATAGACAGCGACAGCGACTTTGTTTTATACGAGTACTATGTAGTGATGACCCAAATATAGATTGCTAATAAGTAGACCTTTTTGTGCTCCTACCACATTTTATGTAACCTGTTTTTGTAGATTTTGTTTGTGAATTATCATTTCGTTGACACATTTTAGCGTTACACGAGTACAACAATCTCTGTACATAAGCAGTTTTGATCTAATGAGTTAGGTTTTATTTGCTGTGATGACTCAACATACTTTGGTAGAATTTGAAAATTCTACTTAATTCTACAAAATAAACTTTATTATACTATTGTTATTCTTCTATCTTTATCCTGATTTACTGACTAGGGGGCGGCGCAGTGTCTCTTTTTCCATTCATTTTATTATAAATGCGAAAGTAACTCTATCTGTCTGTTTGTTACATATTCACATCTAAATTGCAACACTAGTTTTGATAAATTTTGGTACCTATAAAGAGTATTGTGTATTATCTCGAAAAGTCCTTTGAAATGCGAGTGATACCGCGGGCAACAGCGTAGTATAGAAAAAATGTTGCACACAAATATTTGTCGCGAAAAAGCCGCATGTTTTCATATCAGTCACTTTGCTGTCACTTCAACGTATTGACATCCCCTACTCTACGTCGAGTGTGTGAAATGCTTTTCAAATACGTACATGTACGCGAAGGTGAGAATATAGTGGAAATATTATGTGCGTAGTAGTGACAGGGTTTGTTTATACCCGACTGAGCGAGTTGAATGATTTTATGTACCTAAACATAACATACCATCTGTATTCCCCGAAGGGTTAAGCATAGATGATAGATTTGTATAATCTCACAGTTAGCTGATATGTTTTATATCCGAAGGGGATAAAGTTTGCACACTCCTATTTATTGCACTCATTTATGCATTCAAGCTGCTACTAAAGAATTAGATTAAAAACCCCTAGAGGATGGAAAGTGATGTACAAGGATTGTAGCATGTGGAAATCTACTCTAGAAAAGTCAAGTTGGGAGCACCCTAAACGTGACGATTATGCATGAGTAGGTTAATGAACGTAGATGAAGCGAAAGTAGAGTGCCAGGATCGTGGAAATCTATAGTCTCTGCCTACTCCAATGGGAGTAACCAGTGGGAGAAAATATTAATGTATGTATACACGTGTAGGTACGAATGGTCTATTGATTTGATTTGAAAAGCTTAAGAAACAAAATGGCTTCCAGACGCCATCTTTATTTAATTTGTACCGTCGCGTAATTATCTTAAGCCAACTTGAGCAAGCTCTTCTTAATAACTTGTAGTTTATCTTACAAATTACAATTCCGTTAAAATTGAATAATAATGTTAAGGGTTGCCGAAATTGCCACGTTTCATTGGAATTTTGATCTCAACCTATTAGATCTACAAACAAAAATGATCGTTTTGAAAATTGCCTTTGTCATCGCAAGCGGAATGGCTTGCGATCAGCAGTGATAGCCTAATGGTATGACCATTGGACTGCCACATCAAAGGTCTCGAGTTCAAACCCAAGGCACGCTTGTCGAAGTCATGTGCGTATTAAATAGTTAATTATTACGCGCTTAAACGGTGAAGGAAAACATCGTGAGGAAACCTGCATGCCTGAGAGATTTTCTCGATGGCGTGTGAAGTCTGCCAACCCGCACTAGGCCAGCGTGGTGGACTGTAGCCTAATCCCTCTTATTCTGAGAGGAGAACCGTGCCCAGCAGTGGGACAGTATAATGGGTTGATTATGCAAGTGGAATGGCACATTGTAACCGGATTTATAATGACATTCTCCGAATTAGATATTATGTGCCCGGATAATGATAACTATATGCATATTTCCGCTTTTGAGGATATAGTCATAGCCTACTGTTTTGTTGAATTAAAGACCAATAAGGATATTTGTTTTTCTTTTTACCCGACTGCAGCAGAAGGAAGGTTATAATTTGTCGAGTGTATTCACGCTCTGTAGCCTAAACGGATTGATGGATTTCAGCTTGAGAAGCATCATTATAATCGTCTAAATTGTGAGAGTGATACTGGGTCCTATATAAAAAGTAAAAAATGTAAAATAAAAAACTTAATAAAAAATAATAAAAAAATCCGACCGCTAAAAAATGACCAATCTCATGCAGTCGGAGGTATCGCCTTAAATTTAACTCCAAAGGTCTACCAAATTCCCCCGTGGAAGAATAGTTATTAATAATGGATATTTGTTTTTCTTTAACTTTACAAACACAATGAACAGACACAGACGTACAGTCAGATTATTTGATCGTGACGTCATCAAAATCCTTCGAGGCTCTGTGTTCAGTGTCGTTTCCAGGTCAGTGTCAGTCAATGAGGATCCCAGTGAATTGTGTCCGAAATTTACGACCCTATTCCAGCTACGCTTTAGATGTGTGCTCCTTTGCATTCGTGTCGTGGATAAGCTTGATTTGTGATTTCCAAATTCTGGAATCGAAATTGTTGTAGATTCAAGCAATTGATACTTTAAACTATGAGGTTGCTTTCCGGAATAATAATGAGACTTATTTATTTATTGTTTTGAGAATACCAGTTGAATTTGTAAATGTCTTTATTTGAATTGAAATAATAATTTCAGTATTTCTGTTAACATTTGAAACATTAATATAATAATTACTTTAAACTTAAGAAAGTCCCTTCCGATTTAAATAATCTTTAAATCATTTAAATCGTTAAAATAAAACTACTTTTTACGGATTTTATTGCGATGTATTAATATTAGTTAATTTCCGACGTTTCGGATCCTTTACAGCATCCATGATCACGGGTAGATTAAGTTGTTGAACATCTTAATGTTACAATTACTAAGAGCTATGTACTTTACATTTTTGTTATTGGCGATCCGCTTGGCTTGTTCAAGTTCAAGTTCAAATGTTTTTATTTCAAATAAGCTTTAACAAGCGTTTATGAAACGTTATGATTCTAGTTGCTCGGTTTCAAAAGGTTGATCCTATGGAGAAGAATCCGGCAAGAAACTCCATGGACTCTTCTAAAATAAATGGTGTTACAATCTTCACTGGTACAATATTGCGATATGAGGATGTGTGAACAGTGGATGTCAAAGTTAGGTAGAAGATTCTCACTGTTTGAGAACTCGATGTCAATAATAGAATATAAGTGAACTATGTGGTAAAGTACACACATCGTCAAAGCAGGATAAATTAGAGTCCACTCAGACATGCCACAATGTACACACATTTACAGTTTCAGTTGAGGTAAACAATACTAACCATATGAAGACATCTCGAAATGTAATGAATACAGAATATTACACATATTCACATATTCAGAAACAAGCATTCCATAACTGTACAAAGATTAAAACGTGAAAAGTATTATTCATAAACCAGCTAATCTACGCATTAAAAATACTGCACCTCCTTATAGAAAACAAAATCAGGATGAAAGGAGCTTGTATTTTTTGCTGCACTCTTAAGACTATTAATAGATATATTTTTATTGTGGCTCTAGGCGATTTTATAAAAGCCTGTCACTGGTGCCTTACGATCAGATGCTTCAAATTAGCAGGAAAATAGTGGAGATAAGTATAGACTCAAAGGAACAGCGTAATGGCTTTTGCGAGAGTACATAATTTGATGTTGAAAGACAACTGCTATAGAACGGGGACACTTATTTCATGCTTTACATTATACTCCATTTGTGTATTAGTATATTTAATTGTCTACGCAGTTTCACTTTAAAATTTTTTTTTGGTCATGATAGACACGCTTGATTGCTAATTCGCTTGATGTTAAGCGACACTGCGATCTACGATGGAGTGCGCTTGCCTAGAAGAAACCGATTCACTCGTGATTTAAAGACACCCAGATTATATCTATCGGGGAAGATCTACTCGGGAAGTGCATTCCACAATTTAGCGGAACGCATGATAAAAGTGGACTTAAAGCGTTTTGTGTGGGTTTTCGGAATGTCCACCATGAATCAATGTAGCTTCTAGTCGTCCTATAGTAAAAAGGGCTAGGGGGAATAAGATCGTGAAGATCTGATGCACACTCTCTGAAATTTATCCGATAAGCTAGCAACTAGCAATTATTAACCCCTCACGGGTTTACGTCGGTAGTGCAATGGATGGGTTTCGAACCGGCAACCATAATATGATCGCAAGTCTAGGCTACCGCCATTAGTATTTTATTCTTATAACAGTCAATTTTCATGCTCAGATTTTGGAGGACAAGTTTTTCGCTTCCGATTTATGGAATAAAAACCTTGCAATATTCCAAGGTTCGTTCACCTAAAATGCATTGCAATTCTGACACCCTGCCAACTCTTTACAGATTTTATCAGAATTAAAACTAACACAATCTCGAGACTTATTTTCCATCTCGACATTTTCGAACACAAAAGATTAATGACTTGTTTTCTTGAACCACTAAGAAGACAAATAGCTCTACAGCATTAAGTACATTAAGAAAGGCTAGCCGTGCGATAATTCCAAGTAAAAAATTAAGAAGTTAAGTGGTTTCTAGATCAAATTATGGTAATATTTCATACCAAAAATTATTTGCTGCTTCTTGCTAATTAAAGTTGACACTAAACTTATTTTAATATACTATGACTAGAATGCTAGTTTCATGTAAAAATTATCAATATTTACCACTTAGATCACCTCACCTAACTACTTGTACCCCGTGTGGGGACGGGTTAAAATACTATTCCTCACTGCCTTTCAGATAGGCATCCCGTAAGAGGCGTGAAAATATCTGGCTGGCGACCACTCTTACGTCGGAGTCTGTCGTAAAGCACCTTGGTGTGTTTCGATTTTTGTACGTAAGAGCCAGTTCCCGTCGGTTGACTCTGGCAGTCTGTAGCCCGTAGGGGCTCATAAGGGTCAGCAACGCATCAGCAACTCCTCTGGTGTTGCAGGTGTCCATGGGCGACGATGACTACTTACCACCAGGTGGCTCGTCAGCTCGTTTGCTGAATTAATGAATAAATATAGATAACCATATATAATAATATGGTTTTCTTCGCATACCTCGAAATATGACTCGCTCTTGAAATCGATTTCTTCTTGAACCATATTAGTTTCTGCTTATGAATGGACTCGCATATAATAATTTAAATATTGAAGAACTTCTCAATAAAACTAACATTCAAACAATGGAATTCGAACATGAATAAGTTAGGAATTCATTTATGCAAATTTTCTAGTTCTGTTCTCTATTTATTCTTACAACACCAAAAAAACATAATTATGGAATTGGGATCTCTCGCTATTTTAATTCGATGGAGTATTCTAGCCTAGTAGTCCTAAGCGCGACTATACCAGCAGTTCTGGGCCAGGTCGAGCGAAGTGTTATTGAGTCTTCTATGAAATTCACAGTAGCAACTCGGAGTTTGGACTTATGTGTGAGGCAATAGGCTCGCCCGCTATTAGATGGGACCTTAACATAACGGCCAACTTTGGGTGTACACAAAAATACACCTCTGGCTAACTCTTCAGGGATTATACTGGCGTGATGGTATGCTATTATCAAGTGAAACTTCGTTCTTCCATAATTTGCATAAAATCATCAGCCAAATTCACTTTAGATGTTTATTTCATGGTTGTTTTATTTCATGATTTTATTTTACAGACAAATCTTACAATAGCAGCATCTACAAAAAATATGATGGATATTAAATAAAAAAACTGACATTAAGGTTCTGCAGATGCCCATAATAATAAATAACGGGTGTAATGTAGTGAGAACAAATAAGGCAAGGTTAAATTGAGCTTGATAAATCTACTGAGAGTATTATCTATATGTAAGATAGGTAGGGTATACTGGAATTGAATACTTCCACTCACAATTGGAGCTGCCCGACTGGGGAAGTACCTCTACCTTGCAGAAAATCGTAGCCAAATAACATAGCTCCGTGCTTTGGAGATTCGTCTAATCGTGCTCTTTATTGTGAATTTTCAGATAAGGGCCTTCCATAGTTTAACAAGATCTTCCCCTATTTAGATAATAATATAATTCAGCAGCTGATACTCATTACACTAAACATCATGACGTTTATAGAACACTAGTAGTGTAAGCGCCGCTGTCTAATGACATTGACAGATGACACCTATCAGACAAGAAGGTACATGGGACATATAATAGTTCCTGTAACATTATTCTAAAGAAAGTAAATAAATATTATTTAAAAACAAAAAAAAATACTACATATTAAAGAATCCTATAGAGACCACACACCCTCAGTCTAGTCTAGTATTTTTACTTACGTACCAAAATGTATGCTGTACGATTTTATTTCCGCCTCATACGATATTACAGATTGGTGAACCTCCCGTAATAACGCAGTTACATCATTCTTGTTGCCAATATCGAAATCATATTGGATTCGTGTTTCGTCTATCGATTTATGTTATTTTTAAATTGGATAAGTTGCCTTCGCACCACGATAGAGGTGGAAATTTTACTTTCGGACATCTCTTTTCAGAATGACTTAGGTGTTGAAGTTTTTCAGTTTGCTTTATTGAGTCCTTTCTTGATTTTTGTGTTACTTCTTTATTTACGCATTCCAGAATTGCTTTCTAGCGTTTTCATGTTAGAATTCAAGTTTCGAATCATTTATTTGCCGAAAGAAATGTACTTAGCACAAACGGTTAACAAGAATACTAGTAATGTGTGACTCACATTAGATACTATATAAGATTTTATACTCGTAAAAAAATAACTTAATATACAACTGCCTCATATTCGCATAATGCTATGCTATGGGGCCCGGTTTCGATTCCCAGGTCGAGCAAGTTGTTATTGGGTTTTTCTATGAAATGATTAGTCATCATCATCGTCATATCAGCCTATTGCCGTTAACTGCTGAACGTAGGCCTCCCCCAAAGAGCGCAAATATCCCGGTCTTGGGCAGCTCGCAACCATCCGTTTCCAGCCACCTTCTTCAAATTGTCGCCGCGTCGGCTCATCGCTTGGCAGGGCGTCCCACACTACGCTTGCCCAAACGCGGTCTGTACTCTAGGTCTCCACTCTCGGTGGAGTGGAGAAATTCTTAGTAGCAGATTTACGCTCAATTAATGACAACAGGCTAGCCCTCTATTACATGAAAAACGTGGGAGAGCCATGCTTCGGCACGAATGGGCCGGTTCTACCGGAGTGATACCACGACCTCACAGAAAACCGGCGTCAAACAACGCTTACGTTGTGTTTCGCCGAGTGAGTGAGGTTACCGGAGGCCCAATCCAAAGGGGATAAAAAGCGGGCAACGCACTTGTGACTCCTCTGGTGTTGCGGGTGTCCATGGGCGGCGGTAATCGCTTACCATTAGGCGATACGTCTGCTCGTTTGTCCCCCTATCCCATAAAAAAAATGAAACCTAAAACATCAGGTGAACTGGCGCTCAACCGTGAGCCTATGAGGAATTAAAAAAAACTGTACTGAAAAAAATGTACACCATTACCACGCCTATTGCAAACCCTTCAGGGAATACCGGCTGGTGGTATGTTAAATATACATTATGTAAAGTCGTATTATAACTAGGTACCTACTATAAGGTCAAAATACATTTATAGTAAATATTATCCACCGGTGAGGGGTGGTCTTAGTTTCACCATGTCCTTAGAGATTGGCTGTATGCCTCCGGTCATGCAAAGTTGGGTATAATAATATTCCTCGACATGTTGATAGCGTTGAAACCCTTACGTTGACACCAGCTACGAGTACCTGCATAGTAAAGTTACGTTGTATTTTTGATCGGCTTTTGTTTTATTTGTAACACGACATCCCTACGCTCCGCGTGGGGATAGAAAATATAAAATACATTATTATTCTCATTAACGGCAAACACACCTACAAAAGTATTAAAATAACCTAAATTGAAAAACTTGATTACTTACACTTCGGTACCTATTAATATTGCCGACATGACGATCGTAATAACGGACATTTTTATTTACCTATAAGTCAAATAAAAATTACTTCAAGCAAGAGCTTTGAAAATACTCGAGATGAAAGCCGGTTTGGTAACTTTTATATGAGTTATAGAATATTACTCGTATAAGTAAGTACATATATTATGTTGACCCAAAAATGGTGAAGACGTAATCTGTCTATAAAAAGCGGAATATTCACTGATTAATCACGAAATTTAATGTCAGAAACTATTAACCCTAATTACTCGAAATGTTAACCATTTTGTTAGCCTAGCCATTTTTAACCCCCGAAGCAAAAAAGAGGGTTATAAGTTTAACGTGTGTAATCGTGTCTATCTTTGTCACTGTCTGTTGCATTGTAGCTTCTAAGAAATGCACCAATTTTGATTCCATGCTTTTAGTTTGAAAGGTGACTTGATCGAGAGTGTTCTTAGCCATGATTTAAGAAAATCTGTCCATCCTTTTGAAGATTATCAGCTCTTTTCTATTTCATAAAGGGACGTGAGAAACTTTCACAAGTCTGATTGAATTGAAATTTGGTATCCGTAACATGGTAACCATGACTACATGCGGGGTTTATTTTAATTTAAAATTTCATGTTTTTATAATCTACCTGAACAAAAAAGTCACGCAGTGTAAAAGTTATTTGTTGAATTATTATAAAACTCACGGCTATAAATAAAATATAATAATAATCTCTTCGTTAATACAATATTTATTTTATTTCGTAAAAGCTTATTTCATCATGAAAACATTAAATGGGCAAAAATTACGTGAAACTGGAATCATAAATCAACATGTAAAGGGTAATGACCTCAATATATGAGTCGACGAAATGTACATTTAATTCGTATATTATGTTTACTTTATACGGGATTTTGATGTATTTGGTCTGAAAATTGGAGAATTAGTTATTAGTTATAAAATTTATAAAACCATTCAACGACAGTAATTATCGTTGTCGGTCTTAATATTATCTGCACTGCGATAAAAAAATATATACCACTAAGGTGGCAAACATGCATACGGCTCGCCTGGTGGTAAGCGGTTACCGTAGCCTATGGATGCTTGCAACACCAGGAGTCTCACTCGCACGTTGCCGACCCTGTAAGTTAGGGAGGAATAGTTAGGCTGGCAGCATAGCAGACAATAGCGTGATGCTGGATAAGCATCACTTCATGCATTGGTGAAAATCTTAAGAAAAATCGATCGGTTGTTTTTTAGTTTATCGCGTTCAGACCGAAAGACGCGGTTAGCGGACTCAGTTTTATAGCGACCCGCCCGCGGTTTCACCCGCGTTGCCCTATTCTTAAGAGTTGTAGCTTAATGTTAAATAGCTTAAGGGTCCGACGGAGCTTGAATTGCCGACAAAAACGTAATACCGAAATAAATTATTTTTTTAAATTTATTTCGGTATTACGTTACCGCTTCAAAATCCGTTACGTAGTCGTCAAGATTTAAGCATACATAGGGACAGACAGACAGCGACAGCGACTTTGTTTTATACTATGTAGTGATATATGAAGTGATAGTGATAACATCGGTATTTATTACCTTATCCTGAGTTATCATCAATAACTCAACTTTCACGTTAAGTTCAAAACTTTCCGATTATTTTCTACTACTAATCTATATTATCTCACCGTTTTCTTCAAGGTAATCCATTTTATTAGTTATCTCAGTAACTTTTACGTAGTTATTCCATTCATAAGTTCTATTCACACCTTTGAATTATATATTAACTATACATACATACATAATCAACCCATTATACTGTCCCACTGCTGGGCACGGGTCTCTTCTCAAAATGAGAAGGAGTAGGCTACAGTCCACCACGCTGGCCTAGTGCGGGTTGGCAGACTTCACACGCCATCGAGAAAATCTCTCAGGCATGCAGGTTTCCTCACGATGTTTTCCTTCACCGTTCAAGCGCGTGATAATTAACCTTTAATACGCATGACACATGACACATGACTTCGAAAAGTCAGAGGTGCGTGCCTTGGGTTCGAACTCGAGACCTTTGACTTGACAGCCCAACGGTCATACCACAAGGCTATCACGGTCAATATTAACTATAAATATTATTATATACTTTCTCGACAACATACATTATATTAATTTCTTTATTGTTTACGTCGAAATTGCTTTTATCTTTTGGGAGATAATATTCTTTCTTTTCTCGTTTAGTAGTAGTAAGTTTAATTTCGTATGTATACTAGTTTATTTATTCAATTGCTCCCAACAATTTCAAGTGGATATAGTGTCGCATTGTCAACCCTTATCAGGGTGGCGTGAGTATCAAAGTGAGAGGAGATCGCGAGTTTGTAAACTTTGGTTACGATTTTCATTTTCTTTTAAAATAATCTTTATTTTTATTTTTACTTATCTGTGGATTTAAATACATTTACGTTGATTTGTAAAGCAGGTGAAGATTGTCTGGTATAAGTACGTAAACAAAACTGATCGTATGTAGATCCATAATTACTTGTCTATTTATTTTGGTCAATTATGAGATGATATAATTTCTATAAACGACTAGCTCTTACTCATAGTTTTATTTGCATTCCAAAAGATTTTTTGGAACAAAAAGAGAGTATAATGACTGTTTGAATGTTTGTTTGATTTAAATACACATCCTACGGCCAAACAGTCATTATACCAAAATTCGTTAAAAGTGGTCCAGCTAGGGTGAAAAGATAAACAGACATACAGAGTTACTTTCGCATTTATAATATTAATATGAATTCATCAAAAGCGATATTTTTAATCCAGCTCGGTCACAGTATACCTCAATGATATTTTTTACAGAAAACAATACTTTCTCGCTTCCTCTTGATACATCAATTCCTTGGTATCTCCCTTACACAGGCTTAGGCACTGTATAATGCTAGTGTGCCGAATAACATTACCGAGTCCTAAGACGATGTTCCTAACAATGGTTAGGGGCCGTTTGTTTTTCTGACCTTCTAAAGGGTCATCTCGAAATTAAATTGAATGCTTTAAGTTGCAATTTGTAGGCAGTAGCCAGACGGATAAATTAAAGTTTTAGGTGACTTGGGACTGGGCCCTTGAGATACAAACTTCAGAATATATGTATACAAATGTACTGTACCAAAAAGTGTGTTTCTTTAAAATAAAATATTGACCTCTTTTGCAAATGGTAGATACTATTGGTAATGGATAAATTAACGTGTTAATTACTATACTGCCTTATTAGTCTAGTGGTCCCAAGCGCGACTGCTACGCTAGAGGTCTTGGGTTCGATCCCCAGGTCGAGCATTGTTATTGGCTTTTTCTATGAAATTTTCAGTAGCAGCTCGGAGTCTGGATTTGTGTCCGGTTAATGGCAATAGGCTCGCCCCCTATTACATGGGACCTAAACATACCGGCGAACTGAGGGTGTACATTAGTACGCCTCTGCCTAACCCTTCGAGGAATACAAGCGTGATGGTATGTTATGTTATTTTCAGTAGCAACTCGGAGTCTGGATTTGTGCTCGGGTAACGGCAATAGGCTCGCCCCCTATTACATGGCACCTAAAACATACTAGCAAACTGCGGGTGTACCTTAGTACAACTCTGCCTAACCCTTTGGGGGCGTGATTAGTCCTATGACCAGCCTGAAAAAAGTCCGAAACGTCATGCTTTATTAATAATAACACGATAAATCTGTAAAAAATATTTTTATTTTGAATAGTATTTTTAATACATAACAGGTATTGTATGTAAGTAGATTAAAACAAGACAATGAAAGAAAACAACAATGTGGCCTACATTTTATAAAAAAAGAAATAAGTCTTACTGAAGCTCTTATCTTAGGTACTATGTTGTCGTATTAATGTTCTGAATAATTCATTCGGTAAAACACTTCTCCACTCACAGGTGACGGAGAGAATTATTTTTAGCCAAACAAAAAATACTAACATTACGCATACAAGTTTTTTTTTTTCATGTGATACGAGGGCACACGAGCAGACGGATCGCCTGATGGTAAACGATTACCGCCGCCCATGGACACCCGCAACACCAGAGGAGTCACAAGTGCGTTGCCGATCTTTCAAAAGGGGATTGGGCCTCCGGTAACCTCACTCACTCGGCGAAACACAACGTAAGTGTTGTTTGACGCCGGTTTTAGTATTTTATATCATTGTGATTCAATAATATGCCCGTTGTGCAATCTCGTCCGTCTATACATGCCTGCTAGGCTAGTGAAAATTTATTTCGTAGTCCTATATTGCGTCAAAATCAAAGTATTTTTTTTTTATGGATTAAGTCGGCAAACGAGCTGACGAGACACCTGCCTACTGCCTCATTAGTCTAGTGGTCAGAGGTCCTGGGTTCGTTCCCCAGGTCAAGCAGTGTTATTGGGTATTTTATGAAATTTTCAGTAGCAGTTCGGAGTCTGGATTTGAGCCCGGTTAATGGCAATAGGCTCGCCCCTTATTACATGGGACCTAAATATACCGGCGAACTGTAGGTGTACATTAGTACACCTTTATACAAGCGTGATGGTAGGTTAATATTATATTATTAATTTATTAGTAATATCATCGCGCATAATCATCGAATATCGAATATCTATAATATAATAGAATCGAACAACAAAAATCGAATAAAGAAACACCGAGAAACAGCAAGGCTTCTCTCTCGTTCCTTTTACACTCGGATTTTCCGGAGATCTCGGTGAATATAAAACGAGGATAAGAAATTAGGTCGAACACAACAAATAAGTCTACAGTAATCCATCTCAAAATACTAATAAAGTAAAAAGGTCGCAAAATGTGCACTGTAGGTATAAGTGAATGGCCCACGTTTTACATTGTGTAGCCACATTGAATATTGCGTTTTCAGCTCAATATTATTGTACATAGAGTTATATTAAACTCTTTTGTTGGCCTTGTCACAATGGCCCGCAGTGTACACTGAGACTAGTTCGGGTTTTTATTAATTTTACATTGTTATTTTGTTGTACTTGTTAAACAGCCATTGTTTTAGCATTGCTTGAGCAATTTTATTTCTCATTACAGTTTGCTGTTGAAAATAGCTTTATAAGTATTTAAAATATTTCGTGTACGTATGACACAATTTTGTAGAATTGCAATACATATTCTCTATATATTTAAATCTTCTGTAGGTATTTATATTATGTCACTGAACTTCTAAAAGTCTGGACCTACTTAGATGAATTTTTGTGTATATTTGAATGGATCCTTAAATGTTTTGGATTTACAAATAGACTCCGTTGCTAGCGCTACATTATGCAACCAAAACATGGGTCCTAGTACTAAATTCTTGGACAACGTGCAAAAAATTCTGTGACTTCTTTGAAAGGAGAAGAATGCGGATCTAAAATCGATTAAAAGTCGACCTAAACTACCATATTTTTTTATTCCATAATATGCAGGTTAGTTTTTTTGGTTAGCTCTTAAAACGAATGACTATGAAAAAAATTACCTTTCCCCTTTTCCTTTACCTGCTGCAAGGAAACACATTTACTATTCCCTAATCACATGGCAACAGTGTTCCACAAAACGGAAAATTTTGACACATCATCAATCACCGCTATGTAGTAACTAGATGCGGCAACATCGGTTGCCGAAACAAGTACGCTCAGTTATATAATGTGATAGCGCTGTCGAGCGAAATAGTGACATTCGCTTTATTAAACCACGCTCTAGCAGTTTCGAGAGCCGACCGACGCAGATACGATTAGGAAACAGAAATTGGCATTTACTATTGAGATGCCAAACGTCTTGGAAAACATAAGGAAAACTGAGGATCGAATTACTCTATGATACTAGAATAAGCTTTTTATTTGTAACGTAAAACTGTTTTTTTGTTAGCAAACTATCGGATGTCCATAGCTAACATAACATACCAACACGTCTATGTTTCCTCGAAGGATTAGGCAGAGATGTAATAATTTACACCAACAGTTTGCCGGTTTGTTTAGGTCCATGTAATACGGCAAACCTATTGATAATAACTGGATACAAATTCAAACTGCTTGGAAATTGAATCTATACTTACCTTTACCTCTAACGAAGCAGAAAAAAAAAACAGAAACGTAAAAAGCATGCTTTAACGTGGGAGAGCCATACTTCGGCACGAATGGGTCGGCTAGACCGGAGTGATACCACGGCCTCACAGAAAACCGGCGTCAAACAACGCTTACCTTGTGTTTCGTCGAGTGAGTGAGGTTACCGAAGGCCCAATGCTCTTTTAAAAGGCGGGCTACGTATTTGTGACTCCTTTGGTGTTGCGGGTGTCCATGGGTGGCGGTAATCGCGTACCATCAGGCGATCCGTCGACTCGTTTGTCCCCCTATCCCATAAAAAAAGAAAAGTGCACTAAATATCTCCAACGGATCATATGCCTACAGCCTTACGGAAGCTAATGAACGTATGCTTGCTTTATGTACATAAATATAACCTATGCTTAATAACATATACTAAGTTTTATTACGAAGCATAGTAAAAGACACTTCAAAATTATTACTGTTCAGTGTTCATGAAAATAAAGGCATTAGGATTATTTAAATCAATGTCAATAGTGTATTATTAAATTTTCAATGTGGTAAACCTTGCTCGGTAGCTCGTTATAGTCCTTTGATTTTGTTTCAGATTTTAATTAAAATAATTAAAGACGGTTTGCCGAAAATGAAACAAAATTCAAACAATAAATTGTACCGGATGTTTTGGTACCGAAATTATCATTATTCTATCGATCATGAATTAGCAGATACATTATAAAAAACGATTGTTTCAACCGAAGTAGAGGGTCTCGCTCTATGTAATATCTACTTAAGATGGATTTTTAATGTACATTTTAGTCTTTCAGGTAACTGCTAGAAGGTTTTCTAAAACAAAAAGCTTATCAGAAATTAAAATTATAACAAATGTCTCTCTTAAAAAATAAAAGGATTTTCTTTTTTTTTCTGAGATGACTTTCCAAGGCAATCCCCTTTCATACCTACTTTATAATGTTAAGTAATTACTAAAGTAGAATGTATCGTTTTAACAGCCGTAAAACTTTCAAAATCCCTCATATCATATTAAAATCTATTCCAATGAATTACAATAGTAAAAAGAAATTCTAGCACGGTTCTTGCTTATACATTTAAAGAGCAGATTATATGGTATTCAGTAAGTACCATCAATAAACCAACCATCACGCCTATATTCTCCAAAGGGTAGGGGTGTACTAATGTACACCGATAGTTTCCCAGTATGTCCCAAATAAGGGGCTAGCCCATTGCCATCAACCGGGCACAAATCCAAATCTCTGTGACTGAGAATTTCATAGACCAGTGACATTATGCTCCACCTGGGAATCAAAATCTGGACCTCTAGCGTAGCAGTTGCGCTCAGGACCACTAGGCTAATGAGGCAGTCAGTATTTATTTACCAGAATGTATTTTTAAAATTACTTAAATATAGATCATACTTTCAATTGATCAAGCTCCATTTAACTAGCATTATTTGGTCTCACTACATTACACTCGTTATTTATTATTATGGGCATCTGCAGAATCTTAATGTTAGTTTTTTTATTTAATATTCATGATATTTTGGTAGATTTTTTATAAGATTTGTCTGTAAAATAAAATGCATAAAAGAAAACAACCTAAGTTCATCGACGTATAATTTATTCTTCAGTTACGTATTGTGAATTTAACTACTAATTTAATGAAATTTATGGAATAACGAAGATAAACTTGATAATTTAACAGCCAAATACCCAATCAAATGCTACAAAATTTTAAGATATCCTTAAGTTTCGTGTTGTCACAATTACTTTAACTAGGATTTTACATTTACTTTTAGGATTTTCTTCTGTATCGTTGGTGCGTTTACAAACACAAATTCTCACATACACAAACGCCCAGACCCGGAGCAACTACTTGTAGATTATACAAATATTTGCTCCGTGTGGGGATCGAACCCACAACACGTGACGCAGAAGCTGATCGCTCAGCTGCTACGCCAAACGTGTCGATTGCTAACAATACATAGAAAGGGAAACTCAAGACCCTTACTTTTCCGTAGTTGGGTAAAAATACTCTCAATTGCTAGAGCATCCAGTATTCCCACATCCCCAAATCCTTCGTGGCCGATTCCCGCGGTGTTGTTGAGTTAAATAAAACTCGAAACAAGTTTTATCATGTCTGTCTGCTTATTTCTACGTGACATTTCCTTTTATAAAGATTGTACGTGGCTACAGAGGGTATTCGATTTGCAGTGCATTCTCCTTGTAGTGTATTCTCATTATGTCAGAAAGCTCTTTTGTTTGGATATTCATGATTCGTACTGCTTTAAAGCTCTAAGTCTTACTGAAGTAGAAAGTTGAGATTTATGCTGTTACCTGCAGCATTATGTATTATCATTTCTTGGTTCTTATTTTTTGGTGATTGGTAAGAATCGGATGTAATATGAGGCTTTATTATTATATTATATTGGGGAAACTGCCAAGGGTTAGGCAGAGGTGTACTAATGTACACCCACAGTTTGCTGGTATGTTTCAGTCCCATGTAATTGGAGGCGAGCCAATTGCCATTAACCTGGCACTTACATTTTTTCTAAGCTTACTAGCATTGTTTAAATCGTGCTAAGCTAAATGCTTGTGTTACGAGTGGGTTTACGTCGGTAGTGCAATGGGTGGGATTTGAACCGGCAACCACATGATCGCAAGTTCGCATTATAATAAAATTGGAGAGATGTGATATGGTACCTACTTCTATCATTTCTAAATATTATCTAATTACTTAAATCAACTTTACAGTCTAATTGAAGTTTTGTATATTAAATGTTGTTTTGTTTAAATTATACAAACAAAAACAATTTAATGCTGGCTTGTTTCGCCGAATAGTGAAACATTGACAAATACCCCGAGTTTAATTTGAAACAATTTTGATTTAAAATGAAATCTTGATTATTCCGCATTCACGCCAATGAAAAACAAATATTGATACACCTCTGTTCATATTACATAGACGGTATACAGTATATTATTTGTACACTAGCTTTTGCCAGCGACTTCGTCCGCGTGGAATAGTTACTTTGTTCCCTAGTTCTTCGCCCGCGGTTTCACCTGCGTTGCCCCGTTCCTAAGGGTCGTAGCGTGATGTTTTATAGCTTGAAACCTTTCTCATGAATCACTCATTTTCCCAACATTTCCCTTCACTGCTCTGCTCCTATTGATCGTAGCGTGATGAAAAGTATACTATAACCTGCCCAGGAGTATGAAGAACAATTGTACCAAGTTTCGTTGAAATCCGTCGAGTGGTTTTTGTTTCTATAACGAACATACAGACAGACAGACAGACAGACAGACAAAAAGTTTACTGATTGCATTTTTGGCGTCAGTATCGATCACTAATCACCCGCTGATAGTTACTTTGGAAATATATTTCATGTACAGAATTGACCTCTCTACAGATTTATTATAAGTATAGATAAAAAAATTAAACAATTGCATAGTTTTTCTATACTTAATCTGAATCCTGGGGGCACGGCAAAGCCCCCGGCAAGTCGATCATAAAATATTAATAACATAACACACCTTCACGCCTGTATTCCCCGAAGGGTTAGACAGAGGTGTACTAATGTACACCCACAGTTCGCACTATGTTTTAGGTCCCATGTAATAGGGGGCGAGCCTATTGCCATTAACCGGGCACAAATCCATACTCCAAGCTGCTACTGAGAATTTCATAGAAAAACCCAATAACACTGCTCGACCTGGGGATCGAACCCAGAACCTCTAGCGTACCAGTCACACTTGGAACCACTAGACTAATGACGCAGTCAAATAATTCAGTAAATTACATAATTATTATTTGAGTTCTGGGGGCAAGGCAATGCACCCGTCAAGTCGGACAATTTTTATCATAAAAGATTTCCAACAAAGCAATTGTAATTACAAAACAAAGACTTAAAAACAATCTAAGAATAAAAATAAATTTCAATATTGTAAGACATTCTAATTGTAATATTTTGTACAGTAAATACATCAAGTTACCACAAACTATCAAATTTCCCCAATGGATACTAAGCTCTATTATTTGGAGATTAAAATGATAAACGATTGAAGAAAATTGACAGTTTTGGATACTATGTGCTGTTGACCGTACTTCTTTTTAGAAAACCGTTGATATGCAAGTTTTATTTTTCTTGTTTAAAAAACATTGCCCCACGCTAGTATTTTTATTAATATAATAAATCTTAGGTGTGTTTAGAAACACAAATTTTCTCAAGCACCCGGAAGAACTACCTGTAGGTAGGTACCTAATACAAATATTTATTTCATACTGAGATCGAACACAACCTGAGGCACAGAAAGTCGATTTCACAGCCACTGACACAAAATTACAGTTAAATTAATAATTCAATTCAATTACAATTAATTAATTATATTAGCCTAAAGCGCGACTGCTATGCTAGAGGTCCTGGATTTGATTCCTAGGTCCAGCAAAGTGTTATTGGATTTTTCTGAAATTCTCAGTAGCAGCTCGGAGTTTGAAATCTGTGCCCGATTAATGGCATTAGGCTCGCCCCTATTTGATGGGACCTAAACGTACCGGCGAACTGTGGGTGTTCATTAGTACACATCTGCCTAGCACTTCGGGTAATACCGGTTTGATGGTATGTTAAGTTACAGTTTAAACGTGGGAGGCCGGATGGATGGCTGGCTCGACCGGAGTGATACCACGGCTTCACAGAAAATTGGTGTCAAACAACGTTGTGTTTCCCGAATGAGTGAGGTTACCGGAGGCCCAAAGCCCTTTTAAAAGGCGTAAATCCGTTTGTCCCCCTATCCCATAAAAAAAACAATAACTTATTATCATTACGGACACTCCTATCCTTTTTAATCCCCAGATCAGAAAGAGAGCTCAGTAAAAAGTAGGTATCCAATACACAAATGGAAAATTTTATTTTTGTTTCTATATTTTGCAGCTCACTTGGTCGAATGGCTTTGTGAAAAAATAGTGCACTTTATTATAGGATATCAAAAACAACGTAAATTTTTTGCAGTGCATTGAATTTATAATGTATGGGTAGAATATTTAAATACATTAATATTAGTGTAGAAAGTACAGTACATTTTCCTTTTATCAAGTTTCACATTAAATATAAAAACATTGCAGCTTGTTTCCAGTATACTGTTATATTTTTAGGGTTCCATATCTCCAAAGCAAAAACGGAACCTCGTATTCTATGAGGTTCCGTTTTTCACGCACTTTGTAGTCCGCCCGTCCGTCCATCTGTATGTCACCTTACCCGTACAAAGGGAATCAAAAGTAATACCGCCTTATACTACAAATATAGGGAAAATTTGATAACCATACATTTGTAATTAATTATAATATGTGCCTACAAATTTGTACGGAATCCTCAGTGGGCGAGTCCGACTCGCACTTGTCCGGTTTTATTTATTTGTGGTATTTATAGTGAGATTAATTTAAATATTTTTATCATACATATTCTTCCGCTTTGTCCCAATTTTCTTATTGTCAAAGCACCTACGTATTTTTACCAAATATCCAACTGCAAAGAAAATAGGTTTTCAAATCACCCCTTTTTTAAGTATGTTCTGTGTGTGTGTGTGTGTGTGTGTGTTAAGTATGTGTTTTAGTTATGTTCAGTTAACGATCTTAAATTAAAAAATCCGCTTATGGGTTAGTTCACTGTCAACAAAGGTACAAATAAAATTACAACCGCGTTTTGATCACCACCATTTAAAACAGTAACGCGAATAAATCAAACAGACTCGATTTATTAAATCGGCTATCGTCCAACGCAGCGAAAAAGTTTTATCCAAAAATAAACCATTTCCAAACTAAAATAAAATGTTTTTCAGCTTGAAATTGTTCGTACTGTCGCTGATTGGAATGCACCCACTAGTGCTGTCAAATGTCCCGGCTTTTCTGAGGTTTCGGGTTTCACAGTATTCGTAATCCCACATTTATAAGGGAATTCAAGCTCTTGTTGTTACTTGCTCCTGTTTTTTAGCATTTGTAGACTGACAACTCATTGAAAAAAAATCTTATTTATTTTAAAGTCATGGAAATATTTAACAACATCACAAATATTTTCAAGACGTTTAAGGAATTAACTAGTTTTGGACCTTCAATCCTAAATAATGTGTTTTAGGAGGTAATAACTTTTTTAATAAAAACTATCATTGTCATTTTGACGTTCTAAACGATGCTATTACAGACACCATATTAAAAAGTTAGTTAATAAGATTGTAAAACAGCGTAATATATTTCTCAACACACACAACATACCATTACGCCTGTATGCCTCGAAGGGTTAGGCAGGAAGGGTTAGAGGTGTACTGACGTTTACCCACAGTCCAGGTTACATGTAATTGGTGAGCTTATTGCCATTAACTATGCACAACTACGAGCTGTTTCTGAAAATTTCTAGAAAACCCCAATAACATCGCTCGACCTGGGAATCGAACCCAGGAACTCTAGCGTATTAGTCACACTTAAGACCACTAGACTAATGAGACTGTTTTAAGAGTCCTGCAGACCGAATTTCTCTTACAAACGTAATACCGAAATAAATGGTAATTCAAACACAATTTAATCAAATTCTTTTATTATTCGGATTTCGATACCGTTAATCTAGGTTCCTACGTTACCATTACGTCCAAAATACTTCACTGGAAATCAATTTTTGATAACTTTACCAAGTTTGGAATGATTTTTCGGTGTTTTATTTCCAGTGAAGTAGTAGTAGACGAAATAGTATCGTAGAAACCTATATTAACGTCAACTGAATCAAATGCCATCACTGTCAGATATAAAAGACTTTATATACAATAAAATCTCCTACATATGAAATGAACAATGGATTCTCTGGACATGTGAGAGAATATTACGTTTATGAAGACTCGCGATTGAACATTGAACGAAATTGAATTATTTTAAAAGGAATTCTCGAAAGAATTCGATAGCTGATCGCAGTTTGAAAATAAAAATGAAGTTTGGAAGTAAATTAAATTATATTATTTAGTGTACGTATAGGGCAATAGTTTTTTTTTTAGAGTAATTGATCCTTGATGAATGCAAATCATACCATCAGTACCATCACACCTGAATCCTTAAACGATTAGCAAGATATGTACTGATGTACACGAACAGTTCGCCAGTATTTTTAAAGTCCTAAGTAGTAGGGGGCGACCATATCGCCCTTATCCGGGCAAAAATCCCATACTCGGAGTTGCTATAAACAATTTCATAAAAATATCGTTCATAACAGTTTACTTGACCTGTGAACCGAACCAAGGACCTCATGGTCAGTAGCTTGCGAACATTAATCCAATAGAGCAAATGCAATAATGAAAAAATAAAGTAGGTAAGTTATACTTGTTTAATATAAATACAAATAATAAAAATCTATAAATTGTGTGGCTGTAAATATTGTATGTTATTGTTTAATTATCTTGATTTTGTTATGTGTGTGTTTTGTTTAGTATGTGTAGTACAGATATAAGCGATTTGGTTGTATATCCTGAAAGCTTATATTTTATGAATAAAATGAATTGTATCCTTCTGCTAAGAAAAGCAAAGACAGAGCATAAATTACTAAGAAAGTATGTATAAAATGCGCTTACATGTAACTTGAAACTAACTTCCAAAAAGATACGGGCAACAGCGTTACAAAATAAAAAATAACTTCTCCTTAATACGAAAAAAACATGAAACAACTCAAGTACTTATTTAATTTAAGTTAGAGGAACTCTCAATAACTTTTATACTAGGAAAGAGGAGGTGCCTAGATATAGGAACTGATTGTTAACTCGCTGTTGCCGGTGGTTTCACTAGCATCCATAAGAACTTTTCTAGACAATAGCATGAGTCCGTTTCCAGAATATAATCAATCCTTGTACTAAAATTCAACAAAATTGGTCCACTGACATAGACTAGAAAAGGTAACAGACGGACAGAGTTCCTTTCGCATTAATAATATTTTTAATTACGAATTTTGGTAGACATTTTTTCCAACATACCTACTTCGTTTAAAGTAACTTTTCTAGTATGGTAATACAGCATATTATTTCAATGGTATATCGCAATGGTATAAACTCGCAAATTAAATTTACTCTAGACACAAACGTCGAACTATATAAGTTTTGTGACCTCAAATCTTACACTAGTGATATTTTTAATATTCCATTATATACAGTAATCTTACTTAAAAGCTGTGTTTATATTTTTTATAATAAATTATTTTCACGCCCCAAGGTAGCCGACACTGTAATTCAAATGAAATTCCAATTTGTTTTAATATTATTTTCTTGGTATCATGAGAAGATACGGAATTCTGCGAATAGGTCCTAATCAACCTAATTGTCTTGTACTATGTAGAAACTCTCTTAGGTTAGGTATCTTAGGTAGGCTTATTGGTATCAAGCTTGGCTGCTGAGCTTAATATCCTGGGTGCGATTTCCAAATTAAGGACGAAATTTAAGAAGGAAGGATTATTGAATAAAAATTTAAATTGCAGATTGCAGATAGCCACGCTCCCTGTTACAAGGGACCTAAACATACCAGGGAACTCTGGGTGCACATTAGTACGCTTCTGCCTAACCCTTCGGGGAATATAGATGTGATGGTATGTTATGTTATGTAATAGTCGCTATTTTAACACCGCTGATATCCTAGGTTTCTAAAACTTAAACTAGTAGAAGTACAATAATTGCTACAATTATCTACAATACGTGTTGAGCTTGTAGGTTCAATTCGACAAAATCCTTAAAATTGTTCATTCTCCTTTCTTCCTTAACCTTGCACTCAATTTTGTCTAAAATATACAAACATAAACTCACTCCTTTTTCCCATAGGGAATAAAATAGATAAGGTCGGTGTATGTTTTTTGTCTAAAACTTGCAATTAATTCAACCCAAAATATTTCTCCTCACCTATTTTTAAACAAAGAGCATTATGTGTAGGTATTATACAGATCGATCCGTCAAGTACCATTGCGTCTTGAAGTGCTCCAACCGTTTCTCGTGACTTTCAACTCGAACTGAAACTTTAAACATGAACGCACTTCGCCCACCACTGTTTACTGGGAAACTGTAGTGGTTACTGTGAAAAATGTAGGTTTATTTTGTTTTTTAGAAATATAACAGGCTCTGTGTCTGTACACAAAACTTGAAAAAATATCCGTGGGACATACAAATGTTTACCTGGGGTGGAAACCTCACCCGCGATACGCAGTGTAATGGTAGTGGCAAGGTGACCACTAAACTTGCAGTTAGGCGGGATTGCACAGTACATTATGCCCTGAATATACCTAAATTAACCAAACCCCAGTGTATAAGATAATAGAATTGACAACATTTCAAAATGCCAAAAAGCCATCAAAACGTGTGATGATGTCACTTATGCTGCGGAAATCGAAAGTCGAAATAATAGTAAATCAACAACGAAATAGGTAATGTAAGGTTATGAATAATTATGATAGAAGCCAAACTAACTTATGAAATTTTTTGAAGGGTCAGAAAAATTACTACATGTCACCATTTAACCCTTTTCACCGTAAAAAGACGTCATTTGGCACTTACGTCTACTTGAATAGAAAGAACTTCAAAGTCGAAAATAAATATGAAAATGATTGTATATCGAGAAAATAAAAAATACGTGTATCCTAATTTTCGATCTAGTTTCAAATAAAATTATAATTTAATGGTATAAAAAAAATACAATTTGGATTGAGTTATTGTTGAAGTACCTTTTTGAAGTATATATTATAGTATCTTTTCCAAAAGTACTACCATATTTAAAAAAAGTATGTTTCAAAACCATGTTTACAACAAAACTATTACAAAATTGACCTACTTCATAAACCAAGTAATTTGCAACTAACCGGGAAGGCAAAGTTTAATCAGCAAAACGATTTAAAGCAATTTGGTAATCAAATTGTGAGCTCGACTTACTAAATCCAATCATATGATTGAGTTAAGTAAATCCTTGTTTTCAAATTGAGTTATAGTTCAGGTCAATCGTAAAACTTTGGACCGATAAAAATTGTAAACTTCTGAATTGGCCTTAATATCCAAGTTCAATATCAGACTTGTGAATATAAGCTAGAATTTAGGTGTAAAAGCTTACCGGGAATCTCGTTAGAAGCGATTAAGGTTTTTAGTTTATCAGCAAAGTAAACACCTAGACGTCCCTACCTAGATGATACTCTAAGGAAACTTAAACTTGAGCATTACTTTAGAATGTAATCTTGCAAAGGTAACGTTGAGGAAGGAGTTTTGACATTCTGGCTTGTGTGGCGTTCGCCATTCTATTTTATTTTTCGACGTCATGGATGTGTTAGTTGATGATCTCGTGCTTAAACTGTAAAGGATAACTGCGCGAGGAAATCTGCATACCTGGGAGATTCTTTCAACGGCATGTGAAGTCTAGCAACACGCACTTCACCAGCGTGGTGGAATGTAGCCAAACCCCTCTCATTCTGAGAGGAGACCCGTGCACAGCAGTGTGACAAATGTAATGGGTTGCTGAAGATTATGATGTTTGAGAAAATAAATTCCTTAAGTATCACCACGAGGAACGTCTTACGCTTTATCAACGCTGAATACATTGTAATCACGAAGATATAGTTGAAACCATTTACAATGAAAAAAAAAACTACTTTGTATGAAGCATAAAGTCGAGAAAGAATTATTTATGCATGCAACCCGGTTGCTTTCAACGGAAGAGGGGAGAAGTTTCGTCATGGATCAAATAGTATATCTTCCCAACTGCACGACTCGAAGGCCATAACACTTCAACACCGCGGTTAGCTTAGGTGAAGTTAAGTATTGAAACATTCAGTCATACGAGGGTGTGAATAAGACTAGGACAAGGTGCCTTAAATAGCGAATATCAGCCTAAGTGATATTTTTCTATTATCGCTTTATTTTATTCTGTTCCAAGAACTTTATGACAGAGTTAACACAAGTAACAAACTAGCTGTTTCCCGCGGTTTAGCTCATATCCCAAAGGATTATTAAGACAAAATGTGGCTTATATCCTTTTTCGAAATACAATCTATCTCTACACCAAAATTAATCAGAATTGGTTCAGCGATTTAGGCGTGACATAAGAAATAAACGGACAGACAGTCTCTTTCGCATTAATTAAAATATTAGTACGGATGAGCGCATTTCATTCGACTTATGTGGTACAATAACCTAAGGTAGAAAGTGAGAAAACTCAGCTTTTCATAAGGCTTTATTAGAGGATTGCATAATAGGTAGACATAAGTAAAAAAAAAAAAATACGGTGGTCCCATAAGCACGAAGTTACAGTTTATTGAAATCATTAATCTAAATGTTTCAAAACATTATCTTTAAGTATCTGTTTTGGTGCATACCACACCTGATTTTTACAACCACATACTGTAAAAAAGACCATTATTATTAACAACATCCGCCCCGCTTACTTCCGCACCTTGCCCTAACCTTAGAAGCTGTAGGTAGTGCTAATGTGTTTGTACTGTCGCAAGGTTCGAGATGTGTTCAACGTTTTTCCTAAATACATATTTATCAGGTGGGTAATAGAAGGTTATTGTCATAGTATAGGCATACGCTACGCCCGATATTATCGACCTGTAAACTCAACCTAGTAATTAATTTTTTTAAACGAATTGCTTCTTTAATGAAGCAATATAGTAATTTTATACAATTTACTAACTTAATAGATGAAGAATATAAAATAAATAATACTTGGGTAGTACTCGTTTTTTATATTCATCATGGATTAAAATTTCCTTAGCAATCCTTCAAAAAGGTCAGAACCGGCGTGTATGTATGAATGTGGAAGAAGCAAAAGAAGTATGCAAGAATCGTAGCAAGTGGCAATCTATAGTTTCTGCCTACCCCTGTGGAAGAAAGGCGTGATTGTGTGCATGTATGTAGGTACATACCTACAAACATGCACACACACACAAAACACCTTCAAAACAATACGACTACGAAACTTAACAGACACGATGAAGTCGTCACTCACCCTATGTTTGCCTAACAGAAAATGCCTAATGGCATCAAGACTACTTATAACCCAACGGTGTATAAAGTATTAATAAATAATAATAATAATAAACAATGGCAGCACTGATCGTGACATTTGTGATGTGATCGTAAGCCATCGTGGGGAGAATCCCTGGCGTAGCATATTATTTATATATTGCGTGTGATGTTGTTGTTGAGGGAAATTGGAAAATGTTTTTTGGTAAATTACTTTTTACACGTGGTGTTTCTATGCGTGGTAAGTCATTGGAGACATCTTTATCATTATCCATTTGAGATAAAACATCCGGTTTTTCGTTGGAATATTCTTCACTTATCTCTGGATAAGGGCAACGTTTCAGGGCAATTTTAACAAGTAATATAGGCCATTTTTTAATTGTTTGCGTTTAGATTATTGCAAAGAATATAGAAAATCTTTAACGTTTGACCTCGCTGCCAAATTCAATTTGTTAAGTCTAGCGATTGTGCGACTACTACGGTGGAGGTTCTGGGTTCGATTCCCAGGTCGAACAAAGTGTTATTGGGTTTTTCTATGAAATTCTCAGTACAAACTCGGAGTTTGTATTTGTTACGATTACGTTGTGTTTCGCCGAGTAAGTGAGGATACTGGACGCCTAATCCCCTTTTAAAAGTTCGGCAACGCACTTATGACTCCTCTAGTGTTGCGGGTGTCCATGGGCGGCGGGAATTTCTTACCATCAGGCGATCCATCTGCTCGTTTGCCCCCTATCCCATAAAAAATAAAAAAATAAAAAAATCATTGTGTCCGTTGAAATAAAACTATTTTTTACAGATTTTATCGCGTAGTATTATTAGTATTTAATTCCCGACATTTTGACCATGGATGCTGTTTGAAATATTCGCGTAAGTGTCAGAAACCAGTTTATTGTGTCCGGTTTAGGACAGTAAGCTCGTCCCCCATTACAAGGGTCTTAAAACATTCCAGCGAACTGTGGGTGTACAGCAGCACACCTCTGCCTAACTCTTCGGGGAATACAGGCGTGATTAATTTATTTGCCTGTCTGTAATATATATAATACAAAACAATTTTCTTTTCATTAAGAACTATCTAGCTTAACTGGTCTAAGACAAGCTTTGTTGGTTCAACCAAAAATATTTTAAATCTTAATAGTAAGCATTAACCGCAGATTTGGGTTTATTGAAATTATTAAGTCTGACATAACCTTTTCAACTATTCAATAACAGATTGTTTTGAGTTCAGACGGCTTGTTCTGTGATTTACAGTCAAGTGTTGTCAAGAGCAAGTTCTGAAATTCAATGTTTTGAAGACGTTTTGGTTGCTAGCTGGAAATATCTCATTTGATTTGACATTGAATTACAATATTTACTGCATTTTGCAATAGCGATTCAATGGACATGATTACAGTGATTAAAATGGCGAAGATTGCTAAGTTTCATCGAGATAAAATCTATACACACATACCATCACGCCTTTATTCCCTGAAGGGTTGCACAAATCTAAATTCCGAGTTGCTACTGAGAATTTTATAGAAAAATCCAATAACATTTTGCTCGACCTGGAAATCGAACCCAGGACCTCTAGCGTCCGCTAGGCTAATGAGGCAATTTTATTTATCAGTGGCTGATAATAATGTATTATAAATAAAAATAAATAGACTGCAAGTTAATATAATGTACATTCAGCACATTATATTATACAAAACTGTCAAATTTCTTCAATCTATTTGAAATTTAATCCCCAAACAATAGAGGTTATTATCCATTGGAGAAATTTGACAGTTTGTGCCAACTTGATGAGCGGTGGACTGTACAAACAACATTGCTTAGCGACATATTAATAAGCAAAACGGTGCCACTTCAAACTAACCCATCAATGCTGTCGATTAAAATCAAATCCATGTCCTGTTAGCTATTCAAATTCAATCACTGGTGTCGTTAAAAAAAAAAACAGCAAAATATTTTCCCGGTGCTATAAATGTCCTGTGTCCTGTCTATTAAATCAAACCCACCTACGATATGACCAAAACAACCACGTCGATTTATGATATTAAATGAATGCGGCCTCAAAAATATTCCGCTGAAAAATGAAAACTGACCGCTTTTAATTATAGGTGAATTGTTTTTTTTAAACGGTGAATCACGTTGATGGACGGTTCTGAGCTGTCAAGAAGTATGATGGGGAATTGAAATAAAACTATTTTTTACGGGTTGTATTAATATTATTTAATTCCGGGTCGGGAATTAAATAATATTAATACAACGCGATAAAATCCGTAAAAAAAAGTTTTATTTCAATGTCTAATATTCGCGTAAGTGTCAGAAACCAGTATGATGGGAAATTGTTACTATTTACTTTATTAATGAATATTATTACGTAACATCATAGTACAATCGGACTGGTATACTTGAAAGTGGAGAAAGAAAAGAAAAAAAAATGAACTAATAAACCTAAGCTAACAGTTTGCCGGCCACAAATTCAAAGTCTGATCTAACTGAGATTTTTTTTATACCACTAAGGTGGCAAACAAGAATACGGCCCGCCTGATGGCAATGGCGGTTATCGTAGCCTGTGAACGCTTTCAATACCAGGGTTTTCACTCGCGCGTTGCTGACCCTGTATATTAGTAAGTACATAGTAATTAATAAGACTACTCGACCTGAGAACCGAACCCAGGACTTCAAATTCAGCAGGTGCGCTTACAAGACCAACGAGACAGTGCAGTTATAAGTTAAATGAGATTTCAATAGTTATATTTCCCATCACAAAGTTCACAGCTGTTATCGAAATTACAAAACAATAACAAACTAAAAACAATAACATTTAGGGCTCGTAAATTATAATTGTAGCAACACAAATCATAGCAGATTGTTACTCCATCGCACAAAAACAACAATAAATTTACTTCTCTCTGTCAACCCATTGACATATCTACAGATGATACAATAATACATCTGAGACAACCTTTTTTTTTCCATAGGGATACGCAGTAACTACAGAACGTTTTGCTGTTTGCAATCTTCTTTTGATTCGTCCATCCAAGATTGTCCTTCTTATACATGCAGCTGTGCGTTGATACGTCAGTGAGTAGGTCTGTCAGTTAGGTTCTTCTTTTATTTATATACAACTTATCTCATTACAGTACTTACTGTAGATTAATTTATTTAAAAAAAAAAACATCGCCAGGACTAAATAACAAGTCTTCAGAAACATAAAAATTACAGATACAGAGAATATTTGCTTCTGGTGGGATGAAACCCACAACTCTAGTGACCATTTTCAGTGATACGCCAAATGTGCATTCAAGATACTTTCTTACCAAATTCAATTCCAAATAGATTGGGGTGTTTATTTTTATAAATATATCCCTACTGAGCTCTACCACCATTCTGTGGCTTCATTTTACGAGTCCTTTTATTGTTTCGGAAATCTATTTCGGTATTTTATTGTGTAGTAAATGCAAGTTGCTTTGTGTGTATATACACGAGATTTTTTACATATAAGTTTAAAACACACAGAATCATCACGCCACGTACTGGGTGAATATTTGAAAATATTGGAACGTCATTAACCCAATCCCAAAGTTAAGAATGCAGCCGTCAAGCAATCAGATAAGAATAATAATAATCTGAACTATGAAAGAGAGAACTTCTAAAATGAGAAAAAGGATTTGTTAAATAATGTGGTGTGTAATAGGGTGAATATTGGGGAAAAAAACGTTGCCCCATACTAGTATTTTCTCCTGTATAGTGGCCCACGATTGTGTGGTGGTTTTACAAATACGAATTCTCACATACACAAACGGCAAGACCCGGAACAACTACCAAATACAAATATTTCCTCCGTGTGGGAATAGAACCCACAACGCGTGGCGCAGAAGCCAATCGCTCAGCTGCGACTCTCATGTCGTCATTCGTATTCCCCGAAGGATTAGGTTACTAATGTACACCCAAAATTCATGGGTATGTTTAGCATAAACGTACCATCACACCTGTATTCCGCGAAGGGTTAGGCAGAGGCGTACTAATGTACACCCACAGTTCGCCGGTAAGTCCCATGTAATAGGGGGCGAGCCTGCACAAATACCAAATTCCGAGCTGCTACTAAGAACTTCATAGATAGATAGTATGTAATTATGTGTAAAATACATATTTGCTTATAATGAGTACCATTATTACCTGTCACCACCCATCACCATTTTACACCCGTTACTCACCATAAGATAACATACCATCACGCCTGTTACGCTAAGGCTTAGGTAGAGGCGTACCAATGTACACTTACAGTTCGCTGGTATGTTTAGGTTCGGTAGGTGCTAGTAGATTCTGTGGCCAACACACGCTTGATGAGTGCCCTGAACGGGAATCCGATCAGCAGATCCTGGTCAGTGAAATAGGGTCGGATCTCTCTCTGTCGGCCGTAGTGTCAGTTATGTTGTCCGAGAGGACAAATAGGAGGGCTGTAGCTTTCTTTTACGAGACCGTTATGACCCAAAAATAGGCTGACGAACGGGATCGTGAGAGGGCCGATCCCGCTCGTAGGAGAAGATGGAAATCACGCCGATGTCTAGCCCATCTAGGGCTATATGCGGGGGCTATATAGTGGGTGCTCTGGGAGTTCACCGAGTGACCTCAGGGATGACGGTGACACGTAGTGGTCTCGTGCCGCCGTGAGCATTGCACAGAGATAGGCGAGGCAGTTCCTGAGACACGCCTTTTTATTGGATTTGAGGGCAGACGGATCACGTGATAGTAAGCGATTACCGCCGCCCAGGGATACCCGCAACACCATAGGAGTCACAAGTGCATTGCCAACCTTTTAAAAGGGGATTGGGCCTCCGGTAACCTCACTTACTCGGCGAAACACAACGTAAGCGTTGTTTGAAGCCGGTTTTCTGTGAGGCCGTGGTATCACTCCGGTCGAGCCATTCGTGTCGAAGCATGGCTCTCCCACGAACAGACTTATAGGTGTGGCACAGGAAGGGTTCTGGAAGAATAAAGTAGTTCCCAGAGTCTCCCAAAATTGTGCTGAAGATGGCCACCGGGGGAGTTTTAGTGCAATAAAAATCCTACACACTGCGGCCTACCCCTCAGTAAGTTGACACCCTTTTGAAGGTTTCCTCCTCGCACAAAGAAAAGGGTTCTAGTAGATTCTAGTTCAATTTCTAGGCAAAGCATTGAATCATTCTTAGCAGCAACTCGGAGTTTAGGCATTGCATAATATGCAAACCCAAAACATAGGTAGATGCATACACCTCTATCTAAACTTTTAGAGAATGAAGTCAGTTAAAAATGATGCAATGTTATAAGATTCAACATACATTTTTGCTCACAATGTTTTTATCTGGAGTATTAAATTAGCACTATCCCTACTATTACGCTCCTTAATGGATCACGTACAAAGAACATTAAGGTCGATAACAAGACCGGAACGTTCGCTCCGCAAACTTTTTACTCTGTCTACTGGTACAAAGTGTTTGTCAAAGCTTAATATGGCACTGGAATGATTAATATCAGCTATTTTTACTTGGGAACCAAATTGGGCCTCCAAATTTAGGCTTGAGGATGATGATGTTTTCTCAAAGTACTTAATAAATACGCCTCGTGTGTTGAATTTGAACAGCAAAATGGAATGGCAATATTATTTTCTTCGAATATATTTTGTTGACGAATACTTGATATAATAATTGTAGAAAGAAACCTGAAAAGTTTGACAACAAGTTAATAGGATAGCAGTATGGCTCAGAAATATGGTTGCAGAGATTTTAGCTGCATCGGATCAAATCACAATTCAACTCCAATACAGGTTAAAAAGCAGTGATAGCCTAGTGATATGACCATTGGACTGCCAAGTCAAAGGTCTCGAGTTCGAATCCAAGGCACGCACCTCTGACTTTTCGAAGTCATGTGCGTATTAATAATAAATTATCACGCGCTTAAATGGTGAAGGAAAATATCGTGAAGATACCTGCATGCCTGAGAGATTTTCTCGACGGCGTTTGAAGTCTGCCAACCCGCATTAGGCCAGCATGGTGAACTATAGCCTAATCCCTCTCATTTTGCGAGGAGACCCGTGCCCAGCAGTGGGACAATGTAATGGGTTGATTATGTTATGTTATGTTACAGGTTAAAAAAGGTTAGGATGATGAACGATAGAATAGTTTCATATCATTGTAAAAAGAGCATGATTAATAAGTCTAGGAGATAAAAATAAAATCAATATAGGAAGAATAATCGATGAAGGAAGAGAAAATAATGTTTCAATAATATAAAATCTTTAAATTTTAATTATATACTATATAATTTTTATTGCAAAATTAACAAAATTTATACTAATAAAGTCGTTCTAATGTAAAAAAAATCTTAAAGAAATTGATGCAATCATTAAAGTAAATGTGCACCTATATATATTATATTATAGCAGATAGACCTCAAGTTCCTAATTCTGTTTACAAAGTAAGGGAGCCATTAGTTAGTTATCTGAACCCTTAAATAACGTAAGATTAGACACTAAATTGCTTGACGTTATCCCAAAACTGACCTATCTAAATTAGTTTGTGGTTTTCTATTACGGTTACGTCTGTACATATTATTTAATTAAAGTAAATGAATTTGTTGATATATAGGCGACAATGAATAGGGACAAATGTAAGTCCCAATACCTACGTGCAAAAGTATTTTTTATTAAGTTGCGGAAGGAATCGGAATTATACAATCGAAAATTATGAAATCTTAAATTATATCCATAGCAACTTGGCTCACAGCCAATACCACAGGTTTCATTTCAAACTTCAAAATCCCAAAAGTATGTAACCGAAATAAATCCATAATGTTAATAAACCATGGCCGCCCCGTCTAAAATGAAAAAAAAACCTTTTTTTCATAACCGGGAAAAAATCGTTGTCCTTCTCAGGTAAGGATAATCAAATATCTGGGAGAACAGACCGTATATCAAAGGCCTCTGTGGGGTGCTTACGTGAAAAGAGGGTTGGAATAACTTAGGACCAAAAAGGTTGTTACTTTAGGATGCTAGAAAAACCGGATCGTCTGGCGAAATTGTGTAAGTCAACTACGGAGAATTATGAGTGTACAGAAACTTGTTATTAAATTTACGCACTTATAAATTTTGCTATAACGGGTTACGCCGTAATGGAAAAATAATCTCTGGGTAAAGATAATATTTTGCAAGAAAAACAATGAAGGACCGATTAAATCTTTCATTTAATAGCGTAAACTGTATTGTAACTACATAATTCTATTTGTGAGAACATTTAGATCTATTCACAAGGAAACTTTATTTCTTGTAACTCCCAAAATTATTTACCTTTTTAATTTAATTTTATAGTAAGAGAGTATAATTCTTATTTCAACCAGTCCATGAGACCCGTCATCGCTAAAGATAAAGTTGAAAATGACAGTATCAGTTTCCACAAATCTGGCTAAGTAGGAACTTCAGTCGCAAGGTGGATCCTGGCGCATCGCCAAATCTAAACGAAAAATGCTGGGAACTTGGAAACATTATTTCTCGCATTTAACATGAAACAAAATGCTAGAAATAAAACAGTCTTACTCAAATTGAGATTGGGTTATATAAGGGCTAAACAGACAAAAAATGGCAATAGACCATTTTTATTTAGTCCAATTTAGTAGAAATACATTTATTTGACCTTTAATAAAAATAATTTGAATAAAATATTATATAAATTAACGTAAAAAGTCCATTCGTTTTGTATACAGGTATTTAACTAAATAAAATATTCTAATAAAAACAACTCAATAACGAAAGTTAATAATGAAATTAAGAATAAGCAATATGGACCCTAAGTGTCTATATTTAAGAAAGAAATATCTCAAGCGTACTAAAAACCTAATGTTTTGCAATCTCCAGATAGTAAGATACAATTTATCAAACAAATGTTTTGGTACGAATTTCCCATGCGGCTAATTTGAGAGAACTCTGCGGAAGCCCCTAAGTCAATTAAATTGTTTTTAATGGTTATTACCTACGTCAAACGATTATTTTAGTAAAGGAAAAATTCAATCGCGGGCAGGATTCGAACCTGCGTCGATTGACGCCGTTGACGTGGTTGACCTATCGGTTGACGAGCAAGGTAACTTCCTTTTCAATAGATGTCGCCAACGTCACCTTATGACGTAAATTCAGAATGTGAAGGCAAATTTCGATCAAGCGGGTGGGACTCGCGGTGGCTTAGCGGTCAGAGCGTCTGGTGTATCTAACCAGGAGACGCAGGTTCGAATCCTGCCCGCGATTGAATTTTTCCTTTACTAAAATAACTTTATAATCTTAGCATGGAAAATGCAAAAAAATCACAAAAAGATACGTGAAACGATTTTTTCACCACTCCACATTTCCTTGGTATAATTAAAATTCCATTGGATCCATTATACCTGAGCACGGTTAAAGTTTGAAGATAGCGTTACTATGAATAACTTTCGTATGCATAAATTCTTGTTCATGGTCCTAAGGATGTTATAAGTCAAGAGGGAGTGCTTCGGTACAATGATCAAAGCGATTGGCTACTAACTTAAAGAGGTAAACGATTTCCATAACCTTAACAAAAACTGCTTGTTCAACTTTTTCTGTGGAATACAGATCATTAATTTCTCGTAGTCTCAAGTTTGTACTCATTTAATCTTTTTGTTTTGCTTCGGGAGTTTAAGATGGATTAAGTTGGTTAAGTTAAGCCTTAGGTTTAAGATATTTTGTGTTTAATGATCGTAAAAATTGGTGTCTCGTAGAAAATGGAAGGTTTGGTCATGTCATACTAAGCCAGTCCCATCCCTTTTAATTAAGTCTCTCAAAACTGACAGTCTAGTTACGTAACAAGACTTTCATCGTCATCTTAACAATCGGTTGGAACTTAAAAGAATAGGTTACCAATTCATAATCATATTAGGCATCTTTTTTATGGGATACCGGGCAAACGAGCAGACGGATCGCCCGATGTTAAGCGATTACCGCCGCCTAAGGACACCCGCAACACCAGAGGAGTCACAAGTACGATGCCGTCCTTTTAAAAGGGGTTTACGCCTCCGGTATCCTCACTCACTCGGTGAAACACAACGTAAGCGCTGTTTCACGCCGGTTTTCTGTGAGGCTGTGGTACCATTTCGGTCGAGCCGGCCCATTCGTGCCGAGGCATGGTTCTCCCACGTTCTTCTTTTCTCTTACACAAAAAACTTCTTCCGTTTAATGACACAGAATAATATAATATACTACATTAATAATAAAGTGCTTATCCTCGCGGTTCGACAGGCGCCAATGATGCAAAACTTAATACCACTAGGGAACTTTTAAATTACTTCATTTTCTGTGAATTTCGTCGAGGCCAGCTCTCGCAAGTCAGCCAAACGTACAAGTTGGGAACTAGTGGAACAGTAGTAGCAGTTTACGGAACTTTCTCAACACTTGCATTCCCCGCTTGAATTATTGCATAATATACGTTTGGCGATAAAACTAACATTTCCCATTGTTCCGCATCATTGTTTTTATTGGCGCTTGTAAAATGTTTGATGGTGCTCCGAGCTTTATAACAGTTTGTTTCTTTTTGGCAACGTTTATGGAGTTCTAATTCTTGTTATATGGTGCTTTAAATTTTACCCATTTGCTGATATTATGTTGTTGTTCTTCATATCTGTTATTCTTCTTGTTTGCGTTTCTCTCTCTTTGATATCATCTTTTTAATTACAAACATCTGAATTATTTTCTTCATTTTAAATTCAATGAGTATTCACGGCATGTTTCAAACAAATTACATCGTATTTGTTTCTTGATAGTGAAATAGTGTTAGAACTAACATAGATGTTCTCAACTATTTTCAATCGTCTGTACTTAGGAATTTAATATGCGCAAGTAATCTGGGTCGAGAAAAATGCACGACTTGAATTCGTAGGTAAAAGACGTTTTGAAATTTGAAAACTTCGTAGAATAACAAGTTTTTCATAATTATGATCATTTGGATAAAATTAAAATGATTACTTGAAACTTATTATAACGAAACTCGCGAATCCTTTGAATCATGTTACAATAGATTTCTATGAACGATCATCAACAAATACATATTCATAACTCAATAAAGGAAACCTTGTAATGGTTACACAGACAAGTACTCGAAACTGCGTAGGCTTCTATAAATATTTTTGTCAAGTACCTACTGCCATTCAAATAAGCCACCCACGTAAAAGTGTACCTTTAGACTGTTTTATGAGACACCGTCAATCTCCAATGTGTCCGCCAACCATTTCATTTGCACCCTGAAATTGTTTCAGTCCCAAATAAAATGAAACATTTATATCCCACTTTCTTTCTATCTCACAAATCTGGAAACACTGCTGATCACACCATAAAACACGAAGGAACCCGAAGCCGTAATCCAATTTACTGCGAACAACAAACATTATAAATAAACACGAAGGACCCCACAAATAGCGAAAACTATAAATAATACGAGCACATAAACATTGCCATAGTTCAACACCATGATATTGATAATAAAAATTCCTTTCCGGACTGCGAAGGGATCCTAAGCCCGTTTTTGCCCGCACTGAATGCCGAAGTGTGGATAAATCGAGATCTACCGAAGATGGTTTTTCGAAAACGAACTTATTTGGTATTTTCCTTGAGATTGAGTGGGTGTGTGAGTATTTATTTGCTTTAAGGCTGCAATTTTGGAGGTGTTGATATGTATTTTTATTAGGATATGAAATGACAGGTGTTTTATATCCCACGAAAATTGACGAAGTCAAATAAGGGATCTTACTATGGAAACTGTTGTACGTATAAACAATCTATAATATGATAACACAAGATAGATATCTGGAGCGGAAAAGAATTCGATTATTCACTCAATGGATGAACTATGCAGCGTAAGGCTGCTATAGGTATAATACGTAATAATGCTTCAATATTAATACGTTAATTAAAATAGGGATACCACGGGATATCTAAAAGTAAATACTTATTTACGATCGTATTTATAAGTATGTCCCTAGTAGCAACCTGTTTGTGTATTAAATAGAAAAATGAAAATGATTTTTTTTTGAAACTGTATCAAATACACAGAACTAAGAAGAAAAATCAAAGGTTATAGATATGGTAAAACGATACACAGCTTGTTATAATCGGCTTATGAAGTAGCGCGGTCATTAGCAAGCTTTAGATATTCATGATCCATTTAAAACTACAGTCCTTTTTTACAAAGACTTTCGTTTGTCCTTTGAAGCCTTACTAGACTAGGATTTTCCAAGAAAAAAATTAAAATCCAAAATTAAGTAGCAATTTGTCTTCCTGCGCAGGCAAATCCGAATATTTTACATAAGATCAAATACCTAGAAGGTACTAAGTATTAAGTCGGGCGGACGCACAGATAACCTCGAACGGATGGGAGCGTCCACAGTATAAATAAATTCTTTTATATAGCCAGTGCGTTCATTGAGAATTATAGCGCTGGTATTGCATTAACGGGGTGCTTGAGTTTAATTTTATTATACTGTGTGTTTTGTGTTTAAGGCGTAAGAATAAATGGGAATGGCCATTTAGTACTGGAAATACTGTTTTAACGTATTTTTCTTCAATTTTTTCTATGTTTATACTAATTATTTTTTTATACTAATCCTTTCTAATATTATAAACGCGAAATTTTGTATGTATAGATGTATGGATGTTTGTTACTCTTTCACACCAAAACGGCTGAACGGATCTGGATAAAATTTGGCACAGAGATAGATTATAGTCCGGAATAACATATAGGCTATTTATCCAGGTCAGAACCAATTTTAAAGTCCACGCAGACAAAGTCGCGGGCAAAAGCTAGTAAAAATATAATAACATTTATCATTATCATGCAAGCAGTTGGCTCAGATCAGCTATACGACTCAATATTAGTATTTTACACGAAAACACTGCGATCAGACCTTCACAATTCAATTACTGGGCAATACCAATACATGGATAAACTGCTTAAGAGTCCGGCGGACCGAGTTTCTCTTACAAACGTAATACTAAAATAAATCGAATTTCAAATACAATTTAATTAAATTCTGTTATTATTCGAATTCCGATACCGTTAATCTAGGTTCCTACGTTACCATTTCATCCAAAATACTTCACAGGAAATAAATGTAAGCGAATGCAATTTTTGTTAACTTGACCAAGTTTGGAACGATTTTTGGTCTTTTATTTCCAGTGAAGTAGTAGTAGACGAAATAGTATTGTAGGGACCTAGATTAACGGTATCCAAATCCGAATAATAACATAATTTGATAGAATATTGTCTAGATTACGATTTATTCCGGTATTACGTTTTTTGGGCAATTCAAGCTCCGGCCAAATTTTTCGAGCTTCAGACTACCATTGTCGATTGTCATGTGCTACGTGTAACATAATAAGCGCAAGACTTCGAACAGGTCGATTAAAATATCGAATCATAATTATAATAACATAACATAGCATACCATCACGCCTGTATTCCCCGAAGGGTTAGACAGAGGCGTACTTAATGTACACCCAGAGATCCCCAGTATGTTTAGGTCCCATATTATAGAGGGCGAGCCTATAGTCATTAACCGGGCACAAATCCAGACTCCGAGCTGCTACTGAGATTTTTATAGAAAACCCAATAACACTTTGCTCGACCTGGGGATCGGTCCCAGGACCTCAAGTGTAGCAGTCGCATTTGGGATTACTAGACTAATCGGGCAGTAATATATAGGTATTAGTCAATATATCGGTATTAGTATTGATAAATGGCTTCGACGCTAGTCGTCTTCATAGAATGGTTACCCATCCAAAGACTGATCGTGACAGGCGCAGCTTAACCTTAACCGATTAATAAGCGTAATTATTACTTAGCCACGAACCTTCTTCTTATAGGTAGGTACCTACCTATTTAGTGTAATTTTGTCATGTACCAATAATATAATTTTTAGTAGTTATGTAAAATCGTTTTTAATTATTTCCAGGTTGGTGCGGATCGAACAAATCGTTTCATTGGGTATGTACCATTTAAAATATTTCAACATAAAATAAATCGTTGAAAATTCACAGAAAACCGGCGTGAAACAACGCTGTGTTTGATTGTTTACGTTATGTTTCGCCGATTGAGTGAAGTTACGGGAGGCCCAATCCCCTTTTAAAAGGCCGGTAACGCACTTGTGACTCCTCTGGTGTTGCCTCGGGTGTCTATGGGCGGTGGTAATCGCATAGGCGATCCGTCTTTTCGTTTGCCCCCCTATCCCATAGAAAAAAAATAGGGATTCCCCAAGGACAGAGTATGAAAACAAAAACGCAAACACAAATTTAACTACTATATTTATTTATCTCTATCAAATTATTAACCCGTCCACCTCAAAGAATAATATGCTAACATTATTGTGTTCCGATCTGGTTTGAAGGTTAATATTGAGATCAATGGGCTAATGAGACTTTACAACTGAGGTCTCAAGATGACAACGCGCTAGTGATACTACTGGGGTTGCTTAATTCTATAGGCTGCACTTGCCGATAAACACCAGGGGGCTGTATTCTCTTGTTTGTCATGTGAGTAAAATAAAATTATACGTCGGAGTCGTAAAGCACCTTGGTATGTGTTTCGACTTTTGCACGTAAGAGCCAGTTCCCCTCGGTTGCTGCGACTCTGGGAGTCTGCAGACCGTAGGGGCTTAATGGTCGCCAACGTATCGTTGTTGCAGGTGTCCATGGGCGACGATGACTATTTCCCACCAGGTGGCTCGACAGATCGTTTGCCAATTTAATTCCATAAAAAAATAATCATAATTAAAGTCCAAAATGTGTGCAAGACACCGTTTGTAGTGGGACAAAAGTAAATATTCTTTAAGTTTTTGTTAATATATATAAAACCTAATCGAATTTTACTACTAAAGTATTTATAACTTTTGTCTCCCTAGATATCGGTAATTTAAGATATTTAATTTAAAAAAGGTACACGATCAGGGAAACGCGATTATAAAATTTTGCAAATCTCTTTGGGAGCATTTGAGTTAAACCTTCTGAATGTAATAGTTTGTGTTGTGACGTAACAGGTACTATGGGAAACTATTGACGAAATAACCCTGTAGCCATTTTTATTTTTTAAATCAAATTGATTTGTTTACTCAATAGCTGCGTTTGCACATGCACTCTGTTAGATTAACTGTTAGTTTTAGCCATATGAATTGAGTGGGCAGTGCCTAAAATAAACTAGTAAAAAAAACGAATTCTTTATAAAATAACATAACATAAGCCTGTACTCCCTAAAGGTTAGGCAGAGGTTAGGCTCCACACTTTTAATTATTTTAAATCGAAGATCATAATTATCCAAACAAGTATAGTTAATCGTCGCTTTAAGTTATCGTCACCTTCAGCGAATTTGGAACCTCAGTTGCCACGACTAGATCAATAGGGTATTATAAAATACAGTTTAAAGAACTTTTATTTCTCATAAAGAACATAATTAACTTACAATGAGCTTAAATTACTAACTTATTACCAATAATAGCTATTACAATGTTTAAGCTTATTATAGAGATGGTACGATTCGAAAATATATTTTTATAATTATATTTTTTATTCCTTAAATAATTGTATGTTTAAGTCCCATGTTATAGGGGGCGAGCCTATAGCCATTAACCGGGCACAAGTCCAAAGTCCGAGGTGCTACTGAGAATTTCATAGAAAACTCAATAACACTTTGCTCGACCTGGGGATCGAACCCAGGACCTCTATCTTAGCAGTCGCGCTTGGGACCACTAATGATGGGACCACTAGACTAATGAAACAGACCACAGGATTACTTAGTTAGTCTAGTGGTGTGACTTCTGAGTTCTAAGTCCTGGGATCAATTCTCAGGCCTAACGAAGAAGTGTTATTGCAAACAGAAACTTTCATTTAAATTCTCGGACTTTAAATTTCTGTCCGTTCGTGACAATAAAATCGCCACCTACATATATATCGGTGAAGTGTGCTTACGCTTCTGCCTAACCCTTCGGGGAATACAGGCATGAAGATATATGTAGATGTACGTATCTAATAAACCAGACTATTAAAGCAATATCTTAAAAGAACAAAACCCATTATAATGTAGACTTTAAAATCCGACCAAGAATTTACTTCGAAACACTAATAGAAACTATTTTAATAAATTCCTTTGCGCAGTCCCCGGCGATTCCACAAAGAATAATATTTTTTGTTACAAATGCAAGGCTTTGCTTTTAATGGAAACTTTCCTTGCAGCATCAAGCTGTCAGCTACGTAACTCCTTTAATAGTATTTTATAGTTTTAAATTCTGTTTTTGTTTCAGCAAGAAACGTAAAAAAGGTGTAATAAGTTGTAAATGTGATGTAGATAATTTGTGTGTTCATTTTGATTTCGTTAAAATTATAACATTAAATTTTAAATTTAAAAATCCCCCGCAGCGTCAAGACATGGTTACCATGTTCTTGCAATAGGTATCATTGAAGTAACAAGATACCAAATTTCAAATCGATCAGACCTGTGAAACTTGCTCACATCTTTCATGAACCAGAAAAGATCTGACAATCTTGAAACGGGTTGCCAGATTTTCTTAAATCATAGTTAAGAACACTCTCGACCAAGTCACCTTTCAGACAAAAAAAAAATTGAATCTAAATTAGTTCATTAGTTTGGGCGTTAAGATGCAATAGACAGACACACAGCTACACACGTTTAAAGTTATAACTCCTCTTTTTGCGTTGGGGGTTACAAATGCGTATTTAAACAACAGATTTCTGATATTTACGCGAAAATCAAACATTGAAATAAAACTACTTTATAAGGATTAACAAATAACAACAAATTTAAGGTTGCTGTTAGTAATTTTAACATTAAGACTTTCAACAGCTCAGTCTACCATAGATGATGTAAAGGGGAATCTGAAAATAGGAATTAAATAATCAGTATCAGTGCAACGCGACAAAATCCGAAAAAAGTTTTTTTAATACTATTTTATCTATTTATATAATTTAACCATTTTATAAGACACAATTTTCTGAATCCAAAACCAATACAATTTAAGAGAACTGCACACAATTAAATAAATCAATTGCCCCTATCCCCGAGTTTCGAATTAGCAAAATCGTTTCTATCTCGGAAGTGCTCCGGCTTGCAAAGTTTTCTTTGTCCTAGCACTGTCACAGTGTTCCAAGCTCTTTGTGCCAGCTCTACTTTGTCCTAGTTATTATTATATTGCAATATATTTCACTATTAAGGTACATTTACACATTTTGTAGTCTATTTACACAAAAATCCACTCAAAATCTAAAAAGCTATAAAGCCTAATTTTATCTTTTTATGAAAGAAATTGTAAAAATTCCTACGGCATTGGCAAAAACGTGATTCGATCGGTTGGAAAATTAAAAATAATTAAATATTAGCGCAGAATAACTAGTTTTTCATAAACATACACACCATAACGCCTGAGGATTAGGCAAATATATACTCATATTTTTTCGATACGTTTTTAAGTTCAGTGGTGGAGAGAGATTGCCCTGATCTCCTCACACATCCAAAATCTGAGCTGCTACTGAGAATTTCATCTCAAAACCCAAAAAAAAAACTCTACTTGGGAAGCGAACCACGGACCCCACACTCAGGGGCCCAGCTCATGACCACAGGTCATTGAGATAGCTAGAATAAAGACTAACTTGCCATAGAGCACAATACGCCAGTATCTTGTATTTTAAATTTTCTAGTTTCATATTGTTTGCTAAAGTACAAAACAAGAAAATAAATAGTCAACTTGAATGTACTATCGATAAAACAGTTATACAAGCAGCTAAGATTCTGTGTCTTTATATGGATTGCGTTATAAATAATTACTCACCAAAGCGTATGGTATGTACAGTAAACGCTCAAAAGTCCACAAGCACGCTAAGGATTACATTGCTATGAACAGTACGAGCGAGCTCGATACAGCCAGTGCGTGTCACTTGTTAACGACAATGAATAGAAGGTCGTAAGTCAAACTAAACGTCAAGCTATTGCGTTGTGAGATTGCCTATGGACTTTTGGTCGCAACTGTACATAGCTTACAACACCGCATGCTGCGCATTATATGTCATAGTCTATATCAAGACGCAGATGTCAGTTATTGCCTGTATACCTAATTCTTTTGTCGACTGTACGTCTTAAGAAAATACAGTGTTTTCCTACCGAGCAAATACTAAAGAAACTGGCCGCGACGGTGACATATCGTTACAATCCTTCTAACAGCAATACTTCTTTCTACATCAGGCTTAAAATGGTGCAAAAATCTTAGTGGTTATTTTCTCTCACGATCACAATGCAATTGGCATAGTATCACCACGAGTTTCGTAATCGTTTCTCGCACAGAACAAAATATGTTTACATGCCATCAGCCTTTAAAAAATTTGATCGATAGATACATACATACCATCACGCTTGTATTCCCCGAAGGTGTAGGCAGAGGTACTAATGTAAATCCACTGTTCGCCGTTATGTTTGGGTCCCATGTAATAGTGGACGAGTCTATTGCCATTAACTGGGTACAAATGCCAAACTCCGAGCTGCTATTGAGAATTATATAGGTACTTTGCTCGACCTATGACCTTTAGCATAGCGGTCGCGCTCAGGACCACTAGGCTCATGAAGTCGTCTCTCCGTCAAATTTGGTCGATCTGCGAATTAAAGCCAGGAGCTTAGTTTCACCAGAAGTGCGGCAGTCATACATCATATCTGTTATAATTATATTAAAGCGCTCAACTCTTGTCGGTGGAGCTATCTGATCTGTATCTTTCCTCTCTTTATCCTTTGTCTTCTGTTTGATTCCCACTTTTTACTTTAATTGTTCCATAAAGCTTCAGCTAAGTCTTCCCCACCCTCGCTTTACTTAAATTTTGGTTATCGAGTGACCAAATATATCCATATCTGACTTAAAAAGTGACCATATTCTTTCTTGTTCTCTACAACAACTTTTTCTCGTTAACAGTTAGTAACAATTCTTCACTTGTTTTCCATCTTCCTTTAGCACCACATTTGAAAACCCTCGCACGTTTCACAGTCGTAAAATCATTATTATTACACTTAAATCGGGACGTAAATTTACCTAAATGTGCGTCAATGGTAAAAACACCCCTCCTTTAAATCTTACCCCAATTTTGTATGACGCACGCTTTAGCCGTTACATTTAACTCTCCACGAAAACACACCGACACCATAAATAAAATATTAAGAATAATAAAATAATGAAAGTGTCATTTTATTTCCCGCACAGATATTATTGTTTTTGGGGCAAGAAGTAAGGGGCTGATGTTTAATTTAATGAGAATCCCATATAAAAACATGAGGGAAAAGTTTAGGGGACATTCTGTCCATTTCTTCTCTCAATCTATAGAAGGGAAGCGCTAGAAGGGTAGCACGAGTCAGTCGAATTTGAACTTTGTCTTTTTAAAGTAAAAGTTCGAAATCATTTGCTGAGAGTACGTGCTTATTTTTAGTATCAGCTATTATATTATCAAAGTAATCTAGTGATAAAAATCTCGATGTAAAGGAAATGTATCACTTACGTTTTCGTGAGTAGGGAGTAAGTAGGATTTTTGCAGTAGGCTGAAAGTAATATTGGGGTGAAATTTATTTTTAGAACTATGAATAATATAACATACCAACACTGGCAACACTCTTATAGCCCAGACATGTGGGTGTCACAATGTGGGACAATAACTAGGCCTGTTATAAGAAAAGAAGATAATAATATTATTTTATTGGCGTTAAACGAGAAATATCCACATTCAAACTTCGAAAGGAAAATCCTTTTTTTTTTCAATCAATCATTTTAATTGCGAACACAGGATATAAAGGTTGTACAACTATAATTATAATGTTAGAACTCAAACACAATCTCCTTTGCGTTGAGTATTTTTAATGTACGTATTAATTTAATTATCACACGCTTAAACGGTGAATACAACATAGTGAGAAAACCTTCATGCCTGAAAGATTTTCTCGATGACGTGTAAAGTCAGCCAACCCGCATTATCCGTGGTGGTCTATAGCCTAATCTCTCTCATTCTAAGTGGAGACCCGTACCCAGTACTGGGACAATATAATGTCTTGATGGTGATTTTTAATTTTTAAAATATATTCCATTGATATAAATAAAAATAAATAATCTGTTTATTTTAGAAAAAAATACACTTTTTAAATACACAAAAAAACTTAACATATAATCTTAAATTTAATTGAAAAGATTTTAGAGTTAATTAGTTGCTACCTTGCTATGAAGTATTTCTTGAGTATATATTTTATTTGTTTACAGTTTTTAATTTCAATCTTACATACTATGGATTTTGGCAAACTATTTTTATTTTATTTATTTATTTATTTTTTATTTTTTTAATAAAACGTTGCCCCACACTTAGATTTTCTCCTGTATCGTGGGTGCGTTTACAAACACAAATTCTCACATACACAAATGCCCAGACCCGGAACAACTACCTGTAGATCATATTTATATAAATATATTAATATTATTCATATAATTTATTAATATAAATTATATGAACTGGACGTTCAAGTTGAGTTATTTCTTTTTTTTACTTTCGTATTAAATTAACACAAGTAAAGGAATTCCCGAAACTCAAGCACTAGTCAAGGCTCATAAACATGATAAATGTGATTATTCTTCGCAAAAATTGTCTCGAAACTAACATTAGCCATTACAAATTGTATCAGCCTCATAAAATACAGAAAAGCAATTTTTGGAGGATCTTACGAAGTAATTAGCATCTTGCTAATTAAAGTCGCCCGCTGTCCTAATTTGAAGTTAAAGTAGATTTTGGCATTTATAATGAGTTTGAGAATTCTTGTAGGCTCTTCACTGTTTGAGAAATAAGTAAAATTGGTATTTTTTTGGACTTGTTATACTTATTGTGAACGTCCATTCGAGTTGCTTATGACTGCGCTGATTATACGAACTACAAGGCTAAGTTGTACTTACCCCAGCCAATCCATAGATGGTTGACCATTTTTGATATACCGCCTTTGTACATCCAAAAGCATAAGTCCTCAACTTTAAAGTACATAAATAACATACCATCACGCCTATGTTCCCCGAAGGGTTAGGCGGAGGTATACTAATATACACCCACAGTTCGCCGGTATGTTTAGGTCCCATGAAATAGGGAGCGAGCCTATTGCCATTAACCAGGCACAAATCCAGACTCCGAGCTGCTACTGAGAATTTCATAGAAAAACCCAATAACACTTTGTTCGACCTGGGGATCGCGGAGACCCAGGTCCTGTCACGCTTGTGACCACTAGACTAATGAGGCAGTCTAAAAATAAATATAAGAGTTAATATTATAACTATTTGGTTTTACTAATAAATATTAGTAAAACCTCTATCACAGCAATTGTTTGTTTCGTAAATCATCTGACACATTTTATATTTTCTTTCCAATCTAAAAAGCACGGAAATTATATAGCCGATTTTGAGGTAGAAAGCTTCTTCCGGATTGGGTTACATAAAATATTTTACACATAAAACCCTGCACTACTATGAGGAGCATTTTGGTTTATATATTTCTGATAACATCGTAAACATCTCTTCGGGTAAAGCATAAATAATGAATCCGCTTTATAACCTTTCTTTTGTTTCGTTTTTGTTTAATATTGATGGAATGAAGGTGCTGGGAATATAGACTTTTTATCTATGAAGTTTTCGTATGAATTCTCATTATAATAAGACGTTTACTCTAGTTTTTCAAGTGTCTGGTGAAAGTCAAATCTTTTATTTCACTCAGAGCATTAAAATAGTTACACTTTTTTATGGAATTAAGTCGGTAAGCGAGCTGACGAGCCTCCTGGTGGTAAGTAGTCATCGAGTCATCGTCACCCATGAACACTTGCAACACCGTAGGAGTTGCTGATGCTTTGCCGACCCTTAAGCCCCTACGGACTGCAGACTGCTAGAGCCGCTGCAACCGAGGGAAACTGGCTCTTAAGCGCAAAAGTCGAAACACACACCAAGGTGCTTTACGACATACTACGACGTAAGGGTGGTCGCCAGCCAGTCAGACCCCAAGAGGTCTTACAACCGAGTAAGTCAGATATGTACACGCCTCTTACGAGATGCCTATCTGAATGGCAGTGAGGAACAGTATTCTAACCCGTCCCCACACGGGGAAAATACTACTTTCAAACTTCCAAACTTGACGTGCCTAATATAACGCTGATACTGAATACGATTTTTAATATATTATTATTTGCACACAAAAAAAACCTGTGTACCACCAACATAATCAGCCATAACTCAATAACATAGGCACCTCACACACCCTTTGACCATACCGGTTTCTTCTCACATAATAGTAGTTTTGGTGTGTTGTAGGGTATATTATCAAATACTCGTCAAGCGTTTGAAGTGAACATTAGATATTGTTATTGTTTGTTAACTGTTGCCCGCGGTTTCACTCACATCCCAAAAAGATTAACATACTATAATAGCTGGTGTATCAAGATGATACATGCACCAGATTTTAAGTTAGACCTCTAGCAATACATCGGTGAAAAGCGCATTCAATTCCATGCTATAATTTTTGCCTGATGCGCGTACAAACATATAGACAGACAGACAAAAATTCTAAAAATAGTGGTTTTGGCTTCACTGTTGCTCTAATAAAGATATAATAATAAATAATATCTAATAAGATAATATAATAGTTTTTCTTTAAAATTTATAATGTATCTATAGACATCGGCCTGTTACAATTTTATTATATTATGTATAGATGTCGGCAAACGGGTAGACATCGCCACCTATGAACACCTGTAACACCAGAGGCGTTGCTGATGCATTGCCGAGCTTTAAGAGGTACGGACTACGGATTGCAAAAGCAACAGCAACTGAGGGGAAAATGGCTCTCACGCGCAGCACTCTAAACACACATCGAAGTGCTTTACGATAGACTCCGACGTTAGGATGGTCACCAGTCAAACCCTAAGAAGTCTTAACACCAAGCAAGTTAGATATTTTCTGAATGGCAGTATTCTAACCTGTCCCCACGCGGGGTATTTTTTTATTAAAACAGTTCAAACTAATTTTATTCGAGCATATTTTCTTAGGTTTTCATCTATATATATATGACATGGACACTTAAACAGCTTGTATAATAGTAGCGACCTCTGTACTCTGATATCTCATATACAGACGACCATATATAATCAACTGTTTTAGTACTATCTTTATTGCCTAAATAGATAAGAGGGACTTGAAATAACAGCCTCGACTCGATGACTGATTTATTGCAAGAACATTTACAAATATATATCGTTATATGTGTTATACGTTGTTTATCTCGGAGAGGTTTCATTTTATGGCGTGTAAAATAAATTGCTTACAAGCACATTATCTACTATTTTATGACGGGGGTAAGCGGCTAGAGATGGGAATGACGACTATAATAATATGATTGAATTTAAATTTAGAATTGGTAATAAAATCGATTGTTCTGCTGAATAATTTTTGTTGTGACTTTATAATGATTTTGTATTTATTGTGTCCGTTATTAATATACTATTTCTAATGTTTGATACAGGTATTGTTTACTTTTATGGGTTTTGCCTTTAAAAAAGAACGAAATGAAAAATACTCAAAAGCTGAAAACTACTGTAGATAGGTAGTATCAAGGCAAGAGTAACTACACCATAATATCAAATATTCGCGTAAATCTCAGAAATCGATTCGCGATAATAACCTATCTATAAAGGTTTCCTTATAGAATTACTCCAATCATTTGGCTTTGTTTCGTCAATATGTAGAACAAGGAAGAAATGAGGTGTTTAATATTGTTTAATTGTAGATACTAACTCTAATTATGAAATATGCAAATAGGTACAAGAAAAAAATATTATTATTTTAGCTCATTCAAAGAAAATTGATTAAGTTGTGCTTTTGTTTCAATCCCTTTAAGCAAAACATTGTTTAGATTCTATTTATTCAAATTCCATAGACGTAACGTTGTATAATCCCTTAAGCTCGTTAAGGGGCTTCCCTAAATATTACTCCAATTATTAGACTGCCTCTCTACTACTGAACGTGAGGTTCTGGCTTATATTCCATATAGGTTGGCAGGTGTTCTTGGATTTTTCTACAAAAACTCAACAGCAGCTAAGAGTTTGAATCTGCTAAAAAAGTCTGGCCTCCATAAACTGGACCTAGTGAACTAAAAGCAGCTTTCTCTGTGCGTCGTTTCCTCATTTCTGAGGGTTGTGATCTCCCTTCATGATTTTCTCCTGCACAATGATCCTTCATTTCTTGCGATCTTTGGCAACATGTATAGCGTCATGTATTCCGGTGTCGAGTGTGGTGCGGATTTGGTCTGTTTACCGTATCTCAATGTCCTTCGATTTTCCTGTTACCGTTTGCGTTTCGAGGTTGTCAGGATTTCGCCTTGCAATGTGGCCAAAATAATACAGGTTACGGCCCAGGCATACGGTCGCCTTTTTTAGATCTTGACCTCATCTAGTACAGAGGCGTTTGTTCTTCTTGCAGTCCACGGTATCCTCAGCATCCCGCGCAGCACCACAACAGTATGCACTGTAACAAAGAACTAAGAAAAACTAATTTTTTTTTTCCTTCAGAATAATCGAGATAAATCGATTTAAATCCGCTCGCCACTAATTTTAGTAAACAGTTACCCTAAACTCCGATTAAGGCCAAAACATTGTTTAGATTCTGTTGTTTATTTGACATCAAAATGATAATTTATATTCACGATTTTATTTGCCTATGGAAATTGTGCCGCTACTGTTTTACGCAATTTGTGTTTATAAGTAAATTACTGAATAGCTCCGCTGTTTTGTATAACATTGTAGGGGTGCATACGTAATACGGCATAAAGTTGATGGTGACTTATGATAATAGCAATAGAAATATATTTCCATACCGAAGAAGATTTTCACACATGTGTATTTTACGTGAATTAGAAATGAATGAATTAAAAGTAGGTAGTCTGACGATTGACCTGTAATTGTTATGAGCCAACGATACATGTTTAAAGAAACGCGTTTAAGCGTCCGGTGGAGCAATAAATCGTAATCCAGACAATATTCTATCAAATTATGTTATTATTCAGATTTGTATACCGGTAATCTAGGTTCCTACGACACTATTTCATCTACTACTACTTCACTGGAAATAAAAGACCGGAAAATCGTTCCAAACTTGTTAGTTATCAAAAATTGCATTCGCTTACATTTATTTCCAGTGAAGTATTTTGGACGAAATGGTACAGTAGGAACCCAAATTAACGGTATCGGAATCCGAATAATAACAGAATTGATTAAATTGTGATTGAATTACGATTTATATCGGTATTCCGTTTGTAAGAGAAATTTGGTCCACCGGACTCTTAAGAACTGTCCCTTTATCTATTACGCTGTTATAATAGTTATAACCACACTATGAAAAAAGGGTAGTGTAGATAGATTTAAATGAACATCTTACTAGACAAGTTATAACCCAAAGTTTGTAACTGTGAAACCAATTATATTACGTCATGTTTGATCTACTCGTAATTATAATTATGGTTTACTCGTTAAGGGTTATGACACAATAGTTACATGGCTACAGTGTATTATTACGTCTCAACTGAATGATATTGAAAATATTACATTTTATTTTGAGTTTCCAGATTTTTAATAGATTGTTATTGTGTTCATGTTCCCTTTTTATCTGGAAAATAAAATAAGGGGATAAATATAATGACCAACTAGTAAATTGATCACCAAAATGGATAAATGGTCACCAAATATTAGGTTAGGTTAGAACTGTAACCGCCCGAGCCGGAGTCAAATTCTAACTATTACACTTGGTTGGTGAATTTATTAGGTTTTTTTTTTGGATTAGACAATCATAATTTGGACTTGGTTGTTTTAAGTAGGATCGCATGTTGTAAAATTTTTGGTTTTAATTTCACGCTAAAATGGGGATTTATTTTGGTGATCATTTACTATTTTTGGCAATATAAATAATATTTTTGCCGTTACATTTTACTAGATCTAGTGGTTAGTTAAAATAAGCCATAAAAAATTAAAACATCTTTTTCAAAAAGTTTTATCTTTTATGGTGTGCAGGGCAGGCGGCAGAGTATATTAGAATCCTACGTTGAAACGAAAACATTTGCAAGTTACTCGAAATATTTTTCTGAAAAATCATTTTAGCCGCAGTAAAAAAAAAATGACGTGTGGCACTCGGGGACTGCCGCGGTAAAGCTATTGCATAGCGTTTTTTATCAACTTATGTAATACAACCAATGCCACCTAAAGGCGGGTTGCTGAACTAAAGAGACAAGCGTGTTAGGTTTTTTTCGTTACGGAATTTCTGGATTCGGTCCCCGCGATAGAAGCTATGCAATAGCTTAAAAATGTATTGCCTACATATCAAAAACATAGGCAGAGGACACATAACATTCAATAGATATTGTTATAACAACTACTCTTTCGCTGGTGCACGTGTGACACGGTATTTTTTTTAAATCTGTCCGGAAAAAGGTTTCGTTCGCCAAAAAATGCTTGTTTTCCGTGCCGTAGTATAAATTTAGATTTCGTTTTAGCAACTGGCTTTCCACAATCAAAATAATATGTTATATTTTACTAAGAAGGACCGAAGGACGCTAAAACTTTATTAAAATGGCTACAATTTGTCTTGAAATGTCCTTTGGGATGTGAACGAAAATTTAGACAACACGTTTGGCGTAGCGGCTGAGCGATCGGCTTCGGCGCCATTGGGTTCGATCCCCACACGTAGCAAATATTTGTAGGATACAGATAGTTATTCCGGGTCTGGGCGTTTCTGTATATGAGAATTTGTGTTTGTAAACGCACCCACGATACAGAAGAATATTCTAGAGTGGGGCAAAGTTTAAAAAAAAAAACCTATAGTAAAAATATCAATAGTTCACTATTGAGTCAGTTCTGCAACGTTTTATTTCATAACGTATTTTATTTGTTTAATGGATAGTCCATTGGGAGTCCATTTTGTCGCGACACTTCACAATGAAGTATTTGAGTATTCAATCGAAATAAATTTGGCAACACACGATGCCGAACTATGCATTAAATTCACCAATGGTGCTTGGTGGTTCTCGTTTTCACATCCATATTAATATAAATTCGAATATGACGGTCTGTTTGTTACGAAATCATTGAACCAATTTTGTTGGATTTTGGTATAAAGATAGTGTAGTGACATCAATTACACTACCTAATGAATGTTGTAAAAACGAGCGCACAACGCTCAAGCGCTCAAGTCTCACGAGCGTTGAAAGCTTGGACTAAACGCTTGAACATACGACTCGACTATGACGATAGTCCATGATCGTGAGACTTAGCGCTTGAGTCTTCAAGGCTCATGAGCGACATATCCTGAATCGCGCAAGAAATATTTGCAACGCTACTTGCATATACCTCTGTATACATATTATACAGACGCTCGATATCAACCGTCTGGCCATGGCCCGCCACACTGGTGACCTCGAAGTAATCCTAGTAGGTGCCATAGGCTAGATACCTTTTGTCTCAAAAAGTCCTTTGGAATGCAAGTGAAACGACGGGCATCAGCTAGTAATCTAAAATAAGCTTAACTATGCGGCTTAAAGGCACGCCGCGACATACTTTTGTCGTATTTCTTCTCCAGCCACAGTTTTAGCCCGAGAAAAGCGTAATGTTTATAAATTAAACTCCCCTGAATCTAAAGTTAAACAGTTTAAGGGTCCGGCGGAGCTTGAATTGCCCACAAAAACGTAATACCGAAATAAATCGTAATCCAGACAATATTCTATGAAATTCTGTTATTATTCGGATTTGGACACCGTTAATCTAGGTTCTTACGACCTACGATACTATTTCGTCTACTACATCACTGGAAATAAAATACCGAAAAATCGTACAAACTTGGTAAAGTCATCAAAAATTGCATTTGCTTACATTTATTTCCAGTGAAGTATTTTGGACGAAATGGAAACGTAAGAACCTAGATTAACGGTATCGGAATCCGAATAAGAACAAAATTTGATCAAATTGTGTTTGAATTACGATTTATTTCGGTATTACGTTTGTAAGAGAAATTCGGTCCGCCGGACTCATAAGGATACAAATGTATACATACATTTTACGTCCAGAGTATTGTCTAGCAAGCTCATCAAAGTAATGAAACAAGTTGCTTAAAACATAACTCTGTATAAAACATTTAAAAAATATAAAAATAAACTACAAAGCCTTAGTTTAGTGTGAACAGACCTTTTGTTCTTATTCAAACTACAAAATGTTAATTACTAAAACAGTATGTTTGATCGAGGTTCTTAAATCCAAAGTATAATGAACTTTGTTGCGTGCAATGTAAAGTTAAATTTTCATTGTGTTGATAAGTTGGGGCTATTGATCTATTTGGAACAATGTTGGAGATGTAATTAAAGCTGTTTTGTATATTTCCCTGGTACCAGGCCTCGTTAAATTTTGTCACAGAGTATTAGTTTGGTTCAACAACCAGTTGTTTCAAACTTTGTTTATTAGTCAACAGTAGGTAAGTACTTATTATAATTTGATCGACGAAAATAAAATATTGTGAAAATATTGTTTCGATATTTTTTGTGTACGGTACAATAAAATAGGTTTCGTTTTATCAAAAGAAACGTTTACCTCCTAGAATATTCTCTAAGTTGGTCTTGTTTGGGTTGTGCAAAAAATCTAGTACGAAAAATGTAAAACATTGATTTATAAAAGTGTCTTTAATTCATAACAGACACGATAACCCTCCAAAGGGTTCTAGCAATTGTTTTTCTATTCTCTTATACAAACTGTTCCTTGACGAGATGTATTTACCAATGAAATTAACAATGTAAACGGAAAATGCATTAAAATCATGAAAACATTCGCATCATTTATCAAACACCAAATATCAAAATTCCGTCCTCAAACCGCAAAGAGTATTATTTTCCCATGAGTTAACACTGTTCAATAAACGCCACAGGAGCATACAGACCCTATACTCCTGCAGTCAGTTAAAACTCTGTCTCCGCAGGTATAAGATCCATAATAGCTTGTAGAAGTGTATAATGTTAAATTGTCGTTGTAAAGACATGTCATGCCCGGACGAATGTTATGCTCCAGCAATTTTAGTGCCCACAATAACAATGATTCCTTTGGGTAACGCAGGAGAATGTACAGTTAGTGCAGTTTGTTGGGCACCGTATAACTATTAAACTCGGTAGGGTTATATCGATGCAAAATACGAGTAATGATCGTTTAAAAGAACATAGTAATATCTTCCAAGGGTTAGGTAAGGGTGTTGTTACGTACATCCACAGTTTGCCGTGAAATATGAGCTCGCTTTATTACCATTGACCGCGCACATATCCAAACTCCGAGCTGCTGCTGAGAATTTCATAGAAAAACCCAATAACACTATGCTCGACCTGGGAATCAAACCCGAGACCTGTAGCTTGGCAGCAGACTATGAGTTATTACACCACAGGTACAGGATATATAAATAGGTCAATTGTTGTTTAATTATAGTAGTTAAAATTAATATAATTATCAAGAGATGAAATTGAAAAAGATAAGCCAGGAAAAAGGAATTTAGCACTCTATGAACTAAAAATGCTATGCAGAGATATGGAAAGACTAAGTGAACTGGGAAATCTAGCAAGTTTAAAATATTAGCGAAACATATCCTTATCTGGCGTGTAACAGATGAAAAAAATTCCAGTCAGACTTTTATGGCCTGTGCAGTATTACAACTGAAGGGAAATTCGAGCACGTCATGGTCTCCGAAGCTGTCCAATTTCTCCAATCAATTGTCAATTTAATCTCCAGATAATACAGTTTATTATCCATTGGGGAAATTTGACAGTTTGTGGTAGTTAAACATGCTGTTAACTGTACTTAAGCGTTAGTGTCATAAACGTCACAACTGTCAATTTGGATCAATTTCCCATCTCAATTTAACCCATCAAGTCCCGTACTACAGACACAATGTACGATGAGAATGATGCCTTCTTTAACCCGTGACAATTTTTTCTGTAAAATTCTTAGTAGCAGCTCGGAGTTGGTTTATACCGTGGGAGAGCCATGCTTCGGCATGAATGGGCCGGCTCGACTGAAGTGATACCACGGCCTCACATAAAACCGGCGTCAAATGACGCTTATGTTTTGTTTCGTCGAGTGAGTGAATTGTCCGGAGGCCCAATCCCCTTTTAAAAGGTGGGCAACGCACTTGTGGCTCCTCTGGTGTTGCGGGTGTCGATGGGCGGCGGTAATCGCTTACCAGCTGGCAATCCGTCGGCTCGTTTGTAGCCCTATCCTATAAAAAAAATGTTTGGCATGTGACCTAAACTTACCGGCAAACTGTGGGTGTACATTATTACGCCTCTGCTAAACCCTTCGGGGAAAAGGGGCGGGATGGTGACAGACCTCCAGTTTTGTTTAGGTGCTAAACCACGGCTAGGTTGAAATAGTACTCACAGTCAATTTTTCCTTGCAAATAGGTATACTCAAGAATCCAACAACAACCATGAGTTAATAAAATATTTTATCGTAAAATTACTCTGATAGATCCATCCTAAAAGGTATGATTCCAACTGCTTAATAATATATGTAAAACAAATTATAATGTACATTAAAACCCATAATTAACCTTAATTAACCTGACATATACAAACAGGGCGGGCGTTTTGGGAGGTACCTATGTATAAATGTAAAACTGATGTTCAAAAGTAACTGCTTAATTGTCTATGTTGAATAAATAATTTTGAATTTGACTTTGAACACATAATTGGATGTTCCCAAATAAATTGCTTTTAAAACCTGACCAAATGTAATTCAACCCCTGAATTATTTACAAATAAATGGACTTTGGTTCCCAGATTTGAAGCTTCAATTTCCTAATTCAAATCAGACGGTCTTATCTCAGTGTTAAACAAAGACGCGCTTAGTTCCGGGCTTAAGGATATCTTGAAAAAATCGCGTAGGGAGATAAATAGAGGTCAATGGTCCACTATTTGTCGGTGAATTCGCTCATTTGGACGAAATGTAGACTTAGGGCTTGACGAATAGAATTAGGAAACCTTTTAAGAGAATCTCGCGTCTGTGACTAAGGGCCCATAAGATTTTATGAGGCACTTCTTGGTGAAATCTTCTTGATTAATTTTTAGTATCACTTTCATACTCTTCTTGGTGAGGAAGATAAGTTTAGTGCCTAAAAATAAACTTATGATTCAAGGACAAAGTCGAAAGTTTTATGTCAATTAAATCAATTAAATAGAATTTATTCTAAAGATAAAGTAACTTAATATAATCTCTAAATAAAATATTAAACTAACTTAAATAAAACTAACTAAATATGTATAACTAAAAAAGGGCATCAAAGAACTCCAAAAATATATATAATAAGCATTAAATAGATACTTTTGGATAGTTAAAAACTTAAAATGCATCTTTTAGAGAATGAATCTTCATAGATATTTCTTCAAAAAAATGATTACATAGTGACAATATTTTTCATTAGATAGTAAACTAATTACATTTTTTTATGAATAGATCTGAAGCTTAAGTTTGTGACAGATAGATGCTAGCAATTCTGGCAAAACCCCCTTCCAAATTTTTATGGAACTAAAATCGCCAAACGAAATACTGCAAGAGGCACCGGCGTCTATGGCTCACTAAACTCATGGATAAACTACTAGTAATATTTTTTTACTGAAGTAACCAAGGATGTTTTCCGTTGGTACTGTGTTGAGAATTAACTAAAAAATATAATAAGTAAATTAAAATCTTTTCTTTTCTGACAAAATCAGTTTATCCTGTAGGTAACATAATAAATGGCTTAACAAGAATAACCGCTACGAAAGGAATTACAATCAAATAATATTCCGATAATCACAAACAACGTATTTTTCTATTACATAAAGTTGCCATAAGGAAAAACATGTGAAAATCAATACAAAAGGGATTTATGTGTACTCTCTTTAAATTCGGCTTCCAATGTCGTTCGGATATAATATTATTGATCCCTTGCGGTAACAATAGGTAATCCCTGAAGAACGGAGATACGTTGAGTGGTGTAAGGTTTGGGGGAAAGTAACAAAGACTATAAGATGGGTGGATACTAAAGTACTTTTTGTGTTGGACAATCTAAATTCTAAGTACTACTACGGCATTATCGATGGCAAGTAAATGCGAAATTAAATGAACGTTCTGCAATTAGATTAGATAGTTGTGTATTAAGGTACACCCCCCAGCAATAGGCTCACCCACTATTACATGGGACCTAAAAATACCAGCTACTACGAGCTAAGTATTATATAACGAGATAAGAATTTGAGAGAAAGTTCTAATGATACTCTGTCATATCAATCAAATAATTTATTGAAGTGACTGCTAATATTGTTTCTAACGGAGCAGATACAAATGAAATAGCTATGAACTAATTGAATGTGTCTCTTAGTGTCCGCGCCTGTTACCACTCAGACACATCACTAACGGTATATCTGGAACATTCTAACCAGACATGGTGACATCATCGCCTTTGTTTTTACACAACAAAGTACCGGTCACAGATTAACACAAACTAAGCCGCAGAAAGGCCACACTCTGTACAACATTCGATACTTCACTGCCTCTCCTTTTTTGTAGTACGGAAAATCCTTAAGGACTTCAGACGAGAACAGTTGTTTTGACCGTAGACACTATAATAAGCATCGGAATCGGCAGATTTTAATACTAAGTAAACCTCTAATAATTATTCATCATCTGAATATCAAGATTTTACACGAAGCAACTAACATCAGACCTCCGAAACCCAATTTCTGAGCTATGCTGATATCCGGAGGGTAGACGGTAAAGGGCAGAGATTGTCAGGCTTTTTTTAGGCTTCTGACTATCACTAACAATTACTGTCATACATGTTCTTATGACAACCGGGACCACGGCTTATGTGCTCTTCGAGAGGATGAGTCTGGATGTATTAAGAATGGTCACCCATGCAGGATTGCATGTGGCTTAACCTTGCGGATTCGTTTATCGGCTTAGTTATTACTTAGCAATAAGCCCCTCAACCTCATTATTAAAATTTTAAATATATTTTTTACTCTAAGCAATTTATTAACCCCGGGCGGGAATCGAATCCGATTATGTAGGTACCTCCTTTATTTTAATGTCAATTAAGTGACATGGTATCAGTAATATTATGCAACTATCTCTTAGTTAATGTTGGTTTTAGATGGAGCCTATACTGGTTTGTGACACTTACGCGAATATCAGACATTGAAATAAAACTACTTTAAAAAAAAAATGCGTTATATTAATATTATTTGATTCCCGACATTTCGGATCTTTTACAGCATCCATGGTCACGAGTAGACTGAGGTGTTGGACGTCTTAATGTTAAAATTACTAACAGCTACCTTACAGTTTTTGTTAATTATTAAACTTCGGGATATTCAAATAATATTAATATAACGCTATAAAATCCGTAAAAAATAGTTTTATTTCAATAAGGAGCCTAGTTAAAAAGCTTGCTACTATTTGGTATCGAACCAAGTCACGTCACTAATTGTCATGGAACATGACATTATGCGTCAGTATACCAGGAAAAGGCAATAGCGAAGTCCTAGAAACATTCATTTTCAAACGGCAATAGGTCGACCTGCTACTATTCAGCTCTGCGGAGCATGTGACATGTAGCCCGTAAATCTAATCCGTTCGTTCTTTTTCTATTATTCGCCTTGATTGACAACTCTGTTCCCATTTTGACAATGAATAGAACTCGATTACACAATTTTTTATTCGGATTCTTTCCAATTTATACGACTGTCTTTTAAAAAACTACCAATAAATAATAGTCGTATAGTATAATAGAGGGTAATTCCAATTTTTTTTCGTGACTTAAACGTCTATCATACAAATGGCCATGAGGGAAAGGGAAAGCAAATGCGATTTTTAGTCGATACGGTTCCAACCTGGATTTTCTGCACCTCAAAAACAATAAAAAAGTTTATAATAAAAAAAGTTTAAATTAGATTTAAATACATCAAGCTACCCCAGCTATAAGCTAAAAAAGTTATACTTGTAAGATAGAGTTCTTAAAAATAATAGGACTCCAAAATCATTGCAAAAATCTATTTTGTCAAAGTGAAAAAGTTTTATTTCATTAGCCGACTAAAACGTGTACTTTTGAAAAGTCAAAAATAGTTGCACGGTTCCAAAAAGTGGGTCTGATGGAGAAGAGCCGGGAAGAAACTCCATAGATACTCTTTTTAAAATAAATATGTATATCCTCTGGTGTTGCGGGTGTCCATGGGCGGCGGTAATCGCTTACCATCAGGCGATCCGTCTGCTCGTTTGCCTCCTATTCCATATAAAAAAAAACATTCTTACAATATAAGCTCTGCAACTTTTTTCCAAATAATTGCTGAGAATTATGTAGTTTGATGTGTAAGATTTATTCATTATACAACATTTAAGTGAACATGACAAGCTCAGACCGCGGGCACAACATTTTTACGGATAAATATAGGAACTTATACAGATTGCTATATTTGTATAGTTTTATAAACTAGTTTAATGTTATTATACCCAGGAGGCTGCTGGTACCGATCCGTTAGCCGCCTGTACGACACCCAAGAGAATTGATGGCGTGATCCATTTGTACCCAAAACCACACCGCGTTCATTACGTTAGACAACAGACACTAATTAATTTTCATTTCGCATACATTTTGAACTCACAAACTGAACAAAAATCTTACAGACAATCTACATAAATTTGGTCTTTACGTCCGTAAAGAAAATAAGGCAGGTTGTGTGTGAAACAAACGGTAACAAGAGACTGAGGATAACATCAATATCTCACCATATCAGCATAATGAGACTAATGACTGATGACTGATGGATGAACGGAGATATACGAAACCAGTAGCCTTAGCACGAACAACTTCGTATCGTCACGATAGAGGCGCTGGTCCAAATCTCATACAAATTGGTCTTCATGACGATACGAATACTTTTTCGCAAGTTGTTCGTGCTAAGGCTACAGTATACATAGCGAGTATGGAAGGTAGAGTTGTAAGGGGCCGACCTCGGTGGAACTACCATAACCAAATTGCAAACGTTTTCCAAAAAGGTCAGGATAAAAGCACCCTAAACCGAAAATCATGCATGAGGAGAATAATGAACGTAGATGAAGCGAAACTGGTGTGCCAGGATCTTAGCAAGTGACAATCTATAGTCTCTGCTTACCCAGATGGGGGACAGGCTTGAAAATATGTATCTATGTATATGATCAGTGTAAAGTTCAGTATCACAATGTAAAGTTTTTAATTTGAATAATAATGCAAGGATGCACTCACATATGCCTATAATATTAAAAAAAATGTCGAAGATTGTATCAATTATTGAGATGAAGGTCTAATTGGGTGAGCCAAACTCACTCTTGTAAATAATTATAATATTATATCTAGCTATATCTATATACTTATAATAAATCTGTAGAGAGGTTAATTCTGTACATGAAATATATTTCCAAAATAATTATCAGCGGGTGATTAGTGATCGATACTGACGCCAAAAATGCAATCAGTAAAATTTTTGTCTGTCTGTCTGTATGTTCGTTATAGAAACAAAAACCACGGATTTCAACGAAACTTGGTACAATTGTTCTTCATACTCCTGGGCAGGTTATAGTATACTTTTCATCACGCTATGATCAATAGGAGCAGAGCAGTGAAGGGAAATGTTGGGAAAATGAGTGATTCATGAGAAAGGTTTCAAGCTATAAAACATCACGCTACAACCCTTAGGAACGGGGCAACGCAGGTGAAACCGCGGGCGAAGAACTAGGGAACAAAGTAACTTCCACGCGGACGAAGTCGCTGGCAAAAGCTAGTTATTAAATAAAGTAAACTACTGAATAATAAATCAACTGAATTACATTTTAACTTTAGATTAAATACAAAATTAAATAGCTGACAGGCACGTGTTACTTCAAAATTTTAATAAAAGCAAACTTAATTATCCTTGACTTCAAAAATAAGTTGAGTCTAGACTAAAAACAAGTCGAAATATGATTGAAAACAAAACAACTTTGCAAGCGTCGACGTAATGTTAAATACCTAGGGTGAATAACTTGGTACTTAAAAATGTTGTGATTGAAATTCTAAATCATAGTAATATGATAAATGAATAAGTTTGTGTGCGTCTATTATTTTACAGAATGATAATATTTCACTGTACTTTAAACTTGGTAGAAAAACAGAAGGGTTTTCAACCTAAAGCCAAAAAAAAATATTTTCAGTTGTGCCTTCGGGGAATACAGGCGTGATATACCACACCATCACGCATTATTTTTATTTTCTACATACATACCATCATAAACACATACATCACGCCTGTATTCCCCGAAGGGTTAGGCAGAGGCGTACTTAATGTACGCCCACAATTCGCCGGTATGTTTAGAATTTACCATTAGAATTATAGTACTCGTAGGTGTTTCAAGCAATCAATATACCAAGTAGATATCTCACAATCAATGAAAACATTAAAAGCTCCATAAACGGCAAAATTGCTAAACAATTCGTAAATCGATTTGACAGCCACAATAAGATATTTTCTCGCTACACACAGTAAACACTGGACCAACCCGCTTTTTGTTCGATTCGCAACAAAGAGAAGTAATAAACTCTTTCCTTCCAATATGTCGGGTTGGGAGGCAGCTGGTTAAAACTGTATCGATTACAGGCATCGATGCGTTGAAGTTATTCGGAAATTAAAATTGAATCGGTTATAACGAATTTATTGCTCGGATATTATTTCAAATGATCAATTTCGATTCTATCATTTTGCAGACGTGTAATTGACTTCATTTTATACTCTACAAATAATTGAAACAGATTTCTTTACTAATAACGATTGTGTTTGAAACACTAAACTATATAAATGACATTAACAGCAATGAAAATAGTAATTTTTAATTTCCTATAATCATCTCAAAGCATTTCAGTAAACTATTACTTACTAAATACTACAATTATTTAATTTATGATAATTTTTATTAAGTCATTAATTTATCGATAAATCGAAACTAACTACGACCCTAGTTAAGGGTGCTGGAAATAAAACTTGGGGTAAAGACGAAAATCACATCCTAGAGGTTCAACGTATTGAGTCAAGAGTTTAACTTGAGGATACAATGAACGTTTTAAAGTGAAAGGGGAAAGACATTTTTAAAATTTTAGAAGTATACGAAAAATTTTATGAAAAAATCGATAGGTATTAATGATTGATACTCATATTACATCGCGTATTGACTATTAACAACCTTTTAATAGTTGACAACCTTGCTTAAAAGTAGGACATCTTTAAAATTTCACGAATTGTTGACATAATTTTAAATCCAAGTCAAGAACAAAAGACTAGAACTTGTGGGCTTTATAACTTTCTCATCGTACTACAAATCGTGTAGCAGAGTTTACTATAAGGACATGGGTTTCCGTGACGTGTTACCAACCTGTTACTACGAGTACAAACTAATCCTTTCCGTCCCAACCCTCCTTCTTGTCTACATAGTTCAAGTTTCTATTCACTGGGTTCAAATTTACAACCTATACCCTACTAAAACATTGTAACATAATGTATATTGTAGACCCAAACTTGAGAGTAACTGTAAATGCTTTTTTTAGGAATCCTTCAAATTCGGGTGTTTTATTTTCAGAATTAATTATGATCGTAAGATAAAAAGAATATTATATAACAGCTAAAAGAATTCTATTTTAAAAATTGAATAGATCTTTTTGTGTCCAAATATGATGAGACAAATATTTTTGCAGACCCCACTAATCTCTATCAATAGAATCTTCAAGATACTATTGACTCCAAGATACTATTAGTGAATATAAGATTAAATATATTATAAGAGAATAAAGCTAAGTCGTCTTTTTAATACAGAGTAAATTTTCAAAGATCTAATTAATAATAAAGAATAAGCTTTCAAAGGAATATCTGTAAATTTGTGGTAATAAAATAAGGCTTGCTGTTATTACGTTATTTTGATACCTATCTAAATAAATTGACAATGAAAGGTGTAATAGTATCAGAAGCTACGTCTGCCATAAATATGATTTTAATGGATCAAGACGAAACTATGTTTAAGCAAAATACTGGCTAATTAATAACGAATAATAAATAATAACTAAATCTTAGAAACTTTAAAGCCTTAGAAATTTGAAATTTGGCGTGTCTCGTTCATCTACCAAGAAAAGTTTGGGAATAATTCTCACGGGATTGAAGAAACTGAGATCCGTGGGTCATAGCTTTAGCTATTTAATAAAATATGATACCATATAAATTCTTAACTTTTTAACGCCTCTGGAAAGCTGCAGCCTATCTCTCTCTCACTCACGTCGTAATTTGTTATCCCTGGAAATAATTTCGAATTTATTCTGAAAGATAGTAAGCTTGTACAAAAATTATATCTTTCAAGTAACACAGGTATAAAAACATAACATACCATCACGCCTGTATTCCCCGAAGGGTTAGGAAGAGGTGTACTAATGTACACCCACAGTTCGACGATATGTTTAGGTCCCATGTAATAGGGGGCGAGCCTATCACTTTACTTACTGAGAATTTCATAGATAAACCCAATAACACTTTGCTCGACTTGAAGATCGAACCCAGGACCTTTAGCGTAGTAGTACGCGCTTGGGACCACTAGACTAATGAGGCAGTCACACAGGTATACCAAAAAGAAAAACAGAAGACAATTTCTGTTACAATAAATATATTAACCAAAGTTCTTAAAAGCATTAAGCATTTATGTAAACACAAACTAAAATTTCAAAAACGAAGTGAACACTTCTAACTCGGAAAACTAGTTAGTAGCAAAAAAGGACACTTAAACTGTTGATCCGTTGATCCCGGATGAAATACTTGCTTAAATGACTGGGGTCGGGTATCGAAAAAAGATACGAAATGTCTGTCCGGATATTGCGTCTCTTTGAAGAGGTAATGATTTGAATGGTTACTGCACATCTACCATCTTTTGGTTTTCCTGTTATAGACTGAGATATATATTTATTTGATTTTTATATTTTGTTATTCTCTTTGTTGGGCGGATGTATTGATCTTATTAAGTTTGTTCTCTCGTAGAAAAAAATATTTCTTTTCTTGTTTGGTTCTTTTCACAATATATGATCACATTTTTACTTCATACGCTGTGTTAGGGATTTATAGACTGAACAACATAATATTGTTGTTGTTATCAAAATAAAGACATCTTTATTAATTATTTTTTTCGTTAAAAAACGTTACCCCACACTATGATTTTCTCCTGTATCGTGGGTGCGTTTACAAACATAAATTCTCAGTTATACAAACGCCCAGAACAGGAACAACTACCTGTATCATACAAATACTTGCTCCGTGTGAGGATCGAACCCACAACATGGGCGCGGAAGCGGATCACTCAGCCGCTACGCCAAACGTGTCGTTTTTTTTATTGTTATTGTGACAACCTCGGGGATATTTATATTACAAAAGTTTAATACTAAAATAAGCTACTAATATAAGCGGCGGTAGCCTAATGGCTAGGGCGTCAGACTTGCGATCAAGTGGTTGTCGGTTCGAAACCCACCCATTGCACTACCGACGTGAACCCGCTCGTAACACAAGCATTTAGCTTAGCACGAGTGGTTAACAAGTAGTTATACTAGTAATGTGCGACCCATATTGCTAGTAAGCTTTAAAAAAAAAATACTCCCATCATTATCTCCAACATCACAACAAAATCATTTACTGAATCAATTCCCAAAAGCTTTTCACAACCGAAATTGTATCCACCAATCCATCAGGTCATAATTTTTCATTCGTTATTTCCCTCCGAAAACTGATATGCAAATATTAATACCCCATCAATGGAATAAACAAAAATGGCATGAGCCAATCGCCTATTGATGTATCAACGTGTGGGATGGTCGTCCAATTTGTATAGATTACACCGTCCGCTGTACCGCCAGGGAATTACTTGAAAAATGGTTATTAATTTATCTCTTGCAAAGAGTGTAGTCCATAATCCGGGAAACTAAGCTGTGGATGGAAATTACTTTGCTGATTTGTGATCGATAGTCTTTTCAACTTCGATATTAGCTTTTTGTTGAGGTCTTTGTTTGTCTTGTAAAGCGAAGCGCTTCTTTGTTTTACGAATTGTCTGTACAGAGCTTTGTGGTAGATTTGTGAAACGATTTGTGACCTGATAAAATACATCATTGAAAATTCTTCTTTTAGTTTAGCTTTCTGTTTTAAGTGGAACAGTTGTTGGTGTCTTTTATTTCACTTTGGAAAGATTTCGTTGATAGCTAATTCGTGATTTATGTGAAAAATGTATTAAGTTACTAGCTGTCCCCCGACATGCGTTGCAATGCGTCTTTTATTTCGTTTTTCAACCGACTTCAAATAGGAGAAGGTTCTCAATTGGACTGTATATTTTTTTTGTTTCTTTTTTATTTATTTTTTATGTGCCTCAAAACTTCTGCCTGGGGAACCAATTTTGATGATTCTTTTTTTATTTGAAAGCTTTCACGTGTGGTCCCATTTCAATTTGGTATAGTTCTGACAGTGGCATTCATGAGAAAACCATATAAGTCTTAAGTATATTTGCATTAAGTATATGCGCAACAAATGGACAAATAACTCAATATCACGGCAACCGATTTTGATGATTATTTTTTTGATCGATAGGTCATATTTCAGAGGTAGTCTCATAAAAATTTGCTGATCACAAAATTTTGAACTAAATGACAATAACACGTAAATTATAAAATGACGTGAAAAGAGAAAAAGAAGACGTGGTCTGGCTATGCGTAAAATTTTACTCGCTACTAAAAGGTTAAAATAAAATAACTTTCAACAAGAAGTAAAACCGCCTTCAAAAGCATAAAAAATATGTTAGGTTAGGTTAGGTTTTTATCGCTCACAACTTCTTCGTAGTACTTGTGTCTTGTCAATGCTGTTGTTTAGGTTGTATCGCAGGCTTATCTTCCAAACATTTGCCAGGAAGGACCTTCCGAAGTGGTATTGAAATCAGGTCCAACATGGTCTGCACCATGTGTTTCTTTCTAATTAATCAAAATGTCACCCCAGCAGACATTATTCTCAATCAGTGTCAAGTTCAATTTCTGTGAAACAAGAAATCGTTGCAATCAATTTCCTTGTCATCCATGAAATTGTACAAGAATTTACTGAACAAATCAACGGAGTAACGTTTTGAATTAAAGCACTAAATCAACGCCTGAAAGCAAATTGTTAATTTTATTAACCTTGCATAAATCTCTAGGGATATTGTGAATTGTTCATATTTTAGCCTGTGTTCTGCTGAGTTTGCACGTTTCGGTGTTGTGGTCCGTTTTTATTTTTAGCGAAATAGCCCTGATTTTTTATCTCAACGTAGTAAAATTATTGTTTTTGACCGGAAATTTGAAGTAGATTCTAAGCTTTTTTTATACTACTAAGGTGGCAACAATCGTACGGCCCGCCTGATGGTAAGCGGTTACCGTAGCCTATGGACGCTTTCCACACCAGGGGTATCACTTGCGCGTTGACCCTGGAAATGTGTGCGACCCTGTAAATTAAGGAGGAGTACTTGGCCTGGCAGCACGGTAACAAAACACCACCGGAGCTCTGGCGACCTTGCTCACCGTTAGCCATACAACATAGTACTGAGCTATGTTATTTGGCTACGATTTTCTGCAAGGTGGCGGTACTTCCCCAGCCTTTAAACCAGCTTTAAGCTTTCTGCATTAAACATGTAACCTTGAAAATAGCGGGGAGTATAGACAGACCACTTATCATGTTGGTATCGACAAGGAAAAGTTCATGATTATATTATTACATCAAGTCTTAGCTTGAATTTAATATACACTCCTCTGATTTTTTAAATCAAGTGCATATAATTATTATTAATAAATGATTAACTCATTTAAACTTTGAACAGAAACATCATGGAGAAACGTGCATACCTGAGGGATTTTCTTTATAATGTGTGATGCAACTTAATTATTATAACTCTTTGGTGTGATGTCTGTCATTCCGCACTAGTCTCACAAGGGGGACTAATATCTTACCACTCTAATTGTGAACAGAAACCCATACCCATTGCTGGGTATGGGTTTCTGTATTTGGGTTGATGATGATGCTGCAGCCATCCAGCAGCCAGCTAGTTTTAATAATTTTGTGACGAAGGTTCCACCTCGATCATAAAGAAATTGTCGTTGATTTTACATACAATATTGCTGACATTTTTTATCTACAATCTATCTTGGAGTATCAAAATCCCAATACATAACTTAAGTCTAACAGGATTTTAGTGAAAAGGGGGACGAAAATCATAGAATATTAATATTTACACTTAATATTTCTTACAAATCCAGACATGTTTTTATGTATCATGCTTGAGCGTGTTTACGAGACGCGTGAAACTTGTTAAGTAAAAAATAAATTGGAAAAAATAAATGTTGGTAAGCAAACTTTAGTAATTCATAGTTCGTTGTTCTTACTAGTAGCCGTTTTGGAGTTTGTAGTTACCGAAGAATGGTTGTAGGGGAAAAATATAAGAGAATTTTTCTTATGTATACTAATATTATAAAGAGGAAAGATTTGTATGTAAGTATGTTTGTAATGAATTGGGTCAAAAAGTAAGGGTAGATTTAAAAAATTCTTTTGCCGTTAGGAAGCTACGTTATCACTGAGTAACATAAGCTATATAACATCACGCTACGCCTCTTAGGAACGGAACAGCGCGGGTGAAACCGCGAGCGGGTAATATTTTTTGCTCTTTGTGTGAATTAATATGGCAGTTACGAAATCTCTCTGATAGACTTTTCTTTAGAGTAATATGTGTTACCTTTCGGATTTGTTAAAATTTTAATGTTCATTAAATTTAATTTTATTTTATTTGATTATTTAACATTAAAATTAATGTTCAATAATCAAATTCTTGTATTTAGAATAAAATTATAACCTACCAATGCATATTTAATCGCAAGCTTGCCTTTTCCGTTCACAATTATGTAGGTACATTTATAACCTTCAATAGATTTCCTTTTAGAACTTGACGTTTGGAGTTACTTGAAGTATTTCAAGTCGGCTTTCTTTGAAAGTTTTAATTTTGGCATAGATCGTAGAGGGCATGAGGACCTTTATAATAATAATAAACTGTTTATTTCGGAGTAAATTTCCATAGATTGTTAGTAGGTAGGTTTATGACTATCGCTATAAAATAAAAATAATTTAATTAGTAAGGGTTGCCATCAGCGAAAACGAGGAGGAGGATAGATTTCCTTTCGTATCCAATCTAATAGTGTTACTGAGTTTTTTCTCTATCGTTAATTGAATATAATAACGTTCATAAGTCCATTGTAATTATTATATCCTACCTAGTTTCACACTGAGTATCATTGTTCAAAGTATCACATTTCTACCGGATCCCTCAAACCTGAGTATTATGAGAGAACCTTGTTTATAGTAGTTACCCACATTAATTCTAGTAGATATAAATCGAGGTAATATTTCGTCTTAATATTACCTACTGGTAAGACTATCCTCAGGTAATTTAAGAATTGTGATGTATCGCCTCTTCTTCTCTTATTTGAATTTTGAACGAAAAATTCGTAGTAAAATTTTCTTCGTGAGTGACTTGTGTAATCGTCTCAGAGCTTACAAGCGCTTTTCTTCTTTGTGTTATGGTGATAAGTTTCGAAATTGGATGTAAAGTTTTTAATATTCGAAAAACATATTTGATTCAAAATATTCTAAAAATGTCCTATCATAATATTAATTTAAAATTTCAAAATTCCCCGCATCATCAAGCCATGGTTACCATGTTCTTGCAGTATCACTGTAGTAACAGAACACCAAACAAATCGATCATACTTGTAGAAGTTATTTATAGTTAGAAAAACGCTGATAACCTTCAAAAGGCTCTTTAAAAATACTCTCAGTTAAGTAACCTTTCAAACAAAAAAAAAACTGAATCAAAATCGGTCCAGTAGTTTGGGAGCGACATACGTTAAACACCCGTCTTTTCGCGGCAGGGATTAAAAATGGGTTGTTTTCTTACAGCTGTTTCTGTATCTGTATAATAATTTTGTTCTTTTTTTTTCTTTGGTTGTATTAAACCTTCCATCTAACGATCTGACAATTTTTGTTCATTAAATCGAAAAAACAGAAAAAAATTGAAATACAAGAAAACATTGGTATATTTCGCCACAAACCAGTAAATTCTTTATGAACGACGCAGTACCTTTCGAACTTGCTAACGCTTGTCAGTCCAATTAATATTTGCGGAAACCTCTTGTGTTAGGAAAACTCGTGGCTTTCAAACAAACCTGGAATTGAATTGTACTCTTTTTGAGTTTGAATTCTACGTGTTCTTTACGATTCAATATAACTTGTATATAGGTTAGGTAGACACATGAATAATATAGTATCCTTGTATCCTATAGTATCCATACATATATATATATATACACACACACTACGGAAAGGGTACTATAATATTTATGATATTAAACAAAAACTTGTTAGTATCTTTTTTGTGATTTTTTTGCATTTTCCATGCTAAGATTATAAAGTTAGTTTAGTTGGAAGGAAGGAGGAACCTGTTGTGTCTGTCCTGTGTTCTGGTTAGATACACCAGATGCCAGACAAACAAATAATACAAATCCAAATTTGCCTTCAAATTTCGATGGGACTCGCAGTGGCTTAACGGTCAGAGCGTCTGGTGTATCTAACCAGAAGACGCAGGTTCGAATCCTGCCTGCGATTCAATTTTTTCTTCATTAAAATTACTTTAAAAACTTATTAGGATTTTTTCATACGTTTCTTTCACCCGTCATCTCATCACTTAGTTCCTTACGTCCTATATGGTCTTTCATACAATCGATGAACCTATTCTTTAGTCTCCATTTTTTCTTATACACATCCACATGTTACCTTTCCGCTAACATGTCCTTGTACTCTGCGTATTACGATCATGAGCATACCATACAAACGGTTCCTTTTTTGTTACTGGCGCTAATTTTAACTTGCTTCTTATTTATTCATTCCTTATCTTTTCCATCATCATCTTGTAACACCACACAACATTCTCATGTCAGTTACATGCAATTGCCTTTCATGCATTCCTTTTATAGCCTAATATTGCAACCCATACGCCTTATCATGGTGTTATAGATTTTCCTATATAGTTAAATTTCAAACAACACTAATGATAACCATTAGTTCATTGAACAGAAGCTCGAAATAGCTGACGACCAATTTATTCTAAGGCTCCTAACGATATTGGTATTGAGATTCAGAGGGCTGATGACAGTCATTTCGTGTTAAATACTGATATTCAGTTGGATAGACTGGACCAACCCCGATGTAGTTGCCAAAAGGTAATACCTATGAAGAAAAAATTAAAGCCTTACTAATATTATAAACGCGAATTTTTGTATGTATTGGGTGTTTGCTACTCTTTCACGCCAAAACGGCTGAACGGATCTGGATAAAATTTGGCACAGAGAGAGATTATAGTCTGGAATATTACATAGGTTACATTTTATCCAGGTTGGACCCAATTCTAAAGTCCACGCAGACAAAGTCGCGGACAGAAGCTAATATCATAATGATTTGAGTAAAAACCCTATTGCGCTTTATTTTCACTATGCCAAAAAATAACATTTCAAGCCGTTACCCCGAACAGAACTAACATTCAGAAACCGGAGCAATCCGTCAAGCAAATGAAGTGTAAAACCCGAACCCGGTACATATCCGTACCGGTGAGACCGCGGCCAATTTTTCCGGATTACAGATTTACGACGTATCGGACCGGGCCGGACGGATTCGGGGAAAAAATACGTAAATCCATATACATTGAGTTTAAGTCGGGCTATTTATTTACACGAAAAGACGGGGAACTTGTATCGATTCGAAATTTACGAAGCAAGTATCATTTTGCACGTATACGCTTACTTCTCATCTCAATGCTTCTAGAAGTTGACGTAAAAATACGACTTATTTCGTCGAATACAAATTTACAAGAACCAATATATTTTCTGTCCTAAATGACCTCAAATCCTTCAATTGACTTTTCTCAGCCCTAATCCCTGTCTGCCATTCGATATCACCTGAGAAAATTCAACGAAATCTTCATTCTCATGTGTGACAACACCGATAAGTTTATCGCGTCACGACTTGAGCCATATCTCGTTTAGCGTAATAAGGTTTTACATGATCCTCTATGATCTTATTTTCCATATCTATGTTTATTATTAGTATATATTACAAATAAGGTATAATTGAAGCTAGAAGAAGTCAAATAGTTTTATCGCTAAAGTAATCATTCAGTCTGGAGACTTTTTTTTAAAGCTTATTAGTATTTATCCTTTTGTGTGAAGCGTTAGCTTCAACAGAATGTTACAAATAATCGGAGGAGAAAATTGCGGGAGGGAGTAGTATACCTACATCACTCTCTCGATTTTGAAGTAAACGCATCGGGCGCTGAAGGGTGCTGACAGATTTCCGACAAACGCTGACTTGGAGAGTCCACTGTCCAACTAAATGCAGTCTATTACGTTCGAAGTATTTTTATGCGAATCCCATGACCCATACCTTAGATATGAGAAGGCAATTTTACGAGCCCGAAATACATCTGCCGGCGGATAATGTATGAGAATTTGTCACACTTTAAAAATAATACTCTAGTCAACTGGGACCAACATTTTACCTATTATGTTCAAATTATATTTATTTTAATAGCCATACATGCATTTTTGTATAAAAGAAACCGAATAATATACACGGGAAATTGTAATATTCAATAACATTTTCATCATTGAGTAAAACAATTCAGTAATCGAACAATCGTTCCTTCGAATTCTTTTATCGATATAAGTACGCACATCCCTACAAAACCCAGTGAATTTAATAAGTAGTCAACTTAGCATTATTCAAATAGAGCCGGAAGGAATTCGCAGGCGTTTGTATAAAATTATTCAGCATTGTGCGATACGCCGACTGAAAACAAGCACCTTCTCACACGGTACGCTGAATATTATTTCGAGTATAAAAGAAGCGGTTGGTGAATAGTATCTTCTATTCAAGGAAGTAAAAGAGATAATGTAATCAAAATAAAGATGAGTATTCGTAACACAACAGCTATAAAAATAAATTGAAATGTCGATTTACAAATACCGCCATTGTTTTCGTTCAATTTGGACTAAACAAAATTAAACTTGCTTGTGTAAAATATCGTATACCTATATCCTTAATATAGTATGCCAGGGACAGCTTCGTTGTTGATTATTAGACGAGAAGTATCACATCAATATAAAAGCGTAAACCAAAAATATATTGATTTTTACTTTAAGTACAACGGTCTAGGACCAATTACAGTAATTATAGATAGGTATTAAGGGAATTAAAGAACTTTCATAAATCTTTCTCACAGAATCTTTGACATACCGACAAGATCTTCGACCATTCATCCGCAAACAGATCGCAGGTTGGATAGAAGTCCAAGAGAGCGTTCAGTGCTTCGAGAGAAAATATATCACTATATGGATATAAGGGACGAGAGAGACCAAAAAAAGATGGATGGTCTGTGAGAAACATGATAAGACTATAAAGAAACTTGATGATGAGATGACGGCTGTTTTAAATGAATGGGAGATACAATATACTGCACCAATTACAAGTACATTGGAATCAGGGCAGGATGATGATGATAATGAAGTGACAATATACGCCACACCCTTAAATAGCCTTGCTATTGATTCGTTTTCTCTAACACATTTCGCTCATGCTGAGCTAAAAAAAAAATAAGAACTGAAGTCGACAAATTATTTTCTTATGTTCTGTTTACTATTCACGCAAAACATACTTCATGTCATTCCATAAAGCAAATTACGTTTCCTTCAACTGACACGTCTGAGTTTCTCCTAACAGCCACTTAGAGGGAATATTTTGAGTGTTCCACGACGATTGCCGTTTGAAAGCGAGAGCGCCGAGCGATGAGAGTTGACTGTGCCTATTCTAACATACACATAGATATATGTAAACGTGAGTCTTTATAGAGATCTTCATTATTGTATAAGGGGTTCAGTGCTAAGTAATAAGTTCTACAATAATCAAACGATCCGCAAGTTACAGCTAAGTTTGCTGCGGATATAGATGGATCATTCTTTACGCAATCATAGAAACAGGGTATCGTTCACTGAGCTTCGAGACGTGCATGAGGGTTCCAGACTTAAATCATCAAAATAGGCTAAAACCTTGGTAAGACTTCGATATCTGTGAGTATATATTTTGTATGAAGAGCATTTTTCTAGATATAATTAATAACCTCAATACTACCCTACACATATACGACGTGATATAAGTAGTCCTTGTATATACGGATCTTACCAAATCCAGCGAACATATTTAATATAAATATGAGAAGAGATAACAACAAGAATTCTCATTTGAAATTCCTTCACGCCCCAAACCAAAGTATTTAAACCTTCAGAAATAACTTTCTTCATAATAAAACGACAACTTTTACAATATACACGATATTAAAACGACAAATGTCACCGTTTTATAGCTAAAATAACAAATCATAAACGGACAGACAAACAGAAAACATGAAAGTAAATTAATAAGTCTACATCGTTCTTTGAAGTTATATGTTCAGCAGACCGAGAAACTTATAGAAGTGATGCATAGGAAAAGACTCAAAGAAACGATTCTGTTGGATTCATTGATTTGTGTAAAAGATTAGATGGTCTGTAGATAGTTTTTTTTGTAATTAATGACAATAATATAAACTATGGATTTGCAGCTATAATATATACAAATCAAGCACATCCTCCAAAAAGATCAGGTGCAGGTAGTACTCGCAACCAGCGCGTGTGTTCCATGATGTATGAATGTGGACGAAGGAAGAGAAGTATGCTAAGTATGAGAACTAATCTTAGCTCACGGTATTCTGTAGTGTTTCTGCCTACTCCTATGGGAAAAAATATGAGTGAATGTATGCAGATAGGTTAAGTTACGATTGTTGTGTTAAATTTAATAGATGGGTTACCATAATCCTTACTAATATTATAATCGTGAAAGTTTGTGAGTATGGATATAATTATGGATGTTTGTTACTATTTCACGCCAGAACGGCTAAACGGATCTGGATAAAAGTTGGCACACATATAGATTATAGCCTTGATTATCACATAGATTTTTTATTCAGGTCGGACATAATCCTGAAGTCCATACAGACAAAGTCGCTGGCAGAAGCCAGTTGATTAATAAATCGATGCCTGGATGTATAAGTAATCATTATGTTGGAGTAAATGTGTCTGAATATCAGTATTTTACAAGAAACCACTGCTATCAAACCAAATTTTAAGGATAAACTTGCTGTCAGGCCTTTCAGGCTTATGCCTACCACTAACGCACACGATGCTAATTGGTGTTCATCACAATTGGGACCAAAGGCTGGAATTCCATGAGCGGATATCCGTAAAGCCTAGTAATTTACTCGTCGAGCCCAAATGGCAAAAATACGGTCAGTACAGTTGGAAAAAGTAAATGAATACTTTTAATTAGCGTTTCAATCAATATTTGCAGTAGTTCAACGTTGCTTTTACAAGAGCAAAGGGATTTTTAGTGAGAATTCCTATCAGAGGAAATAGATACATCCCTTTCGCGGAATTCAAAACTCTAATTTATAATGCTCCTTACATTTATATGAATGCGTCCGCTTTCCATGTTTTGAATAACCCTTTATCAAACAATTCTGTGAATTAATTTACTAACTTCAGCGTGTATTGTGGCGTGCTTTTAGTAGATAGTAATCAGAAGCCCCAGAGCCTGAGAACCAGTGTGTCCTTAAGATATCGAGAAATCGGGTTACGGCGCTTCTGATGGAAGTCACTTTGTGTAAAATAAGATCTTCTCAAGTCCATTCGCAATAGGTCCGTCTCGCACTAGTCTGTCTCCCTCTCTCTCATTCAGACGTCTCTTAGCCAATATAGTTGGGAGATCCACTGTAAGTACAAGTACTTACAGTGGATTTCCCACTCGTACCTATTTTGCTTAGCTCATTGAAAACGGTGGTTGCCCTACTGCGGCCGCCGCACAACGTATTATTGCAATTATTTTGGAGCTGTAAGAAAGGGACAGCGTTATTTAATGTGTAGAGCACTCCCTCAGTTGCAAATTGATCGAAATAACACTTCCTAGTACGGCCTCTGGACTTATCAAAATAATGCTTATAACGCATTTCAAATGACAGAACGCGCCTTCTACGTCACTTTATCGCAACAGAGACAGAAATACAAAATTTTAAGGAGTGACAATGATGACAGACTTCTTTATGACTCCCCATTATGACATCCTGGATGTTTGTATTTGTTTGATTGTTCCAAAGCGTATTGATTCTCGATTATTAGAACTAAAATTGTGAGTTTATGGACCTATATTAATCAAGAAGTGCTACCAGTGATAATAATACAAGCAATGGTCTTAGTAACAACACAGTTTGTACAAAATTCTTTGTGAGTGGGACTATGTGGAGCGTTCGTGTGAACGTTGCTCTAATTTATTGTATTCCAAGAATCTAATAGATATTGAGAACAGTGAACTACACAAAGAAGATGATTGGAAAAGGAATTGAGAGTGTATTGTCTCATAAATTCACCACACAAACACAACAATGCTACCTAATTAAAGATTAGGGCGGTGCAAAATGATAGCGTGAAGATTCTAACGTTTTGTCCAAATTGCTTAGGGTTAAGTTTGAGAAGTCTTCATCATATCGTCATACCGTCACGCCTGTATTCCCCGAAGGGTTAAGCAGAGGAGTAATAAATAGACACCCACAGTTCGCCTGGCATGTTTAGTTCCCAGTTTATAAGAGGCGAGCCAATAGCCATCAACCGGGCACGAATCCAGACTCCGAGCTGCTAATGAGAATTTCATAGAAAACCCAATAACACTTTGCTTGACCTGGGGATCGAACCAAGGACCTGTAGCGTAGAAGTCGTGCTCGGGACTACTAGACTAATAAGGCAGTCAAACATTATTAAGTATTAATCCCATGATGAATAATGATTTTAGGAATCACCAGCTATTTTAGAAGACTTATTATCGGCAAATCCGGAGAGCTTTACATGCATGCTGCTACATTATGCGTTATAGTTTTTATATATTTTTTTTACAATTTACAGCTCTTACATGAATGTAATGTAAATATAATTTAACCTGTAAATCCACATCATCGCACGGTGGTTCTCCCGTAGGTCATAAGCATTAATGTACATAAGTGAAGTATTTTTTTAATTATTTAGAAAAAAACCTTCAGAAAAAAACCCATTTAACAAATTTAATAAAGTAAAGTATTTATGACCACGCTTGTAGGGCGCTTGGACCACCGTGCATCGGCACACTTTTCCACAATCAATTAATATAATATGATTGTATCGTAAGTTACAGAAAATTGATAATACTTTCATAATAATATCAATCTGGAATTATCGCATTAAAGACAATCAATTTGAGAAATACTTACACAGGTATTTTATCAGTAAAATAGTAATTGAGAATGACATTTATTAATTTTCTTATCACCTTCTTCTTCCCCGAACATGCAAGTCAGGGAGTAAAGGATCAATCAGTAATTCTATTACTGACCCTTCACATTACATTATTATTGGGTAACTAAACACTAATAAAACCGACAAAATCAGCTTGACTGAACTCGTCAATCAATAAAATAACCCCATCGCGTAGACAAGCATCTTAGGTGTTAATAAAAAGGTCCCTTCCCTTCAAAAAATAATATCTTGATAAACTCATAACTTTATTTAATAATATTAATGGTTAAACAAGTGAGGTGAATCGTACAATTATCGTTCGGTAAAAATGAATCAAGGAATTTTGTTTTGTCCCTCTATTACAATAAAGACTAAACTCGTGTATTGTTGATAGTCTTAATATCATCGCATCAAACAATTGACCCCTATATCGCATCAATTGAAACTCGGTTTTAGGTACAAACGTTAGGGTACATCTTAATAGTACATTAATTAAAGCGAACCTCAAATTGATGATGTCTCTTTGATCTACAACCGTGAGTCAAGATTGTGTTATGTGTTCGAATTGGGTAAAGGGAAACATGTTTTGATGGGCTAATTACATCGCGGATTGTGATATTGTTAGTGGAGTCATCAATATGATGAATTGGTAATCCAATGGAAGGTATTAGTGCCTTGTTAGATTATCTCTGAATTATATTAACATAAGTTGTAGTCAAATTGAAGCTATGGAGAGACTGAGGTTTGCATTCCATGGCCCAGTTTTGGTTGATGAAGGAGTTAATCTGTAAACAGTATTGTGTTTTGGTTTGAGGGCAGTATAATAATTAAAATATCCTTAATAATATTATAAACGTGAAAGTTTGTGAGTATGGATGTATGGATGTTTGTTTTCCTTCTCACGCCAGAATGACTGAACGGATCTGGATAAAATTTGGCACAGAGTTAGATAGAGTTAGATATGGTCTGGAATAACACATAAACTAATCTGAAGTCCACGCAGACAAAGTCGCGGGCAGAAGCTAGTAATAAATAATTTTAACTTGAAAAAGTATTATAAAGACCAAAACTACGAAAAAGCGTCATCGATTCACGGTGGACATTCCAAAAACCCGGACGAAACTCTTAAGACCACTTTTATCTTAGGTACCGCTGAAATATGGAATGCACTTCCCGAGTGGGTCTTCCCTGATAGATATAATCTGGGTGACTTTAAACCACGAGTGAATCGGTTTCTTCTAGGCAAGCGCGCTCCATCGTAGATCGCAGTATTGCTTAACATCAGGCGAACTGGCGGTCAAGCGTAAGCCTATCACGAATAAAAAGAAATGTCACCGATATGCGCTAACATACAAATAATAACATTAGTAACAGTCTAGTTAAAAAAAATGGCGTTAATTAAAGTCCCAGTCCTCTTCTAAATAAAAAAGCCATTTTTTAGTACAGGAAAAAATTCAATCGCGGGCAGGATTCAAACCTGCGTCTCCTGGTTGGATACACCAGACGCTCTGACCTCTAAGCCACCGCGAACCCTACCCGCATGATTGAAATTTTGCCTTCACATTCTGAATTTACGTCATAAGGTGACGTTCTTATAACTTTATAATCTTAGCATGGAAAATGCAAAAAAATCACAAAAAGATAAAAAAAGCCATTTAAATCGTTTGAGTTAATTCGGAGTACGAGGTAAGAATGTAAAAAAGTCAACACGAATTAATAATAATAATATAATAATAATAAAGGGTTTATTTATTTCTCCACAATAATTGTTTACACATTACATTATAAACACAGTACATTACAAAAATATTGTGGAGACTGGTGCCCGAAATAAGGTGGGAACCTTGTGTTACAGGTCACCAGGTCTCCACCCTCAGAACAGGTTATACACTCTATACGTGCGTGCGTGGACGTGTGTGTGTGTGTGTGTGTGTGTGTGTGAGAGTGTGTGCGTGTGCGTGCGTGCGTGCGTGCGTGTGTGTGTGTGGTGAGTGTGCGTGTGTGTGTGTGTGTGTGTGTGTGAGAGTGTGTGTGTGTGTGTGTTCATACCATGACTTGAAGTAAATTTTCTGTCTCCCTATAGTCCATTTTTAAGAGCCAAGCTATGACAATTATTTTACATTTGTAATAGCTCAGAGCGTAAATTTTATTGGCTTTGTTACATTTATTATAAAGATAACTCCCCATGAAGCAAAAAAATCTTTTACCAAATTTTCTATTTAAACTAGGGTTAGTACAGACAATGTCAAATCTTCTCTTGCAGAAAATATTATGGTCTAAGGGCATTTCGGTATGTTTTTTTAATATAGTATTCAAAATGAATAGTTGACGTATCGTTAGGACCTGCCACGATCTATATAGCTCAGTCGTAGGGAACAAAATTGGACGGAATGTGGCAACTTTTAAAATTGCTCGCTGAGCTATTTCCAGATTTATAATACATTTCTTAGATGTTCCACCCCAGGTAGTAATGCAATATGTAAATATTGATTGGCACATTGAGAAATAAACCAGTTTAATAATTTTGAAATCGGAAATGTGTCTCAGATTTTTAAATATAACCAAAAGTTTCCTAGCCCTGGATGCCAATTGAGTAATATGGTATTGAAAATGCAAGTTCTGGTCAATCATAACACCCAGGTACTTTACCAAGGGGAGTTTTTTTATTTTGGGACAGGAACACTGGGTAGCAACTTGAACTGAGCACGAATGAGCTGTAATTGACAGCGCATTTTGCAGTGGTATTGAATAATTACGGGGAGTAAACATAACAAAATTTGTTTTTTCAGAATTGATCGTCAGGAGATTTGATTTAAGCCATTGCATGACATCGTTCAGTCCGTTTTGTGCATGGTAGAAAGCTTCTTCCCAGTTATGTCCCCAAAATACCAACGCAGTGTCATCAGCGAACGATATTACCTTACCATTTGCCAATGTCATCTTACATAAATCATTTATGTAGGCTAGGAAAAGGGTAGGGCCTAACACACTGCCCTGTGGGATACCGTAAGACACCGGCTGCTCTTCACTAATGTGCGTTCCTACTTTAACCCGTTGGACTCTATTCTCCAGGTAATTTTTGAGAAGGTCCAACTGGTTTCCTCTGATCCCAAGTCGATCAAGTTTATGAACAAGATGAGGAATCGAGACTGTGTCAAACGCTTTTGCCAAGTCCAGGAATATGGCGAGAGCCTTTTTCCCAGAGTCAAGTTTATCAACAATATAGTCAGTTATATCATGCACAGCATCAGCCGTTGACAGACCCGCTCGAAACCCATATTGTTGAGGGGCTAGCAACCTATACTTTTCAAGATAATTTATGAGTCTGGAGTTAATAATACGTTCCAAAATTTTTGAAATAGTTGGTAAAATTGAAATGGGGCGGTAATTGTTAACACAGTCTCGATTCCCTGACTTATAAACCGGAATAACCAAGGATTCCTTGAATATATTCGGGAATATGCCCAAAGAAAGACTGAGCCTACAGATATGTGTTATAACAGGAACGAGACGACAACTAAACATCTTGATGAATTTTGAAGGAATGCCATCGCATCCAACTACACTACTAGATTTAAGAGACATTATCAAGCGTGCAACCTCATCTTCATCCGTATCCAGCATCACAAAAGAATAGGAGGGGGCAGCAGGAGCGACTATGTGGTGAGTAGATGTGGGGGAATTATTATCATAGCTATTTAGAATTTGCTCTGCTAGAGACCTGCCGATGTTGACAAAGTAAGTATTAATCAATTCCACGGACTGTTTAGCAGACGAAGATATAGATAGAAGATGGTGTGCCGTATCACGAGGTTTTTGCAGGTGAGTAGTCTTTTTAATGACATTCCATAGCTTTTTACTGTTTGTAGCAGCAGCCTTTCTTATTTCAGCTTTATCATATTCCCTTTTAAGCTTTTGTAAAACATTGTTACAGTGGTTGCGGTATCTACGGTAGGTTGTTTTTAATACGTCGTTATCAGGCGCTTGTTTCATTTTTTTGTGAATCAAATCTCTATTGCGAATACACCTTAGTAGACCAGCTGTCATCCAAGGCTTAATTATTCTGGCTCGACAGCGTATTGAACAAGTTTTCGTATTCGTATGCAACAAATTGTTTAGAAGACGAATAAAGATTTGAGCCGCAGTATTAGGTTCTTGGGAGTTAAGAACAGGATTGAAATCAATGTTCCCTAACATTGTCCGGACACCATCGTAATCAATTTTGGATACGGTTCGGTTGGACAAAATCGGGGATCGTATTAGCTGTATACATAGGGATATTGCATCATGATCTGTGACAGTTGATTTAATAGTGAAACTTTTAGCTGGGAACTTAGTTTTTAACATAATATGGTCTAAGCATGATTCCTGTCTAGTAGAAGTTACATGTGTAGGCAAGAGACCGTGTGATGCAAGTAGTGTTAAATAATCTACACAACCATTCTCACTATTGTCGTGCGAGATGTCGATATTAATATCCCCAATAAAAATAATATTCTTAAAACATGACAATAAACAAAGCAAGACATTCAAGTTTTGCACAAAATTCGCGACATTGTGCCGGAAACAGTGTGGCCGGTATATTGCAATGACTGCAGTTTGCAGAGCAGATATTTTAATAACCAAGCAATTAGTCTCTGGAAATGACGGTTCATTAATTTCATAAGTAATATTTTCATTGATATAACATATTAACCCATCATTTTGATTATAATTGTCTGTGGTAACGTGATAGTTATACGATTCCATATGGGGTATAACACTGTGAGACGATACCCAGCATTCAGGTAGAACTATAATATCAAACCTAGTTTGCAACCGTGATAGTAGAACTGTTAAACTATCGTAATTGGCGTTAATACTACGTATGTTTTGAGAAAGAATTTTTAAATATTTATTAGGAACTAGAATATATCTGTGAAATTCATCAGGGTCGCAACGTCTATGTTCAGATATATTAATTTCATCTATTTCACTCATTAAGTCATTAACAGCCGCGAATATAGGTGAATAATAAAATAAGTATGCAGAGCCAAGAAAACATTTAACACAAGTCCCAAAATTGGAAAACTTACCGTAGCAACACAGCGCGCAAAGTTTGTTGGTGATTCACATTCACAATAAACATTTTCGTGGACACAAGAAGGCAGTGTAATTGTATGTGTATACTTAGTATAGAGTAGGTGTGTATTATAATTATTTGTGTAGTAGAACTTGTTACTGCTCACCAAAATAAATAATATGATAAAATTCACATCACATACATTTAACATAATTTTCAAGTAAAAGTGGGTAATGTTTAACAATTTAATAATTTTTTTTACCACCATTGACGGTATAAGCAAAAATGTGGCAAAGCAAACACGTCTCAATTTATTGTTGAGAGTTGTAAAACGGTAGGTGTTACACTGAGCGCAATTCACAAGAATTATGAAATCTAATGATATTACCCTACTAAGCAAGTTTGATGAATAAATGAGTCATATTTGCTTTTTGATCGACTCAAGTTGATCTTCACTTTTTATTTCAATGCGTTTATCTCCATCATTTTTTTTCAGAAAAATTCTTCCGTTTTTAACCCAGCAAAATTTATAATTACTAGTTTTACTGAAGTCCCGGGTCGATAAAAACAAGCGTCTGCCAGTTTGCGTCAAACTTTCCGATATATATATTGGGACATTTTCACCAGGAATTCCCATAGACATGGAGCTTATTTTATTGTTTGGATTGTCTTTGTTGTATCTCTTAACGCCGTCTAATATATTATTTTTCATTAGACATGTAGTGAACTCAGTAATAATTGTAGATTTTCCATTTCTATTTCCTACTCTGTAAACATCCTTTATATCGTTCGGTTGTAGATTGATTTTTAGAGATTTGCAAGCGGTTTGTATATAGTTGCATAGGTCATGATGTGTCTCAGGCCTAACCTGTTGCGTAGTAGAGGGCACGTTCCGAAACTCGATGACTGTGGACTTAAGACGTCTTTGTAGTTCTTCAATTTTATTCTCTAATGACCTGGCATACGACATACTGTCTTTACGTTCCTGTTCTATTTTGGTAATTTTTTCTTTCATTTCATCATATTGCTTAGATAAAAAATCCATAGCCTTCTCAATGTCCTTATTAGTTTGCTGAATATTAAAATTTTGTAGCTTAACTTCTGCTATATCCTCACATAGCTTTTTCAGTGTTTGATCTTGATCTGCTTTCCAGTCCGATAGCATCCGCAATATCTCGTCTTTAAATTCAGAGATGACTTGATCATCATTCCGGGGCCTTTTAAACCGCTTCGAAACAAAGTCTGAAGGGACTTCCTGTTGTAGATGGGATATATCAGTATCCGACGAGCTAAACTGCAAGCTACCACTTGGTGGTGAACGCTGAACTCTTGACATTTTATTATTCGAAGTTCGTAGTTTATGTGGTCCGTAGACGGTCAGCTGACCACTTAGGTTGATCTCCGTAAATGCGTGGCGTATATGTTAACGAGGGCCTTGCAACGCTGAACACTTACAATTAACTGATGCACAAGCAATTATAGACTTTCGGTGTTAACAAATGTAAGTTATATTAACTTAACACAGTCAAATTAAATATATTTTTAACAAGTATTTTTAAACATACGTCTGTTCACAAGAGTGATCCGAAGGTGAAGAATTGTGAATTGTGGTTGGTGTGTTAAAAATTACCAAACAAACAACGCAAAAGCCATAGCAAATGGCGTTTCGCTATATTGTCACACAGTTATTAAACATGAAAGAAATGGATGGATCATTAGTAGTCTTCTAAGTTTGTGTAGTAGCTTTTAATATCGCTTAAATATCAGAAATCAGTAATGTTACATAAATATCATCACGCCTGTATTCCCCGAAGGGTTAGGCAGAGGGTTACTAATGTACACACACAGTTCACCGGTATGTTTAGGTCCCATGTAATAGGAGGCGAGCCTATTGCTATTAACCGGGCATAAATCCAGACTCCGAGCTGCTATTAAGATTTTCATATAAAAAATTCTATTACACTGCTCGATCAGAGGATCGAACCTAGGACCTCTAGGTAGCAGTCGCACTCAGGACCACGTTTTTTTTCTTTTTATGCGATAGGAGGGCAAACGAGCAGACGGATCGCCTGATGGTAAGCGATTACCGCCGCCCATGGAAACCCGCAACACCAGAACCAGTCACAAGTGCGTTGCCGACCTTTTAAAAGGGGATTGGGTCTCCGGTAACCTCACTTACTCGGCGAAACACAACGTATGCGTTGTTTAGCGCCGATTTTCTGTGACTACGCTAATGAGGCATTATTGTTTTTTTATTAACGCCAATCGTTATTCGAATAGAAATCCATTGGGTATTATCACAGTACAATGCCTTTAGTGTGACACTTAACCCATCAATCACGACACAATAATAATTACCCACTAATATAATAAACGTACTACTTATCGATAAACATAATCCTCTTCAATGCGGGCCAGAAATTCTATTCCGATGCCATCTTCTATGGGTCTCTCGTTCATTATCTATATTAAGGGTCGTATCGGTTTAATTATTACAATGAAGTGATTCTCATAAATAATCGCTATTGTAACAATATCACAATATTATCATGGTTTATAGTTATAACAGTATAACAATATAAACAACGAAGTTGGCTAGCCCAACTTTGTTGTTAATATCACAATCATTTTGGGATTATTATATCGATTTACCTAGAGAATTGAATACGATTCAAGAGTCGAGAAATGTATCATATTTTCTTCGCATTACATGATTTCAATTTCAAATAAATGTTCATCTGAATTTGGTCGCTTTAACAGCATTCGGAGTAGGTATATCTAATTGAGAACCTGCATCGAACCGCAAAAAAACTTTCATTATAGATTTACTACTATTAGGTAACCATTCAATTCAATTCAATTCAATTTATTTATTTTGTGAAACATAGGTGATTACAGGTGTTTTTACTATAAATATGTATTGTACGAACCATGTCCCGCCGATAGGCATACAAAATTAGATTATTATGATTAGATTAATAATTAATGTCAAAGAATATGCAAGCATGTCAAATTAATGTCATGAAAATGGGTAAAATTATATTTAAATAAAACAAAAGAAAACAATTGATCAAAACTTGTCATCCAGATATTCCTTGACTGAATAATATACCTTGTCATTTAGTAGCTTAAATAGATTACGTTTAAATTCATTATTATTCTTACTATTTCTCATATGACAGGGTAATTTGTTATACAGTTTTGGTGCCATTGCGTAAACACATTTATGAGCAAAAGTAGTTCTGGTGGTTATTGTTTCTAATTTATCTGAGCGACGTTGACTTTCAACATGATTAAACAAGTGTATGTTGGTTTTTACAAACATCAAAACCTCATAGATATACAGCGAAGGTACGTTACGTTTGGGATTTAATGGATATTATGATCATGGTCATAATATCCATTAAATCCCAAACGTAAATGAGAATCATACCAAAATTTATATTCGGCCGCTAAACAAATTATTGACGCATCCAGAAATACCCTCAAACTCCGTGGGAGGGCGCTATTGTAATTATAAATTATAATAACGTTAACGCGTCTGATGTGACGAAAACAGATGGCGACGTGATGACTGATAAAGGTGACTTGTCAAGGGGTGCCTGGGATTATAAAATTTAATAAATTAATTATAAAGACGTGTTTGTTTTATAATGTGAGCATTTTAGGGTTAGAATGCCATCAGTATAATTATAAATATATAAAATAGCTGGTGATTCCTAAAATCATTATTCATCATGGGATTAATACTTAATAATGTTTGACTGCCTCCTTAGTCTAGTGGTCCAAAATGCGACTGCTACGCTAGAGGTCCTGGGTTCGATCCCCAGGTCGAGCAAAGTATTATAGGGTTTTTCTATGAAATTCTCAGTAGCAGCATTCTTACCATCAGGCGATCCGTCTGCTCGTTTGCCCTCCTATCGCATAAAAAGAAAAAAAAAGTGGTCCTGAACGCGACTGCTACCTAGAGGTCCTAGGTTCGATTCCCAGATCGAGCAGTGTAATAGAATTTTTTATATGAAAATCTTTGTAGCAGCTCGGAGTCTGGATTTGTGCCCGGTTAATGGTAATAGGCTCGCTTCCTATTAAATGGGACCTAAACATACCGGCGAACTGTGGGTGTACATTAGTACGCTTCTGCCTAACCTTTCGGGGAATACAGGCATGATGGTATGTTATGATTTTTGGAATAACCGGCTACTTTATCTTTATGTACAATGATCTCCGCTAAAAGAATCTGTTAAAAGGTAGGTATTGGGGTGAATTGTCGACATTGCTTAAATAATAAATATTTGGAACCAATATTTATATGATCTACAGGATTTCTCAACCACTACGCCAATCAAACCATTAACATTTTCATACATTTCTGGAAGAAAATATTCAATTTTCTTATTCCTATTATTTTAATTTCCTAGAACTAGCAATAGCATAAGTAGCGGTAATTGCATATAATCAATTGTTCCCTGGTATCATTGTAATTCAAATACTATGAGAATATTGTTACAATATTGGTGATGAAAGGGTGAAAAAGTGGAAATGCGTTCCTTGCGAAGTATGTGTGGTGTAACTCGGAATGATAGATTGAGGAACAATGTGTGATAAGACAACGTTGCGGGCTGAAAGATGATTTAGTGACACGTTTTGAAAAGAATACGCTGTGATGATTTGGCCATGTTGAAAGAATGAATGAAATACGATTAACGAAAGGAATTTATAAGGTGAATGTCAGCGGCAGCATCGGTAGAGGTCGCCCTAGAAGAACGTACCGATCTTATTGGCGAAATCCTTCACAAAGGTCAGGTGCGTAGCACTCGCAATCGGCGTATATGTATGAGAAGATGTATGAATGTGGAAGAAGCAAAAGAAGTATACAAGAATTGTAGCAAGTGGCGGTCTATAGTTTCTGCCTAACCCTTTGTGAGAAAGGCGTGAGTGTATGTATGTATGATGAAAGGGTTGATTGTAATTATTGATAACGTACTGTGTCCAATTTGTTCATCCTGATATGAGAGAGTGAATGAAAGAAAATATCGAGTTTTATTTATTTAGGTGTCAATACATAGCTGATATTTCATCATATCTGAGTAGCAACTACTTATTAAATAAATTAAGAAAATGAATCGCATTTGTATAACATTAGCTACCCAGCAATTTAAGTGGAACTTGGTAGGAGGCGGTAAATAGTATATAATAATACGTATATAATAAAGGCGAAATACCACTCACTCACTGATTATTTATTCACGAAATTTCAGAAACTATATAGACGAAATACATTTTTTTTATGGGATAGGGGGGCCAAACGAGCAGACGGATCGCCTGATGGTAAGCGATTACCGCCACCCATGGACACCCGCAACACCAGAGGAGTCACAAGTACGTTGCTCGCCTTTTAAAAGGGGATTGGGCCTCCGGTAACCTCACTCACTCGGCGAAACACAACGTAAGCGTTTTTCGACGCCGGTTTTCTGTGAGGCCGTAATATCACTTCGGTCGAGCCGGCCCATTTGTGCCGAAGCATGGCTCTCCCACGTTTAAACTTAAAATTTGGCATATAGGTTGGTCCCATAATTAGGTTATAAACAGTGCCTAAGAAGGAATTTTCAGATATTCTCGCAAAATTGGAAAGTATGAGATAAACGCGAGTAACATCGCGGAACACAGCTAGTTTATTAGATAGACTAAACGTTATATAAAACAAAGGTATACGAGTACCTACATAAAATAAAGTAAAACTTATCTTCTTCATAAAATTACGACATGTTTGCCGGTGTGTGGTTCTGTTTATTTTTGTGGCATTTGATTAAAAACCAGAACATATACAATTTTACAACCATACAACCGCGGGCGCAGCTTAAAGTCGTAATACCGTTCATAAAATTAAAGTTGTTCGGAAAATTCACAAATATCACAGAGCAAATTTTTCATCAAAAGGGTCCATTAAATGAAGAAATTCCGCAAAGTCTGTAAATCGGTGCAGAATTTTTGCAATCAAAATATTTTTCAACGCGACCGCACATCGCCAGAAGAATGCCGCGGCAGACAGCGAATGATTTATTTTAATCGATTGTTTACCGCGGAAAATCTGTTGGCCAAATCGTTTTATGTGATGTAATAAAATTGATAAAAAGTGACTTATGGATGTTAGGTGTGGCTGTGGTTTTATTTGCTTTGTTATTGTTGCGGTTGACTTCATTTGTGAGGTCAGCAGAAGTGTTAATGGTATCATAAATATTCTATCGATGCAATTTAAAACTGCTTGCAATGAGCAGAATGTAGGTGATATAATAAAAATGTGTTATACCAATGTACAATTTTGAATATTGAAATTCTTTCAAGTTAATGTGGTACCTATTGTTGATGATTTTAACAAACTTATGACGCCGACTACTTCTATTATGTGACCTGTGAGATTAAGAATTAAACAAACAATTCTTATTAAATATTGAGAGCTAAGAAAATTGTAAGAATACCAATAGTTAGAATATTTTGTAAAACAAAATTTACACTATACATATATAATTAATAACTACAACCACAATAATAATATTTTGCACCAAACAGTCCAAGAAAGAGACAAAGTAAGATTACAACATTTACTTTTAACAAAAAGTATTGTACTATGTAAAGTAGCAACAATACTATGCATAATGTGTTCGTTAACGTTACAACTGCACGTGGCGTGGTTTCGAAAGTTTCTGTTTTTGTTAAGCTTACTTGGAGCCACTGGGATTTCGAGAGTCGACTCATCTACAGAGTTATTTTTTTCTTCTACTGCTGTAATTTTTATCTGAAGCGATTAGAACAGTTTGTATAGGGTTCAAGGATAACATAAATTACCATTGTCATTATTACTCAATAGCTGTAACACTGTTTTTAATAACAGTAAGTAAAGTAAGCAAAAATTACCGGGCATACATAGGAGGGGCACACGTTTAGTAAAAAAAACTTCAGGTAATGATAGTAATAAGGTTTATTATGGCATGTGGGAGTTTATCAAGTGACGAGTCGTGTGATTGGTACTCTAATTTATTTATAGTACTAGTAAAGTTTATATTACCAAGTGCAGATGTTTGCAAAGAAATTTTGAAAAATGGAGTCCATCCAGAAATATTAATGCACAAAATACCATCTTTGTATGCGTTCTTCAATACTATCAAGACTAGTTTCATCTATCGTTGGGCGACTTTGAATACCATTATAATCCTTCTGGTGTTTTGTTTGTCATTTTGTAAACTAAGCGAAAAAAATGCTTTTCGGAATTTCTTTTCTCTGCATAATCCTTGGACTTAAGTAAACAAAATTTACAAGTGCAATTCTCTCTTCTGCAATATTTGTACTAATATCCTTCCCAACACAACCTAATCTAGTACAGTCTCGTCTATTTAAGCGCACCGTTTGGCCACTCGCCAGCTGAACATGAATCATACGCTGTTCTGTCAATGAAACATAATCCGATCATTTCGTTAAGTGACTTGTTACATTATCCACTACTTGAATTGACTGATTTTGAAGCGTAACACAACGTTCGTTAGTGTTTTAGATTATGGGTTATGTTTTACGTCAACTGTTTAGTATTCATAATAATTGGGGACGAATTTAATGTCTATTCATGCCGTAGGGTAGAATAATTTCCTTAAATTACTGCATTTATAAAAATAACTTTTCCCAAAATCATTTAAAATTACAAATATGAAGGGGATAACCTAAAATATACATTTTCAGGCTATGCCAATATTGTTTTGTGCACGGATTCATCAAGTAAAGCGTAGCGTGAAAGCCAATCGCGCCAACGATTGCCACAATCGAGACATCCAATCTTATCTTCAAGCTTTTGGATAAGCAGTTGTGCTTCTGGTACATGTTATTAACATAAGTAACATTTTTGTTAGATGCAACATGCATTTTAATTTTGATCTCACTGTCACTATCAAAATCAATATTTAGGATAGTCCTCAGGTATCCTTGACAGACTCAACACAATAAGTATGATAGTTTAGCTAGAGTTTTCCAAATGATGATTCTTTGTCTCTGTTGATTAGAAGTCAACGAGGCAATAAAATATAAACTCTGTAAAAATGCAATCATACGCTCAAAATTGCGTGTTTTTATTTCACGTTGACATTTGCTTTTTAGATACCACAGCACACGTTGGTCATTCAGAATTTCAGCATCATAAATATTGAGGTCGTCACCCATATATCTATTCGGCTTTGTTTTAAACATAGCGGCCTCATCCAGGCCGTTAGTTTTCTGTGGAGTGGTTTATACGACGCGTTTTAACTGACACCGGCTATATTTGAATGGGAGTTAACAACACTCGTTAGTCACTTAGGTATTAGCATGGAAAAGGTATTTATAATAAATCTTAAGCTAATAAAACTTAATGAGGTGGTGGAAATGATGAAGCAGGTGTTGATGATCGTTGCGGCCACCTAAAAAAAACCTACAAATAAGAAACACCAACCTATTTTCTACCGTTCTTTATAGATACCAACAAAACAACGAACCGTTATGACAAAGTCAAATCAATTTTAAATCAATCTATCTTTCGCATAGCACTTTGTATTCCGAAGTCTAATAATGAAAACTTATTCATAAATCTTCTAAATGTTTTAATAACCCAAAATTTTGTAATTAAGTCTCTGTTAAAAGTAAAACTAGGTAATTTTGAATCTCATTTTGTATTGGCTCTATTCCAACACATGAATCACTAAGTTTGATCCTAAACAATTTGTTACAATTAACAAATCCAGAATACGCATGATTAATTATAATTTCAACCTTACCTTCTCTCAAATTAAGTCTATTCTTGTTTACGTGGTAATAATTTCTAAAACGAATGTCTACTTAGTCAGCAATTCGGTGCACTCCGTTTTCCAGAATTTCAAATATCCTCGCTAATGAACATTTATTAATTTGCTTTCAAATAATTTTGCTCTCTGTATGGTGTCATTTGCTATCAATTTTGTCAAGATCAACTATTGGGCTGATAGCTCCAAATCTGTTTTCTTTCCCTAAATCTTATTCTTGAACTAGCTTTTGCCAGCGACTTCGTCCGCGTGGAATAGTTACTTTGTTCCCTAGTTCTTCGCCCGCGGTTTCACCTGCGTTGCCCCGTTCCTAAGGGTTGTAGCGTGATGTTTTATAGCTTGAAACCTTTCTCATGAATCACTCATTTTCCCAACATTTCCCTTCACTGCTCTGCTCCTATTGATCGTAGCGTGATGAAAAGTATACTATAACCTACCCAGGAGCATGAAGAACAATTGTACCAAGTTTCGTTGAAATCCGTCGAGTGGTTTTTGTTTCTATAACGAACATACAGACAGACAGACAGACAGACAGACAAAAACTTTACTGATTGCATTTTTGGCGTCAGTATCGATCACTAATCACCCAAATCAATGATTGAATCAAGAATTGACCTCTCTACAGATTTATTATAAGTATACATAGATAATATTATGTACACTTCCTTTGAGTCCGGCCGTGTACTACCAGGGAAGGCGGCAAGACTTATTGAAAACTTATATAGCTATATTAGCTATATAGCTTTGCCTTGCTTTACCTAAATTTTATTGGCCATGGGATTCCTAACATTCGCCATGGCCATTATAATATGTTCACTTACTTCTTTTACTTTAATCACTTCATTTCTTTCAACTTCAGTACCATAGTAAATATATACTCCCGTTTTATACTATTCCTCAACTTTATATTTTTTGATCATACCTAGAAAATATATAAAACATCATACATAAAACAGTTGTAATATTCATGTAAATTATAAAACAATAGGCGTCAGGGCTAGACTTTATATTAATATAAATTTTGAAATACTGCAATGTTACACATGAGTGATATTAAACAAAGTACATATAAACAAATTAGCTAGTAATTGTATAACCGAGTATGTTTACCTCATTATACCGTAAGCGTTAATCCCCATAATATATGAGGGTCCTTCCTTTCAGAGTAAACGGCGCATTATAATAATTTTAATTATGCCGAAAATTTTACAGAGATGTAAAATTTTAGAATACATTTGGAATTCTGGCAATTTTGTGAGCTTCCAACAATATTTAGCTTTTTTAAAATGAGTAATATACCTACTGTTTAACAAGATAATATTACTTTTATCGTTGAATCTTTTTTTCGACAAGTGTGTCCACGTGTATCCACGTATTTTATATTGTATCTATATTTTCTATCTATAATAGTTGAAACAAGAGCTCGATACCTATTCAGCTGATTATTGTTCTTGAGTTAGTTTCGAGAACCCTCGAAGCGCTTAGCAATTACCTTTCTCAGTACCACTTGCTGCTAAATAGTACCTACTTAATGTTTGTTGTCTATAACTGTCACTATCTCATTGTTCAGTCTAGCGTGGCTGCTAAGTTTGAGGTCCTGGGCTTTTGCTTACGTTCTAGGAGATTTTGTGTCCCGTTACTTTGCCTTAATTATTATACTAATTGTATTAATGGCCTCATTAGTCTAGTGTTCCTAATTGCGACTGCTTTGCTACCGGTTCTTGGTCCGATTCCCAGGCTTTTCTAGGCAGATTTTTCTTTAAAATTTTATCAGCTTCTATTATTATTGAAATTGCTATGAAATTCTCATTGAATTTGTACCTGCCACGCTTCTGGTGAACTGTGGATGCAGGTAGATTAGAACACATTTGCCATTATTTCGTTGATTACAGATGTTATGTTATATTATGGACATACCTATGTATGAAACTTCCCAAACTTCTTCACAAAGTCCATCTCTACTAGCCTGATATTTTTTTTATTCGTGATAGGCTTCCGCTTGACTGCCGGTTCGCATGATGTTAAGCGATACTGCGGTCCACGACGGAGCGCGCTGCCCAGAAGAAACCGATTCACTCGTGATTTAAAGACACCCAGATTATATCTATCAGGGAAGAACCACTCATTTATTTATCATACTCGTCCAGTACCTACATAGGTACATTTATACAGGTCTCTTCAACTGACAGCGCCGGGAGATTAGCATGAAATCGTTAAATTTTCAGTAAGTGCCCCCTGTCGGTACTTACACCGTTTTATCTGTCATCAAAGGCATCGTTAATTGATGCGGTATATTTTTTATTAAGGATGTAATTTTTTATTGATGGTATAATTTAGGTTCATGATTATATTTTAATTTTATATGAGGTATTGTGAATATTCTATTAGTAGTTGCTCCAAGGTTAGGCTTGACTTTTTGAGCAAGATCCATGTAATAATAATTTCTAGAAAAAAAAAGTATTAAAGCAATTTAGTTAAACTTGAGATCGAACGACTTAAGAGTCCGGCGGAGCTTGAATTGCCCACAAAAACGTAGTACCAAAAAAAATCGTAATCCAGACAATATTCTATCAAACTATGTTATTATTCGGATTTGAATGCCATCAATCTAAGTTCCTACCGTACTATTTCGCCTAGTTCACTGAAAATAAAAGATTGGAAAATTGTTACAAACTTGGTAATTTTATGAAAAATTGCATTCGCTTATATTTATTTCCAGTTAAGTATTTTGAACAAAATGGTATCGTACAAACCTAGATTAACGGTATCGGAATCCGAATAATAACACAATTCGATTAAATTGTGTGTGAATTACGATTTATTTTGGTATTACGTTTGTAAGAGAAATTCGGTCCACCGGACTCTTAAGTTGTAAAACTATGCACACAGACGTAAAAGAGTCTAGTTTATAAAATTTAAAATTTAAAAAATCCCGCAACATCAAGACATGATTAGTATGTTCAAGATCTTGCAATATCATTGAAGTAACAGGATGCCAAATTTCACATCGAACAGACCTGTGGAAGTTGCTTACATCCCTTCACAACTTCAACTCAAAGAGCTGATAATCTTCAGATGGCTGGCCAGGTTTTCTTAAATCATAGTTAAGAACACTCTCAATCAAGTCACTTTACAAACAAAAAAAAACTGAATCTAAATCGGTCCTCCATTAATTTAGGCGCTCCGATGCAACAGACAGACATACCTTGATTATAACATCCCTCTTTTTGCGTCTTGGTTTAAAAATATAGGTAAATAAAGGTGGACAGTAATTGAAACGTACAGACTGTAAAATTTGACTTGTAGTTGGATTACCACTTGGTAAATCCGAAAGCTTTCCACGCAATAAATGGACTAGAACGAATCTCAGTGAAGCGTTTACTATTTAATTTAATTTCGCTTGAAGTTTCAAATGAATGTCTTACACTAAAGTTAAAGTATTTACTGCGGTTTTAGGTGAACATAAATAAATTGTTACATAGTCGCCGTTAACCGACATGCGAGTATTTTAGAGTATAACTATTTAATGTTAAAAAACGTGACCACCTACTGGGTCCAAGTAATATGTAAATAAATTCAAAGTATTTACAACTGATACAGGAACAACTGTCTTGTTAATCTTTAGTAAATAAAGGGTTTTGGGTCTATGAAATTATCAGAAACAGCTCGGAATTTTGATTTATGCTCCATTAATGGCAATAGGCTCGTCCCATATTACTGATATGGACTTAAACACTGAACTGCCTCATTAGTCTAGGGGTCCCAAGCGCGACTGCTATGCTAGAGGTCCTGGGTTTGATTATTAGGTCGAGCAAAATTTTATTGAGTTTCTCTATGAAATTCTCAGTAGCAACTTGGAGATTAAATTTCTGCCCGGTTAATGGCAATAGGTTTGAACCGTATTACTGACATGGGACCTAAACATACCGGCGAACTGGAATATACATTAGTAAACCTCTGCCTAACCTTTGGGAGAATATAGAAGTGATAGTATGTTATACAAAAACAAGAGAAAGATATGACATTTATTTTTAAACTGAAATCTCATTGAAAATACATTCAACGCCATTAGAATATTATAATTTCAGGCTGAAACCTCAATCCCAATGTTCCATCATCTGTGTTTAATGTTTCAAGTTAACAGATGCGTTCAAAACTTGGTTAGTACAACTTTTCGAATTTGTCTCAACGGGCAATTATAAGTTTCGTTTTTACCTTGAGTTGAGTTATAACTGCATTTTTTATATGGGATAGGAGGGCAAACGATCAGACGGATCGCCTGATGGTAAGCGATAACCGCCACCCATGGACACCCGCAACACCAGAGGAGTCACGAGTGCGATGCCGACCTTTTAAAAGGCGATTGGGCCTCCCGTAACCTCACTCACTCGGCGAAACACAACGTAGGCGTTGTTTAACGCCGGATTTCTGTGAGGCCGTGGTATCACTCCGGTCGAGCCGGCCCATTCGTGTTGAAACATGGCTATCCCACGTAAAAAAAATTGAGTTAACGTGATTTACCTACAACGGATGGTCGAGGATGAATTAAAAAATTAGATCTAGGCAAGTATTGTATCGTAGATCACAGTGTCACTCATGGCCAGTCCCAATATCAAATCAATTAGTATTTTCAGATTTATCTATTAGAGTTAGGATTTCGACATAAGGGCCATAAAATTATGTCAAAATTATATCTCCAGTAACCAAATCTATCAACGGATTTGTTATTGGAATTGGCCGTTAACATCAGATGAACTGGCAGTCAAGCGTAAACATATCATGAATAAAAAAAGATCGAAAAAATTTGCAATATATTAACAAAAAATCTTTTTTGTGAGTATAAAGAACGTGCGTGTAAATATTCACTTTACAAATACTTGCAAATTGTAAAATAACAGTAGGAAAATGTATTTTTCCAAAACAAAAAATTGAAGACTTAACACTAAAATGACTAAAATTAAAAAAAACAAGAAATTTGTCGTAAAAAATGCGATTCTAAAAATAAAGATGATGATTGATGAAGTCCTTCAAATAGGTCAGGTGCGTATACTCGCAACCGGCGCGTATGTATGAGAAGATGTATGTATGTGGAAGAAGCAAAAGAAGTATGCAAGAATCGTAGCAAGTGGCGGTCTATAGTTTCTGCCTACCCCTGTGGGAGAAAGGCGTGAGTTTATGTGTGTATATATTTGTATAAACATTTTATGTAATAGTACCTAAATAATGTTTAATATAAGGTTCTTTCAATGAAATAATTTAATAAATTGAAAAAAAAAAATACAGCTATTTCTATTCTGATCCTTGATAGTGAAAGCCTTCTTTAATAAAAAAAACTTGACCGAATTTTCGAGAACGTCTAATTTCATCGTAAATCATTTTATGGTGGGATAAGTTTATTGAATAGGGACTTTTTTATCCTGAGCGAAATTTGAGCCTTGGGGATTCCAAGTATAGTCCTTAAGCTATGGATATTGATGATCAATGAGCTTGTCAAAAATGTGTAATCCTATCAATAAAATAAACCGAGTAATGAGATCGGAAGGTTGAGGAAAATGTAGATAAACATAATTATTAAACCTGTAACAGAACCTGAAAATATTATGTTCAGAATCGATATTCTAATTGACGTGTTTCGAGGTTTTGCGCTTACTCAATTGAATAGTTAGCAAAGCAAGGTGCGTTTTTTATCTTCTTAGAAATTATCATCATCTATCATCTCAATTATTAGTGTATTGTACTAAGTTATCACGAAGCGGCGGAATTTGAAGCGGCGGTAGCCTAATGGATAGGGCGTCCAACTTGCGATTATGTGGTTGCTGGTTCGAAATCCACCCATTGCACTACGACGTGAACCCACTCGTAACACAAGCATTTAGCTTAGCACGAGGGGTTAATACTATTAATGTTGGACTCACATTGGTAAGCTTTAAAAAAAAGGCGACGCTAGACGTTCTGGGTTCGATTCCCAAGTCGAGCAGATATTCATGATGAGGTTTTAGCAAAACCCGATAACATGAAACAACTTTTAAATTCCCAGTAGTAGCTTGGAGTTTAGATTTATGCCAGGCAATGGGCTCGCTCCCTATTACATGGGACTTAAAGATAGTAGGTAGGTATCTCTACCTCCACACGGGATAAAAAAAGTTACTTACACCTCTGCCTAACTCCTCGGGGATTGCTGGTATGATGATACTCTGTGACATACTCATAACACATTAGTTCAGACCTTTTTGCTAGCTGTAGAAGATAAACTTTTAGTAGACAACAATGTTCTGTCTAATGGTGTATTAGTACTAGTATCTTACTCAGACGCCTACATTGCTTATCTGTTTTAAAACTAAATTCCACCACAGAGAACTAAATACCAACTATAATTCCTCAACAATTCCAACTTGCTCCATTTTCATAGCTAATAGCTACAATTAAATTTCCAGCCAGTAATCTATTCTCTTTTCAAGCTTCCCTTCTAGCTTGATAATTAAAATAATAATAGAAAAAGAATTCACAATAGAGGTCCGTTGCCTAGCAACGCTAATCCGGTTGACCGCGCGACCCCCTGTAACGAGAGCGGGCCAGTTAACTGATTACCTCTGTCTCTAACTTGGGTTACGTTGTTAGAACTCGTTATACTGTATCTACTCGTAGGTACTTCGGTTTACGTAAACGTGTGCGAGGTTTTTAAGCTGAACAATATGGATATATAATCGTTATATAGTCGTTCCGCGTAACGGCTGAGCGATCGGCTTTTGCGCCACGTATTGTGGGTTTGATCCCCACACGGAGCAAACATTTGTATGATCTACAGGTAGTCGTACTGGGTCTGGGCGTTTGTGTATGTGACAATCTGTGTTTGTAAACGCGCCCACGATACAGGAGAAAATCCTAGAGTGGCGTAACGTTTTTATTTAAATAATATATATAAATGAATAATAAATTACTAGCTTCTGCCTTCGACTTCATCAGCGTGGACTTCAGAATAGAATCGGACCTGGATAAAAAGTGCTATTACAGACTATAATCTATAGAGATATGGATCTTGATGAAATTTGGTACAGAGGTACCTAATTTCATCCAGATCCGTTCAGCGGTTCTGACTTAATTGAGTAACAAACATCCATACACCCTCACAAACTTTCACGTTTGTATTTCAAGTTTTTGAGTTTGGATGTTCGGGGTAATCTACGGCACTACTGATCCGATTTTGAAATTTTTTTCACTGATAGAAAGGTATATTATTTCGGAGTGCTATAGACTACTTTTTATTTTGGTAAATAAATATTTTCAATATCACGTTACGACTTAAGAACGGGGCAACGCAGGTAAAGCCACAGGCGGGTCGCTACTATTATATATAGGAGGATTTGTTTAATACCCTTTTATTATTAAGTATGTGTGGCAAGACAACGTTGCGGGCTGCGAGATGATGTGAGTGTCGCGTATTGTAAAGAATATGCTGAGATGGTTTGGACATGTTGAAAGAATGAATGAAAGACGATTAACGAAAGGAATTTATAAGGGAATGTCAGCAGTGGAAGAAAGGCGTGAGTGTATGTATTAAGCATGGAGTAGACTGCCTGAGGGTGGCTGAATGGGGAGTTCGCTGCCCGAACAGGCAATGGCTCTAGAAGGCGTTACGCATATTCTCCACGCGCGCATTCAAGTGAATGTGAGGCGAGCTCTCGCCCTGTGAAGAAGTCCAGCGAACGCTGAACCATATCCCGTCAGGTTCGTGGCGAATGTCACGAATCCCATGGCCGTAACTATAGGGCAAGGAAAGATAAGTGCAGTTTTTAGTCAGTACCAGTCCAACATACCCTGCTGCCTCCCCAGGCGGCAGACGATCCATGAAGATTTTCCGTACTATAAAAAAGTATGTTGTAGAATAAGTGCAGTTAATCAATATATTGTCACTTTCATATCATTGGACATTGACAAAACATACACGTAGTTTATTAATAGAGATGTTTATCTATTTTTGTTTCCTGCCAGTTATGTAATGTTGTAGCGACATCTACCGCGCTACAAAATAACTAGACGGAAAAATCCTGAATCGCGTAAGTGAAGTTTACAACGTAAACTTTCATTTAACCGCCCGACATCAACCGTCGGGCCGTGGCCGGCTAGGTAAAACACCCGTCTGGTCGGAGGATTCTCCGCAGTGTTATGTCCAATAATTCAAATTTCATTGAACTATATGTTTTGTATTGTGACACGTGGCTTATTAACTTTTTGCGGTATAATTATGCGCGTTCAATACTGCCATTTGGTGATAATTCAATATTATATTTGTTAAAAATAATATGATTCAAATTAACCGATTCCTATTTAGGTCAACTATTATAATCGTTCAAATGAAATCGACACTACAATGGTATACAAAGCTTCATTGGAAATCGAAATATGTAAATACAGTTCAATAATGAAGTAAACTTAACTTAAACCTATATTTTCCTTTAATTTCTATCAGTACCTTACAATGCTTTGTGTTTATTGTATTTTACCTTTATTTTATTAAAGGAATATTCATCTGTTTCAAACTAATTTGTTCAAGAAACGTACCTATAACAAACCTATTGTCTAGATTGATTTTGAAGAAACAAGACAAAGAAAATTGTTTCAATTCATTGTATAACTTTACAATTAGAGAAATGTTAAAGAAAATAGAAATAGTAGCATTGTTCGGGTATTCTGAATTCAAAGAAAATGTTGCTCTATTTGATTGTATTGATGGTAATAATTTGCGTAGGTTTAATACAATAAAACCATGTATCTTGTTTACAATGTTGAAAGTTAGGGTGATCGCTCACTATTTGAGTCGAGATCACAATTTTTGATAAACATTTTCATCACAAGTACTCGACGTTATATCAGATGTATATTTTATAAATGTACCTACATAAAAATAACTTTACATTAGTACAAACTGCTTCTAAATTTTGCATGTTACGTAAGAATTATACAAGTGCTATACTACTGAGATAATTTGAACTACAAAAGGTTCTATGCGATATAATAAGCATTTAAAATGGTGGGGATGGGATGCTTTGTGCCTTTCCCGGAAAATGAGTGTTGGTATAGATTTTGTTTTTATGGGATAGTGGGGCAAAGGAGCAGACGGATCGCCTGGTGATAAGCGATTACCGCCGTCCATGGACACCCACAACACCAGAGGAGTCACAACTGCGTTTTGACTCCTTTTAAAAGGGGATTGGGCCTTCGGTAACCTCACTCACTCGGCGAAATACAACCTAAGCGTTGTTTCACGACGGTTTTCTGTGAGGCCGTGGTACCACATCGGTTGAGCCGGCCCATTAATGTCGAAGCATGGCTCTCTCACGGCAAATTATGAATGGCCCCCAAGACTTGGCGTTATTTCTCTGTGTATTACGCTCTCTGTCTAGCAATTAAAATACTTATAGCTCCTTCCCTATGAGCAAATTTTAATTGTTTTATTGATCGCTTCTATTATTAAATTAGAACATTAATTTGATATACATATCTAATATCATATCTAATTTTGACGACACGTTTGGCGTAGCGGCTGAGCGATCGGCTTCTGCGTCACGTGTTGTGGGTTCGATCCCCACACGGAGCAAATATTTGTATGATATTAGTTGTTCCGGGTCTGGGCGTTTGTGTATGTGAGAATTTGTGTTTGTAAACGCACCCACGATACAGGAGAAAATCCAAGTGCGGGGCAACGTTTTAAAAAAAATATTAAGAGTATAGTGGAAACATTTCCAATGAAAACCAGCGCCAAGTAGCTCATCGGCAGTCTGGCAACTAGCTGAACTGGACCTATTTGACACAGCCGTGGGACACAAAATATTTATTTAATTTTGTTTCACTTTCTCTCTTTCGTTATTTTATGAGATAATTAGATTTTTTATGCTATGTGTGTCAGTGTCAGTGACCGTGACTGTGTCAATAAACCCTTTTTCTTTCTTTCAAACAAATAATATGAGTGCGTTTAAACATAAGTTTTTGTGGGGATGGAAAGAAGATGTTCTGTCCCGTTTCCGCAAAATAAGTGTTAGTAAATTATATTTTAATTAAGAGTTTGCTTTATTGTATGCCAAAAATTACCACTTATTAATTAGAATATCTCTATTATTGTCATTTAGATGATACTAAATGCCTACATAATTCCTACTCTCTCAATAGCAAATTATACAATGTCGATTAGATCGATCTAATAACTGATATTTGTGCCTTACATAAATCATTGTTGTTGAACCATTCTCTCGAGCTCACATCACAAGTGGGGGAGTGTTTTCGTACATCACTATGATTCTGCATTGTTACACTTGGCTGATCTCCGGCTTTACTTTGTTCGACTTGGGTAAGTCCGGATGAATAGAGATGCGCTTTAATATCGATATTAAATGAAAGTCGATATCGATAAATAAAAAAATATTTTTGACGAAAACCAATTTCTGCCACGGAAAAGCTTTACTGTGTTTTGGTTTATTGAAACATGACATATGATGATTAAAAAAGGAAATTGTTTTTATTAAATCTCACTGTGCTATTCTGTTTTTTTCTCCAGATCGTAATGTTAGTCAATCTATAATACAAGCACCTATAGTATTGTGATTGTTTTGCTCAGTTGATATCTATAAATTTTATTATCTGAAATAATTTATTAAGTTATTACTCAGTTAACTGCTCTTATGTTTTTCTAAATTTATAATTTATCTGTGAATATTCCTAATTGGCACTGGATTATTCATATATCTAGATGTTTATTATGTTATTTGTCTGTAAATCTTCCTTGCAATAAATAAATAACTTATTCAACTGCTCCTGTTAAGTATATAAATAAATTACCTACAATCGGCATAATAAAAAACATAATTATGCGACTATGAACCTAGATTAAGTATTTAATTTTTCTGTCAAAGCTAGGTATTTTGAATAATATCTAATATCGACAGTAAAATTCACATCTCTATCTAAATATATTCTGAAAGACGTTCGATTCTGCAAGTCACTGGAAGTGGGGTAAATAAAAAAGAAAGCTTGAGCTTTTCTCAGTTAGGCATATTGGGTATGATTACCCATAAATACATAAAAAATGAAGGAAGCCAGGAATTATGAACAGTCAATTATGTGCCTATGTTTATGATGAATGAAATATACCTATTTGAGATCGAAGAAATATATGCTTTTACATTGATAATGACTACAGCTACATATTTGTTTTTGGCAAAGTTTACAATGTATATTGCCGGTAGAATGTTTTCATTACCTTAATCACCTTTGAACACAACTTACGAAGCAATGGAGCCAAACCAAAGAATAGAAGCACCAGTTTTCTTTTAATTTTTTTCTAAAAAAACAAAGCCTAGGTAGGTACATAAACGCATTAGTTTTATTATATAGTAGAAAAAGATAAAGACGAAACACAAGAACAGACTTGACAACTATCTATCGATGTTAAACATTAAACCCATACATTACGACTGCAAAACAACTCGTGTAGATGAACGAAGCGAATATTCGAAAAGCGATTATGTGGGCAACGATGGAGCATCCACCTACCTAGAAGTAATATTATTATATTCACGTGACTTGAAGACTTCTACAAACTCCAACACAGTTTCTAGCAAGAGACTCAGACGAGTCTGAGATGAAGATTAGATAGACCAATAGAGTCTATGTTATAGGACACTCTCCAAAAGCCATTGCTCCATTGAAATCAGTCTTGTCTATTGATAATTCTGCTTACTGTTCTTGACAACAATTAAGTATATTATTGTTTGATCAAAGTGGGTAATTACGTACCAACATTGTTTAGTTAATTGATGTATTGAGTAATTCTATATGCCACGTATCAATATTGTGATATAACTACAGCCATATCCAAGACAAAAACAGCACAAAGATATAATAATTAATTGAATATTTCAAAAACACCTCGTCAACTCTTTTATAAGCTGCTATATTGAATATCCAACTATTATTTGATAATTTGTGCCTTGAAATGACGCATTCAGTATCGTTTAATTAAATGTAGTTATAATTCATTCATAGTATGAATTATTTCAATCTAGCCATCTTCAAATTAGAATTAAGTAATGCTTATCCAAATCGTTTCATCATTTTCTGAAATGCCTCAGATTCAAACTTTCAACCTTTTTTGTTGCATTGAGATATTGGTCTTTATTTATAGTTTTAATTGTACAAAATAAGCGAAGACAACATTATGTCGTGGCTCGCATGTTTGACGTGCTGGATAGAAATTTTTCATGCTACTTTGGCAAAATACGATCGATGTCGGCCGAGAAGACGTTGATAAATTTATCTCGCCAACGTCTCCTCGGCCGACATTTATATTTTTCATCTAGTATAAATCGTAATTTCCCTTGACATCCTAATCACAATATACGCATTGACGTAGAAACAATCTGCCCTTGATTTCAACCAATAACCTTTATTCCCAGTACTCATTCATCAGACTTTGATTTATGAACAATTTATTTACAAAGTAATTTTTATATTCATGAAGCCATTAAAAAAGTAGATGTGGATCTCCATTGTATTCAAGGAACCGTGTCGTTGTCTGTTGATTGACGGCCTGAAGTGATCCGTGACGATGGACATGGCAAGCAAATCCTAATAGTACGTCCGAACCCGAAGTGCAATTTGTAGGCTTTGAGATATTGGGTTTGTAATTAAATATAATTAATTTAGCTAAATAACAACTTTAGCGGCTACAACAACAACAACAACAACAGCTGTAGCGGTCAATGTATATCCGATTGTATATTAATATTAGGTATGAGGTAAACTGCCTCGTTAGCGAAGTGGTCCTGAGTGGTCCTACTGCAGGACCTCTAGGTCCTGGGTTCGATTCCCAGGTCGAGCAGTGTTATTGGGTGTTTCAATTAAGTTCTCAGTAGCAGCTCGGAGTTTGGGATTTGTGGCAATAGGCTCGCCCCTTATTACATGGGACCTAAACATACCAGCGTACTCTGGGTGTACGTTAGTACGCCTCTGCCTAACCTCTCAGGGAATACAGGCGGTAATGGTATGTATTAATTTTTTTTTTAATAGGTATATTATATATATATATATATTGTATATGTATATATTGTATATGCATATATTGTATATGTTATATATTGTATATTAGGTATAACTATTGTCTTGTCTTTCTTCTGCCTTGTTTCTATAAAATGGGTCATTCAGTATTATTATTAATAGTAACAATGTTTTCGGCGTCCAACCATTTAATTGTCCAGATCATAAAATTCCTCAATAAATAATAAAACACCGGTTTGAAACGATCGCACGATGACATTACCATTAGTACCTATGTTACTGTTGTCCATAAATGTATTATAACAGCTTTTAACGGAACCATTCCGAAATAATTATTATATCCTACATAATCATGTTTTAAGCTATATAATTCATTGATAGCAAGTCTAATATACATTTCTTTTGTTCCAGATTTTTTGGACACCGTGACAGTGTAACAATGATTCAGTGACGTGTTGTAGAATAATAGTGTCGGAAGTGTTGTGTACAAATATGTTGTCAAAATGAAGTTGTGGAAAAGTCTTAAGATATCTATAGGCAGTCGGAGCGACCCTAAGTCTTACTCCCAGGAGTTGCCACAGTGGGGTGGACAAGGATATGAACTGGATGGTGAGTTTTTATGACCTTTATTACTCTTTATCATTGATACGAGAAAATGCATCGTTATCTTTGCTTCCTTAATATAATCTTACAGATCACTAGCGACCCCTTTAGTTTCACCCGCGCTGCTCCATTCCTAAAAGAAGTAGCGTGATGTTATAAAGCCTATAACCTTCCTCGATATATATAATAATGCTCCGATTTAGTCTCCGTATTGTATTCATTAAATTGTATTCTTCTGAATTAAAGAAATAACGTCAAGTGTGAATCGATAATGATATCGAAATTGAATGACAAAGAGATATATTAAGGGTCCGGCGGGGCTTGAATTGCCCGCAAAAACGTAATACCGAAATAAATCGTAATCCAATATTCTAACAAATCATATTATTATTCGGATTTGGTTACCATTAATCCAGGTTCCTACGATACTATTTCGTCTACTTTTACTTCACTGGACATAAAAGATTGGAAAATCGTTAAAAACTTGGTAATTTTATCAAAAATTGCATTCGCTTACATTTATTTCCAGTGAAGTATTTTGGACAAAATGGTAGCGTAGGAACTTAGATTAACGGTATTGGAATCCAAATCATAACACAATTTGACTAAAGTGTGTTTGAATTACGATTTATTTCGGTATTACGTTTGTAAGAGAAATTCTATCCGCCGGCCTCTTATGTAATGTTATTATGTACCTAATGCTTTTACTATTGAAAAATCGGCTCTGAATGTGGGAACAGCATTATAAGTAATTTCAGCTGCGGTTATTAAAATAGTTGCCACACTCACACACACTCCCAGCTGATTCAACTCGTTAATCACTTTTTTACATCGGGTAACACAAAAAGTTACTTCGATGATAAAGAACATCATCTATCAAACTTTGAAGATGGACAAGATCCTGTCGGTAACAAAAAAGGAGTCAGTTCTATAATAAAGTTAAACGAATAACATCAGAACGAAATTATATATTACTAGCGACCCGCTCACGTTTTCACCCGCGCTGCTCCGTTCCTAAGAGGCTAGCGTGATGTTATATAGCCTATGTTACTCACTGATAATGTAGCTTTATAACGGCAAAATAATTGTTAATCGGTCCAGTACTTTTTGAGCCCATTCGTTACAAACATACTTACATACAAATCTTTCCTCTTTATAATATTAGTATAGATAAGCCTTATTCATGAGCACACCTCTGCCTTAACTTTCGGAAATATAAAATTAATATAATAAATTAATATAATCTCCCTACTACTTTAGTAGTCCTAAGAGCGCTAAGGTAGAGGTCCTGATGGTCATAATTCGGTTCCCAGTTTAAGCAAAGTGTTATTGGGTTTTCTATAAAATTATCAGCAGCAACTCTGAGTTAGAATTTTTGACCGGATAATGGCAATAGACTCGCCACGGGACCTAAATATATCGGCGAACTGTGAATGTATACTGTACACCTCTGCCTAATTCTTGGAGAATAGTATAACGTTAGTTATAAATGTTAGTAATTACTATTTATTTAAAATGTGCATAATACACTCACGCCTTTCTCCCACAGTGGTAGGCATAAACTATAGACGGCCATTTGCTACCATTCTTGCAAACTTAAAATATATCCTTTAATAATGTCATTTTATTATATGGTATTACTGGTTCATACCATTTCCATGATAAATTCTAAATTTATATAATATGGACGAGTATTAACTAATTTTCCTTTTCTAAATACAATACAGAACACATAAATACACATTCAATTAAATTTTAATTCTGTTATATTCGGATACACAGATACAAAATATTACCTACCCTTTGTGCAGCCATTTTGGTCCGATAAAATTGTTTCCTCGTCTTTCGTAAAGGTCAGATACACAGTGCCCTCCAAAGTTGCTCCAAAGTTGCCCTCGTGCTGATCACCGTCAGCAGGAGGGCAACTTTGGAGAAGATGTGTGTCGGGTCGTTTTGTTCCCTACAACATCATCATCAGCCTATATTCGTCCACTATTGAACATACGCTTCTTCTAGCGAACGCCACCGATGATTAGCCCGATCTGCGGCTTTTGTCCCTACAACATGGTTGAGTCGAACCATGCCGATACATATATGACATACTCGTGAACGAGTACACTGTCTGTCGGGACTGGTCAGTTCTTACTTGCTGTGGCAATTCCCTTTCTTTTTAATACGAGTATAACACCTATATTAATTACATGTTTTTCAGCAACTATTTAAAACAAAGATGACGTTTTTTATTTAAAAAATATAATTTATGGAGTTTCTTGCCGGCTCTTCTCCATAAGTCCCATTTTTATAAACCATGTAACCAGTTTTGACTTTTCAAAAGTATCTATTTTAATGGTTTAAGATTTTGATTTTCACTTTGAAAAATATTTTGACTCTCTTAGATGTCTTGTATCTTTTTCAAAATTGCAATTACCTAATTTAATTACTGCAAATTTGGCGCAGCGGTTAAGGTCGTCATCTTGCTATTTCAAGTTCAAGTTCAAATGTTTTTATTTCAAATAAGCTTTAACAAGCGTTTATGAAACGTTATGATTCTAGTTGCTCGGTTCCAAAAGGTTGATCCTATGGAGAAGAATCCGGCAAGAAACTCCATGGACACTCTTTTAAAATAAATGGTTTTACAATCTTCATCATAAATAATCTATTACCATTACACTGAGTATCGTGGTTTGATTACCTCCGGAGACAAATATTTGTATGTTTCGAGTCTTTGTGTTGTGTGTTTATAAAATCTTGATCAACTCAGGGCTTGTTCCCTGATGAGCAATTTCGTGCTAGAATATTGACCAAACCATAAGTAGAAAATATAATTTGTTTAACATAGGTCTTGATATATTAATACCAGTTCATGACTTTCATCATGATCATGACTTTATATATTAGGCATATCAGTAGAATCCGTATGCATTAATTAATTTATCATAGTCACTATACCTAACGATGTATAGATTTTTCTCTAACATTTTGAATACTGGCATATCCTTTAAAATAACGAAGCTGTTTAAATTTTCACGATGATACCAATTTTTTTTACAGCCAAACTATTTATCCATCCAAAAATCAAACTTGTGCTCAAGCCTTTATACATCCGAGGTATGATGAAAGGCCTTTTTCGCCTAATTTTTAATCAACGGGTTATCACTGGACCACCCTTAACTCACGACATCAAAGCAAATATTTCGGTTTCATAGTCAAGGTAATTGGGGAAAACGGTTGTTGATAAAATTCCCTCGTCGTGTTGTTTTTAATTATGTTTTTTATGTTGTTTTGGGGAGGGAAACAGGCTATGTTATGACAGATAAGCACTTTATGCATATTGATGAGAGGACAGACTTTATTTGTGATTCATAAAAGGTACGACCAACTTTTCCCAATTTCGTTTTCGTAGAGAACTTTGAGATCAAAGAGATATTGCAGCTGACTTTTCTTCTGTAAGAGCGTCTTCATTTAGCTGTATGGGTAATGGGTCAAAGATAGAAGGAACACGAGAAGAATACGAAGTGCAACTTTACGCTTGAGTAGAAACATAAAACTTTTTCTTGAATCATTGTCTGAGAAAATTGAAGCAACTTAGTCTGAATTGAATGGAATGTATGTAATACTTGTATTAGCTGCTTTTGTTTCTGCTTTACTAGCTGTTGTCTGCGGTTTCACTCGCATTTCAAAGTGCTTTTTGAGAAAATGGTAGCCTATATCCTTTTCCAAAGTCCAATCTATGTCTATACCAAAATTCATCAAAAATTGTTTAGCAGTTTAGGCGTGAAAACGTAACAAACAGGCAGACAGACAGATTTACTTGCGTATTTATAATATTAGTACGGATTATTATGGATCTTTGTCTTCTATGTAATGTAATAATGTAAATGTAAAATGTAATAAATATACGTTTTGAATTATTTTGTAAACAAGTAACCCACATAACGTTTTGCTATATGTTTTATTGGAACGAAGTTCCTTATTTATTACATTTTTTAGGTAACCATAATTCTAGACAATGTTATCAAATTTTGCTACAGTAAATAAAATACAAGTAGTTTAAGGCAAAAACTACCGACCCTTGGTATTCAACATACCTTTGTTCAAAGGGGTACCAAAGAGAAATGTTATTCCACATTATTTTCGCTTGGGTACGGACAATCTACACAGTACCACAGACATTTTATTCATTGACCAGCTAAAAATGGCCGTAATTTTATTTATGTTTCACGACATCATTTTGAACAACATTTTAAGCGGATCTTGGTTAAGTAGGCTACGCTTATTAATCAATCTACGAGGTTAAGATGCGCATGCCATGATTAATCATACAAACTTTTATGATAATAGTTAATCATCTGAAAAGTCTGACTAGTTCATTCTCACGGTTTTGCTTAGAAATTGGGTTGCAGAGGGTCTGAAGATAAGTGTTTCGTGTATACTAAATGCTAGACTAGAATTTACTAAGAATATAACATATCATCAAGCTTGTATTCCCCGAAGATCTAGGCAGAGGTACACCAATGTGCACCCACAGTTCGTCGGTATGTTCACGTCCCATGTTATAGGGGGCGAGCCTATAGCCATTTACCGGGCACAAATCCAGACTCCGAGCTGCTCCGCCAATAAACTTTGCTCTAACTGGTGATCGTACCCAGGACCTCTAGTGTAGCAGTCGCGCTTGGGATTAATGAGGCAGTCAGAAATTTAATCAAATACAATCAAAGCCAATAATAATAATCAAATCCACATACATTAGAACCACTCTGGTCTCATACTGTGCGATTCCAGAGGAATCCTCCCACGCACACTCAGGTTGTGGAATCAACTCCCCGCTGAGGTTTTTCCCTAAGGACTAAAGAAATGGGTTCTTCAAAAAGGGTGTGAAAAGATTTTTAAAGGGTCGCCAACGCGCGAGTGGTACCCCTGGTATCGCAAGCGTCCATAGGTTACGGTAACCGCTTACCATCAGGCGGGCCGTATGCGTGTTTGCCACCTTAGTGGTATAAAAAAAAAAACAAAATACAATAACATCATTGACGCTTATTTAAAATATCCAAAAATAAAGTTAGAGAATCCAATAGAATCCGAGCAAAGCTCAACTGTGCCCAAGTATGCAATGATTTGGCAATTCCATTCAAGACTTGCCTTTGAATATTCTCTTAAACATTGTGAACTGACTCGGTGAATTTAAAATAACAAATGCAATTTTAGTTCGAAATTCCGCGCTCGAGATTCTAAGAGTTTTGCTAAAATTTTAATACTTTTATTCAATTTAGCTAGTTGGGTGATTTAAAGGTAATTGTATTTAAAAGGTATAAAATTTCTTTTGATCTTCATACAGATTTTAAATTAAAGTTTTTCTTTAGAACAATGTAGAACACTGTTTTAAAGTAATTATGTATTAAATCCTTTGTTTTTGTAATAAAAAAAAGTAAAAACTAGGTTCGAATTATCTTAGATAGCTTAAACTAATTTAAAGTCTTGGTCGATCTCTGAATTAATATAAATATTTGTTAATTTTACAGTAAAATTATGGAAACACGATCTTGACATTAAACAAAATATTTTTGAGCAAAGGTAAAAAAGGGTTTTTTCACTTTTCTCTCGGTCAAAAAATCCTATGCTTCACTTTGATAATGATCCAGTAGATGTCAGCAAAATATCTCGTCTGTTACCGTCGTAATTAGATGATCTATGGATATACGAGTGTGTACACCTGCCTGACGCTCGTAATAGCAAACTCGGCAATTAGCCAATTAGCAAATCCATTACACACTCGACATTTTGTTGTTCAGAACTCGTCTATCATAATTTAAGAACTGCTTGTGTTCTTCTTAGTACATAATCAGTTTCTATTGTAACTTTATCTGTATGTAGGTACTGTCCTGGTATACAATTTAAAGAAAAAAGAAAAAAAATCTTCAACTTTCATCATTTGTAATGACCTTCTTACTCGTATGAGTGGGTATTGTCGCCGTTTGCACTTTTTTGATACCTTCAATTTTTAATTAATATTTTATTCAATTCTCAATTTAGCTCAGTTTTATTTAGTTTAGTTATAATTAAATTTGCAGATTTTATTTAAAATTTTTATTTGAAATATATTTTTTTATACGGTATATATTTTTACTTTTAATCCGGAACAATGTTCGCATTTCTGTGGAGATGGGCATTGATAGCTGCGTCACACTTATATCTATACTAACTATTGTAGCTATCTTCGTTTCATAAATGTTTTAGTTTATAAGTGTATTGTTCCAAATAAACAAACATTTAAACATAGGGTCGTAAAATATATATGTTGAATGGCAATGGTGATTCTCTGATCAAAATACCTATAAGACCATTTCAATATTATTTTTCTGCACAAATCTATAATTCTCAGCAACTATTTGGAACAAAGTTGTGAAGCTTATTATTGAAGTCATGTTTTTTTTAAGAATAAAAAATTAAAAACCATAGTTATTATACAGAATCACTTACCATCATCCTAATCCCTCTTAGCCTATATACAGAAGACCTGTGGCTAACAGTAAGAAAGTAAATAATAAGGGTTTATGAGGATAATAATGTTATTAAAAACACTTATGCCTTAAGGATAAGTTAAGTGATGAATTAATGAAGAGCAATATACCAGATAATCACACAAAACTTCTCAAACTTGGCTTCGCATCTAATTTGCAATATGAGTCAAATAGTATTTAAGATTTATTAACTGATTTCTTATATCGTTGTTAGTGGTTTATAGATTCAAGTCAATATTTACTTGATTCAAATATGTACTTGTGTTGTAATAAACAAATATATAAAACAACAATAATCTGGTAAAATAAGTATCTCTATAAATACCCCACCACAAAATAGTACAGACAACAGTAATAAGGGATAGCGTGACAATAAACAATATCGTGGGTCACTGACATTCTACTGACTTTGTTTCTCATATACAAAATATTGGGGACGTGTAACCTACTTTGACCAACTGGACGCCAAACGAGGGAGTGGACTGACTGGTGACCTATTTGAGAAAATTCGGCAGCGATAACGTATTCTAGAAACTTTTTTAAGCTAAAACAGAAACTGCGACACTAGAGAAGCATGTAAAATACTGCTGAATTTTACGGTCATCGATGGTATTAGTATAGGAATAAGGTTTAATTTACCGTAGCTAAAATTCGCTAGTGATTATCAAGTTTAGCGATACGAAACCATGATAGTACTGCAGCATGGGGAAAAAGTGCGAGATTGATCTGCAAGATCTGCGCTTGATACGGTGAAGATAAAGATAGGTTATAATTTTCTCCACAAATGAAATAATTTTCATGACTAACAACATTTACATAAATTCAGGTCTCCGTTGTACCTTGGAAAGCAGGTTACTGAACTTAAAAACTTTTTGTATATCGGTATTGCCCAGTGGGTAATTGAGTTGAAAAAGTCAGATGGCGGACCGCGTAAAACACTGATGTTGCTACCTCTGGCTATCCAGAACGACCCCAATACGTTGAGGTCGATGCCCACATAAACCAGATATCTTAAATTGTCATAAAATGGTAGATTATACAATATTCAGTTAAACATTTAAAAGTAAAATAACGAAATTTCCATACCGAGACTTAACTTAAGTACCAAAACGCTCTTCATTATTTTCATTTCAGCTCCAAAAATCAAAAACGACATTACCATAACAAAATGTGCCTTGTTTTAACAGAATCGCCCAGCTCCTTAATTAAGATCCCACTTTGTAACATTTTTGGGGCAAGCGACAAAAGGAGGGCAACAAAGGATGATTTGTTTTTGTCTTAAGCTTATTTTTTGTGGGGAAACACGTAAAAAATTGCAAGAATACCCGGTGTTACGTCGAGTGAACTTAATTGTTTTAGAGCAGATTTTTTTGACGAAGTATTCGCACGTATTTTATGGAGGTTCTAGATTAATCTGTAGAAGAGGATTTCAGAATAAATATTCCGTGACCATTTCAGCGGCAGTGTTAGGATTCCTTAATTAATTTTATTGTATATTGGTACTTTTTTCGATAAAAACAAAAATGGGACAAGATTTTTCTGCCTGCTTGAAGTTGAATAGGAGCTTGCTTATTACCTTCAAGTGCAATGCAAAAAAGGTCACGTCCAACTAGGCACTACGTGCTGTCCCCGTCAGCTGCCTTTAACGCAAAAACGGTACTTCTAACGAAACTAATTCTTTAAACCTACATACCATGTATAGTAGTAAAATTGTCGTTTGGTAATCGCATTGCTTCAAACAAAATCTTCTGTAAAGAACTCATGTACTATTTATAATTTGTAATTGATTGACTACATTCCCGTCATCTTCTGCTTACATCACTCGAACATTATTTACCTACACAAAAACAAAAACTAAAAAAAATAACAAACATTACCCAAGTCCGAAAAAGTTTTTTAACAACATTATGCCGAGTAAGATGAATGGTGAGTATCTGGAACAATTTGGACCCCCGCCAAATAATGTTGAAATGAAAAATGCTCCTAATGAAAGAGCATGCATGAATTCGTTAAGTAATGCTGGCGACCCGGCTGGGCTCTGCACAGACGATGTTAGCGTGATGCTTATTTGATGGGACGGTTTACTGGAAACAAGATGTGATGTTATACGTAACACAGATGGCACGTTTTGGTACCACAAAATGGGTCAGCCAATCTAAGGGGCCTTGAAGGATTTGTTAAGGCCACGAAAACAACGAGACCGATCTTAATGCTAAAAATCAAATCAAATTAAATTATTTCTTTATTGAATTACTGTTGTTAATATTAAATAGTAGATAAATACTTACATACATTTCACCAAAGGTTTATCATTAAAAAAAGAACTATACAAAATTAAATATATATGATAAGGAATAAATTGAAGGGTGAAGGAATAAATTTAGGTACGTAGGTATAAAAAGTGTTGTTTTATGTCATATCCATAAAATAAACCGTTTGATGTGCAAACGTTTACAGGAACATGAATATAATTATTGGATCCCCAGGATTTTGCATTAAGCCATTCTTCATTCTGACACCAGTCGTTAGCATAAATTTCGAGAGATAAAAGACACATTATGTACAATAAACCTGGAATTTTCGGTAAAGAACGATGTGCTAAAGGATTTCCTTTGCCCTTCCTATTTTCAAATGTAGAACTGCCTTTATTTTTTGCGCTCTACTTAACCATTTCAGAAGTAGTGATAGCCTAGTGGTATGACCGTTGGACTGCCAAGTCAAAGGTCTCGAGGTCAAACCCAAAGCACGCACCTCTGACTTTTCGGAGTCATGGGTATTGATTATTCGTAAATTAATTATAACGCGCTTAAACTGTGAAGGAAAACATCTAGAGGAAACCTGCATGCCTGAGAGATTTTCTCGATGGCGTGTGAAGTCTGCCAACCCGCACTAGGCCATCGTGGTGAACTATAGCTTTATCCCTCTCATTCTGAGAGGAGACCCGTGCCCAGCAGTGGGACAATATAATGGGTTAATTATGTTATGTTAACCATTTCACGTTACTTCATAAAATAATGCAACCTACACGTAACATGTTCCTTCTCATTTGAACATAACTTTTCATGCATTCGATACGTAGTGTATCCGATGATATTATTATTATTATATATATAATTAACGACTGCTACGCTAGAGGTACTGGGTTTCTAGCGGCCAGTTTCTATATCCAATTTGTAGATAGATTTGCTTACTAGAGATAAAATTTTGACATAAGCTCCATACAGCTACTGTCAAAATCCTATCTCTAGTAAGCAAATCTACTGACAGATAGCATATAGAAATCGGCCGTTGGCCGAACAAAGTGTTATTGAGCTTTCCTATAAAATTATCACTACTAACCTTTACTTGTACTTTTACTTTGGTGGATGGGATAACTAAAAGAGCTAAAAGTAAGGTTTAGAATGTAGGAACACTACCAAACCCGTTATATAAAATAATTGTAGATTCAGTTTTTTAAATTAATGGCGAATTCAATATTAACATTAAAATCCAACATTACAAATTTAAAGCACTTGAGTCTTATCTAGTTTTTCACTCACTGTAATAACTACATTAAATTAAACACATACACACAGACATACACACTCACACACGCGCGCACGCACACACACACACACGCACGCACGCACGCACACACACACACACAAACACACACACACACACACACACACACACACACACACACACACACAAAGACGCGCGCGCGCGCGCACACACACACGCACAGATACGTAAAATTTATAACATCCCGTCGTTTTTGCGTCGGGGGTTAAAAATCAAGATTTAGATTACAATATTCGAAAACAAACTACTCCCAAAAGAAATACATTTTTCACGTTATCACTCAAACTTTAACGATGAAACAAAATTGTGTGCCATATTTTATATATTTTCTGCATACGTATTACAAGACAGATACAAATTATGTAGCATCGTCCATTATAGTAGAAGCATAAAACGGTGGCCCTGGGGAGCTTGTCACTAATAAAGTATTTTATCTTTGTTGTATCGTAAAAATTGCAAAATTGTATTTGTTTTAGCATTTTTTATTATACAGCTTCACGAGATATTTTATTTGTTGTTTTGGCAAATTGTTTACAATATTTTCGTAGGGGTGTATTTCAATACCTATTAGAGAATTTTGGTTGTATAATAATATAGTTTTTAATGTAGGTGAAATCAAATGGAATATATCAAACTCAAATTTAAATAGATGCAATCAGAAGTAGACTATGGAGCTCCATGGCTCACCGTGTAATTTTAAACATCTAGCCGTGTCCACGATTCGGCTTCATAGGCCTTGGCGAGTAAGATGCACGCTTCGAAAACTGTGGAATGAAGGGTGAGAAAATTTGAAGATGTTTACAAAATGCTACTAATCCTCCATGCTCCAATTAGAGTGTGTTTTTAAATATAATGTAAAGATCAAGTATAAATCAACTACCTCATTAGTCTAGTGGTCTTGAGTGCGACGGCTACGCTAAAGGTCCTGGATTCTATTCTCAGGTCGACCAAAATGTTATTGGGTATTTCTATGAAATTCTCAGTAGCAGCTCGGAGTTTGCTCGGTCTATGGCAATAGGTTCGGTCCCTATTTCATGGGTCCCAAATATACCGGCGAACTGTGTTTGTAAATCAATACGCCTCTGCCTAACCTTTCGGAGGATACAAGCGTGATGGTATGATCATTTATACGGCTCAAAAATCCAAAAATACTTGTTTTCTCTAACCCAACTCAGCATGTTTAGGGTTTTTTTTTATGGGATAGGAGGGCAAACGAGCAGACGGATCGCCTGATGGTAAGCGATTACCGCCGCCCATGGACACCCGCAACACCAGAGGAGTCACAAGTGCGTTGCCGCTGTGAGGTTACCGGAGGCCCAATTCCCTTTTAAAAAGTTAAAAGGGAATTGGGCCTCCGGTAACCTCACACACTCGGCGAAACAAAACGTAAGCGTTGTTTAACGCCGGTTTTCTGTGAGGCCGTGGTATTACTCCGGTCGAGCCGGCCCATTCGTGCCGAAGCATGGCTCTCCCACGTAAAAATAGAAGGATGTTAGATATGTACCGACTAAAAATCGTACTTCCTTTGCCCTACTGTGGCATTGGATCATCATTATATTTGCCCCGAATTTGACAATTCCTATAAAAGAAGTTACAAGTAGATTTTTGACACAAACTGCATTAAGAACAACAGACTTAAAATTAGGTTTTCAGAAAAAAAAAATATCCTGACATTTCTTGCATTTCCTTGTCCTAAGTATGGCAGTGCTAACTAATTAGTGAAGACTTTAATTAAACATGAAAACCTAGACGTTAGTGCACCACTCTAGGACACCGTCGGGATTACAGCTAAAAGCTTCTAAATGAGGGTAGAAAAGCGTTTTTATGTGCCTTCAGAAAATAAAATGCGGGGGAATGTATATTTATCTTTGCAATAATGTCGTCTTGGGCTAGGAGTTGGTGGAACAATTGTGTTTTGAATGAGGTTTCTTGAAAAAATGGTCGTAGGATTCAGACAATGGTTATTTGCAAAAATAAACTGCATTGTTGATAAACATCGTACAGAATTCCTGTAACCAAGTATACTTTATTACGTGGGAGAGCCATACTTCGGCACGAATGGGCCGGCTCGACCGGAGTGATACCACGGCCTCCCAGAAAACCGGCGTCAAACAACGCTGATGTTGTATTTCGCCGAGTGAGTGAGGTTACCGGAGGCCCAATTCCCTTTTAAAAGGTCGGCATCGCACTCGTGACTCCTCTGGTGTTGCGAATGTCCATGGGCGGCGGTAATCACATACCATCAGTTGATCCGTCTGCTCGTTTGCCCACTATCCCATAAAAAAAAATCATTTTTAGTATAGTTGCTTCGTTAAAGTTGACCTTTTATATAGATTTGAAATTTTTATCTATAATTTATCTTTTTTTTAAATGCCCCATGTAGTCATGGAAATCGAATCCATGATCTCCATTAAATCAATTACCTCGTTAGTCTAGTGGTCTTGAGTGCGACTCCTACGATTTAGGTCTTGAGTTCGGCTTCCAGGTCAAGCAAAGTGTTATTGGGTTTTTCTATGAAATTCTCAGTAGGAGCTCGGAGTTTGGGATTTGTGCCCGGTCAATGGCAATAGGCTCGCTCCCTGTCATATGGGACCCAAACATACCGGTGAACTATGGGTGTACATCAGTACGCCTCTGTCTAACCCGTCAAGAAATACAAGTCTGATGGTAAGTTAAGCAAAACTAGCGACGGAAACCCATCGATCCGCAAAATCACATCACAAAATAAATACATTTTCCGAAGTAAAAGAACTAAAGTATTAGCTATTTATTATTCCTCGCTCGTCGTAGAAGATTCTAGAGTAAAGGTTGTTGGCGAGTGAGCGACTAACTAGCCAATAATTTACTGCTGTAAGTCGCATTAAGAGGTATTAAGGCAGTGGTTACTATGTGACTGCTTCTCTGGAAACACTGCTCGTTTTAAATAACATAATAATCCATCACGCCTGTATTCCCTCAAGGGTTAGGCAGAGGTGTACTAATGTACACCCACAGTTCGGCATGTTTCGGTAGGTTTTGTAATAGGTTATGCGAGCCTATTGCCATTATCCGGGCACAAATCCAGATTCCGAGCTGTTTTTTTTTAAATTGTCTAGTGGTCTCAAGCGCGATTGTTATGCCAGAGTCTTTGGGTTTGATTCCCAGGTCGAACAAAGCGTTATAGGGTTTTTGTATAATTCTTAGTTGTAGCTCGGAGTTTGCTTTTGTCCCGGGTTAGTCACCCATATACCCCCCAACTCTTTTTACGAATGTTATTGCAACAATTACTAAACATTTTAACGAAAAGTTAAGACTATTTGGGTAAAAAAACGCTAACAGTAATCCAAACAAGTGAAAAAAAAAACTGAAAGAACAAGGTTGGGTTAATAACCTAAGGTTAACAGCCAAGGTTATTAACCATAGGTTTTAAGAAACCGGAGAATGTAATAGCATCCTCACAGCTACTATCTCGGAGGCTGCTAGGATGCTGTATAGGCTCGTAAATAAAGTAATTAGTCGTAGAGGTTATTTAAGTTAGTATAAGTTGTTTTTTTAAGCTATTGCATAGCTTCTATCGCGGGCCTTGAGCGTGGGGACCGAATCCAGAAATTCCGTAACGAAAAAAACCTAACACGCTTGTCTCTTTAGTTCAGCAACCCGCCTTTAGGTGGCATTGGTTGTATTACATAAGTTGATAAAAACCAATGCCACCTAAAGGCGGGTTGCTGAACTAAAGAGAAACACGCTAGTCTCTTTAGTTCAGCAACCCGCCTTTAGGTGGCATTGGTTGTATTACATAAGTTGATAAAAAACGCTATGCAATAGCTTTACCGCGGCAGTCCCCGAGTGCCACACGTCTTTTTTCTTTTTGTTTATGATTATTGTCCAATGAGGGTGGTATAGTCTGATAAGATTAAAACCCTCTATAAAAAAATAAAGAATAAAAAGTACCAATGTCATTCTCCAGTCTTGTTGTCTTTTTTACTTTAGATCTTAACTCACAGAAACACATTTAACACAAGATTTTTACGACCATGGACTTTCAATGGCGTTTTTCATAGAACTTTTTGATTAATTTACTTTTTATGTCCAAAGAGTGTCCTTTAAATTTTATGAAGGCTTTTTTTTTCAAATTTCATGGTTAAGAGAGCCAGTGGGCGTGGCACATTAAAACTTTTCAGGGGTCTTGCTGAAATTATCTCGAGATTCAACCCGAGCTCAGTTTTGCGACGGAAAGTTTTGAAAAAAAACTTTTCAGGGTAATATTGAGTGCGTAAATTTAAATTGCTTCCAAAACCTAAGTGATCCTTTCAACGTAAAGTTTACGGTTGAAATGCTTTTGTTATTATTTTCGAACGAAATCTTTTACTTTTGCGCAAACGCCGTGGCCTAAGTGATAGGGTAGGGGGGAAATATAAGGGCGTCAGTGTAATAAAATTCTCCACCACCGAGAAAATGTTGGTATTCTTGTCATGATTTTTAAAATATAAATGTAGGTGTGATGATATTCGTGTGTAACGTGAAATATATATTTTTTTGTGGAATTCCCAAACTTGCAGCACAAAAGTTGTGGGCTTTCAACAAAGGAATCAGTTCTTGGAATACGTCGTTTCTTTAACCAGTTACCCAATATGCTAAATATAGGAGCTATGTACTAGACAAGATATAAGTTGTATGCAACATCTCTTAAACAAAGCTAGCCACAAATCATATCCTAATCTCAAATCATCACCGGATTGCTAATTCGAAAATGAACCCTTAAATCCGCACTAATAAATGTCAGACTCATCTCCAAACCAAATTCTAAAATAAAACACGAACACGTATCTAGCTTAAGGTTTGTCATATATTTACGATAATGAAGCATAACAGGGACTTGGCAGTAAAATTATTTTAAACGACATACTCGTACATTTCCATAATGAGACGCAACAGATATTATTTTGCGTCAAAACCAGGTGCTCTAATTTTGGTCACAGTATTATTTAAGATACAGAAGGTTTATTTAGTAAACTGCGCTTAGATTTAGGCTTTTTCGAGTTACAAGTTACAAGGTCAGGTTCGGGGTTTACTATGTTTAATAAATATTCAAGGTTAAGCTGTGTTTATTACGGTCAGAGTATGGATAGATGACTATTACTAACACACCGAGACCCTAAGAATTCACGCAGTCATCGCGACTTTTGCGTCGTCCATTGGCGCCCTAACAGAAAGCAAAACTGTCGGTCTCAGTTGCCATACGAATAACACACCTATAACAATTCCGAATTTCCGATAGAATCCCTCTCGAATTCTTCTATCGAATACTACTCGTATTAATCCCTTCTTAGCTTTGCTTTAATTTGTTTGTGTTTTGAAGTTGGTTTGATTGTTCCTAGAGTATTTCAAATATTTCAAAATTGATTATTGTTAAAATTGAACCTTCTGTTTTCATATATACCTAATATTGAGTATTCAAAGCGATAATTCGCAGCTGTTCGCTGTGATTACTTAAATTTCGAAGATGAGTATTGGTTAAATGTGGTGTGTTCGGTGCGTTTGATATTGTTCGGACGTCAGACGGGTGACGTAAAATTTTGATTAAAATGATAAAGAAAATAAATAACATTGCGTTCACTGATTAAATTTATTTATCGACTAACAGATTTAGGTAATATGAATACAGCATTTTATACATTTACGCCTTTCTTCACGCAATTCAGAATGTGAATGTAAATTTCAATATGGCGGATGGGACTCGCGGTGGCTTAGAGGTCATAGCGTTGGTGTATCTAACCAGAAGACGCTGGTTCGAAACCTGCCAGTAGTCGAATTTTTCCTTCACTAAAATATCTTTATAATATTAGCATGGAAAATGCAAGACTGCATGAAGTTTGCCGTGCAAACAAAATCACTTAAATATGAAAGTGATTCTGTTCAGTTCTTTCTTTCGATTGAAATTAGTAAGGACAGTTTCATGAATCCGAAATACGACATAGGCTGTTTTAGTGCGGGAGGTATGTTTTTATTCGGCACGAATGGGCCGGCTCGACCGGCCTCACAGAAAACCGGCATCAAACAACGCTTACGTTGTGTTTCGCCGAGTGAGTGAGGTTACCGGAGGCCCAATCCCCTTTTAAGAGGCGGGCAACGCACTTGTGACTCCTCTGGTGTTGCGGGTGTCCATGAGCGGCGGTAATCGCTTACCATCAGGTGATCCGTCTGCTCGTTTGTCCCGCTATCCCATAAAAAAACGAGTTTTTTTATTGACCAATGCAAATCTTTTTACGGAAAACTTCAGTACAGCAAAGTTATTATGACCGTATTGTAGACTATTAGGCTGCCCTATTTTGAATGATTTACTATGTACATACTATCACGCCTGTTTTCCCGGTAAGGTTAGGCAGAGGTATACTAATCTACAGCCACAGCTGGCCGAAATGTTTAGGTCCTATATAATAGGGGGCGAGCAGGACCAGGGGGCAGTCCGTTAAAAAAGATTGCAATTAACCGAGTACCACATTGTTTGCCCTAGAAATTGAACCCAGAATCTCTAGAGTAGCAGTTACCCTTAGGCTTATGAGGCAGTTACTTGATACGCACTTCCTTACTAGATACTTAATTAGCCGCGTCTGTCTGTCTGAAAACGATAAACTCAAAAACTACTGCTGCTTTGTGGGTCTTCCCTGATAGATATAATCTGGGTGTTTTTAAATCACGAGTGAATCAGTATCTTCTGGGCAAGCGCCTTCCATCGTAGATCGCAGTGTCGTTTAACATCAGGCGAACTGGCGGTCGAGCGTAAGCCTATCACTAATAAAAAAAAACCGAACGGATTGTCATATAATTATGTAGGTATTTTTCAGTATTAGATGGCATGATTAACGAGGAAGGTTTTAAGCTATTTAAAATAACGATACGTCTTAGGAACAGTGTAAAGTCGTGAGCGAAAAGCTAGTAAAAAATATACAAAATAAACATCAAATCCCAAGTTACGTCAGACCCGATAATTATTCCCAATATTAAAAGCAAAACTTTCACAAGAGATTAAATCTAAAACTCGAACAGAGTCGACCTCAATTTGGATCATCCTAAAACATTGAATAAATGCTGATGATGAATTATTAACTTATAAATTTATTTTGACAGAGCGCCCATCGAACGAAATTGCAATGGAATTATGTTCGGGTCTGTTTTCTCAGCATTCGTTACTCTGTGACAATATTTTGTTGGTGGAAATAAATTAGTACATAAAACATAACACATACCATCACGCCTGTATTCCCCGAAGAGTTAGTCAGAGGCGTTATAATGTACACCCACAGTTCGCCTGGCATGTTTAAGTCCCATGTAATAGGGGGCGAGCCTATTGCCATTAACCGGGCACAATTCCAGACTCCGAGCTGCTACTGAGAATTTCATAGAAAAATTCAATAACACTTTGCTCGACCTGGGGATCGAACCCAGGACCTCTAGCGTAACAGTTGCACTTGGGACAACTAGACTAATGAGTTCTTCTTCGACTTCCCTATTATAATCCTATACTTAAATTGAAGCGAAAGTGTACCAGAATCGCAGCAAGTGGAAATCTATAGTCTCTGCTTACCTCAATACGATACAGGCGCGAAATGTGTATCTATGTATGCACTTAAAGTTAACAAATTTTGCACACTATTATACCTATATATACGAGTATATATAGTATATATTTCCAGCACACTTTAATAATGATGGTATATACGTACCTACATACACCTAACGTGAACGAAAGGCCGAGAAAGGCAAGGAATGTAACGCAGGCAATACGTGAGCGACCGAGCGGGACAATTAACTTTATCATAAAGGCACTATTGTACTCACTGACACCTACAACATCATATTATATTTTCTCATAATAATAATTCTACTCTTGTGTGTTGTAGGTGTTATATCTTAGATTGATAACTTCATGGTGTGGCCGACCCAATCTTTGTGTTACAAAATTAACTTATTTATTGATCACCGTTATAAAACCAATTTGTTATCACACAGAAATGTAATTTGTATGAAATAGAACCATTTCATGAAATAGAAAGTACCCGCTGCCCATATTATGGTATGGTCTGGCCAGATCAATGAGTAATCAGTGTTTAAGAGTCCGGCGGACCGAATTTCTCTTACAAACGTAATACCGAAATAAATCGTAATTCAAACACAATTTTATCAAATTCTTTTATTGTTCTGATTCCGATACCGGTAATCTAGGTTCCTACGTTACCATATCATCCAAAATACTTCACTGGAAATAAATGCAAGCGTATACGCGCATAACTTTACCAAGTTTGGAACGATTTTCCTGTCTTTTATTTCCAGTGAAGTAGTAGTACACAAAATACATAGTATCGTAGGAACCTAGATTAACGGTATCCAAATCCGAATAATAACATAATTTGATAGACTATTGTATGGATTACGATTTATTTCGGTATTACGTTTTTGTGGGCAAATCAAGCTACGCCGGACCCTTAACGTCTAAATATCAATTTCAGTTAGGTAGACGTTTAATTTAAAGATTCATAAAAAGGTTTTTCAAAAGATCTTACGGGCATCTCTATGGATAACTTCATAAAAAAACAAAATATTAACGTACTGGTTTCTGACACTTATACTTACGTGAATATTAGAAAGTGTCAGAAACCAGTATATTAGACATCGCTGATGTCAAACACCGCCGTTTCAAGAAGTCAGCAGTTTGTGAACATACTCTAGACTACATCAGATTTGATAAACCACAAGTCCTCGTAAAAGAAAACCGATTCCTTCCCAGGATGATCCGCGAGGCTATTGAAATTAAAAAAACATCCAAATTTCAATAGAGAAGATGGCTGGGACTAACCACCTGCTTAGAACCCCATTATAGATTCCATAAAATCAAAATCCAAGCCCAAATCTGCAAGACCGAAGGATACGGTGAGCTCGTTCTGCGTGAATCGGATCGCCAATAATTAACAAAAATGTAAGGAGAATGTAGCTGTTAGTAATTGTAACATTAAGACGTCCAACAGCTTAGACTACCCGTGACCATGGATGCTGTAAAGGATTCGAAACTTCGGGAATCAAATAATATCAATACAACGCAATAAAATTCGTAAAAAGTAGCTTTATTAAGTTATTTTTTAGTAAAGGAAAAAATTCAATCGCGGGCAGGATTCGAACCTGCGTCTTCTGGTTTGATATACCAGACGCTCTGACCTCTAAGCCACCGCGAACCCTACCCGCATGATTGAAATTTTGCCTTCACATTCTGAATTTACGTCATAAGGTGACGCGTAACTTAATAATCTTAGCATGGAAAATGCAAAAAAATCACAAAAAGAAAGTATCTTTATTTCAAAATATGAACGGTCAGATGTGCATAATTAAAATTTTAAACAATATTAACACTTCTATGCAAAATTCCGTAGAATATTAACTGCGAATTTACACGCTACATACATAATTCAAGCGACATTTTTTCCTTCGTAACCGCGGCGCTTGCTAATTAGAAATGAATTAAACAAGCACTCCGGAACAAAAAGTCTGCTTTAGCCTGTCACCCTGTTTTATGAAGTCCGGGAAGAATAATGTAGTAAGTGCTGGAAACAAATAATAGCTTTTATGTCCTTAAGTTGAATGACTTGGATATGGACATTATGAGTTCACCCAATAAAAGCTATTTTCGTTTGTCAATTGAGATATGTTCCCGTCATAGTATGAACTTGATATAATAGTTGACTTTATTGCGAAATCTTTGTGTTACAAAATTAATTTATTTTTGGTCACCGTTCTAGAGCCATTTTTTTTATCAAACAGAAATATAATTTGTTACCACACAGAAAAAAATATGTTCTTTTTATTCGTGATAGGCTTACGCTATATCGCCAGTTCGCCTGATGTTAAGCGACACTGCGATCTACGATAGAGCGCGGTTGCCTAGAAGAAACCGCTTCACTCGTGATTTGAAGTCACCCAGATTGTATATAGATACAATTGGATTAGGTCTTCCCTGCTATCAGGCAAGACCCAATCAGGAAGCGCATTCCACATTTCAGCGGTACGCATGATAAAAGTGGACTTAAAGCATTTCGTTCGGGTTTCAGGAATGTCCACCATGAATCGATGTCGCTTTTTCGTGCTTCTGGTCGTCCGATAGTAGAAAGGGTAAGGGGTATATCATATTAATTATAAAACAAACAATGTACAAAGGTAAACATAATTTTAAATTGTGGTTGCTGAGGCACATGGCCATGAGTCAAGTGTATTATTAGACATACATATAAATAAAAATGAATAATTGTATGTTTGTCTTCTATGGGTCTCTACCATTACGATTGCTATGAAACTTTAGTGAACACCTACTTTATGCACCAAAAAGAAAAATAGTATTAAATAAAATAATTTAACATACATGATAGATTGAGCAACAGTGTGATAAGACAACGGGCTGAAAAATGATCTAGTGACCCATATTGAAAGAATATGCTGACATGGTTTGGACATGTTGAAGGAATGAATGAAAGACGATTACCGAAAAGAATTTATAAGGCGAATGTCAGCGGCAGCGTCGGTAGAGTTCGCTCTAGAAGAACACCGATCTTATTGGTGAAGTCCTTTAAAAAGGTCAGATGCATCGTACTCACAACCGGCATGTATTATGAGAAGATGTATGAATGTGGAAGAAGCAAAAGAAGTATGCAGGTATCGTAGCAAGTCTATAGTTTCTGCCTACCTCGTGGGAGATAGGCGTGAGTGTATGTAGATAAATATGAATGACAAACCTGCCTCAAATAGTGACCAAACATACGCAGAAGTGGCAAGAAAAGAGAAACCTCCTTAAACGTCACCTTATGACGTAAATTCAGAATGTGAAGGCAAAATTTCAATCATGCGGGTAGCGTTCGCGGTGGCTTAGAGGTCAGAGCGTTTGGTAGATCAAACCAGAAGAAGAGCTTCGAATCCTGCCCGCGATTGAATTTTTTCCTTTACTAAAAAAATAAAATAACAAATAACTTAACCTCCTTAATGTCAAGCTATCAGGGTATATTAAGCTCGTCCTATTCGTATTACTACAGTTCTATGTTTGAAATAAACATTTTGATTTGTAATGGATGTTAGATAGCTATCGGAAACAGTGCAAATAAAATCCAAACTGGAGCCGATGATAGAGTGAAATGTTTGAACGTTCTAATTGTCTAATAATAGCTAGGTGCCTCTCAACGACCGTGAATCGTGTGTGAAATTACAATAGCTAGAATATTAATTAATTTAGATGGATTTTTTGGAACAAAATTCGGGGTTGGATTTTCATCAAGTCAGGCAGAGAGCAGTGTAGCAGAGTTTGGCACATTTATCAATCAGATTCAAATCTTTTTAATTTAATTGACATATCATCACCCCTGTATTCCCTGAAAGGTTAAACAGGACAATGTACACCCACAGTTCGCCGGTACGAGCCTATAGCCAATACTGGCTGCAAATCCAAACTCTGCCTCATTAGTCTAGTGGTCCCTAGCGCTACTGCTACGCTAGAGGTCCTGAGTTCAATCCCCAGGTCGACTAAAGTGTTATTGGGTTTTTCTATGACTCTCAGTAGCAGCTCGAAGTCTGGATTTGTGCCCGGTCAATGGCAATAGGTTCGCCCCCTATTACATAGGACCTAAACATACCGGCGAACTGTGGGTGGACAATAGTACACTTCTGCCTGACCCTTCGGAGAATACAGGTGTGATAGTATGTAAATCCACTCCGAGCTGACCCTGAGGATTTAATCGAAAAACCCAATAATACCTTGCTCGAATCCAGGACTTCTAGCGTAAAAGTCACTGTTAGGACCACTAAACTATTGAGGCAGTCGACCGGATTCATTTTGAAGCTTTTTGATCAATAAAAGATGCAGAAATAACCAATGTAGTAAGTCAATAACCCGTCGCTATACATTTTAAAACTAAAATTTATTTCTATAATACTAATCACAAGAAAGACAGCATTACTTATTGGCATGGAGCATTAGGCTTTATTCTTGCTAAAGGACTAACAAACTGTCACTACCAGCGCTCTAAATTAAGATAGATCCGACAACCCATGTTCTTTTTATATTTTCTACCGTAGAAGGCACATTTTATTTTTGGACCTGGCGTTTGAGTCTCTTTGTCAATTCACCGTCCAATATGAATTCCTCTTAGCGAGGCAGGATGTCTGAATGATTCACGAGCTTTGGTGACTAATTATAAAAGCGGGGTAGCTTTGTGTCCTCTAAAGTTCTAAGATTATTCCTGTAAAATAAACGCCTAAATACAGATAAGTGTAGTGCACACTTTATGCAAATATGCAGCTTTAGTCGCTCATCGTTTAAAAGTAATTTAATTGAAAGCTTGAAAAGTAATAATATTTTTCTTTTTATTTTTGTGTGTGTGTGTGTGTGTGTGTGTGTGTGTGTGTGTGTGTGTGTGTGTGTCTGTGTGTGTGTGTGTGTGTGTGTGTGTGTGTGTGTGTGTGTGTGTGTGTGTGCGTGCGTGTGCGTGTGCGTGTGCGTGTGCGTGTGCGTGTGCGTGTGTGTGTGTGTGTGTGTGTGTGTGTGTGTGTGTGTGTGTGTGTGTGTGTGTGTCAAACGCATGGTAATGTGTGCCGTAAACTTTAACTCCCCTTTTCACCACCTTATTGGTTGAATTTCCAAAAATCCTTTCTTAGTGCTCGTCTATAGTGCAAAAGGAATCAGCATGCAAACTTTCGGGGATCTAGCTCCTGTAGTTTCGGCTGTGCGTTGATAAGTGAGTCCGTCATTTACTTACTCAGGTTTTTCCTTTATTTTTATAGATTATGTCAGTTACTAAAAATTATTGCTTTTATCCATATTTTTAGAGCTTTATCAAATTATGGAAATTATAATTATGTTTTCTCATTTTCTGTACTCCAGTAGTCCAGATATAACAATTTATTTAAAATAATAAAAATCTGTAAAAGAAAAAGATTTACTTTCTTATTTTTTATTGTTAATATCAAATGCTAATTAATCTATACATATAAATGCTTTGTTGACTGACTGATTGACGGATCCACGCACAGCCTAAACTGCTGATTGTAGAGACCTGAAACTTGGAGGGTGTGTTCTTTGTATGACGTAGGCATCCGATAAGAAAGGAAATTCTACCCCGAAGGGGGTGAATAATGGGGTGAAAATACCACAATATAAATAAACCTCTTTCATTTTTTAGCGGGTGAAATCGCGGGGTACAGCCCGATGAAATATTTGTCTTTTTTGACACGTCAGTACGGTACACTTATTTCTTAAAACAAAATAAATACAGAATTATTGAAGACAAGGGAAAGACAATATTTGAATACCTTTGTAAAAAAATTGGTCCGTATTATCGGCACTTTCATTTCGAGAATTTTATATGAAACTTTATTGTTAACAAACCTTTACATATTTTTTCTATATATATTTTATAAAAAATAATGTACCACCTAGCCTTTATTCCCCGAAGTAAGCTGTACACTACAGCCACTGGTCTAATGAGCCACTTTCACTAGAATAGATGTATTTTCATTAAAAAACATCTGTCAGTATAAGAAAAACGTAGTTCTGAAATAAGTTCAACACCGTAATGACCTAAAAAAACTGCAAAAATTTAATATTTCACTTAATCCTTCACCACTAGCTCAAGAAAATATTATGAAAGGAGAACCGAGCTAATTTGAAATTTTACGAGGAGAGAGCCCTATTCATACATCACGAGATATAATGGTAGTGAAAATTTTAAAGCGCTGTGTTCTTGAATTGAAATTGGAGCTTTCAGCCATGTAGATCGCGTTTCAATTGCTGTTCGAATGATTTATTCCAGTGTGCGACAAAGTTCGGAATGATAGGTTTTATGAACTTTGATAAATATCAGAATAGGTGCCCCCTTTTCTGTATTATTGTTTTATACTAAATACTAATACGTAGACTTTACAAACATACAACTAACAGATACAAACTATATCCAGACTCCAAAGAAATAACCGTAAAACGCTAACGCTCAAATAATTGCCATCATCATTGGGAATCAAACCAACGACACGCGGAGCAACAGTAGAGGTGAAGTGACCACCAAATGTGACCACCATCTAAACAAGTTGTTTGTTTGTTACAAAAAAAGATCCAAAACCCTCTAGGATTTAGAAAGATCCAAGAACAACACAGTTTTCAATAAAAAAGTTTACCTCTTTCAAAGACCTCATGCCTCCGAATGCCGAATGCATGAGATTGGTCATCTTGGTTCCATATTTTTTGGCAGTCGGGTATTTTTATTTTTTACATTATTTCTTCTTCACAATATGGCATCTGGTTGCCGCCATATTGAATTTTGATTATTCTCATGAAACGACACTCTCACAACTAAGTAAAATTAATCTAACGACACTTCTTAAAATAAAATCTATCAAGCCGTTCAGGCTGTATAGCCTGAAATAGAAATATACATACATACATACATCGAAAAACATAACCCTCCTTCTGGCGCAGTTGGATGAAAAGTGATGGATAGATATTAAATATGGGCTAGGCGTGGTTTTAACTATTTTTATATGAGTTTAGATATTTGAGATCCGGTTTAATTATAAAAGTTTTAATAGAACTATTCCACACATTTAGTCCCAATGAGAATAGTTGAACAAACTCATAAGGGTCAATCAACTGTTTCTCTAAGCTTTAACTTAATTTACATGAACGAACATGAGAGTATAGTAGTAATAAGCTTATGTCGAGTGATTGTCTAAGTACTTATGTTACAGTTCTGAAAGAGAAAGACTAAATTATCTATATTTTGTAACAAAACCATAATTTTTATCCATAGGTTGAAACGATAATTTTTAGGAAAATTGAATTTTTAAATGAAAATAAAATCAAATACCAACCAAATTTGTATGGAATCAATTAGAGTTTATCCTAATACATTAGAAAAGAAACTTCAAAACCGCGTAACATTGGTAGCTTTCACGAAGTGTTTGGACATTTTCAAGGACGCAGTTGTTGGTAAATCAGGAAGGCCTAACAAAATTACGCTAAATACTACTTACGTAGATACCTAATAAAAATATCTATAGTTATATAAGTCCCTTCCTTCGCTTAGAACTCTTCCTTTGTCTTAAATAACATTGATAATTTCTACGAGTATAAAGTATATTCTATGCCAATACTGACAAAATATGGTTCCAAAACTTCCCTTGAGGTCTTAAGAACTCTGCCGTAACTTAAAATTAGCAACTGATCCTGAAAGTTAAATGACATTACGGTCTCAGATAAATTAAGAAATTGGTCCGCTTGAATTTAGGGTGACCTGGAAAGGTCAAAAGCCGAAACGATGACCTTTCCTTTTGAGGTAATTAGCATAAATAATTTACCATTTCTTTTCTAATTTTCAATTTAGTCGTGACATTTCAAGGCTGCTATAGCTCTTTCTTCAAAAGTTCTGTTCAGATATTGCCCTACATCGTAATACACATAATAAAACTAAGTTATAGTTTTAATACCACTACTGCTATCTGGACTTGAAAAGAGACCATGATTCTCTGTGTTTGTTTCGGTGTTTCTTCTCAGAGGTCGTCAGTTAGGAAATGCCGGCGCCATCTAGCTAAAAAAGGTAAAGCATTGACTTGTAAAAAAATCTTTAAAAAATATCTATTTAGAGGAATAAATATCATTTAATATTTAATCGTTTAACCATTTAATAATTTAATCATCAATTAATAACCATTAATTAAAAGCAATTTGAGACTAATATATAATAATATACATTAGTTTCAGATAAACAACTCATGACATAGGGCTATTTTGAGCATGCGATGATTATTAGTTTACCATTGCTGTATATTTTTATATAGTCTAGTGATATGACCAATGGATTGCCAAAAGTCAAAAGTTTCCAGTTCGAATCCAACGCATGACTTTTCGAAGACATGTTCGTATTAATAGTTAATTTTCATAAACTTACACGGTAAAAGCAAACATCCTAGGGACACCTCCATGCCTAAGAGATTTTCTCGACATAGTTTGAAGTCGGCTATCCTGCATTAAGTCAATATGGACCTGTGTTCTACAACGGGAACATGAAAAACGTTAAGCTTCATTCTCTTGCATCGTGTAAGCAAGCATAAAAAATTTAACAAGACTACTACTACATCGCGTAAACTTTGAAAAGTTTTGCGTGACAAACAAAACAAAACAAGTACCCGCTGAGGGTGGGGCCCAAGTTACAAGCGATTTAATAAGGATTGATTTTGAATTTTATTGACTATATTAAGAAATTAAAATAGCATTTTTTTTATTTACATTATCAAATTATTCTTTGAATAAGTGATACAGGTTGAAAATTATTGAAAAAATTGTTTTTAATTTAAAATAATCAAATAGGCATTTCCTTCTGACATAGGTACCTACACTGAAAACTATTTTGGTTTTATTTTGGGTTTTATTTAATTTTTTTATTTTGGTTCTATTTTTTTTTTATTTAGTTTAGAATCACTTTTCTATGAGTAAAATAATACTATTATTATTACCTTTCCCATTTTACAAATACTATACAACAAAATAACATTCCACTGAACCCATTTTTTTATGGGATAGGGGGGCAAACGAGCAGACGGATCGCATGATGGTAAGCGATTACCGCCGCCCATGGACACCCGCAACACTAGTGGAGTCACGAGTGCGTTGCCGGCCTTTTAAAACGGGATTGGGCCTCCGGTAACCTCACTCACTCGGCGAAACACAACGTAAGCGTTGTTTAACGCCGGTTTTCTGTGAGGCCGTTATTTCGGTCGAGCCGGCCCATTCGTGCCGAAGCATGGCTCTCCCACGTAAGAGCTTTACTACTATGAACCAATTATTTACTCTCTCTTGACTTAAACCACACTATCACCAAGAAGGTAAATAAAATTACCTCCAGACTCTACCCGTCTGAAAGAGTCACGTTCTTCCATGGTAATGGATTACGTGATCCCGTCTCCATAGCACAGGAGTTCTATAGAGTCGAATAAACGGGGATTATACAGCATGTCCCACTTTTAAAGTAGGTAGGTATTGTTTGGGGGGATTAATAAAGCGCGTAATGAAAGACATAGATGCGTTTCTTTGTTCTGATGTTTGGAGTGTCTCGTTTTGTATAGCATGTATTTGCTTAAGTGTGTGTACGTGGAATTCCATTGTTTTTGCGTTTTGGTAAATACTCCTTGGTTAATTAATTTGTAGTAGATATATGACGTACTTTATTTGTAGTAATTTGGCGGGTTTATTCTTCGTGAAATTAACGTTAGGCTCTCTTTACTTTGTATTAAATCAGTGTAGGCTATAGAATAGAAAAAAACAATTTTAAGGTTCTCAATTGTACTGTAAATTTTCTTGATTGATTTTTGCTGTTTGTTTTTTATATAGAATACACTTTTTAGTTGGTCTCATATAAATTGATTGGTTATGCTTCAGACCATCAGTTCTGAGGATAGGTACACTACAAAATGCTTGAAGCCAGTTTTTTTTTCCTAAAAAATATGACTTACACAATAATAAACAATATTATATTATCCAACATACAGTACAAATACGGAAAAACTTACAAAAAACTAAAAACAAAACAGTTTCACTTAGTTTCATCTGGTTTCAGTGTAAAACCTAAGCTGTTTTCAAAAAAATCTTATTCATTTATTATGGACAAAGCTGCTGTGAACAATATGTCAGAGCTCGCAGCACCTCAGAGAAACAAATGCTGGTTACATTGATTTCATCGCTAAGTTGAAAAGTCGGGAAAGTTGAGAAGAGTAAATGAGTGCACCACGAGTCGTTATCAAAAGTTATGACCACCGATTTATGGCGAGAACTCGTTCATAAAATGTGCAAAAGTTTGCAATTTAGGGTTATGTCCTAGCAGCCAATAAGAGGCGAAATTAGAGCATTGAGTACCTGCAATACAATCGAACGAATGTGTTATTCTTTTCTATAAAAAATATTTTCTATTAAATTTAGTTAACTTAGGTTAATTAACAGACTTAGTTATTAGTCGAGATATACGTCCATAGGCTTACATTAAGTATGTAAGCGCGACTGTTCTGCGTAGTTGATCTTGGGTTCGTTTTTTTTATACCACTGACGTGGCAAAGCCGTTGCCGTAGCCTATGGACGTATATCATATAACGTGTTTCGATTGCTGAGGAATATTATTGATTGGGTTTTTCTATCAAATAATAATAATATACCAGTAGCAACTCGGAGTTTGGATTTGTGCCCGGTTATTGGCAATAGGCCTGTTACGTCGAACCTAGACATAACTAGGTATACTAGCGATCAGTAGGTGTAACAGCAGAACACTTCTGACCAATCCTTCAGGGGTAAAGGCGTGTCGGTTTGTTCTGTTAACAGTGAATGTGATTAGCTGTGCTCTGTGTTGCTACCCTCATTCATCTAGTTTATACTCAATCCTGTGGGAACTTCTCAGATTTTTTGAAACCTACATATCAAATTTCAAATTTGTAGGCATTATAGTTTCCGAGATTGGTTCTTGTTCGTGATTGTTGCTAATGGTTTTAGGATTCCAAATGGCTTTTGGGTAAAAAGGTAGCCTTAGACAGAGATAGATCTATCTGCAAAATTCATCAAAACTCAGATCGTGAAAACGTAACAAACAAACAGAGTTACATAGGCATTTATAATATTAGATATACTCGTATATGATAGCTGAATTCCATGGTTCCATGATTAATGAAAATTGTTAGACTCAAATGAATAATGTTAGTAATTGGGCGGATTTAGTTGATCCGCCTCATGGCCCAATTAATTCCGTGAAATGCAGAAGTATTTTAATTAAGTTCAAAGCTACTGACCAGAAATAAATGTGGGTATTTGCGGTGTCAGTGTCAGCCGAATGCCGCTATGGTACATTTCCGATATGTGCCGTGCCAAACGCAATTGTTTTTTTTTGTAATTTCAGTATGGGTTCAGTGTGAGCTGTTTCTAAGACGGAGCGATTCATACCGAGCGAATAATGATAATTTTAGTCTCAATTATGTTTAATGATGAAAATTAACAATAAGTCATCATCGTCCGAGTCTTTTCCCAACTATGTTAGGGTTGGCTTACAGTCTTTATTTTTTATGGGATAGGAGGGCAAACGAGCGGACGGATCGCCGGATCGCCTGACCTTTTAAAAGAGGATTCGTCCTCCGGTAACCTCACTCACTCAGCGAAACACAACGTAAGCGTTGTTTGACGCCGGTTTTCTGTGAGGCCGTGGTATCACTCCTGGTAATCGAACCTAGGACCTAGCATAGCAGTCACGCTTAGGACCACTAGACTAATGAGGCAACAATTAATTAATTTGGTGGTACTCAACAACTTGTTTATAATTCTTAATATGATAATTATACAGCTTTCTTATGTATAATAAAGTGTGCTGTAATTTAAAAATGCTGTAACAAAACCTACATCACTATCGACACCACAATACTCTAAATGACGACACGTTTGGCGTAGCGGGTGAGCGATCGGTTTCTGCGCAACGTGTTATGGGTTCAATCTCCACACGAAGCAAATATTTTTATGATATACATTTATCTATGTAGTTCTATAGGCACCCACAACACTTGAGAAAATCATAGTGTGGGCCAAATTATTTTTTTATAAAAAAAAAAAATAATATGAGGAGAGAATAAATAAATAATTTACCTACAAATTTAATCCTTCGCTATCACTGCAACCCCACCTTCAGTGCGGTTTAACGAGAGCTTGCAATTTACTCATGTTTATACTTCTTATTTCGACCTCTTGATAAATGATACGTCGAGGAACGCCAGCTAATTCTCCATGCGGATGGGGTCCCCACACAATTGTTTTATCCATTTTAACCAAACAAACGTTTGGTGTACTTTTGTCATTGTTATTTCGTATTTGTTGTATTATTACTAAAGAATAATTTAGAGTAACCGGTAAAAGAAAGAAAGAAATATTTATTTAGTCATAGCACAGGAGAAACAGTAGGTACATTTTTTTATGGGATAGAGGTCAAACGAGCAGACGGATCGCCTGATGGTAAACGATTACCGCCGCCCATGGACACCCGCAACACCAGAGGAGTCACAAGTGCGCTGCCCGCCTTTTAAAAGGGGATTGGACCTCCGGTAACCTCACTCACTCGGCGAAACACAACATAAGCGTTGTTTGACGCCGGTTTCCTGCGAGGCCGTGGTATCACTCCGGTCGAGCCAGCCCGTGTCGAATCATGGCTCTCCCATGTTTAACATATATACTTTTACATACGTACTTTTATTAACTATACCGTGAGGAAGGTCCCAAGAGCTCCGCGAGGAACCGTTGTGTTGGCAGTATGCATGGCGGAATGTCTCCTATGCTGCCAGTGGGTCAGCAACGCACGAGTGACCCTGGTGTTGCAAGCATCCATATGCTACGGTAACCGTTTACCATTAGGCGGGCCGTATGCTTGTTTTTCACCTTAGTGGTATAAAAAAAATATTATTAAAAGTAATTAACAATAAAAAAATACTACTTTAGAAAGGCAAGTTTGCATGTCTCACGGCTGCACCAAAAAGGTGCCCAGATCAGCTTAATGTGAAGCAAAAGGTTCTACCAATTTGACACTGATTTTCATCTGGGACCAAACGGAACCTTGATATAATACCGTATCCACTAAAGTGATTAATTTAAGGTTTTATTTATATTTTATCATTCATGTAGGTATTTATCACATATAATTTTAATATACATGGATAGGTAGGTACTTAATTGTTGTTATTTAAGTTGTTTGGAACAAAGCAAACGTTACAAGAATAATTACTTCCATGAATTAATTAAGCGCTCTTTGTTTTAAATAGGTATTAACAAAGTTGTTCCTAGATTATTTTGTGTCTTAAATCTTATACAATGTTGTTGAAATGAAAATATGTGTACTGTAGAAAACAAATTATTATTACCGTATAAAACAAGTAGTAAATTAACATCAAATCTTATCACGCTCAGTGGATAACTAAAACTCATAAATTAAGAATAGAAATACCGTAGTACCGTACACACGGTTGAACTTCGGAGACCAGAATTCTGTAAAAAGTTCCACTTCCAATCCCTAAGCATACACACGATAAAGATGTATAATGTGTTATAGACGCCAGTACGTACCGTAACCGTGTGTCTGACGACACGTTTGGTGTAGCGGCTGAGCGATCGGCTTCTGCGTCACGAGTTGTGAGTTCGATCCTCACACGGACCAAATATTTGTATGATCTACAAATAGTTGTTCCGGGTCTGGGCGTCTGTGTTTGTGAGAATTTGTGTTTATAAACGCACCGACGATACAGGAGAAAATCCTAGTTTGGGGCAATGTTTCTTTAAAAAAAAACCTAAACCTTCAAGTTACTTTATTCACTTAGATTATTATTGACAGGCAATTGTCCTCACTCAATGTATAATATGAATCTATAGGTACATATATAATAAGTCTGTAGAAAAGTCTGTAATTGTGTATTTAATTGCAAAATAATTGGAATAAAATAAAAGGAGATTAATTGACGGATACTGAAGCCGAGTTAGTGATTTTTTGAATTTTTGTCTGTCTGTATGAATGTCTGTAGGTAGGTATATGTCCACATACATAAACTCAAGATCTACTTGACGGATTTCTATGAAGTCTGGTGCAGTATTTTTATTGTTTTAATCCTTTGATACTTTTTTAGATATCTATGTATACATAAGCGAAGCCGCTGGCAGAAGATAGTACGTAATAAACATAGTATGTGTGCACTTAGGCGTATTGCCCATAGCCAGATATTAGAAAATACTCTCTTATTACGTTCTTTCATACTTAGGTCATCTTATCATAGACACCAACAAAGTAGGTGTAAGTTAATCTAATCCATATTGATATATATTACGATCAAACTACATCTAAATACACGTTCCTAAAAACAAAAAAACATAATTATATAAATTACTTATATTCAATGAAAATACCAAGCTATATACCTTGTAATTTGATCGAACCCTAAATTTCGAAATAAGGAAAATTAATAACGAACAAAATAATTTTCTTAAACCCCTCAATTATTTATAAACAAGGATAATTGTCTTATACATCTTAACCTCAAAGGATAAAAACATAAAAGGCACCAGCAAGAGTTTTTGCTCTCAGAATATTAATGACATTCGTTTTAAGAATAATTACATAAAGGGGAGGACAGCCCCGAATTTGTGAAACCGAAAAAAAAGTTGGACAAGACTCTTCCCAAGAAAACTAGAGAGGGTAAAAAGCAATCCTTCTTTTTTAAAATGAAACGTCAAGTTTTGCTAACGACCCGAGAAGCCGCTGAAAATTGCAAACAACAATTCAAAACGCAATTTGTTAAGTTATAAGCGGTAGCGGTTTTGTATAAACATTTCAAAGGTTGTCCCAATTCTCACATAGATATTAATTTTAGGACTCACTTATTGATTTGCTTGCTTGCTAATACTCGTAATGAACGAGTTCCATTCAAAGATCTATGTCAATCGTCGACAACCAGTCTATCCTTATCAGCAATTAGTTTTGGGGAGGTCTGCTGGCAGTCATTTCTTGTCAAATAACGATATTCAGTGGAATTTAGTTAGAGTAGCATAGTTGGGAAAAGGCTTGGATGATAAGACTGATTAATATAACTAATACATATTACCATGTAATTAGAATTAATAACAAAATTTCCAAAATTTTGTGACTTGCACCAAAGCTAAGTCGCGGCTACAATATTTCGTTTCCCCTTCGAAAAAAGTCTGCTGAGATCTCGTTTTGTTTGATTAATGTTTTAACAAATTGTTATTGACAAAACGACTCGAGATAAAACTGTGAGGCTGAAAATCCCACAACTTTTATTAAGGCCAGATTGGTGACGATTTGTAGTCTTTCCGCTGTTTAAAAATAGGAAATCATTATTATGGTATGGCCCTGCTTCGTTGAGTGCAATGTGCTTATAATATTTATACTTATTCCGAAAGAAAAACCTCAATATTACAGTGAAAAACGTGTCATAATCTGTTGTGTAGATAAAAGAACTCAGCTCATAAACACAGACGCGAATACTGACTTTGTTTTAAACTATGTTTATGTAATGATTAAATTAATTAACAAAATAAATGTTCCACGATGAAATTTCCCTACTAACACTACGATAAAATATTATTTGTTTCGATTCTTTTTTATCATCAATCACGCTTTGCTTTAAAAAGCTTTCAGAAATAATTGACATAAAATCAATTTCCCATACTTCAATACAGATCTCACATTATTTTAGAATAGTAATTTACAGTAAACTATGTAATCCAATACTATGTAGCAAGATTCTATAGAGGTCAATGTAAAGTTTATATAAGATTAAAGTACACAGGTAGCTAACGGTATCTGTGTTTTGACAAATATTGTGTAATAAATAATGTATCACGCAATATTTGACAAAACGCTGGTGTTGTTAGCTACCTACATACCAAACCTCTTGGCAGAAAATTATTTATTTACTACAATCTTCGTCAAGACACAGATGTCATTCGCTGCCTGTATATGTATACATAAGTATACATATACAGGCAGCGAACGACATCTGTATCATCTGTATGGATGGATGGATGGTGGCCAAAACCAAAATCATGGATGTTGCCATGGATGTTATCTGGAAAGCAGCTGGATATGTCTACCGCATATCAAATGGGCTATGACCTAGAAGAACTAAGTACCGAGTGGGTCCCATTAAACGCCAGGCGTTAGTGCGGCAGACCAAGGCGTAGATGGAGAGAGCTTGACTCCTACAGAAAGGATTCGCGTCATTCATTATCAAAGAATAGATATGTTTAGAAAAGGGAGAGGGAGGCCCTTGCTTTTTGAGGGAATAATACAGGATAAATAAAGATAATCATTTCTGACACACGAATATTAGACATTGAAGTACAGTACAGTTTTTTTTTATTAAAAGCTTACTAGCAATGTGGGCCGCACATTACTAGTATTCTTGTTAACCCCTCATGCTAAGCTAAATGCTTGTGATACGAGTGGGTTCACGTCGGTAGTGAAATGGGTGGGTTTCGAACCGGCAACCACATGATCGCAAGTCCGATGCCCTAGTCATTACGCCACCTTCGCTTAAATTTTATCGTTTTATATCAATGTTATTTAATGAATTAAGGAATTAAATAACATCAATATAACATCCGGTGGGGAACAATCTAGCTCCTATAATACAGTTAACACTAGCGCAGAAGTCAGGGAATTTCTTGCGTCAATAAAGATTACTTATTATTAATTATTATCCGTGAAAAATCCGTAAATAGCAGTTTTATTTTAGGTAGATAAATGTAAAACTTAGATGTAAAAATCGGTAGGCCAACTTCGATTCTTACTTTTCTCAATAAAAAGCTTCCTCACGGTTATTAGTTTCAAACTGCCACAAGTCACTATCGATACTAAGGCCGGCGGGGTATTATTTTAAGAGAGGTTCGGCAGTTCACAAGTGCAGTTACAGTAAAAGTTGGTCGCAAACGAGCGCGGGGAGATTTGTGCGTCCGCTAGTTAAATGTTTCGGTGCTGCGGGAAATTGCACGGTTTGGGGTTTCGTGTGGCCCTTGTTTCGGAGTTTATAGGTTTTTACAATGAGAAAGGTGCAAGTAAAGTTGGTGAACATAACATAACATACCATCACGCCTGTATTCCCCGAAGGGTTAGGTTCCCCCGGTTTTATTAACCGGGCACAAATCCAGACTCCGAGCTGCTATAATAAAACCCAATAACACTTTGCATAGCAGTAATTGCAGTGTAATTCTAGTCAAGATGTTAAATTTATTTATTACCCGTGACCATGGATGCTGTTAAGTATCCGAAACGTTAGGAACCAAATAATATCAATATATTGAAGAGTGAATAGTAGACAACGTCGCACACTTTTATTCACAGAAAGCTAATGAATAATTCTTCTTTAATATATTCAGGATTGGCAGTCAGGAGGACGTACAATTCGGAGAACAACATACATATTATTTTTCTTTACCTCCTTACACGAACGAGGCAACACCTTTGGCGTGGTGTCGTTTAGATCATTTGATACGCTTTAAATAAACAAACTTATTCAAATATCGTTGATTTTTTTTAAATAATATTCATTCAGGTTTTAGTTAGTTCGATTCTAGGAATCATGAGTAAATCGATTTAGCATAGTTATGAATGAAAAATAATAATAGCAGGATATGAAAAGAACTGCCTCATTGGTCTAGTGGTCCCAAGCGCGACTGCTACACTAGAGGTCCTGAGTTCGATCCCCAGGTCGAGCAAAGTGTTATTGAGTTTTTCCATGAAATACTCAGTAGCAGCTCGGAGCCTGGATTTGTGCCCGGTGAATGGCTATAGGCTCGCCACCTATAACATGGGACCTAAACATACCGGCGAACTGTGGGTGTACATTAAGTACGCCTCTGCCTAACTCTTCGGGGAATACAGGCGTGATGGTATGTTATGTTATGTTATGAAAAGGACTCTTATTATTTCATGTCCTGCTATTATTATTTTTACTTTCAAGAAATATAAAGGCTTTTTTATAATCAATATTTTATTAATATTAATATTATATAGCTGAAGAGTGTATAGCTCATTTATTGACAAATGCTATATAACATCACATAAATGGAATGCACTTCCCGAGTGGGTCTTCCGTGAGATATATAATCTGGGTGTCTCTAAATCACGAGTGAATCGGTTTCTTCTAGGCAAGCGCACTCCATCGTAGATCGCAGTATCGCTTAACATCAGGCAAACTGGCGGTCAAGCGTAAGCCTATCACGAATAAAAAAAAACATCACGGAGCAAGGCGGGTAAAAACGCGTGCAGGTCGTTAGTAATCAAAAAAATTACACTTGTTTTTTAAGTATTGTCATAGGTTTATATTTATACAGGGGTACACCGACATTATATTCTTCTAGCTGATTCAATAACATAATCTGTTTGTTCCAGTGTTCAAGTCTCAGACATCGTTGTCGACTGACTCCGGGCTCTGCACCGAGCGGGGACTGAGGCGGACCCACATAGAATTAATTAAGCCTCCGGGGAAACGCATTGGACTTAAACTGGCAGGTACGTGTTCTAGTCATTTACATATTACTATTGATCCCCCATGAGGGCTTACGAAGTACGCAAGGCAAATACTTGGAATTATTTAGTTCAGTGAATTACTATTTGTAGCAAGTAACTAGAATTGATATTGATTTTAATTTAATGTTTTGTGCTATAATATCAATCACGTAGTTTCAAGAAGTGCTGTGGGAAAATTATTTAATGTGAAAATTGAAAATTAATTATTTTGGGTCACTGAGATACAGGCTGTGCCTACTTACGGGCCCATTGCTACTTCCATATTGTTTTCCATCTGCTTACCTTTTGAATGTTAATTATCTTTGTTCTGTGCCTAACTATGTGTTTATTTAATAAAGTATTATTATTATTTCAAATTCGTTATCAATCTTACTACTTCAATAAAATAGGGAATGGCTATAGGGTCCTATAAACCTTGAAGTCATACGTGCCAGTACGTAATTTATTGAGTTATTTTATCAATATGTTATTGCTGATATTATAGGTATACTCAGCACTCTTGAATCTCTTAAACCCATAATCTTAATCCACTTCAGTTTTTTTACATATTATTTGGAACAACTTACATAAGTTACTCTAGAACAAATTATATTACCTATATATCTACCAATATTTTGACAGTCTTATAAAAAGCCCATCTGGTCTGACGATGCTATCAGATCGATTACATTTTGAACCTGTTCTTAAATGATCTCTTGGTGCTAAAAAGACAATCGGACGATTTTTTACGTTTAAATCGTTACGAGTAAAACATTTTCATATGACACCTTTATAAATCATAATTTAAACGCAAATGCAATAAGATGACTCAAATCTTTAAAATAATTTCAATTTAATACAATAAAATTGTAACAAGAATCGAAAATAAATCTAAAATAAGCTCCGCATCAAAGCTCCAACGTTGTTAGTTGAAAGTCTAAAGAAATGCGGGCAAAGGAGATTTCACTCACGTAACGTGTACAGAGCTTTTGTATTAGATTTACTAGACTTTAGAATGTGCTAGAATTTAATAAAAATATAACTCGACATGACGTGTGGGGTTTTAAAAAGGCGTTCATGCTTTAGCGACATCTCGACCTTTGAAACAAGCAACCAACTTCGAAGACAATCCTTCATCACGAGAGGTGTAGGTATTATATATAGAAAAACAACTCGTAGCGAAGCAAACTAAAATGGATTTGAAAGGAAAAGAGTAATATTAAAGGGTTAGTTAGAAATTACCTTAAAAAATTACTCTCCTCGAAAAATTATTTCTAATATCACCAAAAACAGTGTTTTTAGTCCTTTGAGATTTGTATATCTCCAAATTCTGACGTCCTAGAATTATTCTGTTGCCAGATATAGATTTAGCATCAAAAAATCTACAAGAAATGATGTGCCTCACCCCTGGGTTTTTTTCTTTGTAAACTAGTGTAATCCATTTCATCATAATGGCATATCCATATCCAGTCTTTCTTTTATTTAAAGACTAGCTTTTGCCAGCGACTTCGTCCGCGTGGAATAGTTACTTTGTTCCCTAGTTCTTCGCCCGCAGTTTCACCTGCGTTGCCCCGTTCCTAAGAGTTGAAATGAAATGAAATGAAATGAAATGAAATGAAATGAAATGAAATTATTTATTCTGCAAGTAGATCTTTAGAGATACTTTTACATGTCAATGGTTTGCGGTTTTTTTTTTAGCTAGATGGCTTCGGCATTTCCTAACTGACGACCTCTGAGAAGAAACACCGAAACAAACTCAGAGAATCATGGTCTCTTTTAAAGTCCAGACATGGAAGAACACTTATATGTGAGTGGTACGATGTAGGGTAATGTCTGAAATGGCCTTTTGAGGAAAGAACCATTGCAGCTTTGAGTAGACCAGTCCCAACTGACGGCACGCATGCATCAGTCATCGTGTAGCTCAACCATAATTTAGGGAGCTCAACGACCTGTCGCACGACCATACCAGATCAGCAGGACATTCGTGTAGGTCTAATGAAGTTCCCAAATCCTCCAGACTATAATAAGCTTGTTTGTTAGTTGTAGCGTGATGTTTTATAGCTTGAAACCTTTCTCATGAATCACTCATTTTCCTAACATTTCCCTTCACTGCTCTGCTCCTATTGATCGTAGCGTGATGAAAAGTATATTATAACCTGTGGTTTGGGCTGTGCGTTGATAGATCACTATGTCAGTCAGTCAGTCACCTAACGTAAGAGTAGACAAATATAATCAGAAAGCTCCGAACTGCTAAGCTATCGGGAGTTACACGTGTTATTGTGAGTCAACCATAAAAGATAGACATTTGCTGTCGTGATATATTTTTTATATAATTTTAAGGGGAACATTTCCGTCATACATGATTTCTGTGTAGCTTTAACCATTAAGGCTGCACACGCGACGGAAGCTTAAAAAATGGAGTAAGTTCTCCTGTTTTCCCAACATTTCCCTTCACTGCTTTGCTCCTATTGATCGTAGCGTGATGAAAAGTATACTATAACCTGCCCAGGAGTATGAAGAACAATTGTACCAAGTTTCGTTGAAATCTGTCGAGTGGTTTTTGTTTCTATAACGAACATACAGACAGACAGACAGACAGACAGACAGACAAAAATTTTACTGATTGCATTTTTGGCGTCAGTATCGATCACTAATCACCCGCTGATAGTTATTTTGGAAATATATTTCATGTACAGAATTGACCTCTCTACAGATTTATTATAAGTATAGATTGACAAGATAATACGAGTATACTGGTTTCCAATGACATTATTATAGTTAAATAGAGGGTTTCTGACACTTACGCGAATATTAGACATTGAAATAAAACTACTTGTTACGGATTTTATCGCGTTATATTAATATTATTTGATTCCAGTCTACCCGTGACTATGAATGCTGTAAAGGATCCGAAACGTCGAGAATAGTTACGAGTATTATGGCTGGAGCTTGAAGAGCAATTCTATAAGTTAATTAATTTTTGAGTTTAAGTTGCACTTAGGTTAAAGACAGTGACAGTCTAGTGTAACCGTCGGACTATCACCTCAAAGGTCTCGAGATCTAATCCAAAGCACGCACCTGTAACTTTTCAGAATCATATGCGTATTAATAGAGTTGATTATAGCGTAATTAAACGACAAAGGAAAACAACATCGCACACTGTCTGCGCTCAAAGCTCTCCTGGACGCCAAGCCTGAATGTAATGTGTTCAGGGATGAATGGAATACATTTTTATCAGTATATTTGGAGTATTGTGAGAGCAGTGTATGAATGCTAGCTATGTATTTAATTAATGTAGCTGGCCAGCCGCCGTTTTGTTAAAGTAAAACAATCCTTACTAATATTATAAACGAGAATGTTTGTGAGTATGGACGGATGTATGGATGTTTGTTACTCTTTCAAGTAAAAACGGCTGAAAGGATCTAGATAAAATTTGGGACACAGATAGATTATAGCCTGGAATAACACATAGGCTACTTTTTATCCAGGTCGGAACCAATTCTGAAGTTCACGCAGACAAAGTCGCGGACAGTAAATACATAAATCATTAGAAAACCTGCATACCTGAGAGATTTCCTTGACAACGGCGTGTGAAGTCTGTCAACCCGCACTAGACCAGCATGATAGACTATATAGCCTAACAGAGAGGAGACTCATACCCAGAAGTAGGATAGTACCTCAATAGCTGCACTTGCTATGATGTCTTTTATAGATTTTCTCTACGCAACAAATCAGTACAATTTTCCTGTATATTTAATCGAGGTCATGACACTTGCAATCACATTTCCTCAAAGACCAAAATAAATGCTAATCAAATAAAAAAACTTACATAATCCAATTCCGTGGTTCTTGTATGGCTACAGTTTGTTTTCCCCGAAATTCTCTGTTTTCCTTTGTGAATGATCTCGTAATGGTGGTCTTCATTCTAAGAAAACGTTCTAAATATAAACAAAACTATTCATATTACCGCTGTATGGTCTAGCTCGATGTTCACTTGAGTATCGCCCTTATGAACAAAATGTCTCAGAAAGCGATCTTGCTAAAATTTATTTCTATATTTTAGGCTTTTGAGATGATGAGTTTTCTTATTAAGACAATAAAAATTGTATTCTTTGACTCATTAAATTAATACCTACAACTTCATTTTAATGTTTTTTTTTTAATGTCCCTCAAAGATAAAAATAATAATAAGTGAAGATGGATCATTAGTATAGAATCGAATCTTAATTTTCCTTGAAAAAATATTGTAGTTATACAAATATTAATAAAGTTGACAGTTTGATTGTTTGGACGCGCTAATTTCTAGAACTGCCAGTCGGATTTGAAAATGTTTATTTTTTCTTTTAATGAAATCAGTAGCCAATTCTTGAGATAGATTAACCTATTTTTAACATTACGTTAACAAAAGGAGGCGCGCAAAAAGAGAAACGGTGGGTGAAACCATAGGGCAAAACTAGTCAATACCATACATTTTCAATAGCATAGTTAAAAAAAATAATATAACAAGATTTTTGGTTATTTCCAATGATCAAGTGACCAAAATAAAAAGCCGGAAGTATAATATTTGTACACAGAAATATAAATATATCACTTACAAAGGACTGAAAGAGTTCCTCGCTTTTAATTCGTAAAATGAACTCGAAAAGATAAATCGTATTTCCCGTGCATAAATAGGGGAATTCGTGCTGTTTTTCAACTTTGTGACGTCACATACGCACCGTATTGCTGTAATGTGCTGCGTCACTCGATTAATGATACGCTGTATAATACACAGAATAAATGTTGTTCACACCTCATGTGAGGATTTATTTGGTGCAATAAAATTGGAAATATTGCCTACAAAAGAAATTTGCATTTCGAGATGAATGAATTGCCTCTTGAAATCGATTCTGATCGTAATTATTATCGATATTTGCACTTGATAAAATACTGTAATCATAATCATTTGCTGTCTGACGGCTGGGCATTTTTTCTTCGTGCTTTTTTCTTTCTTAAGAGGAATTAATCTAAAAAATATAAGTTAGGTAATTAAGTACAATAAAATTATTTCCTGTGAAGTAGTAATAGACGAAATGGAAGGGTAGGTACTTAGGTTAACAGTATCCGGATGCAAATTATAACACAATTTGATATGATTTTATTGTGTTTAAATTATGATTTATTTTGGTATTACGGTTGTACGAGTATAAGCAATTCAGCGTCCGACCGAGTAACTGTTTGCTCAAGCTAAGAATCCAATCGAAGAGTGAGGTCCAAGGACCTCACTCTCCATAGCCGCACTTCTGATAATCGATCTATGTAAATAAAAATCAATTGCCACATATGTATATGAAAGATCACTTTGAGAACGGATTGCCCTTTTTTGTTGTATTTGTAATTTTCAGAACAAAGATTGAAGTTTTTTTTTAATCCATCCAAAAATTTGGTTGATAAAATGTATGTAGGCGAAGGTGCGTACGTGTCCCTAAGACTAGATAAATAAGACGGTTATAATATAAAATACATAATTATAAAAACAATGAACTTCCCCACCGCAATACTATGGTTGGACTGCCATAGACGCAGTGTGTTTCCACATATAAATTGTTCGGTTCCCATAAATCTTTTGACCACTGAATTCTTTCGGGTACGCTGGAATTAAAAGCATATTCCAGCGGTTTATCTCTTCAAGCGAATGGTTATTTTGTGAAAGATTGCCCCTTTAGTGTATGTGAGAACGTGTGAAACTTTTATGGGTTTGGATGAAAATCTGTTACTTATAATCTCTTACGAGTGCTACGCCAGAGGTCTTGATTTCGATTTCTAGGTCGATCAAAGTGTTATTGGGTTTTTCTATAAAATTTCTAGGAAATTTCCTTTTGTTTCAAACAGTCAGCTAGGTTGCTAGTGAAACCACAGGCTGCTAATCGACTGCGGTGGTGGTTTACGAAATTTGAAAAAAAAAAAAAAAACTCCTAAAAAGGGCAATAAATAAAACGAAAGCAACAAATTTAATAACGTTCAAAATTATTACTTCCTCGCAAGTTCATTGGAATTCACACCGTCAGTTTTTTTTCCAATCGGGGTTAATCCAAAACAAATTTACATATTTATTGGGTGCTCTCGGGACAGACGCGGTGTCTAATCGATGGAGACCAACTTTAGGGTTTGATTGCGATCGGGCAAGCTCGGCCCTGTTGTAAATGTATTTAAAATGTTAATTCGGGCACTGTGATGATCGGAAAATTAATATTTGTCGTGTTATCTGGTGATCTACATTCTGATGGTGTTAATTTTATGCAGAGGTTCGTAAGGCGTCAGTAATCTAATTGAATCGAGTTCGAATATTGTCTTTTTGTTTTGTGGGTTTATGCTTCTTATTCTATATACTTAAATCCATACACTCACGTCTTTCTCCCACAGGGGTAGGCAAAAACTATAGACCGCCACTTGCTACGATCGTTGCAACATCTCTTGCTTCTTCCACATTCATACATCTTGCGAGTACTGAGCACCTGACCTTTTTGAAGGAATTCGCCAATAAGGTCGGCGTATGTCCTTCTAGGGCGACCTCTTCCGACGCTGCCGCTGACATTCGCTTTATAAATTCCTTTCGTTAATCGTCTTTCATTCATTCTTTTAACTTATCCAAACTATCTTATTGATTTACTCTTATTCTATGGTTTTTGTTTTGAGATTGAGAGGATGGAACTATACACATAAAATAACGTCATCTCTTTCTCACAACTTTGATAACAAACATCGAAATATTTACCTGCCTTATCTAGTCAGACCTCAGTCTTGTAGTCCTAAACACGACTGCAGAGCTAAAAGTTCTTTCAGTATACGAATCCGAGGTAAAGCAAGGTGATGATTAAGTTTCTCCATGAAATTCTCAGTAGTATCATGTAGTTTGGATTTATGATTGCCTAGTGACAACTAACTCACGCTGGATCTAAACATATATTTTAGATATATTTTATTCTGTCAATTTCATTTATCTTAAAGGTAAAACACTCAGCTAAGATATTTTTTTTAATCTTACTAGCAATGTGGGTCGCACATTACTAGTATTCTTGCTAACCCCTCGTGCTAAGCTAAATGCTTGTGTTACGAGTGGGTTCACGACGGTAGTGCAATGGGTGGGGTGCGAACTGACAACCACACCACCAAAAGAAACCCTACTGACTCCCAAGATCCATCAGCAGAGCCATAAATAGTGTACCTACCTTAAAAATTGCCTTGTATAATTTTATATATATATAAATTATTTTATTATATGGCTATGTTAAATAAATAAATTCAATTAAAAAAAACATACCGACGAAACGTAGATTTATACTTACCTCTGTATATAAAAATAATATGATTTTCTCCTGTATCGTGGGTGCGTATACAGACACACATTCTCACATACACAAACGCCCAGACCCGGAACAACTACCTGTAGATCATACAAATATTTGCTCCGTGTGGGGATCGAACCCACAACACCTTGCACAGAAGCCGATCGGTCAGCCGCTACGCCAATCGTGTCGTCAAAGTACAGTACATATTTATTCTTCTTTTTAGGTCTTAACATATTCCAAACTGCCAAGCTTCCTAAAATTTGGGTTAAGAAATTATTGATTTTTTAAATGTTTTTTTTTAATAATCATTAATCCACACTAATATTAAAAAATTGAAAATAACTCTGTCTGTTTGTTTAGTACGTTTTCCGATATAATTTGGTAAGTCGATGGTTTATATCCTAAGGAAAAACATAAGCTACCTTTTATTACAAAAAGTCCTTTGGGATACGAATGAAACCGCAGGCAATACCAAGTCAAAAATAAAGTCACTCCTTTTAGAAAATTTTCACACAACACAGTTAACGAAACGCCACCTAACATTTTAATGAAATATCACGTATCATTTTTATCCAGTATTACAAGCCGTGCCAAAAAATTCACTCATCAAAATTAGGAGAAACTTTTAAGTGTATTACAGTGTACAATGGCGTGCATTTTCATAACACGCTCAGAGCGCGAGTTAATTTCGTCCGGTTGAGGATTTACGGCGTAATTACCACGTCAAACGCTACCGACACGCGGCGACGCTAAATCTGTACACAGCACTATGCACTTTACGCATGGACAACAATGGCCGAAGGTCTGCTCCAAACAAAAGGAGAATGCTTTATAGCGAAAAGCAAATGCATGTTCTAGCTCAGAGTAAACTGAGCGTAGAGGTTACACTGGGCTAGGCAAAGTACAGTTTTGCGTTAGTTAATACTCGTAGTAAACTTCTGTGGTGAATGTGAAATTAGAAGATATTATCTATGTAGCTAGAAGATATTATCTGCTATGTATGCTTTACATCAGCAAAGAATACCATATGATTTTTTTTATTGCACTGTAATGTATTTTTAACTGCCTCATTAGACTAATGGTCCTAAGCGTGACTGCTATGCTAGAGGTCTAGGGTTCGATCCCCAGGTCGAGCAAAACGTTATTCGGTTTTTCTATGAAAGCTCGGTCTGGATATGTGCCCGCTAATGGCATTTCTTTCTTTTCTTTCTTTCTTTATACAGTGTGTCCGGACATGGACTAGCGATATTCTAAATACTTAAATATAAACTATTTTAAAGTACAATTACACTCTAGTCTTGGGTCCAATACACTTCCCCGCTATGTAGCAGCCATTTTGTTGAAATATGCTCTATGCGAGTACAAAAAATATGATATATCCCAAAGTTTTAGTCATACTGAGATAAAAATAGGCTTATTCGAAAGGCATTACAAAGCAATGTGTTCACAATTCCATAACTTCAACAATAACTCTTAAAGTATTAGACTTACAGTTGTGAATTGTTTATGTTGTATTGTAGCTTAGCTCAAAATCTGTCGATCTAATAAAAAAAAATAAAAAAGTTGTCGGGTATGTTTTTGTAGTAATTAACAATTATTGGTTGAATAGCATAATTTTTCATAAAGGGATGTGAGCAACATCCACAGGTCTGATCGATCTGATATTTGGTATCCTGTTATTTCAATGATTATTATTATTATTAAAGGCCACTGATATTGTAAGAAAATGGCAACCATGACTCGGTGCTGCGGTATGTTCGCCAGAGGATGTTCACTGCTGAATCAAAAACCATAAAGACCATCCCCCTTTGACATCCACAAGCACCAGTCATAATTATGTATGTTTAATTACAGGAAATAAATAAATGCCGAAAAAATATAATAATAACATTAAATTCAAATTTTGAAAACCCCCACAGCCTCAAGCCATGGTTACCATTTTCTTGCAATATCATTGAAGTAACAGGATGCCAAGCTTCTAATCAATCACACCTGTGGAAGTGGAACCTCACATCCATTCATGAACTAGAAAAGCGCTGATAATATTGAAACAGCTGGACAAATTTTCTTAAATCATAGCTAAGAGCATTTTCGATTAAGTCATCTTTCAAATTAAAAAAACGGAATCAAAATTGGTCCATTCGTTTGAGCGCTACGATGCAACAGAGAGACACGGATATACACGTTAAACTGATAACACACCTCTTTTCGCGTCAAAGGTTAAAAACACTTCTGCTACAACGCAATCAATACTTCTGTTATTTTTCTACATTGTCGCAGAGTACCGCCCGCAGTGATATGTCTGGCAAGCAAAAGTGTTCACTTAAATTAAAATAAGTTTACTATATTATCCGACTTCCTTACCTATGCGGTTTCCGTTCGACATTCTTCACTGTTTTATAAGTTACAATATAGTTTATTGAAGGAGTTTTGACAGTGTCGGTCTTTTAAGTAATTACATCCTTATTAGGTGATGGATTTTATTGACATGACATTCCATCACCCCTGTATTCCCTGAAGGGTTGGCAGACGTGTAAAAATGTACATCGACAGTTCGCCCGTGTGATTAGGTCCCATCTAATAGACGTCTAATAACCTATTGTTATTAACTGAGCATAAATCTAAACTTCGAATGACTAGGCGTACTAATGTATATCCACAGTGCTCTGGTATGTTTGGGTCCCATATAATAGGGGGCGAGCCTATGGGCAACAACCGGATACAAATCCCAAATTACGAGCTGCTATTGAGAATTTCATAGAAAAATTATACAGATGACTGCTATTGGTTTGTTATAAGCAAGTTCCTGGGTTTGGGGATGCCCAAGTTGAACAAAATATTCGAAATATCAGTCTATATTAGTCCACTGCTGGACGCAAGCCTCTCTTAGTGAATGCCACAGCGCCACAGAGCAAAGTATTATATTCGATTTTATATGTGTAAGACAATCTGTGTTTGAATTCCATGCCCATAATAATAAAATAATAAAATTAACCAAATATGTAGGTATTAACTCGATAATGTTTATTCTTGTTTCAAAAACAGTTTACTAACCACCGGTGTAAACAGGAAACTCAGTCGTAAAACTTGTTATTACCAAAGAAAACCATAATTAACCACAGCGGGACGAGGGTTGCGTATTAATGTGGGGAAAAAGCTCTGCTTGCCTGTTTAGACTTAACTGTTTTCGTTAAAACTTTTTGTTAAACTGCTTAGGCAATTGATAAGTTACTTTCAGGTTATTTTTTGAAAAATGTTAAGATTTTCAATTTGACTGCGTTTTTGTGGATTTTACGAAATCCTTCAAAAAGATCAGGTGTGTAGCAACCGGCGCGTATGTATGAGAAGATGTCTGAATGTGGAAGAAGCAAAAGAAGTATGCACAAATCGTAGCACTTGGTCATCTAGCAGCAATTTTGAATTCCACACAGTGACACCAGACACACTCATAAACCGAAGTTCATTCCTCCTTCTAGGGGCAAAGCCACGGCAACCATTTAGTTACGTGTATAAAATCATAAACGTACGACAAGCACTAAAGGGCGTGGACAGATTTAAAGCGTCAATTAGTACCCCACAGTTACTAAGAGGGACTAAATTTAATACGTGTGGGGAGTAAAAATAGTTTCATGTGTTTTGACTGAATAGCTCGGGGGAATTCGCTGGATGTGACTAGAAGTGGCACAGCGCTTACGCTCATTTCTACATAACTTCCAAATGACTGATTGATGAATGCGTGATGTAACTCGGCAGTGTGTAAATCAAAGTTGCGGACTGGAAGATGGTGAGTGACGTATTGAAAAGAATAATTCATAAGTTATTTATTCGCATAAATACAGGTGTTAGGTGTTTTACAATAATATGTTTCACACATTTGCTACTTCAGTTTGTATGGCATGCAAATATTTAAATTGAATTAAATAACATTAAATTAATATTACATAAAATCGTACTTCAATACATAAAATATTGTAAAAAGAGATCCATAAATTATATTGCTATTGATGTTTATATTTTGTAAAATCAAAAATTAAATTAACAATAGTTTAGAATTTGTATTTTAAATATTCGTCTACAGAGTAGAAACAGTTTTGACAGAGCACCTTAAATTGTTGTTTCTTAAATTTATTTGTTAGTGACTGTCTCAGACTCTGTGGTATATGACTAAAAATATATAATAGGTATGCTGAGTTGGTTTGAGCATGTTGGGAAAATGAATGAAATGCGAATATCAAAAGGAATGTATGACTGCCTCATTATCCAAGTGGTCGTAAGCGCGATTGCTATGCTATAAGTTCTGCATTCGAGTCTCAGGTCGAGCAGTATTATTGTATTTTTTTATGAAATTCTCAGTAGGTAACAATTTGTAGTTTGGTTTGTGCCTGGTTAATGGCAATTTGCTCACCCCCTATTAAATTGGATGCGTAACCTTCTGGGGAATAGAAAGAAAGAAAGAAATAATTAATTGACACAGAATACACACGTGATAGTATACAATGGTAACCACGTTTTATATTTCAGAGCCACATCCATATACTCTATCTCTTCGTAACTTTTAACACCGTGCAGCTGTCGAGACATTTCCACCAGTTTTAAAAATTCGCTATTTTACCGACAGAAAAATACGAGCAAACACTCGTGTCGTAAAGTTGAGTACTTATACCATTTTCGTTTACGAGTTGAGTATTTAGCGATGTTTAGTAAAATGCTAAATTTACTAAGAATTATCTTCGTCATCCATCATCATTCTAGCCTTTTCCCAACTATGCTGAGGTTGGCTTGCAGTCATTAATTGAATTGCAATTAAAATTAATTCATTGACTGCCGCATTAGCCTCGTATTAATAGCAGCTCGGAGATCGGTATTTGTGACTGGTTAATAGCAATAGGCTCGCCCCCTATTACATGCGATTTAAACATACCGGCGAACAGTGGATGTACATTAGTACCCCTTTGACTAACCCTTAGAAGAATACAGGTGTGATGGTACGCATGTAAAATTAATTCAATCGCAATGAAAATTAATTCAATTGCAATTGATTAAAAAATAAATAATTAGTTGAAATTAATTGATTAATGCTCAACACTGCTTACACTTGCACACATTGCACACATCTTGCGGGACCATTAGAACTCCGGTTTTTTTTTATTCAGGCCTAATCATCCCACTGCAGAGCAAAGGACCCCTCCTTCCAGTCCTCTCGGTTTAAAGCTTTCTGCGGCCAATCTTACCAATAAAGGTCGTGCTCGTCCCGCCATCTTCTCATAGGGCTGCCGCGACATCGTCTAATGTTGTGTGAGTTCCACTCAGTGGCGAGTGTCGCCCACAACTCATTCGACATGCGGCAGATGTGACCAGCCCAACTCCATTTTAAGCTTGCGGCTCTCTGACCGACATCGGTGATCTGAGTTCTGGAGCGCAGTATTTATATTATTTAAAGTATTTTTTATTTATTTATTTAAAACCAGTGATAGCCTAGTGATATGAGTATTGGACTGCCAAGACAAAGGCCTCCAGTTCGAATCCAAGGCATCATTTTTCTAACCTCTCACTTTTCGAAGTCATGTGCGTATTAATAGTTAATTATCACGCGCCTAAACGGTGAAGGAAAACATGGTGTGGAAACCTGAATGCCTGAGAGATTTTCTCGACAGCGTGTGAAATCTGCCAACCCGCATCAGGCGAGCGTGGTGGACTATAGCCTAATCCCTCTCATTCTGAGAGGAGTCCCGTGCCCAGCAGTGGGACAATGTAATGGGTTCATTATATTTTGCTGAACCATACCGATATCCTGAAGATAAATTGGTTGTTTTTCCGACGATTTGCCGACAACTTAACGTACAAGTACGAGGTACTCTTAGACAGGTTAAAGAATCTACGTGCATAGACTTCAAACGCTACTCAAGCAGATTAACTTAAGAGGTATACTAGAATACATTCTCTAGTGTGTGTAAATGTTAATAGCCTTGTCGTAAACAAATGAAAGCAAATACAACCCGCTACTGGTTGTAAAGTTGAACATCCTGTAGTTGAGCACTTACAAGCAAAATATTTAGTCTACTTTGTTGGAATTTATGCTTCTGTTGCGGTCTTCAAACTGAGTTTGCTAATTAAGTACTCAGTATGAAATAATATTAATGGTTCTGACGCCCCTTGCTGTGGGGTTTCGGTTAAGAATAGACAACTCTATTTCTCTTTTAAATAAAGTTAAGAATAATAGGTATCTACATATATAGGTTTTTTTTTTTGTTTTAAAAAAGCTTACTAGCAATGTAGGTCACACATTACCAGTATTCTTGTTAACCCCTCGTGCTAAGCTAAATGTTTGTGTTCCGAGTGTGTTTACGTCGGTAGTGAGTTGGGTGGGGTTCGAACCGGCCACCACATGATCGCAAGTCTGACGCCCTAGCCATTAAGCTACCGCCGCTTCCGTTATAGAAATATTTTAATTGAATATTCTTTATTTCATACCAAAAACTAACACTAAGTACATGCTTCCAAGTAAAAGTTACATAATGGTAAATACAATTGGGCGATTACAATAATTACATTTTCTAATATTATAAAAGAAAATTCTCTCTGAAAAAAATATATTTTAGTGAAAGAAAAATTCGATGTCAGGCAGGCTTCAAACCTGTGTCTCTTCGGTTAAGTACACCTGATGCTTTAACCACTATGTTACCGAGACCACTGCCTATGATGTCTGTCTGTCTTTTTGTTACGTTTTCATGCCTAAACCAATAACTTTATTATCTCACTAGCTGTTACTCGCGGTTTCACTCAGGTCACAAAAGGATTTACTTCTTATTAAAATTATACATTTTCAGTTAAACCTCTAGCGTGAAAATTGCATTCAATTCCATGCAGTAGTTTTTGCGTAATGTGTGCGTAAACAAACAGACACACAGACAGACAATAGTCTAAAAATTGTCGTCATGGCTTCTGTTACTTTTATAAGAACCCGCCATATTAGTTTTTCTTCAGTATCTCTTATGTACAGACATCGGCCTGTTACAATTTTATTAATGTGTATATATAAAATTGACCTTATTTCTAAATAGTTTGTGGTTTAATACTAAAGATAAGTTTAAAAATACGACCTAACTGTAGGTCGTAAAGAATTGTACCGCACATTTACGGCCAAAGTATGCGAGAATATTCTAGAAACTTTGCTATTATTTGTGTATTGTACGCACGGCTACATATACAGTTATATATTATCCATTTTAAGTTCACCTCTCATTTTACTAAAAGCCATACAACATCAGGTCACCTTATAATGGTTATTTGTAACTTGACTGCCTCAGTAGTTTAGTGGTCCTAAGTGTCAGTGCTACTCTAGATTCGAACAGGGTTATTGGACATAAAAGGAGTGAAAAGGTTTTGACAGGGTCGGCGAGGCCCTAGTGACATCGTCACTACGGACGTCTACAACACCAGTTGTAGACGTCCATAGGCTATATAATATAGTTCATGGTCCACTATTTACTTCATGCTACTAAGATTGATTGCCAATCCAGTGCTATAAAAAAATTCTCTTAAATTATAAGTAGCATCTCGAAGTTTGGATTTGTGCCCGGATAATGGCAATAGGATCTAAACATACCGGCGAACTGTGGGTGTATAGTAGTATGTATACCTCTGCCTAGTTATTCGGAAAATACACGCGTGATTAAATGTTATCTTGACCTGAGGCAGACTTTTTGTGAGGCAAATTTTGTTTGTGTTTTTATAGATAATAATAATAATAATAATAATATATATTTATTCAACAAATAAACCTAATATAATAAAGAGAGAAAAATTACATCTTATATTGTATTTAACGCTTAGGTTACCACTACTCTGTTTCCATATGAACTATAATTAAAATTTTATCAACTTAGGTTGTTTACGCGATATCGGTCCGTACCTTCCGAACTAGTGAAGACTGTATCTCGGAAAGATACCCATGACATAGGAAAAAATCTAGACTGAGGCAAAATTGTTGTAAAAATATATTCATAAAAAAGAAATACAATTCAGTCACTCACACACTCACTCACGCTTTACCACTCACTCACTCCTCACACACTCACTCACTCACTGATCGATTATGAAAGTTTAAATACGAGGTATATCTAAACCCTATGAACTTGTTTGCCCTTAGTTTGCTTATAAGTGTAGACACTAGATAGGTATCCGATAAGAAAGTAATTATGAAAATTCTAACGGGATTTCCAAAAACGATATCAATGCGGGTAGCACTGGGGGGCACTAGCTAGTCTTAAAGTCAGCCTAGCATATGCTATAACTGCTATTTGCATCTTTCGATTGTTTATATTCCTCCCTCCCAAAGGGGAAAGGGGAGGAAGTAGGGAAACCACCTGGTCGTAAAATAAAGTAGCTCTCACGAGCGCTTACGAGTATTTTATTTAGCTGTTTGGCAGAATGCTTTCTTTGTAAGCAATTGAGTCGATTACATATACTTGTTTATTACATACCATCACGCCCTTATTACCCGAAGGTTTAGACAGAGGTGTACTAATGTACTATATAGGTCCAATGTAATAGAGGGCGTGCTTTTTACCATTAATTGGGCACAAATCAAAACTACAAGCTGCTAGGTACTGAGAATTTTATAGAAAATCCCAATAACACTCTGTTCGACCTAGGAATCTAACTTTCGATCATGTGATCGTCGGTTCGAGACCCGCCCATTGCACTACCGACGTGAACCCAACATTTAGCTTACCACGACGGGTTAACAAGAATACTAGTAGTGTGCAACCCAAATTTCCACTCAGCTTTTTTTTAAATACTGGTATTGCGGGCGTCTAAATGCAGTTACCACTTACCATCACCAATATGTTTGTCACCCTAGAACAATACAAAAAATAGAATTAGAATTGGATTGGAACTGTAGTTCTATTCCAAAATATACACAAACTCATCAGCTTCACGTGTCTGAACTATTTTGGCATCAGTTTTCACTATAACAGATGCGGTTGAAATATTTTTTGCATGGAGCAAATGGCCTGTGGTCTGCGCAAAGCAATTAGTGTGAAATACGTACTACACTCACGCCCTTTTCCTATAAGGGTAGACAGAAACTACATAATGCCACTTGCTACGATTCCTGCATACCTCTTTTTCTTCATCTATATTCATACATCTTGTCATTATTCTAGTAATAGTAAGCGCGACTGTTACGCTAGAGGTCCTGGGTTCGATCCCCAGGTCGAGCAGTGTTATTGGGTTTTTCTATGAAATTCTCAGTAGCTGCTCGGAGTCTGAATTTGTGCCCGGTTAATAGCTATAGGCTTGCCCCCTGTAATATGGGACCTAAATAGAATGACGAACTGGGGGTATACATCAAGTACGCCTCTGCCTAAGCCTTCGGGGAATACAAGAATGATAGTATTTTATGTTTATGGATGTATAAATTTTTGTTACTCTTTCACTCCAAAACGACTGAACGGACCTGGATAAAATAACACATAGGCTACTTTTTATCCAGGTCGGACCCCATTCTGAAGTCCACGCAGGAAAAGTCGCGGGCAAAAATACAACCCCTGTAGCAGAAGTCAAATCAAGCAGATCAAAATTACGAACTAATTTTAACAGCACATGTGAACGTGTACTCAGACTAACGCAAAACATAATGTCACTGCGAACATTCCCTGACACACACATAGAAACTAATCTTTTCGCAAACAAAAACAAAAATAATCCGACACAGGACTGAAACATTTCGGGGTTCCACTGACGCTAGGCAACTTTAGTAGGTCACAACAACTTGGGTGCTTCAGATAACGTAGATTAATGAGTACAGGATATGAAGTCTGCGCTGAAAACTACATTTTCGTTGAAATAAACGTACTGTATTATACTTTACTGAAACTAGGTTTACATTTTTAAGTATCTGTTTTTAAGATAAAGCTATCACAAAATTTTGACTGCAGGTTTAGCGTAGCGATCAACAGATCCTGGGTTAGATTCCCAGCTCGAGTGAATTCGCAGTAGCAGCTCGGAGTTTGGGATTTGTGCTCGGTTAATGGCAATAGGCTCGCCCCCTATAACATGGGACCTAAATATACCGGCAAACTGTGGGTGTACATTATTACAACTCTGCCTAACCCTTCGGGGAATACAGGCATGATGGTATGTTATGTTATGTTATTTACTAAGCAAAAAGGTTGAGTCAGCAAGAGGGTTGGTAATTGGTATAAGGTTAAAACAGCCTTCAAAATAAGTTATAGAAGTTAACCGCAGGTTAGCCACAAGGCTCGTAAAATACGTTGGTCTCATAAATGATGAGCCAAATTATTGGCACTATATTTTAAAGTTTTGACAGTTTTAAAACCCCATACGAAACCTAATACATAGTTCTGAGGGAGACCAACATTCCTCACGATGTTTTAATAAAAGTTTAGAGAACTCTAATTGGAAAATGTGAAGGATGGGCGCTTGAGTTAGTGTTAGTTGTCGACGCGTTAGTGTGATACTGTTAAATTGAATTCGTACGACGCGAATTGCTAGGGGTGTCAGTCACTTTTACTGAAGCTACTACTACCATGCCATTTTCGTCCGTGGTAGCTGGTTCTGTCGCGGTTCAGGGATCAATTTGGTTTGGAACAAAATGTGGCTTATATATCCTATTTGAGCAGTAAAGGGACGAGCATAGTTATGGCCCGTTATGATGTTATTGTGGTACTTATATTGAGTATTGGAGAGTTTTTTTTTAATTGGTCTCGTTTATAATGATCCCTTTGATTTTCAAAAGCGTTGACATTTAGATTCACCAGGCGTCTTCAATCCGATTGGTCATGCTATACTATATGTAGCTACAATATATATATATATTGCTGTAGCTAGTTGAAGGATGGAAATATTCTAAGCTATAATTCCTATCTTTTGTTCTTAACTTTTTTATTCTTTTTTTTTTGTTAAAAGCTTAATTCTGGTTTTGGGAATTAATTTTAATAAGAAACGTCGTTAGAGGGTTGGTAAGTTTGTTTGAAATGTGATTTTAATTTCTTAAATAAGGTTTCTAAGATTAAATTTGAGATTTTTAAATTACATAATTATTATGCCAGACCTGTATTCCCCGGAGGGTTAAGAAGTGGTGTACCACCCACAGTTTGCCGGTCCTATGTAATAGAGGCGAAATTATTAGCATTAACCGAGCACAAAATACAAAATCCGAGCTGCTACTGAGAATTCATAGAAAAACCCATTATCACTTTACTCGAACTGGATTCAATCGTACCGTAGTAACCGCACTTACGACCATAAACTCTCATCAGCATTTATGCACTTTACACAGTTTTTTAATGTTAGGATCACAGGATCACTAGGATTTTCTCCTGTATTGTGAGTGCTTTTAAAAACACAAACACCGAGACCCGGACAACTACCTGTAGGTTGTACAAATATTTGTTCCGTGTGGGAATCGAATCCACAACCCGTGGCGCAGAAGCCGATCATTCAACCGCTACGCCAAACCAAAAAAATTCTGTGGAACACCTAATAATAGCTTCGATAACAGCAATCCAACAGTAACAGTTTCAATTAAGATTAACTACACCATTCCTACCTAACTTGTCAACATTACAATACTATCCAACTTTGCGTTAATCTAAGTTGGAATCACTATAGTATTCAAATGTTACGGTGACCGCAGCCGATTATAATGATTAAATCCGGAATTAGGCGCGCCCTACATCTTCTGGACCTCTATAACGCTTGATTGGGGTACTTCAGACCCCAACTTTGGATAATATGTCGGGTGCGAAGTAATTTGTATGGCGATGAGATTAACATTGAGTAGGATTAGACGATTTTAATTTTCATTTGGAGATATATGATTTAGGTTACTCTCGATTTGGTGAAGGGTTGGGTTGGGTTAAGTTAGTCGTGATATGTAGGCAAATTGGAGTAATATTTCAGGGATTAGGTTAAGTTTAATGATTTGGCCGGTTCATTGTATGAACTGTCTTGTTCGATAAATCTAAGTTTACTATGGGTGGATATAACTTATATTGTAGTTATCCAGTTCAGATATCTAAGTACTATAGGTAAGTTAAAGGGACAAAACGATCACGAACAACGACACACACACACACACACACACCACACACACACACACACACACACACACACACACACACACACATACATACATTATTAGAATTAATATTAAAGAATTATTTATTATTAATTGCCAAAGTACCTAACTCTATCTGTTGTTCTTCTCTATATGTTTGTTACATTTTCACGCGTAAACCACTGAACCAGTTTAGATGAATTTTAATATAGGTATAGATTGGACTTTGAGGAAGTGTGTCAACTACCTTATGCACCAAAAAGTTGGGAGGCCAAGAGATAGTTTTATATAAAAATCGTTGCTATCAATGTTATATAATTATACTAGCGACCCGCTCGCGGTTTCACCCGCGCTGCCCTGTTCCTAAGAGTTGTAGCGTAATGTTAAATAGCTTAAAACCTTCCCCTTGAATCATTATATCTATTAAAAAAAACCGCATCAAAATCCGTTGCGTAGTTTTAAAGATTTAAGCATACATATGGACGGACAGACAGCGACAGCGACTTTGTTTTATACTATGTAGTGATATATATACTCGTAGTATAGGAGTTTCTTTAAGGTTCTTCTTCAAAAGGCCCGCTATTGTGAACCTAGTTTTTGACAAGTACCTACCTGCAAAAATGTACTCAATAATATAGATATATTATAATATCAAGAAATATATCTAGGTAAGGTAGAAATATATAACTGCCTCTTAGCCAAGTGGTCTCGAGCGCGACTGCTATGCTAGAGGTCCTGGGTTCGATTCCAAGGTCGAGTAGTGTTATTGGGATTTATTAAGAAATTCTCAGTAGCAACTTGGAGTGGAATTGATGCCCTGTTAATGGCAATAGGCTCGCCCTCTTTTACATGGGACCTAAACATACTGACGAAAATGTGGGTGTACATTATTACGCCTCTGCCTAACTCTTCTGGGAATACAGGCGTGATGTATGTCTAGGATCATAATAATATTAGGTATATAGTTATTCCACATTCTAGTTATTCTAAACAACAGCGTTTAATACCTAAGATTGAACCGAAATACTCTGAGGAAATACTGTGCCTGGTAGGATGAAATCGGCTTATTATTTTAAGCTCGAACGAGATTTCTAGGGAACGAAGATTAAGGCTAATAATTTAGGGCAACTGTGTTTGGCTTGCGTCTCTGAGTAATATAATTTGGTGAATTTTGGTGTATGCTTACTTAGGACATATTAAAACTAAACTCAAAGTTATTTTTCAAATCTCATTCTAAGTACCTACGTGATAAATTGGCTTTTATATTTTTTAACCAGAAGCCGGCGCCATCTAGTTAAAAAAAAAGTAAAACATTGACTTGTAAAAGTATCTTTATATGATCTGTTTAAAGAAATAAATATTATTTATCATTGAACGACGAATATTGCTCGTTAACATACGTAAATAGGTATTTACGTATGTTAACGTAGGTACCTACTATTTAAAACCTAAGTATGTTTGAAATAGTACCTATTTTAGCTTAGTAACACCTTTTATTATCATGATTATACATAATTAAAGAAGATAAGGTTCATAATAAGGTGTATTATTGTGGAAGAAGCAAAAGAAGTGTATGCAGGAATCGTAGAAAGTGGCGGTGTTTACTTTCTGCCAACCCGGGAGAAAGGCGTGACCATAATATAATTGAAGATGATACAAAAGAAGACACAGAAATTATTTTATGTATAACTAGCGACCCGCCCGCGCTTTCACCCGCGTTGCCCCATTCCTAAGAGCTGTAGCGTAATGTTAAATAGCTTAAAACCTTCCTCTTGAATCACTGTATCTATTTAAAAAAAAACCGCTTCAAAATCCGTTGCGTAGTTTTAAAGATTTAAGCATACATAGGGACGGACATACAGCGACAGCGACTTTGTTTTATACTATGTAGTGATAAATAAAAACACGACTGTAAAAAATACTATTTACGCCTGTATCTTGCCCCCGCTACATAACTTTGAAGTTAATTCTTCCATACATATTCTCAATAAAACTTTATACCAAAGAAATAATCAACAAACAACAATCAGTGAGACAACAAAGTTCAAATATTTACTTTGAAAGTAAATAACCTATACAATATATCAAGTGTTTAAAACATCTTGATTCAGCCCAGAATTGTAGAGAATTAATTTGTGTGCCTCGAGTTTTTAGAGATGGTCGAAGCTTCGGCGTCAAGTTCGGCCTTAGCGACAAATCCGGACTTCGGCAAAAAGGTTTTACTTCATGAAATTTAGCTGCTCATGAGCTATTGGTCTGAGAATAAAAGAAGCATTTTAGATACCAACTTCACGTACAAAAGACAGGCCAAGATTTATTTTATTTTTGCAATATACGGAGAATGTGTAGTATTTAATTTTATTCCGGGAGAAATATAAAAGGATTTCGGAGTGTGATACTCTAAATCACGGTGCGCGTCAATGGATCAATGTGATTTAACGACACATACGAGTATCCATCTCAAGAATCTTTTCAAAATATTGAAATGATATTGTGATTAAATAATTATTATTTTAAATATTTGGAACGTCAAATTATTTCTAGAGTTTTATAGAAAATACAATTATATTTTTACACACCATCGCGCCTATATTCCCCGGAGGGTAATTAAGCAGAGGTGTACTAATGTACACTCACAGTTCGCTGGTATGTTTAAGTCCCATGTACTAGGAGGCAGACCTATTTACCGGGAACAAATCCAAACTCCGAGCTGCTACTGAATATTTCATAGAAAAATCCTGAAAATCTAGATCGACTTGGGAATCGAACCTAGGACTTCTAGCATAGCAGTTGCACTTCGGACCACTAGAATAATGAGACATTTGTTGTTTAGCGACAGTATTCCACTCATAATAATTAGTAGGTACAACAGTAGGTAGATGTAACCAAACGTCACCTTATGACGTAAATTCAGAATGTGAAGGCAAAATTTCAATCATGCGGGTAGGGTTCGCGGTGGCTTAGAGGTCAGAGCGTCTGGTATATCGAACCAGAAGACGCAGGTTCGAATCCTGCCCGCGATTGAATTTTTTCCTTTACTATTAAATAACTTAATAATCTTAGCATGGAAAATGCAAATAAATCACAAAAAGATAGGTACAACATTAAAAAAGTGCTTAAAAATAACCGATGTGTCCAATTTCCATAACATTCCTCTTTTTCAAAATGACAAAGAAAAAAATTTTTAATTCGTTAAGACGGCAAATGATCTATATTGCCACCTGGTGGTTAGTACCTAGTCATCGTCGCTCATAGACACCTGCAACACCAGAGGAGTGGCTGATACGTTGACCCATAAGAGACCTATAGACTGCAAACTGCCAGAGCTGCTGCAACCGAAGGGAAATTAGCTCTTACGCGCAAAGGCGACACACTCACGAAACTGCTTTACGAGAGACTCCGACGTAAGGGTGGTCACCAGCCATATGTATATGTATCACCGAGCAAGTCAGATATTTTCTCGCCTCTGACGAGATGCCTATCTGAGTGGCAGTGAGGAACAGTATTCTGACCCGTCTCCACACAGGGCAAAAAGTCCATAGGAACCAAAACATTCTGTCGATTTTATAAACTGGCCCTCTATGATAGGCAGCTGATACAATCAACGCCTTTCGTTGGTTCCCAGCCCGATATCTCGGCCTCGGCCAATTCAATTAGCGTCCAACACTAGCCCATTCGCCCACAAACACCCACATCCTACACGTCATTCTAAACAAACTAGTTAAACTGTAGCATTTATTTAATTAGTGAATTGCGTTCACCAAAGTTTGGAGGGATAAACACTTTGGGCCTTCGTAAGTGGTAAAGATTATACTAAGATAACGCAAAGTTTAGATGTGAGAGTAAAATTGCGTCAATTACAGTGAGTAGGTACTCGACAGTATTTATTTTAGATTATCTTGAGAAAATTATAGAAATGTCCTATGAGATGTGAGAGAAGATGCTCTGTCCCTTTCCCGCAAAAAAAATGATAGTATAGAATCTGTATTGTACTGTTTGACGTCACAACGTGCTATATATTACGCTCCCTGTCTAGGATTACTTGATTCTCCTTTATTTTGGGCCCGTATTTTGTGTTTTGTTATTTGACTCTATTTATGGTTTTTTAGAGACATAAAATAATCAGCCAACTAACCTATTGTTTTTTAAAGACTAACTCTCTTATTCATAAACGTTTTATAAACCTTCTATAGCTATTATATGTCTTGTCTTTATTTTAGTGTAGGAAAAATTCAATCGCGGGCAGGATTCGAACCTGCGTCTTCTGGTTAGATACACCAGACGAAATTTGTCTTTACATTCTGAATTTACGTCATAAGGTCACGTTGGCGACATCTATTGAAAAACAAGTTACTTTGCTTCTCATCCGACACGACTTACTTTTCAGTTAGTTCGATGTCGTGATTTCGTCAATGATTTTTTTGCATTTTACATGCAATGGAATGGAAAATGCAAAAAATAATCTTGTTTTGACACGTGATATTTTGTGACAGGGAAAAAAAGAAGATAAAACATAGAGGTTTATAAGACGTTTATGAATAAGAGGGTAAGTCTAAGGTGTATTTTACGATATGTGAATCATATTAAGGGGTAACTTCAGTACCCAAATACAAATATAAGTACTACATATATACATTTCAATATCAATGGGATGTAATGAAACCTATCGTAAGATTCTATCTACCTACCTATATCCATATCATATCTATCCATGCCATGCTGTAAGCTTGAACGGTATTATGTCAGCTTAGCAATGTATATTCATTATCCGTAGGTAAGTAATATATTCTCTTAGCTCCTTAGTTACGCCAACTAGCTAACCCAGAGGTCCATTTACTTAATTTCCTGATACCATTCTTTTGACTACAACTGTACTTTTAGTTCCTAATCTTACTCTCTCACTTTATTTAGCGTTTCATCAAATGTGACTTCTCAGAAAAAAACAGCGGCAGAACTTGAATTGTCTAAAAAAATGTAATACCAAAGTAAATCGTAATCGAAATAATATTGTTTCAAATTGTGTTATTATTGGGATTCGGATACCGTTAATATAGAAACCTACCATACCATTTCGTCTATTACTACTTCAAAATATATTCAAAGGTTTAGGCGCGAACAGATAGAGTTATTTTCGCTGGTTTATTACTAGTATGCGTATATTTAATATTCTAAAGTTAAGTTCTCTTAAGTTTATGATTCACCTTTTAAAATTAAACTAGAATCACATCTCTATCATTATTATTATTATGATAATTTAGAACTACCTACAATATACTGGTTTCTGACAATTACGCGAATAAAACTACTTTTTACGGATTTTATCGCGTTGTATTGATCAATATTATTTGATTCCCGACGTTTTGGATCCTTTACAGCATCCATGGTCACGGGTAGACTAAGTTGTTGACGTCTTAATGTTACAATTACTAACAGCTACCTTACATTTTTGTTAATTATTGGCGATCCGATTCACGCAGAACGAGCTCACCGTATCCTTCGGTTTTGCAAATCTATAATGGGGTTCCAAGCAGATGGTAAGACCTGGGTCTTACCTTCAATAGAGAAGATGGCTGGCCATCTTCTCTATTGAAATTTGGATGTTTTTTAATTTCAATAGCCTCGCGGATCGTCCTGGGAAGGAATGGGTTTTCTTTTGCGAGGACTTGTGGTTTATCAAATCTGATGTACTGTCTGCTGGGCCTTGTCTAGAGTATGTTCACAAACTGCTGACTTCTTCAAACGGCGATGTTTGACATCAGCGATGTGTTCTTTTAGGCGGTTCCATAGCATAGGGACCCGCGTTTTTCGCCTTTGCTCGACCTGGGGATCGAACCCAGGACCTCTATTGTAGCAGTCGCGCTTGGGACCACTAGACTAATGAGGCAGTCTATGTTGAAGAGTACTGTTTTGAAAAACGCTTAATAAGCTAAACTAAGTAAATTGTGATGAGCATCTCTGCTTATTGCTTATACGAGTACACCAGTGAAATGAAATGAAATGAAATTAAATGAAATGAAATGAAATTGAAATGAAATGAAATTATTTATTCTGCAAGTAGATCTTTAGAGATACTTTTACATGTCAATGATATGGGGTTTTTTTTAGCTAGATGGCTTCGGCATTTCCTAACTGACGACCTCTGAGAAGAAACACCGAAACAAACTCAGAGAATCATGGTTTCTTTTAAAGTCCAGACATGGAAGAACACTTATATGTGAGTGGTACGATGTAGGGTAATGTCTGAAATGGCCTTTTGAGGAAAGAACCATTGCAGCTTTGAGTAGACCAGTCCAAACTGACGGCATGCATGCATCAGTCATCGTGTAGCTCAACCATAATTTAGGGAGCTCAACGACTTGTCGCACGACCATACCAGATCAGCAGGACATTCGTGTAGGTCTAATGAAGTTCCCAAAGCTTCCAGACTATATTAAGCTTGTTTAATTATCATGTATCAAAAGCCTACATGGTACTCACATTTACAAATTATATAGTAATATAAGTGTCACGGTTTAATAAATAATGTCGCGGCAAAATAGTAACAAATTCATAGATGTCAAAATTCAATTCACTAATCTAGGAGTAATTAAAATGTCAACAATTAAAATGTCATAACAATGAAAATGTCAACAATCAAAATGTCATACCAATTAAGATGTCAACACTCAAAATAACATTGTCACATTACATTTCGGATATACAATGTCAAGTCCCAAAAGTGGGTCATGTGAAGAGGAACCATTAAGAAATTCCAGACTCCTAAAAAAAAAAAACATATTTACATCATTATTCTTCAATAACATTAACAATTCTGTTCTGTGTAGTTTGCATTATGCAGTTTGATGTGACCCAATAAATAACAAAACATTGCCATAGCAAGTAAAAACCGACCAGCCCCGACAGACAGCACCCGTTCACGGGCATGACGTGTGTATCAGCGCCGTTCGACTCAACCATGTTGTAGGGAATAAAACGGCCCGTCACACAACGACACCATCAGCAGGACATTTGAGTGAGCTTGACAAGCTTTGACCGCCAGGCAATAAGATAGCAAGATTCATTTTAGGGTTGTTATAAGTAGATGCTAAATGCAACATCAGTGGCTGCACAATACACAATACTTTAATAAAAATAACCCTGTTAACGAGAGTAGCTCAATCCCAAGCATTTTTGTCTTCCATATAGTCCTTAACTGTATAGTAACCCTTTTTACAAAGCTTTTGCTTAATGTATGACTTAAATTTATTATGACTTAAATGTTGGAAATGACCTGGGATTTTATTGTAAAAGCGTATACATTGACACTTAAATGACTTACTGATTTTCTGGAGCCTAGTTGGAGGAACAATGAACCTGTCTTTATTTCTAGTGTTAATATTATGGATATCACTGTATTTAGAGAAGAGATCAATATTTTTGTGCGCATACAATAAATTTTCATAAATATACTGAGAAATAACGGTCATTATATTAATCTCTTTAAACTTTTCTTTGAGTGAACACCTGGGGCTTAGGTTATAAATTGACCGAATGGCTCTTTTCTGCAATACAAAGATAGTCTGTATATCGGCGGCATTCCCCCACAGCAGAATACCATACGACATCACACTATGGAAATAACTAAAATATACTAGTCGAGCCGTATCGACGTCAGTTAAATTACGTATTTTTTTCACGGCGTACGCTGCAGAGCTGAGCTTCTTCGACAACTTATCTATATGTGGGCCCCACTGAAGCTTAGCATCCAAAGTAATGCCTAGAAACAAAGTAGAGTCTACAAGGTCCAACTCTTTGCTATTTATTAATACACTAGTTTTCACCTGTCTGACGTTAGACGTCGTGAACTTAATACATTTAGTTTTTTTCTCATTTAATAGCAAGTTGTTAGTATTAAACCAGTGCATTACTTTTAGGAGAGCGCTGTTTACATCGTCAGTTGCCATTTGTTGGCGTTTTAGTTTAAATAACAAAGAAGTATCATCTGCAAACAGCACTACCTCATGATTGTCCCTTATGAAATAAGGCAAGTCATTAATATAAATCAAAAACAAAAATGGGCCAAGAATTGAGCCCTGCGGAACTCCCATAGCGACGACTGACCCCGGTGATCTCTTTCCATTGACGTCCACTTTCTGAATCCTGTTACACAGGTACGATGAAAGAAGATTCAGAGAAGCGTTCCTAACACCATAGTGGTGCAATTTCCTGATTAGAGTTTCATGAAGGACGCAGTCGAATGCTTTGGACAGATCACAGAAAATACCCAAAGCATCGTATGAATTCTCCCAAGCACTATATATGTGGCCTAAAAGTTCAACACCGGCATCGGTTGTCGAACGGCCCTTTGTAAATCCGAACTGCTTACTATGTAATAATTTATTTTTATAAAAAAACCTTTGCATTTGATCCAACATTAGTTTTTCAAAGATTTTGCTAAATGTAGGTAACACTGAGATAGGTCTAAAATTAGTTGGGTCAGATGTGCTACCTGATTTAAACAAAGGAATTATCTTGCTATTTTTCATAAGATCAGGAAATTTACCACAGTCAATACACTTATTAAAAATAATGGCTAGGGTAGGTGCTACGACCTCTATAATGGATTTGGCAACGTCAACAGAATGACCCCATAAGTCTGCAGTCTTCTTTATGTTTAGAGTATTAAACGTTTTTATTATATCTCTGCAATTGACATGACAAAATTGAAATTCAATATTACATACATTAACATTTTCTTTAAGTAAAGATTCAGCAACAGTGGGGGACGAGTTCAGCGATTTAGTGGTCGAAATAGGTATATTTGCAAAAAAATTTTCAAATGTTGAAGCAACCTGTGTGTCGGCTGTTACAATGTTATCATCTATTTTAAGACTGTAGTCACTATTTCGTCTACTAATTCTTCCCGTTTCACTATTAATAATATTCCATGTCATTCTAATTACATTATTACTGTTTCTTATTTTAGAACTTATATAACGGGACTTGGCTATACAACACACTCTTTTGAATAATTTTGAGTAATTTCTAACATAGATATTAAAATCAGGAGTGTTAACATAGATTCGTTCATTGTATAGCTCATAAAGACGCTTTCTGCTTATATGAATACCTGTGGTTGCCCATTCACTGAAAGAAACATTTCCATTTACCGTGATCGTCTTAGGTACAAAAGTGGAATCAAAATGTGTACAGTATGCTTTAAAAAAGGTCTCGTAACATTTATTGGGTTCATGCTCATAAGGCAATAACGGCAATGTATTAATAAGTTTAGTTTTAAACATTTCCAAACGACCTGCAGTTAAACAAAACTTCAAAGCTACTTTTATAACACAAAAAAAAATATATTAAACTCACAAATCCAGAGAATATGTCTAAACAATTCCATGCTCATAATTAAGCAAATTCAATCCGAATCCCAAGGACGCTTTAAATGATGCGTGCAAAAATTTGTTTCCAAAATGTCTTAGTGAAGCCCATATGTATTAACATATATTTTTGCGTCGGTCCCAAGTAATCCGCATGCTTGGTTTTAGATAGATGAAAATCCCTATTTGGACCGAGAATATTGTAATAAGTGTTTTAGAGAAATGTGCGGAATTCATGGACCGTATACGTAGAGGGATTATTTAGTGCGTAATGGTATTTCTCTTTTGGGACGGATGTTTTTGGGAGAAGTCGTATTGAACTGGTCGACACGTAAAGCTGTAAGTGATGGTGTTAGTAAAATTTCAAAAAATGTAACACAACATACCATCACGCTTGTATTCCCCGAAGGATTAGGCAGAGGCGTACTAATGTACACCCTCAGTTCGCCGGTATGTTTAGGGTGGCGAGCCCATTGCCATTAACCGGGCACAAATCCAAACTCCGAGCTGCTTCTGAGAATTTCATAGAAAAACCTCTAGCGCAGTAGTCGCGCTTGGGACCACTAGACTAATGAGGCAGTCAAATTTTATTACGCGTAAATTCGCCCTTCACAAATCTTGGTAGTTTTTAACAAACATACATACACCGCAACTATAGACCGCCACTTGCTACGATTCTTGCATATTTCTTTTGCTTCTTCCACATTCATACATCTTCTCATACATACACGCCGGTTGCGAGTACTACGCACCTGACCTTTTTGAAGGACCTCGTCCTTTTTCACTTGTTTTAAATGTGTTGTAAGTGCATGGACGCTTACTTACTTCCACCTCACTTAGGGGACCGAGATACGAGACCTCTGGGCAGATAGTGACACACCACAAAAACCTTTTCTGAGGACATTGTTTCATGTAAGTATCTTGTTCGTGAACGTCACAAATATGGGATAATAGAGATTCCGGAGACTAAAATGCCGTAGAATTTTGCTGGTGGCGTAGTTTTTTATTTTATACAAGTCGAGAAAAGCTTTAGCTTCTGGCTGATATGTGATTACGTAATAGGTATAGAGTCAAACAACAAGATATGAAAAAAAAAATGGATGAACGGGCAAATTTGATCATTCGTCATTGACTAGTCCTAAACTTGAGTTGCGGTGTTATAGCAAGTCCACGATATCAACATAATAAAAATAAAGGTTTATAAGTTGCTTTGTTTCTCGATAAGTGTCTTTGTAAATCTTAGAGAAATAAATAATAATTTAAACCGTAAAAAAGACGCATTGGCTTAAACAAAGATTATTTTAGTGATGGAAATATTCGACTGCGGGCAGAATTCGAACCTGCGTCCTCTGGTTAGATACACCATACGCTATGCGCTTAGCATGGACAATGCAAAAAGATATACAACGATTTTTTTATTCTGATCTTGGAAACTTCATCTTGTATTCTATCTAGTATTATTTAGGTATATTTCCATCATAACCTAGCCAATACATAAAATATTGCAGCGATCCCAGCAAATAGACTGATACGTGACTGGCCTAAGTCACGTAAGATTCAGGAATTTATAAATATTAGAACTGACGGTCGCTCGCGTCTCACCCCGGAATGACAGCTGCTAAGATTGCGAAAATCGAGGGCAATAAGGTTTAATATGGTGCGCTAGAAACTAAAGGAATGACTCATATTAAACTAAAAAGAAAAAAGTGTACGATATGAAAAAAATTGATCCTTTTACTATCAACTATAATGCTGTATCGTGTATTAAAAAAAACAAGGTAAATGTGCAGTAATTATCAAATGGTCATTTGAGTATGATGCAAGCACATCTGATTTTTTTTAATCATGTGTGCAAAGAAAATAAATACCGTTGAAAAGACGCGAAGATTAGATCGAGACACCAAAATTAAAAGTACGTAACATGATTTTTTTATACCGGTAAATGAGCATACGGCCCGTCTGATGGTAAGCGGTTATCGTAGTCTAGGCTGGCAGCATAGGAGACAATAGCATGATGTTTATCCTTTGTGCCAACACAACGCTTACTTGCGGAGCTGTGGCGACCTTGCTCACCGTTAGGAACACACCACACGGATATCACGGAGCTGTTATTTGACTAAGATTTTCAGCAAGGTACTTCCCTAGTCGGGCAGCTCCAATTATGCATAGTGGCATAGTGGAATTATTCAATTCCACTATGCCCTCCCTCTCTTAAAAACATGATAAAAATAATCGAAGCCCTATTATAAAACACAAACAGCACATTATTATAAAGTTAAATAAATACACCATCTCAAAGAAAAAGAACGAGACCTGAGTTGACAGAAAAAGTTGATAATAGAATTTTGAAATTTCAAAACAAGGGACAAAAAATTAGGTAAAACTTCTGAAATTGTACCGGGGAAACTTCCGCTTTCGTGTTGACGAAAAATTTTGCTGGTTTGAAGAAGTTAAAACTTATGCACGAAATATATTTGGATGAGGATATTCTGTAGATTTGGTAAATATTATGTTAAATACATTTATTCCGTGGATTATACATGAGTTTGACTGCCTCATTAGTCTAGCGGTCCCAAGCGCGACTGCTACCCTAGAGGTCCTGGGTTCGATCCCCAGGTCGAGCAGTGTTATTGAGTTTTTCTATGAAATTCTCAGTAGCAGCTCGGAGTCTGGATTTGTGCCCGATTAATAGCAATAGGCTCGCCCCCTATTACATGGGACCTAAACATACCGGCGAACTGTGGGTGTACATTAGTACACCTCTGCCTAACCCTTCGGGGAATAAAGGCGTGATGGTATGTTATGTTATACATGAGTATAAAAAAAATAAGACGTAGGGAACCTGTACAATTAAGTACACACGATGTAAATACTACTATTAAATAATTACGAAATTCAATAATATACTATTGATTTAAATTTTATTGTAAATATGACCAAATTTAACCAATAATTGTTAAAACACTACATTAAAAATTATTGACTAACGCACACTTACCTACAAGTGTAATTACATAAAAATGGCTAAAATTCAGCTAAAAATTTAATAAATTTGTAAAAATAGGATCTATCATAAGATTAACATTTATTTTATAGGCACATAAAAGTCAATATAATAAGCAAACTTGAGAGACTGCAAAATTTATGTATTCGTTTTGTTTTCAACTTAAAAAAGTACGACCATGTCTCCAACTTTCGCAAAACTCTCAAGTGGCTCCCTATTCGTCTTCGCAGGAATACTCGGATTTTGTGTCTACTATTCAACATCCTACACAATCCCTCTGCCCCTTCCTACCTGCGGGAACTCTTCTCCTATACTCATTCAGCTCGCTCTCCCTGCAGGTCCCATCTCCGTACCGTCCTCAAATTCCAGTCCCACAAAACTGATTTCTATTCCTACTCCCTGTCTGTGCATGCGGTTAGGTTGTGGAATTCGCTCCCTCCTGATATTCGGGACTGTAAAACTGTTTCTATGTTCAAGAAACGAGTCAAAGAACATTATCTTTCTGCACCTTGAAATCATTATGTTTGCAACTTTTTATTTTGTAGCTTTTGTATGTATGTATGTACGTATGTATGTTGGTATTTTACTTATTTGTGTAATTTTGCTTATTTATTATATTATTGAGTATGTATTAAATGTATTTATATTATATGTGTATGTTGTTTTATAATTGGTTACGTGTTTACTTGTATAATATATAGTATTTATCTTATTATTACTATTTTTTTTTCACACTTCTGTCTACATTTCTTGTTTACACTCTCCTCTCGCAGGTCTGCTGGAAGAGATTTCTTTAGAGATAAGCAGTACCTTTGTACGTAGTAGTCCTAAGTTTTATGTTACTATTTTGTATTATTAGTGTGCATAAATAAATAAATAAATAAATAAAACGAAAAGTGGGATACATCATAATTTTCGTTTTATAATTATATTGACTCTAATATAATAATAATCCAATTTGCAACGCCCGTAAAATGCCGCTAATGAATGATTGATGACCACGAATGATGTAATAAGACCTATATATGAACACTTAGTAAGCAAATAAATGATTTGATTTGATGAAGCAACAAACGGACAACTTGTATGGACTAAATTGGATGACCCAAACTAATTGTAGCAGACTGAGGTATTTTACAAAGCACATCATTATCATCAACACGTTTACCAATCCACAATCAATTCCAAAATTGATGTAACAATTACACCTATTTGCAACACAATCAACATTGATCGCATTAGAGACAAGCTACTGAAATTCAATTATTTAGTTTGAACAGTACTCCGTCTAGTTAAACAGAACAAACCGATATCAGCTGGATTTTGTGATATTAATCCTAAATAATTGTTAAGCTCAAATCACATTAGATGCTAATTGATATGCGCATTATGATACAAACGAATTCATAGTGGTAAATATTATTAGCTTCGTATTGATTCAATTATAGCGAAATACTCAAACGCTGTTCAATTTTAAGATATCGTTCGCCGCAGTTAGCTTTACTAACGGCCGGTGGCAATAACAAATCAGTCAGTAGATTTGCTTACTAGAGATAGGATTCTGTCATTGCTGGTAATATCTTTGACTATGGACCACCGGACTGCCTCCTAACCTTAAAATGGTATTTTAACGCTACACGCGTTGTAAGTGATAGAGATACCACGAGACTAACGGTGTCATCATATTGAATAGCATTTGAGTATTTTGCCATTACTTCTTGAAAAGCCCGTATTTGTTTATGGGGTTATTTTATAGATTTTTGTTAGCGATAAGACCACAGATTGTTTGTTTTTTATCTCATTGTGTCATGTCTTGTATTTAGTAGACTACTGCTCGCGAGTTCGCAGCGAGGTATTCAAAATCGGGTCCAACCTGTATAAAAAGTCCTATGTGGGAATCCAGATCACAAAGTATTTGTGTGATTTTCATCTAACTAATTCAGTCATTTTCGCGTGATTGAGTAACAGAAATCGAAACAAACTCTCACATTTATAATATTAGTAGGATTTGGTATACAAGAAAATATATAACAAATATCTAATAAGTTCAGAACAAAAATAATCCTAGGCAGTAATATTACCAAAACCTTATTACTTACCATACTTCAAAAACTATTCAGGCGCGCACAATAAATTCCCGGCCATTTGTCGATATATACTCGTCGAATAACCAACCAGAAGCATCCCCACGCAAGAAGATTAATCGACCGTGAGAAAAATGAAAGAGCGATGTTACCTTACGAACGTGTCGCCATTTATTATGCGAGTGTTCCATTATTATGTCTGACTCACAGATAGGAAGGATCGCTAGCATAGTAAGGGTCAAGGTCAACTTTGTGAAAAGTTTCAACTCAAAATGTTAACTTCTCCAGCAAGAGGATGGGGCTAAAATGGCTACTTTTGATGAATCACAGTATTGATAAAACTTTTTTTCATCGTTCCATTTTACACAATTCAGTATTATTAAGCGCTTCAACTAAACTTACCATTATTACACACTAACTATTATTATCACCTTACAGCGCTGAAGAGATTTAATATAGATGTTCATCCTTGCAACTTTGCTATTAGTTTGAACTCACGGCCACTAATAACTGGTAACTATCTACTTTTATATTATAACTTCCATGAATAAGCGCAAAGTAGTCGATTGTTCGTGCTCACTGGGTTCCATTTTCACGCTTTACCTTATGAACTGAGCAAAATTGCAATCAAGAGCTAAAGTTTATTAGGTCACTATGAGCATGTGCAGTGACTTAAGGAGCTGTTAGATGCTTCAAGGGTTTTCCTGACAAAGTCTTTTGTAGTGCAATCTTTGTCCATATTTTAGAAACTTTGAGTTTTTATCATAGTTTGTATTAATGAAAATAATGATGCTTTGTGTTATTGATTTGATTGTTAATAGACGCTTTACAAATTGGAAAATTGATAATGAAACGAAATTATTTATAGCGTAAGACGGCACAGCGGTGGCGCTGATAAAAAAAAGCTTACTCGTACATTAGTAGCTACAGAAAATTCCAGAAACAATATTGCTGAACAACCTGTCGATCTGTATGTCTCATACAAATGCGCATTCCGCACCCAGAGAACAAAGGTTGATATAAATTCACACTAATATTCTTTGCGTTCATCATTGTTTTGTTACCCACTACAAACCTAACTGTTATAGCTGCTACATTTTTTATTGCAGCCAATGTTTTTGTATGAATAAAATGGCCTCTGAATATTCTAGGTGCCTCTCGTAATGGATGGACTCCGGTGATTTGTCATTTCCCTTTTTTGCGCCCATGTCGACGATTCTAAAAGGTTTTGGAAATGTAGATGTGGATTGTAAGAAATAATCGTTTGTATGATTTGTTGTTAGACCTTATGTGTAAGGGACTGATGTCGACCGTTATTTCTAATGGCTGGTGAGAAATTGCAACTAAGAACCTATAAATAATATATATACTTTCTTTATTTAATCTTTATTGGAATTGGATTTCCTTACCAACTTCAGTAGCTACGACCTTAGTCTTACTATATTTCCAATTCTCGTAATGGGTATAACAAATCCATCATTAAAATTGCAGTAAATGCTTATACCTACCTTTATGATACTGACGTTTCATCTTAATTTCCTTGAGAATTCGGAACAGTAAATTCGGAGACTATTTAGTCTCCCTATTCTTTATTTGATGTCTTAGACCTAAAACGATAAGCCAGAACCATTTAGTACAACATTATGCCACAGTGTACAAATATTGCGAACAGTTTACTTGGCAAAGTTTGCGTAGGACAGAATTAATTTCTTCATTTCGTTATTCTGCGGCGTAATTCAAAACTTAATTTGTGTTTTTACTAATGACTTGTTTGATTGTGTTTGTTCAGTTGCTTTAACGCCATGTTACTGGAATGATTTAATTAATTTACTAAATATCTGAAAAACCCTTAATATCTTATTAATACTCTACAGGTCTCAATCATCCAATATTTAAAAATAAAAATAAAATGCTAGCCGTGAAAGCCCTGTTTTATTATCATCACAAGTTTAAAAAATATTTTTATCTCAAAATATTGTTGTAGTTTTATGTTACACGAGCTACGTAAACATATCGTATGCCTTTTGATGATAAATGAAATAAACGATAAACATCTTGACATTGTAATGATGAAATATGATAAACCAAGTTCAAAAGAGCATTGAGGGCACCGAAATCTTTAGAGGTGGTCCAAAATATTATCAATGAAGACATTTTAATAGAAAAACGATGACTTCGATAATATTACCGCATTGTAATACAAAACTTAAGTTTGTGACTGGCGTATTTTCAAAAACTAACAAGAATATGGAACGACTGGAAAAACATAAGAAATACTAAGCGCAAGGTCATTGAAGGACTTAAAAGAAAGACACTCGCTCAGCTCTTGATATATTGCGCTCAATATTATGTAAGGTCACGATACATTACGTTTGCCCGTGGCTTGGGAGCACGAAGGCTATCTGGCGCAAGTCATAAGACAATCTTTTGTAGTTCGAACTAAATTGGAATCGTATTTATCTGAATTATTTTTTGTCTGTTTTGGATGATATCATTGCAGAGAAGATTATATCTAGCAATGGGATAAAGCAAGTTATCATGATGACGATTATGAATATACATATATCTACCTTTATTACCTCATTACCTTTGTAGGTACTTAATAGTTGCCGTCCGGCAGAGCTTAAATTGCCCACATAAACATAATACCTAAATAAATCGTAATCCCTAAATATATAAATAATGTTATTATTCGGAGCTGGATACCGTCAATCTAAATTCCAACTGTACTATTTCGTCTATTACTACTTCACTAGACATAAAAGATTGGAAAATCGTTCAAAACTTGGTAATTTTATCAAAAATTGCATTCGCATTTATTTCCAGTGAAGTATTTTGGACAAAATGATAGCGTAGGGACCTAGATTAACGGTATCGGAATCCGAATAATAACACAATTTGACTAAATTGTGTTTCAAATTCCGATTTATTTCCGAATTACGTCTGTAAGAGACGGTTTCGGTCCGCCGGACTCTTAAGTATTTATTAATTGTTATTATTAGTGTGTATAAATCAATAAATATATAATAATAAATATGTGCCAGGTTAATGGCAATAAGCTCGCTCCCTATCACATGGGACCTTAACATACCGGCGAACTGTCGGTATGCATTAGTACACGTCTGCCTAATCTTTCGGGGAATACAGGCGTGATGGTAGGATATGTAAGATAAAACTTATCCCTCGTCAGAAGTTGAGACTGACACTGAGAAACTAAAACATATAATATATATATAGCTACGGATCGTTATAAAACCATGCCCCTTATAAATACTACTCCCTTGAAAATAAAAGGTGTAAAAGGAAGACGCCCTACTCATGATATATTACGTAAAATATTATGCATGGCGAGGATACATTATACACGCACTCCACAACGTATAACACGCAGATGTATGGTCCAAGATAAAGAAGATGGTCTTGGAAAGATCTTGGAATAATTGTCAGTTAGACCATACTCAGTGACAAACTTATTATTATTATGTTTAAAAAATATATGTTTTATTTGGAGAGTGTCCATGAGATCTCCATGATCTTATTCCCCCGAACCCATTCCATTATCGAACGACTAGAAGCACGAAAAAGCGTCATCGATTCATGGTGGACATTCTAAAAACCCGAACGAAACGCTTTAAGTACACTTTTATCATGCGTACCGCTCAAATATGGAATGCACTTCCCGAGTGGAAGTGAATCACGAATGAATCGGATTCTTCTAGGCAAGCGCGCTCCATCATACATTGCAGTATCGCTTAACATCAGGCGAACTGGCGGTCAAGCATAAGCCTATCACGAATAAAAAAATATGTTGCTAGTACTGAATAATTTTTATCTACCTACTTTTTATTGTCATCATTATCACGACATATATTTCGATTAAATTTCTCGATCGCTTCCGCCGCTACTCATTTCTCGTACGCACCCGATATTGTACGAATAATACGCAATACCTCACGCTGGTGATAAATGGAGACACGTTACGTTGATAACATCGGTGATACGTTTCACGTTTTTCCCCTGTCATTGTACCCATCGCGGTATACCCTCAATTTTGTAGCTATTGGACTTTATGATAGGGTTAATTGGAAAAGTCGTCGCTTTGATATTGATGTAGGTCAATTTTCCATGCATATTTTTTCGTTTCTTTGACTCTTCAATCATTTCCACAGTTGATTCCATCATTATACTCGTAGTCAATGCGACGATTGTTTTAATGAACTGAATAGCAAGTTCATTTTTGAAATAATCTGTGAATATCGGATTCTTTATTATATTAATGCCGAAGTTTTTGTGTGATATTATACCTATTCGTTATTAGAAAAGCTTTGAAAATTCAAAATACGTTGTTATTTTACTGATTTTTAACATATTTATAACAGATTCACTTACTTCTAATCAGAGTCTATTTATTTTATCGTTTTTATTTTTATTTGAAAGACATGCTGTTTCTACTTTTTTTTATAACATACTGTCACGCCTGTATTCCCCGAAGGAGGCAGAGGCATACCAATGTACACCCACAGTTCGCCGGTATGTTTAGGTCCCATGTAATAGGGGGCGAGCCTATCGCCATTAACTGGGCACAAATCCAGACTCCGCTCGACCTCAGCTGTTACTGAGAATTTCATAGAAAAACCCAATAACACTTTGTTCGACCTGGGGATCGAACCCAGGACCTCTAGCGTAGCAGTCGCGCTTGGGACCACTAGACTAATGAGGCAGTTTTTTTATGGTACCTATAGGAGGGCAAACGAGCAGACGGATCGCCTGATGGTAAGCGATTACCGCCGCCCATGGACACCCGCAACACCAAAGGAGTCACGAGTGCGTTGCCGACCTTTTAAAAGGGGATTGGGCCTCCGGTAACCTCACTCACTCGGCGAAACACAACGTAAGCGTTGTTTAACGCCGGTTTTCTGTGAGGCCGTGATATCACTCAGGTCGAGTCGACCCATTCGTGCCGAAGCATGGCTCCCCACGTCAAAAAATTTATATTTTATTTTATAAATCAAATGAATGTTTCGATGAGTGCATATAATTCTAAAAGGTTTTACAGTTGTAACGTATGTCGCACACCATTCGCACTAAACAAAAGGTTTGCAAAAGTTTAAAACGCTGATATCACAGAACGGTTAATTCCGCCTATTGTCTGTAGGAATATTGCATTCCACTATTTCTATGAAAAAGTACAAATTAACTAAGCCAGTTTCGACACTGGAAATTAGATCTAAAGGTTTTGGCTTTAGAGTTATTGCAAGTATAGCTATCAATTTCTTTTAAGTCGGCGTCGGACGCACCTGGTTTATAATGAACATGATGTTTTAAAAGTAGCGGTTCACGTTTAGTTATTTCATTGTTCATCGTATTAACGTTGTGAGCAGAAAAGTTTTTGTTTGCTTTCGGCTTTTACGTTAAATACAACAGTTTTATCGCCAGTAAAAATGCCATCATTTAGTCTGGTATTCATACTTTCAACAATTATCTTAACATTTGTTCGAGTATAGACGTCTTTAGACTCTATTTGTTTTCTTATGTTACATTTATACCTCTAACTTTGGTTATCCACCCACATATTGTTGAGAGTTTGTCTTTGAATATATGTTATATTGTCGTGAACCCTTTACAAAAACAATATCCAACATTCTTACACATGACTCTTAATCATACCAAAAAACAAGAGCGTGCTTTGATGTAACTTCGTCTTTCTTCGCTTTCATGTCACTCCTTTGACATGTTTTAACTTTGTTGCCTTACCAACATAATTATATTCCTTATCCATTCAAAAATGTACTGTTCTGTCTAGATTTAAGGGTTATGTTGGGTTAATTTTATATGTTTGTAAAACAGTATCTACCGTTTGTTTGTCAGTATCCTTTCCTCCGTTTTAATGCAATACAATTTTAATGAGGATGGATGCAAGGATTAAGTTTTGTTTATATGAAAGATCTTTGAATTTGTGGTGTTGCTTGGAATACGAAACTGAAATAATATTTCTTAGCAAATGATAAATCGTTGAAAACTGTTTCGTATTAGAATTTGGTCATTCTTAAAAAAAATACTGCCTGTAACCAATACAAATAACTACTGATATAATTATGTTTATATACTTCTTGACTAAAAGTTTGAAACCTAATTATCAAACACTGTCACAGTGTTTAATAATTAGGTTTATTTTCACGCAGAACATGCAGAATGCATGAATGCATTAAGTTCTGTTGATGTCAGCATTCCTTCTGAATTTAATGTATCTACAATAGATAAAAATATTTGGGCAAAATGAAACATATTTTAAACAGAAAGCTCGTCTAAAAATTGCCATATTTTAATATTTAATAACCAAAAGATTCCATAACCTTTTTTTAAAAATTGTAACGTAATTTACAAAACCTCAACTTTATCAAATTAAGACAACTAACTCAAAATTCCATTAACATTTTTCCAAAACAAATTTAAATAATACAAGGAGGAAACTTTTAACCAACGAAGCTCTTGCCGAAATGACAAGCGAATTGTTACAAATATAACTGAGTAATAAAACAAAACAAATTACTTCGGCTTCTTCCCCAATTTCCAATTCTAATGTGCCTGAACATCATTAGGAAGACGGAGAAACTTTTCACTTAGCATCCAATGAAGACTAGAAATTAAACTTGGAGAACTACAAGAAAATTTACATCTGTCATTCAATTCAATGTTTGATGTATCTACGTAATTATTGTAATTCCATTTTTAGCGCAAAGGTTCCTAAAATATTATATAAATAAAACAGTATATATAAATTTGTCTTTAAGAAGATGAGGTGAGGTGAAGGAGTCTCTCAATTAAGATAGGTATCAAATTTGTTTTAATAATATTCTGTGCATAATATAATTAGTTGGCAGGTATCGAATTCTTTGATCTTAACACTGTATAGCAATCTCAGCATAAGCTCTTCTCTTATCTTTAGTAGATCTAAAATGCTCCCCTAAGTATCTGACATCTATTTTCATTCTTGTAACATCGCGGCCTCCACCATTACCGTCTTGATTTTTTCCGTACATCCACTTTGATCAATAACCCCTCCTTTGATGTGAGTGGGCGTATCAAAAAACTGACGAGACACGTTCTGTGGAGGCTCGAGGGCACTTGGACACTGACGTCAAACTTGCGAATCTTTTAAGAGCCAACTCGTTTGGCTTCAAAGTGAATGCGTCAGCGTTTGCGGTCCAGCGCTTGAGGCCTCTCGATTCCCGTCATCCAAGTCAAAATGCGCTGTTGTCACGTCGCCGGTATGAGTGGCTTTCATGTTCTGATTTTTGTCACGAATTTTCTGAACAAGCCATTTTTGTTTGACGTCGGAGTCGTAAAATAAAACATATTATATATAATAATATAAATACTGCTGTTTTATTGATATATTCGTATCCAAAACCAATTGATAAGAGCGATATGGCAGGAAGGGATGGGGTAGATGGAGCACACGTGGATGAGATTATAGCACAGGTCAGGAAAAAGTGGCACTAGCACTATACTCAGAAGTGGGTAGATAAAAGCTAAGGATGATGATGATAACTACATACGGTGTTAAAAATGAGTATTATTCGCCCAAATTCAACATAAACAGAATCAACCTCGGGAGTTTTATTTCTTGATTGCTTAGAAAGGAATAACGTGTTATTCCTTTCCAAGTATTATAGATATGTAACAAAACAAAACCACCTAAAACCAATCATTTCGTCCGCTTCCACTTATTTAATAGTAACGTTGGATATAAATGTTATGGTGGCAAGATGATGAGGACTATACCATCTGCGCCCTACTCTGTAATGAAAGTTAGTGACAGGTGACAAGCAATATCTGGCACTACTGACTTATGAACGATAAAACGAATGATTACATTTTCCTTGAGTCACCTCATAAAACGTCAGAGGGCAACCAATCCAAGATTTTATGTATTTTCTACAGAAAATAAGGAAAATAAGATTTGATAAATAGTATGTTGAGGCTCTAACTGGTGTTTTATTACATTTTATTTACGGGCCAAAAATGTCTTGTGATTTATAGAATTTAATTTTCTTTGTTTCTTAACTTTAATTTGCTGCCTTATTTGAATAACGTTTACTAATAGAGTTTAATTTTCCTTTGTTACAGGTACGGTACAGGAATATCCGATGAATAAGTAACCAGATTATACCACGAGTAATTTTTTCAGGTTTCAAGAAAATGTATACCTACCTAATTTAATTTTTTTATTCTATTACATTTGTGTTACTAACTTAAATATAGATTCACATTATCAGCAATATTATATCATCTTAATTGTGTAAGGAAAGGCTTTTGATAATTAATTAAGTGACGCTGAAAAATTACTTGGGCGGTGCAAGTAATTTTTCAGTTAAATCCTAACTCAATTACCAAAAATCTGAATAACATTTTTTTTCCCCTGAATAGTTCAGGGCAAAAAATTTTTAGACTGTAGTGAAAGGCATCTAGAAGAAAATTAACCTTTAACCCACTTACTATGAATTGACACTCTACATCACTTGGTGACAGTGAAAAATCTTGGGCTTCGTTCGCAATGAATAAGGAAATATTTTATGTCCCGCTAATATAGGGAAGGGAAGTAAAATTTGTATTGGCTGTTTATTTCCTTACAAGCGATAGAACTGAAAAATAAATAAGAAACTATTGTGTTTGTTAATACTTATAAAATTAAAATTAACGCATACTGGAGACATACGCGGTGGCTTAGCGGTCAGAGCGTCTGTTGTATCAAACCAGAAGACGCAGGTTCGAATCCTGCCTGCGATTGAATTTTTGCTTTACTAAAATAACTTTATAATCTTAGCATGGCAAATGCAAAAAAATCACAAAAAGATAGTTAAAAGGTAAGGTGGCATCGTACGATATCGAACTAACTGTAAAGTAAGTCATGTCGGTTGAGAAACAAGGTAACTTGCTTCTCAATAGATGTCGCCAACGTCACCTTATGACGTAAACTCAGAATGTGAAGGCAAATTTCAATCAGGTGGTTGGGGTTCGCGGTGGCTTAGCGGTCAGAGCGTCTGGTGTATCAAATCAGAAGACGCAGGTTCGAATCCTGCCCGCGATTGAATTTTTCCTTTACTAAAATAACTTTATAATCTTAGCATGGAAAATGCAAAAAAAACACAAAAAGATAGCATACTGGAGACTTACGTAACGAAAAAGCGTTGTGTTTGGTATAGGAAAGATAGGAGACATAAAATTAGTTGCTTTCATTTGATTGACAAATAATCTAAATAGCACAAATAATTAAGTAGATTAAATAGCGTCTAATATGGATGGAATAACCTACAAACCAAAAGATTCTGTAATCATATATAAACAAAATCGAGCCAAAATTAATATTATGATTCATTCAAGTATCAACTTCGTCAATATATCTTATAGTATTACCATATATGACAAATCCAATAAAATATCGCTGATACAACGCTATAGCAATATTCCTAAATATCCCATTACATTGGCACTTTTCCCTTTTTCAACCGCAATAAGTATCACGCAGAAATCCCTTAAGATCCCTGTGTGCGGTCTGGCGGCAGTCCAGTTTATTTTCCTTGATTCCGTTCTTTCCTTAACACTTTCCTGAACATTGAATGTATCGAACTCGAGAAAAATTATAATGAGGTCACGTTCTCGGCTTTTAACTGAACTAAATTCTATCGTCTTATAGGAAATTGAATTTTGTCTTAGTTTTAAAGTTTCTGGTCGGTAGAAAATGCTTTTCCGGCTATTTTTAATTTTGTTACTGGTTTTGTAGTTTTGTGTAGCATTTTGTGCGGTCATCTTGATTATTATTGTTCTAGACCTTCCAAAAATAATATCGTTTGGACGGGATTGATGTCCAGATTGGGTGAGCAATCTAGTGGGTGAATAATCTAGCCTCCACAAGATGGTCATTAGTTAATATCTACCAATATCACATGTGGTCTATTTACTGGAATTTTTATAAGGTAGCTTTTCGTATTATAAGAACTCTAACCATTGCTTACGATCAACAGTATACAAAAATATCACAATTTTAGTTTAATCAAGATGCCGTGAACATAAATTCAGTAGATCCGCCTAAATATTGATATTATACTCCGTCACTAATATATAAGCATTATTCTAACTAGTTTCACACACATTCTATGGATGCCAAGGCTGGCTTCAAGTTAATTTATAAACGAGTTAACTTATTGACTCCTGCTCCGCCGTGAACAGGGGTCGTTGCCTCAAGTAGTCTGACGTCAGCGAAGAAACACGAGGAAGTGTTCTCGCTTCAAAATTCAACGTCAGTCAGGATGTTTCAAACGCTCTTCACGGTGACAAGACGCCTATTTTATGAATCAGAGCACCCAATTAGAGTATAATTTTGAATTTGAAGAACGAGAAATGTTTTTGCACTTTGGAATTGAATACGATGCGTGGCGCGTAAGGTTACGTTTTTAAGTATATTTGCTCAGAGAAATCAATTTTTTTACTGATTTTATTTCAGTATATCGATACTTTTTATAAATCAAAACGCTATGGATACTTTAAAGCTTTATTTCTTTATGGATAAACGAAGTTTGATGAAACGAGCATACATGGCCAGAACGAACAGAAGAGTTGGAAGGGGCCGACCTTGACGAACGTATCACAACCAGATAGCGGACGTTCTCAAAAAAGCTCAGGTAAGAGCACCCTAAACCGACGATCATGCATGAGGAGATTAATGAACGTAGATGAAGCGAAAGTGGTGATGAAGAATGTAAAGATTTTTACTTGCTACGATCCTGGCAAGCCACTTTCGCTTACTCCAATGGAAGACAGGTGTGAAAATATGCCAGTTGACAGAAATCAGTACCCTAAGCAGTTTTTATTGTTACCCAGCTACCTTAAAATGTCATTGAAGAGGATGAGCGTTATTGGAAAAACGATCATCTCTCAGAGTATAAAAAACATACGTCTTATATAAAGCAATAAAATCTTAAGTATTCAGTCTTGAATAAATCAGTGTTATTATCGATTTTGTTTTCATGAGTTTTCTGTAGGTAATAAGCCTTAGACGATATTTCGATTTAGCACTTATGCCTTAGAAACATTACTAAGATAGGGATGGATGTTTACTAAAACTTTCCATCTTCAGATCTCTTTAGTGCTTGTTGTTGACAATACTACTGAGTCAAAACCTATTGTCTATCCCGGTTGCCTTGTACAAGTATCACCGACTGATTTTGTGATTTGACTTGTGACTCTGTCCTTGTCTGGCAATAATTGAACTAGTTTTTCCCACAGGGGCAGGCAGAAACTATAGAACGCCGCTTGCTACGATTCTAGCATACTCTTTTTGCTTCTTTCACATTCATACATCTTCTCATACATACACGCTGGATACGAGTACTGTGCACCTGACCTTTTTGAAGGATCTTGCCAATGAGATCGGCCACGGCGGTGGCGTACTTCCTCCTAGGACGACCTCCTCAGACGCTGCCTCTGACATTCGCCTTATAAAATCGTCTCTCATTCAGTCTCTCAAAATGTTCTTGCCTAAGTACCTACGTTTAGTTTATCAAAACTATTTAAATGATTCTATTTTTTTTCTCTGGTAGGTACTTTGTGAAACTACATGACATTACATAGTAGGGGTTTCGGATTTTACGCTTACTAAACAGTAGAGTTTGTTTTATATCTCTGTCCTTACGCTCGACTTTACGGGAAGATTACGCATTATGTGCGCGGAATAACAATAAATAAGTTTTTGGCTTTTGTGTGTCTTTATTTTAGGTAGTAGGGTTCAGGTGTGTTAAATTCTACCTACAGTTGACAATAAGGTATGCAGATATTTAGGATTTGACAAAGATTATTTAATATATCGCGCCATTATTATGTATCAAAACGTAGGTGATCTTTATTTTCCCACGTACCCAACTATGGTGGACGATTATTTATAACGGATTTTATATCAAGATGTTCGTTGTTTGTAATCCCATCAGAACATAAAATGATAAAAAATCTCGACTTGGCCTGGGGCACTGCGGTACCTCAAGACATTTTTGTCATCTTTAAATACATGATATTAACAGATAGTTATATTTTGAACTCATTTTGATCATTAGAGAAATGAGCTTTTTCTTTTTTTTGATCATTACTTCTTCATTGATCTTGATTAAATAATTTCCTTGAAATTTAATTAAATTGGCTAAATAAAACTGCTTTATTAGTTTTTCTATAAAATTGTCAGTAGCAATCAGAGTTGGATTTGACTCCGGTTAATGATAATAGTCGAGCCCATACAATCAACTTAAAGTTACCGGTGAACTGTGGGTGCACATTAGTATGTCTCTGCCTAACTCTTACGAGAATACAGGCGTGATGGTATGTTATGTTATGAAGAAAATTGGGATGAGACAAGAAAAGTGGAGGGTTCACAATATTTCACTAAAACACATGGGTCATAGAATAAGCGGACGCATTTATTGTATAACATTTTGCACGTTGAATTAATAAATATGGGTATCTCTTTATTCATCCCCATCTCAGTCAAAACCGGGTGTCGGTAATGACCGCGTTTCTCACGGCATTTATGAAACAGGTATATTTTCGAAGAGCCAACTCATTAATCATTTCTTTAACATCAGATTACCGGCTTGGAGATGTGTAAAATTATGAAATTAACATCATTAACGCTTTTGTGTTTTTAAGCGTAATATTTATTAATAAAAGTCTTTGTAAATGTAAGCTGGTGATCAACAATACATTTTTCAAATATATTGTTGATCACCGAATTTCTCTTACAAACGTAATACCGAAATAAATCGTAATTCAAACACAATTTGTTCAAATTCTTTTATTATTCGGATTCCGATACCGTTAATCTAGGTTCCTACGTTACCATTTCGTCCTAATTCACTGGAAATAATTGTAAGCGAATGCAATTTTTGATAACTTTACCAAGTTTGGAACGATTTTCTGATCTTTTATTTTCATTAGATTAACAGTATCTAAATCCGAAAAATAACATAATTTGATGGAATATTGTCTGTATTACGATTTATTTCGGTATTACGTTTTTGTGGGAAATTCACGCTCCGCCGGACCCTTAATACAGCTAAAGGACAATTTTATTTTATTCATTTTAATGTTATGGATATATAGTTGTTTTTATATAATTTAAGTACGGGTACATTAGTTTATTTTATTAAATTATACTAGACATTCCGTGCCCAGCTTCGCCTGCGTACTTAGGATTTGTAGTACCTACACCATGGAGGTTTCATAATATCATATGATGTGTTAAGCCTAATTTATAAAGAAGAAAACAATTGACAAAATGTCAACAGCGAATGACCAGGACCTCTGCTATTAAAAAAAATATCCATAGATTTACTGCCATTAATTTAAAACATCCTTTTCAAAAACATAGCATCCTCCGTCATACACAGGCGACAAATCTGACGTGTGTCATACACCATCATCTCTGCAGCCCTTTGGCATTACCCTCATTTTTGTTTACTCGTACCGTAATGGGAAATCATTATTTTTACGTCATGAATAGACATCTGTTTACAAATACAAAAGGTTTTATTTTTTATACTCTTGAATAACAACATAATGACACCCGCGAACTTCCTTTGACAAGTCCTGTGCCTAGAGGGGCTTTACAAACGCATTGGTAATATTTTGATATAAAAACTGATCCTGATTTGATTTCTTTCCTTGTCAGGCTCAAATAATGACACTAGACAAAGCGATTCGTTGTCTGTATTATATAACCAGTAGTATATGAGGATTTTTCTTGTAATGTTTCACTCTTGTAATGTTTCAATATTTGTGTTTACACCTACAAACTTAACATTTCCAATAAAAAATACAACGTGACCAAATACGACTACAGTATTCAATGCAATATTACAAAGCACCCGTAACACCTTCTAAATTAGCCGGGTTATACCCTTGGGGTGTAGCAGTCCCATTTAGTCGAACAAATTAGCACCGTATACGTCCAGTCCAGCTGCGATAAATTTTGTCTCTCTATCTATTATGTGCGAACGTCCTACCATTTGTGTGTTACTGACTTTCATTACCATCCTTTTTGAGATATTGTGCTTAGTTTAGGTAAATTTTGTTGCCTGTTATCAACAAGCAGAGAAATGGATTCAGGGTATTATATTATTTTTTGTAATATGATTTCTGTTAGTTTCACAGCTGCTAATGTTATGAGCAGTAATGAACTGCCTCGTTAGTCTAGTGGTCCCAAGTGCGACTGCTACGCTAGAGGTCCTGGGTTCGATTCCCAGGTCGAGCAAAATGTTATTGGGTTTTTCTATAAAATTGTCAATAGCAGCTCGCAATTTGGACTTGTGCCCGGTAAATGACAATCGGCTCGCCCCCTATTACGTGGGATCTATAAATACCAGTGAGCTGTGGGTGTACATTGGTACACCTCGGCCTAAACCTTCGGGGAATACAGAAGTGATGGTATGTTATGTTAGTAATAGCCTAGTGATATGACTGTTGGACTGCTAATTCAAAGGTTTCGAGTTCATCTAAGAAAAAATCTAAGACACGCACTGCTGACTTTTTGGAATCATGTGCGTATTAAAGATTCGGGTCATTTACAGTCTCACTGCTGGGCACGGGTCTAGTTTCAGAGTGAGAGGGGACTCTGAAACTAGACCCGTGCCCAGCAGTGAGACTGTAAATGAGGTGATAATAATTGATTTAAGATGTATATGCATTTTCAAATAGCTTAGGTGCAGAACGTAGATGGTTTGATGATAGCAGCAAATTGTGAAATTGTAAAATAAACTTTAAAAGTCCGCACAGAAATACACAAAGAAAATAATCTTGGGAAGTTGCGGGGTGCAAGCATAATCAAAAGGAACGCTAAAATAATATTAGTTTCTCATATTTATTTAATAACTGGCAACGTTTAAACAATACCGAACGAGGACAAAAGGAAAGCTAGCGAGGCAAAATCCTTATAAATTCTTATAACAAAGCTGTTAATGAAATCCTCGACACAATATTATATTCGAGAATTAAGTGTTTAACACGTTCTTGTAGAGATTGCATTGTTGCTGTAATATTAATTCGCGATGCTTTAATGCAACATGCAAGTTAGTAACAAAGGAGAGATAAGTAGAGGGAAGCATTAGGTTTCTACATACCACTTACATTAACCCAGTTTATTGGTTAAGAGCTCTTTATTATATTAAATCGTGTCTTAGGAGCTTTCGTTTTTTGTTCTTCTTTTGCATCTTCTCGATAACTATTACAAAGCTTATCTCTTATCTATAAAACCCTTTTTAAACTTTATTTATGATCTCTTTGCCTACTAATAAATTATAAAGCTACAACAGGTGACAAAATACCTAAAACGATGTGATCAGTTTTAGTATCTTACGGAATTGACTGAACTATATCACCTATACAATAAATTCTAAATCTACTTAGACTGGCATGAAGCTGCTTAGTGAAATAGGTTCATTTAAAATACTTCAACCATATAAACACTTAAAAGGTTTATTATGTACCTTCCTAAATATTAAATACATTGAACGAGAAGTCCTTACTAATTCTTTAGACGCGACGAGATTATATTATTGGCAAATCTATTATCGCCCACTTGTGATCTGTTTTCCTGATTAATTCACTCAAGTTGGACAAGAAAATAATTTCTTTCATTTAGATAAGCCTGTATACTGTTTTTTCTTTGACTCCAAGATTATCATGGGCTATATTTCCCTCTTGAAAAATGAACCCCATTATTATGATCGAGATAATCTTAAGATGGAATAAGGAAATGCAAATATCTTACGCTAGTTTCTCCGGCCTTTTAAGATTATATAGACCGTATAGAATATATCTTATAACAGTCGAGTATTCCAAGAGGCTGTTTTATTTTCATATCGTTTTGAAATAACTAGGTATTGGATACACACTTGATATTGCTGTTTTGTGATATCAGACTAATATAAGTAAAAATAACTATATGAAGCGCCCAGAAATAACATTATCTTCTAAAAATATTATATTTGTCGGTGGATATTGAAAACGGGGAGAGTCTAAAGCAATTTAATGTACCCAAACCAGTATCTCCATAGTACTTCTAATTTTTTGGAACAACTAAATTGCCTAGACTTATTTAGGCTAAAAGTTTAAGCTCATTAACATCAACGAACGAAATGGAGTACTAAGTAACAAAAGGCTAAGAGGGTAGCGTTGTATTATTTTATTGGCATTTTGCCAGCGGGGAGTCAGTTGCAGGTCCTATGACCCGGATCAGAATTGGGATAGCCTTAAAGACATCGCACTTATTATTTTAGCCAATGAGCATGTATTGATTTGTTCAAGGAGATTCATTTATTTGGAAATAGATATTGAGATTGGAATTTTAATAACTAGCTGTACCCCGCGGTTTTACCCGGTAAAATGACGGACTTTCATAAAAAAAATCATCCCCCTTTTTACCACCTTAGGGGTTGAATTGCCAAAAATCCTTTCTTAGTGCTCGTCTACAGTGCAAAAGAAACCAGCATGCAATCTTTCAGGAATCTAGCTGTACTTTCGGCTTTGCGTTGATACGTCAGTCAGTCAAGTTCTTCTTTTATATATATATATTTGTAGGAAAGCACAGTTATTTAAATACGTACTGTTGTCTGTTACGTTACTGTAAGGAGACTTTTTAGTTTCAAGGAAGCAAAATCTAATAATTAACTGGATTCAGAATCATCAAAATGTTTTTTTATTAAACGAACATAACGTTAAGTTCTAATTACAAATTAATGAGTCTGAAGCCATTTAATTATTGATGCAGAAATTTTATAATATTTTAACAAGTTCGTCAACACGCCTAAAATTAAAGAAACGCCTAAAAATATAAAATAGTCCTGATAGTATGTAGAGTATCCAGAAGAAGAAAAAACTAAAGAATTTTCTGTAAAATCACTCCACATATTTTCCCAGAAGCGTTTTCAATTATTACAAATTCTCACTTTTCCGTCCCGAAATACTATCTTTTTAATGCCACAAATACTGACAGTCAAAGGCCTATCCATATTGCAGCAATCTAAAACGTCCCATTTTATACTGAACGGTGGAGTGAATAAAATCGCAATATGGCCCACGTGCGGTGCATCGCAACATGGCAAATTGAAAAACTAGCGGACCAAGCGGTGAACCCTGCGGGACCCACTTACTTTGAACACCGTGAAATTAAGTGAAACCCAAAAGTGAGCAATATCGATAGTGTCATGTCGTATATTGGGTTTCTGTAAATGATTTCGGGAAAAAAAATGTATCGTGTTCCTCGTTTTAGTGGTCACTCCAATGGTTTGATGTTTTTGACAGGCTGTCAAACGGAGTGATAGAAACTAATGGAAAATAGTGTTTTTTTTTAATAATAAATATGAAATGTTGATTAGGTCAAAGCATTTCATATAAAGTTAAAATAGAATCCATGTAGGTACAGTAATAATGATATACCGGAATACGTGATAGAACTATTATGTGTAAATAGTTGTGTGTATTTTTTTTAAGTAAGAAAATCATACCTCATTTCAATTAGGAACATTATTTGACTGATTCTTAATTATATTTTGAGTATTTTTAACATTTTGTTTTTTATTATAATGTCGATAAAAGATAAATAAAAAAATCATAACCAGTATAATGTTATCTGTGGAGTTTTTGTAACGAATAAAAAAACAGATTCTCAGTTACTCTATAAAGAAGAGAATTCTTTTGATATGTTTGTCAATCCAGTTTCGAAACTCGTCACGACGCATAGGTGCATAATTCACATACTCCACACGTGCAGGCGTTAAAACTAAACCCAATTTTTTTTAAAGAATTCTAAACTCTATACTTAACAAATTAAGATCCGAATTCGAATGAACTTTATAGTTACACACAGCCTGAAGTTATTTGCAAACAGTATGAAATCTTGCTGCCAAAATTCACGGTCCATTTTGGAAAAGCAACGGTTTTTTGGTGCTCTTTTTTGGATTCAAACGTTTGGAATGAATAGACGCCGCGCTGTACAGTTGGACTCAAATTGGGTTTTTCAGTTATATTCTGATATTTTCAGACTATTTACATTTCGGGACGAACTTTAAAAGTTTTTTTTTTGCATCTGACCACTATTTGGATCTACCTTGCATTTTACCTTTCATCTTGTGGGTACGTGAATAATTAACATAAAAATTAATTTACTCCTTACTAACAAATATGCACTACTAGAGTTCCTGTGCGCTGCTTCGCCTGCGTACTTTTCGTTTCTAAAAAATACTGTGTCCACTGTACCTACACCATGGAGGTTTCATATCATAAAATGTGTTAAGTCAAATTTAGGAAGATAACAATTGTCAAAATGTCAACAGCGAATGACAGCTGTAATATTATCTTGACGATGTCATCGTTTATCAAATATGTATATACTCGTATGTGTGTGTATCAAACGCATGGTAGTATGTGCGGACTTTCATACAAACATTCACCCCCCTTTTCACTACTTTAAGGGTTGAATTTCCAAAAATCCTTTCTTAGTGCTCGTCTACAGTGCAAAAGGAACTAGCATGAAAACTTTCAGGAATCTAGCTCCTGTAGTTTCGGCTGTGCATTGATACGTCAGTCAGTCAGTAGGTCAGTCAGTTCTTCATATATTATATTACGTATATTCATCTTCATATATTAGATTACGGATCATGATAATTATGGTACATGATGGATCATGTAAACATTGTTTTTTTTTTTTGAGACTTGATTGATTTATACTTATCTTAAACTCTGTTCAGTATTTTTTCATTTTTCTAGATAATAATATTTTAGTTTGTTTTTTATGTACACAATACAAATATACGGTGTTTACACAAAACAAACGCTAATTTCCTCGGTTTTGGTTATTTAAAACCGTAAATCAAAAGCTGCATACTATTTTACAGGTTTTCCTCTTAATACCAGAAACGGAAATAAGGTTTTAATAGAAAACCAAGATCTCTGACGACTTGTTTGTAGACGATGCAAAATATCATGCATAAAATATAAAGATGGTTTGGCGTTCCAGAAACTTACCGATATAGAGAGACTAAAGTCTTTCGTCGTGTTCGTGTATCACATATGAAATTTGCAAGTATTTTATCGCTCAAAGGGGAATATTGCTTATGGATTCTAGTTTTAATAGGATTCTTAGTATGCTGATAACTAGACTTTGAGAGAGATAAAATTTGAGCATCTATAAGAGCGTCTGACTTATAAATTATTATGAATGACGAAGTTTTTGCTAAATGTAGCTAATCCTTCTCTTTCATTAAATACACCTTCAATATTTATTTTGGAAGTAAAACCGGACATAATGATCTTGATGCAACATGTTATTAGTGTAAATTAATTTTAAGAGTAATATTGTCATCCATTTAATGCCTGAAGCAATTATTATAATTAAGCTATACAGATCTCATCTGGATACTACATAGATTTATCTACTATGATAATGTATTTATCATTCCAAGATCATTATACAACCTGTAACAGAATAAACACGAGACATGAAAATAGTTTGTTCAGAATCGACTACTGAATCGATTACTGTGGTTTTAATATGTGTTAATTGTTCAAAAAAAGTTATTAATACCTGAAATATGGCCCCCTGATCGATGGGTCGAGGTATGGAAAACTGAAACCTATTTGCACAAATCGTTATTGTGTGCGTGTGCGCATAGATATCGTAGTCGTTGCGAGTACGATTGTGGTACAGCCCCAAGTTTTATGTTTAGCTGATATAACTAATTTATTGAAAAAAATATGCTTACATTTGTCTCAAAATGACTTTAGGGTTTTGTTATTATAATTATGACTCGATATTCTAATCAACCTGTTCGAGGTCTTGCGCTAATTCAGTTACACGTTGTTTATATTTTTAGGTTCACCTTTAGTGATAACTTAATGCGATAATACCTCAAGTAAATCAACCGCATCTAACACAGCAACTGTGTTGATTGGCTACGGTGCACCATTAACCAGATATTTATCGTCACTGGCTACATTTCCGTCGTACCCTGCATCCACTTCAAAGACCCAGAACATCTTCAGTTGTTACGCTCTAATATAGTGTTGCTAAAGGAATAATGTTTAGTTTCTTGCAAACGTAAGACGTTTTATGAGTTGTAAGTAAAATTATTCTATGAGTGCAAGGGTTTACTTTCAAGAACAGTTTTGTTAAAGAAATCTTTTAAAAGAATGACCATTTTTATTTCAAATTTGTGAAAATTTACAAACTGATAATCACGTCGCTGTCATCTTTGAAGAAGTTTAAAAAGCATAAACAGCATAAAAAATGTAAAATAAATAAATCACATAACAATTTAGACCAAAAGAGAAAGAGTTATCGATTTATTTTGTAAAGTATATTTTTAAATCAGATGTAAATGCTGATTTGGTGTTTTACGTTTCGTTCAAATTATTGGAGATGTCATGAAACTTCTAAGTATTTTTCACAGAGCTACTTACGTCTAGATGTCGCGTGATTTCTGCGACTAATCGCAAGTTTACAACCCACCTAAACATAGCCCCATCTCGCACTGCAGCTACAAAGCGGCCACCTTTACAAACGATCTTCGCGGTAATTAGTTTTGTACAATTTTAGACTTTAATGCCTCGCTTGTCATCTGTTAGCCTGATAATGGCTTCCTGCGTTAATTTATATGTGGCGAGATATAAATTATGATTATTTAGCTCCGTACTCGAGAGTGTTACATAAGTTTGTAAAGGGGTCCTTTATTTTCTAGGTAAGTTTAAAATTAATGTGTTGTCAAGAGGTTCTCTTAAGCTTAATTTTATTTAATTTCGAGTCTGAACTGGCTTAAAAATTAAATTTATAAAAGTTTGTATGTCTTGAGAGCTTAATTAAAATAAAAGAGGGTTCTTACAGTTATTTTGCTCAATATCTGAAACTAATCTGGTAAAACAAACTAGTCGTATGACAAGGTCATAAGGCTCAAATTATCATAACGGTAAAGTTGTTATATTTTATTACAACTTGATTCATTTATATCTTTACATTAAATGATAAGTCTAACATAATTACTCATAAATTGAAAAATTCGAAACATGTATTTTGCGTTGAGGTTTATTCTATTTAATACCTTTAATACATAATAATATTTACCTTTGATACATATTTAAATCTTTATATTAATTAGAGTATCAAGGAAACGTAGAATTCGAGATCACTACCTACTTTGTTATGATAATATAATATTATCTTTAGAGGATAATATTTAATCAAAATAATTAATTTTAGTATAGCCACCAATAATTGTATATAATGTTTAATTATAACAAGATATCAAATAGATAATAATATTGCTTGACAAAGTAAAGTGTTGTTGCAAAAACTTAAAATGATGCAAAAACTTACAATACGTATATATTTTTGAGAAAATATTAAAATTATTTTCATCTTTATTACGTTACTTTAATAGTTTTTTATAATTTGCGAAAGTATTTACAATAAATAAATGTATGTTTAATATATAGAATTGTAGGTAATTTTAAAATAAAAAAGTATAGCAGATTACCACAAAACATTTCACCATTAGCTATGTAAAACCACATACAAATTATGGTCAGTATGTGACTGCCATATTGTCACAGTTAAAATATATACTATACAACAAATAATGACAGTAGGTCCCATTAATGATATAAAATGAAAGGGCAGTAATTGTGAAGAGAAATAATTATGTTAATTTACCTATGACCTGTAAATCCAAACGAGTGAATTCGATAGCAGGTAAATAAATTAAAGAACTGGATAGACGTATAATATAAAGTAGAATACAATGTAGGAATATGGAACATTGTACAATTTAAGAATTCGCTCTTATTGGTGGAGAAAAGAGAGGGAGGGAGAGGTCCACTCTCTATCCTCTGCCTTCTCTTAAGACAATTTTACATGGAAAAATTGAAGGAAAGCACGGAAGAAGAAAACCTTGATGAAATGAAGGACAAAATGGCAAACGAAAGGATAAAATAAAGGCAGAAAATATACATATTTGTGGCTACAGTATCACTGCGACCGTCTGGCCACATAATACTAATTAAGATCCTAGATCGTGGATTATTTTAAAGTAATGGTGTTTGTACGACAGATTACATGAAGTCGATCATAATTATCTTTAATTCATTCTTAGACTGTAGCATTTTATCCTTAGGATAGACTAGTCTTAACTAACACTAGTCTTTGCCTCTGTATTTTGCTACTAACCAATGTTTGTGTTTATATTGTTGTTGTGCCTTGTGTAAATAAATAAATAGACATAAATTGGGACGCGGGTGTTTGATGGCAGTCGCTTCACGTAAAACATTTTAGCCGAAAGCTATTTAGTTAGACTTCAAAACCGACTCCAGCGTGGTAGACAAAAGGTTAGGATCATTGAACAAAATGTATGGTAAAATTTTAGGCTATAAACACATCCCACATTTTATCTGCCTTAATTCACCCATTCCTAATACGTAACAAACAGGTCAGTATTTGAATTTCATGCGAATGTTACGGTTTAGCTAGTACAGTGACCTCGCTTCAGACTTTTAATGGGACGTGCAATTCAAATCTATTAAGTAATTTAAATAGCAGCAGTAGCATGAAATTTTAACCTACGTACATTTTATTTATTGTATACACGTCTTGTACATAGTACGTTTATAAAATTGAGGAACACTTTTTCAAACTTTTATATTTATAATAACAATTATTCATTAGTCTAGTGGTCCCAAGCGCGATTGCAACGCTAGAGGTCCTGGGTTCGATCCCCAGGTTGAGCAAAGTGTTATTGGGTTTTTCTATGAAATTCTCAGTAGCAGCTCGGAGTCTGGATTTGTGCCCGGTTAATGGCAATAGGCTCGCCCCCTATTACATGGGACCTAAACATACCGGCGAACTGTGGGTGTACATTAGTACGCCTCTGCCTAACCCTTCGGGGAATACAGGCGTGATGGTATGTTATTATTTAACAAAAATTAAGAACAAAAATTGTGTAAATTAGGAATAAAAAAGTGGATTTATTCTTATATTCGCAGAAGAGTCAGTAATCAGTTTTATTTTTCATTATTGCGAAAAGAACGATTATATTTACGAACCTTACTAAAATAGAATTTGGATAGTTGGTATATATTCTTTAAAAATGGTTCAGGTAGTGTTGCAATACTTTGTTTTACAAATACCTATTTCTTCACATAAATTATTAAGATAAGTTATTTTCCAATTTGTAGATAAATGAGGTATATTAGTGAGAGCCTAAAAGCATTAACAAATTATTAAAATCCTATTTGAATTCCAAATATTATCTAATGCATAAAATAATATATACCTATCTTATGCAAACTGGGGGCCAGACACGTCCACGATCGGATTAAACGTCCGCGTTTTATTAAAATTTATGAGCACCCTACATTTGATACGAATTATATTTCCATTACTAACTTCCGTTGTAGAGTTTTATGATCCTCCCCGGATCACGCATCTCTGACTGTTTTCCTAGTGTTTAAATAGAAGTTAAGTCAATTTTTACATTATTTATACAATGTATGCTTGCTTATTTTTTGTGGTATGTTAAGCATAACATCAGCAGATAAGTTCCAGTAAAATTACTTATAATTATGTTTTGTGACAATACTAAAATATGCATTAAGGATTTCTTCCCAAAAAATATAAAATTAAAAATTCACAATTAGATATTTATTGTAGGGTGTCCATAAAATAGAAATAATTGTTTAAATATGTTATTTACATCTTTTATTTTACAACTTTCAGCAAATTTTAAACGAAATTATGGTGATAATACTCAAAACTTTAAACAGATTTTAATTCTAAAATGATTGAAATAAATTCAAAACTTCGTTCAATAATCGAATATTATTAAAATATACCCATTCAAGCAGGTACCGATGTACATGGACATTTAAACAAAGTTGGATAATGAACAGTAAAAGCACGTAGCGAATCCACGTGCTCAGATAAATACAGGATATTCCACAGAACAACTTAAACAGAGACTAGGAAGTATGTTTACTAGAAAATTATACTTCCCTCCTGATAAGCATCTTTAACAATGCTCAACTTAAATCCTAATGAGTGCTAAAATAATACAGTATGTATTTTAATTTTAGATTTTGCGGTAATTAACCCGTTGATGTAATGATAGATTAATGATAATTATCTTGTACGTAACGTAATTCAGTACCATATTTACCGAAATGCAATTTATTTAAAACTAGGACTAGGACCTCTTGGGATCTGACTGGCCAGGTACGTCGGAGTCTGTCGTAAATCACCTTGGTGTGTGTTGTATTCGGTTGCTGCAGCTCTAGCAGTCTTGCAGTCCGTGGGGCTCATAAGGGTCGGCAATGCATCAGCAACTCCCCCGGTGTTGCAGGTACATGGGCGACGATAACTACTTACCATCAGGTGGCCCGTCAGCTCGTTTTCCGACTTAATCCATAAAAAAACTAGCTCATGCCCGCGACTTTGTCTGCGTGGACTTCAGAATTAGGTCCAACATGGATAAAAGTAACCCATGTGTTATTCTATCTCTGTGCCAAATTTTATCTAAATCCGTTCAACTGTTTTGGCGTGAAAGAGTAACAAACATCCATACATCCTCACAAATTTTCACGTTTACAATATTAGTAGGTCAGGTTATCTACTCATTACTTTAGTCAACACAAGACATAATATTATACTATCACGACTTTTTCCCTGAAGTACTATTTAGATTTGTACAGCCACAGTTCGCTGGTATGGTACCATGTATCTACTATAGAGTGAACACATTCGAATCCTGTTGTCCGGACACTTATCAGGCATAAAAAAATCTCTATATAAACAAAATAGGTATGTGTCAGATATAGGTACAATTAATTGAAGAGAATATAGAATAAATTTTCTTTCACCTCCTTAAAGTCAAATAATGTCATGATGCTATATGATATTGGATAAAAAAGTTAATTATCATTTTCGCCGCTTTCCAATTAAAATCTTATATATATTGTCTACAACAGTCTACAATTTATTGAAAACAACAATATAACCATAAATCTTTCGAATGCTCAATCAACAACAAAAAACTGCTTTTTATTCCCAACATAAAACGGGCACAAATAAAACGCGAGTAATTTGAAACTTAGTCTCATTTGAAAACCAATTCCGCGCAAAGTAAGTTAAAACCGCTTCATGGGCGAGTTAGATCACTCAGCAAATCGTGGATATCTAAATAGAGTTTAATTCAGACCCGTCGAGCTTCGTGGAGCGGTAAAGCAGATTTGCGAATTTGCATCACAAGACCAATTGAGTTTTTTAAGGAATTGGTGGCCCGGAATTCCTGTGTCGTCACTTTAAAATAATGTGCAAGATTTGGACGGTGGTACGAAAAGTTTTGGGAAGCAAGCAATTTTTAATTGATTGCAAAAAATTATAATTGAAATACAAGAGTTGACTTGTGTACTTAACTTTGACTGGAAGCATATTGCGCAGAGGAAATAAGGTTTGTAGTATTAGTTGTACTCCTACGGGCAGTCTTTTAACATTGAAGTTAAACAATGTAAGAGAAACGTAGTACTAGATATGATATTTGGTACCGATACTAAAAAACTGGGTCACAATTAAAATCATGCATATTATTATATTGGTCAGAATATATGTTATTATTTGGGCATTGCCAAATATCCTGCTACTAAATAATACTGTGTCTTTTGAATGGCAAGTTCCAGTGACATTACTGAGCTTAGCAACTGAAGTGTCAAGATGACAACGCGTTTGTTGTATCACGGGTATTATTGGATATATACGCTGCGGTTGCCGCTTACCATCGGGCCCGTATGCAATTTTTTTTTATACCACTAAGGTGGCAAACAAGCGTATAGTCCGTCAAATGGTAAGCGGTTACCGTAGCCTATGGACGCTTGCAACACCTGTAAAAGTCTTTTCACATCCTTTTTGAAGAACCCCACGCTATAGTCTTTTGTCGTCTTTTTGACGACACGTTTGTAAACGCACCCATGATACAGGAGAAAATCCTAGTGTGGGGCAACGTTTTTTTTATAAAAAAAAAGAAAACCTGAGCAGGGAACTGATTCCACAACCTTAGTGTGCGTAGGAGGAAATTCCTCTGAAATCGCATAGTATGAGACCAGATGGTTCTAAGGTATGTAGATGAACTCCACGCCAATGGCGAGAGATGAGGTGATAGAATGTTGCCGTTGACATATTTCAAACAATTCCTCAGAACACTACCCACTGCTCTCTTCGGACTAAATTTGGCATGTTATTATAATAAAAAAGCATAGTCCATCAACGATCCAACTAGGAACACATTACCTATGGAGCCGCTATTGTTCATTTTTATATATTTCGTCCCATTTTTGGCGCACGTTGATGAACACAGATAAACCGCGTCATATGTCAGTTTGGGCTGGGTGGAGTGTGACGCAGATACATTGAGTGTCAGCGATTCACTTCATGATCGACATTCGATTGAAAGACAGTTTTTTGTGGGCTTTGCCGAACAATATTTTTGGTGCGAGTGTTGGAATTTACAAAAATGAAAAAGTTTCATATTAAAGCAAATGCACAGTAAAGAATTTGATTTATATATTTAGCTCAAATGGTGAGTAAAGACACATTTTGAAACACCAGGTTCATATAACCTGCATAATTCCACCACTTATATATGAGACATTAAAATATCACTACTGCGTTTTTCCGTAATCTCTGAGTACTAACAGTGAGAAATGCTGATGGAGAATTTTCGTAATCATGAATAGAAGACTCTGCAACAGCAGGCATCTTTTGTATGATAGTTTTGAAATCATATTAATAAGATCATCAAACCATTCGTAAAGCGATTTATAGCATGACACCATTTTTTATCTTAGGCAGAAACTAAAAATGCACACAAGCTACAATTATTATTTATACTACTTTTGCGTCGTCCACATTCATACAACCACCAGTTTATTAATAAAGCAATATAGTGCTATAATCAGTTTGAGGCAACTCTGTGAGTTTTCCCAGCTTATAGAGTTATCGCTTTTTGCATGCTGGCAATATTGTGGGGAGAATGTGGAAGCGGAAAAAGTTTTACTTTACTCTGAAGTTTTTCTCGACCTAGTTTATAGGTTTTTTGCGCGATTTGTTTCATGTGACACGTAAGCACCTGCAGTAACATTCCTGTTATTGATCTTCTACCATTTGTTATTCAAAACTTAGAACTTTTGTAAAAAGGTTGATAGCATGAAAACAAAGTCAAAAATCATTCTTTTTGTGATTTTTTTGCATTTTCCATGCTAAGATTATAAAGTTTTTTTTTTAGTCGTTATCATTTATTCGAGATAGTCTACTAGGGCTTTGAACGTCAATTTTACCCAACTTAACATACCATCATAACATACCATCACGCCTATACTCCCCGAAGGGTTAGGCAGAGGCGTACTAATTTACACCCGCATTCGCCTGGTATGTTTTAGGTCCCATGTAATTCGAGCATTTCAATTAATAAAATCCCATGTAATGCGAGCCTATTGTCATTAACCGGGCACAAATCCAGACACCGAGCTGCTACTGAGAATTTCATAGAAAAACTCAATAACACTTTGCTCGACCTGGGGATCGAACCCAAGACCTCTAGCGTAGCAGTCGCGCTAAGGAGCACTAGACTAATGAGGCAGTCACTAGACTCATTAGTCTTGTAGTTGTTGTAAAGTTGGGTAAAACTCATTAGTTTTACCCAACTTTTCCCTCTATTACTTATCAATTTCTTAATTTAAGAGGGAATGTGATCATTAAAGCTTCCTTTATGCCATTTTAGCCTAAAGGTATAATAGCTTAATTAACGATGCGGCGGCGACTAACAAACTGCCGCTTGGTTGCCAAGCGACTTACACTCGCGATGTTAAATCGTTCGCGGAATCATTAATAATATTTAATTAATTTTGTTTAGACGGAGGTGGGAGAGGGCTTTTGTTATCAATAATGGAATTGGGAGTTGATAATAAGAAAGAGGTAGTAAGCATGCACCTATTTATTGGTTGATTTTAATTCTGATATAAGAATCATCCTTATATCATTTCCACAAAGACCTGCATCCAACGATTCCCAGCGATCATTACCAGATCGACCGTCCATCTCGTTGGAAATCGTCCCACACTACGTTTTTTGTGCGTGGACCAAGAATACATAAGTATAAGAATACTTTTATTATTTATTCTTAAAAGTAGATAATTGTTTAAACGTTGTTATGACTTTAAAGAAAGATTTTGAATAATTTATGTCGAATGTTAAAGTCGGTGCAGCACGTGCTGTTACCAGCGTGCAATGTAGTGGGTTGGTAATGCAACCCACTACATTAAACTTGTCGACAAACGAACAGAATATCAGATGTCTGAGCCACTTGTATTATGACAAACAATTTCCACACACGTACAACTTGCCAAAATATTTTTGCAGAGTTTCGGAATTCAAACGCGACTTGTTAGGTCCCAAAACCGCGTAACCGGATCCTTCGAATCTGTTGTTCGCAGGAAGTACGATATACGGAAATCACAGCGGCTGTTCACCACTGTACAAGTATGAGCAAGCCACCAAGTAACGTTTCACGCGAAGTGCTTTCGTACGTCGCACAGAACAAACGCCCCGCCCGCCGTCTTATCGTTATAATACTAGTTTAAACTAGTTCAAGCTAGTTGTACGCTTCAGGGCTGCTACGCTGTTAGTTTTAGTTTATGAGATTGTGTTTGTAGGAAAATTTGCGGAGGTAAAGAGTAATTCACCGTGTGCGAGGAAATGATAAATGACTTTTAAATACAGTTTTACAAGTCAGTGTTTAGTTTTTTTTTATTTGATGTCACCTGCATTTCTTATCCGGTTACCTTTGAGAAGAAGCTCAGAAAAAACTCAGAATCGTGAACTATTTTAAAGTCTAGACATGTAGTAGCAATATGAGAGTTATATGTAATGCAAGGCAATGTCTGAAAAATTCAGTATTTAAGCAGAGGTATTTTTTATTTGTTGTTTCCTTTTTTTAAAAAAAAAGCGTACTAGCAATGTGGGTCGCACATTACTGGTATTTTTGTTAACCCCTCGTGCTTACCTAAATGCTTGTGTTACGAGTGGGTTCACGTCGGTAGTGCAATGGGTGGATATCGAACCGGCAACCACATGATCGCAAGTCCGCCGACCTACCTGTATTTATTTAAAACTAAGTTGTAAAAATGTATAATGTATTTATGTTTTTTTAAATAGTATTTATAGAGTTTCTTGCGGGCTCTTCTCCGTAAGGCCCACTTATAGTATGATAATCATAGTATTACGCCCGTATTTCTCGAAGGGTTAGGTAGAAATGTACACCAAAAGTTGCCGGGTATGTATAGGATCCATGTAATGCAATTCCCATGCCAATCAAAAATCATATCAATCATATAGATAGATTCAGCCGATTTTTCGACCGCCGCAAATAAACCCATCAAAATTTATGAAAATGTTCGTATATTCGTTAGTATGGGGTAACAACAGACGTTTTATGCAAGTCATGTATCATAATGTTATCTTTCCTTCGAAAGTCTTTTAGAAATAAAGAACAAGATGAAGAAAGTAAATATAAAATATTTATTTGTGAATGATACCTGAATAAGACACTTAATAATACGGACGTGACGTACTACTATGACGTAAATTCAGAATGTGAAGGCAAATTTCAATCAGGCGGGTGGGGTTCGCGATGGCTTAGAGGTCAGAGCGTCTTGTGTATCCAACCAGAAGACGCAGGTTCGAATCCTGCCCGCGATTGAATTATTCCTTCACTAAAATAACTTTATAATCTTAGCATGGAAAATGCAAAAAATAATCACAAAAAGATAACTCCCTACAAATTGAATAAATTGCTGTACTTAAGTGAATTGAAGCGAATTGCCAATTACAGCAAATCGACACTGTCTTCCGAAAGAACCGGTAAAGAAAGAAATAAAAATTCTGTGTTATAGTTATGACTGGAACGAGATTATGGGCAAAGAATGATACCTTATGCGATGTTTATTAGTAAGGGGATATAAGTGACAACCCTGTTCAAGTACAGTCGGTCTGCACGGTACATACATTTTAGTCGGCGCCGCGTCGAAGTTTGTTGTTCCTAGTTAATTTTCTTTGTGAAAATTCTCCCCTTAACTTCATGAGTGTTAATCTTTGAGATTGAAGTTTTTAAAGTAAACCCCTTTTTGTACGTCATAAGTATAAACTTTTGATGTTCGTTACGTGATAGTTGTACCAAGAAAAATATTAAGGTAAGAACTAAGTAAGTTTTAAACAAAGTACAGTTACGTTTCAGGAAATAAACATATTCTTTGTGTTAGCTGAAGTTTGTAGAAAAGTCACGTTTTTTAAAAATATAAGGATTAAAGAGGATTAAGTTTCTTAAGTATACGAAGTAATAATGTAATGGAACTGTCGTTATACAAGTTATTTGATAAGTGAAGCGGTGGTAGTAATGGCTAGGTCGTCGGACTTGCGTTCATGTAGTTGTCGGTTCGAAGCCCACCCATTGCACTACCGACGTGAACCCACTAGTAACACAAGCATTTAGCTTAGCACGAAGGGTTAACAAGAATACTAGTAACGTGCGACCGACATTGCTAGTAAGCTTAAAAAAATGGCGGTTAACGAGCCACCTGATGGCAACAGCAAAGGAATTGCTGCCGAAACTAATGAGTCTATGGACTGAAGACTAGCGGAGTCGCAGAAACCGAGAAGAAACTGGCTTTTACGCGCAGAAGTCGAAATACACAACACATTCATCCGACGTAAGGACATCAAGATATCAGATATTTTAATTTATTAAACCGCCAAACCACTAAATGTTTCCAAAGCGTGCTTTGGAAAAGTTTTGATGGTAACACCGTGGAACACCACGGTGTTAACGTCCGACTTCTCGAAACTTTCTATAATCATGCGATTTTTTCATCCTCATTTCTATAATCGCAACTATGAGATTTTATTCCCTTTGTTAGCTATCAGGCCAGAAAACTTGACCGACATTAGTAAACATGTCACAGGCATTCCAAAAGAGGCTTTCAAAAAAGTTAGTGTGGGCTGCGAGTAGGTAAATGGCATCGCATTTGGACATTTTCGCTTCCAACTAAAAAGAAAGTTTACAGTTTTTCCACGCAAGGATTGGTCGGTTTGTGTGTTTTTTTTGGATGTTGCTAATGGCTTAACTTAATTGCACGGTACGCGTAGAGGACTAAATTATATTATGATAATTAAGCATATTAACCTGTTGGGCCGAATAAAGATACTATTGACTATGTGCATTCTAAATATCCATTTAATCCAAGTTGGTAGCTTGGATTAAATGGATATTTGGTAATAATAACAACAATATCAGAAGAACATAACCACTTCGGAGAATTTTCATTTGAAACAAGTATTTAAAAAATCTTATTTGGATCAATTTTGGATTAGTGCCTCGCCATGGGTGTTTAGGTCACCTGAACTTCACTTTTTAGGTTCCGACCTAATGTACTTGACTACCTTTAAATGTTGAACTGAACTTTTGAAGTTCTTGAACTGTTTGAAAACGATTTAGAACTGTAACTGTAACTGCGTAAAATCATTAAGTAGAGGAGACTCTTAACACCACCATTCAGAAATACACGTCCTAAGCACAGTGACATCTCTTGGTCAAAATATGAACTAAAATCTTCAAAATGACATGAACAATGGATCAGTGGAAATATGAAATTTTGAAAGTCGTTTATGCTTACAAAAGTTTAAATTAAGGGTCCGGCGGAGCTTGAATTGCCCACAAAAACGTAATACCAAAATAAATCGTAATCCAGACAATATTCTATCAAACTATGTTATTATTCGGATTTGGATACCATCAATCTAGGTTGCTACCGTACTATTTCGACCTCTACTTCTTCTCGGGAAATAAAAGATAAAGATACCTAAATATAAAGAAAAGTAATTTTATCAAAAATTGCATTCACTTATATTTATTTCCAGTGAAGCATTTTTGACATAATGGTATCGTAGGAACCTAGATTAATGGTATAGAAATCCGAATAATAACAGAATTTGATTAAATTGTGTTTGAATTACGATTTATTTCGGTATTACATTTGTAAGAGAAATTCGGTCCGCCGGATTCTAAACACGGCCATTCAGAAATACACGTCATTTGCACAGTGACATCTCTTGGTCAAAATATGAACTAAAAACTTCAAAATGACATGAACAATGGGTCAGTGGAAATATTAAATTTTGAAAGTAATTTATTCTTACAAAAGTTTAAATTAAACTATTTCAGACGATGATATAGAAGAGAAGGGATCTTTTCTCTTTAAACAGAAAAAAACATTTTCAGAGACACTTATTTCCACCTTTTAGATTCGAATAGAAAGTAGACAATTACGAGTAGTCATTAGACAGTTAGTCATAAATATTTGTCATGCCAAAATGGTGCGTTTCTGTAAGACCTTTTGTTATTAATTTTCTGCGAATAAATCTCATTCATCATCATCATCATATCAGCCAACGGAAGTCCATTGCTGAACAAAGGCCTCCCCAAAGACGTCCACAGCGATCGGTCACATGTCGCCTGCATCCAACGATCACCTCCTCACCTCATTTAATCATAATGTTTGACTCTATAACGTAGCTTCTCCTTGAAAGGAGACCCGTGTGGGACAATATAAAGTGTTGATGATGAAGCTTCTCCTTAAAAATCACATCAGATTAAGCCGAGCATTTTTTACCATTGCGACTTGTATTATTGTGTACCGCGTCGAACTAGGTAACCGGATTAGTATGGAACCTGGCTGCGTAACGAAGGCAGGTGCACACTAACACAGTTATGCGAAGTCTATAGGGAACATTTTGTACGATACTGCAGATGTAAGGATGAGATGGTGTTGGAGACGGCTATAATAACGTCTGTTTGTAAATAGTGGCTGAAAGGGTTTAGGTATAGTGGACGCGAACTATAGTTTGGAGAACAACCTTGTCTGCCTTACCTTTCGGGAAATAAGGCCATAATATGTCCTTTTTTCTATAAATAGCAGCAATAGAGGAACCATCAATATGGAAAAAAATGTCAGGGAATTGGAATATTTCCTGGAATATTTGTATTACTATTTGACGCTGACTGTATGTAACAAAATATATTCCAGTCGAATTCTCTGCCTCACCTTGGGTAGTGTTCCCATACACCTCGTAATTTTGCTCCTACAGTAACAAAGGCTGCCTCAAAACAATTGGTAAACGGCAACCAATTATTGAACATTCAGCTTTGTGCTGTGACGTCATCGCTCAGCCAGTCCTGCGTTTGACAATCAATCATGGTTGAAGTTGAGCATTGAGCATCCAGCTAGAATTCTACTACAAACATTCAAAGGTGTAGATACTGCTGATTTTGAGGCAATTTCCATAACATGTATGTTGTACACCCACAGTTCGCCGGTATGTTTAGGTCTCATGTAATAGGGGGCGAGCCTATTGCCATTAACCGGGCACAAATCCAGACTCCGAGCTGCTACTGAGAATTTTATAGAAAAACCCAATAACACTTTGCTCGACCTGGGGATCGAACCCAGGACCTCTAGCGTAGCATTCGCGCTTGGGACCACTAGACTAATGAGGCAGTCAATTCCCATAGTGACTTTGATATTATGACTTTGTTTATTATTCCGGTAAAGTAATGGTACCATCGTTAGTGGTAATCAGAAGACCGAAAAGCTGGAAACCAACTCCAACATAGCCGACGATGATGATTTTATATACAGTTTTACAATAAAATTATTTCATTTGTAAAACTACATTCTCGGAATTAACAAAATCAATATGGAAGCACAAGTCTTTGGAAGACTATACAACATACATATTCGAATTTCAGTTCCGATGATATAATTTCAAGTAAGCATTTCCAGACCGAACAAAAGTGTTACTATGCAATTCTGCATAAATATCTAATGCGTACAACATCAGATAAATACAAAAGATAAATAACTTCAAATTAAGTGTATTACATTGCCCACATTGACCTTGAGGATTTAGTCTTTTTGCTAGTATTTGTTAGTCACAGGCATTGCGGTGGTTCTTCACGCGGGTTTCGGGTATTTCTTTATTATTTCAAAATATTCAAAGAAATAAGAAAATAAAAACAATACAAATTATTAATTACGTTATTACAATTTGTTTGGTATAAAATTCATGACCAACTATTAAGCCGTTAAATTTTTTATCACATAAGGATTCCACTAGAAACTTCTTTAAAGCTAGGGCGTTTTTGGATTTGAGCGATGAAATACCCTTAATAATACATTGAATGCAACAAATTTCTAAAAACCAAACAACTACCACAAAGATAAACCCACGAGCTCTCTCCAAAACGAAGATACACAATGTTTACCAAGTCAACAGCTAAACCAACAACTGCAAGCCCATTACCAAAAAAGTGCCAAACAACGGACACTATTCCGAAAAAACCTGTAACAGCACATACCAATCTACGGAAATGTGTCTATATGCGCGTCCTGGCCACACGATGGCCGTTAGCGAAGCAAACAAGAAAACCGCATCAGAATTTCAAATGCGCCCCTGATCTTTGCTTCTTAGCTTTGATGTGGTGAAAAGAATTTAGCTAAACGCATTTGTCGAGAATGGTTTTAAATGTGGATTTATGGAGATCAAATTGTTTTTAAAGATTTCGTGAGTGTTTATGTATTTAGTATCTAGCAATGCGTCTATTTAACAACGATCTCTCAAAGGATTGCTAGTAGAATGCTCAATATTGAGTTAAACTCGCCTTTGTACAATAAAATAAATACATTAAATTGATAAATATTAACAACAGAAAAGCAATATTTATTTTAATGAATAAATAATGAATATTTAACTGCCTCATTAGTCTAGTGATCCCAAACGTGACTGCTACGCTAGATGTCCTGGGTTCGATCCCCAGGTCGAGCAAAACGTTATTGGGTTTTTATTAGCAGCTCGGAGTATGGATTTGTGCCCGGTATGGTAATAGGCTCGCCCCCTATAACATGGGACCTAAAACATGCCGGCGAACTGTGAATGTATGTACATTAGAACACCTCTGCCTAACCCTTCGGGGAATACAGGCGTGATGGTATGTTATGTTTATGATAAATAAATACATTTATTTGTACTTACAATAATAAAATTAAGAATCTTTTGTGTCATCACCGACCCGTATAAGTCCCACTGCTAAGCACTGGTTTCATCTTAGTATATTATGATTTAGGCAGTAAAACATTGCAATTAGTTGGACTTTTCAAAAGTACCTTTTTAATGTTCTAATTGAAATAAATAATGTTGACTTTGACTTTGACAGTCCAGTGGCTGCAGCAAGTCTGCTGAGCCTGGGTTCAAATCCCTAGTCAACCAAAATTATGGGTTTTTTCCGATACAATAGAAAAAGAATTGATCACGGTTCCAATGATGAAATAACTACATACAATAAAGATGTACCTTTTTCTAAAGGAACCGTTATTGGAGTTATAAACCCTCAACTCCCTTTTTTAATTTCTCCTACTAAACACTTAACCCCAAATAGCTACAACAAGTTCTCATATAAAAATAAAAGCAAACATAATCACAAAAAGCCTTGTAATCCCGAAAAAATACCCTCACTGAATATTACTGAGAAAATAAGCAATTTATTTTTATTTTACGTTTAGACACCTTGGCCCTAAAGGTTTTCATTTTCATCATTAATAAGGTTTATATCTTCAAACTTTGCGGGTTTGATAGAATATAGATTTTATAGATATGTATGAAAATTGACTACGAATGCTCCTACGTGGGAGAGCCATGCTTCGGCACGAATGGGCCGGCTCGACCGGAGAGATACCACGGCCTCACAAAAATCCGACGTTAAACAACTCTTACGTTGTGTTTCGCCGAGTGAGTGAGGTTACCGGAGGCCCAATCCCCTTTTAAAAGGTTGGCAACGCACTCGTGACTCCTCTGGTGTTGCGGGTGTCCATGGGCGGCGGTTATCGCTTACCATCAACGAAAAATTGAAAATTGAAACATGTACTACGAAGTCAGAGGACTTGAGTTTGCATCCAAGGCACAATGCTCTCATCCTCATACTCCGAGCCTTTTCCCAACTATATTGGGGTTGGCTTCCAGCCTAACCAGATGCGGCTGAATCTCAATGTTTTACCTCTGTAACCCAATTTCTGGGCAATATTATAATCGGTTTCTTATAGGCAAGTGTGTTTCATCGTAGATCGCAGTATCGCTTAACATCAGGCGAACTGGCGGTCAAGCATAAACCTATAACGAATAAAAAAAAACCGATATCGGAGGGTAGACTGGTTGTCAGGCTTTTTTGAGCTTCTGACTACCACTGACAAATTGTCATGGATGTTCGTATGACAACCGAGACCGACGGCTTTACATTACGAGTATCTTCGAGGCACCAAGGGGCCTCGCTGTGTTAAGAATAGTCACCCATCATCTGACTGACCGCAGACTTCTACCTTTATAATCATGATTTTTCTAAATCTTGATTATGCGTAGGTATTGTTGAAACAATAAAACCTGCATGTTTCAGAGATTTTTCAAGGACGGTCATATAAAATTTAAGAGAGAGTCCGTGATCGATTCACTGGTCATTTCGATCTGCAATCATCAGACTAATGGGGCAGTCCATTGCGAATGCCACGGAATAATCGTAGATCCGACTGAGTTTGATTCCCAGATCGACCAGATTGTGTTATTGGGGTTTAGCTCGGAGTTTGGACTTATTTTTATACCACTAAGGTGGCAAACAAGCATACGGCCCGCCTGATGGTAAGCGGTTACCGTAGCCTATGGACGCTTGCAACACCAAGGGTATCACTCGCGCGTTGCCGACCTTGTAAGTTACGGAGGAATAGTTGGGCTGGCAGTATAGGAGACAATGGCGTGATGCTTATCCTATCTGCTAACACAAATCTCCGCGGGGAACGCGGAACTCTGGAGACCTTGCTCACCGTTAGGAACATAACGTCACGGAGCTATATTATTGCCCTGTGAATTGGCAAGCTCACTCTATATTCTAAAGGAACTAAATATACCGGGAAACTGGGAGTTTATATTAATACAGCTTTGACTAGCCCTTCGAGGAAAACAGAGCGTGATGGTATGGCCAAAATTCATGGCAGACATACGTGTCTAGTTATTAGTCTGATCTTGGAATAAGCCTCTAATTACTGGTAACAATAGAAAATTTGTGATTATTCTCTATTCGCAAATTTTTCCGTACATGCAATGAGTATTGAGCAGAAAAACTGTTTAATCTTCTCAGAAAATCTCTGCATAACCAAAGAAAACATTTAAAAATAATTTCTTTACGAATAGGGGTAGATTTATGCAGTTTTATATTTGAAATTCAAATGATACGCTATCTAGTTTGTTCTACGACGAATACGCTTCGTGGTTCCACTCACTTTGAGAATTATGGATATGTTTGATTCGAATTAAAGCGTCCGAAAACGCGTCGCGGCGCAGATCTAAGGGTTTTTTTGAAAAGCAAAGGTGATAGAAATGGTTGGTGTTGAATAGTCTAACCATGATTGATGATTTAAGTGTATACCGTCGAATGTGAAATAGAGCTATACTATTGCGTTGGGTAGTTTCTTATCATAGATTAAATCCTCGTACAAAATATCTGCAACAATACTATATTTCTGTATACTTTTTTAATTTTAAGAATTAGTTACTATATTATTTTTGTATATATTATACATATTTTTGGTGAGCTCCTTCAAACAGCCAGATGCGTACTACCGATTCGCAACCAGCGCGTATGTATGAATGTGGATGAACAAAAGAAGTATGCAAGATGGCGATCTGTTATTTCAGCCTACCCCTATGGGAAAAGGGCGTGATTGTATGTACGTATATATTATATTTTCTGTACTAGGCCAGCGTAGTGAGTTATGCCTCAACCTCCTTTATTTTGAGAAGACATTCGTCCACAGCAGCGCTGGTAAAGGGGCTGATGATACTGATGATAATTATATGTTTTTTGCCAATAGCTACTACTACCTACAGACGGCTATAAATTAACCTATAAAATGGTAGCTAAAGGTCACTCATACTGAAATAGCTGACCTTTCATTATACGGAAATCCTAAACAATGGCAGATAAGCTTATACTGGAAATCCATACCTTGATGTGCATGAGAATAAAATGTATATTATATTTGGCAAAATGTATAAATACGTATTTATGATTTTCAGTGTACCTAAACTAACCATTAGTAGATATGTGGCAAAGCTTCATAATTGACAACATTTCAATATTATCAAGGCACAAAAAATACCTACTGTTTCTTTGTTTTTGTCTTGAGTTCCAAAATATTTTTATTTAATTTTTATATTTCTTCAATATGAAAAAGTAACAAAAAGTAAAAAACGTGTGATGACGTCATTTACACTGCGGAAACTGAGAAAATTGAAATTTTGTCAAAATAATAGTAAATAAAAACTAAATAGGTAGGTATGTAATGTAAGGATAGGGCCCGGCAAACGTTGTCTTGCCCTGTATCATCATCTTCGTGCCCCGATTTAGGTATTTGTGGTCGGCGCAGCATGTCCTTTTCTTCCAATCATCCTGTCAGCCGTCACTTCAATCATTCAATGGTTGAACCCGATTGCGGTGCCCCCTACCAGCTCAAATTTTGAATCTAAACCATCCAGGGACCCTTTTAAACAAACGCAAATGAATCTAAACCATCCAGGGTCAATATAAATATAATAACGTTACTCAATTGTTTTGCCTTCCCGGAACCTCTCCACTAACACTTAAACTTTATGGTATGGTATTAAAGTTCAAATTGACTTTCAAGTATTATTATAGGAGTATAGATATCGGAGTATAGAAAAGTATTGTTTTTAGACCTTTTCAGGCAATTTCTTAAATTTTTCTCTCCGTAAGAACCATCCTCGTACTTCAAGCAATATTCTAAAAAAAAATTAGCAAAATCGGTTCAGCTGCTCTCGAGATTTGCGCTTAGCAACACATTCAGCGATTCATTTTTATATTATAGAAGACTAGCTGACCCGGCAGACTTCGTACTTTCATATTTATTCAAAATTCAAGACCAAAATTAGCCAAATCGGTCCAGCCGTTCTCGAGTTTTAGCGAGACTAACGAACAGCAATTATTTTTTATATATATAGATTATAGATAGATAATGATAATGCAAAACTAACCTATTACCATTTTTTGAAGGGTCAGAAAATTACACCATTTCACCGTTTAACCGTACAAATGACGTCATTTGGCACTTAAGTCTGTTTAGAATAGAAAGAACTTCAAAGTAAAAAATAAGTATGAAAATGATAGAATATCGGAAAAATAAAAAATACGAGTAGGTATCCTATTTTTCGATCTAGTTTCAAATAAAATTTTATTAAATAGGTGTTAAAAAATTAAATGCTGTCAATTACGATTAGCTTGGTGTGTCCCACTCTACAGCATACGTCTCCGACAGCAACGAAATGCATTCTCAGTTTTTTTAAGTGGTAAAATGATTTGTTGAGAGATGGTGCACTCCTTGAATGCCTGTCGCCTTAAATAGTAGCTTACAAATGAATAAAAGCTCCTTTGAAACCAACCTAACGTAAATTACAGTATTTCTAGTTGTTGCTGCGACCGCGATTGTTTCGGTTTTGAAAGCGGTTGGCGTTAATTTCACAACGATTCTAATTACACGTTGCAACTGCAGCCAGGGTTGGCTCAAAGTAATTAGACGTTTTTTTTTATGCTCAATCGATCAGATGGCCAATTTCTGCTGATTAAAATTATAATTCATCATCATGATCGTATCTGCCCAAAGTTATTCAGTGCTCAATAAAGACCTCCACCAGAGTGTTTTTTTCTTTTTAAAAAAAGCTTCCTAGCAATGTGGGTCACTATAATTTTGTTAACCCCTCGTGCTAAGCTAAATGCTTGTGTTATGAGTGTGTTCACGTCGGTAGTGCTATGGGTGGGTTTCGAACCGACAACCACATGATCGCAAGTCCTACACCCAAGCCATTAGGCTACCGCCACTTCAACGCCGGTTATATGCCGTCTCCATCCAAATCGACCAGTTCAAAATATAGCCTCTTTGCTCTGGTGTTCTCAATCACAGCTGCTGACGGGGAGGTCTTGTATTCGAGTCCCAGGTTATGCAAAATGTTATTGGTTTTTTCAGTAGCAGCTCGGAGTTTGGATTCGTGCGCTGTTTAATGAAAATGAGCTAGTGGGATAAGGAATTTACCTTAAACCGGGCACGAATCCAAACTCTGTTATATGGGACCTAAAACATATATCTAAACATATAACTGTGCATACATCTCTACCTGAGAGATATTCCTTACTTAGAAATTGCCCTATACTAACCTCTATATTCTACGACGTTCAAACCTTCAAGAAAAGTGCGTACTCCCTTTGAAAAGGCCGGCAACTCCTCTGGTGTTGCGCGTATCCATGACCTAAGTTCAGCAGTGGAACATGCAATGGGTAGATGCTGTTGATAATGAATAATTACTTGCTTAAATGCTGATTTACACGGAGCAATCTTATGGCCTGTCAAATACAATAATAAAACGCGACAATCCACACAGGAGATAGCTGGATGGATGGATATATCTTCCTTGGGAGAAGCAACTATCCAACTTTAAGAATAAAGGAATAAATGGAGAGAGGCTTTTGTTTTGGACTGGGGCAATTCAGAGTAAATACATACATATTTTTTACGTGGGAGAGCCATGCTTCGGCACGAATGGGCCGGCTCGACCGGAGTGATGCCACGGCCTCACAGAAAACCGGCGTTAAACAACGCTTACGTTGTGTTTCGCCGAGTGAGTGAGGTTACCGGAGGCCCAATCCCCTTTTAAAAAGGTCGGCAACGCACTTGTGACTCCTCTGGTATTGCGGGTTTCCATGGGCGGCGTTAATCGCTTACCATCACACGATCCGTCTGCTCGTTTGCCCTCCTATACCATAAAAAAAGTTATTCATTTTTGTTTTAGTTTTATAGTACGCATCAGGCAAGATATTTGCATCATATAAAATTTAAGTTTGGTAGCAGCCCTGTACGCGGCATGTCCCGTACATTCGGTTGTCGGGCGCATAACCGCGGACATGTTTATTCCGCCCTACATAATTTCTTCTGTTTATTTACCTTTAATTGTACTGCCCACACCCATTCGCATGAATCCAAGCGTTTCCTGCTAATGTTTACCAATATGATTTATTAATAATATTGTTGATTAATTGGAAGGAGTTCTTTTGGTTGAAAAAGTTTTCATTTTACATTTCATGATTCTATTTTTGGGATGATTATTATTAATGTTGTGATGGCTATTATGGGAACTGTAAATATAAACGCTAAAAAAGTGATTATCACTTTGCAATTACTATAAATAATCCAAATGATGGCTGACTGCCGCATTGGTCTAATGGTCCCAAGCGTGACTGCTACGCCAGAAGTCCCGGGTTCGACCCCCAGGTCGGGCAGTGTTATTGAGTTTTTCTATGAAATTCTCAGTAACAGCTTGGAGTCAGGATTTGTGCCCGGTTAGTATTAATAGGCTCGCGCCCTATTGCATGAGACCTAAACATACTGGCGAACTGTGGGAATAGATACATTTAGTACGCCTCTGCCTAACTCTTCGGAGAATACAGGCGTGATGTTATGTTATGTTATGACGACTACCGTCATAACATAACATAACATCACATCACGTCAACATAACACACACTTCTTGTTAACATTTGGATAGAAAACCATCCCACATCCATTTTCTGAATAAAAATATAGACTACATTTTTTATCTTATAAATTATCATCTTTTAGTGCATCATCCTTAATTTCAATATTAAACTATATTTCAAGAAAACAACAAATGTATTCTTGCATTCAACAAATCGCATTTTACAACAGAAACGAAGTTTCATTCGTAAACAATACTCGGAAAAGAGTAAAATCTCTGCAATATCTAACATCATAAAGCTATTTCACTCTTTAAAGAAATAATAGCTACACAAGAACCAACGGTCAAAGGAACCAAGTTCTTTATATTCCTGTATTGTTTTCCTGCATCAAAGTGGTAAGAATCTTACGAAAGATTTTCTATAATTCGAAATAATTAAGGGCATTACATCGCTCAAATACAAAAAATACCCTAGCTTTAAAGAAGTTTCTAGTAGAATCCATATGTGGGTTAGCCATATAAAAATATCTTTTTGTGATTTTTTTGCATTTTCCATGCTAAGATTATTAAGTTATTTTTTAGTAAAGGAAAACATTCAATCGCGGGCAGGATTCGAACCTGCGTCTTCTGGTTTGATATACCAGAAGCTCTGACCTCTAAGCCACCGCGAACCCTACCCGCATGATTGAAATTTTGCCTTCATATTATGCATATAGATGTCACCAACGCCAGATGTGACGTTGGTGACATCTATGAGAGGTAAGTTAGTCACCTTATGACGTAAATACAGAATGTGAAGGCAAAATTTCAATCATGCGGGTAAGGTTCGCGGTGGCTTAGAGGTCAGAGCGTCTGGTATATCAAACCAGAAGACGCAGGTTCGAATCCTGCCCGCGATTGAATTTTTTCCTTCACACAAACAAATTGTATTGTTTAAATTTTTTATAAATTTGCCCCAATTTTGGATAATAATTGAAATAAATATGCCTTTTTTAACCTAATTTGTATGTTTTCTCTTTAACGGCCTAATAGTTAGTCATTATAACAAAACAATTGTAATGAGGCAACTAATAATTTGTATTGTTTTTATTTTCTTTGAATATTTTGAAATAATAAAGAAATACCCGAAAACTCTGACCCTGTGACTAACAAATACTAGGACAAAATCCTCAAGGTCATTGGGCAATGTTCGAACCTTTTACCCTCAGGGCAACTTATTCCACAATTCTAGTAATTTATATAATAATATTAGAATATATGTAAATCAATAATTAATAAGTACCTACAATAATTTACAATACAATAAAAATAACGCTAAAAATATACATGATTGTAATACCTGAAGAAGAAGAGATAACAGTTTATTTTCTTCTTTCTAATTATTTACATTAAGGATCCGGCGGAGCTTGAATTGCCCACAAATACGTAATACCAAAATAAATCTTAATTCAAACACAATTATATCAAATCGTGTTGTTATTTGGATTTGGATACCGTTAATCTAGGTTCCTACGGTACCAATTCGTCCACTACTACTTCAATGGAAATAAACGGCCGGATATTCGTCCCAAACTTGGTTAAGTTATCAATTAAATTAGCTTACATTTGTTTCCAGTGAAGTATTTTGAACGAAATTGTTAAGTAGGATTCTAGACTAAAAGTATCTGAATCCGAATAATAACTCAGTTTCATAAAATTATGTTCAAATTATGATTAATTTATATATTATTACGTTTGTATGGATAATTTGGCCCGCCGGACTCTAAAGGATTAATATTGATTGGATTAAGTAGTACATCGTAATGTTATTTTAATCCTCGTATGTAATCGTATCTTTATATGTATCCATGTCAAATTTACTTGAGACAAGGATGAAATTGATGATGTACATTAAATCTTTTTTGATTCAACCTTCTCAGATCTTCTGCTAGACCATCTCCCAATTACGAGTAATTGTACCATTGTTTTTACTTTATAGCCATTTTTTGTTCGCTAAGAGCATTAAATGAAATTAGTTGCAGCCATACGAAGATTTTATGCCACCTTCTCTCATTTTCTACAATTTTCGTATTATGGCAAAACATGTAAGAAAAACATTTCCATTTTAACCAAATACCCAGTCAGCAAATACGGGAACAATTTCTTGAATTCAAAACGTAGTCGATAAAGACTGCAAGAATGTAACATACGAAGGAGTGAAAAGGGTATCGGCAACTGAAACCTCCCCACGTTTAGGGAGCGATAACAAAACGCGAATCGAACGTCGGACTAACAGACGTACTCATCGGAAATTCTGATAGCTCTGTCCACTTGGGGAATGCGCGCGTTGCAGTTGAATGCCAATTTAGTTCGCAGTTTTTTATTCTCGTACCACTGGGATTCGTTGTTCCACTTGTTTAACGTTAAAACGTTGGAAATAGACAAAATAGTGAAGAGTGCTCCATTTGTTATTGATCGATTTGATTTATTTGTAATACAAAAAATTTGCTTAGGTAACTTTTCATTTACGTCTTTTGCTGGCTTTTCTTTTAGCAACAAACCTTGTTATAGTAGTTTTATCGTCTATTTTTATTAATTAATGAACAATAAACCATAAATTACACTTAAAACAGTAAATCTACACATTGATAGTCATCATACCGAATAATCAGAAAATATTAAAACTTGATACAATTATTCCACAGTCTAATCTACTGATAAAAAATTACCCTAGTTGAATTTTACGAGATGTTGAAGAAGTGATATATCCTAAGTATTTCTTGAAACATTTGAGGAAGGCAAAAGTACAATTTATCATTCTGTCGCATCTCACATACTGGTAAGAGGATAGTGCAAACAGCACACCAGCGAAGGAGATAATCTCAAAAACAATTTTCTAAAAGAAAATGAACTCTCATTGTGATTCGCTGTAAGGTTTTATTATCATCCCTCATGTAAATAAAAACTTAAGTTCGTTGGGGCCAACGATGCCAGGTCGTCGTCCCCAAACAACCTCTTGTAATATTCTAAATGAAATGAAATTGAAATTCATAATGGAAATATTCTGAGATGAAATATGAGTCGATGTTCGTGGGTACAGCTTAATATGAGGATGATTATAAAACAGATGGAACAGTAATTTGTGATGCTGATAATAATAGTGATGCCAAAGATGGAAGATACTGGTAAATGTGTAGCAACACTTTATTACACAAAACACGTGTAAGTCAACAATGTTTTTAAAACAAGCATCAAAACTCAAACACAAAACAGCTGAAGTATTATAATTCGCGAAACACTGCCTCATTAAGATCCTAACTGCCTACTAAAGTACTTCAACAAAAAAAATTACGCGGAAAACAATCAACTGAGGAGACGAGACTAAATTTCAAAGTTCCTGAAACTTCAAAGTCCCTTTGATGTGTTGGAGATAAAATTTCATATGCTAAATAAAATTAGAGGGTGGCAGCTTGCGACGTACGCTAACCGTAGCGTGTCATGTGTAATAACCGTGCAAAAAGAGATGGCGGCCTCAAGTGGTATACGTGTACGTGGTACGTGGTACGTACGTGGTACGGTGGTACGTTACTATGGTGTTGAAAGTCAGGGAATTCTCGTACGTTATTATGGGAGCTAATTCAGTTTTGCGGTTAGCTTGTTCTTTGTGTCGCACTTTCGCTGTTAGTTACTTCTTTGTCGAATTTTATTTTGTCACTTATTATAAAAAAATAAAAACTAAATGCAGTGGAAATGCGTTCCTTACGAAGTATGTGTGGTGTAACTCGGAATAATAGATTGAGGAACAGTGTAATAAGACAACGTTGCGGGCTGAAAGATGTTGTAGTGACGCGTATTGAAAAGAATATGCTGAGATGCTTTGGACATGTTGGAAGAATAAATGAAAGATGATTAACGAAAGGAATTTATAAGGCAGCGCCGGTAGAGGTCGCCCTAGAAGGACATAATTATGCCGAAAATATATCTTATTGGCGAAATCCTTCAAAAATGTCAGGTGCATAGCACTCGCAACCAGCGTGTATGTATGAGAAGATGTATGAATGTGGAAGAAGCAAAAGAAGTATGAAAGAATCGTAGCAAGTGGCAGTCTATAGTTTCTGCCTACCCCTGTGGCATAAAGGTGTGATTGTATGTATGTATGTATGTATAAAAAATTCTAGTATTTCTGATATTCGCCATTATTATTACCAGTCTTAAATTGTGGCATTGTATTCCAACTCAGTTAATGAAATGGATTATGTATGCCGTGGGTATGTTAAATATACTGTATTTGGTTAAGATCTATTTGCTAGTTTCTTTCTCCTGATATTTTGGAGGAACTCTTTTTCAATTTAACGAGAACTCCGTTGATTCAAGTTCTGAAGTATCTACAAAGACATTTAAAGTGAAATAGCACCCGAGTTCGTATAGTACCATGCTGTCTTTCTTATCTTATTCGCGAGACTCGATAGTGACGCCTGGAGTGTCGGGAACGGAAGCTTAAGCGACTTTCATCACAATGGTACAGAAGTCATACCTAGTATTACTGAAGAACAAAAGTTGATTTTTTTGTTCAACCTCGCGTAGATGTCTTTAACGGAATGCGTTGATGGAATGGCGTCGAGTTGTGAAAATATACCTTATCTTGCCAACAATTTGGGCAGGTAATTTTACGAACGAGTTGTAATTTGATTCGTATGACTGACTTTCTGGTTTGGTTTTAAAATGCATGCGGGAAAAGTTATTTGTATACGCAATTCTAAAAAATAAAAATCCTTTTTATTGTTATAAACACGAAAGTCGGATGTTCGTTAATCTTTCACGCCAAAACGGCTGAACGGATCCGGATCTGGATAAAATTTGGCACAGAGATAGGTACTACTAAGTTACTAGCTTCTGCCTGCGAATTTGTCTGGATCCGACTTGGATAAAAAGTAGCCTATGGGTTATTCCAGGCTATAGTCTATCAGCCATATATCGATCAGCCGTTCTGGCGTGATAACGCAACAAACATTCATACATCCATACATTCATACTCACAAACTTTCACGTTTAGTAGTAGGATGATACAGTATGACTGCCGTTGGTAGATAGCTACTTCATGTATAATAAAAATATTTAGTAGGTACAGTAAATGCTCAAAAGTCCATAAGCACGCTAAGGATTACATTGCTATGAACAGTACGAGCGAGCTCGACAATGAATAGAAGGTCGTAAGTCAAACTAAACGTCAAGCTATTGTGTTGTGAGATTGCCTATGGACTTTTGGTCACCACTGTACCTAAGTTACTTATAAGCAAACAGTTACACAAGTGTTCGCGAGCGAATACAAACAAGAAAATAATTTTATTTACCGAAACATCAATAACAAATTCTTAGTTCGTCTTACGAATATTGAGAAATAAATGATGTTAGAAATACAATAATATAATCAATTCGGACAGTAATAATAAACATAAAACTTTATGTATCCAATAATATGGTTATTAGGTGTAGCAATGATGGTTTTCGGCGTGATATTACGTGACTTAATAAGGAAGAAGTGAGAAAATAAAGATATGACTTTGATTTATTTGGATGGCATTATTATTTCACTTGGTCTTGATGTTTTGTAGATTTAGTTACAGACATCCGATTACATCATAATGGCTAATACACTTAGAAGATTTTGTTTGTTATATGCTAATTAATATTATTGGGCAAAGAAGCTGCTGTAGGTAGTGTACTTCTGCAATTTTTTTGGCCCCTTTTTGTTAATAAGAGGAGATTTTTTCTCGTTTTTCTTACCTAATTTAAAGTCTCGACCAATGTCACTGTGAATGACTCAAAAAAAAATCTAAAAACTGTATGCACATGTCTAACTGTACTGTTAACATCCAAGGACTTCAGTCATACAATGAAAAAAAAAACATCTACCAAAGTTCGCTTCGATATACTTCCAATCATCGACGCCAGTGATAAATTCAACATCATCCAGCATGTTACTAGAGATATGATACTTCATAGGAGCGCCTATCGACGCGATGCAGCGCCTCCGATGAGAACAGATCATTTTCACCCGATCCTCACAGTATATCAACGTGAACACCGAACCAACATAAAACCGTTTATAACTCATAATACGGCACCGTGAGATTCATGATTTCCCAGGAAAATAAATAAAGGATCAGACGACGAACGGATTCGATGAAAATCCTACACCTCATGCATATAAATGCGTTTGTTAAAATTCAAAATTGGCGTGACGTTGAATAGCTAATTTTGTTCGGAGATGCTTCGTCTGAGTGCGTTACCATTCACGCTTGATTAAGAATAAACTCGCATCTTGTTTAACAGTTTTACGTTGTTCTTTTATTTTCCTCACTTTTAAATATAATATTATAATATAATATTTTAGTTTCAGAATTATCGAAGCTTCATCATCAATCCATTTACTCTCTCATTGCTGTGCACGAGTCTCCTATTAAAATGATGAGGAGTTACTTAGGAGTAAGCAGCTTAGCTTAGCAGCTGTGAAGTCAGCAGCTTAGCTAAGCTGCAGACTTCACTCACTGTATCACTTCCTCATTGTATTATTTTCCGCCAACTTAATATGCATATGATTTTGAATAGTTAACGGGCCTTGGATTCGAAATGAAAACCTATGATTTGAGAGGTCATAGGATATAGACTGCCACTAAATTTTATTTGTATCATGTAGATAAAATTCAAATTTAATAATTAGGAAAATAACCAGTAGTCTCATTAAACAAAACAATGAATTCCTTAAATCGCATTGCATTAAAATCTACTCAATGTTGTTATGGATCTTTCTTCAAAAGGCCATTCCAAACAACTTACACTTCATCTATTATGTCTGGACTTTAAAATAGACTACAGTTCGTTAAGATAGTTTCAGTTTTCTACTCAGAGATCAACCGTTAGTTAATGCGTCAAAAACTTATTTATATGTAAAATTATTAGTATCATCTTCTATTACAAGTAGGTATCATATTGTGTTACTAATGAATTTAATAAATTAGCATAAATATGTTTAAAATAACTTCACCGATAGTTAGAAAAATACATTATAACATCCTCCTTTACAATAGCAACCTTTCGCTAATGATAGTATTGTTATAACAATTGTTAGCATTAGCTTTATTAACAAAACAAACGGACTTAATGAATGCGGTTTCCGTTTGATTTCATTATCTAAAAGCGAGCGGAGTGTGGCAATTGTAGCAGTTTAATCAGCATAATCGTGAGCGCTGACCGCTGTTTAGAATGTCAATACAAACCCTCTAACATTTTTTGTTCAGTTACTCTGAAAGGGACTTTGTTCAGAATCCGTTTTATAGAATTAGTGACTGAAGCCCACTGAATAATGTAGCAACAGTTTCGTTTCTAAATAATGTGCAAATTACAAGAACAAACTATTGTATGTACAAATTTTTTACTCCTCGGTTTAAATGCATTACTACACTTATTCCTTGAAATTATTGCCCTTGCGGTGATACATCTCAATGAACTACCAATGATTAAAATTCAAATCATTAAAATTGAATTATTCATTTCACCAAAGGATAAAATATAAAGTGTTATTACTTAAAGTTTTACATAATGATAGTTTATTTGAAAATTAAGAACATGTAAAGTGAAATGATTTCATCATGATTTCCTCAAATATAAATATCCAAAAATATACAATAAGAAATAACAAAGTGTAAAGCTTTTTAAGGCATTAAACATCCTTTTTATAAGAAATTTGAAATGCTATTTCTTGATAATTTGATGCCTAATATTTCAATCTACTCGTGTTCTCTATTAATAATATCAATAACACACGATAAAATTACGTAAAAAAGGTGTTTTATATTAAATCTAAAGTATATAGCAGTTTTGATTTTAAATGAATCCTTCTTACACTGATAAAAGTTACCATTCGTTTATCACAATCAAGAGTATACATTCGTACAATCATCTACTCCTACACTAAAGACAAGATACCAAAACTCATTGTTTTCTCTCGAATGGCTGTTACCTCCAGTGACGATAAACAGCGATACGTACAAACTCGACGTTGTAACAAAAACAAATACATAGACTGTGCACTTAGCGACGCTTGCTCTTTGTTTTTTATTTTTTAAATTGTTAATGCGCTAACTTTGTATCTTTGCGACTATTGTGTGAATGACTGTTCTTAATCGTTTTTATAGGATAAAGTCTAGAACAGGACTTTTTTTATTTAACTTCATAAAACCAGTTTAGTATTAATTATTTCATTAGAATTCTCACTGACCAAATCAACGTGGGAAATTATGTATATTATTTGAAAACAAAGGTCTGTTGGGACTTTTACCAGTCCTGTGGCCTAGACTTAGGGCATGGGATGGCAAATTAAGTTTTTAGTCGGTATGAATCTTGGTTGAGGTTTAATGTAGATTTCGGCAAACGTAGTGTAGGACGCCGGAATGATGGAGTGATGATTTGCGAAAGGTTGCTGGCAGAAGTTGGATGCGATATGCCGAGTATAAGGCGAAATGGCGCACCTTGGGGGAAGCCTACGTCCAGCAGTGGACTAGTATAATAAGCTGATGATAAAATGTAGGTAAAGTTGTTGGCAATTTAATTATTATTTATTTGTTTAATTTAATTAGTTTCTGTACTGTTTCAAATTTGGCTTTAATATTGCTTTGAACCATTTTTCGGTTTTGAATTTTAATATTCAATTGTCAATTGCTAAGCGAACCATTCCGAATATTACCTGCCAGTACCATACTATGGGAAGAAGCTGGCTTAAGTAGAGCCCGGTGAGATTACATAATTGCCAAATTCTGTTTTATAGTTATGTATGTAGTTTTCGCCGATTCTTCGCTATAGAAGAACTTAACTCTCAGAATTTTATATGAAAGAAAACTATTTCAATTTTATGCATGTTTCCACCTTCTAGAATTCCAAAAATACTCTTTTCGGAATTCCAATCGCTATTAATCTCATGCGACTGTCGCAGGGTTGCACAACCGTCGTCCTATCACGTAATAGTGCTACACAATTCTATCCACAGAAAATGAAAATGTAGTCCATCCGAGCGTTTAGCCAATTACCAGCATAAACATACACCTCACTTGGAATCTATCTGTTGAAGCATAAAGGTGATTCTTGCTTGTAGTTCTCAGGAGTGTAAGCGGTGAAATAACATTTTGGTAACGTGGACGTCTCGCATTTGAAATTCAGATGGAGTTTTTCAGGGCCAGTTTGGGCAGACGCCAATGTTTTACGGGCGAGTTTGTTTTTAGTTAATTTATGGATGAATTTAGAATTATAAAGAGGTTATGAAAATTAAATCTGTGATGTGGTACACGTCATAACCAAGTTGGCTCGCAGTTATTTACCCTTTGTGTGTCTGAATAAAAGAGTGATTAATATAACTTTTTGGTGTCGACGGAGTTTTTAATTATTTAACGAATTAATTACTGTTTGAGGGATTTCGGTTGGTGAAACTTTAACTATGATGTGGACTGGTTTAATGAGATTACGTTTTTCGAAATTTCGTAAACGCTTTACAGTAGTAAAGCGGTTACGAAAAAATCCTGACAGTTTAAGGAGCTTTTGTAAATGTCAAATTTATTAATAAATTAAGGGTTTTCAACCGCATAAAACGTCCCGGATTCGGTTCCCAGGGCACTTGTTATTGGGTTTTTCTATGAAATTCTCAGTAGCAATTCAAAATTTGGATAAGTGTGATTTTGGTTTACAACAATACGTAAGGAGTGACTTCCTGATATGAATTGAAACATACTTAAATTTCGTTAATTAATGCTGATGCTGATTTCAAATATTAAATAAATAAATACGTTTGCCTTCTATTACATGGGACCCAACCATACCGAACGAAAGTGTGGTGAGCTCTGACTAACCATTCAGGGAATACTAGCGTGATGAATATATAACAAAAACACGGGGCTTTAGGGGACTACCGATAGAAGTGAAAACTAAGTAACTTGTATCGTCAATAAATAATAATTTTCCTTCACTAAAATAACTTCGTAATCACGTTTTTTAAAAAGAGTATCTATGGAGTTTCTTAGCGACTCTTCTCCATAAGACCTACTTTTTGGAACCGTGCAACTAGTTTTGACTTTTCAAAAGTACCTACTTTAGTGGTCTAATTGAAATAAGATATTTTGACTTTGACTTTGACAAAATCTAATTATCTCCAGCCTTAATGCAGTCCCAAAATTGCTGCAAAGTCATTTTTCTTTATATGTTACACGAGATAATGCAGTGTTGATTGATTGAGCTGGGCACCTGTCAGCGTTGTGAGACAATAGCATGATATATGACGCCAAGTATTGATTTTAGCCACTATATAATAACAGCTTTTAGTCTTACTAGCTGGTTAAGAAAATGGGTGAATAATAAGATTACAAATATGTACTAATCATCCATATTATTCATACTGAATTAATGTCATGCTACGTTTTCAATGAGTTCATCTAGTACGCAAAAAACACTAACTTTTACGAGTACATATATAACCTATCAATGATTATTAGGTTTAACAATTTTCATTTTTTGTTCCAGGTAAATTACAGATTTTGAGGAGGCAGAAATGTCAAACCTTTGACTTTAAGGTACTATAGATTATTTTTAAATGGATATAAATATAATGAACAACAAAATTTAGTAAATTGATCACCAAAATGCTTACCAAAATAGATAAATGGTCACCAAATTTGGTTTAGGTTAGGTTAGAACTTATTTTGGTGATCATTTACTATTTTTGGCAATATAAAGTGATTTTTTGCCATAACATTTTAATAAATCTGGTGTTTAGTTAAACATAAGCCTTTTTAATTCAGTGCCTTATACTCGTATGACAGTGACGTAAAACTTGAACTGCGAAATGGCGTATCAAATATTTTGATCCACAAAATATTACTCACAACTAATTCATTGTTTAAATTACTGGTTTTACAGAATCAAAAGGTCTTTTGCGGAAGTCCTTTTAATGTAAGTACCCTATTGTATTGTTATTTACAGCTATGAAATTCACAAATTTGTATTAATTTAAACTTTGAAATATTTTGCGAAGTTTATAGATAATATTTCAGTAGTTATTAAAGTCTTTTACTTATTGATTTAATTTTATTAATTATCTGTACCTACAGTCATTGCAAGGTCTAAAAAGTTTTACTTTGATCTATTAGTTTGGACCTAAGTTATATTACGTAATTCATTATTGTGAAGTGAATTACTCGATTTGAAAAGATATTAATTGGATTTAAGTTTTAGTAAAGTTATCTACTTTATCCTTTAAGAAACTGGAGCTAACGTTTTTGTAATAGTTCTTTAAGGGTCCGGCGGAGCTTGAATAGCCCACAAAAACCAGACAATATTCTATCAAATTATGTTATTATTCGGATTTGGATACCGTTAATCTAGGTTCCTACGGTACTATTTCATCTTCTGCTACTTCACTGGAAATAAAAGATCGGACAATCGTTTCTAACTTGGTGAAGATGTTAAAAATTGCATTCGCTTATATTTATTTCCAGTGAAGTATTTTGGACGAAATGATAGAGTAGAAACCTAGATTAACGGTACCGGAATCCGAATAATAACAGAATTTGATTAAATTGTGTTTGAATTACGATTTATATCGGTATAACGTTTGTAAGAGGAATTCGGACTCTTAACCTAGCCATTTTTAGCTGACTTCAAAAAAGAGATTCTCAATTCGACTGCACATATCTCTATAATAAATTATTTCTTCTATCCATGTGTTTGTCACCTAACTCCTCCTTACCAGTGCCTAAACGGCTGAACCGATTGGGATAAAATAAAATTTGTGACTGTATTTGAGTTGGTAATTGGATGGTTTGAAAATACAATTGGAAACAGTAGGTTGCGCTCCAATCGGGTTCTAAGATATTTTTTTTATTTACATGGCAGGACAACATCGTTGAGCCCGCTAGTATTATTATATTTCTTTGATTTGTATCAGTTTTTACTTAGAAAAAAATTATACAAAGTGCTATTTCATATGAAATATTAAATGGATAATCAAATATATTTTTAATTTTTTTAAGACAATATTTTATAATATATTTTTATAAATCATATTTATTGAAAACTGATGAACATAAGCTGAATATAAATAAGACATCTTGAAAATAATATAACCATAAAAAATCGGTTAATAAACAACAAAGTTTTGAAGTAGGCTACATCTATAAAATGTATGAGACAAAGAACTACGATTATGCAATAGTAAATAGGAAGAATCAGTACTTCCACTTCCAAAAATATAATAAATAATTAAATAAATATACTTATTTGAAATAAATAATGATATAATAATAAAAAAAGTTAGTAATTAATTGTTGGATGCTCACGAAAAGGGAACTTTAAAAAACGCATCAACATTTAATTTTACGTCCAAAAATTTCCTAACTGAACCGCAACTTACACGCAACTGGTTCAGAACAGTATATACCAAAAAGCCAATTTTATATTCCAATGAGCTGTGCAGAACCTTTTTACTGTACCGAAATTGTTGATCCAATTTTTGGAGCTCACGCCATACCATAGGCGGTAATGCGAATTCCCTCGGAGGCTTTAAATATTTGTAAAATTGGTAAGGCCTGTTTTTTCCTCGAATATGTTGTTTTAAAAGCTGTGAACTCACAAAAATGGTTCTCATCTCACGAAGTTTTGCCTAAAAGGGTTGTTTTCAACAAGAATTTATCCATAGTAGGTATAAGAATAATGTTCATTTCTCGCATGTTAAAATTATTGTAGGTAAAAATTAATTTTAGCCTGTTTGGAAAGTTTTCATCATTTTTTCAATAAATCTATACTTATAATAAATCTGTAGAGAGGTCAATTCTGTACATGAAATATATTTCCAAAATAACTATCAGCGGGTGATTAGTGATCGATACTGACGCCAAAAATGCAATCAGTAAAATTTTTGTCTGTCTGTCTGTCTGTATGTTCGTTATAGAAACAAAAACCACTCGACGGATTTCAACGAAACTTGGTACAATTGTTCTTCATACTCCTGGGCAGGTTATAGTATACTTTTCATCACGCTACGATCAATAGGAGCAGATTAGTGAATGGAAATGTTGGGAAAATGAGTGATTCATGAGAAAGGTTTCAAGCTATAAAACATCACGCTACAACCCTTAGGAACGGGGCAACGCAGGTGAAACCGCGGGCGAAGAACTAGGGAACAAAGTAACTATTCCACGCGGACGAAGTCGCTGGCAAAAGCTAGTTCATAATAATTTTATATTCCTAATTCTTAATGATAATATTTATGTCTTACCACCTGCTTGAAACCCCATTATAGATTCCATAAAATCAAAATCCAAGCCAAAAACAGCAAGACCGAAGGATACGGTGAGCTCATTCTGCGTGAATCGGATCGCCAATAATTAACAAAAATGTAAGGTAGCTGTTAGTAATTGTAACATTAAGACGTCCAACAACTTAGTCTACCCGTGACCATGGATGCTGTTAAGGATCTGAAACGTCGGGAATCAAATGATATCAATACAACGCGATAAAATCCGTAAAAAGCAGTTTTATTTCGATATTTATCTACTAAAAACTAAATAAAAATATCTACATTTTTTATAAGTTTACATTTTTAACAGATGCATAATTTAAAATCTTTATCTTTAAATTGCAATGAATAAAATTATGATCCAAAACTACATACTTATTACTTACGTGTTTAAAAATAAATAAGTATTTGTCTCAACTGCCTCATTAGATTCTATTCCCAGGTCAAGCAGTATTATTGGGTTTTCCTATGAAATTTTCAGTAGCAACTCAGAGTTTGGGATTTGTGCCCCCTATTACATGGGACCTAAATATACCGGCGAACTGTGGGTGTGCATTGGGTGGCCTTTGCCTACAGACGTGTTGATATGTATGCTCAAATATGTGTTGTGACTCTCAATATTTAACAGTTGACAAATAAAAATGTGTATCGTTAAAAAAATCTAAAATTGTGTTGTATAAAATGTTGATCCGAAAATAAATCAGGAAATCATATAAAGCGGTGTACCGTATAAATCTCACCAAACTATTTTTCACACACTATCACCACTAAGAATCTATACCGGTTCGGAATCATATTTAAAAATATTCCACCTTTCAAATAACATATTTTCGCGAATAGCGGAAGGCTATTGGACGGGTGGGGTCGACCTCCACTCTGGCCCACTTATTTTGTAATCTTTGCTTCGCAGCCCCCAACATCCTTTAGACTCATATTTGGAAAAATATACTTTGATGTTAAAAGTGGCGGTATTTGATACTTTCTTGTTATGTCATAAGTTACTTGACAATAAAAGATGTAAGTACTTGTCATGATAAGTACTCATGACAAGTTTAAAAGGTTCTTTGTCGCTGAGAATAGGATTTGTTGAAGTATTAGGGAGACAATAACATTTGTTGTTTACATTTTTCTTGACTGGCTGATTTGGTGTATCACATCTATATTCCTCGAAGGGTTAGGCAGAGGTGTACTAATGTACACCCACAGTTAGCAGGTATGTTTAGGTCCCATGTAATAGAGGGCGAGCCTAATGCCATTAACCGGGCACAAATCCAGACTCGGAGCTGCTACCTACTGAGTATTTCATCGAAAAACCCAATAACACTGCTCGACCTGGGGATCAAACCTAAGATCTCTAGCGTAGTAGTCACTCTTGGGACCACTAGACTAATGAGCCAGTCTAGATATTTTTAATTTAATTAAAACTAAATTTATGTCATGACAATCTTATAAGAAATAAAAAACCTGCCTCATTTCTATAACAAATGAAAAAATCTGTTTACCAAAAAAGTAAGTAGTAAGCCCAGAAACTATTTTACCATTATCCAGTAAAAACTCTCTAGTGGCTGAATGCAGCACAAATGTTCTTTCTTGTGCTTCCACACGAGCGGCCATGTGATGAACAGAAACGTTTAAGTCTCGACTGAAGAATGTAGACACAAAGCAATGTTTACATTTTAGCCAAAGCAAGCCAATGTGGAGGAAAGACATGTTATTTATTTGAGTATGTAAAATTTTCCAAATTCCAAATTCAAATAGTTAAAGTCCAATTACAAATTTGACTTTGACTTTTTGAATTTTAATTCGACTTTGACTTTGATTTGAGCCCGTTTCTCCTCCTCAAATTTCTCCCTTCTGTCTTTCCAAATCGCTCTGTCTGTGGTTTTAGCCACCCAGTTTCTATCGTAAGAGTCCCATTCATCAAGCCATCTCCGTCTGGGTGAACCACGCTGTCGCTTTGCTTCGTGTGCTCTCAATGTAAATTAAAATATTACAATAATACTCCCTGTATTATTGTTACATTTATTTAAGTTATTGTTGAGTTTACTCTATTTGTAGGGAATTGTGGGGTCGCGACAAAGGAAACTTCAGTAAAAATAGTGCTTGTAGAAAACTTGTATTGCCTCGGTCACGAACAAAGGTGAACAGAAAGAAATGTCACGTTTAACTAAACGACCTTAAAACTAATGAGCTTTAATTAACGTCAAGCTGGGTTTGCTCACTGCAACCGAGCAGGCGCTGCGCTCGGACACTATTAATTCATAAGATTACAGGATCAACATGCACAACAGTAGTATTTTCACCAACAATTTCGATAAACAATATATAAATGGTCAAAAAGGTCAGGTGCGTAGCACTCGCAACCGGCGTGTATGTATGAGAAGATGTATGAATGTGGAAGAAGCAAAAGAAGTATGCAAGAATCGTAGCAAGTGGCAGTCTATAGTTTCTGCCTACCCCTGTGGGAGAAAGGCGTGAGTGTATGTATGTATGTAAATGTTTGCCCATTATTTTTAAGAGCTGTGTATTTAAGTAAATACCTTTGCATTAAATGTAAAATAATAATATCTTTCATATCAAAATACGGTTGTAAAAACATGAAGTGTGTAGGATTCAGCGCATATTACCAAAATATTTACTTTGATAGAGTTAGTGTGTAGTAAATAAACAAAATGGTGAAGTATTTAGTTAAATATAGTTACTCAACTGAGAGAATATATGGTTTTCATTATTTGTAGCGCTTAAATTTCTAGCAGTTTTAGTCTGGGAGGTTATGTTAGGGCAGTTGCAGCCACCACATACGACACCGACCTTCGCGATAATTTTACTAGGCAATATTTATTTATACTTCTATACACAATAGTAAGGTAGACTTATGCCATACTCGTATTATGTCATTCTCTACCAGTTAACCTTTGTGTCAATATCTGTGGGTTATTTATTTTTATAATAATAGACGAAACGATTGGCCAGCGGTTGAGCGACGGGATTCTGCGCCACGTGTTGTGGGTTCGATACCCACACGGAGCAAATATTTGTATGATCTACAGGTAGTTGTTCCGGGTCTATGCGTTTATGTATGTGAGAATTTGTGTTTGTAATCTCATCCACGACATGGGAGAAAATCGTAGTGTGGAGCAAAGTTTTTTATAAAAAAAAATACGGACCATAGCTATTCGCCCGCGGTTTCACCTGCGTTACCCAATTCCTAAAGGTCGTTACATGATTTTTAATAGCTGAAACCTTCCTCATGAATCTCTCTGTTTATTGGTGAAAACCGCATAAAAATCCGTTTAGGAATTTTTGAGTTAATCTCGAACAGACAAACGCGGCGGAGGATGTTGTTTTATAATATATGTGGAAGATTAGCTACCTGCACCAGCCCACGTAATAGGGACTTTCCTAAATAATCCCTTTGAAAAATTGGTGAAAACGATATGAAGTAGTTTTTGAGATTAGACCAAACAAATTCTGTATATTTTTTAAAAATTTAATTATGTAGTGATTTTGTTGCTAGAGGAGTACATTATGATCGCCACTACATGAGTTAGAGTTCACTGCTAACCCTGATGATGCTAACAATTATCAGAGGTGGGCATCTCTTGATCATTGTTATAGGTTGGTGTGGCAATAATCTTTTGTCTTGTATCTTGTGTTGCGCATAATCTGTACACCATTTTACTACTCTTGATTACTGGAATGGACCACCTGTCTCCGGATATCAATGGCGATAGATCAGCTGAGCTGAGAGTTATAAGTCACCTTTTACGATGATGGGGTCTAGGTGTTTGTACGAGACCCCAGCCTGTCAGAGTTGTGGCGAATATAATGAAACCAATGGCCATGATAAGAGGAAATGCAATTGTGGTTTTATCGGTAAGGGACCGCCGCCTTCCTAGGTGGCAGTCCAAAATGGTCATGGACCGTCCATGACCATTTTAACATAATCAAACCTTTATACTGCTAGGCACTCTCCTCTCAAAAAGAGAGGGATGAGACTATAGTCCACCACGTGGGCCTAATGAAGGTTGGCAAAGTTTACTCGCCGTCAAAAAAATCTTTCAGGCATGCAGGTTTCCTTACCGGATGTTTTTCCTTCACCGTTTAAGCGCGTGATAATTAAATATACCTACTTGTACATGACTTCGAAAAATGACTTCAAAGGTTCTTCAGGCCTTGGATTCGAACTCAAGACTTTTTGACTTGGCAGTTCAAAAATCATACAACTAGGCTTTTACTGCTGACCATTTTACACACACATAACAATAAAACGTGACGGACGTTCCATGGGGAGATAAGTTGTCTGTACAATATTTGTATCGAAATTAGATTTGGTATGAATCAGGTATATAATTTGCGATCAAATTAATCTCTTCACATTTTTTAATAAAAATAGTATTAATCAGGCATACAAAATGGTGTGAGTACGGAATTTAAAATTGTATATTTTTTTCGGTATTAGTCAGGAATAAGCCGGTTATTTGTGCACTACAAAAAAACAGGTTAATCTATTTCCATTAATCCAAGAGCAATTTGATCGGATCAACACGAAATCAGCCAGCCAGTTTTTCAATTAGCATTCAAAACTCCAACATGATTTCCCGTCACGTGTTTCCCGTAGACGGTGAAAAGCGTGATCCAGTAATTCCATAACGAACCTCATTGGATCATAAGTCGACAAGGCGACGCAAATGGACTACTAATTTATGATAACAACGAAAATTGCTTTTGAAAAACCCCCCCGAATGCTATGAATAAAATTTCAGTTATTCGACCGACAGTTTATGGGACTCGATTTAAATATTTAAGGGCCAATGTAGAGGATATTTGGTATCAGTTTCGACTAAGCTGGGAAAAAAATTGGGGCAATTTCTCATTCTTGTTGAATATGAATTCCTTGTTAAGGCCCTTTTAATTAAATTTCACTTCACTATCAAGCAATAAAAATATCAAAAGACTCATCTGTATAATTTTATTTTAAGTATATATTTATGATCTCTGAAATATATAGGTACTCATAATAACATAACATGACTTATCAATAATGTATTTTGTAACCTACTGCTTCACATACAAGAGACCACAGCTTGCACAATGACAATAGATGACTAAACAAACAAAATTAAAATATTAATAAGACCTCCGGCTCGGTGGTAGGACCTCTTGGGGTCTTACTGGCTGGCGACCACACTTACGTCGGAGTCTGTCGTAAAGCACCTTGGTGTGTGTTTCGACTTTTGTACGTAAGAAATAGTTCCCCTCGGTTGCAGCGGCTCTGGCAGTCTGTAGTCCGTAGGGGCTCTTAAGGGTCGGCAACGCATCAGGAACTCCTCTGGTGTTCCAGGTATCCATGGGCGATGGTGACTACTTAAGCACCAGGTGGCTCATCCGATCGTTTACCGACTTAAGCAATAAAAATAATAATAGAAAACACAGTACCTACAACAATAAGGTAACACACATCATCATCATCCTCCTAGCCTAGCTTCCAGTTTACCCAGAGGCTAATACTAATTTTATGACTTAATACACATAATACGAATGCTATCAAATCTTCGCAATCCAAATTCTGGACAATATCAATATCCTAAACATAAAGTGGCTGTCATTAACAATTGTCATTGGTGTGACAATAAGGACCAAAGGCTTTACATGTTCTCTAAAGCGCGGAGGGTCTCCGATGTACAAGAAGTATCTCACATCCATAGACTGATTGCGGGCGGCAATCGTAGCTCAACCTTGAAAATTCAAGCCGAGCTCATCTGATTTCGCTAACATTTAGTACCAAGAATTTTCTCTAACATCCACAAATTAGAGTAGCCCATTTGTCTCTGAAAACTGAACAAAAAGAAATCTTAGTCACAAAATTATCCATCTCCAACTTTCTAGACTGTTAAGGGTCAAAGCAGACTTGCGACTTTTATCACTGTAGCGAGCGAGTAAGTCGCTTTTTCGACGCAACAATGCTACAATCCGCACACATCCCGATGCTAGCTGCAGCAACAAACACAAAATATCTACATATATCTGCAGAATACGGTCAATCGAACGCAGTTTGTCGTCAAAATGCGTTACTTAGTGAGGCAGTCGCTGAAACAAGTGTTTTGTATCTCATCAAATGTGGAAGTCTGTTAAACACGATATGGCGACTTGCAGTGTTAAAGCGTCGATACAGTCGCAAAATCGCCGATCACCTATACTAAGCTTCGTGTATGCTACGACCCTAAATAAGTTGTCAGTCCCGAAATGAATGGCCTATTCCAGAGCGTGCCATTCTAAAACCCTTGTAAGTGACGGTTGGAGTTACGACCGGGTACTTTCGATAACCGGTTTTTTTCTATCCCAATTTTATGTTGGGATTAGCTTGGGTGACCGGGTCTGCGACTGATCTCAATGGATTTGTACCCGGATACTTTATGATGGTAGTATTTAATATAAGTTGACTATAGATGTTTTTTTAAATTTCCGATCCGTAATTCGACCACAAAAAAAAATAGCAAGATTTTTAGCCTCCAAACACGTACGACCAATTTCAAAAATATTCCTAAACGGACGACAAATAAACATTACACCAATTATCCGGCATTACAAAACGACACTAAAATACCGAAGCTATAAATAAATAATAAGCACAGGACAACGTAAAAACGTACGCGCAATAAACGTAATAAAAATAAAAGCACGCTTATTTTTAATGTCCGCACGGGAACAAATGTGAAGTGGGTCACAATGGTAACGTTAAAATTGTTTTGCTAACGTTATTATTTCTATTAGTCAGGTCAGGGAACGTGTGGTTTTTTTGTTCGTGTTTTGTTTCATTTACAAAGGGCTGTCACTGGACATGATATTATTTTTATTACGATTTTCCTAGCACCCTAAAATCCAACATTATTTTAAGTAACAATGTCGCTTATTGATGACACGTAGGACAGAAAAATGTAGCATTAGTTAAGAAAAGATCATACTCGGTAGTGGCTAGATTCAAGCTGTGTATGACGCGGATGATATACATTGTAGGATCAGTGATAGCATAGTGATGTGACTGGTGCGTGCGTGATGCGTGCGTGTATTAATATTCACTCGTTTGTTCCTTGGAACGTGTATACCTGAGAGGTTTTTGGCGTTCAATGGCGTTATGTCTGTCAAGTCGCACTTGGTTAGTGTGCCCTTTCTCACACTGAGAGAAAACTCGTACCCAGCAGTGGAACAGTAAATAAGTGTATGATAGATCGTTTGTGTGTCTCTATTGCGCAAAAGTATTAACGGTTTTTCTTTCTTTCCAGTTGTATTATAAAATTGTACACGCGTGTCGATGTGGAATATTATCAATAACACAACCCTGTTTCAAGCCGTCATGCGCACGACTAGGGTTTTTTCAGGCTAATTCCCAATACAGAGTGGCTTTCAATTAACTAGTCATATTTTAAAGGCTTGATGGGTATCAATATCTTACTTCGGGGATTACAGTCATGGTGGTGTCGTAACTTTAAAACAATAATGAATTATAATTATCCAAACTGACATTAAACATGCGATAGTAATTGCGTGTCTGTTTATATGTTACGTTTTTACCCTAATCCGCTGAATTTTCCTGAGGTGAATTTGGCTTCGGAGAAAGACAGACTTTTACATACCTGCATTGGCTCCACATTTTTTTTTAATTCGTATGAAACCGCGGGCAACAGCTAGTCATATCATAATGTCTTACAAATGTAATTATTTCTACGCAACATCGATAGGTAAACATAGAAGAAACAATATCACGATAAATAATTGTTTCTGAATACTAACTTGTCAGTAACAGCACCAAAACATTTCCAACTAAAGAAAAACCAACACAATACAAAGCTATTCACGTTAAAACGAACTTTTTCTTCTCTCAGAACAAACCAAAAAGCCACTGTATTGTAATGTCAATTGTAGTGGGAAACGGTGAAGACCTCCTTTTGAAGTAGGCTAAAAAAAGTAATATACAGGGTCTGCCAAGTCATAAGCTATGGCCGTATCCACTCGGCTTCCTAATAACATTTTAATAATAAACTCGCGCACAGAACAAAGGGAATGCCTTCTACATAGTGTGGCGTAAACGTTGAGAGGATGGCGGCAATGGCAATGTTAGAAAAAAATGGACGCAATGCCTCAGCCAAGGATTTATTAGGATTGACTTTGCAACACAGATTTGTATGGACTATAGACAGTTTACTGATTTCTATTTATACGAATATTAGAAATATTAATATAAAATTACTTTAAGGATTTTGTCCCGTTTACCCGCCATGTTTATGTGGAGGGGCGAGGAGTGTTGCCCCTCCTACTAAAGGGAAGATCCGACCAGGCAGGTGTTTCTCAGGATACAGGATTTGTTCTTCTAGTTTTTATGTAATACGGTAGATGTCGCTTCATTTCGATTGTTAAATTTCGTTTCGTGTTTTTCGGAAATTTTCGGACTGTTGACGAAACAGCGATAAATCCGTAAAGTGGTTTTATTATAATGGTACATCATTGATTTGATTATCAAATCAAATCCTGGACAACCATCTGTTGTTGCTTTGCAGAATTGATTTTTAATCTATACGACTGAGATGTTGAAATATCTTTTTGTAGATCTGGATAATGGCCTCTTTTCAAGAGAACAACTCGATAGTCTGGTTACAACAACTACTATATTTTCTGACTTGCTGGATCGGCTGCCTTGGCTGCCCACAATCAACAAGTATATAACACATTTGAAGTGGAACTGGCAAAGAAAATAACTCCATGATTATGTACTTACTTTTTATATGTCCGTATAAGCTACACAATAGTTTATTGTGTAGAATTATATTGTGAAGAGAAAACTTACATTATCATACCTGTCTCCCATTAAGGCAAGCAGATACTATAGGATTTCGTCTGCTGGCTGTAGTCCTATACGATCATTCAAATTATAATAATATAATGACGTTTTGAATGCAAACTAAAAAAAAAACATGAAATAAATGCGAACAAGTTGCATGTAACCAACTTACAAAATGTTATTATTTATTTCATGAATTTATTTTGTTTTTAGTTTTTATCGCAGCCGCACAACACCCGCTCCAAGTTCATGACTTAAATAAAAAAGAAAAGAACGGAGATTTATAGTGGATTCCCGCGGCCACAAATCAACCGTACCCGTCAGAATTTGTGTGAATTTATACGATATTTAATGCAGTTTTTCTAGCCACTCACTGTTTCCTTTGCGTAAAACTGTACCGAGAAAGGCAAATTTTATTTGCATGGCACTGTATTTTTTAAACACAGCAACTTATTTCGATTGCGCGGCAGTGTTTTTAAGGGTAGCTCAATTAGGAAAAAATATGGTAAACGCTTTGAGCACTTATGGATGTTGTAAAACAATGTTCTTTTTAAATTCTGAACTTTTTACCATATTTTTGTATTACACAAGAACAATTTTGTAACAACGTGTTTTCAAAATCACATTGGTTACTTGAATGCTTTAAAACAGTTTAAACAACTTTTTGTGCCTTGAGTAAATCTAAGGAATGCTTTCTATAGTTATTGCAGCGAAGGAAAAATTCGACTGCCGACAGAATTCGAACCTGCGTTTTCTGGTTCAATACACCAGACGCCAACTGTCCATGACCAACTAAGCCACCGCAAGTCCCACGTGCCTGGTCGTTTGCCTTCACATTCTGAATTTACGTCTTTAAGGTGACGTTAGTGAGATCTACAGAATAACTTTTTAATCTTAGCATGGAAATGTAAAAAAATACGAATGCAAAAAATAATGCTGTAGTAAGAAGTAGTAGGTACTGTCACATGGTGAGAATATTATAATGTACTGAAATGTATACAATAGGTACGCTCCCAAAATTGACAGACAACTAATCAGTTTGCAAGAGAACACTAACGCTAAGACACTTCCAATTCGTCTTCACAAATCATGTTCGAACCTAGGAAACAAATTAAGGTTTCAAGCATCTTAGCAAGTAATTCGATCCCCGATTTATTTGATTCGTTTCAACTCGATGAGTCTTATCCTATTTATGGTTGGATTAAGTCCAGGAAATGGGTCGGTGGCTTTGCCAGATTATCCCCCAAGATCTAAGGTATCAAGACACTTGGGTAGGAATTAAGACCGCCGCCTCTGTGAATTAGGAGGAAAGCTGCGTCATGATTTGTAATGAATTTAATGGTGTCGTTTGAGTACGGACTTATCGTATTCTGCGCAAATGAGCCCACGTTTGGCGTAGTGGCTGAGCCATCAGTTTCGGCCGGCTCAGTGTGGGCACAGAATAAATAATATACAGAATGGCCACTCTCCGCCCCTACGTACTTCACGCACACATTTGCGCTTGTACAAACGTCAATTTGCGCATGTATTTGTAGCAAGTATTGGAATCGGAGTGATTCTACGGAGTGGCCAAGGTGTGCTGTGGGTTTGATAAACATGAAACAAATATTTCTACGGCCTACAGGCAGACCATAGATTCAGAATAAATCACATTAAAGTTTAGCCCTTCGCCGGTAACTCATGCTCAACAGTAGGACAGTAAATGGTTTGATGGTATATTGTAATGGTACTTTTTAGTATTCTGATCAAAAATTGGCAAAATGAGATACTGGAATCACCAATATTCAAGTGGTTACTCTGTTGCCAAGTTTGTCTGGCTGAATAGGCTCGTTGACTGTCATTTTTTAATCATCTCAAAAAAAGTTGACTATAAACAGAGCCGAACAACAAAACCAAAATCAAAATCGAGTAAAAAATAAGGAAGTTATAAGCATTTAATTTTATGCTAGACAGCGAGCGTACGATAGCACGTTGTGACGTCAAACCGTGCGTGCGCCATACAATTTCTATACTGACATTCATTTTACGGAAAAGGGACAGAGCATCCCTACTCAATCTCCCCCAAAAATTTTAAAGGCTTATATTTAGAACTTTATGACTCGATTTACATCATTTTTTCAGTCTAGGAATCTATCATAGGACAATCAATAGGATTATTTTTACTTCGACTTTGTTTTATACTATGTAGTGATTAAGCTTATTTATATCTGTATATATAGTCGTGGTCAACTAATTAGGGACAATCTCTAGTAAAGCCAAATTGTGAATTATTTTTTTATTTTCCAACGAGTCATAATAATATTCCATATCTTTTACATGTAAGTGTAATTAGTCATTTATGTGCGCGATTATACAAACAATAACAACTTCTTAAACATTAAACCTCTTTACAGTATAGCTGATAGATTATCATAGTGCTATTTGTTCAAAGAATGCTGGCTGGCCATTTAATTAGGGACACTGAGGTATTGCGTTCTAATTTCAAAATTGGAATTTTAATACTTTTTTGTTTCTTTTCTTATTGTTTCGTGGTCGTTTTGGCGGCAATCCAGATTTTTTATTTTAAGTTTTGAGAATTATTTTGAAGAAAAATGGGCAAAAATAAAAGAAATAATTACTACGAAAAATTATCATGAAGTTTGTCGAGCGTGGTTGGTCATACCGAAGGATAGCACAACATTTAAATTGTTCAAAAACTATGGTATGCAATGCAGTGCAACATTTCAAGCGCTATAACACACCTTTAAATATTAATGTGTCCAGAACAAAAAGATCAAGAAAAACGACTCCGCAAGAAGATAGAATGATAACCAGGTTAACTAAGAAAGATCCGTTTCTAGGCTCTATTTTAATTAAACACGAAGTGTTTGAGGCAAACGAAAGAGCCGGTGTATCTGCGAGGACCGTTCGACGACGTTTGGTAGAAGCAGGGTTGTTCGGAAGAGTGGCTCGCAAAGTACCGTTGTTGAAGAAAGAACATAGAAATGCTCGTTTGGCGTTTGCACGTAAATATGGACATTGGACCTACGCCCAATGGCAACATGTACTTTTCTCTGACGAGACCAAGGTTAATTTGATTTCTTCAGATGGAAGGCAATATGTACGGCGTCCTGTAAAAGCGGAAATGAATCCAAGGTTCACAAAAAAAACAGGTGAAACATGGCGGTGGAAACATTAAAATCTGGGGTTCATTTTCTGGACGTGGAGTGGGACCTGTGAGGAAAGTTCAGGGTAACTTAGACCAACATCAATACAAGGCAATATTGGAAGAAACTATGCTTCCCTATGCTAAGGAGCATCTCCCAATTATATGGACGTTTCAGCAGGATAACGACCCGAAACATACCGCCCATTAGTCAAGTCGTTTCTTACCAGTCAGTCTGTATCGGTGCTAGATTGGCCAGCAAATAGCCCGGACCTCAACCCAATTGAGCACCTTTGGCACGAAATCAAGAAAAAAGTTGCCACTTATCGTAATACAAATTTGGATGAACTTCATGAAGCTTTTTGTGAGGCATGGGCAAACATTCCTGTCGAAACATGTCAGAAACTGATAATGTCTATGCCACATCGGTGTCAATCGGTAATTACTAACAAAGGCTTTGCTACTGGGTACTGATTTTACACGTAATAAAATGGAGCTGTTAAAGATATTATAACACTGCAGATTATAAGTTTTGTTTAACTGTATTTTTCATTATACTTTACTGTCCTTAATTAAATGTCCACTACAGAATTGTACCTTAATATTTAATACATGTTTAATCTTTGATATTAAATACTTTTTCTATTTATTTAATCTTTTATTTACAGCCGTTTATAGCATAATAATCGGACCACATTATGCAAATAATAGGTGCTGAGAAATCAATAGGGTTTTATATTTATATGTACATAACCAGTTATAGCCCTTCACTATCTTGAATGTCCCTAATTAGTTGACCACGACTGTATATTTATAACAATATATATTATATGAAGTATATTATAAATAAATAAACAACTAACAGTACAATATGAAATCGTGAGTGATTACCACTTTCGTCTATAAGCTGCGATTATCGCTTACGGCCGGGCGGACCGACTATTTTTTTATCTTTTTAGTACATTAAAAAACATCATCAATGTCATCGTACTATTAAGTAGGTACTATTTACGCATGGTACATAACAAAACATCTAATGTTCTTTCAGCAATCAAATCGCTTTAAGTTTTCTTTTTATCCGGGATAGTAATGTTGAAACAAAGCGAAGTCATTCCACGTTAATGAAATTAAAGCGCTTTTTTTTCTTGAACAACAAAAAGTTTTTCAATTAAATGGACTCAAGTGTTCTTATTGTGTGTTAGAGTGTTTTCGTCTAAGGTTATTTAATCTTACTTTTTATCTTATTTGCTTAATCTTAAGTGAATTGTTTTAGGGAGACTTGACGTTTAGATAATTTCGGTGAGTAATTATTTTTGTGATTGTTCTTCTTAACTTACTTTTCAGTTATCCTAGGGACATTTTATTTGCTTTATTAACAACCTTTTTTCTGTTGGTAAAAGGTGCTGGTGTAGGTAAACTGCTACAAACTAACTTTTTGCCATTTATGCGTGCTTATTTTGCCTTGTACTTGCACCCTAAGACAAAAAAAAATGTAAGTATAATAGTTTAAGTACCTATAGAACACAAAGTTGACAGATAACATAAAACTCTTTACAGAATTGTATCGAAATCGGTTCAACCGTTTTGGTAACATTTGTTTACAAACAAACAATCTCTCACCCTCAACACATACAACTTCTCTTTTCGTACGTCACAAAGACTTTTCCAAAACCTAGAAAGGCCCGTATCAGCATATTGCAAATAGATTTATACACAAATATAAACGTTGAATACAATATAACTTCAGCTTCTTGACGTATCCGGAACAATACACGCGAAGCCAAGCAAATGTATACACTACACGATATCTTAGCTCCACAATTCTACATACGTCACGCATTCTGCACGGCGTCACACCCGACTTTGTTAAACCGATTAGTGGTGCATGTGAGCGCTGATTATAGCATTGTGCTGGATGAATTATTATGCAAGTATGTGTAACAATATCGCTGCAATGTTGTGTAATTTACTAAAGCTTTATTCCGTAGAGTAAACGGGGTATTGTTTGAAGAAAAGGACTAGCACGAGCTAGACAATACGAGTAGTGAACATGTTTTCTGGTATCAACTTATATTTTTTCCAATTATAGAAAAAACTTATTTAAATCTACCTTTTTATCAAGTACGGATTATTCTCATAGGTCACACGCGACCACGGTGGAGGCAGGATATGTTGGACTTAAACTCACTAAAAACCGCACCTACTGCTCTTCTCCTATAGTCATGGCAATAAAACTTGTGATAACAAACGCTAAGACCCACAATGGAACATTTTTAAGGGTCCGGTGGAGCTTAAATTTCCCACAAAAATGTATACCGAAATGAATCATAATCCATACAATATTCTAACAAATTATGTTATTAATCGGATTTGGATACCGTTAATCTAGGTTCCTACGATGCTATTTTGTCTACTACTATTTCACTGGAAATAAAAGACCGGAAAATCGTTCCAAACTTGGTAAAGTTATCAAAAATTGCATTCGCTTACATTTATTTCCAGTGAAGTATTTTGGATGAAATGGAAGAGTAGGAACCTAGATTAATTCTTCGTTTTCGATTAAGGCTTCGGAATCCGGATAATAACACAATTTGATTAATTTGTGTTTAAATTACGATTTATTTCGGTATTACGTTTGTGAGAGAAATTCGGTCCGCCGGACTCTTAAAGTAAACTCAAATATTTTATTTCAATTAAACCATAAACAGATACTTTTGAAATGTCATAAACAATTTTCACGGTTCCAAATACCTATATAAAACCTACTTATCGAGAAGAGTCGACAAGAAAATCTATAGATACGCTTTTAAAGTAAAGCGTAGCGTAAATCTTATAATATGTAGCCAGTCGCTGGCCATTTCATAAAAGGCCTTAGTCAAACGGTCATACTATCACTACTTCGCGATAAAGAGTGCATCTCAAGCTAAAATTTTGAGTATTTTTAGCATATCCTGAGATCCTTAACATTTTGATAACCGAGATAGTGAAATAAAACTACTTTTTACAGATTTTATCAATGTCTAATATTCGCGTAAGTGTCAGAAACCAGCATAATCGAGGGAGTGTTTTTTTCCTTAAAAGTTGATAGCATTTTAAATGGAAGATGATAAACTGCCACGTTAGTCTAGTAGACGCAAACGCAACTGTTATGCTCGAGGTACTACAGGGTTAGATTCAGGTCGAGCAAAGTGTTAATGGATTTTTCTACGAAATTCTCAGTAGCAGCTCGAGGTTTAGATGTGTGCCCGGTTATGGCAATAGCCTCTATTACATGGGACCTAAACATATAGGCAAACTGTGGGTGTACATTAGTACACCTCTGTCTAACCCTTCGGGGAATACGGGCGTAATAGTATCACCTCACCACTTCACCACTTCACGCTGCATTCAGGCAACAATGGAACATTTTCTTCGTATTTTTCACAAAACATTTAGTCAGATGTATTAATAGACTCGGACGTTTGAGGAGGGTGAAGTACCTCGAGTACTTACCTGCCACTCATTAGGACAGTGCCCGAAGATATTTGGATAAACACACAGCTAGATCCTGTTTTGGAAATAAATATTATGAGTTATAACATAACATATTATCACGCCTTTATTCCCCGAAGGGTTAGACAGAGGCGTACTAATGTACACCCACAGTTTGCCGGTATGTTAGGTCCCATGTAATAGGGGGCGAGCCTATTGCAATTAATCGAGCACAAATCCTCAATAACAACAACACAAAAAACTCAATAACACTTTGATCGAACCCAGGACCTCTAGGGTAGCAGTCGCGCTTGGGACCACTAGACTAATGAGGCAGTCCAGTCAAATTATGAGTTATGAAATCATAATCCTTCTATCCTTCATTTAATAAGGGTTTTTCCAATATCATTAATGATGCCTTTTCTACCACGATTTTTTTATTATTACGGGCGGCGTTCTTCAGCAATAGTTTCACTATTATCGTAGTTGATCTGTTGTGATCGTCACTTGGTGAGTTAAGGTAAAACCCCGCAGCTAACGGCAGCACTTGTGCGCTCCGATCTTAAAATACATATGTCTCTTGATCATTTTATGTACTTGTAATGTATTTGAAGGTATTAGCAATGCATCCGCATCCCAAAAACCGGCTAGACTGGACACTAAACGTTCGCAACATTATATTGGAAAAAGAATGATAATGAATAATATCATCAAATAGTTTTCAAAAAATTGCATATAAAAATAAACGTCGTTTTAAAATATCCTGCCAGTTCCACACATTCCTCAAAAACCCGCAAGTATTTTTAAGAAGCATCCCTGCCTCCAGCCGGCGTTGCCAATCTCGCGACAAATAACATTTTCAAAATTGCAACATTGGAAAATGGAGATACGCGCGACTCTGGACCGTTTAATAGTGATTTATGACTCGATAAAAATTTCAACTTTTCACATTAACGTTTTGAATTGCCGTTATTGTATAAGTTCGTTTCTGTTCCTGCTGTAAGTAAAAAATATTGTGTTCAAGAAATTTAAGTTTTGCTCAGTTTCCCTCTGTTGGCCGACGAGTTGAAAGCTATTATGTCGGATAGTTTTATTTACCCTAACTTTTAGGTGAAAGTTACTGAACTAAGTCATAATTAGTTCCCATCTCCATATTGATTCGTTTTGACGCCTTTTTAAGTACCTACTTAATTAATCTTTTTATATATATAATTCTTCTGTGATTGTGTATGTCTCTGAACTTCTCTCAAACGACTGGACCGATTTTAATGAAATTTTTTGTGTGTGTTCAAGGGGATCTGGGAATGGTTTAGATCAAACGACTGGACCGATTTTGATGAAATTTTTTGTGTGTGTTCAAGGGGATCTGGGAATGGTTTTGTCCGCTGTCCGCTGTATTTCGCTTTAAGCGTAGCGAAGCACGTACCGGGCCGCTAGTGTCAATATAAAACCCGAACAAAAGGAACAGTAAGAAAAATGTAGGAACATAATTATGAAGGATAACTTTTCCCAGTAATGAGACAGTACAGGTTAAAAAATGGGAGATAATAATACCACTGTAAATTGTAAATTTTAGTCTGAGTCACATAGCTATAAAAATTACAAGCCTCGTAAGAATATAGCATTTAAATAGTGGCGAAATAAAGAAGAGTGATGAAATAGAGAACAGTTAAACTAGGAATTCCTAATAAACATTACTTACCATAAAAATATTTTCAAGAGCTTCCTTTGTTTCCAAATAGGTATAAACAAAAATCGATGACGAAGATCAGATGATGATAAATCTACCTCCTCAAATATTCCGACGCCAAAAGACACCGTAAAAATGCCTACATCGATCAAGCAAAGCGCAGTAGTTGTGAATAATATCAATAAAATATTATGAGCTTTTTTTGCATGCCTACGCTTACATGAAAGGAATCGGCAGAACGAGGGTCACCCTTTATGATGAGACTACTTTGTCGACGGAAAAATTATGTATTTTGAAATGTTTATAAAAGGGTTTGCAGGATTAGATTTAATTATAAGGCAATGATTTTAGAAAAATATTAATTTAATAAATATATGTATAAGAGGGGAGACCGCGACGCCCTCCGGCAAGATGGAGTGATGATTTGCGAAATTTTGAGTTTGATTCAATCAAATTTGGTTGTGTAGACAAGTAAAGATTAAGCTTTATGTTCAGCATTGAGCATAAAAAGCAAAGATAGTAGCTGTGTTCGTATCAAACTTGTCTCTGTGTGGAGAACCACCATTGATCAGAATCGTAAAAAATATATAAATCTCTTTTCAATACTTATGGAATCTTATCTTTCACTGATCAAACCATTGATAAATTTTATAGTAAACCTCCTTTCACGAACCCATAGAATTATTATCAGATTTTTTCGAAACTCAGCAAATACTAAAACGAATATCTGGCACCATTCAAGCGTTATGTATCTACTTGTTGGGCCCTATACGGCTTTGAAACATCCATTTACGAACCCAAAGCAATCCGAACTTATTTTTGAAGGTCATAAAGTTGATTTCGCTTTGAGAACTCGTCTATTTTGATGTGATCGTAAATTACTAGAAGTAATTTCGGTCGACACGGCCTCTATTTGTGAAGGGATATGGGCTATAATACTTTGGGATAATGTTGAAATTATCTTTCTGTTCTGCGCAGACCTAGATCGTTCATAGTGTTGTGATCCGTACATGTTTTATTGGAAGGGTCACTTGTCGATAGCAGATGAAATAACATTGTACATAGGTACAATAGGAAATTAGGATGTTTGCACCTCGAAATTGATGATGATTTTGAAGGGTTAACTAATGTTCTGAATGTGCTACATCACTTAAACGTCAAAACTTAATCAACATTATAATATCTGGCATCTGACACCTAAATGTATGCCTAAATTGCTTGTTTGGTTACTTTATTTAGACAGGTTATCTGCAGTACAAAAATATATTGGAATCTTCATTTGCGATGGTCAGTTACTTTGTCGGTTCCAGATTTCAAATATAAGACATTAAATTTGTTTGTCTAAAATATATAAATACCATTACGCCTGTATTTGCTGAGGGGTTAGGCGAGATATATAGTTCGTCAGTAGGTCCTAGCCTGTTTCTATTAACGGAGCAGAATTCTAAACTTTGAGTTGTTTCTGAGAATTTCACTGAAAACCGCATTAAGACTTTTTTCGACCTGGTAGTCGAACCCAGGACCTCCTGCGTAGCAGTCACGCTCACGACCACTACACCTATGAGGTTAGCAGCTGAATATAATTATGTATTATTGTCAATATCTATGGATATTCACGTGTAACGTTGTTGCTAGATTTTGTAGTTTTTTTTTGTATTTGATTGAGTGTAGGGTACTGGTTTAATAATGGTTGTTAGTAGACTAGGTATCGACTCGGTACATCACTAATCGCTCACGCATCACTAGTCGGGGAGGATTTCTGTCTGTATTGATCAACAATGTCTTATTTTGTTTTAACCTAATTCCTTGAGTTTAAAAATTATAAACAATATTTACCGCTTTAAATATATTTTTTTTACCAGGCATTGACTGACGACCTCAGAGAATAAATACTGAAACAACGAGTCGTGGTCTCTTTTAACGTCCAAACATAGTACCTAGTAGCCAATATAGACGACACGATTGGCGTAGCAATTGAGCGATCGGCTTCTGCGCCACGTGTTGTGGGTTCGATCCCCACACGGAGCAAATATTTGTATGATCTACAGGTAGTTGTTCTGGGTCTGGGCGTTTGTGTATGTGAGAATTTGTGTTTGTAAACGCACCCACGATACAGGAGAAAATCCTAGTGTGGGGCAACGTTTTCTTAAAAAAAAAAAGTAAGATACTATACAAGGCAATGTCTGATACAACCTTTTGGAGAAAGAGGCTTTGACTATACAGGTCCTAGCTGACGACATGCATGCATCAGTAAGTGTGTAGCTCGACCATCTAGGGAGCTCAACAACCATACCTAGTGTTGTAACTCAAACTCAAACTCAATTTTTTTATTTTAATTAGACCATATACAGGTACTTTTGAAATGTCAAAACTACATGCACGGTTCCAAATAGTAGGTCTTATGGAGAAGAGCCGGCAAGAAACTCCATAGATACTCTTTTAAATAAATAATTGATGTTTACATTTTTTTATTCTATCAATGTGAGTATTGTGGAGTTTGATGTGAGTGATAAAAGTAGGTTACCCTCCAAAAGATAACATAACTGAATCCGGATTGACATGGCATGTAAGAGTTGACCAGTCCGGACAGACAGCACCCGTTCACGAGCATGACGTGTGTATCAGCGTTATTCGACTCAACCAAGTTGTAGGGAATAAAACAACGCGACACATAACGCCACGCCGTCGTTTGTAAAATTATGGCTGAGGCTGAGCCTTGAGCGCTGTGTCAACGCTCATGAGTCTTGAAGACTCTAGCGTGCAACGCTCAACCACTCAAGTCTGACACGCGTTGAAAGCTTGAATAACGCTTATGCATGCGAATCGAGCGTTATAGTCCAAGCTCATGAGACTTGAACGCTTGAGCGTTGAACGCTCGAGTCTTCAAGGCTCATGATTATTCACTCAGCGCTCAAGGCTCGGCCTCAGCGCTCGTTTTTATAATACTAACCCTACCAGTATGCCATATCAATACCTACCATATCTATGTTTTTTAAGGAAGACACGAGACTTGAGACGTCTCTGAAAAAGTTCTAAAATCTTGAACAGAGCCAACTTAATGAAATTACAAGGTTTAGCTACGGTTATTGTGCAGTTCTAATGGCAGTTTCTTCGTGTAAACATTGATATTCAGTCAAAACTGACTAGAAATGAAGCCTAGGATAGTTGGGAAAAGGCTCAGATGATGGGCACAAACTAAGTAGATTTTAAAGAGAATAGAGCTGATGGAAATTCAATTTCAAAATATTATAACGTGGCAAAGTGCTCACTGTCGCAACACTCAGTTCCGTATGCAAAGTTCCTCAGAGTGTGGTTGGATGGACTTTCATTATAACTTCGAGACATGACTTGTACGCCAGAAGTGTCGCGTAAACGTTTATTACAAGAGATGTCTGGTTTTGACTGATGACTGCCTCATTAGTCTAGTGGTCCCAAGCGCGACTGCTACGCTAGAGGTCCTGGGTTCAATCCCCAGGTCGAGCAAAGTGTTATTGGGTTTTTCTATGAAATTCGCAGTAGCAGCTCGGAGTCTTGATTTGTGCCCGGTTAATGGCATGGGACCTAAACATACCCGGCGAATTGTGGGTGTACATTAGTACGTCTCTGAATGTTAATCTCAGTTATGTTATGTTATTGAAATAAAACTACTTTTTTATGGATTTTATGAATCATGGGTGCTGTAAAGGAACCGAAACGTCAAGAATTAAATAATATCAATACAAAGCGGTACAATCCTCAAAAAGTAGTTTTAATTCAATAACTAATATTCGCATAAGGGTCCGGCGGACCGAATTCCGATACCGTTAATATAGGTATATACTCTACCATTTCGGCCAAAATACTTCACTGGAAATAAATATAATCGAATGTAATTCTTGATAACTTTACCCGAGTTGGGAATGATTTTCCGGTCGTTTATTTCTAATGAAGTAGTAGTAGTACACGAAATGGTACAGTAGGACCTAGCTAGATTATTAGTATTCGAATCCAAATAATTACATAATTTGATAAAATATTGTTTGGATTACGATTTATTTCGGTGTTTTTGTGGGCAATTCATGCTTCGCCGGACCCTTAATTTATTTTCTCTTTTAATATACTTCTAATATTAATCTTTTTGTTAGTTATACCTTGACAAAAATCACTCGGAGTTCAATCTGAGAGGCAATCTGACGTGACCTGATAAGATCAATAGAATTTCTTAACCAAACTGAACTTGAACCTATTCAAAAACTATCGACACTCAAAAGCCTTCAGAATCAACAGCCTAAGTCTTGTAGCAATTATTAAATTGAGAAGTTGGCAACCCTTTGTGAACCAGAATACCATTCATACTCGCAAACTATATCAGGAAACTTTTCAAAAATGTAGTTTCAAACATCTTATCGTACAATCGACTTTTGACGGAAAACAATGTAAATCAATGTCTTGTAGTTCTAAGTTTCGCGACTGTTCCGGAACTTTCAAGAACAGTCGAAACTGTCAAGATGCGAAGAGGTTAGACCGCTTTGTGAATTAATATTTTGTAAGCTTGTTAATTGATTTGAAGGGGCAGGTCTTCGATCAAATTTTGTGATAACTTTAATTAGTTTGAGTAACAATACATTTCAGAAAGGTTGAAATCAAACTACTTTTTACGGATTTTATCGCATTGTATTAATATTACTTAATTCCCGACGTTTCGGATCCTTTACAGCATCCATCGTCACGGGTAGACTAAGTTGTTGGATGTAGACTCCCTCATACATAGGCCTAACTAAAGAAGCATAGGGGCCCGCGTAAAAGAACACATCGCCGATGTCAAACACCGCCGTTCCAAAACGTCAGCAGTTTGTGAACATATTCTTGACAAGGCCAAGCACCACATTAGATTTGATAAACCACAATTCCTCGCAAAAGAACACCGATTTCTTCCCAGGATGATTCGCGAGGCTATTGAAATTAAAAAACACCCAAAACTGCAAGACCGAAGGATACGGTGAGCTCGTTCTGCGTGAATCGGATCGCCAATAAATAACAAAAATGTAAGGTATCTGTTAGTAATTGCAACATTACGACGTCCAACAACTTAGTCTACCCGTGACCATGGATGCCGTATAGGATCCGAAATGTCGGGAATTAAATAATATTAATACAGGCCATAAAATCCGTAAAAAGTAGTTTTATTTCAATGTCTAATATTCGCGTAAGTGTCAGAGACCAGTATTTCAGAAAGGTGTTTTAAGTAGTCAGTTGGAACTATAGAAAGGTAACAAAAATTTTTGCATTTCTTTTTTTAATTTTTGCATTGATGGTTTGACGACACGATTGGCGTAGCGATTGAGCGATCAACTTCTGCGCCACGTGTTGTGGGTTCGATCCTCACACGGACTAAATATTTGTATCATCAACAAGTATGTAGTTGCTCCGGGTCTGGGCGTTTGTGCATGTGATAATTTGTGTTTGTAAACGCACCCACGATACAGGAGAAAATCCTAGTGTGAGCAACGATTTATTAAAAAAAAAATGTAGCAACAATTTTTGCATTTCTTTTTTTAATTTTTTAATCGATGATATGAAAATAACAATGTTACAAGTATTTTATAGTAGTAATCTTTTTATAATGTTATATATTTTGTAAAATATTAACGGTGTATAATTATCTGAAACAAACAGCAGCTTAATTGGAGTCACATTGATAAATACCCTTAATTATCGGAAACAGCCGCTTATTATTTACAATAACACAAATTAAACAATATCTCTTTCATTATTTTTCTCCATCAATATAATATATTGACGGAGTAAATATATAAATGTACACAATGATATTATCATCGTGTACATTTATTAGAATTGCTTGTATTAACTAGATAGTACCTGCGGTTTTGGTCGTATTGCCAAATAGCAAGGTGAGGTGAGCTGTTTTGTTGCTTGCCTGATTGCTCCTTGACTCTTGAATTAGACCCTGTCATGCTACCCGTAGAGATGTTAAAACTGATTCAATGTTTGAATTAAAACAAACAAACAGACGTAGACGTTATTTATGATGTAGGTACATACCAGCATCTGCCCGTGACTTTGTCTGCATGGACTTACGAATTCGGTCCGCCCTGGATAAATAGTAGCCTCTGTGTAAAGATCGGAATGTTTCGGATCCATTACAGCATTTATGGTCACGGGAAGACTAAGGCACGGTACTCGGTGTATGCATCAGAGATTTTCTCGATGGCGTGTGAAGTCTACCAACCCGCACAAGGCCAGCGTGGTGGACTATAGCCTAATCCCTCTCATTCTGAGAGGAGACCCGTACCCAGCAGTGGGACAGTATAATGGGTTGATTATTATGTATTAGCAATCGGATTCACGATATAACGCGTTAAGATCCTTAAAAAGTAGTTTTATTTAAAAACGATGAAAGCTTCGATTCATTATTATTATTATTCCATAAATCATTCATAAATATGTATATTTTTACTGTCTTTATCTTTTCGCCTGATTCTTTTATGACCATATATTTTTTTATTACGCTGCCATGTCGCCAATAAAATTGAATGCCCTGTAAAGGGAGATAATTCTGAACATGTACAACACAGGTTCCATTATGCGATAAGCAGGAGTACTTACATAACTTTAAAAAAATATTGCCTCATTAGTGTAGTAGTCGTAAGCGCGATTGCTACGCTAGAGGTTCTAGGTTAAATTCCCAGGTCGAGCAGTATTATTGGGGTTTTATATATTATTTTTTTATTCGTGATAGGTTTATGCTTGACCGCCAGTTCGCCTGATGTTAAGCGATACTGCGATCTACGATGGAAAATTCAATTCTCAGTAGCTCGGAGTTTGGATTTGTGCCCGGTTAATGGCAATAAGCTCGCCCCCTATTACTTGGGACCAAGCTCAGCTCAACAAAAGCTTCATTTTCACCAGCATTTTCCCAACTATATTGTGGTCGTCTACCAGTCTGTAGATGCGGTTGGATATCAGAATTTTGACCCCCGACGTAAAAAGAACGGTGTTATAGATTTAACGTGTGTATCAGTGTGTCTGTCTGTGGTATCGTAGCTCCCATACGAATGGACCGATTTAGATACAGTTTTCTTTATTTGAAAGGTGATTTGATTGAGACTGTTCTTCGCTGTAATTTAAGAATAGCTGGCTGAAAATTATCTGCTCTTTTCGAGAGATGTGAGCAATTTTTACAGGTCTGATCGATTTTAAATTTCGTATCGTGTTACTTCAATGATATTGCAAGAACATGGTAACCATAACTTGATGCTACGGGGATTTTTTAAATTTAATACTACATTATATACATACATTAGTCTAGTGGTCCCAAGCACACCTGCTACGCTAGATATCCTGGGTTCGATCCTCAGGTCGAGCAAAGTGTTATTAGGTTTCCATATGAAATTTTCACTAGCAGCTCGGAGTCTAGAATTTGTGCCCGGTTAATGGCAATATAATCAACCCTTAACATACCGGCGAAAGGTGTAGATTAGTACACCTCTGCCTAACCCTTCGAGGAATACAGGCGTGATAGTATATAAATATAATACTATACACAAAGCCACTGCTGCCAGACCACCGCAACCTCAATGTCTGTGCAATACCGCTTTTTTTATGGGATAGGAGGGCAAACGATCAGACGGAACGCCTGATGGTAAGCGATTACCGCCGCCCATGGACACCCGCAACACTATAGGAGTCACAAGTGCGTTGCCGACCTTTCAAAAGGGGATTGGGCCTCCGGTATCCTCATTCACTCGGTGAAACATAACGTAAGCCTTGTTTAACGCCGGATTTCAGTGAGGCCGTGGTATCACTCCGGTTGAGCCGGCCCATTCGTACCAAAGGCTATCCAAATGGCTCTCCCACGTAAAAAAAATAAACCGATGTTAGTGATAGACCGGTTATCAAGTTTTTTGGGATTGTGACTACCATTACCAATTAATCGTAATATTACTAGCTATTTAATACGCTGGGATAGTGTACACAGACTACATAATACACTGTTAGTAAATGTTAAACATGCAATCCCATATAGAAACACAAGGCAAGTAAATAATTCTGTGCATATGTTATTAGCTTAATGGATACTTCCGTAATACCGGGATCATAGCGTGAGAGGCCGGATTTACTATCGCGTAAATATGGTTATACGTTATTCTTTTTTTTTTCTATTCCTTTGTAAATGGATTCAGGATGGGTAAGGATAAGCTGTATTTGTTCGTAGTTCAAAGTACAAATGTTTTTATTTCAAATAAGCTTGTACTCGTATAAGCATATTTATTTATAACTAGCTGTTGCCCGCAGTTTCACTCACGTCCCAACAAGATAAACATACTATAAGTCCGATTCTAGGCGGCGTATCAAGATGAATCGTCATGCACCAGATTTCTAATTAGACCTCTAGCAATATATCGGTGAAAACTGCATTCAAATTCATGCAATAGTTTTTGCGTGATGCGCATACAAACATACAGACCGACAGATACAAAATTCTAAAAATTGCTATTTTGGTTTCTGTTATCCTAATAAAGACCCCATTTTTTATGCGATAGGAGGGCAAACGAGCAGACGGATCGCCTGATGTTAAGCGATTACCGGCGCCCATGGTGTTGCGGGTGCAACACCATAGGAGTCACAAGTGCGTTGCCGACCTTTTAAAAGGGGATCGGGCCTCCGGTAACCTCACTCACTGGGCGAAACACAACGTAAGCGTTTTCTGTGAGGCCGTGGTATCACTCCGGTCGAGCCGGCCCATTCGGGCTGAAGCATGGCTGTCCCAAAAAAAATCGTTTTTCTTTAATATCTATAACTAGCGACCCGCTCGCGGTTTCACCCGCGCTGCTCCGTTCCTAAGAGGCGTAGCGTGATTTTATATAGCCTATGTTACTCAGTGATAATGTAGCTTTCTAACGGAAAAGACTTTTTGAAATCATATCAAATCAAATACAGCCTAAACTTAATGTTGTTAAACATTCTTCAAGAGTCCAATCCGTAAACATGTACAATAAACTGCCAGTGCGATTTAGAAACACTAAAAATGCCGACAAATTTATGAAATAATTAAAATAATTGTTAATGAAGAAATGCTACTATAGTATTGTACAATTTTTCAAAGATCTCGATACCTAACAATACCTTCACGGGTCCGGTAGTGTTTTCTTAACACATGTGTATTATGGTTTATATTGTCATGTAATACATTAGAATAACCGTATTCGCGGTTGCTGTTTGGTGCAACTGTGATCACCGAAATCCTTTGAGGTTGTGAACTCTGAACCTGTGAACTGTGAACCAACGAAAGACAGGCGACCAATAGGTTATGTGCGACCACAACTCCAACGCACGTGGCTTTTAGTAGTACCTACATAATTAAAAGGCTCTTTGGGACACAAGGCGAACATAAATCACATAATGTTTTGTATGTATAGCATACCATTACGCTTGTATTCCCAATGGGTCAGTCAGAGGTGTACAGTTTTAGTTTGCCAATCCATTATATTGTGCCACTGCTGGATACGGATCTCCTCTCGGAATGAGAGGGATTAGACTGTAGTTCACTATACTAGCCTATTACCCGGCACAAATCCAAATCCTGACCTGTTGCTGAGAATTTCATAGAAAAACCCAATAACACTGCTCGAACTGGCTCGACCACTAGACTAATGAGACATTTTTTATAATAACGATAGGTATTATTAAGAATTACTTAAAGGATATCTAATATCGTCATGTTGGTCTTTTAAACGTGGGAGAGCCATGCTTCGGCACGAATGGGTCGACAGGAGTGATACCACGGCCTCACAGAAAACCGGCGTCAAACAACGCTTACGTTGTGTTTCGCCGAGTGAGTGAAGTTACCGGAGGCCCAATACCCTTTTAAAAGGCGGGCAACGCACTTGTGACTCCTCTGGTGTTACGGGTGTCCATGGGCGGTGGTAATCGCTTACCATCAGACGATCCGTCTGCTCGTTTGTCCCCCTATCCTATAACATAAGTGAGCATTAAGACGGTGTGATTATAGTAGAGCTGTATTTTAAACGGCTTGCCAGATTTTCTTAAATCTAAGCTCTCGATCAAGTCATCTCATCCAGATAAAAAAATCTGAATCAAAATTGGTACATCCGCTTGGGCGCTACGATGCAACAAACAGATACACACACACGTTAAACACATAACACCCCTTTTTTTGCGTCGGGGGCTAATAAATATATAGAAATACGGTATCAATGATGTTAGATCGGTCATCTTACGTCATACGACGAAAATGATTAAATAAACAAAATTAATCACCGAAATGAAGTAAAACAGTAATCACCATATCACCAAAGACTTCATTGAGTGAAGCGACAGGGACAAACATGCTAACAGTCTTGTGCCAGTCGCCCGGAAGTCGGGCTGGGTATTTGCGGCGTGACTTACGACCCACATCCGCCCGCCATATTTGCTTTACTTACGCCACTTCCGGCCCCGGAGGCTTACGTAATAGCTCACTGGCAAATACTTTGGCAATCGATTAGTTGGTTGGTTTTTGTTAAATTGCTTAATCGATTAAGTGAGATCTCCGTTTCTCGTTAATACACTCAAGGGTCGAATTTTCAATAGATGACTTCTGTAAGAAGTTTGAGGCTTTGATAACTTCGTCTTATAATTTCGAATTAAAATAATGATTAATAGGTATTACATAAAGTACCATCACACCTGTATTCCCCGAAGCGTTAGGCAGAGGTGTACTAATGTGCACCCACATTTCGCCGATATATTTAGGTCTCACTTAGTTTATTTATTTTTTTACAATGACATCGAGTTCTCAAACACTGAGAACCTTCTAGTAATTCCTAGAAGTATCCTTTAGTGGAGTGACATTCAATGTTCCCACATCCCTCATATCGCAATATTGTACCAGTGAAGATTGTAACACCATTTATTTTAAAAGAGTGTCCATGGACTGCCTCATTAGTCTAGTGGTCCCAAGTGCGACTGCTACACTAGAGGTCCTGGGTTCGATCCCCAGGCCGAGCAAAGTGTTATTGGGTTATACTATGAAATTCTCATTAGCAGCTCGGAGTCTGGATTTGTGCCCGGTTAATGGCTATAGGCTCGCCCCCTATAACATGGGACCTAAACATACCGGCGAACTGTGGGTGTACACTTTGCTCGACCTGGGAATCGAACCCAAGAACTCTAGCATAGTAGTCGCGCTCGGGCAGTTCTGATTCATACTAATTTCTTAGTAAAATAATGTCTAAGGATTTTTTGGCACGAATTCCACGGCTGTTATTATAATTACCAATTACCTAAAAATATTTATTATTTTAGTATTAATTTGTCATCATTGTTTTTTTTATTTTATTTTATATTTTAGTTGATAACAAATCTGGAAATAAAGAATTTATTATTGATTTAACTTATTTATATACATTTTTAAATACTTTTATACAGATAAAAATAACATTAATTATTATTCCATTTATTTATTATTTTAACTTATTTGTATATATTTTTAAATATTTTTATAAAAATAAGGAAAACATTTAAAAATATAAAAAATAGTAGCCCATCGGCATCGGGAGCAGGGTCCAAGCTAAAAGCTACATTAATTATTGTTATTATAAGGCAAGGGTAGGCACTTTTTTGTCGATATTAGTCTGACATAACCTATCATGAGACATGGGGGATACAATCAATAAGAATATTTCGTAGTCCATAAAAAAAATAAAAAATACAGTAAGTATCAGCAAAGAACTTTAAAAATACATCAAAGTTAATCTAATCCAGTTTCACTAAAACCGGTTTCAACACACGATACATCTCCGGTTTCAATAACGATCGTCCGGTAAATTTCCGGCCGTAATTCCGATTCAATAGAGAAATATCTCGCTCGGTACATACTTCAGTTATTCCGGATAGGATGTACTGCAACAAATTATAGGGGATTATCTACCGAACATACATCTATACTAATATTATAAAGCTGGAGAGTTTGTCTGTTTGAAAACGAACAAACGGGTAAAGTCGGGTAAGAATACTGTTCCTCACTGCCTTTCAGACACGCATCCCGTAAGAGGCGTGAAAATATCTGACTTGCTCGGTGATAGGACCTCTTGGAGCCTGACTGGCTGGCGACCACCCTTACGTCGGAGTCTGTCGTAAAGCACCTTGGTGTTTGTTTCGAGTTTTGCGTGTAAGAGCCTCGGTTGCAGTGGCTCTGGCAGTCTGCAGTCCGTAGGGGCTCTTACGGGTCAGCAACGCACCAGCAACTTCTTTGGTGTTGTAGGTGTCCATGGGCAACGATGACTACTTACCACCAGGTAGCTCGTCAGCTCGTTTGCCGACTTCATTCCATAAAAAAGCTAATCGTAGGAACTACAAGTCGGCTTTGAAAAAATATTTTTGTTTATGATAGCCAAATTTAGCCACAAGAATATACGCTGCTTAACATTACTCTTCGACTCTTAAAAGCAGAGCGAGCGAGTAAAACCGTGGGGCACAACTAGTATTATTCTATGAAAATTTATACAGGATACGAGTTTTTCTGTTAGTAATAAAACACATTTCCATTCGTTGATCTGTATGGAAATTCTGGTAAGTACATAAACAAAAATAAATGTAATTTGGGTCCAGTTCAGTACTACCTAAATTACCCGTCACAAATGTCACCTTTGGGTCAATTTAGATATTATCTATGTCTAAAGAATTTCCCTTCTGATAAACCGAGATGAACTTATAATCTTTTTCAACTGAAACATCTTCCGGAAACGTTAACTTAGTTTAAAAAAAAAAAGAATACGTTTTTATTTTATTAACTTTTCTTTAAACACGTCAATCAACATCCGCACTGGTTTTAAAAATCTGAATTGTTAACCTCCACCTTCTTTAAAAGAAGCCGCCTTCGAAGAATTTCTATTCTAATAAATAAAATTTATTATAGATCTAATTTTATTTATTATTTATTTATGCAATATAAGATAATAAAATAAAACTTAGGACTACTAAGTACAAAGGTACTGCTTATTTCTAAAGAAATCTCTTCCAGCAGACCAGCAAGAGGAGAGTTTAAACAAGAAACTTATTTCTAAGTTCTGTAAACAGAAAATCCTTGTTAATAACCATTCAAGAATTTAAAGAAACTATCTAAAAGATCTTAAAGACATCTCAATTGCAATCAAAACTGAACTTTACTTTCTAGAATTAAAGTTTGGTATACCAGAGTATTTATTACACACAAAGCCTGTTCAGCCTATCATGGATCAAGAGGCTAAGTGACTTTAGCCATTAAAGCATGCGGGGAGGCTTAGTAGCCCATAAAACTGTACCAAAAAGGTGAGGACGCGGAGTTTCACATCCTTAAGGAAACTATCACTATTCATCCAAAAGGCTATTTTCTATAGAATTTTGGGTGCCATAAACTATTTTAGTGGGTGTAAGTTATCGATTTTTACCTTATTTAGGTATACCGTGTTTAGATTCCTATGAATACATCCAGATATGGTTATTCCTTTATGACATTTTTATCGTAACAGTAAAAATATTATAGAGTACTTGTTGCCTGAGGTTTTTATTGTATTACAAATAATGTTTTGTGACAGAAGGTAACCTATGCCTGCTAGGTCCAATCTATCTCTGTACTAAAACTTATCGAAATTGGTTCACTCGTTACTCGAGTTACTTTCGCATGTATAATTATAAATTATCGCGGTTACAAAGCTAATTCATGATTAATGATGAATTAGTTTTGTACCTGCGATGATAAATGATATTTGATTTAGTTGTTCTGGCATTTCAGAGCATTATGATCTCTATTGAAATCCAGACATAGTAGAAAACATTATAGGTGAGTAACACAAAGTAGGTAAATGTCTGGACGAACAATATCAACTACCGTCAATACTCGGACACTCCATAGGAACGCTCCGATTCCGATAACTATTACATAAACGAGATGACGTTTGTACATGCGCATATGACCTGTGCGTATTGTAGGCTAAACTGCTTTGTTTGATGAATCAATTTATGATTCAGCAACATACGGCAACATAACATCACATGTATGTCCAGTATAAGCTAATCTCTAAGTGCTCGAAAAGTTTATACAATGGACATTTTAGCCCCTCAGACATTTCATTTTACTGAAATTATGCAATAATTTTTAGAATTAAAGAGACGAGGTCGCCTACAGCCCTGTGCGTGCTCAGGGTGCAGTAGGTAGACTCCAAAGAATTTAATCTAGTCTCCCCAAACATGTTGGCTCCATTTAACAAGTTAATGATGACTGATGTATTATGCGGAATATCATCATCATCAATCTCTATAGATTGGGCACCATCTCTCATCTGGGCACGGGTCTCCTGTCAGAGTGATAGGGGTTAGGCTATTCACCATGCTGGTCCACTGGCTGCTGGGGGTTGGCAGACTTCACACGGCTATGTGGAATACGTCAAACCAATTATTATAATTATTATAGGTGAACTACATAAACATACCATCACGCCTGTATTCCCCAAAGGGTGAGGTAGAGGCGTACTTAATATACACCCACAGTTCGCCGGTATGTTTAGGTCCCATGTTATAGGGGGTGAGCCTATAGCCATTCACCGGGCACAAATCCAGACTCCGAGCTGCTACTGAAAATTTTATAGAAAAACCCAATAAAACTGCTCGACCTGGGGATCGAACCCGGGACCTCTAATGTAGCAGTCGCGCTTCTGACCACTAGACTAATGAGGCAGTCAGGTGAACTACATAATTACTCTAGTGGTTGAAAGTGGTTCAGATTCAAAACCACAATCCCAAAACAAATTGATAACTTTAAAAAAAAAACATTATGTAGGTACTAAAAAACTATAGTTATAATAATCATGCATAAGTTGGCACTTAAAACGATTCTTCTGGTAATAAATTGACGGGACGCTTGAAGTCTCCGCCTTAATAACTTTTTGATAATGATATAGGGTGAATTTTTTCCACCGCCTCTAGCCTCACCCTGTGGAAGTTTAACTGAATTTACTGGCAGTTTGTGAAGATATATTTTATGTTAATATGTGTTCTTTATTGGTACTATGTGATCTCTTTATGTAATAACTTTGGGTGGGCTATTCGTGTATTAAAATATTTCGTGAAGTAACCCCATTAAAGCTCCCATAATTTCGCTTAATCTTAGGTATCATCACAACCTTACTTGATTCCAATTAATGTTTTGTTTCATATCTTATATTCCTCGTCTCGCCATTGATTTATGTTCTTATTAAAATTAATATGTTTCTTCGTTTCTCATTAAGTGCAATTTGTTGTGAATTTCTTTTGAGGTATAAAGATTCTTTCACCACAATTACATACATACAAAATACTATATATAAGGGGCTCGTGGCTAAGTAATAAATAAGCTGATCAACTGATCTGCAAGGTTAAGCTGCACTCGCTGCGGTCAGTCTGTGGATGGGTGACCATTCTTAACGCATCGTGACCCCTCCGTGCCTCGGAGAGCATGTAAGGCCGTTGGTCTCGGTTATAAGAATATCTATTAGAATTTGTTGTTAGATAGAAGCTCAAAAAAGCATGACCAGAAAATACCAGTCTACTCTCCTGATATCGGTATTGCCCAGAAATTGGGTTTCGGAAGTCTGATGATAGTTGCTTCGTGTAAAATATTGATGTATTAAAACAATATAGCTTACGGATTCTATCGCGTCAAACTCATATTAATAATCCCGACGTTTCGGACTCTTCACAGCGTCCATGGCCAGACCGAGATTTTGTGCGTCTTGGTGTCGTACGATAAGCGGTTTCCTCCTTAGGTACATTTAGGTATTTTGCTTCTTCTTTCGTGTCGCTATAACTTTTGTTTATGTCGGCAAACGAGCTTACGATACCTGATAACTGGCTACCTGCAATTTAGGTGTTACTGAAGCGTAGCTGAGCCTTACGAGACCTCTATGGACTGCAGACATCGAGCAAGAGATGCAGCAATCGAGAGGAAAAACTGGCACTGTCGCGCAATGATCAAAACGCACACCATGGTGCTTTACGACACAATGTGACAAGTCAGACCTGGCGGTCGACAGCCAGTCAGACCCCGAAAGGTCCTACTATCGACCAAGTCTGACATTTTCTGGCCTCGTACGAGATGCCGATCAGCAGTCAGGTATTATTGTACTGTATGTGTTACATAAAATTTGTGCTGCGGTGAAATTATTGACTGGTCACAAATAATCAACTCATGGCTTGTAGCTTTGAGTTCTGTTTGCTTTTTCTTCTCAGATGCCTATACGTGCAATAAAAAAAAACATTTGCTGTTCCTTAACTATTTAAATCTGCTGCATATTATTACAGTAATTTGATTGAAACTATAGACTAAACCAGCAATTTATCTAGTAATTACGCGCACTAGAGCAATCTTCTCAGAGCCTTCAGTACAACTTCCAGGACAATTTATACCAGACGCTGAGAAATTGGGTTGCAGACGCATTCAACTAACTCTGAGCACATCTATCTTAAATACTATCTTACTATTATATCGTCATTAAATGTATTCTAGGGTTGTTTCTTAAAATCACTGTCTAAGTTTCGTTTATTAAATAAAACAATAATAGGTACACGAATTTTTTATACTACATAATTATATTATAATTTTATGTATGACATTATGAAGTTAAACGCTATTAAGAAAATCTTCTCAAAAATTTTCTTTCTTACCTCTACAATTTATAAAAATGCATCTAATGTTCGTTTTTTCAAAATCTTAAATCTCCAAAAGATCTTCATCGATTAATTTGAAATATTGACACAACGTTATATTTGAATGAGCACGTAGTTACAATTGTTATCTTCTCACATGATTGCCTCAAACTGTGTCAACTGCCATAATTGACAATTTTAACAATTACATAACTACCTACCTCAATACAAAACAGTTTATAAAAAAGGTTTAGCACAAATATGTGACTAATATCTACTTAATGTCGCGATGACAATTAAAAAAAAACATTTATTTTTTAATTTCGCGGGCTAGACTGTACCATTCACCTAGCAATCGGACCTTCAGGTTCAAACCTTTAGCGTCAACCACTGGACTGGAGTGGACCCGACTTAACTATAGTAAGTACCTAAGTATATGATACGTAATAACTTGTAATATTTACACAAAATGTATGTAAATAACGAGCACATTGTGCTAAACAACTTTGGCTCCAACATAGCTCGCATAAATCTGACTTATGTAAACGGGGGTGGCCAAGTCATGGCGTGTTTGTGTGATGGGGGCTTTTTTTCTATTCTTTTTGTCCATATATTGCTTCGTTGGTTATGAATGACTTTTGTGAATTATCGTTTTCATGTTTGGATGGGTTATCTTTGTTTCACTTATATATTTTATCTTTGTAAGATGCAGGTTGTATCTGCTACTTTTTTAACCGACTTAAAAAAGGGGAGGTTTTTAATTTGACTGTATGTTTTTTATATGTTTGTTACGCGATTATTCCGTGAATTATGAAGCAATTTGGATGATTCTTTTTTGATCGGTAGGTCATACTTCAGAGATGGTGTCATAAAAATTTGGGTAAGATCTGATTACTAAAAAATAAAAATTAAAATAAAAATTCTTCTAAAAAATTAATTCGTAAAATTCTTCTCGCTACTCAAAATGTTGAAATAAAGTAACTTTTTAGAAAAATTATAACTGCTTTCAAAAACATAAAAACATAATGTCATGTGCGAAACAGTTTCGGAAGTCGGTGGCGATAACTTCTGAAACCTTTTCGCCCAAAACATCATTTTTTATGTTTTTGAAGTCGGTTTTACTTTTTCTTAAAAGTTTTTTTTTATTATGGCAGCCTACTCAAGTGCTCACTCGATACTATTAAAATTAGTATAAGATTATATTTTATTAACTAAACATACAGAAATGTTTTGCTGGGGAGTTTGTTGCGCCGCTTCTTCTTCCCAGCGAAAATACTAGGAGGCGGTCAAGGGCGAGCGTTTTGGGAGCTGTCTATAATGTAAAATGACATTCAAAAAGTAGTACCTAGTAGTCTATCTTGAATAAATGATTTTGACATTGAATTAAGACTGCATACCATCACGCCTGTACTCCTCGAACGGACAGGCAGAGGTGTATTAATTCACATCCACAGTTCGCCACTATGTTAAGTCCCATGAAATAGAGAGTCTAATAGAAATCTTCATCTGTACTCAACAATGTTATTAGCTGAAGATAAATATAATCAAGAAAATAAACCTGTTAAAGAAAGATTAATGTTTTCCCTCCACAAACATGATAGAGAAAGATATAGACCAGTTGATAAACGTTGAGATTCTTATATAAATATTTACAAACAATTCATAAAGTACTTATTTATTTCTATACCAGTGATACGAACAACAAAACATTTTAACACTAAATCGTTTCGGCAAACAAACACAAACAATTCGGCACTTACAAAAACTTGATTCTTTCATATTAGTTGTCGCCATAAAGGCGAACAGCGTACTATGATAGTGAAGCGTACGGCTATATCGCGTATAAAATACAAGCAATTATGAACCTTATCGTTATATAAATAAGAGCGTTAGTGTCGATAAAATTTCACAACACTATTCGGTATGAAATTTAAACGATTATGAATCTTACCGACACGTAAATAAGAGTTGTGGCGCAGACAATTGAATGTTGTTTGGTGATTTTATCATACACGCCCGAATTGGCTGTCAGTGGGCAATGTTGTATATTTTTTCCGCCACTTCAATGTTTTTGACTTGTTTTTTGGTGTTGAATTTTAGTTGATGGAAAAGTTTCAAATTAATAAGTAAATTCCATGGAATAAAAACACCAAAAAGAAATATAATTTCGACTTCATTCATGGCTGAATATCAATTTCATTAATGTCTAGACCACTAGACTAATGACTGCATCATTAGTCTAGTGGTCCCAAGCGCAACTGCTACACTAGAGGTCCTGGGCTCGATCTCCAGGTCGAGCAGAGTGTTATTGAGTTTTTCTATGAAATTCTCAGTAGCAGTAGCAGTCCGGTTAATGGCTATAGGCTCGCCCCTATAACATGGGACCTAAACATACTGGCGAACTGTGGTTGTACATTAGGTACGCCTCTGCCTAAGCCTTCGGGGAATACAGGCGTGATGGTATATTATGTTATGTTCATTCATGGCATTTGCGCTTGAAATTCCACTAAGGCACATCAAATTATTCTATTCATAAAGGTTTGAGATTTTTAAAAATGCTTCAAAATGCAGTGGAGCTCAAATGTAGTTATATTTCGTATGAAAAGTTTGTAGAATATGAAGATTTTATAGAAAGTGTAATATGAAAATTATATAAATACTAGCTTCTGCCTGCGAATTTGTCTGTGTAGACTTCTGGATTGGGTCCGACCTGGATAAATAGTAGCCTATGTGTTATTCCAGGCTATAATCTATCAGTATACCAAATTTTATCCAAATCCGTTCAGCCGTTTTTTTATGGGATAGGTGGACAAACGAGCAGACGGAACGCCTGATGGCACTTGTGACTCTTCTGGTGTTGCGGGTGTCCATGGGCGGCGGTAATCGCTTACCATCAGGCGTTCCGTCTGCTCGTTTGCCCGCCTATTAAAAGGGGATTGGGCCTCCGGTAACCTCACTCACTCGGCGAAACACACTTACGTTGTTTGACGCCGGTTTTCTGTGAGGCCGTGATATCACTCCGGTCGAGCCGGCCCATTCGTTCCGAAGCACGGCTCTCGCACGTTCCGGCGTGAAAGAGTAACAAACATCCATACATCCACACATCCGTACTCACAAACTTTCACGTTTATAATATTAGTAACGAAGTAAGGATATTAATTAGATACATTTAAGAAAAAAAAGAGTGAAAGATGTACTTTATGAGGTGGCAGTATTCTGTTGCTGAGTTTATTTGGGGTAGAACCACCACATTTCCAATTATTCTGCCGTTAATCAATAAATACTGTACTAATCTATTTTTTTGTGTTCCAGTTTGAACGGCAATATAGTCAGTCAGTCAGTGAAATTACTGAGCTTTGAGACTCGCACAATAACAACGCGCAAGTGATTAGGGTCCGTCGGAGCTCGAATTGCCCACAAAAACGTAATACCGAAATAAATCGTAATCCAGACAATATTCTATCAAATTATGTTATCTTTCGGATTTGGATACCGTTAATTTAGGTTCCTACGATACTATTTCGTCTACTACTACTTCACTGGAAATAAAAGACCGGAAAATCATTTCAAACTTGGTAAAGTTATAAAAAATTGCATTTGCTTGCATTTATTTCCAGTGAAGTATTTTAGACAAAATGGTAAAGTAGGGACCTAGATTAGCGGTATCAGAATCCGAATAATAACAGAATTTTATTAAATTGTGTTAGAACTACAATTTATTTCGGTATTACGTGTGTGAGAGATTTTCGGTCCGCCGGACTAACGTTATACGTAAACTACAGTTACCACTTTACCGTACTACCTACACTTGTTTGTAAGTTTATATTATAACAAGCGACCCGCCCGCGGTTTCACCCGCGTTGCTCTGCTTCCTATTGGTCGTAGCGTGATGTTATATAGCTTATAACCTTCCTTGATAAATGGACTATCCAACACAAAAATATTTTTTCAAATCCAACCAGGAGTTCTTGAGATTAGTGCGTCCAAACAAACAAATAAACTCTTCAGCTTTATAATAATAGTATAAGATATAAAGCTTAGTAAATAAATCGAACATACATCTCGTTTATAACTGTAGCGAGATAAAATGCGATTTTTATTAATTATCCCACATTTATAATATACTTTTCGATACTAAAGAAAAAAAAACTTAGAATCTATCTTAGACACGGATTTCTGAAGCACTCCTAAAGTCGATCAATCCTATTTATCGGCTGAATCCAATAACGGCTTACTGGCAGCCAGACCAGACGAAATACACTAGCAATGCTATCGGTGAACTTAGTTGAACTAAGATCACTTCTTCAAGGATTTAACGGATCTCATGGAATTCTTTCATCTATAATGGGTTCATTAATCTTGGGTTTAAAACGTAAAAAAGTTTTTAAAGGATCTAGAGATCTCCCTCTTTTTATTTTTCTTCTTAAACCCTGTCACCCATTCAATGGGTGGAATTGTAGTATCAAAGCTAACGCATATATTTTGGCTAGTAAGAATTTGAATTGCGCTTTAACACGACACGCATTGAAAGAGATTGTATTGATTCGGTATTTGCAAAGTAACTTAGTCAATTAAATATTGTATCTTTCTTGTGCACACAGTCACCCCTGAACATTGAATATACAATACCCACACAACATTGGTCACCACAGAAGAACCATAATATGATTCACCCTAAAAAATGCTACGGAATTAGTACATACGAGTTCTAAATGTGAATTTATTCCCATAGAATCGTTAGATGTGGCCGGGGCTAAAAAGGATTTCAGATTCAGAAGGAAGAAGTATGCATGCAAGATTGCAGGAATTCTTCTAAATCATTTCATATTTAGAACCCTTAGTAATTTCTTACCAATCTATTCTAATATTATAAAGAGGAAAGATTTGTATGTATGTTTAAGTATGTTTGAAACGAATTGGCTCAAAAAGTACTTAATCGATTTCAAAAATTCTTTTGCCATTAGACAGATACATTATCACTGAGTAACATAGGCTATATAACATCATGCTACGCCTCTTAGGAACGGAGCATCGCGGTTGAAACCGCGACCGGGTCGCTAGTTTTACAATATAAATCTTGCTATAATTCGTGAAAAGTGGCACAACTAGCAATTCTTTGCTGGATGGTCTTCTACGAACATGTTTCGTCGTTGGCAATTAGGCAAGCTTCGACATGGGTTTTATTTCAATATATAATATTCACGTAAATGTCAGAAATCAATATGTTCCACATATGGTCATCTGGATATTGCTGTGACCATAATCATGGTAAGTTTTTATCTTTGACTTTATTTATAGGGTCAACTAAAAAGCCACTCTTAGTACTTCTTCTTGGTTTAGAATTATGTCTAATAATGTGACACCGACTGATCAGCGTAACATGCACAATTATGTTAAATGTAGTTTTCAAAGTCTTTTATTTTGTTGGTATCCTAACCTCATTAATCTCACTGCCTCAATAGTCTAGTAGTCCGAAGCGCGACTGCTGCGGTAGAGGTCCTGGGTACAATTCCTGGGTCGAGCAAAGTGCTATTGGGTTTTCTATGAAATTTTCAGTAGCAGCCCAGAGTTTGGGATTTGTGCCCACTTAATGGCAACAGGCTCGCCCCCTTTTATATGGGACCTAAACATACATTACATTAGTAGGCCTCTCCCTAGCCCTTCGGGGAATAAAGGCGTGATGGTATGTTTATCCTAAATTTTTTAGCCATGCAGAATAGCAGTCTTATGACTGAAGGCCCTATTCTATTTCTAAATTACCTGCGTATAAGAACTAAGATACCAACACGTATAAATGATTAAATGATATTTATTTCTGTAAATAGATCTTTTAAGGACACTTTTACAAGTCAATTTTTTTTTAAACACAACATTTCTTAACTGACGACCTCTGAGAAGAAACACCGAAACAAACTCAAAGAATCATGGTGGCTTTTAAAGTCCAGACATAATATTTAGTAGCAAATATGTGAGTTCCAATGTAAGACCATATCTGAAATGGCCTTTAGAAGTAAGAGCCATTACGGCTTTAAGTAGACCAGTCCCATCTGACGGCACGCATGCATCAGTCATTGGATAGCTCGACCATAATCTAGGGAGCTAAACAACCCGTCGCACGACGATACCAGATCAGTGGAACATTTGCGTAAGCCAGATAAAAATCTCAAAGCCGCCAGACCGCTTAAATCTGTGTATATATTATCTAGCTTATATAATACTCACATTTACATTTTGTTTTTAAATTGAATTTGAATTGAATAGGTACATTAAATTGAATATCACAAAAAAATTACAGTAGTATAGGGAGTTTTAGGTCCCATGTACCTAATAAGGAGCAAGCTAAGTAGGTATGTATGTAATACACTCACATTGTATTCAATCTATGTTAAATCCAATTCTATGTAACAAAGATAAACGTTCTTTGGAAAAAGATCCTGAAACTATAAAATGAAACTGTGCACGTAAATTCTGACATTTCTATAAAACTTTTGTAGCTCTGAAATTGTTCGTTTAAATAAGTTGCATAGCAAGCTTTGTCAAAAGTACGTCGCTAGCGTATGACGTAGGTATATATAGAATGGTATAAAGAATGTGATCTTTAAGCTTTCAAAGGTTTCTTTGACAACCTTTTACTAGACAGTTTTGAGTACAAAACGATAGAATAAAGACGCCTAAGCATTTGTGGATACAGGCATGATGTTTTCAGTTAACAACTCAAAATTTTATATATTGAAAAAGATTTAGGATTTGTTGAATTCTACATTTTGCTTCTGTAGAGGCCTTGTAGAGAGTTAACGGCTCTAGAGATCTTATGACTTTTTAACAGTGAACATCTCTGCCTTCGGGGAATAGGTACAGGTGTGATGGATTTTTTAAGCATTATGAACATGTAAGCAGTGATAGCCTAGTGGTATGACCGTTGGACTGCCAAGTCAAAGGTCTCGAGTTCGAACCCAAGGCACGCACCTCTGATTTTTCGAAGTCATGTGCGTATTAAATAGTTAACTATCACGGTGAAGGAAAACATCGTGAGGAAACCTGGATGCCTGAGAGATTTTCTCGATGGCGTGTGAAGTCTGCCAACCCGCACTAGGCCAGCGTGGTGGACTATAGCTTAATCCCTCTCATTCTGAGAGGAGACCCGTGCCCAGCAGTGGGACAGTGTAATGGTTTGATTATGTTATGTTATGTTTATGTTAAGTCCTGGCAACTTACTTTAGGTAGGTACATGAAATGTTATTGCTGAGATTATTTAATCAAGGCAGCATTATACAATAATCTATTCGTCTAACGTTAATAAAATGGTTCTGTTCAAACTGAGGTCGAGGTCTTCCATTGATACGCCTTCCTAGGTAGGTAATAAGTTTCTTAGAGTTAATTAAACTTGTCTGAGTGGGTTTAGTTCAGTGATTTACAGCACTAACTCGGCAAGTCAAGTTTTGAAATTAATTTCAGCAGTTTTGGTGGATAATGTTGTATGTGTATGTTAGTGCTAATTTGAATGATCTTACGTTTGAGACCAATTTTGGATGGTTTGTCTGCAGGATTAAGTACCTTAGTAACCTTTAAATTTCTATGTATAAAGTCTTTGTCGATTCTACAGTATTTTAACCATTATCTAATTATTATTTTTTAAAAACGTTGCCCCACACTAGGATTTTCTCCTGTATCTTGGGTGCGTTTACAAACACAAATTCTCACATACACAAATGCCCAGACCCGGAACAACTACCTGTAGATCATACAAATATTTGCTCTGTGTGGGGATCGAACCTACAACACGTGGCGCAGAAGCCGATCGCTCAACCGCTACGTCAATCGTGTCGTCAATTTAGTTTTTACCTCACCTATTGGGTTAATATTTAAGCGTGTGTAACAACCCGATTATTGTAAAATCTGATTCCCGTAATTTCAGGTTTTTCAGGATAATTAAGGAGGTACCAACTCTTATAATGTTAATTTTCCAGGACCGTATTTTTTCAGAATAAAAAATACTTTAAATTATTTTACGTGATTTTATCACAAATAAACTAACATCCAAACTTTCATATTTATAACATTACATAGTAGGATAGACAAGAAGTGAACAGCATTATTTAATAATTAACTAAAGTTTAACGAAGCCAACATCAACCATTAATTACACAACCAATTAATGAAAATCCAGCCCGAAATTGATTGCGAAACATGTTAACCCAAAAATGCCACCACAATCCAAATCACGATAATACAAAACTTGCATTAATTTACTCGAATCTAAAAACTCGCCTTTAAACTTTAGGGTTGAATCACACAGTATTCCAAAACCATAGTGCGACCACAAAAACACTGAGTGCGAACGACGAAAGTTTTACCATTTTCACCTGTCATCGTGTACCTGGTCTGAGTGCAGACTTAACGACGGTACATCGGCCTCGTTAAGTGTGTAATTAAACCTGCTGCGTGTTCACGAGTCCATTCTTGGTCCCTACAGTGCCATTATACTGATGGGCAATGATATTTTCGGGTATAGATCGATTTATTCGACACTTTAACCTCCAAGTCAAATAAAATATTCGACTTTGACATAAGCTTTATTTTTTTAATTATATACTGTACAAGCTCATTATTAAGCTCAGCTATTCATTCGTATAGCGTTGGTGCAAAGTCCAAGGCAAAATGTTTTATTTCAATTAGACCACTAAAATTGGTGTGTTGTCTTATATTCTTCCTCTGCATTTTGTGACTCTAAATAAATAATATTTACGGCCAAAATATTCAAATAAGAAGAAAATTGCTAAGGATTTACTATAGGTAGGTACAACATAATTCATGAGAAACACCTGTGTCAAATGCATAATTGTTTATATCTCTAACTAATGACTAACATGAACAGCTACTTTTGTCTGTCACATTTCTACAATTAGCACGCTTCCCAAAAAACCACAAAATCCGCCGACGTATTTCCAAGATGGCTGACTTCCGGTGCGGTCCGCGACTGATTATTTCAGTGTTATTTTCTTCAAACTGATGACGCGACACTTGGCATCATTCTAATATATGACATTGAGCGGACTATATTCTTTTCCAAGTGTTTTGTAGGTAATCCTATATTTTATGTAAGAGTGTTAATTTTTCATCACTTCCAAGTTTATGGGATTGTGTGTTAAAAAACATTATTTAAATCCGTTGGTGCGCTGTAAATTATGGGTTTTTCGTGTTTTTTATGTTGTATCAGTTGTTTCGACTAGCTTGTGGTTCAATTTAAGATGTTTCAATAATTTTGTTGGACACTATACTGCCGCTGGCCGCAGTAATAATTGTTATAGGACTTGCTTTTTTATAAGATTTTTCCAGTCCTTATCCCAATTAAATTGTGGTCGCCGGAGTACGAGTAAGTCATCTAATCATTCACTTGCATTGTAGCTATATCATTTCTCAGTACAGTCCTTCTGTTCATTTTCGGGGGTTAGTAAAAAAAATATTTAACAAATGTTCATTTTTATGATAGAAAATTATGGTCTCAGACAGAATCCGAATCTAATCTAGCTACCCAAATGACTGGTTTACTAATCACAGTTATGTTACCTAAAAGCATCGTAAAAGTGTACCGCGCTGGAAACGCAGATTTGAATCCTGCCTGAGGTGGAAATTTCTTTCATTAAAAATATACCTGTAGCATGCGTAAATGCATATTATAGTAAAGCAAATGTTTTCCACTTCAAACACCAACGTGTTACTTTTAACCTCTCAAAAGGCGATCCAAATGTAGCATTTATTATGGGCATATTTTAGCGACCTTATTATTTTACTGCCTTTTTATTAAGAAGCCGATATTTTGCAGCTCCATTACACCGTAGAACTAAGTATTTGATGTTAATTTAAATTTAATACCTCCACTGGACTCTAAGAAAAATGGTCTTAACGGAGAGACAATTTAATTATCCCTCAATGATTCGTTTTTACTTGTGAGGTACGGAACGCTAAAAAAAACATTAGTCATACTCGTATCTGCAATATGGAGACACGCTTAGGCGGTTCCCAGTCAACGGACGCGAGTATTTCCTAGTAAATCATGACTAATATGAGAAGTCGTCTCCATTATATTTACGAGTAAGCAAATAAGTGTCGGCTTCAAGTCTGTCTGCCGTAAGTATGTCTAAAATTTCTTCGGACTTGTTGTTATTTTTTCTTTTGTCTACCAAATATATCAGCCCAAGTATTGGGCGGCTATCAATATCAATAATCCATACTGTCCTAGTGCTGGGCTAAGATCTTTTCAAAGTGTGAAGGACTAGGCTAGAGTCCACCATGCTGATTTAATGCGTCCTTCACCGATTTCGCAAATTTAGAGGCATAGGCTTGGATTTGGGCTCGAGATCTTTGACTTGACAGTCCAATGGCCTATAGCCTAGTGATATCACTAGGCTATTACTGCTCGAAGCGCCATAAAAATACATAGTGGATTATGAAACGCCTTTGACATATTAACGAAAATTAAACAATTTTATTCTTTTGTTACAGGTAAATTACAGATTTTGAGAACACATAAATCTCAAACCTTGGACACTACGGTAATATAATTATATTTTTAAAATTTAAAGCCCTATTATCACTTATCACTGTTATGTGACACTGAATGTTTTGAATACGAACTCGAGGAATAAATATGACTTGACAGTCCGATAGTTATATTACTAGGCTAACACTGCTACACGATATTGATATTAATACCATTTTGATACAGTTGAAAATGAAATAGCAGACCCTGTAATACCAGTCTGTCAATTTTATAACGAAGACATTAAGGTTAAACCCAAAGTGCAATTTAAACATTATTGTCAAAGTACCACAATATATTATAAAAATATTCATTTGAAAATGTCTGAATAAAATCGAATTTCATAAATATTGCGAATTTGTGGTCGTGTGCGTGCGCTGTCAAACTTATGTATTAATATACTGGTTTCTGACACTTACGCGAATATTAGACATTGAAATAAAACTACTTTTTATGGATTTTATCGAACCAAACGAAAACCAAACTAAAAGAAGTATAGGGACCCGCGTAAAAGAACACATCGCTGATGTCAAACACCGCCGTTTCAAGAAGTCAGCAGTTTGTGAACATACTCTAGACAAGGCCCAGCACTACATCAGATTTGATAAACCACAAGTCCTCGCAAAAGAAAACCGATTCCTTCCCAGGATGATCCGTGAGGCTATTGAAATTAAAAAACATCCAAATTTCAATAAAGAGGATGGCTGGGTCTTACCACCTGCTTGGAACCCCATTATAGATTCCATTAAATCAAAATCCAAGTCCAAAACTGCAAGACCGAAAGATACGGTGAGCTCGTTCTGCGTGAATCGGATCGCCAATAATTAACAAAAATGTAAGGTAGCTGTTAGTAATTGTAACATTAAGACGTCCAACAACTTAGTCTACCCGTGACCATGGATGCTGTAAAGGATCCGAAACATCGGGAATCAAATAATATCAATACAACGTCTAATAATACAATGTAATAATATAATATAATAATAATACAATAATACAATGTCTAATATTTGCGTAAGTGTCAGAAACCAGTCCGTAAAAAGTAGTTTTATTTTATGTATTAATGTTTGTTATCTAGGTTATTGAACAGAATGGTGTAGTTGTAACTATATCCATGCGTTCTGTAATTTAGAGGTATAAAATCATAAAATCATATCAATAAAATCATGAGATTTTTTTTTTTTATTTCGTATTTCGAAAATATTATCGATTCTGAACAGCCTCTGTAAATTTGGCCGGTCATTGGAAAATAAGCCTGTATAGGCATTTTTTGGCTAGAATGACGTGTAAGAAATTAAATGCAGTGTGAGTGTAAGTTATTCATAAAATTAATCATGAAATGACTAATGCAAGCGATCGATGTCGATCAGTTATATTCTGATCGACCAAGTCTGTTCGTGCATGGCACTTTAATTCAGAGTGCCCAGTGTGAGTTGCATTTCACCGACTCGATTTTACCCATCGACTGCGTTCGTCTTTCTTATTGGTGGAGAATGGTAAAGAACACGAAAATCGCCAAATTTACGTGGTAGAGCCATGCTTCGGCACGAATGGGCCGGCTCGACCGGATACCACGGCCTCACAGAAAACCGACGTCAAACAACGCTTACGTTTTGTTTCGCCGAGTGAGTGAGGTTACCGGAGGCCCAATCCCCTTTTTAAAAGGTCGGCAACGCACTTGTGACTCTTATGGTGTTGCGGGTGTCCATGGGCGGCGGTAATCGTTTACCATCAGGCGATCCGTCGGCTCGTTTGCCCTCCTATCCCATAAAAAAAACAGCATGCAAATCGCGGTCGATGCGCAAAATCGAATCGGTGAAATGAAACTCACACTTGGTCTTCAGAGTGTTATCAAAAACACAAGCTTGATTCAATTTACCCAGGGAATAACGATACTTGTATAGCTAATTATTCAAAAAAATATATTTTTCGACGAACTGCCTCAATAGTCTAGTGTTCCCTAAGCGCGACTGCTAAGCTAGAGGTCTTGGGTTTGATTCCCAGGTCGATCAGTGTTTTTCTTTATTAAATTCTCAGTTAACGTACGAGCAAACTGAGGGTGTCGATTGGTAGACCTCTGCCTCTCCCTTCTGGGACAGGCCTGATAATATGTTACATAAATGTATATTTATCGATGTCGAAACAACGATACAGTTGACTTCAAACACAATGTGAATCACATAAATATTGGTCTCGGGTGGGAATCGAACCTACGACACACGGCGCAACGGCAGTAGCCAGGTGTGCATTCAAGCAATCGACATTATATTTGATATGTGTCAATTGAGACAATTATTATGACTTTGATCATATATTTGATCACTCCTATTCGAGTGTATTAGAGTCTAATTTCCGCTGGCGATATTTTATCTATTTCTTTCATTGTATAGTACAATAAAGAGTCTACCGATTAGGCAATATTTTGCATGGAACCAAAACAGAAAATCCAGACGATACTCATTAATTATGAAAAGTGTTCAACGTTCACAAGCGCATCTTACGTCATACGTGCACGATCATTGATAGATACCATTAGTAAACAAACATCTGTCCGAACAAGACCAATCACACACGCGTACAAAGAGCAATCCATTAAGCTGGGATAAAAGAACCGACCAACTATTTATAATACTTTATTGCCAGTAATATTTGTATCGCGTTTTATTTATTAAAAAAGAATGTATATGTATAACGGACGCCCAGAGCCAACACCAGACGCGTGTGTTCTAAATTTAAACAACCCGCGTGCTCAGAAAACAACAAGTCACAATATTTAGAAACCGACGCGGGAACGCACGCTTCTAGCAACCGTGTATTCCACGACAAATTCAAAAATGGATTCCACACACAAGTGACAGTGAAGTGTTCTTATTTCAAAAAGTGTGTTAGTGATGTGCTTATTGAAATGTTCTCTAGCTTCAAACTGCCAATGCTCAAGCAGAAATCGAGTAAAGAAGAACCCCTCTACTGCTACAGGAGCGTTAAAACCAAACCGCCGAAAACTCCAACGCTGTCTCGCGTGAGACGACATCAAAGACGTAAGTTTCGCTATTACACAGCTTATATTTGTATAATGCGAAAATAAACACGGCTTAATGAGGTGCGGGCTTGTTTGTTCGTTTCGTACCAACAACTTCAAAATTAGATGTTTCTGTTAATGGGATGCGTCGCGAAAGCCGGAGTGAGCTTTGCAATGCGGTTGATATTTGTGTAAATTGTAGCCGAACGAATCTGCTTTCAATATATATGGTTATACTAGGTTTGTTTATCGTGTTGACAGTTTTGATTAGAGAGGGGAAACGCAGGTGTCTTAGTTTGCATTTGAATGCGTGTGACTGTCGCGCAGATTAGAGGTGGGCGTATATTCTACGCTGGTAACATCGGATCTCTATTGTAGTTCGTATTTGCAGGAATATTCAATGGAACTAAATTTGCTAACAATCTTACGCTAGTCTAGTTTGAGAGAAACAGTTGAATTGAATATCTGTGTTAAGAAAAGTATTATCTGTATTTATGATATATTAGAATCTCCTGCATTTAGTATTAAGCCGAGGATGATATTATTTCGAACTACGAGTATAATGAAACGTAGGCTGAATTCACAGAAAAAAAAAATCACATCTACCTATACAAGTTCATTACAAGTGGCTTTCTATGGTTAGCATTCGTATGACAAAGTAGAATGACTGTATTTAAACGGTCAATCTTGATAGGCGCCATTTACAAACCTTAGTTTATCATAACATATCGTAACGATGCCTCCTACATGACACATCAAACTCTGTTATCGATTCCCTAGATAGTGACCCACCTCATCTCTATTAGATGCTCTTTAGAACAGCAGTTCCTTAGTTATTTTTTATTATACACTAACTCCTGCCCGCGACTTTGTCTGCGTGGTCTTCAGAATTGGGTCCAACCTGGATAAAAAGTAGTCTATGTGTTATTCCAGACTATAATCAATTTCTGTGTAAAATTTCATCCAGATCCGTTCAGCCATTCTGGCGCTACTCACAAACTTCGTGAAAGTTTTTATAATATTAGTAAGGATAAGGATATTTCATTATATATTTTTTCATTATTCATTAAATATGTTTAAGTAGCTTACTTAATTTTTTTAATTTGGAATACTCAAGAAACCTCTTTTATTTTATGGAAACCCACACTCACTAATAATAATGAAGAAAAGTTACAGTAAAATAGGTAATAGTGATAAAATTCCTATCTAAGGAAACCCTGGTTGCTTTTTTACGGAACCTTTAAGCTAAAATTGATAATGGAGAAGTAGGAAGCTACTATCATTGAACCGATTCTACGACTGGCACTGGCACAGTAGTGTGCCAGTGGTCGTAGGTTTGATTCTTGCACAGAGCCCAGAGGTAATTATTTGAGCATGTGAGAATTTATAGATGTAAACGCACTCCAGTAGACTGTGTCGTTAATGCGTCGCGTGGTACATTCTAGTGATAGGTTCTTTTTTGTTTAAAATAAAAATAATATCAATTGCTATCGCCATCACTAGTGCAATACTCACTCCTAAACATACAGCTAATGATGATATTACTAACGCAATCTCTGGCTAATGGGGGCGGCGGGAGGTGCGGCTTGCCCCAATAACGGTTTGTTTACAAATACCTGCTATTTATAACTGTTGCTGTGTTGCTGGTATTGAGATGGAGTTTGCTTTCTTGTTCCCCGATTGCGTAGAGCAAAAGCTGAGTTATGTGAGCACGTGGGGCACGGAGAGATCTTGACATACCGTATTAGATACCTATTATTCCTTAATCTCGTTTTATAAGCACTATGCAAAACCTTTTGTTTTGATCTTCGGGGGTCGGTAGAGGCATTTCTGAATTTACACATTTCTGTTTAAATTTAGTCATTTAACAACCAAGATAAATCCTGTTATGAGTCAGGGTAAATTCTACCTAACTTTAAACAGCTTACTTTATGATATTCTATGACAAATATAATTTTTTAGGGTTCCGTACCTCAAAAGGAAGAAAAACGGAACCCTTATAGGATCACTTTGTTATCCGTCCGTCCGTCTGCCTGTCAAGACTCTTTATTTCGGGAACGTGTGAAAATATCGAATTGAAATTAAAACCATATACTCAGGTCTACAGTCCCTTGAAGCAGTGAAATATAAAACTTCTAAGTTAACGTAAAAAAAGATACAGCCATTTATGCCGCAAAAAAACGTATATTTCGACACTCTCAAAGGAATCAAAGTTTATAGGGTATTATCCGTTAACCTAGAACTATGAAATTCGGCAAGTAATACAGTCTTACACTGCAAGTATAGAGAAAAATTTGAAAAGTATACATTTGTAATTAAATCATAAAAAAATATAGTCTTTATTTAAAGTAGATAATCAAATTTGTACGGAACCCTCTGTGGGTGAGTCCGACTCGCACTTGTTTGTAAAACCGTCACCACAATTTCATTAAACCCCTCTAACGCAAAACCGTATACGATAAATAGCAATAAGCCCCCGTCCACTCGCTAATCATTAATGTCCTAGGCATTCCTCGGGTGACCTAATTCGATAGTCGCACTAATGCTCTCCTTATTATGGTACTGGAATATCGTAGACAATATGGAGTTTTGAATAATTCGCTGATATTGTATTTTTAATATAAATGAATAAGCTAGCGACTAATTTTTATAACCTTATGAAAATGATTACCATAAATACATCAAAACAACAAAAACAAAATCAAGATAAAAACTAAAGAATTTGATTTTATGCAAGACACAAAGCGTATTATAGTGAGTTGTGACGTCACAACTCACTATGCCATACAAATTCTATACTAATACAGGACTTAAACGCTTATAATATATCATAGAACTTTATTAGCAGATTTCACCTATTATTTTTAATAATTCAAATACCGGTCAACTACGTATTATTTATAGGTATTTTATCTACGGCGACTATTTTCTTGATTGCGTGCTCCTTTTTAGAGCATGATTCTTTTATTTTTTAAGGAATTTTATGAACTGGTAACTTAGACCTTTAGGTCATGTCTTTTTTGTAGTTTAAAACACATCACTTTATCCCCAGTAAAACAGTGGAAACTTCACTAAGGTTTCGATGGAGTTTAGAAGTGAAAACAAAAGTCACGATTTTCAGTTTTATATCATTTGCCTACACTCGCACACATTCCGGAACACTTAATGGTTAACTATCCACTATAATTACACATTAAACTTAGGGGAAACACAAGTTTTGGAAAATAATATATAACCGACAAAGTGCACTTTAAATTTTCCCGCCTAAACCCCTCATGTTTCTTTCAACCAGGAAAATAACAAGTGCCAAACAATAAAAAAATCTGGTCAACTACGTGTCAGCCTCTCAAAAGCCTGACGTAATAAGTGATGTAATGCAACATGTGACATAGAATGCAACACAGGAATGTTCTTTATTCAAATCAAAAGGTTTAACGATCGATATGCAGACCACAGACTACATTAGCAAGTGTTACATATCATGTTACATCTGTACGTTATCTTAAACAACATTCATACTTTCGGCGTGAAGGATATTGTTGCAGTTATTTTATAATTTGGTTTTTTTTTCTGTTTGTACTTAGCTGTCTAGTTGAGCTAAAGGATTTCAATTATTTTTTCAGTCTACACATTATTTTTAATAAAATTTTTCAATAATACAAATATTTTTAATAACTTAAAGACCAGTCAACTACCCTATAATATTTATTGACATACGAGTAAGTAAATATGAAATATTAGGTACATTATTTTAAAATAAATAAATAAAACAGTTAACTTTAACCTCCAGACGGTGCAAACTCACAGTGTTATAACTAAACTTTGCACCAGAAAATACAAATTCTAAACCGAGCTTGTCCTAGCTCGTAAATCATCATTATGACGTCACGGGAGAGTAGCGATAGAAAAATGGCGACCACCGAGACTTGAAAGTGGTTCTAAATAAACTTCTATATTAAAACCAATCTGTCGGTTTGTACCACATAATATGTCACTGAATATAGTTCAAATTAATCATAAAAATAATAGAAGTTCATTTATTTTCGTTGGAGCCCAGTTTTGAATCCCAGTTTAATATTTTTGCCGTTGGATCACACAAAATATTATTATGTATTTCCGTTGGATCACAAATTTTAAAAATGCAAGAAATTTACTTTTTATCCCCGTTGAATCCCAAACACTATTTCCGTTCGATCCCAAATGCTTGAAAAAATCTGAATGCAGGTACTTTCAACAACAAAATTGTTTATAATAGATTGAGGGTATATTTTAACCAACTTCAAAAAGGAGGAGGTTCTCAATTCGACTGTATGTTTGTTACGCGATTATTCCATCAATTCTGAATCGATTTTGATAAGATTTTCATAGTTCAGAGGTGGCAATTTAGAACAAACTGACAATAACACGTAACGACAGAATAAATAATAACGTCATCTAGGTATGCGTAAAATTCTACTCGCTACTCGACTAGAGGACAGCAATATTATAAGTGGTCAGTTAATGTATAGAAATTACTTTAAAGAAAAAGTAAAACCACCTTCAAAAACATAAAAAATAACGTTATGTGCAACATTTTTGAAAATTCTATTTATAAAAATTAATATCCCCATACAAATTTCACCACCCGTTACAATGTGAAAATCGAAAAACCCATAAACACGTCCTTTATTTTATTTAATTTTAGATAAATTCGCAGAGGCCATATTACAACAAGTTAAGTAAACCACTATCACGCCTACACCTGTATCCCAAAAGGTTCTGGTAGAGGTGTATCTGATGTTCAGTGCATCGTTATAATACAAATCAGGGGTGAATTTATTTCTATTAATCGAGCACAAATTTTTATAAGTGAAAACTTGTAATTGGCCTTTTATAAGTGAAAACTTGTAATTGGCCTTCTTCTACATATCGTGTTCTTTGTTTATAATTTGTATTAGCTGTAAGTTTTCTGAATAGAATAAAATAAAATAAAAATAAAATAAATCCAAAGTTGATAAGATGCTATTTAATTGAGAATTCCATAGAAAAACGCAATAACGCAAAATTTGACCACGACCAGCTCAGCAGGTGCTCTTACGATTATTAGAATAATTTCAAGGCATAAATTATAAAAAAAATATTCTAATGAATAAATTCTGAATTTATAAATTCCTGATGAATGTTGTAGAATGATAAGGTTATTTATCATACTCAAGCAAAACCGCAGACAAAGACAGTATCACCTCTTACACTGTATCTATTACCGTCTGTCTGTCAGTGAGACGTCGAAGCTTGAGAGGGCCAGTTATTTAGAGGGTATTACGCAAGTCGGCCCTAATTATGGTTTCATTGGACTCGGGCCATACCGAAACACTGAGGATGAGTGTTATGCCCGACTCTATTTCTTGGCAAATAGCGGCGGGAAAAATACGCCGAGCTTTTTTGTGAAAGAAATGGACTTAGAGTGGTTTTAATAATCATGAAGTAAATATCTACCTTGGTAATTAGTTTTGAATAGTTTTTAATGCCAAATTGAGTACCTTAAGAGAAGGGCGTTTGTTTGGGCCACTAAATTCAAATTGGTTTTTTATTCTAGGTAGCTAAGTATACCAATATTTAACATTCACAAGTGAGTAATAAATTTTTTACATAATTATCGTATGTAGGTAAAAGTTGTCTAAATTGTCAATTTTGTTAGTTGGCACAGTTTTAAGTTTGATAAAGACTTTTAAGTAAAGGATTTAGGTTCTTAGCTGTGAGTATTGTATAGTTAACTATTATGGATAGACCTATAATTTGTGAAAAGACAAAAAAAATTTTGGCGGTCTAAGTTCAGCCTAAGTAAGAAACGAACGAGTTTCTCGCTATTTACACATACATACATACCATCACGCCTGTATTCCCCGAAGGGTTAGGCAGAGGCGTGCTTAATGTACACCCACAGTTCGCCTAGTATGTTTAGGTCTCATGTTATAGGGGGCGAGCCTATAGCCATTAACCGGGCACAAATCCAGATTCCGAGCTGCTACTGAGAATTTAATAGAAAACTCAATAACACTTTGGGACCACTAGACTAATGAGGCAGTCTTTCTCTGTTCTCGCTATTTACGAATATCTAATTTGATTTTAAATACACAAATATTCTAGACGACTAAAAATTTTTTTATCCGTCAGATTATAAAAAAATTATGTACACGTATTTTTCCTTTTGACAAACAAAAAATGACGGCGATATAGTGCCTACAATTTTTACGAAATAGTGACGTCACATCCTCCCACTCCAGACCTTTGATGGTATACAAACTCAAACTCATTTTTTTTATTTTAATTAGGCCATATACAGGTACTTTTGAAATGTCAAAACTACATGCACGGTTCCAAATAGTAGGTCTTATGGAGAAAAGCCGGCAAGAAACTCCATAGATACTCTTTTAAATAAATAATTGATGTTTACATATTTTTTATTCTATCAATGTGAGTATTGTGGAGTTTGATGTGAGTGATAAAAGTAGGTACAATTTATGTTTGTCAATTCTTATTATTTTGACAAAGCAAAAATTCGTGACCGATATTTTTGGATAATCTAATCTAACTGACGGACCGAATATGAAGATATTTTTTATCCCTCCCCATCTCTTACATTGGACCTGAATATATCGGTGAACACTTAGTATAAATTAGTACACCTACCTCTGCCTAACGTTTCGGGGAATACAAACGTGATGGTATGTTATGTAAACTATGAGTAAGCTTTCACGTCTTCCCCGATAGATATAATCTGGGTGTCTTTAAATCACGAGTGAATCGGTTGTCTAGGTAAGCGCGCTCCATCGTAGATCGCAGTATCGGTCAATTAACATAAGCGTAAGCTTATCAATAAATAAAAAAAAGTTGGCGTTATATATAAATTTGACTCTCTCACCATTGGTTCTAAAGCTACACGGCCAAAGGCTTGACGTCACCATTATTTTTATCAAAAGATAATTATAAAGCAGGTCAAACATTTCGACCTGCGCGTCAACCCGTAAATGTCTACGGTGGCCCCCAAATGTCAGACTAAGGTCCTGTGACCTGGCACTAATGCGTCGATCCGCCCCACGTGTCTTGACATCCAACAAAAACGTACCCGAATAAAGCTAAGGACACATAATTGTGGATGAAGATGTTGGTAAAATAAAAAGAAACCGAGGAGGTTAGGAACAAAAAGTATTAAATTAAATATTTGCTTTTGTGTTGATACTAAAAATATCAACAAATCATCACTTTTTCTACCAAATTTGATTGTTTATCATTTTATTACTAGCATTTTAATACGTTTTTGAAACGAAGGTTGAGTAGAAAAAAAAAATAGGCAAATACTGATTTATCACTTTTTGTTCTTAACGTCCTCAACACGTTTTCATAATCAAAAATTGCTAATGCAAAGTACCTACATGGGAATAATAAGAAGATAGATATAAACAAAATGAAGCTGCATAGGGTAGGTATTCGTTGAAATATATTAAACAAAAGGGATGCGTGACGATTTTTTTTTTATATTTAGACGTCGGCAAACGAGCAGACGAGCCACCTGATGGTAAGTAGTCATCGTCGCCCATGAACACCTGCAACACCAGAGGAGTTGCTGATGCGTTGCCGGTCCTTAAAAACCCTGTATAGGTATGCACCAATTGATGATCCCCATGTCATAGCAGTCATTCTTTACGTGGTAGAGCCATGCTTCGGCACAAATGGGCCGGCAAAAGGTAGGTAGCCTATGTTCTTCTCAAAGGTTCAATGTATCTCTATACCATAATTCATCAAAATAGGGTCAACTGCTTATGCGTGAAAAGATAACAAACATTGAAATGAAACTACTTCGTAGCTGTTAGTAATTGCAACATTAAGACGTCCAACAACTTAGTCTACCCGTGACCATGGATGCTGTAAAGTATCCGAAACGTCGGGAATTAAATAATATCAATATAACGCGATAAAATTCCTCAAAAGTAGGTTTATTTCAATGTCTAATATTCGCGTAAGTGTAAGCAATTTCGTATTTAATTTAATAAATCGTCAAAATAAAGACGCGAATCTGATGTGTTCAAGCCACATACGAGTATAGCCTAAATGGTTACCAATTTTATAGCTCAGCCGTTTCCTCGCATCGTCACCTCCGCCAGATGGCGCCTCGCGTGTCTCAGACATGTACCTATGTTTCCAGTCTTACGCCCAAAAGGACAATGGGACCTTTTATAGCAGTGAAAGGGTTGAATTAAGGGTTCGAAAATATATTTGTCTATTACGCTATGTTACTATAGCTGTTCAAATATCTATAGTTTATAAGTTATTGTTATGTCTTTTATAAGAAACTAGCAGGCCAGCAAACGAAGTCTTGTCCTTAATCATCATCTTCTTGCCCTTGTCCCAATTTATTTGTGGTCGGAGCAGCATGTGTCCTTTTCTTCCATTCATCCCTATCAGCCATCACCTCAATCATTCACTCACTTGCTCATGTCTTGCCCTGTATGTAAAAAAAATCATAGAACCCGATTGCGGTGTCACCTACCGGCTCAAATTGTGAATCTCAACCATCCAGGGACCGATTTAAACTTATCAAAATCACACCAGCAGCTTTTGAGGAATTCAGACAATGCACACGACGCCATCTACTGGCCGAACTGAAACAGAAAACCTCACAGAAAGCTCGGAGTATGGCATTTGTGCTTGCCCCATATTATATGATACCTAAGCATAATGGCGAAATGTGGATGTACATTAGTACCCCTCGGCCAAACCCTTCGGGGAACACAGGTGTGATGGTATATTTTTTCTATCGATAATATACTTCGGAAAATTATTTTTCTCAGGCACTATAAGTATCTATAACAATATATATCGTAATCGTATCGTATCGTAATAGTATATCGATTTCCTTATCACTCAATTCCTCAGAGTAAGACGTAGACAATTAATGGTAACCAGATTTCGATAGCCCAGAGAATTGGGTATTGGATTCGATTTCGTAAACTCGATGTCTATCTTGCTTACGTATTGTGGCAGCATTGTTTGGGTTAAAAAACCAGCAGTATCAAGTCACGGTTACCATGTTCTTGCAATATTATTGAAGTAACAGGATATCAAGTTACAAATCGATCAGACCTGTGGAAGTTGTTCACATCCCTTCATGAACTAGAAAAATCTTTAACATGACCAGATTTTCTTAAATCATAGCTACAAACATTCTCTATCAAGTCACTTTTCTAGCTAAAAAACGGAATCAAAATGTGTCTATTTGTTTGGGAGCTACGATGCGACAGAGAGACACACAGATACACGTTAAACTTAGAAAACCCCTATTTTTTGCATTGGGGTTAGAAACTACCAAATGTGTCATATTGCCTACATACTCTATATTTTACTGGGGTATCAATTCATATAAACCTGAATATTAACTGCCCTAAAGCTTATACTTAATTATTAATCTTAATTATTAATTTATGTAAAGCTTTGCCTCTGGCATGACAAGGACATCGGTCAGACGGTACAAATCTCATTGATGTTCATATTTACTTTAGTCAAACGGTAATCCTAAAATAAAAACAAAAAAAAAAAACAATTATCTTAATTAAGTAGGTAAAATCAAGTTACTCAAAAGTATAATATTAAAATTGTTTCTAACAACACCTTACGCCACCTTTATATTTTGTTGTTGATTTTTTGCATAAACCTATTATGCAAAAAATCAACAGCAAAATATAACTTTAAATCTTTTAATAAAACCAAGCACTATTTACTTAATTATTTTATTTTATTATACATTCGCTTACAAAATTCACGTATAATAAAAAATACCCAAAAAAGTTTTTCGATGGAATTCAATTTAGTCAATTCACAAATAAATCAACAAAAAGAAGAAAAATGCTTTACTACGTAATACAATCGCTAACGAAAGTCACTCATAATAAAAATCACTCCAAATAATATATTGATATAATTCCGCATACTGATATAATGAAGATGGATAAGTGGGGAAGTATTTATCGCAGGAATAATAAAAGACAAAGGCTCAACCGGATTGTGTTATCACAATAAGTGGGAATGTTTTGATAGATGATGTAAAGACATAGAGATATTCATTCCATATATACATTAATACATGTAATTATCTACTGATAGATATTGGATTAATTATGTATACATTTCTAGGATTGTAAGATGGTTTACGTATGTATATTAATTGCCTATTCCTAATAGTTCATGGATATAAATTATGTATAAGGTACTATCGGCAAAGGAGTTTAGCTATATAGGCAGATAACGACATCTACGTTTTGAAACAGATTGCAAAATATTATAATTTGACTGCATAATTATTTTAAAATAACATACCATCACGCCTGTATTCCTCAAAGGGTTAGGCAGGGGTGCACTAATGGACATCTATAGTTCGCCGGGTTTAGGTTTCATGTGATAGGGGCGAGCCTATTTCCGAAATAAAACCTAATGACAATGACAATATTTTTTTGAGTCATAGGTTCTTTGTATCCCTTTAGTGTATGTTTATGAAGTCACCCGCAACACAGGGCTTATTATAGTGAGCTGTCTTTTTTAAAAGAAAAAACTAACCTTGTCAAAATGTATACGTAGCAGCGTGAATGCCTAATTATTTTGCCGACTGTACCTTCGTATTGAAGTAATAGATAATAATATTGAATAGTATTATTTGAAACCCAATAACTACATTAAATTAGAAATTTCTGGTTATAATAGGCCTAGATAACTTATTATAACTTATAATTAAGTTATATTATAACTTATTTGTTCAAAACTCCTGTGTCATTTGTAATTGACTACGATTGGTTTATCGGTGAAGAAAAATATCCTTACTCAATACATTGATTGCACTCCATAAGTTACTTAAATGTTTTAATAACATTGTAAGAAACATGCGTGGGCCTCGTAAGAACGGCAAAAATCCTTATGAAACCTGCCCACCAAAAGGCAGTTCAAAAAGTTCTTAAACTCCATCGAGTTAGTATAGCTCATTCTCTGTTCGACCCTCAAGGTGAGACTTTGATAGAACCTACTCAGAGAATTTCATATTTTCTGTGACGCCATTTATTTAAAATTGCCTCCCAAAATACCTCGTCGAGCGTCCAATAAACTGTACCAGTAAAAAAGTTTATTCATACCCTAGAAAATTCAAATTACTGACGGTATGATTGGGGTCATGGATCGTGGGTTTGATTCCTACACAGAAACGGCCTACATATTATAAAGCAAGGTCTCCCTGCCGCATCTATCTGTCTGTTTGAATGCGATAAACTCAAAAACTATCGAACGGATTTTGATGCCGTTTCCACTGTTGAACGGAGTAATTCATGAGGAATTTTATAGGCTATTTGACATAACGCCATGACCCTTAGGGACGGGACATAGTGAGTAAAACCGCGGAGTATATATAGTAGTAATGGGCAGTTCCACTGCGCTCCTAAACTCATTGTTTAAAAAAATATCATGACGAAATTCAAAGTCAGTTTGCTAAAATTAATGCATACGAAACTAGATCTTATAAGTTAACGTGGACGGTTGAGACGGTTCCTAAGTAATTGGGATTATGGTAATGAGGATAATGCAGCGACTCGGTAGGACGATGGTCCGTTGCAAAAGATTTTTTACGGCCGCCGGAGATGAGTTATGTCTGCCTGGTTTATACAACTGGTTTTGTGAATCACTTACTGGAATTAAAAAAATATCGTCGCGTTTTGTTGAAGTATACTTTCCTCTATTGTGAATTGGGATTTGGTGATAGAAGAAAACGTGAACGTGAAATGTTGAGGTTTAATAAAAAGATAAGTATTTAAGGAGACCGCTCTAATTTGTATGCATAACACATAAAATAACATCTGGGACCCACACAGGCATGCACAACATAGGCATGGTGGTAAGAATTAGGCAGCGGTGTATAAATGTACACACTCTCAGTTCGCCGCTATGTTTCTGAGAATTTTATAGAAAAAACCAATAAGACTGCTCGGTATGGGAATTGATCCCAGGACGTGTCATGGTAGTTGTGTCTTGCTTAGGACCAATAGACTTATGAGGCAGTCATATAATAAATTTGTAAAATCAAATTTTAATTTGATAGAAAACAAATACCCATTCACACATACACTATAAAAAATCGAAATTGTGATTTTTTTTTTGCTTAAAACGATTATAAAAAGTTATTGAATACTAGAAAGTTAGTAGCCATTAACAGAAATCGTACAAATTGTCGTAATGGGCGGTAAATTTTCAAAAATCCTATTCAAGAAACACCTACGAAAATATCCTGAGGAACATTTTCTTCGAAAACAATAAGTTACATTTCCAAGCTTATACGAAATTGTAACCACGTACAGTCACTGACAGTCTCATTCCGGGGACCATATTAAAAATTCCACTTGAAACCGTTCTCACCTGCCGGCTTAATGGACCAGCAAAATGCGAAGGGAATAAAATACATTCAAAATAAAAATTTGGACCTAGACCGTCCACCTCGAGGTAAAACGTCTTTTCTTTCGCGGACACCCCGCAAGCGAGTGTAAATGAAATTATTCATTTGATTATTGGAGCAGTCGTAAAGGAATTCAATTTTGGCTTCGACGAAATAAAATTTACGAAACCTCCCTTTCTCGACTGCAAATAAATTTACAGCTGGGAAATAGCTTGGCTCGGTTCGAGTTAACGGTGACTTGTAAATATGTAATACGTGCATTTCACCGGTGTATTAGATGGGAATCTGAGCCTCACGTGTTTGAATTGTAAACTAACTACAGAGTTGGCACATACATATGAGTACATACATTATATTAGCTAAGGTTGCTTGGACGAAATCGCCGTCCACGATTAGGCCACCCATTGTATATATTTTGAAAAACTTTTGTGTCCTGTGTAATGTTATGTTATGTTTATAAATAAATAAAATCTAAGATGAAATTTTTATGGAACATTTTAATCTTTTTTGACGCAGTGTTTTTTGGGATTTGTGTAAGTAAGTATTTTATTTTTTTCAAAATAAGCTGTACCTAAGTGTAAAACATTGCAAAAAAAATATTACTATGCAATCGCGTTGTAATATTTTTATCTGCCTAAAATTTTAGGCTAATTCAGAAAAAGGATACTAATTAAAAAAACCTTTTATATCCATGATGATGAACAAGTTTTCTTTTTTTCGATTTTTCCTAAATCTGCGATTTAGGTTCTTCTTCCTAAAAATTTATTGTAAATTACAGTAAAATTTTTGCAAAGCAAAAAGTAGTAACTTAGTAATTTTATTCCTAAAGTTTGATAACGCATCTACTGACGTCTTATATCGGTTTTAACGTTGTATCGGTCTTACATGGCTTTAATTATGAACTCCAAATTCTTTCCTAACGAACTGTCAAATCCCCAATATAAGAGATTTAACCGTCAATACGTTATAAAATTGACAGTTGTGACCACAAAATGTCACATGTCACGTGTATGGATGGATTTAGAAGCAAAGCGACAATTAATCGCTATGCGCGACTGTACCACTAACACTTTTTGATTTGACTTTTTTTTGTTGTCAGATTTGACAACTGACTTTTATCAAATCTCTCTAGTGACGCTTCTGATTATGGTTTTACTTATACTTTTGTTGTATTGCGTTTAACTGATTTTTTTTGTTTAGTTGCATTACAGAATACATTATTAATTCTCTATTAAAAATAAAACTGCCTCAATGCTAACTTACTCAATGATATTTTTATTTTTATAACGTAACATATCATCATCTTACCTATGTGTGAAGGGAAAGACAGGTATGTTGCAATGTCCCGGTATGTTTTGGTCCTTATGTAACAATGGGTGCGGCCATTAATCGGCTTCTGTAGATAATTTTATATATAAACTCAATAACACTGCTAGGCGTGGAAATCGAAATGAAGAATTCTTCTTCAGTAGTCGTTCTTACGATAACTAGATCAACGTGGCAGTATTTTTTTAATGTGCTTGATTCGATTAATCGAACAGATACTTACCTACTTCATTTTATGTTACTCTGAATTGTTTCATAAAGAATAATAATTCCCATTGGTAGTTTACTTAATAAAAATCTAGAAGTTAAAGTTAACATAAATGAATGAAGGTAAAGATAACATAACATACACGTAACATACCATCACGCCTGTATTCCCCGAAGGGTTAGGCAGAGGTGTACTAATTTACACCCATAGTTCGCCGCTATGTTTACCGGGCACAAATCCAGATTCCGAGCTGCTACTGAGAATTTCATAGAAAAACCCAATAGCACTTTGCTCGACCTGGGGTCGAACCCACTGTGGGACTAGTGGGACCACTAGACTAAAGAGGCAATCAAGGTAAGGATAAATTAATTATAATTATGGACCCTCATCAAAGATTTGCGAGACATAAAAACCCTGCAGCTATTGTAAATACCTTTAATATTATAGATCAAAAGCAAACAAAACCAGGCCTAAAATCATTTCCTTTGGTGTTGTGGAACCCTAAAAACATTAAAAATGAGCAAAGCAAACTTTGACGTTACATTTCTGAGTGCGAATGACAGTTGTTTCTACCCGAGTACACTGCGAGAGAGCGGAATAAAATAAAAAGCAAATGACTTTTGTTATTGACTGTGCATTTTCGTTCGTGCGAAGAATATTTTAGCTACTGTTAAAATGTGAGCGATCGTCGTTGTTTATTTGTCCTTTTCATGTCTTTCGTTTAAAAACTATGTTTTGTATCATCATTTATGTCTTGTTTGGTAATATAACATTATTTTGATATATTTAAGATGACAATAACCGCCAGCGCCCTTGAGTAAATACACTACCGGCCGTTGCCATCGAAAATCTCTGCTAATCCGTGCATATAGTCAAAGAATAACTGTTCTAGCGTAACGATAAGTCAGATTTCAGGATAAAAATAAATCTGTAATTTTAATAAAAACCTGTAATATACGTCTTGATAATTTCTCCAACTGCAAATATGAGCTTGTATATCGGGTTGTTTCCTTACACTCAAGCAATAAGGAAATAATCATAAATTAAGATTACATCGTTACTTTTTTTTTCATTCTTTTTTTTTTAAAGCTTACTAGCAATGTGGGTCGTACATTACTAGTATTCTTGTTAACCCCTCGTGCTAAGCTAAAATGCTTGTGTTACGGGTGGGTTCACGTCGGTAGTGCAATGAGTGAGTTTCGAACCGACAACTACATGATCACAAGTCCGACGCTCTAGCCATTAGGCTACCGCCGCTTTTATTTTACTTAGTTTAGCTATTTAATTTATAGCTTTTGTTTTATTTGCGAGTGTCGAAGTATGCAGCATAAATGGCCGTGTTTATTATTATATATGCCTCTTTAGTCTAGTGGTCCCAAGCGCGACTGCTACGCTAGAGGTCCTGGGCTCGATCCCCAGATCAAGCAAAGTGTTATCGGGTTTTTCTATGAAATTCTCAGTAGCAGCTCGGAGTCTAGATTTGTGCCCGGTTAATGACAATAAGCTTACCCCCTGTTACATGGGAATTAAAACATACCGGCAAACTGTGGGTGTACATTAATACACCTCTGCCTAACCCTTCGGCGAATACAGGCGTCATGGTTTGTTATGTGTGTTAAATGGCCGTATTTTCCTATTGTGTTGACTTAGAAGCTTAATTTTTTAACGCCTCCAAGGGACCAAGGTATCAAGATCTTAATTTCAACTTGATATCTCCAATCGTTCCTAAAAAAAGTCCCCGTTTGTGGGTTCTGACAGAGAGACGAGTCCTTTTTTCCATTTGAGGAACGTAACCCTAAAAACGAGCATTAATCTCAGAGCCCGAAGTATCGGAAACCGAATTTAATTACTGAAATCCCTTGAAACTACAAACCTACTTTATCTAGCACGTGGACCCTTTTCAAGCGGTGGTTGTGCCACCTCTAAACCGTGAATAGAAATATTTATGGAGCTGAAACGTCGGGTAAGTTCACAGTTGCCCAATTCATTACCAAGGGTTGTCTCACACTAGTTAACAAAAGAATTTTGTTTTACACAGAATTATTTTTTATTAAAATATTAAATAATAATTTGATATTAATAGTATCACTTTATGGCATACTTAATCAATTTACCATCACGCCTGTATTCCCCGAAGAGCTAGACAGAGGTGCACTAATGTACTTACATCCACAGTTCATTGCTATGTTTAGGTCTCACGTAATAGAGGACGAGCCTATTGTCATTAACTGGGCACAAAATTCCAAACTACGAGATACTACTGAGAATTTCCAAAAATCTAATAACAATTTGCTCGACCAGGGAACCGAAACCGAGGATCCCTAGCGTAGCAGTTGCACTCAGGATCATTAGGCTAATGATGCCGTTCCATTATTCCTATTTTCATTAACCAGACACAAATCCGAGCTGATACTGAGAATTTCATAGTAAAACCCAATAATATTTTGCTTGACAATCGAAGCCAGGACCTATTATTTAGCAGTCATGCTTATAATCAATTATCCCGTGTAGCAGTTAACAGCCAGATTAATCTGAGATTTAGTGTACATAGTACCATGAAGTCGTAATAAAAAATTCTGTGTGTGACAAAATTCCTAAGCATTCACAGTAGGCGTTTAATCAGAGCCAGCAAGAGAAGCCAAAGGGAATTGAAAGCTAACACTAAGCAATGGTTTAAGCAGCTTGAGTATACCACAGCTTTGGCTAAGCTAGTGATGACATACGGATTACGGGAAAAATGAGTTATGGTCATAAAGTTATTTTAGTGAAGTAAGTTTTAATTGTTATTTTAAATGTTATTTTACTGAAGTGAAAATAGTTTTAAATTCCACCGCGGGCAGGTATTTCACTAAAATAACGTTATAATCTTAGCACAGATGCAAAAAAAATCACAGAAAAATTAGTTATGGTCACTTTAGTCGGTGCGGTCAGTAAGTAAATGTGATTTGTTTAAAAACAAAAATTTTCATCACGCCTATATTCCTAAAAGGCTTCAGCAGAGGTATGCAGCACTTTATGCTCAGGTCCCATTTAATAGTTGGCGAGATTAATACCATTAACCGGGCACTAATCAAATACTCGACTTGGGAATCGAATTCAGGAACCCAAGCGTAGCAGTCGCGCTTAGCACCACTAAAATAATAAGGCAGTTATCTTGTGTTTAAAAAATATTTAAACCTTAATTAGCATTATGTAGACGATCGAAAATAATATCGAGATAAAAAATAGAAACACTACTAGATTTATCGAAAAAAAAAAGTCGTGAGTCAAAATTATTTATTTCAATTAGACCATTAAAAAGGTACTTTTGACAAGTCAAACTAATTGCACGGAACTATAATCGCTAGCATCTCTCATAATTTCTGTGGAGGATTAGGAACTAAAATCAGCAAATGACTCGACGACGTAGCGAAACGATTGTAGTATTCGCTATGGTAGCATAGTTGCCGTAGCTGTGACGTCATTGTGTCAGCTACGCCGTAGCAAATGTAGCTACGACGTAATCCCTAGATAGTACGATAAATTCTCAACAGATAAAGTAGAATTACAATTTGTACTGTTTTACTGGTTGAAACCAAATCTTCTATGAAATTATAAGTTTAAGCAAAGCTTTCAATAAACTTATAGTCTATTATTGTAGTAATTATAAATATAATATCATGTTTAGGCCTTGAAGCTTGAAGTGTTATTATAAATAATTGTTTTATGCTTTATATAAATATTTTAAGTTTCATAATTTATTTATTTTATTTATTCATTTGCCAACTTCACACTTACCATTACAGGCTTATACCTAATGCGATAGTGTAGTACATTTTTTTCTGCTATATTCTACATTTTATAACATATAACATACCATCACGCCTGTATTCCCCGAAAGGTTAGGCAGAGGCGTACTAATGTACACCCACAGTTCGCCGGTATGTTTAGGTCCCATGTAATAGGGGGCGAGCCTATTGCCATTAACCGGGCACAAATCCAGACTCCGAACTGCTACTGAGAATTTCATAGAAAAACCCAATAACACTTTGCTCGACCTGGGGATCGAACCCAGGACCTCTAGCGTAGCAGTCGCGCTTGGGACCACTAGACTAATGAGGCAGTCCAGTATAACATAATATAAATAAATGCTTGAATGCTGACATAAAAAACATACAACAAATAATGCTTACACGGTTTTAATTTATATAATTTCAAGAGATTAGTATTGTTTAACACACAATTCAAACAATCGGCTGCTAGTTACGGATTGAACGGAACAATTAAAACATGATTTTAAAAGCAGTTTTTTTTAAATATCTTGCAAACTTCTTCAATCCGCCACATGATCTTAGAACATAAAATAGTAACTAAATCAAAACTAGTTATACGGCATATACTTCATGGACTTAATAAAAATATTACAATATTAATATTTACAATTTCGTTTAGAATAGTTACTAAATCATGCAGTTTGATGTATAAAATTTATAAAAAAAAGATTGCCGCAATAGACTAAATAGCCCCGATAGACGTCATTCAACTGAACAAAACTGCTGCAAGGCAGAACTCCCCCTTATCTATAGAAACCTCGTTAGTACGTATCTATGGCCGCTTTAGGGAAACTTTAAGCCGGCCATCTGTTCAGAGTGCCGATGTCCGGCCTCGCCCGGAGAACAACTTGCTGAATTTACCACTTGCAATCTTTAATTTGTTGAGTCCAAGTTGAGAGTGATAGCGGACCTTATATGCGTGGGTTTATTCTTTTGGTATTTTAATGCTTTATTGTTTTTTTTTATGAAACTATGTCAGCCCCTTAATACCATCATGACACCTCTGCAACCCAATTTCTGAGCAATACCGATCATTTTAGTTAAGGTGTATATTAAGAAAACATATTTTTAAGTGGTGCTAGAATAAGTTAGGTTGTTGTACTTTGTACTTTATGTATATTGGGCGTTGATATTGACGACACGTTTGGCGTAGCGGCTGAGCGATCGGCTTCTGCGTCACGTGTTGTGGGTTCGATCCCCACACGGAGCAAATATTTGTATGATCTACAGGTAGTTGCTCCGGGTCTGGGCGTTTGTGTATGTGAGAATTTGTGTTTGTAAACGCACCCACGATACAGGAGAAAATCCTAGTGTGGGGCAACGTTTTTTAAAAAATATATAAAAATATAATATAATATATATATAAAGGTTTTTGCCTTCTTTAATATCCCTAAGATAAAGCAGGTGCCAGAATTTTCGGGCTATTTAGTCTTCTGGCTAAAGCATAGGTATTCATATGACAATCAGGACCGATTGCTTTACGTGCTTTTTGAGGTACGAAGAGATTGCGATGGTTGTAGCCTACATCTACAAAGTGATCGCAGTTAATCGCTTGATCAGCGTAGTTAATAATTAAAAACGGTCTCTTTTACTACTAGAAATCTGCAAAAATAGAGACATTATACTCTTTGTACAATCGACAACAAAACATTGTCATTACAATTTCATAACTAACAAACTAAATTACAAACTGCCGTTTGTAACTCGCGCCGTCTCCGAATCAGCGCAATTTTCTCCAAATTGCAGTATTAAATATAATTTTGAACGCGATTGTACTAACGTTTGGCAAAACAGCCGTCTATATTAGATTTTAGTCATTATTTATAAGGATTGCATCAGTAAATATCTGTTACGAGCTTAGGAAGGGGAAGGTCGATTTCAATAATAAACGATAACCGCCTTGGACTGAGTGTTATTGAACGTAGTATTGAATAGTCATTAGGTAAACGAGAAATTTATAAATTGAATATGAGATTGAGAACTGCATCTTTGGTGCTGCCATGTGTGAGATCTGGAGTTCAGTTCCCAGGTCAAATTTTCAGTAATAGCTCGGAGTTTGGATTGTTAATGGCTGTTAATGGTAACAGGCTCGACCCCTTCAACATGGGACCTAAAACATACCGACGAATAGTGTGTCTACATCAGTCCACCTCTATCCAACCCTTCGGGGAATACAAGCGTGCTGGTTTGTTATGGGCTTGTCAAGGAAATTGTTGAGTTCTTGGAATAACCAATTTGTTGAGGTAGTCGGATTAATTGGTAGATTTCCAAGGACTGGATGAATACGAGCCGCAAATAATATAATGCAATCACGACTGTCTTCAACTAGAGTAGATAGAGGCCTAAAAACCGACTATTACGACCCGAATACACCCCTTCGCATAATCGAGATAAGAATATTGATAGGCTTGTGGCGAAGTAATCAATTTGTTTTTATTCGTGATAGGCTTGCGCTTGACCGCCAGTTCGCCTAATGTTAAGCGACACTGCCAGCTACGATGGAGCGCGCTTGCCTAGAAACCGATTCACTCGTGATTTAAAAACACCCAGATTATATCTATTGCGGAAGCCCCACTCGAGCAACGCATTATACAGTTCAGCGATACGCATGATAAAAGTGGACTTAAAGCGTTTCGTTCTGGTTTTTGGAATGTCCACCATGATAACATTGGAGTTTAGCTCGGAAAAGGGAGTTGTAAGTTGCCAATGAGCTTCTTGGCACGTTTCTTGACGGATTCCCAAAGCTTCGAGCTGACTCAGTACCAGCAAAACAATCCATCCCAAAGGTGTGAACAGTACTGCATGCACGACCAAACTTGAGCTAAACCAATCTGCAATATTAAGAGTCCGGCCGACCGAATTTCTCTAAACGTAATAGCGAAATAAATCGTAATTCAACCACAATTTAACCAAGATTCAATTCCATTTTGTTAGTATCCAAATCCGAATAATAACATTGTCTGTATTACGTTTCTGTGGGCAATTCTTGGGCTCCGCCGGACCCCTGAGCTTTAAATCAGACTACTAACACCCAATTGATATACGTGACCTCCACTCGAATAAAAACACATAAAGCATTGCTACAATTAGCATACCATTCATAAGGGTATTCAAAGACAATTTAGGATGGTACTATTCATACAGGAAGCGATTAAATCAAATGAAGCGAGTCGTCGGATGCGCAACGATGTCGGTAATCGACGATTGTGAATTCTCGGTAATGCCCCGTTTTCATTTTAATTGTAATTCATACCTTTGGGCTCTCCATTCAAAGTACAGTCCAGTTAAATAGTACTTACCCAAGGTAAGTACTATTTAACTATTTGTACTTATAAACCTGTATTAGTGTCTTATTTTGTTTCTACATTGTATTTTTATATCCTTAAGTTTGTGAGTATGGATGTGAGTATGGAGGTGTGTGAGTATGGTGAGTATGGATATGTGGAGTGTGGATGTTTGTTACTCTTTCACGCCAGAACGACTGAACGGATTCAGATGAAATTTGGCACACAGATTATAATGCCACAATAACACATAGGCTACTTTTTATCCAGGTCGGACCCAATTCTGAAGTCCACGCAAACAAGGTCGCGAGCAGAAGCTAGTAGAAAATATTTTTATTTATTTATTAATTAATATTGAACCATTTACCATGCCACTGTTAGACATGGGTGTCTACTCAAAATGAGAGGGGTTAAGCTGTAATCCACCACATTGGCCTAATGAAGGTTGGCAGACTATACACGCCGTCGATAAAAACTCTCAAGCTTGCTGATTTCCTCACGATGTTTTAGACGTTTAAGCAAGTGATTATTGATAATATTAATAATACGTACATCGCACACCACTAGGCTATTACTTCTCCTGATAAGTAACAAATGATATTTATTTCAGTAAACAACTTTTCAAAGAGGCTTTCTGTTATAATTTAGAGCAGAGGTTTTCAAACTTATTTCATTAAACTATGAGAATCAATATTTTTTTAACATAACATACCATCACGCCTTTATTCCCCGAAGGGTTAGGCAGAGGCGTACTAATGTACACCCACAGTTCTCCGGTACGTTTAGGTCCCATGTAATAGGGGGCGAGCCTATTGCCATTAATCGGGCACAAATCCAGACTCCGAGCTGCTACTGAGAATTTCATAGAAAAACTCAATAACACTTTGCTCGACCTGGGGATCGAACCCAGGACCTCTAGAGTAGCAGTCGCGCTTGGGACCACTAGACTAATGAGGCAGTCTAAAAGTTTTTTTAGTACCCCCTATTTTCTCGAAGCCCTTTACCGCCTGTAGGTGTCCAGCCGCAAGGGGGCGTTATCGCCTACTTTGGTATGGAATCGATACCAGCTACGTTTACTGGAAGATTCCCGAGACATTTTTAATAGATCTGGTAAGTATTGCCCGACTTAAGAATTAAATTTAGTCGTTACTTACAACACCGCGCTTGAAATCACTGATTTATCTGCTAGGTTAGGCTGACCCTTTTTACTTTTACTGATTAGTTTTTTTTACATTTAGTGAGTTTTCATAGATTTTTACGAGCCATCTGGCCACAAGTCCCATATATCATTATGATGGGCCATTTGACTTCCAATGTTTTCCGTAAATCGGGCCATTTAGAGATTTATAACCGTGTTTTTTTTTCATTTTATGACACCTAAAATCAGTATGTTTATGCAAAAACCACATTTTGTAAACTACTCATAAAATGTGTGCGGTTAACACATTTCTACGTTAGAACTCATTTTGATGGTGTGGATAAATTGTTATGTTGTGATATATTTATATTGTCAAGTGTAGCTTATTCCGTTAAGAGTTAAACAGAAATAGGTGAAGGACCACGAATTTGGACGTAGATTTCATTTTGTTAGTGAGCAAAAGGTTTTTTTATAGATTTTTTTTATTTATATTACCTTATAGTACGCGAACTGGAAATTGAGTGCTCAGTTCCTACGCGTGCAACCACAAAATTAATCGATGAGGCAATTCGGGATATTTGTTTTTTTTTTACATAGGACGTAAGTATTTTGTAGTAGGTAAGTATAAAACTTTTATCTGTGTAAAGAGAAAGTAAAAAATGAAAAAATAAAAATTAGTGATCATAACGTATCCTTGTTTGCCACCTCAGTGGTATAAAAAAAGTGTAAGGTATATTAAGCATAGATTACAGGCATTTTATTTAACCACCATACAACAATCATTATCAGACCGTAACCTTAAAATTAAAAAAAAATAATGCACGATACGACACGACACGACACGATACGACGATAATGTGACGAGACGAAATCCATAAAAGATAGTTTCATTTCAATTTCAATATCTTCTATTCGTGTAAGTTTGGAAAAGAAGGACATGCTGTGCTGGTCCTAAATAAATTGGAACAAGTATAAAAAAATGATGATGATATTCGTGTAAGTGTCAGAAATCATTATATACCTAATATATAGATCCATCTATCTTCCCAATACACATTTAGTTCAATAATATCGCTTCCCATATCAGATAACAACCTCCTCGTCAGTAATCCAACCTTCCTCGTTCCCCAACAAATTAACGAATACTCACTTCCTTGATCACTGACACATCAACGTTAGTTAATACGCCAATTACCGGCATTGTGTCAATAAGTGCCTTGTATGTTTGGGCGAATTAATTAGAGCTTAATCTAATAAATCGTAACACATTATATGCGGAGGAATCAACTTTGTTTTCGGTAGAAAGCAGACAATAAAATCTAGGCTAATACAGGGTGGGCGATTTAATCTATGCTAATCCGTATTGAATTCTAAACAGGCGTCGTACAGTAACGTAGGAATCATTGTTTTTGTAAAATTGTTTTACACAAAAAGCACGCTGTTGTGCCGTGAAGCGCTCCATCGTGACACGTCCCGTCAAAGTTTCCCGCCACAAAAAAAAAACCTAGTGTTGCTGTTTGCATACAATTTTGGCCCACCCTGTATTATAAATGTTTTGGTGTGCAGGGTGATAATTGAAAGTTCGAAGGTCGTGTAGTGATGAAATATTTTGACTCCAATTTACTTTTGCGAATACCTAACCAATACAATTCCTTACAATGCGTGTCGTTGGTAGTGGGGTCACGGAACAACTGAAGTTACAGCGCAATACAAGTTCTCACTAGTCAAAACATATGCGTCAGCATTGACACTACACATGCACTAGCTTCTACCCGCGACTTTGTTTGTAGCCTAGGTATATGTTATTCCATACTATAATCTATCTCTGTACCAATTTTTGTCCAGATCCGGTCAGCCGTTTGGGCGTGAAAGAGTAACAAACATCCATACATACAAACTTTCACGTTTATAATATTAGTAAGGATAATATGCCATTACGCCTGTATTCCCCGAAGGGTTAGGCACAAGTGTTAATGTACACCTACATTTCAATCGGAATGTTTATGTCCCATGTAATAACGAGGCAAGGCAAGCTTATTGCTATGCACAACATCCAAACCGAATTGCTACTGAGAATTTCATGGAAAAATCCAATAATACTTTGCTCGACCTGGGAATCGCACCCAGTAAATAGCTCTAGCGGTACTCGTGCTTAGACCACTAGACTACTCGTATAAGGTAGTTGTTAAGTAAATTAATAAAAAAACAGCTTTCTTTACTGATGACTATAATTCTCGTATTTTAGTAGTGGGCGTGACAATTCTAATCGGATTTGTGACAGGATAGCTTTAGTGAAATTGGACTGTCATTAGCTAATTGAATGCAACGTTGACTCAGCGCTGTGACAATTGGAGTTTCAGACCACAGTCACTTACTAATGTAATTCACTTAGCTACCTAATACGAGAAACTATGACAGTGTATTAAACTGACTAATAATAATTTTATTTAAACTGCTTAAGTATGAATGTGGAAGAATGCAAGAATCGTAGCAAAGTGCGGTCGGTAATTTCTACCTACCCCCGTGGGAGAAAGGCGTTAATGTATGTATGTACGTGAAGGGATTTATTAATTTCGGATTCCTAGCGGCTCCTAAGCGAGAAGCTCTTGGTTCCATTTTCAGATCGAGAAAATTATTGTTTTTTCTGAAATTCTCAGTTTCTCCTTGATGTCGTATATATTGACAGCTCTGCTTCACTGTTCCATTCATTTTAAGCATTTTTCAGCCAATCTTTACTAATATTATAAACGTGAAAGTTAGTGAGGATGTATGGATGTGTGGATGTATGGATGTTTATTACTCTTTCACGCCAGAACGGATCTGGATAAAATTTGGCACACAGATAGATTATACTCTAGTATAACACATAGACTACTAGTCGGACCCAGTCCTGAAGTCGACGCAAACAAAGTCGCGGGCAGAAGCTAGTATTTAATATTTTAATCTCAGAAATCAGTAAACATTACCCTCCCAAATACCAACATTGCAACAACAATAACAATTTATTCCCGTGATTACATTCTTTTACAACACCTGTTTCCTTCACTTATCCAAAAACCTTATTCATTGTCCGCCTAACAAAAGAAACAGCGGGATTTTTATTTTACTCGCCAGCGGTAACAAAATACCAAACCTAAATTCTCTTAAAGTGAATTATTTAAAGGGCTTTCCCGAAAATTGCCTCGAAACGAGAATGATAAAAAAAAATCTAGCGAATTGTGATTCAAGTGAGTCTAGTTATCCCAATTCGTTTCGCGTGAAAAATATTGAAATACAAGAGAGCTTCGGAGGGACAAAATATATATATTATTCATGTTCTAATGTACGGGCGGAAGCGATTTGATTATGTTTTGTAAATATGGAAGCGGGCCAATATCGTATAATAGATAGGTTGTTTTGAACAAATTTTTAGTTAATAAATTATATGGTTTATGTACCGTGGGGTTGTGTAAGTAAATAAATGACTCTTAGCACCATTCAGTTTATTACTCCAATTTATTTATTCAATGTGGATTAACAAAAATGATTGTATTATAAATAATTATGTTGTGTTGTGTCGATTAAATTGAAATATGTTCTATCGAAACAGTTCTATTTAATATGATCAGTTCTGAGGTCAGTTCTGAGAGGATTTGTTATTTTTTCTGTCTCAAATCATAAGCTTCCACATAGTTTGTATACTCCCAAAATAATAACGAACCGTATATTTTTCGCATTAAAATTTAATACCACTTTTATATGAATAGAGATACGTAAAAGAGCCTACAGTGATGATACATATAATGTCAGTTATATATATTGCCTTTTTGACATAATATAACATATTATCATGTCGCTATTCCTCGATGGGTTAGGCACAGGTGTAATAGAGGATGAGCCTATTGTTATTAGCCGAGCAGAAATGCAAACCCAGAGCAGCTACTGAGAATTTTATAGAAAAAGCCAATAACAGTTTGCTCAAACTGGAAATCGAAACCAGGGCCTCTAAGCGTGGCAGTCGCGCTTACGACTACTAGAAGAAAGAAAGAAGAAAAACACATTTAAAAAGTCAAGATCCGTACAACACACAGATAAATTAAAAATCTAACACATAAAATAATGTCACTAGGATGTGCTGTCGGCATGCTTGCCTCGAATGGGTTGCCAGCTCAGCATTACTAGACTACATACATACATAATATAATCAACCCATTATACTGTCCCACTGCTGAGCAAGGGTCTCCTCTCAGAAAGAGAGGGATTAGTCCACCAAGCTGGCCTAGTGCGGGTTGGCAGACTTCACATGCCGTCGAGCAGATCTCTCAGGCATGCAGGTTTCCTCACGATGTTTTCCTTCACCTTTTAAGCGCGTGATAATTAACTATTTAATACGCACATGACTTCGAGAAGTCAGCCTTGGGTTCGAACTCGAGATCTTTGACTTGGCAGTCCAACGGTCATACCACTAGGCTATTACTAATGAGGCAGTTTTTTTTGACACATTACATAATCGCTCCTCACCTATATCTCAGACCATTCCCTCGTTCACTGAGCTACTGAATTAAAGATAGCACACAGATATCTCCGTTGATATGATTCACTGCAAGTTGACTCATTGTGATGTATCGTGCTGGTACTGACGGTTACTTCGGTCTTATACTAGCAGCGTTGAGAGATTGATGTACAGGAATTGTGGATTACCTACTTGAATTTGTGTATATGTAACTTACGTAATTTGTAGAGTATTGTATAAACATCAATATAATTGTTTCTGGAGTTATGAATTATAGAAATAGACTTCACTGTGTTTACTGAGATTCAATTCTTTTTTAGAATTTCATCATATATTATATATTTTCAAATAGTGTGGTTTTTCCTCCTTCTTTTTAATATTCGTAAGCGTGACTGCCACTCTAGAGATCCTGGTTTCGATTTCATGTCGAGGAAAGTGTTAATGGCTTTTTCTATGAATTTTTCCAGTAGCAGCTCAGAGTTTGAATTTGATAGGCTCGCCCGCTGCTACATAATAAATGATATTTTATTATTATATCTGTAAATAGATCCTTTAAGAATACTTTTACAAGTCGATGTTATAAATTTTTATAACTAGATGGAGCCTGTATTTCCTAACTGACAACCTCTGAGAATATTTGCCGAAACAAAGTCAGAGAATCATGGTCTCATTTAAAGTCCAGACAGTAGGCGTAGTATTATCAGATCTGATGTGAGTGTTACGATATAGGGCAATATCTGAACAGGCCTTTCGAAGAAAGAGCCATAGCAGCTTTGAGTTGACCTGTCCTAACTGACGGCACGCATACATCAGTCATCGTGTAGCTCAACCATTATTTAGGGAGCTGCACGACCCGTCGCACAACGATATCAGATCAGCGAGACATTTGCGTAGGTCATAATTATAAAACTCTCAACACTGTCAGAACACGTTAATATAAATTTAATCATGTGACCTAAACATCCTAGGTACTGTGGATATAGATAAGTACACCTTTGCTTAACCTTTCGAGAAATAAAGGTGAAAGCTAAACTTCATTAAAAAGGGATTACGCTTTTAAAACGTAATAATTTGAACTCTGCATGATGTCATTGTATGTATAGACACAACACGCATTTATATAAAAAATACTAAAATATGAATACTTACTTACTTACTTTATTAATACGCTTGCGCATTAAGAATAAAGAAAAAATAATATGTTCATATTTTATAGATATTGCGATCTAAACGCAAACACCGATTTTCCGAAAACCGCAATCCTTACAAAAAACGACCAGTATAATTCGGCTTTCCACTTCATAATCCGCCAATATATTTTTCCCTGAAATCCTTAATACCAGCACCTTGCTTAAAAGCAATAGCCGAACAAAATAGCGAACTTAATTAAAACCACCTTTAAAATTCTCAACCCGCTCTAAACTCCGGTTAACTGCTTAGTAACGATTGAGGAAGTTTTAAAACTCAATTCACATTGTGGAAGCAGATCACTTCGGGGGTAGAAAGGAAGTATCTTTTGAATTAAAGATATGGCGTCGCTTGCGATGGGTTGAAAATCATTTATTCTGTAATGCTGGAAATATTTTTGCTTTCTATCAGCCAGAGATTTTCAGTTACGTGATTTTGCAATCTTTGCTATGAGCAAAGAGATTTAAAAGAGGGTATTGGGTATATTTTTATACAAACGTTTGGCAAAACGGCTGATCGATCGGCTTATGAGTCACGGATTGTGGATTAGATCCCCGCATGGAACACGTGTATGACCTACAGGTAGTTGTTCTGGGTCTGGGTCTGTTCTCGTGTATGATAATTTGTTTGTGAAAGCACCCACGATACAGAAGAAAATCCTGGTGTGTTGTCCCGTCTATCGCTTGTAATATAATATTAATTTTAATAGTGAGAATTCACAAATAAAATTTAAACAGATGTTATTTTTTAAACTTCGCCCCACACTAGGATTTACTCCTGTGTCGGGTTTTTTATAAATTTATCAATAGCAGCTCGGAGTTTGCAGTATAAGGACGCATGCAACACCAGGGGTAACACTCGCGCGTTGCTGACCCTGGCGGGGAGTTTCTTCCACAACCTGAGTGTGTGTGGGAGGAAATTCCTCTGAATTGCACAGTATGAGACCAGAGTGGTTCTTAGGTATGTGGATGAACTCTACGCCGATAGCGAGAGGTGCGGTGATAGAAAGCAGCTGTTGCTACATTATTTCAAACAATTCCTCAGAACACTGCCCATTGTACAAACGGTAGAACACGAACAGAGAGGCAAAGTCTCTCGTCATCGTTGACAATCCTAACTGCACGTTTCTGGACCGAGTCAAAAGGATCAAGTTGGTAATTAATTATCAAGCAAGCAAGCTTAATTATAATAGGCTCCTTCATGTTACATGGGTCTTCCAAACATACGGCGAACTGTGGGTGTGAAGCAGTATACCTCTGCTTAGCCCTTCGGAGTTATAGGTGTGATGGTTCATCATCATCATCAGCCTATATCAGTCAATTTCTAAATGTAGGCTTGCCCCAATGTGCGTCAGTAACCTTTCATAAATCGTCACTACATCTTGGAGTGATGGTTGCTACTGACAATACAATAACACTGTGCCCGACCTGTGAATCTAAGATCTCAAGCTGAGCAGCCCAACACTAGCTCAGTGAGGCAGTATTCCGAATCACTACAGTTTGTGAAGAATGCTATTCACATAAAGATTCACGAAGAATGCTCGCTGCTTTGTCTTGCAGCAGTTTGCATTTGAATTACTTTGCTTTAAAAAGTTACCTACCATCTTGAACATTCCTCTTTCGGTCAAGTTAGTTTTAGTGAAATTTTAAACACTAATCTTATTTGGCTTAGCTATGCAGCCTTTTTAACAACATCCACAAGTTATCACTATTAATATAATAAATATTGGCTTATGGCTATAGTGACTGCCTCATTAGTCTAGTGGTCCCAAGCGCGACTGCTCCTGCTGGTCGAGCAAAGTGTTATTGGGTTTTTCTATGAAATTCTCAGTAGCAGCTCGGAGTCTAGATTTGTGCCCGGTTAATGTCAATAGGCTCGCCCTATTACATGGACCCTAAACATACCACCGAATTGAGATTGTACATTAGTGCACCTCTGCGTAGCCGTTGGGTAAATAAAGGCGTGCTGGTATGTATATAATAAATACTTTAAAAGTAACACGTGGGTAGTAACTTTTCTTTACCGCTTACAAAAAAACGACATCAATCCATTTACTCACTTTCCTATCGCTATCATATACATATATAAAATCTATAGAAAAGTCTATAATTTCAAAATAAATGGAAAAATAAGTGAAGGAGTTTGAACGAAGAATAGAATAAAATAGAACGAAAAGAAGATTACAATTGAATGACACTGAAGCAGAATTAAAGATTTTTCGAATTGTTATTGAATTGTTGTCTATATGTCTGCTTACATCTCAAGATCTACTTGGAGGATTACTATGAAATCTAGTGTAGGTACCTACAGGTAGATTATGAACCTGATAAACATTTAGGGTAGGGATTCGGATACCGATAATCTACCTAACATTTTGGCCAAAACACTTCCCTGGAAATAAATGATAGTGAATATGATTTTTGATACTTTTACGTTTTTTTCGACCAGTTTTCCTGTCATTTATGTCCAGTGAAGTCAAAGTAAACAAAGTGGTTGGGTAGGAACCTAGGTTAACGGTATCCGATTCCGAATAATAATACGATATGATTAAATTGACGCACGTATAATAATAAACTGACCTATTAAGTGATAAGAAAAAATCAAGTTGCACTTATGCATAGCACAAATTCATTTATAGTTTTATCTTCGAACTTAATTTTTTTTAGACTTAATGTTTTAATAAAACTTGATATTATTGCTAATAACTATACCAGGGTCCTAATTATAGAACAGTTTTTCGCGGTCTCCCAAAAAAATTCTGTTTTGAGTTAAACCAGTATACCACTAACCGTACGGTGTCTTTGAATTATGATTTATTTTGATATTACGTTTGTATGGGGAATTCAGACTCCGCCGGACACTTAATATCTACAATTCAAACTATGTCACAAACAATATCAATCATTTTCCTATTCATCCGCAAGTCTCAACGTCACGTGTCACCGTCTCTTGCATCACATTTACATGCGAACCGTCTCAAACGCCATGATCACGTTCATACATCCTGCTATTATTGGCGTTTATGTAGATTTGCCTCGAGCTTCACTTTACGGATAGATACGGTACCAAGTTATCGATAAATCATCGTGTAGTGTCGGAGTTTGGTTGGTCAATTGAGAATTAACACAAGATGACTGAGGCTGTAAATTAAAACTGTACTGATTGGTCACGTTGCCAGATTAATATTATATTATAAAATTGTCTTCTTTCTTTCTTCTTAGGTTCTTTCTTTGTGATGGCAGTAGCCTGAGAAATAATCGTATCGAAACAAACTAAAATGGATTTGAAAGGAGAAGAATAGTACTACAGTTAGAAATGACCGTCAAAAATTTGCTGTCCAAGCAAACTAAAAAGACACTTAAAATGTCCCCAAAAGCGGTATACCTCAAAGTGCTAAGAACACTGCTTACCATTATCTCCAAACTCTGACGTGAATAAAAAATTATGTTGCTAGATTTAGATTTAGCGTTAAAAATCTACAAGAAATGTGTCTCACCCAGCAGGTGCAAAAAGAAATCAAATTTTGTTTACTATTGGTATTGATGAATTGTAAGTACAAAGCTTACACACACATCAGTAACTAAAAGTAAAGTTTAACAGTATCTAGGGATGAGCAATAGTTGTAATCTTTTGTTACTTTTGTTCACAAAATAGTTCGAAGCGTCTCAACGACATTGTCTGACGATGCAGATAATAGTTGTAAAAGATTTCCAGCCGTTTACAACTTTATTTTAGAGTTGTTTTTCTTTTGCGCATCGGAAACAATCTGTGAAAGCTATGTGCAATACAAAGGATTTAACTTAGTATCTAAATTTAAATGAATATAAGCGTAATATTTTGTATTTTTTTGCCATCACGCATATGTTCTCTAAAGGATTAGGCAGAGCTGTAGGCACCTAATAGACACTCATCGTTCGCCAGTATGTTTAGGTATCAATTGTAATGATTTTCTTGTGTGTTTGTGTGGATTTTTAGATGGTTAAGCTTCACAATTTGACCCGGTAGGTGGTGGTATATTTTTAAATACATACATATTAACCCGGGTCAGTGTGAGCCGCTATTAATAACATAACATACCATAACGCCTGTATTCCCCGAAGGGTTAGGCAGAGGTGTACTAATGTACACCCACAGTTCGCCGATATGCTTAGGTCCCAAGTAATAGGGGTCGAGCCTATTGCCATTAACCGGGCATAAGTCCAAGCTTCGAGCTGCCATTGAGAATTTTATAGAAAAACCCAATAACACTTTGCGCGACCTGGGACCCCAGGACCTCTAGTATGGCAGTCTCGCTTGCGACCACTAGACTAACGAGGCCGCTAGTAATAATATATATTTTATGGACAGGTTTTTATTTTAGTGTTATATAAGCTAAAGGAAAAGGGAAAATGAGTGCCATCGCCAATCCCCACGCACGAGTAGTTCAGTGTGGGAGGAAACAAGCAAAATCGATTTTATATAATAAAATATAACAGTTATTCATAAATTGTAACGATTTTCATCCAAGTGTGGTATATTATTTATCTCAATCTTTTATGGGAATAATTCTTAAAACATGGAAATGAAAGGTCTCGGCAATCTCTTTAAACCAAAAATTACATACATAGACACACACACACACACACATGCATCTTTCTCCCACAGGGGTAGGCAGAAACTATAGACCGCCACTTGCTACGATTCTTATATACTTCTTTTACTCCTTCCACATTTATACATCTTCTCATACATACGCGCCGGTTGCGAGTGCTATGCACGGTACGCACCTGACCTTTTTGACGTATCTCGCCAATAAGATCGGCATTATGTCCTTCTACGGCGACCTCTTCCGACGCTGCCGATGTCATTCGCCTTATAAATTCCTTCCGTTAATCGTCTTTCATTCATTCTTTCAACATGTCCAAACCATCTAAGCATATTCTTTTCAATACGTGTCACTACATCATCTTTCAGCCCGCAACGTAATATAATCTTTATAATGTTAGAGAACATCATGAGTATTATATTATTACCCGGCAAATTTATTTAAATAAATATGAATGTCGGCTATTGAGCGTTTTACTGTGTAATATAAATCAAATCAAATCGTAGAGTAGAAACAATATATGTAGATATATAATAAAAGTCATGGTGGATGATTTAATTCTGAGTCTTGAAACGAATCTGCAAAATAATATTAACCCTTAGACATCCAAATTCCAAATCGACATACTAAAACCTGCCAAAACCTTACTTCGTACCAAAAAAATTACAGCGATCCGTCCGAAATTATTCGATCAACCCCACGTAAAATCAGATTCGCGTAACAAATTTGATCGAATACATTCGATATCAATTGGCGCCGACAAATCAGTTTATCGGTAGCTTCACACCTATAAAACGTTTGGGATTTAGTAAATTGCTAATATGGCCATATTAGCGGCACACAAACGTGCAATCAACCTTCATTAACCAAAGCATTATCGGTTGATACGCCGAGTGAATGCGAACAAATGAATTATGCAACGAATTCCAATTACGAATTTTGAGTGGCTAAAGTGCGGAATTAGTTGATTGTTTCGGCATTTGTATCATAAATGATCACATTAGGAAATAGAATTTCGATGTGTTTCATACCTCGTGAATTATTCGGGGTTACAATTGCTAGCAGTTGATGGGTTATTCCGAGGTACCCTACAACAGAACCGACAAGAAAATCGCTCTGTTTACGTCGATAACACTCTGACTTAACCCTTGTTTCTCAGCGCGGAAACCCATGAGGATTTTCAGACGTTAAAAAAAGTATAATGCTTAATGAATATCCCACATCGTGCTTATTCCTTTCGAATGTAATGCATCTGATGCCTGGGGTCTACAGTTTCATTTCCAAGTAGTTATTTCTGAATAATTGATCTTTCGTAGATCCTGGTCCAATTCAATGTTTCAAAGGCTTTAGATAGTGCCGGCTTTTCTTAACTAATGGTCTTTTTTAAAATCCAGATATGTTAGTATCAAATTTTATTTCGCAGTAGGATATATATATTTTTTTTCATTTAGGAAGGTTACTTAAATTATGAAATACCTATTTATGTCTCCTTCAATGCAACGATAGTTCAGTCTATTATCACCAATAATTGACTTGAGTTTACCCGTATCAGTGTACATGTGAATGACGTTACAAAACATTTGTAAGTAGCTGCTAGTATGTTGGCTTGAAGCCAAACTAGCAAATGATAGGCTATAGCCTGTAGAAAACTGTCCAAAGCGCTCTAAAATACGTGATATATTGAATTCTTTGCCATTGAAGGAGAAATTGTTCTCATTGTTTTTTTTTTATAACATAACATACCATGCCTGTATTTCCCGAAGGGTTAGGCAGGCGTGTACTAATGTACACCCACAATTCGCTGTTAAGGTCCAATGTAACTAATAGGGGGCGAGCCTATTGAAATCCTTTGAACAGTAATAGGTCGAAGCTTCGGATTTGTGCCCGATTAATGGCAATAGGTTCATTCCCTACTCGTATTATATGAGACCTAAACAACCAGAGAAGAGGTATACTAATGTACACCTCTACTGAACTCTTCTACCATTGCTATCCAATGCTGAATGACAATGGTGGTAAATAAATCATACACAATAAAAATGACAGCGCACAAACTCTTCCATTTTATATGATTCACAAGAAGTTCTATTCTAAAAGATGCGATCTTTTAACAAAATCCATTTGCGGTACCGCAGGCGACGTCGAAGTCATTACAATCGTACATTACTTGTTGTGATAGTTCGAATAACCGATAATACCATGCTATTACGTACACGGCCGCTTTGGACGAGATTCAAACAGCTCTGTTAGGGACAGAAGTGACTCGTTGAGACCACAAACTGCATGTTACAGGGAATAAACTGAGCTCGTATGCTGATGTCAAATCCGGTCGTTAGTGATGCGACATCAACTGATTCCGCGTTGAATAAATTTTATTGCACCCTTTATGGAATCTTGGGGGAGGTTTTATTAGAATGGGAACGGATTATGGCGATGTTCTGAACGGTTTCGCCATAAAATTAGTGAAGTTTTATGGGGTCCATTTACATTGTAGTGGATAGTGTGTTGTAATGTTATGGGGTATAAACAATCATGATGGAAAACGCTTCAGATTCGTGAGTAAGTGGTCGATTAAAATATTAATGGGTTCCGTTTGAGTGTGACCAAGAACTACTATGATATAGCTTTCATATTATTTTATTGTATGCCCTATGGTATAGGACTCGAATAAACGTATTTTTTAATGTTATGCAATCAACAAATCATGGTTCTAAGTTCAAAACCCATTTTGGTAGACTTAGCCATCTCAGTGTAAGAGAAAGATGTCTATTAAGGACAAATAATATCATCCCTTTTTTGTTCAACAGTAGTATTTATGCAAATAAACACAGTTGTATTGATGTGGTCCCAAATATAGCCTTTTGTTTGTCCTCGGAGGTCGAAAAGTCTTTCGTAATACCGAGTACTTATGTACTTATGAACTCGCAAAATTTCATAAGTACATAAGTACTCATTTCCCCATATATACCAAGAAATTGTGCAGTTTTTGAATAATATCGCTGGGTTTACCTGTAGACTTTAAAATACAGCCCCATTTTAAGAGGAAAGAGTGAATGAGAAAATCTGATGATGAATATATAGACAAAATAAACCCGAGTTACTTACCAAAATCATGTTTAAAATAATATTTTGCAAAACTAAAATTCGACTTATGAAAGTATTCGAATCTACATACTCTGGTTCGGCACACCCGACGCTTTAGACTATATCAAGATGGTTAGAAAGGTGTAAACTAAGAAAGAAAATTTATATCATTGAAAAGATTCACAAGTTCAAGATCGAAAGATTTTTTTTCAAATTAGCTTACGTTATTGAGTCTGTTCTTCCACGGTTCCAAAAAGTTGATCCTATGGAGAAGAATCCGACAAGAAACTTCATGGATACTCTTTTAAAATAAGTAGTATTACATTCTTCAGGTACAATAGTGTGAACAGGATGTGTGGACATTGAAGGTTAATTAATGTCCAAGTTGGGTCGAAGTCAATATTATGAAAAGACGGTTCCCAGCATTAGAGAACTCGTCATTATAAAGGTACAAGTGTAACAGCTTTGGCATATACGTATATTTAGTTAAATCATTTTGTACACAATTCCCATAAAAATACAATAGGCAGCTCCTATAGATATATTCGGTCGATTCCATCGTTCTGCTCAATGCTTTCCCGTTTCCTGTACCAACTCCGGAAATTATAATTTATGATTCACATATTTTGGCGGGATATATGTATCACTGTGGTCTGGTCCCCGATATACATTTTCTCAAAATAATATTGGATTATATCAACGTTAGGAATATATTGTGGATCAACACAATGCGATATTCGATATGTTTATCATTATATAGGATTATGTAAACGAAAGAAAAGCCCACAGCTGTGTGGATCTATGGAGTGACAGCAGACTCAATATCTTAAATGAAAATACGAAAAATTGTTTATTTGCTATTGATTTCTGACGCAAGATGGTTAAGGCGCTGACAACACCCAAATAGGCATATCTCAAACAATTTTTTAGCCAAACCCATACAGTTTGTGATAGCGAAAAAAATATATGTTAATCTTGAACATATTTCGGAGAACATAGTTGTATTCAAAACATGTTTTTGAAAAGTTTTCTCGATACAAAAAAATGGTAAACTAGCCTCTTAAAACGACCTTCCAACAAAAAAATCTGTATTACTAATCAATGCACATTGGTAAAATTAAGTACAATAACATATCACATTTAAATACAAAACTTAGTTGTTTTATATTTTCGAATACTTAACAAATTTTGAAGTAATTAATGTTTTATGGTTTTGTAATAAGTTGCGAGCCTTGCATCATCCCACTTCTCTTTCTTTTCTATGCAATCCGACAGTGAGCGCATAGGCGCCCTGCTAGACGGACGTATGTCGCTTTATTCCGCGCGCTATCCGTCATTACGTATTTTGCTGTATGACAATTTCAAACATAAACATACCTACATATTTTATTTTCTTCTCAATTTAATTAAAAGGATATAGTTGTACGATAAATATAGTTCTAAGCTGTAATTATAAACATTTAGAGTTCTAAGTTGTAAATATAAATAAAGTTCTGAGTAGTGAAAATAGTTGCCGTGAAAAAAGAGAAACAAACAAAAATGCCGGAGGCCAGACAAAAAGCGCTTTTATACTAACAAACAAAAACATCTCATGGATATAGAATGTGACAAAACAGATACACGAACAGAAATGAAATTCTAACTAAATAACTAAAATGAAACTTACGTTATTTTCTACAACTGATAGCGCAAATTCGGCTACATCGGCAGTGTTCGATTGGTCTAGCGGTAAATGCAAAGGATTCGGAAAAAGGAGTTTCGAGTTCGTAATCTGCTGGCGACTAGTATAATTTAATTTTATGATCTTTTATTATTTTATTTTATGTTTTTAGAATAATAATTATAAATTTTAATAATTTCCTTGAATTATTTAATTTTCTCTACAGTAAAAAGAGACGTTTGGCGAAGTTTAGAAACAGGTGTAGCCTCGGATTTTTTATTTTTTGTTTATTTATTATTTACCATTATACCTATCTTTACAGGTCTTAAACCTAATGCGATAGTGTGGCAACTTACCTATAATACTTTAACAGTTTAGACATCTTATATACAATAAATACACTTACTAATAATAATATAGTAAGTATAAATACTACTAACAGTAATAATAGTAATTCACCAGTAAGATTGTGATGTTACAATCATATTATTATACATATAATAATTTATTACTTAGCGGGGGATCCCCTTTACTTTTAGAAAAAAAAATCACAAATAAATCCAGTGATAAACATCAAATTTCCATAGACCTATGACTCTCTTAGAACTGGACCTATAGGAAAATACTCGTAACTTTGTCTATTGTTTCTTGCCCATTGTACAGGGTCAAAATAAATTAGCTAGCGAAAATCTGCAGTCGTGATGGGGGGGAGGTACATTTAGTGCTGAAAAAAGATCTTCCAAATCTGAATGTATTTTTTTGCAGATTACAAAACGTTCCAGTTGCAGTTACATCAGAAAGTGATAGTATAGTGACCCCTAAATTTTACTATACTCCATTTGGTTGGGTACTTAACTAAAGGTAAACAAATCATAAAAAAGGTTTTTTTATAGGGCCATTTTTCCTTTCGAAATAAAACGTAACCAAAATATTTTTAAATAATATAAAACCACATTTTACTTTTATATATGTACTAGCATATTTAACTACTTTGTTTAATATTAAATTTGCCAATTTACCAACGTCACCTTAAGACGTAAATTCAGAATGTGAAGGCAAAATTTCAATCATGCGGGTAGGGTTCGCGGTGGCTTAGAGGTCAGAGCGTCTGGTATATCAAACCAGAAGACGCAGGTTCGAATCCTGCCCGCGATTGAAATTTTTTCCTTTGGTTTCTGACACTTACGCGAATATTAGACATTGAAATAAAACTACTTTTTACGGATTTTATCGCGTTGTATTGATATTATTTGATTCCCGACGTTTCGGACCCTTTACAGCATCCATGGTCACGGGTAGACTAAGTTGTTGGACGTCTTAATGTTACAATTACTAACAGCTACCTTACATTTTTGTTAATTATTGGCGATCCGATTCACGCAGAACGAGCTCACCGTATCCTTCGGTCTTGCAGTTTTGGACTTGGATTTTGATTTTATGGAATCTATAATGGGGTTCCAAGCAGGTGGTAAGACCCAGCCATCTTCTCTTTTGAAATTTGGATGTTTTTTAATTTCAATAGCCTCACGGATCATCCTGGGAAGGAATCGGTTTTCTTTTGCGAGGACTTGTGGTTTATCAAATCTGATGTAGTGCTGGGCCTTGTCTAGAGTATGTTCACAAACTGCTGACTTCTTGAAACGGCGGTGTTTGACATCAGCGATGTGTTCTTTTACGCGGGTCCCTATACTTCTTTTAGTTTGGCCTATGTAAGAGAGACCGCAATCACAATCTAGCTTGTATACACCTGCATCTTGCAGAGGTATGTGGCACTTGACAGGTGGTAGGAACTACCACAGTCGAACGCCTACCTGCTATAGCATATTTAACTACTTTGTTTAATATTAAATTTGCCAATTTACCAACGTCACCTTAAGACGTAAATTCAGAATGTGAAGGCAAAATTTCAATCATGCGGGTAGGGTTCGCGGTGGCTTAGAGGTCAGAGCGTCTGGTATATCAAACCAGAAGACGCAGGTTCGAATCCTGCCCGCGATTGAAATTTTTTCCTTTACTAAAAAAATTAATTATTCTACGTATTAGACTTTTGATAACTCGAAAAATTGAGAAGTAGTACTGCGAGGAACCGCAGCAAAATATTTAACCCATATTACACTTAGTCGGGTAACCAGACGCCATTCGTGATAGTTTGTTTACTTTACTTTCGTTCGTTTTTGTGTTTCTTTTGCCATAAATTGTGTTAATTAGTTATTGTTTTGTTTGTTCGTTGTTTTTATTGATTGTTAGTTGTGTTGTTATTAATTTTAATCATTAAAAAAGTGATCCTGAGTCCTGTACTAGGTGACACCTGTGATCGTTTTAATATTAGTGTTGATGATTGTTTTCATCTGATTCAGATTAAAACTTATAAAGTCAATTAATGGTACCTATATTCATTTCACTCCCAAATCATATTATTGTAATAAAAGGTTGAACAGCCCTGAACGCCGCCATTTTTATTGTTTACCTTTAGTTAAGTACCTAACCAAATGGAGTATAGGTCATTCAGTATCAAGAATGAGATGTGTACAAATTTCCCTAATATTATAAATTAATATAAAAAAGTCGATAGCATATGCCTATCTCCGACGGATAACTCACAATAACTGCTTTTACTATTAAAATTTTAGATTAAAAAGGAATACATTTTTGCGAAGCTTATTTAACCCATATGTATCTATTAATCTGTATCAAAATAAATGTGTTTATTAAAACGGAAATTAAATATAGAATATTTGTGCCCTTAACTTTATATAGTTTAAACAAATATCTTAGAAGATATCGCAAAATAAAAATATTCGCGGGACAAAATAATTACGCGCGATTATGGAGTCCGAGGAAACTCATCTTTCGGACTCCATACATCTTAAATCCCTCTCTTCAACTGAAACCTACAAATACTTGGGTATGTCGGAGGAGTTAGGAATCAAAGAGGCAGACATGAAGCAATACGAGATATATATACGAGAGCGCTTCTTTGGCCGTCTGAAAAAAGTACTTAAAAGTCTTTTATCAGGCGGAAATAAGGTGCGCGCCTATAATGGTTGGGTCATGCCAGTCTTGATGTACTCCTTCGGTATACTCAAGTGGACGCAGATGGAACTTGATGCTCTGGATAGAAGAGTCCGTACATTGTTGACTACAAATCGGTTGCATCACCCGCGTTCATCAGTTATGAGACTGTACATCCCGCGGAAATGTGGAGGGCGAGGCTATTTAAACGCTAAAACCCTCCACAATCGCGAGGTGTACAGGCTTAGACAGTAGGTACTTCCTTAAGACTGACGTGGGGATGCACCGAGATGTAGTTGCAGGGGATAAAGGATTCACCCCGCTATCCTTGGCTAAAGAGAACTGGCGCAAACCTATAACACTTGATACTACTGGCCGCAAGAGATATGGCAAAGCAAGGAACTTCACGGACGCTTTTATCGGGCCCTTCATGGACTCGATGTAGATTTTTTAGCGTCTGTGTCCTGGCTACGCTTCGGGAACCTCTTTGGGGAAACCGAGGGTTTTGTCTGTGCAATTATGGACGAAGTTATAATGACGAACAACTACCGGAAATATATTATAAAGGATGGCACGATTGACATTTGTCGGGCGTGTCAACGCCCAGGAGAATCGATCGAATCGATATTATTTCTGGGTGTTCTCATCTTGCAAACAGCGAGTACCTGCACAGACATAACCTAGTAGCTAGGATTATCCATCAGCAACTTGCTCTAAAATATAAACTTGTGGACTCAGAGGTACCATACTATAGGTATGTGCCCGACCCAGTTCTTGATGATGGTTGTGTAACTCTGTATTGGGATCGATCTATCATCACTGACAGGACTGTTATTGCCAATAAGCCTGATATAGTGGTGATAGATCGATCAGAGCGCCGTGGAATTATTGTTGATGTCAGTGTTCCGCATGACGAGAATCTCGTGAAAGCTGAAAAAGATAAGCAAATTAAATATCTAGACTTGGCGCATGAGATTGTCGACATGTAGGATATTGACTCGGCAATCATTGTACCGATAGTTGTGACCGCCAATGATCTAATAGCCAAGAGCCTCGACTCACACCTATGGAGGCTCTCGTTAGACAGCTGGGTTAAGGGCCTGATACAGAAAGCGGTACTCTTGGATACGGCGCGTATTGTTAGGAGGTTCCTTTCTGTGGGGCCCTGACCACCGGTAGCTTGGACCCTGCTCCCGATACCGGTGGACTACTATTTTTTTATATTTTTAAATGTTTTTATTTTTATTTTTAAATTCAAATATTTGAAAATGTATTTAAATATGTACATAATGAATAAAGGTAAGAATAATTAAAATTAACAAGAAGATTGGAAGAATTCCGCAAAATTTCTAGTATCAGTTTACCCGCGTTCATATCCTCAGTCCACAGTACCGAAAAGTTAGCCAGAGATATCTTAGGACCTTCTGGTTGATTTGGAAGTACCGTTTCTGACTGACGCTATGACCGTTTGGAGAATGGCTTGTCCCAGTGCTGATTTACTCCTGGTCCCATCTTCCCAAAGGCTTTAGGATGAGCCGCTTTGCAGTTTGACGCGGAAAGAACTACATAATACGTCAGTCAATACTGCGGAGCGTGCTCGTCTGATGGCTGTGGGTGAATGGGAATCAGGTCTCTGGCTTCAGCGATGCCGAGGAATACTTTGAAGCTTAGTCACGCCTTTGTCTTTTACATTTATATATATATATATATATATATATATATATATATATATATATATATATATATCTGATATATATATATATCTTATATATATATGTATATAGTTTATCGTTAGTGGTACATAAAACACAAACGTGAGTACTGTACTCCTTTAAAATAAAAACATAATAATATGTATAAATATTTTCGACTCCACATTCCACATGCTGGGGACCACCTGAGCTAGACCAATATATTTTTATATAAAAAAGCAAATAAACAGTGCATGTAAAACTAATGAAAATTTTGCTAATATAAGTAGGTAGTTTGGGTTTTTATTTTCCTTACGCTTAGGTATATTGTTTTTAATTAATTGTAAATAAAGTTTCATAAAATAATTACCTATACATGGGTACTTGATTTTTTAATCGTCCTGTCTAATTTACAGAGCAATATATAAAACAGCGCCATCTATTGACTCAATGTTCATTATTGACCGCGTCGCTTTGTTTCTTATTTGGTAGTTCGCTGTATCACCGCCCTTTTAAAAAAGAGCGCTAGGTAATCGGAGCAATAGTGGGCGTGGCTAAAATACCGAAACATCGAATTTCATTAGCTGTTGTCAGCGCCTTAAAAACCTTCAAATTCGGTGGTAGAAGTAATTATATGGCGACTGTCATCAGACATCCGTAGCCTAAATATTTGGTTTATATCTATATGCTAAGAATAATAAATTTTCTGGCTTCTCCTTCTTCTAATTACCTATAATAGATCTTAGACTCGTATTCGTATAGCCGAGACCAAAGGTTTAACGTTGTGTCCCAACCACAAAAGGTCACTATGTGCAAATTATTGTGACCCATCCCTAGATTGATCACGGCAAATGCCTGATTAACACATAACATACCATCACGCCTGTATTCCCCGAAGGGTTAGGCAGAGGCGTACTAATGTACACCCACAGTTCGCCGGTATGTTTAGGTCCCATGTAATAGGGGGCGAGCCTATTGCCAATGCCTGATTAATCAGTGTAGTTATCACCTTTATGGTCTCTTATAGTTCTAAAATAGAAAAAAGCTTTTTTTGGTGTTAGCCTAAATGGCAGCGCAATTTTTATCTGACTGGCAATCAACTAAACCATTATAGCGGTAACAAATATCGACCAAAGCTTTGTAGATGAGCTTGGTACAAAAAAACAATACGCCGTGCTAAATTGGATGCTAAAAAGTTTGGATACTCTAAAAAACCGCGCTCCACTACGCTAAAACTAGCTATTTTACATCACACTGGTACACTAAATGACCGCGCGTAGAAAACGCCATTCCATATTTACGAGCCATTTTGGTCCTTTTATGAAGGTTTCAACAGCAAGATGTTTATGACTATGTTAGCACGGCCAGCCCATACACTACCACTTCAAAGTTCACATTATTGTTACTATGTTGACCTGTTAGTCGTTTAGGAATTTAGGGGTAGGATGTACATATCTAGATTTTTGTTTTATATTAACTTTCTCTGGATATATGTTTTATGGGATAGGGGGCAAACGAGCAAGCGGTACACCTGATGGTAAGCGATTACATTACAATACAGCGACACCCGCAACACCAGAGGGGTCAGCTGCATATGAGAGTACGTTGCTGGCCTTGAAAAGGGGATTCGGCCTCCGGAAACCTCACTCACTCGGCGAAACACAACGTAAGCGTTGTTTAATGCCGGTTTTCTGTGATATCGTGGTATCACTCCGGTCGAGCCGGTCCATGCGTGCCGAAGCATGGTACTTTCACAGACTGACAGTTGGCTTACCCTTTCTTGATACTGGGCATTTCTAGGCGATTCTCCAAAATGGAATAATTTCTTTTAAAATTGAATTGAATAATGTTTAAAGTTTTGCTAACGGTTACCAAGGCATTGCTGATCTTGTTACAGTTTTAAAGCTTGACATCATAAAGTATAATAATCAATACCATAGTTCTTGTTTGCGTTTTTCTGTACATATTGATTAAAAATTACCAAATATTCTTTCATGATTATTGAGATTTTACAAATCTGTCGACAACCATCAAAATTATTGGTTGCAGTATAACATCGTCTTCTTTGTCCTCAGGTCGCTCGGAACCCGGCATCGTACCTTCAATCGTGGGCTTCACAAAAGACTCAGTAGCCCACGAGTCTGACCGGCTAGCTCCGGGAGACAGGATCTGCAGCGTCAACGGCATATCAACAGCGAGACTCACGAACGATGAAGTCTTGCGACTCCTTGACAATGTCGAGGAAAGGGCGTCCCTGGAGGTGGAATATTATATGCCTAATTATGGTGAGTATTTACACACATACCATTATACCCGCAATTTCCACAGGGTTAGGGCAGAGGTGTACTGCATGTACTGGTATGTTGTAGGTCCCATGTTAAGGGGCAAGCTTACTGCCACTTACCGGATATAAATCCAAATTCAGAGGGTTTACTGAGGATACGTTTACGATCAAACCCAGCACTGATCAATCAGCACTATAAGTATCTACGACTTTTTTAGTAGCTAGAGAAAAATAAGGATATAGCATAATGGCATTCTATCCTTATTCAATCGAATCACAATTTTCAGTGCTTACGTTTAAGGGTATTACATCCCTCAAAAAACACCCAAACTTTAAAGAAGTTTCTAGTGGAATCCTTAAGTACGTTTACCATATTAAAAATATATGTTATACTTAAGGTCATCACAAAAAAATAGTATTGTTTAATTTTTTTATAAGAGGCATACTAATGTACGCCTACAGTTGGCGGTGGCATGTTTCGGTCCCATGTAATAGGGGGCGAGCACAGGGCACAAATTCCAAACTCCAAGCTGCTACAGAGAATTTCATAGAAAGACCTGAGAATTGAAACCAGGACTAAGTCGACTGCCTCATAAGTCTAGTGGTCTCAAGCGCAACTGAATTTTCCCCAATTTTGGATAATACCTAATTGAAGTAAATAGGCCTTTTTTAACCTAATTTGTATTTTTTCTCTTTCACGGTTTAATAGTCATGAATTTTATACCAAAAAATTGTAATGACGTAATTAACAATTTGTATTGTTTTTATTTTCTTATTTCTTGAATATTAGAAAGTGGTAAAGAAATACCCGAAACCTCACTAGCACCCCGCGTGAAGCACCCCCGCAATGCCTGTGACTAACACATACTAGCACAAAGACTAAATCCTCAAGGTCATTGGGCAGTGTTGTACCCTTAACTATTTTCACAGACATCAATAATCAATATTATACTTATTGACACGTTCTCCATAATCTCTACTTATGCATACTATTCCAAAGAAATAATGAACAAAAAAATATTTGTATTTTTATAACTTCGAATAAATAATGTGATATGACATTGATAGAAAGCCAACACGAAATATTGGATAGAAAATAAATTAGATTCGAATACTATAAATGATATTACTAGATACTCCAAAAACTCGGTAAGATTTCTTTGATCATTGATCTATGAATGACAAGCTCTGTATAAAGTCCTGTTACAAAAAAAAAAAACGAAATCGGTAAAAGGTTTTATCAGAGATTGGAATAAGGGATAACACCATTATACCAATCTTTTTTACAAATTCCGAAAATTGTAGCTAAATCGAATATCATCTCAAAATTCTAGCGAAATAAGTTTAATTTAGAATGGTTAATATTGCGTAATTGCCTCATTCGTTTAGTAGCGCGACTGCTACACTGGAGGTCCTGGGTTCGATTCCCAGGTCGATCAAACGTTATAATCGTTATATGGGACCTAAACATACCAGCGAACTGTGTACGTACGTCTCTACAAAACCCTTCAGGGAATATAGGCGTGATGGCGTGTCAATTTTTTTTTTATTATTTTCCGTAAAGGAGAAGATATTATGTTATTTCTAATCTTGGTGCTATTTCTTTGATACATTCATAACATTTTGACAAATCGAATTCAACATTTTCAGAATCGTTCCCATTAATGCAAAAGTAAATAGCTACCTCCATTTTAAGCTGTAAGCCCTCTGTTGGCAGAACCGTCAATTGTAAAATCAAGTCCGAAGAGTTAATTTTAAGTGATTTCTAGATTATTCTAACAGACTATTAATGAATTTAGGAATACTATTTCATTGGGAAAATGTCAAAGTCATATAAAACGTTCAATATTGAATTAGGATGGCTGTCTTAATATTAATATTGAAGATTTGACTTCTATTATAACTTGACTTCAGACAGATAATTTCTGTGCCTAGATACTTATTGTTTCAATGTAAATAAATGGATCTCTGCCATTAAATTCGTGATTGGTAGCAGGAAAATCAATACCCTGTCGTAATACTATCAACACGGATTCATCTTCTGTTAGAATTTAAGTCAGTGGAGTCAGCCTTCTTTATCTGCGTTCCCCATTCAAAGTCAAAATTTTAAAAAAATCTATTAAACCACTAAAATAGGTACTTTTGACAAGTCAAAACTAGTTGCATGGTTCCAAAAAGTGGGTCTAATGGAGAAGAACCAGAAAGAAACTCTATAGATACTGCTTTAAAAAAACACGAATACAATATTAATCCTCATTAGTTTGTAGCGACATCTACCGCGCTACATACAAACTATGCGAACAAGTCCTGAATCGCGCATGTGAAGTTTGCAACGCAACTTGGATATATACAACCGCCCGACATCAACCGTCGGGCCGCGGCCCGCCAGGCAAAACACCTGCCTGGTCGGAGGATCCTCCCTTTGGTGTGAGGGGCAACATACCTCGCCCCTCCACAGTGGTGACCCCGACGTGATCCCAGTGTATCCACACTGGGGACCCCGAAGAAGAACATCAGCGCAGCCATCGAAGACCAGCAGCTTCATCATTATCGTCGTCTTCCCTCCCTCACAGCACGAGCAGCGAGTCACACAGCCAGCCAGCACTCTTCCGGCTTCAACGGGCATCCTGACCACACGCCTGCAGCGAACGCGCATGCCTGGTCAGCACCCTCAGCCGACATCAAGCAACTTGGCACAGCACACTGCACTTCGGCCGGTCAACAAGCAGAGGCAGTCTCTCCTGGTCGACGCAGCAGCCAACCACTACTCAACACTGCACCACCTCGACTCACTGAGGACTACGCAGCATCACCCCGACTCACTGGGGCTCTCACCGCAACACAGTCCCGACTCACTGCGGACTACGCGGCATCCTGTTCCGACTCACTGGAACACACTCCACTGGCACTGGCAAGCTCTTCAGACGCACTGACCGCTGACTCATCGACACGACCATCGACCTCCGGTCTCGGGGGGGAGTGATGTAGCGACATCTACCGCGCTACATACAAACTATGCGAACAAGTCCTGAATCGCGCATGTGAAGTTTGCAACGCAACTTGGATATATACAACCGCCCGACATCAACCGTCGGGCCGCGGCCCGCCAGGCAAAACACCCGCCTGGTCGGAGGATCCTCCCTTTGGTGTGAGGGGCAACATGCCTCGCCCCTCCACAAGTTATTATAATCTATCTTTGTATTCAGTGTCTTAAATCTTGCATTTGCCATGTTTCTATGCGTACGAGTATCCATAGCTATATCCTGCTTTTAGGTCTCCCTCGGGATCTCCTTCCCGATAAAGATAGATGCAGTTTTTGGTTCCCTACGTATTTCGGCCTCCATATTATGTAAACCGGTCTTCTCTTCACATATCTATTCCATATGAAAATCTCTTTCAGTATAAACTTAAAAAAAAAAACAATTTTTAGTTAAATTTGACACATGAAAGCATAAAAAAGGAAGGGTAATGAGTTTGACAGTCTATGTATGTGTGTATGTATGTGATTAAGCTTAGATTCATTTCAAATGTATCATATTAATCTTTTTACTATGTAATAAACTATTGTGTAACTTAAGTAATATTTAGGCAGGTACATGTCAATATTTTCGTCTAATGACACCGTACCCAGCTTTAACACCTACATAAGGTACGAGTATGTTAGTAAATATTTCGATTGATTCCACTTATAATTTCAATAGACCCACAAGTATTAATTTATCCAATTAATTTATTTGGCTCATAAGAGCCTCTTCTTGGATCAATTGGAGACAGCGTTTAATTAAAATCAATTCTTACATCCCGAGACGATCTATATATAGCGCCATCTGTCATGTTGAGCAAGCACTTCCGATGCGACATCGGATGGGCACCGAAATAGCCCATCTTTTCCCCTGAATTTCGTCCGCCCTCACCTATTGATGTCATAGATTGGTCTACACTTATTCCGAGTATATTCATCGGACAGACTACCGCCAAAAGTTAGTTGATATTATTATAATATTAGAAATGGTACTTGATAATTATATAACATTTTCACAAGTTTCCATAAAGTAATCTCATACCTATTAGCTGTTATTTCTTTAACAAACTTTTTTTTCTGCGTTACAATTTAAAATCCTCCCATATATTCACACCCAAACTCGACACAATATGTGAACCATACAATATGAGTTCCGTGCAGAAACCAAACCTGCAACCCGTAGTACAATAGCCGACCTGCACCATTCATACTGTCAAAATTGGTAGATAACATTAAATACGATTTTACGAATGGGCCGGCTCGACCGGAGTGATGCCACGGCCTCACAGAAGACCGGCGTTAAACATCGCTGGCGTTGTGTTTCACCGAGTGAGTGAGGTTACCGGAGGCCCAATCCCCTTTTAAAAGTGGGTGTCCATGGGCGGCGGTGATCGCTTACCATCAGGCGATCCGTCTGCTCGTTTGCCCTTCTATCCCATAAAAAAAATAGCGTTAAATTTCTTGTAGCCTTTAGGTGTGTTCCTATTGTTCAGTCTCGGATTTAATATATTATCTTTTTGCAAAATTTTATTGCCAGTTGCACAGCGGTTTCGGTGTGAAAAAGTAACAGTCAAACAAATAGAGTTATTTTCACAGGATGGATCTGTAGGCATATATCAGCTTTAAATGGAAGTCTTTGTGTAACCACTTATGACAGATTTCATTACAGCCTCCCAAAACTCGCTGTACATCACAACGAAGCTAGCAGAGGTTCCTGTTGAGAAAATCAGTGGTTCCCTCGGCATCACAATCCGAGGTGGTCTTCCAGAGAACTCGGCGCCCAGCGCAGACCTGGTGCTCAACAGCCGGTCTTTAGACGCTCAACCACTGGTTGTGACCCACGTCAGACCTGGCGGAGCTGCATATAATACCTCCAGGATAAAGCCTGGGGACAGGTTGCTGAAGGTTGATCATGTAAGTTTCTTTTAATTTTTAGAAATTTGTTAAAAAATTCTTATCAATAAACAAATGTATATAAATTGCTCTGAGTGGTCTAGAATTTTCTGTTGTAGTATAGTACCTTTTTTGATTTTAACTCCTTTCTACTCATATATGATCCAAAGATTGACTGGCTGAGTGCAGAATGCAGTTATACATCGTAAGATCACCTTGTGTACCATTTTTATGTACTTAGAAGTTTTATTTATAGCCACGATAGCTTATTTGGATTTCAGATTTCTTTTTTCATTAAAATGTCAAAAAAACATGTTCTTTCTCGTTCTTCCACTTTTTTTTTTGAAGAAATAAATAAAACTTCTGATAATCATCTTTAATCACAAGTTCGAAATACGTTTTTTAAATTGGATAAGCTTGAGTTTGATCACTATCTTATAAAGTAAGCTAATCTAGAAATAACCTAACTTCTTTCTCAACAGGTATCCCTTACCAACAAAACACTGTCAGAAGTCTACAACATTCTCCAGAACTGTCCACAAGTAACGAGCCTCACAATAGAGTATGACGTGTCCATCATGGAGTCAGTCAAGCTGGCCACTGGACCTCTGCTCATAGAGATAGAGAGGCCTTGCAACGAAGACTTGGGCTTGTTCTTAACTAACCAAAGGTGTTCTGACGACGTATACAGTTCAGGGTCAGATACCTATCAGAGAGTTGGGACCTGCAATGCAATCTACATCGATAGCATATTGCCGGCTAGTATAAGTGACCGGTAAGTCAGTCTTTTAGTCCAGATTATAACTCCTTCTGATAAGCATGGACCTACTCTGAGATTGAAAAGGAATACCACTCACAGACTAATCACGAAATCTATAAACTAGAAATTATTGCTTCCTACAAAATTTAAATCAACCACGTACATACCAGCTGTGCCTCGCATTGATTTCATTATTTCCATTCCCATAAAAACCCAAAAGTTGTGTATGTCTACCCCCTGTAAAAACGACACATTTGGCGTAGCGGCTGAGCGATCGGCTTCTGCGCCACGTGTTGTTGATTCGATCCCTACACGGAGCAAATATTTGTATGATCTACAAGTAGTTGTTCTGAGTCTAGGCGTTTGTTTATGTGCGAATTTGTGTTTGTAAACGCACCCACGATACGGGAGAAAATCCTAGTGTGGAGTAACGTTTTTTTTTTAAAAACCTTTCGAGCCAGAGATCATGATTGTAAGATTCATGTCTGATAGATTTCATGATCAATCTATATAAAAGAAGACCTTTATAATTGGTCTATCTAGCCTGTATTGTCCCACTGCAGGGTTTTACACTGCAAAGGTGAAACAGGGGGAGGCCTTTTCCACCCATCTTTGTAAATAAGATTCTTCTTTCATAATAAAAACGAAATGGCACCCACTGACTAGCATCTAGATAGATTATAGATGTTGTGTATGATATTAATTACTTGCACATTATCAAATGCTGTGTTGTGTGAGTCCGGTTGGATGAAATAGATGATGTGTTAATAAAAGTCAAATCGAAATTACACTGCAATTTATTATGTTCTATCACAACACACTTAACAATTTATAACTTTGCTCCACACACAAGGTCTGTCTAATTTCTAGGTACATAGTCCAATTCAAGTTCAATTTAGATGTCAAACTACATAATTCACAATTTTGATTCCAATGTACGTACTGTATGCGAATCACAACCGGACTGCCTTAAGCAGTCAATCTACGGGCAAACGATGTAAAGTGACACCCACACCTACATAGCCAAGCACGTGCACTTACATGGATATGCATGTGTTTGTGTCCCCACAATAGATATAACAGTCAGAAAATAATATGGAAAAGAGAATGACTTATGTTCCACTATGTAACTCTGCTCTGACTTTATAATAATCATTTGACTTTATAATCTGACTTTACGTATAATAATATCTACTATAATAAAACGAGCTCACATATTTGCTTCAACCATATACGTAAAACTGAATTTGATGTCTAATATTGCCATGTAGACAGCGACATTAATATCACCTAGTGATAATTATAACAGGTAGGGAGTATTATAATTAATGTAAGATGTAACCTGACAAACATAATTATTCGAAACTTACGTAATATTACTGTACTCATACATTATATTATCTGTGACTGTACTTAATATAAGCTCGAACATATATAATAACATACCACGTTATAAACTAGAACAAAATAATAAAGTCTAATCGTACTTACTTACTAGTTAGAAGACATTCTAAATCTATTGATACCGTCTTATTAGTCTTGATTTGGCATGGGAATCAAACCCACAACAAAGTGTTTTTTTTTATGAAATTATCAATAGCAGCTCGGAGTTTGAATTTGTCCCGGGCTTAACGGCAATAGGCTCACCTCTTATTAGAAGTGACTTAAACAATGTATTTTATATTCGCGACTGTTACGGCCCCGCATATAAAATTACTAGCTTCTGCCCGCGACTTTGTCTGCGTGGACTTCAGAATTGGGTCCGACCTGGTTAAAAAGTCTATGTGTTATTTCGGACTATAGTCTATCTCTGTGCCAAATTTGATTCAGATCCGTTCAACCGTTCTGGCGGGAAAGAGTATCTAACAATAACATCCATAGTTACATCCATTCTCACAAACTTTCACGTTTATAATATTATTTAATAGAATTTAAATATTTTTGTGCAAAAATATCGAAAAGCGTTAGGTACTGATCTAACTATATACTTATCACGAATACGACCATAGTGTAAAATGATTGTAATTATAAGTAATCGTGTTAACGTGCCGTATCTTCACCCAAAATAGTCAGCCTTGCAGTAGAACCTCTACGGTTAACGACCCATTATTGCACGTTCTTATAAATAGAAATATTGCAGTGATTTTTAAAATAAGGCATGAATCCTCATAAGTCATTGTACAGAAACCCTTCGCTCCTAAGGGATGTTCGACCCTTGTCAACCTTCGATGTGTCCTATCGGTCAATGCCCAATTGTATTTTTAAAAGGAATTGATTCAATATAGCTTGTCCTTTGCATTTTTAGGATGAGCAGTCTTCACAATAAAAAAGTTTTGAAACTATATTTCAAAAAAAGCTTTTTTTTTAATCAATACTAGTACTTCTAGCCAGCACACGCGTGTATTTATTTATTTATTTATTTATTAGGTTAACCAACGATTGTTTCCACAATACATTTTAACTTAATTACTAAAGTAGATACATTTACATGTGTAACAACCACTTACTGGCTAACACCGCATGCACAATATACGGACAGAATACAAAAATATAATGAATTGGCTATTCCTTATAATATTATTATACAATTAGATTAGATTATAAAATTGAAATTGAGACAAAAATGAAAAATAAAATCATAATTATGAAATACAACTTAAAAACAGAAAATAGGTAGCATTTAAAAACAGAACGACAAAATTAATCAAATATACGTGGGTGGGTAGGTAACCCTCCTTATGTAGGTAAGTACATGTACATACCATGACAACACAAGCACTCTACAAGATCAGTGTTTGTCTTGTATGAAGACCCTAATGAAGCTACTCATGCTGTCATAGTGCATATCAATTAAATCACTATGGCTATTGAGGATCCTACACAACCTTGGAAGTGGTGAGTTTGCGCCGAGCACGGACCTACGTAGCGGTGGACATAGAGGCGTAATAGCATTCCTAGGATATCTAGAAGGCACACGAAAGCTGAGAAGGTTCAGCAGATTGGGGCAGTCTATTTTATCTCTCACTAGTTTATATATGAATAAAGCGTCAGTGACTTCCCTGCGGATGGATAGGTACTGTACCTTGAAATGATGCAGTCGTGATATATAAGATGGTAGACACTTAGCTTTACCCTCACAGAATGCCAGGTGCCACATAAACCGTTTCTGGACACGCTCTAATCGTAGCATGTGAGTGGAATAGTGAGGTCTCCATACAACGCTGCAGTATTCCAAGACACTTCGCACTAAGCTGTTGTACAGCATTATCTTAGTGCAGCTTTTTTTAAATCCTTTGCTATTACGGAGTATGAACCCTAGCATTTTTGAAGCCTTTTTAATGATACTATCTATGTGAGGCACGAAGCTGACTTTTCTGTCAAATAATACTCCCAAATCTCTAATTATTTCTACCTCCTGTGTATGAATTAATGTGCTGTCCAACTAGTGCAATCAATCTTTTTATATTTTTTTCCGCGGCCAAAGTCCTAAAGTTAAAGAGATTACCCAGAATCAAATCTCGAAGCAAAATGAGAATTCCAATTCCCAGGCCGCCAATAGGATTATTTTAATCAATTAGAAAGAAAAGGAAAATTAATTACATTCTATTCTAGGTAAAATGTTATCTTTTCTCTGGTCATCAGTCTTAAGTCCGCGTCCTTTTGGGATTACTTTCAAGGTTAGGTATACGGACTAACTCGGAATTGAAACTTAAGCTGAAATCTACATTTTATAATCGATTCCTTTTATTATCAACATCATCAACCTATTAACTACCCGATAAATAAGAACAATTTTAAGATAGGTACATAAGTAAACTATGATTAGTAGCATATTTTTGTCTTGCTATTAGCTTAGATTAGTGTTAATCACTACTTTTCTCTAATTTTCACAACTTTCACAACACAACAAAGAATACAAAAGAGTAGGTTGCTAGAAACGACCACCATACGCATTTTTTTTTCAAAAGTATTTTTTTATAGTTTGATATGGCGTTAAAATAAACACATCTTATTTTGGATTAACTTTAAAGTCCACGAACTGTACTTAAAGTAATACAAATAGAGATCCTGTTAAAGCCGTTGATTGCAAGCCAAGGCTTGAAGTAAGCCTTGAGATTGCACTGGACTTAAACTAAGCCTGCTTCGAGAGGTCTGCAGGCGCATTGCGAATTTTAAAAGCATTGTTATTTTTATTTTTGAATTATTCGTAGGTAATATTGATAGAAATTATGTAGCCTTATATTGATTTAATAAGACCAATATTGGACTTAAAAATAAATACACTTGTCACGGACTTAATACGTATAAACTCAGTTTATAATAAATTGTCTGTTATGTTTAGTTAATCTTTATAATGAACGAGGCGTTAATTTATCTATTTTTTTTCCTAATCCGGTAGAAATTTCCCGAAACCCTTTCTTAACTGTGTAATACTCTGAAATAAACCTTCGCGCCTATTTCAAGTTCCTTATAGTTTCTGAGATGTTGTGATTAAACAGTGAACAGTAAGTCAGTGGTAGGTGGGTGTGGCTTTTCAGATGCTAAAACAATTAAATTATATTTTTTCCCTCTACCAGAAATTCTTAATTATTATTATTAGTATGTAGTGTTCATAGATGACGTGACGTGACGAATATCGCGATTGATATGACCGTAACTAAAAGGTAAGAGCCTCCCTTGCCTTTTAGTCTTAGTTTTAGTCTTTTAGTATAGTTTTTAGTCCGTACGAGTCCAACATTGCTAACTCCCCAGATGGCATTGACTCGCTTGAAAGATGGGGATTAGAATAGGGGCATGAGAATTCTACGACCTCAAAAATCGGGATTCAAATCGATTACGGATGAATGAAGGATTAATTCCAAACATACTTTTTTAGGTACAGCAGAAGTGGGTATGACGGTTTCCACAATTCATCCCTATCCAAATCCAAAATCCATCAATATGATATCCATCAGGAAAAAACACTGGAATAAACTATATTATCAGGGACCATATTCCTAAATGATCTTCTATTTCTAGATGCGGTGCGCTCCATCCCGGAGACCAGATCCTGGCCTTTGACGACCACGTGATCGATGGGAACAACTATACCGCTGAAGAAGTAATGTGCTATCTGGAGAACTGCGAGGGTGGCTTCACCAGGCTGCACGTGGCTCCCAGGCATGTTGTTGGAAATTGTGGGAGGTATACTAGAGGTGAGAGTTCCAAATGTCAAACAAAAAATACAAAGCTAATCCATTTTTCCTTCTCCATTTTCTTAACAATCTCTATAATATAAGTGGTCTTAAGCGGCACTGCTGAGTAAGAGGTCCTGGGTTCGGTTCACCAGTCTAACATAAAGTTATTGGGTTGCAAAATTCCCAGTGGCAGCTCAAAGCATTTTGGAAACCCGATTGATGGCAACACGCTCGCCTCATGGGACTTAAACATATCTACGGTTGCGGGTGTACAATATACCTCTACCTTACTCTTCCGGGAATACAGGCGTGATGGTTTGTTATGATAATGTTCCTAATTATAATTTTATTACGTAAACATAAATATGGTTTCTTTTATTAATAACTAGCGGGCCCGGTAAACGTTGTCTTGCCCTGTATCATCATCTTCCACAAATACCTAAATCGGGGCAGATTTAGGTATTTGTGGTCGGCGCAGAATGTCCTTTTCTTCCATTCATCCCTGTCAGCCGTCACCTCAATCATTCAATGGTTGAACCCGATTGCCCCCTACTGGCTCAAATTATGAATCTAAACCATCCAAGGACCCTTTTAAACAAACACAAATGAATCTAAACCATCCAGGGTCATATATCATATAGGTCATATAACTATAGTAACGTCACTCAATTGTTTTGCCTTCCCGAAACTTCTCCACTAACACTTAAACTTTATGGTATGGTATTAAAGTTCAAATTGACTTTTAAGATTTTTTTTTAAGAATCAATTGTATGGGAGTATAGAAAAGTGTTGTTTTTAGATATTTTCAGGCAATTTTTTAAATTTTTCCCCCCGTAAGAATCATCCTCGTACTTCAAGGAATATTCTAAAAAAATAATTAGCATCATCGGTTCAGCTGCTCTCGAGATTTGCGCTTAGCACCACATTCAGCGATTCTTTTTTCTATTATAGATATCTATTTAAAATAATTTAAACCCTATGAGGAACTGGGTTTCATATAAGTATTAAATTTCAATATTTTACAATTGAAAAAGAACTTCCATTTTCCTCAAATTGAGCTTTGAATTGAATCAACCTTTTGCTACAAAACTTAAACGTAAATTTTACCCTATTCACAGCAAGTTAAGCACACCGGACCCAGAAAAATGCATATTCATGACAAACAATAAGAACAAAATGAGACCGATGTTGAAAATTATTCACAAAACACTGGCGGCATAATTTCCTGACTAAACTTTAATACCTCTTGCCTGGTCCTAGAATTTCTGCAATGGCACCTTTCGTGAGCAATTCTAAGGGTATTATAATTACTGAGTTAATTCTTCGCAAGCCTTGGGAGAACTTGCAGAAGGCCGAACTTGAGAGCTCGCTTTCTTGAAGTAAAGAGTGTTTAGTGGATATGAATACTCATTTATAAAAGTTACACATGAAGGTTTCATTATGACCACTATAAAAAGGATCAAAATCCATCAAACCGTTCAACAGTAAAGGACTTTCATACAAACGTTTTCACCCATTTTTACTCTCTTAGGAGTTGAATATCACAATTTCAAGTCTCTACAACCAGCGGTATAGGCAGTGCTTTGTCTGTCAGTCAGTGCGGCAATAGTACCTAAATCTGGACTTTGATTCTCATATATATGAAGAAAAAAAAACTATTTTGGCTTAAATCTAAATTATGAAAAAAATCCATCCAGGAATATTTTTTTATTGACACCGAAACAAAGTTCATATAATTATCTCTTCTTTAAAATAAAACACGAGTGAATCGGTTTCTTCGGCAAGCGCGCTCTATCGTAGATCGCAGTGTCGCTTAACATCAGGTGAACTGGCGATCAACCGTAAACTTATAATCTTCAAAAAAGGTTTAACATCTTTGTCCTAAAATCTTATAATGACATAAATCCTTTGCATTTCACCGCTCATGACTTGGGCCCCGTCTAACGAGAACGAATGTATGAACATCAAACTTGGCTCGTATAATTTAAAAGGCTTAAGTTTGGATGTCTGTAATATGCTTCCACTAATGTACAGAGCAGGTTCATCAATTGAAGTTTAAAGTTCAGTTGAGAGTACTCCCTTCATGTTATCTTAGAAACCGTTGAGTTATTAGATATTTTTGGAAGTTGCCTGCTTAATGCGGGTTTGGAATATTTGAGAATTAATGTGAGATTGCGAGAGATGGCAAAATTTGGTTCAATCTTCAGAGTAAACACACAAATCTTGCGGAAATATTGAAATAAGTTCCCCTTTATCATCGAGCTTTATACAACATAACTTTCATCAAGATTTCTCGTTATATTATTTCATCCCGTAAATATAAATGATAGACCAAAAATATACTTTACAGTTCCTTCGGAGACACGGAGCAAAGTACTAGTAATAAGCTGATTATTAATGAGCTTCATACTAAAGAAGAAATCAATATCGATGAAAAATAGACTCCTTATATAAAAAACAGCAAAGTACTGAGCACTACAAAATAAATAATAAGAAAAGAATATGCAGCTTTAAAATAAAATTTCATAAACGAGACGAGAAAAACTGAACGCTACTAAAGAGAAAGAATACAATAATGAAGAGACTATCAATATAAAAATTGTTTGCAGCAAATGCCACCGTTTCACATTTACACTTTGTTTCAGAAAATTCAATATCGGGCACCTCGACGCTGAACGCCAAGAAACATCGTCAGAGAAACTACAGGCAGAGCTCGATGCCTAAACTAGGTTTACAAGACGATTACGGTAAGATATAGAATGGGATATCGATTTTATTATCATTAGGAGCGAGATCGATCACAAGTTTCGAACTTAAGTTGCGATGTATAAGCTTGAAGCTAAATAGGATTACTTGATGAAGTAGACTAGAGTGGGTATGTGTTGATATATAAGGATTAGGATTAAGGTTTTCAGTGAGGTTTAGTCTTAAATATTATAGTAAAATACGGTTCATACGGTAAAAAAGAAAATCAAAGCAATGATTTGACATTTATAATATCACATATCCCGAGTGGATCTCCTGATGGATATAATCTGGGTATCTTTTAATCACGAGTGAATCGGTTTCTTTTAGGTATGCGCGTTCCATCGTAGATCGCAGTATCGCTTAACATCAGGCAAACTGGCGATCAAGCGTAAGCCTATCACGAATAAAAAAAAATATACGTCAGGAGTACACACCCCTGAAATATACATTCAACAGCAAATCAACAAGTTACCACAAACTGTCAAATTTCTCCAATGGATAATAAACTCTATTATTCGGAGATTAAATTTAGAATCTATTGAAGTAATTTGACAGTTTTAGATAAGATGTGGTGTTGACCGAACATACACTCGACGCCAAAGCAAGTTTAAAAGTTTGCGCTTCGTACGAACCGTATTTCATCGCAATAGGCGGGATTTTTTGATGCAAGTATATAGCTTTAAGCATTGTCATGTACAAGTTTCGGAAACAATGGTATCTGGCGCTCGATGCATAGGGTCGGGTTATAAAAAATCATTGTACAATAAACAAACCATTTTGAAAAATAAAAATGCTGTTAGCAGGTATTTAAAACGATTAAACTATGATAATAATAAACGATAGCTTAATACATGTATAATGATGTGCCCTAGGTCTTAAACTTAAGCAACTGTTAGTTCTATAAGAATATAAACAACATTAGATTTAGACAAAATAATCATAGGATTCATAATCATTCCCCCTATTATATAGGACCTAAATAAACCGGTAAACTGTGCGTGTACACCTCTGCCTAACTCTTCGGAGAATGCAAGCACGATGATATATTTAATGCTATGTTATATATTTATCATAAGATTATGATCTATATATAAAAGTGTAATAGAAACTCTAATAAATATCTAAATTATATCTAACAAGCTTAATAAATTAAAAGCAATAAATCATCCTCTCTTGAACTCAAGAGCATCGGAACTGGGTCGGCCCTCTCAACTCAAAACCAATCAAGAGATCCTTCAACTAAGGAACAACCGATAATGTATTTAATTTTTTGAAGTGATCGACATAGTTATGAAGAGTCCGAAAATAGTTAATAAGTAACCATGGTTACTGTTGACCAGAAAAAAAATGAATAATAATAATTATTATTCTACTGTCCCATTATCGACTCTTAGAATGAGAAGGGTTACGTTATAGTCCACCACGCTGGCCTAATGCGGGTTGGCAAACTTCACACGTGTTGTCGAGAAAATCGGCATGCAGGATCCCTCACGATATTTAAGCCACAACTTCGAAATGTCTAGAAATACGTATCATCATATCACTAAACTATCAGTGCTCAGAAAAAATACACCGTAAGAGATTTTAAGCTATTGCATAGCTTCTATCGCGGGCCTTGAGCGTGGGGACCGAATCCAGAAATTCCGTAACAAAAAAACCTAACACGCTTGTCTCTTTAGTTCAGCAACCCGCCTTTAGGTGGCATTGGTTGTATAACATAAGTTGATAAAAAACGCTATGCAATAGCTTTACCGCGGCAGTCCCCGAGTGCCACACGTCTTTTTTTATTTATGGATTAAGTTGGCAAACGAGCTAACGAGCCACGATGACTACTTACCACCAGGTGGCCAGCACCAGAGGAGTTGCTGATAAGTTGCCGATCATAAATTGTTGCCTTGTTTTAAAATAGTTGAGTTTAATTGTATCACTGGCTCGTAACTAAAGAAAATCTACTTTGATGAATTCATCTATAAAATGAGCTGTGCTTGCCGCGGTCAGTCTATGGATGAGAGATCTTCGTGAGTTAGAAAGTACCTACGTTAGACGATCTCAAGAGTCATACGCAAATACATAATGTGTCTAGAATGGCTTTTTTTAAAAAAATCCTTGGTACCTTTTGAGCGCACTATCCCAGCTGACGTCACGCATGCTTCAGTCTTTGTGTAGCTACACTATAGTAAAAAATATATATAGGACTTAGTATCACTGAATGAAATCGGTGTACTAATACCACCTGCTTACATTAATTCCTATCATCTAACCACATAATGAGTCCACTGCGTAATGAAACCGCATTTCCCTTCCACTATTAGTAGTGGAACTCAAACAGCGTCATCGTAAACAAAATCAGGCAACTTTCCTCAAACAAAGCGAAAAGGATAGGCGTACTAATTAATTTGTTCGAGAAAAACACAGTTCCGTATATCTTGCTCGCATATTTGTTTAGGATGTGCAACTTGCTAGTTTGTTCGAAGTCCCTCCAATGTTAGTGTAAAACATTATGTTAATTAGACACAACTTGTAGCAGACTAATTAGAGATCTCACGCTATCTCACTCAATACTGTTATATAGGTATGAGGGGTCTTTGTTAGTGCAACAGAAGCCAAAACAATTATCTATAGAATTCTTGTTTTTGTCTGTCGTATAAACTGTGGGGCAACGTTTTTTTTAAAAAAAAAAAAAAAAAAAACTACTGCGTGAATTTCGATGCGGTTTCACAGTTGTATTTCTGGAAGTCTGACTTAGTATTTATTATGTTTCATCTTGATATGGATTGCGTTAGGACCCCGGGGCACAAGAACGATAGATTATCTGCTATCTGCTATTTGTTATTTGACGGGTTAAGTTAATAAATCCTTTGGGATTCCAATGAAACTGCAGGGTATTGCTAGTATCCGATTTATATATGACCTGATACCAATCTTACTGAATTTTGAAAGCAAATATCATTAATTTCAAAGATAGAAAATCATTTAGAAATTGTAACCTCAGTAATAAGTCCGCTTAGTATCAACAGTTTTAGTTAAAACCCAGGGAGCTTACATGCATGCTGCGACATAATTTTGACGTTGCGTTCTCATCTCCAACAATGGTTTCCAACAATATTTTAAATAAAAAAAAAAAACAGATTTAGTATTAGGAGAATTAAAATCTATTGATTATTCGCTTAGAACTTTGGCCATAATCAATTTAATGATACTCAGGAGACAGTCAACAAAACTACATGAGCATGGGCGTGTGCAGAACAGAGTCCTTGAATATACAGCTGGAAGTACCACCAGGTCAAAGCTCCGGTCTTGCTGTCCATGAGGAGAACGCTATGTTGGTGATATCCCATGTCGCTTCGCAGTCTCCAGCATACAGGTAAGTGGTTAATGATACTAGATTGACTCTTCCATGATCACCACTCATTTTTAACAAATCATCATACGCAATATATCATCGAGTATACTCCAATAAAAATCTATTTAAATACTATGTAATGAAACAGTTTAAGAATTTCAATTTAAATTACAAACGAATTCTTAATGTTAATTCAACGTTAGCAGTGTTAATTACACTTTAATATAGTTTATGATATGAAACAGAATATCACTAACACATATAACTGTGAGATCATAAAACAATGTAGGTATAAGAAACCTAAATAAAAATGCTGTGAAGAATGTTTTGATTCCTTTGGAAAACACATGCATGACGTCGTTTAGACTGCCTCTCCACCAAAGTTGGGAAAAAGGAAAATCGAGTGGTGACGACAATTATGCAAAATTCTGTTGGTTAATATTCAGTAGTCAGCCCCTAGAAATGTTATTGTTTACTAAGAGTTGCCATCAACACGCTTTCTAGGTCAACTAAAATAGTAAATATTTAAGTAGTACAAATCCTTTACTGATTTAATAATAATTAGGATAAAATATGAATAATATCTAATTTATTTACACATTAAACGATATCGGTACTATTTCATGCATCATAGCTCTTTTCCTAGGTCCGGCTGTCTTCAAATTAGAGACAGGGTGATGTCAATCAATGGCCACGAGAATTTAACAGTGGATGTTGCCAACGAGATTCTGCAACGGAGGAATGATTCTCACAACCCTAAATACTTGACACTGAATGTGGAGTTCAGTATGCCAAACACGATTGAAGCTTCAAGTGGAGTGTTTAATGTCAAGCTAGCTAAGACCACTGCCGGACTGGGCGTTACTATTACAGGTACTTATGTGTCTTCTTCTAAATGTGGATCATCTTTTTTTTATATCAAGTTTCATTTCCATCATATTCTTTATTTTGCTCGTATTTCCAATCTCGTCTTTTGCAATTCCAAGATCATGCTTTTGAAATTTTTTTGCAAAAGAAGAATATTTTCATGCATGATGCTACATATTATCCTAATGTATTCAAAGCAAAATTCTTTGATAGAGTTGAACAAAATAAAAAGCGTGATTTATTTGGAGATAGATTTATGAAAGTCTCTTTGACAGATCCCACGCTTAACAACATGACTACGCAGCCAGGCTGCGTTAGCCAAACAGACGTGCATAAGGCATGTCATGGTACGTGAGACAGTAAATAAGTTTGCTTGCTACACATAACGTACTAGGCAAACATGCAGGCTCAATGCCTACTGTAAGATATAAATTAACCTAGCAGACTAATCACACAGTATCTTTTATTATTTTGATTTATTTCCATATCGCTCTCATAACGACATAATCGTATCATGCTAACATAAGATCCTCAAAAAATGTTTATATTTTGAGACAGCCATACTGAGCCACTCTTATTGAAGTCTTAAAAACCAGAATCTACAATGTGTATTATTACTATTAAAATCACCGGGACCATAATTGATACTAGCGAAAACAATGCAAAATAGGAAGAAATCTTCCCGTCTATATTTTGCCACAATTTTCACTTTTATTAACATAATATTACTTATCCACAGGATGTAAGCAAAAGCTGTTAAGTAATGAAGAGCCTATGGTGATATCGGATATTAAGCCAGGCTCGGTGGCCCATCGCAGCGGAGCCCTAGCACCTGGAGACCAACTCCTAGCCATCAACGGTCAACCACTTCATAACTTGTCGTTGGTAAATATTTTCTAGACATTGTTAAAATAATTGCTATAAGCGCAAACACATATGAGGACAGACAGACACATGTGAGATCTTTGGTTCGATTCTATTGGGTTTTTCAAAAGTATTTCTCAGAAGCAGCCTCGGCCATACAACATGGAACCCAATAAAAAAATTAGATAAGTACCTATTCATTAAAGGACTTGCACGGAAATAAAATTATAATAAATTTCAACGTTGAATTTGAACATTAATTTGACAATTTACAGTCTCAAATTATTTTGGAAGGTAAAAATTTCCTGCTATATCTTAATGAAACGTCGTTTATTAAAATTTCGTCTAAAGGGAAGATCTAATGAAAGTAATTAATAATTAAATTTAAAAATTCTATATTGCTTCTCATTAAAGCAAAAGACAAACACACACCAATTTCTTAAGTACATGCACATAAAGAAAAACCATATTACATAGAATTCTGCCAAGTAGGTAAATAATTTCGAATTTAATATTTCATATTCAATAATCTCAAAGTCGTTTTAATATCTAAAGGAAGTGAATGTGGGTCACCGTTCTCAATCGAAGGTCATTAAGGCGTATCTATAGTATTTGAACTATTGTAGACAACTCGCTCCGAAATTGTGGATGTAGGCGCATTTTGCTTAGTTGAGATAACGAGATCACTTATTACCACTCGAATATTATAACGGTATTGTTATAATGTACTAAAGATAACGTTACACTTGTATGTATCCTGTATAAAAAGATTATATTTATTAACTTGGTTAAGTATTTTTTTAAATAATTCTAAACATTTCTTTTAGGACACTGCATTCAATATTCTCCAAAATTCACCAGAAGATATCATAACCCTAAAAATTCGTAAACGAGACCTTACAGAAGACTGGTCTAACATTCACAAGCACAACGCTAAACTCACACTTCAGAGTTTCAGCAATATTGAAACCAAAGCTGTTGTTCATACTGGTGAAGATTCTGGTCATCATACAGAAAGTCCAAATAATAGTGCCAAAGAGAGTGAAAGGAGTCATGGTAGCAATGAGAATGGTAATACAGCTGTTTTCACTGTTGAACTTATCAAGCAAGAAAGTGGACCTTTAGGGTTAACCATTGCCGGGAGTGAAGATGTAACACAACCTATATTGTTAAGTGGGCTCGTTGAAGGTGAGAATAGAAAGGATTTGGAATAGAAATTAAATAAAAGTGACAAATAATTTTATCTGCATTAAATTACTAAGAACGTTGTTTATTGAATTAACCTAATAACGGTTTTACAGGTGGTGTTGCTGAAAAATGCGGTAAATTAGCTATAGGTGATGAACTCCTTTCCATAAATGGTGAAAGTGTTCTGAACAAACCTTTGTCTGAAGCAATTAAATTGCTACAACAAAGCGGGCAGAGAGTCCAGCTACAACTATGCAGAAAAGTATCAGGTTAGTTTCCAAAAATAGTAAACCATGATTATTTTTATTAATAAAAAAAACTACAAAACGTTTCACGTTAATTTGATATTAATTACGGTTTCGGCTATTGATAATATTGAATGTGTGAATTCAATTTATTTTTTATACTCCGAGATTTTAGGATAAACAAATACCTACTAGTTTTAATTGAACATTAAGACAACTCAAAGGAGTAACATATATAACTTAGTACTTAGTAACACACATAATTAATCATTTTATCACTGTAGGATCGCTTGAAAGTGCTGAATCCAGTGCAAGAGACTCCAGTCACTCTACGTCAAGCCCGGGATTATCAAACGACAGCGCCGTTGAGTCGTGGGATCAGAACACGCCAGTCAGAACCAGTGCTAACTGTGGTAAGACACATTTAATCTACATACACAATTGATTAATGGAATTACGATAAAGATGTGTTCATAAATGGTGGAACAAATTTTTATACTCTGTTTTAAACAGGTGTTTTAAGTCAATTTCATGAGAAAAATCTCCATTAAAAAGGTGATTTTAATTTTTTGATTATATTACACACATGGACAATGTCGTATTCATAATGGATATAGTTTATGTTATAGGTAACTCCGAAGTAATAGAATACGCAGTGCCTGATAAAACCAGAATGATGGATAAGCAGCCATATTCGCCAACTGATGAAGACAAGCTCATGGCCTCTAACTTCAATTCTGCAGCGCCATACAGCGTTAACGACTTACCACTACCAAATTATTCCCTTAACAACTCCTTAAAGACTTTCCATTACGAAAATACATGCATCATTCCGGAAAATACTCTCAAGAATAAACAGAACATCACGAGAGAGGATGACGTCCAGCAAATTGAGATTCTTACTTCAAATATGAAAGATTGCCAACTGCACAATATGGAGAGATCCTCGTGCAAATGTGATTATGTCCAAATGGGCCCATATGGTATTGTATCACCAAAGACAAGAAGACCTAATTGGGAGAGCGATTATCTCAATAATGGAATTTACACGGTTACAACACCACAGAAATCACCATTAAAGCCTGGGGTTCCTGGAACTAGTTTTCAGTTTTCAACTAGTCCAATATATGAAAATGAAGTGCCTGGTAAGTTTTAATTGAACAACCACCTATTTTAGATCATACAAATATTTATTTTATGCGGGAATCAAAGCAGACACAAATCTCATCATTTACAGATCTCACACTTTTTTACCACAAAAATATTTCGCCGATCGAATCAATTTTAATGATTTAACTTCTTGTCTTGATTTTAAATGTGTTATTTGACTTTTAGTACTTGGATGATTGACAATACACAAATAACAAAAATAATAACATTTTCACGTCGTTATTTCGTTTCGATCACAAGTTTCCACATTCGATTTTCGTAGTAGAATATGCATATATCTTCATGGAGGCAGCTCAGATAATTCTTATCTATCTCCTTAGGACTCTACAGTACAGAAGCAGTGTCTCCTGCCCGGGGCTCAGTTCATCACGTCATTCTATATAAAGACGCGATATACGACGACTACGGCTTCTCAGTGTCCGATGGGTTGTATGAACGAGGGGTGTACATCAACCGGATTCGGAAGGGGGGACCTGCAGATATTGTTGGTCTGCTGAGACCGTATGATAGGATTTTGCAGGTTAGTTGAATTGTTTTAATTAGTAGTATATTTGTCCGTAGTTTTACTCGCTTCCCAAAAGGATTATTAACTTAATTTCTTCAGACAAAATATTATAGTCTTAAGTCCTTCCTTCGAATGCAATGTATCTCCTACCCCAATTTTATCAGTATGTATCTGTTCAACGGTTTAGTTGTGAAAATGTGACCGACAAATAGTTACTTTTGTATTTACAATAATACTAACCGTTTCCCGCGGTTTCACTTACATCGCAAAGGACTTTTTGAGATAAAAGGTAGCTTTTGATTTTCTTCAAAGTCCAATATATCTCTATGCCGAAAATCTTCAACGTTGAGTCAGATTTTTGAAAAGTAACAAACATAAAGATAGAGTTACTTGGCATTTGTAATATTATAGTTTGGATGAAAGATAATAACAGTCGCTACTGGTACAGAACTAAAAATGGGTATCTTAAGATACTTTAAATATTTAATAAAGATATTAAAACTTAATTATTTATCTACACAATATAGCTCAGTTAATAATAAATTTCATATTCGCTCCGCAACTTAATATTGTTGTATAATATTAATATTAACCCAAGCGAAATTAAATTTTGAAAACCTATTAATAATTTGAAAACTAATTTTATTTTTTTTCATAATATAATTCAATTTACAGTAGCCAGAGTAAATATTTAAAATATTCATAATTAAAAAATATGTCTAAGTGAATATTCAAACATAATTTAATTAAATTTTGTTTTAGAAAGCAAAGTTATGTTACCCAATAGCGTCATGCAGGTGTACCTAATGCTGTACTCTGTTTTTGACCTTTTATTATTTTGTACGAAGTTTAGATCTTTATTTTTTAAGTCCAATATACTCCTTTTGATATTTACTTTTACTTATACACTATATACACACTTGTTATTGAGTACACATTATTTATGTGTAGGTATTTCAAAACTGTGCTCAGCTTTTTATTTGTTTGGAAGATTTAAACTTTTTTATGATATGAAAAAATCCGCTATACTTGGTTATCTCAAGTTCCCAATTCTTCTGAAAGGCTAGAATCAGTGATTATATTTTTCTATCCTATTATCAATGTAAGAACATCTTAGCGGCCTAATAGAGTTGCGAAAAATCATGTTAAGAAATAACTTCTAATTTGTCCAGCCCTAAATATGGATTTGTCTCACCTAATCCTAGACTGTGCAAACTGACATAGTATATTTGCATCTCGACAAAATATACCCTTAATCATTAGTAGACATATTGCGCGCTGGAGTGCGTAGACAGAGTTCCGGCGTCCATGAGCTGTGGCCTGTGGGCTGACTTGGGGACCGCGGCGCCACAGCTGGATGAGACAATGGCCCCAGTAGTTGGCGCGCATGTTTACCAAGCGCACGACTTACTAATAGACGTGAAGCAAAGCCTCCCCCTTTTAGAGGTGGATCACTTCAAAGAGCGAGCCTTTACTTTGCGCAAAAACTGGACCACAGCCAGTCATGCTCGTGCCGAATATCACAAATTCCATAACCGTAACAATAGGGCTAGAGACGGCAAGTGAGGACTGAGTGAGCCCGGTGAGAACTTTCCGTATTGTAAAAGGTAGTTTATAGCCTCAATAACTACTGTTATATGATCACCAGGTAAACGGAACAAGGACAGTGGACTACGACTGCTGTCTCACTGTGCCGCTGATCGCTTCAGCCGGTGACAGGCTTGAGATTGTCGTGCAAAGGCTTGTCACTTCCAGGGTAAGAAGTTTTTTTATGTATTAATTAATTGGCTTTAAGGTAATTGGCTTTGCTTGCTTTTGACTACTATATCTATAGCAATACCAAAGCTCGTACCACAACGTGTTAACTCAATCATTTTTATGGTGTGAGAAAGGGATAACGCTATATGTAGAGTGGTATCCCTCTCTCTCAATCGCAATTAGATGTTGTGGTACGGCTTCTGAAGTTTGGAAAACGAACGCATCTAATCAGCAGCTCCAGAGGAGATATGAGCTCCAAGTCTGCTATTTTATTGTCTCTAAATCGTCAGATTTGTTGATTATTGTCAATTTTGTCTATGAAATCTGTGTACTCATGTCATTTAACGATCATTCTGGTACAATTGAAAGAGCACACTTGGGCCCCAGCTGTGCAATATCGATGTCTTATTGATATAAAGTTAAGAATATGTTTGTTTTGAAACTGGTAAACCTAGACGCAGGAATTATCCATGACTACAAAACTATTCCTGTAGCACACTACTGCATAAATAAATAGAGTACTGGAATAATAATACAGCTTAACTTTGGGACTTACCTCATACTGTTTTTACGTGCAGTTTAGGTGTGATCCGCCTAAAATTCTCACCGTGTCCAACTCAGTGTAATATTTCACAGTCGTCTAAAAAGCACAAAGGATTTCCCAAAAGCAACAGTATATTTTATGCCAGCGAGCAAATTCAAATATGATGCATGTAAAATTCTCTCTGAACCCAATAATGTGCCGCTTTCCTGAGTGAGTGACAAAGAATTGTCGCTTCTGCGAGCTAATGACAATTCCTTGCTTTTTGGCTCAGAGAAAATTGATCCTTTTGCAAAGAAAATTATGTTAAAATGAATTCATTCGCAAATACGCTGGAAATTTAAGAAAACGTGCGAAAGATGTTCTTTTATTAAATGTTTCTGTATATGTGGAAAAGATAATTTACTAAGCTTTTTATATTTTAGCGATAAATTATTACAACGGTACAAATTGCGTTTACTTTTATGTAATACTTTGTTGACCTTGTACCTATATGCCAGAAAATTATTAAAAAAGTGGCTAATAGGAAGATTTTACTATTAAATAATAATAATTAAGCTATTATAGTATTGTTTATTACAACATATCTAGTTGGGGAAAGGCTGGGATAACAAACTATTTAAAATAATTTTATTGGTTGTTACAGGAATTGAGAAACCAGCGTTTAGATGACAGCTCAAGCCCGAGTGACAGTAGTATTGTGACAAAGACGATTTAGTGTATAACCCGACTTTAGTGAAGTTACACCAAAGACTATGAAACATTTCGCTTTAAGTATCTATTTTCTAAGGCCGTTTATTATTAGTACTTAATTTAAATTAAGAATTGTACATAATTATCTAGTATAAATAAGCTTTGTCTTTCTAATGGATGTTGAAAACGGATAGAAGACATAGGAATATTTGTAATGCCTTAAATATTTTGTATAAAAAACTTAGAACTTATTAATGGACACTTATTAATCGACAAATTGGACATAAAATTAAAATTATGAATTTCATTTTCTAGTGAAAAAGTAATTTTGCGATTATAATATAAATATTTAAGGCATTTGCGTTGTTTTTTATAGAATGGTGCAAATAATAAATGTAAATTATTATAAATTTATTAGGTATTTTTTAATTAATAAAAACATAAAAATACGAATTATAGATTATCGAATAAATGTTCTTGTTATGAAATCTGTAACTAGTTGTTTTCTTTTAAATTATTTATTTGGCTCTTATATAGTACCTATTGAAAAACATTAACGGTTTTAAATAAATAAATGAAACATTAAAAAAATCTCATGGAAAATAAAAAAACATACCGATATGTAGCGGAAAACGTATAGTTTTACCAGACTAAAAAAATTAGGACAAATTTGAGCATTTTGAATAATCAGCCCATTTTATTATTCCATTTTGAGCCAAAACATTTTTTTTATTATTTTATGAATAATTATCACTCAAACTGTGAAGGAAAAACTTAAAAACCCACATGCCTCAGGCGGCGTGTGATGTTAGCAAACCCGCACCGCCTACTAGGCCAGCCGCGTGGTGGGGTATAGTCCAACTCCTGAGAGGAGACACTGCGTTCCCAACAGTAACATAGGCATAATAAAAATATAGTGTAAAGTAATATTAAAAGTAGTCACCAAAGACGATTTTTCGCAGAATAATTGAATAATTTATTTTATTATTAATATATAATAAATATTAATTATTATAATCTTAAGTAATGGATTATTAGTAGAATGTTGTTTTGTAATCCCATAATGTGCCTATTGTATTATTGTAGAAATGCATAATTTGAATACACGACTGTAATATTTTTATTGATTTTTTTTTTACTATGTTGTGATAACCCTATCAATAACCTTTTAATATTTTTCTCTTTTCTTATAATCAGGATATTCAAAAGGAATAAATATGTAATATACATATACTTAATTATGTTAGTCTGGATTTAAACTTCTTTGTAAAAAATCGGATTTGAATTTCTTGAATATTCAATTGCATAATTTTATTATCTATTGTCACGCGTACTCATAAATAATTAAATAATTTACTCGTGTATTCATTTTACGTATTCGTGTAAACATTAATTTGAAATTATTTACTAAAGAAGTTTTTAACAACGCCGTTTTTTTTTATAAATTGCAACATGATAACATTTTATTGGTATCTTTCAAATAATTAATAATGTACACAACGCTTAGCAATTTTCTGTTAATAATAATATCGAGTAACATTTCAAGTCGAAGAAAACATTTCTGTAATATTATATAAAATTATTTGAGCAGTAAAAATTAATCCTAGGAGTATAACTCGTATATTTTATTAATTAATTGGTAAAATATTTGCTTGAATATAACAATTCGTTCAATTTTAATAAACAAATACTTTGTATTAAATTAGGCGTATTATTTTATCCTTTCATCAAAATCATATAACATGAATTTGATTAAAAATTATTAATTTTTAGCGATGAATATAAATTGTATAAATAAATAACTCCGTATGTATATAATAACAAAATAATTATAATTAAAGTAACTGTGTAGCATTACTGTTGTTGAAATCAGACTGATAGCGATTTTAAAAATAGTTATTTAGAGACTATTATTATAACTTTAGAGTATATTATAACAGTAACTGGTCTGTTTCTAGTGAATTTGTGAACTATCTCTATTCGCATAGTTATTCAGCGTATTTCCTGTGGTTTTATTGGCATTATTTAATAAACAATAATTATTTGTTTTGTTTAATGCCAAAATTCGTGAATCTGTTTCATATTTAAATGTAATGTTTTTTTGGTCGAGTTATTTTATAACTTATAAGATACCTACACTTTGAGTGTATATATAAATTATTACCGTTATAGATAATGCCAATAAAATTTAATTTGTGTATAATAATTATAGAAACTAATTGATAAGGTTTGTTAACATAAAAAACATAGAAAAACAGAAAGACTTTGTAATCCAATAGGAGTTATGGAATAAAATACTAACGAAGTTTGTTGTAGATAGAAAAAATATACATTATAAACATTGTCTAAATTACACATGTTTATTTCCTATATAAAATACATGTCTCTAAAAACTTAAAACCACATTAAAATTATTGACGATGAAGTCATGACTAATTGTCAACGAATGGAACTGAATCTCACAATTGAAACCCTTCAAGCGTTAGATTAAGTCGATCCCTAATGTTTATTTAAAATAATTTCTATTAAAAAATTTAGCGAGTTAATAATTTTTATATAAAATTCTTATTATTTGGCTAATACATTTTTCTGGTAGTCTGCTTAAAAAATTATTGACAATGATTCCTGTAACCTAATTATGTAGATAGTTTGTAATTTTTTACATTTTATTTTTGTACCCTTAATTGTAAGGATAATTTATATTATTATTGTCAATTAATGTGTAATTAATTGAAAAAATAGAAGAGAGCCTAGCTACAACACTCTTAATAAAATGATATGCGTGATTGAAATTTGTTATTTCATTTAGGTAACTATAATATGAACCTGTTTATGGTAATAATATATGATCTGATAATATTGCCAAAGAATACATTTTCGTTGTTTCGATCCTAAGTGCTCCTAAATGCAATTATTTTAGTGAAGGAAAACATCATAAGAATATTATTTTTTTGTGGACGTAGAAAATTTTCATGACCCCTAGGCTGCCAACTCTCTTATTCTGACGGCAGACACGTGATCAGCATTGGTACAGCAAAAGAGTAAATGGTAAACATATTTTATAATTCTTGTGTTAAACAGCCAACCTACATGAAGTCTTACATGTGTCATTATATCGTGCCCAATCTATATAAATAATAATATATCATTAAACTTAAAATTTGAAAAACCACCGCAGCATCAAGAACTACGGTACCAACTAATAAGATGAACTAGTTGACTGACCGAATTGTAATAGTTCAGAGCGATCTCTTTACTGACCGAATAGGCACAAGACTAAATCAAACCCAGGAGTATCAGTCGCTTGGGACCTAACTAATGAGGCAGAAGTGATCGTAAAAGGTATGCTAACCAACTAATATGTATTTAAACTAACCAACTAATAACCTGCATCGCATCACTAAAAGTTGAGGTATTTGTATACCTAAGTGGGGTCCCAAAGTTTTACCAGCATATGCACCAAAAGCGACCATGATGATTCAGCACTTCCATGTTTTACTGGTATCTTGCCACCAGAACTCGGAAAATAGTTGCGACTAACAAACTTTCATGCGGGCAAGAGCGAATTTATTTATCTCTCTTTATAAGAGAGATAAGCTTTTACTTGTAGGAATTAAATACCGCAAAATATACAGTTTTAATGAGAATTTAAATTGAATAAAACTACTTTTTATCGCGTTTTATCCAGACTACTACTGAATCTAAATATAAAGCGATAAAATACGTAAAAAGTATTGTTATTTAAATTTAAATTCTCATTGGAACTCGCATTCCAAAAAATATTTTTGAAACAAAAGCTAGCCTTTTTTCTTCTATAATAAAGAAACAAAGATAATAGATAGATTCTATAATACTAGCGACTCGCTCGCGGTTTCACTGTATGTTATATAAGGTATAACCTTTCTCGATAAATGGACTATCCAACACAAAAAGAATTTTCAAAATCGGTTCAGTAGATCGAGAGATTACTTCCTACAACCTCACAAACTCACAAAAATTTACCTCTTTATAATATTAGTATAAATTTGAAAATAAAAGTTGAATAATTGTGTGTAGACAGGATAAACATATAATCTAGTTTCATTTAAATACTCTTCATAGAAAATTAGTTATCGTTTTTTTTTTGTCAAAAAAATATTCAAAACCTCTCTCCTGTAAAGTAACTTACGTGATGGTTTACAATTTTTACTTTTCCAGTGTCGACATGTAAAGCTATATCGATATGTAGATGAAGTCCTGACTCACTCACTCACTCATTGACAGTTGAAACGCCTGGTCTAGAAACTTGAAATTAAGGGTGTATTTGTCTTGATGAGTACTAAGAATGGATTTATTAAAATTCAACCCTTAAGGTGGTGGGGTGGTGGTGTCTTTGAATGATTTGATCGATTTTGATATTTTTTTTGTACTAGGGGTTATTATATCTGCACAGATAGTTTTTAACTATAAGTAGTTTGACCAGTTAGGCTTTTTATTTATTTACACTTGATAGGCTTTCGCTTGACCGCCAGTTTGCCCGATGATAAGCGACACTGCGATCTACGATGGGGCGCGTTTGCCAAAGAAACCGTTTCACTCATAATTTAAAGATACCCAGATTATAAATCTATCGGTGAAGCGCATTCCATATTTCAGCGGTATGCATAATAAAAGTGGACTTAAAGCATTTCGTTCGGGTTTTTGGAATATCCACCATGAATCGATGTCACTTTTTAGTGATTCTAGTCGTCCTAAAGTAGAAAAGGAATCTCCCTAATCTTATTCCCCAAGGAGGAATAACATCGAGGAGATTCCCTCCGATGATCTCATGCACATCTCCGTAATGTACCCGATAAAAAACCGATAAACTAGGAACTTTGCGGCGACGCTCCAGACTTTGGTGTTTAACCTGGACAAATCTCTATCTATTACGCTTCGATCAGCCAATGTAATAATAGTTGACCTACTGAACTCTGAATAGCATAACTATTCATTATCTTAAAAGGCTATTAACGTCATCTGTCTTCATAAGACGCCATTAATTCTGTTGCATAATCTGACGGAGCGTGATCAATATGAATGTTACTGCTTTCTTCTTCATAGAATTATTATTGAACTATTGTAATAATACTGCTTTAATTATCTAGTCGTTCTAAGCACGACTGCTACGCTAAAGGTCCTGGGTTCGAAACCCAGGTCTAGCAAAGTTTCATATGAAATTCAGCATTTTGATGGTTGGCTTTGTGCCCGCCCCCTATTACATGGGACCTAAATATATCCGCGAATAGTGGGTGTGCAGTAGTACATGTCTGCCTAAACCTTCGGGCAATACAAGCGTGATGGTATCTTACGTTAATATTTATAGCTGTTTCTTTCGATAAAACATAAATATACGAGTACATAAGAATGTACTAGTGTGTTTCTTATATGAATTTCACTTTAATGAGAGTAATATGGTTTCAGCGCTCCACGACCCGTCACGACAGAGATTTATATGAGAAAGAAAAACACTTGTAAAATTTTGTTCGTCACTGAGATTTCTTTCCAAAAATTGAATATAATAGAAATCACAAATTGCACTGATAAACTTTTCACTGTAATGTTGGATTAAAAAATAATATAGATGGATTGTTATGTCATGAGGGTGTCATGTTAATACTGCATCTACGCCGTAACCGTAGCACTAATGCAATTCATTTATAATTATAGTACGCGATGGTATATTTAGGTGTAGTTCAGGACAACGACATTATATAGTTTAAAATCATTCATCATCATCACCATCATATCATCAGCCTATTGCAGTCCACTGCTGAACGTAGGCCTCCCCCAGAGAGCACAAACTATCCCGGTCTTGGGCAACTCGCATCCGTCTGCTGCCAGAGAACACAAACTATCCTGGTCTTGGGCAACTCGCATCCGTCTGCTGCCAGAGAGTACAAACTATCCCGGTCTTTGGCAGGTCGCATCCGTCTACTGCCAGAGAGCACAAACTATCCCGGTCTTGAGCAGCTCGCATCCATCTGCTGCCAGAGAGCACAAACTATCCCGGTCTTGGGCAGCTCGCATCCATCTGCTGCCAGCCACCTTCTTGACAGTCTGTCTTATCGCAGGACGTGCCACTATACACTTGGCCAAACGCGATCTCCACTCTAACACTTAAAATTATTAGTTAAAAAAAATTACTGTACGTATCTGAAATTTGCCGTTTCGAATGGTCACGCAGGTTAAAAGACTTGAAAATTTATTTTATGTGTACATATCGAAATTATAAAAGGTATACAATAAATCTAAAATCTAAATAAATAGATATGCAAAAAGTTTACGATTCCGTCACATCAACATCAAAGTATCAAAAACCAGTGTTAATAATTATAAGTCACTAGACGGGACCGTATAATAAAATCGTTGGTGAAATGCCCATAAATCCAGTCGCCCACACCGATTAAACAGTGATTCAACCGAGAACCGAACGCGTGACTGAGCGCAGTTAGGTAGCGGGGTGAGTCATTGACTGGGATTTTTCGTACAGTAATAAAATTGGATTGCAATAACTGTATTTATCAACATTCCATTTATTTAAAGAACAACCAATGATAGCCTGGTGATGTAACCGTTAGATTACCAAATCAAAGGTCTCGAATTCGAATGCAAGGCGCACGCACAGCTTTGACAAGTCACACTAGAATATTCCAGAATTTTTTCGCTATTACCCAGTACTGACCCTAAACGTCTCTCACAGAGAATATTCCAGAATGTTCCCGCTTAACGCTATTACCCAGCACTGACCCCAAATGTCGCGACTGTCGGTCGTTAGCCGCACGTCACTCAAGGGCAGTGAGACGTGAATTTTGATTGTGGACACGGATAAAATGATAATAAGCCTCTGAATTAGAACATGCGCATTTTATAATGGTTTACGCTGCTCCAGTGGTGGAACTGACTGGATTTTAGGGTAGGTAATTTAGTTTTGGAGTTAGGAATTTCAAGGGTACAAAACTTTTACTGGCATTTTTAAAACGACTTCGAATCAATAGAGAAAGATAACTGACATGCCTTCATGTTTGAATCCCGGTAGGAATAAAAATTGTTAAGTACGTAAGACGATGACAAGTGAAACGCTTCGTGGTTGATTACGCATTGACATTTAATTTTTCTAATAACGGTTAGTGGCTGCAGCCACTAGCTATACGTATTCAATTATAAAGTGTGTTTTTGTGTAAAAAATACAATGTGTAAATAAATATATAACAGAGGTGTTTTACTATAAACCTATACCACATAATGGGGAAGTCCTATTGCTAACAAGCAGGCAAAAGTCCACTCTCCGAGCTGCTATTCAGAATTTTCTAATGAAAATCCGCAGTGACTGCTCGACTTGAAAATTGCGACAAGATCTCTAGACTAATCAATAAGGTAGCCTTTGAAATTATAATTATAAATAAACTGCTAATAAAGGGATTTCCACTTATGTGTTTGTTGGTTATTCTCATAGAGATCTTCTCTCCGAAGAGAGCAATTATTTTGGACTCTTTAGCAACCACGACAGTACTTAACAGATTCGAATCCAGGATCATCAAGGACCTTCCATTCTCGCTTAAACACATTTAGGGATAAATAGATAAATTTTAACTGAGGAAGAAAATTGACGTTTGATTAGATTCTGTATAGAAAAACTGCCAAATATTCGAATATATTATTCCTGCGATAAAGATATCTGGCGATGGAAAAATCGGCCCTTAGAACTATAAAGTATTTCACGTTTTCATAGTTAGTTTACAATAAATGTTACAATAAAATGTCAAATAAGCTGTTGACAATATGGTTTACATGGGTTTCATTATTAATATTAATAAGTTTCAAATGCTTATTGAAAAAAAAAATGACAAAAATTGGGATGTTGCTACGAGCTTTTCATTTACTTACTTTTACGAAATTAGCAACAAAAATACAAAAGCAACGTAATGAATTAATTAATATAGGTTCTGCGGTTTACAAGAGCTTAAATACTACCTAAAAGGGTGCACAGGTGCAACTTTGTAAACCGATATTTTTATAAATTAGATTGCTCGGGCCCCTCATAACAAAAACTCTAAAGGTGTTTCCAAACTAGCAATCAATCAAAATCTCTTCACACATAATGCAACACTCGTTTACATTTAGTTTGACAAACTTGTTTACGTCATATTTATAAATAAAATCCGTGATGCTCATTAAAAACATTGAGCATATTCTCATCACGTCTCACGCGACCGTGTTTTAGGGTTGCTACTTGCCAACACGAAACATCGTACACATGAAAAGAAAACCTCAACTGTAAGGTCATAAGGTAGCTTATTCTGTATCAAAATTAGATCTTAGGGCTGTGGTGAAGGCAAATATAAGTTTGTCAAACCTTGGAAGCCGGAGGCTGCACAAAATTTCCATTTTCCACGCGATTTACCACAAATTAATGCTTCGAATCCGTCCGCGCCTCGCCAATTTATAGTGGGGATTTGCATCTAACCAACTTAAAGTTAACTTTTTACCGGTCGATCGGTGATTGCGATTTATTAATAGAGTTATAGCTAGGTCACCCTCTTCTAACTTTATTTCTCTTGGCAAGCACTGGCTTCTAAATTGTGAAGATAGAAATTTTAAAATATTCTATAAAAAGAAGAACTTGGAATGAGTTCTTATATGACTTAGATAAGATTTTTATTCATAAAAGATTAACTTCCGACATCGCTCACCCTCGTTATTTTACTTTTAATTAGGAGTTAGTTACTGTTCCAAAGTCATTCTGCAAACAAATTGTAAACATAGATACCCATGAACACTCCATAAAATATTTCCAAAACCAATGCCTACTATACTTCCTATTATACTTTCTACTATCGATTACAACCACTTGTAATCAAGGTGGCGTTGTATACACAGAATGCAAAAATAACATGAAATAGGTGCTTTCGTGTACATAAGTACATACAGATAATGAGACTTTGAATTGTTTGTTCGCGTGATGGCCCTGGTTTTAGAAACAATGAACTTTATAATGAAGTATAAGTAGCGGTGGGGAGTGGGGAGGGAGGACTAGTGTATACCTACGTACAATAGTATGTATGTATGTATGTCACAATCAAATAAATGAAAAACTTAACTCAAGAATAAAAAAACTGTTTTAACCCGTGTGGGTACGGGTTAGAATACTGTTCCTCACTGCCTTTCAGATAGGCATCCCGTAAGAGGCGTGAAAATATCTGACTTGCTCGGTGGTAGGACCTTTTCGGGTCTGACTGGCTGGCGACTACCCTTACGTCGGAGTCTGTCGTAAAGCACCTCGGTGTGTGTTTCGACTTTTGCACGTAAGAGCCAGTTCCCCTCGGTTGCTACGGCTCTGCAGTCTGCAGTCCGTAGGGGCTCTTAAAGATCGGCGACGCATCAGCAACTCCTCTGGTGTTGCAGGTGTCCATGGGCGACGATGACTACTTACCACCAGGTGGCTCGTCAGCTAGTTTGCCGAATAAATCCATAAAAAAACTATATTTTTTGCTGTATGTAGGTATAATGCTATCGTTTCTTTACGGCCTTTTTTCAAAATAAATTCAATGATTACTATTGACGATACCAATTCAAATTATTTTAATTAATTAGCTCTTACCTACCGGTACACGCGCTCTGCCACCAGCCATCTTTCTCCATCTGAAAAAAAAAATTCACTCTTAAGTAGGAATCGGTTTACCTTTACAAGAACTTGTGGTTTGTCAAATCTGATAGGATAATGCTGGGTTTTGTGAAAAAAGTCAGCAGTTTGTGAACACAGACTTGACAAGGCCCGGCATTATATCAGATTTGATGTCTCAACGTCAGTCAAAATGTTTTATTTCCATATGGCCACTAAAATGGGTAGGTTGAGTACTTTTGAAAAGTCGAAACTAGTTGCAGGGTTCCAAATTCTTAGTAGCAGCTTGGAGTTTGGATTTGTACCCGGTTAAGGGCGATAGGCTCGCTCTCTGATACATGGGACCTAAACATACCGGCTTTGCTTTGGATGTACATGAGTGTACCCCTGCCTACCTCTTCGCGAAATACAGGCATGATTGTATGTTACATAAATAAATGAATCTTTAAAAATAAATCTACCAATTAAAGCTAGCATATAATATATTTTCTAATATTTTGTTCTTTGGAAGATTGTTCCGTTGAAACCAAACGTCAAGTAAAATCGGATAATGAGAGTTTACCGCTAATCTTAGTATAATAACGTTTATATCCGGAACAAGAAAACGGATAAGTCAACCAAGATTTACTTTAAGCTTTTAGAATTAACGCAGTAAGATTGTTTACCAGCTTAACTGGTAAATGGAGACAGAGATAGTAGTGACTGGAAGCGACAGCCATGTCGAAATTCAGAAAATTCACGCATATTTTAAATTTAAAAAAAGCAATACAATCTAGACATCAGAAATCAAAATTGATGTTTTTTTCAACCGAAGGATCACTGCCAAACAAAGGCCTATCCTACTAATTAATTACGTTTTAAAAAATCAAGGAAAGTATGCCACATCTATTAATTCTACATCTATTATCCAGTAAGAGGCTTAGATCCCGAGGTGTAAGTTATCACAAATAATTAAGGAATAGGTGAGCTGGTTCGATAAGTTGACATAGTAAATAAGTATTACCTATACCTTAGTTTAGGTTTAGTTTACCTACTAATAAAGCATTTAAGATTAGTATGGCATGGTAAAACAGTGTACCTATATTAATTTTCACACCCAAAGGGGTTCTCGCCTTGTCGCGGCGGTAAGTCACCGTGGATCGTGGCCCACGGCGAAGCTAAGTAGAACCCCAGGGAGAGGCTGCTCCTGCGGGCTTTGGAGCGGCCACTGTAAGTTTCGGTGTTGTATGGGAGGCACCGCAACTGAGGCGGACCGCGGTGTTGTGTGGGCGACACTGCGGCTGAAGGTTGGGAGGCCGCGGCGGGAGAGGAGTGCCAGTATTACGGTGCGCCGCTTTCCTTGCCTTCCGCGGACTCCTATCCCAAAAAAATCCCACCCTGACCTAGAAAGACTAAAGACAAATGTAGACTATACACATATTTGGAATACTATTTTTTATTCTTGGCTTACGATTGACCGCCACTCGCCAGTTCGCCTGATGTTAAGCGACACTGCGATCTACGATGGAGCGCGCTTGCCTAGAAAAAACCGATTCACTCGTGATTTAAAGACACTCGGATTAGATCTATCGCGGAAGACCCATTCGGAAAGCGCATTCCACATTATCGGCGGTACGCATGATAAAAGTGGACTTAAAGCGTTTTGTTCGGGCTTTCGGAATGACCACCATGAATCGATGATGCTTTTTTGTGTTTCTGGTCATCCAATGGTATCTACAATACTTGCACTATATCTAAGCTCAGAGTGATGTTAATATACATTAAGCCAGCAATCGTAGCATTTCATTTCTTTTGTCTTAAAACTGTAAGTGAAGAAACATCAAGAGTTATATACCTACTTATAACGAGTACGACTGCCTCATTAGTCTAGTGGTCCCAAGCGCGACTGCTACGCTAGAGGTCCTGGGTTCGATCCCCAGGTCGAGCAAAGTGTTATTGAGTTTTCTATGAAATTCTCAGTAGCAGCTCGGAGTCTGGATTTGTGCCCGGTTAATGGCTATAGGCTCGCCCCCTATAACATGGGACCTAAACATACCAGGCGAACTGTGGGTGTACATTAAGTACGCCTCTGCCTAACCCTTCGGGGAATACAGGCGTGATGGTATGTTATTATAACGAGTAGTATTGATATATATCTAACCACTTGTAAAATTGTGAATTTACACCAAAACGAACAATGTCAAGGCTAGTAATAAACCAGCGTTCGTATCGTACACTCGTTTGCTTATTTCGTACCTCTCCCAAGTAAATACACAACTATACTTAGTCTTATAATGTTACTAATGATTAGGTATCTATTCATCAAATTATTCACAGTGTGAAATGTAATTTAAAACCAAAATCCTTCCGTAGCCTCTAACGCTTTAGAAGAAAATTTAACCATTCACAGGAACAGGTAGGTAATTTAATTAAAATTCAATTCGATTGAATTGGACCACCTAATCCCGTTCATCTATACATCCAGGGCTGCATCTAGGAAAAGCATTTCTTTGCGTTTTTTTGCATCTGGCGTTTGCAAAAATGTTGTACTGCAGCGTTCTATTTTGTTTTTCGAAAGTTTGTCTTATCTAGGAATTGGAGAAAAACATTGAGTAACAGCTGCACCTCATCTTGAGCGAGTTTTCCTTGAAACTTTTCCGTTTGAAATGTTCTAAACAAAGGGAGAAAATTTTATTGGTAGCATTGGAGTTTACTTCGAAAATAAAAGTGCAAGAAATCAGTAGTTTTCTAAATTAAATAAATTAGTATAGCTGAGATGAATGTTTTCAGTAGCACTGTTTTATTTTTGTCTCGGTAAGTCTTAGGGTACCTACTTAAAAAAAAAAATATTTCTTAATAAAATTAAATTTTAAATCAATATAATTTTAATTGATATTATCATTTTCATATAAACTTTTAATTCGCGAAAAAAAATTCTCCAATACCTATAAAGTTTATGATAATGTCAAACTCTCATAACAAACATAACATACCATCACGCCTGTATTCCCCGAAGGGTTAGGCAGAGGCTTACTTAATGTACACCCACAATTCGCCGGTATATTTAGGTCCCATGTTATAAGTGGCGAGCCTATAGCCATTCACCGGGCACAAATCCAGACTCCGAGCTGCTACTGAGAATTTCATAGAAAAACCCAATAACACTTTGCTCGACCTGGGGATCGAACCTAGAACCTCTAGTGTAGCAGTCGCGCTTGGGACCACTAGACTAATCAGGCAGTCAGACTCTATTCGACATAAATTATTTACTACATAGTGGGACCAACAAAAATCTGTGTCTAATTACACCTGTCCCATCCCAAATCCGCCCCTGAGACTAGTGATGCGAAACCGCGGGAGCTCACAGAAATTAATCGCGGATTCGGGACCCGGGAATTAATTCTTAATCCGGTCTAAATGAGCGCCTCCCCGATTGTCGGCCACTTACAGGCGAGCGTGTAGCTAATCAAAACTCGAACAAACGGCCGGCTAGAGAATTAACTGTTATGTGTGATTTAGTGTCTTGTTGGCAGAACGGTCGAAGGGGAGCGATAAATGTTTCTTTAATGGAAGTTTAGGTTGGGTTGTACATGGTTTATGTCGATGTTTTTGGTAAATTTCTACAGTACAAAGTTGAAGATTTTTAATTGAATAAAGATTTAATGGGTACTGTAAAAAATTACATATGTTGGCAACATTTATTCTTCTACGGATCTCCTAATTTCTGATACCAAGCAAAGCTCTCTTCATAGCTCCCTGAATAAAATTGAGCTTTCTTATGAAACCCATAGTGAGCAACCATAGCCATAATTTGCCATATCTATATTTTATCCAACCTAATCTGACATAGATATGGAAATCTAATCTAGCTCTCAGACGCAGAGATATTCTCGTGCATTCACTTTAATTTTAGAATGCATTTAAAGTAACCGAAGAGTGAGATAAACGTGTTATTTATCGCAGAATATCCATCAGGTAGTCTGAGTGACTTGCATGAGGTGAGTATATTGAACTTAGGGACAGTGCCTCTCAGAGGACGTCTCCATCGTAGGGTCAATTGTGAGATTAGGAGAGTTGCCAACATTTAATTTACATTTAAAAATGTATCAAGGTTTATTTAGTACCAACAAAATAGACTACATGAGGTTCTTCAAAAAGGCTGTGAAAAGATTTTTAAAGGGTCGGCAACGCGCGAGTGACTCCGCTGGTGTTGCAAGCGTCCATTGGCTGTGGTAACCGCTTACCATCAGGCTGCCGTGTGCTTGTTTGCCACCTTGGTATAAAAAAATAATGCTCATAGTCTAGTAACTCAATAGCCTAGAAGTCGTAAACGCGACTTCTAAGCTAGCGGTCCTGTGTTCGATTCCCAGGCAGTGTGAATCGTGAATTCAAGGGTGGCCCTTATTATTTGAGACCTAAACCTACCCACAAACTGTGCTAACAGTAGAATCAGGCACGATGGTATGTTATGTTTTATTAATTATATTTTACCTTGAACTTTTTCATTGAATACTCCAATATTACAAAAAATCTACTAAATCTTCGAAGGCCAGCTAATTGGCGCTCCAGACACAATCTGCAGGTTAAGCGTACAGATTAAGCGAACCTCCGCTTTCCTTTCAATAGAGACACAGAGAAAAGGAACACGAGAAGGTTAAGTTCGTAATGTATAAGAAATGATACGGAACCAACCGGCATTGCAACCAATCTGCATAGCAACACTACCAGAAAGTAGGTATATCTACGTAAAAAATATCATAAATGGCATTATTTTTATGGGATAGGAGGGCAAACGAGCAGACGGATCGCCTGATGGTAAACGATTACCGCCGCCCATGGACGTCCACAACACCAGAGGAGTCACGAGTGCGTTGCTGACCTTTTAAAAGGGGATTGGGCCTCCGGTAACCTTACCTACTCACTCGGCGAAACACAACGTAAGCGTTGTTTAACGCCGGTTTTCTGTGAGGCCGTGGTATCACTCCGGTCGAGCCGGCCCATTCGTGCCAAAGCATGGCTCTCCCACGTAAAGAAGTCCCAAGTCCCAGTTTCCTCACTATAAGATTGACCATGCAGTTTTTTGCCGGATTCTTCTCATGTGATCAAGGTTTTGGAGCCGTGCAACTAGACTCTTAACGTTTTATAAATGCTTGTAAAAGCTTATTTTGAAATAAAAGCATTTGAACCTGAATTTGATATGAAAAACTGTTATTGACTGCCTCATTAGTCTAGTGGTCCTAAGCGCGACTGCTACGCTAGAGGTCCTGGGTTCGATCCCCAGGTCGAGCAAAGTGTTATTGGGTTTTTCTATGAAATTCTCAGTAGCAGCTCGGAGTCTGGATTTGTGCCCGGTTAATGGCAATAGGCTCGCCCCCTATTACATGGGACCTAAACATACCGGCGAACTGTGGGTGTGCATAAGTACGCCTCTGCCTAACCCTTCGGGGAATACAGGCGTGATGGTATGTAACTGTTATTGAATTTATATAAATATTTTTTTTATTCGTAGTTGCAATTCGAATCGACGGATATAAAAATAAAAATTAATAAACATATGTGTCAAAATATTGGCCGTTTATAAATGTTCCTTTCCACGTCATCATGCTATATGAGTTTAAATGATCATGCTAAAGATTGGCTGAATGAAAACTGCTACTTAAAAAACAGCTAATGTGGTGAGCGACTTATTTTTAGCCAGGGACTGCAATACGTAGGCTAAGCAATAACTGTTTGAAATTCACAAGGTATACAGTTCGAATATCTTCAAAGTTGGACACCAAAAGCGATTTCTCTAGGCAAGCGCGCTCCATCATAGATCGCAGTGCTGTTTAACATCAGGTGAACTGGCGGTCAAGCGTAAGTCCATAACGAATAAAAAAAATGCGTAAAATATTTTTGAAATGGACTGGATTTTCTGGATGTATCTTTACTATGGACATCAAAGTTATTGAGCAATATTGTTCTGTTTTAAATTCGTTGGGTTTTCAATCTTCGTAGTGTAGCCAGCGTACTTTAAAAATTAGCTTTGTTAAAGTAAATGAGTATTCTTTATAAACATGGATAACAGCTGGAAGAGGTTTTTCTGATTAGATGGATTTGCAAGCAGTTGCCAATAACATAACATACCATCATCCCTGTATCAAAGTCAAAGTCAAAGTCAAAGTCAAAATGTTTTATTTCAATTAGACCACTAAATAGGTACTTTTGAAAAGTCAAAACTATTTGCACGGTTCCAAAAAGTGGGTCGTATGGAGAAGAGCCGGCAAGAAACTCCATAGACACTCTTTTAAAAAAATAGAAAATCTTGATTACAATATTAAGTTTTACAACTTTGTTCCAACTAGTTGCTGAGAATTCTGCAGTTTGATGTATAACATTTATTCAATATACAAAAGGAATTAGGGATTGCCACAGCAAGTAAGAGCTGACCAGCTCCGACAGACAGCACCCGTTCACGAGCATGACGTGCGTATCGGCGTGGTTCGACTCAACCATATTGTAGGGAATAAAACAACCCGACACACAACGCCACCATCAGCAGGACATTTAAGTGAGCATGACAAGCTCAGACCGCGGGCACAACAATTTTACAGATAAATATATGTATGTACTTATACAGATTGCTACATCAATATCTGCACTATACTCGCACATTTCCATTTCTTCAGTATTCCCCGAAGGCTTAGGCAGAGGCATAGTAATCTAATGTACACCAACAGTTCGCCGATTTATTTTGGTCCTATGTAATAGGGGGCGAGCCTATTGCTATTAACCGGGCACAAGTTCCAAACTTTGACAGCCTCATTAGTCTAGTGGTGCCAAGCGCGACTGCTACACTAGAGGTCCTGGGTTCGATCTCCAGTTCGAGCAAAGTGTTATTGGGTTTTTCTAAGAAAATCTCCGTAGCAAGTCGGAGTCTGGATGTGCCCTATTAATGGCAATAAGCTCACCCTCTAATTCATGAGACCTAAACATACCGGCGAACTGTGGGTGTACATTAGTATACCTATGGCTAACCCTTCGGGACAAGAGTGATGGTATGGTAAACTTGCAGCTACCAATAGTTGCAAACAAATTCCGAGCTTCTACTGAGAATTCCATAGAAAACATAACATTTGCCGCTTATCTTTTTCTGTGCTCATCCAATAGTTATCTGTAAGAAATTGCTTTAGCGTTAAGACCGCCAATTTTATTGTACTACTATATGTTTGTAAATCTAATTCCTATCTGTAATCATTTTGATGTACTATTTTGTTCTATCTATCTAACACTTTATTCGACGTAGGAATTATAGCACTAAGCTAATGAAGTCGTTTCTGGTAGAATTATACTTTGAAATGATATTCTTCCAAACATACATCAATACCGACAAAAAATATACAACGCGGGACAAAAAAATTAACCTAGCTTTGGGGTATTCAATCCAAAGAAGTAATTACAGACATGTCTCTAGAGATTTCTGTTTTTATAACATCCCGTTGAAATGATCAGCGAGGAACTTAGGAAAGAGGACTGTGATATTTACTTATTCTTTATTAGTTGTTACCTGTGGTTTCATTCGCATCCCAAATAGGATATTACTTATTTTACTTGTATTTAAAGATGATGTAGTGACACGTATTGACAAGAATATGCTGAGATAGTTTGGACATGTTGAAAGAATTAATGAAAGACGATTAACGAAAGGAATTTATAAGGCGAATGTCAGCGGCAGCGTCGGTAGAGGTCGCCCTAGAAGAACGTACCGATCATATTGGCGAAATCCTTCAAAAAGGCCAGGTGTGTAACACTCGTAACCGGCGTGTATGTATGAGAAGACGAATGAATGTAGATTTGTGGAAGAAGCAAAAGATACTTGCTACGATTCTTGCATGTATTCATGAATCTGCCTACCCCTATGGGAGAAAGGCGTGAATGTATGTATGTATGAATTATTTTACTTCTAGGCGACGACAGATATTCTGTAGGTATTTGTATGTTTTTATGCGCGTCACGCAAAAACTGTACAAATTTGGATCGGTTTTCAGTCTGTTCTACTGCAAAAGGTTTGCGTCGCCTAGAAGTAACATAATGTAATCTCTTTTTAGGATGCGAGTGAAACTAATAAAAAAACAGAAAATGTAAAGATAATTGTGTTGGCTTTTATTGCTCTTATAACAACCTTTCATATTAATTTAATAACTAGTATAGATAATTATAATAGTCTCAAGGTTCGCTAATCTATTGCGACATTATAATAATAGAATAGTAGCGTGATAATCAATTTATTTTCGATCGGCGTTAACGAGGGATAGGCAATTTATTGGTGATTCAGGCAGAGCTAATGAATTAAGCACCCAAACATTAGTAGGTACCTACAGTTAAAACAAATGTTTTTTTTTTCGGCGAAATTAGATGAAAACACACGACTGTGTAAAGTTTACGCAGCCGAAGCTGTTGTTTATGAAAAGCATATCACGCCTGTATTCCCCGAAGGTAAGTAAAGATGTACTAATGTACACCCACAGTTCGTCGCTATGTTTTTGGTCCCATTAATTAAATATGAAGCGAACCTATTACCATTAACCGGGCACAAATCGAATCTCCGAGCTACTTCTGAAAAATTCTTAGGAAAATCCAGTAACACTTTGCCAGAATTGAGAATCTAAGTCAGGACCTCTAGCGTAGCAGTTGCACTGACGACCACTAGACTAATGAGACAATTATCATCAGGAAGGGTAGCCTTCTATGGTTGTGGCATTCACGAGGTAAGGGAACGCAAGTGTAGTTTTTATAGATCAAAAGAAAATATTTCTTTTAAATTTTAGAGTATTTTTTATCATTATTTTATTATGTGATGTCAACATATTATATTCAATTGGTGTTGGCCCAAAAACGTTCTTTTAACCCCTTTCCACTAGTGACAGTGAATAAAAGTGCCCGCCTAACAAATCGACCTGTGTTTCCACTATTTTTACAATCAGACCATTACATCCAAGCGAGGGTATGAAAGACCCCTTGAGCGTTAAAAAGCCGTTCCGTGTTTAATTTCGTTTTAAAGGAATTAAAATGTTTGGGGAGCAGAATCTCTTGTTTAAATTATTTCTTGAAAAAATATTGTTAGAGAATTTGCAAATTAAGTTTGGATTGGGTTTATTTGTTTAATTGTTTCTTTAACTATATTGAGTCGGAAAGTTTTCATTGTACTTTACAGAAATTCTGAACTTTGTGATTAGAAATTATTAATATTCTATTCATTCTAGCGCGGAGTCGGGTCGAAGCCAAGCGTAAATTTTTAGATTGTTGCAATAAGCAGTTTACATGTTAACGAGCGCATTCTACCAAATTCGTCTGTTTTATTTATCTCGATAGAAATTCATGTCTTTTAGTATGGAGATATGAGTCAATATGCTATGTACCTAAGTTTTTTTTTATTTGCATTTGCTTCATTGAGCTTCAACTCTGATTGACCCAGAAGTAAGTAATTAGAAAATTAAAAGAGGGAAACCTTTAGCCAGAGAGGGCAGTCGGGCTATGAATATTATGAATATGAACGCTATGATGATAAAGTTATTAATTTTAGGTGCACGGTAGAACCTAGTATCTAATTCTACAAGCCCTAACTTCACAAACGCTTCTTAGTCAAAATATGTGGCTTGGCCGTTTCACTACCGTCACCTGGGCATTAGGTGAAAAATTAATTCACTGTTCATTACTTTTCTGTTCTTATAGTGAGATCTGATTACTTTTTCACAGTGCGAGCTATATCGATGGACTGTGAATGGGTTGACTAAGCCGATGAGTTATTACAATAGGGTATTTGACTAATGTTTTTAATAATATAAAAAATACCAAGCTGAGTGAAAAATAAAATTAAATACAACTCGTATTCTAAAAAAATAATTTAAATTGGTTAATAAAGTTCAAAGATATAAGCATTTAAAATTTAAGATTGAGAGGGGATGCCTCGTCCCTTTCCCCCAAATGAGTGTTAGTATAGGATTTGTTTGGCGCATTGGTTTGTGACGTCATAAACAAGTATAGTGCGTTCTCTGTCTAGCATAAAATTAAAATGCTTGTAACTTACTTATTTTTGAGCCGATTTTAATTTTGTTTTCGTTGATGGGTTCTATTTATGGTAAACATTTGCATAAGACTATAAAAATAATCAGTCAAATAGCCTATTACAATTAATATTCCCAACAATACTTATTTAGTATTAACTTATACTATCTACAACCTCAAAAATCTACAATCTATATTTTTTGGGTTAATTGCTATAATTATCATTTAATTTAAGCCAAGTAAATGGCGTTAACTATGTAGCATAAGACATCATTTTTATGTGTTGTAAATTCTTTTTTTTTCTTTTGCACACCATTGTACGGTAGATATTAAAACTATTTTGAAAATATTGTAGAACTGATCCATATTTATTGCAAATAGCTTCTGCCCGCGCCTCTGTATGCATGAACTTCACAATTGGGTCTAGCCTGGATATAAAGTAGCCTATGTAGATATTATTTCAAATTATAATATATTTCTGTGCCAAAAAATTTTATTCCGAGTCGTTTTGGCGTAAAAGAGTTACAACCATCCATACATGCACACATTCATACATCCATACATCCATTCATCCTGACGACCCCACAAATTTTGAAGTTTATAATATTAGTTTGGATAAAATTCTTATCTTATCTACAAGCCTACATTATCTACAATCCTCAAAAATCCAACCTCTTCAATACTTTTAGTTTATGATATTGGAATTGGCACTGTAACGGCACCTCGTGTCGAATGCAACAGACTACCTCTGGACCGCATTCACTACGGCATTCACAATTTATTATTTTCCTTTAAAACTTTTGGCACAAGAGTCATAAACATGTGGTCTTCAGAACATTTTACTTGTCCGCTTAAAACTTTAGAAGTGGTTTTAAAAACTGATAGTTTATAGCAACTCTAAGAGAGTAGATCCGTAATGAGAAGATGCGTAGAAGAACCTAAGTTGCCGACATAGCTCGAAGGATTAGCAAACTTAAGTGGCAGTACAGTGGGTACATAGCTCGTAGAACTGACGGCCGCTGGGGCAGAAAGGTTCGAGTGGAGATCACGCACCGGAATGCGCAGTGTGGAACGACCTCCAACAAGATGGACGGACGACCTGGTAAGGGTCGCTGGGAGTCGTTGGATGCAGGCGGCATGTGACCGGTTGCTGTGGAGGTCTTTGGGGGAGGCCTTTTTTCAGCAGTGGACTTCCATTGGCTGATATGATGATGATGAAGAGAGTGGTCTTTATCAGTAAATTCACCAGATAATTTGTCATACATAACATAATCTCAGATAACCACAAACACAATAATTTTAGCATAGTATTGCTTAGCGGTTACTATTTGGCAATAGATTCCAGGCAAACTGAACAACAGAGTCCTATCAATTCATAAAACTCACAAATTCACGTCTATTAAAATAGCTCCGATAGTAATCAAATATTCGATGTCCTAAAAGCTAAATTCCCAATATTTCTAGCAAACACACGGCCTCATTATTGTTACTCTTGCCGGTCTTATACGAAAAATGAAAAACGTACCTGTGGATAAATATTAGCTCGCTTTTTATCATCTTCTACACAACCAATCTACGCCATCCCAGCAGCGTATTATCGCCTCGGTGTATATAATATTTTTGTTTGCCTACCCTCACCTAAGTAAATGTTGGTTTTTGAATTTTGGAAATAAACACGTCTCACCCTTTTACGAGAGCTCCAAGACTTACCGTTTACTGTTTGGCTTTCATGAAATTGATGTCGAAAATACGCAGCCCTTGTATTTTGGTGTTGCGTTTATGAATTTTAAGATAGCTTTGGCTTGTTAATAGATCGTTTTCTCGACTTTGTTTTAAGTAATTTAAGACGAAATCGATGATTCCTCAATTTACTGGTGTAATACTTCATCGAGTGAACATTACAGCATTGTCAAATATTCTATCACTACCCAGTAATTGTGCTAACATTAAAATGTTCCCGTTTGAAGGATTATTTTGTCAGTGAAATTACTGGAAAATGAGAAAATAATTGAAGTTTTAGAGGCGTAATGTGCCCCGTAATACATATTTTTGGGTGCGAAAATCCTCATAGGTGTTGGTTGTAGAGTGGATGGATGTTATAGTAAGGAAATCCTTTTGGAACGCAAGTGAAACGGAGAACAGCTAATAATAAATAATATTCATTAAATTATTTAAAAACCACTTTTCTGCATAATTTCCATTTTCACTAAAACTTAAAGCGATGAAAAGCTTAATAAATCCCACACCCCAATCACATAAGCGCTCGGCCGTACAGATAATTGAATAGTGGGAATCAGAGGCGACGTAAAATAAAATTGCCGGCTGCAATCATTTGCTGACCTCTTTGCAGGGCTAAGGTCGGTGTGACCATCTATCACACCCAAGTTTATGTGATCATGTGACTTGTTTGTTCGGTATAAAGTGTATAAATATCAAAATCGGGAACGAAAATCTATATCTATTAAAATCAAATGAATAATGACTTAGGGCTAATTTTTTAATCAGTAGATATCTTTTAACTGAGGAATATAATTGATGTTTGACAAATTTTTTAAAGAAAAATTTACAAAATATCTAATTTATTCCTTCCGATAATTTATCGGGCGATGGAAAATCGTCCCACTCACTGAATGACAGACAACGCACAGCCTAAACCGCTGGTAATAGATAATTGAATTTTTTTTACATGGGAGAGTCATGTTTCGGCACGAATAGGCCGGCTCGACCGGAGTGATACCACGGCCTCACAGAAAACCGGCGTTAAACAACGCTTACGTTGTGTTTCGCCGAGTGAGTGAGGTTACCGGAGGCCCAATCCCCTTTTAAAAGGTCGGCAACGCACTCGTAACTCCTCTGGTGTTGTGAGTGTCCATGGGCGGCGGTAATCGTTTACCATCAGGCGATCCGGCTGCTGGTTTGGCTAAAAAATTTAAATTTGGAAGTTGTATATTTTCTTTCATAATTCATGGGTAGAGGTATAATTATTTTAGTCCCGTATAGTACGAGACATACATACCTATTTAATTAATCTGGTATTCCGAGGTTCCACTAAGAATTTCTGAATGAAAAACCACTTGATCTGCCGATAAATTCATAATTCTTTATTTCCAGATTGTTATCCAATACAATAATATAAAACAATGATGATAAGTGAATACTATAATAATACTAATATAGGTCTCTTTCTCCGGGGCTCTGGTCACCGTAACTTTGAGCCTGCTCCCGACACCGGTGGTATACATATTTTTTTTTTGTTATTATTATAAAAAAATGTTTAAAGATGTATCTGAATAAGTTAAATTCGTTCTAAACAGTGAAAAATTTCGGACAAATTGATTAAATTGTACTTGAATTACGATTAATTTTGGTATTAGTCGTAATTCACGGACTCTTAATAAATAAATGAAATAATATAATAAAACCCACACACCACTAAACTAATTATCGCAAAAATATTTAACTTCCGCAAACTGTTACATTACAGTGTAAACGACCCCGGTTCACGTTAAATGAGTTTTCTGTTTATGTAATGGAGGCCCCGTCGGCCGTAATTGATTCCGAATTAATCCGGGCCAGTGATAAAATTCACGTTTTGACCGACTGTCGGTTTGGGGCCTACTCGTCATAATGGCGTTGTATTCGTAAAACTTCTAAAATGGACATTACAATGGAGCTTATCGGTTTTTTATCGGATACATTTCGGAGTGTGCATCAGATCTCCACGATCTTATTCCCCCTAGCCCTTTCTACTGTCGGACGACCAGAAGCACAAAAAGCGACATCGATTCATGGTGGACATTCCGAAAACCCGAACGTTTATCATGCGTACCGCTGAAATGTGGAATGTGCTTCCCGAGTGGGTCTTCCCCGATATATATAATCTGGGTATCTTCAAATCACCAGTGCATCGGTTTCTTCTAGGCAAGCGCGCTCCATCGTAGATATCGCAGTATCGATCGACTAAACATGAAGCGAATTGGAGGACAAGCGTAAGCCTATCACAAATAAAAAAAAATAACGCTTGATTTTGTGCCTGTCTTGCTTTGTTATTACTTGTTATGTTTGGTATAAGTAGTTCCACTTTTCTCATGCCCGGTCTGAGGAACTTTTATCGGTAGTTTATCTATTCAATAGCGCTATTGGTTTGATAACGTGCGAAATGATGTTTCTGAAGAACGCAGTGTACGATTAACTTCGTTTAAACTTAGGTTAACTTATCTGACGAGTCTGGGCCGTTTATCGATTCCATAACTTTATTTGACGTTTCATTTCTTATCCTACTGTCAATTTTTGGGTTACATTTTATGTTATCTATAGATATTTGTTAGATTTTTTGTTAATAATTGCCAGATAGTTACAATTAGTATTATATCGTCTTCTTCTTGTATTTTCCTTGTGGAAATTGAGTCGATGTCAACATTAACAATTAACGTCAAGAATGACAGATAGCACATTTTCTTTTTTTTGAATTGACACCTTTTTATGGTAGTTCATTCAGCCTAAGTTAATTAATGAAATTATCAAAATTTAATGACAAATACCACTTATTTAAACTCCAAAAATGTGTAACAATAAAATTAAATAGAGTCGGTATGTATTATTGACGAATTTAAAACAATAAAGTCAATTTTAATATGTAATTCATAACAGACCCATCTAGCGGCAGATTGTAGAACTGCTTATTGGATACTTAGTTATTGAACGGATGTTTGCGCATCAGAAACACATTGGCAGTTATCGGACGTTTAACTTTTACTTAACTCTATTGAATCAATAGCTAATCAGACTTTAACTGGAATCTTCAGAAACCGGGCATCAGAAAGCTTTATTTATTAACTCCCGAGGCAAAAAGCGGGGTGTTATAAGTTTATAGTGTATCTGTGTGTCTGTCTGTTGCATCGTAGCGCCCAAAGGAATGGCCGATTTAGATTCAGTTTTTTTTTGTTTGAAAGATGACTTGATCCAGAGTGTTCTTAGCTATGATTTAAGAAAATGTGGCCCGCCGTTTGAAGATTATCTATTCATTTCTGGATCATGAAGGGATGTGAGCAATTTCCACAGGTTTGATCGATTGAAAGTAACAAGATACCAAAATTGCAAAATTGCAATTGCAATAGCAAGAACATGGTAACCATGTCTTGATACAGTGGTTTTTTTTTTTCAATTTTAACAATAATGTTATGTTAAAGAAACTAGCAACTTTACTAGTTAAATAAAAGATAGTAGCGTCTTTGGTTATTACGTAAAATGCCTCTAGCCAGTCTATTTTGAATATTTCAAGTATCCCTTGAGAAATTCAAAGTGCCAAAAAACTCACAGAAGCGAGCGTCTACTGTTCACAAAACTGCTGACAGAGCTTCTATTATTTTAGGAATCAACCGTAGAGAAACACGTGATAAATTAGTGAAAATGAAAAGGATAATAATGAGAATATAAATAATGAATAATAATAAATAATGGAGTATTAACTCTATGTACTTTAGTAACAAAATACATAGAGACGTAGGCGTCATTGTGGTTACTAAAATTTTTCTTTAAGTTACAAAGGTAAGGTTAATTTCCATTATGAAGCTTGTCTGTCTGGCTTTAATATAAACAAAAAGATCTGATATCACGTGACATATTGCATCACGTATCCATTTTCTGCACACCTAAAAAAACTTCCTCAAACTTCAACATCGAAGGACGAAACTGAACCGCACGTATTCCATATTATAACCACACTGACATAAAAAGTCGCGTCAAAAAATAGCTTACAGAAATAAAGTTTCCCCATAAAGTAAGTTAGTGGAATATCGCGGGGGCTAAAATCTGTTTAATAGTATCCCAGGCGCGAACAAATCGGACGAGAGTTGGAATACCCGCGTTCAGACCATTACCGCTAGTTCCGACAACTCGTTACAGACTCAGGCGCACACAGAAAAAGTTTTGGAGCTTCTGAAACCGCGAACCACTGCGGAGAGAGATGAGTGAGGCAAGTCCTCGTAGTTTATACATGTTAATTGGGAGTTTATGTTTCTTGATGGTAATCTTTAGGAGTTTAGCTGACAGGCTGGAAGTGAGTAATTACTACGGTAGCGGATACTAAGGCAATTAATGCGTTGTACATACATACCATTACGCCTGTATTCCCCGAAGGGTTAGGCAGTTAGGAGTGTAGTGTAGTGTAAGAGGTGTAGGTAGCAATGTACATTTCACCGGTATGTTTAAGTCACATTTAATGGACTTATGGGGAGGCGTAAAGGTATCTTACGTATGTCTTATCTTTTTCCTTTTTTTTCTAAGAAAGATATTTTTTTTTTATGGGATAGGAGGGCAAACGAGCAGATGGATCGCCTGATGGTAAGCGATCACCGCCGCCCATGGACACCCGCAACACCAGAGGAGTCACGAGTGCGTTGCCGACCTTTTAAAAGGGGATTGGGCCTTCGGTAACCTCACTCACTCGGCGAAACACAACGCAAGCGATGTTTAACGCCGGTCTTCTGTGAGGCCGTGGTATCACTCCGGTCAAGCCGGCCCATTCGTGCCGAAGCATGGCTCTCCCACGTAAAAACATGGCTCTCTCACGTAAATTAAACTCATTTTAAACCTGATTCACTACACCTCCACTATACTCCCCCAGTTACCATGAATACAACCGACCTTGCTCTTTTTTATCGTGGTTCAACCCTGTTCAATTTGCAACACAGCGTCGGTAATAAGTCGCAACCCTAGACAATACGTACGTGAGATGAAACATTTTACATTTTCGCTGAGAATCCCATGACAATGCATTCGGTGAACATATAAATCAGATAGACAGGTTCGAATTTCTGTTGTGGAAAAAAATATTTTGACATAACATGGATGAACATTTTGTTTTACGGGAGTTAATATAGATGAACATAATTGTTTCTGGTAGGTACATAATCAACCCATTATACTGTCCCACTGCTGGGCACGGGTCTCCTCTCAGAATGAGAGGGATTAGGCTATAGTCCACCACGCTGGCATTGTGCGGGTTGGCAGACTTCACACGCCGTCGAGAAAATCTCTTAGGCATGCAGGTTTCCTCACGATGTTTTCCTTCACCGTTTAAGCGCGTGATAATTAACTATTTAATACGCACATGACTTCGAAAAGTCAGAGAGTCATACCACAAGGCTATCACTGCTTGTTTCTGGTAAATTACAAGAAATGGTAAGTTTTATAGACAAGTATTTTAAAACAGATCTACTAAACTAAGGTAACAATAATCTCCTCTATAAGGCTAGATTAAAATAATAAAAACGATTACAGGCTGTTGAATAAGCCTAGTAATTGTGGTTGCAAGTGCGTCTCGAGCCTGGGTTCGATTCCCGAGTCGAGCAATAACCTATTATTGGGCAACGTATTATTTGGTTGCCCGAATCGTAGTTTAAATTTATGTACGGTGTGTTTGTGAAGTGTGGGTATAAATTAAAGTCAAAGTCAAAGTCAAAGATATTTATTGCTTAAAACTGTGTAAATATGGTGTTTAACAATTTTTAGTAGGTTTCAACAGTCTACCCAATCGGGTGCAGCAATATTAAAATGTATACATTAGTACACAAATGCATTAGTACACCTCTGCCTATCCTTTCGAGGAATACAAGCGTCATGGTATGTTTTATATGCGGCTTTATTATTACTTGAGAAACCGTGATGGGTACAAAGTTGCGCCAGTTCAAGATATGTAGTTCATTAACTTGAACTAAACTAATGTCCTAACTATTCTGGATGAACCAACAAACTTCGACAATGAATATACGCAAAACATCTTAATGTGTGGTTTTAAATATGACGTGCATTTTCAAAATATTTCAGTATAGTAGGCATGTAGAAAAGGGGCAGTGTGATGTTAGAATCGACGATGGAATGTACATTGACTTATTTGTGAGACTCAGTGTCATTATTCCTCTGTCTGCTGCCGCCCGTGGACACCTGCATCACCAGAGGAGTTGCTGGAGCGTTGTCGAGCCATAACAGCAGAGAAATTACATAACATACGCCTGTATTCCCCGAAGGGGAAGGCAGAGGCGTATTAATGTGCACCCACAGTTCGCCGGTATGTTTAGGTCCCATGTAATAGGGGGCTTTTGTGTACATGCGATGCAATGGCTAGAAAGCGCATGCGCCTCTTGGGGCAGGGTTATCCAAGACCAGAGGACTACAGACTCTTACCCCCAGGCCTCATCATAAAGCTCATGGAAGAGCTGTTTGAAGAACTGGGCGGGGATGAGTCATAGGCATCTAAGGGAAGCACAAAAGATCCCATAGGGTCGAAGTGCACTGTGGCATTGCTGCCGTGGCCCTATACAAGATAAGATAATAGGGGGCGAGCCTATTGCCATTAATTGGCACAAATCCAGACTCCGAGCTGCTACTGAGAATTTCATAGAAAAACCCAATAACACTTTGCTCGACCTGGGGATAGAACCCAAGATCTCTAACGGTACAGTCATTCTTAGGACTAATGAGGCAGTTTGAAAACATATACGTTAGACTAATGAGGCAGTCAGCAGCAGAGAAGAATTAATAATGTAATGATGTTTTTTTTTAAAAAAAGAGTATCTATAGAGTTTTCTGCGGGCTCTTCTCCATAAGACGCACTTTTTGGAACTGTGCAACTAGTTTTGACTTTTCAAAAGTACCTTTTGTAATGGCGTAATTGAAATAAAACATTTTGACTTTCACTTCTCTCCGTAAACTATCTAAAAATCTTTGTCATTGAATACAAACCCTTTACAGAAAAAAAGTATTTTTAACGAGCGAGACATATTTTTATTGTCTAACAGCGCCCCCAGGCGAGTTAAAACAATAACACCTACCACTACATACTACCGATAAGATCCTCTTTGAACTCATCTCTGACAGCAGCAGTGAATTCTATGAATAATAGCGCCGAGTACGATTTAAACTTAAATTCAAAACACGGATCTAATATTCGCTTTATCTAGATAAACTGGGAAACTTCCGCGTCTGAACGTAACGACTGGTGTGAGCACATCCGTCGGGTTTTAAACCTTTGTACAAGTAAGGAGAGGAAGGAAGTTCGTACAGACTTTTAACTAAAACCCGCTGTTTTGTAAGTTCTATACTTTCATCTCATTAATTGGATCTAACCAATGAATGCGTAAACGTTTCTTATTTAGATGTTAATTTTAAAATTTTACAGAAATACATATCAATATGTTAACGCACACGTTAACACCTCAAAGACACATGCGTCATCAAGGATGGGAGCGGCCGGCGTGTAAGCGCAGCGGCGGGCCCTCGAGACAGACACTCCTTTTAACAAAGCGACCACGATCGCATGATTTTATTTAATTAAATATTGACCTTTGTAAAGACTTAATATAATCTAGAAATACAGTCCGCTTTTTATTCTACCTGGGTCTATCTACAATATATCATTTTTATACATCTTAACTCTGCTACTTGGAATTTCGTAGAAAAACCCAATAACACTTCACTGGACCTGGGAATCGAACCCAGGACCTCTAACGGTACAGTCACTCTTAGACTAATGAGTTTAAAAACATATACGTAAGTCTTAATGGTATTATATAGTTAAGAAGTAACACTAAAAAATTTCCTCTCATAAATATCACAAATTGAACCAAACACCGCCATAATTACATAATGAATTCTACTCACAACAGTTAACAGAGCAACATTTTCAACAACTTTTGCCGAGATTATTACATATATGACCTATTAAGTCCCAAAACTACGTGTGAAGAATCTCGTACGTGACAGGGCGTTAGACAAAGACAAGAGACCATCCATCTCCCTCATCAGAAAGTACTTAAACAGCTTAATAAGTTTCGGATGTTTGTTAGATTGCAACGCAAAATGAATTGAGAAACAGCTCCAAGTTTTGGCTGTTTTGTTGTGGATTATTCCATCGGCGTAGGAATAATGTTGGTTTTCTTTGTTATTTTGATAGGAAAAGCTAATTATCTCATTAGTGACGTATTGAAGAAACTGCCTCGGTAGTCTAGTGATCCTGGGGCGATTCCCAGGTCGAGTAAAGTATTATTAGGTTTTTCTATAAATCTGTCTGGAATTATGCTCGAGTAATAGCAATAGGCTCGCCTATTACACGGGACCTAAACATACCGGCAAACTGTGGGTCTACATTAATACACCTCTGCTTAAACCTTCGGGGAATACAGGCGTGATGGTATATTATGTTACTTATGTTAATATCCGCCATCGCCTTAACCAAAATTAAGCCCTGTTCTTACGCTCACATTGGGGCTCAGTTGAAAATCAGCGCCAGGCACTAGCTGACTGGCATGTTGCTGAACTGGGCCTATTTGCCACAGCCGTGAGGCACAACATTTTACCTCATGTAATTTTCTCTTTTTTTTCTTTGTAATTGTGTCTTGACTGTGTCAAATAAATCATTTTTCTTTCTTTCTTTCTTGTTTATATGCGAAGTTGATTACAAATACTCAGTAATTTGGTATATTTTTAAGGCAAAATATAAATATTAAACAAAACCATTATAATAATGAAGACCGTGTTTATAATGATGTGAAAAAGAACGCGAAGTGACAATGACTTATGATAGCGTAAAATATTAAATAAATCACTCTATGAGCCCGTATTTCAAATAACATAATTATCTGTGACTGCATCGGAAATGTGTGGTATTTCTTAAGAAATTTTCCATATTGCATTAGAAAGTCTCTCTACGAAATTATATTACGTAAAATATAGGTTATGTAATGACATGGTCATAAAAGATAAAATATGTTTTGATCCATAACAGTTCAATGCCTGTTTCTTGCTCATCCATTCGTAAAGCGAAATTATATTTACATAATATATACAAAATATCACCACGCCTATTCAAAATACGGACTATATCGTGGTGTTGCGGAAAAATCGCTATTATATCATATTATCATTGTTATTTTACTGAAGGAAAAATTCAATCGCGGGCAGGATTCGAAACGCTGCGTCTTCTGGTTAGATACACCAGAATCCTGCCCGCGATTGATTTTTTTTAAAATAACTTTATTATCTTAGCATGGCAAATGCAAAAAGTAGTAAAATACAAAAAGAGACTATCATTGTGTTTATATTCCCCTAAATGTTAGTTATGGGTGAACAAAAATACATAATACACGCATAAGTTACTTCTTCTTTTTAAAAAGTTGCCCCTCGTGTATTTATAAACTAGAGTTCCCGTACGCAGCTTCGCCTGCGTGCTTAGGTAATTTTCGTTTATAAAATATACTATGCCCACTTTATCTACACCATGGAGGTTTCATATTATTATAAGTCTAATTTTGGAAGAAAACAATTTCTCAAAATGTCAACAGCAAATGACAGGTGTACTATGGAATCATAATTAGATCTTGACGATGACATCGTTTATTAAATATGTATATATGTGTGTGTATACCAAACGCATGGTAATGTGTGCGGACGTTCATACAAACTTTCACTCCCCTTTTCACCACCTTAGGGGTTGAATTACCAAAAATGCTTTTTTAGTGCTCGTCTACAATGTAAAAAGAACCAGCATGCAAACTTTCAGGGATCTAGCTCCTGTAGTTTCGGCTGTGCGTTGATACATCAGTCAGTCAGGTTCTTCTTTTATAAAATAGATAGATAGATAAAATAATCCCACACACCATAAACACCCAAACCCGGAACTTGTAGGCCAAACAAATAGCAATTTTCCATATTATTACTCCTCACTGCTATTCAGATTATGCAAATCTGACTGGTTCGGTGGTAAAGGCTTTTGAGGGCTGACTGGCTGGCGACCACCATTACGTTGGAGTCTGTCATAATGCAAGGTGTGTGTTCCGACTTGTACTCGTGTGAGCCATTTCCCCTTCTCGGTTGCTGCGGCTCTGGTAATCTGCAGTCCGTAGGGGCTCTTAAGGATCGGCAACTCCTCTGGTGTTACAGGTGTTCATGAGCGGTGATCACTAGTTATCATCGTTGGTCTGCTTTTTTGCCGACATGAACAATAAAGCAGCAGTAGTACCTTTGTACTTAATAGTCCTTAGTTCTTATTTTTTTTCATTGTTATGTTATGTGTATAAATAAATAAAGTAAGCATTTACGTATTTTCACAGTTTCCATTCAAGACGTGCTTAAATTCATGATTTACTTAATGTTGATAATTCTAGCAAAGATATTCAAAGTTACCCCAACAAGTTAAATAGAGCATAAAAGATAATAATGAAGTTATATTTTAATCCCAACTTTGCATCAACTCCCAAACTACGTTTATACCAGACAAATTGTCGTAAAACTTGAAAATTATGGATCATCTCTATGAATAATTTAATTAATGTCTTTAAATGAAGATTGGTTACTTTAACTGTCTCAAAAATTAAATAACTTACAAAATGTTGACACTTAAAATTTTATCTTGGCTAAAAACTGGAAAAGTTTTTTCCTCACTTCATAAACCGAGAGAAAGAGATGGCGCGATGTTCTGTCCTACTCGCACTAGTTATTTATGCGTCGGCAAACGGAGGACAGAAAAAGCTTTTCAAAGTAATATTTCGTGTTTTATAAAATAAATTTCTTTAAGAGTACTGAAGTAGCTTCGTGGAATATTTAAGTACCCATATTAATTTAATTTACGGTGTCGCTAAGGCCTACCAATTCGCTTATACGAGTATTTGTGTGAGTGTCATTCTCACTTATATATGTACTTTATTCCCACAAGGAACAAATATTTATGTCACCTACAGGTAGTTGTTCCAGGCAGGATTTCAACCTGTACTCTACTGGTTTATCTAAATAAACCATACCATCACGCCTGTATTCCCTGAAGGGTTAGGCAGAGGTGTTCTGATGTACACCCATAGTTCACGAGTATATTTAGGTCCCGTGTAATAGAGATCCTGTGTACAAATTCAGACTTTCAGAGCTTTTGCTCGACCTTAGAATCGAAATAACGTTATGCTAGGACACCTTCCACAATAACTCAGCAATACTAAAAACCTGTTCCAGCTATTTTTAATAACGATCACAATCCTGAGTTTGGATCTTGGAAAACTCGCCAAGAACATCTCTAACAAGGCGAGCTGCAGTTGTACTTTTCAATTGGTCTTTCTCGAGAACTGTACCGCAGTGGAAAACTTTCTTTGCGTAATCTCGTTCACTTTTGTCATCAAATGTCCCTAACTTTCGCTTTGGGAGAACTTTATTGTAGTATCGAAATGACAGCCGGTAATGAGACCAAGAGGTTACTCTAATTTTGTTAAGAGAATCCGTGGGTTCGTGTTTGGAATTTGTGATATTTTTAGGTTAGTAGTGTTTTTGGAAACAAGATTTATGTTGAGGTAGTGGCCTCTAGTGGTAGTAGAGTGCTACTACTTCATTTATTTATCGTTTAAGGCAAACAAAATACAGTTGGGAGTCCTAGTGCACTTATTGATATTATTTTTTTATACCACTAAGGTGGCAAACAAGCATACGGCCCGCCTAATGGTAAGTGGTTACCATAGCTTATAGACGCTTGCAACACCAAGGGTATCACTCGCGCATTGCCGACCCTGTAAGGAGGAATAGTTGGGGTGGCAGCATAAGAAACATTCTGCCATGCATGACAGCGGCGGTAACAAAACACCACCGGTCCCCCACACTGCCAACACAACGCTTCCTCGCGGAGCTCTGGCGACCTTACTCACCGTTAGTAATACAACATAGTACGGAGCATCGAAAGAATGGAATAAATGAAATCGCTCAGCCTTTACTTACTTACTTTTCGTGCTACCCTCAAACCTTGTTTCCCATACAATTACTCCGGTACGTAAAATTTCGGGGAAATGATGCAAACACGTCACTCAATGAAAGTTAACACATAAGGGGTAACCTGTACTAATGGCCTAACTTTGAGTTGCTACAGGTACTCATTACACACATCTGGCTTCATGACATTGGGAATGTTGGAAACTCGGGCCAAATGATACAGCTTTAGTTTTACACGTTATTATGTTAGAGATTATATATGGTTTTCATTTGTTGGATGATTAAAGAAGAAATAAAAATCTATAAATAATTTTGTCGGTGCCAGTTGAACTTAAACTACATGTTAATAATTACATTTTACTAGTTATAGCTTAGATAAACATGTCATGACGAAACTGGCCTTCAGCTATGACAATCCCTTGCTAGATCCACAGCTATTTCATCATACACATCAACAAATTCTTCATTCAATTTCTTCACCAGACTTACTTTTTGGAACCGCCAAATTAGTCTTTGTCTTACCAAAATAAATTTACCCAAAAATGATTGATTTTATTTATGAAAGGTAAGCTTTAGTTTCTGGGTAACAAAATGGACTTACATTTAATATATTATATTATTATTATATTACCTTTTCTAAGCATTTCTTTCCAATTATCAAGTTTTTGTAATAAAAATCTAAACATCAAGGTGGGTAAGTCAGAACATCACCAGAACTCCATCTGTCAGACTTCAATCACGGTTAATTAGTTCGCAACTAAATGAGCTGTATGTCAAAAGCGATCATGAAATTACTTCAATTATAAAGTGCCCAAGACTTCAGACTCATCAGACCTTGAGAGGTCGTGTCAGACACACTTCACAAACTTTCAAACACTTGGATAGTACAACTTTGATTAAGCAGTTTCATGATAACTCAGTGTCCTACGGTCACTCGGGATTATGTAATTTAATTTAGGTTTAAACGCAATCAAATGGATTTAATCGTCAGTTAAATCGTTTTTTTTGAGTTAAGAGATTCTAAGAGTTAAGTTTATAATGGTTTTGTTTTCTATTTTGTCTTAATCTGAAAATGATTTCTATGAAATTTTAAACCTTTAGGGATTGAATTTAATTATGAAATAAATAATGACTGTAATGCTTAAATCTATTTAAAAGTAAAATATACTACTACTATTATACTTACTCTCAAACTTATCTCAGATAATGTTACGCTATATTATGTTTTGTATGCTTTTTGTTATTTTCTTTATGTATATTTTTGTGATTTTTTTGCATTTTCCATGCTAAGATCATAAAGTTATTTTAGTGAAGGAAAAATTGGACTGCGGGTAGGTTGCGAACCTGCATCTTCTGGTTATATACACCAGACATCATGACGTCTAAGCTCCCGTGAGTCTATTGTCAAGTTTTTTCTTTATTTGTTATCTTGTTAGGGGTATAAAATAAAAGTTATAACCTTTTTTTTTAAAGATGTACCTAATGTTATATCGGACACCACCATCATAAAGTCTACAGTGTTCTCGATAACCTTCACCTGGAGTCGACAATTTCATGCATTTCCATTATCCAATTCTGTCATTTATTTTAATCACTCGAATGAACGCCACAAGTCATCCGGTGTTTCATTTGGGTGCAATCAGTTGAAATTTGTGCGAAATATTAATTAATAATGTTTGATTGGAATCAGCCGACCGATATTGCAGCAGTTAAAACCTATTTAATAGGGAGTGATCAGCGGAACATTTGATCTTTGAAGTGACCTTATAATATATACATAGTAGGTGGATTTTCCAAAGAAATAAAGTGTAAGGAATCATCGGAGTAGGATTGCTTTATCAGTCAAACGACGTCTAAGCTCAAAAAATATTTCGACATTTACTCTCTGCCGTCAAACGGAACAGATATAACATAACCTTGATGTTGACTGACTTAAATTGAAAAACGGGTGAAAGAAAAGACCTCGACGAAACAAAATTGTAAACGTTCCGCATGCATGAGGAGATTAATTAACTTGATGAAGCTAAAGAAATGTGTCAGAATAGTATCAAGTGCACATTTATACTCTCTGCCAACCCCGATGTGAGACTAGTCCTTACTAATATTATAAACGTGAAAGTTTGTGAGTATGGATCTATGGATGTTTGTTACTCTTTCACGCCAGAACGGCTGAATACATCTAGATAAAATTTGGCACAGAGATAGAATAGCTTGGAATAATGCATAGGTCCAATTCTGAAGTCCATGCCGACAAAGTCGCAGGCAGAAGCTAGTAGTATATTATATAATAGGCATAGCAGCTGTCTTTATCTTTACCATTATTTTATAATCTAATTTTCTAATTGTGGTCATAACTGCTGAGCTTTGGTTGCTAAATTCGATTCCTAGACCAAGTCAAGACACCTTTAAGTTTTATAATTATGAAAGAGTAACAACCCAGATTTGGATTTACCCAGATTTGGGCAAAAGACTTGCCCTGTATTACAATAGACCTAAAAACATAACGACAAACTGTGAATGTACATCAATACACCTTTGCATAACCCCCAGTAATACAGGCGTGAGGTTATAATAATATTAATTTCGTTACTTTGTTAGCAATAAATGCGGATTTGTTTCTTAAGGGTCCGGCGGAGCTTGAATTGCCCACAAAATCGTAATGCCGTAATAAATCCTAATCCATACAATATTCTATCAAATTATGTTATTATTCGGATTTGAATAACGTTAATCTAGGTTCCTAATTTCGTCTACTACTACTTCATTGGAAATACAAGACCGGAAAATCGTTCCAAACTTGATAAAGTTATCAAAAATTGCATTCGCTTACATTTATTTCTAGTGAAGTAATTTGGACAATATGGTAATGAAGGAACCTATAATAACGGTATCGGAATCCGAATAATAACACAATTTTATTAAATTGTGTTTGAATTGTGTTTAATTACGATTTATTTCAGTATTACGTTTGTAATTAAAATTCGGTCCGCCGGACTCTTAAGGACATAGTGGAGTTGTTGTTTAACATTTAAAAGTATAGTATATACTCGTATTTCACGTCAGATTTCGGTCTAATTTAATCCATGACTCACCACAATGAGTCAGAAGGGGTTAAAAGCAAGTGGCGTGTGGATTATGACGCGAAACATAATTAGCGCTAAATGTTAGGGTTATGGTGCACGCAATACATTTGCAGTATTAAATTAGAGAGGGTTAACTGATGGAATCGCTTAGCAAGCAGCCGTGCGTGACTAATAAACTCTTTTGTGTTTGTTGGATTTGTCTATTGCAAGGATAGATTATCCTGTATGGTCTTTAAGAATCAAACTAATAAATGAAAAGAAAGTTGCCTACTTATTTAAAGGGATTTAAAGTATAGAAATCTGCATTCAAAGAGTTTTAAAAATTGCCAGCCTAACTATCAATCAAGACAAATATGAAAACATGGTTTCTATTGGCAGTCAGGACCTAAGAGTAAAGAGTATGCTACCAGGAAAATTTTGAGTATGAATGTGGATGGATATAAGAAAAGAGGGAGACTAAAGAAAAGATAATATGGCTACAAAGAAAGTTACTGATGAGATGTCAGCTGATAGAGATGTAAGTACTGCGTCGGCCACAACTACTGGGAAAAGTTCAGGAAGATGATTTATAAAAAAGGGCTGTAAAACAACAATTGTCAAAAAACATTGCTACATTATAACAGCTACAATAACCATTACTTTTCAGCTGTTATATTTTAACTTTCCGCTTACAGATATGACAATTTATTTAACGCGCGTGTGAACTGCTTTTATGCGACGAACCGATCCATCCACTTAATTAAGTTTCCATCGTGTCTTTTGTTTAACACTGGCGTATGCATGATACATAAATAATTGTGAGCAAAATTAGTTGGATGGGTCAGATGACAGTGTCACCAAAGTTAATTACTTATTTTAATAGGATAAATTAAAGGGTGTTTGGGATTTGAATCATCAAGGTTGTTTTGAGTCTTCACCTTTGCAAAAGTTGTGATATAAATGTGACTCACTAGCTTATAGGAGTTTTTTATTAGTTAGTATAAAATAATGAAGCCCTGAATCTAAGCAAAGTTGAGTATAAGAAGAGATAGGCACAAAAAGAGAATGAGAACATAAGCTGATCGATACATAAGGAGATACAAAGACATAAGGAGATGAGCACCTAAGGAGAAATTATTAAATAAAAAGATAGGTACAAATTGAGAGACGAAAAACATGTTGCTGGGCATATAAAAACGATGTGATAATAAGAAGTTACACAAAAGAAGAGATGAGAAGACAAGGACACATGCACAAAAGAAGAGGAAAGGAGGTGTCAATACACATGAAGAGAGATAATGTAATAGACATATAAACACACGAGGATATTAAGGAATGGGCACATAAAGAAAGAGAATTACAACATGATTCCTTCACTTTCGAGTAAAATAATGGCAAGCTAAAACAGAGGCAGATTTTACAATAATTACGTATCAAAAATCATTTACCAATACGTTTTTAATTCCCGTAAATCCGGCGTGCACAATGACCTCCCCAACAGAGCTATCATGAAAACAATTACAATAATGAGCTTATCGAATAAACTGTAGTGTTCACGATACAGCCGTATATGAACAGCTTGTTCACTATCAAATTAATGCGTCGATGTTGTTTCAAAATATGTTCCGTGTTTTATTGACAAGGGTTACAGCTGATAAATGGGCTAAGGACTTTTCTGTTCTCCATTGCTTCTGTATTCGATGAAAATTATACACTACGTCTTACAATTATAAGTTATTTTTATGACAAAGTCTACTCAAGTCTACTTATTGTTATTGACTTGGTATAATTCAATGACTTCAAAATTGTTAATTTTTGACAGTTACGAAATTTAACAATTCTTATTTTATTCAGTGCCATTGGATGATTATTCTGATACAATTGAAATATCAGATTTGGACCTCAGATATAGATATCCGTGGCCCGTACAAAAGTCATTACTCAAAGTATAATTTTAAGACTGAGAGCCCGCTCTGTAGGTCTGCTGGCGACGTGAGAGAGCTGATCCTGCTCGGAGAAGAAGGCGCACCAGGAAGAGGCAACCGCCTCAGCGTCTAACACACCGAAACCCCGCCTGCGTCACCTAAGTCAGGCGGGTGTTTGGGGTCGCGGTCGCGCAGAGAGGGGACTCTGTTCGCCCATCATGTGACCCAAGACGGTAGCACAGTGGTCACGTGTTGCCGTGTACGGTGAGGTTATGGAGAGACCCCTTTACAGTCTCCCCAGGGATATGCCTAAACAGGCGTCGCACAGGGGGGTTCTGAGATGGTGGCCACCGGGGTGGTTTTAGTGAGTAAAAATCCCACACTCCCCGGTCTAATCCCCGAAGACCGGACGCCTTTTGGAAGGTTTCCCCCCGTAAACAAAAAAATAGCTCTACTGGCGAACATTAATTGGTCAAAATAATTGTACATGGGTGAAGTCAGCCACTCCGAATACCCGTGCCGGTTAAGTCACTAAAATATATATTATTTAATATCGAATCTAGCAAGGATTATGATCAGGAATGCGAAAAATGGACGATACCATTGTCTTTACGAGGTTGTTAAATAATATTTACCATCGCAAAACCATTTATGGACAACTTCAGACGCGTAGTTATTTCGACTGTATAAAAATATTTATTTGTGATATTGCACTAACACGAATTAAGGTTTCATGGTTCACACCGGACTAGTATACACCAGTAATGATGATAATGGTTCCTTGAATTTTTGTACAAAAATAAATAACTATAATATTATTGACAGTTTTATATTATTTGCACTGGGAACCTGCTAATAGAAGATCTGTAAATCTTGGATAAAGTACAAGCAAAAATTCGTAAATTTTTGCTAAATAAAATCTATTAGTGGTACCTATAAAGTGGCGAACCCAATATTAATATAATGTCTCCGTAGCATTATTTTCATTGGTCATCTATTTTTGGTGCTCACAGTAGTCATGATATTGCATATATCAGATTAGTACTATTTTAATTAGCAAAATAGCTAATAATGATCATCATGATCAATTTGATAAAACCACAACGTCACAATCAACAAAATAATAAGCTTTACATAGTCCCGTCATGAACAGTTGGCCGAATATCGCATAATAAAATTTATCAGATACCAAACTCCCCTATGGCACGTAAATTGCTTTCACACGCGCGACCTACGTATTTAATTTTAAAATAATCAGGTCAATATGGATATTGGAATAATACGAAGAAAATGTATTGTAAATTAACTCAAATATTGCTCTAATCATTTAAGTTTTTTATTTATATTAAGGCGTTCTCAAACGGGCTGACGAGTTATCTGATGGTAAGCGGTCATCGCCTTCCATGGACACCTGCAATACTGCAGGTGTCCCTGGAAGGCGATAACCGCTTAGGCGGAGGAGTAGTGCTTATGTGTTGCCGCCCTTTCATAGGCCTATAATAGGCACCGTATGATGAACCTCACATCACAGAGCAATGGGAAACCCACAGCAAGAAGAATTCCATCTTAGAGGTGGAATCATGCGGATGAAATCACGCGAAGTTCCAACATTCTTGGAGACCCCGATCTTTTTGTGGTAGTAAAAATTTTTCTATCCAGCAGGATTTTGATGCATAATCGAGCGCGAAAGAACCCTTGGTCTGTTTTTGTCAAAAGAACGTACTCGTGTAGGAGACGGTGCAAGAGAGGATGAACTTCGTAAGTTGAAGTAAAGGAAGTCTACGACGCATGTACAGAATAGAATAGTTTCTATGTGTAAAGAAAGATTAACCAACCCAGGCTGACCTTGGCAATCAGCTCAACCTCACAAATTGATCCACTCAGTGGTTATTTAACCAAAATCTTCTAATCCTATCTTAATTCCTTTAACTGATAAGATTATAAAATAGCTATGTATTTTGTCTATTACTAGAATATACTAAGCTGTGTTCTTAGATGGGTTCTGGATGAAAATTCTGGAAACTTCCATTTATATTAAGGAGTAAGATAATTTCGTTATCGCGACTCTGGATTGGGTCTGATGTTATCTGCGATGTAAAAGGTTGTTACTGAAATAGTTTAAAATAATTAAAGGGTTCAAAATGTTTCAGAATTTAATTAGATTATCTATGAAGGTAAAACAAATATTAAGTAAAAATTAATCGCTAAAATGACATTGATATTGACCTGTTTGAACAGGTTAATGTCAAAATGCCTCATCAGTCTAGTGGTCCTATGACTGCTACGCAAAATTTCCTGGGTTCGATTCCAAGGTCAAGAAAAGTATTATTGAGCTCAGTAGCAGTTCGGGAGTTAGAATTTAGGCCCGGTTAATGGCAACAGGCTCGCTGCCTACTACATGGAACTGCAACATACCAGTAAACTGTGGGTGTACATTACTATGCCTTTGCCTAATTTGGGGCATAGAGGCGTGATGGTATGTTATATCAAACGTGAACGGCGTTGTGTTACTGCCTACATTCTCCCAATGATTAATGATTGTAGAGATTTCAAGTCAAGATCAACACGAATTAATATAACAATGCTGAGCCAATTACTATGAATCTAATGACCTTATCATCATCATCTTTCTGTCCTGATTTCAGATTACTAGGTCAGCGCAGTATATTTTTCTCTTCCATACATCTCTATCAGCCGTCATCTCATCATTTACTTCCACATGTTATCACTAATACAGTCCATCTGTGGTTTCTTATCTCCTTCTTCCCTTATGAATACGAAAAAAATCTAGCTTCAAATTTTCCTTGAAAAACAACATCAATTCGTGTATTCACAAAAAAATCCCACAGTATTTTGCGTGGACTATAAAAGAGGGCAAAAATGTAACAAAAAAGTACGACACTTATCTCAGGGATCTCTGGAGAATAGTAAAAAAAAGTCATCACTCATCTTCGCTGGGGTCGCTATAAAACAGGTATCTGATTGTGGCAGGCCCTTGTTAATCATTTTATTTCTCTGACAGATACGGAACACCTGAAATTTTTGTCATTTTGGAGAATATCCTAGCAGTCAGAAATGAAATAGTGGCGGAATAATTTTCATATTTTCCTCGTTTTGTTTTTGTGACAGTGTTGCCGGATTTTGAGAAAAAAGCTTTCTTTCCCGTAAGCTGACTATTAATCATTCTATATTATAGGTACAATAAAAGTCCTAGTGTAATTGTGTTTTTATGTTATTCGTAGGCGATTTCTTCTAACGAAAATGATCGTCAGTAACATTCTGTATAAAAATAAAATTCATGTACATAATAGCAAACGAGACTATTTAGTCTTTTGGACTTAATTCCAAAACTTAATCATCGTTTCAATGACAAATTTTTTGACGGACGTTCCACAACACGAACGACACAGTACGACGATACAGTAGGTATGCTGTCTATACACAAGGGAATCTAAATATATTTCAAAAGAAAAGATATGCGTCCACGTAGTGACCGTGGAAAGCGTACCGTGATAACGCTACAAACTTTTTAAAACAAGGAAACAATATTTAAAAAGTTATGTACCGTTTTGTATACTCATACAAACAAGGAAATTTTATGTACGATTCTTTAAAATTTGCATAATAGTCTGTATAAAAACATCTATAAAAACTCCAAAACATAACACAGATTTATGTAAGAATGAAAACCCATTTATCTACCCAGAAAATAAGGTGACGTCAGATTCAAAGCCCCTCATTTCAAAAGTCAGTGAACCCCGAACTCATTACCTTTCGTATCAGCTAATATTTCGGGACATCAATCTTGTATCAAAAATACAACGGGGAGCCCATCAAATAACCATTACCCATGGGAATTTAAAAGCGTTTCTCTGCATGAAGGAGGCTTGATGCGGCTTGACGTGTTGCGTTTTATTACGTCTCGTTGGTCCTTTGGTGATTCAGGTAGGTTGAAATCTGAATGGCCCAATAATGGCACGTAGTTTTACCTTGAATCTAGTTCAGGGAGTCCGTTCTACTAACGAATATGCTACTTGAATGATTATATTTTTGATTTCATAGAAATATTGATTTTAAATAGAGCCGAACGACAAAATCAAAATTAAAGTCAGTTCAAAAATAAGGTAGTTATAAGTATTTACATTTATGCTAGACAGAAATCGTACTATAACAACGTCAAACCATGCATGTGTTATAAAAAATCAATACTGACATTTATATTGCAGGAAAGTGACAAAGCATCCCATAACAATCCCCATCATAAAACGCAATAGACTATTGATCCACTTGCTCTGTCAGATCAATTGATAATACTGCAACGGAATAGAAAATTAACCCTAAAACATCGACCCTTAGATCAAATTATCCGTTGTTTCTTAACGGATATAATTCGTAATAGATAGACAGTTCTCTACGAAATGAAAAGAGAAAGAAATGTTTCTATTATACGTCAGAGCTAGTTTTCCAACGTCGGAGCTCAAGTAACCGCACCCACCGGATTGTATTTTAGTGAATTAGTCCCATTTAAGCCTTAGGGATGGGCGATAGTGCAAGCGATACGCGATTAAATAACGTAGGGTGTCTAAATTATTGATAATTTTGCAAATACATTGTCATTAATCCGAAAGTATGGTTAAACTTGGTTGAAAGTAAAATACGACGACACTCGGCGACTGAGCGATCGGCTTCTGCGCAAAGTGCTAATTGACCTACAGGTAGTTATTCTGGGCGTTTGTGTATGTGAGAATTTGACCCACCCACGATACAGAAGAAAATCCTAGGGTAGGGCAACGTTTTTTTTTAAATAAAAATAAAAAAGGGCAAGGCTACGAGTCTTACATACCCCGCCACCTCCTGCACAGAAAATCTTTTTAGGACTTAGGATTTTCTGTGCTATGAAAAGGGCTCATATTGAAGGCATACGTATTTAAATAGCAATAAGAAAATCTTAATTCAATTATTTAAACAATTTTAAACTAAATAAAAGAATAATGGGTTTCTGCCCAGACGTTTTGGGCAATAAAATAAATGCTCTAGCATAAACCTATCTCTACACACGGTTGCTGCATTGCCAGTTCCTTTTTCTTTGAACACTACTGAACACGCTACCGCGTGTCTAGATAGGATATTGTACATATCCAATCAAAGATTTTCACCATTTTTCTTCCTTATCTGATTCCGCTATCAATGCACCCCCAGCTTATACACAACCCGACTCATTCAGGGATTTACCAAGAAATTTGTTCGCGGTTCAAACAGGAAAATTGAGGTATTTTTTATATAATAAACGCGGCGAAAATAAGTTTTTATAAGATATCCTTGGGAGATATGAGATTGTTTAAAATATGTTATCTTTTATCTTGGTGAGCGAGCAAAAACGCGCTCAATTTCTTTGATATAACAAATCCTTTCTAATGGAAACGGTTAACTAAAGGAACAATAGATGGCACAAACGTGAGGCTGAAAGGCTTTGAGAGGAATCTATTGATGACTGAAAGGATCTTGCTAATGTCTCTTTTAATCGTGATCTATGTAAGATATTTTTACGAAAAAGCTTAAGAACTTAACTCTATTCATGCAAAATAATGTTACGATAACAGCAAGGACCTGATAAAAAATTCAAGTAAAAGGCCCAATGGACCTCATGAGGTCTGATTGGCTGGTAACTACCCTTACGTCGGAATCTGTTATGAAGCACCTAAGTGTGTGTTTCGACTTTTGCACGTAAGAGCCAGTTCCCCTCGGTTGCTGCGGCTCTGGTAGTCTGCAGTCCGTAGGGGCTCTTAGGGGTCCGCAACACATCAGCAACTCCTCTGGTGTTGCAGGTGTCCATGGGCGCCGATGACAACTCACCACCATGTGGCTCATCAGCTCGTTTGTCGACTTAATCCATAAATATGTTAATATAATAAATTAACTTGAGGATTGTTTTTCCACAATATTGTTGTTGTAAAATACCTAAGCTAGATACAAAAGAGCTTTATTTAAATCTGTGGTGTATCTAGCCGAGTTTTGTTTTGTTTTAGAACTAGCTAGCCAGTTGTTTAGCTACAATCAGTGCTGTTTGTGTTACGAAGGTAGACTAGTTACTGTGGTCGGAACAAATACTAGTACCTACTTATTTTACTATGTACGTAAGACTTTGGTGTCCCCATTTATTGTACATAGGTATCTGTGTTTAATTTTGTTAGGAGTAATTTGTCCGCCAAACATTGGAGAAGTTGATTTGCAGTACACACAATTACAATTTTGGTAAGGTACAAATAATTTATACTTCTATATTGTAAATGCGACAGTAACTCTGTCTGCCAGTTTGTTTGTAACGTTTTCATGACTCAACTGCTGAACCAATTTGTATGAATTGTGGTATAGCTACTTTTGTCTCAAACAGTCCTTTGCAATGTGAAACAACGGAAAAGTAACTACTAGTAAGTTATATAAAGTAATAGCATTCAACGTACAGGTGCCAAATTTAACTAGTTTATAGAATTAAATAAAGTATCGATTCACATTCGATCAAAACTGTAAATGCTGGTGGATCCATTCGATATTAGAAATGGTGCTTTTTTTATTTTATTTTTTTAGTTTGTTTAAAGTATAGGTATCATTTGACAGATAATCACGGTAGATAATTAAATGGATTGAAACGCCTTCTATTAGGGACCTACATAACCGGTGCGAATGATCTATTCGCACACATTTGCGTGTTCAAACTGGGAACAAGAGCATTTGTACTTTTTAAGTAAGAGTAGTTTCTTTACGTATACTTGTATATATATTTTCTAGCAAGAAATGTTACGGTTTTAAAGATATTTAAAATCACACATTCTTAAATAATCGACCACCAAGCAGCATAATGTTAACTTTATGGGTTCCCGTTTGAAGTCTAATCTATATAGTAACACGTTTCACTTTGAAAACAGGCGAGTGATACCTGGGTAACACTAGCGTCCATAGACTATATAATATTACTTTCCATCATGGACTACCTATCTATGGACTATTATATTACTTGCTATGGACTTACAGAGGACTTGTTGATATTTCCATTTGAAATTGTGGATAGGTAAATTAATTTAGTAGCAGGAGCCCAGAGACTGGAGACTCTGTTGTATTGTTGGAACAACTAGACAGCTATGTTTAGACACAATCAGCAACATTTAGTTTTATACATACATAGATCGTCTTGCGTCAGGTTGAGGCAATATGTCTTGAACATCAAGTTAGTTTCGTATTTGTTTAGGTGTTGTTTGTTGAAAGTTGTAATTTGATTCAGTGTGGTCTTTGTATTTGTGCCTTGACTTTAGATTTTAATTCTGCGTTTTGTTTTAAATTAATCAGAGAATTTAATCCTGGTTTCTGACACTTACGCGAATATTAGACATTGAAATAAAACCCGTGACCATGGATGTTGTAAAGGATCCGAAACGTCGAGGATCAAATAATGTCAATACAATGCGATAAAATCCGTAAAAAGTAGTTTTATTTCAAAGAAATACTTTATGCAACTTATTACAAACAGAATACAAAATTAATTGTGATGAAGTGCCGTCTTCCGCGCTATTTTTGCGACTTCTTCTTACTTTTAACAAAATTTTAGTTTAAATGGAATTAGAGTAAAATTGTCCCAAGTGCGATTGCGACGCCAGAGATCCTTGGTTAGATTTCAAGGTCGAGTAAAGTCTTATTTGTAATTTCTATGAAATTCTCAATAGCAGCCCAGGGTTTGGATTAGTGCTCGGTTAATGGCAATAGCCCTCCATTATATTATATTATTATATTTAATTGGATTATTAGTGCTAATATGAATTTTTTTCAGCATAGATGAGAATAAATAAGTATAAGAAATTATTTTGCTTTAAATAGCATTAGCCGGACTTTAGTACGTTTCTGTTTTTATTCAGAGAAGCCATTAGTTGCTAGCGAATATGTTTCACTATGAAGCGAAGCAGAGAAGGCTTATTTGGAACAATGAAGTGTTAGAAAAAGCAACACACAACAACACCACGCCTGTTTTCCCCGAAAAGTTTGAGCAAAGGTATACTAATGTACACCCATTGTTCGCCGGTATATATAGGTCCCCTGTAATAGGGTGCCTATGGCCATTAACCGGGCACAAATCCCAAACTCCGACCTGCTATTGACAATTTCATAAAAAAACCAATAGCTGGATTACCGACCTGGAAATCGAACCAAGGAACTCTAGGGTAGCATTCGCGGTCAGAATAGATAGAAAAAAACAATAAACACAACAATTATAAATGGGCCAAACTGGATCAGATACGCTACATCTAAAAGCAATTGAAATCGACTTGTTAAAGAGTCTTAAACATCTATTACAATATTTTTTTATGCGATAGGGGCAAATGAGCAGACGATAAGACAGATAAGCGATTACTGCCGCTCATGGACATCCGCAACACCAGAGGAGTCACAAGTGCGTTGAAGGGATTGGGCCTCCGGTATCCTCACTCACTCGGCGACACCGTAAGCGTTGTTTCACGCCAGTTTTCTTTGGGGCCGTGGTATCACTCCGGTCAAGTTGGCCCATTCGTGCTAAAGCATGGCTCTCCCACGGTAAAAAAATATCATCAGGATCGCATAAAACAGGATACCTAAGTTTATTTGTGTGAAATTATAAAATGGACATTAACTAGAACTTCTGAATGTGTCTGAATAGTAAGTATATACAACTTAGTACCTATATTGTATTCATTTTGTTCTGTTCCCTTTATTTTAGTGAAATCTCACGGGTTTTGATGATTTTTCCTTATACAATCTTTTGTTTGTTAGAAGTAACTTTCTTTCCATTGTTTTTATGTACGCTTTTATTTTCGCTTCGCTTTGTTCAGATTAAGCTTAATGAGTGTTTAGTGACCTCATCTAAGAAGCATTAGAGTTAGGAAAGTATCTAGCTGTACCGCCATCTTGTATAATCTAAAAGCCCACTTAAGCTTTGTAGACTGCTGCAATGAAAAAAATACATACGAGTACCTAATTTCCAGAAAGAAGTACATAAACATATTAATACCATTAGGCAGAGGTATAATGATGTCCACCCATAGTTCACCGGGATGTTAAGTCCCACGTACTATGGGATTGCCAATTGCCATCACCGGGCACAAAGCCGAACTTCATAGAAAAACCTACTCTGCTCGACCTAGGCTCGAACTCAGGATCTCAAGCGTAGCAGTCGCGCTTAGCACCATAAGACTAATCAGGCGGTCATTGCTACTGCTTTATCGAACAAATAAACTTTACCTAATAGATAACGCGTAATGATAATAGGTGAGTTAGGTCTGCGCAATTTGATGTTCCATTTGACAGATTAAATATGGAAGAAATAATACAGCATCTTAAACGGAGACTTCGGTAATATAGTTGGCAAAATACTAGTTTATCGAATCAGGAGTTTCAAGTTCAAGTCCTTGTGTGGGTAATTAACCTTATGAAACGCTTCTGTAATTATTATTATTATTTATTTTCATAAAAATATAGACACCTACCGCACTAGGGAGCAAGCCCTGTGTCGCGAGAGTTTTTTTTTTAATAGATTACTAGTAATATGGGTCGCAAATAACTAGTATTCTTGTTAACCCCTCGTGCTAAGCTAAACGCTTGTGTTACGAGTGAATTCACTTCGGTAGTGCAATGGGAGGGTTTCGAACCGGCAACCACAAGTCCGACGCCCTATCTATTAGGCTATTAAACAAGTACTACAGTATTAAACAAAATACACCCAGACTCGAAACAAGTATCTGTAGATTACACAAATATTATCCTCGTATAGGAATAGAACCAACGACACGCTACAAAACCTTAGACCATCAAGCCAGCAATGGTCTAAGTACGCAAAGATAATAGCGAGTGTCTACTTTGACCGCTACACCAGATACCTACTATGTACTACGTGAATAACTAATAATGAAATCTCAGAAACTATAAAGCGGGTAAATATATTTTTGATGGCTGTAAATACGCCCAAACGAAACGCTTTAAGTCCACTTTTATCATAAATACCGCTGAAATATGGAATGCACTTCCCGAGTGGGTCTTCCCTGATAGATATAATCTGGGTGTCTTTAAATCACGAGTGAATCGGTTTCTTCTAGGCAAGCGCGCTCCATCGTAGATCGCAGTATCGCTTAACATCAGGCAAACTGGCGGTCAAGCGTAAGCCTATCACAAATAAAAAAAAATAAAAAATGATGCATTCACATAAAATGGGGACTCACAATAAAACGGAAGTAACACCGCTGAGCCCAATAATATACCTGAATAATAATCTTTCATAATTTTATCCATTTAATCTCAAAACGAAACGTTAGCAGAATAAGCACTGTCGACCATCATAATCGAATGATGAACGAAATGTGGAAAGCGTGTATTTTTTGACGAAAACGAAGATTCATTCGTTATTCGTTGACAGAGGACTGGGTGTAGTACGGCCGATTTAATTACGTCCCTCTAGTAGTACGTGGCTTGAAATTATTTATGATGGACTATATTTCCATGTTTAAATTTTATGAACTTTTTTTTATTTTACAGAGACATCACACTAAGGCATTTAATAAATGTTTATATGTATATTTATTTCAACAAAATATAATTTAAAGTAGGTACTAAACAGGTTTGACATAGACTTTCAGTGAATTAAGATACTGTAAAAAACATTTAAAAATATTTTCAACATTATCTATGTCTTGATGAACTACTTTTTATATTAGGCCCCTTATCCAATTTCCCAAAGAGAGTTCCGTGAATCTATTAGAACCATTAGGCCATTGCACCTTGACATAATCCTCAATACCTATATTAAGAGTCCGGCGGACCAAATTTCTCTTACAAACGTAATACCGAAATAAATCGTAATTCAAACACAATTTAATCAAATTTTGTTATTATTCGGCTTCCTATACCTTTAATCTAGGTTCCTGCCATTTCTACCATTTCGTCCAAAATACTTCACTGGAAATAAATGTAAGCGAATGCAATTTTTGATAACTTTACCAAGTTTGGAACGATTTTCCGATCTTTATTCCCAGTGAAGTAGCAGTACACGAAATACTACCGTAGGGACCTATATTACCGGTATCCAAATCCAAATAATAACATAATTTGATAGAATATTGTCTGGATTACGATTTATTTCGGTTTTACGTTTTTGTGGGTAATTCAAGCTCCGCCGGACCCTTAAGAAAAATAATATCTATCTTTTTGTATTTTTTTATGCATTTTCTATGTTATTATTAATACCAAAATAATATCTTTTGTTTAATTGTTGTACCTATACCATTTTTTTCTGACTGTACCAAATTATTTCCCATTTCCATTACCTTTTCGCAAATATAAAGAGAGACGTAATTAAAGTAGATCATTTATAATTCTCGAAGAATCGTAGAGTAATATTAGTCATTGTCCGACATTGACGAAGATTTTCAATACAGATATCTTGTTCTTTATTATAAAGAGATTCTGATTTTATTTTCTTGTTTTTATGTTAATAAGCATCTGTCTCCGGATGAATTGAAAACGTAAGTAGCTGTCAGTCAAGAATGTTTCATTTTATTTTGAATCATGAAACCCAATGATTTGTTTATTCTCATTTCCAATGAAACATGAGCAGAGATCCATTTTACTACTCTCATTTTATACATTTTCTATTGTATCCGATTTTGTTGCTTGATGAAGAAACACATTAAAATAGTGTCAAAGACGGGTTAAAAGGTTTGCATAATTTAGATAATTCATGAGACAGCCTAGCTTATGAGCCGTGTCTTAGATTTGACTCCTAGGTCTTGCAAAATACGGTTTGGTTTTGCTGTTAGAATATTTTCAGTAACATTAAGCGTAAGCGTATCCATAGTGTGTCCGTGTGAAAGAAATCAACAAAACAGAGGTGTGTTCTTTTTCATACCCTACATTAAGATTTCCTTAATGAAAATGAAATCCTTCAGTAAAAGAAAATCTCTTTTTATTTTCCGCAGCACATTCATCTTTAAACCTCTGAGATATTACGACACTTTCGTTATATTTTTTCAAAAGACCAATGCCTTTCCAGACAAAGCCGCTTGCAACCTCTTTGCTACAGTATCCTTTAGCTTCACCTATCTTTAATCCTTCCTCACGTACCATTATAACAAACCATTCACACTGCACTTTACTGTCTACGAATCAAAGTTGATTATTGCACAACCCAGGTACACCTCTCCAATTGTTCTCGTAATGACCACCCTGCCAATAGAAAACCCTGTATGTCTTTGAAATAAGGTTGATTTTCGTTTGGTTTAATGTGTGGCTAGGGTTGTCAAGTTTAATGAGCGGTATTGACCAGTGTCTTCGTAGGGCGGCGGGAGACATGAACAAATTGTGGAACAATGGACGATTTAGGTGGAAAATGTGGGTAGTTTTGATTATAGAGGTGTTAGCATAAATAGCAAATTATGGTGACAACCTTATAGAAATCTGCTTAGAAAATTAGGGACAGTAAAGACGTGTTCTTATTCTTAATAACATACCATCCATCACAGTTGTAGGTATTCTTTAAAGGAGGTGTACTGAGATACACCCATATATTTACTTATAAATAAAGTAAGTTTGCAATCTTATGCCATGAATCGAGCACAAAATTAATCTCCAAGTCGCTATTAAGAATTCATAAGCAAACCCATTACACTACTCGACTGACCTTTTTATCTAGTTTTTCTGAAATGCAAAAAATTATGATGATTCGTCTGTCACCTGGGGAAGTAGCTGGGTATATCGGACTAAGTAAAAACTGCACTTACCTTCTCTTCTATTTAACACAAAATTGTAAAGTAATATTGTAATCATGTTTTTTTAAAGAGTATCTAGTATTTATAAGAGTAATAGTAGTATGGACTTTCTTGCCAGCTTCTCCATAAGACCCACTTTTTGGAACCGTGCAACTAGTTTTGACTATTCAAAAGTATCTACCTATTTCGGTGGTCTAATTGATTTACAACATTCTGACATTACTTTGACTTGCCCTATAATCACGGCCACTTGACTTATCACATCTACATCGACGATGCTTATTTGTCATAGACGTGGCGAATATCGTGAATGCCATGGCCGTGGCCGGTATAGAGCAAGAGAACGCAATGTACAGTTTTTAAACGGTGCTTATTTGTCACGGGTCGTTGCAAATGTCGTGAATCCCATGGCCGTGGCTATAGAGCAAGAGAACGCAAATGCAAATTTTAGATGATCCGACAAACCCAGCCATTTTCCCAGGTGGCAGACGAGGATACAAATCATGAAGATTTTCTGCACAAAAATTAGGTTAGGCGTTAGGTAACGCTCACCAACCGCAGTAATGACTACTGATAAAATTTAATGATACGGATACTTGACGACACGTTTGGCGTAGCGGCTGAGCGATCGGCATCTGCGCCACGGATTGCGGGTTCCCGCACGGAACAAATATTTGTATGAACTATAGGTAGTCGTTCCGGGTGGGTGGGCGTTTGTGTGTGAGAATTTTGTATTTGTAGACGCACCCTCTCGATACAAGAGAAAATCCTAGTGAAAATCCCCACACTAGGATTTTAGAATCACATTTCTATTAAATTCTCTCAACTCAGTACCTACCAGTATAGTTTTTTATCTTTTATTTTTAGATTTACAAAGAAACCACAAACTAAGGGTTATTTGCCACGTGCATACACATAGTATTTTACAACCAACATAATAAATAGCCGCTCCGATAGAGATAAATGGTATTTGTCTTTGCTTAGAGTCGGTCGCTTCGAAAAAGTTTTAGGATGCTATAGTACATTACCGGTACATATATAGTGTAATTAATGGGTTTCAAAGTATCTAGGTAAACACATAAATATACTATGGTAACAAAGGTCGAATTTTCAAGTTCTTCTAACAAAGTATATAAGCACAGTAGATACTTTTGTGGGGATCAATTTATATGGTTGTGTTGAGTTTCGTATTTTAGTAATACTATCATCCTATACCTAGTCCACTGTGTGTGATAATTAAAAAGTCCGAGGCCGAAAGATAAAATATTTAATAAGTTACTTTGCAAATCCCTAACCAATACAATTTCTTACAATGTGCGTGTCGTTGGTAGTGCGGATTACGAAACAACTGATGTTAAAGCTCAATACAAGTTCTCACTAGTCAAAACATATGCGTCAACATTGACACTACAATACCATAGCCTCACATCTGTAATCCCTGAAGGACTAGACAGTTAACAGTTCGCCCATATGTTTTGGTCATGTAACAGCGTTACACGTACATAAATATTATATTTGACCAACTACCTATAAACACCAACATCACCTTATGACGTAAATTCAGAATGTGAAGGCAAATTTCGATCGAGCGGGTGGGACTCGCGGTGGCTTAGCGGTCAGAGCGTCTGGTGTATCTATCCAGAAGACGCAGGTTCGAATCCTGCCCGCGATTGAATTTTTCCTTCACTAAAATAACTACCTATAAGTCATACAAATATTTGCTCCTTGTGGTGATCGAACCCACAACACGTGGCGCAGAAACTGATCGCTTAATCGCTACGCCAAACGTTTCGTCAATATTAAAAAAAAATATTATAAAAAAATCTAAGTACATACGTAAACGAAAAGGCTATACATAGAATGCGAGGTATATTAGAAGTGTATGGCCCGCTGTATTAAGTTATAATTTTAACTTGACAACCCTGTGTGTATTTCAAATAGAGACAAAAGCCTACTTTTACTAGAAGCACGAAACAGGACCCACGTCCCGTAACTCGGTAACGCTCGGTCCCACATCAGCATAATAGGTGCAGAGCAGCTAATTGTACGTCATTTTGTACCGTAACCTCTCAACCTAACTGGTCCTATTCCGAATAATACTAGCGTCCTCTGTTGGGAACAATACGTACCAACTAAAACAACTTTGTACAAATTAACACTGGATGGAGATCATACTGATGCATCGGATGCATATGTAGAACGGTGTCATATACATTTTGTGAGGATGTGAACGTAGCCAGGACTAATACAGCTATCAAATCATGAACAAACATATCATTATCACAAACATCAAAACTAATATTTTCCTCTTGTGATTTTTTATTATAATTCATTATTATTTAGTTATTCAGGGTGTTTGGTAGAACGTTGAACATACGAAAATAGTGGTTAGTTGGGGTCATCTGCTACCCACTGGGCCAAAATTATTTAACCTTGGCCGCACCGTTTTTTTTTTACTTATTTTTTAATTTCACAGAAAATTATCAGACTCCGACGTAAGGGTACGTCAGAGTCTGTCGTAAAGCACCTTGGTGTGTGTTTCGACTTTTGCGAGTAAGAGCCAGTTCCCCCTCAGTTACTCCGGCTCTGGCAGTTTGTAGTCCGTAAGGCCTCTTAAAGCTCGGCAACGCATCAGCAACTCCTCTGGTGTTGCAGGTGTCCATGGGCGACGATGACTACTTACCATCAGGTGGCTCGTCAGCCCGTTTACCGACCTAATCAATAAAAAAAGTATTACCGTCTGTTCTGTATAATTTACGACGTTATTCCGTTAATTAAAGCGTTAATTGCCTTTGCTTCCAAGGTTATCGAACTAAGATGATTACAGCGAACTATTAAAGAAATTCCTCTCTATTGTAGCATTAAGTACTTCGATACTTTAACGAGAAAGCGATACAATGGAAAAGGTTAAGTATACGATACTGAAAAGCTGTATTTTGCCGAAGTCTCTTTATGCTAGCTATAATATAAGGGTGCGTACTGACGACACGAGTTTGGCGCAACAGCCGTGCGGTCGCCCCACGAAATCTTTCGCGTCATCAAAATGCGCCCTAATGCTTCTAAGCTAATACTTCTATCAAGCTCTACATTTTCAGTATAATCTTATTTCTCATTGTATGAAAAGATACAAAGAGAGGTCAGCTTATACGGGAAATACACTGCTTGATAATATTTTAGTATAGCAAGGTAAATTTTTCAAATGGCAGACCTGATTTTAATGAAAAGCTATTGATATTGCTAGCCAGAAATAGATCTCATTAATTTTGGAAAAAAATGCGGGTGGAAAAAAATTGTTACCCAAGCCACCCCACCTCCAGGCCAGAAGAAGGCGACAGGCAGGAAAGGCCAGCACTACTTTACCATGTATGCGGCGAGCCCAGGACAATATGCAGGTGGCATATAACCGGTCCATGTGGACAAGTCTTTGGAAGAGGCCTTTTTTCAGTAGTGATGATCTGATTCAACTGTCGGAAATAAGCTTCTTCCACGGACAATCGAAGCCATTCAAGACACATTTTTCAGTTTAAGCGTAACTTTCAATCATTTACGTAGGAGAGCCATGCTTCGGCACGATTGGGCCGGCTCGACCGGAGTGATACTCGTGACTCCTCTGGTGTTGCGGGTGTCCATGGGCGGCGGTAATCGCTTACCATCAGGCGATCCGCCAGCTCGTTTGCCCTCCTATCACATAAAAAAAAATTACATAGTAATACCGCATGAGAACTAATAGCTTCACTTGTCATGTTGGCCTTAAATTACACTCAAACGTGGACACACTGAGTGCCAAGTGTTTACTGCGGTGACTAATGTGTTACTACATTGTAGTGGTAGATACAGTTCACCAACTGAGGGTAGTTGAGAATAAATATTGGCAAACATTGCGGTATTAGACATTTTTGTCTATAAGTGAGAATTTATTACTTACTTAACTTACCATTTGATCTCAAAGACAGACAGACAAAGCTATTGCTTTGTCTGTCTTAGCAATTCAATGAATAGGTACATGGTAGGAAGAAAATGAGAGAAGAGTACATTAGAAGAATTTTGATATGTAAATTTGGGTGGGACAGATGCTTTGTAGACGAAGACGAGAAAAACTACTGACGGTAGCTACGAGTAAAGAGAGTCTACGAAAGTTCCTATTTTTAATCCATATTTGTACACACAATAAAAACTGCCTCATTAGTCTAGTGGTCAAAAGCGCGGCTGCTGAGCATAAAATTCTAGGTTTGAGACTCAAATCGAGTAAAATATTATTTGGATTTCTATTATGTTCCTCGGAGTTTTCATTTGTGCCCAATCAATATACGGGGCCTAAAAAATATATCTAGTAGCGAACTGTGTACAATTACACCTCTGCGTATCCCTTTGGAGAAAACAAGCATTACACAAACAATAGCCTCAAAAACACCCACTTGAGCACAAAAAATCCTACAAAAGAAAAACCTAGTAAACGCCCCCGCTCTAAGTAAAAGCGTTCGCGTCATAATAACTGTGTCTTGTGTAACACTGTGCATTTTTCACTCACCACCATTATGCGCGCACACGACGCCGGTAATGAAGTGGTGTGCCGTGACGTCATCGGCCCAGTTACACTACGTGACCAAATAATGGGGTGACGAAGTGGGTTCAAGCTTGGTTTTATTTGAAGAATGTGGCTTGTACTTACTTTTAATGTGTAAGTAGATTAGTTTAAACGCTAAATATAATATTTCTACTTTGCAATGATAATAATACCTATTTAGGTGACTCACTAATAATTACAGCGATCTAAGGCCGTCGCATAATGCGTTAACGCGATCATTTGCGCGTGGTTTTATTTAAATCAGATAATTATTACAAGTACTTTTGATTATATAATTGTCAAAAACTAGCTGCAAACTAGGTACAAAAAAGTGGGTCTTCTGGAGAAGAACCGGCAGGAAACTGCATAGATACTCCTCTAAATCACAATTATAACGTTTTTGTTTAATTTCTGTTTATAGTTTGATTCTCGTAATGTGAAAATTATGTAGCATGAAATACACACGGCGTGTATACTATTTTTTGGCCAGCACTGTACTATCTTAGATAGTTGTATGTATAATCAAGTCAGTCTCGCGTCGGATCGCCGTTCGCAGTGCGGTTCCTAATTCACTTTATGCAACGGAGCTGAGGAACTGCCTTTGAGAACTAGAGATAATGAAGGATTTCAATATTTAGATCGATAGTAGTGTAGTGGCTATGCTGCGTACCGTGACTGTATGACATCGCATGGCCATGGTTGGGAGCTTATTATGGAATAAATCCCAGCCCATATCACTAATAAGTACCTACTGCTTGCTGCCCATCGCGATGGCGTACAGCCTATCGTGTGAGATATAAATACATGTTAACAATTACAACCTACCTATTAACGGTTACTTAACATAACATAAATAACATAAACAACCCATTATACTGTCCCACTGCTGAGCACGGGTCTCCTCTCAGAATGAGAGGGATTAGGCTATAGTCCACCACACTGCCCTAGTGCTAGTTGGCAGACTTCAGACGCCATCGAGAAAATCTCTCAAGGCATGCAGGTTTCCTCACGATGTTTTCGTTCACCGTTTCAGCGCGTGATAATTAACTATTAAAACACACATGACTTCGAAAAGTCAGAGGTGCGTGCCTTAGGTTCGAACTCGAGACCATTGACTTGGCAGTCTAACAGTCATACCACTAGGCTATCACTGCGTCTTTGTTTCTTCTCTAACAATTACTTGCCACCTTTTTTATACTTATTATTATTTTCTGTTTATTGTTTTACAAAGTTTTGAGTTTAGATTGCACGCGTTGTTGTCGAGTGTGACAATTTTCTTCGAGGAATACAAGCGTGATTGTATATTATATAGTGTGTTATATATTGTTTATCTGTAAATTACTACATAGCTATAATAGGCTAGATGACTAAAAAATTTTGTTTAATCCGTCAGATTATAAACAAGTAATGTACCTACCTACAGGTATTTTTCCTTTTGTTTAATAAATAAAAAATGACGGCGATATAGTGCATTTAAGTTTCGCATGACGTCACGGTTAAATTTTTTTTTAATAGTGACGTCACAACCTCTCCCAGTCCGGAACTTTGATGCTCTTTACGTTTGTCAATTCTTATTATTTTGATAAAGCCAAAAATACGTGTCCGATTTGTTTGGATAATCTAACTGACGGACCGAATATAATGATATGTTTTAATGCAGTCATCATCCCCATTGTTGTTTCTGTGATGCGGCCTTTAAATTGATAATTTCCTTTGTTAATAACAGTCTTTGTGTAATAAATAATAATTTTAATTATGCCGTCACCCCCTTGGTTAACATGGTGTCGGTTTCAGGACGCCCCTTATTAATCTGGGACACAACAAAGGAATAATGTTTTAATATATGTATAAAAATAACATTATAAGTAATAACAAGTTATTTTAGTATCGAAAATATTCACTGCGGGCAGGATTTGAACCTGCGTCTTCTGGTTAATAAGCTACCGCGAGTCCCACCCACCAAATCGAAATTTACCTTCACATTCTGAATTTACGTCTTTAAGGTGGCGTTAATGACATCTATTGAAAAGCAAGTTACATTGCTTCTCAACCGACAAGACTTACTTTACAGTTAGTTCGATGTCGTACGAATCAGTCAAATTCAGAATATGTAGGCAAATTTCGATCTAGCGGGTGGGACTCGCGGTAGCTTAATGGTCATAGGATCTGGTGTATCTAATCAGAAGACGCAGGTTCTAATCCTGCCCGCAGTCGAATTTTTCCTTCACTAAAATAACTTTATAATTATAGCAAAAAAATAATCTGAGTGAGGTGCAGAAAATTAAATCCATTTCACAGTCGTAAACAAATCCAGTAATATTATGATCACGTAGAGTGGTGGTGTTGTCGCTAACTATAAGCGTATTAATCTCTGGCATCGGTCGCCATTCCTATCACGTGCCTCTTGCACAAATAACCAGAGTAATACGTGACTCACTTCAAGTAAATAAGTTACTGATGTAATAATTTTCTATTATGTAATTTGTCGCTTATTACAAAGTCTAATCAACTCCTATGAAATTATAAGTCGGTATGGTAGGTTTGAACTTTATTTTTAAAGTATAATTTTTATCTATATACTTAAATAAAAACGAATATTTTTATGTGTGTTCTATTGCTAAACCATTGATCCTATTGCGATCAAACTTTGGTGAATTGTTGTGTGCGTGCCTGGGAAGGCTTATGACAAAAAAAAAAGATATAAGGAGGCTTTGCAACTACGCATGTCGGAGGATAGCTAGTATAATATAAAATTCCAGTGTTTTTCTTACTCCTACTAAACGTCTTGATATCGATTTTGTGTTTTTTTGTACCTACGCTTTCGGGTTCTTGAATGATTCTTACTAGTTGGATGGAAAATGGAGTAGATGAAGACACAAACAGAAAAAGTCCTCAGTTAGGCAAGGGGTAATGATGAAATCTTGAAAATATACTATACTATATACCTGCTCACCTCCTTAAGAATACGTCAAATTATATACAATTAATTCATTAGAATATCAAATAGTTAAGATAACTACAATTCTTTGATGAAAATAATTCATCGATCAATGTAATTTCGTGTCTCATAATTGAATTAAATACGTCTGTTCTGATCCGCTTCGTGTAAATTAGAACCTTTGATGTATATCGCAGTTACCTAATAGGTTATTGAAAATTGTAACACGCACTGTAGATTTTACAACTATTAAAATTGTCACCTGAGGATCTTAACACCTTTGACGCAGATTGTTTCCAACTAAAACAACACAACTTTCCTTTTTACTTTTTCCCAATTATGTTGAGATGTTACGAGTACTTATCACATTAAATCAGCTGAATGAATTTCAGTAAAATTTGGCACACAGAAAGATTATATATAACCCGGACAACACACATTTTTTATCAAGTTTGGATCTATTCTAAAGTCTACGCAGATAAAATCATGAAAAGTAATAACAGTTATGTAAGAACACGCCACAGTTTAAATAAATAAACATATATTTAAAATATAGAATCATGCGCGAAAAATCAGAGCTCAAGTGACCAGGCGTACATAAATCAGTACGAATTTAAACTGCGTCCGTGCTCCCCAGGGGAGTACACTCGCCAAGATGAGGGTGAAATACTGAGTTAAGAGGTAGAAATATGTTCCGAGGTGGAAAGTTAGCGAGTTATCTGAACGCTAGTTTCCTCTTGTGGAGTGTATGGAATAGTAATATTAAATCTATACTTATAATAAATCTGTAGAGAGGTCAATTCTGTACATGAAATATATTTCCAAAATAACTATCAGCGGGTGATTAGTGATCGATACTGACGCCAAAAATGCAATCAGTAAAATTTTTGTCTGTCTGTCTGTCTGTCTGTCTGTCTGTCTGTATGTTCGTTATAGAAACAAAAACCACTCGACGGATTTCAACGAAACTTGGTACAATTGTTCGTCATACTCCTGGGCAGGTTATAGTATACTTTTCATCACGCTACGATCAATAGGAGCAGAGCAGTGAAGGGAAATGTTGGGAAAATGAGTGATTCATGAGAAAGGTTTCAAGCTATAAAACATTACGCTACAACCCTTAGGAACGGGGCAACGCAGGTGAAACCGCGGGCGAAGAACTAGGGAACAAAGTAACTATTCCACGCGGACGAAGTCGCTGGCAAAAGCTAGTTAATAATAAACGAGTAGGATTTTTTAGTATTTTTATTTTGTAATTGAAGTACTGAGAGAAAAATAAAGGGCTTCCAAATGCTTTTTTTTTATTGTATCAAAATATGCATAATTTCAAATAAATATTTCTTAGAAAAAAATCATAACAATCTTTCGGCTATCCCCATTATTATTACTCGGTTTCTAGGCGGCTATTAAAAGAAATATTACCAGATTTTAAGTTAGATCTCCAGCAAAACAGCTTTGGAAACCGCTTCTAATATTGTGAAGTAGTTTTTGAATGATGCGCCTACAGATAAACAAACAAAAATTGCAAAGATTATATTGCTTTTATAAAGACTGCTCATATTATCTTTGGACAATTTTATTAACCAAACTAATATGCGAAAGTAACTCGAACAATCTGTGTTTTGGTTGTTACGATTTGACGCTTAAACTGCCAAACCAATTTTAATGAATTTTGGAATAGCGGTCTTCTTCAAGATTGGATCTTGAAAAAGGATAATGCCTACCTTTTGTCTGAACAAGTCTTTGGAAATGCGAGTGAAGTCACAGACAACAGCTAGTCTGAACTAAATTTATTTTTGATACATCACAAATTACATCATAAGCATAACCTTTGCACGGATGACAATCTATAACCGTCACAATCCAAATATAGAACACAATTTACAAGTAACAGGAATCAGAATTTAATCTAGGTCAACAGTCAATCGGAGTCCAGTGAATTGGTGACGTCAGTAATTAGAACAGCCAATCGAAGGCAATTGAAGTAATTAGGGTGACCACGGACCACTTAAGCTTTTACAAATCGTCTTTTCAGTCTTAATCTTGTGAAGTATTCCTGATGCTTCGGTCGCAATGTCTCTTGTCTTTTTTAAAGTACTTTTAAATAATATCTTTTGGGAGATAGACATAACTATTTAAACACTTACTGTAAAAACCATGGTACTTAATTGAAAAAAAAAATTTAAACGTAATACAGATATTATTACTAGTTTTTCTCGCATCCCAGTTTTAGATAAAACTAAGTATAGATACATTGTACCTTAGAGAAAGTAGGTAAGTAGGTAGGCTCTCTAACATAATTATGCCTTTATAACAAAATTTATCAAAATAGGTCCAGCGGTTTTGGCTTAAAATTTTAACAAACAGACAGACATATAGACAGAATTAATTTCGGATTTATAATGTTATTATTAGTATGGAATATGTATTATGAAATTCTTAATAACATATTATTATTTAATATGTGGTATCTAGCAGCTTGGAGTTTAGATTTATGCGAGGTTTAAAGCAACCACATTTGAGTATGAGACCTGATAATGTACCTACCTACACCTTTGCTTACCCTTCGAGGAATACAAGTGTGATGGTATATTTTTATAAATGAATAAATGATATTTATTTCTGTGAATGGATCTTTTAAAGATGACGACACGTTTGGCCTAGCGGCCGAGCGATCGATGCGTCACGTGTTGTGGGTTCGATCCCCACACGGAGCAAATATTTGTATGATCTACAGGTAGTTGTTCCGGGTCTGGGCGTTTGTGTATGTGAGAATTTGTGTTTGTAAACGCACCCACGATACAGGAGAAAATCCTAGTGTGGGGCAACGTTTAAAAAAAAAAAACTTTTACAAGTCAATGTTTTAACTACATAGATGGCGCCGGCGTTTCCTAACTGACGACCTCTGAGAAGAAGCAGATAGTAGTACTAACATGTGAGTGTCACAATGCAGGGTAATGTGTGAGATGGCCTTTTGAGGAAAGAGCCATAGTGGCTTTGAGTAGACCAGTCCCAGCTACATTGTGTAACTCGAACATAATATAGAGAGACAGACAACCCGTCCCAAGACGATACCAGATCAGCGGAACATTTGCATTTGCCAGAAGAAATACTCAAACTCACCAGAGAAAAGGCTTCAAACCAGATCTAATATTTGTAATTAGCCTGCATAGTACTCACATTTACAATTGCAAATTTTAAATATCAATTGTCGAATTTCTTTTGTATTTTTTTTATAGGAACGGGGGTAAACGAACCGACGGATCGCCTGATGGTAAGCGATTACCGCGGCCCATGGACACCCGCAACACCAGAGGAGTCACGAGTGCGTTGCCCGCCTTTTAAAAGGGGATTGGGCCTCCGGTATCCTCACTCACTCCGCGAAACACAACATAAGCGTTGTTTGACGCCAGTTTTCTGTGAGACCGTGGTATCACTCCGGTCGAGCCGGCCGATTCGTGCCGAAGCACGTATCTTATAAGTCTACGTTTATTAGCTGCAGAGGCAGCAGAAGGGAACCAAAATACATTCACAGTAGAGGCAAATCTTTATCCTTTAAGTAGGCACAAAATAAAACTTCAAGCTGCTACTGAGAATTTCATAGAAAAATATAATGACACACACTACTATAATTATGTAGTGTCACAACTCAAATTAATCGGGTGTCAAGCATTCAACCGCGGCTCTTTGTATCTAATCTAGTTCAGATTAGTTAATACCAACATGTCAACAGTCACTACATGTCTTGTCACAAGATGACTTCTACTTATATAACTTAGATATCGTCGCCGTGTAGTGAAAACCTCGTATAGCAAAAATTAGAATGAACACAATATGTTCGTTCTAATGGTGCCTGACGAAGGTTTTCTTTCCAAAAAAAGAAGAATTTGTGCATTACGAGGTTTTCACTGCACGGCGACGATATACAGATACATTACACAAGGTTATTTTATTTTAATCAAAAGAAAACTTACAGCTTACAAGAGTAATTTCTTGAATATAATACAAAATAAGGCCAATTACAAGTTTTCGCTATTATTATTTAAAACATTTAAATTAAAATGTTTTTTTTTTTCATTTTATCTTTTAAAATAAATTTAATAAACTGTTATTTAATATTATTATTGCTAGTAGACTGCATGGTAACGAAAGCAAAAAGCAAACAAAATCCACAACTATTCGAAAAGAATCCTGCAGATAACTTTTTTTTATGTTAGAGATACTGGTATTAAAAAGATCTACATTCATTTTATAAGATACGTTGAAACACCTACCCACTCTAACTAGGTAAGTTGGTTTTCTTAGTAATGCTGAAGGAATGAGTAGGCCAATTTTAAACAAATTCAGGTTTTCCGGTAAGATATAAAGAGGAGCACAAAACAGTACAATGGATAACTGTCGTTCTAAGATCGTTGACCAATGCCAAACCAGATTTTTAATAGGTACATTACCTATAAGTAAGATTGTCTCATTAGTCCAGTGGTCTTAAGTGCGACTGCTACGCTAGAGGTCTTTGGTCCGATTCCCAGGTTGAGCAATGTATTATTAGGTTTTTCTATGAAGTTCTCAGTAGCGGCTCGGAGTTTGGAATTTGTGCCCGCTTAATAGGCTCGCCCGTATTATTTGGGACCTAAGCATACCGGTGAACTGTGAGTGTACATTAGTATGCCTCTGCCTAACCCTTTGGGAAATACAGACTTGATGGTATGTTGTTTTATTGGACCTTTTTTAAAAAGAAATATTATGGTGGTACTCTGTGCCGTATCTGAAAATCACATTCAAAACTTTGGTTACTATAGTTAATCTGGGACCACTGGGCTTCTGAGTCAGTTTTCTATGAATAACATTTCCTAGGACTCCTCAACTGATAGAATAACTCCAGTTGAAGCGAAGTGGAATTGTAACGGTAACGGGAACATCACAGTGAACTGCGCCCAACGATAAGTGGTATAACTGACGTTTTAACGTGGTGGCCACTAAAATAGCGATCCAATTATCTCTTTGTGTTATTTTTTGCATATTTTCCATGCTAACATTACAAAGTTATTTTAGTGAAGGAAAATTTCAATCTCGGGCAAGATTGGAACCTGCGTCTTCTGATTAGATACTCCAGACGCTCTGACCTCTAAGCCACCGCGAGTCCCACCCGCTAGATCGAAATTTGCCTTCAAATTCTGAATTTACGTCATAAGTGTATCTAACGAGAAGACGCAGGTATGAATCCTGCCCGCGGTTGAATTTTTCCCTCACTAAAATAACTTTATAGCGATCCAAGTTTATTTTAAAGAGGTATATGAAAAATTTAGGTAGGTACTTATTCTGTAAACAGGCGATATTATAGAATACAGGTTGTTTTTCTTATGCCATTACTGTCCTAGGTCCTTGGACCAGCCTTGAAAATAGGTTATATTAATTAAACTGCATTATTGCAGTAACTTCTTCTAAGAAGACAGAGCAAGACGTTGGCTTCTTTTAAGAAGACAGAGAAATATTGGGTTGATTACATACCATCACGCCTGTATTTCCCGAAGGGTTAGGCAGAGGCATACTAATGTACACCCACGGTTCGCCGGTATGTGTAGGTCCCATGTAATAGGGGGCGAGCCTATTGCCATTAACCGGGCACAGATTCCAAACTCGAAGCTGCTACTGAGAATTTCATGGAAAAACACTTTGCTCGACTTGGGAATCGAGTTGGGTTGATTACAGCGAATTTATTTTATGTTGAAATATTTTTTTCTGTACAGTTATTTAGATTTTTATAAATATCGTAGTTATGGTTTAGCTTAATTAAAAATATATTATTTGCAACTATTCCCAACATAATGGTGATAATAAAAAAACACTAACTTTTGCGTTTGCACCGCAGTCCATGAAAAGCTTCCGATCGCGTTATCTTATTTTTTGTTGGTATCCTATTTTCTTATAATTTTAATAAAACTTACAACAAAATTGTTTTTTATTTTGTGGAGGAAACTCCTACTAATCGTTTCAAGCACTTTTATATGTTAACTAGTGGACCCAGCAGACGTTGTCCTGCCCTGAAAATAACCCAAAACTCGATTGCAGCGCCACCTACCGGGTCCAATTGTGAATCTAAACCATTCCCAGATCCCCTTGAACACACACAAAAAATTTCATCAAAATCGGTCCAGTCGTTTGAGAGAAGTTCAGTCACATACACACTCACAGAAGAATTATATATATAAAGATATTATTGAGTTTCATATTTCAAAAAACAATCAAATAACGCTCTAGAATTATAACAAATTAATCGCTAGAGATAACTTAGTTTAACATAATGCAACACAAATCCAAACCTATAATATAACCCTGTAAACGAAAACATGCATCAAGATTTAAATCACGTGTCAAACAGATTAACGAATTTATTTGTTTAACTTGCACTAGTAAATTTCATGTTTAAATATTAAACGTTAGTTTGTGAAAATCACTTTTGCAAATTGACAGTAACCTGTTTTGTTAAAACTGATTTATTACAGTCCGAAAGTTTGATAACTAGTTTATTCTGAAACTCAGTACCTATTGCGAAGCCATTGGGTGGCGAATATCAGATGGTATTAGTTTTATGTAATACTGACATTTAGCGATACATACGTAGTGATAGCCTAGTGATGACGATAGGACTGCCAAGTCAAAGGTCTCGAGTTCGAATCCAAGGCATGCACTGCCTTTTCGAAGTCATGTGCGTATTAATAGTTAATTATTACGCGCTTAAGCGGTGAAGGAAAACATCGTGAGGAAACCTGCAAGCCTGAGAGATTTTCTTGACGGCGTGTGAAGTCTGCCAACCCGCATTAGGCTAGCGTGGTGGACTATAGCCTAATCCCTCTCATTTGAGAGGAGACACGTGCCCAGCAGTGGGACAAAGACTGGACCCCCATTTTGCCCCTATGGTTGGGAAAAGGCTACCTAGCTAGCTGAAGGCTATTTATTATATTTCCAAGAATACTTTGTGATTAAGAAACGACGCGCGAGTTATTACATTATAATACTACAGATATTGAATAATAGGTTTTTTATATTATTTAATAGGTATACCATTATTATAGTCTTGCTGACCGTCTGTGCTGACTGTCACAGACATTGAAGACGGTTGTTTTATTATTGAACTTACCATCACGCCTGTATTCCCCGAAGGGTTAGGCAGAGGCGTACTAATGTACACCTACAGTTCGCCGATATTTTTAGGACCCATGTAATAGGGGGCGAGCCTATTGCCATTAACAGTCATTTTATTTTATTATTTATATTATATATTTTTTTGGCTTCATGATTACTATAAATAGAGCCGATTAACACAAACATAAATAAAATCGGTTCAAAAGTAAGGATAAGGAATAAGGTTTATAAGGAGAATAAAGTACCTATAAGGTCGGTAAGGATCATAGCAGAGGTTATTAGCATTTTTATTTTATGCTAGATAGAGATTTTACTATAGTGAGTTGTGACGTCGACAACTCACTGTGCCATATATAAATTCTATCCTAACACTCATCTTCAGGAAAGGGACAGAGCATTCCAATATGTATCAAAATCTATTAACTTTAATATCCGAATTAAATTATTTTTTCAGGATACCAATTACTTACATTGCATGATTTACACTAAGCCAATTATTTTGAATGTATCAAATACCAGTAAACTATTCTATTACGCCGATTAGCGCTGATCGTCAGCGTTGTCGCAAAATCAGCCTTAGACGTAAAACCCGCTGTCTTCGCGGCCCAACACCGCCACAATCTCTTTATTAGACTCCTGTTAAATTTGCAAATGGTACAAGCTATATAGTATTAGGAACGTAACGACACCGATATGCATAATTAAATATCTTAAAAGCGTTTGACGGAATCTGTTTAAGTGTTATAAATTGTCACAGTTATTCCGCGCTTTGGGTGAATTTCAAACCGTTTAGAGGATGAGAATAGAATTGCAAGTGATTTAAATGAGATTGGTGGCTCTGATTTAATTCATAGGGAGATTTTAAGGGTTAAGATACCGATAAGATAGGAGGAAAGAGAGATAGACTTGTAAGATTGTAAGATGGGTGGAGCAGTAAATATTATCTGCTAGTTATATGTGGCTGGCTAAGAAACTCGTCGTATGATACAGGCATACATTTTAAATTGGCCAGCCAAAATAGTGACGGAATTATCGAAGAATTTCGAGGAATGTATTGGCATTTTAAACCTCATACTTTCTGTTTTTTTTATTGATTAGGTCGGCAAACGAGCAGACGAGCCACCTGATTGATGGTAAGTAGTCATCTCCACCCATGAGCATCTGCAACACCATAGGAGTTGCTGATACGTTGCCGAGCTTTAAGAGCCCCTATGGACTGCAGACTGTCAGAGCCGCAGCAACCGAGGGGGAACTTGCTCTTACGCGCAAAAGTCGAAACACACGCCAAGGTGCTTTACGACAGACTCCGACGTAAGGGGAGCCACCGAGTAGCTACAGTGGCTACACCCAGTGAACGCGAGCCAGTCAGACCCCGTGAGGTCCTACCACCGAGTAAGTCAGATATTTTCTTGATATATGATGATCCTAAACGAGAACTTAAATCCTTCTATATACTTAATCTACTACGAAACCAAAAAACACACACACAATCAGTACTGAGTGAATGTCATAAAATGGCCGATGACAACGCTGCGAGCCTAGACAGAGATGGCGGAATGAGCTTGACTTCTTCTGGAAGGATTTGCCCAAAATAGCCTTGAGCCGTGAGGAATATAGAAAGGGTAGGGAAGCCTTTGCCCGTCAGTGGGACGATAATATCTGAATAGAAATTAAAATAAATATACCTACATGTTACCTATCATCGTCAACTACTGAACTGAACAAGAGCTTCTTTATTAGAAAATAGATTAGATTTTACGTACTACAGCCAGTTACCTATGTTATCTTTTGGAAGATAATTTATTCTCCTCACTTACATCAAACTCCACAATACTCACATTGATAGAAGAAAAACATTGTAAACACCAATTACCATTTTAAGATACCCTAGCTTTAAATAAATTTCTAGTGGAAACCTTATGTGCGTTTGCCATATAAAAAATATATGTTATACTTAAGGTCATCACAAATAAATTGTGTTATTTAAAATTTTTGTGAATTTGCCCCAATTTTGGATAATAATTGAAGTAAATAGGCCTTTTTAACCTAATTTGTATTTTTTCTCTTTAACGGCTTAATAGTTAGTCATGAATTTTATACCAAAAAAAAATTAATGACGTACTTAACATTTTGTAATGTTTTTATTTTCTTATTTCTTTGAATATTTTGAAATAATAAAGAAATACCCGAAACCTCACTAGCACCCCGCGTGAAGCACCCCCGCAATGCCTGTGACTAACAAATACTAGAACAAAGACTAAATCCTCAAGGTTATTGGGCAATGTAATACCCTTAAAAGAGTTTCTATGGAGTTTCTTGCCTGCTCTTCTCCATAAGCTAAATAAATAGCTTTTGACATTTCAAAAGTAGGTACCTGTATATGGTCTAATTGAAATAAAATATTTGTATTTGTTAATAAAGATTCTTTTATTTTTTTACTAACAAATGAGTCATAGTTACTTGAAATAAAAAATTGAATTGAATTGATAAGTGACGTCAAAATCATTCGTGTCCTCTGATCATTTCCTTACATTCAGTCCGCCCAATACCTTTTACATAACTTCGGTGCTCAAAGCTATCCAACGCTTAATTTAAAACCATTTTAACCCTATTCCTGCCGCACAATGGTATCCTTCCTACACTAATTAAAGAATGGACACAATAAACACTGTGTTAGTATAATTTTACGTGAATAACGAGCTCCACATTATTATTTATTGATATCATATTTTACTTGGTTTTATTTGCAACGTAAAATGGTCGGTAAATTCAGAATAAAATTCGGTAACCGCATCGTAAAAATTAATGTCTGATGTTTTATGTAAGTATTGTGTTCGTGGTAAATAATGGTTTTATATAAACTGAGAAGTATTGTTTTATTAAACGGTGGCATGGCACAGGTTCTATATATATATCTCTCTCTCTCTCTCTCTCTCTCTCTCTCTGACGACACGTTTGGCGTAGCGGCTGAGCGATCGGCTTCTGCGTCACGTGTTGTGGGTTCGATCCCCACACGGAGCAAATATTTGTATGATCTACAGGTAGTTGTTCCGGGTCTGGGCGTTTGTGTATGTGAGAATTTGTGTTTGTAAACGCACCCACGATACTGGAGAAAATCCTAGTGTGGGGCCACGTTTATTTCTTAATAAATATATATATATATATATAAAAGAAGAACCTGACTGACTGACTGACGTATCAACGGACAGCCGAAACTACAGAAGCTAGATCACTGAAAGTTTGCGTGCTGGTTCCTTTTACACTATAGGGGAGCACTAAGAGAGGAATTTCGAAAAATCAACCCACAAGATGGTGAAAAGTGGGGTGAAAGTTTGTATGAATGTCCGACATTTTTAGCGGGTGTAACCGCTAACCTTTATGAGAATGAGTAGATTTAAGTGAAAAAGTATTTAAATACAAAATTACTTCAGATAGACAGACATTATATTGATGATTCTTTGCATAGCTATTATGTAGGTATTTATACCACTATCATACCGCTTCGCATACTGCCTCATAAGTCTAGTGGTCCCAAGCGCAACTGCTACGCTAGAGGTCCTGGGTTCGATCCCCAGGTCGAGCAAAGTGTTATTGGGTTTTTCTATGAAATTCTCAGTAGCAGCTCGGAGTCTGGATTTGTGCCCGGTGTCATTACAATAGGCTCGCCCCCTATTACATGGGATCTAAACATACCGGCGAACTGTGGATGTGCATAAGTACGCCTCTGCCTAACCCTTCGGGGAATATAGGCGTGATGGTATGTTTGGTATGTTTCATACCGTATTCCCCGAGAAGTTAGGCAGAGAGTATACATACTCGTACATCTATCCTGTTTATTAAAAAAAAACAATTTTCAGTCCAAACAATAGGCTCGCCCCCTGCTACTTGGAACCTAAACATACCGGTGAACTGTGGGTGTACATTAGTACGCCTCGGCATAACCCTTCAGTGAATACAGACATTAGAATAGGGGTATGTTATCAATCTAAAACACATGGGAAGAGTTTAGGTAAAAAATATTATGAGCATGGTTTATCAATTATGAGACAAATTAATTTTATGTTTAGGTATTAAATATCAAGCCAGGTGCAAAGCAGTCAATAGACACAGAAGACAAATGAAGATATTTCTTTCCCTAATGCATTTCCAGCCTCAGTTTCAACCTGTGCACAAATATTTTACGGGAAGTTCGGTGCTGAAGCCAATGAATACATGATCAGTGCATCCCGAAGCCCCCACTCACGCTATTTCGTGTCATGGTAAGTGGAAATCTAGTGGATAGGCGATACATGTGTGATGGTAGAATGGAATTTTTTATCACGTAAGAATATAGGCTCTTTCTGTTTAGTGAGAAAGGTAAATTGTAATGTTTAAGAAATATACACCTTTTGTAAAAGAATTTAAATAAAGCTTTTATTTATTTTATTTAACATACCATCACGCCTGTATTCCCTGAAAGGTTAGGCAGAGGCGTACTAAAGTACACCCACAGTTCGCCGGTATGTTTAGGTCCCATGTAATAGGAGGCAAGCCTATTGCCATTAACCGGGCCAAAATCCAGACTCCAAGCTGCAACTAAGAATTTCATAGAAAAACCCAATAACACTGCTCGACCTGGGGATCGAACCCAGGACCTCTAGCGTAGCAGTCACGCTTGGGACCACTAGACTAATGAGGCAGTCTTATTTTATTTATTTATTTAAAAGTAATATAGTAAAGAGAAAACACTAAACATACATACCATTATGCCTGATTAAGGAAAAGCCACGTACAAAAAAATTTATGATGGAATGCAGGTTAAAAAATTAAACCAATTTCAAACTGGGGACACCGGAATAGAAATTAAAAAAATATATTTCTCAGTTGAAATAACGAGAAAATCTTTATTTGATAACATTTTGAAAAGTTGTTAAAATGCCGCTAAAATTATACTGAAAAGTCACTGGTTTTTAATTTAAGTAAAAATAAAAAAAATCTTATCCACACAGATTTTACAACAAGTGAGGATGAAAAATGTATTACTCTTAGGGCCATTAGGACCGATTTTCCATTGCCATATATCTTTTATTTGAGGAATAAAACTGACGTTTGACAGATTTTGTATAGAAAAACTGTCAAAATTTCAAATTTATTCCTCCGATCAATGACGTGATATAGTTTAAAAAAGGCCTCCGATAATACTAACTGGTGATGGAAAAATCGGCCGTTAGTGATGGCATTGGTTTTACATATCCATTATTATTATTCATTGAAAAACTTTTTAGTTTGAAAAACTTGAATCGGATCGCTAATAATTAACAAAAATGTAAGGTAGCTGTTAGTAATTGTAACATTAAGACGTCCAACAACTTAGTCTACCCGTGACCATGGATGCTGTAAAGGATCCGAAACGTCCGGAATCAAATAATATCAATACAACGCGATAAAATCCGTAAAAAGTAGTTTTATTTCAAACTTTTTAGTACCTAGTGCTTCAAACGGAATTACGTTTTGTTAATTTAAAATAATATTGTAATATCTTTTCAGTTATTTCCTTTATTACGAAGCCTGTCTATTTTTTATTTCGATCAGATATCAAAGAATTCCTGGTATTCCTCAATTCAGTCGCGGGAGGTTGCACGGAAGCGTATCTAATGAATATCTAACCAGTTCATATGGTGTGATCTAAAGAAATTGAACGTACGATTCAGCTGCGATTCTAATAATTTTATTCTGTACCCTACGTGTTAAGTTTCTGACTATAGTATTGCAAGATATAATAATATTCTTCGTATGATAATATACTATGATATTATTTATATTTGTAAATAGATCTTTTAAATACACTTTAACAAGTCAATGTTTAAGATTTTTTGTTCTAAATGGCATTGGTAGATATTTCATAATTGACGACCTCTGAGAGGAACCGTCGAAACAAACTGATAGAATCATGGTCTTTTTCAAAGTCCAGCCATTTGCAAATATTGTCAGAATATAGAGCAATGTCTACAATTGGCTATATATATTTATTATATATCCATATAAAATGAAAATGATGTAACTTATGTTCGTTGGTTAGGGCGTCACTTGAGACCAACTGTACTAATTTATCTCATTTAAAAAGTAAAATGTTCGTAATAGTCCATATAAGATGTTTAGCGAAAGAAAATTGTGAAAAAAAATTATCGCTTTTTGTATCATTTATTGAAATTTAGACATTTTACGTAGACGTTTAGACGTTACATTTTACGTGGGAGAGCCATGCTTCGGCACGAATGGGCCGGCTCGACCGGAGTGATACCACGGCCTCACAGAAAACCGGCGTTAAACAACGCTTACGTTGTGTTTCGTCGAGTGAGTGAGGTTACCGGAGGCCCAATCCCCTTTTAAAAGGCGGGCAACGCACTTGTGACTCCTATGGTGTTGCGGGTGTCCATGGGCGCCGATAATCGCTTACCATCAGGCGATCCGTCTGCTCGTTTGTCCCCCTATTCCATAAAAAAAAGGGGACGCCAATTATTTCTCTCATAGTTTTGTTTACGGGCACATAATTCAATTAATTTAGGAATTTCTATAGGTCGACGTCTCACACAGATCCAAGACGCTAGATGGGAACAATAGGGCATTAAATGGAATTGATGTGATGTACTGTCTGATCGGGATATGGCAGGTTCAATCGACAGAGAATAGGGCGCATGATAATCTAACTAGTACAGGTGCTTACTGGAACGAGCATTTAATAATAATAATGCTTTATTTCATACATATACCTAAGCGTATTTTTATATCTGTAAATTTTTCGGTAAGGTGATATCTCCTAGCTAGGTTGCTGGGCAACTTATATTAAGAAGAGACAGTTTGCTTCTCTAGTCGATTCCCATAATGCTAAGAGTCGTCTCAAAAAAGAATGGCTTAAATGATCAATATCAAAGTCAAAGTCAAAATTATTTTATTTCAATTGGACCATTAAAAAGGTACTTTTGAAAAGTTAAACTAATTACACGGTTCCAAAAAGTGGGTCCTAAGGAGAAGAGCCGGCAAGAAACTCCATAGATACTCTTTTTAAAAAAACATGATTACAAAATTAATCTTTACAACTTTGTTCATTCTATTGTATACAACATTATTTTGCTATACATTACGAATACTGAACATGGTATTTATTAATACTAGCTTTGATTTTCAGCAAAAGAAAGACTTCATGAGAGAGAATATAATTATAGTTTTGTTTTTATTGATTATATCGGCAAATTAATAGACGAGCAACCTGATGGCAAGTAGTCATCGCCGCATATGGACACCTGCAACACTAGAGGAGTTGCCGATGTGTTACCTTAAGAGCCTTAAGAGCCCCTACGGACTGCAGACTGCGAGAGCTGCAACAACCGAGGGGGAATTGGCTCTAGCGCGCTGAAGTTGAAACACCCACCAAGGTGCTTTATGACAGACTACGACATAAGGGTGGTCGTCAGCCAGCCAGACCCTATATTATAAGATTGAAATGTATCTTTTTAAAGCTCGGAATAAAGTAATATTTAAAGACTTATTGAGCCTTGTTTTGCAAGCGAAACAAAATACAAACAGCGTAACAGAAAACTTGGTCTTGGTAGAATTTTATATCAAAAGGCAGATGTAGTCTCGACGCTTGCGGACCATAACTCACAAACTGCTGAACGCTGTCAGTGCATGTAATATGTTACGTTTTACTGCGTCGGTACTCGTGTCTACATTGTCTTGTTATGATAAGGAAACTTCTTAGTACATTTTACTTTGAGTAAATATATTTTGTCTGAGAGATTTTCTCGACGGCGTGAATTCTGCCAACCTGCACTAGGCCAGCGTGGACTATAGCCTACCCTCTCATTTCAATGTTGATGGTTGTTTGGTGATGATGGTGAAACATAAAAAAAAAACTTACTAGCAATGTGGGTCGCACATTATTAGTATTATTGTTAACCCATCGTGCTAAGCTAAATGCTTGTGTTACGAGTGGGTTCACGTCAGTAGCAGGTGGGGTTCGAACCGACAACCACATCCACAACCACATCGCAAGTCCGACGCCCTAGCCATTAGGCTACCGCCGCTCTCAAATATGTTTTATTAGTGCTGATTATATCTAGTAATTGAGCAATGGACCGATTACCAGTTGTTTCCGCATCGCCTACCGAGCTACGTATTGCGGGTTCGATTCCTGCACGAAAAAAATATATTTATTTGACCTACAGATAGTTATTGCAGTAATTATACTAAGCGGCCTTATGCGCGGCGGTATCTTTTTTTACGTTAACTTAGAAGTTTGATTTTTTAGACCTGAGTATATATGGTTTTAATTTCAAACTATGTGTCTACGCGTTCTCGAGATAAGGGGTCTTGACGGATAGACGGACGGAAGAACGGAAAGACGACGGTCGGTCCAACGGACGGACAACAAAGTGATCCTATAAGGGTTCCATTTTTTCCTTTTGAGGTACGGTACCCTAAAAATGTCTAGAATATCTATAAAAGATAAGCCTAAGTCGCAGTATAAGTGGGAATGATGTTAAAGTTGTAAATAATGAGCATTTGAATGCTTTGCGAGCGCTCTCGACAGTTGATATCGCTACGCTCAGCCGCCGGGGAATGGCGACAGTATTGTTACTGGGGCAAATGGTGAGAAACGATAATGAATATGCTATTTTTATCATTCTTACTAACTGCCTTATTCGTCTAATGGACTGCTAAGCGTGCGATCTTGAGTTCGATTCCCAGAACGAGCAAAATGTTATTCGATTTTTCAATAGAAAATTCTCAAATTCTATTGCCACTAGTGAGTGGCAATAGGCTTGCCGCCCCCTATTACATGTGACCTAAAACCGTTGTGGTTCCTGAACTGTAGGTGTACAGCTGTACACCTCTTCTTCACCCGTCGGGAAATACGTTGGTATGTTAATTATACCTTCAAAGAAAATTTTCTTAACGTATCTGTATTAATGATGTCAAGAGTGAGTTCAGGTTAATTAAGTGTAATCTATACTGTCAATTATCTTTAATACATATTTAGTCAATTTATTCAGGCCGTTTATTTAATTACAAGTAAAATACTAAATCAATAGTCAAAACAGTACCTATAGGTCGCAATCACGTTGATCAAAATGGAAAAATTTGTCTATACGTATACGTAAACCATACTTTCGCAATATTATTATTAGTCAATGAACTTGGGTACCTAACACTAAATACACTGAACTAATAAAACAAATCAATCAAACAATTTTATTATTTATTATAATCGATAAAGTAATAACATGCTTAAATTCGATATAAAATCGTTACTCTCAATAAGAACATTGTTTTCAGCGCATCGATGTCAAAGATTTAATATTGAAGCAAGAGCGAGCGATGCCGCGTCGTCTGAATTATTCATCACACCTGGATGGTAATTTTAAAACTATATTTACATTCACCATTTCTATGTTGACTCTTTGAATAGGGTAGTTTGTGAACTCACATGTCTTTTGTGATATGGTTTTCAATCGAATTATTCGATTTTAAAGTCACTCGAGTGAACTTCGTTCAAGTCGGATACATATTTCTGTGCTTTTGAATTTGGAACAGTTGGTTACTTCACCTGGAATAGGGGAATATCACGCAAAAGTAGGTGCAGAGGGCGCCAGTAGCACAATAAGTAAACAAAAATTATGTTAAAATTGACTTTATTTGTTTTTTTTTTAAATCACAATATCTCATTGCAAAAGTTATTACAAAATTTAAATTATTTAAAAGTATATTAACGTAAAACGTACGTAAAAGTATGTTAATGATTTTTTTTTTTTTATAACGTTAATGATTGTATGATTAATAACATTATCTTTTTATTATTAGTACTGAAATGATAGCGGCCATATTTTATACTTACTAAATCTGCTAGTGGAGCACAGTGCGTTGTAATCACTCGCATGCCTAGATAGAGATGGCAAAACAAGCTAGACCTTTATTGGAAAGATTGGTCTTAGTAGAACGAGCGGTATGGAAAATGGGTAGGAGGCCTTTGACCTGCAGTGGGACCATAATGGCTGAATAAGTAAGAAAAAAACGTTTTGTTAATTCATTTTATATGTAAATATTTTATTATACTGATAGGTAAATATATTTTTTCAATTCACTTGTAAGCAGAACGCTTTGTAGCCGCTACGCTATCAGAACGTAAGATCACAAGTTCTAGGGCATCCACCATAAGACAAGAGGACGAAGGTATGTACCTAAGTGTGGCTTTAAGTTGATATGAGATACCGGAGATAACCCATAGGAATGTTCCCATAAAAACAAAGGATTTAAGACATACATAAATCAAGCTGTTGAAATCAAATAACCGTAATTACCTAACATAGCATCCTAACAAAATCATGAATACAGTACTAAAAGCTTATTAATGTATTATCTGCTAAAATAATTACGTAGTTGAAGCCTATAGTAAATATTACAGCGGATCATGTCGATACGTTTGTGGCTAACATTTATGAACGTTGACTCGTATTGCAAACAAGTGTTAAGTTGGCGGTGTACTAATACCACAGAATAACTACACGCACACGAGTCGCAGTAACTTGCGTAAGTACTAATACTAAATAATAAATGATATAATATAAAAATAAACAATAACAATTAATACATAATCTAGAATACAACTATTAATAATAAATAAATATATGAATATTAATAAATAAAATGAATATAAATCTACACTTAAATAGGTATTATTTACCTACTTAAATATCTAAATATCAGATCTTCCTTTATTTCAATATATTATGTTTTAAAAAGCGCTCTTCATCCTCTCCTCTAAAAAAACTAACTTGCTGTGCCCGACAGGGTCCATAATTGTTTCTCTTTAATTTTACCCACCAGCTTTTGTATACATTATGGGATGCAATAAAGTTATTGAGTATTGAGTATTGAGTATTAAATGCTGAAAAATTAATCTATAAGGTTAAGTTGCGGTTGCTGCGGTCAGTCCATGGATGAACGATTTATCGGATTTACTTAGCTCGATAGAGTAAGACCAATTCGTTGTATTTTATCATACTTTAAATACAAATATCTTTTTGTACGCTTGTCCTTTATGCGTTCCTAAGCCATTCATCAACTTTGGTGAGTTTTTCTGTGCACAACTGGGAAGTTTTCTGACAAAAAAATAATAAAAAATTAGGCATTTCAAATCATGCCGGGATCACAGCTGTGTATATAGTTAAGTATATATATGTATATTATTTATTATTATAATTATATAAGTATATTTAAGAAAAACATTAAAGAAATAATCTAACATAACTACCAAATAGGTATCAATAGATCGGATCATAATTCAAAAGAAAGCCACCTACTTTATGTTTCTGTTTCATAGACAACGCCTTTTGATGTTTGTGGGTTCGATCCCTGTACATAATAAATATTTGTACAACCTACAGATATTGTTCCGGGCCTTGGTGAATGGGTACATAAATGTAAAAAATTGTGTTTGTAAACGCGAGATATACAGCGCCGACCCTAAATTACTTAGAATAAGGGCAGGAGGATGATGATGAAACGCATCTACGATACATGAGAAATCCTTATGAGGGGCAACCTTTTCAAAACAGGATTCTAAGGACAACTTTTTAAATTGAACATGATATAACCTTAAAAATGTAACTTCTAGCAGTTGTATCTATATTATTTACGAACAAATCTTGATAACTGTAAAATATTATTCTGAAGAAATAAATATGTTTATTTGGCCAAAGCAAACGAAAACAAACAATTTTTTTTATGGGATTGGAGGGCAAACGAGAAGACGGATCGCTTGATGGTAAGCGAGTACCGCCGCCCATGGACACCCGCAACACCATGGAGTCAAAGTTCGTTTCCGACCTTTAAAAGGGGATTGGGCCTCCGGTAACCTCACTCACTCGGCGAAACACGACGTAAGCGTTTAACGCTGGTTTTCTGTGAGGCCGTGGTATCACTCCGGTCAAGCCGGCCTATTCGTGCCGAAGCATGGCTCTCCCACGTAAGAATAATAGCAGTTTAATACAGTTACAATTACATTAAAAGCAGGTAACACAGTACAAGTGAGTAGTGGTTCCATATTGTTTTCCCGCCCGACCAAATAGGCATCCAGGGTTCAGCTATAAGTACGTCAAGGTACTTTACGCTGTTTTTCACCTGGACTCATTGTTTTCTTAATACTAAGTCTATGACTACAATAAATGTGTGTGTGTGTGTGTGTGTTGCGTGTATACGAGTGCGTGTGCGCTTGCGAGCTTGCGTACCTGAAAAAAACGTTACGCCAGAGCGCAGCGCTGTCTTAAAAATTCACCGCACCTTATGAATGGTCATTTAAATATAACAATTGGCGTACCTACTATTGTTTAATACAAAAATATTGTGGTAGCCTCTTACCAATTCCCAGTTGTAACACAAACTTAACTTCCATACAAATAACGACACTACATTAAACACTTCAATAATCATGTTTCCGCGTTCGCATGTCGGAGCCCGGACGCAAAGGCTAATGTTTTGTTAAAGTCACTCATTGTACTACAGTTTCCTATTTAATTGTTTGAAAACTAATTGAAACGCGGTATTTGTAAGCTAACAACATTTGTTTAAACGGGAACATGTTTGTCGAAAGCCAAATGTATTTATAGAATGTATGGAACAGTGTTTTGAATGAGTGTTGTTACACTTGTTACACGACAATAATAACGTGAATTCTTGAAACGGGTGCGGTGTTTGCTTGTCTTTATTAATTCATTCAACATGTGGATATGTAAAGCAATGCTAGGAATATTACTCTGATCAAGAACTTTTTTTACCACTAAGGTGGCAAACAAGCATACGGCCCGCCTGATGGTAAGCGGTTACCGTAGCCTATGGACGCTTGCAACACCAGGGGTATCACTCGCGCATTGCCGACCCTGTAAATTAATGAGGAATAGTTGGGCTGGTAGCATAGGAGACAATCCGTGATGCTTATCCTATCTGCCAACACAACGCTTCCTCGCGGAGCTCTGACGACCTTGCTCACCGTTACTTAGTTGTCATGTTCCAAGCGAGGTGATATTTTGGTTTATTTATAAAATTCTCAATAGCAGTTCGGAATTTGGATTATATGATCTAAAACATACTGCAAGGTGTTCAAAGTGAAATCAAATCACATTTATGCTAAAATAAAGTATGTACAAAATAGATATTAGTAGATGTTACAGTCGTGTTTGTTCCAATCTGTCAAAATAGGATCTGCCAAACCCTTCATGGATTACAAGGGTCATGTCGTGTGAAAAAATCAACTTTTTCAACAATATGAATCCTTAACAAATTCAAGATCCTGTCCAATTCATTAAATAATCGTATTAGATACTAATCCAATCAAAAACCTACTAATACTAATCCATAAGGTAGTTAGTTCATACGGTTTTCATGACGCAAAATTCCAGCATATTTCAACAGAACTTCATCCAGTGGTTTTTCAACTATTACAATTTTACCCGTCTGAAATTCCATTACCTAGGAACTGCAGAATTTCGGCAAATCCGCTGATAGGCAGATATCTATAAGTTATTAGTTAACTGGTTTATGTTTTAATATTTTAGACTGTGATTTAAAATAGCCACTGCTAATATAACGTAATTTGTCATTTTGTTATTGTAATCAGGGGCACGTCGTGTACTATTTCCTCACAACAACGCGATGCGTTCACGAAGATAGATCATTTTTGTTTTTATCTTAAAAAAACAATTCCTGCAGTAGTTATAAGCGTGTTATGAGGAACTTTACAAATACCAAGGATTTAAAGAAACTATATAATGTCATTGACAAATACATAAATAACGGATACAAAAATACATCCAGATTCGAAAAAATATCTGTGCATTACAATCATCACACGTCTGATAGGATATTTTGGAAAATCCTTTGCCCAGCTGTAGAACACGAAAGGCGATTTGTAAAAAAAATATGTCTATCAATAAACTACCTACATTTACTTTACTTAACAGTTGCTGAAGCCAAATGTTTCTTTTAGTTTTCAACATAAAACTTTTTCGATTCTCGATTTTACGCCAAACATTAAAAAAAACTTCACAGACATCCAAAATATTTGTCAACGTCAAACATAAAATATGAAAAGAGCCCTTAACATATTACTTAACTTTCTGGAAACTTATACAACACAAATTGCCGCTTTTCAAAGAAATAAAACTGGCCTTTAATAAAATCTAGATGTCTTTAACTTGGAACTCCTTGCATATTTCTCAAAGAATAACAAGTTTAAGATTCGCAGAAGCCAAGACGCCCGTTACGGGTAGAATAGCTCGCGGCGGATAAATTAATAAAATGCTTTAGCTATGGAGCCGTCGACGTGATGAATGGAATCATGTCGGTTGTTCCTTTCACAGGTTCTGTGTGGCCACAAAAACAGTCTTAATCTGACCTATTTTTATTTCCGAAAGCAATACAAGGAATGTTTTTCAAACGTTACCGAGTGTTTTAGGTAACATCGGCATTATCAACATAGTGGAATCAAATTTGGAGCACGTAATATATTTTTTCAAGCTTACTAGCAATGTGGGTCGCATATTACTAGTATTAATGTAATAAAATATAACAACTAGGAATTAAAATATGTGTAATTAATGAAGTTCTGTGACAAAAGAAGTTCACACCCAGCATGAAATCGTGCTATGGCACAACCCAGCGCTGGTTTTCAGTGTGCACTCCAAATCTATCGGAACTCCAAATCTACATACCGCTAAGCATGGGTCTCCAATCAGAATGAGAACCACCACATTAGCCCACCACATTAGCCTAGTGTGCGTTGGCAGATTTCACATGCCCACGAGAAAAAATCTCAAGTATGCAGGTTTCCTCACGATATTCTCCGTTGCCCTTAAGTGCGTGATAATTAACTATTCTTAATAATAGATTTCGAAAAGTCAGAAATACTATCTTTTTGTGATTTTTTTGAATTTTCCATGCTAAGATTATAAAGTTATTTTAGTAAAGGAAAAATTCAAGAATTCATTCATTCATTCATTTATGACGTAAACTCAGAAAAAAAAGGCAAATTTCAATTTTTCAGGCGGTTGGGGTTCGCGGTGGCTTATCGGTCAGAGCGTCTGGTGTATCTAACCAGAAGACGCGGGTTCGAATCCCGCCCGTGATTGAAGTTTTCCTTCACTAAAATAACTAGTCAGAAGTTTATTCGCGTTCCAATTCGATACTTTAGACTTAGCAGCGCAATGCTCATATCACTAGGCTATGATTGCAAAGACTACAAGCTTGCATTATTTCAATAAACAGTTTTCCGCGGTTTTCCTAGCCCGAGCTGTCAGCGCGTAAGGTGAGTTAGCTGGATATCTCTCGGAGACTTCCGCGGTGCCATTGTATGCAGTCGTATTTCATGCTACTGTTGTCCCGCCATTATACGCGTAGCTGCTCGCTTGTCTAGCACTGAGATAACCAAGTTACTGATTAAGGTGCTTTTGTAGGCTTTACCTTCACAAGAATTATACACTTAGATTTGTTTTTCTAACCTAGGTGATCCCACTGCCGAGTAAAGGTCTCCCCCACCTCCTCCCTCCTATGAAAGGAATATTGCAGATCAGAGCAAGTTCAGATGACCCTAGGCCTAAACAGCTGTTTTACGTATTTGTCTTCTTTTTATATTGTGTATAAAAAAAAACGAGCGAACTCGCCACCTGATGGTAAGTAGTCATCGTCTCCCATAGATATCTGCAACACCAGAGGAGTTGCTGATACGTTGTCGAGCCTTAAGAGTGACTGCAGACTGCACCAACCGAAAGGGGGAAATTGAATTGCCCACAAAAACGTAGTACCGAAGTAAATCGTAATTCAGACAATATTTTATCAAATTATGTTATTATTCGGATTCCAATACCGTTAATCTAGGTTCCTACGGTACTATTTTGGGTACTACTACTTTACTGGAAATAAAAGACCGAAAAATCGTTCCAAACTTGGTAAAGTTGTCAAAAATTGCATTCGCTCACATCTATTTCCAGTGAACTATTTTGGACGAAATAAAGTACGAATCTAGATTAACGGTATTGGAATTCGAATAATAACAGAATTTGATTATATTGTGCTTGAATTATGATTTATTTCGGTATTACGTTTGTAAGAGAAATTCGGTCCGCCGCTGGACTCTTAAGCGGAAATGGCGAAACGCACTCATTTTTTTATACCTACTGCTATTTATACAACTTGTATCAAGATTATATCTTACAAGAACTTAAGCCAACAAACTTTAACATAATAATAAACACAGCCCAGTCTCATTAACTAAGATAACAGACTCACAAAACGATATTAAATACAATTTAACCTGACTTAAACAAGTCACGTTTCAATTTTATATAAATTTTGTTAGTCCCCGGAGGTGACAACGTACCTAATTCTCTCGTGGCCAATTAACTCATTGCGTGAACTGAATTGTTTGAAGATAAGAAACGACTGGGAAATTTAATTTGGGGTTTTAAACTCTTGGCTAAGAAGGTAATTGGTTGGAAAGGCCGTGGGTGGGCGGAAATTACGTTGGTATCTGATGAAAATATAACTGAAGCGCAAATGTTATTAATTCTTAATAGGATCTAAAGGTCAGTACTTGAAATCGGCACGTGGGTATGACAAGATGGGTTTCAGAAATAGTTTCTCCCTATTATTAAGCCAATTTTTTACGTGGGAGAGCCATGCTTCAGCACGAATGGGCCGGCTCGACCGAAGTGATACCACGGCCTCACAGAAATCTGGCGTAAAACAACGCTTACGTTGTGTTTCGCCGAGTGAGTGAGGTTACCGGAGGCCCAATCCCCTTTTTAAAAGTCGGCAACACACTCGTGACTCCTCTGGTGTTGCGAGTGTCTGGCGGCGGTTATCGCTTACGATCAGGCGATCCGTCTGCACGTTTGCCGTCCTATCCCATAAAAAAAGCCTGTATTTACCGAAGAGTTAGGTGTAGTTGTATTAACGTACACCCACATTTCGCTCATGCTCGCTTGTCCCACGTAATAGGGGGCGAGTCTATTACCATTAACCGGACACAAGTCTAAACTTCGAGCTGCTACTGAGAATTTCATAGAAAACCCAATAACACTGTTCGACCTAGTAATTGGATCCAGAACCTCAAGCCCATGTAAATAATGCATAATTTATTATACATTACATAGATACTATCAGGCCGCCCGGTCTCCCATTTGGGTAGGCAGAGACTATTTTGCGCCTGTTACAATTGTTGAATACCTCTTTCGCTTCATATACGCTTACGTATTGAAATACAAAGTTCATTCATTCTATATAAATGTTATTGAAATAAAATATGAATCAGTAGTCCACCAAGAAAGGTTACTCGACGAATAAACATGGCGTTTTTGACAACATCTACGCTTTCATCAAGATGGGCATTATCTCAACTGCCAGGTAATACAGTCCAGCCAATTTAGGCCTAATTGCAAAGTAATAAAGTCAATGCGGCCATGCTAAGCTTTCAACCTGGAATCTAATCTATCTACCTATATAATCTATCTAATCATCTAATCTATCTACTAAGTACATAATCAATATTCGTTTCCTAATCATTGCACGTGTTTTGATACATTTAACATAACCCATGTTTAGCCTAGTGATCATCTAACCGCAAATAATGTATAAAACAAACATCCAAAATATTGTTTAATACGCTACGTTTATGTACGGATAAACTTGCCACAATAGGGTTTCGTAGAAACAATAAAACCCTGCGGGCGTGTATACGGAACCGTTGGGAAATCACTAATAAACGCTCTTGTGCGTATTGTATTGTAAGGCGCGGTAGAGAGCGGCGTTTGAAACGCGTTGCTTTTACAACCTCCAAAACTATCTTTTTTTTTATTGTATAGGAGGGCAAACGAGCAGACGGATCGCCTGATGTTAAGCGATTACCACCACCCATGGACACTCGCAACACCAGAGGAGTCACGAGCGTGTTGCCGACTTTTAAAAAGGGGATTGGGCCTCCGGTAACCTCACTCACTCGGCGAAACAAAACGTAAGCGTTGTTTGACGCCAGTTTTCTGTGTGGCACTCCGGTCGAGCCGGCCCATTCGTGCCGAAGCATGGCTCTCCCACGTAAATATCTAATCACGTAATAATCTAAATATGAATACCAGCTTTTGCCCGGGGTTTTGCTTGCATTCCGAAGGATTTTTGGAATAAAATGTAGCCTATGTCCTTCCTCAAGATTCAATCTACTTGGATCTCATTGCCAAATTTTATCGAAATCCGTTTAGTGGGTTAGGCGTGACAAGGTAGCAAACAAACAGAGTTACATTGATTTTTATAGTATTGTTTTGTACTAGAATTTATGTAGGTATTATTAGGCAGGATATGTATGAGTAGGATATAAGGAGAAAAGGAAATCGATTGATGTTAGACATTGTCTCAACGGATATTGCACGCCCCTCCATTTGACATATTTTTATGGTGTTATATTTTTAGTAGACAATTCAAGAATTATTTAAACAGAACGATGCGAATGATATTTAAAGCAACAAAAATATATGTCATTTTTGTTGCTTTAAATATCATTCGCATTTGCTATTTTATAAAAAAGGAAGAATATAGAGATATTTCATATTTTAAACGAACAAAGTTCAAAAGATCAACAAAGATAGAGACAGGTTTTGCTACTGGAAATTAGATATTTTGTTACGTCTAAATTCAATGTCCGATACACTGATATGATAAAACAGAAGTTTTATCTTGTTTTTTATTTTATCTTTTATATGTCTAATATTTACGTAAGTTTCAGAAACCAGCAAGTAATAATAAAAATAATAATAATTAAGAACGGCTGATCAAACGCGAGGCTTGTAGGCGTCCTAAGAATATTTCCAAAAGACGCTTGTTCCACCGGTTTCTCAAATAATACTGAATATTGTATTTACTGGTTACCTCCAATAAGATAACCGAGTACCTACAGGAAGTTTACACGTGTATCATATTTAGGTATTGCCACACTTTACTATCTCATGAGACAAGGAAAAATGTTTGCAGCTCAAAATAAAAGCTTGTAAATTGTGTGCCTAAACTTTCCTTATGATATATATTTATAGTTTTTTATAACATACTAAAAATATGCGCGTATTAGAATGCCACATTATGTTTTTTTTTATGTTTTAAAAAATATTGCCCCACACTAGGATTTTCTCCTGTATCGTGGGTGCGGTTACAAACACAAATTCTCACATACACAAACGCCCAGACCCGGAACAACTACCTGTAGATCATACAAATATTTGCTCCGTGTGGGGATCGAACCCACAACACGTGGCGCAGAAGCCGATCGCTCAACCGCTACGCCAATCGTGTCGTCAACGCTACGCCATTGTGTCCTACAAGTCAATCGACCAACTACAGTTTTGCGAGCACACTCATACGCAGGCAGAATATTTACATAAAGAATGTCTTTCTCTTTCGTACTCTTTTCTTCTTCTTCTTCCTGCCTTTGTCCCAATTTATTTGGGGTCGGCGTAGCATGTCTTTTTCTTCCATTCATCCCTATCAGCCATCATGTCATCATTCACTCCGTTTCCCATCATATCGGCCTTAACACAATCCATCCATTCATATTTACTACTCTTTTAGTTAAATGCGTTTCTTCGTACTCTTTTATAGTCCCCTAATTAGGCTTTATTTCCTTTATTAGTGTTTCAAAATAATATTTTGTACTAATATAGCGATGAGAATTTAACTAATAGTAATAATGTGAGGTAGAACAAATAAAAAAGCATGTAGTTATTATTTAATTGACATTAAAATGAGATTATTGCCCTGCTGTGGGACAGTAAAATGGAAACGTATTTTTTTAACGTAGGTATAGTGAAAGCCATATCTTTTTTATACATTTTATTGTTATCTATTCCAAGCAAACCGACGTAATTTAAAAAAAGCCTTTGAGATTATTATTATTATTTTAGACACAACATTTTTCTCTATAAAAGTAACGCAAGTTTAATTTCCTTATGAAAATGCGTAATTAATTTTGTTAGGGCGCAGCCTTTAGTAAGCCTAGCCAAGCCCGTCAATTAGCAAAGTAAAGTCTACTATAAAGATTCTCATGAAAATGCATTTTCCTATATTTTCCATATGAATCATCCATTAGGCGGCACCTAGATACGTTATACTAACTATTTTGGATGCAGTGAACTTTGAATTACTTACATTGCTAATATCCCCACATCAGAAACAGTTTAAATTTAATGAAAAATGAAACAGAAGTCTTCTCCGAAAACGAATAAGGTTCCATTCCCAGGTCGAGTAAAGTGTTATTGGGTTTTTCTACGAAATTCTTGATTTTTTTCATTTTTGCCCGGTTAATGGCAATAGGCTCACCTGTTATTCCATGGGACCTAAATATATCCGGTCGCCATAACCCTTCGTGAGTAATTTTCGAAGTGTTCGGTGTGATGGTTTTTTAAGTACAAACATAATTTAATTCGTCCTTTATAATAAAGATTTGTTCGGATTGAAAATAGAAGAAAAATTGGTTGGAGTCGACTCGACTTGACTCCTCTAATCGAGACGCCACACAAAGGGCACTCCTCGAGACGTAGTTATGACAGTTGGAGAGAAGTAGGAGGACGATAATATTTTAGTCGCAGGTCATACTTCAAGATAAGTTAATTAGATATTATATTTTTTTATGCTTTTGTGTGCAGTGTCCATGACTGTCAATAAACCTTTTTTCTTTCTTTCAATGAGGATGGTCATAGAAGTAAGAGGTAAACAAACTATGGGACTGCCTTCCCTAAGTTTCTTACGGTACGATCCAAATATCTGTGTATCCACAAGTGGTTATGGAGTGGTAAATTTTAAATAAAAACTGGATGTAAAGGCAATTGGTGTCATAAATGTTTTTTCATGCATTCGTGATTGTTGTCCATACTGATTTCGATATTTTTTTACAAAGAAATTCAAATTTCATGTGTTTTTTCGCAGTTTATATGTCTATATTGTGTTCTACATTCATAGCAATAGTAATTGTGACATTAACTATACAAAATTCACAACGTTTAACTAAAACCATTGCTTATAAATCATTATTGTAGCTAAAAAAGTATAAAGTGTAAATTTTGACCATTGACACAGTTTTTAGCTTAATAAGGACTTTTAAGTAAAGCTTCTAGTTCTCAGTTATGAATGTTGTATAGTTAATGTCGCGACTACCATGAACCATGAATCTAGAACTTTTTATAGACCTACAAACTGCGAAAAATCACTTGAAATTTGAATTTCCCGGGCTCAGATGAGCCTTAAGTGATTTAAACCTGCACTTTTGTTCACAACGGCTAAGGAGCTTCAGACGCGCACAATTATTACGACCGTAGGCACCACAGCTGCCACACACACCTTTACCAAAGCTTTACACAGTTTACACCATAATACAAGTAAGTACATAGGTATACTTATAAGTATAAGCATAAGTAGTCTGTGTCTCGCTGCTGCGCCAAAAAGTCCAATTCAGCATTTTGTCACGCTATCCAAAAAACGCTAAAAGAGTAAAGTACGTGTATTCGCTTATCAGAAATGTCATATTCGAGTAAACAACTCGTTGACGAGTTTGTGACAAGTTTCCGCTAGTCTGAGCCCGTCTAAGTACGTACTTTAGAAGCTACTTGCAGTCACTAGGGTCCTATCAGTTGAAATTGCGTAGAAAAAGGCATAAGCGAAGAGCGGGGCGGGACAAGTTTATTATATTTTACCGGAGGCCCAATCCCCTTTTAAAAGGCGGGCAACACACTTGTGACTCCTCTGGTTTTGCGGGCGTCCATCGGCGCGGTAATCGCTTACCATCAGACGATCTGTCTGCTCGCTTGTGCCCTATCCCATAAAAAAAATACTTAGGATTAGGCTCGCTTCCTCTTACATCGGACATAAACATACCAGCAAACTGTGGGTACCTATTCATTAGTACGCCTCTACGTATCCCTTCGGGGAATACAAGCATGATGGTAGTATGTTTTTACCAGACCATTAATGGTAGATTCTGTTAAGCTCTCCTGTAGCAGAACATCTAGTTTCCTTAATCTGTGGCTCTAGTACCTGTTGTGTTGCCAGCTCCCATTTTTCGTTTTTCACGCAACCTTTTGCTACTTTTAAGTTATATCTGATTGTACAGTTGCATTTTGATTTGTTGTGTGCCATACGGGTGAAAATAAAAACATTTTCTTTCTTTCTTTCTTTCTTCTATCTCATCTTTGACCTAAACTTCTTATATAAACCGCTATCATAGGTCATTATTGCACTATTGAATCCCACTTCGGCTTCTAATACTTTATTTACTATTATTCTGTTGGCTAAACGCTCATCGCTTGCGCCACAACCGTCTTGTTGTCCCCAGACACGTGTCGTTACCTGCTATTTCGTCAATGCATAACAGCTCGTTTCAAGTTGCTACACCTACAACTTAATTACAACTCCCATAATGTTCATGAATTTAGTAGCAAAGTGACCCAGAGCTGTCAGGTCGAGTTTGAATCTAGAGAGACACCTCTGGCTTTTCGTAATAGTGGGCTGTATTTTTTTAAAAGAAAACATTACCCATCACTTGAGTTTTCTCCTGTATTGTGCGTATACAAACAGAAATTCTCACATACACAAACGCCCAAATCCAGAACAACTACTTGTAGATCATACGAATATTCGCTCTGTGTGGGGATCGAACCCACAACACGTGACGCAGAAGCCGATTGCTCAGCCGCTACGCCAAACGTATCGTAAATGGTGAAGAAAGTCATCGTGAGGGTTGAGAGATTTTCTCGATAATTTTATGTTTTTCGTAATCTTCTTGGTGTACAATAAAGGGTATTCTATCTACTTATCTATCTATATATAGAAAACAGATCTAATATATTTTCCCTTCAACTAATCCAAACAAAAGAATACTCCTAACATTTTCGTAAGTCCCCAAAATAGCGAAATCCCCAATTGTTTATAGTTATCCCTGTAAGTAATCGCGTTGCAGGATCTCTGGTATTACAGACCCAAAATATACCGAAACCTATATACCTCGTAAATTAATTGTACTTAGTCTGTGTTAGGTATTCATGTTCAATGTAAAGTAAAATTATTTATATGAATCTTTAGTATTTATTATTTTATATATATACTAGCTTCTGCCCGCGAATTCGTCTGCGTGATTCAGAATTGGATCCGACCTGGATTGAAAGCCTATATGCTATTCCAGACTATAATCTATCTCTGTACCAAATTTCAACCAGATTCGTTCAGCCGTTCTGGCGTGAAAGATTTGTATAGGCATTTGTCATTTACTGTAGGTCGACCTAATCGGTCTAATACAGGTTCGCTTCCCAGATCGAGAAAAGTGTAATTGGGCATTTCTGTTTTTAGAATATTGACCTCTTGGAGTTTCGAATCAATAAGTTCGCCCCGACTTAACCCGGGAAGCTTCGGGATGCAAGGGTGATGGTATGTGTACCCAAAGTAATTTTTATTAATATATATAATAGGTACCTACTCATCTCAACACAAGAGTTATGGTATAACTGAGCATTACAAGTTTCAAATAATCATCTGTTTGGGAGCTACGATGCCATAGACATAAAGATACACAGATCATATGTTAAACTTTATAACACCCCTGTTTGCGTCAGGGGTTAAAAATAGGATTTTCTCATGAAGGTTAAAAATGTTACGTCACTTTTTGTCGTTACATAAATATGATTACGTGAGTATTCATCCCAGAGCCTGTGCATTGGAGACGCCAGCACTCACCATTTTCTCTTAAATTTATTAAATTTTCTTTTACCATCTGCAGGCTTCATTACTTTCCGCCCATCTGTTCCTTCAGAGAACTACAGCTACAGCTACAAACTCCACATTAACCACGTCTCCCTCCTCCGAGACCAGACCAATGTAAACTTAATAAGATAACTAACAAAGGAACAAACTACACAGTAAAATTGTACGACCAACATAACACACATACACAAAGACACTTGTTTGTAACGTTCCCTAAAGATCTGTGATTGCTGTGCTGTGATCACCATACACTAACTGCACTTCGAATAGACAAATTTCAACTTTATATCTTTGTGATAAGGGTATTCGGTATGCAAATTTAAAGGTGTATTTCAATAAGCATCCATTCACTATTCCAGGCACGCGTTTGCTCGCGACACGGGAAATAATGGGGTGAGGTGAGGTGTGGGGGGGGGGGGGGTAGTAATGACCATCGGTCTTTAAGAGCCGGTGTAAATTCCCAAGGGAAATGCGCAGTTATTTAGGATACAGCCCTAAGTGACGCCGGTCAGGAATGTCCGAATTACCTCACACTTTGTTAGGTGAAAACCCTGAAAACGGAGGCTTGCAAACTGGTTGTAAAACAGGATTACGTTTCGACGGAATCTGCAAAATGAACTGGGAGATGTTCCATTAATTGTTCGCCCAGTTTTCTTTGAAAATGTTGACTTCGGGCAACGGATGGCGTATTGGCAACTTTGATCGGTTTTAAAGCCTTCTTTCCCTGGGGTATCTAGGTATTTTCCGCCTTTATTTGGTTTTCAATCTTATGTCTTTTACATAGAGACACTCGATCTCCTGTAAAAACTGTTAACAAGGTCACGCGAACGAAGGATGTTTCCAAAAACACAATTTCAAATAGAACACTAGTTACTTTCTTATAATATTAATTTACTATCTGTTATTTATGAAAAGTACAAAGTCCACCAACTCATCCTAAACCAGAGATATAGATGAAAGAAGAAACAGTTTTATTCCAACAGGCATAATAAAACAAAACAATGGCACGGATACCTGTTTAAAGATACGAGTGTCAATTTCAAGATTCAAAGACTTAAATATGCGCAATATTGTAGTTATCATCAGGCGTTTGTGATCTGAAATTCGACGAATTCAACGTCCATAGTGGAGATTACCCACTTCATTTAAGGGATAAATATAATGAGCACCAAATTTAGTAAATTGATCACCAAAATGCTTACCAACATGGACAAATGGTCACCAAAAATTAGGTTAGAACTTATTTTGGTGATCATTTACTATTTTTGGCAATATAAAGTGATTTATTGCCATAACATTTTACTAGATCTGGTGGTTAGTTAAACATATCATCATTTATGGCCTAACAGGCGATGTCATTTTTGTCAACATTTTGTCTACAACTACTTCACTGGAAATAAACGACCGGAAAATCGTTCCAAACTTGATAAAGTAATCAAAAATTGCATTCGCTTACATTTATTTCCAGTGAAGTATTTTGGACGAAATGGTAGAGTAGGAACCTAGATTAACGGCATCGGAATCCGAATAATGACACAATTTAATATGATTCTGTTTGAATTACGTTTGTTTGTATTGAGTATGAAAATTCGGTCCGCCGGACTCTAGTAGTTTTAAAATCTACACGTGCCTGCTATTACAGTGAGAGGGATCTCTATAATCTACGTGCTTAACATTAATCTCATAAAGGTTTCTAGTAAAAAAACGTAATAATTTTATTATTAGCTACCTACTCGTATTGATTTCAATATACTCCGCGGGTAAATTTGAAATTCTCTAGTAAAGGCTTAAGTTTTACGAGAAAACTGAAAAACTGACTTACCGGTTCGTAACTTCATTTTTTTTCTTTCACGCCAAATTCTAAGAAACTTACCTGTAGAAGAAAGCCAGGAGCTACCCTAACCTGCAATCTCTCTCGGGGGACTAATAGAGAATTCATTATCCTTTGTTCCCATCCCTTTCAACCTTGGGCCGAGCCATGGGCGATAAGGGCACCTTGATAAGAGTACCCAAATTTTCTTATGGGGTCGGCCCGTGTTAACGCATTAAAAAGAAATATGGACGCCCTATTAAAACCAGCGTTAATTAGGAGGTAGATAATGCGTGGCTGCAACCTAAAAGAGATTGCGTCACAATGAGGAAAGTAGGCGGACAGAATATATAAAAAAAAAAACATTTATTGTCAATACAACAAGAAAATACCTAGGTGAGTACAGGTAGACATGTAACTAGGTACCTGTCTACTTGTTTATTCTTGGGGATGGATCAGCCAGATAAAAAAAAATTAAGTAGTAATTATCCAAAGTTGTCAATCCCATGCTGTACCTGTTTAATTTAAATTTATAAAGCTAATTGAATAAAGTGACATCTATGGAATGGTATGGGAACTATAATGTTAAAACCTCATTCACATCAAGGTCGTGTGAAATCATCCTCTTCTCTCACAGGTGGCGCTGTTTTTACAAAAGCTCAATATAAAATCTCGTAATCCAAACAGTTAATAATTTGATAATAAATAATATTAAATACTTACCAACGCAGCATACAGGTAGGTACATCACGATTTGTAGCACAGTGAGTGACACACAAGTGTTAGTCTATGGAGGGGCTATATTTTTTTCAACAAGATAAAATAATAGGATAATTTTGGAAAACAACTATTTATAGTCCTAAATCTTATTTCACTTTCCACTAAACCACACTAAACACTTCAAATTTGATTTTACACTATCGCCATGTGTTAAATACTTATGTAGGTAAGGAAAAAACGCGTGAAAAGAAAACTAATCTGCGAAACAACGCGTGCGCAATATAAAAATGATAGCCAAAAGACATCGAAACGTCTCCAGCAAAAACACGATAGAATCCATAACCGTACCCGTCGGAGTGGCAACTTGTAAGACTGAAGATACACACAACACGCCCATCTAAAATCAAAACAAATGCGGGTAGATTTTTTAAAAGTAAAATCACGTTTACCCACACTGACATTCCGTTCAGAAATATGAAATAAGAATAGGTTGGTTGAAAAGAGATGGATTAATTTTATTGTACCTACTATTTAATTCGGGAAAATTTGTGTAATTTAGTTAAATTCACAATTGTTTTGTTGGGTTAAAATTTAGGTAAATATCTATAGATGAAGAGGTCAGCGATGCATCTCTTGTTTCAACAAAACAAACCCTGATGACGTTTTAAACATGATTCTTCTTGACTGCCTCATTAGTCTAGTGGTCCCAAGCACGACTGCTACGCTAGAGGTCCTGGGTTCGATCCCCAGGTTGAGCAGTGTTATTGGGTTTTTCTATGAAATTTCCAGTAGCAGCTCGGAGTCTGGATTTGTGCCCCGTTAATGGTAATAGGCTCGCCCCCTATTACATGGGACCTAAACATACCGGCGAACTTTGGGTGTACATTAGTACGCCTCTGCCTAACCTTTCGGGGGATACAGACGTGATGGTATGTTATGTTTCTACTTTACTTTTAAGTATCTACCTACCTACATACATACCTATAAGGTAAAATACTGTACTATTACTTAATAGTTTATTAGAGTATCGAGTAACATGTCATTATTATTTTAATGACATGATACTCGTAAATGTGAACATTACCATTACCAAACAAATTATAAGGTCAAATGTTATGCCTTAATACGCATAATGGGTAAAAACTACCATACCAACTTATTTTAAGGTAAGTATTGTGACGAATCATACACTTCAGACTGAGTATTACAAGTATTTATTCATCCAACAGTATGTAATTATCAACAATCACTTATCACTTAATCGCTCAATATTTATTAACAATTATACAACAACAGCACTGGCTTATAAGATATTATGTCTACTGCTCAACGCCTCGGAATAGAATGTCTCAGTCCAGGTTGATCTGTTACCAGCCGAATGTTCCCCACTCTTAAACGTAGGCAAACACTCAGCTGGGTTAGACCAATCAGAGCGAAGTACACAGTACGCATGATCAACTGATTAATTTAAATACATTAGATTATCTTTAAATTTAGCAATAGTTATAAATTGATTACACAGACAAATTGATAATATAACACCTACTTATATTTGACTAATTTGTAATAAAAAGGGCGTTTAATAACGAATAGTTCAACTACAAGCGCCATCTGTCGCTCGTGATAAGGAAACCTATATAAATGTCTTGTCATTATTTTATAAAATCATTACAGTATGAAATTAGAAGAAGTAAAAGAAGTACTTGCTACATAATTATGTACGATTTGTAGCCAGGTGACGATGACGGTCTGTAGTGGCTGATTAGGTAGCTGCCCCTTCTTTTCTACTCTTCGGTTCCTAGCACGAAAAATCCTTATGGATTCTTTAAAGTCTGGGGATGGACCAGGGTATGTATAACTCGCACCGACTAAAAACAGTACTTGCATTATTTTGCCCTATAATGCACGGCCATGGGATCCATGACATTCGCCAGGCTATGGTCCAGTGTTTGCTGGACCCCTTCAGGCCTCGAATTCTACTCGAAAGAGCGCGTGCCGAACACACGCGGCACCTACCGGGGCCAATGTCTGCTCTGGCGGCTGACTCTCCAAGTCAGCTGCGTGTGCTCTTACCCCTGTGAAATAGTGTACGTAATACAGACCAAAAAAGGAAAAAAAATGAGTTAGCAAATTAAACAACCGGTATTAACTAATTAATAATTTTCAAGGTTGTCATAATTATCCTTTCTCAGGTTTCTGAGTAGGTGCTAGAAAAATCTTGCGCTCTATGTTACGATAATAAACATTTTGAAAATAATTGTCTTTTGCTCAGGATTGTGTGCCAGTACCTACAAGACAAACCTCGAAAAAATTGTTAGGTAAGTATTTATTTAGAATTTTTTGAAAAATACCTATCTAAGTATCTATATTTTGCAAAACAATCTAAATAAATACGTAACTATTTTAACAAAAAAACAGTAATAGACGTGAAGCGTTGACATTGAATTTAAATTCAATTTGAATATGATAACTTGAATTCATTAACGCATTTTGGCTCAACCGGATATTTTTTTTTTATAATTATCTAGTTAGTTACGAATAGTTTATTGTGTTTATGTTTTTCATTTGCCAGTTGTAATTTGATTTTTATCGAAACACAACACGTTGGAATTAAGAACCTAAATTGTTTTAAGAGAAAATACTTGAGTATCGTGGTTCTAGGATATTTTGAACATTAGACAGTGTTTTAATACAATTGTTACTTGTTTTATGATGATTTGGCAATTATTTGTGGGTGTAATTGTGATCTATTGTATGACGCTAAGGTGGAAAGCAAGACATCGGATAAAGTTCGGGAAATTATTCAAGAATGATATTAAGTCTATGCCAATCCTTGGACATTCCTTCTGGTTTATCAAATGCAAAAATGACTATGGTAAGTTAACTTATTAAAACACTAGCTTCTGTCCGCGAATTTGTCTGCCTTGACTTCAGGATTGGGATCGACTTGGATAAAAAGTAGCATAGGTATGTACTATTCCAGGCTATTCCAGGCTATAATAATCTATCTGTGTGCCATATTTTATCCAGATCCGTTCTGACGTGAATTATTAAGGATTTTTAAGTATGATTTTATTTTAGAAAAGCAGTGATAGCCTAGTGGTATGACCGTTAGACTGCCAAATCAAAGGTCTCGAGTTCGAACCCAAGGCACGCACCTCTGACTTTTCGAAGTCATGTGCATATTAAATAGTTAATTATCACGCGCTTAAACGGTGAAGGAAAACATCGTGAGGAAACCTGCATGCCTGAGAGATTTTCTCGATGGCGTGTGAAGTCAACCCGCACTAGGCCAGCGTGGTGGACTATAGCCTAATCCCTCTCATTCTAAGAGAAGACCCGTGCCCAACAGTGGGACAGTATAATGGGTTGATTATGTGTTATTTTAGATTCTTAAAATTCTGCCTTCTTAGTCTAGTGTCTAGTGATCCCTAGGGCGACTGTTACACTGTGTTCCCGACCTGGGAATCAAACTCAGGAGGTTCGATTCCCAGGTCGGGCAAAGTGTTATTGGGTATTTTCTATAAAATTCTCAGTAGCAGCTCGGAGTTTTTTTTAAATAAAATTTTACCCAATAACTGTTTACTTAAATTTAAAACTAGCAAACCCGGAACAACTACCAGTAAACATACCGACGATCTGTGGGTGTACATTAGTGCACCTCTGCCTAACCTTTTATGAAAAGGGAATACAAGCGAGGTGGTATGTTCTTATAATTTTACGTAACATCCCAACTATTTACGTTTTTAAAAGAAAACAATGGTTGGTAGACATAGGTAAGTACTATTATATGATTACTAGCGGCCCGGTACGTGCTTCGCTACGTATAAAGCGAAATAAAAAAAATAATTGAACATCAAATTCATCATTTGTTACAAAAAATGTGATAAATGAAGAACCGCTCGACCGATTTTGTGCAAACTTCACATAAACCATCTACTAAATAGTCTGAACAAAGCCTAAACATTTGGTTTGGATAGGTGAACCCGTTCTTCAGTTATAAAATTACAACGAAAAGTGGCATTGATTTTTATATATATTGATTATTATTATAACGTAAATGAGTACCTGGTATTTTTTTCAGATCGATGGAGTTTAATGGAGATGTTTGGCCGTGAAGCACTAAAACAAGGCGGCTTGACAGTCTCCTGGAACTTACACAGACTCTATTTCAGTAAGAGTTATAAAATTAACTTGATCTTAACTAGAAGATCTGTAGTATTTTAAAAAAGACGTGTGGCACTCAGGGACTGCCGCGGTAAAGCTATTGCATAGCGTTTTTTATCAACTTATGTAATACAACCAATGCCACCTAAAGGCGGGTTGCTGAACTAAAGAGACAAGCGTGTTAGGTTTTTTTCGTTACGGAATTTCTGGATTCGGTCCCCACGCTCAAGGCCCGCGATAGAAGCTATGCAATAGCTTAATAAGTCTTAAAAGACAAAGGCGAAGAATCCATAAGCAAATTAACTTTAATCGCATTTTTTGTAGCGAGAAATCCTCCAGATTCTTCGCCGCTACGGAAGGCGATGGGCTATGTTATAGCAACGATCGCGTTCTCTTTCCTTATAGTCCGGCTCAATGGGGACTCGTGGTTACTTTAACTACAACCTCGACAAACTGTGGGCATGAATTGCTGGATCCCTTCAAGAGGCGATTCCTTGCCATCCTACTCAAGTTACATGTGTAGTAAACGCGCCACCTACTGAGCAAATAGACCTACACTCGTTGAACATTCTCCAGTTTATATGAAAGTAACAATTAAATCTATTTTACAGTCGTAGCAGATCCTGTGGTGGCAGAATATGTCATGAAGCACTGCCTTGAAAAAGATGACTCAATGAAACTAAGTTTAGCTCTTGTTGGAAACGCCAGTGGTATTGCTGATGGTTAGAATCTAAGATTTAAAATACCTATACTATATAGTTAAAAACATAATATGTGTACATGCAGGGACATTGCCAGTTGACCACTTATCGACCATAAAAAAAGTATCTACCCAAACTAAATTATTGACTGTACTGTACCTATAACAACAATCTTAAAAGACAAAGAAATTATCGTACTGACTTTAGTTAATGCAAAATTCAATACAAAGTTGTGGGCTTAACTTTTTATAAGTATGTATAAAAGTTGACAAACAAGCCTATACTGTACCACATCAGAGGTATCACTGGCGCTTTGTCATTTTAATACCTCACTGATTACATTAACATTCAAACCGGATCCCAATATTGTCAGCATATTGCCTACCTACACGCTTTGTAGCAGAATATTAATTTAACAATGTGGTGGTTCCAACCTAGATGACCACAGCAGTATAGTTATAGCACCTCAAAACTGAACTACACCGCAACTAGTGCAATTGTAAGTCATAGGTTCAAAAATGGGGAAGGTCCATAACTATGACCAATAATCAAAAACTATTGAGCCTTTTGCCCGTGAACGGTCAAAGACACTAAAGCTGCTATAAACCCGTTTGACTGTAAAAGATTATTTTTTCTTCCATAGTACCAATTTGGAGGCCTCGTCGCAAAGTCTTGGTACCGACCTTCAGTCAGAAGAACCTGCTTAACTTCACAGAAGTATTCTCGAAGCAAAGCATTATCATGGTGGAACAGCTGCAGAAAGTAATGGGCAAGGGAAGTCTGTCGTTGTCTCAATACATTATGGCTTATGCCATGGATTCCGTTTGTGGTAGGTTGAGTGTAAAGACTTTAATGGAACACTATTCTAATTATTGCCTTACGTGTATAATCCTGGATTATATATAAAAACTAGCTTTCACTGACTTCCCCAGAAACTGCTCTTGGGATCACTGCAAATTCTCAGCATACACCCAACCAGAAGCTATTAGAAGCATTGACGGGATCTTGTCAACTGATATCAAACCGGATTATCAAGCCGTGGCTGCACCTGGAACCGATATACAAACTGACGACAGATTACACACAGTTGATGAAATACGTCGACATAATATCTCAGTTTATTAATGAGGTAAACATAGCTTGGTAGATTATTTTATTCTTGATAGCACAACAATGACTACTGTAGAGTAGAATTTTATAAATAATGGAATACTTCAATAGAAGCAACGGTAGCCAAATGGCTAGGACTTGCGATCATGTGGTTCCCGGTTCGAACCCCACCCATTGCACTACCGACGTGAACCCACCCGTAACACAAGCTTAGCACGAGGGGTTAACAAGAATACTAGTAATGTGCGATCCACATTGCTAGTAAGCTTTTTTAAAAAAAATTGTTGGTATTATTGCTAAGTTATCTATAGGAGCGATCTATTACAGACAACCTTTGGATGGACTCATAATAAAGGAAAGGCGATTCCTTAGTACCAAGTCTGGTGTAAGTAAACCTGAAATTTACACTAGGCATTTAAAGGTCTAAATCTTGAGTCTTAGCCTTAGAGCTTAGTTTACCAACAAGCGCCTAGATATTTACTAATAGTTACCTGTAGCAGTAAGACAAGATAATTTTATTTAGTAGTCCAATGGTTTGTTTAAATTCAGATATTGACTGAAGGTTTATTTACAGGTAATTAAAGAAAAACGTAAAGAATTAGCAGAGAGCAATAATATTAAAAGCGGTGATGAAGGTAAGGACCTTGCAATCCTAATAGAAGAACCCAATATTAATGCGCTTGCGTCTATGAAACCAAATGAGGCAGTAAAACTTATAGTCAGTAAACTATAATTAATATTTTTTATCTTCATTTATTTGTGTTGCCCATAACATTCATATGACATGGCAGACTACCGTGTTACTTTTTTTTAAGGAATAGGAGGGCAAACGAGCAGACGAATCGCCTGATGGTAAGCGATTACCGCTGCCCATGGACACCCGCAACACCAGAGGAGTCATAAGTGCGTTGCCGGCCTTTTAAAAGGGTATTGAGCCTCCGGTAACCTCACTCACTCGAAACACAAAGTAAGCGTTGTTTGACGCCGGTTTTCTGTGAGGCCGTGGTATCACTCCGGTCGAGCCGGCCCATTCGTGCCGAAGCATGGCTCTCCCACGTTAATGTAAATATTATAAAAAAATGTACTTGTACTATCTATTTTAATTTAAACACTAATGAATGTCACCATGACAATCATTAGAGGTAGTCAGATACCTGACCCGTTATAACCAGTTTATACTGAAGATATCGGTACTGCCCAGTAATTGGGTTGCGGAGATCTTGTGGCTATCGCTCTATCGAAAATACACATTTAAGTGGTTAGAGGGGTAGCTGACCCCAACATAGCTGGAAAAAAGCTATGTTGGGGTCATTGTCGGATGTCGGAGTCGGATGATGATGCTGTCATTACTGTGTTAAGTAACTTCCAGTCAATTTGATTTTTACATTACCATTACTTTCCTCTTTTCAGATGAGAACCACTTCAAGACCTTCCTAGAACTCATGATAGAGGCTTCAGGAGGAGAAAAAGGATACAACGATATAGAACTTCGTGAGGAAATAGTGCTACTCTTCATAGCTGGCACTGATACTTCAACACTAGGGTCTTCGTTCACCAGCGTCATGTTGGCAAGATACCCTGATGTACAAGAGAAGGTTTATCAAGAGTCAGTATTTAAAAAAATGATTCTTAGTTGTTATTTCGTCCTCTATGCATTCCTATAACATGCAATGGATTACAATGAAACTTTAGGGAGTTATAGTCTGCGCATCCGCGAAGGTTTCTGACAAAAATGATACATACCTATATTGCAACACGTGTAGGAGTAGTATAAGAGAAGTCTTCTTTCACATTTTACTTTCACTCAAATAGTGGCAAAATACCTATTACTAAAAAAATTACTGTCAAAAGAAGACAAGGATCAAACGCGTACAAGTCAATATACAAAGAAAAAAATGATTTTTCCGACGTCGACAAAGGAATAAACAAGCCATAAATTGGTAAATAGTCACCGCGGATACCTACAACGCCAAAGAAATTGCATTTGTGAATATAACTATTTGCAGGTTGAGAGAGATCTTTGGTGACTCACAAAGACCCGTGATGGCTGAAGATTTAATTCGTCTTAAGTATCTGGATGCTGTCATCAAAGAAACCTTGCGACTGTATCCACCAGCACCGACTCTATTGAGGAAAGTCGTCAACGACGTCGTACTGCGTAAGTAAACGTATCATTTTCTATAACATAGGCACGATGCTATCACGCCTGTATTCCCCGAAGGGTTAGGCAGAGGCGTACTAATGTATACCCACAGATCGCCGGTATGTTTACGTCCCATGTAATAGGGAGCGAGCCTATTGCCATTAACCGGGCTACAAATTCCAAACTCCGAGCTGCTACTGAGAATTTCATAGGAAAACCCAATAACAATATTTCTCAACCTGGGAATCCAGGACTTCAAGCGTAGCAGTCGCGCTCAGGACCACTAGGCTAATGAGGCTTTTATTTTCTATTTTTTGTTTTAGAATTTTCAAAAAAATACGCACTAATATTATAGGGCCTAGTTAACAATGATTTACTTTTTTTGCACCGGCATTTCTCCGACGTCCTCTGAGAAGAAACAGCAAAACAAACTCAGAGAATAGGTCTCTTTTAAAGTCCAGACATAATAGTAGCAAATAATAATATGTGAGTAACAACGCAAGTCGAGGCCTGATTGAACTCACACATCCGTCACTATGTAATTCGACCATAATCTAGGGAGCTCAACCACCCGACCAACGATGATACCAATTTTATAATGCTTATAAAACTCCTTTGCAGCTTCAGGACAAACTCTTCCGAAAGATACAGGAATATTTGTGAGCCTGTTTGCCACTCACCGCAACCCTCAGTACTGGGGAGAGGATGCGGAGGTGTTCCGACGTGAGCGGTTTATTGACACGCCGCTCAAACACCCAGCTGCCTTTCTAGCTTTTAGTTATGGACCTAGGAATTGTATTGGTGAGTCGATAAACAAATCCTATTATAGGACATTAGAAGGTATAATGCAGTGCTGAGGAACAGAAGTATCAACCCCGTATGGGGACGGGTTATAATACCTAGAATTCCTCACTGCCATTCAGCACGGCATCTCGTAAAAGACGAAATAATAACTCACTTGCGCGTGAGAGCCAATTCCTCATCTTGGCCATTACATTGCTCAAATCCAAAAAACACCCTAGCTTTAAAGAAGTTTCTAGTGGAATCCTTATGTGCGTTTGCCATATAAAAAACATATGTTATACTTAAGTTCATCACAAACAAACTGTTTTGTTTAAAATTTTTATAAATTTGCCCCACTTTTGGATAAAAATTAAAGAAAATAGGCCTTTTTTAACCTCATTTGTATTTTTTCTCTTTAACGGATTAATAGTTAGTCATGAATTTTATACCAAAAATATTGTAATGACGTAATTAACAATTTGTATTGTTTTTTTTTTTCTTATTTCAAGTTATTTCTTATACTGTCTAAGTAAGTCTATAGGCCGCGATGATAACTTACTATTGACCCCGGAATTAACGCAATTTATATTTTTAAAATATGCATTCCAATTTCATAAAATAATTATGTTTTCCAGGCTACCGCTACGCAATGTTATTAATGAAGACCATATTAGCAACACTATTACGTCAGTACCGGGTGTTACCTATTTCCAAAACGGACTTAGGAAAACCATTGGACTTAAAGTTCGATATAATGCTGAGAGCTGCTGATGATTTCCAAGTCATACTAGAACCTAGGACGCTAAGCCAAGTGTGAATAATGCCATCATAAAATTGTGATTTCAAGATTGTAATCTGGGAACAACATGTTGTATTTTTATATTTTATGATGTTTATGTTCGTTCCTGCAATAAAATATAATTGTTATTAACTTTTTTGTGTAATAGACTCGCCCCCATTACTGGAACCTAATCAGTAGTACAGGCGAACTGCGGGTGTATATTAGTACATTTCTGTCTAATCTTTCAAGGTATACAGGCGTGACGGTATTTAAGTAATATTTGAAGCTAGCACTTACCTAAGTTTTAAACTCCGGATGTAGTACTTATTAAGTTATACTTAAACACCATGCACACTATAAATTTGTCTCCAATAATGACATGTTTTGAAGGGTGAAACACCCCAAACTAATGATGAAATTTTGCAAATCGGCACCAGCCACATGACAAGAAATTTATTACGATATCAGCCGGAAGACAGGCAGCTACTCCGCAGTTTTTATAGCGTTTCTTGATAGACTGCAACTAAGCATCATTTGGTTCGATAACACATCGATAGGGTGGGATGCTATTAAAATCTAGAGATTCAGGTTTGTGTAGTAATCATTTTTAACTTAGGGCACCTTGGTACAGCTTGCTTTTAAATTGCTGCATTGAAAGAATGCTGGCTCATATTTTAATGGGTAGTAATATTAATTTTTTTCTTGAACAGGACAATTCCTACCGATGTGAGACAATTTAGGCACGTACGCTTGGCAAAAGGCGTGTTTTTTAGTTAAAAAAAACTGACTACTGTAAAATCAACAAACAATGGCAAAAATGTACTTCATGATCCTGGAAGTAACAAACCGATTGTCAGTTCTTGAACCCCACAGCGTAAACGCATACAACAGGCAAAAAATTACCAACATAATCCTTTCATTCCAGACCACCCTTATTTCGATAACTGTTAGGTCGCTAATCACTTCACTTATCCGCAATAGTCTAATGGTGCAGTGGCCACAGTTCCGGACATCAGAAGTCTAGTAGTTCCCGACAAGACAAGTTGCCATTTAATTCTGGACAGGGGTGCTGAAGCCTTGGTAGATTGACAGAGAATTTTTTCCTAAGATTTTGATAAAAGGCATCATTTTATAGATCCCAACAGCGTAATAAACTTGGAAATTATTCCATTAACTATAGAAATTTATCTGAAATTAGATAACAACTTTGAAGTCTCGCATAAATAAAAAGTAATGTGTTCAGCCCAAGATACCTTAATGAGACATGGATTCTAAATATACAAAATGGCAATCATTGTGCAGCCCGCACATAACGCTATGAACTTGAGTTTGACTTACCTTTGGCTTGCCTGTGACTCGATGATGGTCTAATGATCGTACCAACAAGTCGATGGGACTTATGTCATCCTGGGCACGACTGCTAGGCTAGATGGGTTCGATTCCCAGGTCTAGCAAAAAGTTATTGGGTTATTCTATGAAATTCTCAGTAGCAGCTCGGAGTTTGGGATTTGTGCCTAGTTAATGGCAATAGGCTCGCCCACTATTACATGGGACGTAAACATACCTATCGGCAAACTGTGGGTGTACATTACCACGCCTCTGCCTAACCCTTCGGGGAATACAGGCGTGATGATATGTTATGTTAAACAATATATTTTCTACGACCACAATATTGAATGTCGTCGTATGCGTTATATCGTAAAATGATACTACTACATATATTTGACTATACACAGAAATTTATACTTAAGAGGCCCCCGGACCGAATTTCTCATACAAACGTAATACCGTAATAAATCGTAATTCAAACACAATTTAATCAAATTCTGTTATTATTCGGATTCCGATACCGTTAATCTAGGTTCCTAGGTTACCATTTTGTCCAAAATACTTCACTGGAAATAAAATTATGCGAATGCAATTTTTGATAACATTACCAAGTTTGGAACGATTTTTCTCCATGTCTTTTATTTCCAGGGAAGTAGTAATAGACGAAATAGTACCGTAGAAACCTAGATTAACGGTATCCAAATCCGAATAATAACATAATTTGATAGAATACTGTCTGGATTAAGATTTATTTCAGTATTACGTTTTTGTGGGCAATTCAAGCTCCGCCGGACCCTTAACAGTTATCTTAAAATATAATATTTTCAAAATCTGGAAGACAACACAGTCGGTCCCTTTTTAAGCTTGACCACCCCTGTCTCAGTTCAGTTGAGTTCAGTCAACCTTCCGAGTGCTTCCCGGTCGCATCTCGCCACTCCTGCGCAACTAGTCGCACCGTGAACGCGATCTCCGGAACGCTATCAAGGTGAGTCATAATATATTTCTATTCCAGTGTTCTCGTGTATTTTTTCTTCTATTAATACTAAAAAAAGCACAAAACACTTTTCTTAATAAAACAAAGTCCTAAGACATCATCTCTCCCTTTACGTGATGTTGTTGAAAGTGATGTATCTATACCTACAACAGTGACAATTTAGGTCTATAGGTCTAAAATGTAGACCTAGACTCTAGATGACAAAATATCAGTGATTAATATCACCTTTAATATTTTAATTCGCATTTTTCCTGTTAGGATGGATTTTTTAAAGACATGTGTATTCTTTTTATCACTGATAATAGCAAGTGCAGGCCAGTTAGTTGCTTAGGCATTATTAAATTCATTTCGTAAAACAACTAATATAGAAAGGCTATGATTTATTTGTGAGTAATGCTGGCGCGTTGTTTAGCACAAAATAGCTTCGTGCAATTAAATGTTTTTGTAATTGCAATCCAACACTTCTGCCAACCGCAAACCGGCTTGTGGGCCAGTAGGACAAAATTATTTTAGACGCAATAACACTGTCACAAGGACAAATTATATAAAGAGCTCCTCTACTCCCAAAATTGTTTCTCTAGATATCAGGTATTGATTCTTCTTCTAAATTCGATAAGAAGAAACAGAATTCCTAGCTTCCGTACTCGTATTCATGCAATTTTGAAGATTATAGAGTGTTTTTGTTCTTTACAGATGCAGTGTTTCATCTGTGTCACGTACATGATAATTTTATGCAGTGCAAGTCCAACGAAAACTCGAGAAATAGCCACAACCCACGAGAAACGTTCCTTGTTCCGCGATGTCATAGAATCTCTCCGAATCCATTCTCAACTGCCCGAAGATATAAATCAAAACGACGAAAATAATTTGTCACAAAATTATGTACGATATGGTTATGAGAATGAACCATCTCATTTACCGAGCGATGCTGAATACATTCCGAGAAGAAATGATAGAATCGAAATGCCGTCGGTGAAATATCGTTTTCCAAAAAGTATCATTACTAATTCAAGTGACGAACTGAAGTCTAGAGAAGAAGTAGTCGTATTTATAGATACTAATAAACAAAAAGTGACAACCCCAAAACCTAAAAAAGATAAACGTCCAAGGCCTAACTTTAACAAAAATAAAAACTCGAATAAAAATAAAGAAAACGAAGATGATACAGAACCTGAAATTGAACCTGAAGATTATACACCACTGACTAACACAATGGCTGGACAAAGTCAAATTGGGAATAGGGAATCTCAAACTGTACTGAAACCAACAGTTATTGTCAACATCCGAGGTTCTGTCAACCACAGAGACAGTGACATCAGAATTGAAGGAAGAGAAGAGATTGAGAATAAAACTGAACCTCTTCAAAATATATTTAATATTAACCAAGAAATCAAGATCGAAAGAGAAGCAGGGAAGAAAAAGCCTTCAAGTGTAAAACAAGAAGTTAAATTGGTTAAAGAAAAAGATAATACTAAAATTGAGGAAGACATGATGATGTGTGAGACCGCCACCTGGAAACCCGATCACGATCAGGAGACACGCAAATTCGATAATGTCCTGCAAATTCTGTTCTCCATATAATGAACTTTTACAAGACGTGATTCTTGTTAACTATAACAGCAGATATAAAAATAGACAGAAAATTGTGATTAATAATATCCTGTTGTCTTGACTCTTCCCTAATAAATTAAAAAGCAATCAACATGCATCTTAATTAATATATTTAATTAATGCAATTATAATAGGTTGAGAATCATTAAAAATCATATATTATCTTCATCTCAATAATGATTCTCTATATTGATAAAGTTGTATGTAGGTATACATTATAGGTTATGCTTTTAACATTATAATTTATTACAGTTATCGCTTTATTCAAACATTTGAATTGCCTTTCACTCCTATAAAGCATGTATTATAAGAGAATTTTGAACCGTAACTTTATGATGTGTAAGATTTATTGATGAATAGCTTCACACGAAGATGAATGACTACAATTTTAAAAAATTAACTTTGTAACATTCTATCCTGTTAATGTAGAATCTTCGCAATAACGCACACATTGCAGTTCTTAATAGATGACAAATTATATCATGCAGTTTAGTACAAATAATGTTACTGCCAAACGATGATACATACCTGGCACAGGCGATAGGATTCTGCGCCACGTGTTGTGGGTTCGATTCCGGAATATTTATATCACCTACAGGAAGTTGTTCCGGGTCTAGACAATTGTGTATGTGAGATTTGTGCTTGTAAACGCACCCACGATGCAGGAGAAAATCATAATGTGTGAAGCATAAAAATCATAATCATCATCTTTTTTAACTTTAAAATGTTACCATTTTAAAGTTAAAAAGTAGGTATCATAAATAGTGAAATTTCTGCTGAAAGCTGTCATCAACTACTACTGTTTTGATAAAATGTAAAAAGCCATATTAAAATTATATAAGATACCTTCGCTTTTTTATTTAGGTACTGAAACTATTATTTCCCTTCGACTCCTTTCTCTGATATAAAATGAGAGCCTCGTCCTCACTAGTTCTCTTCGTCCGGTCATCAACCCACATAACCTTACACAAAACCTAATTCCTATTAAAACACTCAAAAGGCATTTCTCATCAAGACTCAAAACTAACCAATAGTGGACGCAACATCTTACAATGTGCATATTACCATATCTACTTATAATTATAATAATAAGTCTTTATTATCCAAAGAGTGGTACAACTGATATATATTAATGCTATAGGAGAATAATGTAATGACAAACTTATTTAAAGATTTAACGACGGAGCCTGTGCTAGTAAAATCGACAAAGTGAAAAGTTAATGCACACTCCTTCTTAATTCTTTGTCTTCTTACAATAAATCAATAGATAGATCCACTGATCCTTGAAATACACATTACGCCGTTAGAAGTGGTCTTCCTAGTTCAGTTATGACGTACTTATTGCAGACATAATAACTATTTGTCCCAATCCTTATCAGCCGTCACGTCATTATTCACTCCCTTTCCCATCATAACGACCTTAACACAATCCATCCATCTTTTCTTTGGTCTCCCTCTACCCCTTCATCCTTCCACATTCATATCTACTACCCTTTTTAGTCAAATACGTTTCATCCCTTCTCATCACATGCTGATGTCTGATGTCTGATACCAAGACAAACGATTCTCTTTCAACTTTTCGGTCACATGGCGCTACTTTCAGACATCCTCAAAAATAGACTAATTTTAAAATTAGAATTCCAAAGAACGTTACATGTTAGCCAGACTCGTTTTTTATCCATTTGCAGTAACTATTCAAGTAACCATACTTGGTACATACACAATCCTGCTTTATTCATCCGTGTTTATTACAATTTACCGTTGTCTACCTACGCTTGCATATGTAAATGGTTTTGAACTATCGTGAGATTAGCCTTTTTTAGATTTGCTTCAACGTTTCTTTTCTTAATAAAAGTGACGATATAAAATGTATTATGATGGAAAAAAAACTCAAGACTGAATTTGTGAATAAGATCCACGTCACTAAACTTTTTTTTCCCTCAAATACCTTTGATAAGTAACTAGTAATACGTACCTAATTCTGACGCATTGAAATCACAGTCTTGTTCCGCTACACCAATATCAGCTTCCATTAGGCTATTATGAATATTGTACGTCAAATGTCAACGAGAATTAAATATCTTCCTGATGTAATTGTACCAGTCTCTTTACAAGGTCGGTTACCATCAAATGCCGATCTAATTCCTTGCCAATAAAATATACTGCCAGCTGAAACAAGAACAAGGCTTGATAAAATATCCAAGAAAGAAACTTTTTTTTTTTAAAGCTTAGGTACTAGTAGCGTGGGCCGCACATTACTAGTATTCTTGTTAACCCCTCGTGCTAAGCTAAATGCTTGTGTTACGAATGGGTTCACATCGGTAGTGTATTGGGTGGGTTTTGAACCGGCAACCACATCATCGCCAGTCCGACGTCCTAGCCCTCAGGCTACCGCCGCTTGCAAAACGCCTGCAAAACGTTTTACTTACTCGATATGTGGCTGAACATTGATAATAAGTAATTAACATGCAGGGATTGCATGACTTACAGGAATCTGAAAGTATCGACTGATTATCCTTCAGATTACCCAAATTAATTGTGATTAAGTAATATTTTTTCGTTTAGAAAACCAGGAGACAGTGATAGCCAGACCATTGGACTGCCAAGTCAAAGGTTTCGATTTGGAATTCAAGGCATGCACCTCTGAGTGCCTGACTTTTCGAATTCATGTGCATATTAACAGCTAATTATCACGCGCTTAAATGGTAAAAGAAGAAATCGTGAGGAAACCTGTATATGCCTGAGAGATTTTCTCAACGGCATGTGAAGTCTGCCAATCCGAATTACGCCAGCATGTCGGACTATAGCCTAGCCTCTCCTTCTGAGGAGAAACGTACTCAGCAGTAAGACAATATAATTTGTTGGTGATGAAACCAGGCGACGGTGCAAGCAGACAATGCACGCGAAAACTGAGATCGACTGGTCGTCACCATTATTTAAAAATAACTTGACAAATTGTAAACTACCGAAAGTGTTCAAAATATGTATAATGCTATATACATAATATTATCTGGCGTTCTATTAAAAGTACTTCTATCTAGGTATTTAAAGGTCAAGGAATTCAAATGTAGTGCAAGTTTTTTAGCTAAGTTCCGATCTGTCATAAGGCGAAAACTATGTACGTAATGCCGATAAGGATTACGTTGTGATTATGATATCGTAAATGTATCTTGTCATAATAGTATATAAAGTAGGTAGGTATAATATAGGTACATATATCAGCACTATAAGAACAAATATACTTAAAAGACACCTCAATAGAAAAATAACTTTAATGTCTTGTCCTGCAAATCCCATATTTATATAAATGAATGCTATTCTAATTGACTTATGGCTCATTAAGCTCAACTATGCTAAATTAAATTAAAATTCAGATCGAAATTCTACACCAATAAACAAAACGGTATCACCAATAAAACTATAAAATCAAATCCTCCGTTACATCGTTTATAAATACTAGATAACATTTACGAATAACATGAAGATAATAAAGGCTAGAAACTGTGATCCTGCAAAATCTTGATGGACGAAATGGATTGGCAGAAGCATGAGATCCCTGAACTTATTGAACATAATTATAGAAAAATCTGTAGGTAAAATTTCTCTTGCCTATTGGTACTCCAAAGGAAGTCCTGTCTTTTGGAGTAGCAACAGGCAAGAGAAATTTGTAGATAAGAAAACTGCTTAAAATCGAGACATAAAAAAAAATTACTATTTTTGCTTATTTATTTCTCAATTTAGTGTGGCTATTAAAAGTCGATTCAGATCTGTCGGCAAATTTTAATAATATAAAACAGCGTTTAAGTCAAGACTTCAGTCTTGGTAAGCATTTCTATGCAAATTTTAGCGTTTCCAAAACAGCTGAAGGATTCGAAATAATATAGGTACATGACTACCGTCTGATTGTTAAGTCACTCCAAATTCGAATGATCCTTTATGAGTAACAAAACCTTTCTTATTTGGATGATAATATCGGATCGACTAGTCTTAATAGGAGCTGAAGATTACATCCAAAGAGGATAATTGGAGTTCCAAAATGGAAATTCCTAATTTGACTTTTTACAAGCTGTCACGAATCGGTTTCGACAAAAATCACTCACTTCAACCCTTAACCAATTTTAGACAGCAGTTGATTAAATTCCTCGTACCAAGGCATATAGATTTACTTAATAAAGACAGCAAAGCATGCCTATGAAAGTGATTGCAACCTATCCGTCGAATATATGACGGTTGACGCAAATGAGTTGTGACTGATAATTAGTCTAGTGGTCCCAAGCTCGATTGCTACACTAGAGGTCCTGGGTTCGATCCCCAGGTCAAGCAAAGTGTTATTGGGTTGTTCTATGAAATTCTCAGTAGCAGTTCGGAGTCTGGATTTGTGCCCGGTTAATGGCGATAGAATCGCCCCCTATAACGTGGAACCTAAACATACCAGCGAACTGTGGGTGTACATTAAGTACGCCTCTGCCTAAACCTTCGGGGAATACAGGTGTGATGGTATGTTATGACGCAAATGAGTTCTTTATCGAATAATGAAACTATAACTAAATGCAGTATGAGACACCATCACACCACAGAGTTAAGCCAGATGAATGGGACTAGATTATTACGCAGTATTCTTGTTTGTCAATAAGGCTGGTGCTTCCTATCTAGTGACCTTTAAACTTTTACACCGACACAAACTTAAAGGTCAATGTCTCTTTTACAGCCCAGATATTTGTACAAACAGTTTAAATGAGAACAATGTTAGCTAATGTCCGAAATGGCCTTTTGTAGAAAGAGCCATGTACGTTTAAATAGAATTGTCTATGTGAGAATTTGTTTTTGTAAACGTACCTACGATACTGGAGAAAATCCTAGTGTGGGCAAGGTTTTCTATAAAAAAGTAGAACTGACTGATATGACACATTCGGGCTGATCTAGCCTGTATGTGTCAGGACATCTGAGCTATATTGAAAAGAAATTCAACGTCCTATTTTCATGGAAATTTAATAGTTCTGCTTCGATCTACGTTAGTATCCATTTATTAATAGAATCCTCTGAAATAGTAAGTCTTTTAGAGCGTTTCGAAGCGAATGTATCATACAATTTTCCTGTTAGGAAATTGTTAGTAGCAGTAAGAGTTTGGATATGTATGGTTAACAGCAATAGGCTCGCATTTTATTATGGGACTATTACATGGGACCCAAAAACATCAGCGAACTGTCAGTAAACAGTAGGTAGACCTCTAAACAGATTATTCAGTTTTTTTTTAAACAAGGATGTATACTAATCTAAACAAGATCGTTACCCCACTTACGAGTTTCGGAAATGCGAAGCCATAAAATACATAGGTTCGGTGATTTAAAGATGATCACTATATTTTAGAGCAGCCGATTTTGATGAATATGGATGATGATTTAAAAATCGTTTCACGATCGATAAATCTGTTAATCCATTACACGTTATGGTAAAATGAACTAATTTCCTGTTTTTGAATAGCAAGCAACACTTGATTGAAATATAAATCAAGATTGTAGGTAAGACTGAATCCTGACGAATTAAGGATTATAAACATTACGCTTATATAAACATAATATAAAACGATCTAAAATGCCGTTTAATGATTAAGTATATGGGTACGTGATTAACATCTTAATCAATCAAAATCAATTCGGCCGATTTATTGTCGATCAACTTTTTTTATATCACGTGTCTGACTTAGAGAACAAACCAGATGTAAATGAGATGACAAACTTCGGCACGACCAATGTTTTTTTTTAGTATTTACCTAACTTATCGCTTAACATCAGGCAAACTGGCGGTCAAGCGTAAGCCTATCACGAATAAAAAAAAAATCTTCGCTTTTTTGCTTCAATCAAACTACTCCTTACAATTAGAATTTTCTTCCCTGCAACTATTTCTTTTTTGTACCACATAATTAATAACTTTGCGTCTCAATTAATCTTTGGCCTCAAGATTAGTATATCATGTAAATGTATTTGGAGAGTATCCAGTATAAATTGATACTATAGAGAATGTTAGGTACTTATTAACCTTTGACCACTTTTGACATATTTCCGTGCCCCTACCGCTCGCGTCATATTTCTGCGACAAAGAACATGCATGACTATTTCGTTCTATTTTCATCCTATTAACTGCGTGGTAGAAACCATTATTAAGTAGAGATTATTATATACAACAATTACGTAATTTTTTAATCAATATTTTATTTGACATTTTATTATTATTTTATCGATTTTTAGCCGCGCGCTAGGGGCACGGCAATTGATATTTTGCCTAATCGATAAAGCGCTTAAAAGGTTAATAAAACTTAAACGGAACCCTTATAGGATTACTTTGTCTGTCCGTCAGTCCCCCTGTCTGTCAAGAACCTTTATCTGAGGAACGCGTGGAGGTATCGAGTTGAAATTAAAACCATATAGGTATACAGTTCCTTAAAGCTGTGAAAATATCAAACTTTTAGGCTAACGTAAAAAAAGATACTATCGTTTATGCCGCAAAAAACGTATATTTCGACGCTCTCAAGTTAATCTAAATTTATAGGGTATTTTCCGTAGATCTATGAAATTTGGCAAGTAATATCGTCTTATACTACGAGTATAGGAAAAAATCTGAAAACTACATTTGTAATTAATTATAATATACTATACCTACAAATTTGTACGGAATCCTCGGTGGGCAAGTGCGACTCGCACTTGTCCGGTTTTTTCTTAGTTCTAGATTCTAAAACATTGATATTGGAAAATTCCATAGTCCGTGTAGTTTCAAGAGATGAGAAGTAGAAACGATTAAATTCATTTTTAATGATTCACACTTTGTTAAAAAATGATTAGTATGGATTAGGTCAATATAATTGGGTGATTTTTATCTTTGTTTGTTATATTAAATTTATTTAATTCTATTTTAGTTAGTTATTTAGGTTATAGATAATTAAGTTTCAGTTAGATGTAATAAGATATTTTGTTACAAAATGCGGTAAATTTATGTAAAACTTTTGTACCATATTCTGAGCGAATAAATATCGTATCTTTGTTCTTTTTTTTTACGATTGTTTTTTTATGTTTTTTTCTCTCTCTGTCTGGCCTAAAATCGTAAACTACCGTAAAAGCATTTATGTGTTATAAAAGTTATAGATTTTAATAAAAAAAGCTTTTACGTTTCGTATTCTTTATTAGTTTGCATTGATAGTATTTTAATGATTATTTAAGATATCATTTAACTGCCTCATTAACCGAGTGGTCCTGAATGAGATTGCTACGCTAGAGGTCCTGGGTTCGATTCCCAGGTCGAGCAATCTGTTATTGGGTTTTATGAATTATATGAAATTTTTAATAGCAGCTCGGAGTTTGGAATTTGTGCCTGTTTAATGCCAATAGGTTCACCCCCTATTACATGAGACCTAAACATACCGCCAAATTGTGAGTTTACATTAGTACGCCTCTGCCTAACCCTTCGAGGAATACAGGCGTGATGGTATAATGGTATGGTTTATACCATACGCCTGTGATGGATATATAAATAGGAAGCTCAATAAAATTGTATAGATTTACATAAAAAGATTTTTTCTTTCACAAGACAACTTTTCTCCGTGTTATCGAAATCAATAATAAATATTAATTACTTTATAAACTCGATCGCGAATGTTTCGAACACTTTTTTAATAATGATCAGGAAAACTATTTCAAATTTAAGGATCTACTGAGATCCATATATATTGGTCATATAATTTATACCACCGTACCGGTTCATTAGCCATATATTATTCAAAAATATATACATTTTGATAGATCATATAACAGTTTACAATAATTTATATATAAACTATATAATTATATTACTATATACAAAAACTTGACGTTGATATTTGGGTCAGCAGTCTTTAAAGTGCAAGGCCAAGTTCAAGTATAGTAAATTTAAAAGTGATTGTGATACGGTACCCAAATAGTGATGGGCGGGTGCTTTATCGATATCGTAATTTTCGTTAAAAAATGGTACATGTTTGCCAATAACATAACCCTTAAATAAGTTCATCTGAATAGTACAACGGTCTAAATTCCTGACCCCTTATTATAAATGTCTATCGCACAGTAACAGATTGCGCACGTCATCCGTTAAAATCTACAGTTCTTACATCAATAAAAGTATTTGTATTTGCAATAAATCTTATGTGTTGTATATTTTATTGAAGTCACTAGTAAAGTGGTTTTGTCAACGAATTTCTCATAAACATTGTAAAAAAATGTTGCTAATTGTGTAGATATTATCGTCAGTATAAAAAAAATTTTTTGTAATTACAATTTATTGTTTTAATATTTAGCTATGAGCTCCCCAAGCACCATGATAAAGTTAAAAAAAAACTTGATTATCATAAAATCAACATAATTAACACTTTGAACCTAAATTTCGAATATGAATTTTGAAAGAAAAAGTGATTGCTTTATTAATATAATTGAATATTAAGGTAAATATTAATGCTTAACAACTGGTTTTCCGTATTAATTAATTAATTAGTATGCATTAATATCTAAACTGTGAGAATTGATCGCTTCCGAGGATATTACTGACAAAACAACGCCTAATTTGTAAAATAAAGTATCAATTTGAGAGTAACCACTTTCACAATTCACATCCCTGTTTCGGAGTACATACCATTGTAACTCGAAACTTAGGTGTAGTATAGACGAAATATTAGTTTATTAACAGACATTATGACAGTACCATTTTGTTTAAAATCGCAGAATTAGTTTTTAGTGACTTTTACGGCATTTCCATTATAGGACATATAGGTAACTTTAAGCAAATATAAATAATGCAAAATTAAACGTTTTAACAGCACTTTAAAAATAATAGCATAGATATTTCTAACTTATGATATTTAGCCTAGCATGTTAGTAGGATCTCCATGATACGTAAACAAATAAATGGTTATTTCTAGATAAGTATTTAATACAGATACTCTAACTACTAATACTCAAATGATTGTTACAGCAATGAAACTCGTTTATTTTTATTCTTTATGATCTTTAGGCACATTTTCTCTCTCAATTGTCATAAAAATAAAATTCAAGTACTATAGTGTTATCTATTACTACCAATTTACCAATTTTAGATACATATATCTATTTATTTATTTCGATACATAAACATTACATCTAAGAATAGCAATTTTTACAATCGAGAAGTGAACAGTTAGTAAATCCATTTTCAACATGAAGCAAAAAGCTGGCGACTCGGTTCAAGCTTCGAACTCGCCAGTGGACCGCGCGAGTGACCGCACGTGTTCCTTATTCAAATTTCGAATACCGATACCGATTTATCGAAAATATCGTGACTTATATATCGATAAAATATTTTTATTTTGGGGAAAATGATGCGGCCTTATATTTTTGGAATTTGGGTAAGTACTTTCGGAATCTTAATTTTTTTAATGCTATAACTTCTTTATTTAAATGTTAGACCAAAAAAATATACTGCCTAGAATCCTAACTAGTCTTGTGTTCGTTTTTCAATAGAGTAACAAAACAAGTTTCTATTGATCGTAATTCTAAGTATAATTAAACTAAACGATTTCAATTCTTTAATTAGTGCTTCGAATATATCAAATAGAAAATATATATATAAATCATTACACTCTACCTTTGAAATGCTTGTGAAGTTTTTCGAGCAGGTTTTAAGGCATCCGAACCTTCATTCACTTCATTAATTTATGAATCATTATCACAGCACCGAACAAGCACCTAATAATTGATTGCCGGTTCAAAACCCATCCATTGCACTACCGACGTGAACCCACTCGTAACACAAGCATTTAGCTTAGCACGAGGGGTTAACAAGAATACTAGTAATGTGCGACCCACATTGCTAGTAAGCCGTGTACTACCAAAAAGAAGGCAGTATAAACATAACCAATCGCTGCCGAAGCACCAAGAGATTACGAACTATATGATGAAAAGTGAATATATTGCCAATTAAAAATATCAATTTTAGTGAAAGACAGAACATTGCCAATTTGCACGTTCATTGAATATTGCAGTTGACAAAAAAGAATAATCTATCTTTGATGGTAAGACTACCTGTATTATGAGAACGAAAAAACCGTTAAAGATACTACTTTATTGTCAGCTTGCCTCATTAGCCTAGTGGTCCTAGGCGCGACTGCTACGCTAGAGGTCCTGGGTTCGATTTCCAGGTCGTGCAAAGTGTTTTTGGGGTTTTTCGATGACATTCTCAGTATTAGCTCGGAGTTTGAAATCTGTGCCCGGTTAATGGCGATAGCCTCGCCCCCTATTACATGGGACCTAATCCATACCGGCAAACTGTGGGTATTCATTAATACACCTCTGGCTAACCCTTTGGGGAATACAAGCGAGATGGTATGTTTATTGTCAGTTACTTTCATTCAGCTCTGAAGTATTGATATCCTTAAAGAGTTTTATCATCCTGTTCCACTGTTACTATAAAAGGAACAGGTTATTTAAAACATTTAGAACTGGTGTGTTTATAATATAGTAAATGTCACTATTTTGTTCCATTCCTATTTTTGGAACTGATGTTCAAAACTTTGTATGCAATGTGAACTAGTTTTCTGAGCTTCAAATGGCCTAAGCTAAGCTTTTCAGATATTCATCTAGTAGTGGATATCTAAAAAATATATAACATATAATATAATCAACCCATTAAATTGTCCCACTGTACCATTAGGCTATAGTCCACCACGCCAGCCTAATGCGGGTTGGCAAACTTCACACGCCGTCGAGGAAATATCTCAGGCGTGCAGGTTTCCTCACGATGTTTTCCTTAACCGTTTAAGCGCGTGATAATAAACTATTAATACGTACATGACATCGAACTCGAGACCTTTGACTTAGCAGTCCTATGGTCATATCACTAGGCTATCACTGCACACATCTAAAAAATATACCTATGTCATCAAAATAGATATAGCACGACTTTATTCCACGGATAAGCAGATGTTTTCTAATGCACACCCACAGTCCATCCATGTAAGGACGAGCCTCTTTCCATTAACAAAGCACCAATCCAAATTCGAGCTCCTATTGAGAATTTCATAGAAAAGCCTGATAATAGGTACTTTGCTCGACCTGAAAAACCCAGGACAGCCACCATAATATCCAGAGATAGTTCATTCTGACTCACTTTCTTATTATCTCACAGCATTTAACTTGCAAGTCTTACTAAGACATAAACATTGCCCTCATTGGCGCACGTGCATTGACAACTTTCCACTATCAACACAACTTGTTTCCAAAGAAATGTGTATGCGCATATCACTTTTACTTAATATAGTGTAGTGTAATGACGTCACGTAGTGAGAATTAGTGATTATGGTTATAGAGCGGAAGTTGAAAATGTTATATTCTTATTGATTATCACAGTATTTTATAACATCAAATGATTAATATATATTTCATAACTACTCGTAAGTATATAATTTAGATTAGGAATGAGAAAACACACAGACCATGCAAATGCTAACCAATTTCGTACTTATTTACATCAACAATATTACCTTAGTCTTGTGGATTTTGCAAATTGTCAAAGAAAATAAAAAAGATAAGTAAATTTTCTTAACAATAATATATATAGCTATTTTAGTAAAGGAAAAATTCAATCGCGGGCAGGATTCGAACCTGCGTCTCCTGGTTAGATACACCAGACGCTCTGACCGCTAAGCCACCGCGAGTCCCACCCACTTGATCGAAATTTGCCTTCACATTCTGAATTTACGTCATAAGGTGAAGTTAATCCTGCCCGCGATTGAATTTTTCCTTTAATAAAATAACTTTATAATCTTAGCATGGAAAATGCAAAAAAAATCACAAAAAGATATTACACAGCTGTTATACATTTTGATAAGACACCAAAAATAAAATGCTTAAGAAATTCGATACGCGCGTTTATCAAATATTAAATCAAACGTATTGCTCGTATAAATGTATTACTTTAGAGCATGAAGTAGTGAAATAGTGATGTGACATCTATGCTATCGATAAATGTACAGTTAATTTAAATAAATAAAATCTAAGACCATTAATCATCACCGGTGGATTTACTTTGAATATTATTAAACTATTATGTATGCAAACTATTACATATATTTAAAATTTTTAGCAAATTAAAAAACTTTATGTACAAAAAGGGTGTATATGTTATCGAATGGTTGTGTTTAATATACGAAAATAGGTTTATTTCTGCACATCATAACTAAATAACTTTTTAGTATTCCGTTCACTCAAAAAGTACTGGCCTAATGCAGACTTTCACTGTTGCAAAAGCATTACTATACTATCATACAAATAGCTTTGTGTAAATTTGTAAAAAAAAAGTCAATACCAACGGTAATAAATTGAATAGACGTTTCTAAAAACTAGATACCTAACTAAACTTTCAAGCGGTCATCTTAAAAGTTCGAATTATATGACCATTATATGTTTAATTCTACATATACGAAGGATCCAAGCAATTTGAACATATAACAATATTTACAAATTACTTTGCATTAATATTGAATGCAAAACAAAAAGCAATTTGCTTACAGTGATTAATATAGAATTGAGAATAAAAATAACGAAAAAAAATTAGTTGCTAAAGTCTGCCCTTTTGATGATCTGAGAAGCATCCCAAAATGATTAATTTGTCCTTTTACGGTCAGAAATAATAAAATCAATGAACCTCCAAAGGGATCATTTTGCGGATGTTTTTAAATTAGTTGTAGATATTATATTACATACGTTGACTGATTTTCAAAGTTATCATGAGTGCATTATTTTTAACGGTTGAAAAATGTTTTAAAGCGACGGTAGCCTAACGGTGTAGCCTAGGGCGTTAGACTTGCCATCATGAGGTTACCGGTTCAAAACCCATCCATTGCACAGTGCACTACTGACATGAACCCACTCGTAACACAAGCATTTAGCTTAGCACGAGGGGTTAACAAGAATACTAGTAATGTAAGATTTTCCCACATTGCTAGTAAGCTTTTTTAAAAAAAAATGTCTTATTCAAGATCAACATAGAATAGGTACTATCACGCCTGTATCCCTCCTACGATTAAGCACGGTTGTACTGATCTACAGCTACATCACCCAGTCAACATAACTATTTGAAGGCATGTCTTCTAAACTAAACAACACAATATAACAATTAAGATTTACAAGCGATAAAATCTGGCTGTCACGCAAGATCTAAGATTAGCTACCAAATTTGTATGCTGCTTACATATGACTGCTTTGCCCTTTACTTAGCCGGAACTAGGTTTGGTATCCATTCTGTAGGCTGCGTTCCTTCACTTTTTATTAATGTCAAAACTTCTCCGTGTCTGTGTGTTCTTCATCGTCATCATCAGCGGCTTACAGTAGTCTAATGCTTGGTAGAATTTATCCTCTTTAGCGTCTTTCATCATTCGCAAGAAGCCTGCCTCTCTATCACCAATATAAAAAGCTAAACTATGCTAATTTGCATGTCTATAAATACATGCTTTAGTGCTGACAAAAGAAAAGAAATCCTAACGAAGGTTCATGATAATAGTAATAGTAATATGCATAGAACATAAGCTTGTAATATTTTTAATAACTCGATGCTCAAATTTGTTTTTAATTTATTTAATTTTATCGATAAATAGTGATGTCTACTAACCACACTAGGTCAGCCTAACCTCTCTCACTCTAACAGGAGACGCGTGCCCAGCATATACAGTTATCAAATAAAAGATAACAGCTCAACGTTTGATAAGATCAAACTCTCGTTATTCCTTTCTACACTAAAATGTAACATTTAACGATGACACTGGAAAACATAATGTATTCAAAAAGATTTCATCTTTAAGATTTTATCTTAGTGTCCCTTACATTATTGTTATTGTAGCTAGAAGTGATTATCATTACGAGCTTCTAAGTTCGTATGCAAGCTTCATATAACAAAGAGATGTTACTTAGGTTAAGATAATATATAGTAGTAGAAAGTACCTACATAAGCTGTTATTTTCTTTGAAAATAAATTCTTTGAATAATACACGCCTTAACAAATTGTCAACAAATCGATTATTTAAAGATTGTAACAGATTTTGTAGTAATATTTACTTACTTTTGGTGTCTTTAATAAAAAGTATTAGTATTTTTATTTATAATAATTACATCGATATTATACATAACACATTTCATGTTTGTCCTCTATGTGTTCCTAAACCTGAGCTGAAATTTTGATGAGTTGTTATTATGACTAACAAAAAATTATAACTAAAATAGAGGACATCTAGTTAGCAGTAAAACCACTGTGTTGGCCTACGTTAAGGTCACACTAGGAGGTACAAAATCCAAATTAAAAATGTAAAATAAGGTAAACGAATTGTTATATACACAGCAAACAAGATTGATTCAGATTCTACATATTATATTATGTAGGTACACGACTTAAAGGAAAAACACTGGTTATCCTAAAATCTATAACTGATTACCAGACTTTACACTGTAAGTAAGATATATATATACAATAAAATTTACTGCAACTCTTATTGAAGACATAATTAATTATCACTGACTGATTTGAATAAGACATAGCGTCTTGTAATGAGCAATACACTTATTTGTACACACCACAAATGCCAACCGCATCCTGTCGCATAAAATTAAACCATCAAAGAAAGTACTTCATTTCTACCAGCTAAAAGCTTCACAAAATCATTCAATTCAAGCAATGGCGGCCCAATTTTTTTAGCTACCAATTGGTTATATGTACAAAATAAGTAATATTAACGGTACTGCTGCCAAATACCAAGAGCAAGTGTACGTGACCCAGTAAATACCTTCTAAGGTGAACGTTGTTTGCAGTAGGATGAGGTCTCACCGTTGATGGAACTGTTGTAACCTACGCTAAAAGAGAAAAGATTTGTAGTTTTGTTTGTAATGAATAAACTCAAAAACAACTGGACGGATTTTAAAAAATCTTTCACTAAAAGAATGATACATTATCACTGAGTAACAGAGGTCGCGAGTGAAACCGCGGGAAATAGCAGAGTCGGTAATATTACAAGCTTTTATTTTTTTCAAGTTGTATCTGTATTATTAGCATTGGTAGCCATTGCTTTATTTGACTACAAGTCAATTACATTCCTGGGAATATTGGTATTAAGTTTACTTTTCCTAATAACTCGTCACTATTAAATGCCGCAACTGACATTAAATTGCAACGAGATTTCATTTATTTTCTCCTTTCTCCGAGTATTCAATAGTCGCCATCCCGCTAATTGAAAAAAAATATAAATTGTTATGACTTTCTTAGCGTGCCAATAAAACAGATAAATATAACATTAAAGCTTTCTCGCTCAGCTTTCGGTTCGACCTAGCTTCTCTCGGGACGATCGCCAAAACAGTAATAACAGCATTTGACACAGTTACCTTATCGAGGCATTATCCGTATTTGTTTTGTTTTCCGTTATAATGTGTATACTATTTTGGCTTTACGTTCTCTATCTCGACGTAATAAAATTAAAAATGTTATGACTCAACCAATCGTATCAAAGTTATTTTTAGATGTATTGCAAATGCTGTATACAATGTATGCAGAACATATTTTTGTCTACATATTATATACCTACATTTTTATCTGCAAACTAGTTTCTTGTAAAAATCTCATCAACAAAAATAATCTTACCTGTCTTCTTCTATATTCAAATACAACTTCAAGTTGTTAATTAAGAAACTCATAATTTTTGTATGTAGGTACTTGAATATTAAAAACATCTTAATTTCTTACATCTTTAGCTCCAATTTCTTGTATCGGCCATCCTTTTCTACCGAAGACTTTAGTAAAAACATACGAGTACCTAGACTCGAATTCCCAGACAAGAAACCAGACCTATTTTAAGGTATTCCGCCCTTTCAACTTCATTACATAGTACAAGACAAACAAGTATTCTTTAAAAAAGCCACTGTACAATTACTTATAGTATGTCGAGCGGTTGGAACCGGTACGTGTGCAAACTTCTCGGAGTTTCACTTCCATCGCCAATCACTTTCTTTTTAACCAGATTAGATAAAAATTACGATACTATTGACCCAATGCATTAATTATTTTCAATGACCTTTGATTTTTAATTTTTAGGTTATCTTATAATGAGGTTTTTTATGCTAAACGTATCAATTAATTTATAATTACTTTTGGAGCTCCAGTTTGTGTTTGGTTTTTTATTTTTATTCGGAGAATTTATTATTATGAGATAGAATTTCATATGTGTATAACAAAGACTGTACTCAATGTTTACCAAAGGTTTCTACAACTACCTTGATTAAAGGCTAAAGAAACTATGTGGCTACCTACTCTACAAATCATGCAATATTCTTGAAATCTCTAATTGATACAAATTATATACCTATAAACCACCTCCACCTCCACCTCCACAACCATCAACTCAGATCCATACTATAATTTTGTAAACACGAACGTAAGTCTCTCTGTCTGTTTGTTACAATTTCAAGCTAGGTAAAATTCATCACAATGCGATTAACGCTAAAGCAATTTTGGTATAGAGACAGAAGACCATATGAGTGGAGACGGAGGAGGACATAATATGCTTTTAGGCATATCGACCCCTTGTCTCAACGACATGTTTCGCATGCGAGTAACAGCTAGTATTTACTATATTTAAAGTGATTCGTATAAGAATATTATTTATAAAATTCAGGTCAAATATTAATTCATTCATTCAATATCATTTCAGGTGCTGATCGCCTGCTCCTGCCTGGAGGTGTCTTCACGGCCAAATAACGAGTAAGTTTCATACTAATCAAAAATAAAAATACTTAGAATAATTATTATTGTAAATAATATAATACATAATGTTAACGTTACGTTTATAGCAACTATACATATTTGACACGAACTAATCATTAATGTCAATGTTGAAACTGATTTCATTGTCTTATGATATTTATTTCATTGAATATGCTTCTTTTTCATTTCGTTGCAATTTATTTTAGAATTTCTTTTTCGAATTCCTTAATGTGTGATTGTATAAGGAGATGTGTGACCGTGACTTTATCTCTTAAATAAATACATTATCCTATTTATCTTCTAGTAAAATATATGTGGGATGAAGGCAAGAAATAAAAAGCGCAAATAATCACTATAAACTATTGTAATCTATTTTTCTTTTCTGAGCTAAGCAATACGAGCCTACGTTCCTTGCAACCATCCATCAATTCTCCCAAATGTCAATTGAGTTTGACACTTCCGTTCATTCCCTCTCAGTCGCACATATCTTCACTCTCTTTCCTTCATCTGACGTTCCGTTCCCACATATATATGTTTATAAACAAAAGTGTAACATCCCTGAATTATTTATATTATTCTCGTCTCGTCGACTAAGTTCAATGATATCAGTTTCTAACGTATTCTGATATTTAAAATTGATAAAATATATCGTTACGACTTTGTTTAAAATATTAACGATGGTTTTATGTCAGTAGATATGCACATTTACATAAAACCAGCACAACTAACATAATTAGTAAAGAGCTTAAAAAAGCATTTGTGAAAAGCAACACGGAACCCGCACTAGTTCAGGTATGGTTCACTTTAATTTATGGTTAAACACTTTAAATATTATGTTATATGCTTACACCGCTTTACGTAGTGCACGCAAAAACAATAATGCTTATGGATGGAGGTCAAAATATTGATAAATAATAATACATACAAATACTAACAATAGATGATGTAAATTTCAGATTGACAACGTTCTATGAAGGATTGATAGAAGACTCGAAAGAAGAAAGATCCTTAGCTTATGATGAAACGAATAGAGAAAACGAAGACATTACGAAAGATATATTGGAAAAGATAAAAGCTATTAACGATGCTCTAAAGAAACCAAATAGACGAAATCAGTATCAATGGAATGCACCGCACCAGACGGGAGGTGAATACGTCCTTAATAAGGAAGTTCTGGAAAAGCTTCAACAAGCAATAGCTTCTGGTAAACTGAATACGAATGCCAATTATATAAAACAACAAGAGAGTAATACAATCTTCAATGATGATCAAAATGATGATAGGAATTCAAGACAGCTCACATCTTTATATCCTGGACACCATGCGCAAATGGCGATGATACCTGGGCCGTATATAATGAATACGCCTGTTCTCATTATGCCGTCTATGAATAATATTTATGGTTATAGCAATCCTATAGAATACGCCACCAAAACGCAAACTAAGGAAGGTCAATCACCTTCACCTTTTCCAAGTTTTCCTTTTCCTAGTTTTCAGCAATTTCAATGGCCTTTTGCATCATTCTTTCCTATTCTTGTAAGAGACCCACTACTGAGTATGATTAATGGTGGTGGATGGAACAACTTCATAGAGTACGGCCAAAGTGCCGACGTTTGCAGAAAACAAAAATCCAATGAGCAAAATATTGATAAAAAGTATGGAATCAAAAGTCAAGATGTGATTGAAGATGCTGGTAACTTTTTGTGGGATCAAACGAGCGAAACAAAGTCCCGTCAGAAAAGAGCAGTCAAAAAACGCACTGTAGCCCAAGGCAGTCAACTGCAAAATATTGACGTAAACAAACTAAACAAATTCTTCTCAATCAAACCTACTACAACCGCCAAACCTACCAAGCAAGAGCCTGCGAAACATAACATTAAAACAAGTGAAGAGATTGATGGCGACGTGCGCTTTAATTTCTTAGATTTATTTGGACATAAATATAGACAGCCAACAGGCCCCGGTTTCTTCATAAACAGATTGAAGGTTCGACGAGGAGGAGTCGCTATCGCTGGGCCTGGAGGAGTGGCAACTGCTGGCAAAGGTGGCACAGCGATCGTAGGCCCCGGTGGCCTAGCTTACACTCAACCAGGAGGACTTGCCGTAGCCGGTCCGGCAGCACGCATTGTAGCATTATCATCTGAAGCTGACCTGAATTCCGTTGCCAATCGTCTACAAGAACAAAGTAAAATAGATGGTTCTATAACCCAATTATTAGAAGCTATACCTGAAGGAAAAGTTGTTGCTACTGGTCCTGTTATTTATTACCATTCTAACCAACAATAATCATATCTAACTTACCTGCACAATTCATGTCTTCCTTCTCATTAACTTTAATTTTTCTCACTTATTAGATACTACCGCGGACGAGGATGGGGACGAGACAGATACTGGAGCAGAAACGGAAAGTGGTCCAACCAATACAGATACGATGGCGTGAATTTTAAGGAAGGCCACCTTAAATTGGAGGATACTAAATTTATGCTATTTATAAAACCTATAGCTCACGCTTTGAGCTCTAAGGGGTCAGCTTTTGCGAATCCCATATCTCAAGTTGTTATTGCGAAAAATGAGACTGGAACTATACTCCATGCGCCCGTAGCAACTGCTGTGGCTGGCCCTGGTGGCGTTGCCCATGCACAATCAGATCTTTATCTTTATGAATATGTACCTCAATAATTATAGTGCGAAATTAGCTAGGAATTCATAATTATTGTTATTTTAGTTTTGGAAATTAATTTTGACTGTAAACTTAAAATTGATTTCCGGCTTGAATAAGGAATAATATAGGATGTATGAGGCAAAAATAGAATAAATGTATTTTTTTTATAAAACAAGTTTGTTTTATTTCATCTTTAAAATTCGCTAGTAATGTCACGGTCGATGGAAATAATCATCTATTTTCCTAGTGGTAGTTCAGTCGCTGATGACTATTTTACATACCAATGTTACAAATTATTATCATCAAATGACAGTTATAAATAATATCAAAATCAAACCAAATTATTTTGCTAATATATCTTAATAACAAACATAACTGAAAATAATAAAATCGGTCTATAACATCAATACATCAATACCATGGTAATTAACGGGAGTACAGAGTCCGCTGGTATGTTTTAAGGTGCATAGGGGGCGAGCCAATTGCTATTAATCAGGCACAAATCCCAAACTCCGAGCTACTGCTCAGAATTTCATAGAAAAATCCAATAACACCTTGCTCAAACTGGGAATCAAACTCAGGATTAGCAGTCGCTACTTTTTCCTTTAACTATATTCTTCAAAAACAAGCAAATTGATTAAAACTTCAATTAAATGTCTTTTATTATTTTCTCAAGCATATAACAGAAAATAACACAATTAAATTTCATCAATTTTTTTGAATAGCCTATTTTGTACAACATAATTGGTACATGCACCTGGCACACTCAAAAATAGGCCAAATTTTGATTCCATAGCTTGAAGGTCGAACCGAATTGCCCATAAAAACGTAATATCAAATTAAATTGAGTTTGAATGTAGATATATTTTGGTATAATGTTTTTGCGGGCAATTAAGCATCCGCAGGACCTTTACCTTCAATCTCTTTCTCATAAAAAATATTCCGAGTAATAATTTCAGTATAACAAGCTGCATTATTAACATATTTATGAGTTATATTGTAGTTCAAGCTCATGTGATAAGTCACTAGCCTAAACAGATTATGTTTATAATAATTACCTTTAAATAACAATAAATAGATTTCCATATTCGAAAAAAAAAATATGGCAGGTCCCCTTTTTTTTTAAACCCACGTCCCTACTATACCAACTAAAGACATACTTACAAAGCAAAAAAGCAAAAATAATATTGTTATTCATTATTTAAATAATGATCACATAATTGCTGCATTAACCTACCAACTGCTTCTTTAGTTTCGTCTTAGGTACATACGATTCCTAGGTCTAGCAATATATTACTGGGTGGCTCTATGAAATTCCCAGTACCAGCTCGGCGTTTTTAATTCTCGCTGACACCTATTACATAGAACCTAAACATACCAGCGAACTGTGGGAGTAGATTATTACCTCTGCCTAAAGAGAAAATAGGCGTGATGGTATGCTCAAATCTAGAGTTTTTCAAGATCTAAATCATGTTTATCCATAATTTGGGGATTCAAAATTGATTAGATAGGAAACATCATGATAAAACCTGGAGTGGACTCTACAAAATACTTGAAGATGAAAGAAGTCTGGTCGTAACATGTTGAACTATGGCCATCCTTCATAAAAATTCTTTTGCCACATGTGGGATAGAACTATAAGTTAAACTACGACTTATTTTTAAAGAATAAAGCTTGACTCTTTATATTTCTTCTTTATAGGGCATCAGTCCAATACATACCGTTCTACGGCGGAGCCAAAGGCCAGTACTTGGAAATTAAAAAAGATACCCTAGGCGGAGTTACTAGCGAGAAAATTGTCTCGGAAGAGAACATCAGCAGTGAAAACATCGTCAAGAACAGCGACGAGAACCTTCTTGCGAAAGTCTTGGCTACGAATTTACAAAATCTTAAAACACTTTCAACGAATACCTTAAGACTTCTCAATCTTGGTCGCAAGACTGGCTCCTTAGGCACCAAAGAGAAGACAAGGTTTAAGTCTCAACTAACATCGTTGGGTGAAGCTGCTTCCAACACTATTAAGCTAATAGAAGAAATTGATGACGTTGATGTGTTGTTCAAAAAGAACGCTACTGTTAGAACCAAGGATTCGCAGGATGACGATTATGTGAGTGAAGATATACATTTTAGCTAAAGAAAAAATCAATCTTAGCCAGCAACAGTAACTTTTCTAGCCATACCATATTGTTTAATGTTGCTTCTACTAACTATTGTTTTTTTTATATAAATTAATAGTGCTCTAAGTCTTCCTAATAAATAAACAAATAATAATACGGTAAGCATTAAAAAATGTTGATCGATTCGATCCGTCAATTGGTCGCCCGCCCGATGGTAAGCGGTTACCTATCGTAGCTTATGGACGCTCGCAACACCAGGGGTATCAATCGCGCGTTGCTGTAATTAAGGAGGAATAGTAGTTTTTTTAGGGTACTATAAAAAAAGACATAACAGTCAAACAATTGATTCATACCACAAGAGACGCTACCGAACAAGTAAGGTTCCTCTGAAAACAGATTATAATTTTGAATGCTACTCAGATTGCAGAAGAGGGCGTAGGCATCGAAGCTTCAAGCGACGGAAGCACGGATCCAGAAGGCTTCTTACAACACGGCACCATTGCTGAAGCCAAACCCGTTGGTCAGTCTATTTTAGTTATTCATATTATAAGTACTACTTCATCAATACCAATCTTTAATTTGATTGCGCTAGTGCTGCCAACAGTCTTTTATGGAACTTTCTAACTGACTAGTAGCCTGTTTGGTGTAGTAATACTGTATTTCGATATGAGATGTCACTACTTTACCTGTTGGGAGTTGTATAATTTTGCTTGATTAAGATATTAAGGCCTAAAAACACGATGGGTCTTGAATTCTAAAACTCAAATCTATAGAGCTGCCTAGGACTAATTTAGGTAGGTACTTTACTTACTTAGTACTTTTTCAAAACCAAAGGAAATCGTTTGAAGATTGTCTGGATTTTAGGAGCAGGAAATTCATAAATTGCTGAACCGGGTCTGGTTGTTTGTTTATGTGAAAATTTGTGTGTGTAATGTGTGTAAAATGTGCATGCATGAAACAGGAAAAATCGTCGGGTAGGAAGTTTTAAAAAAATAGTTCTTTTCGTTTTATAATAAATACAAAAAAGGAACATGCTTCCTCATGGTTGTAAGACATCTTCAACATCTACTGCATAGTGAGCAGCCTGCAGAGCTATGGCTGTTATAACACATAACTCACGCTTGTATTCCCCAAAGGGTTAGACAGAGGTGTACTACTAATGTACAACCACAGTTCGCCGGTATGTTTAGTTCCCATACAATAGGGCGAGCTGCTAATGAGAATTTCACAGAAAGCCCTAATAACACTATGCTCGACTTGGGAATCAAACTCAAGACGTCTAGCGTAGCAGTCGCGCTTGCGACCACTAGAATAATAAGGCAGTTTGTTGAGACTGAGTTACAGACCATACTAAATAATAAAATCAGAACTGCGAATGAAAACTTGGCGCTGCGAAAGTAATCCTTACAAATACATTAATAACAATAAAATTAAAGGATATTTGATTAATCTACAGGTCTAGCTGTCATCGGCGAGCAAGGTCTAGCAGCTTCTAGACCCTACGGTACGGCTGTAGCAATATCTGGCGTGGCACTTGCCAGACCCATAGCCACAGCTATAGCTGGCATAGACCCTTCAAAACTGGATATCCACTATCATGTGAACCATTCGAAGTAAGGGTTACCTAGTCCCTTATTACTCTGAACTGTACACTCTATTTATTCTGAACTAATTAAACTTACCTATCCTATTTTATCCAAGAATACCCATTCTGTTAGTAAAAACAATCTTCAGAATCGATTCAGCACATAGACTGTGCATGCAGTAAATTTTACCTTTTTTAAAAGCAGTAATTGTTACCAATTAATATCAAACAATAATACGCTTTACTATAGATAGATATAAGAATTTAGTGTATCAATAAACAGTGATTTGGATGTAAATGTAAATACACAAATTTGGTGTTTACCAACACCAGGAATAACGTATATAGACATCTCATTATCATACCCTGATCTGATAAAATGTAGACTTGATTTCCAATAGACATCCTACACCAACTTTATCCATAAAGGTTAAAGCACACATGGATCTAACCTTTATGGATAAAATTAGTGTAGGACGTCTATTGGAAATCAAGTACTTTACTGTTTATGCATCGTCTCGCATAACAGTCTCATTCACATAATTGTTGATAGGCAAAACGACGGTGATTCGCGGATAATGCGGTATAGAGCCCGGCCAATACCTTGAGCAAAGGAAAAAGAAATGGCCTGAACAATGTGTGTCCTTTCCATTCATTGTTCTAGTTATTTCCGATCCGAATTTAGCAATGTGGTAATTTTGAGATTCAAGTTTCTTACCCAATTTTCTAGGGTTGAAATGGGACGTCTATTGACACCTTCGATTGATACCATTAGAATAAGATTTGCAATAAATGTGTGAAAGAATGTGATAGTAATGTCTTCTGAAGACAATAAAAGTATTTATTTTTAATTTATAATAAAATTTGCAATTCGATTGTCGTTTTATTTAAAATCAAGATAGGCTTCCATTGATAGGCATCAAGATTTGTCGAGGCCGAAGTGCACTGACATGACGTCGAGACTCCGTCGCGAATCATAAATGAGATAAATAAAGAGTTTCATTGCTTTACTTGTAACTTATGAATGATGTCATCTCAAAACTCTTATGTAAACCAATAGCAATAATATTTAAATAATTAATACTTCAAATTTCCCAGTATTACAATTTGAGTGAAATATGAACGCTAGAGAATAGTTACAAACGAGTCACATAGAGCTATAATCATAACTAACTGTGACTCGCAAATTCTAAACAACGATATTGGAATGCTACCAGAAGTAGGAATACACGCTTATGCATGTCAATAATTAACTCACATGACTAGACTAATAACACAGAAAAACGGTTTAGAGTTGCATCTTACTGGTGAACTTTGAGAAAGTTTCTCTCGGCCAAAAATATTAGTTCAGTGTACCTACTTTGTAAATAGACCTTTGAGTTTGCGTATGTTTTGCTAATTCTCATTATTTCTTGAGAAGCAGTAGAAAATGTTACGACAGTGGCAGTCAAAAACGGAATAGGCCTAACAAACAATACATCTTTCGGATAGGTATCTATATTTCCCCAAAAATTGGATTGATGGGGTCTAATGGCAGTCACTGCGTGAAGAATGCTGATGATATTCTTTCTTTAGCATCTATTTAAACTGGAAGCAACCCCAACATCGTTACAGTATAGTTGTAAAAGGGTTAAGATGATGATAGTAGTCGCAAAAATATGCTAAGGAATCTTTTGAATTAAGAATGATTGGTAGATCTTTTTTTTTACTCATGAAAGGATTACGCTTGACCACCAGTTCGCCACATTTTAAGCAACACTGCTATAGATCTACGATGGACCGCTTTTGCAGAGAAGAAACTGATTCAGTCGTCATTTAAAGACACCCAGATTATATCATCTTTTTTTTTCAAAGTTATTGCCACAATTATTATCTATCTCATGTAATGAATGTTGTTTCCCTTATCTCATATTTATTTCGTACCTATATTGTATTGTTTTTATTTTTCGTGTGTCACTCAAATTAATAACCGAAGTTTGCACTCGGTGCGACTAGAAATCAGCGCCTCGCTGTCTAAGCGAGGTATGTATGTTGAGTTTAACTAACTATAAACTTTAAGTACAGTTTTATGTAGCAATGAATAATTATTTCTTTCTTTCTTTCTATCTGGGAAGACCCACTCGGGAAGTGAATTCCATATTTCAGCGGTACGCATGATAAAAGTGGACATAAAGGGTTTTCTTTTCCCAACAGAGTTCAGATCGGCGACGTTTTTTTCTGAATAATTTATTCTTCCACAGAGATTGATTCGCTAAAACCACAGACAGAGTGGTTTGATCTTGATCAAATCTATTAAAAGACCATATTAGGTGTTGAATTAGTCAGAATTATACCTCATTTTACAAGCGTTGTGCAGAGGTGGATAGCCTCGCAGTATTTAGATTATCTTGAAGACGTGATTCGAAATCTATTGAGTTTAAGAAAGAATTATTGATACAAATGTAACGGGAAAGGAATGAGTCATATATAATCCTTTAAGATCCTCCACGAATAATACTTACATAACATACTGTTACTCGCGGTTTCACCCGCTTCAAGATGAAAGTATTATAGTATCATTCACCAGATTTTAAGTTAGACTTCCAGCAACACATAGAGTGACATTACATTCGTAGCGTGAAAGCCGCATCCATTTTGGTACAGAAGTTTTTGCGTGGTGTGCGTACAAACGTACCTACAGACAGACTGGTTTCTATTGATCTTATAAAGACTGTTCATATTATTTTTCTGAAATATCTCCTTTGTACAGACATCGGTCAGTTACACTATAGTTATATATAATTATCATAACATAACATACCATCACGCTTTATTCCCCGAAGGGTTAGGCAGAGGTGTACTACCATACACCCACAGTTCGCCGGTATGTTTAGGCCCCATGTAATAAAGCCTATTGCTATTAACCAGGCACAAATTCGGATTTCAAGCAGAGAACCCAGGACCTCTAGCGTAGTAATCGCACTTGGGACCACTAGACCAATAAGGCAGTTACTATTATTAGACACTATTATTATAATAGTCATCCCCCGAGCCTTTTCCCATCTATGTTGGGGTCGGCTTTCAGTCTAACCTGACGGCTGAATATCAATATTTTACACGAAGCAACCGCCATCAGATCCCCGAAACCCAATTTCTGGGCAATACCGATATTCGGAAGGTAGACTGGTTGTCAGGGTTTTTTGGTTTTCTGACAATCACTAACAAATGTCATAGATGTTCGTATGACAACGGACATCGACGGCTTTACGTGGTCTCCGAGGCACGGGACGGTCTCGATGTGTCAAGAATGTTCCCCCATCCAAACACTGATCGCAGCGATTGCGGGTTAACCTTGCAGATCAGTGGATCGGCTCAGTCAATACTTAGCCACGATCCCCTCTATTATTATATTAGTACATATGATAGAGAAATGTGCTGATGTAGCTGATGTAGATTTAGTTTTAAAAGAGGTAGGTGGTGGTAGTACCTCCACCTTGCAGAAAATCGTAGCCATATAACATAGCTCCGTGCTATATTGTGTTCCTAACAGGGTCGCTAGAGCTCCGCGAGGAAGCGTTGTGTTGGCACTAGGGGGGGACCAGTGGTGTTTTGTTAGCGCCGCTATCATGCATAACAGCATGTCTCCTAAGTCCAACTATTCCTCTTTTATTTACAGGGTCGTGCAACGCGCGAGTGATACCCCTGGTGTTGCCAGCGTCCTTAAGCTACGGTAACCGCTTACCATCAGGCGGGCCGTATGCTGGGTTGCCACCAAAGTGGTATAAAAAAATCTGCAATAGCTCGTGGTGACCTAGGCATAGCTCTTGGGAAATACCATGGAGGCAAAAAAATTCAAAGAATAAAACGTCATGAGACATTATGACTGGATGTATGACTGTAGGTATAACTCTCTTCCAACTAAACGCGGAAAATTACAATATACCTAACGGTAAAAGTGTCCAAGGAAATGATATGCATACAATACAAGGACAATGATTCAAGCACTACTCGTCGCAGATTAGTAATTCTAAAAACCGAATTTTAGTAGTTGATTGTAGATACCCAATCTTTTGCGGTATATCAGGTATAACCCTCACCTGGGGTACAGTCATCCATTATGATATTGATGTACATATTATGTTCTGACGCTAGTACGCATTAGGTTTTGTTTTTATGGGATAGGAGGGCAAACGAGCAGACGGATCGCCTGATGGTAAGCGATTACCGCCTCCCATGTACACCCGCAACATCATAGGAGTCACAAGTGCGTTGCCGACTTTTTAAAAGGGGATTGAGCCTCCGGTAACCTCACTCACTCGGCGAAACACAACGTAAGCGTTGTAAGTTGTTGTCTACTAACTAAGTTAATTCTTTTGAGACATCAGTAAAATCGCAGGCAACAGTTAGTCAGATATAAATATTAAGAAGAAGAAGTCAGTGATAATGGATGAATATTTTACATCTTTGTTAGTCACAGCCTTCAATACATACAAGTAACACGTTGTTTCTAGATTTTAGTGCGTAGTAAAATGAATTAATAAGGTGTTTACTACTTACACACTATTATTATCAATACCACGTGTTAAAATATTTGCATTTTTATATGGTTTATGGATTACACATAATTAAATATGATACACTTTTTTGCGTGAATATGTAATAACTAAGGTGTTCAACCAACATTCACGGTTAATTAAGAACAAATAAATAAAATTATTTTAATTCAGGCATAATATCCCATTAGACACGGTTTTAAAATTCAACAAAAAGGGCATGACGTTTGATTCTAAAAATAAGTATTAAAATTAAATAAATTCATAATAATAATAAAATCCATTGATAAAATGCAGTCCAATGAATGGCTGTGATAGCCTGAGATAGTGGTATGACCGCTGGACTGCCAAGTCAAAGGTCTCAAGTTAGAATCCAAGGCACGCACGTCTGACTTTTCGAAGTCATGTGCTTATCATAAACATCGAGAGGAAACCTGCATGCCTGAGAGATTTTCTCGATGGCGTGTGAAGTCTGCCAACCCGCACTAGGTCAGCGTGGTGGACTATAGCCTAATTCCTCTCATTCTGAGAGGAGACCCGTGCTCAACAGTGGGACCGTATAATGATGATTGATAAAATGAAAATTAAATTAAATTCTCGCAAACAAACCTTACGCTACTTCTTGTTCCCATCGCGGTGCAAGGACGACCAGTACTTAAATATCTGATTATTCAAGCACTCGGACAAAGTTTTAAGGTTAAGCTACGCTTCATAACAGATCAAGACCCCTCCGTGCTTCGGAGAGAACGTAAAGCCGTCGATCCCGGTTGTTATACGAACACCTAGGACAATCGTACATGCCCAAAAAGCCTGAAAACTAATCCATCCTTGGAATATCGGTAGTGCCTAAGATCTGATGGCAGTCGCTTCGTGCAAAATACATATATTCAGCCACAGCTTGACGACACGATTGGCGTAGCGGTTGAGCGATCGGCTTCTGCGCCACGTGTTGTGGGTTCGATCCCCACACGGAACAAATATTTTTATGATCTACAGGTAGTTGTTTCGGGTCTGGGCGTTTGTGTATGTGAGAATTTATGTTTGTAAACGCACCCACGATCCAGGAGAAAATCCTAGTGTGGGGCAACGTTTTTTAAAAAAAAAGAAAAGAAAAGAAAAGACGAGGAGTATGAACAGGTTTTAAACAACGCGAAGTTAAAAAAACCGAATCTACTGTTTGCTGACACTCTCGCGAATATTAGACATTGAAATAAAACTATTTTTTACGGATTTTATCGGAGTTAAAAACAGAATCTGTCCCTCTTAATCCTAAACTAAAATTAATTCTAATTGATATAGGTCAACCTACTCTTAACTTAAATCCTTACTTGCTACGAATTCAATGTCACATATTATTTACAAGGTAATTGACCGCAAAATAAGTTAAAAACAATTGTTGACCAAACTTTGTGAGTCAACAGAAGATGTCGTCAGAAGACTGACTGGCAATATGAATTCTAGGAAAATCGTCATAAATGCAGTAACTTAAGTTAACTACACCAGTTTACTCAGACATGGGTAGGCACTTGGCTTAATGTAGCTTGAAATAAGGTCCAATGTTAACATCCTAATTATTTCATTCTTCAGCTTAACTGAGAAAATCCATGGTTTAAATGGTTGAACTATTTACTTTGGTATAAGTAGTTACTCATCTTATTCTTTTAAGAAATTCTTATATCCATAACTATGTTACTTCTTTTAGTTAAATTAAATCACTATTGATCAATCACATATAATATTATACTTAGTTGTAATACCACTACTACTGTCTGGACTTTAAAAGAGACCATGATTCTCTGAGTTTCGGTGTTTCTTCTCAGAGGTTGTCAGTTAGGAAATGCAGGCGAAATCTAATTTAAAAGAAAAATGTAAAACATTGACTTCTAAAAGTATCTATATAAGACCTATTTACAGAAATAAATATCATTTATCTCAGGGAACTTCTAAAGGGGTTAAACCTAAAAAAACTTTAACTGGAGTTAAATTTCTAGACTTTACTGTACTTTTTATAGTTAATTTCATGGCAATGTTCTCTTATATACCTAATAACAATGATATAATACTATTAGATATGCCATGTTCATAGTAAATGTCATTTAAAATTGAGTCGCGCTACATGTCCATACCTATAATCCTAAACATTTTAGGTTTTTCTAATGTGCGCGCGCATAGATACAGGCAGCCTAAGATGAAAAGAAATAGCACTAAGCAGTTGTCTTAAATGACACATTTGATATGTCCAGTATGTCCGTATATAGTGACGTGTGACATGAAAAGTATTGGGTCCCTTTCTCTCATACTAATAAGGCATGCGCCGACTCTTTCTTTGATTTTAAATTTTATTTGCAACGGAAAAAAATGAAATAATTTGTACGGAAGCTAAGAATTTATTAACTTACTTGTAATAAGATACTCCATGCTCTTTTCTTACTTTAGTATAATAATTTATGTAGTATCGCAGCACAAGACAACACATTATAAATAAAATTAAAATTTATTGCTGTCTATAGCGCTGTCAAACACACTTCTGCGCCTTATTTCGGTCAATCGTATAAGTGACACTACAAATAAACATTGCCCACGAAACAATATTCACATTTGAAGGATGATAACATGTCTACCTCTATTTAACTATGTAATGTCATTGCCTAGTAAGATACTTCTAGTTCAAATTAAAATAAATCACGGATATCTTAACTTAACGCCCATTCCACTATCCCATTCCTAACTCCCATAGAAACAAAACCGTGAAAATACCCGTCTTCGACTTCTTCTGCATAATAAAGGGAACAATGAAATACCTAGAGTCAACAGCTTATTACTGCCGTCATTATTTGTGCGGTCCACAAAACTGTCATATTTACGTAATTTACATAGACAATCCGGTAAACGAGCCGGTGAAGAAAGAAAAATAGAGTTTGTATTGTCTAAACAGCTATCGGGTCAATGACACAATATTATGTCATACGATTATATGGACCTCTCTATTGTTAATTCTGGTTGTTTAATTTAATATTACCTATTACATGATACTTAAACATACACATACATATAGCAAACTGTGGGTGTACACTCCTTCGGCATGATGGTATTCTAAGTTATGTTTATTGTAATTCTCAGTAACAGCTTAGATTAGAGTCTGGTTATGTTTCCGATAATGGCAATAATCCTCCATATCTCTACCTCTATCCTATATCTTAAATCAGATATCAACTGTCTTCATTATAGGTATTAGTGATTACCAATATTTGCAGTGGGTTGCCATTGCAGATAATAGGTACCACAGACGCATTCATCGCGAAAATTTGGTAGGATTGTCCAAAATAAAAAACAAAATGACTAAGATGGAATTAAAGGCCTGTCTTATACTTCCGACTACCATTGTAACAATGACTATCATCTGCCTAAGACTATGCCCATGTTGGTAGGCTGCCAACTAAAGCCATACATAGAAATCAAGGAGACTGTTTCTTTGTGCATATACACTGTCATCACTCATCGTTTACTTATCTTTTAATATATTAATGTTTCCTACTTTACGTCAATGTGGTGATGGAGATGTACAGCAGTGCTTGCATCTAGAATATTGGCTATTAAGACTGATCAAGACGAAGACACTTTTGCGCATGTTTGCATTCGATTATCGAATGAATCAATTATTTTAAAATAATAATATTATGTAATTTTTATGAAGAGACTTTGACAATATTTTTGTGATAGTTTGAAGTAAGTTTCGGTTGCGTTATCTTTCTAAAAAGTTATTCTTTTTCAAACATAGGTAGGTATATGAACACCATAAGATTATTGTCTTTTGTGAGTACCTCGTGTCACCATATACTCAAAACATTAAAAAAGGACCTATTGGTCGTATTCTCGACCTTCAAACCTTTAAGAAAAAAGAGCGTACTCCCTTTTAAAAGGACGGCAACGCACTTGTGCCTCCTCTGGTGTTGCGGGTGAACATTGGTGCCCAAATTCATGTGTAAATGAGGGTTTAGAAATCCTAGTCCTGCTGACTGTGACTCCAGTGACCCAAAGCAATCTATGTCACACCTACTGGTGTGTTCCTTGTGCCCAAAAACCTGCACGAAACACGATTTCTACGCAGCCATGCCTAACGCCATTGAGATGAAAATTGTTTGACCATTGAAATGATAAGAAGTTAAAAACGGACCTAGTTTAATTTAAAGACATTCAGTTACACAATGTGCCGAGATCTAAGGTCTCGACTTAGATACCTAGTGCTTCTAGGTCGCCTTCATAATTGAACTGGTTATGTCGTATGTACATACTGCAGAATACATCAAGATCATCTCTAAAGACATTGCGTAAATATTATAAAAATATTCAGTCCATTGTTATCGTTTTTCCTCTACCATCATTAGCCTAGTTTCGTTTTCTATATTAACATTCCTTAATTCATTAAACGGTGAACCTCCAGAGGGCACTGGAGGGTGCCTAATAATACTATGTTCTTTGAATAATATATAGTGGCAGCTCCTAGTGACACTATGAATTCAAATTCAGATGCGAACGATTCCTAATGTCTGTTACAATGATATTACGAAGCGATCATAAGTTGATAATAAGATTTGCCTAAGCGTAACTGCTACGCTACTGGAGGTATCTATCACCTGGGTTCCATTCCCAGGTCTAGTAGTGTTATTAGGGTTTCCTAACGAAAATTTCAGTAACGCTTCGGGGAAAGCATTATATAGTCGGATGTTGTAAATTCGATTTCTCACAAAACAGTAGGTACCTACTGGAAATACGAATCGTGTAACAATTATCTGATCCTTATTTCAATTTTTCGCTAACTATTCAAATCCTCTGTAGCCATTTTTTTGAGAAATTCATTTTCTTATTACGGCCTTTGTGGTTCTAAAACAATATACCCACTTTACGGTATCGCTTTTTTTAGTTAAAACAGTACCAATGCATCAGAAAATTCTTTTGTCACATGGGTTTTTGTTATCGGTTATTGGCCTTACACATTCGAGCACCACGAACCATGTTCAGTTCTATTATAAGCGTGAGATGAAACCAACATCAGTCTGTGGCTTTACAGTGAAAAACTATTTAGATTTTTGTATTAAAACAAGATTCGATAGTTCACAATGTGCGGTGCTGATAGTTCAGAATTGGAACAGTGAAACGGTAGAATGCATTGAATAGGTACTTCTTCTCTGAAATGAAATGTATTTATTCTGCAAGTGGATCTTTAGAGATACTTTTACATGTCAATGGTTTGGTTTTTTATAGCTAGATGGCTTCGGCATTTCCTAACTGACGACCTCTGAGAAGAAACACCGAAACAAACTTAGAGACAGAGAATCATGGTCTCTTTTAACGTCCAGACATGGAAGAACACTTATATGTGAGTGGCACGATGTAGGATAATATCCGAAATGGCCTTTTGAGGGAAGACCCATAGCAGCTTTGAGTAGACCAGTCCCAACTGACGGCACGCATGCATCAGTCATCGTGTAGCTCAACCATAATTTAGGGATCTCAACGAGTTGTCGCACCACCATACCAGATCAACAGGACATTCGTGTAGGTCTAATGAAGTTCCCAAAGCCAGACTATATTTTTTTTTATTATCAATATATTATTGATGAATAATTTTATCTCTTAATAATTTCAAAGAAGTGTAGAACGATGCACGTTGCGCGTTTTGTGTAACGGCTGAGCGATCGGTTCAACTCGCATATTAAAACTTATTGGATCGGGCTCACACGGAACAAATATTCGTATGATTACAGGTAGTTGTTTCAAATTTAGGTGTTTGTGTGTGTTATAATTTGTATTTGTAAATGCACCTACGATACAGAAGAAATTCCTAGCGGCAACCCACAATTTCTTTTATAAAAAATAAATAATAAAGAAGGCTTGAAGTTAGAAGAAGGACACCATTCAACATCTATGATACATTGAATTGAATTTGAGTTATATTTTGAAGATCTAATATAAATCTTGTCAATTTTAGCGTCTTACTCATCAGATGTATCTTCTCTTCTATTCTGAAGGAAAGGTCAGAAGCTAACAGGGTTTTGTTAAAAACTATCCTCATTATATTTCCACCATCAAACAATAACGCCATCACCTTACAGTGTTTGAAATTTCACACACATAACTACCACTGGATATAATAACGCATCGGAAATAGATTTTTACAAACAATTCCTAGATTCGTAAGCTGGTGTGTAAATTATCCCTATAGCGTCACACACGCAATCCGTGCGTCTCATATAAGTGTGCGCTGACCGGCGCACGCGCATTGTTACACTGTACAGTATAGTGCGCGGGTCAGATCGTGTCGGAAAAACATGGCTGTTAATTTCGTAAGTCGTTTTTTGTATTTTCTTTTAGATAATTGGTTCAGCTTTTTTGGAAAAGTCTAATTACAACGCAGTTTATTTCATAAAATAAATTATATTAAAAAAGCGTGCACGTTTTTACGGTTTTAATCTGACACCATTTTTTTTTATTGTAAACTTTTTTAAGGTAAAAGACAAGACTTAACTCAAATGTAAATTTACACACAAAACAAAGAAAGAAAATCCCATTCATGTTGCAAAACTTCTTATTTACGAAAATGTCTAGTATTCAGTTCAGTTGAGGGGTTATTAACCTTAAGGTAAGCTGTTGATTTGTATCTTACGGAACGTAATAAAGTACATAATTGTAAATAATACACTAATTCGATATGCACATGTTACACAAAACAAATCTATAAGGTTTCCTGCTTTTGTCATGTCTGGACCAGTATATTAAATTCCAATGAGTTAATTTGATAAAAAAATAATTAGTACAAATGAATTCTGCGGTGATTACTACTAGAACTTAGTTTTATATCAGTATGTAAACAACAAAATATATCCATCACACAAAATAAATCAGTAGGTATTATGGTGATTGGTGCACCTAATCAAAAGTTGAAATATCCGCATCTGCATTTCCCTGTTGCATTACCTACGTTATATTATATATAACAGTCGGATGAGAAATATTTTACAAAATTTTACTTGATCTAGCAAAGTGATATATCCATACATACATACATACCATCACGCCTGTAATCCCCGAAGGGTTAAGCAGAGGTGTACTAATGTACACCCACAGTTCGCCGGTATGTTTAGGTCCCATGTAATAGGGGACGAGCCTATTGCCATTAACCGGGCACGAATCCAGACTCCGAGCTGCTACTGAAAATTTCATGGAAAAACCCAATAACACTTCTCGAACTGGGGTTCGAAACCAGGACCTCTAGCGCAGCAGCCGCCCTTGTGACCACTAAACTAATGAGGCAGTCTATAGTGATTTATAGTTTACTGGAATAGCAATATTTTTCACGTAATTTTCTATAATTTTTATTTTTATTCCTTTTCGGTAAAATTCGTTAACAGCGAAAATAAAAGCGACGGCGGCATCTCTGCCTATACAGGGTACAGTGTAGTCACCTACTCTCGTGAAAGGGGTGATTTCACCCTTCTCCATCTTTCCCTTTGAAACACAAAACTGATTCATTAAAAAAGTCGATTTTTTATACATACCTAAACATGTTTTTTTTTATACCACTAAGGTGGCAAACAAGCATACGGCCGGCCTGATGGTAAGCGGTTACCGTAGCCTATAGACGCTTTCAACCCCAAGAGTATCACTCGCGCATTGCCGACCCTGTAAATTAAGGAGGAATAGTTGGGCTGGCAGCATAGGAGACATACTGCCATGACTCCTATGCTATGGTCTGTCTATTTTGTAGGAAGATGTGTTTATTTTTTACAAATAAGGTATGGGTTTCCTAGGAGCAGTTGTTGAGTACGATGGGCAGAATCATCCCTCATCACCGGTGACTAACTCAGAAGTCTGAATGTTTGTTGTTCTAAAAAATCCATTATTATTTCTATAACAAAATCTTACCTGAGCAACAATAATCGTATATATTATAGTTCGTTGCTAGAAATTATGTGTATTCAAAATTCAAATACCATGTTAATTATTAAACTGTTTTCATGGTTTGAAGTGAAACTGTGGCAATATGACGATATACATAGGCGCCATCTTGAAAATAGACTGGTTTATTTCAGCGTACGTATTTCAGGCGTTCATGCCAAGACTGTTTGCTGAAATCATGTCCCCAAGTAGGTTTCACATAGTGCCCCTACGTGAAACGTCGCCGTCGTTTTGAATATTATGGCGCCCTATTTCAGCCCGAGTTTTCATGAGCAGAGTGGCGCAGTGGAAGCGTGCTGGGCCCATAACCCAGAGGTCCGTGGATCGAAACCACGCTCTGCTAATAATATATATATTTTATTTTGTAAATTTATGCCATTTATTTTCACGCTTAGATTTATTGAGATTCAGAAAATGATACAAAACACTCTCCGTGCCCATGTTTTTGGTGGTAGGATCTAATGATCCGCCTGACTAGTTACTACGTTTACTTGTAAGATCAGTGACACAGTTTTACTAACTATTTTTATCTAGCTGTTTCTTCTTCTTTTTAAAAAAGACAGCTCCCGCACTGAGAAACAAGCCCTGTGTCGTAGAGGATATTAATAATATACAATTAATGGACACAAAGTAAACCCAAACTCGAAATAAATATTCTTACATCACATAAAATATTTGCCTAGGGTGGGTTTGTGCCGGTAGTGGGGAGACGAAGTGACCACCTTAACTGCTATGCCAAACATGCAATCTATCTACTACATTACTAAAACTATAATATACATACATACGCACACCGTTCTCCCATAGGGGTAGGCAGAAACTATAGACCGCTACTTGCTACTATTCGTCCATATTTCTTTTGCTTCTTCCACATTCATACATCTTCTCATACACTCGCGCCGGTTGCAAATGCTACGCACCTGATCTTTTTGAAGGATCTCGCCCTTCTAGAGCGACCTCTTCCGACACTACCGCCGACATTCGCCTTATAAATTCCTTTCAGTACTAATCTTGTGTCACTAATCTTACAAGATCACTTTAAGGGGATTATTTATTATCAGGTTTAAAAAAATATATTAGATCCTACCATCAAAGAAACATACACAGAGAAGATATTTTGTATCATTCCTGAATAACAAGGCATAAATGGAAATGTGGAAAGGTATTTAACAAAAATAAATTGTCTAAATATATAAAATAAAATAATATTGTTAGCAGAGCGTGGTTTCGATCCACGGACCTCTGGGTTATGGGCCCAGCACGCTTCCACTGCGCCACTCTGCTTATGAACACTCAGGCTGAAATAGGGCGCCATATAGTCAAAACGATGGCGACGCTTCACGTAGGGGCACTACGTGAAACCTACATGGAGGCATGATTTCAGCAAACAGTCTTGGCATGAACGTGATGAGTCTTTATCCACGTGGTAACTTCTTACATTATAACCTAAGGAAAAAAACAACTAAAATATAGGAAACAAGGAAATATTCCTTAGTAGTAGGTGAGTATTGGGGCATCTGGATCAAAAGATGAATCGGGCGCTTTCTCTTCGCGCTCGTATCATTTTTTGATCCAAATGCCCCAATACTCCCTTTTCAAAATGAGTGCTTGAATTCAGAATTCTCTATTCAAAATGCAACTTCTATTCAAAAACCCTATATTCAAAGTAAGACTTAGACCTATCTACTGTAAAATGATGATCCATACCATCTTTTCAAAATGAATAGATGCTGTATTCAGAATTCCCTATTTAAAGTAAGACTTCTATACAAATTCTCTGTTTAGGGTCCTCTATTTGAAAAGAGACTTCTATTCAGAGTTTTGTGTTCAACCATACATTCGAGAATATTTTGATTTAATAGCTTTGTAATTATATATTGTAGGTGTTTGAAAATTACATGTATCTGTAGGTAAAGCGCCCGTATCATCTTTTGATCCAAATGCCCCAATACTCCCCTTTCAAAATGAGTGCTTGAATTCAGAATTCTCTATTCGAAATGAAACTTCTATTAAAAACCCTCTATTCTAAATAAGACTTCTATTCACTGGACTATCTTAGTTACTTAGACTGATCTACTGTAAAAAGTTGATCCATGGACCTCAATACTCTTTTTTCGAAATGAGCACTGTATTCAAAACTCTCTTCAAATGTGACTTCTATTTGAAATCTAAAGTCATTTCAATTTTTCTTTTTCAACTCATTCTATAATTACAGACTTTTAGTTTAATTCAATTCAATACGTTCCCTGAGTTGCATTCTTGTGTAGAATCATACAATCGCGTGTGTATGAATGTATGTGTGTGTGTATGTGTTGTATGTTGCAACTGCTTACAAACAGCATTGCTTAGACAAATCGAGTGAGCTGTTCATGCTAACTGACTAGTTTTTCTGTGAGTTTGTGAGCGGTTAGGTTGACATTATTTAATGTTAAAATTATAGGTGTTCTGGAAATAAAACTAGTAAGTAATATAAGTATATATAGTATAAGTAATAGTAGATTATCTATTTATTTATTGTACACCAGTAATACAAAGAAAAAAATAACCTTATTTACTAATAATATATGCAATGGGCGCCCTTATCGCATAAAGCGATTTCTTCCAGGCAACCAAAGTGATTTGAGCACTGGACAAAAAAGCGGGTATATACAAGTGTACAAAAGTAGGTTAACTGCAAATAATTTTAACTAAAATTAAAATTAAATAGATAAATAATAGAAGATCTATAGAATTAAATTATCTATTTATGTTTAATAGAATTCTTAGATAAATACTTTGTTTTCAACACACCACTTATTTAAACAAAATACATTTTTTAAAGCACATCTATTGTTATGGTATATACAACATAAAATATCTGGAGAAGTTGAATAAGTGCTATACAATGTTGCTAAACTTAATTTCATCTTGTTTAAAAAGTACGATTAGGTTTGCGTTGTCTCTGACCAACTGCTTAGGAATTTTACTATATGTCTGATTTAGATAAAAGCAACCGATAAACTTATGTCTGCCCATTGCAAAATAATCACGCATGTTGCTTTGATTTTCACAAGCCACATCATCGAATACAATGACAGAATTGGATTTTGCGTCGTGAACATTAAGTACTTGCTCATTTTCATGATATTTCTGAAATGTGATACCTGGTACACGTTGCAAAACTTTTTCTAAAAAATTGTACTTGGGTTGTTGCACGGTTTTCGAATATACATAAACATTTTGAAATTTTAAACCATTTTCATGTATAAGAAGACCAATTAATAAATTTAGTTTTTCCACAATTTGAGGGCCCGCAAATGATGCATCGTATCGTGTTAGGTAATAATTCTCCATGGCGAAAACTAGTGTTTCATGGCTCAACGCAGAGTTCGTTTAAATGTAACGATTGTGGTTGTTTTACAAATTTCATGACGACTGTTTAAACGGTTTATTGAATAATGAGAAAATTTACCAACCACGTCAATATTTATAAAGTGAAACAATGAACTGATACAATATATCTCGGTTTTTGTATCTACTTAAGAATGAGTTATTGAAATTTGGTGAAGACAACGTCTGTCTAGTCAAAAAAAAAAAATATCATAAAGACAATTATGGCCCATGAGGGGATCGAACCCAAGACCTTCGCGTTATTAGCACGATGCTCTAACCAATTGAGCTAATGGGCCGATGAGAGCTCTCTACTAAAACAAGATCCTCATGGCTCTCATGTCAATTGAGTTTTAAGGAAACGAAAATAGTGGAACAGCGCCCATTCCGTAGGATATTATTGGGGCTTTCTACAACACCGAAAGTAACGGAGGCGAACGAAGTGAGACGTAGGAACGGCAGGTGGAGTAGAATGCCCAATAATATCCTACTGCCTATGTAAGAGAGACCGCAATCACAATCTAGCTTGTATACTCCTGCATCTTGCAGAATATTCTTATTGTCTAATATTTGCGTAAGTGTCAGAAACCAGTAAACTAAAATCCTTAGCAAAAATAATGCTCCATTCCAAAGTGTTACCTACTTTTAAATAGTTACGTTAAACTTTTTTACGCGGGAGAGCCATTCGGCACGAATGGGCCGGCTCGACCGGAGTGATACCACGGCCTCACAGAAAACCGCCGTTAAACATCGCTTGCGTTGTGTTTCGCCAAGTGAGTGAGGTTACCGGAGGCCCAATCCCCTTTTAACAGGTCGGCAACGCACTTGTGAGTCCTATGGTATTGCGGGTGTCCATGGACGGCGGTAATCGCTTAGCATCAGGCGATCCGTCTGCCTGTTTGCCCTGCTATCCTATAAAAAAAGTGTTACTAATTATATATTTTGTTTCCGAGTGTACTTTCATGAGCCTACCTACCATCTGTTATAATCTCTATTTGAAAAGATTTTTCTATTCAATAATCTCTATTCGAAATGATCTTTCTATTCAATAATCTTCAAGTTTGTACTTCATATTTTTATGAGGTAGGAAATGAAATGAAATAATAATTTTAGCACTATATTATTTTATATATAAATCTTAAATTACATATTTTACACAGTGACATATAGATACATATTTCTGTGGTCCTAGATCAGACAGTGATAAGTGCATTTTTGCTCAAAATGACTTATTAATATAGGTATAATTATAATTTTTCATTTGGTCATATCATACATTTCCTTAATTAAAAAAAATACTTTTTTCATATGAGTGTCTCATATTTAGTAGTGTCTTCAAGAGTTCCCAATAATTGAATTGCTTGTCCTGATATTCCATTAATACAGTTTTATCGCTCCGAACGGTTATCGTGTGCATCATAAACTGTATAGTAATCTGATTGCATCGATTCAGATGCTCGATAATGCTTTGATTATTTTATTGTTGGGATTGTCATCTTCTGGGAGAAACTCAAAGCGTATAATGACATCTGAATCAGGTATCACTATTTCATGTATTGGGTTCGTTTCATTATCATTCATAATATTATGGTAAAATAAACCTTCTTGCATTGTATCGCTGACCTGATATTTTGATGAATTTGCTTTCGATTTTTTATGAGCATGCTTCATATTATTACCAACATATATAGTTTCACCTTTTGCATTCTTGATAATAAGTTTACAAATACCTTTGGAAGTACATTTCACAGAATCTTGCATTGTGGCATCAATTATTTAATTTATTTTTTTAAATTGTTTATTTCCGTTTGTGATTTAACCGTTCAACTACAATTTTAGCAAACGAATGTTAAAAATATATGTAATAAAATTATTATAAACAAGAGATTCATAGATTCATTCATACATTAATTCATACATTCATTCATCAGACAATCTATCTGTCATTCTTTACTTCAAAATCATTTTATACTTTTCAGTAACATAAAAATATGGATGGGGGATTTAAAAAGTCTAATAATTAAACAAGAAAATATTTATTTAAAAATTTTATTATCTAAGCACCATTTATTTAAACACAATACATTTTTCAAAGCACATACAGAGTCATGATAAATACAGTTATACAAATTATTAGAACCTTTATATTGATCATACAAGCTTAAGAAATTAGGGCAACATCTGTCTTCTAAATTACATATATTCTTATTATTATTTCCTAAAATAGTTTTTAGCCACAACACTTTTTCTAAACCTTTAGTATAGATACATTTATCTATACTAAAGGTTTAGAAAAAGTGTAGATATATTTGTTGTTGTTGTTTTATTTATTTAAGATTTATATATAAAATAAAATAGTGCTAAAATTATTATTCCATTTCATTTCCTACCTCATAAAAATATGAAGTACAAACTTGAAAATATAGATATTGAATAGAAAAATCATTTCGAATAGAGATTATTGAATCGAAAGATCATTTCGAATAGAGATTATTGAATAGAAAGATCATTTCGAATAGAGATTATTGAATAGAACGATCATTTCGAATAGAGATTATTGAATAGAAAGATCATTTCGAATAGCTAATTTTCGTCAGTCATACTACAACTTCAGCATTGATCCGTTGCTGAGCTTAAATCAGTTCAAAGAAATAGCACCAGTTTTTGTGATTGATAGTTCAAGACAGAACGATTCGCTTAAAACTGGACCAGTTGACATGAGAATAGAAATTGAATGTTCTGAAGATATTCCAGATAATACATCTGCCTATTGTTTAATTATAAACGATCGACTTTACGAATACAAACCATTGAGTAATATTGTGAGAAAATTATCATGAATGTTCAATCGTTGATGTCCAAGGGTTTAAGTGTGAAGAAAACAATTTTATTCCAAAAGAAATAGCAATAATGTGCAAAGGACGTATTCAAGTTTTATTAATAAAACAACCTCAACAGTTTTATAATTTGTCTAAGAAAGAACGGTCACAAATATCTTGGATAGAAAAGAACAGAGGAATAAAGTGGAACGAAGGCTTCGTACCTTATTTTAACTATAAAGCTAATTTTGGTATTTTTTTAAAAATAAATCTGTATATGCTAAGGTAATGAAAAAGTGCTATGGTTGAAAGATATCTTGGAAATAGATAATGTACATAATTTAGAGAGTAAAAACTGTCCTAGTTTAGCAACATTGTATAGCACTTATTCAACTTCTCCAGATATTTTATGTTGTTTACACCATAACAATAGATGTGCTTTAAAAAATGTATTTTGTTTAAATAAGTGGTGTGTTGAAAACAAAGTATTTATCTAAGAATTCTATTAAACATAAATAGATAATTTAATTCTATAGATCTTCTATTATTTATCTATTTAATTTTAATTTTAGTTAAAATTATTTGCAGTTAACCTACTTTGTACACTTGTATATACCCGCTTTTTTGTCCAGTGCTCAAATCACTTTGGTTGCCTGGAAGAAATCGCTTTATGCGATAAGGGCGCCCATTGCATATATTATTAGTAAATAAGGTTATTTTTTTCTTTGTATTACTGGTGTACACTAAATAAATAGATAATCTACTATTACTTATACTATATATACTTATATTACTTACTAGTTTTATTTCCAGAACACCTATAATTTTAACATTAAATAATGTCAACCTAACCGCTCACAAACTCACAGAAAAACTAGTCAGTTAGCATGAACAGCTCACTCGATTTGTCTAAGCAATGCTGTTTGTAAGCAGTTGCAACATACAACACATACACACACACATACATTCATACACACGCGATTGTATGATTCTACACAAGAATGTAACTCAGGGAACGTATTGAATTGAATTAAACTAAAAGTCTGTAATTATAGAATGAGTTGAAAAAGAAAAATTGAAATGACTTTAGATTTCAAATAGAAGTCACATTTGAAGAGAGTTTTGAATACAGTGCTCATTTCGAAAAAAGAGTATTGAGGTGCATGGATCAACTTTTTACAGTAGATCAGTCTAAGTAAGTAAGTCTAAGTACATAAGATAGTCCAGTGAATAGAAGTCTTATTTAGAATAGAGGGTTTTTAATAGAAGTTTCATTTCGAATAAAGAATTCTGAATTCAAGCACTCATTTTGAAAGGGGAGTATTGGGGCATTTGGATCAAAAGATGATACGGGCGCTTTACCTACAGATACATGTAATTTTCAAACACCTACAATATATAATTACAAAGCTATTAAATCAAAATATTCTCGAATGTATGGTTGAACACAAAACTCTGAATAGAAGTCTCTTTTCAAATAGAGGACCCTAAACAGAGAATTTGTATAGAAGTCTTACTTTAAATAGGGAATTCTGAATACAGCATCTATTCATTTTGAAAAGATGGTATGGATCATCATTTTACAGTAGATAGGTCTAAGTCTTACTTTGAATATAGGGTTTTTGAATAGAAGTTGCATTTTGAATAGAGAATTCTGAATTCATACACACATTTTGAAAAGGGAGTATTGGGGCATTTGGATCAAAAGATGATACGGGCGCGAAGAGAAAGCGCCCGATTCATCTTTTGATCCAGATGCCCCAATACTCACCTACTCTTAGTAAAATCATTGCCAAACATTCTCCGAAAATATGATCACGCAGGACATCTGTCCGTGAATATTGTTGTGATTCATCAAAAGTACATGAAGCAACCGACCACTTCAGTTGACCCCTAATCCATTCTTTGGTAATGCAGTTTAGGCCGTAATCACACGGCGTATTTTAAACGCGCAGAAGACTCGCTTAAACGCGCTTCAAACGAGATTTCAACCCGTTTGTATCATCAATACACAGCATCTACGGCGCCGAAAACACGCGTTCTTAAAACGCGCTTCGTGTGCTTACGGCCTTCATGTTTATACAATTATCCTCAGTGTCAAATATGTATCTTTATATATAAACCCATTCCGGGTTAGTTATACCATTTATAACTCTAGATCAGCAGGACGGTCTTTGCCCCAAATTTGTCTACGCCCCAACTAAAAAAATAACATTTTTTTAAAATCACGAAAAAAAATTATGAAGCAAAATGATTACGTCATACTTTTTGTATCGAGAACAGATTGACAGATTTCACAGAAACCAAAACACGGGGACGCGAGTGAAACTGCGAGCAACACCTATATGTATTTATACCTACCTTAAATTTTTATGTGTTAGAAATGACACAGAAATGAAAAACAAATCACAGATAGTGATGCGGAGGAGTTCTTTGATGCCCTTTTTTAGTTATACTTATTTAGTATAACTACTTAGTAGTAATAAATAAATACTAGTAATTACTATTACTTTCTATAGTTTTCTTTTGTTAGCTTAATAATTTAGTTAGTTATTTAATCATTTATAATTGAATAATTTATAAATAATACATTGAATAATTTATTTATATTAAATTGTTATCTGTATTGTAATCATACTAATTAGTAAGTACTATATAATATTAAACAGAGAATAAACACAAAAAAATATGTCTAATATATGCTCTAATATATGCCTAATGGCATTAAGACCGCCTTTGTACAAACAGTGCATAAAGTATAAATATTTTTTTAAAAAAATCATTTAAAAAATATAATATATTTGAAGAATTTACATAAACGTAACGATAAGAATAACAAATATGACTGGGCAGGTCAATGAACTTTAAGTATATAATAAAACCTCTATTAAACATTTACCTAGAAAACCACAGTACGAAAATCCTCTATACATTTTAAACCGGGTCGCCTGAGAGTAGTATATAGGCACGACCAGCGACGCGCGTCCCTAACTGTCCTCACACATAATTACGACCAAATTACACTTTTCGAGCTTGCGTTACATTATGTTGCAATGAAAGGAATCATTCAGACACTTACTTACCAACATGCCGCCTGTTTAAGTGCGTGTGACAGTTTCAATGTGTCATTGTTGGGTTTTGCAACAATTTCGAAACTGTCCGTACTATGTGTTACGGAAAAACTGTAGTGATTCTAGTTATCTTGATGCGTATAACTCGTTTGGCAGTTATATATAATATCTTAGAGGAAGAATAACTAGAATTCTAGTTGTTTTTTTCAACTGTAGTATGGCTGTATATGTTTTATATATAAGTAGCATAATTCTAGTCTTACAAAATTTGAAAAATAAAAGGGTAATTCTAATTTATTAAAGGACAAATTTAACCCTAAATGAATTAGAAATACTTGAATTAATTATATAAATAAACAGATATTTATAAAATCGTGGGTTTTTGATCTACCTTCACAGTCTTTCAATTTCGGCAAATAACCAAACAAATCTTCAAATAACCAAACTTATGCAAAATCTCATTAAGTTGAAAAAAAAACTAAAAATATTTTTTTAGTTAGCATAGTTATTTATATACCCATTAGCAAAAAAAAATATCGATCGTCAAAACAATAGTCTCTCACACAAAGCTCTGGTACAATTAACTTATCAGCCTTGTATGGTTCCTGCTGGTTGAACAACTGTAGGACAGAGTTGAATGCTCTCTTGATGTGTCACGCGAAATTGTGGCATCATGGTCAAGGGCGCCGTGCTTTATGACTTTATATATGAGAAAAAAATATTACCTACATGTTATGTCAAGTAATGTCTTAGAGGAAAATAAACGTTTTCAGAATCAAGTTCAATGTCAATTTCCATCATAAAAAAGTATGTTATGTCAGTATACTTATTTCGGTAGAGGTTTTGAACTTTTCATAGAAGCAAAATCTATAACGACTTTTGAAGATAATTTCTATATTTGTTTGTACTCTCTAATATATCTGATTTAGAGCCTAAACTATTTAATGGATTTCAACACAGTTAAGAGATGTCATAAATTAGATTCATCTCCGCGAAAAAGGGAGAAAATATCTTGCAATATGTACGTATTCCATTTAGAATATTAGAATATGCAATTACACATTTTGATTTATATAGTGCTAGATTTTTGCTTGTTGGGTATACTTATTCTATTGCTTATTTTACCGTGTCAACATAATCAACCCATTATACTGTCCCACTGCTGGGCACGGGTCTTCTCTCAGAATGAGAGGGATTAGGCTATACCTAGTCCAGTTACTGTGTCATCATGTCATCAAATAGTTTATTTTCGCTATTTGAACAAAATTTATTACGTACCTAAATGAAATTTAAATAAAATAACGCATTTTTAGTAGAAACAAACTTAATTTAATTTATAAAATAACTAACCCTTTTAATGACTTCAGTTTCAACACTGTTCAAAAACTGTAAATAACGAACAAAAATAGTTGAAATCGCATCAACTCTAATTCGTATTCATAGTTGAAAAGTTTTAGTTCCATTATTCAAATTCATCACACGTAGGTGCATGATGTTACTAAATTTTGCTATGATTGCTCCCAATAACAGCAAGGTCGTATCGTCACATCGTATGTGACAAATTCCGTTTACGATTGCAATGACCACGGGTAGATGATATAGTAAGTGGGTGAAGGTTCGGACGACTGGCACATACTAATGTGACGGCTACTTACTTACGTGCTTCCTTCCGTTACTTGTCATCAAATTACGTAGATTATGATGTGTTTGTAAGAGGATTATAGGATCTTTGAGTAAAGAATTAAAAATAAAGAACGAAAATCTAAGTAGGTATCTACTTAGATTTCCAAAATAGACATTATTTTTTTAAGAAAGAAAATGTAAGACATTCCAATCAGGTTTACAGTGTTGAAGTTTATAATTTAAAAATATATTCTTACTTAATTTTTTTTAAGAATATGTACATTTAAAACAAAATAAATGCCCACAAAAACGTAATACCGAAATAAATCGTAATCCAGATATTATTCTATCAAATTATGTTATTATTCAGATTAAGATACTGTTAATCTAGGTTCCTACGGTCCTATTTCATCTGCTACTACTTCATTGAAAATAAAAGACCGGAAAATCGTTCCAAACTTGGTAAAGTTATCATATATATATATTATCATAAATTGCATTCGCTTACATTTATTTCCAGTGAACTATTTTGGACGAAATGGTAGAGTAGGATCCTAAATTAACAATATCAGAATCCGAATAATAACAGAATTTGATTAAATTGTGTCTGAATTACGATTTATTTTATTACGTTTGTAAGAGAAATTCGGTCCGCCGGACTCTTAAGGTAAAAATAGTAAACATTACATATTCATTAGTTAATACAAGAACGACGTCCAAAGAGGTGATGTAACAATTAACCCGCAATAAACCAATTAACAGCAATTATTATTACTCAGAAAAATCTCAAACGGCTAACATGAAACTCGATACAAACAAAATTAGTATGTATGATTGCTAATTTATACGCATTACCACAACTTACTACACTAGGACAAATGCTTATGTTAATTACCTATCTAAAGTTTACAATCGATGACGTGTCTAGCTTATATTCAGACAGGGCTAGAATTTTAATCTAAATAGTTTTATTTACGTGATCCACATTACGTTTTAGTTCCGTATGGCAAAAGTTATAAATCACAAAGAAAACACGTTATTTCCCCGTCTACTGTAACGAAACTATGAAATAATATGTTATGGATGCAAATGCGTAATACGTTACCAAATCACTTGTTGATTTCAATACAAACATAACCACAGGACTCTACGAAAATGTAGGAAACCTGCGAAATCTAGATTTCAAAAGGACCATTTTTCCATAAATCTATCTAGGTATTGCATATCAGGGTGCATTTGAATTTGTTAACAATTATGTACCTAATCTAAGTAAGAATAATAGATTAGTTTTGGCTTATAAAATATTTTATCTATTATAAAAAATGAGTTCTCTGATTAGGGCATGTTCGATAACCCAATTTTTGAGGAAGGTTTAAGTTATTTATCATTACGCTACGAGCCGAACAAGCGAATGAAACGCAGGGCATTACTAATAATTATGCACGAATTACATAAAGGCATATTTTTTTATAAGTTGAATGTCTTTAGTAAGCCTAATGCCGCCTTCCTTAGTATTGTATAATTGCACAGTTAACGATCATCAACAAGCCAATAAAAGCAATACAACTTGCATAGCATGTCAATCAGCTGACACATCGAGTATTTGCCTTTGTACCATCATGATTTAAATCAACACATTACATAAATTATAAAAAATAAACAACACATAATCATCGATAAACTTTATCAATTAGTACGAATAGTATTCACTTCGTATTGGCAACCTTCCTAATGTTGACTTATTTGAACTAATCATTATAATACATATATGTAATATCAAATAATCCATATCATCCGTAGCCTACTTTATATATCTCGCTTATTTAAGAGATTTTCTTCTTGGCATAAAGGAAACTCATGTCCAACAATAAGACAGTACAGGGATTAATATTGTTGCGAATAAAAGTGACTCCCTCATTAGACTAGTAGTTCCAAGCGCGATTGCTGCGCTAGAGGTACGATCCCCAGGTCGAGCAAGATGTTAATGGGTTTTTCTATGAAATTCTCAGTAGCAACTCGAGTCTGGATTCGTGCCCGATTAATGGCAATAGGCTCGCCCCCTATTACATGGGACCTAGCACATACCCGGTGAACTATGGGTGTACATTAGTACACCTCTGCCTAACCCTTCTGAGAATACAGGTGTGATGATGGTATGTTTAGCTATTATTTTAATTCGTGTTATAGCAAGAAGGCGTACTTATACTGAACTAAATAGGTTCCTCATCGAGATGGCAAAATGCCATTTGGAACTCAAGCAGGTGGCAGGCCCGTCACTTGTTGGGAGCGCTAACCGGACATTTCGGGACTAACGCTCTCCTGCAAAAGATGAGTCTGACAGAGACATCAGCCTTTTGCAGGGCCTGCAAAAGGGAAATTGACAACATGGAACACCTTTTGTGTACATGCGATGCAATGGCTAAAAAGCGCATGCGCCTCTTGGGGCAGGGTTATCCAAGACCAGAGGATTACAGACTCATACCCCCAGGCCTCATTATAAAGCTCATGGAAGAGCTGTTTGAAGAACTGGGCGGGGATGAGTCATAGGCATCTAGGGGAAGCACAAAAGATCCCATTGGGTCGAAGTGCACTGTGGCCTTGCTGACGCGGCCCTATATAAGATAAGATAAGATAAATAGATTAACCACGACATACCTAAAACGATTTCTTCTATGAATAAATTACACATAATATGACATCCTAAACCATGTTATGCCTAAACGCAAAAACAATTTCCAAACGACAAAACTGTTTATAAAATAACCCGTTCTGAGGAAACAGACTCTGTGTCTTCAAAACAAGGAAAACCAATAACATCTATAATTGGTAATGGTAATTGGTAATCAAACTTTGTGGGTGAAGCGTGCATGTTATTTTATGCACATAGTAACTTCTCTATATTTGTAACTAGCTACACCCCGCGGTTTCATCCGCTATAAAGTGACGGACTTTCATGCAACTATAACCGTCCTTTTCACCACCTACAGTGCCAAAGAAACCAGCATGCAAACTTTCAGGGATCTAGGTCCTGTAGTTTCGGCTGTGCGTTGATACGTCAGTCAGTCAGTCAGGTTCTTCTTTTATATACAGGGTTATTTTTCAATGAGAGGCCAAATTTACAGAGACTGTTCAGAATTGATAATATTTTCGATCTACGTAATAAAAAGTATCCGCAATATTTATGAATTTCGATTATTTTTCAGAGATTTTCAAATTAAATATATTTTGTTAATTTGACAATAATGTTAAAAATGCACATTGGGTATGGCCAATGGCATTGGGTAAGTTAACTATGTATATAGATTAGTACGCTGATGACGCATGCATGTTAATAAATACATTTAACAAGTCGGACCCATTAGGTAATGGGTCAAATTTCGCGAGTAACGCGTATGTCATAATATGCATGGTACAGCTCGGCCTTAGCGACCCGCACGAAGGCTGGTTAAACAGACGCTCTGAATTGTAATGATGTAGCCCCATTTGAGATGCGGCGTGAAGATAACGAGGTGATTTTAACTGTCCTTCATGTCGGATTATAACATAATGTCCCTTTTCGAGCAATTCTCTAACTTTACTTAAATATAGCTTGAATATACTAAATAACATAACATAACATACCATCACGCCTGTATTCCCCTAAGGGTTAGGCAGAAGCGTAATGTACACCCACAGTTCGCCGGTATGTTTAGGTCCCATGTAATAGGGGGCGAGCCTATTGCCATTAACCGGGCACAAATCCAGACTCCGAGCTGCTACTGAGAATTTCATGGAAAAACCCATTAACACTTTGCTCGACCTGGGGATCAAACCCAGGACCTCTAGCGTAGCAGTCGCGCTTGGGACCACTAGACTAATGAGGCAGTCAGTCAATATACTAAATGTGTTATCAAATAACTAATGACAAAATACTAAATGACTTAGAAGTATCTAAATTGTTTCTACGAAATTTTTCAAGAGAGCATCGTTAATATGTTCAATTGTAATAAGATTTTGTGCAACCTACTTCGCGCAAATAAACGGTTTGACTTTGACTAACGACACACTGATCAAAAGGATAAATTATAATAGATAATAAATATATAATTGATGCTTTAATTGACGCCTGTATTTCCCAAAAGGTTGGGAGAACATATCTATATATATAAAACAAAGTCGGGTTTGTTACAACACTTATAACTCGAGAACGGCTGGAGCGATTTTTATTATTTTTGGTTTGTTGAATTTGTCTCCTCCCGAATAGCAGAATAACTATTAAAACATCGAAAAAAAATCACGAAAAAGAACATTATGAAGAAACATTATATTCTCATACACTTTGTATCGGGAACAGACTTGACAGAAATAATACACAAACACAAATAAACATGGCGTTGTTTTCTGTGAGATTTTCTGTTTCGATAAGGCCAGTAGATAGTATTCCGTGCATTGTCTGAACTCCTCAAAAGCTGTGTAGGTACCTCTTTTTAACTATATAATGTCATTGGCTGTGTATGTTTCAACGGGTGGATGGTTTACATTCACAATTTGAGCAGATAATAGCATCGGCATCGCAATCGGGTTCTACGATTTTTTTTATACACAAGGCATGACAAGGAAGTCAATTATTGAGGTGACAGCTTATAGTGATGAATGGAAGAAGAGGACATGCTGCGCCGACAACAAATAAATTGGGACAAGGGCAGGAAGATTATGATACAAGACAAGGCAAGACAACGTTTGCCAGGCCCGCTAGTACTAAATAAAGTACATGCACAGTTCCCCCGGCATGTTTATTAACCCGGCACAAATCCAAAATTTTATGAAAAGAAACCAATAACACTACTCGAGCTGGGAGTTGAAATCAGCTCTAGCGTAGCAGTCCCGCTTATGACCAGTAGTTACACTAACGAGGGCTAGATCTAGGTTATATACATTCTGGTACTGATATTATATCTCTTATCTCTCCAGTACATGATAGCGGCAGTGGTGGCAGCAGTGAGCGCCGCTCCGCCTGCCCAGCAGCGCTACCAACAGCAGCCCGCCCTGCATCAACTCAATCCGTAACTACTACCATTATTACACGGAGCTTTAGCCAACAAAGAGCTGTATTTAGAGATAGAGGCTATAAAGTCCTGAATATAACCTTTCGTTCATCATACAACTCTAAAGACGTCTTTTGTTGAACAAAGGCCTCCCTCAAAGTCTTCCAAAAAACTGGTTACATACTGCCAAATCTAATGACTCCCAACCTCCTTTTGTTACACATTATTAACTCTTCAACGCGTACTATACATACACAGAAGTTTGATAGAAACTGCTTTGTAGCAAAGCTTCTATACCTGGGAAGATCTTTAGCATTTCAACTCAAGCAGTGCTGATCCATGTCTGGTCTTATCTGTCTGAAGATAGTATCAAACCGTTCAATTCAAACCAGATCAAATTTATTTGAACTTTCTACTGGAGCCCGGGTAATTTTATCTGACTCTGCATCATTATCATTTATATTCCTTAATACTTTTTTTATGTTACAGACTAGATTACTTCTTGGAGCAACCTGTGGATAATTATTATAGGCCAGCTGAACAAAAGCAAGGTAAACAAAAACACTAATTAAAAACATTTCACAGTTTAAATATTCATCCGTCCACTTACTCCCGATAGCATCTTTCATTATCTTTTTACCATTAATACATGACATCCATAGTTTACACCGATGGATAAATGTAAAGTGTGCTGTATAAATGCATAAGTATCCCTATCCCTCTCCCTGTCTCATTTTTGTTACTTACGTCACGCCTAAACCGCTCAGTTCAGCGGTTTATTTTAGCTTAGCGGTCTAATCTATCTCTTAAACTCTCGCTGTATACCCAAAACTCATTAAATTTAGCTTATTTTGATGAATAAACTAAACTAAACTAAATAAATTATAATATTAAATTAACTTATTTTGATGATGAATTCATCAAAATAAGTTAATTTTGATAAATTTTGGTATAGAGATAGATTTAACTTTGGAGACGGACATACGCTACGTTTTATCCCAAGAAATCTTATGTGATACGAGTAAAACCGCAAACAAAAGTTAGTACTTAATATTATTATTCAGTGGTTACACGTTACCACTCGACAGGTAACCAGTGTAGGAAAATGAGTCTAGAAAAGCTGACACGTTGACAATAAATCGAAAACGTGTACAGTGCACTAAGAATCATGATTATAGCATGCATTACGTCATCATACCATGTTCCTTGATCAAAAGTAAGAGCGCGTTGCTCTCGAAATAATTTGCCGCCGCATACTCCGTTCAGAGATAATAGCTGCAGACGAGATAATGCAGTAATAAAAGATGTCATCGCACGTAAATTAGGTCCCCTAGCATATTCATCATTGCTATTTCTTTCATTTTACATTATTTCTTTAACACTTACTGATTCAGTAGCAATACCAATTCAGTCAGATATTATTATCACATATAACCCAATCGATCCTTTGACTCCTCAATGGTCAAAATAAATTCTCTAAAGCATATACCTACTTATGTATATACTATTATAAAATAGTGACCTCAAAACATTCGATCATCATTGAAATGATTTATTTTCACACAGATTCTTATGGGATTTAAGAAATATATATTTTTTTATTTTGTTCCAATTTATGTTTATTTCCTCTGTTACCATAATTATATTCAACAAACCCAATTTTTTTCCTTAGGACCAGATGAATAAACGGACAATTTCAAGTAATGCATCGCAAAAACATAGATTGCTTGAATGAGTTCACTTCACTAGTCACATAAAACCATCAATAATGTATTTTCAGTGAGCGCAAACGGTCAAAATCGTGCGCCTGCGCGTCTCGAATCCTTGGAGCCTGATAGTGAAGTGGAACTGGTGCCGGGAGTACAACAGCCACAGCAGCCTCCACAACAGGTACGAGTATACAACTACTACTACTACTCGTACCATACTCAAACATACTCAACCTACTGTTGGAACCCTACAAAGATTTTAAACAATATTGAACAGTGAAACAAGTGCAACAACCTTACAATGCAACTTCTATACATTGAATTTAAACAAAAATGTATGAAGAAAAGACTCCTTTCATAGCTTGATAGCAAGAAAACGTCGTACTCACAAAGCTGATGTGTTGCTCAGACAATTACATACTTACTACTTACACATAGAACAACGAAGACGTCGTAGTATTTAATTTACTTTGTCAACATCAATTTACTTTTAGAGAAAAAAAGTGCTAAATATTTTTTTATTCACGTCTACTAACCTCCTAAAATTTCAGAATCCAGTAGCTCCAAACATACCTGGTCTCCTCCCTGGACAGCGAGTATTCATAGTGCACATGCCAGTGCCAGGATACAGGTTAACATTTTACAAGTCTATAATTATAAAGAAGTGCAACAGTAACCAAGTGCTAACCTACAACTATCTTACAGAGTGGACTTTAATAATAGCTTAGGAAATAATATTATAAGGGACATGCCATAATAAAGCTGATCCGCAAGTTCACGACAATTATGCACAATCAATCAATCATGAAGTCACCTACCATTTTATCCATCCATGAATTTCATGTTAGACATATCCGCGTAAAAAAGGACCAAAATTAATAACCTCAATACGTATAACATCACAAAGAAGTCATAGTCATGGTTATTAAAAATATGTATATGACTTTTAATTGATCCTTACATATATAAATAACAACTTCAAACACCAATAGTAGGTAGCATATAATAATTTATGTTCCAGTCCGGGGAGCATAGGAGGTTACCAGCCAGTGTATATCGTTGCTGCAGCACCTCAAGGCAATGCTAGATTCCCTGGTAATGGTAAGTCTAAATTAAAACAACGAAAACATAAGCTTGATACAAATTTATACAAATAAGGCCACTAGTACTTTTTGAATTCCAATATTAAAATGCAGACATCCTCCAAAAACGCTCCTGCAGTTCACCGCATCAATCGCTTTCGCAACACATTCCTGTCTGTTATAATTAAGAAAATAAAATCTGAATCAAAACAAGAATATTATTTTAAATGGAATACTTATTTAAAGAATCATTACTGCAACTTGTCAACTAATACAAATAAATGTGTATCTCATTTTTAAGGTACCAGTAACTTAAGCATTGAAGTAAGATAGCCTATATGCCTACTCTTTAAATCAATAAGGCAATCACAGGATGCATTTCGTATTCATAATTAATTTCACTATTGTCACAAAAAAAACGAAAATGAAACCAAATGTGGACATTAATGTATTTTGCGTGAATCTAGGTCTATTAGATTATATATTTCCATCGTGTCAATCAAACTACATGGAATTACAATTTAACTGTAATAACATTTGTGATACTTACCAATCACCTTGTTATCAATCAATCTTTCATCTACAGGGTTCCAGAACACTGTTCTCCTAGACCCCTCAGGCCAGAGCGTTGTGAACCCATTCACTGGCTACCCCAGAGGGGTGATTCAACCCCAAGTGCTAGGCGCCCCCCTCACTTACCCCAACAGGCCTTTTGAGCTAGTATACCCAGATCCTGGACTAGCTAATGGGTAAGTTATTATTCTAACTAAAGGAACTAAACATATCCAAGTGAACTAAGTACATAGTGTACAAAAGCTGTATTAACGGACTTCTCTGCAAAGAACCTTAAAAAAAAACAACATAAAATGTTTTTTATAGAATATTTTTCATTTTTTCATTTTTTAAAAAAATCGTTGCCCACACTAGGATTTTCTCCTGTGTCGTGGGTGCGTTTACAAACACAAATTCTCACATACACAAACGCCCAGACCCGGAACAACTACCTGTAGATCATACAAATATTTGCTCCGTGTGGGGATCGAACCCACAACACGTGGTGCAGAAGCCGATCGCTCAACCGCTACGCCAATCGTGTCGTCGAAAATATGAAACATATTTTATTTTTTATAAAAGAAAGTTATAAGTAGTTCGTCAGAAACTTCCATAAAATTGATTAACGATGAAACATGAATGAAAGGAAACATCATTTTTTAATTATTGCACATTTATTTTATATTCCAAAACATTAAAATTGTTATTGACTTTCAATTTGAGGAACTTAGATTTTATTTGTTTGCTACATGCTGCAACTTTCTACTTTCTTTAGAAATTGATTATTTTATTTTAACACCTTTTCTTGCAAAACTTGAAAAATATCATTCAGTTTAGCAAAACGTAACTGGACAAATGACACTAAACCAAAAAGGAGTTATAAAACAGCACCCACAAAAAATTTGTATAATAATATGATTTATTTCTTTTGGGTCTATAGCAAAATCCCAAATCTAAAGATACACTCAAAATTTTTGCAGAAAACGAAAAGTCTTTATATAAAAATAAAGTGACCAATCCTATAAAAACCGTAGTCTACAAGCATGACCAAAAGATAAAAATACGTTTTGAAATATTATTTATACGTACTTCTTAAGAAGTTCTTATTAAGTTCATTAATACATTAGAAGTTTCATTTCAACTGAAGAAATCATAATTTTAACAGTGCCGGCCAAAATATCCAAGGAGATGCTGCTAGAGGGCCTATACATTTCTCACAAATGGTGGGTCTCCAAGGACCAATAAACTCTGCTGCCTATCAGGGAGCAGTTGCCCAACTTGCCCATCAAGGACCAGCACCAAAGACGAGAATTAACAACGGTAAGATTTCTTGCGCACTGGTGATTCCTAGTCACCAATCTCATTGCAAAATTATTCTCTCAAAATCCTTTTTTGACTTAAGTCTAATCTTTCAATCTTTGTGTGTCATTATTATTTGAATTTGATACTGTACATAAAACTGAAGCACGTCGACATAATTCAAGTTCCTTACTTCCTTATTTCATAGAGTTTCCTACCGGATTCTTCTCCATAGGATCATCATTTTTGGAACCGTGCATTTAGACTCATTAACGTTTCATAAACGCTTGTAAAAGCTATTTTAAATAAAAACATTTGAACTTCCCTTCAAAGCTCGCTTTGGGAGCATGCAACTCTTACTCGGTATACACATAAATAAAATACATAAAAAAATGCTTGATAATTATTTTACATTATTACTGTGATAGAAACCACAGTATTTAAAGTAACATCGACAGCCAATTTATTTCAAAGAAAGATAGGAATCTCTGGCTATCACCTTGATTATGAAATTTGTTTACCAGGTCCGCCAGCTCCGCTAAAACAAGGTTCAGGAAGTGACGAAACCAAAGAAGCAGAAACTAATTCGAACCATAGAGCACAAGCTCTAACACGAAACAAAGCGTAGTAAAACAATACAATATACACTATTGTGATTGAAACTACTGATTCTCAATTAGAAATTATAGTAGCAACGATATTTGAAACAGATGTAAAAAAGAAAGTGATTATAGATTTAGTATTATGATTTGTTGTATTAACAGATTATGATGAAGTAGATGTTGGTTATGTAGGATTTTAATTGTTTCTGTTACCAAATTGTAAAATAGCAATGCAATTATAAATAGTTTCTCATATTTATTACGAAAATTAAATGTTTTATACATAAAACATGTTTTATTTTCATTTTTGACAAAAGTCTTATTTTTGGAAATTATTCATAGATTTTTTTGGTTCCTTTCATGTGAATTTGTAAAGTGACACAACTTCATAACATGAGAGTTTCTTATATATTTCTATATCGTATTCACCTAAGACTTCGAATACTCTACTTTTTATATTACCGGTGTGCGGTTTTAAAATTTCATTATTAAGGGTATTACATCTCTCAAATCCAAAAAAACACCCTAGCTATAAAGAAGTTTCAAGTGGAATCCTTATGTGCGTTTGCCAGATAAAAAATATCACAAACAAATTATATTGTTTAAATTTTTTATAAATTTTCCCCAATTTTGGATAATAATTAAAGTAAATAGGCCTTTTATCCTAATTAGTATTTTTTCTCTTTAACGACTTAATAGTTAGTCATGAATTTTATAAAAAAAAAGTTATTATGACGTAATTAACAATTTGTATTTATTTTCTTATTTCTTTGAATATTTTGAAATAATAAAGAAATACCCGAAACCTCACTAGCACCCCGCGTGAAGCACCCCCGCAATGCCTGTGACTAACAAATACTAGCACAAAGACTAAATCCTCAAGGTCATTTGGGCAATGTTATACCCTTAAAAATCAAATTCTCAATGAACGACAAGACCGTAAACGATTGTAAATTCTTCTAGCTCGTTTTCCCTTTGCTCGAGTAAACGGGAATTTCTAGAGAATTCCTTAGGAAATCAGCACTTACAACTGTATAACGAATATGGAGCGACATCGCCCCACTATCACCAGGACCGGTCGCTTTCTACTATAATAAATTAACAGCGAATTACGGTTCTATCGATCAGATAACTGGCAACACTGGTAAAATTGCCCGAGATTTATTATCTGAACCATTTCCCCCTACAAATAATTATGTCAGCTTAGTGCAAAACATGCAACAAGATTAATGACTAGACACAGATCGAGGGTTATAAAGTCTTAAATTGTCAGGTTGCAAATCCGTCAGTAATTAATATCGGTGAATTGTTATTTAAAAAAAAAAGGTTACTAGCAATGTCGCACATTACTAGTATTCTTGTTAACCCCTCGTGCTAAGCTAAATTCTTGTGTTACGAATGGGTTTACGTAGGTAGTGCAATCGGTGGGGTTCAAACCGTCAACCACATGATCGCTAGTCCGACGCCCTAGCCATTAGGCTACCACCGCATTTAAAATTTATATATTTCTAAGTTTATATATTTTTTTCTGGAAACTATTCATTAGAGAATTTATAAGCTCCGAGTTGAGTAAGAAACTATTCGAACTGAAAGAAATAAACTCAGACAGTCTATTTCTTGCCGTTTATCAAATACATAGGTACTGTAATGTGGTTACCATAGATTTTATTTTTTTCTAATTTGCAATAACGCATTAGGAAAGTATTCACGTCATTCATCCAATTAAAACACACCGTTGTATTTCTCTAATCTTAATCTTATTGTTTCACTTCTTCAACTGTATCATACATGCCCGCTTGAACTCACTAGTTTACGATGCGGAATCTCCCACATTGACACAGAAACAAAATAACCAACCTCAAAATCTTAACTTTCCACAAACCTCCGAAAACGAAAGTGTCCAGAAACTCGTTCATGCCAAACATCCACATGATCATGTGGTTTATGGATACGTCCAATGCGACGTAATCATAAACCACAACTTATCAATACTTCCTGTAGTGAAATTGCCATCATTAGTAATATTAGTACTTCCTTGTGGAATCTAACTTTTATCTGTAAAGTTGCTACCGTTAGCACTTAAGCTGCATTTTATCGTCTCTAACGGAGCCTCATCCTGCGGTGGCGTTCATTCCTATAAAGTATAACAAACACCAATACATACTTACCTTCCTGAACGTACAACCCCATCTCTGGTACTTTATAATAAGATTGAATTTAACGTAGCAATGACTTCTATAGCTCCTGTGTCAAATTGTTAAGTTCCAAGAATGGTTACCAGTTTATGATCTCCAAAGGAATCGGACGTATAATTATGACCAATTTGAAATGTGATTGGACATAAATAACGGATAATTGACTTGAGATAGACGTGGACGATTTAATTCAATTAAATTGTAATGCAGTTTCAATTATTCTGTATTTTGCCATTACTCTTTCGTGTCGGTCAAGAATTGGAGAGATGGTAAATTTGAAACAATTGCTTAAGATTTTTGGCAGCAATTATTTATGAAGAATATTTTAGGGGGTATAAATACCTATTTCTTTCCGAATAACAAAGCCAAAAATATTTCTGGGATTATCTACGCTTATTGATATTTTTTCCTTGAATCCACCGAAGCCAAATTTACTGTACTCGTATATAAGTCAATCATTTACATAAATAAATTTTATCTTTTTATAGGGTTATTTTCAGCTGCGAATGGTGATTAGTATGAGGATATCTTACTAAGCAACAGATTTTTATTCGTCTTTGTTATCCTTGATACATAGAAAGACTTTATATACTAAGGAAACTAATCTTCTAAAAAAATAAAAACAAAATACTATTCCAAATTGGTTAACAGTGGGACCGATCTGGCTGTTTTAAAAAGAAAATGTTCGTAGTCCAAATAAGGTTTTTAAATAAATGAAAATAGGAAAATTGAAAAATGTAAAAGCGAAGTTTTTATTACAAGATTTTTGTTGACAAAACAGCATCCGTCGGGTAAGCAATTAAAAAAGGATAAAGGTAACATAAATATTAGGTGCATAGGTACCTACCTATGCATAAAAAAACAACCCGAAGTATTGAAATCTCAAATATTAGCTACAGAAAGTTTTACTCAACGGAGATTTCATGTATAAAATAAAAGTACTGTATGTACAAACATTCTAAAACAACATACCCAATCTTCAAAAATGCATTCACTAAGATAATAACCGAGAAAAATATCGAATTACAACACAATTATAATTTTGCTAAAATAAAACAGCTAAAATTCGTTCCAGCTAATTGGCCATCAAAATTTCTATCATTAAAAACAAATAGAAGCTAAGAACAAAAAGCCCACAAACCGCATTTTGTTTATTTTCATTGACCTGCATTGTAGTGGCCTTGATACTGCATCATTATATTACAATCAATCACGTACTGAAGCTACTCCATGATGGATGGCCATAAATATGATTTAAAACTTTAAGTGCAGTAATGTGCAAATTATATCACCAGCAGCACAATCAATTCTGGTCCTTACAGCCGTCACGTTAAAGTGCACTGCCAAAACGCAACACTGTCATTTTAGCATCAGTATCTTTTTATTTACACTTTAATGGACGATTCAAAACCAATCAAGCTTGAACTATCTGTATGTTCGCGGACTGTTCCAAATTTGTAACATATTTCGTGAACATCACACGTCAAGGAGGATCATCGAATTTTGGGCGTCTGATAATGATGACTCACTTGAATTACGATGGAATCGCTTTCCAAAGGAAAGGTGTCGAGAGATCGTTGCAATTATCAAGCGTTCGGTACGATGCGAGGCAATTATGATCTTTTTGCCGTGGACCCGTTATCTTGGCTTAGATGCGCGGCAAAAACGCAACTGGCGCAGTGTGGAGTCTTTCGCCGCCGTGGGCGCACGCTACCGCCTCGCGTACTTACTGTAAAACAATGTCCCCACGGGCCATGTTAGTACTCGTCGCTATAGCCTGCATCGCGCAGGCAGCGGCCCGGCCGGTCAAGAAAACCCTCAACTTCAACATGTTTGTGCTTCGACCAAAACAAGGAGCCTCTGACAGATTCTTGCTGTCTACCGACGGGGTGTCACGATTTGGACCAATATTGGAGATGTTCGTCCAACGCTTCCAAGGGTTGATGTCTGTGAAGTTGCCTCAAGATCAGATAAATAGTATCTCTGTTCCTGATGGGGCTTCAAGTGTAAGAGGTGAGGTGCCTATGGGTAACAATGCGGAAAACGAAGTTGATGGAGTCCAGGAGTCGAAAATGCCTGGAATAGTAGTGAGGCCATCGCGCACCAAACCAGGAACGTATGAAGTGGAGATAGACATGGTTGTTGACGATGGCCAACCAGAAGAGAAGACAAAATAGGCAACAGATCTTTGGTCCAAAAATAAATTAATAAGTGAATGCAAGAAATCAATTTAGTACTATAATTATTTTTAGAGCTTGTTCGTTAGTTATAGAGAAATACAAAATGATATTCTAAAGGTTACATAGGATCTATCATTATAATTAATTGTTGAGTAAATATTTACTGGTAAACAAAAATGGTTCTAGTTAAAAATGTGTTTAAGAATGATCATTATTCATTATATAAGTACGAGTAAGTACATTTTGTTTGGACGAAGTATCGTGATATTTTTTATTTGAGCATTTATTTATATTAATTTAGTTCATAAATCAAAGTCGTATTATTATTTATTTTGTTTATTCTTGCCATATCATTAAGGTTTAGAGTTCGTAATAAATTATTTTACTATTTTTATTTATTTGTGTGAGTTTTGTGTTTATTCAGAAATTTATATTTCAGATTTTGATACGCTTAGTTTTTTTAGATAAGATAAGAGAATATTTTTTTGAAAATAATATTTATAATGTGGGTCACTATTGTTACAGTATCCATGTACCTATTTGTAGACTTGTAATTTACCTAAAGATAATGTATTCATTCAGGGAAAAACTTTAAATGATGTTGTTCAGAGCATTTTATACGAATCACGAATAGACTGAAAACGAGTTTATCCTCAGAGTACCTAGTGCCTTGCAATGGGATGCAGAGGTCTGAGGTAAAATACTGATAATATCTAGCTATGCCTGGTTAAACTGGAAGCCGACCCCGACATAGGAAATGGATAGGATAAACAGAAAAAACAAAGAAGGATGATAATTAATATAAAAGTTGTTTGAAATTCAAATCTATCTTTTATAATACAATAATATATATTTTCATATATAAAAAATCTAAACTCCACTAGTTCACTCACTGATTAATCACTAAATTTCAGAAACTATAAGATAGAACTTGAAATTTAGCGAATAGGTTTCTGATAGGGTGTAAACTGCAGCTAAGAAAGGATTTTGGAAATGCTTGCAGAATTGAGAGAAATAAATAAACGCGTGTAACAATAAGGGACACTAGTTAGGTCTATATCTAAATCTGAATTGGATATTAATAAGGAGTCCTTACTAATTAATAATGACATCTAAGAATTATGAGACGAAAATAACGATCATCGGTAAACATACCATTACGCCTTATACATGAAGGGCTGGACCGAGGAGTACTGTAAATTCACAGATGTTTGTAGATCCCATATAATAGGGGTGATCCTATTGCCATTAATTGAGCATAAATCGAACATTTCATAGAAAAATAAAACAAATAACTCTGCTGACTCGAAAACACAGGCAGTTCTTTAATACACTATACAACAATACTCATCTGATTAAGAATATTATTTCAAAAGGACTGTCCCCTCAATCTAGTAGTCCCAAGTCCCAACCGCGATTGAAGTGTTATTGGGTTTTCCTATGAAATTCTCAGTAGCAGCTTCGAGTCTGGATTTGGGCCCAGACTCACCCCCTATTACATGAGACGTTAACGTATTGGTGAATTGTGATCGTACTACATTAGTATTAGTACACATCTGCTTCGGGTAATAGTATTTTCAGAAATACAGACGTGATATGTTATTCCTAAGGCTAGAAATACTAATCAACATAGCCTAATGGCTAGGGCGTTGTAACACAAGCATTTAGCTTAGCAAGAGCCCACATTGCCAGTAAGCTTTTTTAAAAAAAATGATTGCGTAAGGATACCGTGGGCCCAATCCCCTTTTAAAAAGAAACTTGTGTTACGGGTGTCCATGGGCGGCGGTAATCGCTTACCATCAGACGATCCGTCACTAGTTCGCTCCCTATCCCATAAAAAAAAATTATGGCGTAATGTTCAAGCTAGGTTATCTAGCGACTATCTAGGCACTTACTGTGTATATTGAAGTACATAGTATAATTGAAACCCTGTAGAACAGTTAGCAATAAATAAGAAACTAACAGCGTTGCGGTGTACAGATAAAGTTAACGCTAACACATTAACGGTACGTGCAGTTACTAAACCGCAGCTTATTACTGCCGCGTACTGAACTACTGATTGCGTTGACTTTGTAGGAATTGTGTAGGGTTGACTGTAATATAAGTATGTAGGTTCCGATAATTTTTTAGAAGTTCCTTCCGTATACAAATCGCACGCTTCATATTAAACTGATCTATTAGGAGATAGACAAGATTAAGTTACACTTATGCATAGCCTTTAACCTTATTATATCCATTTATGGTTTCCTCTTAGAACGATAGATATATTTTTGTTTTACACACTTACGGTAATGATAAAACTTAATATAATTGCCCATAACTAGACGATTACTTTAGCTAACAATGCAAATTGTACGGAAATTTTTCTTTTGTAAAAAATACTCCTATATTGAAGGTCTACAAACGTCTACGAACACAGATACAGATCAGATCACTGGGCATTTGGATGGTCATGAAGCCACTACCGTTTCACCACGTGTAGTGGGTTCTATTCCCACTCGAGACGAATATTTACGGGTCAGAATACTGTTCCTCACTGCCACTCAGACAAGCATCTCGTAAGAGACGAGAAAACATCTGACGTACTCGGTGGTAGGATCTCCTGTGGTCTGACAGGCTGGCGACCACACTTGCCAGATTCTGTTGTAAAGCACCTCGGTGTGTGTTTCAACTTTTGAGCGTAAGAGCCAGTTCCTCCTCGGTTGCTGCGGCTCTGGCAATAGGCAAATCGCCGGTATATTTTGGTCCCATGTACCTAATAGGGGGTGAGCCTATTACCATTAACCGGTCACAAATCCAAACTCCGAGATGATACTGAGAATTTCACATAAAAACCCAATAACTCCTGGACCTGGGAATCGTACCCAGGACCTCTGTAGTATAATATCTATGAGAAAAAATTAAGGAAGTGAACACTAGCGAAAGTGCGTGAATGGCGGAAGTTGCGCGCACGCTCTGCGCATGTTTATTGCCTGTGGTCTGCGCAAACTTAACAATTATCACTGTCTGCTTGTGCGCATCAAAAAATTATTAATGAATGACACCCGTTAGAAGCAAACTTTGAAAAATTCATAAAGATTGAGATATTTTACTAAATTATGTATATGACCCTGAATTAGCAATGGACACAAACGCAAAACACAGCGATTTCTGGGTATAATTAATCTCCCCCATCCTGATCGCATATTTCTGCACACAACACACACACAATGAAAAATCGGAGTCGGAACAGCCCCAGGGAACAAATTCTTTATGGACTTCACAAACATACAACAGATACACAAAGAACATTAAGGCTCGAATCAAAAATCAGTAGGTACACACACACACACACATACAGTAGGAACACTCCCGACTAATTCACCTTTCAAAAAAAAACAAAATCAAAATCGGTTCTTCCGTTCGGGAGCTACGATGCCACAGACACACACACACAGACACGTCAAACTTATAACACCTCGCCGTTTTTGCGTCGTTATCCGTAAAAAGTAGTTTCATATTTTATATTTTTTTTAACTAGATGGCACCGGCATTTCTTAATAGACCTCTGTGAAGAAACACCGATACAAACTCAAAGAATCATGATTTATATAGATTTTTTTTGTATAATGTAGAATAATGAAATTACATTTTATAAACTGTATTAGTAACGGTTACTAAACCACCCATTTCGATTTGTCGGATGTTTTCAAAGACACCCTGTATATTTGCGTCTACCTACCCGCTACCCGGATGAACTTTTTGCAAAGGACTATACTACGAGTACATATACTCGTACTATGAATACTGATTCGAGACTAAAACATAGCGAACTTCATCGTCTGTTTATATATGCCATCACAATGAACATGAGTACGGGTTGTTGACCCATCGCTGTCACAATAACCATTTGGCCACAATTAGCCATTATGACCTGCAATCACAACAACGGGTATTCTTTATTTGTTCGTCATAATCAGTATTTTTTTGATATATGACTCAAGATACACGATTCATTTAAGCATATATATTCTTTCTTCCAAAACTTTTTTTTTTGTTTTAAACCACCCCGGTGGCCACCATCAGCACATGAAGGGGGGCACTGTGCCCTCTTAAAAGACCACCCCAGAACCCCCCTGTGCGACGCCTGTTTAGGCACATCCCTGGGGAGACTGTAAAGGGGTCTCCCCTTCTTCCAAAACCTAGCACACCCATATATTGCTAGTACTATGCCTGAACTTTAAAAGAGACCATGATTCTCTGAGTTTTTTTTTTATGGATTAGGGGGCAAACGAGCAGACGGCTCGCCTGATGGTAAGCGATTACCGCCGTCATGGACACCCGCAACACCAGAGTTGTTTCGTTGTTTCTTCTCACAGGTGATTAGTTAGAAAATGCCTGCGCCATCTAGTTAAAAACAAAAACCACTGACTTGTGAAAGTGTCTTTAAAAGATCCATTTTAGAAATAAATATCATTTCATCAAATACTAGATGGCCTGGGTTCGATTCCTATGTCAGGCAAGGTGGTATTGGGTTCTTCTATAAAATTCTCAGTAGCAGCACGGAGTTTCGATTTGTTCCTGTTTAATGGTAATAGGCTCGTCCCTTATTACATGGGACCTAAATATACCGGTAAACGGTGGATATACATTAAATACACATCTGCCTAACCCTTCGGGGATTACAGGCGTGATAGTAGTAGTGTTCCAAGGCTTCCCAACTAGTGTAAACAGATGAGGTTGGCTTCCAATCTTACCAGATGATGCTGAATATAGATATTTTATCTTACGAAGACCGTTCAATTATGGATACCTATTTGAATTATAATGTCAAGGACATTGCACTTTGGGTGGTCACCTCGCTACTAACGCTGCGCCGTGGCTCGAGGGTTCGATTCCCACCTGACACAAATATTTTTGTGTTCAGGGCTTGTTCCCCAGTGCGGACGCTTTCTTTTTAAAATAAAAAATAACAACAAAATGCTTATCATAAATCTGTTAAGCATTTTGTTGTGAAGTACCTACTAAAGTCTTGGTTTGGCTAGAGCTAAAAAGTATCTTTTATGTACAACGTGTCAGTTACACGTTGTACATAAAAGATTGCTTATTGCGCAAGACCCCGAACAGGTCGATTAGAATATCGAGTCATAATTATAATAACGAAACCCGAGTCGCATTTTTTTTATAAGCACTTATTAAAAACCACTGTAATCGATTCTTATTTCAAAATACTTTCAGGTCTTGTGCTTATTCTTACAGGTTGTATATTTTAATATTCTGGAAGTCATATTGACGTAAATAAATAAATATTATCTATTTCTTTCTTAAACCCAAACGACTAGCTAATTTTATTAGAAAAACCAAATAGCACAGTCTCTTCACCCTGGAATCCAAGGAACATACGCTTAGCGGCTTCAAACCCCTAAACCAAAAATATTTAGAAATAAAAAACTACGAAATTTACATATTGTTTTGTAAATTTTAATTTAATATCTAACGATTTCGTACTGATTACATGTACGCATCCAATTTGTGTAATAAGTACCTACTTTGTTCTTCCTCAGTAATGTGAAGTCATTAGCAATAATTATGTATGGTAATAATACCTATGTTGACTCGAGTTAAAAATACCCGCAGAATATTTACAAGACTTTTGCATATAACGTCTAATAATGGCAAAGATAAGACGTTTGTATGAAATATTTACAGGATGTTTGAAATCATGTGTTGTATAAGACAAAGAGATATATAAAATATTTGAATTCCACTATTGAAATGTAAAGGTTTACATTAATAAAACTAAATAAAAATAGGAGCAACAAGCCCATGGACAAAATGTCCTTGTACCTATATATTTTTAATAACAATGTTGCCACACCCAAAAAATACAAAAACTACCAGTTCAAATGTTGCTAGTGTTAAATTAATATAAACAGATTAAGTTATTATTATGTTCAGTAAAATATTTTTTGAAATGCAAATATTTTGCTGAACGATCAGAAATGGATATCCGTAAAGAAGAAAGAAGCAAAGTATCCGACATAGTTTAAAGGATTATCAAACTTATGTAGCAGTAGGCGGGACACATAGCGCGTAGAACTGATGGCCTGTGGGGCAAAAGGGTTGTCGAATGGAGATCATGCACTGGGAAACACACGTGTGAGACAACCTCCAACGACATGGACAGACGACCTGGTAAAGGTCTCTGGGAGTCGTTGGATGCAGCTAGCATATAACTAACTCATATTGATAGAAACATTGTAAACATCAATTACCTTTATAAAAGAGTATCTATGGAGTTTCTTGCCGGCTCTTCTCCATAAGACCTACAACTATTTAGAACCGGGCAAATAGTTTTTGTCATTTTTAATTGAAATAATATTTGAATTTGAATTTGAACTAGTATTTGTGGATGTCTATGGGATTAAACCTCTTTTGGCTGATATTATAATAAGTAAGTTTATTGATGACGATGTAAATAGGAAAGGTTCTTTATTTTTTTAAAGATTTGGTTTTACTGATAGGTCCAATAATAATAACCTCCGTTTATCTTGGTAACCCAAATCCAAATAATTTTATATGTCGGTCCATATTTAAATAAATTGCACCTCCTCTCAATAAGGATGCGATGAATGAAACGGTAGACGATCGTAACAAGAAAGTCGCCTCGAAACCAAGACAAGGTTTTAATATTCGCAATACATCCAATACATTTAATCAATAGCAATTACCATTCAATATGTACGTATACCTACGTCAATCCCTACAAATGTCACTTTTGTGTAGTTTTCATATCGATGGGGCTATTTGTTTGAAGCGACATTATGCGAACTTTACAGAAGAGCCATTTAGATATAAAATTTGAAAAAAAAAGTCGTTACAATAAAACTACTGCTGTTACTTTGAAGGGGATGGGATTGCAAAAAGTCGATTAAATTGTGTTTGAATTACGATTTATACCGGTATTACGTTTGTAAGAGAAATTCGGTCCGCCGGACTCTTAATGTTTTGGTATATGTTTCAATAAAAGAACAGTTATTAGTTCCAAGTCGTTCACAAATGTCGCTTAATACAAAATTATCTGTATCGCCTTACTTTTAGAGAAAAAAAAATTATTCAAATTCCAACATTGTGACTAATCAGCAGCAGCAAAATGGTTCAAGTGACCTTACAGTGCTTATGCTTAGTAAAACCAAAATGACTGAATCGGCGTTATTCAATGATATATAATAGGAATAGGCTATATTTTATTTAACTACAATTTGGGTTTTGTTAACGATACAAGCAAGTTTACATAGGCATTATACATTCTTAATGAGTCGTGTGACGTCTCATGATCCGAAAGAATTTTAAAAAACATGGCTGTTGATAAAAGTTAATAATGACAGATTTATAGTAAGTTCAGAGGTTGTGGTATTGAAATGGGTGAATAATGTATGTCATGATTTTTATTTAAAAGAGTACCTATGGAGTTTCTTGCCGGTTCTTCTCCATAAGACCCACTATTTGGAACCGTGCACCTAGTTTGACAATTCAAAAGTACCTGTACCATTGGCTTATTTGAAATAAAAGATTTGACTTTGACTTTGACTTTATAATTATTATGTCAGGAATAAATAAAAAGTTTTGTTAATTATTTTAATTTATTATGTGAGTATCTTCAACTTAATGAACACTAAGTCTTAATGAGATCGTAAGTATCCTTATTATCTATTATAAACTTTAAATTAGTTACTGAAGTGGATAAATGTACCGAAGTGGATAAGTTTGTGAAATAAACGCTGTCATAAACGGACGTTTTTCTATTGAGTTTCATACTTCATGGCGACCCATGCAGCCAATAACCACATTCGGTAAACACGCAAAACAGTTGCACCGAAAAGGGTTTAACCGACGTGTCATATTGAATTTGGCTGACGGAAAATTGGTTGAAGCGACATTTCATAGTGCTAGTTGTGGGAAACAAAATGTATGAAGGGATTTTTCATCTAAAGTTTCTTATATCGAAAAACGCCTTATCTGCCATTCAACTTAAATTTTTTGTCGAGAACAACGGCTTAAACTCTTATTCTTTATTTGTGTACAGCTTAAATAAAGCTCTAAAAATATGGCATATGTGATGTCGGATTATACATCATGTTTGAGAATAATGTGCTAAAATTTCGTTGTCTTAAGCGCCAAAAAAGTGCTCAGAATTGTACGATAGTAGGCTCATCCGAAGCAGAAAAAAACGCTGATACCTAATATGTTTATAACTCAATATCGTCCAAAATGTCGCTTCAAACAAATAGCCTTTCACCCGTCGATTTAATATGTTTACATTTTGACGACAAAAATATACACTTTCATTTGTTTGTGGGTTTTTTTGTGCAGGCTCGCAAATTCCTTTATTATAGCAAATATTTCATTAGGTTTTTTTTCATCAGATTTTTATAGAGTCATTATAAAAATCTCACCGATAGGAGAGATTCCTCTTTTTAGGTCTTTAGAAATATTATATATTTACACATATATTAGGTCTATACAAAGAATATATATAATAATAGTGTACCTATATCTTACTTCAACCAATTTTGTACAAGGTACATAGTTAGGGATTGAAGCGTCTCTTCAGGCACTGCCTGTATTACACACATCCCTCTTCCTAAACTTATAAAGAGGTACATTAAATAAGAAAAGAAACATTACTCGCTTAAACGGTGAAGGAAAACGGTATGTAGTTAAGACAAAGATCCTACTGCTAAAATACCTAATAAAATCTACTGCTGAACAAGTAGAGAATAATTTTACGTGGGATCGCCATGCTTTGGCACGAATGGGCCGCCTCGACCGGAGTGATACCACGGCCTCACACAATATTACTTTTCTCTATAGCCTCAATGAAAACCAGCGTCAAACAACGCTTACGTTGTGTTTCGCCGAGTGAGTGAGCTTACCGGAGGCCCAATCCCCTTAAAAAAGCCGGTAACGCACTTGTGACTCCTCTGGTGTTGCGGGTGTCCATGGGTGGCGATAATCGCTTAGCATCAGGCGATCCATCTGCTCGTTTGCCCCCATTTCCCATAAAAAAGTGTATATTATGTAATATATGTGTGGGGTGTATATGTTTCTGATAGTAAGAACACCTACAACTAAACAAATTTTCCATGAGCTGTAGTAAGTGCCTCCGTCTCCATATTCATTCATTTATAAAATTTAGTTAGAATCAAGTATAACTACTTTGAAATTTAGAGATGGTAAATCTAATATTTTCAACATACTGATATATATTTTTACCGTGTTTACGAATATTTTCTTGTTTTATGATGAGGTAGTAAGTAGCAACTACAAAACATGAATAAATGGTAGCACCTTAATTTTATCATCAAGGGTGGCTGTACTGAAGTATAATTTGATTACGACTGACCTTAGAATTCGGTGAGCTCGTACTAATTTTAATATCCTTCTTGTGCTGTCTTGATTCACTGATTCACTTGGTGCTAGCACCCATATTATGTGAAAGAGCCTGTAAACGGTGCAGGAGAGTTTGTTAACGGTACAGGACACTTTAAGCGGCGTAGGAGTCTCTAACGGCCAGTTACTATATCAAATCTGACAGTAGCTGTATGGTAACTTATGTCAAAATTCTATCAAATCTACTGACAGATAGGATATAGAAACCGGCCGTAAGTGGTACAGAAGAGTCTAAGCAGTTCGAGAGAGCCTGTAAGCAGTGCAATAGAACCACCAGAAGTTTTATAATGACGCCCTTGTTATGGAAATTGTATTATTAGGGAACGGACGCTATTAGGGTCATGCTGCTGGCGTTGACGTAAACCGTGAAACCAATCTTGATCTATCAGTAAAAAGCGGAAACAAAATAAAGGGAGCAACCTGTCTAATAATAATTTACAGATACAATACGAAATCTATTTTTCTTTTGCACTGGGTTCTTAATCGATTTAAAGGGTATTATTATATGTAAATAATAATATAAGATCACCCACAATTAGCACAAGCAAAATTAAAAACAACCCTGTTTTTAATAACTCAGATGAAGAATGGAAAAATGAATGCATCGTAAAAATAATCAACACTTAAAACAATAATAATCAGACCCCGATTATAACAACACCATTTATATTTTCCAAACAATGAACCCCAAAAAAGAAAGCAATGGCCGACGTAAGGTCAGGACTGGTAGGCAGTAGGTCGCAGGTACAACTTGAATAATAACACGGTACCGAACGCACATACAGACACTTCCTTACCGTCAGACAAACGGACGGTACCGCACTTCCTGGCGCAGGAACATTGAAAAAAAATAATTTGATTAAACTTCGTATTTATTTAATCTGTCAAAACGTTTCGCGCCAAAACAGTTTTTTTGACGTTTAATTTTTTTTTGTGCCGGGAATCAGTGTGTTCAGCCTGTATGTTTTGCTATCGCTGAATTTGTAACACTCACGCGTGACACACAAACTTCAAGAACCAGCAAAACTGGATTAATAGTCATCACTCAGTACTCTCAAATAAAAGACTACGGGGAAAACTCTGCGAACAGTAAAATTTTAAAACTCAAGAAGCCGCTGATGCATATTGCCTTAAAGTGCCAAAATTCGTTCCAATTTTAAATTAAAAACGCACATTGTTTTCGTCATGAGCAGTTCTAAAATGAATTACGTGGTGGCGCTAGTGTTGTACCTCTTCATCGTGTCGGTGTGCAGCGCTCCAATGCCGCTGCAGGTCCTGCCGATGCAGTACAGGATGCCTCAACTACCTTTCTTGAAGCAGATGGTGACGAATATGCAGTCTCCTGCTATGTGAGTATATATAGTTTAATTTGCGCTGTGTTTCGCGACATAGTTATATTCCCGAGCGGAACTAAGTAGTATGTTTTAAGGTTCTCATGGCTTGTTTTTGCGTGCAGAAGTTCAGTTAACAAATACAACCATGATAAAAAAAAACAATGGCCAAATTGTGTAGATATATTAGGCAGGTAAATTTTTTAAATCAGATCCGTGTAGTAACATTGTGAAATAAGTTGAACATTAAGGTTGTGTATAGCATAGGTACTTACTATTATTTGTGTTTAACAAAAATAAACCTTAAAAGATGGACAAAATGACATACGGAAAAACAAAGAAGTTTGCTGTGATTGTGCCGCGTTCGTCCTGTCAACTATGTTAAGCTAAAGTAAAGTAGTTATAGATATTCCTTAAAGGTACTACTTTAGTTAACTTGAATGTTACATTAAACTATGGTTACTTTTATGATATGGGTTTTGTATGAATCCATACAAGAAGAGAAAATGTAAATCGAGCGCTTCCTTAAATAGTGATACTTTTATTGGCCCATAATCACGAGAAACATAATCATTGTCTGCCGAAGTATTAAGAAATTTGTAATTACAGCTTACGCTTCGAAATGAGACCAAATAAATCACTGTCCTTCTGAAAATTGTGTATATAAATTCGTAAAATATTATTTTTATTGAAGGAAAAAATCGACCGCGAGCAGGATTCGAACCTGCATCTTCTGGTTAGATGCACCAGACGCTATGACCACTAAGCCACCATGAGTCCCACCCGCTAGATCGAAATTTACCTTCACATTCTGAATTTACGTCTTTTAAAGTTCGAATCCTGCCCGCGGTCGAATTTTTCCTTTTAAACTCAGCCATATAGATCTCTTAATGAGGGTAAACAAATTCAAAGGGCTTCAATATAAACTTAAGCATACATAGCTGCAGTTATCTTTATATCAGTACCGACATTAATCAAAGAAAGATACCTAAAGTTATGAAAACAAAATTAGGAATCAATATCAATACCTATCTTAATAGGTTTTCTAATAAATTCCAGGTACCCACAGCAACCTCTAGTGATTGTACTGCCGAACGCTGCACCTAATACAGAAACCGACGATAGATACGTAAATCTTAACGAACAAGTTGCAAATGTCAATCTCAACAGCAACACGGGACATATAGACGAAAATAAGGAAGCTATAGTTATAGAATCTGATCCTAAAATGCCTGAAACGCAACCAAAGAACGCAATAGTATACCTGCCTGAAGAAGGAAGATTCTCTTTAGGTCAAATCATTTCGTACATTCCTTTCCTACCAATAGAAGTCAATGTCCCCGACACGATATCCTGGATAGCTAGCCTCCTCACTGGTGGATGGTCCAGGCCACAAGGACAGATGCCAAGTGAAAATATGAAGAGAATTGCGAACAATGGGCAATCTCCTGTCATAGTAATGTCCTACCCTGGTGTCATGCGGCAGGTTTAAAACAGATGCGAAACTATATTCTTTGGGAGTTTGGAAGACTGATTGTTATTTAATTATTATGAATTTTGTGAGTTAAAGCTGCTAACTAACTGCGATAACGGTTTATTTGCTAAGTTAGTAATAGTTATTTGTGTAAAGTGTGGTTGTGTCTGTAATATATTTAGTATTTTGAAATATGCGTCTTCAGTTTGTTTAATCTTGCATTGTCGCTCGAACTCCTTTTAGCGACATGATTACAAAAGAAAACGCAATGATTCAAATAAGCGTAACACTGCCTCACACTTTTAAAGTTAAACAATAAAACTACGAGTATACATTTCCGTCAATGCTATTGAAATAAAATCAATCAATATTGCAAAATGTTTATATTATTTTAAAATAATAATCGTTACAAATTGCTGTCATAAACTGAAGCCTTAAATAACATAATATATATTTTACATTATAACTAAGACGATATGGTAACAAAACTTAACTTTTAGCAAGGCTGAGCTCAAGAGTCTAACCAGAAGTAACCAAACAAAGAAATACAGAAGAAAAACCTATGCTATTGTCAAATTTGAAATGCTCAAAATACAGGTTACACTTTCAAACTCCAACCATGCTGTTACAAATTTTAATTAATCCGAAGTAGCATAAAGAGGGCGTATAAGAAGTAACTAAACAAAAATAGAACATAATTAAATTCACATTTCACTTTCAATTATGCTACTTGGGACCATAAGAGGCAAAGCGACAATATCGCTTCTAAAATGGCAACACGTATTGTACAGGCCGATAATCTAACAATTAGATTTAGATGTACTCGTAATTAGGTTACTAGTAACATACAAACTACCTCATTAGACTACCAGCTAGCTAAGGGACTCATAAAATTAATATCTTCATGACCATTTTTGTTTCCACCTACTAAACTACCAGTAGGCGAAACCAAAAAAATCATACGCCTAGAAAGTTTTGGACTAGTTACAAATCAAATTGAAGATGGTAATTTCTAATTCAGATATTTCCCTTTCATTAAGTCCAAATAATTTTCTGTAAATTGTCAAAACTTCCTAACCTAATTGACATTACTTAAATAAATCAGGACATTTCTGGACATAACACTTATAAGGAAGACTTAAAATAAGGCGAATGGAGTTTTGTCCAAAAATGTCAAGAGAGTGGTTTATTGGCTGATGCCAACGGTGTCGTGGTCTACTGGGTAGCCATCAGCGTTCAGGTCTTTCTTGGGGACGATGATGGAGACTGGGTAGTTGAAGCTGTAGAAGAAACCGTGAGGAGGACCCTGGAAAGAAACATAGGATACCTATTAACGTTACGTCATATTTTTTTCTTTATGATTATTACTTTTTCTCTTGATAATTTTTTTTTCCACTGTTTTTCTTTAAAAAACGACAAAAAGGGATCAATCTAGCCTATATGACTTTGCAAAATAAGGTTTTATTAACCGAGAGCCTCATCAGCTTTAATAGCACCATTACCACGGAGTAGCTAACCAGAATCATTTTATACGCTACTGGCGTACAATGATAAAACCTAGTGATATGACCATTGGATTGGCAATTCAACGGTCTCGAGTTCGAATCCAAGGCCGTCTGAGTTAATTATCACGCGCTTAAACGGTGAAGGAAAACATCGTGAGGAAACCTAATTCCTAGAAAATTTCGATGTGAAGACTGCTAACCATCGCTAAGTCAGTGTGGTGGACTACAGCCTAATTGCTCTAATTCTGAGAGGAGACCCGAGCCCAGCAGTGGGACAGATGATGATGACGTAACTGGGGCTACTCGCAGATTTAATCCTTGCATGGCATAAGTAAATACTAAACAATTTTATATTATACTAACGGTAGGTTCCGGCTCTTCGTATTTGCCATCCTGGTCAGGCTGTTGTTGGCCGTATTTCTGTTGTCCATATTGCTGTTGTTGTCCGTACTGTTGTGTTTGTTGGTAGTTGTTGTAGCCACCGCTTTGGGCCTGAGCGTAGGCCAGTGCCTTGCCTTCACGAGCCTGGCTGCCTTCTGGGGCTGGGGCTGACACCACAACACTGTCGGTATCTGAGGCTTGAGCTTCATAGTTTCCATATTGACTGTAGGGAAAAAAACGGAATGATGTATAGAAATTGTTATAATAATTCTCATGAGGTTTCTTGGTAATATTCATTAAATTACATATTAGGAAGAAACGAAACCTGTTATTTTGAGTCCGGAAGTTTTAGAAAACATAGTGAAAGCGGCCACAAAAATATAAAATTAATAGGTATAAAAAAACAATTGCCGTATGTAGGTAAGTATATAAAATCATCACTTGGGAACGGCACGATGGATTTGGCTGACTGTTTTTGGTGTCTTCCTAAATATCAGGCAAAGTTTGCATGCGTTTTTTTTAAATAGGTACACGGAATAGTTCTGAATATTAATGCAGACGAAGTTGGGCATAGGTAGGTAGTTTAAAATAATAATCAAGTTGCTGTCAGTCTTTTGAGTACGTTACCAGATGACAGGGACGTGGAGGAGTGCTTTGACGCCTAGGCGTGACAATTTTTCTTTAACGTCATTTTTTGTACCTAATTAAGTGAAGCTATAACTTATTTTAGCTATTTTATGCTTAAATAATCATTCTTTATATGGAACTGCCTGATTAGCCTAGTGCTCCTAAGCGCGAGTGCTACGCTAGAGGACCTGAGTTCGATTCCCAGGTCGAGCAAAATGTTATTGGGTTTTTCTATGAAATTCTTAGTAGCAGCCCGCAGTTTGAAATTTGAGCCCGGTTAATCGCAATAGCCTTGCCCCTTCATCATTATCATCATCATCATCATCAGCCTCGCCCCTTATTAAATGAGAACTAAACTCACTGATGAACTGTGGGTATACATTAGTATGCCTCTGCCTAACCCTTCGGGGAATACAGGCGTGATGGTATGGTTGAATTTACTTTTACAAGTTATGTTATGCTACGCCCCAAGGCGTTAGACGACGTGGGAGGCCCAGACAGAGATTTCGGGATAAACTGGACTCCTATTTGTATAATGGGGCCGAAAAAGCTCGAAACCTTGAGGAATGAAAGGAGAGTGGGGAGACCTTTGCCCTGAAGTGAGACAAACCGGGCTGTAATAATACTATGTTATAGCAACACAGAACTAAAGTTCAAAGAGGATGTTTATTATGGTTTTATTATAGTAACTTATCTCAACACTTACGGGTACTGCTGGTTAGGAGGCTGGACAGTGGGTTGTTTGGAGTTGGCTTCAGCTGCCTCCTTCCACGCCTTCTCGAAAGCAAGACGAGCCTCTCTGAGGGCAGCAGTCTCTTCCGCGGGCTTCAGCTCAACCTTGGGAAGGTTGTCTTCCTGGTGGAAACCTTGGCTGTCAGCCCAGTAGCGGACCTAGGGTGTTAGAATATTTACATTAATAATTTTATTATGTTTATTTAATTTTTCACTGTATTTATAAAAAGACACCTTCCGAACTAGGAAATAAAACAACTAAAAGCTTCCAACGAAAAAATCTACCTATTGAAAAGCATAGTAGAAGAAAACCAGGTATCGCATTCCGGTGACAGCTAGGTCACGTGGATGAATCGCGGTGACGTCATTGTTTCTAATGATACCACTATGTGTAAATAAATTAGTCGAGCGAGATACATTATTTAACATAAGCCTAACCCGGAAATACCCCGGATCTCTGCCTAACCCGGAATACCCCGGAATACGGGCGTGATAGTATGTATATGTATGGATTTCAATGCCCAAAAATAAAATTCATAACTTCTTTTTATCCGACTGCACGACACAAAGGAGGGTAATGTGTTTATAATATAATTACGTATTTTATTTTAGACACACTCCCGAACAAATGCCTTTCGTGAAATGTATGACATTCAAGGATAATCGCATGAGGTACCTACTTCGAAGTAACTAAATAGCCACACAGAAGTCACGGATGAATCGACCCACTCAAAAATACTTTCCATTAAATGATCTCAAGAGAGTTTTAGGCGGGAAAATGTAAAGTGCACTTTGTCAGTTTTATATTATTTTCCAAAACTTGTGTTTCTCCGAAGTTTAATGTGTATTTAGGGTTTTTAAATTGGATAGTTAACCATTAAGTGTTCGTGAACGTGTGCGAGTGTAGGCAAATGATATAAAATTGAAAATCGTGACTTTTGTGTTCACTCCTAAACTCCATCGAAGCCTTAGTGAAGTTTCCATTGTTTTACTGGGGATTATTCTGTATACTTGACACTGGCAAATAGACAAAAAGTGTGGCGCCATATCCCATAACGGGATTTAAAAAAAAATGATCTCAACGTACCTTGACCAGATCGTGGGTGGGTGACTTGTAGACATAAGATCCAGACACGACTCCGGAACCCTCGCGGTTCTCGACCTTGGAAGACTCGGGGGTTTCGTAGCCGTAAGCGTATTTACCTAGACCGTCCTGTCCGTGGTACTGAGCTGCATTGTACACCTAGAAAAATAAATTATTTTACACATCACATCACATACCATTACGCCTGTATTCCCGGAAGGGTTAGGCAGAAGCGTAGGTACTAATGTACACCCACAGTTCACCGGTATGTTTAGATCCCATGTAATAGGGGGAGAGACTATTGTCATTAACCAGGCACAAATTCCAAACTCTGAGCTGCTACTGAGAAATTCATAGAAAAACCCAATAACACTTTGCACGACCGGGGAATCGAAGAACCCAGAACCTCTAACGTAGCAGTCGCGCTCAGAACCACTAGGCTAATGAGGCAGTTGTTGAGGTAGATGAGCTAAATTGTTTTAAATTGGTGGTAATACAATATCTTAAGAAAACCCTATCCGATCCTTTAAGGTATTATTGGATTTCAATAATTAATAAACTGTTATGTGCGAAACAGTTTCGGAAGTCGGCCCTTGATTTGATCCGATCTTTTGATTTCGCCATCGACTTCCGAAACCGTTGCGCACATACGTATATATATTTTTATATTTTTTTTATGTTTTTGAAAGTGGTTTTACTTTTTCTTAAAAGTTATTTTATTTCAACCTTTTGAGTGGCGAGTAGAATGTTACGTATACCTAGACGACGTTATCATTTACACAGTCGTTACGTGTTAGAGATTTTCTCCCTGAGAGATTTTTTCGACGGCGTGTGATGTCTGCCAACCAGCATTAGAGCATCGTGGACTATAGCCTAATCCCTCTCATTCTGAAAGCGGACCCGTACACAGCAGTGTTACAGTACAATGGGTTGCTTAAATTTAAAAATAATAAAATGATTAATGTTTAAGTACCTCTTCAACGTAGTCGTCGGTGTTCTGGATTTCCTGTCCATTCTTCCAGTAGTGTCCAAGGGTTGGGCCAGCTTCAGCTGCGCGAAACCTAGGGTCATCATAGCGAACCTAGAACAAGATATTTATAACAATATATTATTAAAAACCTTAATTGTAAAAAAATAGAATTATTATTTTTACTCGTACAATGTGAATTTCCACCAATAAATAAGAGATAATCAGTTTCTTTTAAAGCCAAATATTGCTTACACCTCCTATCTTCTGCTTTTTTTACTTTTTTTGGTTGGAGGTCTTAGTAAAAACAAGAATTCTTTTATCCTCCTATATCGAAGGTGACTCACCAGTGGCAGGACAGCAGTACGTCCGGATAGCTGGGGTTCGACAAACGGCAGCTGCTTCAGGTACTGCTGCGCCTCCTCGGGCGTTATGTCATTCTTGAAGATAAAGTTGGATTGGGGCGCGCCTGTCGCGAACACCACCTGGAATAAATAGACAGGGGTTTAGATTGAGATTTTCATGAGGCATGAAATCTGCGGCTGCAAGGTAGTAAGACTTAATTCCATCGTTTGCCCTATTGACGTGGACTCACAGTAACCAACTAGGAGCGAGTGTATATTCGAACATTATTTAACAAATCATTCTTCTCATCATAGTAGTTCTCTCTTTCATAGTTCAGATTGTTTTTATTCATATCTTATTGGTTGACGGCAGTGGTGTAGTTTAAGTTTTCATTATCATAATTGTAGTGTTAAACATCTGCATTCTTAAGTTTGCGATGAAATTAAGGACGTTCAAATATTAACCCGAGTCACCCCGAGTACTAGGTCCTAGTGGCGTTCAAACATGACAGAGGATAATTATAATAATAATAAAATAAAATTAATAATTTCAAACGGCAATGCAAAGAGTTAAAGATAAAAAATAAACAACTATTAAAGAATCCTATTCGGACCTAGTCTTAAAAAATAACTAAACAGAGGCGATAAGGGATAGGTACCAAAGAAACGACGCATGGATAGAGTGAATGATTAAATTGTTGCAAATGATTCAACTGAAGGGATAACTGCTAATACAGATGTAGTGGAAAAAAGGATATAGAAGTAATAATTTGGCGGTAACCTAGGGCCGAAAAGCGCAGTGTGGGACGACCTCCAACAAGATGGACGGACGACCTGGTAAAAGTCGCTGGGAGTCGGTGGATGCAGGCGGCATGTGACCGGTCCCTAAGGAGGTCTTTCTCTGTTCAGCAGTGGACTTTTGCTGGCTGATATGATGAACCTAGGGCCAGGGCTAGGGCGCTGGACTTGCGACCATATGGTTGCTGGTTCGAAAGCCATCCTTTAGCACTAACCACGTGAACCCACTCGTAACACAAGCATTAAGCATAGCACGAGGGGTTAATAAGAATGCTTATACCTAGGTAATGTACAACCCACATTGCTAGTAAGATCAAAAAAAGTATTATCAGTCAATACTAATACACTAACCATAATCAAAGATTCATCGTAGTAACTTGCTAATCACAAAATAAATTATAATCCTAAGCAGGATGCTTATGTATTTCAAGGTTACAACCATACGGCGAGGTATAGATTAGAGATGATCCCAAAATAATACGTTACTACAGAGTTGACTCATCGCGTTTGGAGGTCGGTTCATTCACAACCGGACTTGGAGGTGGATGATAGGATGACTGATTAAGTTAATAAGATGATGATGTTATTATTTTTGGGTTTTATGGAATTTTATGGAAAACACATACTTACATCATTTTGCAGTTACGTATTTCAAAGATTCAAAACTTTGAAATACGTAAAATATTCTTGTTTTCTTTTAAGTTCAATTAAATTCAATAGGCTCGCCCCCTATTACATGGGACCTATAATTCCTATGTCACTACTATGTAACTTAATGATGATAAGAATAATTTAGTTCTAATAAAATTTAAGATTCGAGCGATAAGAGCGCATGGAAATGCATGCTTCAAGTCTGTATCAAGGTATGGGTACTTCTGTACACAACATACAGTAAAGCTACTACGAGTATGTAGGTACTTCTAGTAATATCAATGACCATACATCGCGGCCTTAACATAATTCGTCCTTATTTCGCATCAACACGCACAGTGACGTCATATTGACAATGCCTATTTTATACTTACACGAGTTCTTAAGAAGAACTATTGTAATTTGACGCGTGGTGAAGTGACGATCTAAATTTATATTTCTAAGTATTCCGTTTTCTGGTTTTGGTAGCACTGCTATAAAAGTCCAATTTATACCGGTTATGGTACTTCATACAAGCAGTTTCTCTAATAGGATGAATAAATAATGCATTTAAAGGAAATAAATTAAGTTGTATTGCGTTTAATTTTAAGCACTTGTTTATTATGTAAATTTAAAATGCAGGATGTCTTGTTTGACGTCATAGATAACTTGCTATATCAATGGCAATTTGACTATGAGATCAGCGCCCTTACCATCATTTTTTAATCCGTCTTTTCTCTTTACTGTCTCTCTGTTCTACTGTCACATTTATTTATTTTATAGGCAATACTATAGATAGAATTCTGGTGCTATCTACATTCGAATATAAACTTACATTCTAGATTTATTACGTCTTAAATAAATATATATTTATATTCCTCTGTCACTAATTTGGAAATCGAGACAAGAAGAAGAAAAGAGGAGGTACCTAAGGAAATAGGAAAGAAATATATGTAAAATTAAGAGAAGAAGTGATCTGAGAAAAAAGTTAACTGTCATATAGCACAGGTAATAATTGAACCTAAAACGAATTAATCACCCCCATTTGTCTACTTGGTAGATAGTCAAACATAGTTTTATCAACAAGTGAAAGTAAAATTGTATCATAATAAAAACGAAAACAGAAACATTCCTGACGAAAACGAAGCTAGAAAATAGGAAGCAGTGACGATTGATTTTCTTAAAGTAAAACTCTTAAAGAACATCTTTTAATGCCCGGAATCTATCCGTGACCAAGGATGCTGTAAAGAATCCGAAACGTCGGGAATTAAATAATATTAATACGACGTGATAAAATCCGTAAAAAGTAGTTTTAATTCAACCTTTTAATATTCTCAGATCACGATTTTTACTTTATTTTCTAAATTATTTAAAAATCCTACAAAACTTGTTTCTAAATAACTTTCTGAAATACGTTATTCAAATTGCATGTTTTATTTCTTTTCTATCAATTAGCAATTCTAAAATAAAATTTCCATTAAATAAAAGAAACATTGGTTGTCTTGTCACTAGGTGTAAAAATAAACGCTGTCAGAGAAGCTATATCTTCTTACAGTAAACCTTGAAGATGTAACGTTATATAATCAGATAGTTTGAGCATTATTATCACAAAATCCTATATTTATAAGATTTATGTCTTCCATAGATGCAAAAACTAATATTATTATACTCGTAATGCATATCTGTGTTGTAGGTTACCATAGACGGTTTCTAGGTTTTATGTGTTATTAAGACTAAATCTCTATTTGATCTATTTCTTTTACTATATCTGCCATCCCCAAAGCAATTTCTGGACAATTACGATGTTTTGAGGTTAAATAAATTGTAACAATTTTGTATTTCTGACTAATCGTAGTTTTACAAACTTGTATGGGTTAAAATAATGTAAAATTACCTTATGTTACCCTAATTTCCGTATAGGTAAGTACTACAAATGTATCAGGAAAATGAGTGAACGTAATTCACAAGTAGAATTTATGGACATGTTAACTTGATACTGTTATTTATTAGATATTGGCACTAACATAGTACTGTGTTAATTTCAAAATCTATAACCACAAAAGGACTGCAAAGGTCAAGGATCTACTCATTAGACATATTTTATCGAACACTGGTTGCAAATATTATCTACAAAGAGCAATATAAATGAAATAAAACAACAATGTTTTTAACAGTGTTAAAAAAACTATGAGGCTTTCAATTCGTTTGAATTTCGAACTCGATTAGTTCCAAGCCGAAATCGCATACTTCAATCCGCTACCTGATTCTACGGAAAAACTTATTCAACCGTGGACGTCATCTAGTCTGTTAGTATGAATGTCATCGTATGCATCAAGATCATGATCATTTTGTAACGCAATTATGTTTTGACATATACGTACTTTACTAGTTTATTATATTATACGAGTATAACGCTAATGATGAGTAAGAATTTAAAAGATGCAAAGAGAGCATGCTTTCCTCTTTGATGTCGAATCAGTTAACCTATTCTGCAATTAAATTCAAAAGTATTACTATTACAGATATTAGGTACTAACAAGCCAAATATACCTCCCATGCTCCTATTACCAATTTAAATTGTATTTAAAGGGAGCATAAAGGTCTAAAATCCCTTGATCATTATTGAAAACATTTGGAAGATCTGTAGAGATAGACATAATACGTGTAAATCAAATCTTAATACTGAAAAACAGTATAATACAGCTAGATTCAAAAGTATCTAAGAAGCTCCTTATATCGTTAATCAATTTAGTGTAATTATGTAGTTACTATAATTCTTTGTGTACTTAGTACGTACATAATTATACTGGTCATTACATTTATGTATATCACGCGCGGATATCTAACTCGACTTGTTTATAGGAAGAATATCAGTTGCTACGTTAGTAATAATTTTCAGAAAGGAACGTTTTTGAATTAGTGTTTAGGGTCCTGAAGCATACTGGTTTCTGACACTTACGCGAATATTAGCAAGCAGTCGATTAGTTTCAAAAGGATAGCGAGAAGAGACCAGCCTAGACCCGGTAATGTGATTAAAATTGGCTGATTTTAGATAAGCTTGTAAGATAGCTTATAATATAATAGTTATTATTATATTAGGTAACAAAAAAGAGCTTGCGTTGCCTTCACAGAAATCGCAAAACTTGTTTTGAATGAGGAATTACATGCCATATTATATTCAAATAGTAGATACAGTTAAAAAGATATTACCTAATAAGCAATGTCATTGTCAGTACCTAATAACCGAATATAGGTACCTAATACAAAAGTAACAAAGATGCTCGCTATATCAGATTATAAGTAAAAACTAAATGTGATGAGTAGGTACTATCAAGACTTTGTAGGTACCTCAATTTATATTTCTGGAAAACACGTGATTCTATAGGTATAGAGAATAAAAGAAATAGCATGGAATTGTACATATCTAATATTATGAATAATATTACATTTCTAATATTAATATTTTTTATACCAATCTGCCGATTCTTTTAGTAATTCTGTTTATAGTAAAACATATATATGTCAAGTAATACCAGATACAAAATTGCGATTTCATTCATTGATTCATCAATTCATTGATTCCAAATTGGATTAGCTAATAGAGTTATTAGTATTTTCTTTAGAGTAGAAACGAAAAGGGGACCTGCTAAAAATCTTTTTTTAATTTTTGCTGATGCATTAGAAAATTATTGTACAATTTTTAGTCTTAATATCTTAACTGATATAAAAAGTCAAGGCTTAAGAATTCTCACCTAATTAAAAAAAACTACCATTACATATTAATTTGTTTAAATACGAACAGGAAGTAGATATTCTATGCTGAATATAGATAATAAACAATATTTTGTTAATCTCAAAGTATATATAGCACTACTGACCGATATTTCCTTTCAACATCATCGCTGACCAGACCAAAAGGATTCGCCACACATCGTGACTGACCTGCTAAACATTCTGACAACCAAACTTATATAAGACACCAACTATTTATATTTAAAAATATTAAAGTGCATCATATGTGGGGTTTTTTAAATCGTTAAATTATAGAATTCTACTGATTTACGTTACCTACCTATAAGGTAAGATTTTCCAAAATTTTACATTCACGAACTGATGAGTTGAGTCCCGAGGTGATCCCTGCGGACGAACTAATATAATTCTATCACTATATAAGTTAAACAGTGAATTTAGTTTTATAATAACGAAACTATAATGAAATTATAAAAGACGAAGTCCAATAAACAGAATTTTAAGTAAAATTCAATTAACAACTGCGGTTAGATATTTGAATTTGATAAATAATTATTAATTTCAGTATTTAAAGTCAAAACATTATAAATGGCCTAGTGTTTAACTGATTTAAAATAAAAAATATCACGTACCTATATCAAATTACAATAATTAATTTGTTTTTGTTCGCCAGTTCATTATAAACTTTATTATAAAATTTTGACCTCATCGCTTGAATTGCGCATTTTTTGTATCTTGTTTTTTTATTATTATGTTAGTTTTATATTATTAGTATTATCATGTACCTATTAATGTTACAGACAACAGATCATCAATAAATCATAAAAACAAAGAAAATATAGGTTTAAAGTTCATCGGCATAAGGAGCATTGTAAATAAAAAGATCTACCAAAAAACCTTCCTTATGATTTCTGCAACCACATAAATCGTCTATGACCACGCCCATTACCATCATCCAAACCTAATCCCAACTAGGTATATTAGGGAAATAATCAGGGCCAAATTCAGCTGAATATAATTCTTTACACAAAGCAATAATAAGCTATAAAGTATTTGTCAGACTTTTCGGGCTCCCAACCACTTATGTCAACGATCATTTCAGACCTTCACAACAACAAATGCTAACTACACTATCATTCAAAGTTGAAACCATAATATTGAAACCTCATCTTTTAATGTGCGTCATAATCAAGGAGAGTCGAAGAATATAAAAACTACAATACCAACTTGAAAATCCCCAAATACCATTTACAAGAATTAAAAAAATCTTTATAAGATATTCTTATTTTTTGCACAGATATCATTGATTGTGGTTTACGATACATTGATGATACACGATCGTGATAATTATCTTATATGTACTTACATAAATATTTATGAAGTTTAAAGTTAGATATGACTTCTGTTTATTTTTTCATCCGGTTGTTCGAAATATAAATTAAATGTCGTATTACACATGATTGTTAAGTAAAGATAAAAAAAAAAAAAAAAGAAGAAACTCACGACAAACTGCGCAACTTATAATAGGTAGGTAGTATATATATATAGAGCATGAGCAAGATATGTGCCGGAGTAAGTTTTTTTTTAAAAAAAAACGTTCCCCCCACTAGGATTTTCTCCTGTATCGTGGGTGCGTATACAAACACAAATTCTCACATACACAAAACGCCCAGACCCGGAACAACTACCTGTAGATCATACAAATATTTGCTCCGTGTGGGGATCGAACCCACAACACGTGGCGCAGAAGCCGATCGCTCAACCGCTACGCCAATCGTGTCGTCAAATCGTTGTTAAATCAGTATACAAATATTTTTTAAGATGTCGCATTAGTTTTATTACAACAGCTGACAATATCGAGCAACTAGAACCATTTATTTTTGGGATTACTAAAATCACTACATAATATAAAACAAAGTCGCTGTCGCTGTCTGTCCGTCCCTATGTATGCTTAAATCTTTAAAACTACGCAACGGATTTTGAATAGATAGAGTGACTCAAGGGGAAGGTTTTAAGCTATTTAACATTACGCTACGGCTCTTAGGAATGGGGCAACGCGGGTGAAACCGCGGGCGGGCCGCTAGTTATATAATAAGGTAACTAGGATTAGGTACTGGTAGTTATTACCTTGGGAGTTTAATCAAGAGCAGAGTGCAATGGCTTTTTATGGCAAGATTTTCTATCTTCCAGCTATAATAATCAACCCATTATACTGTCCCACTGCTGGGCACGGGTCTCCTCTCAGAATGAGAGGGATTAGGCTATAGTCCATCACGCACTTAGTGCAGGTTGGCAGACTTCACACGCCATCGAGAAAATCTCTCAGGTATGCAGGTCTCCTGACGATGTTTTCCTCCACCGTTTAAGCGCGTGATAATTAACAATTTAATACGCACATGACTTCGAAAAGTCATAGGTGCGTGCCTTGGGTTCGAACTCGAGACCTTTGACTTGGCAGTCCAACGGTCATACCACTAGGCTATCACTGCTATCTTCCGGCTATATACATTGTTATTCCGTTGCAGACTCAATCATGAACAAGATATTATGTAACATCTAAAAAGGAGGATTTCAATGTTCTACAAAGATGTTTTAGATATTTTTTTAAGCATTAACTAAAATTACGTGGGAGAGCCATGCTTCGGCACGAATGGGCCGGCTCGACCGGAGTGAAACCACGGCCTCACAGAAAACGAGCGTCAAATAACGCTTACGTTGTGTTTCACCGAGTGAGTGAGGTTACCGGAGGCCCAATCCCCTTTTAAAAGGTTGGCAACGCACTCGTGACTCCTCTGGTGTTGCGGGTGTCCATGGGCGGCGGTAATCGCTTACCATCAGGTGATCCGTCTGCTCGTTTGCCCTCCTATCACATAAAATAATAATAATAAGCAATTATGTAAAATCCCCAATTCAATTACTATAACCAAGGATGCAAATAGTTTATAACTACCCGTAATAAAAACAAGTGGTCAAGGTGTCTTTCGCGAAGAGGACTCGTTCGCATCACAAAAGGTAGAAGTTATTACCGTAATTATAAATCCAATTATTGCTAAACTAAGAACTTCCAATTATTGATAGTACAAGTGAAACCATCTAATGAAATGTTGACAAAAGAAAATTTTCATTTTGTGAAGGAGCATACTGATCGAGAAATTGTCTGAACTGGATCAAAGTCAAAGTCAAAATGTTTTATTTCAATTAGGCCATTAAAAAGGTACTTTTGAAAAATCACACTAGTTGCAGATATTAATAAGAACTGGCGATACAGATTTATGAAAACTAGCTACCTACACAAAATGATCTCGACGTTTCTTCTGATTTTAAAAAGTGTTAACTGTCTGCAAAATTTTGGTTATTTTTAAGCTATTGGATAGCTTCTATCGCGGGCCTTGAGCGTGGGGACCGAATCCAGAAATTCCGTAACGAAAAAAACCTAACACGCTTGTCTCTTTAGTTCAGCAACCCGCCTTTAGGTGGCATTGGTTGTATTACATAAGTTGATAAAAAACGCTATGCAATAGCTTTACCGCGGCAGTCCCCGAGTGGCACACGTCTTTTTTACCCAGTGTCATGATACATGTCAGTCAGTTTCTTCTTTTGCATTCCAAAATTATATTTACAAAAGCGATTAATGAAGTAGGTACTACAGTACTAATCATAGTAGGTATTATATGTAGGTACATAATAATAATAATATATGAATAGTCCTTAGCGAAGGTATTATCAATATAGTCTCCGTCAATTAATTTCTAGTCACATAATTCCAACACATGGTATCAAATAAGGAAAATAAATTATATAAATCTATAATAACCTGAGATTAATGCAATAATATGTAGACATATTTCATTTAGCGGTGACCTTATCTACGGTCAAAGTAATTTAGTATTAATAAGCTGTAATATACTATTATTCCATTAATACAAGTCTACAACTTTCATTATTAATAGTACCCATTAGAATACAGGTACTTTATTCGTCAGTTTATTTTAAATAAACGATTAATATAAAAGATTAAACAGATATTTAATCACTTTTTCTAAACAATCACCAGCCGCTCTGCAAACTGCGAAATTCCTGATTGAAAATTTATAAAACAGAACATGTCATGAATTGACTGGCAGGCATAAAAAAGCCTTACTAGGAAACTCTAATTTGAGTTCTATATCATCACAAAATCGAAGTAATCATTAAAATTGCATAATTCTACAGATACATTTGGTTGACGACTCCCATGTGTTGGTGAAAGGTTCTTTATCTGTAGACGTGCACTACACTAACCATATTCTGTAAATATTGCATATATGTGTTATGATGATTATTCTTATTACATAGGAAGTAACCCTGATCCATATTGAAGCGGCGGTAGCCTAATGACTAGGTCGTCGGACTTGCGATCATGTGGTTGCCGGTTCGAAACCCACCCATTACACTACCGACGTGAACCCACTTGTAACACAAACATTTAGCTTAGCACGATAGGTTCACAAGAATACTAGTAATGTGCGACCCACTTTGTTCACAAAGCATTTAATGTGTATTTTATGTATTTGTAAATTTAGGATTTCTCACAGGAGTCATTTTGTAGAAGACGCAGGTTTATTCCACTACTTCTACACATTCGTGATCTTCAACATCAACAAGTTCTGCGTCATCAATTTTATGAGGTAGGTACCAACACATCTTTATCATTGATTTTTTCTTGGACCATGTTGATAAAGTCTAATTTACATAATTGTAGACACACTTGACCTTTATATTTTACATATGTATATTGTGTATTATGTCTACCTATAATGGGATTTATTAGGGTTATTGAAATTGACCAAAAATATTTCCTTCTACTACATTTAAAGAAAACTCGCTCCTTGCTTTTAATATTACGTCTGTTGTATTAACGTGTCTACCCCCTGACTTTTGTCACTCATAAAAGACTAAAAATACCCATTAGATAGATAGGTAGGTACTGTTCCATTACACTGTTTATCTTTAAAATATATCTCGCTGTTCCTGGCACATCTTGGCCCAGACACTACTTTCTCATAAGCAATCGCTATTTTTAATTAATTTTAATCTTTCATGCATCCGATCAACTTTCAACAATTTTCTTTAATCAAAGCCCATGAATCAAATAATCACCTCAGGAAAAAACTACTCAAGTACACATATCTACGTAACACATTTGATTTATAGGCTCTGACGTAAGAAATTGAGAAATGCACCACAAAAAGCACAAAGCACGGTGTCTCAAGAGGTCTAAACTGGTTTGAAGCCGTGAACTTGAACGGGTAATAACGCAAGCGACGTGTGCACAGCTATGAGAACAGCGAACTGCGTAGAGCGGTATCGTATAGATTATTATTTTGTAAGCAAAAAAATAACCAACGTTAACAAATTGAAAATTAGGTAATTGATACTGACTGGGTTTTCTAGTTACATAAGTATAAATACTTGAAGTTACGATCCTTTGTAAAGATCGTAAACGACCTGCTGAAGATACTTAACTTGTAGACTCTACAAAGATCTTACTGATGTCCTGCTGATCCCACTCTTTCTAAAGTAACTAATTAAATTTAATTATTCAAAAGAGAAGAAGAATTATGGCAACTATTTGTTGTCAATCATCAACTTTTAAAATAATTATAAAAGTATTTATAAAATGAGGATGTTGAGTGGTCTTCGTTTTATCAAAAGCAGAGTGATATGACGTTCACTAGGACGAGAACTGTCATAAGCAATAATGACCGCAACATTAACCTAACGAAATACAATTCTGATGTAGTGGCTCTAGACAGCTAATATTCGACCTTGTAATTATAATTAGTATTCTATGTAAGTACACATCAATTCTAGACCAGACCGTTTCAAATGGTCTGGTATGTACGTGAATCTTTAGTCACCATACGGAAACACAAATAAATGTAAATAGTGGTTACGTGTGTGAAGAGTCTGTGTAATAGGATATTATGGACGGTGTAAGTTCCTAGACGATTCCCGTATTTTCTACTAATGGCATAATTCGCATAGTAATATCATGGTTTAGATAATACTCATAGCTCTAGTTGTGTTTTATTTTGCCTACCCCAAGGTAGATGGATACATACCTACTGATTCTTATTTTAAACTCAATAATTAAAGAGTTTTACAAAATATTAAATTGTATTATTAAATAAAACAATACAACAGCGTATAAGCATTGCCATTCAGCGTGGCAATGCTTATTGCATATTATCCATCATTGTACTTAAATAAATAAAACTGTATCCAAATAATTTTAACTGAGATTTAAATAAAATTATAAAAAGATAACTGGATAGATCACTTGACTGGCATGTTTGGACCTTTCAACTGACACGAGCACTTAGTACCCCGATTAAAGCCACCTATAGCCCTCAAGGTTCGCCCGAAGGTCTTCAGGAACACTCAGACAGATGATACTCATAAATATGAATGAGCTTCAAGAAATAATGACAGTGTCTTCTCCATCGCATTTATCATTTCAACACGTTGCTGTCACATTGTGGCTAATCAATTAGCGATGATAACCTCATATTTTCCTATTTCCTATATAAAAGAATATATAGATATAGTACCTACTTACTTTATACTAACCTATAAGAACCACATAGAGCTAGTGTCTGTGGCAAGTACGGAAATAAATGACAATACTTTTTTTATAAGTAATAGTGGTTAAAGTCTAAAAACAGGATTAACACATGAACTTTAGAAAAATCTAAAGACATGGTCATTCACTGATGGAAGAAATAAAGATGTAAAACATAGCTACATAACTAATACTAATAACTGAAATCATATTTTTTGTATAGTAGAGTATTATAAGCCCTCAAAAAACCGAAGATCATGGTCATTGCTAAACAATGCTAATAATACTGAACAAAAAGGTAATTTGACACAAAATTTTGTAATAATAATAATAGGTACTAACTTGATAGTTAACATAGTGTTCCGCACAAATAAGAAAGAAAATCGTAGTAAAGGTAACTTTGTTCCTTGTCCATTGAAGAATTTCATTTTAAATGACTTCGATGTTGTCGAATGCCTTGAAGATGTCATTAAAAATACTGAAACTAATATAAGCTAGACAGACACAGCAAAATATATTGTAGTTCATACATCTGTACGGAACGCCAAAAATAATGATGAGCTACGGTCAATATTTTTTTTTGTTTGCATCATAATTAGTTTTACGGATATCCACAGAACATTGATTGATGTTTCTTATGTTATTATAATATGTATTATTCCGTATTTCGTCGTAAGATTATGTTCGTGTTGTTTTGATAACACAATTACGACTTGATGTAACCTGTTATTAACGTCGATGATGTAAATTCTGTTAATCACACGTTTACAGAATTAAATTTTTCTCCAAAGCTGCTCCTCAACTATTCGTGTTCTTCATAAAATAATACTGCTACCAATTAATTAAGTATTATTGTGTGTTATTTTTACATTTTGGTTAAAACCATCATCATCGTCATTTACAGCTTTTAAAGTTTTGTCATCCCCCTGAATGCATTAGCCTTTTCCATAATTTATAAACGCTGGTAGAGAAGTAGGATTTTTGGTTGAGATATGAGAATTATGAAATAATAATGGTTTAGGCAATCCTTAACTCTCCGGAAAATTACAGTCATTTAAATAATAATTCACGTTTTTACATTAAATGTTACTTATAACCTGTTTATTTAATACATGTCCGAGCAAACTTGTCAGTGCTGTTCCGAACCGGAACTATTCATAAGCACAAACAGGCAAAACAAAGAAGAAAATCATATTTTTTGCAAAAAAGAACATCTTGGACATAATATTAACTCGTTAAAGCGTTACCTTCGGAGACACTTGTTGAAATACAAAACGCAGTGAACAAAACATCCTGTTTTAAAATAATAATAACATGTATGTCAAGAAAATGTGGAATAATAAAACATAAAAATAGTTCTTTACTTGAATGTAAAGGAAATGTAGTCGAAAATTTGTTTTAAAAAGCGGAAGTTACATGAAACTTCGAAATGAATGTTTCTTTGAAATAGCAATGCTGGTTCAAACTAGCACTGCAAAAATTAGTATTAAAGTGCTAATAAGTGCTACATAATTTGTGGCACAGTGGACATCATAAAATTTGATCATGACAAGGTCGTGGACAATTTGAACATATTTTAAATACGAGTAGGTATGGAATTCCTATTTTCAATCATCTTTCAAGAACAAGCGTATTTCCACATTGATCATTTTAGTTATTAAGACTTAAGTATTTCGATCCTTTAATACATCATACAAAAATTATAACTTTGCAGTTATTAATAATATAATTCATAATATTATTCATACATAACATAATTTAATAAATAAATACATACCTACTTGTTATTAGAGTTAATAATTTAAATAAATAATAAATAAATATTAATTATTATGTATAGCCCTCTATATTGCAATACTGTTAAAGGCCGCTAAGGTATAAGTTCACTAAAATGTAATGTAACACCATATGTACACTGAGTAAGCAATAAATCTTTGAATCTATTTATATATAAATCGTCAATGTTTCAGTAGAACTAATAATAATTTTCGTAACTTTTCCCGAAACAGGTCCTAATATCACTATGTCAAACTTTTTACAATTCATAGATAAATCCATTCTCATACTCTTTGGTTTAATATAGTGTACGAGTCCGACCATATTGTCAACCTTGTTGATCTATCACAAGCAAAATGACAGAAATCTGTACTAAATTATTGTAAAACAAATTTATAGTTACTATTTTCTCTGAGGGACTTAATACCAGGTAAGATTTTACTTTAGTAAATAATTGAAGTTACCGGAACAGTAAATTTCATGATAGACCAGCATGATAGATGAGCAACTGGGTCGGTTGCCAGTGTTGTCCCATCGCAAGAGACACCTAGATAAGATGTGCCCAGAACAGAGAGAATTGGCACAAGAGAGAAGAAGCTTGTACCCTGAAATGGAACTATAGGCACTGGGCCTGCGTGAAGATGATGTTCGCAATTTTTAATTAAAGATTTATGATTTTGAGAATTATGGTAAGAGAGGTAGGCCATAGTAGAATCGAATAATTCTCCTCACAATTGGAACTGCCCGACTGGGGTAGTACCTTCACCTTGCAGAAAATCATATCCAAATAACATAGCTCCTATGTTGTGTTCCTAACGGTGAGCAAGGTCGCCAGAGCTCCACGCGCGAATGATACACCTGGTGTTGCACGCATCCATAGGCTGCAGTAACCGCTTACCATTGGGCGGGCCATATTATTATGCTTGTTTGCCACCTTCGTGGTATAAAAAAAAACAAAAGACAGTGAGCAGTAGCCATATCCTGGAATAAATCTATAGAATCGCTCTAAATCTAGGAATTAGTGTTGTAATATTCTGTCCTTGAAATTTCCTGTTAAAAAATGTAATATTGTAGTGTAATAAGTACCTTTATAGAGAAAGTACAGCAGACAGTAGTCGTCGTCAAATGCTGCTTATTGAATTTCATCTGGCGATGATTTGATCACATCGCCATTGTAAAGAGTTTCCCCTAAAACGCTACTGGCAACATCGCTATAATATCTTTGAGACATAATATTCCTTAGTTTTATATTTCCGCCAATATCTTGGTAACTTTATAACCTAATGCTATATGGGTGAATATCGAGACTTGCGTTCTCGAGACTACAGAACAATAATCTTTACGATAATTAATTCAATTGCCTTGACAAGCGGGTTAGTGATCGTAGTAATACATTCTAATTAAGATGAATGGTAATTAATAGCAAATACGATGCCATCTGTCTATGTTTCTGGACAATTTTTAAGATGTCTTTTTAACCAGGCGTGATGGTATGTTATGTTATTTAATTTGTTGAAATTTTACTTGTTTTATGCCTAACACTGGTAGATACTAACTTAAATTTAAAATAATAATAATATGATCCTATTTTCATCACAATCTTCCTTAACTTAAAAAAGAAATAAAAACAGTTCAGCCCCGCGGCGTGCGTGTGCGCATCAGAGCCCATACATGAGTTTCCGGCCTCGAACATTCTTTTGTACGTAGTTTAGCAGGTCTGGTCTGATGTCGTAGGTAGGAAAGCACTAACAGGTTTTTATATCCTGGGCTTCTTCATACCACAAATATATATAAAAAATATGTATATAAAAATTATTCTTTTCGTAGACCTCCCTTCGACTTCACATGCCATGATCCTGTTTATAAACATTTAAATGAAATCAAAAATGTATTCTGAAAAATGTTATAATATTCAACACGAAATTTATTTTGAGCGAAATTGACAGAAATCCTGCGGTTTCCAACAAACGAGGCCTAGAACCATACCAATTACATCAACTTAAATCATCTAAATTAAATAAACGGTACTGAAATCAGTTGATCTGTTAAAGTTACGATATCGCAGACAGAAAAAATCATGAGAGTCATCCCAACATAGTTAAAAAAACGGTTACGAAAAAGCAGACGTTACAGATATAACAGAATTCTTCGAATATACTGTTTATCGAGAAAAATTTAACCAGAGACGCAATTCTGTTAAATATTAGAATCCAAGACCAAGGCCTTTTGGACCAGTGTAACGATTCTAGAAATTTACACCTAATGTATGTGCCTCGTAGGTAAATGCCAATTCATAAAATGCTAACCGTGACACTGAATTTAGACTAAAATGTCAATTTTATTATCACATTATATTATAGTGAGGCAAAAATAAAAAATCTACTGTGTTCAGTATTATTGAGAGATTAGAAAAAATAACTATATAAAATAAACTCTACGCGTTTGTTCGTTCCGATAATTATATATGTATACTTAACGTGTTTTTTGATAGAATCGGCAGACAAAACAGTTTGTTAAAATTAGCATTAAAATAATAAATAATTACCAGTATTTTTCTAAAAAATTTAGACTCTGCTCATAATTATGTACCCAAATGTTTTTTTTATAACCCAATCCAACAAACGATAATCGCTCAAATCACGTGTAAACTGACGTGTGTCTGCAAATACACACAACTATATCCTACATACCTATATATTAAATGTGTACAAACACATTAAAATTAATAAGTACTGTTGTCAATAATTCACTTAACACTTACAGCGATAGAAAAAAAAATTACGTAAGGAATCGTAACTAGAGATGGGTTTATGCCAGGGCATTTATTTTTTTCGCCCAAAATGCCTATGCGGAAACCCATCTATATAGATGGGTTTATGCCAGGGCATTTATTTTTTTCGCCCAAAATGCCTATGCGGAAACCCATCTATATAGATGGGTTTATGCCAGGGCATTTATTTTTTTCGCCCAAAATGCCTGGGCAGAAACCCATCTATAATCGTAACTCATTATTACCTACTAAATGGTTTGAATGCAGACGGTGTGGCGTCAGTAACACCCACGAACATAATAGTAGAAACTATATAAAATGGACTAAGTATAATAATAAGTGTAAAAATTATTATCAAGCTATATTGTGTATTTAGTATCTATCAATCCTCAAACACCTGAAGAACGTAATATAAACTACCTTTGACGAATACAAATGATTGTCCTCCTGGAGTTGATATTTTATGAGAAGTTACCGATAGGACACCTTTTAGTTCGATAGAATTAATATCCTTGTGGATGATGAAAATGTATTTTATCCAGTAGGTATAGCCCTTAGTTGGTATTAATGATCAATACTCCTGAAAAACCTGCATGCTCAGAATTTCGGTTAATTATCAGTCACAAAATATTACTAAAAAAAATTACACGGAAACAAATCCAAGTACGATTGACTTTTTACCCGACTGCACTAGAAGGAGGGTTATTATAATTTTCTAGCTAATGATCATGCTGTTTATACTAAGCTTTGGTACCCCATAATAAAAATTATGGATTTAGGGACCTACGTCATTTAGATTCTTTATGAAAAACGACCATATAAAGCGCAAAGCATACCCGAAACTGAAATTAACACTATCTTTTGAAATACACTTGATATTTATTTATCTTTATCAACTTGTCACCTTCAACTTATTGAGGAAAACTGTAATTGTTATAAATTTTCATTTTCAACAAAATATCCAAAGATGATTTCAAAATATACGCCTGAAAAGCACGATAAAAACTATTTGGGAATGAAAAACTCACCACTGTAGCTAACAACACGAAACGTAGCATTTTCTTTCGTTCAACGTTCACTATCAACTTAGTTCTCACACAATTCAAATATACTAATATACAAACGTCAGGTGAGCCTGCGCATCTCCTATATACCGGCGCAGCCTCCTCTGACGTCACGCCCCGCGCCCCGCCGAACTCGTTCTGAGTCTCATCTTCGCGACTTTTGACCTTCATTTCATTTACATCGACGTATTCATACGAAATATATTTTAATTTGTTTTGCAGGCAGCGATGTATGAAACACTATCGTGGACTCGCGGATTATTATGGATCAGCTAGTATATTTCATAAACTTTCAGTTAATCTAATTCTTTAAAATTCGCGTTCTGTTTTCGCACTTACTTTTAAATCAATATTTATGTATTGGTGTGGATCATTCGCCCGACTAAAAGCAGCCGCCGGATTTAATTTATATCTTAATGACTCGAGTAATAATTTAAACTCAAATCAGTGAATGTAGAGTGCAACATAACTTTAACTGGAAAAAAAAACACTGCCCGAATTCAAACTGGTCGACATTAAGGGGCCTACGGAGCCTGAATTGTCCACAAAAACGTAATACCGAAATAAATCGTAATCCAGACAATATTCTATTAAATTATGTTATTATTCGGATTTGGATACCATTAATCTAGGTTCCTACGGTACTATTTCATCTACATCTACTTCACTGAAAATAAAAGACCGAAAAATCGTTCCAAACTTGGCAAAGATATGAAAAATTGCATTCGCTTACATTTATTTCCAGTGAAGTATAAGTAACCTAGATTTACGGTATCGGGATCCGAATAATAACAGTATTTTATTTCGCTATTACGTTTGTAAGAGAAATTCGGTCCGCCGGACTCTTAAGTTGATCAACCAGTTTTCTGAAAAATATATTAAGGACAGGTATTTTCATTATGATGTTAGCTATATGTAACACGAAACGAGCTCTATGCAACTAGTAGTGTCTCTCTGATAAGGAAATATAGCTGTTTTCCGCAGTCTCACTCGCATCCCAAAGTCCTTTTTGAAACCAAAGGTAGCCGATGCCCTTTTCCAATCTCTTCACCATTTATCCAAATTCTTTCAGAGGTTTAGGCATAAAAATGTAACAAACTGATAGAAAGAGTTCATTTCGTTTCATGTGAATCAATTAAACTTAGTAAAATATAAAACTTTTTAATGAAAAATAGATTATATTAGCTCCAAAAATTTACAATAAAATGAGTGTGTAACAATATTTAAATGTCTTTGTGTAACATATCAAGTGACATTCTGTCAAAAAATACAAACCAGGGTGTAACGAACACACTACCCAAGCAACATTATTTTATTGATGTAGATAATGTTGTTTGATACATGTCATATTACTAGGTTAACACTACTCAATCAATTAACATATTGGATACAACAAAATCGGCTCCGCGTAAAATATCCGGGAATAAGATAACTACTAATTAAAATCGTCATTAAAAGTCACTTTAGGAATCCCTTAACTACCTACTTCCGTGTGTAAAACAAAAAAAGTGACGTCATAATTATAATTAAAATGCTTATGTTTTTCTGCTATAAATCAGCTATCAGAGTGATTCACCCGTCGACGAAGAAATTACTGCTACGAGAGTCAGCGGATCTTAATCTTCGCCAATATACAGCCGAGGTGCTTAGTGTCAATTTCGGATTGCAAACGGATTAAATTCCATTATGGGACCAGCAGATTTCTTTATACACGAACCATAATTCATAACGATAAATTTAATAAGACGATTTGTCCATCCTGGATCCTTTTGAAGGATTGCCATCACATAAAAATAACATAACATACCATCACGCCTGGATTCCCCGCAGGGTTAGGCCCAGGTGTAGGCACTGATGTACACCCACAGTTAGCCGGTGTGTTTAGTAGTACCATGTAATAGGGGGCGAGCATATTGCCACTAACCGGGCACAAATCCAGAGCTGCTACTGAGAATTTCATAGAAAAACCCAGTAACACTTTGCTCGATCTGGGGATCGAACGCAAGGTCTCTAGCGTAGCAGTCGCGCTTGGGACCACTAGACTAATGAGGCAGTCAAATATAAAAACAGAGGCAGACAAAGTCACATAAAAATATAAAAAGTCAATAGTTAAGAGAAACTATAGAGATTTCGCACAGTATTTCACTACCGTACCGCATTAATTATGATGACTAGAATTTAGTGATGCCTATTTCGTCTCAACAAAGAAGATATTTAGGTATCTTCTTATAAAGTAATTAAAGCTGTGAATACATTATCAAAGTTAAAATCAGCTGGTTGAGGAATGTCAGGAAATAACTGGGTAATTTATAAAAAAAAGATCTAACAAATATTAAACACTTAATTACATGTTTTGGAATTGCCGCAAAAAGAAGCATATGTTTATAATTATGTTTTCAATTGTAGTTTTGAGACTATTTATAAAGATACGCTAAGAATAACAACTTCAAAGCATTCGTTTGTTTTTATTTACCATTTCAACATCATGTTCGTTTTCTTCTTGAAGCCACTTGAAATCATATACTTATAATAATAAGAAGCTAATCTAGAACATCCTTTTATCCCGTGTTGGGACAGGTTAGAATACTGTCCCTCACTGCCATTCAAATAGGCATCTCGACAGAAGTGAGGCAATATCTGACTTGCTTGGTGGTAGGACCTCTTGGGGTCTGACTGGCCGGCGACCACCCTAACGTTGAATTCTGTAGTAAAGCACGTCGGTTTGTGATTTTTCGATGGTTTCGGCTTTTGCGCGTAAGAGCCAGCTCCCCCTCGGTTGCTGCGGCACTGGCAGACTGCAGTCCGTAGGGGCCTCTTAAGGATCAGCAACTCCTCAGCAACTCCTCTAGTGTTGCAGATGTCCATGTGCGACGATGACTACTTGCCACCAGGTGGCTCGTCAGCTCGTTTGCCGATTAATGAAATATATTAGATTTTAAATTACATTACTAATCATTCAACACTTCTCAATAAATAAGCTTTTAAGCTTTCACCGAATCAAGTACAAATATTTTGGTCATACATTTTCTCAACCCTTATTTGGAACTTTGCTTCCGCAAATAAACATCAAATTTAAATAACATATAAAAATATTGGGCATAATTTTAGTTATCGTTGCTATTTTGTCGTCATTATGGGTACAATCTATTAACATTAACTAATTATTATGATAGAGAAAATGAAAATAAATTAACTAAAATGTATTTAACCTATCTAAAAGTTTGAGAAGCAATACATCCGGGTAGTCATAACATGGTTTTATATTAAAATGTCGACGCCATCTTTTTTGTTAAAGGCCCATTCTACGGACAGTCTGCAGGTGCTAATAATGCAAAATGGCTACTTAATGCAATAAACTTCTTTTTAATAAACAAATTATTTCAATGTGTCCTTGTCCTTACAATGACAATATATTATTAAATATTTACTTTAAGTCAAGCTTAGTCAATAAATTGGTGTTTAGTACTTAATCGGATTTTTATTTAACGAAATATTTATGTAAAGATAATACACAGGTTTTTATTTGTATATAGGTACCAACATAACAATTTTATTATGATGTATCGTAATTTAAATACTAATTTAAAAAAAAAACAAATAAGTTACTTTCAAAATAACCATTGAATTTAAAGTGCCAAAAGTTGTCTCTAAAAAGCAAATACAGTATATAAAGAAATAAAAAAACCCTTTATTGCGACATAAATTCGTGTTCCCATAACTTCCCTGTCGTGGTCTTTCCACAAGTGAATCGAGAAATTCAACTGTTTAAAATGTAGGTAGGTAAAAAAAAAGATTTGCATAAACACCATCATAAGGACTTCGAAACAATAAAAATATATCGTCAGATGGGCTATGTTTATTTTGCGTTAAACAAATTTTATTTTTTATATCTTACGTGTTAGTCAAAGATTTATTACATTTGACACCTAAAATTAATTTAATGTGTTTTCAAAAAGTTTTTATTATAATACTTACATGATAAAAGACAAGTATTTTTTTTATTTAATCAAATTGCGATTTTCCATAAAAATCACGCTAATATTCAATAATAAATATTGGAGACAATTTTGATGTACCTATTAAAATAGAATAGAATATAAAATCTACATAATGATGGTAATCTTCTTACAACGTCCCCCCTAATACTAAAGTCTTTAAGGAAAAGTAGGTATGTCTTGTGTTCCTACGTTCCAAGTTCATCATCAACGTCAAACCTGCTGGTACCTTGTGCCCGAACACCTGCAAAAAAGTAGGTAGGTACATCATTTTTATCTTTTTCTATGTTTATGTCGAATTACAGTCTTTTAAGCAGATATGGCTGAATACCAATGTTTTACTTGTTATTTTTTGGAAGGTCTATGTAGCTAGTAAAATTACTGGATATCTATGGGAGACAACTGAGGTTACAGACAACGCGCTGATGTTGCTCGCATCTCTTGGCTGTGCCGCTTATCATGTAATTAGGTGACTAGTAGGATTGTTTGTGTAGCCCACGAGCCCATTGTTCTCCTATTTGTAACTTTAATAGAATTTTACTAGAGTTCCCTTGCGCGTACTTAGGTAATTTTCGTTTCTAAAATATACTGTGCCCACTGTACCTACACCATGGAGGTTTTCGTATCATAAAATGTGTTAAGTCTAATTTTTAAAGAAGAAAACAATTGTCAACATGTCAACAGCGAATGACAGCTGTTCTATGGAATCATATTTAAATCTTAACGATGTCATCGTTTATTTAATACTTTCTTAGTGCTCGTCTACAGTGCCAAAGGAACTACTATGCAAACTTTCAGGGATCTAGCTCCTATAGTTTCGGTTGTGCGTTGATACGTCAGTCAGTCAGGTATTCTTTTATATACCTACATATATAGATTAAAGGTCAAAATATATTAGCCATTACCTGTTAGAGACTATTCTTTATGACTAATACTTAAAGTCGAAATAATGTGTTATCATTCGCCATTATCCTATCGTATAAACTAACCTTTACACCTTATCGAAGTTCATAAAATAAACTACACAATTCTGATACCCGGTATTTTCTTACATCCCATTCATCGTTACATAACTCACCCAAATGACATTTATATGTAAAACGGAACTGCAGATCAATGCCCTCGTTCTTTTGTTGGCAAAAATAAATATGGCGGACCGCCTGTGGTCCTCATACATCTTATTAAGTTATAATAATCATCATTTTTAAATCTAATATTCTTATTCAGTAACTGTGGCAAAAAAGGTAATCGGAAATATTGATATTATGTCGTGCACAAAGGCTTTAAACTACAATTTAAAGTTTATGGTTGGTCCACATAAAAAAGTATTTGGCATAATAATTGCAAGATTCTATCGCATCAAGCCAATAGCGTGACTATCTATCTATTCTTTTGTAGCTTTGAAAAAATAAAAACAAAGTTTATATCTTCAGTCTAAGACCTTAGGCGGATGTAACGATGATTAAAAATGTGATATGATTGACTTAAACTGGATTCTAATAAATTCGAATGACCTAACATTAATCGAATGTCACATCGCTAAACGCTATTCTGGCCTTAACTACCCATTTTATAAACTAGGCCGTAATTACCACAAAGTGTTCATGTAATCATTTATTTTTTATGAGAAAGTGATGGCACTATTTAATGTGAAGAGCAGCATCCCTCTCTCTCTCAATCGCAATATGGTCACAATAACTTTTCGTGGTAGATACGGGCTTAGATGCTCCACACAAACTGGCGTCAAACAACGCTTACGTTGTGTTTCGCCGAGTGAGTGAGGTTACCGGAGGCCCAAGCCCCTTTTAAAAAGGTCGGCAACGCACTCGTGACTCCTCTGGTGTTGCGGGTGTGATCGGTGTGCGTGCGGCGGTAATCGCTTACAATCAGGCGATCCGGCTGATCGTTTGCCCTCCTAGCCCATAAAAAAAACTAAGATTTTCTCCAATTTCGCGAAACTACCTATAAGTCGATGGCTTTACATCAAGCTACAGCAACAATTCCAGTTTCAGTCTAGTGTAAGGTGACCTCTCACTGTACAGAATATCGAAATAATATGTGGGCAGCTCGTACTGGAACTGATAGCTTGTTTGTGTAGACGTGTGTGTGTAGATAGGTACAGAAGTCATTCGTTCAACCATTAAGTTTCCTCTGTCTCAACAAATTCAGAATTCCTTGATACTCTGTTGTGATACTTAAAAGTACAGATAGAAAACTTCTTTTTCTACAAAATCCGCCGCAGTTATGAAGCTAGACTAACTACCCAGGAACGTAATTTAACTTGACCCATGGAGGTTCTTTTAATGTATCCTACTACAATGTACTCGTAGCGGACTTGTGCAATGAAAGGCTGATGCAATGAAAATACTCTTTTACAATAAAAAATATTATTCTGACGAGTCATCCGTAACATCTGTCGCCACACGCCAAATACAACCTGACTACGTAGTGACACTGCCGGAAAAGTTCAAGGCCGCGGCGTGAAAGATCGATGCGTATACGCAGAACACTCAATGATTTAAAACCACGTAGCTTTTAAATCAATACAAAACGTTGGACTTTAAATAGTTTCAAGCATGTTTCTGAAATTTTGAGATATAGGCACAAGATTTAAAAACGGTGCGTCCATTTTAATCTTACGGTTAGTGTAGATTTTTCCATCGCCAGATATATTTTAACTGAGGAATAAAATTGACTCTAGTCAGATTTTGTATAGAAAAACTATCCTCTGATAAAGTTATCTGGCGATGGAAAAATCGGCCCCTTGTCAACCCTTGTCTGCTGTGGACGTATGGTAGGTAGGTTCTTACGCTTGCTACGAGTATTAGGAGGATTTCGAAAGTTGTACATTTTCCTCCCAAATCTTTCCCCAGACGGAGATGATAGATTTATTGTCATTCGTCGACATAACTCGAGATGACTCCATTATCCATATTACACACCATGCCAAGCTGTATTACAATGTTGTACTGGTGACCTCTGTCATTGGCAGAAGGTAAAATAAGTAGGTAGGGTTTATTTACTTATAAGGATTGCCCAAATAAAAACCCTGGGCTAGAAAAATGCTATTGATTATAGGTAAGTTAAAACTCAAATTACGTTCTTCCAGTTGTAATCAATTCGAATTGCAAGAAGTAATATTATATGATCCCATCTTCAAAATGATTTCCAGTTTCTATCATTACTCAAGCATTTCTGATAGATTATTTCTCTTTATAAAACTCGACGTGACATTCTTACTTTTTTCATTCCCACCTATTACATTAAATTTGATGCCGGTGACTCTCAAAGTTCAAGGTTTAGAGATGAAAGATCGCGCGTACGCGCATCGCGCATCGAAGGCGCGACGAAAGGCGTAACGTATAAATTACAAAGATTAATTTATCTTTATTTAATATAATAGTTCAGTGCTGTTTTTGAGGATCATGGTAAGTAGGTACAGTCGACAAAAGAATTATGTAAACAGGTAGCCAACGACATATGTGTTTTGATAAAGATTATATAATTGGTACCTAATGTAGGCAGGTAGACGACACGTTTGGCGTAGCGGTTGAGCGATCGGCTTCTGCGACACGTGTTGTGGGTTCGATCCCCACACGAAGCAAATATTTGTATGATCTACAGGTAGTTGTTTCGGGTCTGGGCGTTTGTGTATGTGAGAATTTGTGTTTGTAAACGCACCCACGACACAGGAGAAAATCCTAGTGTGGGGCAACGTTTTATTCAAGAAAAAAAAAATGTATCATGCAAATGTGTCTAAACGCAAGGGTTGTTGAAAGTCTACATACGTACTAAAGCCTTTGGCGTGCTTTGGTGGATGACCATTTAGAAAGCCTAGCCGGTATACCAACTCTTTTGTCGACTGTACATTAATAAAATGTCTCTTAAAACCATGTGTTACAAGTCTAAAAGACACAAAACTCATTAAAAAAAAAAACAAACTAAGTAATAAAAAATGTAGTCATCATCACCCAAAAATACAAAAACATTAACTTTTAAAGACGGAATCATCCGAAAACATCGTGCCTATAATTAGATCATGACGTGTCAGTACTTAGGTATACCTGCTAAAAAAAACTGTTTAAAATGCCACCACTAGGTAATTCTAGGCATACTTTGTGTAAGTTACCTAAGTAAGCCTATTTTTTTACATTCAGGAACTGAATGAATAACATCAGGTAGGTATATCTATTTCGCTAAGTATATTATTCTGTCGTTTATTTCACCATTACTGAGGCCATTATTACTCGAATTCTGCGGTTTTTTCAAAAATCATGATGTGATATTTAGGTATGTAAGGTCAAGCGGAATTAATAAGAAGGAAACACGTTAATATCTAAATATATTGTAGACTAGCTTTTGCCAGCGACTTCGTCCGCGTGGTATAGTTACTTTGTTCCCTAGTTCTTCGCCCGCGGTTTCACCTGCGTTGCCCCGTTCCTAAGGGTTGTAGCGTGATGTTTTATAGCTTGAAACCTTTCTCATGAATCACTCATTTTCCCAACATTTCCCTTCACTGCTCTGCTCCTATTGATCGTAGCGTGATGAAAAGTATACTATAACCTGCCCAGGAGTATGAAGAACAATTGTACCAAGTTTCGTTGAAATCCGTCGAGTGGTTTTTGTTTCTATAACGAACATACAGACAGACAGACAGACAGACAGACAGACAGACAGACAGACAGACAGACAGACAGACAGACAGACAGACAAAAATTTTACTGATTGCATTTTTGTCGTCAGTATCGATCACTAATCACCCGCTGATAGTTATTTTGGAAATATATTTCATGTACAGAATTGACCTCTCTACAGATTTATTATAAATATAATAATAATATAGAATAGATATAGATATAAAACACACCCGTGATTTTTTACTAGAAGGACAATTTTAATAAATGACACATTCACAAGCAAACGTATAAAAGAGATAAGGTCAGGTCAGCGTTATTTTATCGTTTTATTAATATTACTAGCGACCCGCTCGCGGTTTCACCCGCGCTGCTCCGTTTCTAAGAGGCGTAGCGTGATGTTATAATAGCCTATAACCTTCTTTGATAAATTGACTATCCAACACAAAAAGAATTTTCAATAGATTTAGATTCAGTAGATCCAAAGATTACCCCCTACAACCTCACAAAATCACAACGACAACAGAGCCGTAGTAACCGAACCGTGCAAAAGTCGGAACACACATCAAGGTGCCTTACGACCGACTCCGACGTAAGGGTGGTCCCCAGCCAGTCAGACTCCAAGAGATCCTACCACCGAGCAAGTCGGATATTATAAAGCCTCTTACGGGATGCCTATCTGAAAGGCAGTGAGGAACAGTATTCTAACCCGTCACCACACGGGGCACACGGCGGCCTACCATCTCCCGACCTCCTCAATCTTGTTTGGTATTTAGTTTAAAATAAAAAAAACTCTAGTACTACTCGTATATCAACCATATTTACCTACTGCGTATATTTTTCTGTTGATATCGATAAGATCTCTAAACGCAAACCCAGATCCAAACTCTTTCAAAATAATTCCCCGCGGGCATGGAGTCTGGGATCTTTGGTCCCTATCATTACGTCATTGACTAGATAATTGTGGCTTTTAACTGTAAAATGCTGTTGAAATCGGAGGGAATTTGCTGCATCATTATAAACTTCCGGTTTAGGTTCTTATCGAAAAGTATACTGTGTGTCACTGCACGCTAGCAGTAGAACCTATTTCTATGATAGGGTAAATTTCAAAGTGTGACATAAGCTAAGCGAATCTGCTCTTTGGTATAAGTACTTACATAAATAATTATACAAAAAAAAAATTGTAATACTACGCGATCAAAAAAATTAGACGCATATCAGATATATGCTAATGGAACTATTTGAGGAATTCTCCTCAAATAGTCTATCAAAATCCCTCCACAATCACCAAATCACTCTATCAAAATGAATAAGTAAATCACTTTTTTATTCTCTTTTTTTAAGTAGACTAGACTTCCCGTGCGTTGCTTCGCCTACGTATGTACTTAATTTTCGTTTCTAAATATTTATACTGAGCCCACTGTACCTACACCATGCCGGTTTCATATTATCATAAAATTTGATGTTTAATTTAAAATTTTGATGACACGTTTGGCGTAGCGGTTAAGCGATCGGCTTTTGCGCCACGTGTTGTAGGTTCGATCCCCACACGGAGCAAATATTTGTATGATCTACAGGTAGTTATTCCGGGTCTGGGCGTTAGTGTATGTGAGGATTTATGTTTGTAAACGTACCCACGATACAGGAGAAAATACTAGTGTGGGACAAATCTCCTTTTTTTTCTTAAAAAAAAGGAGATTTGTCCCACAAAACTTTCATACAAACTTTCACCCCCGTTTTCACGACCTTAGGGGTTGAATTCCAAAAATCCTTTCTTAGTCTACAGTGCAAAAGGATCCAGCGTGCAAACTTTCAGAGATCTAGCTTCTACAGTTTCGGCTGTGCGATGATACGTCAGTCAGTCAGTCAGGTTCTTCTTTTATATATATAGATATTGCACGTAGGTACTAGCTCATTTATGAACTCGGAACTCTGCGGGACAAAACTTCCAAAAGCTGTATTGCCAGTATAAATCATAATATCATTGTCATGCATATAATAAATAAAAAACTTACGTACTTATCAAAAAGATCGCTTAAATAAATTAAAGACAATATTCATAATTTTTTCCTGTATGTATAATAACTTGAATGGGGCTGATAAGTATTTTGTAGATAACTACTACTGTAGATTACTGATAAGTATTTTGTAAAGATGTCTGTATCTTTTTTGATGAATTTTGAATTGCCGATAAACAATTTAAACTTTTATTGATATTATTACGATTTAAAAAAAAATGACAAGCTTAAATTTTAATAATTAATAATAGAATAACTAATAATCCGTTTTTTTTTCTTAGGTACTAAAGTACGGTCTAGGTACGTATTTTTAAGGTGAATCGTTCGACCTAATGATTTCAATTTGGCGGGCTAAGTTGAACGATCCATCTTAAATCTAATCTTCTATAAATGTATATATTTTTTTAAAAGAAGAACCTGACTGACTAACGTATCAACGCACAGCCGAAACTATAGGAGCTAGATCCGTGAAAGTTTGCATGCTGGTTCCTTTTGCACTGTAGACTAGCACTAAGAAAAGATTTTTGGAAATTTAACCCCCAAGGTGGTGAAAAGGGCGGTGAAAGTTGTATGAAAGTCCGTGATATTTTAGCCAGTGTTCACATGATAATCAGATATATCCTTTACGAATTCCCACAAGCAAAAAATGAAAATTATAAGTAAGTACTTGCAAGAATCGTAGTAAGTCGCAGTCTATAGTTTCTGCCGACCCTGTGCGAGAAACTATAGACCGCGACCGGACCTCCTTATATACATACACTCACGCCCTCAATTAAAATTAAATATAGTACCTACCTAGGTACTAAATTTAATTTTACTATAATAATATAGATACTAGATTGCCAGTATATATTTTTACTATACCTATTTAATCAAAATTAAATATGGTACCTACCCATGTACTATATTTAATTTTGATTGTAGCCTGGGTTCGGACCTTTGGACCACTCGGTTTTGAGATATTAAGCTATTATTCCACCACATAGCGGCCTAGAACAGGTCGGCAGACTTTATTTCTAAGATTAAGTATAACATGATGTGATTTTTTTATTCTTCTCTTCAGATATTCACCAAAATGGGTGCCGCTCAATCAGTCCGCGCTACGGCGTTCCAGCGACCAAAAGCGAGCTCCACGGAATCATTCACAGATGAAGAACCTGATGATCACCATATTAGCATCTCTAACAAAATGGTTTGTGCCAATTTATACCGTAACGTGGTAGAGCCATGCTTCGGCACGAATGGGCTGGCTCGACCGGAGTGATACCACGGCCTCACAGAAAACCAGCGTTAAACAACGCTTACGTTGTGTTTCGCCGAGTGAGTGAGGTTACCGGAGGCCCAATCCCTTTTAAAAGGTCGGCAACGCACTTGTGACTCCTATGGTGTTGCGGGTGTCCATGGGCGGCGGTAATCGCTTACCATCAGGCGATTAGTCTACTAGTTTGCCCTCCTATCACATTAAAAAAAAATAGATGAATAGATCCTAGATATCCAATGAAATAAATTTCTATAAAACCTAAGTATATAAGTAGTAAAAGAAATTACATTATATATCAACGCTTATTTTTAACACCGGGTCATTTAGGTACATCTTATTATTATTTTGTTTGTGTCCTTAAAATGTCTGGAATCACCGTTATTACCTACGCCGTCGTAGCTTTTACGACCAGTGACTGTCTGGCTAGCTCTATAAATAATTTTACTGCAATATTGTCAATATTTTTCCAGCCCAGAACAGGCCGGAAGCCAAAAATTGCCCACTAAAATATAGTGACTACTTTTCAATATAACATATCGTGCCAGAATAGCTTTCCATTTAGGCAGTACCAATTACGATGATTTACAACGATAGCTTGAATTTAAATCGAGCAACGCCATCTATCGAAGATACTTGCATTTTTAGAAATAAGTCTTTGTATTATAATTTACTAGCGGCCCGCCCGCGGTTTCACCCGCGTTGCCCCATTCCTAAGAGTCGTAGCGTAATGTTTAATAGCTTAAAACCTTCATGTTGAATCACTCTATCTATTAAAAAAAAACGCTTCAAAATCCGTTGCGTGGTTTTAAAGATTTAAGCATACATAGGGACGGACAGACAGCGACTTTGATTTATACTATGTAGTGACTAGCGACCCGCTTGCGGTTTCACCCGCTTTTCTCCATTCCTAAGAGTCGTAGCGTAATGTTAAATAGCTTAAAACCTTCCTCTTGAATCATTCTATCTATTAAAAAAACGGCATCAAAATCCGTTGCGTTGTTTTAAAGATCTAAGCATACATAGAGACAGACAGACGGGACGACTTTGTTTTATACTATGTAGTGATGATCTGTGGTCTTATATAACAGAAGGCCTACTCTACTTAGCTAGTAATTAGATATTATAAATCTTCTTCTATATATATACAGTAGGTATATAAAACAAAGTCGGGTTTGTTACAACAAACTGCTGGATCAATTTTTATGATCTTTGGTTTGGTGGATTTGTCTCCTCCCCCAATAGCCGAATAACTTTAAAAAATCGAAAAAAAATATACGAAAACGACAGAACATTATGAAGAAAATTTTATTTTTCCGTGGGAGAGCCATGCTTCGGCAAGAATGGGCCGGCTCGACCGGAGTCACGTTACGTTGTGTTTCGCCGAATGAGTGAGGATACCGGAGGCCCAATCCCCTAACCCCCATATCTATTCCCTTTAAAAGGGCCGGTAACGCACTTGCGACTCCTCTGGTGTTGCAGGTGTCCATGGGCGGCGGTAATCGCTTACCATCAGACGATCTGTCTGGTCGTTTGCCTATCTGTAGGTATCCCATAAAAAAAATCATAAACATTTTGTATCGGGAACAGAATGACAGATTTGACAGAAATAAAACACGGACACGAATGAATATGGCGTTGTTTTCTGTGAGGTTTTCTGTTCCCATAAGGCCAGTAGATGGCGTTCTGTGCATTGTCCGAACTCCTCATTAGCTGCTGGTGTGATTTTTTTTTTTTTGTATGTTTTAATGGGTCCGTGGATGGCTTAGATTCACAATTTGACCCGGTAGGTAGCACCGCAACCGTGTTTCTACGATTTTTTGTATAAACAGGGCAAGACTTACTTAAGAAAGCGAGTGAATGATTGAGGTGACGGCTGAAAGGGATGAATGGAAGAAAAGGAGATGCTGCGCCGACCACAAATAAATTGCGACAAGGGCAGAAAAATATACAGGGCAAGATAATGTTTGCCGGGCCCACTAGTAAAGTATAAATTCCACTTTCCCCATATTGACGAGCTGAAAGCAAAATAAATAGGAAATATTGGATACCAGTGATAGATCTGTACTGATACTGTTAATAAAGTTATACAGTATTAGGTACACAGACTTTTGGTGGAGTACCTACTTCGGATAAAAGAATGAATAAAAATAATTAAGTACCTATTAGATTATTGATTAACAAAAGTCTCGTCTTCTTGGGATCTAAAAACAGTAAAATATCGTCAGCAAATAATTTAACTCTGCCTTTGTATGATACGGAAAAGCCTCATGGATCTATAGGTATGCTGAGAAGGTATCGGACTCTCTGTGTCTTTTATGTCCGGTTCCTATCTTGCCTTGAAGTCCGTAACGGCTATAGAATTCATCATAGGCTAACATAACATGCTATGGTCCGGTATCTACTATCACCAGACCCCATCAAAGGGCAAGAACCTTACCTCGCTGGGCGTGCAATAGGGCCTAATGGGGCCATTAGCCAAACGGCATATTTTCCAGCCACCCACTCCACAGATCGTGGAGATCTCTCCAGCGGACGGTGCGTCTACTGCGTTCCGCCAATACGTACCTATGTCTGACCTTTCGGGGAAACCACATGTGTATGGTTTGTCATTGTCGTCTAGGTGGAGAGATTAGTAGAAGATGCGACGTTGGCTGGTGGGGCGGCAGCGGCAACTGCCCAACCCACGCCACGCCCCGACTACAGGGACAAGATATTCATAGAGAAGCTCAAGTGTATGGACGAGAGCCATTCGGAGAGAACCGGGTATGGAATAATCATATAGGTATTGATAGTAATAGTAATTCTGCACTTGTATCTGCTACTACAGACGGACGGTATTTTTTTAAAGATAATAGATAATATGTATGCCGCATGCCGTCAGCGTAGAGATTTCTCTTATCAATTATGACTGAGTAACCCTGCATAGAATAGAATCAGTCGTCTCAGAATATTTTCTTGAATATTTCAAAATACCTCGTCCCACACTTATTTCGGTGGATTTCGGTTTCAAGAACCTTCGACAGTCTCAGATTATATTATAGATCTAATTACAACAAAACACGTCTCTAATTAGGTAAAATAAAATTACTTAAAAATTGTTGTGCCCTTTATAAGTACCTACCTAACACACCACATAATGTAAATCTGTGACTCGACTCCTGAGAGGAAAGTGATGACAACTTTGCACTTTTAACAACTTCTTTGAACAATTTATATTGGAATTTTATAATCTTAAATTTGGTTTTCGCGCGCTCGTCTCGTGATTGAAGAGTCGGTTGTGCGCCATTGGATCATGGATGACAGCATATTCGTCCGATTCCAGAAATATCTGGACAACTAGGCGGCATTGTACAATAGGGTCAGAATAGGCACAGAAAAAATTAATTCCACATGCTAACGTCAGCTAATCAGCTTTCGAACAAAACTATTTTACTGAATTAATTGATTCATTTAGGAGTTACAATACTGTAGGTCTATCTATGTCTGACTATGTTGAGGTTAATCATAAAACGGCGCTTCGACAGCGCACGTGGAAGTCCCCTACAACATACGAGTACGTGGCTATTCTACGGCGGCAGCCGACGACGGTGTGTCGCCGGCTGTCGACGCCTGACGCTGACGTCAAACGGATGCATTTACCTTTGTAACGCCATCCGTCTGTAGGCGTAAACTGAAAAGGAATGGAGTTTAACTGAAACAGCAACATGGCGTGAGCACCGATGGAAGGTATATAAGTCGGTTACATCAGTCACGTCGTTTACAATTATAGCATAAGAACCTAGCTACTGTGTACCTAATCTATGCTATGTACCTACTTACCTGACAATATCTTTCTGAATCTAAGAAAATCTAGTACCTAGTATCTACTTACTACTACCCTACCTACCTATCATTCAAAAACAACCGGGAACTACAAGTGAATTTCTCCTTCTGAAACGGTCATACCTATGTGCGGTGAAAAAGTGAAATGTCCGTGTCTAGAAAATTAAAACTAAGGGGACTATGGATCTACCTAAAAGCTTTTTTTAGAAAAAATACTGCCAATCCGCATGAGAAAAATATGTTGAACTATGGTCTGATTCCTCCAACACTCCAAAAGAGACTCATTCCCAGCAGGGTACCTAATAGTGATGTACCTACTCACATAACGATATGAATATTTTGTTTCAGTATAACAGTAGGTGATTTAAACGCGATAGCAGCTCGCATAGACATGCGTACTGCGAACATGGTGAGCGTGGAGCCAGTGTGTGCAGACTGCAAGCAGAAGGTCATCGACTGCTACAATAACGCGGACTTGGCTTCCGATATCACTCACTGCTGGAATACTGTGGGTACGTAAGTAACTAACAATCAGATGGGTAGGGAAGCACTTTTGATGAAACAATGATTAATCTTCAAACGGTTGCAAACGTTCCATATAAACCGCAGAATACCTAAGGTGACCACTAACGACCAGTTCAAATAACGTATCTGTCGATAGATTTGTTTTATCTAGTAAATCTAACGACTGATTTGATATTGGGACTGGCCGTAAGTGTACGAAAAGCTAATGTAAACTCTTTAAGACTCCAATAAGTATAAGTACCTAAATGATGTTGAGGAGAGTGATGGGTTTTGAGTTTTCAGGTCAAGATAATTGTGGTACTTACTTTACCCAACTCTTCCGACGTTAGGTACTGGTTGGTTCTACTAGCACAAGCAAGTGGATATGTCTGATAGCTTACGTTATTGTGTAAGTTAATATAGGTAGTGAATTAGAAAAGCGTGAGTGCAGCGTGTGCGATGAGAATGTGTGTGTTCAGGCGCGTTCAGGCGCTGCGTGCAGGAGGCGGCGGGCGCGCGGCTGCGGGCGCGCACGCGGCGCGACGCGCGCGAGCGGGCGCGCCGCACGCGACACGTGGCGCACGCGCGCGAGCACGCGCTGAGGGACCTCGCGCCCAACTAACACCAGCACCACCACACTTACCGCTCCAGGTTTATCAAACACGCGAGATTTACTAGAATAGGGTATTATGACGTCATCTCATCACATACCAACTTGCTCGAACGAACTTCAGTGATTCAATATCAAAAAAAATACGGAGTTGTGGTTTTTCGATCGGTGTCTTATTAATCCTAGTCTAGACTCTTGCCTAGTCTCTGGATTCATTTCGTCATAATCGTCTACAAAATATAAGCTGGAAATCGGTGCTCTGCCTGTTAAAATTTATTACAAACTCCATTCTCAAAGTATTCTTTTAAAAAAAATTTTTGTTTATTCTAAAAAATATACTTTCTTGTCTTTAAATATAATTAATCGATCGAGAAAGTTAGCTAGTTATACGAAAAATTAAGTAGTACAATAATTCGATAAATTGCTAACAAAACTCGGTCTTTTAAAATTGAACAAGATAGTATATTATGTTACATGATAGATATTGTAGCATTTTAGTATTTAGAAACGTCGTAAACTTGTGAATTGTTATTAAAATATAATTAAAACATTTTGTACCGTAATTAATATTGAATGAATGTTAATAAGGTGGATTGCAGTCGTAAATAAAGTTATCATGCTGTTCATAATTATTAAATTTATTGCCCTTCATTCCTTAATTCCTTGAGAGCCTGTCTGAAAATGACTCGTATTAAGCTACTTCCAATGTCCATATTATGGTAAATTTTTTAGCAATAAAAAATTGGAATCCATCACAAGCTTTAACTACTATAGAATCTAAGTATAGTGAAAAAACTATGATCACATAAACTTTAATAAGGTTTCATAAAGTTAAATCTTTAGAACATACATAATCTGCACAGCCCTATTCATCACTGGTGGAATCATCAATTAAAAGACACTTTTTTCTTAACATCATCAGGCGTGGGTTTGCTTCTGACTTGTAGGGCAACTTTGGTGATGCCAATATCGCCGTTATTGTGTTTGATATTAGTGTCAGGTTTGGTTGCGGGGGAGGTGGAGTGTGCGGCGGCGGTGGCGGAGAGCAGCGCGAGTTTCCTGCGCACGTCGCGGAGCTGCGCGGCGCTGGCGAGCTGCGCCGCGCCGCGCGACAACACTTCGGCGCGGAGTTGCTCGCATTCTGATCTATACATTATAGCAATATGGTAATAACAGAACGCATCATTACAATCATTTTGCAAGGATAGGTACAAACTAGGCACCGATAATTGATGATCGACGTACTTTGCTTATACCTGTATGCATTTATAAGAACTAGTTTGAAAATTGTCAATTCCATAAAAGATTATAAATATCCAGCAGCCCTTATTCATGTTAGTTTTTGTAGATCGATTTTAAATTATTACAACCTCATTATTCTAGTGGTCCTTAGTGCAAGCTAAAAGTTATGAGGGAGGCATAACGGAATTTGAGGCCTTTTTAAATAATAATAAAGTATCGCAGGGCCTAAAAGCCTTGGGCCCGTGCCCCTTAAGAGAAAGACAGAATTGGCGTTTGGGGGATGCTGGGATAACGGTACGTATGTTACGATTACTTACTTCAAATGGTCAAGTACGCCCGGAAGCCAGCCATTGGCGGTAGGTTCGCACGATTTACTGAACCACCGTGATAGTTCTCGTCGTTGTTTCTCGCAAGCGCCCTCTAGTTGAGTGATGCGTTCTTCATAGCTTTCTATAATGAGAAAATGTAAAAATATAAGCAGAAGAAGCAAATCAGATTTGATACATTTTGACCACTAAAAGAGCAAGCTTCAAGTAAAGTTGTTACTATAATGTCCCTGGTCATGAGATAAGAAATGAATTCCTGTCTTTGGTTTAGAGCTGGACCGAAAACAAAGTACACCTCTCGGAACAAATTCCTGGCTACAATCTTGGCTGTGGATAACTTACCTATGAGCTCTCTGTCATAATGTGCTGATGCCCCTGCCTGCTGTTCCCACACTGTCTGCTTTTCATGCAACAACGCGTCTACTTCAGCTTGCTTGTTGGCCAGCTCTCTTCTCAACTATAAAATGTAATACAGATTTGTTTAAAAAAAAATCAATGTGACAGACATTGATTTTTTTTAATCCATAATGTATATACTCTGCGGTCCTACTGTTGTTGTATAATGAAGTGCAGGCTGCCAGAACCACAAGTAATAAAATAACAAGTTTTTAAATCAATCTGTAATAGGGATGTTATCTGTATTAAAAAAATATCATTATATTCGGTCTGTCAGTTAGATTATCCAAAAAGATCGGACACATAGTTTTTGTTTCATCAAAATAATAAGAATCGACAAAAATAAAGAGCATCAAAGTTCCGGAGTGGGAGGTTGTAACTTCGGAATTTCGTAAAAATTATACGAAACCGTGACGTCACGCGAAACTTAAATGTACTGCATCGCCGTAATTTTTGTTGGCCGTGTACATTATTTTTTTATTAGCTAACTGATGGATTTTTTTACGTATCTAGCCTATTAGTCCCTTGTCAAGATAATTTAAAATGATATTACCCACCCTGGAGTTAGTCTGTTTCATTTGTATGAGATTCTTTGCCATCTCCTGTCTCTTGTCCTCAACTTCAGCAAATATGGAATTGCCTTTGGCAGCTGGGAAATAAAAATGTTTAATATTTGTAATAGAATGTTAAAAATATAGGTTTGCGTACTGAACAAAGGTTCTGGTGTATATATAGTATAGGACAACCTATAGGAAATATTAAAATAATATTAGGAAATATTAAAATAATCAAAAGATGCACAAACAGATCACAATGTGAACATAAGTTCTACTTCTTCAGTGATTTTCTCATGAATGAAGGGTCTTCCTTGCAAAGGACAGAGTAATCTGGAGTGTACATGTTCATCTACCTGGGGACATGAAAACTCTAGCCCAGTTAATGGCTATAGGTTCTCCGCCTATTATCTGGGACAAAACAATATAAATACTGGCAAACTGTGGATGTATATTAGTAGGTCTCCAAGGAATACAGTTGTGATGGTATATAATATTATGTTTTGTTTATAAAAAATTTAATATGAAGAGTCATATTAATTTTTTTACTAAAAGAGTTTCCTACTAACATAATAAGATATCTGTACATAATTATAATAAAATTGTAACACACCAATGTCTGTACATTATAGATATTGAAGAAAAACTACCACTTTTGTCATATTGCTGGAGCTCTAATTTAAAATAAGGCGATTTTATTTTATCTTTATACAACATCTAGACCGGGTTATGGTCTATCCTTTTGAGAAGTGAGTGAAACTGTGGACAGCAGCCAGTTTATGACTAAAATTGTTATATATGTACACATGTACATAATTATAATAGTCCCGCTCATCTCATCAATGATGGCAACCCTATTTAAATTCTCATTCATTTATTAGATAACTTATTTTATTTCTAACTAGCAACCCACCTGTGGTTTCACCTGCGTTGCCCCATTCCTAAGAGGCATAGTGTAATGTTAAATAGCTTAAAACCTTCCTCTTGAATCACTCTATCTATTAACAAAAACCGCTTCAAAATATGTTGCATACGGACAGACAACAACAGCAACTTTGTTTTATACTATGTAAAGAAAACTTTAAAACTCTATCAGATCAAAATGGCTGAACGGATATGGATGAAATTTAGCACAAAGATAGATTGTAATAACAATAGCCTATTTTTTATCCAGGTCGCACCCAATTCTCAAGTCCACGCAGGCAGTCACAGGCAGAAGCTAGTAATATTCTAATTTAAGTATTATTTTGATTTTAATTATTCATTAAGTAAATAAGTTAATTTAAAATAAAATTATTACCATGAGGTTGAAGGTCCTGTTGAGTATCTGTGCACTGATGCAACATAGCCCTGGCTTCAGTTAGCTCAGCTAGTGCAGTTGCTTCCCGCTCATTAGCCGCCTTCAATTCTTCTCTCCGTAAGTCAGCCGCTTCTCTCATCTCTCCCATTTCAGATGCCAACTCTTCAGCCTTTAAGCGCCACGAAGTTATTTCCATCCTCGCTTCATCGAGTGATGCTTTCGCTGCAGCAGCATCAGACAAAGCGCTGTTTGCAACTCTCTGAAATTCTTCCAATTCAGAGTTATCCCGCTCCGGACTGGCTCTCACTTTAAGTGATTGTTCCTCTTTCAAATTCCGAATTTGTGATTCGAGATTTTTAACTTCTGCTGCGTGCCGTTCATTCATTTCCGTTTGCTCTTGCCGGAGTTCAGAAATTTCATCTTGAAGCGATGTTATGCGCGAGGTAAAATCGCTTTTACGGCGAGCTTCATCGGCCTGATAAATTTCCAACTCCGCGTTCAAATGTCTCTGCACATCCAAAGCTGTCTGATAACTTCGTCTCGTATCGTGTAGTTCTTGTTTCGTCGTTTCATAGCTACTTGAAAGGTTGTCGTATTGTTTCTTGAGTAAATAATATCTCTCACTAAGCTCACCGTTCGTTAATTCTTCAGCTTCTGTATAATTGGTTTTATTACTGATGGTGGAGTAATCCATTTTAAATGGTGCCTATACCGATGCAATAATAATTAAGACTTCAATCCTGTATTTCTGTTCGTCGTCGTTTCTTTCGTGTTTACAAAACGGACGTTTTCGATTCAAAATAGATTCTACTGACAAAGATTATTTCGTCCGGAAACGTGACAACTACAACTGAAATACTGAATTACAATTCAGCAAATACAAATAAAACTGATAAGTGATAACCAACGAAAAATATTTTGATAATTCTTCTTTTATTGGATAGGGTATAGTATACCACGAAAAATTCTACGATAAGAGTGGGAAAATAAGGGTGATTGATTAATGTTCACGCAAAGATTTTAATGCTGAGTTACTGTTGTGTATTAAACTTAAAGTAGGATTATGTAACGGTTAATAGCTAAAGTAAGGTATGTAGCTATTTTAAAAGTAATCAAAAACGTAAACAAAAAATAAAATAAAAACTTATTATTAAATATAAAAAATAAAACCACCGAAAAAACTGAAAAGCAAGAAATAATATACCTTTTATTGAACCTTATTAACAAAAAGAAAATCGCCTTCAAACGGATACAAATAATGCTAAGTAATTTACTTTTTCGGCGGTTAATTTTTTTTGTTATCTATATTTCTGAACGAACAAACTCACTCATGTCATCCGGTCGTTTTATGCATGTGCACATGGACATCGTTGGTCCTCTGCCTGTTTGTAACGAATACCGTTACTGCCTTACGGCAATTGACAGAGTGACTAGATGGCCTGAAGTGTGGCCAATGCGTACCATAACTGCGGAAGAGGTGGCTGAGACCTTTACCAGAGAATGGATTTCTCGATTTGGCGTTCCAACCATTATAACAACTGACCAAGGTACTCAGTTCGAATCTGACCTGTTCCGCCGACTCCTTTTGCAATTCGCCACTAAGTGCATGAGAACTACTTCCTATCACCCTTCCGCCAACGGAATGATTGAGCGTGTCCACCGTCAGCTCAAAGCCGCTCTGATGTGCCATCAGGAGTCTTGGGTTAGGTCCTTGCCATTAGTGTTACTTGGCATGCGTGCTGCCTTCAAAGAGGACATTAAATCAACCGCGGCAGAAATGCTCTACGGTGAACCGTTGCGCCTTCCAGGTGAACTACTTGTGCCTAGTACTGAGGCAGATAAATCAGATGACATTAGCGACTTCGTAGTACAGCTGCGACATAAGATGTCGACAATGCGACCTATTCCAGCTTCACGACATAGCGAACCAGCTTCCTTTGTGTTCAAAGACCTGGCTACGGCAACCCACGTCTTTTTACGGGACGACTCTGTCAGGCGTGCGCTACAGCCTCCCTACACTGGTCCATTTATAATCATAGACCGCGCCAGTGATGGCAAAACACTCACCTTACATATCAAGGGCAAAGAAGTTACTGTTAGTGTCGATCGGGTTAAACCAGCGTATATTGAGCAGCAGTCTTCTCAGCGCCAACCGGACTCGGTCGTTCGAACTCCGCTACCAATCGAAGTTCTACCTAATCCAAATACGAGTCCAGCTAGCTCTACGAACAATCCCGTGCCTCCCAAACAACCGTATACCACACGGTCTGGCAGACGCGTTAGATTTAAGGATTATTCTTAAGTTTTGTTTTTCCATAATAAGTATTTAGTTTTGTATAAATTCACATTTTTTATATTACTATTTCATTTCATATGATTTATCCCTCTCCGTGGGGGGGTGGTGTGGCGTATCGATTCGCCCTTAAATAATCTTAAACGCACCCGTCGCGGCATGCAGTGCTATGTTTGTCTGTGGTCGGCGTCTATGGCTCAGAACGGAAGGACTTCCTTCCGATCGCCGGTTCGCCATCTTGTTCCGACCTCTGACGACTGGTACACATGCATCAACTCTGAAGCCGATTCATGGCGGTCTGTGCTCTATAATAATTATATGATAATTAGTTATCTGTCATGATTGTGTACGTATACCAACGATTGTGCGAGTAAGCAATAAACGGTTCTACACAGACAAGCGACGAGTATTATTCATTCCTCGGCTAGGAGGCCGATTACAAATACTCCTCAAGAGATATCTGTACCCGTGTAGAATCCAAGCTAAGTGAAGGTGATATAAGTGGTGCGGCAAGGTTAATTTTTAGTAGTGACGTGGTCGCACCATGCTCTCCAGAAACCCTTGCGTCTTTGGAGAGCAAACATCCATCTCCACCAGATGACCTTTCTTTTCCCGATCCCCCTGACCCCCTTTCTGACATACTTGTAATTACAGTTCGACATCTGGTCACTGCTATTTGCTCCTTCCGAAGCGGCTCGGCTGGTGGTCTCGATGGCTTATCTCCCCAGCATTTAAAGGACCTCACGAGTGCCAGCGCTGGTGAGGCCGGTGAGACGCTTTTGAAGGAGCTTACGGTTTTGACCAATCTCATGCTCTCCGGTAATGTGCACGAAGCCGTCATCGACGTTTTATATGGAGCAAATTTATGTGCCCTGCGCAAAAAAGATGGCGGCATTCGTCCCATTGCTGTAGGTAGTACCTATCGTCGTACGGCAGCCAAAATCTGCTGTAAGCATTACAGTGACATTATTTCATCGAAATTACAGCCCTTACAGGTCGGTTTTGTTTCGAAAGGGGGCTGTGAGGCTGCCGTACATGCCCTGTCTACTTATCTTCATAGCGGGAAAGGAGAGGCTATTCTTAAGGTTGACTTAAAGAACGCTTTTAATTCGGTTAACAGGGACTCTTTGTTGGCAGAGATTAAAAAAGAAGTTCCAAAAATCTACAGTTTTCTCTGGCAGTGTTATAGATATCCTTCAAAATTACTTTATCAAGACCATCTATTATGTTCCTCAGTAGGCTGCCAACAGGGAGACCCTCTCGGGCCAATGATTTTTAGTTTAGCAATTCAACCCATTATTCGTCAGCTAAATTCTAAATTTAATGTGTGGTATCTGGATGATGGCACTCTAGGTGGCGATGTAGATACAGTCTTAAAAGACTTAATATTTTTAAAAGATCATTTTCGATCCATTGGCCTAGAACTCAACCCTTCCAAGTGCGAATTATATTTATCAGACTCCATTGACAGACAGACTACTTTTAAGAAATTTGACAATGTAGCTCCTCATATTAAATTAACCGATAAATGTTCTCTTCGCCTCCTAGGGTCTCCAATTCTGGATGAGTCATACCCAAATTTTATAGAAGAAAAAATTCAAAATTTTAACAACATTTCTGAAAAACTCTTAAAAATTAACATGCATTCGGCACTTACTATTATTCGGTATTGTTGCTTTGGACCCCAATTCACTTATTTCCTTCGCTCTTCCCCTTTATGGAAACGTCCGGAACTTTTAGAAAAAATAGACTATATTATCCGTGAAACCCTAACCAACATTTTGAATGTAGCTCTGGACGACCGAGCCTGGCTACAAGCTTCCTTGCCAATCCGTTTTGGAGGCCTTGGCGTCCGCAAAATTTCCAGTATAAGTTTACCGGCATTCCTATCTTCGGTTCTCAGTACCGAGAAATTAACCAGGAATATTCTAGCCTTGTCACTGGTTGATTTCGAGATACCATACGTGACCGAGGCTAAGAATGCCTGGGGTAGCATTTGCCCGAATGCCGACCCTCCCTTGAACCCTTTTTCCCAGAGGCTGTGGGATGAGCCGCTCTGCAGTTTGATACGGAATGAACTTATTAAAACGTCAATCAATACTGCAGAGCGAGCACGCCTGCTGGCTGTGGGTAAATGGGAGTCAGGGCTGTGGCTACAAGCACTTCCTTCCTCCAACATAGGTACTTTGTTGGACGATACAACTTTCCGGATCGCTGTTTGCCTTCGTCTGGGAGCTCCCTGTTGTGCTCCGCATCGCTGTCAGTGTGGTGAGGCTGTCGACAGCCTCGGACACCATGGCTTGTCTTGTAGCAGAAGCGCAGGTCGCATAGCACGACACGCCAGTATTAATGACATCATTCGCCGTGCTCTTGCCACCGCCGGCGTTCCGGCCATATTAGAACCGAATGGCCTGGCTCGCGACGATGGCAAGAGACCGGACGGGATGTCATTACTTCCTTGGAAGATGGGTAGACCTTTAGTGTGGGACGCGACATGCGTCGACACTCTTGCGCCATCCCATCTTCCTAGCTCGACGGGCGGTGCTGGCGCTGCTGCTGCAACTGCGGAAACCAACAAGCGGCGAAAATATAACAATTTTATTAACTGTTATATTTTTGAACCGTTTGGGGTTGAAACGCTAGGGCCATGGGGTCCGAGTGCACATTCTCTTTTTAAGGCTATTGCTAAACGCCTGCACGATGTTTCACGTGACCCAATGGCTGGCCTATACTTAGGTCAGAGAATCAGCATTGCCATCCAACGTGGCAATGCGGCCAGCCTTCTGGGTACCCTTCCGGCTGATAGTGATGAGGAGTTCTTTGATGCCCTTTTTTAGTTATATTTAGCTAGTTTTATTTAAGTTAGTTTAATATTTTATTTAGAGATTATTTTAATTACTTATTAATTTATATTGCTTTTAACTGGTAATAATAGTAATAATAAATATGTGAATTAACTCATGTCAAATCATAATGACAAATTGATACCGTGACGTGACGTCCGTGACAGCTGATTCCTTGTTAGATGTTGAGTTGACATAGCATGTTACGAGGGGCCGGGGGCGTAGTAATTAGTAATTTGCCTACAAAATAAGGAAAAACATTGTATTGAAATTACAAAACACACACAACAATGTCCTCTCCTCCTCCAACCAAGCCCCCTCGGGGGGTGAAACAAGGAAAAGAAACTGTAAGTATAAAAGTGCTTCTACATCAATCATGTACTCACGAGATAAAGTAAGGAATTCTTATTTTTTTGTGGCTATTGGCCTATATTTGCTACTTTCTTAATCTGAGAAACGTGTAGTTTATTCTGTGTGCATAATTCAATGTTTTTATATTAATGCATTAGTTTTCCTAATAAAAATTGGATCCTGAAAAGTTCAAAGTTACTATCTTAATTTTGGGGGAAGATAAAGTACTGGATATTAACTGAATTTGGACTATACTTGGAAATTTTAAGTGTGGTTAGTTGATTCTGTTTTCAATATTAATCAAAACATAAACTTAAAGACAAAATGTCTTTCCAGAGTGGTTTGCTAATGTCAGTGATCCGCACCCTTTCGGCGAGTGAGACAAATGAACAGCGCGAGAAAGAGAGGGCTAAATTAGAGAAGGAGTACAAGAAGAGTGATGCAAGGCTTGATGAACTGGTTGCTCAACATGCACAGGAGATCATGGAAGTTATGCAGGTAAACACTATGAAGTTACTTATTACATAGTTTAGTTGGCTTGATTAGCATAGCTGTATGTTCATAGACAGGGTTGAACCCAAACATAGACATAGGCAAGCTTAAAATATAATTGTCACTTATTGTCTCTGGTTTAGAGCTCAAAAGTGAATGCCTGGCTACAGCCTTGCATAGCGGTCAAGCAATGTTATGCTAAATAGAACTATTAGTAAGGCTTGTAATTTTTCAGGGGACTGTGCATGTGAGATTTGTGTTAATGAATATGAAAACAAACCATATTGAAGTTTGTCACACTTATTTACAAAATATAATGCACATGTATTAAGTTTTTTTGGTGTATTTCTCTTAGAAATTTAGCAGTGTAGTGTCAGCACTAACAGTGTGGGGTCAGCACTGTGACGGCGTGGTGGCGCGGCTGGGCGCGTGCCGCGGCCTGCTGCGCCTGCGCCGCGACGACCTGCGCCGCCTGTGGGCCGACGCGCGCACGCATCACTATGCACTACAGATGTTAACTGACATGTTAGTATTTATATCGTTGGGATCAGAAGTGGAAAATACACAAAAAAAAGAACAATGTGGCTTGGACCAAACGATTTATAAAGATTTACAATAATTACCTCAAACATTTATTGATTCTTATTTATACACGAAATGGTGACCAATTATACACAGAAATACACATATAAATTAAGCCAAGTAATAACACTCAGATAATAAGCAATTAAATAAATGGCTCACGCAGCTTGATTGTAAGAATGCGATGTCCAAACTCTGCAACAGTTGACAAGCGAAGAAGACACGTCACAGTAACACTGCCTTTTATAGAAAATGGATGGGTTTGGAGGTGGAACTGCTTATAATATGATGTTAGCTCTGTGAGAGACCATGGTACCTTTCTCTTATAAATCTCGAGCCTCTCTTATAGATCATGTTTGTTTTTTTAAAGTACCTATGCAGTGCCTTGCCTGATCTTCTCCATAAGGTCCACTTTTTGAAACTGCAATTAGTTTTGGTTTATTTTTTAATTTTTATTTGTGATAGGCTTACACTTGCCTGATGTTAAGCAACACTGTGATCTATGATGTGTATATATTTTCAAAAGTACTTATCTATTTAGCAACAGAAATTCATCATCATTATCCTGCCATTACTCCTATTTACTTAATTATTTTATAATGCGTATGGAGAGTATTCATGAAGATTTCCACACAGTAGAAAAAAGGGCCTCCTTATATATCCAGACACCCAGATGAGAAATCTTGCATTTAAACTTTAGGAGCAAGCCAGGTTAAAAGGACCCAGCAACCCAGGTTGCTACCCCCACCTATCCTAAGTATGCTATAATACGTATCTCATGAGAGCTGTAGCAACAATTTGTCGGTAGTGAGCGCGTCGTGGTGTCGGAGCGCGAGACTCGCGAGTCGCTGTCGGCGGGGCGCGTGCTGGCCGCCGCGCACACTCTGAAGGCTGCTCTCGACACCGCGGACACTACGCTCTCGCATGTCGACGCTCTCAACACTACTAGACAACACTTACAAGTATGTCAACATTACATTTTTATTTAAAGCTTACTGCAGTGCTGTGCAGCAATGTGGGTCGCAGATTCCTAGTATTCTTGTTAACTCGTCGTGCTAAGCTAAATTCTTGTATTACGAGTGGGTTCATGTCGGTAATGCAATGGGCGGGTTTCGATGATAGCAAGTCCGACGCCTTAGCCATTAGGCTATCGCCGCTTCAAAACAAAAAACATTGACTACTCAATAACTTTACATAATATGTAACAATATACCTGTCTTGTCACGTCATATCTATATAAGTATTTGTCTGTTTTTAGTTAAAGAAACATGAACTAGTGGAGGTGATAGTCCGTCGTCTGAGCGAGGCGGTGTACCGCGACGAGCGCGCTCCTCTGTCGCGGCGCGTGTCCGCCAGGAGACGGACTGCGCTCTTACTGGCTGGTAACATTTTTTTCATTACATTATAACCCTACCATCTATACACATCTACATACCCGAGTGGATCTTCCCAGATAGATATAATCTGGGTGTCTTTAAATCACGAGTGAATCGGTTTCTTCTAGGCAAGCGCGCTCCATTGTAGACCGCAGTATCGATTAACATCAGACGAAATGGCCGTCAAGCGTAAGCCTATCACGAATAAAAAAAAATCATCCTAAAGATTTATTATTTACAGAACAGAATCAGATGACAAAGTAAAATATATACATGTATATAAACGCAAATACCTGACAAAACCTTAACCTTTACCATATTATTTTCTCGATACTTCATCTGTTTGCTGTCACTTTCACTAAGTAATTCCATGGTGCTATAACCTCTTACGGCCGGTTTGAATATCAAATCAGTGGATAGATTTGCTTACTAGACATAGGAATTTGATAGTCCATACTAATAACATTAAATCCTTTGTCTAATATGCAAATCTATAGACGGATTTAATGTTGAAACCGGCCGTTACACAGTGTGAAGAAGTTGACATTTATTTTTCTCAGGGCCAAGGCGTACGTTCTACACAGTCGAAGCGCATCGAAACGTCAATATAAAAAATTACACAGTAAATAGTGTCCCATAACTCCACACAACATAATGTACACATTTTTCTCATTCATTTTACACATTCTCCACCAGTCTTATTTGGACACGACCTCTAGCTCTGTTATAAATAATCTTGGTTATATTGAACCCATCTCTTATCCAACACTTCTCTCATAAGAAAAAATAAAGAGGCTGTACCGTGACCATGTTATTGCCATGATTTTTAGGTTGTGAGAAGGGGACGGCGCTATTTAATGTGTATCCCTGACAAACCCAAAGCTATCGCAACGCGTCATTTTTTTTATTCGTGATAGGCTTACGCTTGAAACACAGTTCCTGATGTTAAGCGATTCTGCGATCTACGATGGAGCGTGCTTGCTCATTGTACGGTCGTAGTATCTTGACGCATAACCGAGAACGACAAAACTTTCAGAGTTAACGAAGAGCGAGGAGGTAACAGATGCATACCTGCAAGAAGTGACGCCGGAGTTCGAAGCCTCTCTGTCTGAGGAGGACAAGACTTTCGAGACCACAGTCATGATATCGCTGGAGGCGCTCGGCGTGCTGGAACAGCTAAAAGAAGCCACTGAGGTATATTTTAACACATACAATCATACCATCACGCCTGTATTCCCCGATGGGTTTGGCAGAGGCGTACTAATGTACACCCACAGTTCACCGGTATATTTAGTTCCCTTGTAATAGGTGGCGAGCTTATTGTCAATTACCGGGCACAAATTCCAAAGTCCGAGCTGCTACTGAAAATTTCATAGACAAACCCAAAAACACTGCTGCTATACTATGGCTGTGAAATATTAACTGTGAATTAAATAAATTATCTCTCGATCTAACATTTTCCTATAATAACTAAAGCAACTGCATTAAAATTTATGAAGTTTTAAATATGTTAATATTGTTTTTTTAGAAATTCAAAGTCCAAATACAAAACGAATTACTGGAAGTGATAGATTCCGTGTCACGTCGCATCATAGAAGAGGGAGAAGTAGAGGCTGACGCTGACGTAGACGAGGATGGGGAAATACCGGACAGCGAAGGAGTGACAGAGACGGGACGACCGCTCGCGAGGCTCGTGACTAGTCTCGGTGAGGAGTTCAGAGCATGCGCTACAAGGAACAAAAGGTAGGTAGTGTGTGACAGAAATAGCAATAGGGTAGTTGACTGGTGCTTGATTTATTAGCGGTGCCTGACTTAAAAAAAAATACAAACACTACAATTTGACAAAGTTACATCGCAATACGTACATAGGTAGAAAACAGGATTAGTGAATATTATAATTCTTATTCTGAAAAAATAATTCAAATCTGTTAAAAAGTTCTAATATATAATAAAGTTTTGGGAGGGGATTGAGAGGGGTTGCTTTCTCTTTTTTTTAATAAAAAAACCTTGCCCCACTAGGATTTTCTCCTTTGTCGTGGATGCGTTTACAAACACAAATTCTCACATACATAAACGCCCAGAGCCGGAACAACTACCTGTAGATCATAAAAATATTTGCTCCGTGTGGGGATCGAACCCACAACACGTGACGCAGAAACCGATCGCTCAGCCTCTACGCCAAACGTGTTGTCAAAACCCGAAAAATAAGTGTTACCATAGAATTTGTAATGTATAACGCACCTAAGTATCGATGTGGCAATTCACGCTCTCTATCTAGCTTTAATTACAATGCTTATAAACTTTATAGCTCTAGAAAAAATCAACGTGCGGTATGTTTTATATTAATACTTGAGCATCAACCTTTTTGCACTGATCCATAAAAACTAAAATGGAAAAAAAGAGAGACTGTATTGTAAGTCACAACACAAGACAAAATTATAAAAACAAATATTTGTAACTAGCTTTTATTTACTGTATAATTTATGTTTTATGGAGAATTTAAAAGTAATGCCATAATTCAGCTTTTGATAGTGTTTCCAGTTCTACTTACATGTATAAATGTTTCTTTCAACCTGTCTTTCTTATATTGTGCCAGAGAACTTCATTCGTTTTTTACTTTACTCGCATTTTTTAAATATAATACGTACAAAAGTTACTTCTAAAACTTCTAAAGTTAAGATAACAAACTGCTGTAAGATAATAATAATAATAATAATAATAATAATAATTTATTGCCCAAAAGAAAGAAACAGAAAATACATGAAATGTTACATATAAAGTCTATGAGTTCTTTTTTACAATATTTTTTTTTGAATAATGTCCCCTATGCTAGGAAAGTCCTGTGTTATAGGAGACATCCATTCGTCTGTTATTACAATTTAACAAGAATTGGGTGAACCAGACGTGTAACATTATACAATAATTTATGTACGTGAGCACGCGTGCGTGAGTTTTGTGTATGTGTGAGAGAGAGTTTGTGTGAGTGTGGGGAGAGTGTGGGGAGAGTGTCATATGGTGTGTGTGTGTGTGTGATGGATGATGTGTGTGTGATGGTGTTTGGGCGTGTGTGTAGTTTGTATGGTGATTGATTTTAGGAATTTATGAGGATGAGGGATTAACCAGTGCTTCTGTCTCGTCATAATCTAGGGTAAGTAGAAAAGTTTTAAGTAATTTTTTACAATTGAATGTGTTTCGGGAGTGGATATCTAGCGTTTCGTGCATTTTGTTGTAGATGCGTGCACTTAAGTAAGTGAAATGTCGCCTAGCAAATGTGGTGTTTGTGTGTGTTATGGGGCATGGCGGTTTGGGTCTTCTTCTGGCTGTTGGGCTATTATTTGTGGTATATGGAAGGCTTACATGTTTTTTCATGGCTGTGCGGAAAATGTACAGTTGTCGGACTGTTAGTGTCTCAAACTCTGCGTATAGTAATTGTCGTGTTGGAAATCTGAAGGGTTTTTTTAAGGTGACTTTTATAACTGCTCTTTGTGCTCGTTCTACCTGAATAATGTCAGTCTTGGCAGCCCCTCCCCATGCAGTGATGCAATAATTTAATATAGAATCGCATAATGCCGAGTAAACGATCTTAAGGATGTTGCTATTGGCAGATACTCGTAGTTTTTTAAATAAGAAAATGAGTTTTCGAACTCGCGCGGACATTACATGTAAGTGTGGTTTCCATGATAAACAGGAGTCTAATTGGATACCGAGATATTGTATTACTGATGCTCTGGTAACAGTGGGGCATGGACAAGGGGGGGAAAGGTTGGTACATTTGTGGGCTTTTATTGATAAAGAACCATCTGGTGGAAGGGTGGAGGGTCGTAGGCCGAAAGTAATGAAGTTAGTTTTTTTTATGTTGAGGGTGAGGTTGTTTTTTCCCAACCATAGCATCACTTCGCTCAGTCCCCTTTCGGCAATCTCTTTAGCTGAGGTCCAATCACGGTCATATGATAGAAGTACCGTGTCATCCGCATAGGCTATTATTTTTGTGGAGGGGAGGGATAGCTGACAGAGTTCGTTAACGTATATTTGAAAGAGAAGGGGACTGAGAAGACTTCCCTGTGGCAAGCCGACCACCACACTACATGCGTCGCTAATATATTCCCCAATCTTAACGCATTGCAACCTATCTGTGAGAAAATTGCGAAATAGAGACAGAGCAATGCCTCGAACTCCGATGGTTTCAAGTTTGGAAAGAAGTAGAGGGACAGAGACAGTGTCGAACGCCTTTGAAAGGTCTAGAAAGATTCCCAAACATTTGAATTTATTGTCAACCCTATCAACTACAAAGTCGAGTAGGGATGTTACCGCATCTTCAGTTGACAATCCGCGTCTGAAGCCGAATTGGTTTTGGGAAATAATTTTGTGTTTGTCGAGGAAATTATTCAAGCGTTTGTACATAATTCTTTCCAGAACCTTGGAGATCGCAGGGAGGACTGATATTGGGCGGTAGTTAGTGACCTTGTCTCTGTCCCCAGACTTGTAGATTGGGTGTACAATTGCCTTTTTCAGGGCACTTGGGAATGTACCTGTAGATATTGCCAGGTTGCATATATGTGTTATAGGTGGAGCTAGAATGTGACTGGTGTGTATTAGTAATTTTGGTGGAATGCCGTCCCATCCGGTAGCACTATTGATTCGGAGATTGTTTATTATCGATTTAACTTCTTCTTCATCTGTTTCTAGAACAACCATTGAGTTAACCGTACCTTGTTGGTCGTAGTTGGGGGGTTGAGGGGGATTCTGAGGGTGGATATTATTGGTTAGATTTATGCCCACATTTGCAAAGAATGTATTAACTGTGTTGACCGATTTAGTAGGGCAAGTTCCAATTGTCAAAAGGTCTGTTGATTTTGAGCGTATGCATTTAGTGTCAGTTACATTGCGAATTACTTCCCACATTTTTTTGGGGTTGTTTTTAGCCTTTTCGAATTCTTTTTCTTCATATTCTTTTTTTTGTTTTTTTAATATATTATTGCAGAAATTGCGATATCTTAAATAGGTTAATTTTAGGATATGATTAGTTGGCTCTTTATTGGATTTCTTGTGCATTTTGTCCCTATTATGTATTGTATGCATCTCAAAAGACCGATGGTAATCCAAGGTTTTATAATTCTTTGTTTGCTTGGGATTGATTTGTAGATAGTATTTTTAGATATAATGGGGGAAATAATATTTAAAAATTCGTTGCTGGCCTGGTTAGCGTCAGTTATTGTGTATATTGTAGAGAAATCACAGGTTATAATATCGGAGATAGTTTTTGAAATATCAAGGCTAGATGTTTGAAATTTGGTGTTTTTAGGTTTTGGTTTGCTGATCTCGAGGTTTAAAAGGACTGCTGCGTGGTCCGTGATTGACGTTTCCAGTATTAAGGTGGTTGCTTTGTTATTGGTTTTCAGGAGTATGTGATCGATACAGCTGTGTAAGCGAGTAGGTAAAAGGTAAGCTGGGAGAAATCCGTGAGATGCGGTCAGGTTTAAGTATTGCTGTGTACGTGGGTCATGACAATCCGGACTGATATTAATGTTTGTATCTCCAATAATTATGATATGATTGTGTTTTTTGTGGTCGAGTATGACATTGTTTAAGTTTTCTAAGAAAGGGTCAATGTTTCTTTGTGACGGTGGTCTATAAAGGGCTATAATAGTTAGGTTTTTGTCAAGGTTGCAGATTAGACAGCTGGCATCATTAAAAGTAGGTTCTGTTACAGTGTGACGTAGGTTATTTCTGATATATATGACCAGACCGTCATTTTGGTTAATTAAGTTCTGGGTTTGATGTGATGAATATCCGTCTAAGGTAGGAATGTTTCCTGATTTTTTGATCCAACATTCAGATAGCACTATTACATCGCATGTAATGTTCATTGTGACTAAAAGACATCCAAGTTCGTCAAAATTTTTATTAATGCTTCTAATGTTTAGGTGTAGGACATTTAGTGCCTTTGAGGTTTGTATGTAATCCGTGCAATGGTCTGGTAGGCACATATATGATGACGAAACTTGCATATCGTCTAAATCGTTAACTATGTTGTTTAGAGTGGCCATTTGTGTGACATAGGGCGGCGAGGTATGTATGGGAGTTCGTTATTAAGTTGAGAATGGGTCATAGCAGGTTTTAAGTAGAGTGGGTTGGTAATGTATATTGGGAATGTGTAGGAATTGAGATAATGTTAGTGCACTAAGTGAGTTATGTTTTTGTATTGAATATATACTAACGAGGCAAACTGGTATATGATAGGTGTTTTGATTAAATTATTATATTTTATTAAGGCAGTGGTATTAGTTATGTTTGTGTTTAGTGTCGTTTGTGTGATGATATTGTATAGATTGTTTAATTTAGTATAGGTATATAAGGTAGATGTAGTTGGAGCTTGTTTGCGTAGTTGAAATCTTTTGTGTATATATGGTAGTTTAAAAACAACAATATGTGTGTTGTATAGTCATTTACAACTTTGAGCCTGCAGTTCAGCAAGCGATTGTTCGGACTTAATAAGAAGTCGTTTGGCGCCTTCCTCCTTACGCAGAAATATATTTCCATTCGATGTCCAACAATACTTGTACTCCATTCGTTTTGCGAATTCTCTCGTTACATAGAAGAGTTTCCGTGAGCTGGCAGGAAGATATTCTGCGACATAAATCGGTCGGCGATCGCCGGTCAGGCCAATGCTGAGGGTATTCAAGCGTCCTTCATTTGGGTTTCCCTTGTTGAAGTTGCGTGTAGAGGTAATAATGTTATTTTTGGTCTCCACATTGGTAAATTCAACGACTATTGGTCTGACCGCTCCGGGTTTACCTGGTAGGCGGTAAATATCGCGCACGTGCGTGAGATTAACCGGCATATTGATCGTTGCACCTACTTTGTCGACAATGGCGGTGAGATCGGCTGTGGTTTCCTTCTCCTTGTTGGGAACGTTGCGGATTTCTACGATGGATGAGCGTGACAGTTGCTGCAGGTCCTGTAGCTTTGCTTCCAGCTGTTGCACGCTGTCTCTGTAGGCTCTTTTTTCCTTTTCCAATGTTTCAATTTGATTTGACATATCGTCATATTGTTTACTAATAAACGAAACGGTCTTTTCCATTTCTGAGAATGTTTTTTGCATTGAATTATTATGTGTTTTTAGTTCGGCTATGTCAGCGATCAGCATTTTTAGTTGAGTACTTTGTTCATTTATTATTTTAGTGAGGTATTCTTGTTGTTCGTGTTTCCAAGTTGTCAGCATCTGGCGTATGTCTTGTTTAAAGTCCTGGAGTTCGCTGGTTTCAGGTGAAGGTTCGTGTTCGTTGTTTTTAGGTGGGGGTGAGGGTTCTGGGCGTTGGCGTTTACTACGTGAAGTGGTATTTACACTTCCGAAAGGACTACTAGACATCGCTTGTGGAATGTCCGAATCGGACCTCGCCTGAGATAAGTTAGTTGTTGATGCAGAAGATTTTGGTGGTGTGCGTCTGACTGACATTACGCGGCTTAAATGGCAACGAATGGGTCGTATTGCACTGTGATACGGGTCGGCTCAAAGTCTCAGTTAATACACGTTGATACAGTATGACACAGAACACGATCCCTTCCAATTGCCGTGCACCGTGTAACACTGTGTGTGGTAGGCGGAGCTTCGCACGTCGCAGCAAAGCATTCACGGACGCGAGGCGACACGGAACGACACAGAACACGATCCTTTCCAGTTAGTCAACACTGTGTTTTTTATTTTATATGTTTAGGCTACCCGTTATTTAAATGTTAAATAAAGTTTATTGATTTATTTAGATACCACTCAATGATTTAACGTTCTGTTTTCACAGTCACTTAAGTTGCTTGAAAATACACATCACAGTTTATTCCGTTATATAGATCTTTTGCTTTTTATGCATAAAATATAATTTATGACACGGCACTCGTTCGACACACGTCTCACTCGCTTGACTCTTATCGACGAATCTGATTTTGCCAGCGACTTCGTCCGCGTGGAATAGTTACTTTGTTCCCTAGTTCTTCGCCCGCGGTTTCACCTGCGTTGCCCCGTTCCTAAGGGTTGTAGCGTGATGTTTTATAGCTTGAAACCTTTCTCATGAATCACTCATTTTACCAACATTTCCCTTCACTGCTCTGCTCCTATTGATCGTAGCGTGATGAAAAGTATATTATAACCTGCCCAGGAGTATGAAGAACAATTGTACCAAGTTTCGTTGAAATCCGTCGAGTGGTTTTTGTTTCTATAACGAACATACAGACAGACAGACAGACAAAAATTTTACTGATTGCATTTTTGGCGTCAGTATCGATCACTAATCACCCGCTGATAGTTATTTTGGAAATATATTTCATGTACAGAATTGACCTCTCTACAGATTTATTATAAGTATAGAAGATATGTAAGTATTATTTAATAGTAACAGTACCTATATATAAAATATAGATAACTAGCGACCCGCCCGCGGTTTCACTCGCGTTGCCCCATTCCTAAGAGTCGTAGCGTAATGTTTAATAGCTTAAAATCTTCCTCTTGAATCACTCTATCTATTAAAAAAAACCGCTTCAAAATCCGTTGCGTAGTTTTAAAGATTTAAGCGTACATAGGGACGGACAGACAGCGACTTTGTCTTATACTATGTAAAGATATACCTATTTATTTTGTCTTATACAGACTGCTACAGCTGTGGAGGGCATCATTGCAGAAATATCACTTGCCTGACTCATGTCTACACACTGAGCAACATTACTGGAGCGCAGTGCAACAAGTGGTAAGCATTATTTACATTCATTTATTAATACTTGTGAAACTTATATACATATATAGTGAGGGGAAGTTGTATTGTTGAAACAACTGTACTCGATCGATTACCGTTTATTATTACTACTCTTAAACAAATGGAATCTATTTTATAATATAGATCTTACCTAAATAGATTCATCGTACAGCTCAATAGTTTGATTAGTGGGTTTAGCTATAACCCAATTGTAGCGCCACCTACCGGTTGTGAATCTGAACCATCCAGGGTCACACTGAAACACACACAAAATATTTCCTTAAAATCGGTCCAGGCGTTTGAGAGACGTTCAGTGGCACACACGTACAGAAAATTTCGGAAATGTCGACAGCTAAATCGCTTATATTATAAGATATACCTCATCGAATTAAATTATCCTTACTAATATTATAAACGTGAAAGTTTGTTAATCTTTCACGCCAGAACGGCTGAACGGATCTGGATGAAATTTGGCACAGTGATAGATTATAGTCTGGAATAACACATAGGCATATGTTATCCAGACCGCACCTAATTCTGAAGTCCACGCAGATAAAGTCGCGGGCAGAAGCTAGTAGATGTAATATACAATGTAGTAGCGTCTAGACTTACGATATTATTATATACCCTCTAGCTTGTGCCCGCGGTTTCACTAATATTGTTTTAAGGAGTCTGTCCACTACACTGTCTCATACCATGACCGTACAAGGAACGTATCAGGTACGGAAACCAGCACGACAAGTACTATAATGCCCACTATAACGTATCAATACCCGTACAAAACGCTGTTAGTGACCGTTGCATCCGTGTGTCATATCCTTATAGTTCCCGTTCAAAAAATATAGAATGGAGACTATGCTATGCACTGAGCGTCAACAATTATCGGCGAGAATATTTTGCCGTGGCGATACGCTCCGTGTATGGTACGGGACGGTGTTGGTCGATGACGGAACGGTCTAATATAGTCCCGTACTTCTCATAACATAACATATCATGACGCCTGTACTCCCCGAAGGTTTAGGCAGAGGTGTAGAGATAGAGGTGTGCCTGTGCTCCCCCAATAGGGCGAGCCTATTGCTATTACCCGGGCATAAATTCCAAACTCTGAGCTGCTACTGAAAATTTCATAGAAAAACTCTTCTAGCATTGCAGTTGCACTCAGGACCATTAGGCTAATGAGGCAGTTAACGTGCTCATTCTTCTCTCTTCTCTCTTTTTTCGTCTGACACGTTCCTAGTACGGTCATAGTATGAGACGGTGTAATGGGCAGACTCCTTTATACGTGGGAATTCGAACTCCGTTCTAATTTCAGCTACAACTACTGTTGACCGAATACCTGGAGATCGAGAGCGTGAACCTAGCAGCTCAGCGGTCGGCGAGCTCCGTGGCCACCGACACGTCGGAGCTGCGCCTCACCGACTACTTCGCGAAGAAGCGCCCGCAACGGAGAAAGCCTAAATTGTTCAAGCTTTCTGGTAAGATACTGTTCATTTACAAAATAATAAAATATAAAAAAACAATAAAAAGTAGTAGTTACCAGGCTTAGTGAAAAATATAATTATGAAGCGACGGTAGCATAATCGCTAGGGACGTCGGACTTGCGATCATATTGGTTGCCGGCTCGAAACCCACCCATTGCACTGCCGACGTGAACCCACTGGTGACACAAGAATTTAGCTTAGCACGAGGGGTTAACAAGAATCTAGTAATGTGCGATCCACATTGCTAATAAGCTTTAAAAAAAATTTAATTTGAATATTGAAAAAAATATATTTTCTTCAATATTCAATTTGAATATTGAATATTGAAGAAAATATATAGTTTTGGGATTGAAAGGGGATGCTCTGTCACTTTCCCGTAAAAGAAGTGTTTAATACAGTATGATGCTCGAAAAAATTGATGTCACAGGTTCCTATAGTGCTTTCTCTGTTTAGCATAAAATTAAACTATTTATGACTCCCTTATCTTTGTACCGATTTTAATTTTTGCTAGCTTCTGTCCGCGACTTTGTCTGCATGGACTTCAGGAATCTGTTATTCCAGGCTATAATCTATCTGTGTGCCAAATTTCATCTAGATCCATTTAGCCGTAGTGTCATGAAAGAGTAATAAACATCCCTACATCCATCCATACTCACAAATTTTCACGTTTATAATATTAGTAAGGATGATCGGCTGTATTTATGGGCATCTTTTTTATAAATCCCAACGTTTCGGATCCTTTAAAGCGTCCATGTTTATGGGCATACCGACTTATTCAGTCTGCCCGTGTCCGTAAAGTGTTAAGTCGGATTTATTTCAATACATCTAATATTCGCGTAAGGCTCAGAAATCAGAATCATTATTTATCAAAAGTGGAATTTTTAGCCTGTTTGGTTAGTTTACTGGCAGGCAAATGGCGTTAGTAATGTCTGTGCGTAGTATAAGGACATCAAATATTCTATTTCCGTGACAGCTATGCATTTTTTCACTTTCTTGCTTTTTTATTAGTGGAATTTACAATCACTTAATAAATTTTTAGTTAGTTTGACTAAATAGACGAAGAACATGAGATAAAAATAGTTGGGCTAAAGCAATTTATTTTATATTCATCATGAATTAAAAATTTCCTTACCGGTATCGAAGTTGTCATTCAAGGGCAACACTGGTCGTGAAATTCTCGAGTCTCGTGACATCATTGAGAGCCATTTTCGGGAATAGAATTCCCGGGTCCACACAAATGTAATTGTGGCACGTATGGCTGTGTAGGAGGTGTGTCAGTGTCGGCGGTAGTGTCGCCGCGCCGGCACGCGCCGCCGCCGGTGTGCCGCCCGCGGCCGGCGCACCTGCACGCCGCGCTGCCCGCGCTGCATCCCCTCTGCGCTCACATTGAATCAATCACTGGGTAAGTTGCACCCACCACTACTTCATACCGACCAGTTACGATGACGCGAATGGACTCTGTACTATTTCCGGATTTCATATATTTTGTTTGATTTTAAGGCAGTTATTTTGGATGTAGATGTTTGTGTATTTAACAGATAATTTGTGTTTGAAAACTCATCCACGATACCTAGAAAACAAAATCTTACTACGTAAAAAGTCTTTTGACGACTTCATTAACACGCTTGTCTTGAAAAATATCTTTTGGAAGCCAATTAGTAATAAAAAAAAAACAAATCACACACCAATTATAGTGCATTTGCAAAAAAGTGATTACTGCCAGGAATATTCAAATAATCCCCTTTATCGGATCGACAACTTAGGGCCACACTACTTTTAGCATCGGTGATCTGCGATTTTGCAACTGTATCGATGCTGCGTCGCGATTTAGCGACTCTCGGCGTTTTATCACAGAATTAAAATCGCGTGTTTTAAAAATTATATCTATGCGATTCGAACATAGTATGAAAATAAAGTTAGTAAAGTTATTAGATATAACCAATACCGCCTCTGGCGTAATTTATATTTTCGCTTTATCAATAAAGCAATCAGCAGTGCAGCTCCGAATCCATGATAAGGGTGTAGCTTTGTCAAAATGAAGACTAAGTTGTATTGCGCAGACGCCAAATAGATGCGACCGGCAACCGAATGTATGAAGAGTGTAGCGTTCAGCCGCTGTGTTGAGCTTCCAAAAAGTGACTCATTCGCCGCGTTTATCGTTTTTAAGTGTGCAGTGTGGAATGTTTAGTCGCCAATGCTAAAAGTAGCTTGTCTGCTGTGATTCTTAAGACTACTTCATGAAATGTAAAATTTCTAATTCCAACAAATGTTAATAAATAAAAAATAATGAATAAATAAATTCTACACTTCTTAAAAGCAATGTGATGGACGTCATAAGATTTTGCATCATGACGATATTTTCAGCCCGTCTTAGTGCCTTTATATCCGTATCTGCCGTAGCTTCTAGAGAAGTTATCCGATTTCAATGAGGAGATTTCGTATGTATCAGTGGAGGCGAGTGTTCTCTCCGCGCGTTCATAACGGACTACGTACGGACCGGCGAGAGCGAGCGCCTGGCGACCGCCGCGCGCGCCGCCATCGATGACGTCATGCGCGCGCCCGCCGCCTGGCGCGAGCGCGGGCCGCCGCCGCCGACTGCTACTAACAATAAATCTGGGTACGTATAATATTACATTGCATACTTACAACAGTTACAAATATCCGACACAAGAATTCTCGACCGATATTTCTCGGGAATTCACGGGAAATCGAGAAAAACTACAAAGACTTTAAAATTGAAATAATACTACTTTTTACGGATTTAATTGTTTAACATTGGTATTATTTAATTCCCCACGTTTCGGATCCTTAATAGCATCCACGAACACGTATAGATTTAGGTGTAGGAATACGGAAAATTTGCGATCCGATTCACGCAGAACAACCAACCAAAAGAGAGACCAACTACAGAGCACTTGGGCTTGGATTTAGATTTAATGGAGTTCCAACCGGGTGGCAAGTCGCAGCCATCTTCTCTTTTGAAATTTGGGTATTTTTTAACTTCAACAGCCTGGCGAAACATCCTGGGTAGGAATCTATTTACTTTTATCAAATCTGATATTATAATGCTGAACCTTGTCAAATATACAACCTGCTGACTTCTTGGAATATTTCAATTATGTCTAATATAGTCTCAGAAATCGGTATATCCTCAATACTCAATACTTTATTGCATTCCATAATATGTAAGTCACAGATCGATGGCTTATCCTTCCCCTGTTCTAATTTATTTTAGGTCGCGGGGGTATGTCCTTTTCTTCCTTTTATGTTTCTCAGCTGTCATCTCATTATTCACTGCCTTTTTAATCATATTGGCCTAAACTGAAACCATCCATCTTTTCTTTGATCTCCTTCCACCTATCTCTTCATCCCTTAACATTAATATCCTTTAATTTCTTTTCACATGCGTTTTATCTCTTCTCGTACGTACCTTTAGCCTCTTTTGCCTCAGAGCGCCATCTTAAAATTTCGGTATACTATTTTTATTAGGCTTATGTTTAACTAACCACCAGATCTAGTAAAATGTTATGGCAAAAAATCACTTTATATTGCCAAAAATATTAAATGATCACCAAAATAAGTTCTAACCTAACCTAAACCTAATTTTTGGTTATCATTTATCCATTTTGGTAAGCATTTTGGTGATCAATTTACTAAATTTGGTAAATTATGAAGAATTGCTAAACGTCATTCAGCTGTTTTACATAAGAGCTGTTTTGTACAACAGCTAGAGGTTAATACGCTGTTTACTGTACAACGCCCAGTTGTATTTTCATTGCGATACGTTTAACAAAACTGCTACGAAACTTGTTTTGTAGAATTAATTATCTGTAGTTACTTATGCGTTTTGTGTAAGTGACATGACATTGACATACCTATATTACATTACATTGACTGTGAATCGTCAACCCGCTGCATTGACAAATGCAAAACGATCGTTCAATTCCGCGTGGTCAAGGCTAGCAATTATGCAAAATTGCTAAACGTCATTCAGCTGTTTTAAATAATAGAGCTGTTTTGTAAAACAGCTAGGGATTATGTAAAACAGCCAATTATAAAATCCTATCAACGAACATTATCAACAATTGTTGCATCTGAAAAGCTTGTCAGTACTAGTGGAGTGAAAGTTCCATTGAGATGGAACAAGCTACCGCTTAATCCACGGTAAATCGTGGTGGTGGTGCTGGTGGACTACCTCTATTTTTTCGTCCAGTTTCCGTAATAGCGCGATAGATGTCGCTATTATCATTGCTGGAGCAGTTTTATGATTGTTATATTTTTCGTCGCAGCGCTCGTCACCGTGTGATATTCTCATGTTGCGGCGGCGGGTGGCGGGCCGTGGCCGACACAGCGCGAGCCGCGCGACGCTGCGGCGCGTGCGGCGGCGCCGACGCACTGCGCGCCACCGCCGCCGCGCTCGCCGCGCTCGCCACGCACTGCCGCGCGGCGCATGCGCGGCTCTGCCCCACCACTGCACAAGGTACACTACTGCCGCCGACGCACTGCGCGCCACCGCCGCCGCGCTCGCCGCGCTCGCCACGCACTGCCGCGCGGCGCATGCGCGGCTCTGCCCCACCACTGCACAAGGTACACTACTGCCGCCGACGCACTGCGCGCCACCGCCGCCGCGCTCGCCGCGCTCGCCACGCACTGCCGCGCGGCGCATGCGCGGCTCTGCCCCACCACTGCACAAGGTACACTACTGCCGCCGACGCACTGCGCGCCACCGCCGCCGCGCTCGCCGCGCTCGCCACGCACTGCCGCGCGGCGCATGCGCGGCTCTGCCCCACCACTGCACAAGGTACACTACTGCCGCCGACGCACTGCGCGCCACCGCCGCCGCGCTCGCCGCGCTCGCCACGCACTGCCGCGCGGCGCATGCGCGGCTCTGCCCCACCACTGCACAAGGTACACTACTGCCGCCGACGCACTGCGCGCCACCGCCGCCGCGCTCGCCGCGCTCGCCACGCACTGCCGCGCGGCGCATGCGCGGCTCTGCCCCACCACTGCACAAGGTACACTACTGCCGCCGACGCACTGCGCGCCACCGCCGCCGCGCTCGCCGCGCTCGCCACGCACTGCCGCGCGGCGCATGCGCGGCTCTGCCCCACCACTGCACAAGGTACACTACTGCCGCCGACGCACTGCGCGCCACCGCCGCCGCGCTCGCCGCGCTCGCCACGCACTGCCGCGCGGCGCATGCGCGGCTCTGCCCCACCACTGCACAAGGTACACTACTGCCGCCGACGCACTGCGCGCCACCGCCGCCGCGCTCGCCGCGCTCGCCACGCACTGCCGCGCGGCGCATGCGCGGCTCTGCCCCACCACTGCACAAGGTACACTACTGCCGCCGACGCACTGCGCGCCACCGCCGCCGCGCTCGCCGCGCTCGCCACGCACTGCCGCGCGGCGCATGCGCGGCTCTGCCCCACCACTGCACAAGGTACACTACTGCCGCCGACGCACTGCGCGCCACCGCCGCCGCGCTCGCCGCGCTCGCCACGCACTGCCGCGCGGCGCATGCGCGGCTCTGCCCCACCACTGCACAAGGTACACTACTGCCGCCGACGCACTGCGCGCCACCGCCGCCGCGCTCGCCGCGCTCGCCACGCACTGCCGCGCGGCGCATGCGCGGCTCTGCCCCACCACTGCACAAGGTACACTACTGCCGCCGACGCACTGCGCGCCACCGCCGCCGCGCTCGCCGCGCTCGCCACGCACTGCCGCGCGGCGCATGCGCGGCTCTGCCCCACCACTGCACAAGGTACACTACTGCCGCCGACGCACTGCGCGCCACCGCCGCCGCGCTCGCCGCGCTCGCCACGCACTGCCGCGCGGCGCATGCGCGGCTCTGCCCCACCACTGCACAAGGTACACTACTGCCGCCGACGCACTGCGCGCCACCGCCGCCGCGCTCGCCGCGCTCGCCACGCACTGCCGCGCGGCGCATGCGCGGCTCTGCCCCACCACTGCACAAGGTACACTACTGCCGCCGACGCACTGCGCGCCACCGCCGCCGCGCTCGCCGCGCTCGCCACGCACTGCCGCGCGGCGCATGCGCGGCTCTGCCCCACCACTGCACAAGGTACACTACTGCCGCCGACGCACTGCGCGCCACCGCCGCCGCGCTCGCCGCGCTCGCCACGCACTGCCGCGCGGCGCATGCGCGGCTCTGCCCCACCACTGCACAAGGTACACTACTGCCGCCGACGCACTGCGCGCCACCGCCGCCGCGCTCGCCGCGCTCGCCACGCACTGCCGCGCGGCGCATGCGCGGCTCTGCCCCACCACTGCACAAGGTACACTACTGCCGCCGACGCACTGCGCGCCACCGCCGCCGCGCTCGCCGCGCTCGCCACGCACTGCCGCGCGGCGCATGCGCGGCTCTGCCCCACCACTGCACAAGGTACACTACTGCCGCCGACGCACTGCGCGCCACCGCCGCCGCGCTCGCCGCGCTCGCCACGCACTGCCGCGCGGCGCATGCGCGGCTCTGCCCCACCACTGCACAAGGTACACTACTGCCGCCGACGCACTGCGCGCCACCGCCGCCGCGCTCGCCGCGCTCGCCACGCACTGCCGCGCGGCGCATGCGCGGCTCTGCCCCACCACTGCACAAGGTACACTACTGCCGCCGACGCACTGCGCGCCACCGCCGCCGCGCTCGCCGCGCTCGCCACGCACTGCCGCGCGGCGCATGCGCGGCTCTGCCCCACCACTGCACAAGGTACACTACTGCCGCCGACGCACTGCGCGCCACCGCCGCCGCGCTCGCCGCGCTCGCCACGCACTGCCGCGCGGCGCATGCGCGGCTCTGCCCCACCACTGCACAAGGTACACTACTGCCGCCGACGCACTGCGCGCCACCGCCGCCGCGCTCGCCGCGCTCGCCACGCACTGCCGCGCGGCGCATGCGCGGCTCTGCCCCACCACTGCACAAGGTACACTACTGCCGCCGACGCACTGCGCGCCACCGCCGCCGCGCTCGCCGCGCTCGCCACGCACTGCCGCGCGGCGCATGCGCGGCTCTGCCCCACCACTGCACAAGGTACACTACTGCCGCCGACGCACTGCGCGCCACCGCCGCCGCGCTCGCCGCGCTCGCCACGCACTGCCGCGCGGCGCATGCGCGGCTCTGCCCCACCACTGCACAAGGTACACTACTGCCGCCGACGCACTGCGCGCCACCGCCGCCGCGCTCGCCGCGCTCGCCACGCACTGCCGCGCGGCGCATGCGCGGCTCTGCCCCACCACTGCACAAGGTACACTACTGCCGCCGACGCACTGCGCGCCACCGCCGCCGCGCTCGCCGCGCTCGCCACGCACTGCCGCGCGGCGCATGCGCGGCTCTGCCCCACCACTGCACAAGGTACACTACTGCCGCCGACGCACTGCGCGCCACCGCCGCCGCGCTCGCCGCGCTCGCCACGCACTGCCGCGCGGCGCATGCGCGGCTCTGCCCCACCACTGCACAAGGTACACTACTGCCGCCGACGCACTGCGCGCCACCGCCGCCGCGCTCGCCGCGCTCGCCACGCACTGCCGCGCGGCGCATGCGCGGCTCTGCCCCACCACTGCACAAGGTACACTACTGCCGCCGACGCACTGCGCGCCACCGCCGCCGCGCTCGCCGCGCTCGCCACGCACTGCCGCGCGGCGCATGCGCGGCTCTGCCCCACCACTGCACAAGGTACACTACTGCCGCCGACGCACTGCGCGCCACCGCCGCCGCGCTCGCCGCGCTCGCCACGCACTGCCGCGCGGCGCATGCGCGGCTCTGCCCCACCACTGCACAAGGTACACTACTGCCGCCGACGCACTGCGCGCCACCGGGCGGTAGGTCAATGGAAGAACTCGAAAAATATACAAGATAATATTGTCTATACGAAATAACACACACAAACAATAATATTTTTTATTTTACTCTTAATTTATTTCTTACATTCCCTTCATGGCTCAATTTTTTATCCAGGTCCGCCAAGAGCTCAACGTTGGTTGGCAGACGACGACATAGTACGATTCCTACAGTCTCTACCCAACTGGACCGCCGCTACACAACCAGATGCGAAACTCAGCGCTGACGTAAATATTAAATCTGTTGCCTTTAAAATAAACATCGTATAATTATAATAGCGATGGGCCAAACCGTAAATTTTTCTAACCGAATCAAAATTGCACTCAACCCGGTTTATCCAAACCGAAACGACCGCGTGCTGCGGGTAGGTAACTCGTGAAGATCCCGATTCGGTTCGAAAAGTCGCTTGCGTATATTTATTTGCATTTGTGTAGGTAACCGAAACGTTCGCTTCGGTTTGAGGAATTTAGATTTTCATTTTGGACTTTTTGTTATAAAATAAAAATCAGATCAACAACTGTCTACACTTCACCTAATGCATGACTCCAGTTTAATCTACTCACCTATCTTTGTATGTAAATAAATATTTAAAAGACAATTAAAAAAACAATTTGTATCAAAAAGTACAATTTAATTGCTTAACGTCTTTTTTATTAATCACTTGCAAAAATAGTAGTGACTGACTTGAAACACACGAATTCTGCTTTCTTTTAATTTTGAAAACTGTTAAAGTTTAGAAAATATTAAATTGTCAAAATAACATCGCGCGCAAAGAACAAGTCGTTAGTCGGCAACTCGGCGTCGAAGACTTCGTAGGGTGCAATTCGGTTACGTTCGGTTATCGTTCGGGCCCGGGGCTTCGCGTCAAACCGTGTAGCATCGCGCGGACGTCGCACCGTCTCGTCCGCGTCAGCGGTTAGAAACCTAAACCGAATTGGACATATGTTAACTCGGTTTGACTCGAGTTACACTCAACCCGGTTTGACCCGGATTGCCAAACCGAGTTGACACATCGCTAGTATGTAATATCGACCAAAACATTTTTCTACGATTTATATGATGTCTTTTGCTAATAAATCAAGATATCTTTTCGCTTGCAAAATTGACTATTGATAGGAAATACTTTTTCTTTATCAGGACTTAAAGCAAGCTTACGAGCGTGAGGCTGAGATCCTAGGCTCTAGCCTAGGTGACGGTGCGGTTACTCGCAAGGAAATTATATGCGATATCAACGCACTCGCCGACTTAGCTGTCTTGTGTGAGACTATGGTGAGTACTGCTATATTATCTAGCTAGACTGTATATTTTGGCATAGCTGTAAGCAAGGGGGATTTAGGGGAAACTTTCAATTCCTACTGAATAATGGCCAACAAATTATAAATATCAATATCAAGACTCGTCCATCAGAAGACACGAGACAAGATAAGTCCATGGAGTTTCGTTCCAGATTCTTCTCCACAGGATTACTTATCTACCCAATTTCTCGTGCTGATATATAGTAGAGATAGATAGATAGTATGAGACTCAACAGATAACAGTTGGCCTTTAAATTTCCAAAGTGCGATTTCATAACAATAATGGGAGACCAATCACTATCGATCAGGTCATGTTAAAAAAAAAATTAATATGATATCTCATTTATTTATTCTATTTTTGTTACTATACATACGATACTGCTTATGTTCTTCCTCTTAGGATCTCCTTCCTGATTTAATGACTGATCTACCAAACAATACTATGAGCAGGATTTTTGATAGGCCCAACTTTTCTCTAGGACTGGCTGAGCGCCAACATCAGGAGTATACCTTCCATGCTGGGTGGCCCAGGAGGGCTAACCAGGCTGTCCGACAAATTCCTCAGCGACATATCCTCTACCGCCATGATATTCGAAGAGATCTCGCACAAATGCCTGCTGTTCTTGCATTTAGAGGTAAGAATGAAAACTAGATTTTCGTCGCAATATTTTAAGTAAAATGTGTACAATTAGGGAACGTTATTCTTAATCGCGTTTAATACACACTGCGTTCTATTTTTCTTTCAAAATCATAAGGTGGTACACTGGGTTCAAGTTTTTTTTTTTATTTCAATTATGCTTTTACAAGCGTTTATGAAACGTTATGATTCTAGTTGCACGGTTCCAAAAGATCGATTCTATGCAGAAGAATCCGGCAAGAAACTCCATGGACACTCTTAAAATATATGGTGTTACAATCTTCACTGGTACAATATTGCGATATCAGCATGTGTAAACATTGAATGCCAAAGTTAGACCAAAGTCGATTAATTACAAGAAGGTTCTTAGTATTTCAGAACTCGATGTTATACATTATAAGAAAATAAATGAAATATGTGCTAAAAACGCACCATCAAAGCAGGATACAAATTACAGGTTCAATTGAGGTAAACAATACTAACCATATGAAGACATCTCGAAATTCTCTTAAAACTATGTCCATATACTCTCCTAAAACAGTATGATAGTCCTTAATTGGGAGTTTATACAATAAACTCCCAAAATGTGTTACCGGCACACAATTTCCTAGAAATGATTAATTTGTTTTAGTTTGTCTAAATTTAGGTACCCCGTTTTATGTTTATTCCTAGTATTAAGGTTGTGGAAATCACTATTGATACTGAACTTCTGCAGGCTTTTGCAGACGTGCACGATGTTTTCAATAATATAGAGTGACGGCATTGTAAGTATGTTGATTTTCTTAAAAACTTTTCTTAGAGAATCCGCAAATTGAATCTACGTCTGCAGCTGATCCCCACAGCAGAATACCGTATGACATAATGCTGTGAAAATAAGCGAAGTACACTAACCTGGTTGTAGCTACATCAGTAATCTTCCTAATTTTCCTCGCTGCATTTGCAGCGGAACTTTATCTGCTAGATAGGGCTGAAATGTGCGCATCCTTGCAACTTCCAATCAACCGTAATACCTAAGAAAATGGTTTCATTGATTAGGTCGAGTTTGCTGCCTTCAAGAATAAGATTCGGTTCAGTTTGTGGTACATTTGGTAACGAGAATTTTAGACATTTTGTTTTGCTAGCATTAAGTAGTAAAATATTAGCAGCAAAGCATTTGACAAAGATTTTAGACTCATTTACGTTCAGGAGATTGCTATCATTTCCATTGATTTTAAATATAAGTGAGGTATCGTCAGCAAACAAATACTATATTCAATAACTCCGACATCATATAGGGAAGGTTATTTATGTACGCTTAGAAAAGAAAAGGGCCTAGAATAGAGCCCTGTGGAACACCCATTCTAACTACAGACCCGGGAGATGCGACTCCATTTATTTATTTATTTTATTTATTTATACAGCATGGAAGACTTACAGCAAACACCTTACATTCTTGAACAGTAATCTGTCAGCCAATAAGAAGTCTTCACGTTTAGAATTAGAATATTAAAAAGAACAGTGAACTTATACTAACTAGTAAATATGAAAATAATCTTAAGACCAAGTACTGCGACATTTATTCTACACTGTGGTCTTTGAAAAAATCAAGACTAAGGCACCTCCACCAGCCATAACTATGCTAGTGTTAAAAACATCGAAATCGTGCTGCTTACACAAGTTGTTGAAGTTTCTGCTTGCACGCACAAAATAAGAGTTTGTCCTGTAATTCGAGGAAGCAAATGGTATACAAATAGGTGGATTTGAAACGGGTCCTTGATGGTATATTGCAACTAAATTTTGATGAAAAGTTCAGGGCAGTCGATGCTATTTTTGAAGATCTTTAATAGAAAAACGAAGTCTGAAATCTCACGACGAGTTGTCAAAGGTAAGAAGCGATACAGAGTTTGAGGTATTGATCGGAATTGTAAGTAGTTTTCTGATGGAAACACAAAAAAATAAATCTTTTTTGAATTTTTTCGATTCTTTCAATATATTTTTGGTAGCAAGGATTCCAAATTTCTGATGCGTATTCTAGCTGGCTTCTAACAAAGGTACAGTAAAGAATTTTTTAAGTTTTTACATTTTTAAAAGATTTAGATAGCCGCATGATAATCATTTGGTCACTTTAGATATGATTGAGTCCGGTGTCGGAGTCGTGGTGTACACCCAAATCACGGATATAACTAACTCTCAGTAAAGGTTGACCGCCCAATGTATAGCTCGTTACAATTACCGAACGCTTACGTGAGAACGTCACTACCTGAACATTTAGCTGGATTAAGATCCAACTTACTTCTCCGACAGGTTTTGCATCTGCTAAGGCCAGGAACCCAGCTTGAAATGTAATTGTTTAGCACTACAGCCTGTGACCTATTTTCTAAGTACGAAGAAAACCACCTAAGTAAGTCACCGCGGATACCCATGGCATTTAATCTTAAAAGTTAAATTCTATCAAAGGCATAAATTTAGGTATAAACAATATATAATAAGGTATAAATTTAGGTGGGAGAGACATGCTTCGGCACGAATGGGCCGGCTCGACCGGAGTGATACGACGGCCTCACAGAAAACCGGCGTAAAACAACGCTTACGTTGTGTTTCGCCGAGTGAGTGAGGTCTCTTTTAAAGGTCGGCAAGGACTTGTGACTCTTCTTTTGGTGTTGCGGGTGTCCATGGGCGGCGGTAATCGCTTACCATCAGGTGATCCGTCTGCTCGTTTGCCCTCCTATCACATAAAAAAAAAATAGCCTACATCTACTTGCCCTATCCATTGCCTCTGTAATGCAGTCGTTCAGTAAAACGAGGTTTGTGACAGTGGATTTACCTTTCAAGAAACCGTGTTGAAATGGACTGAATGAGTTCCTAAGGGCAGAATATACTTGGTTATTAGACAACCCTTTCGAAAACTTTAGCTAAGACGCATAATTTAGATATCGGCCTATAGTTAGTAATTTCAGTTTTGGCTCCTTTTTTATGGATGGGCGTTATAAAAGCTGATTTCCATAGTTTAGGAACCACACAGGAACATAAAGACTTTTTGAACAGTAGTTACACTGGAACTCATATTATTTTAAAGTATGGATCCTAAACCAACTCCTATCTTAGCAGAATAAACTAAGCATTTGAAGTTTAGTTGGATGTATTCACAAGCTGTTAGAGGTTGAGCTAACTTGGGTAATGTAGACACATGCTGGAGTTCAGGAGGCGGAGCAGAGTGATCACAGTTTATCCGCGGTTATCCGCGCTGTTATCGCACCAGAGGTGATCCGCGATGTTACCGCTAACAGTGATCTCTTCCTGTCAACTTTTTGATGGAACAACAAGAATACACATAGTTTTGCTACCTACCTATGTCGATGTATCGATATCGATGTTGGTTGTCTAGTGTGTATATATATATGTAGTATGTGTGGTGAACAGATGCGCATCGAGTGCTTCCACTACCTGGGGCAGGAGGAACGCGAGGGCGAGGGCGAGGCCGGCGCGGGCGGCGCGGAGGGCGCGGCGGGGGCGGGCGGCGCCGCGCACCTCGCGCACGCGCTGCGAGCCTTCCACGAGCTCGCCGCCGACGTGCTCGCGCCGCACAGGCTCGCCGTAACTACACTACTTTACTATCTCTATGATAATACTTGATACAGTACTCCCGAGATAACAACGAACGTGTGAAGTTAGCCGTTGCAAACAGCCGCACAGGTTAAATAACTCAATTAAGTCTTCATAATTATGATAAATGTCCAAATAAGGAAGAACATTATTGACGATTTCGAAACAATTCCGACCCCAACAGTCTTTACACCAAGTTTCATATTAAAATTTCCCACGGCGAAACCAGTTGCGGATAACTTCAGACGCGCATTGTTATCTCGGGAGTAATGTACGTGTAGTTTGCAAATTTGATAGTGAACTATAGATATTGTAATTGTGTGCAGTACATAATGAACGGCGTGGGCGAGATGATGTCTGCGGGCGTGGTGTGGCGCTGGCAGGGCGCGGAGCAGGCGGGCGGCGCCGCGCGGCTGGCGGCGCTGCGCCACTGCCTGGCCGCGCTGGCGCTGCCGCACCGCGGCCTGCACCGCGCGCACGCCTACCTGCACCTGCTCACCTGCACGCCACAGGTACGAGCGCTGCCATACACTGGCAGGCGGGCGGCGCCACTGCCTGGCCGCGCTGGCGCTGCCGCACCGCGGCCTGCACCGCGCGCACGCCTACCTGCACCTGCTCACCTGCACGCCACAGGTACGAGCGCTGCCATACACTAGCAGGCGGGCGGCGCCACTGCCTGGCCGCGCTGGCGCTGCCGCACCGCGGCCTGCACCGCGCGCACGCCTACCTGCACCTGCTCACCTGCACGCCACAGGTACGAGCGCTGCCATACACTAGCAGGCGGGCGGCGCCACTGCCTGGCCGCGCTGGCGCTGCCGCACCGCGGCCTGCACCGCGCGCACGCCTACCTGCACCTGCTCACCTGCACGCCACAGGTACGAGCGCTGCCATACACTAGCAGGCGGGCGGCGCCACTGCCTGGCCGCGCTGGCGCTGCCGCACCGCGGCCTGCACCGCGCGCACGCCTACCTGCACCTGCTCACCTGCACGCCACAGGTACGAGCGCTGCCATACACTAGCAGGCGGGCGGCGCCACTGCCTGGTCGAACACAGCCGAATGACGTAATAACGTGACAGATACTATTTCATGGTGTTAAAAAACAGATTAAAAAAACTGAAATCTATGGATTGAATTTTATTTTGTTATTTATGAACTAACATTTTCCAACTGCTTTTTGCTTAAGCTATCTGAATATATTTTTATTCTTTTTTTTATTTTTTCCCTATTTTTGAAGGGAAAGTTTTGAATAGCTCTGTCTGAACTTGGAATCACTGTGAGTGGCAGCTGGTACTTGTTAGTTACAGTATTAGGGTGCTAAATTGGCAACTTTTCGTGAATAACATCTTATTGGGTTTTTCTATGAAATTCTCAGTAGCAGCTCAATTTGAATTTGTGCCCAGTTAATGGCAGTAGACTCGTCCCCTAAGACCTTAACATACAAGCGAACGGTGGGTGTCTGCGCCTTCGATTAAAAAAAAATTACTCTCTGCTTTTTGAATGTTAAAAACAAAACTGTCAACTGTCACTTTTCAATACGAAATAAATCGTCCTTTTAAAACTCCACGATGTTTTTTATTTGGTTCAAAATTATTATCTTATAAACATAAGTTAAGTTAATATAATACTTTATTTGCCATTTACAGGAAATAATAGCGTCTGTGCGTGAGAAAGGTCCTCAGTTCACTGAACTAGAGTACCTGAACGCGTTTAAAGTGATTGAGCAGCGACGCGGCATATCGCCTGCTGACATGAAGATACATCTCAAACAACTGTCAGCTGCCTTAGGTCATGTTGGAGTCACAGTCTAGGATGTAATTGTATGCTTGGTGTGCCTTAGCAATGTTATTTATAAAATATTTAAATTTTGTTACACCTTAAAAGACTTACGTTATAATTATTTTTACATAAAAAATATTAAAAAGATAACTCAGTATATCATGTATTACTCTATGCTAGATATAAGTGCATTTTACATATGATTTGCAATAAATAAAACTGAAATATGTTGCGGCCTGTTTTTGTCTCACTTCTGTTCTGTTACTACCTGATTCCAAGATTACATTAATGTCTATATATTTATATATGTCTATTGGCAAAATGTTCGAACAACCTGAACTTCATTTCATCCACTGATCTCTTTATGGAACGTGCACGACGAAGGCCCTGCCATGGTGGCGTAAATCTGAATCTTTTATGCAAACAAGACGACATCGGTACTTCATGTTAAAATTTAATCACATTTAAAGAAGTGAAAAATTACAATAATAATTAATAATCAGAGAGGTAGATATATAGTGGAATCGATTAATAAAATTGCACTCACAATTTGAGCTTAAACTTAGGTTACGGGCAGCTGCCCGACTGGGGAAGTACCTCCACCTTGCAGAAAATCGTAACAAAATAACATAGCTCCGTCCTATGTCGTGTTCCTAACGGTAAGCAAGGTCACCAGAGCTCCGCGAGGAAGCGTTGTGGTGGTAGTGGGAGGACCGGTGTTGTTTTGTTACCGCCGCTATCATGAATGGCAGCATTTTTCCTATGCTGCCAGCCCAACTATTCCTCCTTAATTTACAGGGTCGGCAGCGCGTGAGTGATGCCCCTGGTGTTGTAAGATATCGCTGTAAGCAGTAAGACCGCGCGTTGCACAATTTAATAATTTCTAAAATTGGTTTTTCTTTTTTTTGGCAAAATCGTTAAACTTGGTTTTTGCGAGATTTTGCTGTGCAACTTTTCTATCATTGCCAGTGTAAAAATGAAAAATGTTATCGACAGCATGAATGCCAATTGTCAGTGTCATGATAATAGGGTTATTCGAATTGTGTGACTGTCAATGTCAAAGTCAAAAATGTAATAAATACAAAATGGCGGGAATTGTTCTATTTGATTTTACTTGTGAGACTGATCTGCTGTACAAATTACAAATCAAAAAACAAAAATACATGTTGTCTAAATGACTTTATAATAATATAATAGTTTATTAGTTTTACAAATCTATAACGATGGCAGACAGTGATTTAGCTGATTTAAGGAAACAGTGCATTACTAGCTTATATTTGTGTACGGACAATGTATCAAAATATTTAGATAGTGAGAAAGAAGCTGAATTTGATAAACTAAAGATGTGTGTACAACAGTATTGCACTTTAGAAGCTCAGCAAGATGTTACCATTGAAGCTATGGAGAGAGCAAAGGTAATATTAAAAAACGAACCAAATTTTAGGTTATGTTTTTATTATTTCTTCTAAACCCGTATGAAATCTTGCTTACAGAGTTACAGTTCCTCGCTCTTTACTGTCTAAAATTTATATTTTATTATTACGTTACAAGTCTGCTTTTCATAACTCTATTTGAATTTATTGTATAGTGCTATTCATTTGTATAATAAAATTTAAAATAATCATCACACTTTCTAATGTGGAACTTTTTTCATAGAGAGAGACAGACACCTCAAATGTAGATACACTGGAAGAGAGGTTCAAGTCTCACTTGAGCAACTTAGCAGGGAAGCGTTTGAGGGTGGATAACCACCCTTACATGATGGAGTTCAACAAGAGATTTGAAAAGGGACTGGAACATGCAAGACGTAAGACGAATGATTACATTTGCGTTTACACTTAGGTACAGACAACAGCCCGACAGCACATCAAGTTACTGCAAACTGTCAAATTTCCCCAATTGATAATAAACTATTATTTGAAGAAAAGAGAAGAAATTTGATAGTTTTGAATTCCATTATGTGCTTGTGTCTACTTGTGGTAATGTCCTATGTACAGTACACGCAGCATAAGTTGGCCGGAGTGAAGTTCGCCGTTTTAATGTGCAGTGGATTGTTTACGTTAAAAATTGTGTACTGCGCAACCAAACAGCTAACTTCAGTCCGCCCAACTTATGTCGCGCGTACTGTACATTATGTAATCAGCTAAGCTGTGCTGTTTCCCAACTATGCTTACAACCTATGTTGGTGTTGGTTTCCAGTCTATCCAGATGTAACTGGATATCCGTATCTTATATGAAATGCCTGCTCTCAGAACTGTATCAGTACCTTAAGGATAGACTGGTTGTCAGGCTTTTATAAATTTCCAACTACCATCTACTTAATTATACAAAGTAGTATTGTGGATAAAGAAAATTATTATTAAAATATAATCAGTTTACATCTTAATTTGCAGAAAACTTGGATGAATCTGACTTAGCCATAACTGAATCACAAGAACAATATGTAAGTATTGTTATGAGCTGGGGTTCGGGATAAATTTAATTAACACCAATTTCACCAAAACAAGAAATATTTTAATTAACTTGACAAACACACAACAGAAATTACTGAGAGAGTCACTATACAATCACGTATCGCACTATAATGTCGTACTTTTAATCACTTAACATCGCTTCGATATTCACTTCACCGTGTTCAGAACTAAACTGCCCTGGCCGACCCTCACGACCAGTATTTATATGAGTCACGAAGATTCTAGAATCGAACAATCTCGATAGGTCCACAAAATACGAGTAGATAAGTACCTACTTATAAACAATAGACGACACAATTGGCAAAGCGGTTGAGCGATCGGCTTCTGCGCCACGTGTTGTGGGTTCGATCCCCACACGGAGCAAATATTTGTATGATCTACTGGTAGTTGTTCAGGGTCTGGGCGTTTGTGTATGTGAGAATTTGTGTTTGTAAACGCACCCATGATACAGGAGAAAATCCTAGTTTGGGGCAACGTTTAAAAAAAAAAATGGACGATAAAGTGATCGTCTATTTTTTCGTGGTCATCTACCTTGAACCCGGCTTTTCTTCGAATGTTCTACGTGCTTCTACGACTTATCTAGAATCTTCGTGACCCATCTCCGTACTTCTAATAGTTACTCGGCGTAACAGTATTTAACATCAATTCCCTATTTTGATTCTTGCAAAAAAAAAGATGTTTGTTATGTGTATGTGTACAGCTGTCAATACTCAGTTTACATCTACTCATACACCTCACACACACACACACACACACACACACACACACTCTGAAACAATCAGTAATGTCTATTTCTGATCTACTTCCCTTATTACATATCACTGTACATTTTAACAAAATCTCAACAATAGGTACCGCAAGATGGGTCCATAATCAACTAATTTATTGGTAATTTACCATCTAATTATGTAATCTTTAAAGTGGTAGTAACCTAATGGTTAGGGCGTCGGACCATGTGGTTGCCAGTTCAAAACCCACCCATTGCACTACCAACATGAACCCACTCATAATAAATGCATTTTGCTTAGTACGAGGGGTTAACAATAATACTAGTAATGTGCGACCTACCAACAGATCAAAGGTCAAAATATTCTTTTAACAAAAAAATTACATTGTGGAATGTAATAAATATTGAGTATTGAAAAAAAAAATTTCGAGTAACTTGCATGCCTGAAAGATTTTATCACCCTGAGATGAGACCTTTATCCAGCAATGGGCAATATATGGGTGATTGCTTTCTTACATGTATTCTTGTATCAATATTTTTTTTATTATTTTAAAGCAGCTCTTTGTCTTCTTCTAATTAATGAAACATAATATTTTCAGTTGGATCCTATAACAAAGAGGCCCATAACAGATCCAGTGAAGAATACAGTGTGTGGTCACATCTATGAGAAGGATGCCATTACTGCCTTGATCACCCAAAAACCCAGGACTAAATGTCCAGGTAAGACACAATATATTTCATTATGAGTTGGCTATAATGATGGAAAAAAAAAATAACTCCATTATTCAACATCCACTTTTTAAATGAAATAAACTGTTAATTGAGTGCAGCTGGTTATATTTTATATTTGATATATAATAATTGTTTTTATGTAATTTGTAACACCATCATAAAAATTAGTATGAATTAAATGATTATATGCTCCTTCCAGTGGCTGGCTGTGGAAACCGGGGCCCTATACTCAGGGAGCATCTGATTTCTGATGAAGAACTGAAGTTCCGAATGACAATAACTAAACATTCCACCATGATTCAGGAGAGATCATATATGGACTTAGATAGTACAACATGATTGGTAAACTTATGTGTTTTATGTTACAAAGTGATTTAACTGATCCCTGATCATGGTGTTGTTAAAAACTAAGTAATAAGCAAATTGATTGAAAGGGTAACCATATTATTAGAATGGGTTTAAGTAATAATTTATGTTTATATTTTATGTATTATTAGTTACTTTAGTGAAGGAAATATTCTACGGGCAAGATTCGAACTTGCGTCTTCTGGTTAGATACACCAGACGCTATCACTAGCTAAACTACTGCGAGTTCCACCCGCCAGGCCGAAATTTGCCTTCACATTCTTCATATTTTTCCTTCACTAAATCAATTTTATAATCTCAGCATGGAAAATTAAAAAAAATACAAAATGCTAGTATTATTAGTTTAAAAACTTTGATGTCGATTTGATTTCTTTCTTAATCAGGCTGCCATATGACACTAGCTAGACCATGTAACTTGTTACTCTGGGTATTAAATGTACAAGGGTAACAACGGTGGTGGATACAGGATTTTATTTTGGGAGGGGTTACACTAAGTAGGATAATATATCAAGTTAAATTTAAGATTTAGAAGATTTTTCTAGAGCCCCCTAAAGCCCTCCACCCCTCTTCTCTTCCCCACATGATCCGCAGCTGGGTTACAAGTCAATTATGATTTTGTTCATGTTTTCCCATCTATTGCTCGTATATTTAAATGTCTTTGGTAATAAGTAATGAATAATAGATATCTATTCTTAATACATAGTATACCGACTATCCTATGGTTTAAATAAATAAGGCCCTTTTATGTGTACCCCATCCCCAGGAAAAACCCAATTAATAACCCAAATAATGAGGCAGGTTATGTTTTTATGCCTTGTTGTTGATAACTTAGCCGTACCTATTCTGCTCACTGTGATTACTTGATTAAACTTGAATACAAAATTCTTTCTTTTTATATTTTTAATACAACTTACGGTACCTGTATTTAGTGTTTTATCTGTAAACTGTAAATTTTCCGAAAAACCATTATTATTATAATTTCCAATTAATAAAACTTTGTTTAAATAGTTCATACACTTCATTCTAAAATCTATTTATTAAATAAACATTTTGTCGTATTTTAAGAATCCATTTTATACGATTTTTAAACGATTTCAAAAAGAAGCGAGGTTCTTAATCCGACTCGTATTTTTTATATAACGTAGGTTGCTCCATAAGTCCTCCATACAGTTTTTCTTTACTAAAAACGGTTTTATAGAAAGGGTAGTCGGCCTCTGCATAGTACAGTCAGTTCGTGACAACCAGTGGCCAAAAAGTTTGGAACACGACCTTATTCCAACTGTGACAAATCCGTGTTGCGGACTATTTAGTCACTTTGGTTGTCACGAACTTTTTGATGCTAACTGTACACAAGAAATTGTTTGCTGCAAGTTTTAAAGAAGGTAAAATAATTACGACCTAAATCTCGTCTGAGCAATTGTCACTTTCATCATGGCAATGCTCCGGCACATCGCTCCATGGCACGTCGGGCAATTTAACTCAAGAGTTTTTGAGCCAGTCGGAACTCGGAAACTTGAAACACCCTCCCTACAACCCAGACCTTGCGCCTTGTGATTTCGGGCTCTTTCCTATTATGAAGAAGGGGCAAAAATTCACAATTAAGGAAGAATGTGCTTGGGATAGGGCTTGTACTTCTTCTACAAAAGAGTGTCAACTCTAATGGCATGTATTTTGAAAAATGCTATTAAATAGGTACTTTTGTTTTGCAAAACTTTTAGAGCAGCCTAGAGATGGTCCCATATTTAGACGTAGGTGTCTAACCAACGGCTCGGTTGTATTTATGTGTAGGTACCTACACAGTGCCATTTTTAAAATGTTTTTAAGAGAAGAAAATAAAGAAATGAAATATCAGTTACATGTAGAATAATTATAATTTTATTTTACCAAAAACCTATTAATATCTATAACAATGCATTTTGTTACAATAGATTCAATAGATTTATCATCAAGACTAGTCCTATATAAAATAGCTTTACTTAAATATAATGTTAATAATGTAGGTATATTTTTTAATATCGTTTTTAACATAATATTCATATTTTAAAAAATAATTCAAAGAACACATTGTGATAACGTTTTGTACAATTGCGATCTAAAGAAACGATAGGTACTTTATCTCGATAAAGGTAATTAAAATAAATATAATTAAATTATACATACTATAAAAGCAACAATACCGAAGGTTCTAATCTCGATGACAGCTTATTAAGAAAAAACATTTATAAATAATGGTCCGTAAAACTATCGTAAAAGTGTAACAAGATTAAACACTAATAAACTATGAAGCTAAGTAATTATACTAATATTTAAAACTGACCAGAATTAAAATGTGAGGGTATTCTAGGCCTACTCATGCATGATTGATACTCTTCGACAGATGCAAGTGTATTTTATAAAAAATAATTAATATTTATTTACAGAAATACCGTGTTTTTAAGTCATAAAACAGTAAGTAAATAGAGTAATAAAGGTCGGTTTATTTACTATAGTATTTATCAAAAAATATTTAGCCTTTTAAAGACCTACCAGTGCCCTGGTAAAGGTATAATAAGAAAATTCCCGTCGTGCTTTATTAAGATTTGTTTTGACTGAATTACAAAAAATTACAAAACTCCTAAGAATTAATTCTAAATATTTTTGGCATGTAAAATAATTGAATATACATTTAACACCTATGTATATAAATCTAAAGATAAAGGTGGTTTGATTAAATTAATGCAAACATTTGTCACATAATAAATGAACCATCAGTCAATAAATCCTCATTTGCCTGTTGAGGTTTTCTTGACTCAATGTATGTCAAACTTTACAAAACTTATATTACCTTCAAATAAAAATGAGAACCAGATTTTCACATCCGGAACATCAACGGAATATAAAAACAAACTATCATAAAATTACCATTTTTCTAGTATAAAATGATTCTAGAGTGCTACCAATACAAACATCGATGATGATTGTTAGTATAACAGAATTTACTTTGGACAAAATAAACACACATAGTGTGTTTTCTTGACTTAAATGCTACCCAATTTTAAGACTCCGTTAAATTATATCGCTTTTTGAGACAAGATCATCTTAATATTGAATACCGTTTGAGTATTTGGCTATTAGCAGAGACTGTACACTGTAGGGGGATCTAATTGTATACTTTCATGAGCCGAGAACTTATTCGGTCTGAATTCAATAAGTGCACTATCGGGTTACCAAAAATTTTACGATTTAAGAGAATAGAAGGGGAAACACGCCTGTTGTACCTAATAATAAACCAATGGCTGTATAACTATCTGAACATACAATTTCTACAAAAGTGAACTTCTGAATGAGCATCATGTAAATTCTGGCTTTCAGAGACTAGTCTAAAGTGTAATTCATTAGTCAAATTTGTCATCAGAGAAGATAGACGTTTAAGTTTCTGGTGGCTCTTCACATAGAGACAATCTCGACGAGTAAGTTCCTTGTTAATAAAATCTATAATGGGGTTGCAAGCAGGTGGTAAGACCCAGCTATGTTTTCTAATGAAATTTGGAGCTTAACTGGTCTACATGTTTGAACGATCTTGGACCGAACTCAAAAACGTTGAGCATCTTCGCACATGGAGGCTAAGCTTAATACACGTGGCTTGAGACCCAAACCTACATTTTTACTTAGCTAGTTTGGAGTTGCTTTGGAATTTTGAGACAGCAAGAGGCATGCATGTCCCCATGTTCACAATGTCAATATCAAGCAACATAGCAGACTGAATATTTAAATATGAAATATTTAATATTATTATAATAGAATGTGAAACAGTATTGTAATTGTTCTTATATATTGTGATTAGTTCAAATAAGCATCGTACATTTCACCTCGATCAGAAATTAAATACAATAATAATTATTATGAATGAAAAAAGCAGCAACAAGGACATAATCTTATTACTTTTGGGTAGTGATCGTGACGAAACGAAAATATGGTGCAAAATCACATTCAGCGTTGTAGTTAACTCCTAATCAAGTTTACAAGAAAGCTCTCAGTAGATTAATTACATTTAAAGTATAAAAAGAGAAATCTATAAAAATGTAGTTGGAATGTAATAAGAGGATCGCAAAAATAAATGTCTTATATACGAAAATACGCTTAAACATTACACAGTAAAGTTTAAATGCACAAAATTCTAGCAATTACCGAAGTAGAAAGTTAAAACTATGACTAGAGAGTTTTAAAAAGCTTACAAAAATGTAGGATTGTTTTGTTTAAATATCCTATTTTACTAATGCCTAGTTCCCATATCTCAGCGTCACATGCCAACTTCAAGCAAAACGATTCCTATAGGAACCAAACTCACCATAAAATAGTTTCCATTTAATTAGCTATTTATAATAATCGCTTTATCATAAAGTAAATCAATTTTTTTATCATGATTATCACACATTTCATATATTAATTGATGAAATAATTGCTCGAAATTAATATGACTCCAAACGATTCCCTTAATTAGGTTGCAGGTAGATATGGTAAACGACAACAAATAGAGTGGATAACGTGCTGTATAACCAGTTGGCAGGATGCAGTCCCACTTTGTAAGACAAGCTCGCGATCGATTAATAAAATAACGATCTCAAAGACTGCTCCCTCAGTTAGGAACATACCTTTTGCTGCGGACAACTTTACAAACCAACGTAAATTACGACACTATGACATATAAATAGGGTAACTTCAATTTAAAACATTCCATCTGTGACTAAAGGAAATATTTGGCTGCAGACCTAAAACTCATTCTGTTCTTAATTAAAATTTACATTTAATGTTTTCACATCATAACAAGCCTAAAACATTTATTATTCTTTTTTATTAACAGAATTTAAAGTGTATCAAAGCAATCTCATTGGGGTAAGGTTTAATGGTGGTCGCTTCGTGTAACATACTGATATTCAGCTCTGGTTATACTGGAAGCCTACCCCAACATAATTGGGAAAAGGCGTGGAGGATGATGATCGAGAAGATCTAATTTTTTCCATTATTTATTATGGCCGAGATAATACTAATAATGGATGCAATCATGTCAACCGAGAAATCGTTTCTGGAATCTGAGAATTTTTGCAAACTTTCGTGAACTTTTGCTTCTTTATAATCAGAAGCAAGTCGATTATTCTTAGAAGTTATATCCAAGAACGCGAGCAAATTCTCGGCAACCTCAACAGGCATTTTTCCGCAATTTGTGTCTACAAGTATTTTAACGTGCTGACCGATTTCCGACTTTATTAGCTGGTCTACATAGCTCTTTTCATAGTCGAAGCCTTTTTTCGTGTGGAGTGAGATTTTCTTGAATGATTCCATTCCGAGAAGCGTAAGGGCTAGGATTGCTTCGCTCTGCATGATAGAGTGGGATGCTATTACCATATTTACGAGACTTGCTATGCAGCCATCCACCTAAGATGTAAACGAAAAAAAGGATAATTAAAATACTTCCATAAATTAGGTTAGGAAAAAATTAGGAGATTTCAGAAGATGATAAGTTATTACGTGTATTTATTTATTAGTTGATCACGCGATTACAAAACCGATATTTTTTTAAGATGCTTTGTACGAAAAAATACACTTGATTTTGGGTAGAGGAAAGGGGGGACGTAAACCTCACCACTTATCACCAGGGGAGAGGGTTAAAAAGTTGCTAAAAATCATCAAAATATCTGTGAAACGTTCCATGCGTTAGCACTGACCTGCACGATGTTTCGCCAGTGGTGCCTGCGCAGCTGCTTGACGGCCCAGGCCAGCAGGCGCGGCGCCTCGCCGGCCGTGCCCGTGTGCTGCGGCAGCTGGCCCCAGCGCGCCACGGCCGCCAGCGCATCGTGCTCACTCGCCAGCATCTCCGCCACGCCCTCTGCTCAATTATCGTACCATCACATCTGATTTTTTTCTTCTTCTACATAGTGGGTGCTTTTACACGAAAATGCTCAAGTCAGCTGTCCTTGTCATTTAGTTATAAATTGCTTTATGTCATTTAGTACAATGACACTAAATTGACTTATGTCATTCAGTCCAATGACACTAAATTGCAAAAAACATACCATCCATTTCATTTCCTCAAATATGTTTTTTTTATTAATATTATAATTATTTTAATATGTCTACAAACGAGCAAACAAACCATCTGCTTGTTAGTATCTAAGTAGTCATCACCCATAGACATCTACAACACCAGAGTTGCTGTGTTGCCGAGCTTCACCGAGGGGGAATTGGCCAGCCAATCACAGTCCAAAAAATCTAACAACCGAGCAGCCATATACGAGTGACGCATCTTACTAGATGCATACCTGAATAGCAGTGAGGACTTGTATTCTAAAGTCTAACCTGTCCCAATACATTGTCAAAGAATAAAACTCCAACAGAACTAACCTTGCCCATCAAGCATCAATCTAACCGTAGCAAGCAGCTTAAAAGCGACTTGATGGTCTTCTATATTGCCCAACGCCTTCACCAGTAGAGGTGCCGCCCGCCCTTGAGCAAACGCTGCTCTTTTGTTCGGCACCGGCACGATTAAGTTGCGCAGAGTAGAAAGAACCGCGTGAAGGATTTTACCCACTATGATCGCGCTAATAGGGTGCTTTTCCTCAGGCTTCTTTTGCATTATCAGTACATAGTTGTTGTATTTTTCAAAAATATCTGCAAAAATTAACAATACATTTTTCGTAGAAAAAACTTTGCTTAGTCAATTATCTTAATTTTTTTGTTAAAGGTTAGTTTATTCTATATTCTATTATTAAAAGTATTAACATAGACATAGATAGATGCCTGTATTCCCAGAAGTGTTAGGCAGAGGTGTACCTACTGTTGCACACCCTATATTTCGCTGGGATGTTTAAGATCCATGTAATAGAGGGTGATACTATTGCCATTCATTTATATTAGTAAGGTAATCAATATGTATAGACATTTATATAATATATCTAATATCTATATATATATTATATATTATATAAAAATCTCGTGTCACGGTGTTTGTGGTCAAATTCCTCCAAAACTGCTCGACCGATTTTTATGTGTATTTGGTAGGTATCAGAATCTAGGTCGTAAAATATTTTTCATATCGCTAGGTGATTAGGGTGTCCCTATCCAGAAAAGAAAATTTAAACTAAAAACCAATAAAAGAGGCATTGCAACACATGCCGTGGACAGTTAGTACATATATAGAAAAAATATCAATGATCCTCTTTCAGCTCACCTAGAAGCTTATCAAATATCTCTTCTTCCATCATCTTTATGCAGTAATCATCCTGCCTGCCGAAGTTGCCTATAGCCAGAATTGCAGTATTCAATAGTTGGTAATTCTCCGAGTCAAGCCATTTTACCGAAGTCTGGTACACCTCACCCATGCCATTATTGTAAAGGATGTGCATAGCTTCATCTGTGGGAAATTAATTAATTTGTAGCAGGACTCAATACTCAATGCAAATTGCATGCCACAATGTTGTTTACACATGTCATGATCTATCTATACAATCATTAGTTCATTTCCATAATTAACTGTACTGTGCCCCATTGGGCACAGCAATGTTATGTCTATAATTACCTATAAAAAATAATGTTATTTTTCTGCTTACTGTTATAATTTAATAAAGTTAAATTAAATATGGAATATATAGGTACCTACCACCTTTTTTTCGATATATTATTTCTAAATATAAGTATGTAAGTCTAACACCTATTTATTGTTTTTTTTTTTCTTATTATTATTATAATATAATAAGAATGTTTGTTTTTACATAAATCATTGCTTTAAGTAATTTATGAATTAATATTTATGTAAATATTAATTACACAAAGTATAAAGTACTCAATTTGGATCGACAATAATGGTGTCATAAGGTTGACCTTCTGGCTGTATGCTTTACAACAACAATCAAGCTACCTATAACATTAAGTGTAGGTATATAAAATTGCCATGAATGAAATAACCCTGTTAAACATTTTGATATAAAATTAAATGGTTATAAGATATTTATTTCTGTAAGTACATCCTTACACTCATCCTTGACACTTTTACATGTCAATGATGTTATGCAGTTTCTTTTAGCTAACACCAGCATCTAATCCCAGTTATTGGCAGATGACAATCCTAATCACACATTACCTCCAGCAAGCACAGTGATCATCAGTTCACAGGCCTGGTTCATGACAGAGTCCATTTCTGTATCAGCAGCATGCATCCCGCAACCATTTTCTCTGTGCCCTGATAGTTCAAGGCGTTCACAGACTAGATGTATCCCTCCTTCTTTAGCTATCAATGTTTTTACAGAATCTGTAAAAAGGACATTATTACAGTGTATGTGTTAAGATATATATAGCAATGGTAATTTAATTAATTACCCTACACTTGAAATATTCCAATGTCATGTGAGTGGTGGATAACTGCAATTATTCATAAACCTGGATAAAGACATGAATAAGCCATAGAACAAAAGTCCGTTGTTTGTTATATTTTCATGCCTAAACCGCTGAATCAACAAATGTATAACAAATAAACATACCATGTCCAGTTTGTACATGCAAATGTTCAATACACAATTCAGAGACCTCCAGACTGGAAGTCTCTTCCAGAACTTTCAAAACAGTTCTATTAAGAGCATCATCATATAGGAACTCTGGTATAGTATCATGTATTACACTCAGAATCAACAAACAAGTGATGACCATTTCGTCATCAAATTCCTCCTTTTTTAGTTCCAAAGATAATATTCTTTGGATTACACCAATGACATTTGCTTCGACTATTGCTTCTGAAAACTTCTGGCCACCGAGACAGAAGTTTAGCAACACTTTTATTGAAAACAACTGTATATCGTCTAGATGCATGTCTATACTCTTTGTGAGGAGTTTTATGATAACTGTGACTCCATCCAGATCAATCAGTATCTGCCTAGCCTTATCACAATCGCAAAACAAATTGCCAACAGCCCTGCAACAGTTTTTGACAAGTTCAACATTGTTTGAAGTGGTTTCCTTTTGCATAATATTCAGTATAGGCTCAAAAATATCTTTTTGAGCGAATATCTCCCGTTTCTCGTCACATTTCACAAGTTCTGAAATTGCTAAAATACTTAGCAACACAATTTCTTGATCATGGCTTCTGAGTAAGGTTTTCATACAGGATGAAATGTCATATTCGTAATCCTTCCCGGATTCAATGATATTGTTGAGCTTTGCTTTCAATTCGTTTACATTGGATATGTTTTGAATTACCAACGTCTCGAAGGAAGAGGATTTCTTAGCCGAAGTGCCTAAAACATAAAATACAATATTTTTTAAGGAATAGGTAATAAACAGATTTACGGCAACCAAGCAACTCTGACTGATGGTAACTTTCTTACCTTCCATGGCGTCCATTGTAATGGTTCAACGAATGTGTAATTGAATGGGTAATTAAAGACCAGCAGGTCCTGAATTACTTACACATAATTTAAATTTACTAAAAAAAACAAAGCAAGACCAAGAACCAAGAGCAAAATCTCTAATCAAAATCAATAAAAGATTAGGGATGCCCAATACGATGGTGATTCGACAAAATGCTGTCAACAAATGTCTTGATTATTATTTTGACATATTGTTTAATTGTACACGGTTACAGCTTACAGAATTAAATATGCGCGTCAGAAGTTAGCAGTAAGTGATTTAGTGATTTTGCAATGATACATTTTGATACAAAAACTCGGTGTAAAGACAACCAGGGTCATGAAATGTTTGTTTTGCATAGAAACGCTTGTGAGTCATAATTTGGCTTAAAAACATCTTACTTATTTTTGTTCAATAAAAATGCAAAACCGAGTTCACAATTTTTATTCCATTAATTTCTTACTAAAAGTTTAAAATAAGTAGGTATGTATTTAAATTCATAATTATAATATTAAAATTATTAATGAATTTTAATTAAATGCCCTAACTACGATTCGATAATCTCGATTTATTGTATGTGATCGTCGATACGATCACATACAATAAATCGAGATAGTAAATCTGTAGAATCGATATTCTACAGATTTACTGGGCAACATCTCTAAAATATAAAAGTCAACGTCAAAAGCGTTTAATTTTGACTAGGTACTTAATATACGTTTTATTATTGTATTAGTTTTGAGTTTTATAAAATTAAAAAAAACATATATTTGCGTAAATTAAAACAAGGGACGAAATCAATACATAAATACTGGGATTTTATTCGAAACTAGTGGGCCCGGCAAACGTTGTCTTGCCCTGTAAATGAAAAAACCGTAGAACCCTATTGCGGTGCCACCTATGGGCTCAAATTGTGAATCTAAACCCCCCAGGAACCCACTAATTAATCAAAATCACGCCAGCAGCTTAAGAGGAGTTCGGACAATGCACACAGCGTTTTACGTGGGAGAGCCATGCTTCGGCACGAATGGGCCGGCTCGACCGGACTGATACCACTAACGCTTATGTTGTGTTTCGCCCAATCCCCTTTCGGGCCGGCAACGCAATTGTGACTCCTCTGATGTTGCAGGTGTCTATGCGCGGCGGGAATCGCTTACCATCAGGCGATCCGATTGCTCGTTTATCCCATAAAAAAAACCGTCAGGCCTTACCGAAACAGCATACAATGCCATGTTCATTTGTGTCCGTGTTTAATTTCTGTCAAATCTGTCAATTTGTTCTCGATACTACGATATTTTCTTAGAAGTACTAGTTATGACAGTTTTTTTTTTCATTATTCTTTTTCGTGATTTTTTTCGATGCTTTAATAGTTAGGTATTTTGCTATTCGGGGAGGAGGCAAATCCAACAAACCAAAGATCATAAAAATCGGTCCAGCCGTTCTCAAACCCGACTTTGTTTTTTAGAAAGATCTCTTCTGTATACTTGAGAGCTATTTCTTTTTTGATAAAATAGGTAGCTACATTTCTTCTTTTTGCAGATCTGTATAATATAGAAGTAAAGTGAACCATATTGCTTTTAGTGATTGCTCCTATGATTGGAGCAATTACTGGAAGATGTAAGTACCTACATACCTATAGTAATAAATAATCCCAGGTACCTACCCCTGTAACGACTAGGTACAGGATTCAGCCAGTACATACGTATAAGTAGGTAATTTAGAGCTTAGCCAGTAGGAACCTATTGAGGTCCATTACCATAAGCAAAGTTGCGAGTCTCTCAGAGATGTTAAAGTTCAAGTGGTGTATAAAAATTAGGTACCTAATTATGTAAGCATGTACCTCTATAAGTGTGAGTCGGAATATGCTTGCTAATAAATAGGTACAATGCTTGCTAGCCGTAGGTAATTCAACAGACCTATTAAGGATTTTTACGCTCGTGCTGCAGGAACTTAATTGGAAAATTGACCAATAAGTATGATTGATTTTCATGACCTTGGCGAATTTTATAACTGCCATATGGTGGAAAATCGTAGGCGTACCTATAAAAAACTCGTAAAATACCGCAGGGCATATTGGTCGTATAAAATACCACAGACTAGCAATATTTTACAATGAGTTCATGTTTTTGCCATAAATAAAGCAAGCCTCATTTTTCATAGACCGTTATGAGGAATTGTTTATTATGAGAAGAACCACGGATTTATTTATCGTGTTCTGTTGTTTAATACTCGTACGTTTAGTTAGTTCCATGCAAATATTTTCCAATAAGAATATGAATCAGACCAGTCGACTCGGCTCACGATTTGGCCCGCGAGTTATGTAAGTATAAAGCACAGCTGATCTATTGCTAAAACGATGTATAGATTGGTGACGCATATCAATATTTTTTGATTAGGTATCTACAATAGGTACGTCGTACCTAGGTACCATTTTCGTGATGTGGAAAATCCTATTATAACGCCTGAACAAGTTTTTAGCCCAAATTGTTGGATCAGTGTGTAAATTGAGGGCTTTTAACTCTTTTTAATTACAGACCAAACCAGAATGTCATACAGTGGGACAGATTAGCTTACCCGGAACCTTTACCAACTGACCCACCAAAAGTTATAGAGATCACTCCGTACAAGACTATATACCAAGGCTTGAGGTACAAGGACGACACGAGGGTTTTTAGAAAGAGGTTTGATTTTCAAGCAACGCTAACAGGCCAACAGATCGTCTGCCAAGGACTCTTTGATTGTATAGTAAGTATCAACCCGCGGTGCTGAGTAGGTTCGTGATACTTCACTGATCTCCATATTTTAGAAGATAATATTATGGAGGTCAGTGCTGAGGCCTCTTAAAGGGTACCAAAAATATATTATTATTATGACGTGCCAGGACAAATTCTTCAAGGACCCTCCCAAAGTACATGCCCAATTAAATAAAATCCGACCCACCAGCTTTTGGAATGATCCCTTACCTAACTACACTCATGTTACTACTAATGTCCTGTCTTGACTGATTAACGTTTTACGATTTTTAGCAATTACCAAGTAAGCAAATTGATTAATTTACTCCAATGTCTTTGTCAAAAGTCAATCATAATAGCATTTAAATCTTAAAACAAAACACTATAGATAGTGACAGCTAGTGTCATTGTCCACATCATACTTTAATTATTTAAATAATAAATAAAGTTTATTATATCTCATATCATTACAAAACATAAAAATTGAGGCAGCACCAGTAAGTAATTAACAATACTTGTGTTGGGCTGACCATGCTGCAGCTCTATCAAATATAATAGGTGAAGAAAAACTTTAAGCGCTGAGAAATATTTACGAAATTACGTTTGCCAGAGAATAGATATGTATTCAATGCTCAATCAATAAATATAAACTTTAAGTTTTTTTTTTCCATGAATGGTACATATCTCCCTACTTACTTGCTTGATTGTAGCAGGGCAACGCTCTCAAGTCCTCCAATTCTCTTTCCTTCCACCAGATATCACATATAGCGATAGAATCTACAGAAGCAATTCCCGTGCTGCTGAGAGGAGGCGCGGGCTACAGGCACTTTACGGCAGTCGTGAAGGCAAAGGCACACCACGACCTGAAGGGCCAGGTCAGGGCGTATTGTCGTAATAAATACGCACCACACGACGGTTCCAAGAAGAAGCCAAATGTGCCTCAAAGGAGGTTTTATTTCGGGGATCAGTTGAATGAAGAGAATTTGACGTAGATTTGATAGTAAAAATAAGGATACACGAGTCCAAGTCGGTATTTCAGTACTCAGCATTATTATATTGGCCGATTATTCTTTTTCTATTCTCAATAACATTCGACAAAGATCAATATTTATAACCTACTAAGTAGATAAATGTTTGATGTTTAATATACTCGTAGTAAGTAGGTAATATTATTTGTATTGTGAAAAGTAATATCGTTTTATATTGTAAATAATTCAGACTTTGGGGCCCGAAGGACTTAAGGAACATTACGCATTTCCTTAGGCCCTTTCGGCTTGGGATGGGACCTTCTTAACTAAGTATAAGGGAATATTTTCTTTGTCATAATAAACTTGTTTTAAATAATGTTTTTGTTAAGTTTGTCAGGCTCCACACAGGATAGTACCACGCAGTTTAAGAAACATCCATGGTTTTTAAACTGCCTGCTCATCTCGATCGAAATATCCTTTTTTTGTGGTGCGGAAAAACCTTCTGGAACGTTTGCTGTCTGGGGAGGCCACAGAACAAAGCATATATTTTTTAATTCTCCTTGGGGATACGGCAAGTTCGGTGTATCGTCGCAAGTCAGTCGTTGTAAGTGTCGGTTCATTCAGACTCGTAATACTTATGGACCTATCCAGTAGGTGATTAATCACATTATTATATATTTGAATATCAATAAATTATTGTAGGTATGTACCTTAGATGACTAACCGTTTATCAATAACCTCGAGTTGAACTGTTACCGAAAGACTTACACTGTTATCAGAAATGTTTATAAAATAAATAGATACATACCTAATTTATTCGTCAACTAAATAATGTAGGAAATTTAATCGCTAAATAATCTAGGAGAAACTTATGGATGCACAGCAGGACCTACATCTCTGCCTAACCCTGTAGGGAAATACAGGCGTGATGGTATGTTATTTTAAGTATTTGATTGTAAAAATAATATAGGACCTGATAATGGTAGAGGGGGCTGCAAAAAAGCTTGGGAAGTGCACAAAATCCACCTCCAGCTAAAACAGAATTCTGGGTAAGTACAGAGAACATAACATAACATACCATCACGACTGTATTCCCGGAGCGTTAGGTAGAGGCGTACTATTTCTTTCTTCTTTCTTTCTTCTATTATAATTCTAGGGTGTTTTTTCATCGCAGGACACGCATTATTTATACATAGAATAAAATATATATATTTTTTTTAATTATGATAGGCTTACGCTTGACCGCCAGTTCGTCCGACACTGCGATGTACGATGGAGTGCGCTTGCCTAGAAAAAACCGATTCACACGTGATTTAGAGAGACCAAGGTAATCTTGGTATCTATTAGGTTTCTGCTAGGCATGCGCTTTCCATCGCAGATCACAGTGTCGCGTAACATCTGGCGAACTGGCGGTCAAGCGTATGTTTAGACCTATCATGAATAAAAAAATGCGTTAAACCGTTTCGTTCCGGCTTTTGGAATGTCCACCATGAATAAAAATAAAACACAAGTGCTTAATGAAAGTGAATTGAAAGAAAAAAATAAATTGTAACGAAACAGCTGGTCGCATGTCGATACCGTGCATCTTTTGGACGATAGGCAATTACCATTTGTTCTACTGAATTCTTGAGATAAAAATACATACTTAGTTACCTAGTGAACAAAAATAAATATGATTTTTTCAAACATGCCCACGTCATCAGCTATATTGTCCCACAGCTGGGTACGGGTCTCCTCTCAAAATGAGAGAAGCCATAAGTACTTAGTCGACTACGCTGGCCCAATGCGGGTTGGCAGATTTCAAATGCCGTCGAGAAAATCTCTCAGGTATGCAGGTTTCCTCACGATGTTTTCCTTCACCGTTTTAAGCGAGTGATAAACTAACAAGATTTCGAATTGCCAGAGGTGCTTGGATTCGAACTCGAGAGCTCTGACTTGAAATCTAATGGCATTTAAACAAGGCTATCACTGTTCTCACGTAAATAACAGTTCACATTAGGATGTGTTCGTTATCGATATCTATATATCAGTTGTTAACCTTAAATAAAGAAAAGTTTAGTAATAATACTAAATACTTATACAAAATTCTTTTAAAATCCGTAGGTATAGATAATTTATAATGCTGATGATGCTTGTAAGTAAGTACACTACCTAGAATTTATGTGGGTTCGAAAGATACACCACAAAATGCTTGAAACCAAGTTAGTTTTTCTACTTGAGAAGTTAATTTTAAGAGATAGTCGAAAACAAGAGAAGATATTTCACTATACACTATAGTTCTCTTATATAGGCAACGGAAATCATGCAAACCGACAGACGTGTGTCCACTTAAGTATTTAGGTACTGATTTTTTTATTCGTGATAGGCTTACACTTGACCACCAGTTCGCCTGATGTTATGCTATACTGCGATCTATGATGGAGCGCGCTTGCATCGAAGAAACCGATTCACTCGTGATTTAAAGAAACCCAAATTATACTCGTATCTATCAGGGAAGACCCACTCGGGAAGCGCATTCCACATAAAAATAAATAAATAATAGGTAAATTTGATTGAACTTCTATTTAAAAAACTTTGACCATCTGACATTTATCACATAATATTATGTACAATTTTAAACAGTCACGAACTGTATGTACACATTCATTAAAATTCAAAAGCACTTTTCTTCTAGAGTATCGAATCAAATGTCGAAATATTAACAAATCACAAACGTTTGTGTTAAAAGATTCTTTCAGCACAACATATCTTAATTTGAATCGATAGTTTCAGAGATTTTTTTGTAGAATGTGTTATAGAACATATTATAATTGTGTGTTGTGCAAGTATTGTGGTATTTACTACTACTGGAATTCGTTGTTTTGATCAAGGTCTAATCAAATCATAGTGTAACTAAATTAATAAATAAATGTTTAAGATGTTAGTTATTAGTACTAGATGGCGCTGGCAGTTCATAACTGATGAGAAAAAATACTGAATGAAACTCAGAGGACCATGGCCTCTTTTATAATGCAGACTCAAGTTATGAGTGTCATTACGTAGGGCTTATAAAACTAGAGCAATACCCATGTTTTTACATGACTTGATGTAATCACCAAAAACGTGAGTTGATGAGATGTATGGAAGTTATCCGTCAGAGAACTAAAGTTGCCGACATAGTTTGAGCTATGTCGGCATTAGCAAGCTGAAGTGGCAATGGGCTTGTCACATCTGTCGGATTACCAAAAAACGCTGGAGCAAACGCGTTCTGGAGTGGCGGCCGCGTCTAGGCAAACGTAGTGCAGGGCTTCCGCCCGCCGGCCAGGTGGAGGGACGACTTGCGGAAGGCAGCTGGCACTGTGGCAGTGACTGGAGGGGGAAAGCCGAAAATCGGGCTATGTGGTGTTCACTAGGAGAGGCCTACGTCCAGCAGTGGACGAGTATAGGCTGATGATGATGGTGATGATGGAATTTCGTCATTTTTGGTTAAGTCGGCAAACGAGCTGACGAGCCACCTTGTGGTAAGTAGCCATCGTCGCCTATAGAGACCTGCAACACCAGAGGAGTTGCTGATGCGTTGCGTACCCTAAACAATCCCTGCGGACTGCAGACTGCCAGAGCTACAGCAACCGATAGGTCCGTCGTATGTCAGACTTGTACTGACTCGTACTCATTCCCTTGCGCTATAGTCAGGGCCATTTGCGACGACCATGACAGAAGTCAGGACACACAGATAGGCCTAATTGATTAATTTAGACTAGATACCTTGTTGGTGATGGAATATTAGAGAGAACTAGCGAGCAGATTCCTGGATAAAATAATACAGCCTGTTTAGTTGAGGCTTAGTCTCAGACACTTATCTTTTATTTTCAGCACAAACATAATGTCTCATGTGTCAGTTTATAATCTAGCCATGGCATAATCATGTACAAATTGTACAACCTTCAACATACCTAGCATACATACATAATCAACCCAGTATACTGTCCCACTGCTGGGTACGGGTCTCCTCTCAGAATGAAAGAGATTAGGCTATAGTCCACCACGCTGGCCTAGTGCGGGTTGGCAGACTTCACACGCCGTCGAGAAAATCTCTCAGGCCTGCAGGTTTCCTCACGATGTTTTCGTTTGAACTCGAGACCTTTGACTAGGCAGTCCAACGGTCATACCATACCTACCACCATTTTTTTATTCCATTTTTCCAAGTCTCTTAAAGCCTCACACTTTAGAAAAATAAATATTCCAATAATTTACCTAGATAAAATGCGTTTGCACGTTGAATACGATCTTTTCATTAGTAACCTACTCGTATGTAATTACATAAATCTTTGCACAAGTATCATACGATAAAGGAACTACGTAGGAAAGTAGATATTATATAGCTTTTCAATAAGACAGTTGTAACATTGGCGTTGGTGTCGACGTGCAATGGAGGCGATTGCCGCCAACAATAATTAATAGTATTCAGTTCCTGCAGGATCGAAGCGGTTTTAACTAACGAGGTGCGTATACAGCGGGTTCCGTTTTGTTCTGCAGAGTAACTTAATAATATTACCTAAAATCTTTTAAAACATAATATAAAAATACGCCTGTATTCCCTGAAGGTTTAGACAGACGTGTACTAATGTAGACCCATAGTTCGCCGGTATGTTTAGGTGTCATGTAAGGGGGGCGAGCTTATGAGCCCAAATCTAAATTCCGAGCTGAGAATTTCATAGAAAAGCCCAATTACACAGCTCGACCTGGACCTAGGATCACTAGACTAATAAGGCAGTTACACATAGCCATAGTTGCTTTGTGTTTAACTCTATCTACTCAGTCCATACTATTCTGCTTACCCCTATAGGAAAACGGCGTGAGTGTATGTGGGTATCATTAAGTACTATTCGTATGTTAAACAAATGTACCTATGTAGGTAATCGAGGTCTCACATAATGGGAGGCGAGCCTATTGGCTATTACGGGAACAAATTCAAACTGCTACTACTACTACTACTGGGTTACTAGGTATTTTTTTGGGACAAAGCGTGCAAGCATGTACAATTTTTGTGATTATATATCGATTAAAATAGATAGGTAATGTTGTTTTATCGATATATTTTTTACTATTCCCCACATCCTGTGTAGTCACACAGTACCTAATTCTTATAGTTATTATGAAGACGCAGCACCCAGCACTATCGCGATCGTCTTCAATGTCATTCAGTTTAGTGCAATACCCTCGCGTGATTTGTTTATTTTTTGTTCAAACAATTTTATTTAAATTTGGAATTGTGTTAGTGTTTAACTTGCAGTGAAAGTGGCCAGTATGTATTTGTGTAGTATTTCTGACTTTTTTCGGAGGCGGAGGCCGAATATAGAAAGGGTAAGTTTTTTTGTTTTAAATTTATTTTTTTATTGCGCTCAGTGAGTTGCTAAGATCAGAATGTTTTGTGTTAATGTAAATGAAACCTTATTGGGGCAGAATTTTTTGTCATTATTCTTGTTATCTACTTACCTAATCTAATGTTCGCGTCAGAAATCATTAGATAATAAAACCTACCCATGATTTGTTAATTTATTTTCATGATTATACACAAATAAATTAATAATATTTAAATACTTGTAGACTGTAGGTAGGTATCTTATAAAATATCTAAAACAATCCCAGATTTTAAAAAGAATCTTGCCCTATGCTCATGATAGGGAAAAATATGGATATATCTATTTTTAATCTGGCTTTACACTCTTTGCGCTGTAGCATGCTGCGGGTGACACTTACCTGTGTATCGTTCTTATGGCATTCTGGTTGGGTTAAATTTAATTTACTACAGTTATTAATGATTTAAAATATTACGAATGTAGTACAGCTAGAATACTAAGTCATAATTTGTAAATCGCGGCAACCTTCAAGAGTGAAACGAAATGTTACTGAAACTGTAACCCGCACCATGCTACAGCGCAGAGTGTAGATTAGACGTAATTTAAACCTCTCTGTTATGTTGTCTTTCGTGACTAGTTCAAATTAAAATTTTAGAAACAAAATAAGAAAGTAAATATCTCAAAATACAGCACAATTGCCTACACAGTAGCTGAATTTCATATTAGTCTACCCACATATTACATACCTACCGTAACATTCAACATTACAATTTATAATCGCGTAGAAGCGCTATGTTTTATTACAACTCGTGACAGTCCTGAAAGATGAATGTTCGTGGATCTATTTACCGAGTGCGATAATGATACTGTACAATGTATCTATTTACTGATCTGGATCTTGTAGGACAGACCTAGGCTTTGTGTAATAACCTAGATATCGAAGCGGTAACCACTTTATATTATGAGGTAGACCGGGTACAATTTTATTGTAGCAGGGTAAGTACGGTATTTGTCGGTAGTACCATCGGCAATATCTCTTTAACTATGCCCTGCATCCGCACATTCATTCCTTTTTCCCCAACATCCCTCTAGAATGCGTGCAAGCCGAGACTCCCGCGCGTGAGGATTATGAGGAAAAATTTTTGTGCTGTTAAGGGTCTGGTGGAGTTTGAATATAATCGTAATCCAGACAATATTCTATCAAATTATGTTATTTTTCAGATTTGTATACCGTTAATCTAGGTTTCTACGATACTATTTCGTCTACTACTACTTCACTGGAAATAAAAGACACAGAAGAAATAAAATAAAAGGTAAAGTCATCAAAAATTGCATTCGCATACATTTATTTCCAGTGAAGTATTTTGGATGAAATGGTAACGTAGGAACCTAGATTAACGGTATTGGAATCCTAATAATAACAGAATTTGATTAAATTGTGTTTGAATTACGATTTATTTCGGTATTAGGTTTGTAAGAGAAATTCGGTAGCGAAGGCAATTTTTGATAACTTTACCAAGTCTGGAACGATTTTCCGGTCTTTTATTTCCAATGAAGTAGTAGTAGATAAAATAGTACTAGAACCTAGATTAACGGTATCCAAATCAGAATAATAACATAATTTGATAGAATATTGTCTGGATTACGATTTATTTCGGTATTACGATTTTGTGGGCAATTTAAGCTCCCTTAATAATTAATGTCCAGAAAGTGTTTGTCTTCAGATGCCAACGCCTGCAGAAAACTATGGATAAACACTGGTCTCGTGGTAAATAATTGGTCTTTATTGAAACTATGTTTAATTATGACCCAAATATACCTAATTCCGATTTTAGAGATTTCCTATCTGCATAACATACAATCCGCCTGTATTCGCCGAAGGGTTAGGCAGAGGTGAACTTCACTACACCTACAGTTTGCCGGTATGTTTAGGCCCCATGTAATCGGGGGCGGCCATATTAGTATTAACCAGGAACACAAATTCAGGATATCAAAAACCCAATAACATTTTGTTTGATCTCGGAATCGAACCCATCGGACTTCCAGCGTATCAGACGCGCTTAGGGCCACTAGACTAATGAGACAGTTATCTGCACACCTATCTAATCTGCATCAGCCAAACATCGCTATTTACAAACATACTTATAAAAATAGTTATATACTTAGAAAAACTTTTCTAACATCCTATGTATCTTCTTTACATAGTATAAAACCAAGTCGCTGTCGCTGTCTGTCCGTCCCTATGTATGCTTAAATCTTTAAAACTAAGTACGCAATGCTACGACTCTTAGGAATGGGGCAACGCGGGTGAAACCGCGGTCGGGTCGCTAGTTTACGATATAGGGCTACTATACTGTATACTGGGCTATACACTCACAGTTAACTTATTGGCGTTAACCCAAACACATAACTACCGATACTATGAATGTCCTAACTCAAAGACCCAATAACAACTTGCGCAAACTGGGGATCAAACCAGGACCTTACGTTCAGTAGCTGCCCTTGCAACCACTAGATAAACCATCATACTTATAGTTCTGATTATTATACGCTTTCTTTGAAGATGTAAAATGTAGGTACACACACATCAAGTATGATGTTTCCTTTGAGCCATATTATGTTATATCAAATGGATTTGTATTTAGATTGACAAAAATACATAATAACACGAATACAAAAGTCTAGAGATGTCAACAAACTGCGATAGCCCAGGAGCCAGGCTCTTGAATTATTGCCAATTTTTTTATATTGTTTTTCTGAATAGGCGTTTCGGAATACCATTCAAAGTACTTACTTATGTACCTAAATTATTATCTATATAAATTCTTAGTAGAAAAGTGATCACGAATCGTCAATATTTGATGTCGATAAACGGTGTTTCTTACAGTTTTAAAAGTAACGCTAGGTTATCAGTTTGTTTTTTTTTGCATTTTCCATACTATTCACTTTTTCCTTAGCTAAAATAACTTTATAACGCTAGAGGACAATATCCTTTCAGGTTCTCCTACTTTTACTGTCTATAAACACGCAGGTTTAAGATCTTAACTTTGTTTCCAAATTATAATTGTACTTTAATAAAAAAAGCACTAGATACTAAACTGGAGAGCAAGAGACACATAAATGACATAATTTAATAGCTATTGCGCTAATCTAGGCATCGTTATTGGTCAATAACAATACAAGACTTACTAATTGTCCAATGTTTTTGTTGTGAGGAGGTATTGAGGGCACTGAGAGTTTGTTATTTCATCCCAGTGATCATATAGTGGTCATTAAGCTGTAATAGCCAATTAACTGTTTCGTTGCTCACCGAAGATAAACAGAATATGATGTACCTAGTAGTTAGTTTGTAGTAATATTGTTGAGACTGCTTAAGAGAATAGTTTATTTAGGAACGCACAGTGAGCCTTTGATACCTACTTATTTAATTCTTTAAATACTATATTTAACTAGAATAATATTGCAAGGTTATTTATGCACAGATAGACGAATCAGTCACAATAGATGAATTTTATTTTTGAGTCCAGTTTTTGTGTATATCGAAAAAAATATTTTGCTTGTTTAGGATGATAATGATAAAGTTATTAATTTTCTTTAATTTACACGTACAAATTGCAATAATATTTTCCAAAAAATATTAAAGACTTCCGCGCCACCCCGTCTCCCGCAGCAGTCTACGCACCGTCTGATCCAATTTTAAATGTCAGATAGATAATTGTGCAACGTTTTGGCGACGGATCAACACACGCAGACCTGTATCACACCGAACACTTCGGTTCAGTTCGTTTCTTGGTTGCCAGAGAGCGGCGGCTGTGCGGCCCGACCGCCTAAACGCGCGTCTCGAACGCCGACATTAATATTTTTTATAGTCCTGTTTTCAGTCCTAAAATAAACCAGTGTAGAGGCAGTGACAATTATGTTTCTATAGTTGTTATATAAAGTGATTGGGGACTTGTTTAAGAATTGGAAATGGAAAAAATGGAAAGGAAAAGGTGATATGTTTGTGGAGAAATGTGATGATCTTTAATTGGAAATAATTATTGAATTAATTATGAATATTTTTCTTTAATTATTAACGAACAAATCTAATGAACAAACTGGCAAACATACATAACACTTAATCATCATTTTTAATAATTAACAATGTTGTCGAATCAAATAACTACCTATTAAAATGAAATATTAATTTAAATAAGATAAAAAATAAACAAATGAAAAAGCTGTTTGATGTTTCGGACATGAAACATGAACATGTAGGTACTACTATTGAGTATACGGATATTAGAAATACGAAGAAATTGGTAGATATTAAAAATGAAATACAAAAGCATCCGTTGTGCTCCACTGCTGGCTAAAGAAAGGATAGGAGGCCTTTTATTCCATTACACTAATCTCCCGAATATTCAGTCTAAGAAAAGGCGATGAAAATCATCCCACTTTTATCCTAGCCCTCCGGCCGGCCTACTTATAAGACCAATTAATTTGTGATATGTCATTATCTACTAGCTTCGTCCTACATTGAGACCATTGAGTAGACAACCTAATAAACGTCTCTAATCATAGAATTCATAGATATCTAGCATCACTTTAAAACGACCTCTTTGGCTGAAGTTTGATGATAATTTTGAGAAAACAAGTTCATATTGTTTATTAAATACGTTCAATGATTAGGTACCCAAGTATTATGTTAAACCAAAACTCCTAAATACAGTGTGTGATCTGATGATCCGCCTAACTTACCAACCACCCTCACTTCTAAGACGTCATTTAAACTGTTTTACAGAGTTCCGTCGTGTGCATATGTAAGTATGACAGCCAGAACCCAAAAAGGGTATTTACTTGAATTGCGTGCTCGATCTTAGACCCGGTTTGTACTTGAATGAGGTTTTCTCATTTAAGTAAAGAATAAAAAAATATGTAGGTAGTTAGCACTGTAACACTTTATTTTAAGAACAGATTTTTGTAGTTCATGCTCCTGGCCTACATTAAATTAAATAAATCAAAGTCGACAAATTGGTGTACGGACATAATTGATGATGCATCTTGGCTATCGTCGTTTTTATAGATCTATCGCGTTCTTATATTAAAAACTAGCTGTGCCCCACAGAGTTACTTGCGTTGATAGACATTGCGGGAGTACGAGTATAACCCTATAAAGATCCCAATGATGTCTTATTCCATTTGTCTTCTATAAGATTTAGGGTAATACCTACTTAGTAAGTACTAAAGGTTTTTTAGAGATACATAGTAGGTATATAAGAACTTGCTTAAGTCGTCAGTGTGTGACCTACTTATGTATAGGCACCATAATAACATACAGCCTGACATTAAAATCATTGAATTATATGAAGTAGGTACCTACTTATATTACTAGCAGGTGCTAATACTAACAAGAATCTGATATTTTCCCATTAGCGAAGTGCATTTTTATTTTGCATTTTGCGTTCCATGAAAAGTTATTCAGATAATCGTTGGAATAAAGATATTATGATCTACAAAATTGGATATTGCATGAATAAATCGTTTTGGAGCATAAGGTCAAAAGCGCAAAATGACAAACGATTGCAAATTGTCAAAAGTTATTAGTAACTACTTAATTATTACATAAATGGAATTCAATTCAATTAAAATGCCTTATGAAAGGCAATGTATTGTTCTGTTTCTCCCTTTCGCGTCATTGCACATGAGATGAGAGTCGTCTGTGGTATTGTTATCTACCGACTGACAAAGTAATCAGAGATTTCTAGATTTTTATCTCTGGTAGGTATTGATTATTTTTGCAATTAAGACAGCAAAAGTATCAAGTCGGTAGGTATATGCAAGAAGAATGCGAAAGTAATTATGTTCACATGTTAATTTTTCACGCCTAAATTGCTGAACAATTGTCTATAAAATTTGATAAAGAGATAGATTGTAAACATCTTGAAGAAACACAGGCTGTTTCAAGTCTTTTACCAACACTAGTGAAACCGCTAGCAAGAGCTAGTAAACTAATAAAATTCAACGATTACTTTTTTTTTTTAAATTAACACCAAGTTACGGTAGTTAGGTAAGTAGGTACCTACCTAAATTGAGGGACTAACACGTGTCGCGATATTTATTCATGGATTTATCTGATCTCGAGCTTCCCAGTATGCGATTTTTCCCATTGCTAGCTATAAAGACCTGCCTAATCTCTCCAAGAATCGACCGTAAGAGTCGAGATGATACAAATATGTCGTGGTGCTAGCTCAGGGGTCGCCAAACTTTTTAGACAAGGAGCCAGACGGCAAAAAAATATAATGTTTTTGGAAGTTCAAAGAGGCGGTTTTCTATTTCAGGGTTTTCACTGTAAGCATAGGTACCTACCAAATTTTAATAGGACAAATATGAACATAAAATAAATTTATTAACTGTCAATTAATTTTAACGTAACAATTAGTGCCTGCGGCAAGTCATGAGATTTATAAAAAATCGAAATGGACGAGGCTCCATAATAGGTACGCTGGGTTCGTGGCTTGTGCTTTTTACGAAATAGTGAAAATCGCATTTGCATCTAAAAATGTTTTGAGGGGAACTGAAATAGCCGCAAGTGACCTTCCAAAGAGCCGCATGCGGCAAGCGAGCCGCGGTTGCCGACCCCTGGACTAGCTCAGAGTATCTTAATTATGTTCACATAGGTACTTACACAATTCATTCCAAAAATAATACCTAATAACTACTTTATTCACACAGCTAATCACCAACAAAATTCATAATAATCAATAATTTATTCAAAATTGCTTAAATAACCGAGTTTGAAATGTTCCGTCCGTCACTGATTCGTGGCGCGAGTTTGGACTCCGCTGATGTGTCCGGCTATGGAATTACCAGGAGCCGGCGAGCGTCGCTGTCGGCTGAGCAGCGCCGAAAGTTGAGCATGCTCCGAACGTCGAGCATCCCTTCCCCGTTGACGCCGGTGAGCCACATTTACCATTTGGTACCCTGCCCGAGAAAAGACTGTAATCAGGTATAGTTTAGCACCCTTGATTTGTGTGCATTGTGGCTAAGTGTGTGTTGCTTTCTATGTGGGTATAACTTTAATGATTAAAGTTGAGTGGTTGTTCTTTGTCATAGTGCTCAGTTTTCGGGCAGATATTAAAATACTGTTAAGTAGTACTTACGTAAAAGTACCTACCTATAATTTTTTTTTATGTTAAAATGCCGACTTGGTTTTTGAACACATCACAAAAGTTAATAGCTAGTATCTGCCTAGGTGATAAAGAGGGCAAATTTAAAGGGATCTTATTCTTCCCATCACAAAAATTGCCAGATGTTGGGGAGAGGGGGTGACACTATTAAATTTCTGCTCCGGTTTGAAAAAAATCGTAGATTCGGATCCGGGGCTGAGGAACTTACGCTGCCATAATTAGATAGTAAATAATTACTGCCTCCTTTACGATTAGAATCCTTTTTTACATAAGTATATCTACTTTTTTACTTCCAACATGTTGTTATTAGCAAAACACATGAGTCTTCTTCAATTCACAGACACTACTCCGACATAACCCAAACACAATTAGGTACATAAAATATTTAGGAAACGTCAATTCAAGCAATGATTCTCAGTTTATAATCATATAAGTAGATACAATATCGACATGATCGATGGGTGACGCAGGTTACAAGCGCTTAACCCAAATATCGGGCAGACTAAACAGTTTAGATCAAGTTTATGTTTCCTATATTCGGTCGCGCAGCTGCTAACAATGAACCATTTATTACCTACCTACAACTTTATGGGGTAGATATTATAAGTGGCGCTAAAAATTTGATTTTTAAGAGTTACCGTTCAGGTAGGCAATAATTTTTTCGTAGGGATTGGTTATTCTGTTGGCAACGTGTTTGTCACTTATGCTACTTGCTTATAATATTATTTCCACCTATACTTACTAGGCATGGAACATTTCGCAGATAGCATGTGAAAAATCATTTTTGATACGTCACACTTGCGGCCTTTTTTTCACAAAGCCTGCTGAAAATCGCATTTCAAGGAAATCGCATTCTGTTGATGATTTCATTGTAGGTGAGTAGCAAAATAGGAAATGTAGCGATAAATGATTTGGAATGAAAATTCATTGCGGACGAAAAGTAGCAGGCTGCGAAATTTCGCGTGTGAAATTGCTGTAAAAATGAACATATTTACGTAAAGATAATTATAATAATAAGATATATTTTTGAAAGTTATTTTAGTGAAGGAAAAGTTCAATCGCGGGCAGGATTCGAACCTCCGTCTTCTAGATACACCAGACAGCGGGTGGGACTCGCGGTGGGTCAGAGCGTCTGGTATATCTAACCAGAAGACGCACGTTCGAATCCTGCCAGCAATTAAACTTTTCCTTCACTAAAATAACTTTATAATCTTAGCATGGAAAATGCAAAAAAAATCACAAAAAGATATATTTTTTAGATTGTAAGTGTTAAGAACTGGCGCCTCCATTTTATGACTAAGGGTCTCCCCACACCTATCGACCTTTAATCTATCGGATATCGAGCCTAGAGTGCGTAGGTATCACCACTCGGAAAAGCTAAGACAATCCGCTGTTTAGACATCGGGCGACGCGCGACGTTTTGTCATGACATCCAAGCAGAGAGACGTCGTTTACACCCTTAAGCCGTCCACATAAGTGATTCCGCGACGATAAGTGTCTCCCCAAAGACCCTCTAATAAACGCTGAAACAAATTCAGATAATCATGGTCTCGTTACAGTCCAGACGTAGTATCAAAATATGCAAGTAACAAGGTCTAGCTAGGGGAATGTCTAAAATCGCTTTTTGACTAAAAACACATAAGTAGGTATCCGTACAATTATCGGCTTTGAGTAGACTAGACCCACTCTAACACTTGTTCAGTCATTATTTGTGTAGCTCGACCTTAATTTAGGTTGCTCAACAACCCGTTCCATGACAATCGACGAGGAATGTTTTTTTTTAATCTGTCCGTGTTTTAACATTCAAGTTCAAGTTCATGCTTCTAAAACAAAAAATAAATACTCATACATTTTCTCTTCTAATACATTAAATGCGCCGTGAACTGTCTGTCAATAAACACATCGGGTGCCAATAGTAATTTAAAACACCGCTTAAATGAAATCAATAGCACATAACGACCTAATAATAGTTACCGCTTATTTTTAACGCGTACCCATTGCCAGAACACTAAAAGTTCAAATAAATAATTTGTAGAACAATATTCTCATTGTCGCGACTGATTTAGACCGCTGGCAACTCCAGGGTCTGCTGTGACGTCACGACCTTTCTTGTAAACATTTTGTATTAGGGATCTCGTACGATATTCTTTTGTTTTCGTTTTAAATGTGGAATGGGATATTTATGAGGTTTTATGAGCGCGTGCAAAGTGTTATGGTGTTTTATTGAGTAGATTGAATTCACTGAGTTCACCCGCGATGCTGTAGAGATGTTACCTACCTACTCATCTGGCAAAAGTTACATTGTTTGCTTTAGCCATGTATTGCAAATGCCCATTCTCACATATGTATGTACAAAAACAGCCAGACCCGGAACAAATAGGAATGGGGAACTTAATTTGACGTAGACAAAAGTCCTGCTCATCTGGTATCGTCGTGTGATAGGTCGTTGAGCTCCCTAAATTATGATTGAGTACACACGTTGAGTATAATACACGATGACTGATGCATGCGTGCCGTCATCAGCAGTTGGAACGAGCCTACTCAAAAGCCGCTATGGTTCTTTCCTCAAAAGGCCATTCTGCCACTCACAAATCTACTATGTCTGGACTTTAAGTCAGTCAATGATTCTCTGTTTGCTTCAGTGTTCCGCTTAGAAGTCTTCTATTAGGAAATGCTGGCGTCATCTAGCTAAAAAAATGCCAAAAGGCTTCAAGTGTCTCTAAAAATCTACCTAGCTACAGAAAACAATATAATTTTTATTTCATTTCAATACCTGCCGCGCAAATAATTGTTCCGTGCCGGAATCGAACCCGCGCGCCGAAGCTGATCGCTCAGCCAGTAAAGGTGTATAACCACAATTTACATTAGGTATGGTTTGAGGTCCAATAAGAGGGTGAGGCGTTTGCCAACATCTGGGCAGAAATCATAACCTTTAGCAAAAAGACTTTTCTCGATTTGAAAATCTAACCTAGGGCCTCGCACTATACTGACTAGACCAGGGGTCGGCAAACTGTAGCTAGCGAGCTGCATGCAGCTTTTTGAAGGGTCAGTTGGGGCTCTTCAAGTTCCCCTAAACTGTGTCTAAAAGTTTGCTGACCGTTGGACAAGCTAGACTAATGAAGCAATAAGTATAAAAATAAGAAGAGTTTAAAATTATCCATGAACTTGTAAGCCAATCTGCGTAAACCTTGTATTTTTAATGCATTGTACAATGAAAACCAGATATAAATTTAGTACGACGGGCGTATCTAAACAGTCAGATTTTAATGTACATTCAAATAAAAGAAAATTTGAAACGCACATTATCTAATAACAACAAAGAAACATATTTCAAACCGAAACGGAAGATTCTGCGCTTCAATGTTTAGTTTGTTTGAAACAATAAATGGATTTCAAAAAAGAAGAAAGAAAATGCAAAACGTTTTGTGTATTTATTTGTGTGCTTCGATTACGACACTATATGACTACGGCATTTTGCGTCTCCGGAAAGAGGTGAGTGGTGCGCGAACTAGCTTGCCAAATCTGTCTCTATATATTTAAATAAAACTCAAAGGTGATAGATAGTGATCTATCAACGCACAGCCCAAACCACTGGAGGGATCGGGCTGAAATTTGGCATGCAGGTAAGATGTTATGACGTAGGCATCCGCTAAGAAAGGATTTTGATAAATTCTACCCCCAAGAGGATAAAATAGGGGATGAAAGTTCATATGGAACAAAGTAACTATTCCACGCGGACGAAGTCGCGGGCAAAAGCTATGAAAAACTCAACTAAGCAAGCTACCCGACTATGAAAAATTCAACTAAAAGGTACAAAACAAGAAAAGTTTTCTATGTCCAAGAACAGTGGTATCCAGTCTATAGCCGTGGTCACATACCGCTATTATGATCTGTAGGTGCAAACTTAAGGTATAATTATGGCGGCATTATTAGCACAACTGTCGCATCGTAGGCACACACACACATAAAAATATAATATGTATATACATATTTCTATGTGTATCAAAGATTTAGACACGTGATTAAGGAAAATAGTTTTACTTTTTCAGTGTTGCAAATAAAGATAGTTTGGCAACGTCTCGTGCGCCTCTACTGTTACTTTTCTCGTGAATAGAAAAACAATGGTAAATGATAGTAATTGCAAAACGTTAATACGTCACATAATACTTAGTAACTATCTGCATAACGGCATAATATTATTATGTACTATGCTGCAATAGTTGCTTGAAATTATTTATTTGCATTTTTTATTTAAATACCGATTATTCATGCATGCCTACCTGAAGACTTACAGTACTAAGTACCTATTTACAGAATAACTTAGTTTGCACCATCTAAGATAAAAAAATAAGATGATTTTTTTGACAATTTAGATGATTGAAATTATATTTTAAATGAATCGATTTGTAATTTTTTTTAGTTAGCATATTATCTATGGTAAAGGTATTTTCAAAAACAAAATAATCAAAGTGCACACCATTCGCAATTTATTCATATTAAATATAAATAAGTATAAAAACACTTGATCCTTATATTATAAAATGAAAAACCCTTAGGCCGATAGAAAATTTAAGTACTCTGTCAAATAAATTATATTTTATAAAGGCTGACAAAACGTCAAATTTATTATAAACATCTAACTAAGCACTTACTACAATAAATTCTTATTATTAAATTAATAACAAGTACTTTAGATACAAACCATCATTAAGCTTCATAAATTATTTATAAGTAGCTATATTGCTCCTTTGAAGCCGCGTGGTTTAATTCTTTACAATTTCTCACAGCCTTCATTTAGAAATTTCCTCTTTTATAAATGAAAAATTATTTGAACAAGAATTTGATTTTCAGCATGTTTACTTATAACAAAAAAATACCCTTAAACGTTATCATGTATATTGTGACAAAGTCGTTTTGTTCAATTCTTAACTAGGTATTTCCAATATTTTTTCTTGTATAAATAAAAAAAATAAACTTATATTAAACTGAGGCGAAAATTATCTATATAATTGGGCCTTTTCTAGCATCCATTGCAAGTACATTTTAAACGATAAATCATCTTATCTTAATTTTATTTTGATATTTATTTAAATAAATAAAATATGTACATAGGTACGTATCGAATTTGGTAGTCCATGACCAGAATATTTACTGAAACATTTGCCATTTTATTTAAAATCAGTATTTTCTTAGCCTAGTTATAATGATCATTGAATTGGATAACTGATAGGTCTTATGATCGAATCCAAGCATTTTCGAAATTATGTGTTTATTAATTATTATTAATAAATTCATAATCAATAAAATGGTGAAGTAAAAAAACCGTGAGGAAACCTGCATGACTTCTCCACGGCGTGTAATGTCTATGTCAGTGTGGTTGCCAGATAAATATTTTTGCAGCTCTGAATTCTATAGATTAGACTTAGTAATACAAGGCAGGCCAACTTCAGAGTAGATGTTGTTCCAGAACTGCACTCTCTCCTTGTCTGCGTCTCTCGCTAGTTGTGTATCATGGTCCAGTATGAAGTATTGTTTAGTAGCCGATGTGTATGGCCGCCATTGTATTGCTTCCTTACTTGGTGTTGGGTTTCTGAAATATTATAATGAAGTTGACTAATTTTATTGTTGACTATATATTGACTAATCTCAAATATTATAATATAATGAAAATGAAATTGACTGAGCTTTACAATTAGTCTTAAATTCTAATCTGATCATTTTTCAAATGTAGCAAGTCTTTGAATTCCTCCTAACTGCTTTGTGCAATTCAAGTCTACCTATAAGTTAGGAATATGCGGTTCGCCATACTCATTCCGAATGCGCGCGAAAACTTTAGGAATACTCCTTTGCCTAGCCCCTAAGACAACGCACAGCTGACGCTGGTCTAGAAGTATGATACTCTTGCAGAAGAGTTTCTATTATAAAATATTCCCACAGGATTGGGAAAATGAGATCATTGTAGGTAACACCGTGGGAACATAGTATCTTACTAGCGACCCGCCCGCGGTTTCACCTGCGTTGCTCCGTTCCTAAGATGCCTCTTAGGAACGCTATTGGCATAGCGTGATATTATATAGCGTATAACCTTCCTCAATAGGTGGACTATCCAACAAAGATAATTTTTCAATTCCAACCAGTAGTTCCTGAGATTAGCGAGTTCAAACAAACAAACTCTTCAGCTTTATAATATTAGTATAGATAATAACCAAACTCACCCAGTCTTTGCAAAATCAGTCCAAATTTTGGTCACTTGGTATATTATCTTTCTCAATTCTTCATTTTTTTCATAATAATTATGCGTCATTTGAGTATGAAATAGATAAAACAGATCCTCGGCGTGACAAGCTCCTTTGATGTTTTCGAAACCAAAAAATCCTTTCAAAATATTCAACTCAGTCGTGTAATCAAACCTATATAAGTATGTAGGAGCTAAGCTCTGGTGGAAATGCGTAAACCTATGCGTTTGGTATAAGAAAGCCATGTCAGTATGCAAGTCAACAATAGCTTGAACATTTTCTTCTGAAAAATCTTCATCCCCGACATAAAATTTCTTTATTCGATGGCCTAGCTCTTTTAATTTTTCTTTCGTCGCTTTAATAGCTGCATCTCGTGGAACAAGATGTGATGGATCTTTATTCAAAATTTTCGCTTTCTTCAAATGGTCATTGACCATTAAAATCCCTTCTGCCGAATTGTAACCGATTAACAGCGGTACATTGTTCACTTTCCCGGCTAAAATTAAATCCATAGGATTCTCGGTCAAAAACTGTTCTTGACCTTCGAATTTCTTTTCGACTGTTGGAGTGAAATGTATAGGCAAACCTCTGAGCTTTTCATCTTCCGATCTCGTTTTCATAGTCATTCTTGCAAGGTCAATAGCAGGGAGTCCTCTCAGATAGTCTAATAGTTCACCTATATTATTTGTATTTTTGCCTAATACTTTACCTGCCCTAAACGCTCGTTCTACAGGCTGATGTGCTATTGTCCAATATGACAAACAAACGCCACTCTGTGAGATCGCTTTGTGGAACAGGTCTTGTGACATCGGTGATAACATGTGATATGTCACAGCTGCAGCACCAGCACTTTCTCCAAACAAAGTGATATTATCTGGGTCTCCACCAAATTTGCTAATGTTCTCCTTGACCCAACGTAAGGCTAAGACTTGGTCTTTTATACCAGCATTTCCCGGAACTTCAGGTGTGTCCAGACAAAGAAAGCCTAATACTTCAAGTCTGTAATTCATGGTAACTAAGATCACGTCATGCTGGATCAAATATTCAGGGCCATATGTTTCAGAGTTTCCAGACCCTGACATAAAGGCACCCCCATGAATGTAGACCATTACAGGTATTTTAGAGCTAGGTTCTAGGGACTTTGTATAGACATTCAAGAAGAGACAATCTTCATTTCCTTCTATTTTATCTGTGGTGAACATGTCAAATTGGGGGCAAACAGGCCCATGTTCTATTGCCTGGAGTACACCTTTCCATGGCTTTACTGGTAATGGTGCCTAAAATGTTACTATTGATTAGATAATTCCAGGTAATCCATTCATATATTCATTGAATCATAGGTAAGATGCCTTAAATATTCAATGATGAAGAGATTGCCTATTGAAAATAATCATACATGATACCTAGCTGTTATGACCTTAAGTTAGATGAAAAAATAAATTACCTTAAACCTTAGCTCCCCAACTGGCGGTTCACCGTAACGTATACCTTTGAAGCTGTAGTAAGGGCTCCCATCTAAACATTTCTTGACCGCACCCTTCAATAAACCCTGTTTGACAGTGACTACTGGGCACTCCTGCAAAATTAAGAAGTTCTAATAATACAAAAAGCAGTATTTATGTAATGTTTTCGTAGCAAGGATATAATTTTAGCTATTTATTTTTGGTTCTAAGGGTGTGATGCACTGTGTTTCCCTAAATATAGAGGATATTTAGTTAAGCGGTGGGTCTATTGCCATTAATGGGGCACAAATCCAAGCTACTACTAATAATTTCATAATTTCATTCAAAAAATCCAATAACACTTTGCTCAACCTGAGAATCAAACCCGAGGCCTCTAGTAATGGGGTATGCAGCAGCTTTGGGCATTAAACAATTAAAATATTAATTAAAAAAAAAAAATATTGTTTATGTAAGTACCTAATGCCCAACACTGGTATGCAGCTAGTTTGTGCCACATAATTATATGTAAGTATAATGCAGTAATTAGTTGCTGGACAGGACCAATGAAAAAAAAGGGCATGCTGCACCAAACCCATATAAATTCCGACAAAGGGAGGAATATGATGATTTGCTTGAAGGAGAAGGAAATATGACTCAAGCCTTATTGATGTGTATCCAAAGTTTTCTGGTACTTATGTTAATTATTTTATGTAGTAAGTAAGTACATGTGCATTAGCATTGGTCTAAGAAAATAACTACATTTACATTACAACAATTATTTGTAGGTACAAAGTCTTAGATTGGTACAAAGTACCTTTTATTTTTTCAAAGTAATCTTTTAGTCTTTTGTTATCTGATTTCTGTTACTATTTACCTATGTATAAATATTTAATTATACTTTTTAAATTAATCTTTGACTTACCATGATTATTTTTTTACCCCTAAATTGACCCACTAATTATTCCGAAGATTTTGCTAGGTAAGTAATTCAATGCTCATTAATTGTTTACACAACTTATGTGTTCTCAGATGATTATTATTATTTTATATTATTTTATCTAAATAAAACACTGACTCAAAATCTGTTTAATCATTATTATAAATCACACAACAGTACAACACTAATTATTTGGTAATAATATCTCATAGAAAAAACAACAAAAAAATTAAAACTTGTTACAAAAATAAAGTAGTAAGTGTAGATAACAACTGTACCAGTGTCAAACAGTCAAACTCAGTTCTCAGTCATTCATTCTCCCCCAAAATTTTTACGAAGTTATTAATAATTTATTGATTGTGTCAATGTCAAAACTGTCAACTGTGACGGCGGCACGGCAATAAAAACATAACCTATTGACCGCTACCTACCTCATCTAATAAGTACAAATACTTTCTTGGACTTTACTATAGTGGGCGTGCTATTGATTTGATTTGGATATTCATCATTAATATTCATTTATGGTGAAAATTTCCCTTAACCTTTGAACTTGGATTCAGGATTTCAGATTTATGTTTTTGGTGAAATAAACCTTTCGTAAACTCGTGTAAAATGGTATTGTATTTAATTAATTGGTTAAAGCTGGTACCGTAGTAAGAACACCTTCTTGGTTGATATTCGCCAAAAAAAAAACAAAAACTCACCTTTGGGCTGTCATTTGTTGAAAAACATCTTACATGTTCGTGCTTCGTGTGTCGCGTAATTTTTTCTGTGATCTTTATTATGAACATGTTTAGGGTTCAAATACGCCTTTATATGGGCTTTTCAACAAACGCGTTTTTGGATAAATTGTTTTAAATTCTGATTTATTGTTTTGACGTAGGTAGGTCCCAATGTGTGTATTTTTGATAGAAGTATCTTATTTTAACAAGTATTTTATTTTATGTATAGTTTTTATACAAGGTATTTCGGACTTTTATGTTTATTAGCAGTGAATGAGTGAACTTAGATACGAAAGACCAAAGAAAGAACGCGTACGTACACCATCAGTAATATGTACCACAACAAGTGAGAAAGAGATAGCAAAACGAAATTGAGATGACGACTGATGCTTTAAGTCAAAGAGGAATGGAATGTCTAGGAATCTTGTAAACTATGTAAACATGGTAAAAATGAAGTCCCCGCTGCATTCACTTTGCCTGTCTATATACGTAAATCTAATAGGTTTAAATTACAGAAAGCGATAGAATCTGTAAAGTGGTTTTATTGTAATGTCTAATATCCGCGTAAAATACAACCAAAATGCCGTAATTTTATTTTAATTAAGTACTAATCATACACGGTAGGTACCTACCAATTAAATAGGCAGTGGCGGTTGTAGAGGTCAGGGGGGTTATGCCTCCCCCCAAAATCGTACCTCTACGTTTAATTGACAAACCTCCTATTAGGTATTTAGTTACGGGTACCTACTCTCTGACTATGATCCCCAAAGTCTTTGGCTGGGACCGCCCCTGTAAATAGGTACCGTGGTATACAAAAAGGGACCACTCTTTGAACAAATCGCAATATTATTTCTCTGTAGAAGAAAATTAAAATGGCCGATTTTTGGCGCCATATTATTCGTCTTGAAAATATTTTTTTTCCTCAAAACTTATCAAAATAACAGTAGCAGGCATGCCTCCAACTGCATGAGATTGGTCACCTTGTTTCCATCTTTTTTGGCAGCCGGGTTCTTTATTTTTTCAATTATTTATTGTTTATTTGCAGCTATAGTAGGTACCACTGCGTCCGTAGTAGTGTTGTAAAAACGAGCGCTGAGGCCGAGCTTTGTGCGCTAAGTCGACGCTCATGAGCCTTGAAGACTCGAGCGTTCAACGATCTAGCGCTCAAGTCTCAGCGTCTCAAGTCTACCGTTCCTTTATTTCATCTGGGCTTTCCTTAAATGAACACTGCGCTTAAGTGTAAACGATCCGCATTCCCCTAGTTGAATTGGGAATTCATCAGCCTACTCACAATGTCGATAGGTTCGTGTATCGATCAGCCGTAGGTTGAACATGTGCTTGTTTAGGCACCAGTATCCTGTTAAGGGTATCGTCACAATTCGTCGATTTTTCTTGCTTGGAGGTGTGTCCATTTCATCATGGGCTTTAATTAATAAAGCTTAGGAGTGGACAATTCCTAGCGATTCTGTCCAAACCTTATTCATAGCAGTCTTGAAGCTTAAATTTGTAAGAGTTCTTTTAGCCAGGCCCTTTTAATATTCTATAGAAGTGCTGTGTGCCACTAGCAGTAGTTCATCAGCACGCTATCTTGGCTTTCTTGAGTATGTTAGCTAAGTGTTAGTTCCACGTCAGCTTTTGGTCGATATAGTGACGCCAAAATACTTGACATCTGTGGAATGTATTTTTTTAATTCTAGATACCGCCAGTTTAATGTTATGTAACTATGATCTTCTTTCCATTCAGCTATGGCAATGTGAGTTTGTCCAAACGCCGTTTTACCGTAAAAGATACAATAGATTATGTAGTGACACATATTGGAAAGAATATACTGAGATGGTTTGGACATGTTGACAGAATGAAGGAAAGACGATTATCGAAAGGAATTTATAAGGCGAATGTCAGCGGCAGCGTTGGCAGAGGTCCTAGAAGGACGTACGCTACGATCTTATTGGCGAAATTCTTCAAAAAGGTTAGGTGTATAGCGCTCCCAAACGGCGTGTATGTATGAATGTGGAAGAAGCAAAAGAAGAAATGCAAGAATCGTAGCAAGTGGTCTATAGTTTCTGTATAGTAAATAGTTTCGGTAAAATAACAGTTTGTCAGCGTTAACAGAGAGGTCACTTTCTATATTCTAAGCTATTGACACACCAATCACTGACAGTGTTAAGTCCTCACTCCTTCAGTGTAATATGATTACGAATGAAAATACGAACGGAGTGGCATTTCATCATTATGTAGTTAGATTATTTCATTTAGCAGTCTTTTAATCAATTGATCAATTACACATTGCGCTCGCCGAACGAATTAACACGCGAGTCATATTAAATAAATACAATTAAGGAATTTGTGATTTTCGGTCTTGGCCGAGATTCGCTCGAAAATAAGACCGAGACCGAGACCGAGAATGAATTTTTAGCCGAGAATGGCCGAGACCGAGATCTCGGTCGGACCTTACCAGGAAGTTAATTACTTGTTTACAAAATACCTAAGTGACTCGCGGCGTAGGTATAATGGTGATGGTGATGACCTAAACTTGAAATACCTACTTGAATAGGAAAATTGGTAGGTTCTTAATAAATTATAATGCGTAGGACATAATTATTAAGCCAATAAAAAAAACATAGGTCAATGTGTTCACGCCAGCTACGGGAATATGACCGGCCGACTCAGAGCAGGTACGTGTACGTACCGTAGTAGTATAGTTAGTAGTTGGTAGTAGTTATGTAGGTAGGTACTTACCGTACTTTTACGTCCAGTCTCATTATCAAATTTATCGATAGATTTGCTTACTCTAAATAGGATTTTGACATTACTCGTATGGACATAATTATGTCAAAATCCTATCTCTCGTAAGCAAATCTACTGACTGATTTGATATTGGGACGACTGGCTGTTATGTTAGTAGGTAGATAGGTACCTACCTAAAGACAAAGTCAATTATTTTATTTCATTAAGACAATCAAAATCCTACCAAAATACCTACTTATTTTGATAAGTCAAAACCCAGACGCACGTTTCCAAAAAGTGGAAAAGTACTACCGTTACTACTACTAGTTATATCGATGCCCCCAAGCAATAAGTCGGTAACCGTAAAATCAAAATTTTACAGGAGAAATGTTTTACTGTTTTTCTTAAATATCTTTCCAACTAGTCGGAGTATTGCGGTCATTGATATATCAAATGAAAGCTATTTTTTTGTGAAATGTAATTGTCATATCAACATGGAATTATGTAGGCGCTAAACCTAGCAATCTAAGAAAATATATATTACAAGAAATGTGATAATTAAATTATTTTACTAATGGTACTTACGGGATTATTGCAGTAAATTTGACAAAATTGTTAAAAAGTTATAATATATTACGGACTTCTCTAACGTTATTTTTTGTAGTAGAGATGATGCGTAACGTATTAATACGATGTTATTGTGGTAATTTTTAATAGATATACTAACAGTATTGTTATATAACATTGTTTTTCCAGGATAACTCATAATAAGATTTTTATGCAACCATCTGATACCATTAAAATTTTCGGATTGTTTAAAATGCAATAGGTCAGGGTTTATTAGAATAAAATACAGATGATCAGTATATTAATAATGTTTAATAATGAAAAATTAAATTATAAGGCTTCAAAAATATTTGAGTATCAAAAATATTAATTATATCAAGATAACAATTGAAACAATTATAGGTAACTTGAATTAGAAAACATGTCATTTATTAGAAAACAAGTCAGCTTCATAAAATATTAACTATATAGCAAGTATAATAATTAAACAGAATAAAAAATGACATTACAAAATCACGTTAGGTTTTAGCAACATTTAGATAATAACAATCCCAGTGAAACCCATTAATTGAACACCGAAGTCTCAGTCTTCATCCGTATCACTGATGTTTTCATTCGTGGCTTCAGTATACGTCAACGACTCAAAAAAGGGATGGTAACATCTCGGAATTGCTCCACTTTTACATAAACTAAGTAGGTCTGTATGTAAAGCTTTACTAATCGGAAGGGGTTGGTGGTATGCATGTTTCAACTCTACATTATCTAGACCTCCAGATACATCTAGAGTACGTTTTCGTCCCCTTCTTCTACCACTCAAGGTAGAAGAATGTGGATTATTTATATCCAGCTCCGAATATGTATCTTCAAAATTGTATTTAAAAAAAGTTTATTTTCTTCCAAATTTGATACATTAACCTCCATTACATTAGCCCAGTGGATTACATTTCCGCCTATATCACGCCACCAACACTGTATATTTGATCAGGAGTATATAAAACTTTATTTTTTAGATTTTTCTCTATACATGCATGCATGGAGTCTCCCTCATTTCGGCTATGTCCAGTTTCAAAAAACCTGTGCGTGATGGAAATGCCGAGTAATTTGGGAGCATAAACGTAAAGGGCAAAAATGTATCGATTTTTATTTTGGCCATAACAGCCGTCTGAGAATAATAAAAATTTGTATTGTAATAATGACTTTTTCATGTTCAGTTTTTAAAAAAAGTAACAAAGCGCTTCCTATTTCAGTGCTGCCTCTTTTTGCTATTTGGTAGTGCCAAACATAACAGTACAGTAGAGCATCAAAGACAGTGAAATTGTAGACAGGATATTTTCGTTTGTAATGAAACGTACCCACATCAGACTGGGGTATATTTAAAACTTTTTGCAGATCAAAAATGGCTATTGTTGTATTGTCTTGGTCAGCTGTATCTATTCCTTCTTTTTTTAATAATCTAATCATTTCTTTTTTCTGTAAATGGCATCTATGTTTTTCTTCTAGAGTAGCTTTTACTGTAGAATCAGCCTGCTCATAAACAGAGCATGAAGGACATTGGTCTGTTTTTGGTTTAAAAAATGAGTAGTTATATTGTGAATTAAAAACGGTTTCATATTGGCGCTTTGTTGCCATTACAACATCGGTGTAATCTTGTTGTGCAAACCACATAATATAAAAGCGATATAGAATATACATTTTTGATATATTCAAATATTCTGAGAGATATTCTCTTTTAGAACTCTTCCTCGTATAGTGGGATTCCACTTTAGGAAATAGTTCAATGTGTGCTTTAATAGTAGCCTCTGTGACAGTATTCATTTTATTTGGTCGGTTGTCATGCATCCCCCTTTTATATTTTAAGCCTTCATCTGATTTTGTATTTTTTTCAATTGCTGTGTATACCATTTGTTCACCGATTTGGTGGGTGGCATATGTCTATTACTGAGAAATGCATCTTGCAAACTATCGGGCGGCAAAATAAAAACAGATAACGGAACTAAATGTGTTACAATTTTGAATAAATGATACGTATTGAAATGTTACGCATAATTATTAGCCAATTATTTACTTTAAAAACATTGTTAGTGTTTATTACGGAGTAAGAATATTTTAAATAATTCGACAAGAAATCTGTGTAAGGGTTTACCAAAAACTCTATGAAGTTTATTTACGCCAATAATCCGGTAACCGCGACTTACCAAAATAAAATATGAAAGAAACTTTTGTATTGATGTGTAACAATACTTTTACCGTCATAATTTTGTTTGCATATTTCCCTACAATAAAAGTGTATGTCATTATAACTTCGTTAATATCACTTGGAAAAATCTGAAAAAAAAATTGGAGATGTCTCCCAACCCATAGATTTTTGAGAGAATTTGACATAACAGCATTAAGTCCATAATAGCACATTACCGACTTATTGCTTGGGGGCGTCGATATGTATCCAGTTCCTTGTTCTGAGTTTCAGAAACATATAAAAAAAATTTGTTCAGGCGAATCTTAATAGATGACACCATCAGTACTGATTTTTTATCGAAGTTCGTGTAAAATCAGAAAATATAAAATTGGATACTAAAAAATATACTTATCTGATAAACAAGCCTCTATGCATAAGAAAATTAATGAATTAATAGGTTCTAAAATTTATTTATTTATTTTTATTTCATATTTTTACATTCATAGTTAATAAGTTTGTGCTGCATTTATCAATAGATGGCGTTGTTTGCAGTTTATGATTTTTAAAATATATTAATCTACAGTATAATTCAAACATCTTAAAATTATTGAAGTAGTTGTGAAATGTTACAAAAATGCCTTGTGTTGTAGTTGTAAATAATTTATGATGTGGAAGTGTCCACCCACTGCTCCAAGCGGCATCTAGCGGCAGCCCAAGCTGAATAAAATAGTCCGAAGAATAGCTCGAGTTGTGTCGGTTGTTTCCTTGTATGGGATGTGGTATCTGTAGGTACTAGTAGTTTGGGTTTGTCCAATTTAGAAAGGCCATCTTTTTTGAAGTCCCATTAAATGAAAACGAACATATAACAGCCTGTACCTATGTGTTACGTGTGTTTGTGTATATTTTCTTATTTCCTACCTACTTAATTCTATAGATTAGACTTAGTAATACAAGGCAGGCCAACTTCAGAGTAGATGTTGTTCCAGAACTGCACTCTCTCCTTGTCTGCGTCTCTCGCTAGTTGTGTATCGTGGTCCAGTATCAAGTACTCTTTAGTAGCCGATGTGTATGGCCGCCATTGTATTGCTTCTTTACTCATTGTAGGCTTTCTGAAATGTGAAATGCATAAATGCTTCGGCACGAATGAGCCGGCTCGACCGGAGTTATAGCACGGCCTCACGGAAAACCGGCGTTAAACAACACCTACGTTGTGTTTCGCCGAGTGAGTGAGGTTACCGGAGGCCCAATTGCGGGTGTCCATGGGCGGCGGTAATCGCTTAACATCAGGTAATCTGTCTGCTCGTTTGCCCTTATATCACATAAAAAAAAATGTTAATAGTTTACTGTAATTTTTGGATTAGACTAATCTAATTATTCTCTATCGAACTTAGCATTGACGCAAGCTTAACATTTTTATAGTTATAGCGAAAGAAAAGATTGAGCTCAAGCAGGATGCGAACCGGCATTCTTCCGGTTAAATAAACCGGACAATAGACAATTGACAACAATATTTTATTTTTTTAACACCCATATAATATAATTTTATTTGAAACTAAATCGAAAAATAGCATACCCGTATTTATTATTGTCCCGATATTCAATCACTTTCATATTTATTTTCGACTTTGAAGTTCTTTAGGTGTCAAATGTGTCATTTGTACGGTTAAATGGGTAAACGGTGACATGTCGTTATTTATCTGACCCTTAAAAAATTGTTTCGCATCTATTCTGTCTATTCATAACCTTAAATTACAAATTTAGTTGTTGATTTACTATTATTTCGACAAAATTTTAATTTTCTCCGTTTCCGCCGTATAAGTGACGTCATCACACGTTTTTTGATTATTTTTTTTTCTCCAAAATGAAAAATAAATAAAAAATTTTTTGGAACTCAGGATACGAAAACAAGGAAACAGTATATTTGTTTGGTGGCTTAATAATTTTGAAATGTTGTCAATTAAACTACCGAGACCACTGCCGTTATCGTATTCCTCTTCCACGTTCTACGTCGTAAGGTGACGTCAGCAACATCTACGATTAACGACATATTTTCCTAATTAAGTAAATCAGTGCCTCAGTGGTTATGCGGGAATGTAGCCAGTGAAATTACTTACTGCGTAAATGAGAGTTGCGGTCAAGCGTACCTCATTCTACAAAATAAAAGTTATTATAATATTTTTTTATTTAAGTCTTATTTTATTTGACTGCCTCATTAGTCTAGTGGTCCCAAGCGGAACTGCTACGCTAGAAGAAGAAGAAAGAAGAAGAAGAAGAAGAACCCAAGACAGGTGCTATTGGGTTTTTCTATGACATTCTCAGTAGCAGCTCGGAGTCTGAATTTGTACCCGGTTAATGGCAATAGACTCGCCCCCTATTACATGGGACCTAAACATGCCAGCGAACTGTGGGTGTATTAGTACGCCTCTGCCTAACCCTTCGGGGAATACAGGCGTGATGGTATGTTATGTTATTTTATTTATGTATTTTTCTTCGCAACAAATAAATAGTTTTTCTTTCTTTCTTTCTAAAAAAGATAGCAACTTCTGATGTTGCTGGCGTCTTTAAGCTGCGGTTACCGCTATAGCATTAGACGATCCCTAATAGCTTCATCTTATTAAAATAAATCTTTACATATTACAATGAACTCACCCAGTCTTCGCAAAATCGGTCCAAAATTTTGTCACTTGGTATATTATCCTTCTTAATCGTTCATTTTTTTTATAATAATTGTGCGACATTTCATTATGAAATAGATAGAAAACATCATCCGTGTGACAAGCACCTGTGATGTTTTTTAAACCAGTTTGGTTTAGAATACTTTTCTTCATAATATTTAACTCAGTCGTGTAATTAAATCTGTATAAGTATGTAGGAGCTAAGCTCTGGTAGAAATGGGTAAATCTATGCGTTTGGTATAAGAAAGTCACGTCGGTGTGCAAGTCTATAATAGCTTGAACATTTTCTTCGGAAAAATCTTCATCTCCGACATAAAATTTCTTTATTCGTTGACCAAGCTCTTTTAATTTTTCTTTCGACGCTTTTGCGACTGCGTCTCTTGGAACGAGATAAGATGGGTATTTATTCAGAATCTTCGCTTTTTTCAAATGATCACCGACAACTAAAATCCCTTCTGCCGAGGCGTAACCAATTAACAGCGGTACTTTATTCACTTTCCCGGCTAAAATTATATCCATAGGATTCTCATTCAAAAACTGTTCTTGACCTTGAAATGTTTTTTCCACTGTTGCAGTGAAATAAGTAGGCAAGCCTCTGAGCTTTTCATCTTCCGATCTCGTTTTCATAGTTATTCTTGCAAGGTCAATAGCAGGGAGTCCTCTCAGATAGTCTAACAGTTCACTTACATTGTTTGTATCTTTGCCTAATACTTTACCTGCCCTAAATGCTCGTTCTACAGGCTGATGTGCTATCGTCCAATATGACAAACAAACGCCACTCTGGGCGATTGCTTTGTTGAACAGACCTTTTGACATCGGTGACAACATGTGATAAGTCACAGCCGCAGCACCAGCACTTGATCCAAATATAGTAATATTATCTGGGTCTCCACCGAACTGGCTAATGTTCTCCTTGACCCAACGTAAGGCTAAAACTTGGTCCTTCATACCAGCGTTTCCCGGAACTTCAGGCGTGTCCAAACAAAGAAAGCCTAATACTTCAAGTCTGTAATTAATGGTAACTAAGATAACATCGTGTTGGAATAAATATTCAGGGCCATACTTTTCAGCATTTTCAGACCCCGACATAAAGGCGTCTTCGTGAATGTAGACCATTACAGGTATTTTAGAGCAAGGTTCTAGGGACTTTGTATAAACGTTTAAGAAGAGGCAGTCTTCGTTTCCTTCTATGTACTCTGTGGTGAATAAGTCGAATTGGGGGCACACAGGCCCGTGTTCTATTGCGTACAGTATGCCTTCCCATGACTTTACTGGTAATGGTGCCTAAAATTTTACGAATAGTTCAGGTGACTAAATTTAAATTGCTTGGTTAAAAGCACCTTAAACCGACGATCATGCATGAGGAGATTAATGAATGTAGATGAAGCGAAAGTGGTGTGCCAGGATCGTAGCAAGTGGAAATCTGTAGTCTCTGCCTACCCCAATATGAGACAGGCGTGAAAATATGTATGTATTAGTCTAGTATTAAACTGTTAACTGTAATTGTGAACAGGATTTTTATGGAATGCTCAGTAGCAGCTCTGAGTTTGTATAGTGGCCCCTTTTACCTGAAACATACTGGAGAACTGTGGGTGTACACTAGTTTACCACTGCAAAACCATTGAGGGATACCGGTGAGATAGTATAGGTAGTATGAAACTTAGGTAACATATCTGATAATAAATGAGTTTTACCTTGAATCTTAGCTCTCCAACAGGCGGTTGACCGTAGCGTATACCTTTGAAACTGTAGTAAGTACTCCCATCTAAACATTTCTCGACGGAGCCCTTCAGTAAACCCTGTCTGACCTTTACTAATGGGCACTCCTGCAAATAAAGATGTGAAACTGAAGTATTTTCTGCGTCAAACTACAAATTGGCTCATCTGACAGCCTCTGGGAAGTTGCGATCACGAGTAAAACAGTACTGAGACAAGTCATTTTCTAAACGTTCATTCAAATCACTAGACAAAATCCGGTACCCCGAAATTAACCCCAGAAGGAACTTTGCCAACCCTGTCATTTATTTCACACCGCTTTTGACGTAGGTAACCTATGTAGTAAAAAGTATTGTGACTAAGTGGGTCCCTGCGTGGTTTAGATTCACAATTTGAGCCGATAGGTGGCACCGCAAGCCAGCGCAAGCCAGCACAAGCCAGCGTGCCAGCGGCAAGACAACGTTTGGCGGGCCCCGTGGTTCTAAATAATATAAAGTAAGGAAACAAAACTGATAAATCAGAAAAAATAGGCTCAGTCGCAAAATGCACTATCCACTACGCAAAAAGTCTATAGGACGTAAAATAAACTCTTTCTTTTTCTGACTTTTTCTGAAAAAAGGACGTTTTGCGAAAGAGACTTTCTGAGAAATATTTTGGGACTACGCACCGTGTAAATGGTTTTTAGAGTAGGGTAAAAAAGTAAAAAAAAAGGTCAATTTTTTGTTTGGGATTTTGGGAAATTCCCATGGGATTAGGAAAGACCGAGATCATTGTGGGTTACACCGCGGGTATCGGCTACTCTTGAAATAAATAATTTATTTTAAGACTAGGCGACTATACATTTATAAGTGCGTTTTGAAGTATGTATGAAGGTACTACTCGATAAATAATCTGGCAGCTGACAAATGGGCACGTCCCAACGCTAGTACCAGGTACGATACGTAGGTAGCGTCGGGACGGAGTTGAACCCAGTAGGGTTGAACTCCCATGTCAAGCAGCGTTATAGGGGTTTTCAATGAATTTCTTGGAAACTGGATGCGACAAGCCGAGGACAGGGTGAAATGGCGCACATTGGGGGAGGTCCAGCAGTGGACTGCTATAGGCTCATGATGATGAATTTCCTAGTAGTATCTAGGTCGATGTTTAGATTTGTGCCCGTTTAATATAATAGCAATAGGCTGATCTCCTATTAGGTACATGGGACCTAAACATACCGGCAAATTATGGGTGTGCATTAGTATACACCTCTGCGTAACCCTTCAGGGAATACAGGCGTAATTGTTTAATCCAAAAAATATCCAAGTAAATTGACCAAACAAGTATAATATGTAGAATTCGGCTGGTCGGTGGTTGCAGTTCTAACCTAACCTAAACCTAATATTTGGTGACCATTTATCCATTTTCGTGACCAAGTTACTTTTGGTGGTCATTATATTTATCCCCATTTTTTATTTAGTAGGCTAAAAAAACTGGTCATGTGCGAGTCGGACTCGTGCAAAGAGTGGTTTCGTAGTTGCCCATCACAATATAGGTACCTACCGAACATGTAATTTTATGATATTACGATAATCTACAACATATCATATTACCTATTCGTTAAATTGTAAAGCCCACTTAGCTGTGATAGTTTTCTTTTTAACTTCGTTATAATGATAATTATAATTACAACCATTTTGAGATATGTACTAAGCTTAATTTTTTCAAGGAATTAATTATGTCAGCTAAACATAAAACTTGTGGCCGTAACACAATCGTACTCGCAACGACTAAGATATCGATGCGCACACGCACAAAATAACAATTTGTGCAAATAGTAAGTAGTAATAGGTTTCAGTTTTCCATACCTCGACCCACTGATGGATCAGGGGGCATTATTTCAGGAATTATTAAAAATAAATTAACACTGATTAAAAACCACTGTAATTGATTCAGTAGTCGATTCTGAAAAAACTACTTTCAGGTTTTGCGCTTATTCTGTTACAGGTTTTATACTTAAGTACTATTTATTATTATTATATACTTAACTGCCTTATAAGCCTAGAGGTCCTAGGTTCGATTCTCAGGTCAAGCAAATTGTTATTGGGTTCTTCTATGAAATTCTCAGTAGCAGCTCGGAATTTGGAATTTGTACCCGGTTTATGGCAGTAGGCTCGCCCCCTATTGCAAGGGACCTAATACCGGCGAACTGTGGGTGTACGTAAGTACGCCTCTGCCTATCCCGTCGGAAAATACAGGCGTGATGGTATATTACTTAAGTACCTACTACGATCGCGGATTTTTTTCAATATTAAGTATATTAAAACCAAAATGGGGGAACATGTGATTCTCACAAAAATGTTTCTAACCTGCACACCCTGAATCGAAATAAATATTCATAAAATACCCCCATTTCCAATGAAATAGACAAATAAAATAAAAAATACATGTGATTAAATTAATAAAATGTAACCAACTTACCTATAACCAATCAATAAACCATGCTAAATTAGAACTTTTTAGTGAGTATTCCTCTTTCGGCACCAATTTTTTGAGCGCCTATGGTTTGAGCACCTAAGCTATTCCACTTACAGCACCAATATGTATATTAACTTGGTGCTCAATGTGGAAAAAAAAAATGTATTAACTTTTATTTCTCATTCAGGACCTACGGTGCGGTAGTTTCTAGTGATAACATTAGCAATTTTAATTTATCATTATCAATCAGTCTATATCATTTTTATAGATAAGTATTCTTTTTTTTTATAATTGTTAATGACGTTAAGGAAAACAGCAAAGAATAATCAACATAAATTTTATAAAAATATATTATGTGTTATTTCCTATAAAAATAACTGTTTTTGATAATACATATTTGATTTATATTATAAATGTTTGGGTAAATAAAATTTAAATAATTAATTGATATTAAGTACATAACATATAAGATAAGATAAAGTACAATTAAATTTTATCGACTTTATAACTTTTAACGTCGGAGAGCCATACTTCGGCACGAATGGGCCGGCTCGACCGGAGCTAAGCAAACAACGCTTACGTTGTGTTTCGTCGAGTGAGTGAGGTTACCAGAGGCCCAATCTCCTTTTAAAAGGCGGGCAACGCACTTGTGTGTTGCAGGTGACCACGGGCGGCGGTAATCGCGTACCATCAGGCCATCCGCCTGCTCGTTTGTCCCCCTATGCCATAAAAAAACGATAAGTTTTATTTAAGAACTTTGTGCAAAAACATCCCATCCCATCACTAGAAACTACCTTATGTGTTGAATGAGGAATATTTTTTTTTTCATTTTGTTCCATATTAAGCACCGAGCCTAATGGTGCTGTAAGTGGAATACTTTAGGTGCTCAAACCATAGGTGCTCAAAATATTAGTGCTGAAAGAGGAATACTCCCTTTTTAGTGCCAACGCTTTTTAGACTGACGGACGGGTAGGTCAGTTTGCGAAAAATGGTCTACTACGGTAGGTACCTACCTACCAATTTTTTATCAGTGCTATCAGTAGTATTCTTAACAATTAGTCACCATAATTTAGTAATAATAATTTGTAGTTTTTCACGTTGTATGGTCAAATTTAATTAATAATAGTTAAGTAAACATAGTAGGTATCTTTTAGTGTTCCTTGGCTGCGATGGATGTGTTTTGTTTTTGGAGAATAACAAATAGTTACTAAAACTATTTAAATTATATTAAGAACTGAAAACTATAGCTACCATTGCTCCTTGCGCTTCTTATTCGCTTCGTCTAAAACTTTTCTACGATCACAATAAATACGGAAAATGTACAATGTCAGTATTTATCTTGGAATACTAAATATTTTGACAGCCGACAAAACCACTGTACGCTACGACCTCTTGAATCTAACTCTTGTCTAATTTAAACAACAAAAGATAACAAACCATTTAGGCAATACCTACTTACATAATTATTATAATTATACGTTAAGGTAAACATATACATATAAACGTTTTCATCACACCGACACACACACATTCGTATTTCTATGCATTACAATTATTAAAATATTTAACTTTTGATCGTGCGAAGCGTAGCGTGCACAGTGACCGGGCCCCCTTCACAGACTACTTAGTGATAATACTAGCATCAAGCATGGTCCCATTGCGTATGGTTTTTCATAGTTGACACCATAGCACCGCGCGCGAGCGCCACCAGGTCAGTTTTTGTTTCGTTTTTTATTTTATTTTTTTTTCAATCCGGGTGCTGAGCGCTGTGCTTGCTCTAAAACACACACATAGTAATAGTAATGCTATGTAGCTATTTATGTAACTACATACTAAGTATATATTTATTCATTCATTTATTTATTTATATATTGTACCACTAAGTTGCCGTATATTATTATCATACTGGGTACTTTATGGAACTGGTTTTCGTTCATGCGTCATTATGGGTCTGGTTGAAAACCAGTGTCGGGCAAATTTGTTTGGCATGTGCTGAACCAGACCCTTTTCGGCGCAATTGTAAGTGCATAGTGCAATTATTGTTATAAGTTTAATATTATATTCTTTTATAGTTTTTTATTATATTCTTTTTTCATTATGTACTTGTCTTTGCTATTCGCTGAATAAATTCTTTCTTTCTTTCTTTCTAATTTAGATGATTTCCAGTATTTAATATTGTTGCTTAGGTAATAAAAACGCATTGACGTAAATTCTTCAGACAATTGAAACAACCGGACAAGTGCGAGTCGAACTCGCCCACCAAGCGTTCCGTACAAATTTGTAGGTAGGTATATATTATAATTGCAAATGTATGGTTTTATGATTTTTCCCTATGCTTTTAGTAAAAGATGGTATTACTTGCCTAATTTTATAGTTCAACGGAAAATACCCTATAAATTTTGATTCCCTTATGAGTGTCGAAATATACCTACGTTTTTTGCGGCATAAACGGCCATATCTTTTTTACATTAACTTAGAATTTTGATTTTTTCGCAGCTTCAAGAGACTGTAGACCTGAGTATATGGTTTTAATTTCAACTCGATACTTCCACGCGTTCCCGAGATAAAGTATCTTGACAGACAGACGGACGGACAGATGTACGGATGTCCGATATGGGTTCCGTTTTTTTCCTTTTGAGGTACGGAACCCTAAAAAAGGATTTGTGATTACTGTGTCTTGGGAAATATATTAGCTGAAAATAAAATAAAGATAAAAAATGCCTGTGTGTGTATGTTTGTGTACCAGGTACTTAAACATGTAAGGGAGTATGTAGTAGGTACGTCATTGACGTATTTGAATTTCAACTCTGTATCTTTAGAAGTAACCAGTGTGTAGGTATAAATTGTAAAATACAGCATTAAGTAACGATATAAGTACCTATCGAAGCGGCGGTAGCCTAATGGCTAGGGTGTCGGACTTGTGATCATGTGGTTGCCGGTTCGAAACCCACCCATTGCACTACTGACGTGAACCCACTCGTAACATAAGCATTTAGCTTAGCACGAAGGGTTAATAAGAATACTAGTGAAGCGACATCTACCGCGCTACATAGAAGCTAGACTGATAAGTCCTGAATCGCGCAAGTGAAGTGGATATACATATAAAACCGCCCGACATCAAACGTCGGACCGTGGCTCGCTCGGCAAAACACCCGCATGGTAAGAGGATCCTCCCTTTAGTTTGAGGGGCAACACTCCTCGCCCCTCCACACTAGTAATGTGCGACCCATATTACTAGAAAGCTTTATTAAAAAAAAATCTACTTATATTAAAAAACTAAAACCTAAGAAAAAAAAACTGAAAAGCATGAACCAAGAAAATTATAATAATCAACCCATTAGAATGTCCCACTATTGGGCACGGGTCTCCTCTCGGAATGAGAGGGATTAGGCTATAGTCCAAGAAAATAATGAAAGAAAATATATAATAAAAGAAAATAGTAATACATACAAAATGCACTCCATCGTAGATGGCGGTGTCACTTAACATCAGGCGAAGTGGTGGTCGTACGCCTATCATGAATAAAAAATGTATACCTAGATAATGTACAGTGGTGTCCATTGCACATAGCTTCATTATCGCATGCTGCCGTAATTACACTCCAATTCGTACCCACAGGTCACAGCGATATGCGACCTTGGGACCTTGGAACTCTTGTGGTTCGTGCTAATTTCACTCACTATCAGGATGCAAGTTTTGCAGTCTACTTCTGCTTGGTGCCAATGATGACAGTTTTCTTTAGTAGGTACTAGCTTCTGCCCGCGACTTCATCTGCATGGACTTCAGAATTACGTCTAATTTTCCCCGATATATATAATCTGGGTGTCTTTAAATCACGAGTGAATCGGTTTCTTCTAGGCAAGCGTGCTCCATCGTACCTACGTAAATCGCAGTGTCGTTTAATATCAGGCGAACTGGGGGTCAAGCGTAAGCCTATCAGGAATAAAAAAATAAATCTGGATAAAAATGTGTTCGTCCTGGTTATTAACGATCTGTGTGCCAAATTTCATCCATATCCGTTCAGCCATTTTTGTGATATTGAGTAACAAACATCCAAACATTCTAATTTTTTGTAATAGTAGGATTGAACGTTTAGATACGCGTGCTGCCATGAAACTACTCGCAGTGTGTATTTCAATTTTCCTGTTGTTAAACATAGCAACAGCAATTGATGACCCCCAGGCCCGAGACATCAATAAAAAGAAAATTAAGAACGACATAATTTATGATCGGCATATAACTCGCGCTGGTCTGGTACAGGCGGTACTTCCTCTACCTACCTACGTCACATCGAGATTTTTGTGTTTGCTTCCCGCGGTTTTATTGGAATCTTGGTGTTCTATGATTATTGCAGCGGAGAGCTCAGGAGGCATGTAACAATTTTTGTTACATGTTTTTAAATTTATTTAATTCAGGATACAAGGCCCATATCACAATACAATACAATGAACTTAAACTAAAACAAAATAAAATACCATATATTTAAAAACAATAGCACTTCACTAGTACTAGGTCACTGTGCGTTCTGCTGGCACTTGTCCGCCGAAGCGACGGAACACCACTGCTTGCGGCTTCTTGCATGACGGGGTGCAGATAACTAGTGTTCTTTGTAGGGACTCGCACTACAAACGCCTTGAAGTTGACGTTGTGGCGTGATTTCAGTAACTGCACTCCCGGCGATCCATTGCGGCCTTTTCTTTAAAGCCTTTGGCGCACGTACTCCATTATGACTGCAAGCTGTAAATTATGTGTGACCATTGAGCGTGCGTTGTTGACTGGCCTCCCAATACTATGCTGATGTTGTGTAGGCTAGAATGGTCGCATTACTTGGCAAGTCCATGTTGACAAGATCACGTGCCTAGGGTTGGCACTGTCTGCGAATTGTTTTTGCGCTGTATCCTTGGCCTATATTAGCACAGTTCGTCGCACCATCAAAATATATTTTGATGACCCTATTGTGGTATTGTGGAACGTGGATTACAACATGGCATATATTATTCCAATCGTTTCTTTGCCAATTTTGTACAACGTGTACTTTATAATAAGATTGTGTTACGTTTTTATCTGACTGCGCTAGAAGAAGGGTTATGTTTTTCGAGTGTAAGTACCTATATAGGTAGGATATTTCATTGTCACGTTCTGTAGCCTAAACGGCTTGATGGCTTTTAGCTTTACGAGAGGCGTCGTTAAATTTGTCTCAATTTCGAGAGTAACACAATGTAAAAATTGTTCGATTTTTGGCGCCATAACATATGTATATCTTCTTTAAATTTTTCCTCAAAACCTATCGAGTGTGATAAAGGGTTTTATATATGGCTTACAAAAATATATAAACTAATCTTTATGGACGATGATTTAGGTTTATTTTTGTAACAGAAGGCAGATGCTGACAGCAGTTCTAGAAGCAAGTTATATGCTATATCTGATAGAATACAATTTGTCGAAGGAATAACAAATTCATGGTTTAAATTTATTTTGTCGATTTGCTTTTGTTCTTACGGGTATTAAAAAAAGTTCGTAATGGAACAAAATATTTGTGAGACGGCTAACAAAATTGCTTTAAGACTTAAACCCATCCAAGAGTCAATTACGAGTACGTAAGTGACTGTGGGATGGGATGGGTTGAAGACAAATAAATAAAGCAATCGTACTGTCATTCTCTTGCGCATCAGACGGCGCGATATTTATTGGCGTTACAAACAGTCAACTCTTGTGTATTGATACAATAAGATGTGAGTACGAGGAATTGAACAGACAGGACATAATGTTTTGTACAAAAGAAAACTTTCAAATAGTTACTAACTGGGGACCAAAGGAAAATAAATGCATTGTGCGAAAGATATACCTATTCAGTATGATTACTGAGGAAGTGACTGATGTAGTAGAAACTCGTCAAGCTTATCAACTAGTATAAACTAGTTGATAAGCTCAGCCTTAGTATTACCAGATCGAATTGCTCAGCTTCATATAAAATACCGATATTCAGCATCATTTGGTTAGACCGGAAGACGATCCCAATATAGAAAGAAAAGAAAGAAATGTTTTTATTTTCGCCCTTATGACACACAACAAATCAAAAATGCAACTGTACAATCAAAAGCATAATTAATACCTAGCAAAACGTTGCGCAAAATAGTAAAACAAAAAAAGGGGAGCTGGCAACACAACAGGCATGGCCATCTACCAGAGCCACAGATTACGGAAACTATAGAAGTTTACGGTTCTTGGTGCATAATTTGATCTATTTTTTACTAATCTATGACCAGTACAAAAGTGGTAACAAATTATTTTGCACAACTAGCAAGTCGTTGAATTTTCTATCTATCAACTACTAACTAGTAAGTTGTCTGTGCCATCTTTGATGTATTAACAAAACGCAACCAATAATGTTGTTACTTTAAATACAACAGTATCTCTATGTAGTCTGTGGTATACAATTATTCAATGAATGAATTATTGAATCACAGAATGTCATAGATAGCGTAAAGCACATCAAATGACAACAAACAAAATTTTATGTAACTAAACATAAGTGGTAAACAGAACTTAAAACATTATTGTAACATAGTACAAACAATTTAGGGAGAATAGTAAACAAACTAAAGAGAAGAAGTGTGTCATCTCGGTACGAAAATTAGGTCAACGCTCAGCTTAAATGCTGTGGTGTCGCAACAAACAACACCTACAGCGCTGGTTTTCAGCGATGGCCTAGATCGTTGTAAAAAGTCCGCGAGGAAAGAAACAGGACCTACCTATTTTAATTTCAGTATTATTTTGAATGAAGACATTACTCCATTCGCTTTCGCAATCCTAGTTTCTAGCCCACTTCTTGCCTCGACTTTATTAACACCGGAAGTGTCATCGTGGTACAAATGACATAATTCAAACTAAAACATCATCAACAGCAATTTTTTCATTTTAAACTTTTTTATAAATAATTAATATGCCATAAAATTACGTTAAAGCGTTGGAGTGAAAACATTTTACGAGTGTTCGATGTATAAAATGTTTATATTTACGATTTATTATTACCCCTGGAGCTGACCACAAACTAGGTTGTGAACACCTGGAACGGTTTATTAAAGCTTTTCATGTTGGATCAAGTCTTTGATGTAGTGTGACGTCTAAACGGGTAAGGTCTCGTCCTATATGGACGGTGGATAGCAGTGCTACCCGTTTAAAGTATAGCTCAGCGACCATTTTACTGTGATTGTGGTAGCCATACAATTACACAACTATACCCGAAGAATTAGGCAGAAGTCTACAATCCTAGGTTTCATGTAATAAGGGTATTAGTAATTACCCGGGCCCAAAACATATCGTCGATCTATGGATGTACATAATTAATAGATACATCTCTCTTCAACGAATGAGGCGTGATGGTATGATAAGTTACCTATGTGCTTCAAGAGTGGGTCTTTCCCGATAGATAAAATCTGGGTGTTTTTAAATCACGTGTGAATCGTTCTCTTCTAGGCAAGCGCGCTCCATCGTAAATCGCAGTATCGCTTAACATCAGGCGAACTGGCGGAAGCGTAAGCCTATCACGAATGGTAAAAAAGGTACCTATGTATGATTTATCTTTTTAACTTAGTATTTAAAAAATCACCTTGTTTTGTCAATACATGCAAACAGATTTCATAGGGACTACTAGGACAGCAGAATGCTTGAGAGCTTCTTTAAAAAAAATCTTTGACATTTCTAAGCTGATGTTGCAATTACTTGTAATCTCAGATTTGCATGGCTGTCTGCAAAAATAAAGAAGTACCTATTTATAAATCTCTCATAAACATTTAAAATATTGCAGAGCGTTAAAATTATTTTTATGAGGAGATGGAAGTAAGATTACAAGTTAATTGTTTCTATTTCTTACAGAACATTATTCCCGTAACTATTTAACATAAGCATCACGCCTGTATTCGTTGAAGGGTTGGTATGTACACCCACAGGCGCAAACCTATTGCCAGTAACTGGGCACAATTCCAAACTTCGAGTTGCTTCTTCTTCTTCTTGGGGTGCCTCTCTAACTAGTGAGGGTTGGCAGTCAGCTTTGCATATTTGTCCTTGTTTCTCGTGAGGCAAATCAGTTCTGCGGCACTCGCGATACCCGTTCATTCTCAGATGTTTCTCAGCCATGACATTTCCTATGACCCGCTCTCTTTTTGCCAGCGACTTTTCCCATCATGATGAGTTGCAATAGTTGGTATCTGTGATGCCTTAGTACATGTCCCAAATATGCAACTTTTCTTTGCTTGATGGTTTGCAAATGTTTGCGGTTCTGCCCAACCTGTCGTGGTCGTTCGAGTTGCTTTTATTCCTTAATCTGAGGCACTGGTAGATGGCTGTGCCGGCTGTGTTGCCAGCTCCCATTTTTCTTTATTTACACAACTTTTTGCTAGTTTAATAACTGTATAAGCATATTGATTTGTTGTACGTCATACGGACGAAAATCAAACCTTTTTCTTTCTTTCTTCTTCTATTGAGAATTTCAGAGAAAACCCCAATAACACACTGCTCGACCTGGGACCTCGTGCGTAGCAGAACCTGCAGAACCACGAGACTCACGAGTAATAATTTATTACTATCCCTAAGTAATTATGTTAAACAGTAGTTTTTGTGTGATTATTTAAACTGTAGCTATAAAATGTTTTACTTATAATAATGCTGTTTACGGGGCATGTAACACCGTCGCGCTCCACTGCGCCCGCGCATCCAATAGAATAATTGCAGGCGACAGTAAAACGAATTATGTTATTTTTAGACTCGCCTCCACATGTCGTTTGAGATGTAAAAATAGTTCTCTAATGTGATTGTTGATGTTGTAAAAAGAAAATAGTTTTGCATAATTACGTGATTTAGTTTTAATTACTTAATAAAATAATGTTATTTAAACTAAGATGTGCGTCTTCTTACATGTAATCTATACTAATATTATAAAGAGGTACATTTTGTAAGTTTGTGATGTTGTAGGGGGTAATCTCTGGATCTACTAAACCGATTTCGATAATTCTTTTTGTGTTGGATAGTCCATTTATCGAGGAAGGTTACAGGCTATATAAGATAACGCTACGCCTCTTAGGAACGGAGCAGCGCGGGTGAAACCGCGAGCGGTTCTCTAGTGTATTATGAAACAAAGTCGCTTTTCGCGTCTGTCTGTCTGATTGTATATCCGCTAACTCCTTCTAAACCACGCAACGGATTTTGATGCGGTTCTCACTTTTCACCATCAGTTTGATAGTTTTTAATGGAAGTTTGGTTTTATAAATGTATATTATTATAATAAAACCAAATTAAGTTTTTATGTTAGTAAGAAAAAACAATGTTCTGTAACTTTTAGGTTAAGCTCACACAAGCACAGATAAATATTGTTGTTGTGTGAGTGTTGTTGTTTTAAATATTAACCCTGTTTCAGGGATTCAGATTTTCATATTTTAAAAGGGAGAAACGGGAATGTTGGTAAGGGTGTATAGTTTTTTTTAAAGGTAGGAACTGAAAATTGGAATTGTAACTACCTATTCATTTTAAATAAATAATTACGTAATTTCAGACTTTAAGGGGGGAATCGAAGGTAACGGTTTGTACGGGATTATCGTTTTTTAAAAATAGAAACTTTAGAAATGGTATTTATTTATTTATTGTATTTAATTGAATAGGCATTTATCATAACATCATTCTGTGTCGTGAGTGAAACCGGGGGAAATAGCTAGTGATTTATATAGCTATTACGTGGAAGAGATTCTCAATTAGATTTTTTGTCAAAGTGTACCATAATGTGAAAGATAAATTAGAATTATTAGAATTTGAAATAGTCTTTCAAAAGTAGGTATGCATGTATAAAATATCATGTTATAATGTGTGTGTGTAACTCGTACTCGAACTCGCACCTATTTTACGCGATCGCGTTATTTCAATTGCCAATTGTGATCGGTTTCTTTTACTAAGTAATATAATACTTACTGATTGCTACTTAAATAAAGAATTGGGTATCTTCTAACTTTTTCTCTGATAGAATATATCTAAATCCAAGATGGTCCTAAATTAATTCGTGTGGTGAATTTCCCGCCTGAATTTCCCCGTAGGGTAGCAGAGGTGTAACTACATCTACAGTTCACCGGTATGATTAGATCCCATGTAATAGGGGCGAGCCTACATGTTATAGAGGCGAGCCTATTGCTATTAACCGGACACAAATCTACTTCGAGCTGCTAATAACAATTTCTTTGAAAAACCCAATAACACTTCTCGACCTGGGAATCAAACCCAGGACATCTAGCGTAGCAGTCGCGCTTACGGTCACTAGGACATCAGGGACACTGAATTAAGTTTTCTTTTCATAAAATGTAAATTAAATGTACAGTAAACACTCTCTGGACGACTTCTGGAAACATCTTCTACTCCTTAAGCAGTCATAAACCAATCAACAGCTATTATTGCGTGGGCACTGCACGATTACACAATGGAAATAGCCCAGTGGTTTACATTGAGCCAATTACGTTACAAATATGTCTCCAGCTCTAAGAATAGACGGACGAGCCCCTCGATGTAATCAACTTGTTGATTCTGACATAGAGTTACAAGAATAAGTTATTAAAAGTGAAAGAATTATATAAATACAAATAAAATAAAAATTGCCTTTATTCTACCACAATTTTACATACATATGTACATACACTCATGCCTCCCACAGGGGTAGGCAGAAACTATAGACTGCCACTTGCTATGATTCTTGCATACTTCTTTTGCTTCTTCCCCATTCATACATACACGCCGGTTGCGAGCGCTACGGACCTGACCTTTTTGAAGGATTTCGCCAATAAGATTGGCGTATGTCCTTCTAGGGCGACCTCTACCGGCAATTTTACATTAATATAAATATTATTTAATCTATTTATTAACCCCCGACGCAGAAAGAGGGGTGTTATGAGTTAACGTTTGTATCTGTGTGTCTGTCTGTTGCATCGTAGCGCCCAAATGAATGGACCGATTTTGATTCAGTTTTTTGGTCTGAATGGTGATAGAGAGTGTTCTTAGCTATGATTTAAGAAAATCTTTAAAAAAATCAGCTCTTTTTTCTAGGTCATGAACGAATGTGAGCAACGTCAACAGGTCTTATCGATTTGAAATTTGGTATCCTGTTACTTCAATGATATTGCTAGAATATGGTAACCATGTCTTGATGCTGCGGGGGTTTCTTAAATTTTAAATTTAATTTTACATTTATTTCACGTTACAATAAGTACGTGTTGAATTGAATTGAATTTTGATTGAATGAAAGAAGAATAATACTCACACCAAATATTAACATTTTGTACTGCGAAAGGTAGGAAGTGTAGGTTTTTTTTCTGGGATAGGACGGAAAAACTAGCAGACGGATCGCCTGATGGTAACCAACCACCTGGATAATAACATGGTCGCCCATGGACACCCGTAACACCATAGGAGTCACAAGTGCGTTGTCGACCTTTTAAAAGGGGATTGGGCCTCCGGTAACCTCACTCACTCGGCGAAACACAGCGTACGCGTTGTTTAACGCGGGTTTTCTGTGAGGCCGTGGTATCACTCCGGTCGAGCCGGCCCATTCGTGCCGAAGTATGGCTCCCCCACGTAAACAAAGTCTGTCAAAGTCGTGATAAATGTCATCAACCCCATAATCGTGTCTAGAAGACAGTGTCTCCTAAAAAGGTTTTAGAGTAGACATTGGCAAATTTTTGATACGAAAATGTTGATTCCGTTTGATTTGATATCTCAAGGCCGTAAGTAGCAAGGATTTTATTCTAGCTCTGAATCAGAAACGAGAATTCACTTCGGAGGGGGGTGGGAGGGTCGGTTCTAGTTTACGATAAGTAAGAACTTTATATTAAACTAGCTGTTTCGATTGGGGTTAACCCTCTAGCCATGGGTATCCCACTCCTACAGTATTGACCGTTCTATAAAAACTCGCACTATACTAGCATATCTAGCTAAAAAATATTAACTTTCATCATGATCTGTGGTCTCAACGTGGATATGGTTAAATAGGAAGTCTTCTAGTCATCAGCCGTTGCATATGTGACGTAATGGTCAATCAGTGACTGTCACGTAGTCCTTTCTTTATACTAGTTTAGCATATGCAGTGGGTTTGAAGGTCTTTATAGATCTGTGAATGCGTACATCGGCTCGTTTATAATTGTGCCCTTTTCAACATGAGCCTTAATATGCTCAAGTACCTCTGTTTTTTTTAAATAAAACGTTGCCCCACACTAGGATTTTCTCCTTTATCGTGGGAGCGTTTACAAACACAAATTCTCACATACATAAACGCCCAGACCCAGAACAACTATCTGTAGATCATACAAATATTTCCTCCGCGTGGGGATCGAACCCACAACATGTGGCGCAGAAGCCGATCGCTCAACCGCTACGCCAATCGTGTCGTCAAACCTCATGTATCGTTCTTATAAACTAGTATCACTTGAAAAAGTCCATTTTAGTCATTGCCCTGCATTGTGATACATAGTAGATTTTGGATTTTCCAAAGATAATAATGGCTCCTTAATTGCAATGTCGGTATTTAGTACGTGTGTAGTGAATATGTTAGTTTAAAAAGGTGACCTACAGGGAAATTGTTATTTTAGTGAAGGAAAACTGCTCGACTGCGGGCAGGATTCGAACCTGCGTCTTCTGGTTAGATACACCAGACGCTATGACCGATAAGCCACCGCGAGTCCCACCCGCAAGATCTTCTTACATTAAAAACTAAAACACTAAATGTATCTAACTACACTAAAAGAACTATAATCTTAGCGTGGAAAATGCAAAATGGCTAACTAAGCTTAGCTGGCTACATAACTCGCGGAGACACTTTTTGAGAAGTGTTGAGATTTTCTATTAAATTCTCAGTAGCAGGTAGGATTTTGGATTTGTGTCCGGTTAATAGCAATAGGCTCGACCCTATTATATGGAACCCAAGCATGCCGGTGAACTATCGGTGAAACAAATCTGTCTTACCATCCGGGGAATAGAGGCGTGATGGGACGTTATGTTATGTTATGTAAAATTTAATATCCCTTCATTGTCTACATCGCTACAATGCGTATTTATTTATAAGCGTTACTAGCTTCTGCCCGCGACTTTGTCTGCGTGGACTTCAAAAAAATAGCCTATGAGTTATTCCAGATTATAATGTATATCTGTGCCAAATTTCATGGAGATCCGTTCAGCCGTTGTGGCGTGAAAGAGTAACAAACATCCATACATCCATCTCACAAACTTTCACGTTTATAATATTCGTATGGATTCCATGGTTTCATACAAGAATGACAAAGAACTCAAAATACATAAACGATTCCATCGACTACCGCGACATCACGCGGCTGTAGCAGACATTACAACGCGCCCTGAAAGTTCAGACTCCGCTGAAACGAAACACACTGAAAATTGAGAGAGCTTCCACAAAGTATTAAAGATGGCGCTTGCTTCGCGTCTAGTTATTTATATTCTCGCTTGCTAAATACATTTTATTAGATTCGTTAGTTTAGGTATGTGTGCAAAATATATATTTTTCTGAAATTTTACATGACATACTTGCTATACCATGTGCTTGTATAGCTACACAATTTGCCTGAATGTTTTTAAGCTAAGTAGGCAAGATTATTACAATTATCCCATCAGAAATCCAAACTACAGCTGCTGAGGATTTAAAAAAAAAGTCCAGTAATGTTGCTCTCGCCAAAAAAGATCTGATACTTATTATACTTATAACATTTTTATTGCTTATGAATTTTACGTTTTAGTTATGTGAAGTTCTGTCTATTTATTTAGGAAATCTGGGGGTTTCGGGTACAAGGAGGAACATTAGATTTTTGTGTTGTCTGTATTTTCTGAAGGGTTAAAAGTTATTATAGAGTAACTACCACGCATTAAGATTTTACGTAGTTGCTCACTGGACCAACGTTGTGCATACATAAATACACGACAATGTCCAACCCCTACTCCGGTCACCTATGTTTCTTAACCCTCTCATTTGTTACTTAGATGTAGGAAGGATGCCCGTAATTACGCGCCGACCTAATTACGAACAATTGAGAGCAGTGCCCACAAAGTGTATCACGTGTCTAGGTATTGCATCAATGGAGTAGGGAAAGATATATTAGTTGTATAAACAGGGTGCACAACTTTTTATCTTATATGCGTCACACTTATATTCACGCCTTTTTCCTACACGGGTTAGCAGAAACTAGAGACCGTTACTTGCTACGATTCTTGCATACTTTTGCTTTGTCGATATTCACACATCTTGTTATACACACGCGCTTGCGCATAGGTACTACGCACCTGATCTTTTTGAAGGTCGCCCTAGAAGGACATCCGCCGATCTTATTTGTTAATAATAAGATCGGCGGATGTCCTTCTAGGGCGACCTCTTCTGATGCTGCTGCTAATATTCGGCCTAAAAATTCTTCTTGTTAATCGTCTTCATTCATTTTTTAACTTATTAACTTTAAGTTCGTAAAATACATAAGTAGTTGTTACATAGCGAGACGTGTGCCTTCAATTCTATATCATATTGTAGGTAAATACCTACCTATGTTAAGAATAGCTCCTCCCACAATACTCCACAAATTAAGAGCAATTGGACACAAACTAGAGGTGGCATTGGCGAGTGTAGCGAAGTACATTGTTTAGTTACAGGCCAGTATGTGATTTTCACTACTTATTATTGTGAGTAAAGATTATTTAGAACTGCACTGCATGAGCAGAAATATAGATTAGTAGCTCCGCTCCAGAACCATCGCAGAGAGACTCATCGAGCACGTCATAAAGACATTTAAACATTACTAGCGATAGACGGAACAAAAATGTGAGTTGGAAATAAGTTATTTTTTGTTTTTAATAAAAACGTTGCTCCATACTAGGATCTTCTCCTGTATCGTGGGTGTTTTAACAATCACAAATTCTCACATACACAAACACCTAGACTGATCTGAAACAACTCGTGGTGCAGAAGCCGATCGCGCAGCTGCTATGCTCAACATGTTGTCAAAGTGCAAGCAGTTTTTTACACGAGACGATTGCCATAAACTGCCTTGCTAACGTGCTATACTGCCGACAACCTAAGGATAGACTGGTTTGGTGGTATGATACATACAATACTGTGTAGACACAAGAATCATAAAGGAAATAACTAAACGGAAGTGTTGCTTCTGTTCTGAACTACCCGTTTACCTACGTTTTGTAGTTGCAGTTACTAACGATAACGTAACAAAAACTTAATCTGTATTAGTAAATGGAGGTATATGGTCTACGTGATCTATTGCACGCATGTTTTTGACGATGGTATCGTATATTATTTATTTAACAATTTTAACAGGGTTAAGCAGATGTGTAATAATGTACACCCGGAATTTAGCTGGTATGCTTGAGGTCCATAAATTGGGGGCAAGCCCTATTATTTAGGAAGATAATATCCAAACTTCGAGCTACTGGGTCATCATGATCTTCCTGCCCTTGTCCCAATTTATTTGGGGTCGGCGTAGCATGTCCTTTTCTTCCATTCCTCCCTATCAGCCGTCACCTCATAATTCACTCCCTTTCCCATCATATCGACCTTAACACAATCCATCCATCTTTTCTTTGGTCTCCCCGTCTCCCTCTACCCCTCCATCCCTCCACATTCATATTTACTACTCTTTTACTTAAATGCGTTTCATCCCTCGTCATAACATGCTCATATCAAGACAAACTCGAGCTATTGAGTATTTTTAGAAAAATCTAGTAACGCTGCTGGACCTGAGAATTGAGTCCTTACGCTCTGTATCCGCGCTTGCAACCAATAGACTGATGAGGCAGTTACCTTATTTCTCTCTATTAGAAAATTTATTATTAAACAGCTATTCTATTGTCATAACATGTTCCATTTCAGTTATATGTATATAATATTTTGAAAATTAACACCTTAAACTTTACACCAAAATTGGAGATAACAATGTTATTATCGTGTATTATATTGATCACGAATAAGTATATAAACGGTCATTAGCGAACATTTCTCATGTGCAGAGTACATATTGAATTTTCCACTCACTGATAGACGCTTCTAAACAATATAAAAGACGCGGCGCACACCAACAATTTGAAACGCGAGTGCTGGCGTTTCCCTGCCGCAAACAAGTGTTAATATTCTTATATAGGTGCACACAGCTCAGATAGTTGGATTTTTCCCGAGGATAACCTTTTCCTCCAATTTATTTTCAAGAAGGCTTACAGACTAATATCAGTTACAGCTATGTTATTTTGACAAAATCACACATTTTGTCCTCAAAATGTATCGACTATTCGAAACAAAAAAGAGGAAAATTACTTAGTTAAAACCAATGGAATAATGCAAACAAGTATCAGGTATAAGTCTATTGTCAGGTATTGGTTTAGATTTCTACATTAAAGAGTTTAAAATGGCTATAAATAATAGATAAATTAATCCCGGTGATAGGATTAGCCAGCTATACAATAGTTTCATAGCAAGACATACAGCCCGTGGTCCGTCTAATTTTCCCTCGTGGAAAGTTTGTATGATGAGTTAGTTTTATTAACCCTTCAAGTAACAAATATCAGACCAGCGGTAAATAAAGAACCTATTATTTTTATGCCCGGGGGGCTACTGAACGACAACTGATAGCGAATGGCGATTTTATCGTGTTGTATTGATATTTTTTAATTCGATGTTTCCCTTTGTCTGTCTGTAAAATAAATCTTGAAATGTATCTAACACTTTTTATTTTTGAATGTTATGATTAAAAACGCTGCATTCGAAACTGCGCGTTTCCTAAACCAAGTGACTGTCGATATTATGTGTACGGCTTCCCTCGTATCCGCGGTTCCTTCATTGCATTCCCGACTCTCCCGTACACTGGACGCGGCCTTTTCATATCCATAGATCAGTTCGGATTAGTGCTATGTCTGCAGAGGAAAAGGGCGTACAGGTAGGATTTTATACTTTATTAATTAATTAGTTCGGGATAAATGTCGCACGGTCTATTTTTGTTGCGATGTTGTGAAATGATATTTGGAGTTCCGTACCAAGTATAAATGTGTTGGTTCTAAGATATATTTAGAAAATATTCGGATGTGTTTTGCCATAGTGTATGTAGTGGATGTTTATCTTTATTTCCGTTGCGTGAAGGTTATTGAGTCTTCAAATGTTTTAATGACTGTTGTTAATTAGATTAACATTATGTTTGTGATTTAATTTTGATTCTGTTTTTGTTATTTTTTTTTAAATAAAATATAACTCGACGTAAATCGACTACTATGCTCGAGGTCCTATGTTCGATTTTTAGGTCGAGTAATGTTATTGGGTTATGAGATTCCAGTAGCAGCTCGGAGTCTGGATTTATTCCCGGTTAATGGCAATAGCATCGCTCTCTATTACGTGGGACCTAAAACATAGAGGCGAACTGTGGGTGTACATTAGTACACCTCTGCCTATGCCTTCGGGGAATATAGGCGTGGTGGTATGTTATAAAACATAACATATTAATATACCAGCACGTCTGTATTCCCCGAAGTAACAGGCAGAGGAGTGTTAATGTACACCCACAGTTCGCCTGTATGCTTTGGTCCCATGTAGGAGGCGAGCCTATTGCTACTAACCGGGCACTAATCCACTCAATAAAACTTGCTTGACCTGGAAATAGAACTGCAGTCGTGCTTTTGAGCACTAGACTATTGAGGCAGTTTTCCTACATTAGACTACGTTTTTATACATTAGACAACATACATACCCACAGGGCTAGAAATTAGACAATTATATATTTAAGCTTATTATTAAGTTAACTGTGTATGCTTCTTTATTTTTTTATGAGTAATAAATTCGTTGAACCTAAATATGAAAAAATCTGCTTATCGAGACTCAAAAGGTAATTAATTAATCCCACATTCATTATTCACAGTTTTTTCTAAGGAACATCGTTAACTTATCCCTAAGCTGCTTAAGATTTTTCCCGTCTTCCGAAGTCTGCTCTATCGACTTTGACCTTTGACCTTTTTCGACCTAGATCTAAGGCAAGCGGTTAACAGATAATGGTATGTTTTCATGGGATTTTTCCGTTATAGGTTTTTGTTTGTTTACATGAAGATGGTTTGTTGACGTCTGTCTTGCCTTTGATATTTTTTCATCAAAATAATATCTTGCATTGAAGAATCTCGAAATTAATTCAGTAAAGTCCGTAATGACCCCCGAGGACTTAAATAAAAGATTTTAGCTTGTGTACGGCACTTGATGGGTTAATCTTTATGTATCGAAATCTTTAACACTCGTATATAATTTATTGGACAAAAACAACACACACAGTCATGCAATTACGTACACACTAGGGTTGCCAACTTTTTTGAGAATAATAACGTAAGTATCAAATTCTTTGCATAGGAAAAAATAAAGTATTTGTAAGAAAAATAGAGTATTTTTCAAATTAAAGTTTTTATACCCTTAAAACATATTTTTATATAAATACTTTTAACACAAGCTTAAAATTTTCAACTGACGGAAAGTTTTAATATCGATAAATAATATCGAAATACCTAAACAACTTAAATTAACTCGATTATTATTAAATTCATGGACGATCTGTTCTTCTCTTTTCGCCACTTAAGTGGCAGGAACAAAGCAGGAACTTACTTTTACACATCAGAATAATGTGGGGGAATGGGAATGGGAAATAAAGTATTTTCGGATACTTTATCTTTATGCAAAAGTATAAAGTATATTTACCAAAAATAAAGTAAGATACGTTATAATAATGTATGGTTGGCAATCCTAGTACACACCATTACACACAAAGACACACACATGCGCGTGCGCACGCTCGTCCACAACATACAATAACAAACCAAAAGCAAACCAAATAACAGAGTACTTACCTATTTACATTACAGTAACATAGTAGGTAAGTACCTACTTACTGTATTTTGGGTACGTTTTTGCCTATTATCGATATCGTTCTGTTTATTATTATAATTAGAGTCTCGTGGCCTAAATAATAGGTACAATAAAGCATATTTTATTGTCTGTTTTGACGCACTACGCAACAAAACTGAATCGTTTCTGAACAATATTTACGTAGGTACTAATTTCATGTCAATAAAACAGAAACTATTTTAAACAATAGGTGTAAAATTGTGTGTTTTACATGTTACATAATATACTACCACGCCTGGATTCCCCAAAGGGTGAGGTGGAGGCGTAGGTACTATGTACACCTACAGTTTTCCCGGTATATTTAGGTCTCATGTAATAGCGGGCGAGCCTATTGCCATTAACCAGGCACAAATCCAAATTCCTAGCTGCTACTGAGAATTTCATAGAAAAAGTCCAATAACACTTTGCTCGACCTGGGAATCGAACCCAGAACCTCAAGCGTAGCAGTCGCGCTCGGGACCTATAGAATAATGAGATAGTCATTATTCATACAAACACTTAATTTAAGGTGATTTTACCTGCTGATTGTATTTCCTAAGCCTTGATGAGTGCCGATGCCACGCTGTTTTCAATTACGAAACAATATCAAGTTTAACGTCCATTACAGGAGCAACTGTATAAATATAAATTGTTTTATCAACAATCGCAGTTGCCAAGTCGGTAACTGCAACATAGACTTCCTTACGCTACAATTTGCGTGATATTGTTTGTAGGATCTGCAAGGTTAAGCTGCACTTGTCGCTATTATTAACGTATCGAGACCTCTGTATCTCGGAGAGCACATAAAGCCGTCGGTCCCATCGCCACTCGCCATCAGTCGGTGTCAGACAGATAAATAAAATAAAATAAATAAATGCAAAATTGCGCTTCTAGATTCACTGATTTAAGCAGTGCGTTGTCTGTCAGTCAATTGATGAATAACAAAATACCATCAACCTGTATTTCAGAGAAAAGTTACGTAGAGGTGTACACATGAACACCCACAGTGACAAGAAAAAAACCAATAACACTGCTCGACCTGGCAATCGAACCCAGGACGTCTAGCGTAGCAGTCGTAGCGTAGTTAAGACCACTAGACTAATGAGGAAGTTTGATAATATTATTGAAGATACAGTTTATCTTAATTTTACAGGACGAGGAAATAAATGATATTTTATTTATAACGGATAAGGGATAACCTTAGAAGGGCTACAAAACTGTAGGGTTCATTTTAAAGATGACAGCACATTTCTCATCCACCTTTACGATATTTAAACTTGACAGGACGTTCCGCCTTCCGGTAAGCAATAATTCTTATAAGAAATATGTCGGTAGATATCTTAAAAGAATTGAAATAGTTGAGAGCCATATTGTTACAAACCCAAGGATCAGCCAACCAAGAGACAAACATATACCAGAAGCAATGACACCATTACTCCTTATCTTAACCCATTTATTACGTAATTATTTAATCATAATTTAATCACACTTTATACTTGCATACTGATCATATTATCAAAATCATCATTAAGATAATTACTTTTTAATAGTGGGTAGTTATTTTCTTATACTGGCAACACTGATTTCTAGTCTCCTATAAAATAGCATGTCACTGTAACTAGCGGGTCTTTGGGCTCTGAAACGCTGAATAAACAACATCTCTTGTCACTCCGTGTTATTTCATCAGTACACCTACCCCAGCTTCAGAAATCTTCTCTGCTGTACCTGACGGTCTTCGCTATCGCAAGTACTTCGTAATATTTCAGAAGTGGGATAGAAGGATGCCACCATACTACAGTGGTTTGAGGAAACGAAAACTCGGTGAGAACTCTACTGAATCCAGCAGTGAAGAAGAAAATGACAACAATTTTTTTTCACTATCACAAGATGAATCGTCCACGTTATATTCATCTACAAAAAAGAGGAGAGTAACGCATCTTGACGCCGAAATAATCCCAAAATTTGACCCCGGGCAGAAAACCACAAATGTCAAAGGCTGGTTGCACAAAATCGATCAGCTGGGGGACCTATATGAATGGGACGAGCGTGATAAGATCTTTGCCATGCAAATTCGTCTACGGGGAGCAGCGCGGGAATGGTATGATGACCTTGAAGATTACGGTGCTTCTTGGGCTATTTGGAAAGAAAGGTTAACAAAAGCATTCCCTCGTTCAACCGATTTTGTTGACCGTCTCGAGGAGATGTTAGCACGCAAAAAAAGAAATGAAGAAACCATGACCAAATATTTCCACGAGAAGATTTCTTTGTTGAAGAAATGTAGCCTGGATGGAGAAGCAGCTATTTCGTGCGTAATTCGAGGATTGCCTACAGAGCTCCAAGCAAACGCAAAAGCATATAGCTGTGATACAGCAGAGGGGCTTTACTATGGATTTTTGTCGTCACTTGAGAACTATAAGAAGGTAGAAACAAAATCATCGGATCCTAAATCGACCTGGCAACGAGGGACGGCAACTAACACCTTACCAAAGACTTGCTACAATTGCCGCAAAACTGGACACGAATATCGAGACTGTAGGTCCGCGCGCTGCCAAGTCTGTCAGCGACTAGGCCACTCCGCTACAGTTTGCTGGTATGCAGCCGGGACATCGCAGAGCAACGTGCCCCAGCAAAAAGCGTCACAGGCGCCTCAGCGGACACAACAGGTACGAAATGTGTATTTTACTTCTTATGAGCTGTTGTCTGCATTGTATAAGAAACACGTCTATATTAATAATCATGCAGCGTTGGCTTATATCGACACAGGCAGTAAAGTAAATATTATAACTTCAAAAATTATAGAAAAGTTACGATTAAAAATTTTGCCTTCCAATATCGTAATGCGGGGCTTCGGCGGTTTACATACACTATCGCTCGGAAAAGTAGAATTTAAACTTCATATCGATGACCTATATATTGAAAGCCGTGCAGAAATCACAAATACTAACCTTGACATAGATCTAATTATTGGTCAACCCGTACTCAGCCATCCAAACGTTAATCTTGTAGCTACGTCTAAAGCGGTAACTTTATTTACAACCGACACCTGTACACAACACTTATTAGGTATCAAGTTAAATAATAACGATTTTATTACGAAAATGCCACTATTGTCATGTAATACTTTCGAGCTATACCCGGGCAATAGTTGCAATGTTTATGTTAACGTGAAATACAATATAGACTCAAATACTTTGTTAGTCACTAGGCCAGTCTTATTTTTATTAGGTAAAAGTTCATATTATATACCACAAACTATTTTGACACAGAAACCTTATCAATTGCGCGTTATAAATATTGTCGATTCATTATTACACTGGAAACCAAATAGATTGCTCACTCGGGCAGATGTTTACTTTTACGAGGACGTACTGACAATTTCGGGCGACCCATATTTAGACATACCCCCACAAGAAACTATATTATTAAAAATTTCTGATATCGATGTTGGTGAAATAGATAAATATAATGCGTCTCGTTTATATGATTTGTTACATAGATATACCGATACTTTCGCGGAGTGTAGTAGTGAACTCGGTGCTAGTAATTTAATAGAAATGCATATTGAGACTACAACTTCGAACCCAGTTTATTGTAGGCCGTATCGTTTATCACATAAGGAAAATGGTATAGTGCAGGAAAAAGTAGATGAACTCCTTTCAGCAGGTATAGTCCGAGAGTCTGTATCACAATATGCTAGTCCCGTAATTCTGGTTAGGAAAAAGGGAGGTGACTACAGGCTTTGTATAGATTATCGAGCATTAAATGCCCGTACTGTTAAAGACCGCTATCCCTTGCCACACATTGATGACCAAATAAACCGACTTTCTGGAAAAACATTTTTTACAGTATTGGACTTGACACAAAGTTATTACCAGGTTAAAATTTCTGACCAATCAATATCCAAAACAGCTTTTGTTACACCAAGCGGCCAGTATGAATTCCTGAGAATGCCTTTTGGTTTGGCTAACGCCCCTGCTGTATTCTCGCGTTTAATTCGTCGGGCTTTGGGATCCTTAGACAATAAAATAGCCATATATCTTGATGATTTAACTATCCCATCTACTACCATTGAGGAAGGCCTAGACTTATTGGAACAAGTTCTAAATCTTTTGTCAAAAGCAAATTTAAAACTAAATCTTAGGAAATGTTCATTTTTGAAGACAAGTGTAAACTACCTCGGTCATGAAGTTACTGCAGGAAATATTAGGCCTGGCCAGACTAAATTTAGTGCTGTTTCGGATTTTAAGCGACCAAAAAACGTGCACGAGATACGTCAATTTATAGGTTTAGCCTCATATTTTCGTAAATTTGTCAGGGGATTTGCAGAAATAACCAGGCCTCTCACGTGCTTAACTAAAAATGACGTAGAATGGGTCTGGGGACAAGAGCAAGAGGATGCATTTAATACCATAAAATACATACTAACAACGCGGCCCGTTCTAGCCATTTATAATCCACATGCGGGTACTGAAGTACACACCGATGCGAGTAAGTTAGGACTAGGCGGCATTCTATTGCAATATCAAGTAGATGGTCTCTTAAAACCCGTTGCTTATTTCAGTCGAGTCACCAGCCAAGAGGAACAATATTATCATAGTTACGAATTGGAAACCTTGGCTGTAGTCGAATCCTTGAAACGATTTCGTATTTACATTACGGGTATTACAGTTAAGGTAGTTACAGACTGTGCGGCACTAAGAACAACATTGAGCAAAAAAGATTTAATACCGCGGATTGCTCGATGGTGGCTTACTATCCAAGACTTCGACGTAGAAATTGAGTATCGTTCTGGTGATCGTATGCAACACGTAGATGCCCTTAGTCGTAATCCGGTAGAAACGGCACCGGTTTTACAAATTGATGAATCAGATTGGCGTTTAACATTACAGTTACAAGACGAACACATTCAAACTATTATTCGTCAACTGAGAGAAGGGACCAGTAATTCTGATATTGTTAATAATTATGCAATAATTGATGATTGTTTATTTCGTAAAACAGTTAACGGTAGTAGGTTTGTCATACCAAAACTATCAAAATGGAGCTTGCTGCAAAAATATCATGATCAAGTAGGACATGTTGGTTTCGACAAATGCCAAAAAATATTAAATCTCAATTTTGGTTTGCTGGTATGACTAGGTTCATAAGAAAGTATATAAAAGCCTGTTTAACTTGTGCTTATGCGAAGGGTAATTATGGGAAATCTGAGGGAGAACTACACCCAATCGCTAAAGTTGATATTCCAATGCACACACTACATGCCGATCACTTAGGCCCCTTTTTAAAAACAAGAAACGGTAATTGCTATATATTAGTTGTGATTGATTCATTTACCAAATTTGTGTTTGCTAGGGCAGTGAGAGGAGTTAGCTCTGTCGAAACAATAAAACATATAAATGATATTATTTCTGTTTTCGGTAGTCCACATCGGATAATTACTGACCGTGGCGTAGCATTTACCAGCAGGTATTTTAAAGAATTTGCGTTACAGAAACAGTTTAAACACGTCTTGAATGCTATCGCTTGCCCCCGGTCCAACGGCCAAGTGGAGAGGGTTAATCGCACGATAATCAATGGCCTAAACACCACAGCGGAAAGTGAATGTACTTGGGATAGTAAATTAGTAGACGTAATTTGGGGAATTAATAATACTCCCCATGCAGTGACAGGAGTAGCTCCCTTTAATTTAATGTTCTCGCACAGTAATTCTCTCTTCCCCGCATACCCGACAACTTCGAGTAGTGACGCAACTCCACAAGCGCAGCTAGAAGAACGTAGGAGGACCGCTAAATTACATATAGATAGGCAAATGACAGTCATGAAAAGTCAGTATGATAAACGACATAAAAATTGTAGGAAGTACAAATTGGGGGAATTAGTGCTTTGGAAGGGGGGTATTTCTAGAGATAATACTACGGGGGTCACTAAAAAATTAGGAAGTATATATACAGGACCTTATAAAGTTACTCGCGCTGATCATAACTTGGACCGCTATTCAATAAATAGTATAAAGGGTATAAAAGGATATAGGAAATTCAGTGCGGTTGTGCCGAGTGATTCCCTCCGGCCTTACAAACCTAACGTTTCAGATAGTTCATCAGAATCAGATCACGCAGTAGACAGAGACGACCTCATTGATTTACTGGAGAGTTAATTAACGCTTGATGGCTGTGTACATTTCATATAACTATACTTGTATGGAACCGAAAGTAATTAAGCTTTAACATTATTATATAGGTACTTATTTACAAAATTACTTACTTGTTTGCTATGTGTACAAAACTATAAATGAATACTTTATCCTTATAGAAATCGATAAAAATATAGGCTGTAATTTTAATATAATATGCAAGATTAGAAATGACTTCTCAGGAATTTCTTAGCAGACATTAAACAATGCTGTTATGTATTACAGAAACGACTTTTATTAAAAACTATTTTATTCTAAATTTTAAACGGTTACGCAAAATATATACGAACAATATACGAATATAAATAATAATTATAATATCTAGTCTACTAAGCTGTGTGAAACGGTGGACTAGATCTGTGTGACTTGCTCATCTACATAATATACAAGTATATAATATAATCATTATAATATCTAGTCTACTAAGCTGTGTGAAACGGTGGACTAGATCTGTGTGACTTGCTCATCTACATAATATACAAATATATAATATAATCATTATAACATCTAGTCTACTAAGCTGTGTGAAACGGTGGACTAGATCTGTGTGACTTGCTCATCTACATAATATACAAGTATATAATATAATCATTATAATATCTAGTCTACTAAGCTGTGTGAAACGGTGGACTAGATCTGTGTGACTTGCTCATCTACATAATATACAAGTATATAATATAATCGTTATAATATCTAGTCTACTAAGCTGTGTGAAACGGTCGATTAGATCTGTGTGGAACTTCCCATTATAATAGTGGATCAACCTGTGTCAACGACATTGGTATCTATGAACATAATTCTACCATATTCCTCAAAACACAAACTGCGTTTATTATTTTCCTGTTTCAGTATCAGAAATTTGGCGACAGCCCTATGGATCGCCGTGGGCCACGGTCGACGCAGGATGGCCGAATGTTACAAACCCAAGGATCAGCCAACCAAGAGACAAACATATACCAGAAGCAATGACACCATTACTCCTTATCTTAACCCATTTATTACGTAATTATTTAATCATAATTTAATCACACTTTATACTTGCATACTGATCATATTATCAAAATCATCATTAAGATAATTACTTTTTAATAGTGGGTAGTTATTTTCTTATACTGGCAACACTGATTTCTAGTCTCCTATAAAATAGCATGTCACTGTAACTAGCGGGTCTTTGGGCTCTGAAACGCTGAATAAACAACATCTCTTGTCACTCCGTGTTATTTCATCAGTACACCTACCCCAGCTTCAGAAATCTTCTCTGCTGTACCTGACGGTCTTCGCTATCGCAAGTACTTCGTAATAATATGAGATCAAACGTTGGCGCTGGTAGTTCTGAAAGGATTAGTTTATAAAAAGACGGGTAGAAAAATAGGACGTGTACCCAATGAATACGATCCGACAGTGTGATCCTGATCAGGCAATCGGAAACAAAATCTGATGTGTGCAATGAAAAAGTTACAATAATTTTTATTTTTATTTTTTATTTTATTTTATTAGGATCTCCAACAAAGAATACACCTTACATGCTATAGTAGTGTTTACAATAATAGTTATTCCTAGTGTTTCCTCAATTACAGGAGACCACATCATGCAGTAATATAAAACAAACAGAAAGTTGAATTAAATGCACTTGAGATGTAAAATTAAAATTAAATTGAAGCTATAAGCTAAATAAAAAGACATAAACAGCTAGAAATTTAACAATTTAACAAGAAATTTTCGACCAGAAATTTATGGCGCTTTGCAAATTAGATTTACAAAAATAATGCAATAAGTTGTAATAAGTTGTAAGTTGTAAATAGGAGTTTAAAAGGTTTTTGGAGAATAAAGTATATAATATTAAATATTAAAGAACTAAAATTTAATTAAAATTAAATTAAATTAAATTAAATTAAAACTTAGGTATTTCAACACCTACACACCACTGAGCTGTGTGCGAATTAGAGACTTATATTTTCCCGGTTTATTTGAGAAAATATCAATGTCTTCCAAGGAACATGATACAGCATTGTACTGATGTGACATCCTAGCAAGCGGCGAGTGTTTTCCTAGATTTGTTCGGTACCGTGGGAGTTTGAGTAATGGGCGGGGGTAGCGAGGAATCCTAGACGGGACATTAATGCATATCTTACTAAGAAGATCTGGGCAATCTATGGCATTATTAAGTAGTTTGTACAGAAATGTCAGATCTGAGATCGTTCGGCGAGATTTTAAATCAGTAAGTTTGAAACGTCTCAATCTATCTTCATATGACCTAGAGTTCCTTCGCCTAAATCGATAAGCTAAGTGACGCACGAGTCTCTTCTGAACTCTTTCGATTCGAGTAATGTGTACTTGATAAGATGGATTCCAAACTGTACTACAGTATTCCAACTGACTTCGCACATAGCTGTTGTATAAAAGTAATGATGTGGATGGTTTTTTAAACTCTTTTGACGATCGCAACACAAACCCAAGAGTCCGGTACGCCGCAGTTACTATTTTATCTATATGGTCTATAAAGCTGAGTTTACTGTCTAAGTGAATACCCAAATCCCGGATTACTGTTAATTCTGTAAGCGAGTTTCCTTGAATTTTGTATAAAGACTGAATTTTGTTGTACTTTCTGGTAAATTTAATGTGGTAACATTTAGAACAGTTTAAATACATTTTGTTATTCGTGCACCATTGACTTAAGCAGTGTATGTCTGCCTGGAGTAAAAGTGTATCAGATTCATTTAAAATTATGCGTGCCAATTTTAAATCGTCTGCAAAAAGGTATGGCGTAGAATGTTTAAATACTTGCGAAATATCATTGATAAAAATATTAAAAAATAATGGCCCTAGATTGGACCCCTGCGGTACACCAGAGGTCGCAAAATAGGGGTTTGACTCATCACCGTCTACGACAACTGAGGACGGTCTATTCTTGAGATATGACCTGCACCAGTTCAACATGTTGCCATCAATGCCTAGAGACTGGAGTTTATGTAACAATATTTCATGGTTTACTTTATCAAACGCCCTCGAAAAGTCAGTATATATTGCATCAACTTGTAGACCCTGATCGACCGCTGATGTTAGTTCAGTGACATAAGTGACGAGGTTCGTGTTTGTAGACCTTTTAACAGTAAAACCGTGCTGATTATTAGATAAGTACTTTTTAACGTGATCGTATAACACAGGGTATACAAGAGATTCGAAGACCTTGGACAAAGTACAAAGAATTGAAATGGGTCGATAGTTAGAAATCACCTCTCGTTTACCGTTCTTGTATATAGGCACTATCCTAGCCTGTTTCCATTTATTCGGGAAGACCCCTGATTTAAGTGACATGTTATAAATTTTTGCCAATGGGGATGACAGATAACGAGCACATCTCAACCAAAATATTGGAGGTATATTGTCAGACCCAGCACCTTTCGATATGTCTAAACCTAACAGCTTTTTACAGACTGTCTTTGTAAGGATTGAAAAGTCATTGATGGGTAATACTGGAGTTGAAGTAACAGGTAAATCGCATATAAGTTCATCCTGATCCCGGCTAGAAGGAACATAAATTGAAGAGAAATGTTCTGCAAATAAATTTGAAATGTCTTTGCTACCAGATGCATTAATATTATTGAGGGTCATTTCCGAAGGGCAAGACGTGCTACCTTTTCGAAGGCTTTTTATGTGTGACCAGAAGAATTTGGGATGCCCTTTTATTTTATTCTCAATTTCGTGTATATAGTCGTTATAACATTTTTGTATTAGCCTTTGACAGTCTTTTCTTAGATAATTAAATTCAATATTATCTAATGGATTATTATATTTCTTCACCTTGTTAAGTAGCTTCGTCTTCTGCTTAAGTAAATTTTTTAGTTGATGAGAGTACCATACAGGATATTTTCCTCTTTTAAATATGGTTACAGGCACATATTTTTTTATGATAATATTAACTATAGTGTAGAACCTATCCAACATATCGTTTAAGTCATTGCAAGTTGCGAATTCTCCACTCCAGTCAATGTTTTTTAGTGTTGCAATTATGGACTCGTAATCGGCTTTGTAATAGTTCGGTTTACTTAATGTTTGTGAATTATTTTTCTGAATCATAGGTAGGATGATCATAAGTTCTAAAGCTGGGTGAAACTTATCAAGCTCTCTTATAGGATCGAGGCAGTTATTTATTTGTATTTGTTCTGCGTCAGAAAGCACTAAGTCTAAGGTCTTATTTTGAAAGTTTTTTATCCAGTTGAATTGTTTTAAATTATTTAATGCCATAAAATCAAGTAAGAGACTTTTAAGATTGCCAGTGCCATGTATAGAGGCCAAACAGGAATTATCAGTAGTGCTATATTCCCAATCAATACAGCTCATATTGAAATCACCAACTATTGAGGTGGAACTGTTGTTGTTAGCATCTATAATTGAGTTGCAGTTTTCTATAAAATGTTCAAAAATATCAGTGCTAACCGGGGGAGGCAAATAAACCGCACATATTTTTAAATATTTAAGATTTGAGTTTGATTTTGTTTCGATCGTAATCCACAAGTCCTCACAATTACTTTCCCAGTTTGTCATACGAGATGAACTTAATTTATTTGAAACAGCTATAAGTACTCCACCGCCAGTTTTTTTGTGTTTACTAAAATTAGAAGTTTCACGATCCCTTCTATACACCGTATAAGAGTTATTAAATAATTCAGAATCAAAAACACCACTGCACAGCCAGGTCTCGGTAAAAATGAAAACATCGTACTCACTGTTATGTATGTGTTGACGTACCTCAGATAGATTACTACGTAGATCTCTTGTATTTTGATAGTAACATTTTAAAGTATTGAATTTTAAAGTAATTATTGCTACATAACATGAAAGAGTAAAAAAAATAAATTAGGAATTTTATGTTAGTATTTTTAGCTTTTCCAGATCACTTACAACCACACTTTGAGACGTTTCATCTTTTTTTATGAAAATTCTTCCATTGCGAACCCACACAAATTTATATCCCAGTTCTTTAGCTCTCACCCGTGTCGCTGCGTGAAGAGCCTTATTCTCTGGGGATAGGTTTTCCACGACGAAGATAGGTACAGGTTTGTCGGCAGCTATTCCAAGATGACTTGAGTTTAATTTGGTTTTTGAGTTGGTTTTATTGAATTGAATGGACGCTGCTAAGAATGTATCTCTTAGCCGGGAACTATTGAATTTAACGAGGACTGACCTCGGTCGTGGATTATGCGAATCCTTTTTAGCGATTCTTGTACAGAGTTGTATGTCCGAGTCCTTTAATTCGCAGTTAATTACTTTACTCAATTGAACAACAGTGGTCACCAAATTCTCCGTTTTATGTTCAGGTATACATTGTAATTCAATGTTGTTCGACCGAGCATGTTGTTCTAAAGTATTCATCCTTTTTGTTAAATTATTGAGAGAATTTTGTAGATCATAGTTGTCTTTTTCGAGTTTTTTTATTTTACCTGACTTTTCTTCTAGTGTTTTGTTCATTTCATCATATTTTTCATTAAAAAATGACAGAGACTGCTTAAAGTCGGAAACTACTTCATTAATTATGTTGAATTGTTCGTGTATTAGACCATTAATAGTGTCGCGTAAAGCTTGGTTAATTTCTTGCCTTATTATTTCTCTAAGAGAAGTGCTTGTAATATCTGCTAATGGCATGTCGTTGTCATGGTCCAGACGCTGTTGGTGTTTTGATTTACAGCGAAGGGTAACATTGTTGCAATCAGTCGGAGAGGACGGAATGTTGCAGCTTTTAGGGGTGCATTGCCTGGCGAGTCGAATTGATGTATTAGTGTTATCAGTTTTCGGTTGTTTGATAAGACATCCAGGGCATTTCCATGCATTTTTCGAGTCAACATCCATTGACCTAATCCTCTTCTCGGATATATTTGCGCATAAGAAGTCGTACCATTGATGACAAAATAAGCATTGTAACCCTTTACCGACATTGAAAGCATTTTTGCAGCCAGCGCAATTTAATGTTGACATTGTGTTGAATAATACGTAATAAAAACGAGTGTACACAAGAGGTAATACCTACCTGCAGTTTTTTAAGTCCCATTGCAGTAGGTTGGATGACGCAGTAGACGCCAATTAACCCCTACAACTCCGGACAGTGCGCCGCGCCGGTACTACATACCTATACATATATTACCGGACATTAATAGCCTAGATTGTACGTAGATGCTCATGTAGAGATACGCCTTGATGTGTTGGAGTATGACTAAGATGAGGTAAACGCGCCCAATTGTTGTTAGTGCCAAATTAAGACAGAACTTTACTAATATTATTTCAGAGACGATATCTGATGTTGATGCCTTACCCTTAATTTTAATTCATAATGAGAACTATGATATCTGCTGATATAATAATTATGATTGCTGGTGTTCTTGAGCATCAGAGATCAAGCTTAGTTTTCCAGACTTAAAGCCATTTCAGACTTAAAATCACCTTTTGGATTAATAAGAGGCATCACTGTCTTTGAAAATCAGCGATATTGCATATCTGTTCAAGTTTTCAACACTCTCGTTCGTGTAGTAGATATTCTGTGAGTAGATACTTTATTAGATATAAGTCTGGTGGACGTCCGATGTGTTTGCTGGACGGATCGTTTTCAGCAGTTTCGCTCTAATGTTTGTGATCAGTCTTAGGCGTTTAAATTGAACTTTTTGTTTAGGATATAGCTGCTATAACTGGTTTGGCCCTCAGCTGGCTTTAATTCTCAAAATCTAATATCGCAAATGGTAACATAACATTGCAACTAGTTTTCCGTATTGGGACGGGTTAGAATAAAATTCCTCACTGCCGGTGCCAGATCCATGTCATGCCAGATCTTGTAAGAGAAGAGAAAGTATCTGACATGCTCGGTGGTAAGATCTCTTGGTGTTGGATTGAGTATTCATCCCTTATTCTGAGTCTCTCTATAAAGTACCTTTGTGAGAGTTCAATCTTTTGCATATGAGAGCCAGTTTCGTCTCGGTTGCTGCGGCTCTTGCAGTCTGTAGGGGCTCTTAAGGCTCGGCAATGCATCAGCAACGCTTTTGGCGTAGCAGGTGTCCATGGACAGCGATGAATATCATCAGCATCAACAAAAAAAAAAAATAGTACAATTCCAAGTAGTGAGTCTTTTATGGAGAAAAGCCGGTAAGAAACTCCATTGACACTTCTTCATTCTCTTGCGATATTATAAACACTATTTGCTATTATCTCTGGTTCGTCTGCGTATTGCGGTAGATATTAGTCGGTTTGCGTAAAACCACGACCTTGCCGTGAGCCGCTACATTGTATATTTTGTGGTTGTGATGTTATAGCGTCACGTTAATTACCTTGTTTTAAATCAAACCTGCATTTAGTCTGGTATTAGGATTGCGGTCGATTGACAAATAGCAATTATATAATACATGAAGTGATTTCAAGTTGTTTTCATTTTTACTGTGTAATAAGAATCGGAATGATTTTATACGGAAAAATCTCACAAATAATCAGAGACACTGTCTGAGGTCATATTTTTCATTCACACAATTTCTTTTAAAACCACTGCATTTAAGGTAAACGTAGTGTAGGGCGCCCGCCGGCCAGGTGGAGTCACGATTTGCGGAAAGCAGCTGGTAGCGACTGGATGAGGAAAGCCGAAAGATCGGATTCTGTGGCATTCACTAGGAGTGGCCTACGTATGATGATGATGATGTTTTAAGATTAGGTAGTTTGAATTGTTTTGTGCCTAATATCACACAATCAGGTATTATAATATTTAGATACCTATAAGTATCTTGACTTCTTAGCACGACATAGTGACAGTAAAAATAACGTTTTTTTAAACTTCCTCATTACTCAAGCGAGATTGTTACGCTACAGGTTATGAACAAAGTGCTACTGCATTTTTCTATGAAATAGTAGCTGTTCAGAGTTTGGATTGTTGCCTGGTTAAAGGCAAAAGGCTCGTCCCTTAATGCATGGGACTTAAACATACCTACGGGCGAACTGTGGATGCACATTAAATTAGTACACTTCTGCCTAACCTTTCGGGAAATACAGGGGTGGTAGTATTTTTTATGAATTAGTCGCAATTCTAGGATGAAGAACAATCTTGAATGAAGAAACTTGAATCTTTTAAATGATAACTTCATACTTCATCCGTATGAGAAGACAAAAGAAGTCACAATCATGATATGCACAGATATTTTCCTAGCCTACTTCTAGGTCAGGGTAACAATATCGACTCGTGCCAAAAATAAAAACCCAACAGTCGTGGTTTGATGTTTAGTTTTCCAACTGCTAACATCAAAAGCTAGTTATTTTAAATGTATTATTGACTGTTTGCTTACGTTGATCATAAAACAATACCTAAATAACTCAGATCTTTTATGATTTTGGATTTTTGTGAATGATATTTGTTAGTAGCATTCCTTTTTCAAACTTTATTCCGAAGTCGGAAAAGCGTGCCAATCCTGAGGATATCACTTTTAGTAGACTGCCTCATTAGTATATTGGACCTAACGAAGTGCACGGATAGGTAATGCTAGTGTCATGTCCTACTGGTGGGGCACTATCTAAGAATGCTAAGTTTAGGTTCAGTCAATCGCCACGACAGAAGATCGACTGTCAAGCTAGAAGGCCTGAGTGAGATTCTCATATCGATCAAAGTGTTATTGGGTTTTTCTATGAAATTCTCAGTTGCAGCTCGGAGCGGGAGCTCAATTTGGATTTGTACACAGTTAATGGCAATAGGTTCGCCCCCTATTCCATGGGACCTAACCATACTGTGGGTGTATCCAAGTCGTTAGTACAACTCTGTCAAACACTTCGGGGAATACAGGCGTGATGGTATGTTATAATGATATTAATATTGCCCAGAAATTTGTTTGTGGAAGTCTAATGAGAGTAGCTTCGGGTAAAATATTCAGAATTCCACAATTGGTTGAACTGCCGACCCCAAATAGTTCAGAAAAGGCGTTTAGTAGTTGGAACATAAATATTTTGACGAAAGTTCGCTGACACGAGCTTGTTTAAAAAGAAAGATGCTTCAGTATTCGGGAAGACGCGATTCGTGTTAGTTTCCTAAAATATCAGTGTTTACAAAATATTGCGTACCTTGGCTGGAGTTAATGTACTGTAGGTACTGTATCCATGACTTATTTAAGTCAGATGACTATATATATAGGTAATCTATACTACATATTTATGTAGTATAGATTACCTACAAGAGAATAAGGTAAATAATTCTTTATCAGCTTCAATAGCCTAGTGGTCCCGAGTGCGATGCTACGCTAGAAGTCCTAGGCTCAATTCTTCTTCTTCTCAGGTCGAGTAGGTATTGTTATTGGATTTTTTATGAAATTCTCAGTAGCAGCTCGGAGTTTGGGATTTGTGGCCATGCAATAGGCTACCCCGCTCGCTTGTATTCTCCTAAGGGTTCGGCCCCTCTGCCTAACCCTTCGAGGAATACAGGCATGATGTTGGTATGAGAAATTGGACTGCGGGCAAGATTCGAACCTGCGTCTTGTGGTTCAATCCACCAGACGCTATGACCAAGTAAGCCACCAAGTAGAAGTTTGCCTTCACATTCTAAATTTACGTCTTTAAGGCCGCGGCCGCACTGCTAAGGCGATTGCGACGCGACGGCGTTTTCGTAAAAACTAACTCATATAAATGTATAATCGCAGTCGCCTTACGGCCAGTCCCAATAACAAATCAGTTAGTAGATTTGCTTACTATTGATAGAAGTTTGACATAATGTTCATACAACTAATGTCAAAATCCTACCTGTAGTAAGCAAATCTATCGACTGATTTGTTCTTGAGACTGGTCGTTAGCAGTGCGGCCGCCGCGGCGCGGCGCGGGGCTCTAAGGTAACTTATTATTACGTCATGAGTCATTCGTTGACGACCATAAAAATTCAAATCTCGGTAATTTCACTAGCGTTCCGTATTACTTATAACATGATTTTTAGGCGCGGTGAAAAGTTATCAAGATGAAAAATGCACCACATTTTGATTTAGTCCTCCATCAATACAACTGTGAAAACGCGTCCAATTTTGTTTAGTAGTTTTTGTGTGATGTAAGTAGAGACAAACAATAAAATTGTTTTTGTTTTTATTGCTCTCTTAGAGACCTCACATTATTTTTTCTTGAATGTCTCCTATGTACAGAAATTGGTCAGTTACAAATTTTATCTCTACATAAACGTGAAAGTTTTGTGATTTACGGATGTTTGTTACGCATTCACGCCAGAATGGTTGAACGGATCTGGATAAAAATTGGCATAGAAATAGATTATAGTCTGGAATAACACATAGGCTTTCTACCCAGGTTGGAGCCGATTTTGAAGTCTACGTAGATGAAGTCGCTGGCAGAAGCTATGTAGTTATACATATTAGTCTGATGTCTTTGTTCATAAGCCCCGCTAACTTTTCCGAGCGGAACATAACAGCTTTGTTTTGAAGCTCTGTTCAGTGGTTGTCTGTTTCTTGTCTCACTTTATCATCGATACAAAATGTAATCTTGTTTGGAGTTCGGGCTCAATAATAAACAACTAAATATTTATGACTTGATCCTGCGCTGTAGGGATATTTTAAGAACATTTTCCAACCTATTAAGTGAATGATTAATGGTTTTAATTTGATTACTGTCTCGTTTATGAAGAAGTTCCACACTGTTACGCATGTTTGTCCGGATTGTACACTATTCTATTGTATATGGAATATACCATATTATAAAAGGAGTATATGGAAGTCTATGGTATACTGGTTTCTGACACTTACGCGAATACTGGACATTTAAATAAAACTACTTTTTACGGATTTTATCACGTTGTATTGATATTATTTGATTCCCGACGTTTCGGATCCTTTACAGCATCCATGGTCACGGGTAGACTAAGTTGTTGGACGTCTTAATGTTACAATTACTAACAGCTACCTTACATTTTTGTTAATTATTGGCGATCCGATTCACGCAGAACGAGCTCACCGTATCTTTCGGTCTTGCAGTTTTGGGCTTGAATTTTGATTTTATGGAATCTATAATGGGGTTCCAAGCAGGTGGCAAGACCCAGCCATCTTCTCTATTGAAATTTGGATGTTTTTTAATTTCAATAGCCTCACGGATCATCCTGGGAAGGAATTGGTTTTCTTTTGCGAGGATTTGTGGTTTATCAAATCTGATGTAGTGCTGGGCCTTGTCTGGAGTATGTTCACAAACTGCTGACTTCTTGAAACGGCGGTGTTTGACATCAGCGATGTGTTCTTTTACGCGGGTCCCTATGCTTCTTTTAGTTTGGCCTATGTAAGAGAGACCGCAATCACAATCTAGCTTGTATACACCTGCATCTTGCAGAGGTATAGGCACTTGACAGGTGGAAGGAACTGACTAATACTTTCACTAATCGCGATTGGTACATATTGAACAGGTTATGGTTGATTCATTTAATTAATAACTAGCGGCCCGCCCTCGGTTTCACCCGCGTTGCCCTATTCCTGAGAGCCGTAGCGTAATGTTAAATAGCTTAAAACCATCCTCTTGAATTACTTTATCTATTAAAAAAAACACTTCAAAATCCGTTGCGTAGTTTTAAAGATTTAAGCATACGTAGGGACGGACAGACAGCGACAGCGACTTTGTTTTATACTATGTAGTGATATTTAAAATTAGTAGAATAATATTAATAAAATGAATCAACCATAACCTCTTGAAGTTTACCTATAACCTATAGCGCCATAAAAACGCTCGCAGCGTTGCGCGCGCGCACCGATCTATTTCCGTGCTGCGCTGTAAACACGCATTGTTGGTCTAATGTTGTTTGTTTACTCGACGCCTGCTGACCGCGTAACTACGGTACACGTTGGCAATATTAGGTTAGAGCTAGATGATAGAACTTGTTTATTACTTGCAGATGAAAATTGGTTTTGAAAGTTATAATATCATATAGGAGAGATACACATGAAGAAGGTACCATCACGCTTGTAGTCCCTGAAGGGTGAGGCAGTGGTGCACTAATGCATAATGAAAAATTCAAAAATTGTGTACTAATGTAAAATTCACAGCTCGCTGGTATATTTAGGTCCCATGTATTATGGGGCGATTTAGAACATTGCATATAATGAATGGAACACAATGTTTTAGCGGCAGTACTTATATTTGACGAAGTAGGAAAAAATCGTATTTTTATGGATTGCCTCATTAGTAATAGTGGTCTGAGCACAATTACTACGCTATAGGTCTTGGGTTAGATTTTCAGGTTGAGAAAAGTATTATTGGGTTTTTCTATGAAATTCTCAGCTCAGAGCTTGGGTTAGTTCCCGATTAATGGCAATAAGTTGGCCTCTTATTACATACATAACACTCAGGTGAACTGGGTGTACATTAGTATACCTTTGCCTACCCCTTCGGAGAATACAGGCGTGTATATGTATGTAAAAAAAACGCATTACATACTGTGCAACTCTACCATTTACCTCGCTACTCATAGGTACGTTGCGAGCCATTCGTTGATGTCCATAAAACTTCAAATGTCAGCAGTTTTGCCGTAAAACAAACGCTTATAACTGGCCAGTTAACCCCGATGCCGACCCACTTGGCGGGACGTCTTAATATTTGCGGTTTCTCTCGAACGCGAATATGGAACGCGGCAAAATAAGGGTTAGGCCATGATAATTATAATACTAGTACTTAGTTAGGCTTAGACGCGAATATTTTTAAATTTTTTTGAATGTGCTCAGAATTCTGCAATTTTGGTGATGCTTAAAAACAAATTTGCATAACATTCTGATTAAAAGTAAAAAAGATTCTGAATTCAGATTCTCATTAGAAGGTTAGATTTATTTATTTATTTAGTTATTATGTATGTGTATTTAGATATTATATATAATTTCCATTTAATTATTATTTAGTATCTGCCTTACCTTTCAGGAAATATAAAAGACAAATATATAACGATAGCATATCAATATGTCTTACGGCCGGTTTCTATATCCTATCTGTCAGTAGAAATCTTCTATAGGTAGTAGTGGAAGCAAAAAAAAAATATCCTCAAGAAGGAGTCGACCCTGTGTCCACTTTGCTACAAGGACGTTTTAGTCAACCAAGCTACCGACATATCTGCCCGTGACAGTGAATTTCTTTTTTCTCTGTCAAAAATTTTATTGTGTTTGAATTACGATTTATTTTGGGATTAAGTTTGTAAGGGAATGTCAGACTACGTCGGATCCTTGAGGTGACGTGACATTCCACTAGCTTAGAGTCACACCTTGATCCTTCATCGATTGGTTTACACGAGGCCGTCATCAGACCAGACGCTATTAGTGGAATCCAGTTAATCTCTTAATTCCATTAAAGAACTCTGTTTCATGGTTGAACTGCTATTTGGAAAGGTATAGTTTGTTACACTGTGTCCAATGTTTAACGAACCGTGGTGAAATGAAGAACTCAATTTAGTTATAAAAGCCAGAATATTGACAGACAACGCACAGCTTATAACGATGATTCTTGAAGCATGAAATGTAGCACAGAAGTTTTTTATATACCATAGGTGGGACATTGGGATGGGATTCCGCGGGAATGGGAAACGAGATTATCGCTTGGAAGATCAGATACACAGCCGATTTACACTACCTATAACATAACATAATTTACCTTCACGCCTGTATTCTCCGAAGGATTAGGCAGAGGCGTACTTAATGTACACCTACAGTTCGCCGGTATGTTTAGGTCCCATGTAATAGGGGGCGAGCCTATAGCCATTAACCGGGCACAAATCCAGACTCCGAGCTGCTACTGAGAATTTCATAGAAAAACCCAATAACACTTTGCTCGACTTGGGGATCGAACCCAGGACCTCTAGTGTAGCAGTCGCGTTTGGGACCACTAGACTAATGAGGCAGTCACCTTTGTCCAACTTTTATTATACCCCACAAACACGTAATACTGAAATAAATCGTAATCCAGACAATATTCTATCAAATTATGTTAAAAACAAACTTGGTAAAGTTATAAAACATTGCATTCGCTTACATTTATTTCCAGTGAAGTACCTACTTTGGGCGAAATGGTAGAGTGGGAACCTAGATTAACGGTATCGAATTCCGAATAATAACAGAATTTGATTAAATTGTGTTTGAATTACGATTTATTTCGGTATTACGTTTGTAAGAGATATTCGGTCCGCCGGACTCTTAAGTACTTTCTCCTTCTTATCGACAGCATAATATGGAAAAGGAAAAGGAAGAGTAAATGAAAGAAAATGACTACTGATACTTACCTAACTTACCGATACAGAATGGTGGTCAGTTCCAGAATCACTTTTAATATTTGAGTGTATGCTGGACACTAGGTGAGTTATTTGAGGTGTTGACGTAGATCGACCATTTTAGGCTGTTTACACGCGAGTGTACGGTGTGTTGTGACGAAAGGCTGATTGTAATTTCTTCGAACACGCAGTCTGTTGACAGCCGTGAGGTTTTGTTATTGTGTTTGGTCATGTCAAGAATTAATGAGCATTTTCTTTGGTTATCGGTTCGAAACTACTTCTTGGTGTTTATGCTGACATATCCCTATTTTGTGGGCTCATATCTCGTATAAGTAATGGCTAGGAACGAGATAATTTGACGATCGATATAGTTATGTCCTGGGGAAGTGCCCCATGCCCCAGGGCATAACTATATCGATCGAAACAGACATAACTATATCTTCCCCTGGGGAAGTGTCAACAGGACTTTTTGAAAGAGGAGTGCAGTTTGAAACCTGTGTCTATGGTCATATGATTGAAAGCTCAATTAGGATGATCCTAGCTATGTTGGTTGGAATTCAGTTTAGCAGTTGCGTGTTCATTAGCTAAAAATAACGCCCGTATCTTTTAAATTTCTGCTGTGTGCTCGTGCTGTCAGCTCTTATTAACAACATAGATACTAATTTAATAAATGTTATATTATAAACTACGTCGGTCTGTCTTTTTGTAACCTTTTCACACCTAAACAGCTTATCCAATGTTGATGGATTTTGGTATAGTGGTAGTTTGGAACTACGAGAAGGATATAGACTACATTTTATCTCGAATAGTCATTTGGGATGCAAGTGAAACTGCGGATAACAGCTAGTTAATAATAAAATTATCATTTGTCTAGAACGAGGTAGTCTTTCGCTCTAACCATCAGGTTGAGAATTCGCACATTCATTTGTCAAATACATTGTATTAGGTAGGTACACTCAATGGGAATTGATGCTATAAAGTGTTAATGAAAATTGCTTTCTCTAAAAGTATCAGATAGCAATAGCTTAGCAACTGGTCTGACGGTCTGCTAATGGATTATTTCAATCTGTAATCAGCTTTTACGTGGCTTCGTGACTAAGTAATGTGTTTGTGTTGTCTGTCTGACTGCAATTTATGTGTTTACATATTGTGTTGATACGATTGCGATGGTCTATGTGACTAGAGAAGACTGTGCCCCTGGCCAGCATTTGTCGAAAAAAAATTGATAATGAACAAAACAAATATTCATATTTTTTTAATTGCTAAGACATAATATATGTGGTTCATAATACTATCCTCTATAGTGCCTACAGCTTAGAGTAATAATTACGGAGACCAGTGGTCATGATGAAGTTCCAAAAAGTATCAAATTTAACTACTTGCCTTATCTTGACTAAGTAATTCATAGAATTCCTAATTAATAAAAGTTTAAATTGTATTTTTTATTTTATCATACCATACTACCTGTCTACTTTTTTTTACATGTATAATATTTAACATTTGGTTTATTTTGATCAACCTCTGTTTGTCGAGTCGCCGTGATTTGAAGAGCAAATTGTATTAAAACATGTTTCTTTTGTTTCAGAAATATGTGGTCAGCACAGATCGGAGTGGAGACATTCACGTGCATGTTCAAGTAAGTTTTCATAAATTATTTTGTACTCCATTGTAAACTGGTATATACCTAAGCAGAGCTAACTTCATTGTTAATAAGAAGTAATCAATCGTAAATATTAAACTTATGGATATATCGCTTCCTACTACGCGGATAAAGGTAACCTTACCTAACAATGTACAACTTTACGAAAAAAGTTCACTAATCTATAAACATTATTCTGTCTTTCCTCTGAGGGTACGCACTTCGTTGGTATTTAAGAAAGAAGAAAAAAATCGTTTGACATTCCAAATCCCTTGACTTTTTGCTTTTGGCGCGAAATGCTTATTGACGCCATCTTGCCACCACAAATTATATTCGAGTAAATTGGGTGTCGTCGGTGGTGAGTGGCTAAATTGCCTGATATTTATGATAAGATTAGTCGAACGTTCCGTACAATTTTCTTACTAAGTGGTTGACATTTTTATTTTGTGCAACCTTGTGAAGTTAGGTAGATATTATGGGGACCTTACATTACTTTTCCATCATTTGATGTAGGCACACCTAATTATGGTAAAACCATGATTATAGGAACCTCTTGGCATGTAGAGTACCTATAATATTAACCTATAGGTAGGTATGTACGACCTTTTCATGAGACCTATCTAGGTATATTGTTATAAGCTTATAATATTGTCTATTGGAATACAAATTGAAATTAATAGCTAGCAGTTAGTTTTAAATATTATTGCTCATATCAATTTCATAGGCGCTCGAATTTTATTTCACAAGTTTACATTTTTCTTTTTTTTTCTGCTAACCAGGGCATAATACCTCAGCCAAACAGGGTAAGTGACAAATAATAAGAAAACGTGTGTTTTTTATCACCGCCATTTTTTGTAACACATTCATTGGTAAGATTTAAACAAGAGTCAAATTAGTTAAACCTCATATTGAGTGACTTCTTTTTTAAACTAGAAAATATCATTATTGATTAACTCAGAGGTTATTAATGACATTACTATTTTATACAATAAAATCAAGACAAGACTTCGATGAAAAGTTAAGTGCAACGCCACACAACAAAAATGATTCCAGAATAACCACTTCATAATCTCTAGAATCAATTACTTCCAAGCAATGGTCTCATGTCGCTACGATTGTTATCTTATACGGGATATGGAATAGCGCTTATGATGTGGTACGGCCCTTGTAGGTACCCAGGACGTGTTATTGCATTTAAGGGTCAGGTATATTTGTTTATAAATCTGATTAAAAATACCAAATAATAATCATTAGCATCGGACGTGTATTTATTGTATCCAATCCGCTAAATTCGGCCAGTTTAACCCATATTCCATAGAACTTGTCCTTCTCCACGTATCCATATCGTGGTAAAGCCTTGTCACATATCACACCATCGAGTATTTCCTTTGAGAGTGGAGTGTATTGTGCTACTGTTCCACAAACATCAACAGACTTCGAATGATCACCTAGTCTTACAATATCTAAACTTGTGTGTTTTATTTGTGTGTACTTTAACGTTTCAGACTTGGGAATATCGTGCTTTTAGCTATCATCAATTAAAACTGTTTCGGTTTTTTAATAGAATTTGTTTTCAAAAACGTATTGATCAGAGAAATCTCTGAAATAATATCAAAAGAAATAGTAATATTTTTAATTTTACCAGAACTTATTCAATTCTAATATTTAATATCTTCTCCTAATTTCTTACAAGTGCCAATAATGCGTCATCAATTTGTATTCATTTTAAATTTTTTATTTGTACATTTTCAGGGGGACTTAAGCCAACAGGACAAACGATGCGTTTTCCTGACAGTCCACGACCTTGGAACCAACCGTAAGTATTTTGTAGGAATTAAACACCACTTCTACTTCAAGCGAGAAAAACAAAAATATCTTTGATATTAGTTGCAATGACAAGAAACACGCAAATCGAATTTGTTTTCAACAATAATTTACTGACTTCAAGGTTCGTACTTGAGGGTGAGCATATTATGAGTCAGAAAGCCGATTTAACTTACAAAATGTCTATAAAAGGCTATCTTAATGTAGTGTCTGAGCTAGTAGAATTTCCAGAGTAAGAGACCTGGACTTAGTACAACGACGGTTTTGATTTGGCTCTTCAACTGAATCAAAGGCATTTGACATCCATCAAATCACAATGACTTTTTATTGTTTATTACGGACCAATTCCTTCCTTGGAGAGGCTGCAATGAGAAACGCGAACGACGTATTTAACTACAGATTACATTTACGACTATTATCATTTGCTACATTGGAATACTTTATTCTCAAGTAGCAAAGATTATTTTTACTATTCAAAAAACCATTTCGGTAGAGTGTTTCGTTTTTATTGTTTCCATAAAGTCTGTTTTATTTCTCGGGGTGGTGTTTGAATGATTGCCAATATGAGTAATGTTAGTGATGGCTGCTAATAGCTGCTCTAATTACGAATGCAGTGGCTACCGTACGTTATGACTGGTTCGACACACTTCAATGTTCATGTTGGGTTTGTGGTAGATTTGATGGAGGTTTTGTGTATAAATGGAGCACTGAATAGTTTGTAGTGTGGAGATGAGTTACGGCATTGATCTTAGATTTTAAAATAAAATAATAAGAATACGTTCTTTTAAAAGCTGAAATTGAAATATTTTAAGTATTCCCTATTTACAAATAGGGAATACTTAAAATATTTCAATTTCCACATCAAGATACTCGTGTATTTTTGAAGCCGACAAACTGGAATCATAAAATATATCTGCAATAACAAGATAATCCAAAATGAATATAGAGCTAGTTTTTAGGGTTAATACCATTCAATTTTATTGTATCATAGACTCGACAATGGTTGACTTCGTGAACAGTCCGGCCATGTCCGAGATCAAAGAGCGTTCCTGTTTCATCCATGTGGACGTGCCAGGTCATGAGGAGAATTCGCCGGATTTGCCGGACTCGTAAGTACAACATGTTTTAAAATTTTATTTTAGGAATAATATTCAGGTTCCTCTTTGTCTCGTTACAACCAGAATAAAAAAAGATGACACACATAAAAGTACCTACACCTACATTAGACGTCTATGAAATTCAACGCCATTCTATCCACAGTTACCAGTTTCCATCACTCCAAACGCTGGGCGAAGACCTGATAACAGTTCTAGACTTCCTCCATGTCCGCTATGCAGTAGGCTTGGGGGAGGGCGCTGGAGCCAATGTTCTAGCAAGGTGTGGGCTGGCTCACCCCAGGCGGCTCCTAGGTTTAATCCTGGTCAACTGCACAGCCTCAACTTCGTCAGTAGCCGATGCCTTTCGGAGCAGGTTCTCAAGATGGCGAGGTGCTGACATTTCGCAATCCGAGGAGGATTTTCTTATCTACCACAAGTTCGGCCACGTGAGTTTTGTACCAGAACAGCTTGATTATAGCTACCAGGTATTCCTTCTTCTGTTTTGTTACTAATTCTACTAATAGCTCGGCGAGAGCTTCCTCGGGGTAAGGATGTGGATTGCTGTTTTCAGAAATACCAATTTCCTCTTTCAAAACTAATTCTTGCGTAAAAAGTCCTAATATAGCGACTATATTTCGTGTTCTATTTGCGTTGGTATCATTAGTTTAATTGAAAACAGTAACTCATCCAATTTGTGGAGTTATTTTAAGTATTTCATGACATAACTAATTTTTCCCTCGTCACTCCATTAAAATAACTTCACTATTTTCTTTGCTTGTAAAAGCATCTTCCTTATTTCTATTAACAACTAAGTACTTACATATTATCTTTATTTTTAGTTTTTGCTTTTAGGCTGCTTTTGCATTGATTTTACAATAACTATTTGTGTTTTGTAAATAATTATTGGCTTTTGTTTCACTACTTCTCAATGCTTTTGTCCTTTTTCTGTAGGTACCTTTTTACCTTATCTTTGTATGTACTTATTTTGGTTTTTATAATTAGACGATACATATATGTTCGATATTTAGAGTACCTACATATAGTCAATTTATTTCGTTTTAGCGATTACACAAACTACCTATTATATACTACTACCATTGAAATACCTAATAAAAATTTACTTAGAAACCGGCTATAAGTAGATTTGTTTTCAATTAAAAAGCTTGTAGCAATGTTTTTGAAACTCAAAAACTAGAATCCACTTTGCAATGTTTGGACAAACGAAACTTTTAACATAAAATATATAATGATACCTATAAGCTCTATGGTCGTATACTTCGTATTTAAATCGAGAAACAGGAATTAAGAAAATAATGATAACAATATTAAGACTTATGTTTTGACTATTATAGAAGTAGGACAAAAGCCTCGAAGGTGCGATGCACTGGGGTCTTGATGTTGCAACCTGTCGTAAGCTCCGCCATATTGCCATCGTTAACCGTTGGATATTGCATCACTTTACGGCTGTATTTATGCCCGATTATATCGTTTCGACTTGTCTTGGGTATGCGAAAATAAGAATCTTATGGTTATATGATTATGAAGTAGGAAGTACCTATAAAAAATTTGAGATATGATGATAGATGATGATTTTTAAATTATTTCAGAAATTTTACTGTGTACTTATTAAATGATTTAAATATAATAGGTAGTGAAGAGCTTGCTGTGCTGACCAGTAACTTTCTTTTGAGCGCGTAGCTTTTTCCATGATCAACAATAATTTCTCTTATTGATTTTAAATCGTGCTCTGTTAGGCAGTTGACATTTTCAATGCCATTGTAAACTAAACTACAATTATCCATATTTAGCAGTGACTTTAATCTTACTTCTTTACCTTCCAGCAAATATCTAGCGACTCGTTCGAGGCGGGTGAGCGGGACCGCACATTGGCTGAGTACCGGTCCCGTCTGCGCGGTAACCTCAACACTCATAACATCAAGCAATACGTCCGGGCGTTCATCAAGTTAGTGGATACTATTCATTATAATAATTATTACTTTCTTATATTCCTAATTGACTATCGAAAGTGAAGAAGTATGCAATCATCCTGTACCTTTGCAAACTTATTAATTAGCTTGGCTGGTAACGAATAGCTGTTTCTTTGTGCTTCATATGTCCTAGAAAATTCCTTCTATCTTCTGGATATAGGAGCCGAAATTTATAAATATATATTCTATACCTTGTCGCTTATACACCATTACGTTTAGTAGATTAATTTTCTGGAAGACATTTCAAAATCCATATTTACTTAAAAAAATATAAATAACATAGGTACGTATATGATAAAGTAACTTCAAAATAGTGAGTAGCCTTTCAAAATTAGAAATTGGCATAGAAAAATGTGAGAACAATTAGAGAGGTGTTAACGAAGCTGCCCTAATCTCTCTACAAACCAGACGTTATCTTTCTTTGTATAGCCTATTTTAAGAAGGTCAACGACGCACAAAATCACCTAATTAATTTCTATTCATAGTGATTATAATAATTCCTATTTCTTCAATTCCAGTCGCAAGGACCTGATTCTTCGCGGCTGCCAGCCCGACATCCTCCTCATCACTGGCATGCTGAGCCCATACTCCACCGTCATTGAGAAGATGTACAAAGAGTTGGATAAGGAGAGAGTCACCATTCTGAAAGTGGATAGAGCAGGAGATGTACTGGCTGAAACTGTAAGTGTTTTCATTTAATACTAGCTGTACCCTGCGGTGTTACACACTTTACCCTGTTCCTAAGGATCGTGGCGTGATATTAATTATATTATAACCTTCCTCACGAATCACTCCATCCATCAAAGAAAACCGTATGAAAATCCGTTTGATACATTTTGAGTTTATCTCGTTCCGACAGACGCGGCCGGGGTTCTTTGATTTATAAATATGTAGTGATTAGTTTCTGTAGAGCGAGTTAACTATGTCAAGCCAATTAATTAAATAGACTTAAAATATTTTGTATACCGTTGAGATTTACCTACATTGTCTTTGAAGAGAGGTCAATCCAAAATAATAGTGTTATTAAACTAGATAAACTTTTATTAAAAACTCTAAGATATACATCGTCCCACTTTTGGGCTATTGCCCTATTGTTAGATATTATGTCAGTTAATATAAATAGAAACACTATACACTTGAAAACGTAAAAATAAACTGTTAGTTTCTTACGTCAATCTTCGTCAAGCTGCGCCAGCGCATGCGAATCTAAATAGCCCCTTCTATGTAACCGTCACAACGCAATCCGTCGTCCGCTGTTACACCAAAGTAAAAGTACCACAGCGTTCATTGACTCTACGAGAACCTTTCCGATACCACGCGAAACAAGTTTATTTACACAAAAACGATAAAAGTTTATAGTAAAGGTTTAATATTACAAGTTTTGTGAAAGAACAGTTCCGACATTAACAATGATATACTAAATAAATACTTTAACTGTCAAGATGTCTGTGATTTTGTTAATAATTGAAATTATTGTCATCGGTGGCATGATAGTTGGGCTTTACCAGAAGAATACTAACTTAGTGTGCAAATCGAAGAAGAGATACGATGGGAAGACCGTGTTAGTAACTGGTGGGACCGCGGGAATGGGACTTGAGATTGCCGCGGATTTCGCACACAGAGGTGCTAGAGTAATCGTTGCATGCCCTTTTGAAGAAGAGGGCTTGCATGGCAAAAAACTTATCATAAGAAGTTCTGGAAATCAAAACGTAGTCTTCAAACTAATGGACCTCGCATCTCTGGATTCAATAAGAAACTTTGCAGCAGATATCTTGAAGACAGAAGACAGATTGGACATTTTAGTTAACAATGCCGGCGTGGGGATCCCAGGAGACTTCCTTACACGCGACGGAATGAACTTTATAATGCAAGTGAATTATTTTGGCACGTTTCTGCTTACTTTGTTGCTCCTACCGCTTCTAAAGAAGACGGGGACAACGTCTGAACCGAGTAGGATTGTAAACACATCATCTGTTTTTCACAAATTTGGCAAAATAGATTTCGACAAGTGGAACAAAACCGGTTACTGGGCCAAGATGAGAATTTATGGTAACAGCAAATTATGTTTGGCACTATTCACCCGTGAATTGGCAAAGAGGATGAAAAGTAGAAATGTATTGGTAAACATTGTTGATCCGGGCGCTGTTGGTACGAAGATTTTTAACAGTTCAGGAATTGCGTGGGCCGGTTTCGTGTCGTTTATGGCCCTGATCTTATTCAAGCATCCTTGGGAAGGTGCTCAGACTGCTCTGTATGCGGCCACTAGTAACAGGGCTGGGCAATTCAGTGGAGAGTATTTCAAGAATTGCCAACGAGTTCGAGCTGGTGAACTGGTTTATGATGAAAAACTAGCCGCGAGAGTTTGGGAGGAATCGGTGCGACTTGTGAAACTAAGTGACGATGAACTAAATCAGTGCTTTAGCTCATAGATATAAGGTACATTTTAGTAATCAATAAAGTGTTAAGTATTTCAGTGTAATTTTCATTCAGGATGCTGATTATTGCCGATTCTAATATCGGTTGACTTGTAATGAAATAGTAGCATGTTGGTAGCATTAATAGCATGTTGTGTAACGCCGTTCTGGTCTGATGGTCAGTTCCTGTACGTATGTATGTACATTCATGTCAATACTAATTGAAATATAAATATTACAGCTTTAATTTGATCATGTTATTAGTTTTCATTATTATGTGCTTTTATATAAAGACTTTCCCTAAATTAGGTATCGATAATAAACTCATGTACCTAGATACGCAAAATGCATTTAAAATTTTGACAAACTAAGATTTCCCTGAGATTACCCATGGTTATGAATGAGCTTATCTGAATCTGCTGGGGTAGAAAGGTTCTTGAGTGGAGACCACGCATCGGAAAGCGCAGTGTGGGACGATCTCCAATGAGATGAACGGAGGACCTGGTAAAGGTCGCTTAGAGTCGTTGGATGCAGGCGGCATATAACCGGTCCTTGTGGGAGTCTTTGGGGGAGGCCTTTATTCAGCAGTGGACTTCTATTGGCTGATATGATGATTATGATGATATCTGGATCTAAATTTAAGAGTTTCAGTTTCAAAACGAACCATTATGATACATGATCCATTCGGGGTTTGTTACTCAATCCAAATTGAAAACCACTTCTTCTTCGTCGCATATAAATATTTTTTCACCCATAATGGTGAAGGGGAAGAGGAGAAGGAGAAGGAGGAGGAATCGGGGAAAAGAATTCAAATCAGAATATTCCCTGCAAATTCTAATTTTGTTGCGGTATATTGTAGTAATTTGCTATTATGTTTTAGCCGGCCAAGATAGCGCAGTCGCTGTTGCTGTTCTGTCAGGGGCAGGGTCTGCTGACGTCGCTGCCGCCGCCGGGCGTGGAGCGGCGCATGTCGCGCGCGATGTCCATGGAGGAGTACGACAAGCCCAACATCCGGCGCCTATCGCTGACGCCGGCCGCGCCAGACTCGCCGCCGCACCGCAAGCTCTAGCTGCGCCTGCGCCTGCGCCGGGCTGACTCCTTGCTGGAGGACACCGGATGCTAGTTACGGCGTTTAGATCAAGTACCTGGCTACTATTATAATTTTCTTTTTGGTTTTGTAGGTAGTACACTTTTGGCGCTTAAATTCTTATAAATTTGAAGCAGAGACACTCTGCAACGAATAAGTTTCAAAACAAAGTAGATACATAATTTTTGCTTCAAAAGGCTATATTTAATATTGTTTTATTTATTTTTAATATTGTACGATTCTTAAAAATATTATTTCTATAGGCGTACAACGTTACTGTAATAAAAACTATATTTGTAGCAGCAGAAGAGGAGCTGTTCAAGGATTTTTCAACGGATTTTAAATATCATCAGTGGTCGGTAATGATAAACTATTTTTCCGTTTTATGGCAAATATACCTTAATTTTTTTTTAATAACGTTTATTCCTAGTGTGGGGCAACGCACACTAGCATTAAACGTTATTAAAAAAAAGGTGCGTTTATAAACACAAATTCTCACATACACAAACGCCCAGACCCGGAACAACTACCTGTTGATCATACAAATATTTGCTCCGTGTGGGGATCGAACCCATAACACGTGGCGCAGAAGCCGATCGCTCAACCGCTACGCCAATAAAACGACACGATTGGCGTAGACTAAATCGTCTAATTAACTTGTTCACCGAGATTACTATATCTAGAATTATATTTTTAGAAATATAGTCATAGTAAAAATAAAAAATATTTACAATTCTCAGCTTCTCTGATTCTAAACGCCCTAATTACCAGAACAAAATGTCTAAGTAAGTACATATATATTGTGAATGTGTTTTGTATGTTTGATGTAGAATTCTTGCGGTATCATGAATATAACATATCGAAGGCATTATTATTAAATGCCTTTTGTATCTTATTTTGGACTGAATTTTTATAAATATTCAGGATTCAATGTATGTTTGCTATAATTTTGGCAGTATTTAAATCGCTTGGTCGCTGTAGATATTGTAGTATGTGATTTGTATTCTTTTACTTATATACATCTTAGGTGTAAAATATAAGCCTGTTTTGTGGAGTTTAGGTTATTATAATATAGCTTTAGGAATATAGTTATCAATGTAAATTTCTGTAATATTGTTTGTCTATTTATAATGCTGTTATCTTCGTAATCAATTCTAGAACTTGGTGCGATGCTTTCTGTGGCCATAAGCATCCTAAGAATTTATTGGCACGTATTGTACTAATCTATGTATATTTTACAAGCCAATTTATATCGAGGCCAGCTTAAGCCTTGTGAGTCGTGTGAGCATAATAATTGTATTGGCAAATATGATTATCGCTGTAATATCTTTCATTATGGTGAAACCGTTAGCGTACAGTGCTTGAATAAAATTGTGTATCTATAAAATAAGTAGGTACTGTAAAACCCTCATTGTGATCGACGGTAAAATATTGTCATATTCTGAGCTTAAGCCAACAACACAAGAATTCTGATGATAGTCGAGTCTAATTAGATGGATTGTTATTTGTTACTCAGTAAAATAATATGTTTTAAATAGGTATTTCATTATTTTTCTATGATTTTACGAAAATGTTATATTTTGATAATTTTATTTTTAGTAAGTTCAAGATTTTTTATGCGATGAGTGTATAATATTTTTATGATTGCCATTTTGTAAAGAACTGTGAGTCCATTGTTTTCTTAGGAAAAAAGTGTTAGGGTGTTTGTCTGTAATTATCACAAAATAATAATTATTAAATCAAATTCACAAGTAATTTAGAGCATATTTCTTAAGAGAAATAAATGATTACGCTTTTTATAAAGCCATTATTGAACGCACTGTTTTGAGACTTGGCTGAAGGATAATAATATTTATACCTATTACGAGTATGTATTATTAATACCTACTCTGAATGTATTATTATCGACGACCTACCACTGAGAAGACAAGGAATTAAAAAAAAACTCATATTGCCAGTCTCTCTACCAGATATATTATTATATGTAGCAAAAAAGGTTTTATGGCGATCTTGTTTTGTAAATTATGTAAAAAAATATTTTCATAATTATTAAGTTACAAGAAAATAAATGTCAAATCTAAAAAAAAATCTAGAAATCTATATGTACAAAATACCTAATGTGTTGAATAGAATGTAATAAAAATATAGATTTTGTGTTATTATTTAGAATAAAATATTTACGTGTAGATTTGTAGTATTTCTTTATGAAAATGATTATGAAAATGAAGTGATATACAAAAATGTTAGCGAGCAAGAGTACATTTAGTTGATCTCAGAAGGGTCGAGCCAGCTTAACGACGGTTAATCACGAGAATAATGAAAGAAAAAGAGCTTTGACTCACGTGTAGGGTATCTAAATATAGCTCAGAGGTGAACTATTGAAACAACTCAGTATTTGCAAAGTCTAGAGAATCATTATTTGGTCCTTGGTTAAAACTCCAGTCAGACAGTCCAGTGGTCCACCCAGAATGGACTTTTCCTGGCAGTGGTGGCTCACCACACTATTTCAACAACAAAATAGGTACCTACTAGAAAAATAACTGTTTGCGCCTAACATTTTTTTTATAAGCTTACTAGCAATATGGTTCGCACATATTACCTACTAGTATTCTTGTTAACCTCTCGTGCTAAGCTAAATGCTGGGTTTCAAACCGACAACCTCATGATCGCAAGTGCGACGCCCTAGCCATTAGGCTACCGCCGCTTAACAGTCGTTATTGGCTGAAATGTCTCTTAAAGAATTGGTGGGTCTGTGGCAAAAATGTGGTTTAAAAGATGTGTTATAACGAGAGCGTTATTATTGGATTGATTTAAACCTTTTTTTCCCTAAGCCATCTCTGCCCCGTGCTGCACATCTCTCCCATTACTGAGAAGGAGATTTCCTCCGATGTAGGGATTAAGATCGGTTCAAGGGGCCAGTGGTAACCCATGATTGTGCATTGTTGTTTATAAGTATATTAAATATGTGCATGGCTAGGAAGGGTTTTTAAAATTCAAAGTCTCAAGTGGAAAATAAACTGGACATTTTATTGCGACAAGAACATCAGACGGTACACTGTTAAACTTTTTCAATCATTTTAACGAACACAGACGGACGTACACAAATACTAAACATTACACTTACATCAATAGCGCCGCATTCACACCACACACTTACGCGATTCGCCACAAAACACGTCCCCATAATTTCCATCTCTCTAGGGTAAATGATAAAAAACTAGACGTTTCTCCGTCCAGTATTTGCTATCAAAATTTCAAAAAATATTCCAAAGAAAAAAAAATCAAAAATATCACGTCGCAAGACTGCTCGACGGAGAAACTGGTGATGAGTGGCGAGGGAGCTCAACTCGGTCACGCCACACAGACAGCGCTGCTAGTGGAAGGCACAGGCAACTCGAGCATCGTCCGACCTCCGCGGACATTTTCGAACCTTTATAAAAATTTTCACAGTTCTGCAATAATCAATAGCAATAAACGTGCGGCCGCGGTTTTGTGGCGTCCGCTTCGGCGGCGACGCTGCGCAGCTGCCATGTCGACACACACAGACCAACCACATCACATGAGTTGCGGGTTGCCTAAAATTGTGCACTGAATTCCTTATCTGTATCATGGGCTATATAATATCATGTAAGACGACCTTCTGTGTAATATACAACAGAAATGTGCACCGTAGCCCGTGCACTGTAGGCTGAGCAACTGTGCATGTGCATGGTGGTCGCCGTTGTGCTTGCAGCTCGGCGCAGGGCGTCGCAGCTGCACTGGTAGCGGGCGGTCTGCAGCGAGCGGCGGAGGGGTGCGGCGGGAGGGGCGCGGCCCTCTTGTCTGATGACGTCATAGCTCGTCGTCGCAGCCAGGCTGCATGTCTGACGTCTCGATGGCCACTTCATCGTAATCTCTTTCTAGCGCTGCAAGGTCTTCTCGCGCTTCTGAGAATTCACCTTCCTCCATGCCTTCACCCACATACCTGTCAAAATCAAGAACAGATTACATAATGTATATTATATATAGGCCAATTTACTACGTTGTAGCAAAAAATCAATGTCCAATAATCGATGTTTCTCTATCTGAAGAATTATACTGATACCTAAGGTGTTTTTCGTTTTGGAAGGTAAAGAAAATCGTAAGTCAATTCGTGGATTACACAGGCTTCAAAGTCATGTTTGATAGTAGATTGTCTAAAGGAAATCTCATTATACTCTTTCTTTTCTATTGGCTATCTGTACCATTAGAAGACATATAGAAATAGAACTGACCAGTGAACAAACGCTCGCTTAGAGTACATGAGGTCGAACTTGTGGTCGAGTTTGCCCCACGCCTCGGCGATGGCGGTGGTGTTGCTGAGCATGGAGGCGGCGCGCTTCACCTGCGCCAGGTCGCCGCCCGCCACCACTGACGGGGGCTGGTAGTTGATGCCCACCTGTTAAATGGTTTCCTTTAAGATTTGTCTATAAACCCACTTTCACTGATGAGGATACAAGGATTTTACAATATCCTTCTATAATCTGGAAATCGTAAAATTGGTTAATTAAGCCCAAGAAGCCTAGGAATCAGTTTTAATAAACAGGATCATAAGGAATTCTGGTGATTATGCAAATCAAACGATAATAGTAAACAGTTCAACATTCGTTTTTGTAATACAAAAAGAAGACTCACATCATATTCTCGCAATCTGTCCATCATGTAACGCCCCAAAAAGCCTATCTTCTAAGTTATCTTCCCTTTGCCTTACTTATCATGCCATGGCTCTATTGACATCTTATATTCGAGCCGAGTGGCAAGGAACCTTCTGTGTGAACCACTGTTTTTATATACTGAGAAACTAACCTTAAAACCAGTGGGACACCAGTCCACAAACCGTATCCCGGCCCTGCCCTTCATGGCTGCTATGGCAGCGTTCACGTCCTTCGGCACTACGTCGCCGCGGTACAGCAAGCAGCACGCCATGTACTTTCCATCGCGTGGGTCACATTTCACCATCTGGTTCTGTGGCTCGAACAGCTCCGCTGTGATCTCTGACACTGACATGCCTTCGTGGTACGCCTGAGAGAACGGAGACAGCAATTGATCAAGTCATAGATAAAGTGCTCTGATAGTCGATTCGGATTAAAGAATTTATTTCTTATAAAAACATTACAGTTTGCTTAAAATAAGATTTGCAACATTCTTATTTGTTTAGTAATACATTGGTTTATGCATCTAGCATGCTGTGTTATTGAAATCTAAGTATTGAAATAACATTATAGATGGTCAATTGGACATAAGTAGATTATTATAACTAAGTACAGTTGCCGGCGGGTCAAACCATCCAAAACCGTCAATAATAAGCCTTATAATTTTGTATTAAAGTTGAAAATATATTATGGAAATTTGACACATTGTGGTAGCTTGGTTTATATAGTATAGCGATAGATAGTAGCGATTAGATTTTTGTGCCTAATGATAACGTAAATAGCAAAGGACCTTACTGTATGTGAGACAGATATTACAAATACCGAAAAACAATAGTAAAAAATACTTAGAACATACCTTATCGGCGGAGACCACGGGCGCGTAAGCGGCGAGAGGGAAGTGTATTCGCGGGTAGGGTACCAAGTTTGTCTGGAACTCTGTCAAGTCCACGTTCAGCGCGCCGTCGAACCGCAGCGATGCTGTGATCGACGACACCACCTGCATAGTCAAGACTATAGTTGTAGTTTCTAGGCGTCAGCTGCTTTTTTGTCAAAATTCCACCGCTTTTTATTGATACGAGATTCAACTCCACATCCAACAATAAAAAAAATGCTTAGTAGGTTTATCCAGCCTATATTAATAAAAGGAATATCCTCACTTGTGATATCAGCCTGTTGAGGTTGGCGTACGATGGCCTCTCTATGGACAGCCGCCGCCTGCAGATGTCGTATATGGCCTCGTTGTCCACCATGAACGCGCAGTCCGAGTGGCCGATGGTGGCGTGCGTGGTGAGCACCGCGTTGTATGGCTCCACCACGGCTGTGGACACCTGGGTGCAAATTATACACTTTACATAATCGATGACGCACGTCAACATTAGGTCTCAGTTCGAAATATAGGGAATCTTCTGAATATACCGTAACTAGTGAAAAATACGGTGGTTTTGTCACGACTTATGATGCCGTTAAGGACGTCCCTAGAAATGATTACAGATCAAAATTTGAGAAGTTAATAAAAATGTTATCAAGCTGAGGTATGCTGCTGATAAACCACGACATAACTGGAATTGTATTTATAGTTACTTCTATTATTGCAGGGAAGATAAAGTATAACAAGAGCCTAGGCAGCAGTGTCCTTCTGCTTGTTAATAGAAAGAAAGAAGAATAGCATACTATGATTCTGTTCAGTAGAGGATAAGCTGGTATATAATTTGTATAGTATGGTCATCATATCAGCAGGGACTGATTACATGTCAATGATCACGATTTGTGTAAAGAAGATGGTAATGATCATAAAAAATATAATGATGATAACTTCTACTAAGTAAAATCAATATATCTCACGTGGAACGAAAATCCTAGAATATTATATTGATTCTTACTTGTGGTGCTGGATAAATAGCGAACTCCAGTTTGCTCTTTTTGCCAAATTCGTCTGAGAGTTTCTCCATGAGCAGCGAAGTGAAACCAGAGCCCGTTCCACCGCCGAATGAGTGAAACACGAAGAAACCCTGGAGACGACAATTTAATGTTTTAATTTCATGGCGTTTCAATAAAAGGAAATTAAACGTGGTGAATTGCTTCAAAGCTACTGTACATAATGTTTGTGGTACAGGGATTTCAAGTTGCAGTTATGGTGCCAATAGATGGCGTAAGTATTAAATAATATTTATACACATGGTTTAATGGAAACTACAAACCGGGTTTGAGCTTGAACACAAAGAGGGTTTCGAGATTGAGCTCAAAATTCATGTAAATAATCTTGGCTCGGCTCACCACAAAAAAAACCAAATTATTTAGAACTGCTCTGATTTGTCAGGGTAATTATTATTACAGGGAATTTGCAAGTTATCTTAATCATTCACGTTCGCCAAAACGATGTAGGTTTTTGCTGAAATAGGTAGTTAAGGAGTCCTCTAAAGAAAACTAAATATCTGTCAAGTACTATTCACCTGAAGACCAGTGCACTGGTCAGCCAACTTCCTGACTCTCTCCATTACGGGGCCGAGTACTTCGCGGCCAGTGGAGTAGTGGCCCCGTGCGTAGTTATTAGCCGCGTCCTCTTTACCCGTGATCAGCTGTTCCGGATGGTACAATTGCCGATATTCACCTGAACGGACTTCATCTGAAAGACGTTAATAATGGACGAATTAAATTTAGTTTCATTTTAGGAAAATCTCATCTCAAAACATCAGATCAAGAAAAGAGAATAGAAAATATTCCACACAGGCTAGTGAGTTCAAAATTAAAATTCGAATAACAATAGATTCCAAATACATCGCCAAGCAAATGTGTTTAGGCGTCGTCGAGGACCACATTCCCGTAAATCTTAAAGAGAATTTTTGGGCTGGAATTCATTATTTAATTATAAATTTGATAGATACTTACCAATAACGGTGGCCTCTAAATCCACCATTACAACTCTCGGCACCATTTTTCCTCGATCAGCTTCAGAGAAAAACGTATTGAAGCAGGAATCGGCAGCGTTCGGGTCTTGCTCGCAGGCTGGCAGAGTCCCATCCGGGCGGATGCCGTGCTCGAGGCAGTACAGCTGCCAGCACGCCACCCCCATCTGCACGCCCGCCTGCCCGACGTGCACTGAGATGCACTCCCTCTGCTCGCGTAACAAGCGGTAGCACGTTATTGACATTTAATGAACGGAACCAATTTAATTATTGCGTAACCGTCCTTCCGACAAGATTTCGAACAAGATGACGAAAAAAGTTCTATTTGCCCTAACAATATAATTTCAAATCAGAGAAGTCCATTGGGCTCACATTATTATCATTAATTATATTATTGAGTCAATGATAAACTTGGAAAAATGGCCGTCATTTGACATATCTGAAACATGACAAACTATTTATACCCACCACTAAATTATCATATATAAATAATAAATTAAAACCAAATAAATGCTGCTTGAGCTAGTGTTATGTAATTCTATGGAGTTTAATACTAAAATATTAAATGGATTGAAGAAACGTCAACAATTTTATTTTCATGAAATTAATAAGAGTGCCACTGTCCATTCACACAAGAATCAATACCTACTACAGGAGTAAAGCTATAGGTACTCAATAATACTCAGGTTATCAGTAAAAGAAAGCTACTTTGAAAACTAGCACTTCTACTTGAAATACTAAAATTACATACAAATTCACTTACCATGATAAATACTGATAATTTTGACGATCCTTGGCGAAATAATATATTTATATAAAAAACTATATAAAAAAACTATTACGTTACAAAAATTTGGAAACGGACTGAAATTTTGAAAAAAATTGCGAATCAGCGCCCGTCTGATGGGCCGATTGGATCTATTGTTAATTTTTATTCCATGTTCGAATTTGCATACGGCTTGAAGTGAATTTTTGAATGCCAGGTTTTGAAAGTTCCTCAAAAAAGTTTCTAGTCTTTCTAAGTAGTTTGGTTTATTCGTACATAGAGATCCGCATGTTTAGTGTTCTTCTTGTCTTAGTATCGGAATGCATGCTTTTATTTCTTGAAAGAGATGGGTAACATTACAGGTAACTCAAGGATCAGAAAATATTTAGCAAGCTTAAATTGGCTGTAGGCCACTTTCCATGATGATCGTTTTTATTTTGCAGTGTGATGGTAATAAAGTAGTATAAAGTAACAAGAATAATCATAAATATCTTTCATATTCTGAAAATAAACTTGTTGAACGATCTTGAAAATTGTGACCGAGTTTCTCAACCACCCACCTTCAATTAAGGGCGCATAAGAAATCAAGATGACAAGTGAAGTGGAATAATTTCCATAACCTACGCACATATGCTTCAGTTGGGTTTGGAGTATGAAATAACACTGAATATAGATGAGATCTTTCCCAGTATAAAAAGTCGAGTTTGCGGCGTATCAGCACATTCCAACCACATTCGTGGGACAGTAACCTCCTTACATCCATAACCATCTTTTAACAACAACAACAGTAGCTCAAGACCCACCATTAACAGTCATCATGAAATTCTTTATGGTCCTCCTTTTGGTCGCAGTTTGCGCTTGGTCCTCTGAGGCGCAGAGTGGTGCGAGAGTGTACTGCGGACAACAGCTTGCTGAGGTTCTGGCAACCCTTTGCTGGGGCTCCGAGGAGGTGAAGCGTGATGCTGGCTGGTGGATGCCACCGAACGTTGCTCTGTCGCTGGGTGGCGTGCGTGGCAAGCGTGGCCCCGTCGACGAATGCTGCGACAAGCCTTGCACGGTTGACGAACTGCTCACGTACTGCTAGCGACGATAGACCAACTTTTATATAACTGAATTTTACATAGCTAACGACTGATTTTTATGATGTGAATGTAAATAAATGAAGGACAACATCATGCATGTATTTCCTGAATGGTTAAGTAGTAGACATATCGATGTTATTACCTATGATTGGTCTTTGGTGACTTCTCAGGTCATGTCATATGATATGGGGCCAGGACCAGCCCTGTTATTTCCTTTTCTGCTGCTATCTTTTACCGCATTCCCGCCCTGCAGATAAGGGTTTCTCCAATAAAGCGGCTGTGTGTGCAGTTTTTACTCATAAATCATATCTGTAGATGTCAGCAAAAGTGGTCTAGGAGCGTGTTATTACAAAATGGTCACCTTGTAACTTATGCTTCAAAGGCATTGACTAAAACAGAGCAGACTTTATCAAACCACCACCATCACCAACAACCTATTTACTGCAAAAATGCTGGGGCCACGTGTTTCATCTCAGAATAATAAGGGTTAGGATTTGTTATATTCGAAATAAATATTCCAGGAGTTTCCCTGCCTTGTGACAGGGAACATCTGTCAGTCAATCATAACCTTACCGGGGGTAGAGTCAGAGATGTGTGGGATTATTGTATTTGTTTAAAATATGTATATCGTAAATTTATCATCTGACATATAATTTTTTACATCATCTTCAAAGTTATTACCAGTTCTGTCTTGCTATAAGTTGGTACTTATTGTACCAACATATAAAATTGAGGGTGGAGAGTACGTCACAAGTAGGGCACTAAGATGGGGTGGGTCGCCGTTAGGGGCAAAAGGGGATGGGGTGAATTGGGCGGGGAGCTTGGTGTTCACCCCTCTTGTGTGGATGTCGTAAGTTGATTTGCATTTTTGTACTCGTTAGTTGGAATAAGTTTGGTTTTTCATTAGTTTCTGTTAGTGCTGCATGTTAGACTTTTATTAAAAATGTATGATGGCTGGGAAATTTAAAAAGTAATTTTATGTGAACAGTATGTCGCAGTAGAATTATTTGTTGTTATTGGATATTGGCACCTCATTCGCATTTAGAACTGCGTAGTTAGTGTGGTGGTCGAGAAAAAGTGTTATTCGGCTTTTCTATGAAATTCAAAAAATACCAGAGAATTGTGGGTGTACATTAGTATACCTTTGCCTAACCTTTCGGGGAATACAGGCGTGTTTGTATATTTTATTCCCATTTAGAACGAAGAAAACCATTTAGAAAACATTTATTCCGCCAATCAAAATGAGACAGAATGTCTATGAAAAATAAAAACTAACAAAACTACGAGTATGTTTGCAAAATTGAGTAGGTATATGGCGCTGGTTTTCATCTGGAGCCATTAGGTTCAAAACCTTTATTTAAATCAAACCTTTCTTGAGATTTATAGATACTATCCCCGTGCATGAATGCAGAATACAGGCGTGATGGTATGAATGCAGAAGATAATAATTCTCCTTGTTTATATGAATTCAGTGTAAGTATTATTTGTAAGTTTTACGCCCCAGAATTTGAAAGTTTAGGAAACTACTCTTTAAACTTACATTTAACATCAATATTTCTGTTTATCATGCATGCGCAAAAGAATTCATGTTTCATTATTTCAGAACGATTATTAAAAATACTATATACAAGTCCTTTTCCAAAAAGTAAATCAATTATTGTAATCCGTGTCCACAGTAAATCAAGTGATTGTCTTTTTAACACCTAATCCTGTCACAGTCAACCGCGTGTTAATCCGTTATATTCAAATGTAAAGTATTGTCAAGTACTGGCAACATTATTTTGAATATATAATTGCGTGATATTGTTGTAGTGTGTAAATAAAAAGGAGCGGTGTAATCGGTTCGTTTCGGTTGCGTTTGTGCCGACAAAAAGGGGACAAGTTTTAAGAAACTCTTGTATAAAGTTCTGGTTAACATAAATTTGATTTACTAAAATATTTATTAAAGATCTGACTTGACACTCTGTACTGGTATAATCGAATAATAAAAATATTTTCTTTTTTTTATAGGTCATTATTACAGATTGATAATAATAATTCGAGTCAACGTAGAAAACAACGTAGAAAGCAGTGATAACCTAGTGGTATGACTGTTGATTGCCAAGTCAAAGGTCTCGAGTTCGAACCCAAGGCACGCACCTGTGATTTTTCGAAGACATGATAGTTAATTATCACGCGCTTAAGCGGTAAAGGAAAACATCGTGAGGAAACCTGCATGCCTGAGCGATTTTCTCGATGGCGTGTGAAGTCTGCCAACCCGCACAAAGCCAGCGTGGTGGACTATAGCCTAATCCCTCTTATTCTGAGAGGAGACCCGTGCCCAGCAGTGGGACAGTATAATGGGTTGATTATGTAAAAAACAAACTGAATGAAATACAGAATAAGTATTCACGAATTCAGTTGGTTATTTTCTTGAGATACTCGTAAGTCGTTTACATAGAAATCTAGTCTGGGAAGGAATTTTATGCATTTTCTATAATTAAATAGTAACTATAAAGTTTCTAATAAAAGATCAATAAGCAAAATATAAGAACTCAAAGACGCTAACCTCCTTGATAAGTCATACAAATATTGTTAGAAAAAAAGCCAGTGACAAGTTTGACAAATAACTGTCACCCAGCGTTGTCCGTTGTCGAAATGTCAGGGGTAGATCAAAGTAAACGATATTATTGTGAAACTCGATCTTTATCTCTAGGATTATCGCTAATGTGCCGAGATACCATCTTATAGAGGGACAAATGCGGATTTATGTTACAGGGCTTCTAAATGTGCTAGGTTATTTAATTTTTTTTTTAAGAATAACAAACTATATTATACTTTATAAGATAAATACTTTAATTTAGTGCATTTTCACAACCTGCAGTTTTCAAAGAAGACATTGGAAATAAAAGTTTTTAGCAATACCTTACCAGTAGAACTGACGTAGAGTTAGTGCTAGTTTAACAATGCCAGAAACAAAACACAAGATTTTGGAGACTGCCGAAATACAAGAAACACTTTACGGAGATTAGCTTAGAAGTTTGCGAACCCCAGCCGAACTCATGATGATAAAATACTGGGCCAAATATGCATCCAGCCGCTATAAATATATTAAGAATCTGTAAAAAAGTAGGATTTTCCAGACCAATGACAATCCTCATACAATAGCCCGAGGTGTGGCTCAAATAAAAAATCCCATTTGATCCACGGAGGCGGAATAATGACCGCTTTTTACTGGTTTAATCCAGATCAGATAGCGAGGGACTATCCGATGTACGTTTGATATTCATGATCATTCCCCGGGGATTTTTGGATCAAAATGCACTGCAGATTTAATTACGTTTAAGCCTAATGAATAACTACTTGAATTTAACTCAGTTTCTTTGAATGACGTCATATTTATATTGCATGATTTTCCACTAAGAGAAGTGAATGTGAGGAAGTTTTTAAGGTTGGTGCCTTTTTAGCTGTGTTACAACTGTGCTATAAATTACTTTGGACGTTTCGGAGCACTCTTCAGTAATTACTATAACTTTAGAAAATACAAAGAAAGATCAAATACTTGGTTTTCTAATTAAAAAATACGATAGTATTTAATGAAATCTCATTTTTGGCTGGTTGCTGATAAAAATAAAATGCAAATTAGGTAACCTTAATCATACCAACTTTATTATTATAATAAGTCATTATTATAAAATACATCGTTGCTAGATGTAGGTGAGCACTTCGGTAGTATTTATATACTTCCTTTGATAATTTTTCCACATAGTTTATTAACTTTTTATTTTAAAAGAGTGTCCATGGAGTTTCTTGCCGGATTCTTCTCCATAGGATCAACTTTTTGGAACCGCAATTAGACACATGGCGATTCTTTAATGCTTGTAAAGTATAATTGAAATAAAAACATTTTGAATTGAATAATGCTGGGTTTTTAGTAGCACTGATCGTTGGGGATGTGTTTACTGCGCATGCCACCTATAATGATGTTGAAAGATCTAAAGAGGCCTACTGTGTTTAAATGTAAATTATTAATCAGCAAAGTAGCTCAAGCTTTTATTCTAGGAGATAGTTAGAGCTTAATATTTAAACAAGTATACACGGGTTTTCTGTTTTTTTTTTCCTTTCAGGAGTAAACCCGCCCCGAGAGGGAGTTTATTGTGATGTTATACGTTTTCCTTGCTATTTGACAAGGCTTAGTATAATTAAACACGGGTTAGGTTTGAAACGAATATTTATGTCACCGTGAGCTTACATAATATGGATAGGCAGTACATTGAAAGTGTGAGACATAAAAATGAAAAATAGGCGGCAATTTTTTTAACAGGAGCTGTATAAAATTCACACATTTCTACTTGGATTTATAAAAAATATTCACATAGAAACGTGAACGCGAATTTAAAAGAGTCTTGATATCGACCAAGATCCTAATTATGTTTGAACTTCCCGTCTCATCAGATTCAGTCCTAGTTTAGTCTAAACTATGATTTCGTTTAATTGCTGATTACGAGCCAAATTAGCCAAAATAAGTTTATTAATTTTTTTTGTTGTAAATATTGCATTGTACTGCCTCGTTAGCCTAGCGGTCCTGAGCGCGACTGCTACGCTAGAGGTCTTGGGTTCGATTCCCAGGTCGAGCAAAGTGTTATTGGGTTTTTCTATGAAATTCTCAGTAGCAGCTCGGAGTTTGGGATTTGTGCCCGGTTAATGTCAATAGGCTCGCCCCCTATTACATGGGACCTAAACATACCGGCGAGCTGTGGGTGCACATTAGTACGCCTCTGCCTAACCTTTCGGGGAATACAGGCGTGATGGTATGTTTATTGCATTGTACGAGATATAACGTTTATTAGACAGCCCAGCAATGTTCATTTCATTAGCAATTTCATAATGGGTCGGTGCTAACCATGCAAGTAATAATTTCTTGGTTGGAAAGTTTGTTCGATGTAGGCCATATGGTGTGTAAGTTACTAAACTTGTAGGTAAATTGGTGTCATATGTCAGTGTTCTGGCATGTTCCTGTCTAACTACCATACCTTTCCATCTTATAACAGTATTGCAAAATATTGAGAGTGGATATTTTCTTAATTAACTAAGTCTGTACCGACCATAATTTCTTCATGATTTATTGATTCTCGATTTTTTCTTTGCTGTATTTCTCTTAGCATCTAATTGTTGATATTCTTGCATTTTCGGAACGGCTACACGGATTTGGTCGCTTTTCTTTTCACATTACAAGATCGTTGTGCATAATATCGTAAAACGTATCTGTATGTTGAGATGTGTTAATTTCTTTGAATATTTTAAAATCTTTCAAGTTTAATATTTACAAGAATGTACTTAATTATGTTGCTAATGTGAAAAAGTTGTTGCAAAAATGTAGTATAGGTATTTATGTCACCCATTTTAAGTAGGGTGCCCATCCATATGTAAATTCAAGGTGAAATATGAGGTAAAATATTTATAACCTACGCATTTAGGTTTCAGTTGAAGACATGTGAATAAAATTAGTCTGAATATTAATGAACTGTCTTCCAGTATAAAAGCCCGGGCTCACAGATCAACAACACATTCCAACCACATTCGTGGGACACAACCACACTCTTTGGGTTTTGGATAGCATTTAAAGATTCAACACAAAAACTAATCATGAAATTGTTTTTGGTCCTTTTCCTGGTCGCAGTTTGCGCTTGGTCCTCCGAGGCGCAGAGCGGTGCGAGGGTGTACTGCGGTCGACGGCTTGCAGATGTCCTGGCGACTCTCTGCTGGGGCTCAGAGGAAGTGAAGCGCGATGCTGGGTGGTGGATGTCACCAGACGCTGCGCGCGCGCTGAGTGGCGTGCGCGGCAAGCGCGGCCCAGTCGACGAGTGTTGCGAAAAGCCTTGCACTATTGATGAACTGCTCACCTACTGCTAAAGACAATGCATTTGATAGGCATGAGGCATGACTGATTGTAAATTATAGTGATGTAAATAAATTATAGAGTTCACCAAAATTTTCTGATACATGATTTTTTCTCATCTAATCTGATATAAATGTTAACTATAAACCAAGATTTTTAACTAACACTCTTCATATTACATTCTGAAATAATCTTTAAACAAAATATCACTAAAATTGAGATAGAGCGAACTTATCAATCTAAAACCAAGTAATAAAAGTAAACAGTAGCAGTAACCATAAAGGTCGGTAATTAAATCTTAAGGGCTGCGCCACTAAGGGTCTCGGCGAGGGTGCACAGAATACAATAGACTATAGGACCAGGGTTACAAGACCAGGTGCCCCTTCGTGTACAATAGCTTTAGCTGACTTTATTTTATTTGTGATTTAGTGTGGTTCTGTGATGTGTGGAGTGAAATATCTGAATGACAGTTATGAGGTATATCTAAATACTGCAGAATATAGTAAACATTACAACTAAAATACGCTCGTATAAGTATTGTTATTGTTAATACTGGTCATGGTCATAGAAAATTTGTTGTAAAAAATGAAATAAAAGAAACCTAGGTAGTTATAAAAGAAAATTATTGTAATATTTTAAGCGTAATATTACATCTTGACTTACAAGTGCATATACCTGCGTCGCTTAATGGTATTTAATATGGGTGACGGTGATGTTATTTAATAAGGCTACCGTGACGTTATTCTATCGTCACATAATCTCGTGTCTAACCATTATTTCTTGTCTTAGCGTGAGATACAGGTTGACAATATTATGTTATGTATTATCATATAAGCGTCGCAGGGAATCTTTAATCTCCACAAAAAATGTGTTTCTCATAACCCAATTAGATTTTTCAATACCCTCACAAAATATTTCCCCTGTTTAACTTTCCTGTACACACGTTTTTGGACCAAATCCATTTTTTCGATAAAAAATTCGCCTCATGAATGGTACCATTGTTCGCGGTGCATCGATGCATCGTGACAGATGGGGCCATGGCGTTATATGGTGTTCCATGGTGTCGGATATAAACGATAAGGGTAAACGGTTTGACACCGCGACAATCGGTCAGACTCTACCTACCAGTATATAGATTTTGATAGTGTTCGTAATAAATAAAATAAATGTTAGTATGTAATTATGGAACTACGATATTGGTTTAAATATAATAATACTATAAATATTACCTACTTCTTTACAATTAAAAGTAAAAAATATACCATAAACAGAGATGGAATCAAATTAATGTAGGTAACTTATTTCCAATATCTAATTAAGTGTTCAAATATAATAAAAACACAGTAATTTGAATGTCAAAGTAAAACTCTACTAGACAACCTATTTTATGAGGAAATCGCGAAAAGGAATAGTCCTTTTCGGGTAAGATCAAGCGACGACTTGCAAAATACAGCTGATAGCTGCTGAATAAAAGGAGTTGTGTCGGTGTATTCACCCGATTTTCAACTCTTTGTTCGGAAGATCGGATGTGTCTGTAGCGTTCACTAGGATAGGCCTACGTCAAGCTATGGAAAAATTACAGGGTGAAAGCGCTGGTTATGATCTATGTAGTTTATGCCAGTGTCACTTCTTCTAATAAAATTTGGTTTTCTTTTAATTATGGGACTCTGCCGATTTTTCAAATTCGTATGTAACTTCCAAAATTAAAAGCTCCGCTATATTAAATACCATTTCTTAATTTCCCACAAATTGCTATTAAATTCCAGCTCAGTAGCCTGCAGCTCCAATTAAGGCGTGACATCGGCGTGTTATTGGTAAATTCGACATGCGTAGGAGTCGTACCGTCGCGGCGTCGCCTTTATTTAATATTTATTTATTTGTATTAATTTCACGCTTGTTACCATGGTATATTTGGTCCTCGTATACGTACTTATACAATTATTGTTTAACTTTACTTTACTGAAGTTAAGATTGTCAATGAATTTAATGACAGTTTCTTTATGTCATCATCAATAGCCATTAATTCGTCCGTCCTCAGACCTAGGCCTCCTCCATCTCCTTCCACTTCTTTTTGTCTTGGGCTACCATCATCTAGTTGACGGTCGCCTGTCTTCGTATTTCGTTCGCCCATCTTTGCAGTTTCGTTTCTCGTGGCTTCCACACCAACGTTCGTCTAGACCACCTGGCCATTTTCATACACGCAATGTGTCCTGCCCATCTCTCTCTTAATGTTATACTATTTCCCATATCAGATATATATTATATATCATTCGGATTATGTACTTAAATCTATTTCTATGTAGTGTCGATCTAAAAAATACATTATTAATATTTTCTTTATTAAACCCTGCAACTAATGAAAAGATAACTTTAAAAATACACCCACTTGGTCACTTGTACCCTTCTAATTAATTTTCAAATAATCACCTAATTGTCATCAATATGCGTATTATAAACAGTTTATGGAAACCATGCGGTCCGGCACGCGACCGGCACATGGACGGCACAAGACTGGCACGTTTTAACACTTAAAGATGATAAAAATGCGGTAGCGTTGGTGTTAAAGTTTAATAGATTAGTATTCATTTTTTTTTGTATTCTATGTAATTAAACCCATCTGTTAAATCTCTATGAGCTTTTTGGTGCTATACCTAAAATTGCTATACGAAAACTACTACTGCTACTGGGCACATGAGACTTAACAACTGAGGTGTCATGACAACACGCGAGATAATATGCGGTGTCGCCGCTTACCAAAAAGTTATAGGTACAATAAAAAAAGGAATCCAAATTACCTACTCCGCAGAAAATCATGAAAGTATAGGAAAATATAAATATCTGATTGCAAATCTTCAGATAACAGTAGAAGATGCGAGTTATCTTAAACTTAAGGTTTTTTTTGGGATAGTAGGGCAAACGAGCAGTCTGATCGCCTGATGGTCAGCGATTACCGCCGCCCATGGACAACCGCAACACCATAGGAGTCACAAGTGCGTTGCCGACCTTTTAAAAGGGGATTGGGCCTCCGGTAACCTCACTCACTCGGTGAAACACAACGTAAGCTTTGTTTAACGCCGGTTTTCTGTGTGTTTAATCTTACCTTAAGTAAAAAGTCTTTTTTTATTCGTGCTAGGCTTACGTTTGACCACCAGTACGCCTGATGTTAAGGGATACTGCTACATCTACTATGGAGCGCGCTTGCCTAGAAGAAACCGATTCAGTCGTAATAATAAAGACCCACTCGGGAATGCATTCTACATTTCCAGTACGCATGATTCGTTCGGGTCCTCCAAAGAATGTGCACGGGAATTGCCATGAGGATACTAAACGGTTTTTATTTAGTTAATCCCATCTGCCCACTCCACTTGTATCAACTAATTACTATCCAAATCAAACTAATCGTGTTCAATCTGGATGTTATAACAGTTGATACCGCACACGTTTTGACGCGTGTGAGTCACGTGACATGCGTGACGTCACACTTAGTAACTGCTGCTAGTCTGTGGCGTGTGGGGTGTCTGAGTTTACACGCCTGTTTACACTTGCCCTTACGACTTGGTTGCTTGTAAATATTGCATTATTTTCTTTGAAAATCGATACTTTCAAGTCTCAATCATCTTGGCATTATTCGTGTCAGTAGATTTCGGCGTCTGGGCATTACAAGTCTTACCTACCATTAGTATTATTATCAGACGACTAATATTTAATATAGTGTACTATGAAATAGAATAGGTACTATGGAATTACATCCGATAATAATATGGAATTAGAGGTTTCGGTATCAATGTTATGTAGCATTTTGGGCATCATCGGTATCAGTGCTGGTGGCGGTGAAATCTTAAGGCGTCGATGACAAAGAAGTTGGATTTAAAGGGATGCCTTTGGTATTATAATCTAGATAGATTACAAAACAGAAGATGACGTCTTCTATATATATATAAAAGAAGAACCCGATTGACTGCCTGAGGTAGGTATCCACGCACAGCCGAAACTACAGGAGCTAGATCCTGAAAGTTTGCATGCTGATTCCTTTGGCACTGTAGACGAATACTAAGAAAGGAAATTTAGAAATCCAACCCCTAAGTTGATGAAAAGGGGGGAGAAAGTTTGTATGAATTTCCGAATATACGATAATACGGATACGGATAGTTCAATTGATATTTTTGCACGTTCGAAAGTTTTTGAATTTATTTCGTCGTTATATGGTCCGAACTATACTTCGAAATTTCCCACAACTATTAAAGTACTTACCAATTTATAAGTACCACTACATTAGACACTTAAAAATCATGATCCTATACAAATATCACCAAAATATCACACGTCGACAATGATAAAATTAACCCTATCATCGCTGGTGGCTTTTTAAATATCGTGTAATTGTTAATGTTGATCCCACTTGAGTCCGAGCGTGTCATATTTAGTGGCAAAAAGTACCGATTATGTGACCTATTAGTATAGGCCTCAAGTGTCTTTTTATTAAGCTGGCGGATCACAATTATTTTGCGTAACAAAAAGTACCTATCTAGTAAAGTTCACACGCTTCAAATCTTATTTTTAGGGGGCCGTAATATTGTTATTTCTGACGATTTTTTATGAAAAATAATCACCAGTATGAAACTTTTAAGACCTCATCTTTTGATTAAAATTGACGACTGTGCAGCCCATGTGTAGAGAGAGAGAGAGAGTAGAGAGAAGCAGTATTTTTCGCAATAAAAGCATTCACATTCGTTGAAGTAAAGACATACCTACATACCAAAAAGAGTTCTATCTCTAGCAGCAGGTCAAGTGGGGAAGTGGGAAGGGTGGTGATTTCGATGTTTTATTTTAATAATGAGTAACATAACATACCATCACACCTGTATTCCCCGAAGGGTTAGGTAGAGGCCTACTAATTGTACAATGTACACCCACAGTTCGCCAGTAACGGTATGATCGTATGATAAGTAACGTTTTTTTTGGAAAAAAAATAAGAAAGAAGAAAAATAAGATTATTTATTACTAACAGAAAAAAGTACCATTTTATCACTGTACTTCTTAATCGCAAGTTTACAAGTTTTTCTGTTTTTAGCTGCTTATCATTGTAGATTAATTAACTAAAGCTACGTAGGTACAGATGTACACTCGACTCCGAAAGCGTAACTCTTATTATTAATATTATTCGAACAAACAAACAGACAAAGATACAGTTAGTTTTCAATCAACCTCAAGTACCACGGCTACACTGACGTACCAAATGTTCTAACTTGGGACAACCCTCGAAGAATAATCTATACAAAGAACGCTCTTATTCATTAAGGAATAAAGTCGAAAATCCGTCGCCTTAAATATTTTAAAGCTAATGGATACTAAACATTTCAAAATCGACGTGGTAACCTTATAAATAAGATACATTTTAGTTTGTATGGGATAGATAAATGAACGATTTTCAAGTGTTTACGCTTAGTGCAAAATAAACTTATCAAGTATATGAAATGCAATGGTTTTGCTTGTTCATATTACTGACAGTTGCGTAGTTGGTCAGTGCGTAATCTGTTAATTTCTAATAGGTTAAATCAAATCATTGATATTTGTAGCTTGTAAATAACAAACATAGCTTAGACATTACCAAAGACGATTTGATGATGATATGGTCTGAGAAAAGACCTGTCGACGTCTATCGGGTTTAAAAATGGTAAATAATGTCACATTTTACATTGTAAAGTCAAAATGATTATATAAATAGAACCAGATCTCGATGCCTACAATAACAATACCTTCACGGGTCGGACAGGGTTATCTTAACACATTGTATAATTTAAAAGAGGGTTGTATATCAAATACATTCCCGAACAGAAAACCTAGTCCCTATATCCATAGAGAAATCCGTAACCTTTAACGATTATAATCATCATTAACCTATTCACTATCCTACTGTTGGGCACGGGTCTCCTCTCAAAACGATTAGGTATTCGGTATTATCAGATATTATGAGATATTCGGCCAATAGGTTGCTATCGGTACTTAGATTAATTACATCCTTTAGGGACCTGGCTGTATGGCAAAAAAGCCTAAATTATAATATGAATAAAATAATAAAATTTTAAGTATGTAGTTATTATTTTATTTATTCTTCTATATGGATAGTGGATTGGCTTATGGTCCTGGTGTGTGTCTGAATTCTGACTTCTTTTGAAACAGTTTTAAGGGCTTCCAAATTGACCTAATACCAAACAATATTTATCAAAAAGCTCTATTATTGAAAAAATTTCCACAGCATTTTCGGTTGCAACATCTATTGATCGAACACACCACCTAATATTTATAATAAATAATTTATAATATTTGCTCAACGTCATACCACTAAGCTCTTCTCCCTAGTTTACTTGCACCACTATAACAAGATCTCTATAAACTGATATTCTCTTAAAATGTTGGAACTTTTTTGGTACACAAGGGAATGCTATAGCTCTTTCTAAATTGGTGCACGAGTTGTTTATTATAAAGGAGAATTACAGTCTTGTATGTGAGAGTTAAGGTATATTTTTGAATGATAATTGGATAGTGAATTTATCGTCAGCTGGATAGCCAATTTGTGGTGATGCCAATTCATCTTGTGGTATTAAATGCGTAGAATGACAGAATTGATACTTTTCTATATTAGTATAATGTTAGTGACTGGATATATTGGTACCTATTATGAATATTTACCAATACATTTAGAGCGGGTAGGTATAGGATGTTCGATATTTAGTTTGAATTTTTTTATATTGCTGCCCGTGACAGTTAAGTAGGTTCAGCTTTATTACTTAAATGACAAAAACGTGTAAATATGTATTATACTTTTAAATCGTTTTGGTAGGTATATGGAAAAAATCTAAAAGAAAGTGTATTCAAATAAATCGATTTTCTACTCCTACATCCATTGATAATAAATACCAACATAAGAAATATTATAACTAAAATATTAAATTGTTTTGATTATGATATTTAAAAAAATATATTTTGTAAACCATGTAATGTTATTTTTTATTCCAACAGGTTTTTTATTCATTCAAATCACAGTTTCGTAGACATTAATTATAATCGAATTTCATAAAACCTCACGCCACTTCTTCGACTCAATCAAATAAAATTCAAAAGGGACCATATAAAAATCAAATAAAATTACCCTTCCATTAAAAAACTTAAACAAACTAGAGTATTAGCTTAGTGGACTAAACAAATACTGGCCGGGGGCTGGGATGAATTTTAAACAAAATCAAACAGACAAACAAACATGGCGGACGAAGGACCAATTAGCCCTGGGCTAGGTTCCTGGACATGCGATAGCAGACATGTGTTCCATATTTGATTTTACTTTTTTTGGTTGAATTTAAAGGGTGATAACCTTTCTGCAGGGTTCCTTTTATTTACAATGAGTAGTAGGTTATTGTTTAATGCTTTTTGGAAAAGAAAAATTTGAGCATGAATAGGATTTGAATCCGTATCCTACGGTACGGTACCTACACAGGGAGCTTTAGCTAAGTGCTAAGCTACCAAAAAGGTGTCTACTTGCGATATCAATGTTTCTCTTGTGAAGTCACAAGAACAGTCTGCCCGTGACCATGACGCCGTAAAGACTCCGAAACGTCGGGATTTATTAATGTGAATTGACGCGATAAAATTCGTAAGAATATTCGCGTAAGTCTCAGAAATCAATACGTCAAGTCAACAAACAAATCAGCAAAAAGTTGATTTTTTCTTTCATAGCATTAGCATAAAGAAAGTGCAATACAATTAAAAATGTAATGTCTTACCTAATATTTCCAGATTGCCAGATGTTTCTACTATAATCGTCTAGTGGACATAACCACTGCTGCTGATTGCTGCGGGGTGTGAGGTCCTGGACCAAAGTTGATCACTGTATATTATTATTCTTAAATTATTTATTTCACAAATCAAAACTAGAAACAGGTCACCCATGCTTGTTATCATAGCAAAATGTTCTCGCATAAAGTCAATTAAATAAAATCGATTGCTATTTCCACGTTAGTTAGGGTGGAATCCGAATGCGTTGTATTAATAGACGCCTGGTGGAATATCGGCAGATTTGTGGGGAGATATTGCTAAGTACCGCATTTTAGTATTCTGATAATCATTTATGTTATTTAATTGCATTTGTTAAGAGACTTGCGTCCAGCAAGGCTTGGGCACGTTGACAAATACGAAAATAAATAAATTCCCATAACGCTGATAGTGATAATCCATTACTTTTCATTTCAAGTAGGTAGTTAGATAGTATATACAATATTTTTATTAAAAAAAAAACGAATTAACATACCATCACGCCTGTACTTATTCCCCGAATGGTTAGGCAGCCGGTATGTCTTGGTCCTATGTAATAGGGGGCGAGCCTATTGCCATTGCCAGACTCCGAGCTGCTACTGAGAATTTTATAGAAAAACCCAATAACACTTTGATCGACCTGGGAATCGAACCCAGACCCCCGCAGTCGCGCTTGGGACCACTAGACTATGAGGCAGTCATTAATCTAATTAATTAGGAAAATTATTAGGTATGATTTCAAATACAAAAAAATACAGTATACCTAATGAGTGAGATTCATCAATATTCATTAGGGCCACTAAAATTAACTGTGGTTCTTTTACTGACAATCCTGGCCAAAATGATGTATGATTAAGAGAGGTAGAGGCATAGTGTAATCGAATAATTCCACTCACAATTGGAGCTGCTCGACTGGGGAGGTACCTCCACCTTGCAGAAAATCATAGCCAAATAATATAGCTCCGTGCTATGTTGTGTTCCTCACGGTGAGCAAGGTCGCCAGAGCTCCGCGAGGAAGCGTTGTGTTGGCAGTGTGTGAGACCGGTGGTGTTTTGTTACCGCCGCTGTCATGTATGGCAGCATGTCTCCTATGCTGCCAGCCCAACTATTCCTCCTTAATTTACAACGCGCGAGTGCTTGCCCTGGTGTTGCAAGCGTCAATAGGCTACAGTAACCCCTTACCATCAGGCAGGCCGTATGCTTGTTTACCACCTTGGTGGTATATAAAAAAAAAGATGTATTAAAGATAATTGCTACGAACATTTCTCTAAATTTAATCATATTCGAAATTCTATTCACAACCTGGGTATGAATTCAATTTGAACTTTTATTTGCTTATTTAAGGTCTAATTTGCAGTATCATGCCAGTTTAGATGTAAGAGGGGTGTACCAAATATTTAGCTTGTGTCGGTAGCGTGATAATCCGTCGGTCGCGGTACATTGTGTATGGACGCGGCTGTTACACCGTGTCATTCGGTTTTCTAGTGTCAATGGAGTTAAATAAACGTGGTTTGCGACCAGAAAATTGCAATGGGCCTTAGTTGTCAGTTTTTTCATCATGTTTCGATAAGTTGAGATTCTTTAGCAGTCCGCTGCTGCAGTTCTGCCTAGAACTGCAGCTCCGGTGGCGGCCTCCTGATCATTTGTTTTTACATAATGTTTATTTGTTGTGTTAGTTAGGTATGTGATAATGATTTATGTATTCAGTCGACTCAGTATCTAGAGTCCTACCAATATACCTACGAAGAAGGAAAATTAAAAGATTTTAAGAATTAAAGTTTTCAAATCATTAACTGCCTAATGAGTCTATTGGTCGTAAGGGCGACTGCTAGGCTAGAATTTTATTCCCACGTCGAACAGTGTTATTGGATTTTCTTTTGGAATAATCGGTAACTGTTTTGAATTATGCCCGGTTAATGGCAATAGGCTCGCACCCTATTACATGGGACCTAAAACTTAATGGCGAACTGTGGTACCTTATGATATGATTTGTAGGTATACATTAGTACAATTCTGCCTGATCCTTCTGGGAATACAGGCGTGATGGTATATTGTGTATTGTTGTCGTTAGTGACGGATTTCTCATAATCGTAGAAACAGAAACAAAACCAAAATTAACTGAATCGGAAGCTAATTTCCTGTTAGCACCGTTTCGAATCAAAACTCCTGCGCAATGGTGCGTGTCAAAAGCGCAGATTTGTTCTGTAATTATTGTAACTGAGTGACAGTTGGTCGCCAGGTGCTATTTATTTTGTACCTATGTGTAAATGTATGATTGGTATAACGTATTTCATGTTCTGCTTACAAAGTATAGTAATCTCTTAAATAAAATAACTTTTTTTTTAATTTTTTATTCGTGATATGTTTACATTTGATTGCTAGTTTGCCTGATGAAGGGATACTGCGATCTACGATGGATCGCGCTTGCCTAGAAGACACCGTTTCACTAAAACCAGATTCACTCAGAACATTAAATGTAGAACGATTTCCGATCCTAATATCAATAAAAAGTATGACATCTAAATAACTGGAGCAGACACGTACGTCCAGTAACAATACCCGTAACGAATTTCCAAAGCAAACATTAATTTTTCGAATATTGTAACTCGATCCAAACGGGTGCCCCTATTCTGAACTACCAAATTTACTTTATCAGTGCTTTTAGTCTGTATTACAACAAGATAAGGTTGAATATTATTAGTTTCGTATGTGGTGTTAAGTTTGTGATTTTTCTATAGATCTGGTACAAAGCTACTATAGGGGTGCGCATAAGCATTCACAACTTTTCGCTCTTTAACGTTCATTGTTCCTATTTGATTTATATTCATGGTGCTTACTGGTATTATTACACAGTGGTAAATCATGCGTCATTTTCTCTCTTTCTATGCGTAAACTGGGCTACCGTTTATTCGCTATTGTTTAATAATTGACAGATCGATAGTTACATACTGCTGCGTTTGTTTGTGGGTAGCCTCTTCCTATTTATAAATGACAGCAGAAATTTTGTCATAGTCTCCTGGACTACGAGTATAAATATCACCAAGAAACAATTTTTCTTCTTTTTACATGAAAGTAAAGTAAAGATAAAATAAGTTTGTCAGTTCAGAATAGGGGCATCCGTTTGGATCGAGTTACTATTATCGAACATTTAATATGTGCTTTGGAAATTCGTTGCGGGTATTGTCACTGGACGTACGCGTTTGCTCCAGTTATTTCGATGTCATATTTTTTTATTGATATTAGGATGGGAAATCGTTCTACATTTAACGTTCTCCAAAATTTTATATAGCATTTTTTGACATTTTATATTCCTAATTTAATCACTAGATTTGTAACCACAAGGTTAATTATAATAAAACAAATTACTACAAAATATAAAAAATGTTTTTTTAATTCACAAAAATGACTAGCGAAATAAACTTTTATAAAACCAACTTATCCTAATTCTAATATTATTGTCTTTGGTATAATACAATTCTTTGCTTAAAACTAATTTGTTAATTTGTATAATTATATCAAAAATATTTTTTACATAGTGACTAGGTTTTATGATATCAAATTTGAGCATTCACAACACTTGGAGCCCTATTATAAAAGTTTCTATAACACCTTTGATCATTATAATAATAGCTATTTTGTAAATAATCGTTGGTATTTCCATTATAGCAATGTGTATCAGTGTATCCATACATAGAATTATTGTATTTCTCGTGGTTATATTCTTCAGTTTTCTCACCTTTCCTATTTTTTGCACTATCAAAAGCATTTTTGAATATTTCATAATTCTTTTGATTAAAATATTCCCCGGTTATATTGTTTGCTTCATATGTAGCTTCGTTGTAGATATTTACTCCATATCTTTGATATTGATAGGCTTGTTGATTCATATCTTCACCAAAACTTGAAGGATGAGTGAAGAAACCAGTTCCAGTAGTTGAAGTGATACAATTTCCACCTTTATTGTTTACAGACACTGTAACGTTCCCAACATTTATCAGTACACCCTCGTTTGTCTGCATAAAGTTCGATCCATTTGGAAAAGGTCTACTAAATCCTTGGAAGTTTCTATAACTGCCATCGTTGCATCCTTCCGTTTTATTTGGAACTAAGAATATATCTCTAAACGCATCCTTTGTTATCTTTTCATCGGCTACAGAATAGTTTTGTAGCTTTTCATAGTTTAAACTAAATCCTTCTGGTGGTATCTGTCCAGAATTAATATTGTCTAATGATTCTAATGTTTGACTTAGAGCAAAGATGTAATTGTGTGCGAACCGTAATGTTTCAATTTTAGTCAACTTTGTGTCTTCAGGAAATGTTGGTAGTACACACCTCAGTCTGTCCAAAGCTTCGTTTAGCATGTGCATTCTATTCCTTTCCCTGTCATTGGCCTTCATTCTTCTGTTTCTTTTTATCTTCATGAGCTGCGTAGGACTCTTACATCTCGAGATTCTGTTCTTTCCATTGGCGTATTTTCTTTTAGGCTTGTTAGGGTCTTTTGCCTTCTTCTCTTTCTTGGGCGTCGATGTGTTTGTTGCTTGCACGTTTTCCTCAAATACTTTAACATCATCATCAACTGTGTCTTGGAACGGATCATATTCATCGTGGAAGAGTTTTCTTCTGACATCTTTTGTCGGTGTTAAAGAAATCCCTAGGTCTGATGTTTCGTGTTTTAATGGAGTGGTATTTGTGGAATTTATAAAGGAATCATTATAGGATCTGTCAATGCCGGAATCATTGCTGCAGATGCTGTCATTGAAGTCGCAGTAGTCCTCGAAGTTAGTGCTGAACATTGTAGAAACCTGCAAAGAAAAATTGCTATTTAGAAATTTGTATCTCAGTGACTTTTTTTACAAACTTACTAAATTGTTTTATATGTGTAATGTAATATAGTTTTATTACTTAATAAATAAAAAATACATGTAACCTAACAATAAAACGTTAGTGAAGTTCGCTAGCAGCACCTTCTTTCAATATTCAATAATATTGTTTTACCTATAATGATTTTTTTATTCATACATTACACGACAAGTAACAAAAATAATCGATAAAAAAGTGGTATTCTACTACCGCGAAATTTTGGTATACGTTCCACCCTCATTATTTGTCTTGCACCAATTATTATGGAACAGGACAGGTGACCCACCCTAAAGCCCCGGCCACACCATTGCGTGACCAACACCATAGAAAGTCAGTTACTGTTGAACTTTATCACTTCCTACTTCCGGACAGATTTCCGATTTAGGGTGATACATGCCCGAAAGATTGATAGTTGTATGACAGAAACAATCATAATGTTACAATTGAAGACTGTGAAGGATAAAGATTTTTAAATAGAAAATATTTTATGAGGAATTCTAAAGTTCATCAATTACGGTTCCAAAAATTTGATTCTATGGACAAGAATCCGGCAAGAAACTCCATGGACACTCTTTAAACGGGACAGCTAAATTTTGTCTCTAATGCCTGTAAAGTGTGTCAGTAGGAATAAGGCTTTCTCTGTAGTTTCTTAATGAGTTTCAGTGAAGTACATGCATTGCGTTATTGCAAATTAATTAATTATCAAAGTCAATGTATCACTGCTCTGTAATTGTTAACATGTACTCAACCACCATGATTGGCGTAACGCCACGTATTAAGAACACGCGCCTGACACGCTCTGCGTCGCGTGCCGACGCCACCGCTGTTTATTTGTCGTACGATAACTACTGACCATTTTGTCGGTCTTTAAGTTGATATAAGGTCTCTTATAATCTTATTTGAAAATAGTTGTCTAAAATTATTGTACATCATAAAATATTCTGATTAATCTTAATATGATGATTAATAAAATCTAGTCTAACGGTAGAATTTTTTCGGTTAGCGATCATTTACGATTAAAATGTTAGCGTTCCTGCGGCATGGAGTCTATAGAGATACCTTTCTTTTAAAATAGAGTAATTAATTAAGAAATATCAGGTTAATAGGTAATGTGATGTTTAATGATTTTAGGTTTTTAGATTTTAGATATCTAATATTCCTATTGTGAGTGGATTAAATGTTGTTATTAATGAAAAATTGTTATTTGAGGAACTAAAATAAGCAACCACAATTTCTATATTTGTTATTTATTTTCCTTTATTTCTACAGAAAAGAAAAACCTCGCTTTGAACACATCTGTATTAAAATATTAGAATTAGGCTTTTTAGCTACCCTACTACTGTAGTATTTAGATGGTCACTTTAGGAAGGTCTTAATGATCTATTTTGGCTGAAAACTATTCTTAACATAAACATACCATCACGCCTGTATGACCCGAAGTGTTTAGGTCCCATGTAATAGGGGGCGGGCCTATTGCCATTAAACGGGTACAAATTCCAAACTCCGAGCTGCTACTAAGAATTTCACAGAAAAATCCCATAACACTTTGCTCGACCTGGAAATCAAACCTAGGACCTCAAGCGTAGCAGTCGCACTCAGGAGCACTACATAGGCTAATGAGGCAGTTACTATTCAGCCTACTAGATTTAATAATATATGACTGGGTATAATCTAAGACAAAGGTACTTTTGTCGTTGGTCCTTGCTGGGCGTACTTATGCTAAAATTTATAGGTTTTAGCCTCAGTGTTATGGTCCTTAGTGGCACCTGAAGTAGATCTGTTCTAAACTAAAACACAGTATCAAGTACCTACACAATCTGAATCGCTTAATCAGCTAAAGTAAGGGTGGGCCACCTGCCACACGCGTCCGGCACGCGACTGAAAGCGTTTGTTGATATTATATCCAGCCAACCGCGACCGAGTCGGCAAGTTAATTGCGAAAGAATTGTTATGTGTTTTAAATTATTTATAACTTGTTGTAATAATATTAGTGGTTGCATTTTTTTGCATAAAGCATTTTAGGCAGTGAATCGGAATTTTACTATGAGCATAGATTATCATAATTATTAAATTACTGTATTTGGCATTGAGCCACAAACCAAGCATTGCTGGTCATATGTTGTGGCTCCGAACTGGAATTTTAGTGTTATTTGTAAAAGTATTCTACAACTGTATGAAGCGGCGGTAGCTTAATGGCTAGGGCGTCGGACTAGAGATCATGTGGTTGCCGGTTCGGACCCTACCCATTGCACTACCAACGTAAACCCACTCGTAACACAAGCATTTAGCTTACCACGAGGGATTAACAAGAATACTAGTAATGTGCAATCCACATTGCTAATAAACTTTAAAAAAAATCAGGAACAGACATCTTAAATTGTGTTTTTTGTGTGTATAATGTATCTATAATCCTATTATTGTTTAAGAAATTAAAAAAAAAACACGATGTAGTAGATCTTTGTAGACTACTTTATCGAAATAATTAGAATTAAGCCTCCTAGAATAGGTATAATAAGTTTTAATTCAATTCAAATTCAAATATTTGAACTGAATGCGATTTTTTCTAGGCAAGCGCGCTCCATCGTGCATCGCAGTGTCGATTAACATCAGGCAGACTGACGGCCAAATGTAACATAACATATTCAACCCATTATACTGTCCCACGCTGGGCACGGGTCTGCTCTCAGAATGAGAGGGATTAGGCTATAGTCCACCACGCTGTCATAGTGCGGGTTGGCAGACTTCACACGCTATCGAGAAAATCTCTCAGCGTTTCTTTCCTTCACCGTTTAAGACCATGATAATTAACTACTAATACGCACATGACTTCGAAAAGTCAGGTGCGTGCCTTGGATTCGAACTCGAGACCTTTGACTTGGCAGTCCAGCGGTCATACCACTAGGCTATCACTGATTCAAATGTAAGCCTATCACAAATAAAGGAAAAATAGTAGGTAGGTATTTAATTATGTGCATGGTTCTGATGGTTTTTTATTTTGAAAGAAGAACAGGCTTCATTTTAGAATTATTGACGCTACTCGCATAGTCAAATAACATAACTGATCATACCATCATCCCTGTATTCCCCGAAGGGTTAGGCAGAGTGTACTAATGTACACCGACAGTTCGCCGGTATGTTTTAGGTCTCATGTAATATTGCTAATAACCGGGCACAAATCCAGCCTCCAAGCCGCTACTGAGAATTTAATAGAAAAACCCAACAACACTTTGCTCGATCTCGATCGAACCCAGGACCTCAGCGTAGTAGTCACGCTTGGGACCACTAGACTAATGAAGCAGTCTATATCTATACTTATAATAAATCTGTAGAGAGGTCAATTCTGTACATTAAATATATTTCCAAAATAACTATCAGCGGGTGATTAGTGATCGATACTGACGCCAAAAATGCAATCAGTAAAATTTTTGTCTGTCTGTCTGTCTTTCTGTATGTTCGCTATAGAAACAAAAACCACTCGACGGATTTCAACGAAACTTGGTACAATTGTTCTTCATACTCCTGGGCAGGTTATAGTATACTTTTCATCACGCTACGATAAATAGGAGCAGAGCAGTGAAGGGAAATGTTGGGAAAATGAGTGATTCATGAGAAAGGTTTCAAGCTATAAAACATCACGCTACAACCCTTAGGAACGGGGCAACGCAGGTGAAACCGCGGGCGAAGAACTAGGGAACAAAGTAACTATTCCACGCGGACGAAGTCGCTGGCAAAAGCTAGTCTACTAATAATTCATAATACTCACTTCTTAAAAATTGTGAGATATTGCTCCCCTCTATCACTGATCACAATCACAACACTACTACAGATAATATCGATATTAAAAATATTTGACTAAAAATTAATTAATTTTGTCCACCATGACTAGAGTGTGAGCACGGTGCGGCCGCGCGTGCGTCGCCTACTGGGGGCTGGGACGGTGTGTTCCCTGCTTTATGGGCTACGAGGGCCATAGTTCCTATAGGGCGGATGAAACTCCGCCCACAACACTTGATTTGCGAAGAGGTTTTTGGTAAATATAGATTAAAAATTCTAACATTATGGACCAAGCATAAAAAATTCAAAAAAAAATCATAATCTTTATATTAAAAATATTTTTCTCAAACGATTTATTCCTTGCGAAGAAAAATACAGAAATAAAATAAGAGTTAAAAAAATAAATAGATGAAGATAAAAAAACCTCGCTTGGTCTGGTCAATCTCACTAACATCAAAGGAGGAACGTTAATAATAGAGGTAATTTTTATTGGCTTTAAGATACGAAGTACCTACCCGAGGATATTTTAGGATCTCTTTACCTAAGTCCATGTCAGTGTGAATCTCTTGAAAAAAAAAACTAACTCAAAAAGGTTGACACTGCGAGATTAGAGGTGTTACTTTTTCGTATGAGATCGAATAAGCTTTGCCAATTAACGTGGCAATGGTGCTAGTCTTCTGTACGTGACCGAACGCCGAGAAAGTTGCTATTTATTTTAACTCGGGAATATTTCAGACCGTAAGACCGTCATCACTGCTTAACATGGATATGTAGCATCAACGATAAGGTACAGGATAATCTTTTGGGTCAACTCAACAAACAAAGAATTGGTATTGAAAGCCCAAAATGCATGAGAGCTATATGCCATATAAAATCTACCGACAGTTGCCAACCTTATTTTCGGTCTCTAAAAATATTAACACTTCCATGTCTTTATATAATATGAGTCTGTATTATTTGTAAAAAGTAACCAACATCTCTTTACAAAAACAAATCGATCAAGACATCAAGATATGTTATGTTTAGTATCCTCTCGAACAACGATGCTAAATAAAAGTATATTCTGTGTGGGACCTAAACTTTATAATAAATTGCCTCGAAGTATACGAAGTGAGGAGAACATTAATTTTATTAAGAAAAAAGTTAATCTTTTGACTATCTGAACGATAAAGAATTAAAATATTGTTAATAATATAGGTAATTTTGGTTTTTAATATTGGCAAAAAAAAACATTTGATAATATTGTTTAATATTGTACACCGTCAAGTATGGTATATCACAGAGTTCTGTATTCCAGAATTAAGACATTTCTATGAAGCTTTATGAACCTGTGCTAACAATAAATTATTTCTATTTCTATTTCTAATTGTAATAATTATTTGTACATTTGAAAAATAAGTAAATTAATTATTACAGTTGGCTACAGCAATAATTTTAATTACTTAGTACATAACAACTTTAATTACTGACTTAAAATAAACGTATCTAATCACAAGTAATAAGTATATCTAACTTAATTCAATAACAAAACAATTTTAGTCAGGAAATCATTCTATTCTTCAACCCTTACACTGCAAGATGTGCATACTGTGACGACTATTTGTGTAATCTAGTTACAACGGGCACCTTGCTCGCCTCGCTTTAATTTATTTAATAGTTTAATAGCGCGTGCAAACTGCCTCGTTTTTTATAACCCAACCCTTTTGTAGATATTGACAAGCAATAAATTATATAAATATTTGATCGGACACGCGTTTTGGCGATGTATGTGTTCCATGTTTTGGTAGCTTTTGTGTAGTCAGAGGAGAAATTACTCTATGGCCATAAAATGGGTCATTTATGTAGTTAAAACAATCCACTACGTACATACATCCAATACTTTTAGATACTATATAGGTACAAACAATACTTTTAGATACTATAAATACAAAAAGCAATTGAGTATTATTTATTTCTTGAAGAAATAGCAAAAGTATCTTTCTGCTTTAACAGCCTCAGACAAAAACGGTGTTCCTCAACACGGAATGTAGGTATGGTGAAGAGCAAATAATCTCTAACGTTTAAACCTTGGAACCTATTCTGGGTTCTAGTCAATTTTAAAGGAATGTGTTCAGCGTTTTTTTATGGGATAGGGGGACAAACGTGCAGACGGATCGCCTGATGGTAAGCGATTACTGCGCCCATGGACATCCGCAATACCAGAGGAGTCACAAGTGCGTTGCCCGCAAACACAACGTAAGCCTTGTCTCATGCCGGTTTTCTGTGAGGCCATGGTATCATTACGAAATTTCAAAAGGACCATTTTTCAACACATCAGATTCGTCATAACCGTTTCCGATTGATTGGTTGACAAATACTCATACAAAGCAACGTTTTAACACCAAATGTTACCGTCATGGATCAATGACGATTCCTGGCAAAATGTTGACAAACTGCGTCACGGTAGCTGCCAAAGGGTTAAAAAAAATGTGTTATTATTTGGTCGAAAAATGATTTTGATTTTTCTTTTTAATTTTCCAATCCAATTTTCTTGCAAATAGAAACCAAGATGAAATATTATATAATCCAAATACAGGTGCCACCCAAATTCGCTAACAACTACCAACTACGACCCTCATCTTAATGTTACACCATGGCAGTTTAAAATAATAAATAAAAAGCGATCGTTAGGGCCGGCTAGTTTAGTTACTTTGCCGTCGCCACGCTCGAGAGCCCATGAATGCATTTAATGTTCCTACATGCACATTGAAGGGTTAATACCCTGATTTTAGTGCTGCAGTTAGATGATATCGATATTATTATGTTATGTAAGGATAAGGAGGACTTACTTTCACAAATTACGTCTCCGCTCAGTAAATGGGCTATCCCTCACTTTACAAGAGGTTTTACGAGGTGTTACTACACAGGTAATAATAAAGTTATAGTAGGTAATACTAATAAATTAAGCGGAAGACAATCTTAACATAACGTACCATCACGCCTGTATTCCCCGAAGGGTTAGGCAGAGGTGTACTAATGTACACCCACAGTTCACCTGTATGTTTTAGGTCCAATGTAATAGAGAGCGAGCCTATTACCATTAACCGGGCATAAATTCAGAGTCCGAGCAGGTACTGGGATCTCATCACCCAAGAACACTTTGCTCGACCTTGGGATCGAACCCAGGACCCGTAGCGTAGCAGTCGTGCTTGGGACCACTAGACTAATGAGACAATCTTAATCATGATAATATATTTTAGTAGGATATTTTATATTCTCTTTTAAAATATATTCCTTATCATGAAGTTAAAGTTAATCTGACTTCTCGTGAATCTTAAATTCAATATTGTTTTAAGTAGGTACCATATCTTTGTATGTCCTTTATACGTTTCTTATTTATCCGATTGCAAGTTGTACCCCAGCAAAGGTTTCTGTCCGAAGATGATTAAATAGAAGAGGTAATTGCAATGCTTACCGAGCAAATCTAGTATTGATAACAGCATCTCTGAAGATAAAATCTAAGAAATTTAATAACCAATAAAAAAAACTCCAAATATCGATAAATACCATCTCTAGCGTTTGCAACCCCATCGCACGCGCCCCTCGTGCCGCCAAACATCGGCTCGCCACCGAGCATAATTCTGCGGACTTAACCCGCGCCTGCGCATGCACAGATCATTATTTGCTTGTTGCGGACCTAGCTTGGTCTTAACTTTTTTTATTAAATAATTATTAGAATAATGCTGCATCAATCGGAAATATTATATAGTTATTAACGCTTAGTTTAACGGTAACACCTATGCACATCTAAAAGGGCTTAGAGAGTTCTTAAAGGGTTGCAAAGGCGGACTCCTTCGATGGTACGATTTTTTTTTAAATTTTAAGATTTCAAAACTTCGCCAATGTAATAAAAATCATCCTATCATCATTCGCACTAGGATCAGCGACAAGAACCTAATATTATAGCCTAATTTTATTTTAATTAAAAGAAGACCCGTGGATTGAATGGTAATATAAATTAAGCACAATGCAGTTGGTAATCATTGAATGGCTAATAAGATAACAGAGCAAACATATACCTAGAACAGAAAAGTACCCAAATGATAGCAGAAAATAGTATAAACAATTGTAGTCTGCAACTTCCTTTGCAATATGACTTTTAAAAAACTATAAAGATAGAGTTAAAGTGAGAAGAAGTCGGAATACAAGTATAGGTAGTTAAATATGTTTAATTTTGTGCATCATGGAGAAAAATAGCTATTTATAAAATACTAGCGACCCGCCCGCGGTTCACCCGCGTTGCTCCATACCTAAGAGTCGTAGCGTAATGTATAATAGCTTAAAACCTTCCTCTTGAAACCATCTATCTATTAAAAAAAACGGAATCAAAATCCGTTGCGTAGTTTTAAAGATCTAAGCATACATAGGGACGGACAGACAGCGACAGCGACTTTGTTTTATACTATGTAGTGAAGTGATCTATAAATTTGTAATTAGCATAGCTATATCGCAATTCAACGCATTTTTTCTTTAATATAAACCGTTGCACTTACATTTACAAAATTTTTTGTTAAAACACGTACTTACTCAGTTTTCAAAAGCAACCCTTTTAACGACCGTTTAGATTTCTATAAAGACTTGCGCCGTCATTATTTACAACCCCTTCGGATAAGCCCTTAACAACAAAGCTTTTTAACATTTTAAAACGGCGACCAACAATGGATGATGTACAGTTTTTTTTTCTACCATCAAGGATTACGCAACTCTTCTGTATAAATGTTTTAATATTTAAAAGATTAGCGTCATGTTATTGCGTTTTAGTATAGGTAAATATTTTTGTATTTTAAAATGTTGTTATTTGTGAAAAAGATTGTAGTTTTAGCTACAATATTAGCTGTTTGATGGCTAATATCTTTGAACAAACAGATTTTATTGTCATACATGAAGTGTCTGTCATACACGTTAAGTGTTGTCTATAATAAATAATACGTTGCAATGCAAAGTGATTTTAACATAAGAAGATAATGAGTACAAATTAGCGATATTGCGTTGCGGTAGTGGTTTAGATAGCAACAGACAATAATTTTAACAATAGATCGAATAATTAATTGGTAGCATATTTAAATATTTTCATAAAAAAATATTTCTTAGTTCTTATCCTAGTATGTCTTCTGGCATATGGAGATAAGTATAAACTTGACGCATACTGGGCAATTCAACAATATCAACACAATATTCGTTGCCGTGGTATCAAATGCAACTGAACATGACGTTATCTTGACACATTATTGACAAGTCGTCAAAACCTGTCACTTTTATTAGCATTCACAAACAAAAAAAAAGTCTATTACAATCGAGAATGCAAATATACCTCATGACTGTTTTCTAGCAACAAATCACAGGCCAAAAGTAATACTTATTAAAAGATTCCACATTATTGTTATGATAAAACCGTGTGAAAATTATTCCCAAGAACACATGTCAGCAGATAGCGGGGTTTCATTATTTTTTGCATATTAATTTTTTTATACGAATCGTGATTTTCAACCGTTTGCGTTCGCAATTTGAAGCACGGTGCGATTACTTTTGTATTGTATTGCAAATATTAATTTTAGTGTTATTGGTATTTTCTATTGCTGTGAATATTAATGTTTCGTACAGGTTTGATAAATAATCATTTCTTTTAAATAGCACTGTGGATAATTATGTATCCGTTGTTGGGAGTTAGACATTATCATATCGGCTTACTAAATTTTTACAGATAAATCAATGTTCAATTTATTATAATAATATTATGGATTTTCTAAAAATATATTTTATTTTTTTCATATGTTTTTTAAATAACGTGATGCTATCGAAAACTTACAACTTAACTCTAAAAATAGTTATGCCGGTTACGTCCCAACCCGACTTGAATATGTTACAGTCTGTCTGACGGTAATATATTATTATTTTTATAGAAGGGAAATTAAAGAAATATATTAAAATGTCTTATTTCAGAATTATCGACCGTACCTACGACCTTTTTTGCGATACCGGAACGTGAGGGTTGAGATTTTACTTACTTGTCATATAAATACTTGTGAAGTACCTAGTTAGTCTAGTTTAAAATATTGGCTGAAATAACCGATTTTTAGATGAGCAAGCATGCGTAGCATGTTGTATTAATATCGTTGCAGGCAACGGGTAGTAAGAATGTTTATTTTAATTATGCAGAAAATTAAGAAAGTGAGGTTTCGTTTTTTTAATTTAAAATTTATAATATTTACTGCTTTTCTTTATAAAATTTTAATGTTAGAGCAAAACCTGAGGCTCTATAGACATCGCGGGAGCGCCGCGTAGCTGCGGCCTACGCCGCGCGCAGAGCCGCACGTGCAGCCCAAGCTTGCGCCTACGCAAAAACTAAAATAGAAAAGGGTGCCAAATATCCAATATAATACAGAAAATGTAATGATAGTAATATAAATACAAATAATAGCAAAAAAATAGCACATATTTGCACAATTGTTCAATGCAATGCGCACCGCTTGTAAAAGTCGTTCTAAAATAATTCCTGGCCACAATAAAACTGATAATCGTGCTAATCCTTATTTACACTGAAGGTGGGTGAAGTGGGTGCCCTGATAAGCTGGCAGGTAGACCGAATCAGCAATTTCTATTGGTGAATTTTTGTGTGCATATCGCGACATCAAAATCGCCCTGGCAATTTTTGTCGTGCAAATGAAGGGGTTTTTTATCATCAATATCGTAATATTTATATAATAAAATGTGCAAATTAATCAATAAAATGAAATGCGATTTGGTGGCTAATGTCCTTATTCGAATTTTAAACGAGGCGCGGGAAAGATACGTCGCGCCATCGCCCGCTCCATTGCTACTACTAGCGCCGCGTAGCGGAATCTAATTTATAAAGTTATATTTACGTGGGGTATTTTTTTACGTTATTTAGTAGTCTCGTACTTAGGTATATTTACTATCAACCTTATTTAACCACTTATTTGTGACAAATACTTTGTATTTTAATGTATTAATTAAACTATTGTCGGCCATTCCTGTAGCCGCTAATATTTTATGAAAACTTGAAGATATAGGTAATTTATGGAGTTTCTACGTGCATAAAACTGAGGAGAAACGGTGGAAGTCGCATAATTAGACGAACTGTGAATAAGTATTATTCCTGTGATAATACATTGCATTAGATATTTTTTATTTAAGGTTTATGTCTAATGTTTTCAGGGCTAACAAACACTAGAGCAAAAAGTAATGTTTGGACAATTTATTGCTTAATTATTATTATCAGGCGCCGAGAAACTAGTGATGTTTATGTAGGTAGATAATCCGTACTATTATTAATCACTCAAGCATATAAATGTACTAAGTAGGTAGTTCATATTAAAACCAAAAATAACAGAAATAAGATAATGTTTTTGTGATTCATCTATGAGCTGGTAGTACGATATGTACCTACTTAGTAAAATTTCGTAAATGCTTGGATAAGCTAACTTGAATTAAAAAATACAACATATAAACCGACAACAAATTTGCCCTATTTATTTACATATTACATAAAACTATTCTCATAACAATTAAAGTAAGATTTGTAACAGTGTCTGCAAATTTTTGGTGAAATAAATCAATCTAATTTTATACGTATTATGTAATACCTACACGCGGAATATTTTACTACTTAACTAGTCATTAATATGTACAGACACCAGCATAAATAAATATATAGGTACTACACTTTTTCGTGATATTATGATATGAACGTGGTACCTGTCTGCTTATTTTCGAACCAATAGGTATCTACTATAATAACATTGGTTATCTCAAAATTATAATCGTCATTACATGTTTTTGAGTAGCAAATGTATAGGTACCTACCATACCAACATATTTATTCTCGCAACAGTACCTACCTACTTATATGTACGAGTAATAGTACGTACCTATTAAATAAAGTTGATAAGCAGTAGGTAGGTATTGTGTCAACTTACAAAATGGCAAAAACTAATTTTGAATGAATAAATTCACGGCATTAGTCACAATTTTGGTTGTACAAAAATACATTATTTATCATATTAATTTTCATAATAATTAATATTACGCTTCATGCTACACCGTTTGAAATAAGAAAATAAATACATGTGTAATAATTAATTTTTAACATAACAGATAACCTTTATTGTTCTAAGGTCACATTTTGAAAGACACCAAACAATAGAAATATCTAATGTAACAATTAACATTCTTGCTTTTGTTATCATTTTAAGTGAATCTACCTACCTAAGTACTCGTCGTTTCTATTACAAATTTTGCGATTTCTTTTTGTTGATTTGTGTGGCTGCTACCCTAGTTTTATCCAATGGACAGCAAAAATGGAGACGCTATTCAGGTATGTAAATACCATCTTGGGACACATCGTAAGATGGTATTGTGGTATCTTGTTTTGGAATACAATCAAACTATTTGACATCGGTTTTACATTGACGTGACGTTTTTCCTAACCCCAAGTGTGCTGGGTTTGGTTGACCGAACTTTGAGAAGCAGAGTTTTGTATTCTTAAGATCCTTATTTCTCGGGCAAGAAATCATATTTATGTTCCTTTTTTTTTAACTAAGTATAATTTTAATTACTCTTCTAAATAGGTTTATTAACGATAAGTTATTCGTGCATAATGCTGTTCACTTTATCTTATAATTACATCAGATAGGTATTCGTCTTCAGTACCTGACTACGTTTATTATTTAACGATACGTATCTTTGCAACCACAACAGTTGAAACAAATATTTGGACGGTGAATTTCTATAAGTAGCATAACATTATAATTACCACGAATAATCAAAGCCTGTGTAGATGTTTTCATGTGATGTTATACTAAGTGGTAAGGGTGCCTTTGTAATAAATATATTGTCATTGTTTTATAATGAATATGGTGTTGAATTAGCTGGTAAGTTCAGAGTCGGAGATCGTGTTTAAGTAATAACTATGCTGATCATATACATCTGCCACGGTTGCTGTATCAACATAACATACCATCACGCCTGTATTCCCCGAAGGTTAAGGCAGAGTATACTTATGTACAACCACAGTTCACCGGTATGTATGTTTAGGTCCCATGTGGTAGGGGGCGAGCCTATTGCCATTAACTGACATTTTGCTACCGAGACCCAGACTCCAGACTCCGATCAGCTACTGAGAATTTCCTAGAAAAACCCAATAACATTTTGGTTGACTTGGGGATCGAACCCAGGATCTCTAGCGTAGCGGTCACGCTTGGGACCACTAGACTAATGAGGCAATTAGTTTATGAATGGGAGAAAATTCCTAACACAATCATACGCCTCCGCAACTTGGAAAGTAATCTATCCTGGTTGTCATGTGATACCATAATTATGACAATCATTAGTCGTATCCGAAAAGCCTGACAACCATTTTATTCTTAGGATATTGGTATTGCCCAGTTGATTTGCGGAGGTCTAATGACAGTCCCAACTGGTAAGATTGGAAGCTTCACCCAACATTGTTGGGGATAGATTAGACTGATGAGATTAATGGATAAGCTGACGAGCCGCTGGCACATGAAGTCAATCAATTGAGACAGATTCTACACAATGAAATGATATTATTTAGTGTCACACTAATGACGTTTGAATCGTTATGTTCTGTGATTAGAACTCACCTCCACACAAGGCCATTGCATAAGTGAGCCATTTTACTGCGCCAGTAGTATGAAAAGCTAGTGACGTCGATAGTAGAAACCATTCCAATATAATGGAGTGGGCTGGTGGTGGTTTCATGCTGCCATATACAAAAAAGTTTTAGGGGAAACCCCTTTACCGTCAGTTGCACAGGAAGGTATTGAGGAGTTCTTTCAACAGAACACAGTTGTCTTCCTCCAGTTTAGTGATGTAATAATTCTACACTCCCCGATATTTTCCCCGAAGGTAAAAGGTTACGCCCTTTAAACGAAAAATGAATATATCTTTATTTACACAGCAGGACTAATGGCTTGATGGATTATCTCGATTATTAGCCTCATGTACAACGACTTTATTTACATAACATAATCTTGTCTTTATATTAGTGTAGTAAGAGAGGTAGGGCATAGTGGAATCGAATAATTCCACTCACAATTGGAGCTCTTCGACTGGGGAAGTAGCACTACCTTACAGAAAATCGTAGCCAAATAACATAGTTCCGTGCTATGTTGTGTTCCCAACGGTGAGCAAGGTCACCAGAGCTTCGCGAGGAAGCTTGTGTTGGCAGTGGGGAGGACCGGTGGTGTTTTGTTACCGCCGCTGTTATGTATGGCAGCATGTCTCCTATGCTGCCGGCCCAACTATTCCTCCTTCATTTACAGGGTCGGCAACGCGTGAGTGATACCCCTGGTGTTGCAAAGGTCCATAGACTACGGTAACCGCTTACCATCAGGCGGTCCGTAGGCTTGTTTGCCACTTTAGTGGTATAAAAAAATATATATTAAGTGTAGGTATAATTGGTTCATTTACAATTTTTTATTTCAGCATATGTCAGACCCTTCTAGTGAAGTCATGTTCAGAAAAACTACAGAAAAATTTACACTTCACATGAAACAACACATAAAGAGTTTTTCATCAATTGACTCAAAAGTAAGGTTGCTCAAAGTAATGTTAACCAAATCTTATTTCAATAATTGATTTCTCATGTATAAAAAGTTATGTATATACATACATACATACATATTTTCTGTCCATCATTAGGGCAGGCATAGAGACTGTATATTTCAACTTGTTATGACCGTGGGCCACCTCTTTCGCTTAATCTACAATAGACCTCATGCATGATCGAAGAACGTCCGCAATTTGATTCGTACCTCCAAGGTCAGCCCCTTCCAACTCTTCGATCTCGTACTCGTTAATCTCCGTTCATTCATCCTCTGTATACGCCAAAACTTCTTAACTTACCACCATTATCACGATTTCTCTCCATCTATCTGCCAAAATAGTACCCGACATTCCTACTTCATACCACTACTTCCTACTTCTTCACATTCTTCTTCTTGCTCTCTTCTCTACGGTATTAATTCCACTAACATGTTTCTTCTGCCAGATGTGACTTTTTGGACACTTTTCGCCTATTAATGAAAGTGCGTAGCTCATTCACTTGGTTAGTAATTAACACATCTACTCTCCGTTAAATAGATGACTGTTTCAAAATTAATGCATGTACTCGTAATCTGAAATATCTCTTCCACATTGTCCGGTAAGGTGACGTAGGTATTATATGTATAATATTTTGTTACCCTTTTATTTTCAGGAAAGTCCTGTAATAGAAGTCAAACAAGGAAAATTACAAGGTGCAGTTAAGAAATGTTTAGATGGGAGCCCTTACTACAGCTTCAAAGGTATACGTTACGGTGAACCGCCAGTTGGAGAGCTAAGGTTCAAGGTGAGACTTTTGTGGATTATTCCTATGCTCTGATTTCCATTAAAGCTACCTGAAATTAACATAAGGCACTTATTCTTCATTTAAATTATCATTATTAAACCATTATACCTACTACCCCACGTCTGGATACGGGTCTTCTCACAGAATGCGAGGGATTTTAATCCACCACGATGGCCTACAAAAGGTATTCTGCCTTAAATTGAATAAAATTATAGATTAACAATTATTATTAATTCCTTTAATTTGCTATTTATTCTCAAACTCCGATTTATTAAAACTGAGTTAAAGTTAAAGTAACTCTCCAACTAAAACAGCAGTTATTCTACATTAAATTGTACAAAATTGTGACTTATCGAATTTTCTGAAACTGTCTTTCAGGCACCAGTACCTGTAAAGCCATGGCAAGGCATACTTCACGCAATTGAACACGGGCCTGTGTGCCCCCAATCCGACAAGACTACAGATGAAACAGAAAAAAACGAAGACTGCCTCTTCTTGAACGTCTATACGAAGTTTCTACAACCTAGCTCTAAAATACCTGTAATGGTCTACATTCATGGGGGTGCTTTTATGTCAGGGTCTGGAAATGCTGATACATATGGCCCTGAATATTTGATCCAACATGATGTTATCTTAGTTACCATGAACTACAGACTTGAAGCATTAGGTTTTCTTTGTCTGGACACGCCTGAAGTTCCAGGAAACGCTGGTATGAAGGACCAAGTTTTAGCTTTGCGTTGGGTCAAGGAGAACATTAGTAAGTTTGGTGGAGACCCAGACAATATCACTATATTTGGAGAAAGTGTTGGATCTGCCGCTGTAACTTATCATTTGATATCACCGATGTCTGAAGGCCTATTCAAAAAAGCGATCGCACAGAGTGGCGTTTGTTTATCGAATTGGGCGCTAGCACATCAGCCTGTAGAACGAGCGTTTAGAGCAGGTAAAGTATTAGGCAAAGATACAAATAATGTAAGTGAACTATTAGATTATCTAAAGGGACTTCCTGCTATTGACCTAGTAAGAATAACTATGACAACGAGATCGGAAGATGAAAAGCTCAGAGGCTTGCCTGTTCATTTCACTCCAACAGTCGAAAAGAAATTTGAAGGTCAAGAACAGTTTTTGACTGACGACCCTATGGATTTAATTATGGCGGGGAAAGTGAACAAAGTGCCGTTGTTAATCGGATACAATACAGCAGAAGGGATTTCTTTGGTCACTGGCCATTGGGAGAAAGCTACAATTTTTAATAAGGAGCCTTCGTATCTTGTTCCCAGAGAGATTGCAACAAAACTATCGAAAGAAAAATTGAATAATGTTGGCCGACATCTAAAGAAATTTTACGTTGGGGAGGAGGACTTTACTGAAGAAAACATTCAAACTACTGTCGATTTCCTTACGGACACTTATTTTTTATACCAAATACACCGATTTGCGCATTATTATCAAAGCTTAGCGCCAACGTACATGTATAGGTTTGGTTACGAAACTGAGATGAATAATGTTTTAAAGTTAATTGGTTTCGAAAATGTTAAAGGCGTTTGTCACGCAGAGGAGCTGTTCTATCTATTCCACAGTAACATTTCACGCAAATTTTACGAAAAACATGAAATGATAAGAAATATAGTATACCAGGTGACCAAATTATGGACTGATTTTGCAAAAACTGGGTGAGATTAACTTTTATTAAATTTATATTTGAATGATTATAGCACACACTAGTAATCACAGTTCATAGATTATACGCAGAATAAGTCTGTAAAAAAGTAGTTTTTCTAATTTTGGCACAAACAAAGGGGAGGGCCGAATTAATTATTCTTGGAAATGTTTTAAATTTGTTTGTATGTCCGCTTACAATTCAAGATCTACTTGCGGCATTTTTATGAAATCTAGTTTACAGGCAAATTATGATCCTGGTCAATATTTTGCGTAATTTTTATAATTAATTTGCGTAATTTTTTCACGTGGGAGAGCCATGCTTCCGCACGAATGGGCCGGCTCGACCGGAGTGATACTACGGCCTCACAAAAAACCGGCGCTAAACAACACTTACGTTGTGTTTCGCCGAGTGAGTGAGGTTACCGGAGGCCCAATCCTCTTTTAAAAGGTCGGCAACGCACTTGTGACGCCTCTGGTGTTGCGGGTGTCCATGGGCGACGGTAATCGCTTACCATCAGGTGATCCGTCTGCTCGTTTGCCCTCCTATAAAATAAAAAAAAATAACTCTGAGGTAGTACTTTCTTAGGTAGGTATTCCATGTGAGCGAAGTCGCTGGCAGAAGCTATTAAAGGATAATCTTGTTAGTTTCGTCGTCGACTATCTCTTCTCTAAGGCGTTAAAAACGGAAAACAAATATATTGGCTTCGTTATCGATCGGATTGCCTCATTGTCTAACAGTCAGTAGCATACTGGTTTCTGACACTTACGCGAACGTCAGTAGCAGCTCAGGGTTGTACCTGGTTAATGGCATTAGAGTCGCTCTCTACATGGAACATAAAATAACTGGCGATTTGTGGTAGCACATCACTACATCTTTGCCTTGGTGTATGTTTTTATTGAATTTGGTAAAATTAATTTTAGTTGTGAAACTGCATGATTTGCTCCTTTAATATCAATGCATGCATGAAAAACATTTTTAGAATTTTACGTTTTTGCTTTCCTTCTCCAGGACCCCAACACCAAATAAAGAAGTGATAGAATGGCGGCCATACACATCAGCTACTAAAGAATATTTGATACTGGACCACGATATACGACTAGCGAGTGATGCAGACAAGGAGAGAGTGCAGTTTTGGAACAACATGTACTCTGAAGCCGGCCTGCCTTGTATTAATCGATAACAGGGGTGGTCAACTTTATTAGACGCAAGATCTACTGACGAAACTCTGTGGGATCTGTCAATTACATACTTCTTGATGATTGCGTATTTTTTACGTATTGTTATTAATAGATTTATTAAACTTTTTTTTGCCTTGCCAACATTGATAGAACTCATAGCCGCAATCAACCGGGTCTAAGACTATGGGTTAATTTGGGTGGATTTTGGATTATTCTTTTGGAGCTACCTAAAGTTATTCAAAATTACATAAGAAAACAAAATCGGTTCAAAAAGAGGAAAGTTATAAGCATTTTAATTTTATGCTAGATAGAGAACTTATTTTACCACGTTGTGACGTCAAATCGTGCGCCATACAAATTCTATACTGACATTTGCTTTGCGGAAAAGGGACAGAGCATCCCCACTCAATCCGCACCAAAAACTTTAAAAGCTCATATCTTAGAACTTTATGACTCGATTGAATTTTTCCTTCACTAAAATAACTTTATAATCTTAGCATGGAAAATGCAAAAAAAAAAATCACAAAAAGATAGCTGCTATCTTTTTAAATATTTTTTTTAATGGAAATATTTAACAATGTAAAGAAATATGTACAAAAATAAATGAAGGTAAATATACTTATATAATTATCAATTAGGAAGGAAAACTTAAATTAGATACTGACACGCAAATATTAGACAATGAAATTGAAATGAAACTACTTTTTCGGATTTTATCGCGTTGTAATAATAATAATAATAAAATAAAATAAATGGACGAAGTTATGATGACGAACAACTACCGGAAATTTATCGTGAAGGATGGTACGGTTGACATATGTCGGGCATGCCACCGGCCGGGAGAGTCTATCCGACATATTATCTCTGGGTGTTCGCGTCTAGCTAACGGCGAATACTTGCACAGACATAACCTGGTAGCCAGGATTATCCATCAGCAACTTGCCTTGAAATACAATCTTGTGGAATCGGAGGTACCGTACTACAAGTATGTGCCCGACCCAGTTCTTGAAAATGGTCATGCTACATTGTATTGGGACCGGTCTATCATCACTGACAGGACTATTATTGCCAATAAGCCTGATATTGTGGTGATAGATCGATTAGAGCGTCGTGCAATGATTGTTGACATCACCGTCCCGCATGACGAGAACCTCTTCAAAGCCGAAAAAGAAAAAGAAATAAAGTATCTTGATTTGGCACACGAGGTTGTCGACATGTGGGGGGTCGATGCGGCGATCATAGTACCAATCGTTGTGTCTGCTAATGGTTTAATAGCTAAGAGCCTCGACCGACACCTTAAGAGGCTCTCATTAGGTGGTTGGATCAAGGGTTTGATACAGAAAGCAGTACTTCTGGACACGGCCCGCATTGTTAGGAGGTTTCTCTCTCTGGGACCCTGACCATCGGCAGCTTGGACCCTGCTCCCGATGCCGATGGGCTACTATTTTTTATATTTTTAAATGTTTTTCTTATTTTTATAAAAATATTTAAAAATATATACAAATAAGTTAAAATAATAAATAAATGGAATAATAATAATATATTCTTTATTGTACACCAAAGAATCAATATAAACAGGACAAACATTTTAACTTACAATATACAATGGCCGGCCTTATCGCAATCAGCGATTTCTTCCAGGCAACCTTATATTGATATTCAAGAAAAGGAAGAAGAAAAGGATCCGAAACGTTGGGAAGTAAATAATATCAACACAACGCAATAAAATCCGGAAAAATAGGAGTTTTATTGCAACCATAATTAGATATTGAAAATTATTAATGCAACGCATTTTTTTTTAAACTACTAAGGTGGCAAACAAGCATAAGGCCCGCTTGATGGTAAGTGGTTACCGTAGTCTATGAACGCTTGCAACACCAGGGATATCACCAAATCAAGGCAATCGTGCGTTGCCGACACGCACATGGCAGCATGTATCTTATTCTGCCATCATCGGCGGGAACAAAACACCACTGGTGCCAACGCAACGCTTCCTCGCGCATTTCTGGCGACCTTTTTCACTGTTCGCTTTTTAGGAACACAACATAGCACGGAGCTGTTATTTGGCTATGATTTTCTGCAATGTCATCTCTTAAGTATAGTATTCGGATGCCGAAATAGTTATATACGCTTATTGGTAAGTATTGGCCAGTATTGGCGTACAATACTGGAAAAACATTATTGTTTTCCAACCATATTTTTGTAATTATATCAAAGGTCGAGTTAACATGATAATTATAGTGTTTCAATTACGTGCTATCAGGAGATAAATAATAAAGGATTTAGTTCTGGGTCCCCATACGACTAAGTAGGCACCTTACATAAATACGTGGTGATGATGAACGAAAGTAACTGTCAGTCTATTACCTTTTCACGCCTAAACCGCTGAAAACATTTTGATTAATCTTAACAGAGACATAAATTGGACCTTGGAGAAGGACATAGGCTGACTTTTGTCTTAAAAAGTTCTTTAGCATGCAAATGAAGCCGCGAGCAACAGCTATACCTTATATTGTAAATGCATAACTGACTCTCTTTTTATTTGATTTCTGTCTGTACCTTTTAATGCCTAAACCAATTAACGGATTTTGATAAAATTAGGCAAGGAGAAAGGTTGCATCCTGAGGAAGGATTTATGCCCTTATAGGACCGTTTGTCTCGACACTCTCTACTCGTTTTGGGATGCGAGTGAAACCGTGAGCCACAGCTAGTCATTAATATTTTAATTACATAATTGCCCCTTTTAAAGAATATTTACAACAATAGCTGCATCAATCTTGGTCAGTTACGTCATCCCATTCGTTTTGATGGATTTATTATAATCAAATTGTTAAGGTTAAAATTACACTACTTTCAGATTGGTTACAGTTATAATTATTTCCATGTATATTCTCAAAATTGTGTTCTAATATTTTATTTGACTTCAAGTTAATATTGTGACGTGAAGACCAGTGCATGAAGTTTCGACATTTGTAATGAATAAAAAATAAACTGGAAAGAAACGATTTAGCTAAGATACTGGTTTCTGACACTTACGCGAAAATTAGACATTGAAATAAAACTACTTTTTACGGATTTTATCGCTCGTTCTGCTGCCAATAATTAACAAAAATGTAAGGTAGCTGTTAGTAATTGTAACATTAAGACGTCCAACAACTTAGCTTACCCGTGGCCATGGATGCTGTAAAGGATCCGAAACGTCGGGAATCAAATAATATCAATACAACGCGATAAAATCCGTAAAAAGTAGTTTTATATCGATTTAGATAAGGTTGACGACCAGATTGGTTGATTTAGGGATGTACGGACCTTATGTCAAAATCCTATCTATAGTAAGCAAATCTACTGACTGTTTTGATAATGGGACTGGCCGTAGGTAAGTTACCCGCGATCCATTCACGATCGTAGATAATTATGACGTTAAAGAATTGTTGAGTTTTCTAAATAAATAGTAAATCCCAAAAAATTTTTTTTATCTAAGTAAAGTTGTCTTGATAATTTAGGGGTCAGTAATAGGTGCCACAAAAACGGTGATAGGATCAATTGGTATCTGATGGGATTTTTTTAACTGCCTCTTTAGCCTAATGGCTCACAGCTATGTTAGAGACCCTAAGTTCGATTCCCAGGTCAAACAAAGTGTAATTGGGTTTTTCTATTAAATTTACAGTAGCAGGTCGGAGTTTGTAATTTTTGCCCGGTTAAATTCAATGCTGAGGCCGCCCCTCGACGCCTCGATTTCAAACTTAAATATCTCGCCAAAATACAATCAAAAAAGTTTGTAAATGATGTGCGGCGTGGGGTAAAGAGCTTACTTTTCTAGGGTGGCATGGCAGTAATATACTGAATTTCTAGGGCTGCAATGAATGGGTTAATGGCAATAGGCTCGCCCCCTATTACATGAGACTTAAACATACCTTTAAACTGTGGGTGTACATTATATTACGCCTCTGCCTAACCTTTCGAGGAATACCAGGTATGTTAGCTATGTTATGTTTTCTTTTTGGTGATTCTTGCTGTTTGATAATATATCCGTCGTAAGAAAATGAGTCTTTAAAATTATAATCTTAATCTTAAAAACATGAATCCAAGAGTAGCTTAATATTTTTAACATTTAAAATATCTCTATAAATTAAAATACAGCTCATTTTACTCCGGAATAAAGTAGCTTTCCATAGGTGAAAGAATTTTAAAAATCGGTTGAATAGTTTTTGAGTTTATCCATTACAAACAATTTTATAAACGAATCTATAAAAAACTAGTGTAGATTAAAATATATAAAACATAGTTTGAGTTTATGTTCCCGAGTGTGGGAGGAGTCTTTAATTAAATTAAAAAAAAAAACAAACAAAATAGTAAACGATGGCAATATCATAAAAAAAACTTCGAGTTCAACCTTGTGATTATGTTATTTCGAACATTTTGCAATTAAAAGTTGATTTTGCATGAAATCTGACGATGTTTATGTTTTTATGTTCTGTATTTATAGTAGGTACGTTTTTTTTACATACATACATACACTCACGCCTTTCTCCCACAGCGGTAGGCAGAAACTATAGACTGCCACTTGCTACGATTCTTGCATACTTCTTTTGCTTCTTCCACATTCATACATCTTCTCATACATACACGCCGGTTGCGAGTGCTACGCACCTGACCTTTTTGAAGGATTTCGCCAATAAGATCGGCGTATGTCTTTCTAGGGCGACCTCTACCGGCGCTGCCGCTGACATTCGCCTTATAAATTACTTTCGTTAATCGTCTTTCATTCATTCTTTCAACATGTCCAAACCATCTCAGAATATTCTTTTAAATTTTTTTATGTTTACCAAAAACCAAACTTCGATTTTGATTATGACGTATGTAGATAATCTTACGAGGAAATTCAAGATATTCTACTAATTTATCTTTTTAATCCATGACGAACTCGACAGTATAATCGACAATTCGACAATCAATATAATCGACAATCAACACAATATAATTTAACTAGCTTTTGCCTGCGGCTTTGCTCACGTAGGATACATAAAAATATCTGAATATAATCTGAATATGTCGTCTTACAGTCGTCATGTATGGTTTTAAAAATAAAAGTCAATAGTCAAAACAATGAGTACCTACATCACATCTTTTCGATTCCTGAAAAACTTATGCCATATTTGTAAAACGCATCCCGAGAATCCTCGAAATTGACAAGTTATTTCGAAAAACTAATATGGCGGGCAACATTTGACGATAATATCCAAACTACGAACGGAACTCTCTCTCTCGAACGGGGTTGTAATGCTTTCCACCAGTTTACTCCTACCACAAACCGCGTTAAAGAAATTTAAATTTTTAATAAAATGTAAAACTTAAACTTAAGGCGGATCGTTCACCTGAGCCTGAGCTGAGGTTTTTATCAGTTTGTAGGTCTATACTAAGTTCTACATTCATGGCAATAGTAATTGCGACATTAACTATACAAAATTCAAATTATTATATATTATAAAAATCATTATTATAGCTAAAAGTAGTTTAAAGTGTCAATTTTGATCATTGACACAGTTTTTGGCAAGTTTTTAGTTTGATAAAGGTTTTAGTTCTCAGTTGTGAATTTTGTATAGTTAATGTCGCGATTACTATTGCCATGACTATAGAACTTATTATAGACCTCACAAACTGCGAAAAATTTAAGAACATCATACTTTTAATTTAATACGTAATAAAACACGGCATTAAAATTTATTCAAACATTTTCATAGCATGGATATGGATATCAAACACTGAAACGATTCAGGTGCCAGTATTCCACGATCATAGAAGTAACATTTTATAGTGGTGGGTTTGTCCATTTCGCCTTCGATTCACATTGTGGTAACCAGGTATCACAATTGACTTAAACCCATCCTTGACAGTAATGACTAAAGGAACTTTAGACTTTGAAAGTTATGTCTAAAGTTCCATCAGTCAGACTTTTGTCAGTACGAAAGTCTCATTGGCGCTTTTTCTACTTCGGGTTTGTAATAAGTTGACCTGTAAAATCATTTTTTTTTTATTCGTGATAGGCTTACGCTTGACCGCCAGTTTGCCTGATGTTAAGCGATACTGCGATCTACGATGGAGCGCGCTTGCCTAGATGAAACCGATTCACTCGTGATTTAAAGACACCCAGATTGTATCCATCAGGGAAGACCCACTCGGGAAGCGCGAACCACGACCATATAGTATGTATCTTCTAAAATGCTGGGTTTCATCATACGACACGGTAAATTATTCCGAATCTCGGCCACTAAAATAACAATTTATTATGCCTACGAACGGAGCAATCTCAAATATTGTAGCGTCGTTTTGGTCACCTCAGTATAATGTGCATCAACTGAGAATTGAACGAATTCAGAAACGATTTCTAAGATAAGTATCTTGCATGTTTCTCTGGGCAGCATAAACCTCTCTCTACATATAGTGATAAGTTGAGGCACTTTAGGATGAACAGTTTATTAATTCACCGACAGCTAGGTACATGATTTGACATTGCTCTTCAAAGTCTTAAAAAACGAATTTGACTGTCCACCCTTATTGAAGTGCCCCTCACCGGGTACCAAGGCGCACGCTTGCTGACGCTGGGTTGTTGCATCAACCGCGTGATCCACATCCAATTAATCTTAAGCAGTTCTCTGCCTTAACCCGACTAGGTATCTAGGTTATAATTATAATACTATCTGTGGGGACGTGGATATTTTTGCTGATAAGTTGCCAAATTAAAAAAAAAGTTGTTTTGAGTTTGTTGAGACAAAAACTGAATTTGTATTTTATTTCAAGTTTTTAAATTTATTTGAATCCTTTTTTTTCTCTTTTGTCTCTATACTTAATTATTTAGGTTCTTAAATTTTTAATTTTTTATTACAACGTTACCGGTGTTACTATTTGATGCATGCTGTGATACCTTAAAATGCTGTGCATTTACTTCTATTATAGTTATTATATTTTAGATATATGAAACAATGTAAAAGCTTCTGGTTGTCCAAATAACAAATAAATAAACCATAGTAAGAGACAACATCTTGACAGCATAAACCGAAAGCTTGACTAACGGTCTTCCCCGATGGATATAAGTAATAAAAAACCCAATAACACTTTGCTCGACTTGAGAATCTGACTTGAGAAAATTCAGGACCTGTAGCGTAGCAGTTGCGCTCAGGACCACTAGGCTAATGAGGCAGTTAATTACAATCTTTCAAATAAAAGGAATTTAATCAAAAGCCAACAGTGATGATCTCTTCTTTGTTTATGTATACATACTATACATACATATAATAGAGAGGTCAAAGTTCATCTCAGGATCTGTTCGAATAATTGAGATAAGATGTGCGCCAGTTTTTAAGTTGGAATATAATATGCTTTCCAATAGTAATAAAAAAATTAAAATTTATTCAGTAGTTTTTGTCCCCACCCCTAACAACCGACAAGAATTTTAAAAATCACTATTTTGGGTTCGGTGACGTTTATATACTCTAGCCCAATATATCCCTTAGTTTTCCTCAGACGACACGATTGGTATGACTATCGATTGTATCGATTGGTTGGACTATCTACAGGTAGTTGTTCCGGGTCTGGACGTTTGTGTATGTGAAAATTTGTGTCTGTAAACGCACCCACGATACAGGAGAAAATCCTAGTGTGGGGCAACGTTTATTTAAAAAAAAAGATATTTTATGGTTTTATAATAGTCTAAACTACCTAAAAGGTAAATAAACAAAACAGGATTTGATAAAATCACACATATCTATTCACCTATCTATTTAAGATAAACGATTAAATGCGAAGGCTTAGTGCTTTGAGTGAGTCCGGACGTGCCATGCTGTGGGTAATTTTAATAATTGTCGTGGTTCTAATTCTGACGGTCAGACGCTACAGAGTCCGACGGATCATACAAGTATCTAGGAAAATAAAATGTGATCTAAAATGTTACCCTTTTATCGGGCATTCGTATTTGTTCGTAGGTGATGGTATAGGTGAGTAAATAATAGTTATACTGGGTTACTGGAAACTGGACGTGTTCCTGGCAAGATGTGATAGGGGGCCAAAATGCTACAATTTTTAGCCCCCATATGTGTAGCTGAAAATCAGTAGTTTTTGAGAAAGAAGGTTTTTAAATTTTGAAGGTTTTCTTTGCATTTGCTATTAAATAAAAAAAACTATTTATTTAAGTGTGATTACTTTTACTTTATGTTCGTTGCTGTCACTTTAACTTTAACTATGATAACATAATCATAAAAGTACAAAACAAATTTAAAATTCTCGAATTGATTAAATTTTTAGATTTTATTTATTATTTATTTATTTGACTCTTCAACAATGGGAACACACTATTACATAATCAACCATTTTAATTTATAAAACTGGTCATACAAAATATATCGAAACTTTTGCTCGATATGAGTCTCGCGGTTCGGTTTCGCGGATGGAGGTCTCACTTCTGAATTGGTCACTTTTGAAGAGAAATTCTTGGGTAAAAGTGTAGAAACAGGTTATTTAACTTGCTTGATGGTAATACCTTTTGGGGTCTGACTGGTTGGTTGTCTGGCCTAACGTCGGTGTATATTTTGAAAGTTGCCTTCATCTGGTCCGCGGGGTTAAAATTGCTCACCTATCACGTCTCCCCAGGACTACATCGAGTTACTTATAAGATAACATATTTTGACGACACGTTTGGCGTAGCGGCTGAGCGATCGGCTTCTGCGTCACGTGTTGTGGGTTCGATCCCCACACGGAGCAAATATTTGTATGTTCTACAGATAGTTGTTCCGGGTCTGGGCGTTTGTGTATGTGAGAATTTGTGTTTGTAAATGCACCCACGATACAGGAGAAAATCCTAGTGTGGGGCAACGTTTAAAAAAAAAAAAAAAAACATTATTCTTATTAATAACTAGCTTTTACTTCAGAGTGAAAGGGGATTATTACGATATAAATTTATAACACTTAGCTCCTTTTGATTTTAATCAAAGCTATCAGCGTCATCTCGTGATATTTTATTGAATTAATTACTAATTTCCTATTTAATTTTTATTAAAATTTCTCCTAAATATGGTAAATGTGGAATTGTAGGGTCGAAATAACTGTGTGTATCTTGCACACAGTCGGAGTTACAGAGTCGTATTGATGTTGTCGAGATGCAGCAGCACGGTGCTAGTTACAAACGCTAAGTAATCAATGCTAGGTGCCTAACCTACGATACTTACCATTAGTGGTATATGTCTAAAGGTTTTATTCTAGATATTCATAAAGTTAATTAATTACATCGGTATTATGGAGAACAAAATGCTGGATAACTTTAAATACAATTTATTGTTGCAGCTCGCATGCGAGCCTTCCAGACACTAGGCCGCGAAGCCATTAAACATGATGGTCTCACTAATGTGTGGTTGGGGAGCAATTACTATGCTGGTGAGTATGGCAACGAAAATACTTTTCCTTATATGAGTTAGGTTACCATAAGAAGATCATAAAAAAAGATAGGTTAACATAATTATTTTTATAAAGTCCAGATGAAATAAAGGAACTCTCTCCTATGTGATATAAGCAAACCTTGTAATCTATAGGTAAAAGCCTCAGGGTTTAAGATTAGATACATTTACCGAATCACTACTCACAAGACAATTATAGCTTTCCGTAAAACTCCATTACTAATCCTAACCCCTTCCCCTCCATTTACACGTAAAGACATAACTGAAAGAAAGAACGGACTGGCGATCATGTGGTTGCCGGTTCGAAACCCACCTATTGAACTACCGACGTACCAACACATACACTACCCTACACAAAACACCATGCACACTTACTGTAAGTACAGTTACTTATATGTATAAGAATAAGTTACTTAAATCTAAATTGCACCTTGCTAAAAGCAGTCTCCTCTACAATTTTACCCTTTTGTGGGGAAAAAGTGCTTAGACCTTAATACAAGTTATTGTGTAACTTAGCTAGTACATCAGATCCAATTGTAATTGATACATCCTTACTTTGTCGATTCTTCCCTACTTACTTATAAATTATATTTATGTAACCGACCGTACCACACTTTTTGAAATAAAATATTGTTTTCTTTTTAAACTTACTAGCAATGTGATTCGCACATTACTAGTATTCTTGTTAACCCCTCGTACTAAGTTGAATGCTTGTGTTACGAGTGGGTTCACGTCGGTAGTGAAATGGGTGGGTTTCGAACCGGCAACCACATGATCGCAAGTCCGATGCCCTAGCTACCGCCGCTTCATATTTGCACAAACATGAGTATACATAGTCTTACATACCATCATGCCTGTATTCCCCGAAGGGTTAGGCAGAGGCGTACTAAATGTACACCCACAGTTCGCCTGGTATGTTTAGGTTCCATGTTATAGGGGGCGAGCCTATAGCCATTAACCGGGCACAAATCCAGACTAAGTGCTGCTACTGAGAATTTCATAGAAAACTCAATAACACTGCTCGACCTGGGGATCGAACCCAGGACCTCTAGCTTAGCAGTCGCGCTTGAGACCACTAGACTAATGAGGCAGTCCATACATAGTCTTAATGCATATCAAAGATGTAATGAGTTTAGAGTTAAGGTCAACATGTTTAGAGGTGAACTCATCGATTGGGGATTATATATATATATATAGACCGACTTCGGTCGCAGGGCTACCGTTGCCAATATAATATAAATAATGTATGAAAAAGTGTAAAATACAAGTTCATTTAAAAACTCAAAAATATATAACCCCCGAAACAGATGAAACAAGGTGACCTATATCATGCAGTCGGAGGCAAATACCTAGGTCATTGGAATTAAATTTAAGACAATGCCTCCGATTGCATGAGATTTATTGATATAATCAATTTTAATGTGACTCATAATTAGTAGTTATTTTTATTATATTTTGCATTATATAACGCAAGCTAAACATTCCTCAACATTTATTTAATTTTTTTTAGGGGATAGGAGGCAAATGAGCAAATAGATCGCCTGATGGTAAGCGATTACCGCCGCCCATGGACACCCGCAACACCAGAGGAGTCACAAATGCGTTACCGACCTTATAAAAGGGGATTGGGCCTCCGGTCACCTCACTCAGTTGGCGAAACACAACGTAAGCGTTGTTTAACGCCACTCCGAGCCGGCCCATTCGTGCCGAAGTATGGCTCTCCCACGTAAAATAATAATGTTAAACTACTATCCCCAACCTCACCCCTAAGTGGTAGTGACAAAAACGTGAAAACATGAAAACGGAGTGTTACAGATCAGTGAAAATTATAAAAAATATATAAAATCTTCAGTTAAGTTGTTAATTGATAGTAGTTGATATTTCTAAACAATTTTAACTTCTTACAGTTGTGGTAGATCCAGTGGATTTAGAAGTAATAGTCAAATCTGCATTAGAAAAGGATGACCTAATGCGATTTATAAGACACCTTGTTGGTAACGGAAGCATATTTGCACCCGGTAAGTATGCAGCAAACCTTTTTTTTCTTTCCTCTCGAAATGGGAAATATAGAAGGTTGTTGAAGGTCCGTGATCGTGGTGAATCATGACCAAGATACATGAGGACCTTCAAAAATAAAGTTCTACCTAGATAATATTATTCTCGTATCATAAGCTAATACTACACTTACTACAGAGATATTTCAATACTTTTTAATGGGCTCATTTCTCTAAAATACTACGAAAACGTAAACATATTAATTAAGTGTTTTAGGCCCTCGTTATTTTATAAATGCCATGCAATTTGAGATTGCCATTGATAAATATTGCCTGTTATTCGCAAAACGTAAGGCTGAGAGTAACTGTAACATAGTCACCGATAGACTATGTGTTCCATTATTATAAAACGAGGTTATTGCCATTAACTCTAGCAATAGGGTCGCCCGTCTCAACCCTGGGTTACTATAGACAATTTTGTCAATTTTCTAATATAGAACAATTCTCCCCTTAATCGCGACCACTAGTAGAGTACCAGACTGTACATCCGAGATGAAAATGATCTCATCGTTTTCTAGTATCAATATGGCGCCCGCGGCGAAAGATCCTGGCTCCGACCTTCTCGCAAAAGAACCTGAACAATTTCGTGAAGATATTTTCCCGACAGAGCGGAGTCATGGTGGGACAGATGAGGCCTCTTGTAGGTGCGGGTCCCGTGTCAGTGTGGAAGTATCTGACCAGATACACCATGGATTCTGTATGCGGTAAGTCGTCAGATTAAACATTTTCTTTCTTTTACTAATAGAGTACTTGTTTGAAGCCCTTTTAAAATGTAATGTGCTTACTTATTTTTTATATTACAGGTCTGTTATAAGTAAACTAGCTGTTGCTCGCAGTTTCACTCACGTCCCAAAAATATTATTTATATCATACCTATTATAAGTCCGATTTTAGGCGGCGTATCAAGATAAAACATGCACCAGATTTTAATTTACACCTCTAGCAATACATCGGTGAAAACTGCATTCAATTCCATGCAGTAGTTTTTGCGTGATACGCATATAAACAATACAGACAATACAGACAGTCAGACAGACAAACATACATTCTCAAACTTGTTATTTTGGCTTCTGTTGCTTTATTAAAGACCCCCATATTAGTTTTTCTTTAATATCTATAATGTACAGACATCGGCTTGTTACAATTTTATTATAGGTATAAATTATACGTTTATGAAAATGGTTGAATAAATTGATTGATAATAATTAGGTATATACTCGTACAATATAATATTTAAGACTTGTTTACTAAAACCGTTATATAAAAATCATGATCATAGGATCCACCTTTAGAGCTTTCTTTATATTTTATTGCGAAGATTAACGTGGATTTTTAACGTGGGAGAGCCATGCTTCGGCACGAATGGGCCGGCTCGACCGGAGTGATACCACGGCCTCACAGAAAATCGGCGTCAAACAACGCTTACGTTGTATTTCGCCGAGTGAGTGAGGTTACCGGAGGCCCAATCCTCCTTTAAAAGGCAAGCAACGCACTTGCGACTCCTCTGGTGTTGCGGGTGTCCATGGGCGGCGGTAATCCCTTACCATCAGGCGATCAGTCGGCTCATCATGTCCCCCTATCCCATAAAAAAAACAGATTACCTACCTATCTACTCCAGTTATCAGCACCTTACGTATGATACATTAAAATGGCATATTTCTTTACAGAGACCACTCTAGGCGTGCAAGTAAATGCTCAGAAGACAACGGATGTGCCATTCTTGGAGGCGTTTGACAAAACCGCCAATTTGGTATCCATGCGCATGTTACAGCCCTGGTTGTATCCCGATGCGGTGTATCACCTGCTGCCTGCTTACGCTGCCGCTGAGAAGTACAAAAATATAATCTGTGGTTTTATTGATAAGGTAACTACGTATATCATTATCCTTTTCAGTGATAGGTATTTATGTTTATTACTTTGTTACTTAGTTAGAGACCAAACTTGGTCTCTAACTGATCGTTTTGTGTTTGCATTCATACTTTTCTAGTAGTCATAACATAACATAACATCACGCCTGTATTCTCCGAAGGGTTAGACAGGGGCGTGCTAAGTTACACCCACAGTGCGCCGGTATGTTTTAGCTCCCATGTAGTAGGGGATGAGCCTACTGCCATTAACCGGGCACAAATCCAGACCCCGAGCTACTATTGAGAATTTCATAGAAAAATCCAATAACATTGCTCAACCTGGGGATCGAACCCAGGACCTCTAGCGTAGCAGTCGCGCTTGGGACCCCTAAACTAATGAGGTAGTCAAATGTAATTTATTTATTAATGTATTCATTATGGACAATAGACCAAAAAACACAATAAAGAACCTATAAACACAGACAAAATAAATAAAAGTAAAAGAGTTCTAATTTTTTTTTTGTGTTCAGGTGATTAAATCGAAACGAGAAGCAATCAAGAAAAACAATAAAGTACCAAACCGTAGTAAGTCTAAGCATACATTTCATAATCATTTTCAGATCGGAAGTTTGTAGTTGCTTTGTTTTAGTGTTAGGGAACTCTATTTCCACTTGTTGAACTCTGTTATTTATGTAAGATTTGAACCATTCATGTGATTTACCGCGGATTCCTATTCCGTATAATTTATTTAGTAAAATTTCGTATTGCACTTTATCGTAGGCCTTAGTCATATCAAGAAGTATGCTTACTGTATATTCCTTATTGTTAATTATATTAAGAGCTGCCTGTATATATTTATAGACCGCCAAGACTGTGGATTGGTTTTTACGAAAGCCATTTTGGCATTAGTCAAATATTTTATACTAGCTTGCCCGCGACTTCGTCCGCGTGGAATAGTTACTTTGTTCCATATGAACTTTCATCCCCTATTTTATCCCCTTGGGGGTAGAATTTATCAAAATCCTTTCTTAGCGGATGCCTACGACATAACATACCTGCATGCCAAATTTCAGTCCTATCCTTCCAGTGGTTTAGGCTGTGCGTTGATAGATCACTATGTCAGTCAGTCAGTCACCTTTGAGATTTATATATATAGAGATAGAGATTTTTCGCAGAAGACATACACGCAACTACACACTACTGCTTTTTCAAATATTATATTATTATTTCATAATGTAAAAAGAGTAGTGGAGGGAAGTTCGATAAATACGAAATCAACACCTCAATCTGCCCGTGACCATGAACCTTGTAAAGGGTCTGAAACATCGGGATTGTGTTAATATAAATATAACGCGATAAAAATGATTTCAATATGTCCAATTCTTTTTGTTTCATAGATGTATATCGAAAGAGCAGCAGGCATGGAGTTATATTGACAAGAATCTCCTCAAAATAATCTGTATATTTGTAGATTCAACCCATGACATGAAGACTTTTCTGGAGCTTCTGATAGAGGCGTCTGGCGGTGAGCGTGGCTATTCCGACTTGGAGCTATTAGAAGAAACCGTGGTCATAGTGATAGCTGGCACTGATACTTCAGCTATAGGAGCTTCCTTCTGTGTGTCCATGTTAGCAAGGCACCAAGATGTGCAAAAGTCAGTGTATAACGAGTAAGTGTAGATAATTTTAGCTTTCTGTAGTGTCCTTATATATCCAAATTCCTAAATCATTTATAAGTCAATTGTTTTATATTTTTTGTGCTAAATGGCGCTGGCGCTGACGTTTCTTACCTGATGATGAATTAATGAACTCGGAGAATTATAGAAACGAGCCTTTTTATTACGACAAATATGTTTATGAATTGTTCTTAGACCCAAAACGAATTTAAACACCTTTTACGCCATTGGTGATAATCAGTGTTTTTCGGGACATCGTTCAATAACATTAAAAAATAAGGTTTATCGTAGTAAAGTAATTCGTAGAATTAAAATAGTGGATATCTTTTTTTCGTTTTCAAGAATAATTTAATTTTATTTATTATTATTATTTATAAGCAGCAGTGATAGCCTAGTGGTATGACCGTTGCAGCGTTGTACTGACAAGTCAAAGGTCTCGAGTTCAAACCCAGGGCACGCCTCTGACTTTTCGAAGTCATGTGCATACACTTAAACGGTGAAGGAAAACATCGTGAGGAAACCTGCATGCCTGAGAGATTGTCTTGATGGCGTGTGAAGTCTGCCAACCCGCACTAGGCCAGCGTGGTGGACTATAGCCTAATCCCTCTCATTCTGAGAGGAGACCCGTGCCCAGCAGTGGGACAATATAATGGGCTGATTATGTTATATGTATAATTTCAGTTCATTGTAATATGAATAGGACTGTTTATTCTGCAGGTTACAGGAAGTGTTTGGCGAGTCTGAGAGACCGGTGACGTTTGAGGACTTGCCCCGTCTTAAGTACCTAGACGCAGTGGTCCGGGAGACGCTGCGCCTGTACCCACCAGTACCCGTCATTGTTAGAAAAGTTGAGAACGATTTAAAACTTCGTACGTATTTATTATAAACCTTATGCCTCAGGTTTCGTGAGGAAAACTACATGTCTGAGAAATTTTCTCGACAGCATGCGAAATCTAGGACACCCATACTACGCTAGCATGGCGTCTGTTTATGCAGTCTTTTGGTCTTGATTACAGCTTCAGGGATAACCTTGGTAGAAGGTTGTGGAGTTATGGTCCACATTTGGGGCACACATCGCAACCCTCGGTACTGGGGAGATGACGCGGAGGTGTTCCGACCTGAGCGGTTCCTCGACACGCCTCTCAAGCACCCAGCTGCCTTTATTCCATTCAGTTATGGACCAAGGAATTGCCTCGGTTAGTACATAAATAATTATCCATGTTGACTAGATGTATCCTCTGCAGTTCTGAAGAGCAGGCATAACCGCATAAAGGTGATGCTGGGAAGTTTTGCCCAGTAAAAATACTATCTAGTAAAAGTACTTACTACCAAGGAGTCTATCTGGAATATGAATCATGTTTCTTAATAGGATATTATTGGAAAAAAGGCTAATAAAAATTCTATTACATTTTCCAGGTTACCAATACGCAATGATGTCGATGAAGACTGCAGTTGCGAATATTATACGAAGATACCGGGTATCCAACTCGGGTGTAAGCAGAAGTAATGGATGTAATATAGAAGTCAAACCTATTACAGTCACCTTCGAAGTAATGATGAAGGATGTAGATAGGTTTACCGTGCAGTTGGACAGTAGAAAATTGGAAGAAGGAAATGTAGATAATACAAACACATACGAACCAAACACGTTTGATATTAACTGTTAAGAGTCCGGCGGACCGAATTTCTATTACAAACGTAATAATGAAATAAATCGTAATTCAAACACAATTTAATCAAATTGTGTTATTATTCGGATTCTGATACCGTTAATCTAGGTTCCTACATTATAATTTCGTCCAAAATACTTCACTGGAAATAAATGTAAGCGAATGCAATTTGTGATAACTTTACCAAGTTTTGAACAATTTTCCGGTCTTGTATTTCCAATGAAGTAGTAGTAGACGAAATAGTACCGTAGGCATCTAATTTACGATATCCAAATCCGAATAATAACATAATTGATAGAATATTGTATGGATTACGGTTTATTTCGGTATTACGTTTTTGTGGGCAATTCAAGGTCCGCCAGACCCTTAAGTGTCCCACATTAAGATATTCTTCTTAATCGTGTATGCTTTTACAAACACAAATGTTCACATACAAAAACACCCAAACCCTGTGCCCAGAGCAACTACCTGTAGGTCATACAAATTTTTATTCAGTTTGGGCCCACAACCTGTAGCGCAGAAGCCGATCGCTTAATAAAACCGCTACGCCAAACGTGTCGTCGGATGTCTTCTCATGGATAGTATTATTGACCACAACTTTTTTTTATTGATTATGTCGGCAAACGAGCTGACGAGCCACCTTAATTAAGACCTTTAAGTACCCACCTTAAGTAAGTAGTCATCGTCGCCCATGAACACCTGCTACAGCAGAGGAGTTGCTAATGCGTTGAAGACCCTTAAGAACCCCTACGGACTACAGGCTGCCAGAGCCGCTGCAACCGAAGGGAACTGGCTCTTTCATACAAAAGTCGAAACAGACACTAAAGTGCTTTACGACAGACTCCGAGGTAAGGGTGGTGGTCGCCAGCCAGTCAAGAGGTTTACCACCGAGCAAGTCAGATATTTTCACGCCTCTTACAGGATGCCTATCTGAAAGGCAGTGAGGAAAAGTATTCTAACCCGTCCCCACACGGGGTGTAATGATATAAGCAGGACCTGTAAATGTGAGGTTATTATAGCATGTCTAAGTAGACACTATTCAACGTCTACATATAAATATTCTGTTAATGCAGTATTGTACTAGTATTGTAGTAGTTTTTTGCGGGATTCTTGTCCATAGGATCAACAGTTAACTTGAATTAAAAAGATTTGAATGATTAAAATAATCATGATGATTACCTAAATGATATTTGTTTCTGTCTGATCTTTTAAAGATACTTTTACAAGTCAAACCTTTACATTTTTTTAACTAGATGGCGCCGTCATTTCTTAACTGACGACCTCTGCGAAGAAACACCGAAACAAACTCAGAGATTTATGGCCTCTTTTAAAGTCCAGACAGTGGTGGTGGTATTACAATACAACTATAACATAATATGTGAGTGTTACGATGTAGGGCAATATCTGGACAGGCCTTTTGAAGTAAGAGCCATAGCAGCCGAGTTAACCTATCCTGCCTGACGGCACGTATACATCAGTCATTGTGTAGCTCAACCATTATTAAGGGAATTGAACTTGAACTTGAGTTGGAGGAGTATAAGTTGCTATGTTTAAAATATGTATATTTCATAAAAATACTTGGTACCCATGTTCTCTTTTTTGTCTTTAAAGCATATCCGGTTTCATTTTATGATTTAATGTAATATTTTTTCGATGAATTGCTTTGGAACATTGATCTTAAAATTACTTGCGGCTTCCTTTTCCTTCTGTATATTGCACACATAATATAGATACTTAATAAAATTGTACTTATGTAGTTGTGAATAAATTCTCTTGATATTGGAGTTATCTTTTATTTATAAAGACTTAAATTTGATTGGGTGTTTTGTCACTAGTGTTTTAAGTATATATTTTGGCGTGAAAGGTTTTATTTCAATTAGACTAATATTACAGGTACTTCTGAATTGTCAAAACTAGGCGCAATAATCTCCATAGATACTCTTTAAAGATCCATTAAATCGTCAGACGTCGGCCGTTCACGAGCATGTCGTGTTTGCCAGCGTCGTCTGACTCAACCATGTTGTAGGGAATAAAACGACCCGACACACAACGCCACCATCACCAAGACTTTTTTGTGAGCATGGCAAGCTCTGACTTCCTGCCAGCCGGCAGGCTTGATATACATTTTAACGATAGGTAAATAATAAATGCAACAACATAAATGCATCAGCAGCATGCAGCTTACATGATACTCATATATTACAGCCATGTGAATAATTTTAACATAACATACCATAACGCCTGTATTCTCCTAAGGGTTAGGCGTACTTAATGTACACCCACAGTTCGCCGGTATGGTCAGACAGACAGACAAAAATTTTACTGATTGCATTTTTGGCGTCAGTATCGATCACTAATCACCCGCTGATAGTTATTTTGGAAATATATTTCATGTACAGAATTGACCTCTCTACAGATTTATTATAAGTATAGAAGAAGATAGACTAGCTATTTCTAGTCTCAACCCCAACCCTCCCCTGCCTACGGCTATGACTACAAGACTATATAAATGACGTAATTAGTACACTTTTGTCAAGGTCATGTTGATGAATCTATGCGTCAGTCAATTGTTTGCTGAACACTCAAAATTTGCTAAGGTCCAAAAAGATGAGAGTAAAGACATAGCTACTTTAAGTTGCGTTCAAATATTTGAACTACAATGTTGAGGAGTGATGTAAGGTCTTACGAATCAATGAGCAGTATTTGTATTACGTAGAAACTTTGGAGTTCAAGTTTCCGGTTGAAAAGCAGAGTTTAATTATTCTGTGTTGAACATTTGAAATTTATAAATCAACTATCTTTTGCCCGCGACTTTTTCTGCGTGGACTTCAGATATGGGTCTGAACTGGATAAAAAGTAGCGTATATGTTATTCCAGGCTATAATCTACCAGTGTGCCAAATTTTATCCAGATCCATTTAGCCGTTCTGGCGTAAAAGAGTAACAAACATTCATACATCCACACATCCATACATCCATACTCACAAACATTCACGTTTAATTATTACTTATCTATATTAAAGCACAGTATTGGCATAGGGATAGCCTAGTGGTATGACCGTTGGACTGCCAAGTCAAAGATCTCGAGTTCGAACCCAAGGCACGCACCTCTGACTTTTCGAAGTCATGTACGTATTAAATAGTTAATTACCACGCGCTTAAAACGGTGAAGGAAAACATAGTGAGGAAACCTGTATGCCTGAGAGATTTTCTCGATGGCGTGTGAAGTCTGCCAACCCGCACTAAGCCAGCGTGGTGGACTATAGCCCAGCAGTGGGACAGTATAATGGGTTGATTATGTTATGTTATTGGCATATTATACCTACTGCAAAAATCACGACAGCTGTGGTTTGTAGGTTAATCACATTGAACAGTATTCTAAACCAGTTCTAAACTAAATACAATGTTGCTACTTTGAAAGCTATTGCTGGGTATGTTCATATTGATCATGATCAAAATACATATCAACGCAATACTAAAAATATAATACTTATCATTCAAACATTCTTTGCTCAAAGTTCGATTGTAATAAAATTGCGTTGAAAGAACTTGAATTATCTTGGAATCATACCATGAAGTTAATATCGAAGTAGGTATAGCAATGAGCTACCTAAGTTTAAAATTGTTCGTTCGTTTATTAGGTAGAATACCGAACCAAAATACCGAACGAAACGCTTTAAGTCCACTTTTATCATGCGTACTGCTGAAATATGAAATGCGCTTCCCGAGTGGGTCTTCCCTGATAGATATACTAGGTGTCTTTAAATCACGAGTGAATCGGTTTCTTCTAGGCAAGCGCGCTCCATCGTAGATCAAAGTATCGCGTATCACATCAGGCGAACTGGGGGTCACGAATAAAAAAAAATGTTGCATTTCTCCTTACTGATAAATAATAATAATTTATTAGTAAGGAGTATTACTGATAAATAATAAATATTAAAATCAGCGGCACCTTGGCGGAAAACATATCTTGAGCTTAGTATAAAATCCAATATTCTTCGTTTCAACCGAATTCTTGGAACATATTACTTCCAAACGTTTTTTATCACTTGCTTTTCATACAAGATCCTCAAAAGTTTAAGTGTTTGTATACATTATTGTATATATACATCGTCAATGTCGCATGAAACTATTTTGTCACATTCGCTAGCCGATGCACCTTTAACTGTTTTAACTTCTATCAACTGTTTGGTTTTATTGTTTTATTTTGTGTAACCAATTGTTGCAGTACCGACAATATCTGCAGTAACTGCACTGTGATTAGGATTATATTTTATTAGCAATATCCTTTTTAATCTATTTTTATTATTGTTTCCATAATATTTACCATTACCTAATTTAAGCTGCCTCCTTGATATTTAATTAGTGTTCTTTTTTGTACAATCCCAAAGTTTCTTCATTATCCTATCTCATTCTAGCTCATACTTGGACTTTTTATAATGTTAGGACAAGTGATTTTAGTTTTTATATTAGTGTGGCTTTTGGTGTTACGATGGCAAAAAAGGAAGATGCTCAATCTGTCCAAAAAACTGAATCCTACCAAGCAAAGGCCTTTACCTTTTGTGGGACATGCGTACATGTTTCTTGGAAGTGATGAAGGTAATATTCTAATTAATTTTAATAAGTCATTTACTTTCACATTCTTGTTAGTTCGTCTTTTCAATTTTTAAACTCTTCAAGATATTATTAGTGTTCAGTTTCTAAGTTGTCTAACCTATATATTTGTAAATAAATAATTCTAAAGATGAAACATAGTATAAAAAATACTAGTTTAACGTATAAAAGTAAAACACAAATAAATTAAATTATTTTGGTTGAAGGAACGTATACGTACGTGGCACGCATCAAAAAAAGAGGCTTTGTATATTATGTAAATTTATAATAGCCCATAAAACTATTAATAAATGGTTGTGAATATATATTAATTGTCGATAATTATTTTTAGATCGCATGACAGCGTTCCAGAGATTAGGACGAGAGGCAACAGCCAACGACGATGGTATTATGACAATATGGCAAGGATCTCGACTGTACCTAGGTTAGTTCAATCCGTCCTATAATTATAAATGCGTAAGTAGTTTTTACTGTCTGTTTGTTACCTTTTAACGCTTGAATCACTGAACCAATTTTGATATTTTGGTAAGAGATGCTACCTTTTGTCTCGAAAAATTCTTTAGGATGTGAGTGAAACCGCAGACGACAGCTAGTTTCCTATAATTATACATATTCGGTAGATGCTGCTAATGATACGGATGTCATAGAACTATTTGGGAGAGTTGTTAGTGGTAGTCGAAAGTCTGAAATCTGACAAGCTGATATTCAGTATTATATATTGGTGGTGTGTATGCGTGGTTGATGGGTCAGGTTTACTTCAATGAAGAGATGCTGCGTGGATTGATACTCAAATTCCTTTAATTTCTAACTTTGAAGTGAATACAAAATGCAAGTCACGTCAGTGCCCGTTGTGTCGTTGCGTGTGCGCAAAATTTATACAGTTTTTTAAGAAAACCCGATGCGCGTCGCTAGTGTCGCGTTGTCCGCTCTGCCCCGGTCCCCGCATCCTCGCTCGCTTGCGCCGTGAAGTCGTCATCGCGGTGATGAGCCCGCAGTGATCCGTTGAGAATCGAAGATATATATGTATGTAGTAAGACTGCCTCATTAGTCTAGTGGTCCCAAGCGCGACTGCTACACTAGAGGTCCTAGGTTCGATCTATGTATCTATGAAATTGTCAGTAGCAGCTCGGAGTCTGAATTTGTGCCGGGTTAATGGCTATGTGCTTGCCCCTATAACATGGGACCTAAACATACCAGGCGAACTTTGGGTGTACATTAAGTATGCTTCTGCCTAACCTTCGGGCAATACAGGCGCGATGGTATGTTATGTTATGTATGTAGTAAATTATTGGGTATTTGAAGTCAGATACCGGTCGCTTTGTGTAAAATATTTTTAACTAGCTTTTGCCAGCGACTTCGTCCGCGTAGAATAGTTACTTTGTTCCCTAGTTCTTCGCCCGCGGTTTCACCTGCGTTGCCCCGTTCCTAAGGGTTGTAGCGTGATGTTTTATAGCTTGAAACCTTTCTCATGAATCACTCATTTTCCCAACATTTCCCTTCACTGCTCTGCTCCTATTGATCGTAGCGTGATGAAAAGTATACTATAACCTGCCCAGGAGTATGAAGACCAATTGTACCAAGTTTCGTTGAAATCCGTCGAGTGGTTTTTGTTTCTATCACGAACATACAGACAGACAGACAGACAAAAATTTTACTGATTGCATTTTTGGCGTCAGTATCGATCACTAATCACCCGCCGATAGTTATTTTGGAAATATATATTTCATGTACAGAATTGACCTCTCTACAGATTTATTATAAGTATAGATAAAGTGCATCTGACCCCACACGCAAAATACGCGCCTTGTCGTGGAGTTGCGGAAAATAGTCCGCTATATCAAGCATTTGGTTCGATTGGAGGTCGTCTCTAAAAAAGGAAGGGGTTAGAATAATGTTTTTTTTTTCAAATAATCGTTCATAAGGTTATTAAATTTAAGGTTTTTATTACAGTGGCAGCTGATGCAAAGATTGCAGAGTACCTTTTAAAAACCTGTTTGGAAAAGGATGATGCTTTGAAGTGCTTACAAATGCTAACTGGCAACGGCAGTGTATTTGCACCAGGTAACGTGTTTTCTCTAGTTTTAAGGTTACTAGTACGGGAACCCTTGTAATCTTTGGTAAAATAAATATTTACCTTAGGTTTTTGATAACGCTTTTGAAGTTCATTATGAGTTCTCTAATATATATTCAATGCACAGCCGAAACTACAGGAGCTAGATCCCTGAAAGTTTGCATGCTGGTTCTTTTTGCACTGTAGACGAGCAGTAAGGATTTTTGGAAATAAAACCCCTAAGCTGGTTAAAAGGGGGTGAAAGTTGTATGCATGTCCGCACACACTACCATTCGTTTGACACACACATACATACCTATACTTATTAATAAACGATGACATCGCGATCGTGAAGATTATCTACAGCTGTCATTCGCTGTCTTGACAATTGTTTTTTTCTAAATTAGACTTAATACATTTTATGATAGGAAACCTCTATGGTGTAGGTACAGTGGACCCAGTATATTTTAGAAACGAAAATTAAAGTACCCAGGCGAAGGTGCACATGGGAACTCTAGTTCTCTATAAAATAAATATCTATTTATTGTTTCTATTCCTTTTTTCCAGTCAAGATCTGGCGTCCACGTCGCAAGGTCTTGGCTCCAACCTTCAGTCCCAGAAACTTGGTGCAGTTTGCAGGCATTTTCGCCCGCCAGAGCAGCATCATGGTGGAACAGCTGCAGACCATCGCAAACAAAGGAGCCTTCTCTATATGGCAATACATCACAACATATACTATGGATTCTGTCTGTGGTATGTTTTTTCGATGTTGATAAACTGCGGTGGCTGTAGAAGCATGAAATTTTGTACAAGTTTCGTATGACGTAGGTGCCGTAAGAGGGGAATTTTTGGAATTTCCTAAGAGATTGGGAAACGAGTTCATCGCGTGTAGCCTATGGGTTCGCAGCTTGTTTTTATAATAATAAACACTGAACAAAGACAAAGGTGACTAGAAAAGTTAAATTTTACTCAACCTTAAGTTTTTCGAATCATCTTTTGTTTTGTTATATATTTTGGCTCACATTGTTTCATTTGCTTTTGTTTTGTAAATTGGAAACAATGATTTTTGACTCTGAAGATCCTCATTATCATCTTAGCTTTCTGCCAACTATGTTATGGTCGGCTTTCAGTCTAATCAGACGTAGTTGAAACATAGCAAAAACGATTACAGAATCTACGTTAGGCGTTTTGGTGAACTCGCAAAAACAATCTGAGCAGCCATTTTTAAAGTCATTTGAGGAAAGCGCGCATCTGGACTCGGCACGACTCTGTCAGCCGTGGTTGCATAGTGAAGCGATTTACAAGATGACACCGGCTTACAGACGACATACCAAATGCCAACGTGTCATCTGCGAGTTCGTTGACAAAGTAAGTCTTACATAATATATGTCCTACTTCACCATATCTCAGTAGCTGCTATTTAGTGAATACATTGAAATATTTCAATTGGAACTTGCTCAGACGTAGCGAAATATGTCATTACAATTTTAGTAGGTACTTAATTTAAAGATCTCTTGAAGACACTTCCACAAGTAAATGTTATGGAATATTAATACTACATGGCGCCAAGTGTTACCAAACTAACAGTCTCGGAGAAGGACATACAATCACGTCTGTATTCCCCGAAGGGTTAGGCAGAGGCGTAGGTACTAATGTACAGTTCGCCGGGATGTTTGGGTCCCACCTAGGGGGAGATGGAGAGAGCGGGCTCTGAGAAGGAGCTCTTGGTTTTTGCATACCTACAATAATTTGATGTTTTAAAATAATGACTATATTATTCTGCCGAGACAAAGATAATATATAATTTTGCTACGCTGTTCTAGATAATACAAGCCAAAAGAGTATCAATGAAAGAGGAGGAGTCCACGACAGAGTCTCACCAAAGTAAGTGGAAATATTTAGAACAAATAGATCACTTAATGAAGAAGGTACTAAAGTAGTGATGTGCATCGTAAAAATACCTATTTTAATTCTTAGGCGGTTATGATTCGTGGTTTAATAATAGATTTTTTTATATAATTTTCTTGAAAATATAATTACTTTAGTAATATTTTACCAGTGACCTTTACTTACTACTTCTTACTCCTATAATAAAGCAGTTAGCAGATAAACGCAAACTTAAATATTTGCTAACTTTGTTTATTGGTAACAATGTTACGAGTATAGTAATAACATTGGATACATTTTTCAAATTAGGTAGTTTTGTTTATATTTTAGTTTCATATCAGTTAAGTGTCGCGGTTCAATACTGGTCCGATAGATTATTAGGCAATATTAACAAATACCTCCTATATGTAAATATGGTCTCCTAATCGGATTATGATGTTTAAATTTATAAAACGCTTCATTGATTTCAGATACAGAACAAAAAGTTCTTAAAACCTTTTTGGAGCTGCTTATAGAAACATCTGGAGGTGATCGAGGGTATACAGATTTGGAACTCCGAGAAGAAACCCTGGTTCTCATCCTGGCGGGCACTGACACTTCTGCAGTTGGCACCGCCTTCACTTCCGTGTTGCTGTCCAGACATCCTGATGTACAGGAGAAGGTTTATCAAGAGTAAGTTCATGCTGCTGTTTGTGGAATAAAGTAGATTTGGCTGATAATATATTTGACATTTTGAGCGACCCTGTAAATAGCACAAGTAACTTTCCAAGCTCCTCAAATATTTATGTTTTCCATCGTAGTCTTCTACATCTTAAAGAAACTTGTTTGCTTAGGTATAAATAAAAAAAAACGCCATTGACAAAATAATCACTTTTTATCGAAGTGGTTTGATGTAGGAGTCTGACAGAATATATTCTTAAGACAAAAAAATATAAAAAAAAACGTAGAAATGAAAGGAATCACATACCTACATGTTGTATGATATGATATGATTAGCTATGTATCACATCACGGGCATTATCATATTAATTGTTATGTTTCTGGCAATAACTACAGCAAAAGACTTGAGTACCTACCTATGTAGCTATAGTAAAAAACATTAAAGGTAAAAACTACCTTCTGTTATAATATCTTCGTCATCTTAAAACCATTTCATGGCATTCACTGTTCCACGGCTCTGCATGTTTATTTTTATATTTTACGTCTACAATAATCAAACAACATTAAGGCGGTGGTAGCCTAATGGCTAGGGCGTCAAACTTGCGGTCATGTGGTTGTCGGTTCGAAACCAACCCATTGCATTACCAATGTTAACCTACTCGTAACACAAGCATTTAGCTTAGCACGAGAGGAGAACAAGAATACTAGTAATGTGCGACCCACATTGATAGTAAGCTTTTTTTAAAAAAAACATACAAACGAGCCGTCTTGTGGTAAGTAGTCATCATTGCCCATGGACACTTGCAACACTAGAGGAATTGCTGATGCGTTGCCGAGCCTTAAGAGTCCTTACGGACTGCAGACTGTCAGTGCGGTATCAACAGTGAGGGGAACTGGTTAAAAGGCTTCCGTCAAAAACACACCAAGGTGCTATAGGACAGACACTTATTTTTGCAGACTTCTGGATGTCTTTGGTGATTCTAACAGACCTATAACGGCAGAAGATCTTCCTCGTTTAAAGTATCTAGATGCTGTGATCAGGGAGGCGCTACGGTTGTATCCGCCGGTGCCAATAATCGCCAGAAAAGTTGTCGACGAAGAAGTTACAATGCGTCAGTATCTTTGTATATATCTAATCTACCAGATATACAATCATGCCTGTATTCCCGAAAGGTTAGGCAGAAGTGTATTATTGTACGCCCATAGTTTACCGGTATATTTTGGTCCCAAATAAAAGGCGGACTACGCCTACTGCCATTAACTGGGCACAAATCCAAACTCCGAGCTACACATACTTTGCTTGACCTGGTAATCGAACCCAGGAACCTCTGGCGTAGCGGTGGCGCTTGGAATCAAATAACTATATTATCATCATCACCATAATTAATTAATTCTTGTTATATACGGTCTTCGTTTACGGAGACAGCTTGTGGCTAGTGGGTATCACATCCATCTTCCAGCTGCAACTGTGCAGTTGTCAGACACAACAAAAATACAGCAGCAGTGGTAGCAGGTACTAGTATTAGTTCATTTTTACCACTACTTCGAGTAAAAGACAATTACATTTCTTTTATGCAACTATTTATGGGATAGGAGGGCAAACGAGCAGACGGATCGCCTGATGGTAAGCGATAACCGCCGCCCATGGACATCCGCAACACCATAGGAGTTACAAGTGCGTTGCCGACCTTATAAAAGGGGATTGGGCCTCCGGTAACCTCACTCACTCGGCGAAACACAACGTAAGCGTTGTTTAACGCCGGTTTTCTGTGAGGCCGTGGTATCACTCCGGTCGAGCCGGCCCATTCGTGCATTCGTTTTTAATCTATTTATCATGACTTCTTATTTTATCGTTACGCATAAGATCTAAGCAATAGTAATTATTTAATATCGTATTTACAACATTAGTTTCACTGCATGTTTGATGCACCTTCCCAATAGTTATTTATTAACTTTTCAGCATCAGGAGTATCCCTAGTAGAGGAGTGTGGGATAGTGATCCACATTTGGGCGATCCACCGCAACCGTCGATACTGGGGAGAGGACGCGGAGGTGTTCCGACCTGAGCGGTTCATCGACACGCCGCTCAAGCACCCAGCTGCTTTCATGCCATTCAGCCACGGACCTAGAGCTTGCATTGGTAAGAAAATTATAAATTTTGTCCATATAAATGATAATACATACATACACTCACGCTTTTCTCTAATAGCGATTAGCAGAAACTATAGACCTCCATTTGCTACGAATAAGTGATATGGAGGGCTAAAATGCCTACTTTTGGCACGGCACGATCAGCTGCAAAACCTACTATTAAGGTCTTATATAAACTGACCTCTAAGTATACGAAGAGCCTATATAATGCAAGCTCAGCTTATAATGGACATGTAGGGCACGTGTAGGTGAATCAATTTATTATTCATCAAAAGCGGCTATTTTGCCCCTATGCATATTGTTATGATGTGTGAGAAAGGAGTAATTAATTCATATGAGTGTTAACGGTGCAGGACTATCGATCTACTGGACGGCTGATGAAGAAAACTAAAAGTTAATAAGAAAAAAAATCTTCATAATCGATCCATAAATGGCCAATCGATCCATAGATCCATAATTATTCATGCACATACTAGATTATCCAGAACCAACATAGCTATCTAGGTAGGTAAGGTACACCATACACCATAGCAGTATGTAGGTATGTCCCTATTACACCACCTTATCTTACCACCTGGTGTCTCAATACCTCCCTCATTGTCTGGTAGGGCAGGGTACTCCGCAAAGCCACCAGCACATCACATATCATTAAAGCTGGAGGTAAATTTGCACCCTCTGGCAATAGCTTGCCTTTTACGCCAATTAACTCTGGTTTGCGCCAATTAATATTCGTATGTTTTTAGGTTATCAATACGCAATGATGTCAATGAAGACGGCAATCGCGGCACTTCTCCGTCAGTATCGGATCTTACCAGCCACTGAGACTGGCGACCTGGCACCGTTGAGGATAAAGTTTGACGTCATGATGAAAGATGTAGATGACTTTACTTTACAACTTGAAGCGAGGGCGAGATCACTATGAATGAAAAAAAAAAGCTTAAAGTATTGAAGAATTAAGACTACTTCTGAATATAGACAGATTTTAGACGATTTTGATTATACTAGTACCTATATCACATATTTTTTTATTATGTCAGCCGCATACACAATGACCGTTGGACAAGAGCTTCCACTCAATGGGTGCGTGAAGATGAAAGGCGCCTTTGAAGCCGGCCCAGAAAGAGGTGGAGAGGCGGGAGGATTTGGATGCGTACCACGAGGGCTGCTGCAACTGGACGCAGGAAAAGATTACCTGGAAAGACTTGGGGAGGCCTTTGCCCAGCAGTAGGACAGCAACGGCTATTAAAAAACATTCAAAATATTGAAAAAAACTGAACATCGCTGCTAGAAATGTATAGTTTATACTAGAAGTAAAATTATACAAATATTTACACATCAGACTGCCTCATGAGTCAAGTGGTCCCAAGCGGGACTGCTACGCTGGAGGTTCTGGGTGTGATCCCCAGGTGCAAACTGTTATTGGGTTTTTCTATGAAATTCTCAGTAGCAGCTCGGAGTCTGGATTTGTGCTCAGATTTGTGAGCTAAAACATACCGGCGAACTGTGGGTGACATTACTTACGTAACTATATACGTAACCCCTGCCTAACCCTTCGAGGAATACAGGCGTGATGGTATGTATTTACACATCAGTATTTAATAGACGACGGTTAACACTGGAGAAAATTGCCCATTGTCTTTTGTATAAAAACGATGCAGGAAAATCTTATTATGACCCAACGTTTTTTTACAACTTTGTAGATAAATGTCGATTAAACAAGAAATTGCGTCAGAACCATTAATTAATCCGACGAAGCCGGTCATTAGGTTGAATGTTAATTGAAGCTATTATTGTAAAACCCATGATTACCAGCGCCTGTGTACACTGTAATATGACTATGATATTGCAAGTCTAAACGTTCCCTCCATGTATTTATCTATATTAATATATTATTAGCCTTGCTTATTAAATTAAGGGTCCGGCGGAGCGTGAATTGCCCACATAAACGTAATACCGAAATAAATCTTAATCCAGACAATATCCTATCAAATTATGTTATTATTCGGATTTGGATATCGTAAATTAGATGCCTACGGTACTATTTCGTCTGCTACTACTTCATTGAAAATAAAATATCGTAAAATCGTTCCAAACTTGGTAAAGTTATCAAAAATTGCATGCGCTTACAATTATTTCCAGTGAAGTATTTTGGACGAAATGGTAGAGTAGGAACCTAGATTAACGACATCGGAGTCCGAATAATAACAGAATCTGATTAAATTGTGTTTGAATTACGATTTATTTCGGTATTACGTGTGTGAGAGATTTTCGGTCCGCCGGACTCTTAAATAGAAGCAACAATGTCAACATTGTAAAGTTGCGTGTCGACTGCGTACCTATGTCAAAATATAAAAAAAATGCTTAGCGCGTAAGTCCCGTACACAATCATCATCATCAATCCGTTCTATAGTTCTGGACGCGGGTCTCTCCTTTCACAATGAGAGGGATTAGGTTATAGTCCACTATGCTGACCTAATACGGATTGGCAGACTTCACACGCTCGCGAGAAAATCTCTCAGGCAATCTCTGGCAAATCTTTCTTCGTGATGTTTTCCTTCACCGTTTAAACGCACATAACTTCGAATAGTCAGAGATGCGTGCCCTGTATTCTCTTGGATACTCAAGACAAGTATCGAGAGAGATAATATAACTAGACAGTAGACTATCACTCTTAGGATATCCAAACATGATCGGGTGTTGTCAGCAGGGGCAGATCGAATAACAGATACGCTCGTGATTGAGCTTAACGCAGAATGAGCCAAATTATTTCAGTCGCAGGCAGAAGAATAATCGTCGATTTACCGCGCGCAGCAACTATGGCGGATTTCATCGTGTGTATCCGATACTGGAACTGATTGATGGATAGATTTGCCTCTCGAGGCAATCTTTTATGCCGAATTTATTTGCAGAGCTAAATAAACAAACCTACTGCGATCGAGCGTGTTACGCGCGGCAGACGAACCTAGTCACTACGTCCGTCGTAGTGACGATTGACATGACAGCACGTTTAGCGTAGCGGCTGAGCGATTGTCCTCTGTGCCACGTATTGTAGGTTCGATCCCCGCAAACAAATACTTGTATATAGAATGCTACAGGAAGCTATTCCAGGTCTGGGAGATTGTGTATGACAGAATTTGTGTTTGTAAAAGCATACACGATAAAGGAGAAAATTCTCGTGTGGGTTAGTTTTTTTAAAGAAAAAGATATGAAATGCATCTTTACACCAATTTGATTCCAGAGAGATCTTTAAGGCTATTATTATTTATGGTAGGTATACATTTGCAAATTACATAGTATGCGTAACACACACATTAATCATGTTGAAGGGAAGAGAAAATGACAATATGTTATTTAGCCTCCGTCGTGGAAATGTTATTAACTAGGTACATATTTAGAGACATCACAACCGACATCTACTCGTAGTAAATAAAAGAATAGATATTTAAAAAGCCGCTGCGAATATCAAAACATCAAATAATATTTTTAGCTGTATTAAAAAAATAGTAGATTGTAATGGGTCATTTTCCGTGAAGGTGAAGTAAAAAAAATGCCTATTTTTGTTGATTATGAATTGTTTCCAGATTTATACAAAATTAAAAAACCTCTATATTTATATTGTATATATTCGAGATTTTGATGGCCATGAAAGGTAGTACAGGTTTAATTAAATATGTTTCCTTGTATTTTAACAATGTTGTTATTTAGATGCCTACTTAAATTATTTAAAAAAATAATTAAAAGTAGGAATTCGCTGTGCTTGTGTAAACAACCAAACCAGGATACTAATATGTTTTTATGGTGAGGAGCAATCTCGTAATTACCTAGCCCAGATGATTATTGATATTAGTTTTCATCATTAATATCTTCAATTTATGTAGAGTAATAAATACATACCTATCAGAAATACATGACAAGTAGTAGTTGCTGAATGATCGACTTCTGCAGTACGGGTTGTGGGTTCGATCTTCACACGGACAGGCAATTGAACCAGGTCTGGGCGTTTAGAAAATATTACATTATTATACACTCACGCCTTTCTCCCACAGGGGTAGGCAGAAACTATAGACTGCCACTTGCCACGATTCCTGCATACTTCTTTTGCTTCTTTCACATTCATACATTTTCTCATACCTACACGCTGCCGGTTGCGAGTGCTATGCACCTGACCTTTTTGAAGAATTTGGCCAATAAGATCGAATCTTATTAATTAAAGAAAATATTAGAAATTTTCTTTAATTAATATTAGTGGGGCAAAAATAAAAAAAATCCTAAAGTACCTACTTACTTAGTACGTGGATATCTCCCCAAACTCTCCAGCGTCCATAAGAGGCCGTTATCGCACGCTTATGCTGTACAAAGTTCAATCAATAATATTATAAACCATTATTTCCTTAATAGATGTAGGATATAGGTAAAAAATATTATTTTCACGGTCGTGGTAAACGAATAACGAAGGTCAGACAAACCTCAATTTTATTTATGTAAATATGCTTACGTAATATATCGAATATTTAAGTAGGTATTTATTTTAAAGTCACATAATGACATGGATTACTAGCGAGAGCTTATTTTAACAAAATGAGGTGATACATGATTTACGTGGGAGAGCCGGCCGGCTCCGGCGACCGGAGTGATACCACGGCCTCACAGAAAACCGGCGTTAAACAACGCTTACGTCGTGTTTCGCCGAGTGAGTGAGGTTACCGGAGGCCCAATCCCCTTTTAAAAGGTCGGCAACGGACTTGTGACTCCTATAGTGTTGCGGGTATGGACACCCGCAACACTATAGGAGTCACAAGTCCGTACCGGGCGACGGTAATCGCTTACCATCGGGTGAACCGTCTGCTAGTTTGCCCTTCTATCCCATAAAAAAAACGACTTCGAGATTATCCGTGATACTCTAGTGACTTGAATGTGCCATGGGTCTTTGATGGCCCTTTGCCGTATATTTCCCTTTTCTTATAGTTAAGGCCTGTTTCACCAACTACACCCGTTAAATTACTTGGTAGCTGAATTTATAAAAAATCGATAATCTAATCAGACTTGGCGAAATAGACCCTTACCCATACATTGTAAAAGTATCATTCATAGGTCCAGACTCGAGGTTTGCCAACGTGCGATGGAGCGCAATATTACAAACTCTTCAGCTTTATAATGTTAGTATAGATATAGATGTGAAAGAGATTATATATTATAGATGTGAAATTATTATGTTTTATTACGTGCAAAGTAAAAGAAATACAAATATAAATCTTATTAAAATCTAGAAAATAAAACCGGTTTAGATCGCTTTAGCTATTCTAATGCTTGTTGTCTATGTTGATAAAAATATAGTACATGGATATGAAACAGTAGTACCTAGTTAGTGTTGATTGTTGCGGCACTCGGCATCTTCTACGACGTCAAAATGAAGTTTTTAATATTAGCAGTGCTTGTTTGCTTGTATCTGAATACAGTGACATCCTCAGATTGCTATTGGAATACCAAAAATAAATATAACTATTTTTCAAGTAAAACTCCGTATGAAAATATTCGAGGTGATATTAGGAATGTGATCGTAAAACCAAAAGGTATATTTAGTTCCACGCAAGATTTTGATAATTTAGTACATGAAGTAGAGATTGTGTATAGTTACTTCTATTGAGAACTTTGTGATATTTTTAATAATAACCACATTGTTAATAACTACTATTACGGTTTATTGTCAGGATGTCAGCCAATCAGTGTTTGGTCTATGATGAGACATTGTTAATAACTACTATTACGGTTTATTGTCAGGATGTCAGCCAATCAGTGTTTGGTCTATGATGAGACATGGAAAAAGAAATCCTGGAAAACGGTTTTTAGACGAGATGAAAATTGTTCTATCCTTCAAGGACGCTATAATATCAAGTTATAATAATGGTAACAGTTCGCTGTGCCGTCAAGATGCTGATAATTTAAAAAATTGGCAAATTGACGCAAAGTTTATGGATACGAGCGTTATTACTCGTGAAGGTTATCTAGAAATAGTAGGTATTGGAAAAAGGTTGAAAGAAGCATTACCCGACCTGTTAAGTAACCTCAAAGAGGGAGAATATATCATCCAACCAGCATCTACTCCTCGTACACAATCATCGGCTGAAGCCTTCGTAGAAGGACTTGGAAATAAAAACATGTTTATAGAACAGGTTGGACAAAATTCTAGTGTTGCTGATGTAAGTAAAATTGACATTTAAAGCTTTACTGACTTCTGACACATGCGATTATTACCTAGACATATTGAAATAAAACTACTTTATGGATTTTATCTGCTATATTACAGCGAGCCATCTTATTTTGCGTATAGTCTGCCCGTGACCATGGACACTGTAAAGGGTCCGAAACGTCCGGTTTTGACAATGTAGCGAAAAAGCCGAGGTAGTCTAATGGCTAGGGCGTCGGACTTGCGATCATGTGGTTGCCGGTTCGAAACCCACCCATTGCATTACCGACGTGAACCCACTCGTAACACAAGCATTTAGCTTACCACGAGGGGTTACCAAGAATACTAGTAATGTGCGACCTACGTTGCTAGTAAATGTAACGTGATAAAATCCGTAAAGTGGTTTTAGTTATTTCAATATTTTTCATAATATTATAAATAATACAATGTTTTTAAATAATAAATATCAATTATTTTTTTCCAGCCTTATAGCGGATGCCAAAAATATGTTAAAGAAGTTTTTCAAAATCCAAATATTCACAATACTGTACTTGATTACATAGAAACAAAAGATTACCAGGACGTAAGAATAAATCACTAGTACCTAAACGTACCTTAATGTTACCTAAGATGTCAGTTGGGAAAAATAAGGATTTTCGTATATCTGCCTCATTAGTCTTGAGACCGAAAGCGCAAGCGCTCGAGATCCTGGGCTTGATTCCCAGGTCGAGCAAAGTGTTATTGGGATTTTCTAGTACATTTTCAGTAATAGCTGTGAGTTTGGAGGTGTGCCTGGCTAATAGCAATAACCTCTAGCATATGGAATCCAAATCTACCGGTGAACTTTTGAATTCCAATTTCATCTTTAGATGCATATTCGTTTAGTACACATGTGCCTGAACCTTCAGGGAATACAGGCGTGATGGTATGTTATGTTAACTTTTTCAACTTAAAGTTATCGTTGTTCAAGGATTCCATGTGTATTACGAATAAATTCTCTATTCATTTATACGATACTAAAAATCTGTACCTATTAATCTTCCAAATTATACTAATTTTTTAACCTACATATATTTTCTTCCACTAACAATCTTATTGAGACACTTACGTTTACTTTTTAATAATTGCATTTTTAGATGAAAGAAAGGGTTGAGCGTAAGTTAGGCCTCAACTTTACTTTGACACATAAAAACATTATAGCATTTTACGACTTGTGTCGATATACTTGGGATGGAATTGCCAATAAATCCAGTCCTTGGTGTGCCATGTTCTCTAATGAAGACCTTAAAGTGCTGGAATACATAGGAGATTTGGAACATTACATCAGGAATTCGGTTGGATTGTCACACTCTGGCAGAAAAGGGGGTCAGATACCATTCGTAGATCTGCTGAGAAAATTTGAACAATCGAAGAATGGAACCGGCAAGAAAATTGTGGCATACTTAACACATTCTTCAGTATCGGATATGATGCTGGAGGCACTCAACCTTTTCAAGGATCCGAGCCCACCTACAGGGAACCATAGAGATTTGAACAGGAAATGGAGAACCACATTCACATCAACTTTTGGTGTGAATATGATTGCAGTTTTATATAGGTATCTTGATTTCTAAGGTAGCATTATAGTTACGTCACTAGCATAACTTTTAAGAACATTATTGGTTTATGGGCACTTAATCTGCTTTACAATTTTACTAGTGATTGTGCAGATTACCTAATAATATGACGATTCATAAAACTACACAACTTTTATTTTATAAAATAAAATAAATAAGAAGTTTGGTTAAGCATAATAAGAGTATTAAGTAGTGTTAATATTTACAGGTAAGTTGCTAAAACTATAATGCGTTCTCTCTGTTCCAGATGCAAACATCATGACAGAAATGTATACCACCATAAGACTGCATTTTATTGGAACGAAAAGCCGCTCTTGGAACTGTGCAACGAAGGAATTTGTTCCTGGCAGGAGCTGAAGAACAAAATCAAACCATTTTTGAATGCTTCTCTAGACTTTTGCTAATTTTCAAATAAGTAAAAACCTAAGTACCCCATTCAATTTATGACTTTTAATATAATATGAGTGTTAAATAGAGTCGCTTTGTTAATACTGTTAATCAGCAGCATCTGGTTAGAATGGAAGCCGACCCCAACATACTAGGACCTTTTTTACGTGGGAGAGCCATGCTTCGGCACGAATAGGCCGGCTCGGCCGGAGTGATACCACGGCCTCACAGTAAACCGGCGTCAAACAAAGCTTACGTTGTGTTTCGCCGAGTGAGTGAGGTTACCGGAGGGCCGATCCCCTTTTAAAAGGTCGGCAACGCACTCGTGACTCCTCTGGTGTTGCAGGTGTCCATGGGCGGCGGTAATCACTTACCATCAGGTGATCCGTCTGCTCGTTTGCCCTCCTATCCCATACAAAAAAGAAAGAAATAATTTATTAACACAGTTTGGGCAAAAAAAAACATAATTATATTTCGACACTCTCAAGGGAATCAAAATTTATAGGATTTTTTCCGTTGACCTAGAACTATAAAATTTGGCAAGTAATACCGTCTTATAATACAAGTATAGGAAAAAATCTGAAAACTTTTTTTGTAATTAATTATAATTATGTACCTACAAATTTGTACGGAACCCTTAGTGGGTGAACCTGGGGGTGAACTACAAGATTTTAAAATGATCAGGTCGGTTGACAGGTTATATTGCGCAATCTCAACCTAAAAAATATCGTGAGAGGTTAAAGTACGACCATGAGCAATCATGACCATGAGCATTCGAATAAATCCATATTAAACAATATACTGGTTTCTGACACTTAAGTGAGTATTAGACATTATAATATAGCTACTATTTACGGATTTTATTTAAGTATGTAATATATACCTGAACTAAAATATACAACAATAAAATGACTGCCTCATTAGTCTAGTGGTCCCAAGCGCGACTGCTACGCTAGAGGTCCTGGGTTCGATCCCCAGGTCGAGCAAAGTGTTATTGGGTTATTCTATGAAATTCTCAGTAGCAGCTCGGAGTCTGGATATGTGCCCGGTTTATGGCAATAGGCTCGCCCCCTATTACATGGGACCTAAACATACCGGCGAACTGTGGGTGTACATTAGTACGCCTCTGCCTAACCTTTCGGGGAATACAGGCGTGATGGTATGTTATGTTATAAAATATACAAATAAACATTTAAAAAAAAATACCGTAATTACAACCAAAACCAAAATATAATACGAACATAACATCTACTTTATACATTTAAGAATATTGTTTCACTAATAGTTTACTTTTTAATTAATAATTTAAAAAATTAAAAATTTAATTTCTACCATCCCTTTTCTGAGTCATTAGCTTCCTATATGTATACATAATTATATGACTACGATCAAACTATTGTTATACCTGTTTTATTTAAATATATATAATACTATGCTCACGAGTGAACTGTAATGTACTTGAGTAAATAAAGTTCTTTAAGGCGGATCGTTCAGTTGAGCCCGCAAAATTCAAATTTCAAGTGGTTTTTCGCAGTTTGTAGGTCTATAACAAGTTCTAGATTCATGGCAGTTGTAATTGCGACATTAACTATACAACATTCACAACTGAGAACTAAAACCTTTACTTATAAATCCTTCTCTAGCCAGAAACTTAGCGCAATCTGTGTAATTGGTCTTGGCTTTTAGCTACAATAATGATTTCTAAGCAATGGTTTTAGATAAAAATTGTGAATTTTGTATAGTTAATTACCATTACCATGAATGCAGAACTTATTATAGACCTACAAACTGCGAAAAACGTCTCGAAATTTGAATTTGGCGGGCTCACGTGAACGATCCGCCTTAAACCTAAAATAGAATAATTAAATCTGAAGCTGGTACCTTTGATATTGCATGAAAAGGAAAATATAGATAGGTACCCCTGTTAGATATTGTTGTTGGAAGATCTCAATATGGCAACGTATTTGACCAAGAATTTACCGAAAACTTATAACAACACGTTTCAGTATATCCGAAAATATATTTTATTAAAGCTTACTAGCAATTTGGGTTGCATATTATTAGTATTCTTGTAAAACCCCTCGTGCTAAGCTTCACGTCGGTAGTGCAATGGGTGGGTTTCCAACCGGCAACCATATGATCGCAAGCCAGACGCCCTAGCCATTAGGCTACCGCCGCTTCAACAATAGAAGTCATTCACCGTATAATTCGGAAATTTATATAGGGTAAGAATAAAATAAAGTAGGTACACCCCAAGAGCATTGACGTAATGTTTTATCATTGGCAATGTTGAAAACTGAGTTCAAAATGACGCATGGTCCTTTGTATTTATTAATGCACCTAGGTACTTACGTCAAGAGAAAATCATAATATCGGGTCAACAAAATGTTGTCTTACTATTTAAAAAAAAAAATCATTTATACCATAAAGGTACCTACAGGTACTTTTGAAATATCAAAAACTAATACAGTTCCAAATAGTTAAAGTATCACACGTATCACAAGTATCACTCTCACTGTTACGTAATTGTTTTCAAAATAAGGCCTAGGTTAAGAAGAATGCCCATATTTCCTCTTCACACAACACTTTCTGTGCAGAGATTGCAGTCATGACCCATAATGAAGAAGTTGATCTCTCAGCCGCTACAACATTCATGCCGTCAAGTTATTAATTATAGACATAAAACGTCATAAATAAACTCTTTGATTAAAAGCACTGACTGAGTTCGTTTTCAGTTAATTTGACTAGTCTCACAGATTCTTCCCAAAGAGCTTTAGCAGTTTTATCACAATACGCACGTTTCACGGCTCCATTGATTTTACAATTTTTAAAGTATGCTCCACTCACTTCACCAGCCTTCTTATCCAAAGCAACATGTAGGGCCGTTTGACAACCCTGCCACGGCGTTTTAAAAAATAGAAGGCACAGTAAAGTTAAAATAGTTCCGAAGATTAAGTTAGTGGAGTCGAAGATCCTTGTCCCCACTGCGCCAGGATCCACGCAATTAATGACAACATTCGTGCCTTTTAATCTCTTGGTGAGTTCGTGTGCGAATGAAACAAGACAAATCTTGCTATTGCCATAAATCTGTACCTTGTACCAGTAGTTTGTCCTGTTTAAATTTTCAATGTCTATCTGTCCAATCATGTGAATCACTGATGCGACTGTCAGGATTCTGCTAGGTTCACTAGGTTTCCCTGTCTTTCTTAGGAGTGGAAGAAGTAGCAGTGTTAAAAGAAATGTTCCGTAATAGTTCACTTGCATTATGAAGTTCATTCCATCCGGTGTCAGTACATCTGCAGGAATTCCGATTCCGGCATTGTTCACTAAGATGTGCAGTTTGTCCTCAGTGCTCAAGATATCAGCCGCAAACTGTCTAACAGACTTCAAGGAACCTAGGTCAAGGAGTTTGAATACCACATTTTGATTTCCCGTTTCTTCTATTATTTGTTTTTCTGCGTTGATGCCTTCCTCTTCAAAGGGACAGGCGATGATGACCTTCGCTCCACGGTGAGCTAGGTCGGTGGCTATGTGGATGCCCATCCCTGCCGTCCCTCCAGTTACTATAACTGTTTGGCCATCTAATCGTCTTCTCGAAATACATATTTCGTTCGTAGTCTTCTGGTATAGTGCAAGTGAGAGCAGAAGTATGACAAGGATGGCTATAATTAGTGGAATTGCGTACATGGTAGCGTCTATCGCGGTGATTGTAAACAGACTGCGGCACGAAGTCGAGTGATATTTTCTTATAGCCTAAACGACATTGAGATTAGATCAGAAGTACATTTTAATCAGTTTAACCATTTAGGGTTCCGTATTGCGTAAGCAGGTACTAATGCTAATGTATAAAATTAAACTAGTTTCAAATATTGTTTACCGAACTGGTTGTGTATCCTGTACCATATAAAAGGCCTTTTGAAAGAATTGTCTATTTTGATGTCTCTGAAATCAAAAATTTTAAATAGTTACAATTGATACGTCTATGTGAATAAAACAAGAAAATAGAACGATGCTTCTGATTGGTTTTAAGGTGTAGACTAAATAAGTTTTTTTTTGTTTTAAAATTATAACCGACCCGTGAGGGTATTAAAGCATCGAGATCTGGTTTTATATATATTTATATGATCTTTATCTCATTTTAATCCGTTTTTTAATAAAACAAGGAAAGGTGAAAAACTTACAGAGGCAGTGAAAATAAAAAATCTGAGTTGAAATGTTGAGTAAACCAAATGACAATAACTTCTTCAACTGGCAACAGTAATCTTAACATGTCATTATTAATTATTTTAATATCATCATTCTCATCTTTTGCTGTGAAAGGGTAAAATTTTTTAGTTTGTGACAATTTTATGCGTTAAAATGCCGAAAGCTATTTAGAGATCATCAAGAGAGAAAAGTGATTCACAATGTATTTACAAAAATCGTAAAGGACCTACTGAATTTGAAACGGTTACTAACAGCTCTAGCTCTCTACCCAGTAGTAAAGAGTATTTTTCTTACTATTATGCATCCACCATTGTTGTCTTTTGATAATGAAGAAGATGAAATTAATGTCATAATAATATAAATAAGTCGAATAATTAACTGTGGCGTTCACTAGGAGAGGCCTACGTCCAGCAGTGGACGAATATAGGCTGTTGATGATGATGATGATGACGATGATGAATTAACTGATTATTGAGTTATATTAAAAATATACCTATTGGCTTTGATAGTTTTATTTCCATGAACTTAACTATTATTTGACCTCAATAAAATGTTTTTTTTTTCTGACAGTATTTAGATTTAGTATTTACAGTACCTAGTTGTATGTTAGTTTACTTTTGTAATTAACAACTAAATCTTAAAAGGCTTAGTGAAATCAGTTAAGAATATTCTTGTTTAAATTTCCAATGATGAGATGCTATATCTTATGGAATGTAATAAAAACCTAGACTTATTTGTATAGCATTATAGGTCGATGCGCAAGTCGGACATATTGTTATTGGGTTCCATAAGGCAACGAACACGCAATGCAGTACCCAATCGCTTAACCACTGAGCACAAGCAAATCAAATTAAATTGCTGGTTTGAAAGTACGAGTAGTACCTTCTCTCAAACGTAAAATAAAATAAAAAAGCGACCGACAGTCCCGACAACTTTGTCTTGTTTTTGGTTTTTAGATCTGTTTGTTCTTTTAAGGAAAGGTAAATAATACTTATTATAAATATTTAAAAATGTATTCCTACCTACAAATAAATTAAATAATGGAATCTGACCACTGCACCGTCCATACTAGTCAGTCGAGTCGACTCTATCTGTCTGATGGCAGATAGTTAAGGATATTTTTTCGAGTTATAGGTCCACCAAGTATCGGTAAGGTCCGGGTGCTGTGTGCCTCATACCATATTAGAGATCAAAGTTCACCAAGGGGCCTCTGCACGTTGGACCTGCCCCCCCCCCCTCCACAAGCCTTCCAAAGAACCGGATGTCTTCAATACGAGAAGAATGCCATGAGATCCAAAAAGGAGATACAATAATAAATAACAATAATTATGTTTATTTAATCTCACAAACAAATTACATTCTTGTTTTACATATCAATTCATAATAATTGACAAAGGTAGGAAAAAAAAAAAATTGTGGGAGATAGGGAGCCTAAGCTAAGCAAAGGCCTGTATCTAGAAAAAAAAGTAAACTCTATACAATGAGAAAACATCACACGCCCTCTCAACAGTCTCTCTCACAACTCGCAATCTCTATTTATACAAATGTTTACCTAATTTTACCTTATTTTTACAAATGAATGAATTTCATGAGCTTTTACACAGTAACTATGTCGATAGATATGTAGTAAATAAAAGATATGACTAGTATTTAATTGAAAAAAATTCATATTTATTTTTTTACAAATTTCACATTGTCGCCATTTTGAAACCAATATAAATAAGGAAGATCATTTTGAAGAAACTAACAAGTAACTTTGCGCAGTTAGATTCCCTGATAATTCAAATGGGCAAAGTTACTTGGAGCGATGACGGCTGTCTTGCGGATTATGCTGTACCTGTTCTTGCATATTTAAACAAGATAGATACCCCAAAAAATGGGTTGGGCGTCTGGGGCCAATTTTGTGGCCTCCACGTTCCCGTTTTTATTGGGGCTGCTGATGAATCGGTTTCTTCTAGGCAAGCGTGCTCCATCGTAGATTGCAGACGACTGGCGGTCAAGCGTAAGCCTATCAAGAAAAGAAAACAGTTTGTGTAGTGTGTATTGAAGTTTTTTATAGATTAATTAAAAATTAAGGAACGGTATTTAAATTAAACTGGTGTTACTATATTTATGCCGTCAATGTATACAAATGGGTTTCTTAAATGCAAGAAATAGTATGTTCTGATGGACATATTATGTTCTGATGGTCGGTCTATTAATTGCGATAGAAATAGCTTTTTCTATTCCACGCGTATAAACCAGCCTAAACTCGTAGTTTTGTTAAAATATGATTTATACACCCTGTTTAAAAATCCCTGTCCGATCCGAAGGGGACATACTCGTAATTATAGGGTATCCTGATCACATTAGGTAGGTATCAAATAAAACAAACTTATCAAATTAAATTTATTTATTTATTTATATTAGGTACACCAACAGCATATACATCACACATTTAACATAATAATGAACAGAGGTACAGGATCTAATGCGTATGCCAATTATAGGTATACACAGCACTCAAAGTTGCAACATCATATTTTGTTACTTAATCTAAAAACACGGTAAAATATATAAAAGAAATCAAAAGAAAATAATTTAACTGAGGTGACAACGCAATATCTTTTTATATTTGGGGTACACGTCCAACTCGGGTACTTTAGAGCAAATTTTATTGTACTGTATGGTCATTCTAGAAATTGGCGAGTGTCTTCCAACATTGGTCCTACTGACTGGAGGCTGAAAAAATCTGGTTATTGGCTGTCTTGGAAGATTATATGGAACCGATATATTTATGCGTCCGAGAAGCTGTTCGCAATCAATTAGGCCGTTGACAGTTTTGTATAGAAACGCTAAATCCTGGATAGTACGACGGTCTTTAAGTGTCTGGAGGCGAAAATAAGCCAAACGCTGGGTGTATGGGCATCTATGGGATATACCTTGGGATACATAGGCAATCAATTAATGAAAGTAATAAAGTAATAAATAAATTAATTAATGAAAATTAATGAAAGTAAACATAGCTTTTTTTATGGGATAGGAGGGCAAACGAGTAGACGGATCGCCTGATGGTAAGCGATTACCACCGCCCATGGACACCCGCAACACCATAGGAGTCACAAGTGCGTTGCCAACCTTTTAAAAAGGGGATTGGGCCTCCGGTAACCTCATTCACTCGGCAAAACACAACGTAAGCGTTGCTTAACGCCAGTTCACTGTGAGGCCGTGATATCACTCCGGTCGAGCCGGCCCATTCGTGCCAAAGCATGGCTCTCCCACGTATGCATGGAGTTCAAAAGTTACGATGGATTTTGGGGTAATAACGGTAATTTAGGTTTCACTTAACCAAAATCTAGAAAATTTTGAAAATGTTATACATTCATCATCGGTCTTAGTATATTTGGTACCTAGTGACAATGTCACTGCCTCTGTAAGTATCTATTGCCATTTATGTGGTATCGTTTTATAATGTTTTTTTTTTAAAAGGTGATCTTGACTCTTGAAGGTGATTCTTGTTAACCCCTCATGCTGAGTTAAATGTTTGTGTTACGAATGTTTCACGTGAGGCAACCACATGATCACCAGTCCGACGCGATAGCCACTAGGCTACTGCCGCTTCCGAAGAATTCATTAATATACATATTATTATATTAAATTAAAAAGATTATCAGCTCTTCTCTAGTAAGTGAAAGGATGATTATGAAAAACTTACTCAGGTCTGATCGATTTGATCCTGTTACTTCAATTTTATTATTATTATAATTTTAGGACCAACCTTAAAATCACGAAAAAAAAACACTGTACCATAGGATTTGTCGAGTTGAGTGAACTTACCTATACTTAAACATTAGTTGAGGGGTTGGTAAAATAAAATAATTTTGGTTAATGATGAGTGTACTGGCCCTACAAATTAGATATATTATCGTTTATGCATTATTATATTATATACAAATATCGATAGCCTTTAATTGACTTTGACTTTGACTTTGATTGCCCGTATCCACAAAAACATCGGAGTCAAAGTAATCGTCGTTTTTTTTGTGGATCGAGAAGTGTTTACGATAAATCAATAAACAGCTTATTTTCGTCATCACGAAACTTTATAACTGAGGGCCATAAAATTTGTTTACCACAGTTTGGTTTCGATTGGCATTGACTCAAGAACAATGTACGCTTTTTTGTTGATAATAGCTTTAGTCGTCATATTTTTACTAATAGTTGGGATATATCAGAAAAATACAAACGCTATATGTCTCTCAAGAAAAAGATTAGAAGGAAAAACGGTATTAGTAACAGGAGGAACCACAGGAATAGGTCTCGAAATAGCTACAGATCTCGCCCGCCGAGGAGCCCGGGTCATTGTTGCATGCCCCTTTGAACATGAAGGAACGAATGCAAGGAAACAAATTATAAAAGAAACGGAAAATGAAAATGTTGTTTTTAAACTTTTGGACCTTGGATCTTTGAAGTCGATAAGGCAATTTGCTACAGACTTCGTGAATACTGAAGATAGATTAGATATTTTGATAAACAATGCTGGCGTGGGAGTACCCGGAGACTTCCTTACGTCTGATAAAATAAATTTCATTATGCAAGTAAATTACTACGGAACATTTTTGTTGACCCTCTTACTCCTACCACTTTTGAAGAAGACAGGAAAACCTGGAGAGCCAAGCAGGATATTATTGACAACATCAGTTTTACATCAAATTGGACAATTGGACATTGATAACCTCAATAAGACTGACTATTGGTACAGAATTCAGATTTATGGTAACAGCAAAATTTGCCTGGTGCTTTTTGCTAATGAAATGTCAAAGAGACTGAAAGATAGTGACGTTGTGATAAATAATGTAGATCCAGGAGCTGTTGGTACGAAAATCTTCGAATCTGGAAACAAATTGGTAGGATTTTTCTTAAAAAACGTAATGAATGGTTTGTTTAAAACGCCATGGCAAGGTGCTCAAACTGCTTTGCATGTGGCTCTAGATAAAAAAGCAGGTGAAGTTAGTGGAGCATATTTTAAGAACTGTAAGCTCAGTAAGGCTGTGACACGAGCCTATTGTGATAAAGCTGCCAAAATACTGTGGGAAGAATCCGTGAGACTTGTGCAATTAACAGAAAATGAGTTAGATACCTGTTTTGTATCCTTGTAACATAATTAAGTAACTGCTTGTCTTGAATAACTTTAAAATTTTATTTATTTAATAGGTTAATTATATAACTCAGGTATGTACTTACTATACCTACATATAAAAAATCGAAGGTACCTAATAACGGTATATTAATTGGTAATAGTATCTATATTATTATTCTTATATTTGTTGTTTGTAGTGTGTTTGTAATATGATCGGTTGGAACTTCGATATTAGTGTATTGATCTGCGTCATAATTAATAGGCATTTCAATAATACATACATACTCATGCATACCATCTCGCCGGTATTCCCGAAGGGTTAGGCAAAGGCGTAGTAATGTATATATACCTACACCAACATTTCCTCATAAGTTCAGGTCCCATGAAATAGCGGACGAGCCTATTGCCATTTACCGGGCACAAATCCCAAACTCCGAGCTGCTACTGATAATTTCATAGAAAATCCCAATAAGTGTTATTGGGATTTTCTATAGGCTCGAATTGGGAATAGAACCCAAGACCTCAAGCGTAGCAGTCAGGCTCAGGACCATTAGGCTAATGACGCAGTTTTAAATACATAGGTACTATAATTTTTTTTCTCTAAACAGTTGAAGCTTATTCATAAAGATGTTCCGAGTATTTGCATAAATTCAAATGTTATGATGCTTATGTTCATATATTATAAATTTATTAACAAACAGTTTAAATATTTCTACAGTAAGTAGGTACTCATGCAATCTAGGGATTTACCCAGAGTTCTAACTAGCTAATATTATTTTACCATTGACGTATCTAATTCAAGTAGATATTGATATTAGGTATGTGCAAAAAGTTATAGGTGTCTATATCTTCTTGTTAATTATTAAAAAGGTTAGAGTAGTAAGTACCTACGCTATACCATTGACATATTTGTTTGAAGCATGAATTTTTTAATAAATTATCAATAAATACTAGTTCTAATTTTTGTTTTGTAAAGCGAGACCTAATTATTAAAACAGCGAGAGCTTTATTTTAAACAGATTATCCAGTTTTGTGGCTTGGCAAGATCAAGATCAAGCTAGGTGGAGTGCACACTGGTAGCACGACGTCGTACTTTTATCATGATATTATGGATAAAATGTACTATCGTTCGTTACCTAAGAAATCCTAGCCGTGCCATTCCATTATTGTTTACCGGGGCTACGGGTGGAAATGTTAACTATTACATACATACATACACTCACGCCTTTCTCCCACAGGGGTAGGAATATACTATATATCGCCATTTGCTACGATTCTTGGATACTTCTTTTGCTTCTTCCACATTCATACATACGCGCCGGTTGCAAGTACTACGCACCTGACCTTTTTTAAAGGACTTCGCCAATAAGATCGCCGTATGGCCTTCTAGGGAGAACTCTACCGACCCTGCCGCTGACATTTGCCTCATAAATTCCTTTTCTTAATTGTTTTTCATTAATCTTTCAACATGTACAAACCATCTCAACATATTCTTTTCAATACGTCTTATCACACTGTCCCTCAATCTATCATACCGTGTTACACCGCACATACTTCGCAAGGAACGCATATCTACCGCATTTATTCTACTTTCATGTTTCCTCTGCCACAGCCAACCTTTATTTCTTTCCTTTTTTGATATTCACCCTCCTTTCCACATTTGCATCAGTCTTACCATCCCTAGTAAACACGCTTCCCAAGTAAACAAACTCATTTACCTGTTCCACTCTCTTACCCACTATCTTTACATTACAAATACATACTTCCTTTCTTTCAAAAACCGTCATTTTCGTCTTACTAACATTTATTTTCATGCCCTTCAGCTTAAATACTTCATCCATTAAAGTTATCATGTCTTGCAACTCTTTTGCTGACGATGCCTGATCATTAGCATAGAGAAGGCATTTGATAGGTAACTCATCCATTCTGAATCCACAATCTCATTTATAACTATTTTGCATACATAACTATTTTATATATTGAAACTAGAGATGGGAAAAATGTAGATTACACCAGTGTCGAATTTCGGACCAATGTGATATGGTCTCTGGCTCTGAGAGGATATACTCCGCGGCCAAAGCACACCTACTATATAAAGAGCAATATGGCATAAAGTACGTTATGTACGTGTGACGTAAATCATTTTAACATAGTAATTGATCGTTATATATTACGGTGGCTCTGCGGCAGAGCATGACACCGAAATTCGGTTGAATTTATAGTACGTATAAGCTTCGCTTGCTATTTCTCTTGCGTGATACGTAAAGGCTTGCATTGAATATATGGTACACATCAATTATCTTGAATGGTTCCAGTGCGTTGTTAAACTTATTAAGTATGTGTTTCATGAATTACCAGCGTTTACCACTTTTAAACAACGCGTTTTATTTAAAGGTGCCTTTATATTTTTTAGTTTTAAGAATGACCAAATGTAAATAGATACATATTATATCGTCATAAAGCGCGCCCTTACGCTTTTATTGAGTGCATGTCATGTGCTGAATCGAATTTTTTAATTAAAGCGGTTTTTTATTAATTAAAGCACCAAATACAAAAACTATAATTATAATTTATTAACAAAGGTTATCTCGTGGAGTTTGCCCTCTCTGATATGACTGCAAAAAAGTCAAGCAGTGTCACAATTTTTTCTATGACCTTTCATAGCAGTAGGCGTCGCAGCTCGGTGTTCCCTCGCTATAAATATGTAAGCCTTTCGGAGCACAGAACAGTCTGTGCTTCGGAATACAAGCGAGATAATGTTTTGTTTAATGTTAATAAATTCTGCCCACTTCACCGTCGCATACCATGACCGTACTAGGAACGTATCAGACAAAAAAAAATCTATTATTATATTATTAGATAGGTATGTTACTTAGCCACAACTTCTGTTAGTATTCAAACTTTTTTTTCTGTTGTCCTAGTTATTTTTATATTATAAAAATGCTATGTCGTTTCACCGTCTAATTTATTAAAATAAATCCACTGCTAATTTAAATATTCTTTATTTTGATTTATATAACAACAACTTCATATGACTTCATCAATTTCATAAAGATGCAAATAACAAGCGAGGGCTAAGAACGTTTTCCGTGCGTGGTAACATTGTGTACATACAGTTGTATGGTATAGTTTTACAGTAGATATAAGATGTGGTACTGGGGCCTACTTTTTACACCAGTGCACATGGACCGACTACACCCAGCGGACAATAAGGCATTTAGAATTCAATACAATAACACCTCCCCAGGTGTCAAGACTATCCATATGGATTTTCACACATATCACTTACTTGGACATACACAAAATTATTTATTTATTGTTCGTTGAAGACTTACAGAAAATTATTTATTTTATATGTGGGAGAGCCATGCATCGGCACCAATCGGCACGAATGGGCCGGCTCGACCGGAGTGATATCACGGCCTCACAGAAAACCGGCATTAAACAACGCCTCCGTTGTGTTTAACCGAGTGAGTGAGGTTACCGGAGGCCCAATCCCCTTTTAAAAGGTCGGCAACGCACTCGTGACTCCTATGGTGTTGCGGGTGTCCATGGGCGGCGGTAATCGCTTACCATCCGGTGATACGTCTGCTCGTTTGCCATAAAAAAAATATATACAATGAAAAATATCGAAATTAATGATCGGAACACGGAGACGCTTGAAACAGCTCGTCGGCCATTTGCATTATGTGTCAATCAGTGTCAATTTTAGTTCCACAAAAGCACGGAGTAGCGCTTCAAATTGAGCCAAAAAATAAGCTGTCATTTGTACGCCATAGCCTACCCAATCTAGTAGCATAGAGATCAGTGCAGTAGTACCATTAAATTAGTAGGGTGGCAAAATTAGGTCACTCGAGAACGGGAACGATATAGATATGACACGCGATTGATACGTACTGGTACTTCATTTCGTGCGCGTTTCCCTGCCTGATACGTTCCTTCCTACTACGGTCATGGTATCGACATCGTATAGACGAGGTAGTGGGCCAGACTGATTTTTTTTTTAAATGTACCCCCTCCCCTTCTCTGTTGCCGCGGTTCTGTCAGTTCGTAGGGGTTAAGGTTCGCCCAACTCCTCAGCAATTCTTCTGGTGATGCAGGTATCCATGGGTGGAAATGACTACTTACATAAGGTGGCTCGTCTGTTCGTTTGCCGACAGCTGATATTATAAATATGAAAGTAACTCTATCTATTTGTTAACTTTTCAAGTTAAATCTGCAGAATCGATTTAGATGAAATTTGGTATAGAGATAGTTTGAGATCCTTAGAAGGACATAGGCTACCTTTGATCTCGAAAAGTCATTTGGGATGCGAGTGACACTGCGGGCAACATCTAGTCAACAATAGAAAAAACCTAGGTACCATCAGTCCTGTTTTCCTCAAAGGGATAGAGCTACATAGCTTGTACACCTCTATCGGTACCGCACGGCTAGTATATTTAGGTCCCATGTAACAGGGCGAACCTATTGCCATTAACTGCCCCAAATCTACACTCCGAGGTGCTACTGAGAATTTTATTGAAAAGCTCAATAACACTTGGCTTGACCTCGGAACCGAACCCATGACCACTTGCTCAGCAGTCGCGCTTACAACCACTAGACTAACGACGCAGTTAAAAAAGAGGCGGCAAAAAGTGGACTTTAAAATATATTTTTTTTTAAATTGGCGATTACCGACTACCCAATAGGACTGCTCGACCTGGGAACAGAACTAGTCCAATGATGGGGTATTTTCGTTAGCAGTTTATGATCATGCTGTATTTTAAAAGTGAATCATAAAGTATTTTAAAAATAGGGCTTATTTCCCGCCCGCTCCACGATTTTGTTCCCAAGCGCTCCAAAACTGAAATTAAATATTATTATTTGTTTTTGAAAATCGTTTTAATATAAAAATCATTGGAGTTCCTGGTAATGAATGTACGGAAAAAATAATTTTAGATAACAATAGATTTGGAGCGTACGGGAATAAGCCATATTAAGTACTTACTTATTTTTTGAGTTCCGTACTTCAAAATGATATTAAATTAACATTTTTAGCTATTTTGTGTTCCGTGTTTTTGTTAATTAAAAAAGATTAGACGTATTTTAATTTAAAACACACGGAAATATCTTTACGTACTTACCCAAAAAAGCAATGTAAGGCAAAACGTACGGTGAGCAGTGTTCCCAGAGCTCCGCGAGGAAGCGTTCTGTTGTCAGATAGGATAAGCATCACGCTATTGTCGCTGCTGCCAGCCCAACTATTCCTCCTTAATTTACAGGGTTGGCAAGGCGCGAGTGATACCCCTGGTGTTGCAAGCGATCAAAGGCTATGGTAACCGCTTACCATCAGGCGGGCCGTATGCTTGGTATATGCAAATTTGTTTCATTATGTAAGGTAAAACCACTAGTAGTTAGCTGACTACTACTTGTTTGTAGTACGTGCGTCTTTTTGTGTCCAACTTAGTGCTCCGATATTTATTTAACGCTTCATCCTGAAGCCTCATCATAGTTTTAATCTCATCCTTATGAAGCGGCGGTAGCCTAATGGCTAGGGCATCGGACTTGCGATCATGTGTTGCCGGGTCGAAACCCACCCATTGCACTACTGACGTGAACCTACTCGTAACACAAGCATTTAGCTTAGCATGAGGGGTTAACAAGAATACTAGTAATGTGCGACCCGCATTGCTAGTAAGCTTTTAAAAAACGTGTCTGTAATAACACTAGTTTTAAGTGGTACGTGGAATTCAAACACCGTTAAAACGTTCGAGTGAAACACGTCAACCATATCGTTCACCGATCCCACTGCATATAGGTTTTTCCAGTTTAATTCCATTAAATGAAGAAGCCAGTTATCCTGACAAAAAATTTTTATACACTTACGCCTTTATAATATAATTAATGGGTCTATATAATTAATGACATAAGGCTCAAACTTGTTTCTTATTAAACTCGCAAATGATAAACACGTGACTGTTTATACTTCTCATTACCTCAATTTTTATATTTCCAGCACGCAAATCGGTACACATCAAATCTATTGGAGTTTCACTCGTATTTATGAAAAAAACTGCCTCATTTGTCTAGTGGTCCCAAGCGCGACTGCTACGCTAGAGGTCCTGGATTCGATCCCCAGTTCGAGCAAAGTGTTATTGAGTTTTCTATGAAATTCTCAGTAGTAGCTCGGTGTCTGGATTTGTACCCGGTTAATGGCTATAGGCTCGCCCCCTATAACATGGACCTAAACATACCAGGCGAACTGTGGGCGTACATTAAGTACGCCTCTGCCTAACCCTTCGGGGAATAAAGGCGTGATGGTATGTAATGTTATGTTGTGAAAAGAGTCGGATTTGAGACCAACTGTTTTAGATTGAGACAGTGTAATCATTCATTAATTTTTATAGTTTTGCTGTCATTTGTATTTACTTTTGCTTAATGGTTCAGCGATTGGGTACTGCATTGCGTGTTCGTTTCCTGTATGGAACCCAATAACAATATGTCCGACTTGCGCATGGACATCCCAACTATTCCTTCTTGTTTTAGAGGGTCAAGCGGTGTTTCAAGCGTCCATAGGCTACGGTAACCGCTTACCATCAGGCGGGCCGTATGCTTGTTTGCCACCAAAGTGTAAGAGTAGATATACCTAATATTCGCGTAAGTGTCAGAAACCAGTAAGATATATCTACTTCTCAGAAGTGACTTGCTACTCTCTCTTGCTCAAATGATAAATGTGATTCGAATCCCAGGTCGAACAAGTGTTATTGGGTTTTTCTATGAAATTGTCAGTAGCTTTTCTGAGGTTGAATTGGTGCCCGGTTGATGACAATTGGCTCGCCCCCTTTAGCACGAAACCTAAATATATCGGGGAACTGTGAGTGGATGTACATTTGTACACCTCTGCCTAACCCTACGGGTACAGACATGATGGTATGTTTTGTTACACTAAAACGCCTGACGTTCTGGTGATAGCAATCACGGTCCCGACGCAACCTTGATCCAAACTGTATTGTGTGAGCAGCGAGATTTACATGTTATCAATTTTAATCGTCATTAAAATATACTTTTACTTTTGTAGTTTTGTATTCATGTTGTGATTAACCAATTTACCGCTTGTATTGTCAATGTCAGTGTATTTTTTTTTTAAAATAAAATAAAGTGGTGCCAATTTAATGAAAATAAAATAAAAATGGATATAATAGCTTCTCACAGACACAATAAAGACTTCGGAAGTTTTTGGAAAGAAACAAATAAATTAAATTATAAGTTAAGTATACCTTTAACAGTGAATGGAAGTCAAAATCCAAAAACTATCGCAAACATGTTTGTTAAAAAATTTAATCCATCCCCACAGTCTAGCTTGTCTTCTGGGGATAATTTTATTGGGAGGCACAGGGCCCATAGTGGAACGGAGACGCTGGACGCACCGAGCGCGTCGCCGCCGCTCGACGACGATGACCTTAGCACCCTGCACGTCACGGCGCAGGAAGTATTTCGCTATGTTAAAGATATGAAACGCGGAAAGTCCCCGGGCCACGATGGGCTCAGTGTCGAACACCTATTATTCGCACCTGCATTAGTTTTTGATAAAATTGCTGTATTTATTAATGCCTGTTTAAATCACAGTTATTTACCTCTTGAATTTATGAGAACCACAGTTGTACCTATTGTAAAAAATAGAACCGGTGATGTGTCGAGCCTTGCCAACTACCGTCCCATATCATTAGCGACCATAATTTCTAAAATTTTTGAAAAAATTATTATGAGGCATTTAAATGAAAAGAACATCCCTCTTAATAATGCGCAATTTGGATTCCGACGTGGCTTATCCACCGATTTTGCTATCTTTGCGTTAAAAAATACTGTCAATGAATATTTATGTAGAAATACGTCAGTTTATTCTTGTTTTTTAGATTTAAGCAGAGCTTTTGATACTATAAATTATAATTTATTATGGAGCAAATTAAGAAAAACTAATGTACCACCTAAAGTCATAGATCTCTTAGAATATTGGTATAAAAATCAAACAAATCAAGTTAAATGGAATAATACAATGTCCGAGACCTATAAGTTGACTAGTGGAGTGAGACAGGGTGGTCTCACATCACCGGTTCTGTTCAATTTGTATGTCAACGAACTGATCGAGGAGTTAAGCAGCACTAGAGTCGGATGCCATATTAATGGTAAATGTGTAAACAATCTTAGTTATGCTGATGATATGGTGCTGCTTAGCCCCTCGGCTAACGGCCTCAGAAGGCTCATTGCGATTTGTGAGGATTATGCAACTAAACATCAGTTGACATACAACGTTACTAAGACGGAAGTAATGATTTTTAAATATGGTAAAGGTCCAAAGGTTATACTACCGATAAACTTGTACGGTACAAAGCTAAAGATAGTTAAAATGTTTAAATACCTCGGGCATATTATAACGGAAAATTTAGCCGACGATCACGACTTGGAAAGACAAAGACGTGGTATTGCTTGCAGAAGTAATATGTTAGCAAGACGTTTCCACCATTGTTCAAATCCAGTTAAAATAACTCTGTTCAGGGCCTACTGTCAGTCGTTCTACACAAGTCAGCTCTGGTACAGATACACGAAGAGTGCTTACAATACTCTTCGTGTACAATATAACAACGCGTTTCGAGTAATGCTCAACTTACCTTGGCGGTGTAGTGCGACTGGCATGTTCGCTGAGAACAAAGTTGATGACTTCTTTGCGCTCTTGCGAAAATTAAAGGTATCCTTTTATACACGAGCGAGTGAGAGTGGAAATGATATTGTCGCTACTTTGTTCCGTACTGTTTATCTGAGTAGAGAGGCTAGATGATTTGAATAATATATTTGTATTGTTAAATGTGTGTTACTATATAATACTAATTTTTAATTTGTAATTTGTAATTCTATGGGTTAATGCCTGAAATAAATATATATTATTATTATTATTATTAATCAGGGCTAATATATTTTTTTGTTGCTTTTCGTTTTTGTCCGATTTTGTGTGTTTTTCTTTCTTTCTATTTATTAAAATAAGACATTTTGGTGCAAGTACATACAGCTACATAGTTATACTACTACCACGCCTGTATTCCCCGAAGGGTTAGGCGGAGCTGAAGTGTAATAACCAAAGATCTGTTATTAATTCCTTGAACTTTAGATAAACTACCCAATAGGACTGCTCGACCTGCGAACAGAACTAGCCCAATGATAGGGTAGTTTCTTTAGTAGTGTATGATCATTGCTGTACTTTAAAAGTGAATCATAAAGTATTATAAAATAGGGCTTATTTCCCGCCCGCTCCATGATTTGTGGTATGACCGTTGGACTGCTAAGTCAAAGTTCTCGAGTTCGAACCCAAGGCTGTTCGAACCTTTGACTTTTCGGAGTCATGTGCGTATTAAATAGTTAATTATCACGCGCTTAAACGGTGAAGGTAAACACCGTGAGGAAACCTGCATGCCTGAGAGATTTTGTCGATGGCGCGTGAAGTCAACCAACCCGCACTAGGCCAGTGTGGTGGACTATAGCCTAATCCCTCTCATTCTGAGAGGAGACCTGTGCCCAGCAGTGGGACAGTAAAATGAGTTGATTATGTATGTATTATGTAAGGTAATATTTTTGAGGTTAACATTGTAATATTATTATTTTGCTATGAATGTTTATTGTACCTATCTATGAACAGTCGCTGATAAATTACGATCCCTTTACTGAAAACCGCGTCTCAATCGGTTAAACCGTTCTGGAGATAAGTGGCAACATTCGTTGGCACACACAAACAATCAAACGAACAAACAAACAAACAAACAAACACCCTCTCACCCTAAACGTTTAAACCGTCTCCGTTCCGTCGTGGGAATTACGTAAAGTGCAGACGGAGGATCGAAAAAAAACCAAAGTTTTTATAACTGATTTATTATAGAAAGAAATTACAATTAAAATTATTAGTGAAACCTATTCGATGCTAGAATATGGAATGACAAAAATCTATATTAATATTATAAAGACCATTAGTAAAATAATTAGTTGTTATTGTCGAATTTTGCTACGTCGGCGGCTCGAGGCGGGATGTGCGTCATCGGTGCAGTTACCATGCGCTGAACGTAAATTGAAGGAATTGCTAAGTCGGCCGTATTCATTAGGGATCCGTATGTAACATGGGTAATAAAATAAGAAACAATAAACATAAGTAATTTGCAATTTCTTAATTCCCGGGATTTAATCGTCATGTTTATGATTCCAGGATTTTAGAGGAGGTATTTTCAACTCTATGTTACTTCCTCGAACTTTAGGTAAATATGAGTATATTTATAATTATATTATAAATGAGTAAATTTATAATTATATTATAAATGAGTAAATTTATAATTATATTATAAATGAGTAAATTTATAATTATATTATATTTTATATGTTTTTTGAAGTACGGACCTCAAAAAATAAGTAGGTACATAATATGGCTTATTCCCGAGCGCTCCAAATCTATTGTTCTCTAAAATTATTTTTTCCATACATTCATTACCAGGAGCTCCAAGGATTTTTATATTTAAACGATTTTACAAACAAATAATAATATTTAATTTCAGTTTTGGAGCGCTTGGGAACAAAATCGTGGAGCGGGCGGGAAATAAGCCCTATTTTATAATACTTTATGATTCACTTTTAAAATACAGCAATGATCATAAACTATTAACGAAAATACCCTATCATTGGACTAGTTCTGTTCACAGGTCGAGCAGTCCTATTGGGTAGTCGCACATCGCCAAATTAAAAAAAATATACTTAAGAGTCCACTTTTCTGCTGCCTCTTTTTTAACTGTCGTTGGTCTAGTGGTCGTAAAATAAAACTCAAAATTAAAAATTTACACCTTTTTTCCTAATGGTGTGCATATCTATAATTGGTATAAACACTAGTACTTACTTTTGCTACTAACCATTGTTTGTGTTTATATTGTTGATGTAAATAAATAAATAAATAAATACAGTGATTGCGATAACTATACTCGTATATTCCTTTCTAATAGGACAGGGTTTTTTTTTAACACAGTGTATACGTAAGTATGTAATTTTATATTGTTTAAAAATATAAACTTGTTACAAATACTATCTTTTTGTATTTTTTTTGCATTTTTCATGCTAATATTATAAAGTTATTTTTGTGAAGGAAAAATTCGCTTGCGGGCAGGATTCAAACCTGCATCTTCCGGTTGAATACACCGGATGCTATGACCACTAAGCCACCGCGAATATATATTCGCGGTGGAACAAGGAACGAGTTATTGGGCCTAAAAGATAGCAAATGACCTCTCCTTTCGGCCAGTTCTATTTGGCAAACGATGCACCAAACATGTTATACAGTAACATACAAATACTTTTATAACCGAATGTGTTTTATGTAACTATAGATTCACACTGAAAACATAAGCTAGAGTTGACATATTATTACTCGTAAGTGTCTCGAAATAGCCATAGTTTTTTCTACAATTAATAAACAAAAATTGACACGCCACTGTTTTCTAATAAACATGCAGCGTGTAATAAAACATCGTATTCAAAATATTATGTCAAATCCGTATTATGACTAATACGTGTCAAATAATTTTGATTACGTCGATGACTGAAAGCACTGATTTAGTTCGTTTTCAGATAGATTCACTAGTTTCACTGATTGTTCCCAAAGAGCTTTAGCAGTTTTATCACAATACGCACGTTTCACAGCTCCATTGATTTTACAATTTTTAAAGTAAGCTCCACTCACTTCACCAGCCTTCTTATCCAAAGCAACATGTAGGGCCGTTTGACAACCCTGCCACGGCGTTTTAAAAAATAGAAGGCACAGTAAAGTTAAAATAGTTCCGAAGATTAAGTTAGTGGAGTCGAAGATCCTTGTTCCCACTGCGCCAGGATCCACGCAATTAATGACAACGTTAGTGCCTTTTAATCTCTTGGTGAGTTCGTGTGCGAATGAAACAAGACAAATCTTGCTATTGCCATAAATCTGAACCTTGTACCAGTAGTTTGTCCTGTTGAAATTTTCGATATCTATCTGTCCAATCATGTGCAACACTGATGCGACTGTCAGGATTCTGCTAAGTTCACCAGGTTTCCCTGTCTTTCTTAGGAGTGGAAGAAGTAGAAGTGTCAAAAGAAATGTTCCGTAATAGTTTACTTGCATTATGAAGTTCATCCCATCCGGTGTCAGTACATCTGCAGGAATTCCAATTCCGGCATTATTCACTAAGATGTGTAGTTTGTCCTCAGTACTCAAGATATCAGCCGCAAACTGTCTAACAGACATCAAGGAACTCAGGTCAAGGAGTTTGAATACCACATTTTCATTTCCCGTTTCTTCTATTATTTGTTTTTTTGCGTTGATGCCTTCTTCTTCGAAGGGACAAGCGATGATGACCTTCGCTCCACGATGAGCTAGGTCGGTGGCTATGTGGATGCCCATCCCTGCCGTCCCTCCAGTTATTATTACTGTTTGGCCATCTAATCGTCTTCTTGATATACATATTTCATTCGTAGTCTTCTGGTATAGTGCAAGTGAGAGAAGAAGTATGACAAGGATGGCTATAATTAGTAGAATTACGTACATGGTAGCACTTATCGCGACGATTGTAAACAGACTGCTGCGCAAAGTCGAGTTATATTTTTTTAGTAGTCTCAACGTCATTGAGATTAGATCGGAAGTCTTGTATATTTTTACCATTTAGGGTTCCGTATTGCACAAAAAAGTATTAATTCAATTTTTTTTTATTATGTTAGAAACTTACGTAAGCAGTGACTAGGAAAATAAAAAAAGCTCGCCATGTTGAGTAAACCAAATGGAAATATTTTTTTCAACTAGCAACAGTAATTTTAACCTGTCATTATTAATTATTTCAATATGTCATCATTTACAACAAGGGATTTTTGGAGATTGTGAAATTTTTATGCGTTAAAATGCCAAAAACTATAGATACTCGTGAGAAAAAAGGGAACTTAAGTAGGTAGTTATTTGATCACTAGTACGACACTAGTACCTTTAAAGCAGCACAGGTACATCAGAACATAATACAGAAAGTACTAGGTAGATATGTATCTAAACAGCCGCACAATCACTAAAGGAAGAGTTCATTATTACTTCCTTACTTTCCAATAGGTACATAATTCTGCTCGGCGTGCCACGGACCGCATAAAATTTCGGAGAATTTGTGGGAAGACCGTGTCTTCCACCACGGTCGGAGCTGCGGAACGACCCAGTTGAGTGCAACCTATGCACCAACCTTCGGAAACAGGCATATGATGGAAGTGTCCTATTTCGGTACCGACGGTGGTAGGTACAATTCGCGGGCCGCGACCAGATTGTTCCAGCAGTGGATTGCTAAAGGCTGATGATGATGATGATGATGATGATGACCAGATTGTTATTGCGCACCTCACCGACACACAATATCATGTCGTAATATTCATTGTTTCCATAATCTGCCATGATTATCACACAGGAGTCACTGCAATCCAAAAGTCTAACGCAATGAACTGACAAGTACGGGAGCAGGAGAGCGACTAAATTTATTTTATTTATTTTGGTAAATCGGTAACTAGGTATCCTTTGAAATTGCAATTATGATTAAGATGTACACACACTAGACCGATATAATTTCATTATTATTAATATTTTTGTGTGGTGTTTCGGACTCTACTTTTTTTAAAGGCAAAGTACCGTCAGTAACATGATTGCTTTGCTCCCAAATAAATAAAAAAAGCGTATGAATTGATGTTCAGATTAATTAAAAGTCAAACACAGAATGAAAACCCAAATCATTTATTCATTACGATTATCTTATCTTATCTATCTATCTTATCTCTCATGATTATGAAAAGGTAGCAATTCAAGCTATTGAATTCGTTTTTCCTGAAGTACCTGTTAGTGGTTGTTACTTCCATTTTTCAAGGTGCTTGTGGCGAAAAGCCGATGAGTTATGTATTACAGCATCCAAGCATAGTCGAAAGTATATAAAACGATGTGTAGCTTTATCCCACTTACCTCGAGAAGTTATTGAAGATGCTTGGTTTTACGTAATGTCGAAATTTTCTAATGATGGTAATGTGACGATATTCAACGATAATTTTGTAAATACTTGGCTTGTATAAACATCTTTTTTCTTCAATAGATGGTCTTGTTATAATCAACATAATCAGAACACAAACATGAGTGAATATTGTCAGTAAAAAAACCGCAAATGTAGCACAATTTATAACTTTATTACAAGAAGAAGTTAATTGTGAAATCTTAACTATACAAGTGCAAAGAGATATCATATACACACAAAACTCGTGAAACTATCTAGCACCATTTCGGATTTGGATAATCACAAAATTTCGCAAGAACTTTGTGTTAATTTTTATTATTTTAGGTGACATTTTTTGCTAAGAACAGATTCAGATCTTTTTCAGATCATAAAAAAACACACGAGACTTAAAAATGTCTAGTTGGTATATGTATTATATGTTTAGGTATGTAATACGGGGCGAGCTTATTGCCATTAACCGGGCACAAGTCCAAACTCAAAGCTTTTTCTTATTTTTTTTCTTCTAGGCAAGCGATGATGGCGGTCAAGCATAAGCCTATTATGAATAAAAAAGCTGCTATTGAGAATTACATAGAAAAACCCAATAACACTTTGCTCGACACGGGAAACGAACCCAGGACCTCTACTGTAACAGTTGCACTTGGGACCATTAGACTGACGAGGCAATCTCCAGTCTAGATATTACGATATAACACCTTGATGTTATTATTACTGACTGACGTAACCTAAGTCATGATTTATTTTGTGCTACAATGGTCTTTTTTCTTTTTTTATCATAAACCGATCGAGGCGCTCACTCTATAACTCACCAAAGTTTAATCGCAATCGGACGAATGGTTTAGGAACGCATGGACGACAAATATATTTTTTTAGAAAATTATGTTTTTCTCACAAAAAATCAATATTTTATACATTAAGTAAGTAACTACGTGATTTTATTTATTTTATTAATTGGGTTCTTCTCTTTGTTTCGGCGTTTCTTCTGAGATAGTCAGGAAATTCCGTTGCCATCTAGTGCTAAAAAATTCAAACAGATCTTTCAAGATGCTTTTAAAAGTCATTTCAGTCTTGAAAGGATTTAGTTATTTATTTATTTATCAATACTACTCGTACTTATATACTTACATAATCAACCCATTATACTGTCCCACTGCTGGGCACGGGTCTCCTTTCAGAATGAGAGGGATTAGGCTAGTTCACCACGCTGGCACTAGGCCAGCGTGGTGGACTATAGCCTGCGGGTTGGCAGACATCACACGCCATCGAGAAAATCTCTCAGGCATGCAGGTTTCCTCACGATGTTTTCCTTCACCGTTCAAGCGCGTGATAATTAACTATTTAATACGCACATGACTTCGAAAAGTCAGAGGTGCGTGCCTTGGGTTCGAACTCGGGACCTTTGACTTGACAGTCCAACAGTCATACTACTAGGCTATCACTGCTTCTTATATACTTAATTAAGGGTATTACATTGCCCAATGACCTTGAGGAATTAGTCTTTGTGCTAGTATTTGTTAGTCACAGGCATTGCGGGGGTACTTCATGCGGGGTGCTAGTGAGGTTTCGGGTATTTCTTTATTATTTCCAAATATTCAAAGAAATAAGAAAATATAAACAATACACATTGTTAATTACGTCATTACAATTTTTTTGGTATAAAATTCACTAACTATTAAGTCGAAAAAATACAAATTAGGTTAAAAAGGCCTAAATTAGGGCAAATTCATAAAAAATTTAAACAATACAATTTGTTTGTGATGACCTTAAGTAAAACATATATTTTTAATATTGCAAACGCACATAAGGATTCCACTAGAAACTTCTTTAAAGCTAGGGTGGTTTTTTTATTTGAGCGATGTAATGCCCTTAGCTTACAATAATAATTTACATAGTATACATACCATCACGCCTGTATTCGCCGAAGGGTTAGGCAGAGGCGTAGTAATGTACACCCAAAGTTTAGGTAGGTCCCATGTGGGCGAGCCTATTGCCAGTAACCAGCAACAAATTCCAATCTCTGAGCTGTTACTGAGAATTTCACAGATAAACCCAATAACACTTTGCTCGACCTGGGAATCGAACCCAGGACCTTAGGTATAGCAGTCACGCTCAGGAGAATTATTTTACATAGTAAAATTATTTAAGATATTGTATCGTTCGTATGTAACGAAGGGCTTTATATACTTAAATTTTTATTATTATTCACGAATGAACATCTATCGTATGAAAATCCGGCTGATTATAACGTTAATTTTTTTTTAACTTTGCCCCACACTAGTATTTTCTTCTGTATCGTGGGTGCGTTTACAAACACAAATTCTCACATACACAAACGCCTAGACCCGGAACAAGTACCTGTAGATCATACAAATATTTGCTCCGTGTGGGGATCGAACCCACAACACGTTGCGCAGAAGCCGATCGCTCAGCCGCTACGCCAAACGTGTCGTCAAATACTACGTCGAATACTACTTACGGTATACCTTACGGTGAGAGTGACACCGTCCCTGGATGCCAAACATACTAAGGCCGATGATGTTTTTATATCTGACTGCCTCATTAGTCTAGTGTTCCCAAGCGCGACTGCTACCCTAAAGGTCCTGGGTTCGATCCCCAGGTCGAGCAAAGTGTTATTGGGTTTTTCTATGAAATTCTCAGTAGCAGCTCGGAGTCTGGATTTGTGCCCGATTAATGGCAATAGGCTCGCCCCCTATTACATGGGACCTAAACATACCGGCGAACTGTGGTGTACATTAGTACGCCTCTGCCTAACCCTTCGGAGAATAAAGGCGTGATAGTATGTTATGTTATGTTAAAAATTTTGCTCAATTTTGGGGTAATAACTTTTTTTTAAAAGCTTACTAGCAATGTAATTTGCACATTGCTAGTATTCTTGGTAACCCCTTGTGATTAGCTAAATGCTTGTGTTACGACTGGGTTCACGTCGTTAGTGCAATGGGTGGGGTTCGAACCGGCAACCAGATGATCGCAAGTCCGACGCCCCAGCCATTAGGCTACCGCCGCTTATCTTTACTGGAATAGTAATTAATAGTACTTTCATTATTATTACATGAATGAACATCTATCGTATGAACACTCAGCTTATTATATCTACGTTTAAAATCGAATACTACACAATAAGTGCAGGACAAAGTCATGTGAACTCAGCCTTACGGCGAGAGTGACACCGTCCCTGGGTGCCAAACATACTAAGGTCGATGATGTTTTATTCTCATTAAAAAAAAATACTACATTTTGGGGTAATAACTTCAGTGGAATAGTATAATAATAGTACTTTCATTATTATTTAATGTTTCTTATCTTATTTGTTGAAATGATTGCGATAACTGCACAACGTGTAACTGAATAAACCCAAGACCTCGAACAGGTCGATTAGAATATCGAGTTATAATTATAATAACGAAACCCGAAAGTCATTTTGAGACATGTTAGCATTTTTTTTAAGAAATTAGTGATATCAGCTAAGCCGATGATATCAGTGATGCCGATGCGCACACGCACATATTAATAATTTGTGCAAATTGGTTCCAGTTCTCCATACCTCGTTACCCACTAATGGATCAGGGGGCCATATTTCAGGGATATTTTTTTTTTAATTTAGACATTAAAAACCACTGTAATCGATCGACTTCTTTCGGGTCTTGCATTTATCCTGTTACAGGTTGTATATACCTTTCAAATTAGATAAGGTTTTTTAAAACATTTTAACGTACGTAGTTTATTAAGTTATTTTTTAGTAAAGGAAAAAATCGCGGGCAGGATTCGAACCTGCGTCTTCTGGTTTGATATACCAGACGCTCTGACCTCTACGCCACCGCGAACCCTACCCGCATGATTGAAATTTAGCCTTCAAATTCTTCCTGCCCGCGATTGAATTTTTTCCTTTACTAAAAAATAACTTAATAATCTTAGCATGGAAAATGCAAAAAAATCACAAAAAGATAGTATGTAGTTTATGTTTTATATTGTTTAAAAATAGAAACTTGTTACAAATACTATATTTTTCATTTTTTTTTTTCATTTTCCATGCTAAGATTATAAAGTATTTTTTTACCCCTACCCACCTTCCACTCCTCGCGGTTTAAAGCTTTCTGCGGCCAATCCCTATTAAAAAAAATCCCTCCAATAAAGGTCCAATAAAGTACTTTCCATTAAAGTTACTTTAGTGGAGGAATAATTCGATTACGGGCAGGATTCAAACCTGCGTCTTCTGGTTGAATACACCAGACGCTATGACCACTAAGCCACCGCGAAGTATATGCGCTTTATGTCACTGTAGATTCACACTGATAACATCCGCTAGAGTTGACATATTAATGTGTCTCGAAATAGCCACAGTTTTTTCTACAATTAACAAATAAATATTGACACGCCACTGGGTTTTCTAATAAACATGCAGCGTGTAATAAAACATCGTATTCAAAATATTATGTCAAATCCGTATTACGACTAATACGTGTCAAATAATTTTGATTACGTCGATGATTGAAAGCACTGATTTAGTTCGTTTTCAGATAGATTCACTAGTCTCACTGATTCTTCCCAAAGAGCTTTAGCAGTTTTATCACAATACGCACGTTCCACAGCGCCATGGATTTTACAGTTTTTAAAGTAAGCTCCACTCACTTCACCGGCCTTCTTATCCAAAGCAACATGTAGGGCCGTTTGGCTACCCTGCCACGGCGTTTTAAAAACTATAAGACACATTAAACTCCCTAAGCCAAATATCCTTGTCCCTACTGCGCCAGGATCCACACAATTAATGACAACGTTCGTGCCTTTTAATCTCTTGGTGAGTTCGTGTGCGAATGAAACAAGACAAATCTTGCTATTGCCATAAATCTGAATCTTGTACCAGTAGTTTGTCCTGTTTAAATTTTCAATGTCTATCTGTCCAATCATGTGCATCACTGATGCGACTGTCAGGATTCTGCTAGGTTCACCAGGTTTCCCTGTCTTTCTTAGGAGTGGAAGAAGTAGAAGTGTCAAAAGAAATGTTCCGTAATAGTTTACTTGCATTATGAAGTTCATCCCATCCGGTGTCAGTACATCTGCAGGAATTCCAATTCCGGCATTGTTCACTAAGATGTGCAGTTTGTCCTCAGTCCTCAAAATATCAGCCGCAAACCGTCTAACAGACTTCAACGATCCCAGATCTAGAAGTTTGAATACCACATTTTCATTTTCAGTTTCTTGTATTATTCGTTTTCTTGCGTCGATGCCTTGATCTTCGAAGGGACAGGCGATGATGACCTTCGCTCCTCGGTGAGCTAGGTCGGTGGCTATATGGATGCCCATCCCTGCCGTCCCTCCAGTTACTATTACTGTTTGGCCATCTAGTCTTTTTCTTGACATACATATTGCGTTTGTGATTTTCTGGTATAATGTTACTGAGAGGAAAATTATGATAACGATGGCTATAGTTAAAAGATATCCGTACACGACAGCGGCGGCCATGCTATCTGAGCATAAACTGCGATATTAATTCGAGCGAGTTCTTATTATAAGCTTATTCGTCATTGAGACTAAACTACATACAAACATAATTTAAAAAAAAAAATAATTACCTAGTTAACAGAATTAGTTCTGCTTCGTTGGTGTCAAACAATACTGCCGAGTGTAGGGTTGTGGTTTCGTTTTCACGACGAGCAAAATGTTATGTGGCTTTTATATGAAATTCTCAGGGATCAAAATGCAGATTCGAAGGATTGTCTTGGGTTTGTAATTATATTATTAGGTAGGTATATTGTTATCTCAAGATAAATTTTGGAATGAGGCGATTTACGAACTGGAATTCTTGAAGCTAAAAAATATATATAACCTGACTGATTCACCATAACAATCTATAAATTAATAATTATTTAAGTTACGTTAGGTACTTAAGGGTCCCGCGTAGCGTGAATTGCCCACAAAAACGTAATACCAAAATAAATCGTAATCCAAACAATATTTTATCAAATTGTGATATTATTATTCGGATTCGGTTTCCGTTAATCCAGGTTCCTACCATACCTTTTCGTGTACTACTACTTCACTAGAAATAAACGACTGGAAAATCGTTCCATACTTAGAAAAATTATTAAGTGTTGCATTCGTTTACATATATTTCCGGTGATGTATTTTAGACGAAAAGATAGAGTAGGAACCTAGATTAACGGTAACCGAATCCGAATAATAATATCACAATTTGAATAAATTCTATTTCAATTACGATTTATTTTGATATTACGTTTGTATGGGAAATTCGGTCCGCCGGACTCTTAAATAAGAATTCAAATTTTGTACTAAAAATCAGATAATGTAATTATGAACATGAAATATACATTGATCATGATTCTATAATTTATACAATATTCTATTAAATTAATATCTATCTATTATATAAATAGGTACCTACACACTAAGAGAACCGACTTTTCAATAGCCAGGTAAAATGATGTGTAAAGATATTATTGAGAGGCTTTTAACAGTAACAACGAATAGTTGTTGGCAATTCTACAACACAGTTTTTTGTAAAGCTTACGTACGTACGTATATAATGCGTAATTTATGTATTAACCATTTAAAATTAAAATTCAAGTTCAGAATAAAACAATGGGCAGTAAAATAATCGTAATATTATAAAAAAATCAAATAGTACCTCTGTACCTATTTATTTTAGGCCCAAAGAAATCTTTTATAAATATTGGTTTAATATAAATAAGTAAATAATTGAAAAATCGCCCTTATGTTGCATTTTTTATGACTTAGATTATATATATTACAAATCCTAACTTACAATATTATGTTATCAGTATCACACTATTATTATGGTCACAATAATTAATTATTATGTATTTATTACTTTGAAATTCTCAGCAACCCCTTGTGGGAAAGGATTGCAATTTTTCCTAAGACTTTCATATCTAATATTAGTTTAACGATATGCCTTGATCAAGCTGTTTTTTTTTTATCTCACGGCAAACCAAGTTGAGTTTTGTAAATATTTTACAACTGGCAATTGAGGCACTTATTATGAAATTAATATTTTCTTATTAATGGCAACTTAATTTTTCTATATTTCACTATAGTTGGCAAAACCCTTAAATATATTTTAAGCATTTCTTGCAACATATTAATTAAATATAAAGATAATTATTTAAGAAATAGTAAGACATATATTTACAGAGTATTATAATTACTTAACTATTTATTATATCTAAGTCGGTATAGGGAATTATTATTTACGAGTATTATTTTATATAATGCAGCCCCGTAATTTTTATATAAATATTTTGGCATCATAAGTCTTCGATAAACCTATGGACTGTTCTAATATTTAATACTTAATTTACTTTTTAGTAAGGTATTTAATTTTATCATCCTCATATTATTGTTCTTAATTGTAAGTACAGTTGTTGTCTAAAAATATTCACCACACTACACCTTTATATTACATAAAATATTCCTATATTAGTAGGAGATGATGCGTAAATAACCTTTTTGCTATGTAAGCCAGCTATGTTAAAAAAACCCTGCGACCCGAACGAGGCTTAAAGGTATCACAATCACATCACCAAATAAAATGATAAACATTAAATATTCATGAAACTAAACATGGTGTTGCTGCCGCCGTAAGTATTGCCATTTCAATCTCCACATTTTATAAGATTTTTTCGGTGATTTGTTTTATTCTTGTAAATTGAAAATTACGGATATCGATACCTAATAATACCTTCATGGGTCAGACAGGGTTTTCTTTACACATTGTTTAATTATAATAAGTATGTCATATTGATATATGACATTGATATTAATAAGATGACCCTTGCCCTTGTTGTGTACGGTGTGAGAATAAATTAAAATAGATAATTATCTCAACTATTTTTATACCATGACTGTAGGTACATAATAATATATTGTATTATACATAGGTAAGTAAAGTAATATGTAGTCTCGCTAATACAATATTAAGTTCCAAATTACCCACAAATAAACTATGAAACAAACCTACATCAACTATATCTATCTTATTAAATTCTGTGGCACATACGACACACACTTTACACCCAAAACAAATAATATACAATCAATTTCTATACAAACATACATACTGTTTTCTGGCTGAATTCAGGCCACGTAGTATGAAATCTATCGATACGGTACTTGTTTTATTTATTAATAGATTCAAATAGTCTTCAGTCAAAGGTTAATTTGCCAGTCATCAAGGATTTTATACAAGTTCAATATATGAAGGGTCCGGCGGACCGCATTGTCCGTACAAACATAGCACCAAAATAAATCGTAATTGTATTAGATTGAAATAAAATTGTATTATTATTTGGATTCGAATATCATTAATATAACCTAACCTAGGTATCTTCCCACAAAATTGTGCAAAATATTTCACTGAAAATAATTTTAGTATAAGTGAATGTAATTTTTGATGACTTTACAAAGTTTTGACCGTTTTCCCGGCCGTTTATTTCCAATGAAGTAGTAGTAGACGAAATGGTAGTGTAGTAACCTAGATTAACAGTATCCGAATCCGAATAATAATACAATTTGATTGAATTGTGTTTGAATTAAGATTTATTTTGGTATTACGTTTTTACGAGCAATTCAGCGTCGCCGGACCCTTAAAAAAACTCATTATATGTTGACCAAAAAGTCCCACTATAAATTTGAAGGCTAAATTAGTGCTGTTTCTTTAGCATGTAGGATGATACCAGCCGTTGGTCTCACATTTACGTCACGTGGTATATAGTGGTTCGGCGTATAGTCTGGTGGGTACTGATATGTTGCTGGCAGCTACTGTTGGAGGCTCCCTTACGATCAGCAGCGCTTCCCGAGCTCTTTTCTTAGCTGCAAAAATAATATATTAAGAATTGTATTTTGTGGCGCACAATAAAAAAAATATCTGGAACAGGTGGGCTAAAAAGGCCGCTTTTGGTGAATCATATTAGGATACACCGTATAAAATTGCCACATAATTTAGGAATTACGGGATCGAATGTGACTGATTTATATTACTTCGCAATTTTGTGTAATATATTTCATCAAAATTATTTTACCCATTCAGATCGAATTAAACACTGCGAATGATGTAGGTATCTTTATGTATCTAGAGAAGTTTATGACACATCATTAACCAAATTTAAACTTACAGCACCAATCAATGTAACTGCGTTTCAATAAAATTTTATTGTTTAATTTTACGATAAAAAAACGGGGAGGCGCATGCGCGGCTGTTGCTTGCTATTTCACTCACTCTCTTTCATTTCGCGAATTGTCCTGTCACTCAGTGCAGAAGGCAGTAGTTATTATCTTTCTTACAACTTACGTTTTCCTTGTGCAGTAACAGTTTTTTGCGACAGTACCTGTGTGGCATGCCATGGCCGTGGCTCAGTTATATTAGCATTAATTATCTACTTGAACTGTACAGTTTACTGCTATTCAGTTCAGTTTAGCACTGTAATACAGGAATGTTTTATGGTAGGGCAATGATTATAACAGTCTATAATTATATGTATGTATGAATGTGTCTATGAATAGCTCATAAATAAACTACTGATCAGATTTTAACAAATGAGGTGTCGATTGATTCGTCTTTGCAGTAAGAGTGTTATAGGCTATGAACTTTGAAAAAAACATGACAATCATGGCCGGCAAAATATAAAAAAAGGTTTTTCGTTGTAGAGTTGTAGGTTATTTTTATTTTTTTTATAGGATAGGAGGGCAAACGAGCAGCCGGATCGCCTGATGGTAAGCGATTACCGTCGCCCATGGACACCCGCAAAACCATAGGAGACACAAGTGCGTTGACGACCTTTTAAAAGGGGATTGGGCCTCCGGTAACCTCACTCACTCGGCGAAACACAACGTAAGCGTTATTTAACCCCGGTTTTCTGTGAGGCCGTGGTATCACTCCGGTCGAGCCGGCCCATTCGAGCATGGCTCTCGCACGTATAAAGTATTTTAAGCTTTTATTAAAAGATTATGTAGAAATTTAAAAAAGACGTCGAGAGATACCGATATATACCTATATAAAAAATTAACTGGCTGATGTCTGTACATAGGAGGTATTCAAGAAAAAAATAGTGAAAGGGAAAGCAGATGAGGAAATGAGCCATTGAAGCCAAAACAATCATATTTAGAGTTTTCGTATGTCTGTATGTTTGTTTGCATGCGCATCACGCAAAAACTACTAATACGAAATTGATGCGGCCACAGTTGTATTGCTCAAGGTTTAACTTAAAATGTAATCCGAAGTAGAAGCCCCGAAGAAGACGCGAGTAAAACTGCAGGTAATATTTAATACTACCTCTATATTTTTATGTACATTAATAAGCAATTTTATGTTTACAGGAAGGTAGCTATTACAATAGCATTACGTGCCCTCGTAGTTAACTGAAGAAATAATCATAATTGACGTATACGTAATTGACTACCTAACTTCGCGTGGCTTAAACAGTTTGTTAAGCCTTCCTATTAAAACATTACTTACACATAATTATTATAGTAACACAGTTTACAGAGTTGACATTGCAATAAGCTTGGCCGGTTATATGAAGAAATAGTAACATTTATTTTTTAAAACGTTGTCCCACGCTAGGATTTTGTATCGTGGGTGCTTTTACAGGCACAAATTATTATATTATCAAATTTTAACGTGGGAGAGCCATCTTCGGCACGAATGGGCCGGCTCGACTGGAGTGATACCACGGCCTCACAGAAAACCGGCGTCAAACAACGCTTACGTTGTGTTTCGCCGAGTGAGTGAGGTTACCGGAGGCCCAATCCCCTTTTAAAAGGCGGCAACGCACTTGTGACTCCTCTGGTGTTGCAGGTGTCCATGGGCGGCGGTAATCGCTTACCATCAGGTGATCCGTCTGCTCGTTTGTTCCCCTATCCCATAAAAAAAAACATACCTACACAAATATCTAGAGCCGGAATAACTACCTGTAGATAATACAAGCATTTGTTTCACCAGAGTGGGGATCGAATCCATAACACGTGACGCAGAAGCCGATTGGTCAGCCGCTACGCCAAACGTGTCATCGAAATTTTGAATTTAATATTAGAGAATAATTTTTTATAAAAAAAAATATTAAAATTGTCAGATACAGAAACTGCCTCGTTAGTCTAGTGGTCCTATATGCAACTGGTATATGCTAGAAGGCCTGGGTTCGATTCTCAGGTCGAGTAAAGTGTTATTGGGTTTTTCTATGAAATTCTCAGTTGCAGCTCGGAGTTTAGGATTTATGCCCGATTCATGGCAATAGGCGAACTGTGGGTGTACATTAGTACGCCTCTGCCTAACCCATCGGGAAATACAGACGTGATGGTATGTTATGTTATGGCAGATAGATTTCGCGCCTTCAAGCTAATATTACATATATTGATTCCTCGAAAGATTAGGTAATGTTTATTAGCTATGTTGTAAGTTTTATGTATAGGAAGCGAACCTATTGCCAATAACCGGGCATGAATCCAAACTGCTACTGAGAACAGCAGAGAGAGAGAAACTCAGTAACACTTTGGTTGACCTAAACTTACCTTGACCTAGCAGTCGTGTTTACCACTAGGCTAATGAGTTCACAGATAATAAAAAAAAACTTACCACTAGAATGCATACAGCAAAGTACAAGTGTGGCTATGAAGGCCGCGAGTGGTAACACTCCGGCCAGAGCCAGCAATGCATGCTGCGCCGGGGAATGCTTCGTCCGCGACACTCCACAGCTAGTAATATTGTGTACATTGAAGTTTTCCAAGATCTCCTGGAACTCGGTGCCCAGAGCTCGGATGGTGGCCTTCATGGCTTTAGGCGTTAAAGCTTCTCCAGACTCAACTTTCCTAAATTGGAAGCATGGCCTGCGAAATTGGTTAAGACTTTAATAAATTAAAAATAAAATAAAATTCGTAATTAATTAATATATAATAAATAATGAAGTACTCAAGAATACTTTTTTAGCATTATGATTCCGGATCGAATTTCCCATACAAACTTATCAAAACCAAAATAAATCGTAATTCAAACACAATTTAATCAAATTGTATTATTATTCGGATGCCGATACCGTTAATCTCGCTTCCTACTGTAGCGACATCTACCGCGCTACATACAAACTATACGAACAAGTCCTGAATCGCGCAAGTGAAGTTTGCAACGCAACTTGGATATATACAACCGCCCGACATCAACCGTCGGGCTGTGGCCCGCCAGGCAAAACACCTGCCTGGTCGGAGGATCCTCCCTTTGGTGTGAGGGGCAACACACCTCGCTTCTCCACAGTGGTGACCCCGACGTGATCCCAGTGTATCCACACTGGGGACCCCGAGAAGAACACCAGCGCAGCCTTCGAAGACCAGCAGCTTCATCATCATCGTCGTCTTCCCTCCCTCACAGCACGAGCAGCGAGTCACACAGCCAGCCAGCACTCTTCCGGCTTCAACGGGCATCCTAACCACAAGCCTGCAGCGAACGCGCATGCCTGGTCAGCACCCTCAGCCAACATCAAGCAACTTGGCACAGCACACTGCACTTCGGCCGGTCAACAAGCAGAGGCAGTCTCTCCTGGTCGACGCAGCAGCCAGCCACTGCTCAACACTGCACCACCTCGACTCACTGAGGACTACGCAGCATCACCCCGACTCACTGGGGCTCTCACCGCAACACAGTCCCGACTCACTGCGGACTACGCGGCATCCTGTTCCGACTCACTGGAACACACTCCACTGGCACTGGCAAGCTCTTCAGGCGCACTGACCGCTGTCTTATCGACACGACCATCGACCTCCGGTCTCGGGGGGGAGTGATGTAGCGACATCTACCGCGCTACATACAAACTATACGAACAAGTCCTGAATCGCGCAAGTGAAGTTTGCAACGCAACTTGGATATATACAACCGCCCGACATCAACCGTCGGGCCGTGGCCCGCCAGGCAAAACACCCGCCTGGTCGGAGGATCCTACCTTTGGTGTGAGGGGCAACACACCTCGCCCCTCCACACTACTATAATATTTCGTCCAAAATACTTCACTGGAAATAAATGTAAGCGAATGCAATTCTTGATTAGCTATTTATTTGTCGTAGACGAAATGATACGGTAGGAACCTAGACTAACGGTATCCGAATCCGAATAATAACAGAATTTGATAAAATATTGTTAGGATAACTATTTATTTTGGTATTGCGTTTTTGTGGGCAATTCAGGCTCCGCGGGACCCTGGCATGCACTTTCTGCTCTACAATGTGGTGTAGCGACTTTGGCGAATTATTGCAATCTTTTTTTTTATTATTGATTGCATGTCATATACAAAATCTATTCAATAATTTTCGGGAGAGTCAGCAATTTATATCGGTAGGTACCCACAGTAACCATGGCCGTAGGCAGGGCATTTTAGGGGTTGAATCCCTTGATGTAACTAGTTACTAATAAAATTGTTACTGATTGTCTCTGGTGCAGATCTAACCCCCTCGAATTTTTTCCTGGCTACGACCTTGATGGTAATTGTGTATGTAAGTATTTTTTATTATTACACGGTACAATTATTTTACGGTTCGTTTCATTGAAATAAAGTAATATCTGTACAATATTTGGAATAAAAATTTAAAAAACATAAGTTTTGATTTTTCCACTAGTCAAGTTTTAGATTAAACTAAATAGGTATATAATAAATTAGCATTTCAAAGGTTGTAGGAACAAAAAAATATAATCGACGTAGACTAATTGTAAAAGACTTTGATAATAATATTTTAATTAGATTTATACTTAATTTTTGCATTTCATGCAAAAATTGCGGACGTAATAAGTTATGCAATTGAAGTTTTTTAGGTACCTCCTCTAATTTTGTTTCTTCAGTCGTTATTAAAATCTACTTACACTTTTTGCACTGTAGCATGGTGCGAGTGACAGTTTCAATAACATTTCGTTTCACTCTGGAAGGTTGCCGCGATTTACAAATTATGACTTAGTATTTTAGCTGTACCACATTCGTAATATATTAAATCATTAATAACTGTAGTACATTAAATTAAACCCAACCAGAAGGTTCTAGTCTACAAATAAAATCAAATTGAATTAAAAATTAAGCAAAATGTTATGCGTATAACGTAACGCCATAGATGTATTTAGTGATGGGACGTACTGCTACGATGGATAGTCGATATTTTTTATAATAAAAAACCTATATGCGTAGGTCAATTTCTATTGTTAAAAGGTCTATAATTATCAACAGAATATTTATAGGGTAAAGTTGCTTAACACGTTCAGTGCCACCGATTCGTCCTGCGAGTTCACGTAAATTTTATTCCTGTGCCGGCGACTCGCTTGGCGAGTCCAGCGTGAAATGTATGCGGCATACGGGAAGACATCATGAAAATCGAACGTGTTAAAAGGTTGCTAAGAAAAAAAATATTTTATTCGTCTAAACTCATATCAGAGTCAGGAATATTTGATTCTGAATTGCCACTCAATTTATCATCTGAATCTGTGACGGATATTATTAACGATGACTCAATTATGTTGTCAATATGTATGTCATGATCCCAAACAGACATAATGTCCCTTTTTGTTTTATTCACGACCTTTGACCAATCGCACCGCCGATGCGCCATAGAGCAAAAATTTTGTCACGAAAAAAAAACATAAACCGATTTTGATTATTTTATATAAGTACAAAGATAATTATGTAGCCGTAAAACATTTGTATTGACAAGTTTATACACTTAATTGCACCACACAACTGAATAACACACTAATTTTCATAACAATATTAAAGAGAACTAGATTTATACTGCGAGTATCGTTAGCGATAAAAATGAATTGCATAACGTCACATCCCTAGTCATGTGGTACTGACAGATGTCAACGTCATACAGGCAACTGTCACCCGCACCGTGCTACAATGCAAAGAGTTAGGCTTGATCTTGCTCGGACATTGAAAGGAGCGCTCCGTACTAGTACAATCATTCAAATGTAGATGTTTAGTACAGTAGCACACTGAAGGGATAGTGATTGTAGGATCATGAACATAAAGTTCAAAATAGCTTTATGAGTCTATGAATGAGAACCATAATCATTCCCGCTCGTTCCGTGTTAATTGTGCTAGCGAGCGACAGTTCGCGTAGTTCGTACAGAACCCGAGACTATGAATACTTCGCGAATGACGAAGTACTAAATGAATGATGTACTAAAAAGGAAAAGAAGTTCGTACTAGTCAGTGTCGGGAATTAATTCCTAATAGTACATAGTACATGTACTACACAAGCCCACAAAGAGTGTAATCAATTTACAATAGTTTGTAAGGTCCTTCGTGAATTTTCTAAGATTTTATGAGTAAAATTTATTATAAAATGTTCTTTAAAAGGCAAAGAGTTTTCCGATAGTGGCAACATTAATAGCTTAAAAAATTGATTAATTTTCTTATTTTGATTCATGCCCACTAAGTCACAGAATTAGGATATGTTTATTTATAATCAGTTTCTTACCCAGGGTTAGTAAAAAATGCAGTGTTGGCATCATGCAGCTGCATTCGAAGGCCTTTCTGCGCAAGCGCAGCGGACATCCTATCACGAAGGTCGGCGTACCTCTGCCGAGTACCGCCGGGCATCACGAGCCGAAGGAGGTCGCGCTCTCGGACTACCACTACCTGACAAATCACAAAGAGTGAGTAGAAGATACAAATATTTATATGGCCAAATACTCAAACGCCACTCAATTTAAAGATTTCGCAAGTCCCGTGGTGTCAGTCAGTTTAAGTTAGTTATAGACAGCACGATACTTAAATGCGTCTTAAAATTGAGTAGCGTATTGAGTATTTGAGCAATGGTCTTATAAAATGTGCGACTAGCGCGACTGCTACATTAGAGGTACTAGTTTCGATTTCTAGGTCAAGCAGTGTTATTGGGTTTTTCTATGCAATCTCAGTAGCAACTCGGAGTTTGGATTTGTCCCTGGTATGTTATGTTCAGTGATAATTTTATAACGTATTAATACCCAATCACATATTTTTCTGTGATGTGGAAAATACACTCTGTCTGTCACTTAGGCGGCATGTCATCATATGTCGGACTCGTAGCGACTAAAAATCGCACTTGCATTGTAATAATGGCACCGAGAGTGGCTACGACCGTGATAGGCTGATATCCAGATTTTGCAGCACCCCTTTAAATGGTATTTTACACTCAGCTCGACCTCGGAATGGAGCTCTGTTAGGTTTTGGCAGCCATAATTGCTATTGAGTTGCTGCTAATTCTTTGTTCGTTTGATTTTTTTTTTAAACGTCTTTAAGTCCACTTTTATCAGGTATACCGCTGAAATGTGGATCGAGTGAGTCTTCCCTTTAAGATATAATCTGAGTGAATCGGTTTCTCCTAGGCAAGCGTGCTCCATTGTAGATCGCAGTGTCGATTATCATCAGGCGAACTGGTGGTCAAGCCTGACTGATCTGATCTGGCCTATCAAGAATAAAAAAAACGTGGGTGCGTTTACAAACATCAATTTTCAGATACACATTAGTGTATAGCTCTGCTGAAATCCAACCTACAGGTAGTCGTTGCGGGTCTTACAAATATTTGTTCCGTGTGGAGATCGAACACAACACGTAGCGTAGAAGCCGATCGCTCAGCCGCAAGGCCAAACGTGCCGTCATAATTAATTAATATATTTTATTACTCACCTCCACTAAAATATCACTGTATCGTTCAGGGTCGTTAGTATTATTTGCTCGAATTATCAACCTGAAACAAAATAATATTTTAACCAATATGTTCTTTGAGGTTTCTACTTCTAAGGTAGCAATGCTTCCAGTGTTCTGGAAAGGTTACCAGATGACAGCGATTTGGTTGAATTTTACATAAACGTACTTTTTTTTTATTTCATCTATACTCTGTACTCATAATAATTATGTACATTTGTTTTGTTTTGCCACGTGATATTTTGTGACAGGGAAAATATAGCTATATTTAAGAAGTCTACTATTACGTTTTATATTTATATGAATAAGGGGGTAGATATTATGTGTTTATGTGGTAATTAATATACTTATTAATATTTACTCATAAGACAAAAGTATATACTTTATGAAAGCTTTTTTTTATTCGTGATAGGATTCTGCGATCTACGATGGAGCGCGCTTGCCTAGAAGAAACCGATTCACTCGTGATTTAAAGCTTTTTTGGGTTCTTGACAAAGAAGTAGAGCAATGACTGATGCATGCGTGTCGTCAGATGGGACTGGTCTACTTAAAGCTGCAATGGCTCTTTCTTCTAAAGGCCATATCAGACATTGTCTTACATTGGAACTAACATATTTGCTACTAAGTATTATGTCTGGACTTTAAAAGAGACCATGATTGTCTGAGTTTGTTTCGTTGTTTCTTCTCAGAGGTCGTCAGTTATGAAATGCCGGTATCATCTAGTTTAAAAAAAATGACTTGTAAAAGTATCCTTAAAGATCTATTTACAGAAATAAATATCATTTATCATTTATCATTTATCATTTATCATTTATCATTTATCATTTATCATTTATCATTTATCATTTATCATTTATCATTTATCATTTATCATTTATCATTTATCATTTATCATTTATCATTTATCATTTATCATTTATCATTTATCATTTATCATTTATCATTTATCATTTATCATTTATCATTTATCATTTATCATTTATCATTTATCATTTATCATTTATCATTTATCATTTATCATTTATCATTTATCATTTATCATTTATCATTTATCATTTATCATTTATCATTTATCATTTATTTATAGCAGATGGAAATATTTTACTAATGAGATTTATTTTATTTTATGATGTTTGTCTACTTAAACTAAACTATTGATTCTATCCGACAAAGAAAGAGTACGTTCTCAAGTCGACGCCTATTATTATTATTATTTTTTATAGTCTTAATAATTTATCTTAATCGGCATAGTTTATTTTCGTTGGTTTAATTAATTGCTTAAAAATTGATCTTCTTTCGTGTACATTAAAATCCGGTTCTTACCTAAATATACCATCAGCATAATGTATCAAATTCTTCATTATTTTCAAGTCTCCCGTACTATTGTTTAACAGTATCACATCAGTGATATTATTCAAGGATTTTCCCTTGATCGGTGACTCAAAACTCATATTGACAATGCTGTAATATATAGGCCTTGCATCTGGATCCTTGTCCGTAGCTTTAACTGAGGCTATGACTGTGTCTATAGGTACATTCAGCCTGACTCCTACGGTCATGTTTTCACTCTTGAAATCAGGGAGATGGTCGTCTATATCTAGCACTTTGATTAACACTTGGATTTCAGCAGGGTCCTGAAAAGAAAATGTTTTCATTACTTATGCCATCATATTCTTTCTTCTGTTTTAAAAAAAATGCCCCTCATTTCTCCGGTATTTTGGCTGTGTATTTGAATTTGCATCTGCAACCGCCAACGTGGGAAAATAATGTCTGTGATTTTCCAAACACCTATGTAGTGAATTTAGAGATCCAGAAAACGATGAATAGTAAACTTTTTAGAATAAGCTTATTAGTATTATTTAGTGGTATTTCTTACCAGTCTATTATACGATTTGGTCAGTCTTGGTTTAGTGCCGTACTTGAAGCACTTTATTGTAATCAGCTGTTTGGACACCATTTCTCTGTCAAGTCTTGCAGCCGCGATGATCAAGGCTTTACTATCGTTGGTCCGTTCCAATTTCATTAAAGCGAAGTCGTTTCCAGCTAAAAAAATATATTTAAATAATATCAATTTAGACTGCCTCATTAGTCTAGTGGTCCCAAGCGCGACTGCTATGCTAGAGGTCCTGGGTTCGATCCCCAGGTCAAGCGAAGTGTTATTGGGTTTTTCTATGAAATTCTCAGTAGCAGCTCGGAGTCTGGATTTGTGCCCGGTTAATGGCAATAGGCTCGCCCCCTATTATATGGGACCTAAACATACCGGCGAACTGTGGGTGTATATTAAGTACGCCTCTGCCAAACCCTTCGGGGAAAACAGGCGTGATGGTATGTTATCAATTTGGCCCCGTACTATTCCACTGCTGGGATCAAAGGAAAAGTAATTAGTATTCATTTTGTGAACATTTTTTTCTGATTAACATACCAGTAATTGCGTAGTCAATGGCAGCGTTGTCATCAATATCCTCGTCAATCGCTTGTAGCTGACCAATCACTGTCCCGACAGGGACCTCTTCTTTCACTGTTAATAGCACTGGGGGATCATCCTGAGGAATGGAAATCTTAATTTACGAGTGATATGAAAGATTTTAATTCTCTGATTTAAAAGATCGGATAAGTACCTATTCGGTTTATAATTTTATACTCTACTTCATGATGTCTAAGTATTAAAACAAAAATCGCATGTTGAGGCAAATAATTAAGTACCACTGCATTCTTACCAGGTTTCTGCCAAAATGTGGTTTATGGTCATCGACATCAGTGACCATGACAGTCACGATTCTGGTGCTCTGTTGGGGCGGTTGTCCCCTATCCGTCACCAGTAGTACTAATGTGTAGGATCCCTTTCGTTCTCTGTCCAATGTCTGGCGCGTGGTTATTTGGCCAGAATGGGGATCTAAAACAATTTTATTTTTCAGTAACAATTTTAGCCTCACTCTTAAAATTCAAATGAGGAGAAATTTTTTACTAACCTATGGCAAAAATCTTGGCGTCAGCGTTGCTCGGTTGTATAGAGTAGAAAAGTTGCCCTGATGGTTGAGTCGGGTCATCTGGGTCACTTGCTACTACTTGGAACACAGCAGATCCAATAGTTGCATTCTGGGAAATACTCAATACTCAATACTCAATACTCAATTCGTTTATTGCACTCCACAATGTTAACAGGTGTTAAAAAATAAATATAAAAGTATCAATCATGGACCCTGTCGGGCACGGCAATGTAGGAGAGAGGAGGAAGGCTTATGTTTTGTCGTGTATAATATAGTATCTACGTATATTATTTGGTAATTACTTGATGATGAATTGATGTTACTTAATGATTTCTTAAAGTTGTTTTCCTTTCTCTGCGATATTTCGATTGAATTAGAAACTTAAATTATATGATATACTGTCGTCTGATAGTGTATGTTGCAAATTATAAAATGTTAGTCACTATACTTTTGAAAATATATATAAAAAATGAATTGTTACATTGTCACATCCATATAAAATGTTCTCACCTCGCTAACACTAAGTATTTCTCCCGCAGCAGGTCTAATAAACCTGGGTACACCATCGTTAGCACTGACGTCACCGATGTAAAGCGCCAATGACGTATCTCCAGAATGTCCACCCCCGTCAGTCGCACCAACTAATAGTCTGTAGGGATCTGTACGTCCTCTGCCAGTCAGGTCTTTATGTGTTTTTATTTCTCCGGATATTGCGTCAATTGTGAAAAGACCTGAAAAATAATTTATTTATATTTACACCTTACTGTAGCGATCTACTACTACTTTTACTCAGGCACATATTGATGTGTCCTTACCATTTGCCTCTCCTTCATCCAAAAAGTCATATTTAATTTCTCCACCCAACCCTTCATCTGGATCTGTTGCGGTAACGTTTATGACGCTTATCCCAATCGGTACATTCTCTGGTACCACAGCTGTAGATAATAATAAATTAAGGATGTTTAGGATACTGTAATTTTTGGGTATAGCTAAGTATTAATGCATATAATAAGATTTATAGTATTAATGTTAATAAAAATGTTTATGTCACCATACCAGTATAAACGTTTTTCTCAAATTCAGGAGAGTTATCATCAACATCTAAGACATCTACCAGAATAGTCGCAGTGGTCTTTAGCCTGTCAGCTCCACCGCTGGGCGTATCAGCAGCCTCAATTTCAAGTCTGAGGACTGATTGTCGTTCTCTGTCCAAAGTTTTGTTTTCAGCTACCTGAAATATTTAGTTTTTGGATAAATTTATTAATACATAATAATCTTAACTAAAAATGTGGGGTTTAATAACAGTCTTCTAATTTAAGGCCTAATATGATGTATGCCGTAAAAGACTTTAGAACTCGATATGTAGGAATTGTGTGGTTGTGTATGTATGTATATTAAAATATAAATATACTAAACGATTATTCTACGCTGAAAATAAAACAAAAACATACTTACGTATCTTATTTAAACTTTACCTGTATAGCTCCTGTAACATTATCAATTTTGAATAGTTCAGAGTTTTCGCCTCTTAGTGTATATCGAACGTCTGAATAACCTTTAACTTTATCTTCGTCAGTTAACACTGCGTCGACGTCATGTGCCTTCACAGTTGCGATAAGTTCTGGAAATTTTACTGATTCTAAGACGCTTACTTTGTATAGCTGAAAAAAGGAGCGATAGATACAATTATGTACTTACTTTTTTATACTTGAACATTATAGCGAAAGTCACAAACAGTGTAGACTACTGACCTCCTTTTCAAAAATCGGTGGATTATCGTTAATATTCACAACCTCAATAATAATTTTAGCTATGCTGTGCTTACTTCCATCGTTACTTGTAGCTTTAACTGTTATTGTCAAATTAGGGGTCGTTAGGTCTTCATAATCCAAATGATTGGCCAAAACCACTTGACCGCTTAAAGGATCTACTTGAAGCAGACCAGTTTCTGAGTTAATAACCTTAAAACTAGAAACTAAATGTCCAGACACAGGATCTTCAGCTGTCAAAACAACTACTGTACTTCCAATAGGTTGTTCTTCTTTAATTTTATGATATATCACAGGATTTGAACTTGTCCAGCCCGCGTTAGTAAATTGAGGATTTTTATCAGCATATGGCTGTATATAAATCGTATGTTCTACTACAGCAAATTGGTTTTCTTTATCGATTTCAGCGTTTACATCAACAACTTTGATTGAAAGTATTACTATTGATGCTTGACTGTAATCCAAAGTACCGTTCACAAAAATTTCTCCAGTATTTTCATTTATTCGGAACATGCGTTTATAGTCATACGGTGAGTTAGGTTTAAGTTGTACGCCAGCTTTGGAAAGAGCCTTTATTGGCTCCATAATACTGTACTGTAACTTTGCATCGACGTCAGTGTCGTGAGCAATAATTCTGGTTACTAAATCATCTATCTTTGCCTTTTCAGAAATGTGTGTGGTAGATTCGGTTACATTAAATTTCGGCGGCTTATCGTTAACGTCTTGTATGGTGACAAAGACTGTGGTAGTTGCAGTTTCTGGTATTGGCATTCCACTGTCTACTGCAGAGACGATAATTTCATAACGGTCAGGATTCATGTCACGATCTAAGTTTGCATCGTTAGATACTGTTATAAGCCCGGATCTGGAACAATCAAAGTATGATTTAGTCATTACTTCAGGATACTTATGTAAAAAAATATTTATTTTGAAATGCTATACTTTTACAATGGCACTTAATTATTTGATTAGTATAGGGAAACTTACTTTTCATTGATAACAAAGTTATCTCTCGACCCTGATACTATATGGTACGTAAGTAAGTCATCTAATCCATCAGGGTCATTTGCTACCACCATAGTGACATTCTGTCCAGGCTTAGCATCTTCTCTAATGTTAGCTTTATAATTCATGGGGTTTAGATCAAAAGTGAAGTCTTCTGTGGTCTCAGGACTGTATTGGGAAACAGTGTATTTGTAATGATGGTAGTTGCCTTTGAATGTGGGACGCTGATTTCCAGGGACACCTACTCGAATATAAACTCGGGTTTCATTGTGAAGGGGTGGAATACCTGTAAGACAAACAGTAGCATTAAATTAGATTTTAGTGTGATGGCCATCTATTTTTCTTTAAAATGAGAAAATGATCAGCTGCTTACCGTGATCTGTAGCTCTTACAACTAGCTCATATTGACCTCGAGGAGTATCCATACTGTCAACCTTTTCTATAATACTTAGTTCTCCTGTGTCTTCATCTATGGCAAAAACATTGCCTTTACGGCTTATGCTGTTGTCAGATTCCAATGAATATTTTATTTCACCATCACCTTGTGTTGGACCATCTGCATCTGTAGCCTAAAAAATAATCAAAATTATATTAATTATTATAATATTAATCCTGGTAATTAAGCTTGGTTTAGAACTTCCTTGCAGGCAATGTGTTCATGAATGGGCAGCTTTGAATATTGTGAATGGCAACCATGGCGAGTACTACTACTATTATGATACTTAACCTTAAGATGTTTTTTATATACAAAATAAAATTACTTACTCGTACAATAAACTGTGGCTCGAAACTAGTAGCTCCATCTCTTATAGTTCTACTGTATTCCGCTGCTTCAAAAAGAGGAGCATTATCATTTACATCTAATACCTCTATAAAGATACTTGCAGTAGATCCTTTGCCACCTCCGTCTTTAGCGAAAAGTGTTAGACTATAACTTTTCTGTTTTTCGTAATCCAGTATTTGCCTTACATACACGCCACCTGTATTCCTATCAGTCTTAAACATATTAGACCCAAATCCAGTCAAAGTGTATTCGATTTCACCAAATATTCCGTAGTCTCTATCTGTAGCATATACATCTCCAATTTTAGTTCCAATAGTTGCATTTTCAGGTATATTAAATTTGTATGTAGATTGTTCGAAAATTGGAACATTGTCATTCATGTCAAGAAGTTTTATGTTGACTCGAGCTGATGAAAGCTCTCTTTCATTAGCAAAAGTAACTATGTCAAAACTAAATAATCGTTTATCATCATCGTCAACCTCGTAATCTAGTCTTGAAGAATCTTTAACTTTTATGCTAATTGGAGTTCTTCCTTCACCGTGATCTGTGCTGATAGCAAACACGTCTTCGGCATTGAACACATTTCTCAGTTTTAATTGGTATTTACTATTTTGTCCAATATCATTATCTTCAACGTATATAGAGAGGCCAGGTATTGGGCTACCATTCTCGATATTTTCTGGTATTGCTATATCGAATACATCTTTATTGAATTTTGGCACATGATCATCAACGTCAGTTACAATAATGGTTATAGTTGTCACTGTGTAATCTGATGGCACTTCATTGTTTATTAATTCTGTAGCCTAAAATATAAATAATTAAGAAGATAATAAATACACTAAATAAACTGCGTAGGCACGCAATGTCTTCCCTTTAATTAAAAAAACATAATATCACTAAAATATAAATTATATCGAAAATACCTTGACAAAGAAACTGTAAACGCCGCCATTTTGCATCACGACATCACTTTCCCTATCAATAGGAATGTTGGAAGCGACCAACGTAGCTTGCCCCAAAGGCCTGTCTGGAAGCAATCTAAAGTATTGTTCAGTATCACCTTCGAGGATCAATAGAACTGGTCGAGGGTTGGCCGTGTCACCGTCTTTGGCTATAATATCCATTATGCTTGTGTTCTGGAAGATATAAAGTTGCTTTTAATTAGCAAAATTACCTAGGTAGATCTTAAGCCAGTTGGTTATGGTTTCTTGTGTTGTGACAGTTCAAAAAAACTTCCTTTCATTCTTCTATCGTAAACGTAAAGTATTATATAATATATATGTAAGCAAACGGGTTATTAGCCACTAGTAATAGGCGAGGATGACGATTGTTAAATATTATAATGCTCTATTTTTAATATTTTAGCCCTAAAAGAGCTTTAATATTTAAAGACACTTACCGGTGGCGTATTTTCCGGTACTGTCGCTGAAAAAGGTGCATTGACAAATGCTGGTGGTTGATCCTGTACATCCCATATTGCTGCCGCCACACTAGCAAGAGCTCTTAACGGGCTGGCAGAAGAATCTCTAGCTTCTAAACTAATAATGTATGCTGATCTGCTTTCGAAGTCTAAGGGCTGATTTAGGAAAAGCCGCACATGATATTCGTTTGGTGTTATCTGTAATTTAGTAAATAGTATTTATTCAACGATCGATTATTTTAGCGTATGATAAATTTTAAGGTTGATTACTTCCTTATACTATGAAACTATATCAATTATTCTAAGATACAAAGAATTGATACAATATTTTTATTTAACGAAAAATTTACTAACAGAATTGTGCATAGTCAGTTTTTGTCCAATAATGGTCACAAAAAACCTTACCATATCGGTTTCCACTCTAAACGTAGCGCACGCTTCAGCATCGCTTCCTTTCTCTTTAGTAGAACACGTCACGCGAATCCTCGCATTTTCTCCTTCATCACGATCTGTGACTAATATCTTCGGATTTACCTAAAAGTTAAAATAAGTTTTCTTGTTAAACACAAAAAATCTTAAGTGACACTTAGAAATGCAATCATGTAATGTTTTTGAAGTAAAAAGTGGTTACAGTGGCAGTGAAACGTACCTCAATTTCAGTGCCAACAGCAGTAGCTTCACTAATGTTAACAATGTAAGGCCTGTTATGAAAGACAGGCGGGTTATCATTAACGTCCTTCACTGGAATGACACGTCGCAACGATACTGTATTCGGTTCTGTATTTGCTATGCCTTCATCTGTAATTTAAACAACAAATTTATAAAAACATGATGTATTGTTTCTTAATAATCAAGGCTTAGAAAACTGAACTTTGTCTTAACAGGAGACCAACGACAATGTTTCAAATAATCTCTTACATCACACAATGGTAAAATAATACTACCTTGTGAACCTGTAATAAACCTTTTCTCCGTTATGTGAATTAACACGTAACGGAAATACCTAATTAGTAAAATTAACAAGATATTGATAATAAGAGAACTATTGTTTGCAAGATTTCTAGCGCAACATGTTTAGCGGTTGATAGTTTGAAGTTATTCGTTTTTAAGTACAATTCAGTGAACTGTAATAGTTTCTAATAAATGTAAACAAAGCATTATTACAGGTGAATGACAGTAAATCCTTTCTCAAATTCCATAATGAACTAGACTCTTACTTGCTTGGACTCGTAGTTAAAATGATCATCATCAGTTAGAAGTAGAAAACATTAAAAATTCATACCAGTAATACTAATAATGACCTCCAATGCATTCTGTTCCTCTCTGTCCAAAGTTTTGGCTAGTGTGACGACCCCAGTCAAGGAGTCTACTGAGAAGTATTGACCAGATATTGAGTAGCGGAGCGGGCCATTTTCGGGATCAACACCTGAAATTGTAAAATTAGGATATTCATATCGAAAGCGACCTCTGCTAACGTAGGTAGTAAATTTTTAATCATTTAAACACCCATACTCAGTTATTGTCTGAGATTTCATAACTAAACTAAATAGTAGTCAATTAAAGTGATAATTCTATTTATGCAGTGTCTTTTTTATACCCCTAAGGTGGCAAACAAGCATAAGGCCCGCCTGATGGTAGCCTATGGACGCTTGCAACACCAGGGGTATCACTCGCGCGTTGCCAACCTAAAAACTGTCTGAACACTGAAGTCTGAACATAAGAAACGGTTTTTGTATTTTTTGTGTCTGTTTACTGAGTCGTTAATGATGTTCATATATTTGAGAATGCAAAAATGAAGGTCTGCCATTTTTGCATTCTTAAACAGAGTAATTTGATCTGCATTGGTTTGGTTACAGTTTCGGGTTGATATTATAACATACATACATACATACATACTACATATTTATATTCAATTTAATCTATTTGTAATGATATCGACAAAAAATAAAACAATCGTCCTAACTCTACTACTGTCGACTAAATAGAATATAGAAATAATACACACATACATACCTTCATGCATATTTTCACGCCTATCTCCCATTGGGGTAGGCAGAGACTATAGATTTCCACTTGCTACGATCCTGGCACACCACTTTCGCTTCATCTACGTTCATTAATAGAAATCATAAATTATATATTACCTTTTAAATGATAAACCGGTGTACCAACGGGCGTGTTTTCAGATAAGCTGAACTGTGACATGTCCCCAACCTGGGACACGAAGTGTGGCGCCTTGTTTACCACTTGCGACCAACATGTTTGGAGCAGTGACAGTACCAATAGGAGTATTAAAGGATTTGGTTCTGATACTACAGTTGGAATTTTCCGTCGCTGGAATATTATTTCGGCCATTCTGGAAATTAAAATATTATTTTTGAAAAATTATACTGTCACATTAGCCTAGTGGTTCTAAGCGCAACTGCGACGCTAGACTTCCTAGGTTCATTTCGCAGATCCAGTAAATTGTAATTGGGTTTTTACGCCCTCTATCATATGGAAGATATGGGCAAACTGAGGGTGTACTTTAGTATGCCTCTGCCTAAACCTTCGGGGAATAATTATATTCCTGATATTCAATAATTTTCATATTTATATTCAACTTTGCAGTTCTTTCCAAATGATGTCATTTGTACGGTTAAACAGGCTAAACGGCGAAAGGACATCATATTCCTGACATTTAAAAATTATCTTAACTTTGTCACTTTGGCACATTATTCATAAGCTTACATTACCTACTTCGTTGTTGATTTACTATTATTTCGTCAAAATTACAATTTTCTCTACTTCCATCATATAAGTGACGTCATCACATTTTTCTGCTTGTTTTTTCTCCGAAATGAAGAAATATAAAAAATAAATAAAAATGTTTTGGAACTCAGGATAGGCAAACAACATCTTTGTTTTGGTGGCCTCATAATTTTAAAATAATGAATTGATGGAATAAAACTACTTTTTACGGATTTAATCGCGTTGTATTGATATTATTTGATTCTCGACGTCACGGTCACGGATAGACTACGTTGGGTAGTTAAGTTTAAAATATTGTCAATTATAAGCACACTCATTTATTGCTATATGTTTTTATTTCGATCACTGGGCTCAGCTGGACTAAAGTGTTACCTATAGCCCACGTTTTCATATTCAAACAAAATTCCATTCATGAATTTATTGAACATTATATATGGTAATTTTTGATAATGCCACCTCTCAGATTTACTCCTGTATTGTGGGATTTGTGGATGAATTTACAAACACAAATTTTCACATGCACACCTATAATTCTAAACCTGGAACAACTATTGTTCCGTATAAGGATCGAACCTACAACCTGTTCTTACCCAAAAGCAACAAAAAACTTGACGTCACAGAAGCAATAAAAAAATGATAGTTCGTCACTCAGTTTCTACCAAAATGAAGAAGTTCGCTGCAGAGACTGCACATAATGTAAACAAATCTAACATTTCAAGGTCATATTCCCTCTTGCGTGAAGACCATTAATAATTTAAACATAACACATTCATAATACGTCATTACTTAATATAATGGGTCCGTTGCGCAATACCGGTATACAGTTAGCAGTTTATGGTTAATGCGTACATTAACGTAACTAGCATTAATTATAATCCCGTATCTTGATACTTATATTTATTGCTAGCTTTTGGCTGCGACTTAATTACGTGGACTTCAGAATTGGGTCCTCAGTAGCCTTTATGTCATTTCAGACATTAATCTATCTTTGTGCCAAATTTTATCCAGATCCGTTCAACCGTTCTGGCGTGAAAGAGTAACAAACATCCATACATCCCTAAATTCTCACAAACTTTCACGTTTGTAATATTAGTAGGATGATTTATTTCTGTTTAATATTATGTTTTAACATTTTCAACTCAATAGAGAAATATTGAGTTCATAAATGATTATTCATAATCTGCTGGGCACAGCGCCCTCTTATTCTAAATAAGAGGGCGAATATTTAAATCGTCCTAGTGTCTAGCTAGTCCACTATGGAGGGTGGCCTTATTCGGGCCCGGGCAGACTTCACACGCCGCGGTCGTTGAGACATGCAGGTTTCTTCACGAAAAGTTCCGTCACAGTAGGTACTGTGACGGAACTTTTACTTTACTTTTACTTAGGTAAGTAAAGTGATGGTTTACTTTGATATAGGGTACAATATTTTTTTTTCATAAATAAACTATAGCATTCCATCTGTACTAATATTTTAGAGACGTAAAGATTGTGAGTTTGGATGTTCGGGGTAATCTCCAGTACTACTGATACGATTTTGATTTTTTTTTTCTTTTTTAAATTCTTTCACTGTTAGAAAGGTATATTATCCCTGAGTGCTATATACTACTTTTTTTTTGGTAAATATATTATTTTCAATATCACGCCACCACTCTTAGGAATGCGGCAACGTGGGTGAAACCGCGTGCGCTAGTAAATTATTTCAAATTGCTTGTAAAACAATCAACCTGTATTTTGTGTATTTATTTTTTCCCAATCAATCACTAGTGACATTGTAACTAAGCAGTGATAGCTTAGTGGTATGACCGTTGGGCTGCCAAGTCAAAAGTCTCGAGTTCGAACCCAAGGCACGCACCTTTGACTTTTCAAAGTCATGTGCGTATTAAATAGTTAATTATCACGCGCTTAAACGGTGAAGGAAAACATTGTGAGGAAACCTGCATGCCTGAGAGATTCTCTCGATGGCGTATGAAGTCTGCCAACCCGCACTAGGCCGGCGTGGTGGACTATAGCCTAATCCCTCTCATTCTGAGAGGAGATCCGTACCCAGCGGGACAGTATAATCGGTCGATTATTGTATGTTATGTTATTGTAACTAAACCAAAGCTGCAGCTGCTAGCAACATGCTATGGTAGCTACTTTAATGGTGCCAATGGGTCGTCAAGGGAAACGTGTTTATTTTTAATTCTGACTTGAAGTTGACTCTGTTGTTACCTAATGGTAAGTATAAACAGGATCTAAGTCTAATATTTAGATACTAATTTAAGCGTCAACTTATGCTTCCATAATGTGAAATTTGTTATTTTCGACATACGTACTGACATACCGGTGGTAGATCGTAGAGATGTACTAATGTACACCCACAGTCCCATGTTATATAGGGACCAAGCAAGTTGCCACTAACCGGGCACAAATCCAAACTCCGAGCTGCTACTGAGAATTTCATAGAAAATCCCAATAACACTTCGACTGACCTACGAATCAAACCCAGAACTCGGCAGTCGTGCTTTTGAGCCACCAGATAATTGGCATAAATACGTATTTCAGGTTAGTTCAATGAACTATCGACGTGGTCCACTGTATTTCCCGTTACAAATAAACAAATAGGTAGTGGCCCAACACCGTCGCCCAAAGATCACAATTGCAAAACTAGTCGCTGACGTAAGTGTTTATACAAGAATGTCTGACCGCAAAACTGTGGCTGTTGGGTAAGTGGTTCACTGGACTGGGTTCAAGCTGTACGTAGGTACTTTTTATGATACGTTAGGGAGAAATTGTCAGAGCTGTCTACTGGCTGTCGATCGTAGTTTAATCGATAATAATCTCTTGTATATTATGTTTTTAGAAACATTTTCCAATGCTTCCACAAGCGATATACACGACTTACGCATTAGTCTAGTGGTCCTAAGCGCGACTGTTACGCTAGAGGTCCTGGTTTCAATTTTCAGGACGAGCAAAGTATTATTGGGATTTTCTATGAAATTCTCAGTAGCAGCTCGGAATTTGGGATTTGTGGTTAATGGCAAATAGGCTCGCCTCCTATTACATGGAACATAACAATGGCGAACTTTCAAATTCAACTAATCAACCATTATATTTATTTGCGTAGGTAGGTACATTATGGTGTTAGAGTCATACATTATAAGAATCGCCATATACAACCTTTTGGCATGCAAATATGAGTAGGTGAACTGCGCTACCGTTTTTTTTTAATATAGGTTTTTTTATGTAATAGTGGGCAAACGAGTAGACGGATCGCCTGATGTTAAGCGATTATGGACACCCTCAACACCAGAGGAGTCACAAGTGCGTTGCCGGTGTTTTAAAAGGGGATTGGGCCTCCGGTATCCTCACTCACTCGGCGAAACACAACGTAAGCATTGTTTCACGCCGGTTTTCTGTGAGGCCGTAGTATCACTCCGGTCGAGCCGGCCCATTCGAACCGAAGCATGGCTCTCCCACGTAAACCTAGGTACCACGCAGTTACCCACTTTTTTATCAATTTATGTAATTAATTTACAAAAACATAAGTACCTAATTTTAATTACAAATATTACGTAAAATGTATTGCGGAGAATCATATTATTATCGGAATCAATGTGCTATGTAAGCATATCACACGCGTCGCATCGGCACGTTTGCGTCAATCAGTATTATTATCTATGCCCATTGCATTGTATTCGTTTTATTATATGTATTATTGGAAATCATTATTGGAAAGTATACATTCCGAGCCCTTCCTAGAATTCCCTCTACCCTAGCTAGCTAGCAGTAAATGCCAATAAATCACTTAGCAGTCTGTGAGCGAATGATAGTTTACTTTATAGTAAGTATAGGTAACCTACCTACATACTTAAAATAAATTTAAAAGAATGTCTCATTACTCTAGTGGTCCCAAGCGCGACTGCTACGCTAGAGGTTCTGGGTTCGATCCCCAGGTCGAGCAAAGTGTTATTGGGTTTTCTATGAAATTCTCAGTAGCAGCTCGGAGTCTGGATTTGTGCCCAGTTAATGGCAATAGACTCGCCCCCTAACCTAACCTAAACATACCGGCGTACTGTGGGTGTATATTAGTACGCCTCTGCCTAACCCTTCGGGGAAAACAGGCGTGATGGTATGTGTTATGTTATGTTAAGAGACTATGAACATGTTAGCAGGGGCCGTGTTAGGCCATTCAGGGGCCCTTGGGCATAATAGAGTTTGGGGCCCTTTTAAAAAGTGAAAAATTGTATGATTCTTTTCATAGGCCCCCCGTGGGGCCCCTAATACCCGGGAGCCCAGGGCCTGTGCACGAAAGGCGAAACTGCATATTAGTAGCTCGTGCCTAAACGATAGTTGGTAGAAAGATGCTGCCTTATCTCAATGTAAAAGCAGGATTCTATATGTACTTATATTACTAACATCAACTTTTTCCGCGGTTTCACTCGCATTCCAAAGGATGTCGACTATAAATAAGAAATATTCAAGAGACCCTACAGCTAAAACCTAAATCGGTCAAGCGGTGACGATAAACGAACCCATGCATACCGGTATATAGACAAATCTAAGTAATAGGATTGTCTGGATAGGAAATATAATTATTATCTACATCAATAAAAAGCATTCAGTCTGTTTCCTCATCACGCAAATACAGTAAACATTTTTTGCGATACCGATTATGTCGTGCTAAAATGCCACACGACAGTAACACGCAAAATATTTAGACAAAGGAATTATGTAGCGAAGTTCCTCTGCAACAAAAAGCAGTTATATCAAGGAGAGCTAACAATAATGGTGGTTTCTCACGACCATTGTGTGTGGTTCAGTGACACGAGGTCGGTACACAATGGCGTCATATGGCATTGCGTTACCGCCTCAACCTAGAATATTGAGCTATTTATAAGAAGCTTTCATGCCCTTTATTAGGTTCCGCTTTGACGAAGTTTTCTGAAAATCAACACTGACTTAATAATCTTGCATCGTTTTGGCTTCACTCGACAATGTCAGAATAGTTTAATTCTTAAACAGAATTCTTAGCTATATAAATTTAAAAAAATACCACGCCGTCTTTTACACTTTACTCTTTATTAATCCTTTTATACCTAGGTATATCTTAGAAGAATTAATGCACCACCAAACTCAAGTGAAAGAATGATCAACTCAACAAATTTAAGAATAATCCTCAAAATTATCATTCCGCCAAGTGTCAATGGATTGATTCCCGCCCGAGACAAATATTTATTATGATCCACAATTGTTATGATTCTAAGTGTACTTTGTATCAATTACTTGATGGGAGAGCCATGCTTCGGCACGAATGGGCCGGCTCGACCGGAGTGATACCACGGCCTCACAGAAAACCGGCGTTAAACAACGCTTACGTTGTATTTCGCCGAGTGAGTGAGGTTACCGGAGGCCTAATCCCCTTTTAAAAGGTCGGCAATGTACTTCTGATTCCTATAGTGTTGTGGGTGCCCGGCGATGAGCGGCGGTAATCGGTTACCATCAGGCGATCCGTCTGCTCGTTGGCCCTCCTATCCTATAAAAAAATACAGTTTCAAAGGCCGATAAAATGTACAAAGGCTACGCAACGCCTCCATTGCGCTATTCAACTTCCATTTGATCATGTGGGAAATACCTACATAAGATCCACACCATAGTTGTTTTGTTAGCTTATCGTGTCGATTAACTAATTTCCTTTACTTAATAAATTCTTACACGGAAAACTGAATACAATCATAATCAGAATTTTCATATCCTAACTATTACTGTTTTTTTTTTTAAATTTAATCAACAAATTAGATTACTGAGTTGCGAAAAATCTGTTTTTTTTTTATTAACCTTTAGTTACCTATTTTTATTAGGTACGTTGAAATAATAAATAATCATTGTGGACAAAACATCGAAATCGCTTACGATCGGCGAAAATATTGCGCATAGGTACCTCATACACACAAAAATATGCGGTCGAATTAAGAACTTTCACGTTTTTTGAAGTCGGTTACAGGGAGTATAAATAGCTGATCTGATTAAGGTGGACAGTCACTAGTTCACATAATCGAGGACTTAGCTTGAGGTTATCAAGTAGACCACCAAAATTAAAGGTTGTGAGAAAATTCCCAGCTAATAATTTGGTTAACGACTTGACGTATTGATGTTCGCGATTACGTTGTTATTAGAGCATAAGATAAAATGCATAATAGGAGACACGTCCTCGTGTTTATTTTTTAATACAAAAAGTGCCGTGTTAATTACGATAAATTTACTGAAAAATAGAGGTTGATGCTACCATAATTAGTACAGTTTTTGATTGGCAAACTAATAAATTGGAGCAGAAAAGGTTACTGACATAAAGGTTAAGTTCTGTACCTCTTGAAAGTCTCAAGTTGTTCACATGGATTAAAAATAGCAGAATCTTCAATAACCGCCTTATTAGTCTAGTGGTCCTAAGCACGAGTAAGTCCTGAGTTCGACTCCCAAGTAGAGCAAAGTATTAATGGGTTTTTCTATGTAATTCTCCCTGAGTTTGGCATTTGTGCTCAGTTAATGACAATAGGCTCGCCTTCTATTACATGGGATCTCCCTGAAATCCTAAGACGTAGATACTACTCCGTTTTGCAAGAGAACTAAAAAATACCGGCGAACTGTTGTTGTATACCAACAGCTCTACCTACCCCGTAAAGGTGTGACGGCATTTTTTTTTTATGGGAGAGGAGGGCAAACAAGCAGGCGGATCGCCTGATGGGAAGCGATTACCGCCGCCCATGGACACCCGCAACACCAGAGTCACAAGTGCGTTGCCGACCTTTTAAAAGGGGATTGGGCCTCCGGTAACCTCACTCACTCGGAACTCAACGTAATCGTTGTTTATCGCCGGTTTTCTGTGAGGCCGTGGTATCACTCCGGTCGAGCCGGCCCATTCGTGCCGAAGCATGGCTCTCTCACGTAAAAACATATTTAAAAAATTATTTCATATCTTATAGTGAAAACATTCATAAATTCACTGAACCTCTATAATATCTCGAAACCACGAAACATTACAAAGAGAAATGTTTTATTTTTATTTTGAAATAATATTATATGCAATTCTGACATCGTACTTTTGCATATTCCCGTCAAGGTCTGCATAGAAATAGAAAGGAAGTCGTGCTCTTTACATTCAACCCAAACCGTCTAAAGGCTTCCGTGACATATGTGACGTCACATGAATCTCGGCATACCGAATGTCTCCCGCGCCACTGACATACAAAGGGTACCGTTTGGAACTCGTTTTGGAAATTAGTCAGAATTTGTTTAGTCATTACAAGGTGGGGCTGATGTAAAGGCGTTCAATTCGTCAAACCGTCAACTGCATCATAACATCAGGTGGGATAGTTGTCAAACCTAAGCCAAGAATTTAACAATGCTTTATTCTTATAAGCTGAAAATATACAGGGCTTCTGATGGTAGGAGGCAACCGCTGCCTACAGAAAATACACCAGTAGTGTTGCGTTAGCATCTTGAGACCTTCGTTGTTACAGATTACTTTATATTCATCAAACTGTCTCATTAGTCTCGTGGTCGGAACCGTGACTACTACGCTAGAGGTCCTGGGTTCGATTCGTGCAGTTTTATTGGGTTTTTCTTTGAAATTCTCAATTGCAGCTCGGAGTTTGAACTTGTGCTTGATTAATGGCAATAGGCTCGCCCCCTATTACATATGACAACATTAGGTAAATACTTCATTATTGCTTAGTAGCAGAATATTTGGCAATGCGGTCGTAAATATGATGAATTCCAGCAGAGAAATCAATTTATGGAAATTTCTTTGTCTCGCATACAATAATCCTCACATACCTATTATAAAACAAAGTCCCCCGCCGCGTCTGTCAGTGTGTTTGCGATAAACTCAAAATCTACTTAACGGATTTTCATACGGTTTTCATTAATAGACTGAGTGATTCATGAGTCTCATTTCAAGCTATTAAACATCACGCTGCGATCCTTAGGAACGGGGCACCGCGGGTAATAAGCTAGTTATAATTATTTAAATTAACTGTGCCCCGCGGTGTGTCCCTTGTTGCTCCATTCATGTGGTCATTTCCTTTAGATACCTAATCCTTTTTAGCGTCTACATTTTATAAGAAACCTAGGTGCCAATTTACATGATTAAATCCGTAATGTAGCAAATATTCGCATAAGTGTCAAAAGACACTAATACGTGCGTTCGAGTTTTATGTTTCTAAGATTTCTTGATTAGTCAGCGACTGAGAGAGTGGTATAAATTGGTGGTCACGGATTCCATATGTTCGAAGGTATTCGAAGTGAATCTCACAGAATATGGGTACAGACTTTATGTTATAACCTCATATAGTTTTTGGTTTGTTGACTTTGACCAATGTTGTTGTTGTGTATATTTTTAGTGGAACCATGATCATAAATGCCTTAGGACTAATTACGTTCTATGAGTTGCCATTTGCCATTGATGGTTATTATTGTGGAAGCGTATTATTCCCTTTTCCGCTGTTAAATATCTACAAGAAAATGAATTTTGAAATTGTAACATTAATTTGAATTTTTTGTCAATTCCTAGAATTCAATCCTTGTTAGATTTACTATCGAATGATGTATTGTTACAGTATCTGTGGGTTTTTTTTATCAAATCAATGGGTTCGATTCCCGCCTTCCTAAGTGATATTGATTTTCGAAAATAATTATACTAATGTTGTTTTAATGTCCATTAAAATCGAAGGCACCTGAGACTCCTTGGAGTGTTATTCGCTATTCCTTATAGTTTCGACTTTGGCCATCCACGACCACTTGAAAAATTCAACCTAAACGTTGAGAAGTGTATTATGGTGGTATAATATTGTAAGGTTTCAATTTCAATTAGATAATATACCTACCTAGAGCCGGAAGGATAGTAGTTATAAAGAAAATATATTGTTATTGTTAAATTGCATGATTATTTGATGAATTCTTGAAATTGAAAACCGCTGAATCGATATCAATCTTCGTTAAGTGCAGCGACTATAAAATTACCTTATTAATATGATATCATCGTTTGATTTTATAAACACCACGCAAGACAATTAAATTCTTTGATTTTTTTTTGAGTTCATTCAGTTTAAAAATCTATCAGTTTCGTAAAGGTCAGATTATACGACATATATTCTGACCTTGATGACTAACTGACATGTTATGCAAAGAAAGTACCGTGTAACTACACCTTAATGCAACTTTTGACACATTACCACACATACCTTTATTAAAAAACACTCCTTTAAACACAAAACACTTCACAAACTGCACAATATTTCATATTTTTATTTATAAATAATATATAACATTAAAGTAACTAAATACACTATACACCAACTCAACTACTCTGCTAACTTTGATATGTACTGTCAAAAACTTGCGCCACCGGTTTACGGTACCGGATTAGCATTATACTTCTCCCTTTCTCACTTACAATTATAAGGTCCGCTCGAGACAGAGACAGCACTAACGCATCAACACCGTTTACAAACCTCCGCAGATACAGCCTTTTTGCACAGGTAAAAGTAACGGGGTTTTTCTTAAGATGCGTGATGTGAGATAGGAGATATGAGGTCAATGTTGGTAGAAAGAGACGGAAGGTCTACTAGGTCACGTTTTAAAGGGGTCCGTTGCATTCAGAGAAATGTTTTGGTACTAAGGGAATACCTGTATTTTACTAATACTCCTTTTTGGGTCATTTCGTGGTACGTCATCCGGAACGTATAAGGTGTGCCTTTTTTTTGGGACTACGCGTTCTCGACTAACTAGTTCACAGAGGTGTGTCAACTGCAACCACGAACTTTGTTGGTTGCGTATAAAATTTGACAATGTAAATTTATGTAATAAATATATAATTAGGTACTATGGGAGTACCAAATAACGGAGGGCACGAATTATTTTATGGCACGTAAATCGTTAATGTAAGCAAATGTTTTTAAAATTAGATACTTAATGCATTATATTTGTCGGAAATATAGATATACGATGTACCTATATGCAAAATTCACATATTTAAAATATGTTCCAAGTTCATAATTGCTGCAATGCATAACAATTGTTGTTTTAAAAATTGCTAACGGTAGCAATAAATTACGTCAAAATAATTTGTGCTACGTACCTATAATAAGATACAATGTAATCATCATCATCATCATCCTAAATTCGTCCCTGCTGGACGTATGCCTCTCTTAATGATCGCCGCACATCCCGAACTTCGGCTTTCCTCATTCAGTCCCTTTTTTATAGTACGGAGAATCCCCATTGATCGTCCGTCCATTGTGGTGAAGCACCAGGGTAAGTCGGTACAGTACCAACTAAAAACCATAATTGCCTTCCTTTGCGGCCGTAGGATTCGTGATATTTACTGCGACCATAACAGCGGATCCCTTCAGAGGGCAAGGCCATGTCTCACATCCCACTCGAATCCACACGTGTGATAAGCACGCACGAAGTTTTTTTAATTATTATATTATTAAAAATGGGTTGGCTCTTGACCTCAATCTTGCCTCCGGGGCAGAGATGAGTTCGACGATGGAGCAAGCACACCCAGAAGATGCCTGTTCACACTACTTTTGAATAGATTCGGGTTGTATGTACTCGGAAATACAGACGCAGGAAGGGTGTTCCACTCCTTGACTGTGCGCATTTTTTTTATGGGATAGAATGAGATGACGGATCACCTGATGGTAAGCGATTACCGCCGCCCATGGACACCCGCACCACCATAGGAGTCACAAGTGCGTTGCCGGTAACCTCACTCACTCGGCGAAACACAACGTTAGCGTTGTTCGACGCCAGTTTTCTGTAAGGCCGTGGTATCACTCCGGTCGAGCGGGCCCATTTGTGCCATAGCATGGATCTCCCACGTCAACGGCGTTATGAAAGATGATTTGTAGCGCTGTGTGTGAATATGTCGAATATCAACCAGGTAGGTATAATATCCTGAGGTGAGTCTGGAGCTCCGATGGTAGAAGGGGGAAGGCGGGATGAGTTCATGGAGCTCTTATACTCTCTCTACTCTCCGAAGTACAATCTGTAAAAGAAAGTCCTCACTCCACCTGGGCCTCTCACATTACACTTACCTAGACGGTATCCACTCAATAACTCGTTTGTAGCTTCGATTGTAGTTTGTGTCTTAGAAACAGCCATTGCCTTTAAATAATAGCATGACAACATAATACAAGGGACTATTTAGTCTTTAATTAACCACCCAGCATTCTTGGTGGTTGGATGAACCTACCCAGGGATCCACCATCAAACAGTTTTATTCTGTTCCGTCGTATGTATGAGGTCCCATCAGAGGGTATTTACCATTCTATGATTTATAACTTGTACTTAGCATTTTTTTTGTAGTATAAACACTTTATTCGTCCTAAGAATCGAAATCAGGACTTACTTCACTAATGAGGCAACTTGAAATACTTTTAGAAATAACTAGAAGTTAAGTGCCCGATTAGAATTTCATAAGCTTAGTTAAAAAGATGCGTGTGCGCATTTAAAACACAAAAATAACGTAATGGTTACCTTTTGCAACGCCCCGGGGCACCGTATTCTGTGGAAACAAGTTACTGTTGAGAGCCCATTGTCTTCTAACATTGTTAAGTAAATGGTTTCCTGTTACTGTCTTTTCGACACCTCAAAAATAGAACCTTATAGAATAGCTTGCTTCCACAGCTATTGCTAGCACAGTAATTTTAGCTCGGTTTTTTAAATTTTGGTGTAGAAACTACTGAAACTAGGAAACTCTTGACAATACGGCTCAGAATACAAATGTTCCTCTCTATACATTGGGACGAAATATGTACATATAAGTAATAATAAAGTGTTAATGGGTTTTTCTATGAAATTCTCAGTAGCAGCTCGGAGCCTGGATTTGTGCCCGGATAATGGCTATAGGCTCGCCCCCTGTAACATGGGACCTAAACATACCGGCGAACTGTGGGTGTACATTAAGTACGCCTCTGCCTAAACCTTCGGCGAATACAGGCGCGATGGTATGTTATGCTTATTTTTTTCAGATGGATTATTGGTTAGTAGCTATTTTATTAGTCTAATGGTCCTAAATGACTGCTACACTAGAGGCCTTGGCTTCGATTTCCAGGTCGAGCAAAGTTTTATTGGGTATACCATTACGCCTGTTTTCCCTGAAAGGTTAGGTAGTATGTAATAGGGGGTGAGCCTATTGCCATTATTTGCCGGGCACAAATCCCAAACTCCGAGCTGCTGCTACTGAGAATTTCATAGAAAAACCCAATAACACTGCTCGACTTAGGAATCGAACCCAGGACCTCGAGCAGGACCACTAGGATAACGAGGCAGTTAATATAAAAAATAATTAAGCCTTCAATACAATATCTTTTTAATTTCGTATTTTATGCCATATTGAGATATTAAGAAAATCTGTGTCAAATATTGACCGCGGTTTCAATAGTCTGGCTTGAGATAGCCGTAATAATTGCAATTTGTAGCCACCAATTAGCAGAGTTTCATATTACTACTAACGATTTAAAGCTAAGTATCGCTCACCTTGGATTTCGTCTATTTCGCAGTCGTGTTTAAATATAAATTGAATAATAACATAACATAACATATCATCACGCCTGTATTCCCTGAAGGGTTGGACAGCGGTGTACTAATGCGGTGTATTTTTGTGCACCACTACCCAACCCATGAACACAGATCACGAGTATGTTTAGGTAGCATGAAATACGGGGCGGGTCTATAGCCATTAATCGGGCAGAAATCCCAAACTCCGAGCTGCTACTGAGAAAAATTACATAGAAAAACCCAATTCTCAAAACCCAATTCAAACAAACTGGGAATCGATCTCAGGACCTCTAACGTAGCAGTCGCACTCAGGACCACTAGACTAATGAGGCAGAAATTGAATAATTAGAGTACCTTTTTTTTTGGTTGGAGAAAATGCACATGATACCTTCGGGGAAAGGTAAAGTTATGTGGGGCTCGCACCATAATTAGTACCTACCTAAAACAAATATGTTTTTACTTATATTGTACTCGAGATCCGTAATGCAGATTCCCGGTTATAGCAGATGTGAAATTAACTAAACATTGTTGTTGTTTCCATAGAAGATTCTCACGCACAGCTCGCCGATCTATTTTGGGTCCTATGTAGTAAAGAGCATTGACCAGACACAAATTCCAATTCCCGGCTGCAATTGAAGGAGTACGCGATGGCGTACAGCCTTTCATGGGCGTATGGACACATATAGGTACTCATCTAATTGCTAATAGGTACCTGTTGCTAATTTATAGGTATTAGCAATTACTTGCCACTTTCTTTATTATTTTCTGCTCCCAAGTTATGTGTAATTAATTATTTTATTAGATGCACGCGTTTTTGCTATGTGTGACGATATTTTCTTTTTCAAATTTCCTGATAGAACCCAATAACATTTTACCAGTCCAGGAAATCGAACGAAAGACGGCCCCTAATCCTGACAATTGACATTATTGATCACATCTTTGGGTAAGTTAAGGTTCTTTCTGACATCATTCAAATAATATACCTACTACACAAAGCGACTCGCCTGCGGTTTCACCCGCGCTGCTTGGTTCCTGAGAGGCGTAGCGTAATGTTATATAGCTTATAGTCTTTCTCGATAAATGGAGTATCCAACACAAAAATATTTTTTCAATTCGAACCAGTAATTCCTGAGATAAAAATAAACAAACTCTTCAGCTTTATAATATTAAATTAAGTATAGATAGTTAACACGTACTCTTTCAAGTGACAAAAAAGTCAAAACGAGTGCCCAAAAATGCCTCTATCACTTTTCTGTGTGGACTAGACTATAAGCTGTGTTTACGTCTTTTATCCGTTCCGCGAATTTGCCTCATTTTCACTTTCTTTATTCGTCATACATAAGTCAATAAAGTACGACCATGTTTTGATATGGTTTGACGATTACTTGCCAACATTTGACACTAATATTACTTGCAAGACGAGAGCAAAACAATCGATTTTTGAAAGTTAAAATCGTTTTGTTTGATCTATATTTTTGAGGTCTTGGACATCTTAATCGTACTGCCATCTATGAAATGAAATTGGAACTACACTAGAAGCCAATTAATGCGCGATGTGCGTGTGCGCAAGTTACAAACTTTCATCATATGCTAGTTCATGTATTTGACGCAACGCGGCGCTAGTCACATGTCGCTATGTCTATTTATTAGCTTTGCTCTAAAAGTTTATAATAATATTTGGAAAAGTAGCTGTACCAATCCGAAAGAGGGGCTATATAATAACATATATTCAATAATTGAATTGAATTATTTCGTCACCTCGTTTGCCAACTTACATAATCAATAAAAGTACATAATGAATAATATTACCATAAAATGAATACCGTCTATTTCAGGTAGTTGTTTATCATTTTTAAATTATCCACATATAATATATCTGGGGGCATGGCAGTGCCCCCGCCAAGTCGAGCGCGAAGCAAACACTGCCGTACCATCCTTTACTGGAACCATTTCGCCGCATTTTCAGGCTCCTATTTGAGAACCTCTGGATAAGACCAGAACGCAGAAATTTTCGTCATCCAGTAAGCTATAATCACATACTTAAAATCCAAAATTTCAAGTCTGTAAGTCAATTAGTTCCGAAGTTAAGCGAATGCAAAGTTTCGCATTTATGACACTCACTCACTCATGATCATCAAAATAGAACTAGTACTTCCTTCCTTTGGGAAATGAAAATGAAAATGAAAATGTTTTTATATGTAATATTTGAGACAAATAAAAACATTTTCATTTTCCATAAACTCAGAGAGCTGAAATTTGGTACAGAGTTAGGGTTTAATGGCCACATAGGGAAAACTATAAAAACTAGGATAATCGAAGATCTGGATTACCTGGTGACCCTGATTAGAAATCACAAGAGCCCAACCAAACTATTAGAGATATCGACATATACCGCCTTTACAAAAAATATTCAACTTGTTGGGCCGCTTCATTTGATGTCAAAAATCGAAGGTCTGGTATCTGATGAAGAACCCTCAGCTGGTCTCAGCTGTATTAGAGATATGGTAATGCCCCCTTCTACTATTGGTACCCAAAAAATTGACTGTCATTGCAAAAATCCAGCGTAGTGGGACACATCTTCTAATGTAAATTTAATCTGGGCTTACGGCAGTGCCCCCGCCAAGTCGAGCGCGAAGCAAACACTGCCGTACCATCCTTTACTGGAACCATTTCGCCGCATCGTGAATGGACAATACGAAAAACTGTTGCTACTGTACAAGAATCAGAACCGGAAAAAAAGAAAAGAAAGATTTGTAATAATAAAAAAACTACTCCTAAAAAGAAAAAAACTCTGTCAAATAAGAAAATCTAATAAAATAAATCAATAAACCCATGTTTCTACAAAAAGAAGTGAAATCCCATCAAAAACATTCTGTAAAAAACTAGCCAAGTCTCGATGGAGCTGCTAGTTCATCTCTAAAAAGTAATGAAATCTAGACAAAGTCGTGCCAAGTCTAAGGTTCCTTACTGCGATTTCTTTTGGATTGATTTGGCCGACAGCAATATTACAAGAATATTGCTGTCTTCGTACTGTATTTTGGAAAAGTTAGACAGATATGGACAATATTACATCTACACACACAGTTTTCTGGTATATTTTTAAGTCTCATGAGCAGATCTATTGCTTTCCAAATGCAAACTCCCAGTTACTGCAGAGGATTTCATAGAATAACGCTTGGTTAAATTAGGTGTCGAACTCAGAATGTTACACTTAGCAGACGCATTTGCGATGTTGCGATTACGACCACTTGACCAATGAAGCAATCTTCTATAAAAAAGAAATAAAACTTAAAATTTCATTATTTATTAACTTTATTTACAAAAGTGCCCACGGAGTTGGAATCAGCACAAGATACATTAACAGGTAGCAAGTAAAGTCGGTGGGACACAGAAAATAAATATTTATAATAATCTAATATTACTAGTCGAGTATCTCTACTAATCCACAAACAAGAAAGATTTTATTTTATCACAACCAAATTCATCAATGCTTACTTTTATCACTAACATCATCATTATCATCATTCCCTTCATCATTCTCATCATCTTTGCTTGACGTTTCAGTATGATTCCTTTTGATCTCTTTATACATCGGAACATATGTACGAAAACCTGACACAGCCATCTCCAGACGCTTTTTCCTATCATTTTCTGGGTTCGCATTTAACCACGAATTTTGATTAATACTTCTATAATGTCCATTTATTTGAGGCACATACATCCATGAGGTAGTTACTTCCTCAACGTTCTCTGTACTTTTATTAGCTTCCGGGGCCAATGTAGTTGTTCTGACAATTTTATTTTTAAGCTTGACAACTAAAGTACTAGGTTCCGGCTGCAAATCAGCATGGTCGCCGGAATTTCTCCTACTAATCTCTATATTATATCGAGTATTTGACCTTCTCTCCAATTCACTATACTGATTTGGTACTTTCGCGTCTTGAGCATTGAAATGTAATATTTCTGTTGGAGCTGGCCAAGGATATTCAGTTGTCATTTCAAAGAAAGGTAATATGGTTGTTACTTTAGGTAGCGACGGTGCTTCTGATTTTACTTCCACAGGTAGGTAGCCTGAACTGCCTGCATGATAATCTTCGATTTGAGACGTTGATAGTTCAATAGGGGCTTTCGTTGTGTATGGATTTGTTTTTGTAGTTGGTATTATAGATTGTTGTCTGTTGGTTTCATTTTTTATATCAGTTTTTTCTTCAGAACTATATACTTTAACGTGTACGATCATTTGCGTATCAGCTTCAGTCTGTGTATCGTTATTAATTTTATTTTCTTTGAGCTTCTCTGCTTTCGTTTGTTTGGTTATGAGATTGGTTAAATATCTAGGCCGTTTGTACGGAGTGTATATACGTCGAATTGCAACATTGGATTTTCTTTTAAATTGTATTAAAGGCCTTGACGTCGTAAGGTAAATATTATCCAACGATTTTGTGGTCGTTGGCAGTTCTTTCCTAATAGGAAATAAATTGAGCATAACACTAAATGATTTTGTAGTACTAACAGGTGGTGTTTCAGTTGGTTTTAATTCAGTGGAGCTCTGTAAAAAATTATGATTACCTTTATCATTTTCTTCACATTTGTTACCAAGACAATTCCTTTTGTGGAATGGAATCTGTCGGAACATTGAATTTTTATTTATTGTATCCAAAAGACTGAGCGTAGGTGAGAATCGCAGAAAATCATCAGCTAACAGATTAACATCTCCAGGATTTTCGGGTTTGAAATTGAAGAGGGGATCTGCTAGATGATTAGACTTGATGTTTTTTATATTATCCGAATTCTCTTGCTGCAAATCCGACTTTGGATCACTATCTGAACTTTTATTTTCCAACATTGGTTCTATGTAGAGCCCTGTGAAAGCTATTTGTGTACTCTGAGTGGGCTTTGAATGCAAATCTCCGACTTTTGCATTGATGGTTGTTTCTAAATATTTTATAATTTGTCGTATATTTTTTAATCTTTCTTCGTTTCGGTATCTTTCAATCCAACTCTTTGATCCATAAGTTTTACTAAATGGCAAAGGAGTAGGATTTCTGTATTCAAAGAAAAACGGCCGAGGACTCGTCCTTCTGACGGCATTGAGCTTATAAACTGGTTTTGATGTTGTCAGTTTTTTTACTGTTATGTTATAACTCTTTCTTCTGATATGAGGTGACGTTTCTAGTGTTGGGTCGAAGTAGCTACTTTCTTGTAAAGCATTTATAAGTAAAGGCATTCGTTCGTAATAATCTTGGTCTAGTCCAAAGTAGCTTCGATCGAGTCTGTCGGCAAATGGTTGATCGTTTTTGGCGCCATCTGTACGGTTCACACCTTTCGTACTTTGTACTAAACTCCATTCTACAGCAATCGCGTATTCGTAGATTAGTAGAATTACCTGAAATAACAAAATAATTAGTCTTAATATGTGTGTTACAGAACTGATCATTTTAGATATTAGTCACACAAATAATAGTGGAAGAATAAAAATTATGTTTGGTTCCTTGGTAAAAGGCTCCTTGTTATTTAGAAAGGTATAGTTACTACCGTTCTAAAATTACCATTACCATTTAGTGACATAAAATCTTTCAGGAGTGATAAGTTTATAACAATTTCGGTACACTCTACAGGAATTTTTATATCATAAAATAATCTATCAAATTTGTATCAAGCAGATATTCATGTTCTGGAGCATTGAGGTAGATCGTAGTGATTGGATTATTTCTGAAAGTGTTACTTATCATTGATGTCGCAATAGGTATTATTTGTTAAACGAGTACGAGTATGCATGTTAAAACACAAAGAGTAAATATAATTACTTTTTATTGTAGATACGTTACGCTGTAAAATATTAATTAATATTTGGCAAATCAAAGATGTTGTTGTTGAAATTAATGTCGTAATCGGCATGGTCGTCTTGTTTCCAGTCATTATTCCGTTGAACTTCTAAATATAGCGGTCTCATAGAAGGTAACATCGATTTGGGAGATTCTATTGTAACTTTCTCTTCATTTTTTAGCAAATCCCATGCACTTGACTGTTTTTCTTTTACTGAGACTATTTTAGTGGAGTTTTTATATTTATAGGGTGGTCCAGTACTACTTTCTATTTGTTTAATATTGTAATCATCTTGAAATTCTTCTTCGGCTACATTTTCAGGGCTTGCTTGTTCAGGATTAAGTTTCGTCTCAAGATTTTCTAATTTTACGTCAGGTATGGAACTGGTCATTTTAACACTGTTTTTCAATATATTTGAAAACTTAGTGCTAGTTATGGAGGTGATACTTTCAACTGAATTTGTAACTTTTAACATAGGTTGCAATTTTGATTTAAATTTATTTTCAGGATATGGCACTGATTGTTTAGTTTCTATATTATATTTCCATTCTTTTGTATTTTTTTCCTGAGGAAGATAAATCATATCAGTCATTTTTCTCATTGGAGAAAAGTCAAAGTCTTTAGGCTTGATAGCTGGATGGTAATGTAATGGATTTGGTTTTATAGTTAATTTCCTGAAGTTATTGCGGTTTTTGAATCCGTTATCATTTGAGAACATTTTTGTTTTAAGCAGTTCCATACTATGAACATCAAGATTTTCAAAACTATTAGTAGGTTTCGATGTTGTCACGAAATCATCATAATCGTCTTCCCTGTACAAAGGTATGATTGCATGCGAATGAGGGGATTTTATTGTGGATGTATCCAATTTTTTTTCATTGCTGTAGACCTCGTTAGATGTGTCAACGAATTTAATTGGTACAAACATTGTTGTAAGCATTTGTGGGGTTTTGGTAGTTTCAATATTCGTTGTAACAGTAGGCTTAACTATCATATCATAATCTAAGGTATTTTTTTCATATGATTGAGAATTGGGCTTCAATGCATTTGTAGTGGTTGATAGTAATTGAATCGTGCTTTCATCAAAAGATGTTTTCTCTACATAACTACTTTCAGTAGTTGTTATTGTATTGGTAGTTGTCGAAATCGCCGTATTACTCTCAGTAGCACTTGTAGCAGCACTTGCAGTTGTAGTAGCAATTGTACTAGCACTTGTACTAGCAACTGTACTAGCAACTGTACTAGCAATTGTACTAGCAATTGTACTAGCAACTGTACTAGCAACTGTACTAGCAATTGTACTAGCAATTGTACTAGCAATTGTACTAGTAATTGTACTTCTAGTGGTACTAGGGGTGGTCTTTGAAGTAGTACTTTTTGAGGTACTTTTCCTGAAGAACGGTGTAAGTTTTGAAGGAAGAGTAGTTGGTCTTTTTATTATTTTCCGAATAATTTTACGATTTGAATTCACTGAGACTGTTCTTGACAATTCATTTATTCTTTCCTTTTTTTGTGGTTGTATAGTCGTACGGGTGATGAACTTGCTGGTGGTGACTGGACGTATAGTAGTAACTTTTTGCGTTTCATTGACGCATATGTGCATGCCTAGTTTATTACCAATCATAAGAGGAATCATATCTTGTATACCTGATATTAATTTACTTAACAACTTCCCTAACTTTTTCGGGCATTTACAACTTACTGTGCCTTCATTATCTTCAATCCTAAATTCGTTTATATTTTTATTTGTTTCTAGTGGGTGCCTCAATTCTTGAATTTTTTTAATTTTATTTTTTTTCATTGGGACAGTTTCTGCTACAAAAGGATTCTCGGTATAATCGAAATCTTTTTTTTGGTTACTGCCAACTTTATCATTAATCATTTTGTCAAAATAGTTTAACATTCTTTGGTAATCTCTTATTTTCCTTATTTTAGTAAGGTAATCCAAACGGCGCGTCGGGCTTTTCCAATACACTAAAGGAGATGTCTTATAATCCATTGTATAAAGTTTAGATGATGGCATTTTTAACCAATTTTTTGAATCGGAGAACACATTTCTCGTAAATGTGGCTTCAGTTGAGTCTTTCCCTACATACGGAGGACTAGAACTTGAGTAGTCTTCAAGGATTTTCTCCAAATATCTGTTTTTGTTCAGTGCTTTTAATAATATTGGCAGCAATTTTAGTGTTGTCCTATCGAAGTTTATTTTCTTGTTGAATTTGGAACCGAGCGATGTGATCTCACTTTCATTCATTAGCCCAATCCAATTGGGTTTTGCTGATATTTTTTTATTTGCATTTGACTCTGAGTTTATGCTGTATTCATAAACCAGTATCACACTCTGAAAAGATAAAGAAATCTCAATTAGAAATGGTAATGAGTATTATAACTCTTGAACAACAGACGTTAACGTTACTGGGTTATTTTTTTGTACGGCTTAAAAACTTCTACAAGACTAACATACAACTACTGAATATTAAGTTTATTTTAAATAATTACATTTAATGAATTGTTGGTTTTCAAATTTAAAAAAAAAACGTGAAATACAAAGTGTTGGAATTTAGGGAAAATTTAATGGATATTACAATAACACGCAATTTATAAGATGTTAGTAACTTACCAATTTATATTTGACTACGTTAGTTACACGAATAAAATTGGTTTTAGTTGTTGATCTTAATAAAAGAATATTGTTAGCTACTACAAAAACTTTAATGTTAGCGTTATAGAGAAGACGTATTCAACCTTCTTAACCTAGATTTACATAATAATCAACCCATTGTAGGTACTGTTCCAACGCTGAGCACGGGCCTCTTCTCAGAAGTCCTAACCTAGATTTAAATATTAAAAAATAGAACAACCTGCTTCTATAAAATTTAAAATAATAAATTAATACGCTTATACTTGATCATTTTCAGGATGAAACACTTAGATAGTAACTCACCACTTAGATATTTGTTTAATTTATAGATGCACGCACCTAATGACATTAACTGCCACTAAATGTAAATAAAGAAAGACTTACTGCCGTTTATGAAAGATGTATCTAATAATTAAAGCATCATCATATTTTAAATGACTATCTAACTGCGTTTTTATAGGCGTAGATATTAATCTGCATGATATTGTATTGAGTAAACAATGATGTATATATGTTATGCATTACATTACATAAACAAAAGTAGTTAAAATGGTTTACATGTCCAAAAATCACCAGTGTTCTTTTAACGGAGGGTAAACTTACAAAAAATAAATTATGCATGATATTTGCAAATCAGCATGACTGATGCGTAGAATAAATCAATCGTTCATATTATTATTGATTTCAACGTGAGAAAGGGATATCACTTTAGGGATTAGATAGCTCTTTCTAATAGTTTTTTTAATGAGTGCATAAATGAGTTGCAGCACTATCCCTGTTTTTTTAATCACTGGAAAATGGCTTAATCAAGTCAATCTTAGTGGATGAATTATTATTGAAATAAGAAAAAACTTTATCAACATGATGTTAAAATGGATCATTAGGTAGGTACCTTCCTCTAACAGAAAAACCTTTCACTTAAACACTTGAGTATCTCGCCTATCTCCGTGCGCTCTGCGCTTGCGCCGATGAAGAAAGCAGAAAGTGTGCACATTACGCTCAATATGTTAAGTACGTACATTGTTTCAGCTCGTGGACTATTTGCATTTTATGTTATTTCCATAATATATGTGGATTGTTGTGTTATATTTGAGTTTACCACGCAAGGAAGAGTGTGAATAAGCAATTAACGTATGATTTCTTCATTAATATAATAATAACTTATTAAAAACTTAACTACCTTTAAGGCGGATCGTTCAGCTGAGCCCGCGAAATTCAAATTTCAAGTGATTTTACGCAATTTGCAGGTGTATAACAAGTTCTAGATTCATGGCAGTTGTAATTGAGACATTAACTATACAACATTCACAACTGAGAACTAAAACCTTTACTTATAAATCCTTATCAAGCCAAAAACTTGGCGCAATCTGTGTAATTGGTCAAAATTGACATTTTACACTACTTTTAGCTACAATAATGATTTTTAAGCAATGGTTTTAGATAAAAATTGTGAATTTTGTATAGTTAATGTCGCAATTACCATTACCATGAATGCAGAACTTATTATAGACCTACAAACTGCGAAAAATCACTTGAAATTTGAATTTCGCGGGCACAGCTGAACGATCCGCCTTAACTTACATATAATCGAACCTATAAGATCCCTAAAAGATGACGCACATGTTAAATGTGTAATGATGTACCTACACCCAAGTTCGCCGGTATGTTTTAGGTACTTATTGCAATAATTAATCGGGCACACAGCTAAACTCCGAGCATCTAAAGAAAATTCGACCTGTAAACCGGGCCCAGGAGTTCATGCTCAAACAAAAAGCTGATTTAGTCCTTAGGCTGACAAGGTTCTAACCGGGATTGAAAAACTTCTTCTGTCCGTGTAAGAAGGGACTGTCTCGAAATCACACGTATGTACCACAGAGTATTATTATAACTATCGTATTCTTGCATGAACTATGGCGAGTTTTAGCCATCTGTAATTTGAATTTCGAATATACGTGGGTATAAAACATTAATAATGACATTATTTAACATAACATAACATACCGTCACGCCTGTATTCCCCGAAGGCTTAGGCAGAGGTGTACTTAATGTACACCCACAGTTCGCCGGTATGTTTAGGTCCCATGTTATAGGGGGCGAGCCTATAGCCATTAACCGGGCACAAATCCAGACTCTGAGCTGCGAATGAGAATTTCATAGAAAAATCCAATAATACTGCTCGACCTGGGGCTCGAACCCAGGACCTCTAGTGTAGCAGTCGCACTTGGGACCACTAGACTAATGAGGCAGTCCATTAGGCAGGCAGGCAGTGACATTGTTTATACAATACTTATTCATTAGAAATAGAAAATATAATAGAAATGTGGTCTTCTTCTTCAAAGTCAAAGTCAAAGTCAAAATTATTTTTTTCAATTAGACCATTAAAAAGGTACTTTTGAAAAGTCAAACTAATTGCACGGTTCCAAAAAGTGGGTCTTATGGAGAAGCTTAGTACGAGGGGTTAACAAGAATACTAGTAATGTGCCACCCACATTGCTAGTAAGCTTTAAAAAACAAAATTGTTTTAAATAGTTCGACAATTATGCAGTTTGATGTGTAAGATGATTTATTCAGTATAAGTAGGTGTTATATTTAGTAGTTATATAGAAAGAAAGGGATTGCCACAGCAAGTAAGAGCTGACCAGTCCCGTTAGACAGCACCCGTTCACGAGCATGACGTGTGTATCGGCGCGGTTCGACTCAACCATATTGTAGGGAATAAATTCCTTCCTGCCCCTGTCCCAATTTACTTGGGATCGGCGTAGCATGAATACTTATATTTTGTTCGTATGTTTTAGGCTACTTGTATTCATTCGGATTAAAATAACAACTGACTGTTGCCTAAACAATTAAATTTGATCTTGAACTTGATACTATCATAATTATAACATTAGGAATCAAAACCACAAAATAATACTTAGATATTTATTTTCTTAAAAAATATTTTTATCACATTTACCAACAAAATCAACAGTGCGCTTCAAAATTGTTCTTGAATCATAGAGGCGTATCAAAGAGGTTGTTTATAATGTATTTTGTGAAAATATTGTATAGAGACAAAGTTCTATTTTTCCAATTTCTATGCGCATCACAAAATATGCGCGTGCGGTCAAAAAGGAAGCACATATAATCATTAGGCAGTGTGTAATAATAACTGTTTACAAAATACAAAGTGGAGAAAAACGAAACAAACGCAATTATGTACACAAACGACAACATGCTTCGAATATTAGCAGATTCGTGAGCGATGACGTCATAGTGAAATGTGCCGTGCATTGTCTTCATTTTTCGTATGACAATGAATCAAGTGTTATAGCAATTGAAATATTGGAGCAACCTGAAAACTTGGACATGAAAATTATTATAGACTAACTGTTGCGCGCAGTTTCACTTACGTCCCAAAAAGATTAACATACTATAAGTTCGATTATAGGCGGCGTATCAAGATGAAACATGCACCAGATTTTAATTAGACATCTAGCAATACATCAGTGAAAACTACATTCAATTACATGCAGTAGTTTTTGCGTGATGCGTGTACAAACATACTTAAAGACAGACAGACAGACAAAAATTCTAAAAATTGTAATTTTGGCTTCTGTTGCTCTAATAAGGACCCTCCATATTAATTTTTCTTTAATGTCTATAATTTACAGACATCGGCCTGTTAAAATTTTATTACAGAAAAATGGAATAGGGAGGTATAGATATAGATAATAAGAAGACTACCATAAATTTGTAGATATATCTAGATACTTCAAGATAGTTGCCTATTAACTCAGTAGAGCATACTTTTGAAAGTTCGGCAAAATGTTTAGAACCAAATCCTCTGAATAATATAGTAAGACGAGATTGTATTACTTAGACTCATATATGAAGATAAATCTAAGTGTAAATTTATGCTTTACTATATCAAATTTTGACACATGGAAGCCTAAGCTTATGTTCGAAATCGTTTCTGAATATGAACATAATACTGTACCTAAGTTCCTGTATTAGATTTCTTATAAATTGCATTAAAATCTACTAATAGAATACTGAAGCTACTAAAAGTTTTTTTATATGTTTCATTGAATATAATAAACAACAAAACTTGGAGATTCATAAGTTTCTTTAGCGTCTAGCCCGTTATTAGCCTCGCTTTTGTTTGTTCCTTTGACACAAATAAAATCAGACAGCAATTAAATGCTACAACAAAGACTATAATAAAACTGCTTCAGAGCATCGATTGACACCAGTGTTTGTATATTTTCATAGTGTGTTTGTCAGTATGTTTGTAAGCAAGCAATTGTTTACGAAAATTGACATGACAATTATTACCACGGCTGTCAACAAAATGTTTCCGCAAATCGAATTCTTCACTGACATCAGACATAATATATTTCAAATTTACAACTGAAATAAGTCACGTAGAAATGTGTAACTTTCTCATGTCACAATTTAAGTGAGTTACATAGCTTATTTTGTCCTGCTATTTGTTGTAAATAGTTTTAAATGTCGATTAACTCACTGACAGCAATTTTTTATACTATATGATACCACGGCCTCACAGAAAACCGGAGTGAAACAACGCTTACGTTGTGTTTCGCCGAGTGAGTGAGGTTACCGGAGGCCCAATCCACTTGTGACTCCTCTGGTGTTGCGGGTGTCTATGGGCGACAGTAATCGCTTACCATCAGGCGATCCGTGTGATCGTTTGCCCCCTATCCCATAAAAAAAGTTGTCGGCTTGTAATACGTAGTTGTACCTAGTTGTAATAAGTAATACCGTGGACCAAATATTAATATTGGTAAAGTAAGTGATTTCAGGAAACAGAAAAAACATATACTTAAGAAGTTTAAACTTTATCGCTAGTTAAGCGTATTATGTTTATGTCAAACCTTCGTTTAACTTAAGAAACTATATATTCTGGTACCCAATAATAAATTTAAAAGGATTAAAAATCATAACAAGTATGATCGCATCGCTATTTAAAAAGCATATTGAATTCATAAAAAGACACGCACAAAAATGGATTAACACAACGCTTTTTAAACACAACCTAAAAAGATAAACAAACTAGGTACTACTAATAAAGACTATGCCGAAAAAAATAAAACAAAATCCCACTCACAACGACAACGGTAACTGTGATCGCCGTTGATATGGCTGCACAGGCGCATCCTTGTCTTATTTGCCGCTTCCTCGACGAACGCAGGAACTCCTCGGTCCGCGCATCTATAGTCCTGTACAACCCAAACTGTCGAATACGGGAGCCACTGGACGCCACGGAGCCCTCACTGGACATGTTACCGACACATCACTATTGCAGAAATGGTTTGTTTTGTTTCAACGCGCGCGTCGGGCGCGTCCGCACTAGAAAATGTGACGGATTCTTTGCGTGGCGATAATGTGTTTTCCTTTGAGGTTGTAGAGTTGGGTTGGGGCTTTCGTTTCGGTGTCGATATTCGATAGTTGTTTGATAAATCTGTTTGGTACAAAAAGTTTGAGAATAAGGTCAGCGTTTTATAACTTTTTGGTCATTACGACCTATTTATATATGGTCCAATAAATTTTGATAAGTAAATATGCAGTCCATATATTCGAGGATAGTCTTTAACAAACTAATCTCATATTTAGCCTTAAATCCAGTCTTACATCACTCTTATAAGTGAAACATTGCATTGTAGATTAAAGGATACTCTTTAGATAATTTCTATTCTATAAATTAAACCAACAGCACAGCTCGACGCGAGAATTGAACCCAGGGACCTCTAACGTCGCAGTCGTGTATATATCAGTATAGTGAGTAATATAAAAAGTAGCCAATCCATCGATACTTTCATCCCATCACTAGTCAGAACGATGCGCGGACGCAAGGCACTGGAGCGTGCCGGCCACCGCTCCCATACGACCGAATATTCGTAACATCAGTGAAAATCACAATTATATGTATAATTTATTCACATCACTACGTATGCTCTCGGCGGTTAAATTGTAAGGTTATTAAACAAGCAATTTTTGTTTATTTTATGTGTACTAATCTCATAAATTGCTCGGCTCATTCGTATAATGGTTTAGAGAGTGTCGTATTGCTGTGACTATGACTGTTGCGTCATTGTGACCGGACTTCCACTGTCGGTCATTACCTAGAATACAAACATTTTTGTGACAAATTACTGTTTAATATCTACTGGTTTCTTTTAATCTTCGTAAATGTGACTTTTAAAATATAATCCTTATACCTAGCGCATTACACATTTATATGGCGTAATAGTTCGTCAGTATGATTTAGATCCCTTATAAATACCCGAGAATATATGAATAGGTACATCAGGTAATTATTAACTTTAAATTATTGTACTGAGATTCTATCGGACACTTACATGACGTAGATACTAATTTAAGTGTGAATTATACTTCCAGTAAGTTTAATCAATTAATCTTAGGTAGTTTAGGTTGAGAATATATGTAGCCCGGCCGGTAGTCCCAGTGCTAATATTTATACATTGCCTGTCAAAGTAATAAAAGAGTTGAACAATATATTTTAAGTAGTAAAATCTGGCAAACGATACTTAATCTTACACCATCGGCTTTCAGTTCGTAAAAATGATAGCTGGAACCAAAAAGGTTGTCAAATAAATATTTAGATAACTAAAAACTCTTTGGGATGGCCTCCAAGGAGACTTGCTTTTAAACTCACTGTAAGCAGTCCTTGTAGACATCTTTGGGGGAGATCTTTGATGAGCAGTAAACGTCTTTTGCCTATATTAAAGATTAAAGATTAAAGCATGTAGATTATGTTATATTTCTGCTTATAGGCATTCCAATATGGGAATTCGACCAGCCTACGTATCGAAATAAATTAGAAACCACTGAAATTTAAATAGAAAAGATGGCTGGATCTTTTCACCTGTTTAAAGCCCCAATAAATATTCAATGAAATCTAAATCTAAGTTAATAAAGTTATTTTAGTAAAGGAAAAATACAATCGCGGGCAGGATTCGAACCTGCGTCTCCTTAGAGGTCAGAGCGTCTGGTGTATCCAACCAGGAGACGACGATCAGGCTAATTGGCGTTTAAGCGTAAGCCTATCAAGAAATAATATATATATATTTATTTTATTTTCATATATATATATATATATATATATATATATATATATATATATATATATATATATATATATATATATATAACGCTATGAAACCCGGATAATCTGGTTTAGTATCAGCTTGTGTATCGCTAGCCTAAGTGTAGATGCGCTAGATAGCTATATTTATACGGCATGATGATACCAAATGAGCCCCACTTACCTCGGTTGAGCGCAGCCCGCTACGTATTGATACCAATTTTAATTGCTCCTCGTGGATGTCATATATTATTATTTTAGTTTCATTTATTAACTTAACGCTCTGTTCACTCACGGGATATCCATGTATTATAGCAGTACTTATTCATGTAGGTACTTATGCAGTTGAAAATGTAATTCTTAGTCTAGGTTTTTGATCAGTTCATGGAAATATAAAGCCTGCCAAATTAAATTAACCTCGTGTGCCAAAAAACATTTTTCCATAATCGGTGTCTATATGCATGAGATAATGAAATGTTTTATTTAATTCTTTACTAGTCGCTGTTGCTCGCAGTTTCACTCACGTCCCAAAAATATTAACATACTTTAAGTTTTATTGTAGGCCCGTATCAAGATGAAACATGCACCAGATTTTACGTTAGGCCTCTAGCAATACATCGGTGAGAACTGCATTCAATTCCATGCAGTAGTTTTTGCGTGATGCGCGTACAAACATAGAGACAGACAGACAGAAAAAAAATTAGTATCTAAATATACCGACGAACTGTGTGTGATAATTAATTAATTTTGATAATAATATAACAGCAGTATCTTATAATATCAACCTACTGCGGGGTGCAGGGCATAAGGGTCCTCCCTTTACGCCATTCATTTCTATTTCGCGATAATCTTCTCGAAGTCTTTCAAACAATTTTCATCATCATCATCATCATCAGCCCAAGTTCGTCCACTGCTGGACGTAGGCCTCTCCTAACAACTTTACCCCATCATTAATCCATAAAATCATTGTCTACCTACAGTCCAATCTTTTAGTACGATTATATTTAATTAGTTTCAATAGAAGTCATTTGTAAAACAAATCTCCAGTAGTTTTCCAAGGCGGACGCATAAATTTTCGTTGCTACAAAATTAGAATCAGTTTTTTTCTGTACAACATAATATATATAATAAGTGTACCATAATTTTATTATTCCAGTTTTAATGAACTTTCTAATCCACACAAGCGTCGATAACATGAAAATGATGAGTTGGGTGTAACTAATTACGTGTATATCGGATTTATTACGACGGAGCGTGATGAATTGTTACTTTTTTACTCTCATCGAGGAAACTAATATTTACGGAAATGTATACAAAAGTACACAGTATTTTTTTGGAAGTATGTAATTAAGGTGATTAACGTTGGCTTTAACTGTTTTCTTGAAGATTCTATTCTTTGCTATCTCGGAACGGGAGTTGAGCTCTATTATTATTTTTTAGTTGACTGCCTCATTAGTCTACTTGTCGCAAGCGCGAGTGCTACGCTAGAGGTCCTAGGTTCGATCCCTACGTCGAGCAAAGGGTTTTTCTATGAAATTCTCAGTAGCAGCTCGGAGTCTGGATTTGTTCGGACCAAAACATACCTGCGAACTGTGGGTGTACATTAATACGCCTCTGCCTAACCCGTCGGGGAATACAATACTGTTACGTAACAATATCATTGTATGACAGAACATTCTGCTCAAGATGATTTAGTAGGTAGCTGCTTTCTTTTTAAAAACCCAAAATACTTAATGTCTGAAAATATTGAACGGTATTAAAATATCATAAAATAATCAAGAGTAAGTTTCATGATTGTAAGATAATAAATCGAACAAAGTTAACATTTTGTGACAAAAACGACACCGTAAAGAATTGTCTATGTTGTATATATACATATATACTGTAGGTACTGTATTAGTAAATTAGTGTAATAAGTACATTAATTAAATATTTTAGTACCTACCTATATTTTTTTTTATAACATTTGGCTTTCTGCCAGACTCCCAACTCACCAATTTCCACGCAGTGAGAATGCGATAGTTGTCAATTTTATTATCTAAACGCAATTATTTGCATATAAAATGTCGATCTAGATCGATATTCTTTTTATTCGTTAGGTTTAACAGTCCAATCCGTCAACCTGTCTTTATTTATTCCACAATTTTCACTTAGGAGTAGTGTGGAATTTCTTAGTTTAGCTATTCATTAACGCCGATGAAAAATTAATAGTGCGGCATCGAACTTCGCGCTTCAACGAACTCTGCACTGATTTATTAGGGAAAACCCATCGGGAGAATGAAACTTAGTTTTAGTTAAATATTTTTATACTGTCTGTGCCTACTTTCGCACTAATCTTGTAGTGAAAAAAAAAACAGATCTTGGATCGAATAGATACTATAATTATCTGCTGAGTCTGTCTGGTTATGCACCATCGCATTGGCAAATATTCCGTCACTTATAGCAATAATGAGCTATCATTATTGTGTTACGGTTTGAAGGATAATAATAATTATAACTACATGAATTTCTAGGCATACGAGACTTAACTGATTAGGCGACCGGTATGGTTTTTTGTTAGTCATATACTTAACATAACATACATAATCAACCCATTATATTGTCCCACTGCTGGGCACGGGTCTCCTCTCAGAATGAGAGGGATTAGGCTATAGTCCACCACGCTGGCCTAGTGCGGGTTGGCAGACTTCACACGCCATCGAGAAAATCTCTCAGGCATGCAGGTTTCCTCACGATGTTTTCCTTCACCGTTTAAGCGCGTGATAATTAACTATTAATACGTACATGACTTCGAAAAGTCAGAGGTGCGTGCCTTGGGTTCGAACTCGAGACCTTTGACTTGGCAGTCCAACGGTCATACCACTAGGCTATCACTGCTTTTTATATACTTACAATAAAAAAAATATTTTGCATTCGTTCTTGGAATATTCAAACATGAACTGTAATTAAAAAAAAAATCTTTGCTTGCTGTTTTCTACTTGCTCTATTCTGTACTTACGTATCCTCTATCATTACTGAATAGAAGCGTGATAATATAATAAGTCCAAGGCTTCAGTTTTTAAATGAAACAAGAAATATTTTCATTTTTTTTATTTAAAAAATATTTTACAATCTTAAACGTAGAATTAGTTAAAGGCAGTGATTCCGCGTTTTATTTTTGAGTATTACCGTTACATATATATAACTAGTTACTAATATATAATATAAACAAACATTATTAACAAACAAAAAAATATTATATTATATTGCGACTGGTAGGTACGTAGTACTCGTTTGGTATCACAATTTATATGGCAACTTATCAATACCTGATTGCACCAAAATTATATTTATTAGATTTCCGAGACTGTCCCTCATTGAGATTGAATTTAAATGTAACAGAAAACTTTTCTATACACGATTTCTCTGGCACGACTCCAACATCGGGAGGTCAATAAAGTTTTCCTTTAAGAAAAAAATAATCACACAATCTCCGACTTGGAATCGAATTCAGAACTAAGCTATATCACCAACCAATTCATAAACATTTTGTAAAATTTTGGTGCATCAAGTTCCTGTTTTTCTACACTAAATTAGAACACGAATGGTACCAATGGTCGATCGTAGAAATATCCTTTGTCTTCGATGAAAGGAGGTCGGGTCGTGTAAGGTATTCTGGTCGTTGATGGGATGTATACTGGGGGTCTGTTCGTTGAAGGAGGAATGTAAGGCGCCCTTGTTGTCTGAGGTGGTATGTACACTGGGCGTCTGGTCGTTGAAGGAGGTATGTACACTGGTCTATTTGTTGTAGAAGATATGTAAACGGGTGGCCTTGTCGTTTGAGGAGGAATATAGACTGGTGGTCGCGTTGGGGGACTAGGTGTTGGGAACGTAAACGGTATCTTGGGTGTGGGGTAGTCGTAGCCTGTAGTCTTGGCAGGCGGTGGTGTTACTGGTGGAGGTGGTCTAGTTGGAGGTGGTGGCGGAGGTGTTGGTGGTCTAGTTGGGGGTGGGGGTGGTAAGTATGTGGAGGGTTTTGGTGGTGGAGGAGGTGGTGGTGGCGGTCTTGTCGGTGGAGGTGTCGGAGGTCTTGTTGGCGGTGGGGGCGGTAAATAAGTAGAGGGTCTTGGTGGAGGAGGAGGTGGTGGTGGTGGTCTCGTTGGAGGTGGTGGTGGTAAATAAGTAGATGGTGCCCTGGTTGTTGGTGGGGGTGGTGGTCTCGTTGGTGGAGGTGTTGGTGGCGGTGGTGGTAAATAAGTTGAAGGCCTTGGTGGCGGTGGTGGTGGTGGTGGTGGAGGTCTAGTAGGTGGTGGCGGTGGTAGGTACGTAGACGGTGTTCTATAAGTTGGTGGTCTGGTTGGGGGTGGCCTTGGCGGAGGTGGTGGTCTTCTTGTTGTAGTTGGCTGGATAAATACCGGTAGGGTTATTCTCTGCGTTGTGGGCTGAGTTACAGGTCTCCTTGTAGTAGTTGGATAAGTAAACGGTACTGCTGGTGTTGGGTAGGAATAGCCTGTCGTAGGTGGAGCTCTAGTTGTCGGTGGGGGAGGTGGTCTTGTTGGGGGCGGCGGTCGTCTTGTTGTCGGGGGTGGTGGTAGACGTCTAGTTGTTGGTGGAGGGGTAGGGGGCCTTGTTGGAGGTGGGGGTGGTAAGTACGTGGGTGGCCTTGTTGGTGGTGGTGGGGGTAAATAAGTTGAAGGTCTTGGTGGTGGCGGCGGTGGCCTAGTTGGGGGTGGTGTCGGTGGTCTTGTTGGAGGTGGCGGAGGTAAATATGTTGAAGGTCTGGGTGGTGGCGGCGGGGGTCTAGTTGGGGGTGGTGTCGGTGGTCTTGTTGGAGGTGGCGGGGGTAAATATGTTGAAGGTCTTGGTGGTGGCGGTGGTGGTCTAGTTGGGGGTGGTGTTGGTGGTCTTGTCGGAGGGGGTGGGGGTAAATAAGTGGAAGGTCTTGGTGGTGGCGGTGGGGGTCTAGTTGGGGGTGGGGGAGGCGGAGGAGGCGGCCTTGTTGGAGGTGGGAACGGTATACGAGGAGTTTCATATACATATCCTGTTGATTGCGTTATTGGAGGTCTTGTTGGTGGTGGAGGAGGAGGTGGAGGTCGAGTTTGTGGAGGTGGCGGTGGAGTTCTAGGCGGCGTAGGTGGTGGGGGAGGCCGAGTTGGTGGTGGTGTGGGTGGTGGAGGCGGCCTTGTTGAGGGTGGGAAAGTTACACGTGGGGTATTATACGAGTATCCTGGTGTTTGTATTATTGGTGGCCTGGTCGGTGGTGGTGGCGGTGGAGGGGGAGGTCTTGTCGGGGGTGGTGTAGGCGGTGGCGGTGGCCTTGTAGGAGGTGGCGGCGGTGGAGTTCGCGGCGGTGGTGGTGGTGTAGGCCTCCTTGTAGTAGGTAGCTCGAACGGTATACGCGGAGTTTCATACACGTATCCTGTTGTTTGAGTTATTGGCGGCCTTGTCGGCGGCGGAAGAGGTGGTCTTGTTGGCGGTGGCGGTGGAGGAGGAGGGGGTCGAGTTGGCGGCGGAGGCGGTGGCGGGAAGGGGATCTTCGGCTTCGGGTAGAAGTACCCGTCCTCGTCGAGATTGGCGGAGATGGGAGCCCCGATCACCGCATAGTTTTGGCTCGAGCCGAAGTCGATGGCTCGCGCTGGTCGCTCCGCCTTGCAAGTGTGGTACACTGCAAGGAGCACCACTGCCAGATGCAGTGACAGCCTCTGGAATAAGAGAAAAATATCAAGTTAGGAACAAAATATTAAGAATTCATACGAATATTTGTTCGTAACACCTATTCTGAAAATACATAATTACCTATTGGAAATTCGTGCCAATAATACTACAAATGATTTATGAATACCAATCCTTTCTGAGATGAATCTATATATATAATTATTATTATGTATGTGAAGCGGCGGTAGCCTAATGGCTACGGCGTCGGACTGGCGATCATGTGGTTGCCGATTCGAATCTCACCTATTACACTACAGACGTGAACCCACTCGTAATACAAGCATTTAGCTTAGCACGAGGAGTTAACAAGAATACTACAAATGTACAACCCACATTACTAGTCAGCTTTTTAAAAAACAAAACCAAAATCAAAATCATTTCAAAATCATTTCAAAAAGGTCACTTAACTCCTCGTGTCATGGTCAATATTACTTAACATTTGACATCGAGGAACTTTCATGACCTATTGTGGTCAGCAGTTGACATGGTGTATATTGCCTATTTACAACATTTTCATTTTGCAACGTTTATTGACATTAACTTAAAATGTTAATATCATGCGTATATCTATTAATAATAATAATTGTGTATCAAATCTTAATGTAATTCTTCATCTTTTTGGGTGGGTTTGCTGGCCAGCCGGTCCGTGTGTCCTAATATGTAAATTGAATCTATGCCTGAATAAGGTCAAGGGCAAAGACGTTATTGTTCTAGTTAATGGCTCTTACTTTCTACCTTCCATTAAACTTTAAGAGTCTTTCCCTAATCGGTGGTGATGATACAACTCTTTCCACCGTTCCATTTTCAAAACCATCTCTTAAATATAATAATATGATAAATGTCAGCAACCTTTATTTGTTTTTTACGTGGGAGAGCCATGCTTCGGCACGAATGGGCCGGCTCGCCCGGAGTGATACCACGGCCTCACATAAAACCGGCGTTAAACATCGCTTACGTTGTGTTTCGCCAAGTGAGTGAGGTTACCGGAGGCCCAATCCAAGGCTGGCAACGCACTTGTAACTCCTCTGATGTTGCGGGTGTCCATGGGCGGCGGTAATCGCAGGCGATCAGTCTGCTCGTTTGCCCCCCTATCCCATAAACAAAATACGGCCTTCCCTAATTTATCTTCTACGTATCTTTTAAAATGATGTTTTCAATTAAATCTAACCTTATCTATATTAATGAGGTGTCATCTCCTGACTCCTAAGATACAGGGATACCTATACCTAGTTTAGGAGTCAGAGAACCTTTGTTTCAGAGAACTGAGAATTTTTGTTTTAGCCTTTGTCTGTCAATATTATCGTATCTTATTGAGTTGTACTACTCATTAAATAAATTTATAAAATTATTATAATTAATAAGCTAATAGAAAGGTTGTACAGATCAACTCCAAAATAACAAAAAGAATCATATAGATAAATAAATGATTGCAATATGTCGCCTACAGAAGGTCAAGCTATTCAAATGACCCAAATTCTTAGTCAAACGTCTTAGTCACGAGTATTTTAACGAAATAATTTCAGTAAATAGTCTATATATGTACCTACCTACTTATCTTGCAACTATAATCCTTTGATTATAAAGATAACTATTAACCGCGGCCACGATAGGTAATATTATGTTGCTCAATATGTGTACCTACCGCCAAAGAAAGCATAGAAAGCCTACGTCATCCAGTATACTTTTCCAGAAATTATAATAAATTAGTTTTTGGAAAACTAAGGCATTTTGCGTTTTGTACAGTGCTGTGCCGAGCTTAGCTGTTATTTGAGTGCACTGAATAATTAGATAGGATGGTATTTAGAGGGCCACTTAATTTAATCCAAGAATAGTAAACATTCAAATTCTCCAAGTTTAAAATAATGATGGTTTCATAACATTATATCTATCGCCTGGAATTACTTCATAAGGCAAGGCATTCATTACAAAACCACACTGAACTAATATTCACTGCAATTGTACTCGAACAAATTTTATATTATTGCAAAATGAACAGGCGCTTTTAAATAAAATAATAAAATAAACCAGTAATAACTTCCTTGACATATTTACAATCGGTATCATCTCATAAAACAACTTTTTTCAATAATAAAATGTATTAAATTAATCATTATGTAAGGTATTTACGACTGTTCGTTAGTGAAACATATTTCGTTGAAGAAGCTCAAGGCATTCCAGTTAGCACTGGTAGAATTCAACATGTATGCCGTTTGGCCCAAGGTAAGAGCTTTCGTCAACTGCCGTAAAATCGACTTATTATGGGATTATGTGGTGTTGGGAAATTAAGTGGGTAGGCATTTTGTACTTATACTTTGTAAAGTCGTGTCGTAAATGTAAATTTTTTTCAAGACTGGCCGTTTAATAGCCACCATTAAACGGCCAGTCTTGAAAAAAATTCTCTGGTGGAATTTTAGGAAATAGTATTATTTCATCATTATTTCTACAATAATTAGGTATATTATAAAAGCAAAGATCCAAAGAACTTGGTCAATTCACCTGCGATGTGTTAATTTACTCCGAAATAAATTAGTGTAATGTGTTTGTGGTATAGTTCTTTTTAAATCTCAGAGTTTAATTTGATAGTGGAGGTAGTGGCAACAATGACATAATTTTCCTAGAACGCACACTTAATTTTTTTTATCAAATTACAAGTTATATAGTTATAAATTTGTTGAAAAATTAATAACTTTAATTTTAATACCTTTTATTCAAGAATTGACTGATTGACTGTCTGAGTGACTGTTTATTAATACCAAATATAGAAACCCAGGAACAGTCTCTAAAAAACGGGTTCCGCAATTAAAAACTGACAAATTCCGATTCAGAGGAGGAAAACGGAGATAATTATCACTTTTTTCACAGAAAATGCTTTAGACTTAATAGTCTGTCTTAATAAATCTGTCACCGATCTCACTGGCAAGAAATTTAAAAAGCCTATTATAAAATCAAAGACTACATTGATGATAAGAATGTGTGGTGTTTAAATACGGATGCACCTGTGGCCTCCCTGGCAACCGGAGGTTATTGAAAATAGGGACTTATACTGTCAAATTTTTTTTCATGGTTAATATTGTTTACTTCTACTACGTATCTTTAGCAGGACTTGTAAATGTGAGTACATTGTAGTATGTTTAAGTGGATATCAAATGTTATATATTATAATTTGATGATGTGTGTTTTTCCACTTAGTTTATTAATTTTTTATACATAATGACAATCAGTTCTCGAATGCTGAGAACTTTGTTTTTCTATTATCGACTTCGGTCCAACTTGGACATTAAATCAATGTCAGCACATTCTGTTATTGCATTATTGTACCTACTTGAAGATTGTAATACAAATTATTTTAAAAAGAGTGTCCATGGAGTATCTTGCCGGATTCTTCTCCATAGGATCTACTTTTTTGGAACCGTGCACCTAGACTCATTAACGTTTCATACATGCTTGTAAAAGCTTATTTGAAATAAAAACATGTTGAATTTGAATTTGAGTACAATCAATTATTAAATTGAATGCTATAAAAAAAGAAAATTCAAAATAAATATTAGTTACTAAGTAATCTTGTACAAATTTAGGGAGACACCTCAAATCAAATCAAATCAAATCGTTTATTTGTGATACATGGGTTACATAAAGGTGTTCATTATAATATAATTATATATTTAATTATTATGTTCATACCATGATCAGCCACTAGGGCACACAAATTATTAATTATTATATTGCAAAAATGATTGTAAAATTTTAATTCCATTGATGATTAAATACTTATGAATTTTATTATTACTGTTAGTCATGCAGGACGTATACAAGACAATCAACATCAAATAAATTATCGTCAAGCAAACATGAGACATTAAAAGAGTCTAGGCGATAGAACATGTACAATAACATAATAAATAATATTAGATAAACGAATTAAATACTACTTTAATGCAATTATTAAAATAATATTTTTTTAAAGTTGATTACTATTTTCAATGTAATTATTCGCTCAACCTTGTGACTTAGACCAGACAATGACATTGATGAAGTATTTTGTCACTAACAATTTGATTTGATTAAGTCAACACAACCGACTTCATACTGTTTTTGTTAACTGATTGGTTATTATGCGTAATGACCACTTGTCCTTCGTTTTTCATTATGTGTAAAGTCTAGGCAATCCTAGAATTGCGGTTTTATAAACGATTTAATATTTGCTCACGATTGGCGTCGTATCTTTTTATTTTATAAGATTGTTAATCAAACTATTAAAGGTTGATTAACAATGAAAACGTTTTTAGGAACACTTTTCCTTATATTTAACTATATTACACGATTTAAATTTATCAAGCTGGCAATTTTATTCTTTTTTTTATCTTATTATTTTATTATGTAGGCAAGCATAATACCTATTAAGCAAGCTTATAATACATATACGGCTATTATGCTTGGATTCCATTTTTTCCAAGATAAACAATACCTACTTGTGCTATCGAAATGTTCATTGCATTATAATATTTAATTGCTTCTATAAATTTGGCATGCGTCGGTGTTTGTGGGTAGTTAATTACTTGGTACGAGTACAGCATAAACAATGGTTTGGGTAAATTATTAAAATGTGCAGAATTAATTGTATGTACTTGTTTGAGATTTTGGAAATGCGAGATAACTTCATAAATTAATATAGGTATTGTTAGCTAATTTTGTTTTATCTATGGTATTGTGACACGGTGCGACGATTAAAATTATAATATAAATAATTGATTTGAAAGGGAAGAAATAATATTACGTATTGAGTTTATAACATAACATTTATCCATCACGTGCTACGTTAAATACTGAGAGTTTAGTTGGAGAGCCAGTTTCTTTTTTTAAAAGCCCGCATAAATCTGGTCAATTCCCTGGTCAAGGTCCCAATTTCGTGGGAAATTTCTACTATCCCTTCTCCGCCAATTTCTACACACTATAAGGAACTTAAGGTTTGCTAGCGAGCAATGGAGCGCGATCCATCGAGTCGATGTGGGCGTCCAAAGTGTGATTTTGAAGTGGTGATGGGCTGGCCACGTCGCTCGGCGGCATGCATTCGGATACCTATCCGAATGCATGCCATGGGCGAGGCTAGCTACCGAGTGGGTACTTCACAACGCCATTCGTGGACGAAGTTGGCAAATGAAGCAGTTAAAACTGTACAGTCAATTTGTGCATGAGTAAATGTCCTGCTAATTGATAGCGTCACGCTAAGAATCAACAGGACAATTGCCTAGACCATGTTAAATAATCGGAACCTCGACAGTTATTAAATTGATGTAATAATTTAAGCAATCTGAAAATATTACATATTAATGTATACAAATTCGGTAAACAATTCGAAGGTAATACAATCGATACAAATTCCTTGCGACGGCCAACGCTCCCTAGGTCATATTCGTTAGCAGATGGCACACAAAAATTAACAAACTGCACTGAAGGTCGCCTGACAACGTAGAACCGGGTAATTATTTACTCAAGATAAGATGTAATAGTGTAGACTGACCCCAAGTTGCGACAACCTACAAACACGACGCGTGCTACTGATAATGAACTAAAAGATGGAGATCAAACAGACTAGCCACCTGATGGTAAGTAGTCACTATCGCGCACAGATCCCTGCGACACCAGAGGAGTTGCTGATGCCTTAAAATCCCCTACAAACTGCAGGAAGTCTGCAGTGTACCGATTCTTATTTATCCTTACTTGTGTTTTGTCAAAACAATTTGGTCACTGTTTTTTCTCTATTTAACTATGCACTCCAAAAAATTTTTGTGATTAATGGAAATTAGCGCCCCCCATTACATGCGAACTAAACATACCGTCGAACTGTTTGTGTACGTTAGTACTCTTCTGCTTAACCCTTCGGGGAATACAGGCGTGATGGTATGGAAATTAGATAAAAATGGGTATTATATTTTTGGCTCTGTATTGTGATAATGTCTTATAGAAAATATTTTTAACGTCTATTGCCTTAGGATTTTTTATTTATGATATTTGACAAGCGTTTTTTTCTCTTTTAAAAGAATTAAGATTTTATTTAACTCAGCTATTCAGAATTCGAGTTGTTAATACTCACTCCTACGTGAACTGTGACTGACACTATTAGGTTACAACAGTAAGTGTGCTAGTTTCAGCATTTGTTTGGGAAGTGGCTCGTCCTATTAAGATAAAAGAACATGTTCCTAATGGCGCGACGAATCGATTAGAGACGCCCCGCAACATGTTAGCTAAGTGGTTTAGAAAAATGTGTATCGTTCCAAATTTTTCACAGCCTTTGTGTAGCAAATTGAGAAATTTAGCAATGTTACACAATTGGGAAAGAATATAACTACTCCTATAAATATGCAAGTTATCCAAATAAGTATAGGTAAGCCTATATTCTACATAAGTATAAGTAAATTAAAAGTCTACCACGGCCATAAAAATCACCTAAAAGTGAGGAAGACCATGAAGACCACTTGTAATGAAGGGTCAAACTGAGCAGTGTACGCATACAAGATTTATTATTATTATGTAATTAATGTTTAAGTAAAAGACCACTTATCATCGAAAGCTAAGCTAAACAAAGCAACAAATGTAACAACAAATATAATATTGAGCTAGATTCTGTTGAAGCGTTTGGTCTTAGAAGGCAGAGAACAAAATAAGTTGAAAGATGCATGAAACATTGACCCTCAATGAAATACTAACAGCTCTAAACGGTAATATTGAAAATAGACAAACAGTAAAACTGTAAATTATTTGAAACTTCACGGTTGTAAAATCACAAAGTGTAGAATTTCACACATAATACAAACAATATAGTTATGATGTTGAAAATTATGCCTTTAAAAATTGACGTAATGCTACTTATCAATATCAAATTCGGCTTTAAAGATAATCAATTCAAAGTTAATAGTCCATACCGAGGCGAACATAAAGTAAACTATAGCGTAATACGCAATGCAAATATTGTGCAAGCTAATGGCGTTTCTTAGCCAACGGACAGAACATTAATTTCTTCATAAAATTCAACCATCATTAATTATATTTCCGTTTGGGATTGGTGGAAAACCTTGATGGAAATTACTTAGGATTCTTAAATATTAAAACAGTTGATAACGCTTCCATTTGACAGCATTTCGTCAATGAACGCAGAAATGAATTTAATCAAACTAATAACAATGAATAATATACCATTCTAGGTAAAAAAGTAATTAGAAATAGACGTGATTTTATATATGTTTGTATAATTGAAAAATAACACAGTATTTACGCACATAATAAACAAGAAGATAACAGTACTCCACCGGGATAGTACTTACAGGAATTAAAAAATATATATATTGTTCCGATATTATTTAAATACTTGTTTTAATAATTAAATAATATATAAGGTTCTACTTACATGATTTAATGCAATGCAGCTGAATGACTTATCACTTCGTCAAAACTGTGCGTATATGAATGTTGACTAAGACAAAGTACCTACTGATATCATAGACAGAATGAAATTTGCTAATGATGTTTATAAACAGTACATAGTAACACTGCATAGAAATTCCAAATATTGATTGTTGTTAGTATTTTAGGTGCTAAAAAACGTTGTATGGTAGTATAGTGCAAAATATGTAAAATAGAACAAGATGGGAATGAATCATGGGAAATGGGATTGGATGGGATGGGAAAGTCACCTCGCCACTACTGTAGCGCCGAGTGTCATAGGTTGGAGAATCCGGAGTATTCCTTCTTAAGCTTCATTTTGAGCACCGAGCTAATAATATACCTAATGGTTTTGTAAGGATAGATTTGGAGCTCAAAAAATTCGTACCGAAAGAGGAATACTCCGGGAATCCAACACTGACTGAAATATTCAAACACATCACTTGAATCCTGTTATTTTGTAGCTCATGTCGACATGCTATAAGAAATATGTGACATAAATAATGAAAACTAATCTTATAATTTAATTCCCTCCGTATTGTGTGCCATACAATACACAAAATGTCTTACAGTGCTATAAATTATATTTTTCAAAGATTTCGAAAGGTGATAAGTGTGTGATGGACGAATGGTAGTGCCCCTGACTTACGAGTCACAGGTCGTGAGTTCAAATACAGATGGCCGATGTGTTTGATTTATTATTATTTTATCTGCGAATTATTCTTCACCATTATTCGTAACGGCGAAGGAAAATAATGGCAAGAATCTGACATCTATTAGAATCATTAACACGAAGACATGTATTTTAAACCTACCTATTTTCCACCAAATGGAACATAAATGAATACTTGGGTTAATAAGTGACAACAGCCCAATCATATAAATTAATGTCTTTGTATAGCTTTAAATGACTACTTCAAGCGGAATAGAATCTATGTAGCGAAGCGCTTGGATGAACAAGAACTTGCATGAAACAACAAAATAATATAAAATAGATTTACTCCTTAAGCAAAAGCTCAATCACTTGAAGACAATGAAGCTCTTGAATTGTAAACCATTTAACTATTAAGTGCTTAGTATTGCTAAAGCCACAAGTATACAGATTGGTGTTAAGTGGCCCTTATTTCACAGTTAAAATTTTGACGAAGATTCCATTGTTTACTACTGATTTCATAATGTTTTTAAACAAGTCGTTGTCAATAATAATTTGTTGGAAACTATGATAAATGATGCGTATTTTGACGTATTTGAAAATTTGATTATAATGTAATGAATTTTTGAAGACCAATTGTGTTAAAATTTTGTAATTGGTGAAGGGGAGAATTTTGTCAATGTTAGACATAGGTCTTTGGCTACTTGTATTATATTCATGAGCTGATGTCAAATGTTAAAAAATAAACAAGAAATAATTAATTGTCTTGCGCAAAACGATAATATTGTACCTGATACTTAACTACACTGTTTTCTTTTTGAAACCTAAGTAGGTAGTTGATATTCCACAATTTGTTGAAAGTAAAATTCCCTTGATTGAAATTTCCTTAATCTTTTCTATGACATACCATGTAATGCATTTCCAAGTACAAGTTGACAATTTGAAAAAAAAAATAGTATTGGCCTCAAAAAATCCTACTTTAGGACAAAAGCTATAAGTGTTTCACCAGGATTTCTCAATACATGCAAGCAACATTAAATCGATCAAGTCTAGGTTTCTGCACAATCCGCAGTATATCTTTTGCTAATCCTAAATGTGGAATCTCTAATTAACTTAGAAAACGTATTATGAAAAGGTCACCCTTACATAATAGATTCGGTATCTGGTATTTAGGAAGCGAGTCGATATGCCTCTTGGCTATCATGAATTTTTATAATAAATGTAATGATTTTATAAAATAATGACAAGACATTTATATAGGTTTCCTTATCACGAGCGACAGATGGCGCTTGTAGTTGAACTATTCGTTATTAAACGCCCTTTTTATTACAAATTAGTCAAATATAAGTAGGTGTTATATTATCAATTTGTCTGTGTAATCAATTTATAACTATTGCTAAATTTAAAGATAATCTAATGTATTTAAATTAATCAGTTGATCATGCGTACTGTGTACTTCGCTCTGATTGGTCTAACCCAGCTGAGTGTTTGCCTACGTTTAAGAGTGGGGAACATTCGGCTGGTAACAGATCAACCTGGACTGAGACATTCTATTCCGAGGCGTTGAGCAGTAGACATAATATCTTATAAGCCAGTGCTGTTGTTGTATAATTGTTAATAAATATTGAGCGATTAAGTGATAAGTGATTGTTGATAATTACATACTGTTGGATGAATAAATACTTGTAATACTCAGTCTGAAGTGTATGATTCGTCACATTTCAGAAGTGGGATATGCCTACAAGAAAATCCACAGATACAGTAATGTTGAGTGACGTATGTCTAGAGGTTATGTGTGCCTACAATAGAAAGCCAAGTGTGCTTGAGTTACTAGAGGCTATGTATGCCTATTGAGCCATGTGTGCTTAGATTTTTAGAGGTTATGTGTGCCTACAATAGGAAGCCAAGTGTGCTCGAGTTACTAGAGGCTATGCATGCCTATTGAGCCATGTGTGCTTAGATTGTTAGAGGTTATGTGTGCCTACAATAGGAAGCCAAGTGTGCTTGAGTTACTAGAGGCTATGTATGCCTATTGAGCCATGTGTTCTTAGATTGTTAGAGGTTATGTGTGCCTACAATAGGAAGCCAAGTGTGCTTGAGTTACTAGAGGCTATGTATGCCTATTGAGCCATGTGTTCTTAGATTGTTAGAGGTTATGTGTGACTACAATAGGAAGCCAAGTGTGCTTGAGTTACTAGAGGCTATACATGCCTATTGAGGCATGTGTGCTTAGATTGTTAGAAGCTATGTATGCCTATTGAGCCACGTGTGCTTAGATTGTTAGAGGTTAATTATTTTTATTTTATTTATTTAATTTTTATGAGGTACATATTAGGTCTTACGAAGTAATATAAGCCCCACAAAACTGTACAAACAGTTTGACTGTGGGATCAATTTTAGTCTTAATAACATGTAGGTAGGTACATAATTAGTAATGGAGTGCACAATTAATGTTTTATGGTAGGGTATCTATAAGTTATTTTTTTTTTTTTATCTACACGCAGTTTTATAAATCTTATTTGGATATTCTCCAGTTTATCTATATGGGTTTTTAAATGTGAGGCCGTAGCAATCAAGAGCATAATCCAAAATAGATTCCACTAAAGAAGTATAAAGTAGTTTTAGTATACCAATAGGAATAGGAGTTATGTGTACCTACAATAGGAAACCAAGTGTGCTCTAGCTACTAGAGGCTATGTACGCCTATTAAGCCAAGTGTGCTTAAAGTTATTTTGGCCAAGTGAGTCAAAAGTTTTGGGCCAAGTGTGCCCAATAGGAACGGAACTATCCTCAGACGCGTAAGTAAAGCATGATTTATACTAAGAGAACAATTAAAAGAATTATTATGCGACTAAGTGCGTTGCAAATAGTTGTGTATATACCCTCTATTAATTTTATAAATTGGAAATGGGAAACATTTATTGGAAGACGTATATTTTTGATTGAACTTTTCATGCATAACTTCGAATTTATGGAGCTATTAATTTTAACCAGTTCGAGTAGATATTTTAGTAATATAAAATGAATTTAATAATAATAGTAAAAAAAGGAGCTTTTAACTTGTTAGTGTCAAATTGAAACAATACTTATACATTTTTATGTTTTGAGGCCATGGAATCTGATGATACCAATGAATGATGATGAAACCAATGAATGCATACTCCAGACGAAGAGCCGCCAGTTTAGTCGTACAACCATTTACCAAATGTTATACCGAAGTTCAATCCCTCCAGTAAATCTCAGAGTATTGAAGGTTGTTTATGAAAGGTAAGTGTGTAATATATGAATGGGACGAGAAGCGGACCATACATTTTGCAAAAAAAAAAAAAAAAGGGAAAGGTAAAGGAATATTGGTACGTACAAATTCAAATCTTTATTGTTTTCATATATAATTAGGATGTTACGAGTTACAATAATGTGTGTCAAAATGAAAAGGTACAACATGAAGTAATGAAAGTTTACGTGAATATTTTTATGATAAATTGATGCTGATATACAAGCTGATATGATATTAGTGATAAAAAGGCTGTAGGTTGTGCAACTCACGGCATTTATGATAAATCCATTAGAAATGGAGCTCAAGCTTTAAATTGTAATGAACCGGAAAGACTCGCTACATATTCTCAGTTCTCAGCATACCTAGTTACAACCTATTTCTACAAATAGAAAGCGTCATGAACTCATGATCATACCTCGCCTTCGACTTCAAATGATACCTCCAATTATTTGTTTTAATTGTCGTCGTAAAGAACACTCTTACACCAGATGTCCCAAGTCCCTTGACAAGCGTCTAAAGTGTGACAGGGCGCTAGAACGAAAATTGCAAACCGACACCGTTAATTCCATGAATAGACCCAAAGTCAAGCGATGAAATAGAACGTAAAGTCCTTACAACTTCTACACACAGTAACAGTAATAAGTTTTACAAACGGGTAAATAATCGAGTTTTCGTTGGGATTGATAGATTATTAAGATTGGGTATAGTAGGACCCACTATTTGGAGCCGTGCACCTGGTTTTGGCAATTTAAAGGTACCTGTATTATTGGTTTATTTGAAATGGATGATTTGACTTTTGACTTATGTAATGCGTGAATATGATGCAAACAGCCTTGACCCCGTGAAAACTGTGTCGAGATTACCTATAGTCAAGGGTTTTGGTGGTGACACCCGTATATAGTACGTTCTTAGGATTGATGAAATCGAATCGAATGTAGAAGTACCTGCTTATGGTTAATTATGGGTTTATGCAGACTGCGTTACTCATTGGATAAAATTTTAAAGTCCTGAGCTTCGCAGCAAACCAATGATTTGAGCCCCTTAAAGCTTACCTTATCGGATTTCATTCAATTAGCCAGAAACAAATCGGAATTAGTTGAAGTTTCGGATTTAAGTTCTTCTTATCCTGGGAATGTTTATATAGAAGGTTATAATAGTAATAAACTTGGCAAAGAATATAACTTACCTCAAGGCACATATCGTCTAAGCATGGGTAAATGTCACCTTATTATCAAATTTAGCTAATCAAACCCTGAATTTTCCCAAAGAATTTTGCCCAAGATTCGTTGCATTGCGATGCCCTAATTGCAAAAGCAATGCCTTTTGTAAAAAAAAAAGAATTATATGCCCTAACAAAATCACGAGAGATATTACTGACTTGACTCCTTTGATAAAGTCTGAAATCAAAGTCGGTCCCTCAAGTTGGCAAATGGATAAGCCTTACCTACGCTTTATCGCAGTCGTATCGTGAATTTTTTTTGCATTTAACTTGAGCGAGATAGGTTGTAATAACTCTATTAAAATGAACATAGACTTGCTTAATGATAGACCTAGATAGACACATAGACCCTATCGCTTATCGCACTTCGAGAGAGGACAGGTACGAGAATTTATTGATGACTTGTTGCGAAATGATATAATACAAGAATCCGATTCCGATTGTGCTAGTCCTATAGTATCATTTGGGTAGAAGATCAATTTCAAGCATTAAAATAAAAGTTTGAGTAATAGACCAACACTAGCCTTATACAATCCTAAACTTGATACGGAGTTGCACACAGATGTTAGCTCCTTAGGTGTGGGAGAAATATTAGTACAGTGGCAGTCTAGCCTTCGGGTACTTAAGCCGGTTGCTTATTTTAGTAGGCAGACGACACCTGAAAGGCGTCATTTACAATCTTATGAAATTTGAAGTTTTGTGTTTATCTGTTGGGATTAGAATTTCAAATTGTAATAGACCATAATACGCTCCGAACCATACTAACCAAGCGAGTATAGACCCGGTATTCGTATGACACGTGTCGATGCATTAAGCCGAAATAACATTCTTTGCCTTCTGACATTAAAGACGAGTCTTCTGTTAAAGTATCGAGACTGACAATTGGATATTAACACTACAAATGTAGATCCAGACATTTCGCGTATACTTAAAAATTCTTAAGCCTGAATCTGACGAAGAATCTAAAGATATTAGGAAAAATTATGTTATTAAAAATCATAGAGTATAAAGAATTGACGATGAAATACGCCTAGTTGTCCCTCGTAGTGCCCGCTGGAAAATATGCCGTTATAACCATGATGATATAGGACATTTAGGCATTACTAAAACGACTGAGAGAATTCAATCTGTCTTTTGGTTTCCAAGGCTGCGGCGATAAAATTCGGTACATTCGGTACGCTTATAATAAAGATGATGCATCCAGACAAAAGACTGAATAATTGTATCCTATAGAAAAAGTTAGCGTCCCATTCCATACAATTCACCTAAACCATCTTGGTTCGTTTGTAAAGAGTAAAAACGGCAATGCCTAAATTATTACAATAGTTGATTGCTTTACAAAATATATATATGTGAAAGCGGTAAAAGACACGAAAACAAAAAAAAATGACTTTGGCTTACCATCTCCAATAATACCTGATCACGAGCTTTTGCGACAGTCATAGCACTAAACATGTCCCTATCGCTGTAGTTTGTCGCAGGGCAAAAAGTCAAACTGAAAGATATAACCAAACCATCTTAAACGCATTAGCAAAACATAATGACGAAAATGACGAACGCAATTGGGAAATGTCTTGGCAAAATCCAATGGGGTGTAAATAATTCAGTTGATTCTTCTACTAAAAAGACTGCCATAGGGGCTTTATTTGGCACCACAATAAAAATACCTCGAGAACTAAAAGATATCCTAAATGACGATGTATTTAAAAAACAGACTAAATAAACACCTATTACAATAATGTTATTACATGTACACGCTAAAAGAATTCTTTGAAGATAAAAATAAAAGATAATTAAATTATAATTAATAACAATAAAATCTTTGTGCAAAAAAAAAAAAAAAATTTACCAAAATAATAACAATACCTTAAATTTCTGTAAATTGACTACCTAAATGGTTATTTAATTTTAAGTAAAAGTTTATAATTTTATTTTCTAATATTGTAATTTGTTAAATTATAATTATGTAATTAACTTGTTAGTACCCATGTATTCTATGCTGTGCCCCAACGGGGTTTCATGTTGATACTTACCAAACTAGAGATCTATGTATATAAATTACACATGAAGCATTAAAGAACTTTGACTTTGACATTCAGAGATAGTTAGAGTAATAAGTTCGATGTTGGAGCTGACATTATACAAAACATGTTACAAAGCGTAAGAGATGAGGTCGTACTAATACTAAAGTCGCGAAAAACACTATTATGATGCCGGTAGCACCCCTAGAACCTATAAACAAGGTGATTTGACTAAGGTTACCAGAACTGACTATAATAATAAAGGCAATAAAACTTTTTAAATTCATAGATCTGATAAAATCACAGAAGTTTTGGGCAATGACAGATATAAAATCACTGAAATTCCGGTTTTAGCAAACGTAGAGATTCATTTAAGAGCGTCGTTTCCGCTGATCGTGTTAGACCTTATAAAATATAAATAAATATAATGAAAATGTAAATATAAATATAAATTCGCCTGACCATAAAGATTCATCAGATCGTAATAGTAGCCCATCTTCTGAAAGCAATAATGATAACGACAAACTATTTCATAGAAAGGAGTCGGACATCAATGAATAGCCGAATGTAATGATTTTGCATTTTGATTCGTGTTTGTTCAAACAGTTTAAGCATGTAATATTTCTGTATGTATGACTTATGTTATTGAATTACGATAACGTGCGTCAGGAGATCGCACGTTGTCGGATGGCCGAATGTAATGATTTTATAAAATAATGACAAGACATTTATATAGGTTTCCTTATCACGAGCGACAGATGGCGCTTGTAGTTGAACTATTCGTTATTAAACGCCCTTTTTATTACAAATTAGTCAAATATAAGTAGGTGTTATATTATCAATTTGTCTGTGTAATCAATTTATAACTATTGCTAAATTTAAAGATAATCTAATGTATTTAAATTAATCAGTTGATCATGCGTACTGTGTACTTCGCTCTGATTGGTCTAACCCAGCTGAGTGTTTGCCTACGTTTAAGAGTGGGGAACATTCGGCTGGTAACAGATCAACCTGGACTGAGACATTCTATTCCGAGGCGTTGAGCAGTAGACATAATATCTTATAAGCCAGTGCTGTTGTTGTATAATTGTTAATAAATATTGAGCGATTAAGTGATAAGTGATTGTTGATAATTACATACTGTTGGATGAATAAATACTTGTAATACTCAGTCTGAAGTGTATGATTCGTCACATAAATATATTTAAAAAATGACAAATTACTTATTAATCTGTCATCATTACGCCTAAGCGTTTCACACTCATTACATGGACGTTTTATACGATGTTCATCGACCTTCACCTTTGCGTTTACCGGAATAATATCTGTAATAGTCTTAAATACCAATTATGCCTCTAGGGTTGGTTACAATTGAATGTATCTTTTACAAAATCTTAAACTTTTGTGGTGTTACTCTTAACTTTTATCGCTCCATTGTTTACTGCTTTTGCTTTTATTTAAAAAAAATATGATATCGTATAATTACTTTTAGTTCCAACTTTACTATATATGCTTGTTTTTTTATATGGGATGAAATATTATTTAAATAATTTATTATTAAACAATCTTACATAACTATATATTAAATATCTAAAATCGGCTTTTCTTACTAAATCGTACAATATATCGACCCTATGGAAGACAACCCTGTTTGGTACAGATATTTTGTTCGCGATAATAATATGGAAATCAATTCAACAGGATTACTTGTAAAAGTAACTATAACTTTACAAGGAAACTTGAACCATAAACACTTCTTGAGATAACATCTTGCAGTTTATTATCAGCATTGATTTCAATTATTGACTTAAATATACATACATTGGTAAGTAAATTATTACTTGCTACATGCCTGAAGCCTTAACGTATCGTCTTGTCTTGGAAATATTCTGTAGTCGATGGTTACCAATGCTTTAGGTATTCTAGTTTTAATACTAGCCTGGTAGCTTTGTAAGTTTGGAGAAACTAAAATCTAACTACAAGTAATCGTTTTCATTATAGTCATATCAAATTCAATTCTTTCCTTTTTATATGATGATTAACAAAGCTGGCATTTACTCCCAGGAGATTAACTTCTTTATTTCATTTTATTCTTTCCCAATACATAAAGCACAATGCTATTATTTCTTTTTTCTATTTTGCTATTATCTTCATTGGTCAATACAACTCTTTGCGTTTAAATTTTGTTTTAATATGAAAGGTTAAAAACAATAAGTAGTATTGCATGAAGTCTGTTCCAACTAGTTTGTTCAGAAACTGGTGAAAGATCGCAAGGAGTTCCAAGGTTTTAGGTTTAATGGCCGTTAGGTTTTATGTTAACTGCCTTATAATATGGTGTTAGGACATCTACATTTAAATTTACTTGAAACTTAATGGTGAGATGAAATACATCCAATGGCAGACGAGGTACCTAGATTAGTAGTGTATTAGCTAGCAGACATGATTAAAATCTAATGTTACTGATGAGAAATTTATGTAAAAGTATTTACCTGATCTAACTACAAAGTGAGGACATTGTGGTATCAAACCAACTAATCCTAATGCTTTTTTCATCTAAGAAAAGATTTATACCATAATATAACTGTTTAGTCTAAATGATTGTAAGGATAAAGGCAATCTTTTTGTTAAATAGGTGGCTTAATATTGACAATGTTTAATCTTTAGGGCATTGTTTTATACAACTGATGCTCTTGACAGCTCGTGTACTAAGCTGATAAATCAATCTCCAGAGTTAAGCTGTGCTTACCACGGTCATTCTATAGATGGCCTAATACACCATGAAACATAAGTCTTAATTATCAAGAAAGGACATCGAACACGTTGAAAATCAGTCCTGGTTGCTTTACGAACATTTATCATAATATTGTAAGTAGTTAGTAGGTACTTGAAAGGTATTAAAATATACGAGTATAATACCAATCTAAGCTCAATATGGTAAATGTCAATTTTCGGTGAATTTTAGTTAATTCAATAAAGTGAATTCATTACAATATACATATACAATTTATATATGATATTTAAAATGCATTGAGACTAAAGTATACTATTTTATTGTGTCAAAACTGTCAAAATCATAATTCAATGACTTCAGAATTGTGATTTTTGAAAATTTTCCTTCACAATCTGTCCTTAAGCCATTTAGTGCCATTTAACGACACTATTTGGGCCCCTTGAATTATTCTTTTAATCGTAGTCAGTAGCAGACAAACCAATATCTTGGCCTAATTCTCTCCCTTCAAACTACTAAAATCATTCACACTTAACAAAATTCAATCGAAACCAATTTTATTGTCTTTTGGTGTCATCATCCCATATATGGCTCGTCCAGTTGGTTCGCTTGCGTAAGTCCAAGTAACGTAAGCTTTTGTTGGGTAGTAATGAGAAGCGTGTGGAGTAATTATTTTTAACATGACGGTGGCTTAAAACTACGTTTGGTTTGTACATTCTTCAAAGTAAGTTTTATAATTTATCTGTTTGTTCTCTTGTTATCCCTTAGGCAAGTCATTTAAGTGTCAAATAACAATACTAAAGGTTTACTCATTAATGACTTAAATATAAAATTTTTTGAGCTACCATGTACGATAATGACTCTTATAATTTTTATTGGGTCTAAAATAATCATAATGATTATAATACGAGTATATTACGGAATAGTAAATATACCGAACCTTCAAGAACTATAGTTACAGATAGAGAAAATAAAATTATCAATATAGCCAATGTTATAATAAGTAGGTAGGTACCTAACTAAAAATGTGTGCCAATATGCAACAGATTTTGTGTAGTGTAATTTCGTGTAATTTCGGAGAGTGTGAATCAGATCTCCACGATCTTATCCCCCCTAGCCCTTTCCACTATCGGACGACCAGAAGCACGAAAAAGCTTCATCGATTCACGGTGGACATTCCAAAAATCCGAACGAAACGCTTTAAGTCCACTTTTATAATGCGTACTGCTGAAATATGGAATGCACTTCCCGAGTGGGTCTTCCCTGATAGATATAATCTGGGACGCACGAGTGAATCGGTTTCTTCTAGGCAAGCGCGCTCCATCGTAGATCGCAGTATCGCTTAACATCAGGCAAACTGGCGGTCAAGCGTAAGCCTATCACGAATAAAAAAATAAAATAAAAATTAGACTAAATGCTTATTATAGTTTAGCTGCGAAGTAAATATTTCATATTCTTTTAGTAGCGGTAAGTAGTATGATAATTCCTGTTAACCCGTTTCTATTTTCGGTTAAAATAATTGTATGCCTTATTCACTCTTAAAGAATTACTCTTTAATAGCTTTAAAGGTTAACAGAGCTATCAAATAATTCCAAGCGTAGCGAAGTTAATCAACTCCGAGAACACTTTAATATAGAGAATACTTAAATCTTATACATCTAACTGAATTATTCTCAGCAACTATTTAAAACAAAATTGTAAAGCTTAATATTGTAATCATGTTTCTTTTAAAAGAGTATCTATGGAGTTTCTTGCTGGTTCTTATCCATAAGACCCACTTTTTGGAACCGTGCAACTAATTTTAACTTATTTTTTAGTAAAGGAAAAAATTCAATCGCGGGCAGGATTCGAACCTGCGTCTTCTGGTTTAATATACCAGACGCTCTGACCTCTAAGCCACCGCGAACCCTACCCGCATGATTGAAATTTTGCCTTCACATTCTGAATTTACGTCATAAGGTGACGTTGGTGACATCTATGAGAGATAAGTTACCTTACCTCTCAACCGACTCGACTTACTTTACAGTTACTTCAGTGTCGTACGATGCCACCTTACCTTTTAAATATCTTTTTGTGATTTTTTTTTTTTTTTCAACGTCACCTTATGACGTAAATTCAGAATGTGAAGGCAAAATTTCAATCATGCGGGTAGGGTTCGCGGTGGCTTAGAGGTCAGAGCGTCTGGTATATCAAACCAGAAGACGCAGGTTCGAATCCTGCCCGCGATTGAATTTTTTCCTTTACTAAAAAATAACTTAATAATCTTAGCATGGAAAATGCAAAAAAAAAACACAAAAAGATAATTTTAACTTTTCAAAAGTACCCTATTTTAGTGGTCTAATTGAAGTAAAACATTTTGACTTTGAAATAAATATTTTGACTTTAGAATTATATCATACTTTGAATTAGTTTCCATTTATAGTACACAACCGAAATAAATATTTAATGAGATCATTTCGGGTGTGGGACTGACTGAATAATAAAAATGTAATAATAAAGTAAACCAAAATTGTAAAATTATTTATAGATACTTTCAATTGGTTTAGGTAATCATGTTGTTACAAATATCCAACATTCTGGAGGTTTATGACAAGGTAGTCGTTCCGAACTATAACATCAAGACGCCCAATACCTGAATCTATCCATGACCATAGATTCTGTTGAGGATCCAAAACGTCGAGACTTCATAATATACATTTCAGTGCATTTTATAAAAGATTTAAATAAAATCCGCGACATGTTAATCAACAAACAAATGTTAAAAAACTTCAAAGTGCAAACCAATTAACAATAATAGCTGCATAGATTTTATAAAAACACATCCTATATTAACTAGAAATTGGCCAAATAATCTGCCATAAATAAATCAAGAATCAAAGATGACATTACGATCAACTTTATTAAACTTGGGATCATAATAATAAGTCACTATGAATAGATTCCAAATTACAATGAAATATGATTCCAGGATATTATCGATTTTGGTCGTTAATCAAATGGATGGGCTTTATTTGGGGCCTTGACATTTGAGGAATATATTTCTAAATTTGTCCTTGCTCCGGTATTTGTCCGGATGGATTAAGAAGATCCGGGTCAACTCGTGTTGAAACTAAAGGCAATTCTTCCATTTTTGTATTGTAAACGTTTTTCACTTATCTCTCGGCTATGAGTTGACTTATGACGAGTGTCGGAATACACTTAGAATTTATGTTACACAAGAATCAATATTTGAACGCGGTGTTTACAAACAGTTCTTGTTATCACTATTATTCGCATTCTTGTTTCATTCGCTTTGTCCTGCGTAGTAGCACCGTCTTTTACCTTATTTTTCAAAATATCCAAAGAATATGTTATGGCTATATGCAATTTTCATAAATGTGTTTTGCCACTATAAGTGTATCGAAGTCCTAAAGCTTACCACAATTTATGTTCACTTCGCGTCCATTGCCCTTTTCTTTGACGTCCAAAACTTACGCAAAATAACAGACACCTTGTGTTTCGGGTTTTCCTTTATCTCCCGGATGTATCACAATTGAAATAACAGATACGGAGAAGCCAACATTTATAGACCCATAGTGATTTCGCTAGCAACCACAAACAAGGAATAGTAGTTTGGCCTTTTTGTTTGTTGAGCAATAGTTCACACTATCCGTCAGATGACCTGATCGATGGATGATATCGTTTTGAGGTCGCCTGTCAGTCGCACTGTTTCGCTTTGTGTAAGTGCTTCTTAACATTTTGATTTTTAATGGAAAGGTGTTGTTAGTTATCGCAATGATGCAAGATTCGCTATTCGCTTTTCGCGATTAATTGTCGCTTTGATTTAACATAATGATGAATTTTTAATTTCACAATTTTTTTGAGTTGTATTATTTCTTCTATTGTAACGAAATTAGTTCTTACTAAATTATAGTTAATTTTGTAGTACAAAGTTTAGTTGATAAAGAAGTTCATAGCAATGCAGGGCCTGGCGCAGTCTAGCGCCAGGTGATATAATTATGGTATAGTGTAATGGAATACAGCATCGTTCTTCTTTGTAATTGAGAGAAGACTCGTTAACAGCTATAGGACAATAATAGTCTAAATAAAATTCATAATATTCTACTTCTTTCTTTCTCCTTCGTCTAAATTTGTATTAGAAATTCGGTAATTAATCATATATTCTTTGGTCATTTATTATAATTGAAACACAAAAATCTCCCATCGTAATTAATAATATCTACGAGTATTAAAGATTATTTACATAAATTTTATAAAACTACAGGTTTCTGTGGGACATATTTCACCAAACAGGATCTGTTATAAGGTAGGAAGGTAATTAATTGAAAGTCTAAAACTATTATTAAAAATATGTTGAGGAATCCAGTTTATTGAAGTAAAACAAGTTTGACAGTAATGATAATTTAGCAAAACACATTTAACTATTCTTGAAGCGATTTAGTAAATTATTTAATGTTCCTTTAAACGTAATCTATTATAATTTTAAAACATCTTCATTTTGGAGTTAATAAACGGTCTGAGCTTTCAAGGCATACTGGTTATTCCTCATATTGGCATTATTACGTATTTAATTTCAATTAGCCACAGGTTTTTATTTTTAAAAAAAAACGTTGCCCCACACTAGGATTTTCTCCTGTATCGTGGGTGCGTTTACAAACACAAATTTTCATATACACAAACGCCCAGACCCGGAACAACTACCTGTAGATCATACAAATATTTGCTCCGTGTGGGGATCGAACCCACAACACGTGACGCAGAAGCCGATCGCTCAGCCGCTACGCCAAACATGTCGTCAAAAAAGGTTATGCATTTCCTCTTGACCATATTGCATTATTATTGAAGTGTCAGTTCACGGGGATTCCTGTGTCCGTTGTTTTTGGAGAGAAGACATTTATCGAAGTTTTTATTCTATGTAATCTAAGTACTAGTAAAAATATTATATGTTAGTTAAAAAAATTGGACAACTATTTTTATGTCACCATTTATTTAAAACTAGCTTTTGCCAGCGACTTCGTCCGCGTGGAATAGTTACTTTGTTCCATAATTATGAACTTTCATCCTCTATTTCACCCCTACATTGTAGGTCGAAATTTATCAAAATCCTTTCTTAGGGGATGCCTACATCATAGTAGCTATATGCATGCCAAATTCCAGCCCAATCCCTCCAGTGGTTTGGGCTGTGCGTTGATAGATCACTATGTCAGTCAGTCAGTCACCTAACGTAAGAGTAGACAAATATAATCAGAAAGCTCCGAACTGCTAAGCTATCGGGAGTTACACGTGTTATTGTGATTCAACCATAAAAGATAGACATTTGCTGTCGTGGAATATTTTTTATATAATTTTAAGGAGAACATTTCCGTCATACATGATTTCTGTGTAGCTTTAACCATTAAGGCTGCACACGCGACGGAAGCTTAAAAAATGGAGTAAGTTCTCCTGTTTTCCCAACATTTCCCTTCACTGCTCTGCTCCTATTGATCGTAGCGTGATGAAAAGTATACTATAACCTGCCCAGGAGTATGAAGAACAATTGTACCAAGTTTCGTTGAAATCCGTCGAGTCGTTTTTGTTTCTATAACGAACATACAGACAGACAGACAGACAGACAGACAGACAGACAAAAATTTTACTGATTGCATTTTTGGCGTCAGTATCGATCACTAATCACCCGCTGATAGTTATTTTGGAAATATATTTCATGTACAGAATTGACCTCTCTACAGATTTATTATAAGTATAGATAAGATCATAACTTAAATAGACTTTGTTCGTATCTAATGCAATGCTAATATAATTTAGGTTTTATTTGCATTTGGCATTGAATCCATTCGTATGTCGAATCGTAAACAAAGGAGGAGAATTCCTATCATTACCATTGTGTGTTGTCTATTCAATTTGCGAACATGCGAAGTTGAATAAAAAGTAGGTATATTTTATTAATTACAGTTAATTATTGGATGAATACTACTTTCCTTATATGTGAAGTGTATTGTTATCACTAACCAAGTAAACGTTTCTCACCTGTAATAATAATCACCAAAAGGAGAAGAATTATTTATTTTAAAGATAGCCTGTTTTCTCATTGTTTAAAATTTAAACGCAAACAATTTAACCGTAACTTTATATTCCATATTTAAGATCCACTTCTGATTACATAGATTTTCCATAATAGTTCGTTCGTACTGATCGATATAAATAAAATTGTAATTCGTGAATAAAACATGCATTCAATTCGAAAAGGCACAAAGCCTACACTTGATATCTGTGCTCATAACTAGGCACGTTAGTTTAGGTGCTCCCACGCATACCTATGTACGTCCTTTCAATGTCATTTCAATGTCAACTGATGATGTTTCTGTTAATTCGTTTTGTCTTATATTTTGCACTGCGTTACATCGAAAATATTTGAATTATTTAGCCAGAGCAAAGTCAACTATGTGTTTGGTGCATGACAGTTCATTTTTTGATGATAACTTGTATCATATTTTTGTTATTACTATATTTTAAATCAATGGAATACACGTTTTTCTTGTACAAATTAATTATGTCTGTTTTGTTTTCCATTTGTTTTATTAATAAATAAAACAAATGGATAATTAGTTGCTGTTGCCGGCAGTTTCACTCACGTCCCAAAAATATTAACATAATATAAGTCCAATTCTAGGCGGCGTATTAAGATGAAACATGCACCAGATTTTAAGTTAGACCTCTATCAATACATGCATCGGTGAAAACTGCATTGAATTCCATGAAGTACTTTTTGCGTGATCCGCGTACAAACATACGGACGGACATCAATTCTAAAAATTGATATTTTGGCTTCTGTTGCTCAGATAAAGACCATCCTTAATAGTTTTTCTTTAATATCTATAATTTACGTCTGTATCAATTTTATTAGATATAGATATATATTAATTTCATTTTTTTTACAACTGAAATCACATCATGAATGAAATGAAATTTTAATGCTTATCTGTGCTGTCTGGTTTATTTGGATTATAAAGATCAGTTTCTCTCTCGACTTTACCTCTTGTTCTTAAAATGAATATCGTCTTTATTAATTCGTCTTCCATGTTATCTTCAGTAGTCACCAAGGTTACCATTAATATCCATAATTAATCCCACATTGGGTCAAAGGCGCCATTTAAAAATGTTTATGGGTAAATTGGAACTGGTTTTAAAATGATTTTATCCGTCACGTTGTGTAAGTGCCAAAAGCTGAGGTCAGTGAAGATATAATACTTTTTTAAAGAAATAATAAGCGTGTAAAGGTATCTTGATACTTGTACATTACGTAGTACTTAGTGTGAAATCAGAAAGAATAATTTAATGTTTGGCAGATTGGAGTAGATTGGGCTGTGAAGTTTGGTTTTAAGTGTAATTCTTTAACAGCATACCTGTTAATTATATTTATTATTTACACCGTTTTTTCTAAAACTTAGTTGTGTTTTGACTGTGTTAGTCTGTTTTTACTAGGAAAAAAGTACAAAAGGTATTTAAAAATAATACTTTTTTAGGAAGTGATTATTTTTGAACTTTAATACTTATCCCTTTGTCTATTAGTTTATGAACTAAGTATTTCTAAGTGGAACTGCGGTACCGTTACAGGCGTAGCTTTGCTGGCCTATTGTTGAGTGGAGCTGCCCTATTGGCGGTATTTAGGAGAAAAATAACAGAGTTATTATTTTCATTTTCAATACAAAACGAGTTCACAAACATGACCTGTTAACGCAAAATTAAGCAAATATTTGTTTTCAAACAACCCGGATACATAAAGTATTTATAGAAATGAGCAAGGAGGGGAAATTTTTGTCAAACCTACTCATTAATTTATTCTAAAAAAATATCACTTTGAAAATAAAAATAATTTTATCAACGCCGGCCGGTCATTACGGACATTAACCGGTTTATATTAAAAACAAAACTTTGAATTAATGAAAACACGTTTGGCGTAGCGGCTGAGCGATCGGCTTCTGCGCCACGTGTTGTGGGTTCGATCCCTACACGGAGCAAATATTTGTATGATCTACGTAGTTGTTCCGGGTCTGGGCTTTTGTGTATGTGAACATTTATGTTTGTAAACGCACCCACGATACAGGAGAAAATCCTAGTGTGGGGCAACGTTTAAAAATATAATAGGTAGTAAGCATACAATTCCGTAGTTAAAATTATAATTTTATTGTTTTGATAATATGTTACAGAGTATTATTAAAAAATCTAAGTACCTACCTAAATTGTATCGTGTCGTATCGTAATCGATAATTTGTTAATTCAATAATATCTGGTAATTATAGGTATCTCAGATACCTGTCAGATAAATGTAAGTTTACAGATACCGTATCTGTAAACTTACATTTTATAAATCTTAAAATAGATACATAGGTGAATGAACTTAGATAAGAGTATTGTTAAAAATCGAACTGGATGGTAGGTATCGATAAATAATATACCTACTTAGTAATCTTTTTCATACTTAGTGCTTGTTATATAAAATAAAATTTCCACGGGAGCTTATATTAATACAATAAATTAACGATTAATAATATTTAAGAATATGAATTATTAATATTAAAATATTGATATATACCTACTTATTATTAATGTATTGTAAACATAAGTAGGTATTTGTATTTAATTATAATTTAGATATAATTACGTATAATTTTTGTAGTCTAAGTAGGTCCCAATTATTGTCAGTTATATGAGATTTTTAAATAATAATTTCGAATTCTTCTATTAATTCGTTATTTTAATATATAAAAAATACTTTTGCGCCGCTTATGATCAGTAAAATTAAAACAACATAATACAGTCAACTTGGCTAAGTAGGTATATAGGTATAGCTAGTAGCTTTTTTACTTCGAGACTCCCAATTGCTAGACAGACAGTGGACAACAAATTCTTTATAATTCATGCCTATGTAAGAAATATTGAAAGATCTTTCACAGAACTTATTTATACAGAAGCGCCACAACAACACATAAAATTGGAATTTATCAACAAAAAAAAGAACAAAATATTTACATAATCGTATAAATGTGCAATTACGTCATTATGACCACTAGTCCCCCGGTGTGGGAGGGTTAAGTATCAAGCCTACCAAATAAGTCTTATTATGAGTTGTGTAAGCCATGATTAATAGTTCACTTCATAATAAGATGTCACTGAATAGGTATTTAATTTAATTATCTGACCTTTAGTACCTTGTAAAGGTGATGTAGGTACTGTCACTTTACAATCTCACATCTACCAAATTTATTTATTTGGTTTCAGAACAAAAAGCTACATAGCACAATATTGCTTCTATTTTTTTTATAGATTATGTCGACAAACGAGCTGACGAGCCAAGTAGTCATCCTCACCCATGGAGAGCAGCAATACCAGAGAGAGAGGAGTTGCTGATGTGTTGCCGACTCTTCACTATACGGACTGCAGATTGCCAGACCCGCAGCTACCGACGAGAACTGGCTCTTTCGCGCAAAAGTCGAAACACCCACCAAGGTACCTACTTTACGACAGACTCCGACGTAAGGGTAGTCGCCAGCCAGTCAGACCCCAAAAGGTCCTACAACCGAGCAATATTATTTGACGACAGATTGTTTTCTTTTTCAATCAAATTCTCCAAGAGTAAGTTTTTTTTCAATTATTTTTTTGCTACTGTTTCCCTTTATGTAGATTAAATGTGATTGGTGATAATTAATTTTTATTCCAATGAGGCTTCAATTGAGTTCAATTTTAACTGATGGTATGAAAAAAAAAAACCTTTTTTAAATAAAGGTAGGCACATACTATGTTCGCAACACACAACGGGAACTATTTTGTTTACTTCTCCACTAATTCATATCAATACATAGAAGGTCAAGGATTTGAAAATAAATAAAAATATTTTATTTCTCACAAACTTACATATTTTTTGCACATACGCCTATGACGTAAGAGATCTTAAGCTAGTATTTTATTATCTGTGCCTTAAGTGACAAGCAAAAATAAACCTGATCTTTAATGTCATGTAATACGCTTTAGCTTGTATTTAAACTTGAACTTCCGTGAAGACGACACTTCGATCCACCTTTGACATTTATTTGCTCAATTATTGACATATAAAAATCAAGTTTATTTGCGCTTCTGATGATTATTTTCGCTTCAATTATAAACTTTATGATGTAAGCACTAAAAGCGTTTGTATGTTTTTTGATACGGAATCACTTATTATATGTGATTCTGCCAATTATTATAATATCGAGTAGGATGTCCTGGTACAACCGATTATATGCAAATAGTATTTTTAATACACAGGCTAATGTTGGCAGAATTCCACAAAAAACAATATATCCGTGTACAAAGAATTCGAGAATAGAAAGATAAATGGTTTTATAGTTCTTACAGAACAGGATACAATCAAGTTAATTTAGAGAAGAAAAATCGAAGCGTCTTCTTTTTTTATTCGTGATAGGCTTACGCTTGATCGCCAGTTTGCCTGATGTTAAGCGATACTGCGATCTACGATGGAGCGCGCTTGCGAAGAAACCGATCCACTCGTGATTTAAAAACACCCAGATTATATCCATCAGGGAAAACCCACTCGGGAAACCACACTGTCTTCTGGTTGAATACACCGGATGCTAAGCTACTTCGAGTTCCACCCGCCAGATCGAAATTTCCCTTTACATTCAAGGAAAATGCAAAAAAAATACATATAGGATACAAGTAGATACCTATTGGCATAGAATGATATTTTATCACCAATTATGATTAAATTCTTTTCATCATTATAATATTTTTCTGAGGGGAATTTTTTTTCTTGTACATCGAAAATAATTATTTAAATAGAACCAGATCTCGATACCTAATAAATACCTTCACGGGTCGGACAGGGTTTTCTTAATATATTGTAAAAATATACTTTTTTCCATTTAACAGCTTCATAGTTATTTAATGTAGTTTACAAGCGCAGTAGGCTGCTGATCGAGAGCTCCTGGGTTCGGTTACCAGGTCGAGCAAGCTGTTACTATTTATTTTATGAAATATTCAGTAGTATCCTGAGTTTAGATTTGTGCACGGTTAATGTCAATAGGCTCCGGTATGCTTTAGTTCCGATACTAATATGAACTATGGGAACCTATGCATCGGTAAACCTCTGTCTAACCCTTCGATGATACAGGTATGATGGTATATGGTTTTTCATAATATTGGCACACTCAACAGCTGCACAGTTACATTCAAGGATAAGAGCAAAACAAAAACAATAAAAATAAATGACCCCGACCGGTCACTCGGTCGACGGTCGGTTAAAGTATGTATTTCTTCAAACGGAATGTCAATTTCGCAATATAAGTACCAATAATAAAGTTACATAATGATGAATCATTACACTTCTCTTATAAACGGAAAACAAATGATGATCATTTATTGTGACACGACATTGTAAATTAAATCTGTATTTAACCGACTTCGAAAAATACTGAAGAGATTACAAATTGTTATTTGTGAATAGATTTTTATGACAAGTTCAGTGTCTTGTGCTATTGATGTTTGGCCCAATAGGACGAATCATAGAAATTACAAATAATTAAATTATTCCTTCAGTGATTCTTTTTCTTAATTTTTAAACAATTTTTTTATGAAGTAACGTCAGCAAGGAAAATGCTTGACATATTATTGAAAAAGGTATAGTAAGATTAGTGGACTAGGGTGCGTGGTAAAAAGTTAATACTGTTTAATAAATTGTCGAGCAATCATGAACATTCAATATTTTACTGAGTGGACGGGGAAAACTTCATCTTGTTACTTTTAATCTTGATAATACATGCTGTGCAGGGCAGGGTTGACGGTACAAGACCTCGCGGACGGTCACCAATGCGATGGACTGACCAAATCCAGAACGCAGTGGGTAATGTAAGTGAATGTACCAGGACGACGGCCAACAGAGAGAGATGGCGGGACATCGTGAAGAGAATAACATCTGCTCCCAACTGATACCACTCCTACATGACGGCCACGACCGCTCTGCTAAGAGCGAATCGGCTAAGAAGAAAACATGCTACTCATCAAGGCAATACAAGCTCTAAAAAAAATAAAGGATAATACTTTCGTATTTGTATTTATTTCGTTTTTTCTCGTGTTTATGAGAAGAACTATTGCAAATAAAAAACCGGACTAGTTTAAATATAATAAAAATATGTTCATTCAATTACTATTTCAAACGGACATTAACTACTGTTTCACAATGGTTAGTTATTTTAATTTATTTTCTTGTAGCTGACGGTAAATTTTACAAGAAGTGTTTAATCTTACATTCTTCATTCTATTCGGCTGCAACGGTAATAAATTAAGATGTAGTCAGTTGATTAAATAATCCTGTAAAAAAACTTGATTTATAATGTGTAATGTAGATAAAATCCGCAATTTTAGCGGTTAACCACTTTTGAGCTTTATTATTAAAATCATAAAGTCGAAAAGAGTTCAGACGCCAAAATTGCCAATTACTGTACATTAGCATTCTGATATTTTTAATAGGAAATACTTTGTTTCAAACTTAATTAAGATGTTGAACATAATCGTAGGATAATTTTATTAATATATTTTAATTGCCTACCAAACATTTTAAGTATGTACTACATTCGAGAGTAATTAATCAAAAATCTCAAAAAATATAAACTATGAATGCTACCTTTATGAATTAAGAACTGCCCAATAGCAGATATTGTCATACATTTTTTTATTTCACGTAAATTTTCTGTCTGAGTTGTTTGAAAGAAAGAAAGAAAAAATTTGTACCCCTAACAAGAATAAAAGTGTTTCTGATAAAGCAAAAAAAATCGTATTCACAGTTAATACGATGTATGTAACCAAGAACAGTAAACTAATTTCGACCAAACCAGCTAGTTAGCAAACATATTGTTCAAACTAAAACAAGAAATTCTTCGTTAATACAATAAGTCGAACTCTCCGCTTTTGTGCATAACTGCCAATCAGAATTTCATAACGTGTCAGAGACGCTTGTGGGTTGCGCCAGATATGAGTACAACCATGCACAGCGATGATCCAAAAATTAATAATTGTATAATATTTTATTCGCTTATAAATTTGATAGGTAAATAAATTGCGAAATAGAATGGTTAATTGCGATATATTTTTTTCCTATTTTTATCGATTATAATTTAAAAAAATCAAAATCTCAAAACCGAATTTAATAACATACATACATAATCAACCCATTATATTGTCCCACTGCTGGGCACGAGTCTTAGATCTTAGTCGAGGATTAGGCTATAGTCCACCATGCTACTACTGCCGCACCCTAGTGCGGGTTGGCAGACTTCACACTTCAGATTTAATAACTGCAATTGAAAATTTAATTTTCCAAGAAAAGGTAATTAAATGATTGGATACATTGAAAAAAAATCAGATGATAACTTGGGTACTAATTTGTTTATAATAACTAAAAAATATGTTTAGAGGTTCGCCAAAAGATTCGCGGCTTTATTTCAAAGTTAATAATTTTATTAATTTTTTAAGTAAATAATTGAAAAAGAATAAAATTACTAAAATACTACCATAAATTAAATCATTTTATAAACGCTTTTAATAATATTTAAAAATACTGGTTTCTGACAACTACTACTGGTTTTATTTCAATATTTAAAAACTTACAAAACTTGCAACAACTAATCTTGCTAATAAAATGAATAATTCTAATCACTTGTTGACCCGAGCATACGGTGTCAGGTGGCTAAACAAAGCGTACAACACAAAACTATCTGTCGTTGCATCTTGTACAGTAGGACGCGATGTGCGTACATTGGTTACGCTGTGGCCTGAGTTATAATTGGTAGCGGGTTGTGTTTATTCGTTGTGCTAAACTGACTTGAAATCTGAGTCTGAGTCACCTTTCGAGATGATTTTCTAACGCAATCCTGCTTATACTGTGTAGATTTAGATGACGTCATTATCATGCATGATGATAGGTATAAGTAGTTATATTCCATTTTTTTTTTTAAAAAAAAGCTTACTAGTAAAATGGGTCGCACATTACTAGTATTCTTGTTAACCCCTCGTGCTAAGCTAAAATGCTTGTGTTACGAGTGGGTTCATGGTGGTAGTGTAAAGGGTGGGTTTCGAACCGGCAACCACATGATCGCCAGTCCGTCGCCCTAGCCATTAGGCTACCGCCGCTTCAAAATTAATTATAATTGTTTTTATCTGTCATCAAATAATAGAATCATAATAAATCTTGTTGTTGTTATATGATTAATGTAACTAAAAATTTATAATGTCTGAATATATACACGGCGCTAAAAGCATTGTGCCATCAAAACAAACCTTTATAGATAAAAATAGTACTTAATACATATTTGTTCTAATATTATTTATTTATTTACCTATGATAAATTATAAGGGAAGCATGCAGTATTAACCTACGCGTTTTTATTAATTATGTAAACGTTTGAACATACTCTGACCTTTAGCTTAGCATTTATACATAGTAGTGTTATTAAGATTTATATTGATAATCACATCATTCGTATGAATCATCACCAGAATGCTTCTTTAAGGTCACAGAGTCCGTTTTCAACAGCAAATAAACAGTTTGCAAAAAATTATTCCACATTCGATTATTAAAATATTAACTAATAACTAAATATTCTCATGGTTTCTGATTTCACTAGCATTTTTTTTATAGCAGTATTCTATACTCGCTACCGCTTTATAACTTAGATCGCACTTAGCAGAAAACAGAGAAATAACGAACGTACGCAACATTCCTCTAGTTCTATTGTTTATGAAAATATTTGCTGAAAAAGTTTTGTTTTGTTTCGTCAACAATGAAGAATTGTATGATATTTAGACATGACCCTTTGTTGAAAACTGATAGGTACCTATAGTAATGTTATAGCAGCAAATATTTTGAGAATAATTACGAATTAATAATTTAAGTACTAAATAAGGATTTTTTTAAAATCTCGGGAACAGGAACAGAGAAGAGATCACACATCGCTTGTACATTATTGTTACATATTAATATGGGAATGCATCCATATTCTTGAATGCATCTTAGCAGCAACGTCTTGTCAGTTGTGAGCTGTCAGATAATATGTCAAGGGGTTGTCAGTTGATTAAAGAAAGCGCACCAGTCCGCGAAGTACCAACGATATACGAGTTGTTTTATTTGCTATCTTACAATACAACAATTATAAAATTGCATAATATCCGTGTACCAAAATGTATAATTAATATTGGAAACATTATAACAACAACATTTGTTTTTTTTAATGACGTTCATCGTTAAACCAATGGAAGCGATGAATAGTGGATGAATTTTCGTTCATGCCAAAGGTTTATAAAAATATTTTAACAGAAATAAAATTAATTATATAACCTTTGAATAAATTATTTTATTTCGCTAAATTATTCGAAAACCACTCATGAAAGTGTCACTTTATCTCTATCAGGGTCCTTTGTTTAAAATTCCATATCTATGTTATAGAATTTTGTTGATAAAGAAATCCTTCTTACTTGTATCTCTTTAATTAATTTAATGCCAATATGTTTTTATGTTACTCAAGAGTTGACCAGGACTTTCAATTTGATTTCACACCTGTCAAATTACGGTATGTTTTGAATGCTGAGGTCAGAAGTGCAGACATTTGAATTACATGCTATAATTCACATGTAGACTTTATTTTGTTGAACATTATTTCTTGACAATATATTATGATGTGACCATCAGCGTTGGACATCAAGGAGTCATGATTCAAATGCTACCTATAGATTACGGTGGTTATACTCCACACATTTCGTTAATACACCCCATGACTTCAGTGCATATAGCTTTCCTAATATGCAGTCAATGGTGCATGCGGCCTACGGTGCATGTGGACAACGGTGCAAACGGCCTGCTGCGCATGCAGCCTACGGTGCATGCAGCCTGCCGCGCATGTAGCCTACAGTACATACAACCTATGTGCATAATTCTAGATTCCTCTCAAGAAAAGACATTGCTGACAATAAGTTTACAAGATAGTCTTAGTAAGTTTTTTAATAATAATGGGATGTACCACCGTCTATCTAAACTAAATAACATTTGACAGTATAATTTTTAAATTACAAATGAATGCGTTTGAAGTTTATTGAAATGCATTTTGTGGGCTGTACATCAATCTTATTTGATTAGGTTGTGGTTATTTTATTACGTCAAATTGCTATTTTATTACTTATAGTTTCAGTATCATTGTAGGTAGACATACAAAAAAATGTCTAAAACAATATTTATGTTAATACTTTTTTCTAGTCATAAAAGTCCTGTTTGGTCACCTAAGTATTCAAATCCTACAGTGCATTAAATCCAAGGTTTATACAAAATGCGTCAACGATTACAATATAATATTTAATAACCATTTTAATCTTTCACAATGAGCTACTAGTCATCTCGGTATGCCATACACGTAGCTACTATAGAAGCTACTATAATTATTTATTAATCCGATAATTACATCTTATTACTCCATGTTTACCTATGCCAAGAAAAAATATAATGAAGCTTTATATGGCAACACGCTTTGATATGTTTCAATTAATGAAATTCTTAAGCGACCGCTGACAAGTAGTTTACGTAAGACGCAACCTTGGTATGTGGTTTGATATTTAAATACGATTATACAAATAAGGCGCATCAATGGTTCTAAAGTGTCAAACACCATTACAAATTATAAATCCTAAGTATCTTTTTTAATCCTTTTTTTTCTAATAATTCATGTCACTGTACTTGAATATCTACTGGCTGACCGGCAAAAAAAACAAAGAGGTTATCTTGTCTTTATTTTAATGTTTTTTTTTAAATTCAAGGATTTATCAATACATTGTCAATGTATATCTACTTACTGTTTACGTAAGACGAAACCTTGGCATATGGTTGTATTTAAATATTAAAATTGAAATAAAATTATTCGATCGATTTAAAAATTCCTTTATCCAAACAATGATTTTGTTTGAACTGAGATAATTTTAGAACCAGTTTATTTGCATATTAATAGAAAATAGCGTAGGTATGCAGGATGTACCTTCAATCCGCTTAGCATTGATGAAATCTTAAGATACCATTTGAGCGGAGATTACAAAGACATTAAGGTGTATGACCATGAAAAAATGAAACCGATGTGTCATAAAAAATGACGAAGTAGTGGTTTTAACTCAGATTGAAATGCGACCAAAGAAAGGATGACCATTCCTATAGTCGAACACTAGGTATGAATTTTTGACTGTTAAGTATCCAATATTTGCTTTGATAACTACGATGAATAGTATAAATCAGTAAATACTTTAAAGGTGAAAAAAAGTTAGTTGAATTTTCTATTAAAAAAATATATTATAATACATATACAAAATATCAACTTCCGTCGTGTAAAAATTGTGTTTAGAGATAAATATAATTTATATTTTAATTGAGATTCAAATTTCTGTGCACAGTAATCAGATTATATCCATAACTTGGAAATAAGGGTGCTTAAAGGACACTTCATTCGTACGTTGCCGCTTTTTAGGTGGTAGAACTGTGCAGCTCGATGACTGAATTCATCTGGGTACTACCGTAAAATTGTCAAATATTTTCCGGCTAAGCAGTTGTGTTCTCGTTGGAAGGGTAATGTAGGCTGTAGCCAGTAATATTACTGAGCAAATGTGGCTTATTATTGAAAATAACAACGCGCGAGAATATCGTCACTAGTGTTGCTGACATCTGGCTGCTTGCTGCTTACCATCAGCGGCTTGTGTGATTTTCTATTCCAGTACAAGTAACAAAAGCTCTATCTCTATCTCCTAAGATACAGGCTTCCACCTAGTTCAAGGCATAGGGTCATACTTTGTGCAACCCTCTCCAACCATCACAGTTATTACAAATATAATTAGATATAGTTGTGGATTTATTGTACCTATATGCTATGTTTGTAAGACCCTAGTGATGAGAAATAAACTATTTTTTTAACTATTAAGTATCCTAAGTTTTAAGGTATTGATGCCATTGAGAAAAGAAATGTTAATAAGCAAGAATAAATCTGTTGACAGGTCGCAATCGGACAAGCAAAATCTTCGAGTCATATCTCTCAATACAAAGTGTGCTAACATTTGAAGTTACATTCAGTAAAGTTTAGTACAATATCTTACGTATTGGGTTAAAGTTCACTGCATAAGTCATGACGAGCTACCAACATATCGACAGAAGAATCGCTTAACATTTACTATGCAATTTAATTTAAAATAAATATAATTAATTTCCTGTAAAATAAAAGATCGAAATACTCCGTACCTATCAGCGATCAATAATGATTAATTAATTTAAACAAATACTTGGCAGCTAATTTTTTAAATTATAAAAGCTTATAAAAACTGGCGCCGCCGTCTTTTCAAAGTCACGGCTGATGGAACTTATAGAACCATAATATTATATCTTATGCATTATTTTAATGTATATATTTTATGTATATATACGATTTTATTAAACTAATAAATTAAAATATACTATACTTATGATGGTATACCTGAATCGTTTTTCATATTACCAATTTTTATGAAGACATAGTTACTTTGTCGTAAAAAAAACAATCTAATATTCGTTTTTCATCTTGTTGACCGAACTTAACGTTTTTGCCTCCTTGTGACTCCTAATTATTATTTTCAACCGACTTCAACAAATAGGAGGAGGTTCTCAATTCAACTATATTTTTTTATATTTGTTACCTCATAACTTTCGACTGGGTGAACCGATTTTGATGATTCTTTTTTTATTTGAAAGCTGGTGCTTCTCGTGTCGTACCATTTTTGTTCAGTTTCGACAATGGCATCCATGAGAAAACCATGTAAGTTTTAAATTTGCATTAAGTATGGCGCTACAAATGGATGAATAATCAATATTACGCCAACCGATTTTGATGATTCTTTTTTTGATCCATGGCTCATACTTAAGAGGTGGTCCCATAAAAATATGGTCAAGATCTGATCACAATATTTAAAACAAAATGACAATAACACGTAAATGATATCGTCATCTAGGTATGCGTAAAACTTTACTCGCTAATAAAAATGTTGAAATAAAATAACTTTTATCTAAAAGTAAAATCGTCGTCAAAAACATAAAAATAATGCAAAAATAAAATAAAAGTTTTGGAAGTCGGTGGCGAAAACAAAAGTTCAAACCGAATCGAAGGCACCGACTTCCGAAACTATTATTTTATTATTGCATTATTTTTATGTTTTTAAGGCGGTTTTACTTTTTGTTAAAAGTTATAATTACGATAAGTCACAAATGTTCATATTCCAGTTAACTTCGGTCGAAACGTTCGATCGATGTGACCTTTGCACGACGGCCTTCTGCGTTGCGTAACATTGTCCTCCGGCGCCAGCGCATCTTCGCAAATTCGCTATTTTACGTGTAACAAAGTCGCATCCTAATTATTAGTTAGCGGTTTTCAATTATCCATGATTTAGCTCACTTGTTGGTTTCGGTGTCACGATTTTAGTATTTTAGACTTTATTGTTACTAATTCTTCATAATTTCCTTCAATGGCAAATAATTTCTTTCTAATTTTTATATCCTTTAAATATTGCAAAAGTTATAACATAACGTGCCATCACGCCTGTATTCCCCGAAGGGTTAGGCAGAGGTGTACTTAATGTACACCCACAGTTCGCCGGTATGTTTAGGTCCCATGTTATAGGGGGAGGGCCTATAGCCATTAACCGGGCACAAATCCAGACTCCGAGCTGCTAATGAGAATTTCATAGACAAACCCAATAACACTTTGCTCGACCTGGGGATCGAACCCAGGACCTCTAGTATAGCCGACTAATGAGGCAGTCAAAAGTTATGCTAAAGTTATTTGATAAAATATTAATAACTGTTCTTCGCTTCTCAAATTACTTTTTGAGACAAAGAAGAGCTACGGCTCTTCTTTGTAGAAGAAGGACATAGGTGTCCTTCTTCAAAGTCCAATCTATCTCTATACCAACATTCATCAAAATTGGTTCATCATCTACGGCGTAAAAACTAAACAAATAGACTGACAACTTTCGAATATAATATTAGCATGGTTATTGAATTTTTAGTCAATAGTAGAGTCGAACCGAAAGAGATCATCGTTTAAAATACATAGTCACTTTGCATTTATAATAATAGCATGGATTATACTTATATCGTTGGGTATAATCTACACAATTTACATGTTAGTAAACAAACGTAAATCAATTAGTTGTTAAAACATAATAGACCGTTTAACGCTATACATTAGAAGAATTGACCCCCTGGCAGATGGACGCAATCGATCCTATGTGGACGTGACCTGCGCGGTATTGCAGTTGTAATAAGCAGAGGTTATGACTTAACTACAGGTGAACCAGCACTTACGTCACTCACAAATATTAGTAAATCGGGTACATAGCTAATCAACTAAAATCCGCAAAAAGTTTTGCATAATACAATAATTTAATTACTACGACTATATTTGAGTATCTTATGTCATAATGATGACACGTTTGGCGTAGCGGCTGACCAATCGGCTTCTGCGTCACATGTTGTGGGTTCGATCCTCACACGGAGCAAATATTTGTATGATCTACAGGTAGTTGTTCCGGGTCTGGGCGTTTATGTATGTGAGAATTTGTATTTATAAATGCACCCACGATACAGGAGAAAATTCAAGTGTGGGGCAACGTATTATAAAAAAAATGAAATAATAAAATTATGATTTTGACATTTGGAAAAACATAATCCGAATGGCAAAAATCGGAAAATCGATTTGAACCTATTGCAATGACATTGGTGTGCATTCTAAAATAAATGCTGCGAAATTCGTAAAATATTGCTAAAATCTGACACAGTGGCATTGACAATATTATAATAGTACCTATTATAAAAATAATTTGTATTCAAATAAATTTTAAATAAATCGTGGCTAAATTACCAAGATGAGAAAATCATTATGCTTATTTTTCTTTATTTCGTTTATTAAAAATATAGATAAGTTTACACTGTCAATATAGTTTTTCTAATGTGTTTACTATTCTTACACACGTTTGTATGAACCCTGACATTATTGGCATAATTTTATACTCGTAATAAGTTATATAGATAACTAATTAACTTTTAGGTCTTCCTTATTTTCAATGCAAAATATTTTATATCAACTCATAAAACTATTAATTTTCCAGTTAATTTTCAAGTTTTAGTAAAACTAAAATATTAATAATTTTAGCAACTTTTAGAGACTAAAAATCACTGAAAATATATTCGCTAAGTAAAATATTACAAGAATAATCGCAAAACTCACCATTTTTCCTGAGTTTGACTAGCACATACACTGCATATTATTGACCTATAAGATCACACTGCACCGAACGCGTCTCACTTTGCTCGTGCGCAAATACGTTTGAGCTTCGCTCGCGACGATCGCATATAATATATACTACCTGCGAACTTATATATATATAAGCCTGAAAGTTTTGACTGGCATTGATGTACTGAACGTATTATGGTAATTTTGTTTTACAGTTATGTGTCACTGGTGGTCATATTAATTAGTGTTCCTGAAATAACTACCTTAGTAAGAGGTAACTGAGGTTTTTTATTGAACTTCGATTTTAATTTTTTTTTTATATTTTAGCCAAAGTCGGTGACCCCAATATTTTATTGACATTATTTTTTTGATTATTATATTCTTTGTTTTATTGAATAGTTCGCATTTGCCAATCTCAGAAGCTGACAACTAGAAGGAAGAAGTACATACTAACATCATTCAGTACTTTTTACGAATTTTATCGCGTTGTAGTGTTATCATTGAATTCCCGACGTTTCGGATCGCTTACAGCATCCATTCGCGTAAATGTCAGAAACCAGTAGATAAATTTCGAAGTCATTTAAAGACGACAAGACAAAATATCAGACGTGGTTTGTACGAGTTTTTGTGCGACTTTTAAATGATAGTATGACGACCTTGAGTTCTCGATAAATGAAAAGCGTTCAAACTGCGCTTGCTGCAAAGTTTCATTGTATCTAATGAAGTCAGTCTGTATTTGTATATGCATATATATATTTGTGATCCACGTACATCCACGATTCAGGAGAAAATACTAGTGTAGGCCGTTCTACAAACACATTTTATATTTGTTCCGTGTAGATTCGATCCAACAACCCGATCCAGCAAGCCGATCGCTCAGCCACTTTGCCAAATGTGTTGTCGAAATTGGCAAACTGGGTATTTCATTACACAATAACTTCAATATGTTCTGTTTAAAAGAGCAAAGGATTGCTCTTTTGTTTAGTTCTCATGTAATTTTGCGAGCCTTTTGCCATTAACCGGGCAAAAAAATAAAAACCCAATAACACTTTGCAAGACCGGGGAATCGAAACCCAGGACCTCTAGCGTACCATCGCGCTCAGGATTACTACGAGGCAGTTCTTGTAAAGCCTTACAAAAAAAGTCGAATAAATTATCATTAACAACGTAAAATTTGATAACATGTATCGATGTAAAGGTCACGACAGTGTGTATAATATTGGCAGGTGGCAATCATGTTACATCCGCGATCAACTGATAAGATGTGCGGAAACGTTCACATTGTTTCTCAGTACCATCGCTTATCAATATTTTTGATTAATGGGAACCGGAGCTTAAAAAACAGGAACCAAGTATCTATGAAGTTTAAAACGAGGCGCGGTCATACGTCTATTTTCATTCAATTTATTTGGGGTCGGCGCACCATGTCTTCTTCTTCCATTCATCCATATCAGTCGTCACCTTATCATTCACTTCCTTTCCCATAATATCGTCCTTAACACAGTCCATCCACCTTTTCTTTGGTCTCCCTCTACCCCTCCGTCCCTCCACATTCATATTTACTACTCTTTTATTTAAATGCGTTTCATCCCTCCTAATCACATGCCCATACAAAGAGAAACATTTTCCCTTTCAAATTTTGTCACTGGCTCCACTTTCAAAAGTACACTCAAGTTTATGTTATGGTCCACAAAATAATCAATAAATCAATTCAGTGGTTTTTCTTTACTGTCTGATCTGGCTTCGAGAATTTTTATGTGGCCTACGCAAATACTTTGTCGATCTGGTACCGTCGTGTGATGGGTTGTTGAGCTCCCTACTGGTCGAGCTACACAATGATTGGCGTCTGCGTGCCGTCGGCTGGTATCTACTGGTCTACTGAAATCCGCTGAGGCTCTTTCTTCAAAAGGCCTTTTCACACATTGCCCTGCATTGTGATACTTCCGTATATTCTGCTAATATGTCTCGTCTTTAAGAAAGACCATGATTCTCTGAGTTAGTTTCGGTGATTAATGAACGTGGATGAAGCGAAAGTGGTGTGCCAGGATCGTAATAAGTGGAAATCTATAGTCTCTGCCTACCCCAATGTGAGACAGGCGTGAAAATATGTATGTATCTATATGTTTCGGTGTTATAAAATTCCGGCGCCATCTTTTACTTAAAAATTTAAAACATTGACTTGTAAAAACGTCTTCAAAAGAATAGAATTGTGGTTTATTGTTCTCAATATTACAGCCATCATTGTAGCAAACATAACTATAATACCGAAAGCAAAAGGTTAAAGTGTCAGCTTATGCTTAAGCCTCCTAGGGGGTTCCCAAACGCTGGTTTTCAGCTTCAACACTTGACTCCCGTTTACAACAATGAGAACTAGGTAGATATTTTGATAATTTATTACCTACTAGATCTATTTAAGAATTTTACATTTCTAGTATAAACTGAGCATTGCATTGACTTTTCATATGGCGAGAGGTTAGCATAATTACACTGGAAATGTGTAGCATTTTGTGTAGCCCTGTGTACTTTCATATTTATGGTGATATTACGTCACTGCGTTGATTCGTGTTCCTCCAGTCTTATTGCCAAAACTTGGTTTTTATCATTTGAAATTAATCAATTGCCATTAACATTCCATTTAAAGAACTTTTCAAGTTACTAAACGGAATGAAACGAACTTATCAATATTCATGGATTTAATTTCGTTTAAAAAGTTACCAGTTTTAATTTTTAAACGTTTTTCTAATTGATTTGACGACCTTTATATTAAATTTTGTAATATTGATTTCCTTGCGGTTTTCCGAAGTGGCGTAAGTTGAGTATGAGCTCACAGATCTTTAGCGTATCATGTCTAATTATGTCGATAATAGATGCAACGTTTTCTCTCGTGTTACTGCAACCCCATATGACAATGCTATTGTTAAGGTGGGGAAAAAAGTCTTTGAATTATTCTGGGTGACTTTTGATTTCATCATCATCAGCACATTTACTGTACTATTGCTGGGCACAGGTCTCTTCTCGGAGTGAGAGTGGTTCCACCACGCTAGTTACTGCGGCCTGGCAGACTTAGATGCCATCACGCCTGTATTCCCCGAAGGGTTGAGCAGAGGCGTACATACTAATATACACCCACATTTCGCCGGTATATTTAGTCCCCATGTAACAGAGGGCGAGTCCATTGCCTACTGCCAACTGCTGCTACTGACAATTTTAAAGAAAAACCCAAAAACACTTTGCTCGACCTGGGTGATCAAACCTACGACCTTTAGCGTAGTAGTCGAGCTTAGGACCACTAGACTAATGAGGCAGTCTTCTAATTTTTAAATCTTTAAATATTTTATAGGTAGGTATGCTAATTGCAACGAGAATCTGAATATGATATTGTTTAATAAACGACGGTCGAATAAGTAAAAATAAACGAATCCGCTTCAGTTGGAAGATGATTTTGTAAGGGACATCAAAAAATTTATATTGGTTTTTTGAACTATGTTTATCAAGTAAAGTTATTCAGATTATTATTATAATTAACATAATTATTCTGGGTGATTTCAAGGTCACCTATTATAAATACAAAATACAATTTTAGGTTGGTTACTATTCACAAAGCAGAAAGCTAAGGAATCAGATGAAAACCAAAACATAAAATGTTTTATCTATTATAATAATATATATATCTATATTATATAAATCTTAAAATTTAGGTAATTAGAATCTCAATAAATATTTATTCCTATTATATTAAATCAGAGAAAAATCGTTATGGATTTTCAGCCGTATTTTAAATAATAAAAATCAATTATTTATCATCACGATTGTTTACCAGTTTATATAAATAAGCTAAATAACATTTTTTAAAACAATATAACAAATAATGATGCCGTATGACGTCAGATTTTTATTTTATTTTGTTATATTCTCCTTCAATATGAACCTTTTTTGTTCAGTCCTATCAGTCCATCCTAAGGTTGCGTGGAAGAAATTGCTAATTGCGATAAAGTCGCCTAAATATTTGTCCTGTTTTCATTGATATTTTAGTGTACAAGTGTCCTCTGGTGTTGCGCGTGTCCATGGGCGGCGGTAATCGCTTACCATCAGGCGATCCGTCTGCTCGTTTGTCCCCCTATCCCATAAAAAAGAAAGGGATAACAGCCTAAAGCTTTATTGTCCATGTATAACAACGGATGATCTGTATGTCTTTACTCGTGAAGGTTCTATATCATTAATTAAAATATCTTCATCTGATGTTACGAGTAATCTAATGTTGTGCATGGTTATCTGTAATAGGTTGTTACGCTAAACTCATTTAACTGTGCTATACTTATTGTTTTGTGTGTGTTTGAGTGTAAACAATTGTTGATAAGCCTATTACATAAAATATCTATGGATGTACATTAAGTACGCCTCTGCCTAACCCTTTGGGGAATACAGGCGTGATGGTATGTTAATAACATATCAATTATAATTATCTCGTATCGTCTCACACTATTTCACTAGAGAATGAATCCCAAGGCACCATGGTCCTGAAACACGCTTGCGTAACTAGATCAATAAGGTATTTTTTTATCATTACAATTTAAATAACACATTTACACTTCGCGTAAAATATGCTAAAGTTTATAATAAAAAAACACATAATTTATTTTAGTTTTCACTATAAACATGTCAGTCTTGACGTATCAATGTCGTTTTCGGATTTATTATTTATTGAATAAAGTGCGTTTTATTTTTTTGTGTTATTAAAAATACGCATTTTATCACAAACCATTTTAATTCTTATTTATTAGCAATTGAATTTAAATATTGCATTGAAATAGTGTTTAATAATATAAGAATAATTATTTGCGAGAAACAAGGTACGGCTACATGATAATATTTAAATAAAATAAATTTAAATTTGTAAATAAACATAATTAGACGTGGGAGAGTCATGCTTCGGCACAAATGGGCCGGCTCGACCGGAGTGGTACCACGGCGTCACAGAAAACCGGCGTTAAACAACGCTTACGTTGTGTTTCGCCGAGTGAGTGAGGTTACCGGAGGCCCAATCCTCTTTTAAAGGTCGGCAACGCACTTGTGACTCCTCTTTTGGTGTTGCGGGTGTCCATGGGCGGCGGCAATCGCTTACCATCAGGTGATCCATCTGCTCGTTTGCCCTCCTATCCCATAAAAAAAAATACGCCGTATGTCTAATAATCAGGATGAAAATATTTTATTTTATTTTAAAAATATTATTTACCTTACCTGGCATAATTGATGCTAATACGCTCCATCCTTCGGCGCTCCCATCTAGTGTTAAATAATCTAAAAACATTCACGTGAAAAAGCAACTTTATAATATATGTTTGAAGAAACAAACAAATCTCAAAATATCACTTACATTACACACATCTATACGTAAAAAATCATTTGTCCTGCCTGACTGACACACAACTACAAAAGTTTAGAAAGCTGAAATTTCAAATAAAGGTTCATTTTATAACGCAATCATCTGCTAAGAAAGGGTTATTGGAAATTATAACTTTAAGAGGGTTAGGGGTGTGGGAGACGTTTGTAGGAAAATCTTTGTTCTTTAAAGTTCGAATCACCACAATTAGAATTACAGTTGCATAATGAGAATAAATAAATAATGATTTCATCGATTTTCACATTTGAAGGGGTGAAATTTTTTATGGGTTTGCCGTTTTTTTAAGATAATAAATTGGGATGGTAGCTTTTTATCATCATAAATAAATTAAAAAATCAGGGATTTAGAATATTTACATTTAAAGGGGGGGTGAACATCACTTTAAGTCGCGAGTGAAACCGAAGGGAACAACTAGTTACATATATTATTTCATTGCTGATTATCGTAATCCAAACGTTAACAAACATGTTGGTATCAATAGAACCAATAATGAAGATAAATTGTTAAACAATTGCAAAAATGCATGAAGAAATAATGATTGCAAATACACATATAATAAAGAAAGACATCATGATGAATCGTCCCATAACAGTTGTGACTTTTAAACAGTTCTGTATTTTAATAAAATAAAGAAATTTATCATCACACCTGTATTCCCCGAAGGGTTAGGTACAGTCGTACTAATAAACACCCACAGTTCGCCGGTATGTTAATATCCCATGTAATAGGGGGCTAACCTATTTCCATTAACCGGGCACAATTCCCAAACTCCGAACTGCTACTGAGAATTTCATAAAAAAAACACATTAACACTTTGCGCAACCTGGGAATTGTACCCAGGACCACAAGCACAGCAGTCCTGCTCAGGACCACTAGGCTATTATGGCATATATAATACTAATTAAACTTTACATAAAAGAAGTAGGTATCTATGTACTTCTTCCTTTGCTAAAAAGTTAAATAATTATCCATTGCATTCTCGGAGCATTTCATCAGTTTCAATTTAAGCTTAGTCTGAGGATGCCAAGGATAGCGATCCATAAGTTTACGAGATACAACTGTATTGTCCTTTTGTGTGGAAATAATACCTACATAATCTATACATTCTAAACTATTTGTGTTTACATTATTGTGAATAGAATAGTTGACAAGTAATAATTAAAATAAACTACCAACTATTATAATAATATGTACGTAGTAAATTTATTATTTAAATAACGATTCAAGCCGGTCTGCAGCCTCATTCCTCATTTTTATAGTGGTAGTAAGCGCGGCAGTTGAACGCGGTTCTGGATTCAATTCCTATGTTAAGCAAAGCGATTTTGTTTTTTTATTAATTTCTTTTTAGCAGCTTAAAGTTTGAATTTGTGCTCCGTTCATGGCAATAGGTTTGCCTCTTATTTTTTTCTCTCAAGTGTCAATCCTTGTGGATAGTCTCAACGACAAAAAAGTCGGTGACACGTACATCAACTCATGTCGATCTCTGACTAAAACCACAAGATAGCCGTTTTCTTCCCTACAGTGTGACCTAAATAATACACTTTCTAGCTTTAGCGATAATTGTAATTAACTAATTACACATACTTTTTGATATTAGGGACGCTTTACAAAGACATTGAAAGTGTGCATTTTTTTATTATATATCAAAATTTCAAGTCATTAATTCACCATTAATTAAAATATCTATCATTATTATAATTATCTCTGATTCCGGAGATGAATCTAAATTTGGGCCTGGAAGTACACACAAAGATACACCAAACTATGCAGTAACCCTTTAAACGCCAGTAATCCATCGCAATAGCGGTAATATTTGTAAAGCAACTGCAATGGTAATCTTGAAGTGTTGTCGTACGTACAAGTGGGTGCAATATTGATAGATATTTATTTCGCGTCAACCTTTACTTAAGCTATAATTTACGTGCTGATTGTCGCCGCCTGCGCCACTGTGTTTAACGTGCGTGTTATTTGGTAACTTGAGAATGGAAGAATTGAAGAATTGTCCTCAAAGGTTCAGTTTACAGATTACCTACAAATATTTAGTTCTTGCAGGAATCAATCAATTCAAATTCACAACAATTTATTATTTACAATGAGAGTCCTCCACTACTAAGCCACTTTATATTATATATAATTACTATTATTCTATATAGTTTTATGTCGGCAAAAAAACAGTCGAGTCACCTGGTAAGTCCACCCAGTCCATGGGTAAGTTTTTATCGTCGCATGTTATTTTATAAAATTAATAAATAATTTATATACGGCGCGTATGTATGAGAAGATGTAGAAGAAGCAAACGAAGTATGCAAGAATCGTAGCAACTGACGGTCTATAGTGTCTGCCTACCCCTAAGGGAGAAAGGCGTGAATGTATGTATGTTAAGTCATTTACAATAAGTATAATTAGACATTACTTTGATAAAACATACTACATACAGCCTTCGACTGTAACCCATGACCACCTTGCAGTAAGCTGTTTTTAATAGGAAGTCATTTTTCAATTTAGCTAAGACTTATTTATATTCTAACTAAATTATAGATTATAGTGATTAAAAATGAATATATTATTATGTTTTTCCATAACTGATTTATATAATGAAATGGTTGTGAAAATTCATACTAGTTGATGGTTTTGATGAGCAAAATTTGAATTTTATTATGATGATTAATATTTTGCTATGACTAGTAAACGATTAATATTACTACCGAATGTATTTTTCTAAATGTCGATTCTGTCAAGTCATAGGTCTTGAGCCTGCGCAGCAGTCATGTGCGTATCATTAATTTACTGTCACAGTAGAAGGAAAACGTCTTGATGATACCTAAGAGATTTTTTGGACGGTGTGTGAAATCTGCCAAACCTTAGTAAGCTTGCGTGATGGACTAAACCTAAGTACAGCACACACCTTTTTTTTGTATGGCTTGATTCAGGGAATCTTTACAGCGTAACCGGACTTGGTGGCGAGGCACCGAATGCCTCCAGCCAGGTTAGGGCTTAGGGCGTTGCTGGTGGGACAGCTAGGGACGAATGGATCTGGGTTAAATTATTTAGAAGCGAATTTAAAGCCACTGGCTCGGCGTGGGCCGGCTCGAGCTAGGGACGTGGAGGGTTACCGTTAGAGGGTCTTCGCGACGGGCCTCGCCGGCGAGGACGTTATATCGGACGGCGTCTGTTTGTGTGTGTTTTGAGAGTGCTAGTCTCTCGGTTGGGCTCCTGCAGAAGGGTAATAGGGTCGTCGGAGTAACTCAAAGTGTGCCGTGGGCGGCGGACTCTACTGATCTGGGAGGGAGCACACACCATGCTGTACATCCACAGCTCGATATCCAAATCCGAATAATAACACAATTTGATAAAATATTGTCTGGATTACGATTTATTTCGGTATTATGTTTTTGTGGGTAACTCAAGCTCCGCCGGACCCTTATTGTTACGAATAAAAATCATTAAGGTCTCAAGTATTTTTGGGGAAGGAATAGGTCAGAGTTCTGGGCATACCTAGAAGTCAGAAATACTTCGTCAGTCAATTCCAGTAGCTGTCAAACCCTCTAACATTGATAGACTTCCCACTTGTTACGCCATGGCAAAGTTCACATCCTTTCACTGTCGCAGATTTATTTACATCATTCCGAATAACTTCTGCAAACAAAATGTCGACGTGCCGTTGATCATATTTAAATAGAATGTGTGGAATGCTTAAAATCAATTTGTTGTTCGTGACCTATGGTCGTGGTACACTAAAATAGGGAATGGCAAAACAATTACATTCTAGCATTTTCCCACCTATTTTGAGGGTCGGTTTTCCGTTTACTAGATGCTGTTAAATATCAGTATATTTCAAAAAGCGTCTGCTATCAGGTCTCCGCAAATTTTATTACAGCAATGGTAAGAGAATGCCTATGCCTATACAAATCATTTCCATTTGATTGACTATAACAGTTATGTTATGGAACATTTACATTTGACTAAAGATAGTTACTATCTTTCTAAATATTGTAAGAGACAGATAGCTTTGTCGCTAGCATATTTTTTTGATACTTTAGCCAAGAATCTGGCTATTAAGCATATTGCTTCTTTTGAGCCATTATCTGACATTACAAAAATTGACATTTCAAATAATTTAAATTAGAATTTAAGACAACAGAGGCAACCTCTTGCTTAAAATTATCTTTAGACAAAAGTATGGAGACAAGTAATTTAATTGTGGAATCATGCCAATATGATATTAAGTCTAAAAGTTGTAATAATATCAACCTGGTTCATCAGAATATTCAAGGAATGAGTAATAAAGACCTAGAAATTGAGTTATTTATGAATTGTAATAAAATTGATGTTCTTTGTATTACAGAACATTGGCTAAAAAGTGACCAGTTTATGTTTAATTTTAGCAATCACCAGGTTGGTAGTTCGTTCAGCAGAGAAAATGCCATTCATGGTGGATCCTTAATCCTAGTGAGTAATCAACATAAATTTAAAGAACGTAAGGATATAGTGAGCCTCTCTGTGGAGCGAACAATTGAGATTGCCTGTGTGGAATTAGAGCGGTTGATTGTACTAAGTGTATACCGACCACCTTCAGGGTTGTATGACTGTTTTGAGAGGGTGATGGATGAAGTGCTTCATAAAGCCTATAGTAATACAAACAAATTTGTTATCACATGTGGTGACTTTAATGTGAATTTACTGGAAAATTCAAGTTCTAGTGTTAAAATCATAAATCTTTTCCGGTCATACAATCTAGTAAATATATTTCTGGAGCCGACCAGAATTACTGCTACCTCTGCTACATGTTTAGATAATATTTATACTGACATAATAACACAGCATAAAGAAATTATTAATGTACTGGACTCTGATCACAGCGGACAACTGATTACTATTCACAATCCGCATAGGCAAGTGGTTAAAAAGGATATCGTAGTTAACCCAAAAACTTTAGGTCGCTTGGAAATTTTTAAAAATAAACTTATTATTAAATTACCTTATATACAATATCATGATGATCCTAATAAGTTCTATGATGCCTTTTTTAATAATTACTGCACAGAATTTAATTCTACTTTTATACCTAAGACGATCTCAGTTAATGGCAATGTATCCTTCAGTGAATGGGCTACTGTTGGTATCCATAAAAGTAGGAAAAAACTTTATGACTTGTATAATGAGCGACTTCTTGTCAATACTCCCGAATTTAATTGCTATGTTAAAAATTATTCAAAATTATTCAAAAAGGTTTGCAGTACAGCCAAGTCTCGTTACTTAAGTTCAAAAATAAAAAATAGTAACAATGTTATAAAGATGACTTGGAACATTATTAACAGTGAAACAGGAAGGGCTAGTACACGAAATCGTGATTACAGTCTTATTATTGATAACAATATAGTCAAATCAGACTCAGAAGTTGCTACAGCATTTGAAAATTTCTTCTCAGACATTCCTGTTTCTACTACCAGATACTTAAACTCTTCACCCACTGTTGCGGAGTCTTTACTTCGAGAAAATGTTAAATTTGGTGATGTCGAATTTCATTTTAATCAAATCAACTATAGAGACATAATCAAAGCTTTCAATATGTTAAATGTTAAAAAAACTGCAGACCTGTGGGGTAATTCTGTAGACGTTGTCAAATCAATAATCGACATTGTAGCACCAACCTTAGCCCTTATTTTTAATGATTGTATAGACTGTGGAAAATTTCCTGATCTTATGAAAACCAGCAAAATAATACCTTTGTTTAAAGCGGGTAGCACATCTGACCCCACAAATTTTAGACCTATATCAGTGCTACCTACATTTAGTAAAATTTTCGAAAAAATAATACTAGATCAAATGCAAAGGTTCTTCTATGAAAACAAATTTATCAATCGTAAACAGTTTGGCTTTACCAGGGGTCGTTCGACAACCGACGCCGGTGTTGAACTCTTAGGACACATTTTTGATGCATGGGAGAATTCACGCGATGCACTGGGTATTTTCTGTGATCTATCTAAGGCATTCGATTGTGTTCTTCATGAAACACTGATCAGGAAGTTACACCACTATGGTGTGAGAAACACTTCTCTGAATCTTCTTATTTCGTACCTGGGTAATAGGATTCAGAAAGTGGACGTCAACGGAAAGAGGTCTTCGGGGTCTGTAGTTTCAATGGGAGTTCCTCAAGGCTCAATTCTTGGCCCGTTTCTATTCTTAATATATATTAATGATTTGCCCTATTTGATACGAGATAACCATGACATAGTGCTGTTTGCTGACGATACTTCACTTCTATTTAAATTAAAACGCCAGAACCCAGATATTGACGATGTCAACAGTGCTCTCTCAAAGGTGGTACACTGGTTCAATGCTAATAATTTGCTTTTAAATGAAAAGAAAACCAAATGCATTAAATTTACCACGCCTAATGTTAGACAGGTGGAGACCAGCGTACTCATAAACGGCAAAGAGTTGGATCTTGTAGAAACTACAGTATTCCTGGGTATTACCCTAGATGCTAAGCTTCAGTGGGGCCCACATATAGAGAAGTTGTCCAAAAGGCTCAGTTCTGCAGCATACGCCGTTAAAAAAATACGTAGTTTAACAGATATAGATACAGCTCGCTTAGTGTACTTTAGTTATTTCCATAGTGTGATGTCGTATGGTATTCTACTGTGGGGGAATGCTGCCGATATCCAAACTATTTTCGTGCTGCAGAAGAGGGCTATTCGGTCAATTTACAATTTAAGTCCCAGACATTCACTGAGGGAAAAATTTAGGGAGATTAATATACTGACTGTTCCTTCACAATTTATTTATGAAAATTTATTATATGCACACAAGAATATTAATCTCTTTACAAAACGTTGTGATATCCATAATCTTAATACTAGGAACAAGAATAAATTTGTTGTTCCTACTACCAGGCTCCAGAAAATCAGTAAATCATTCAAATGTCAATGTATACGCTTGTACAATAAAATCCCAACTAACATACAAAAATTAAGTCTTAATAAATTTAAGTCCATTGTTAAACGGAGACTGTGTCTCAAAGGATTCTATTCAGTAAGAGATTATTTAGATGATAAAAATGCCTGGGATTGAGCCGCTCTGATGAACGAGGCCATTACACATATTTTTACTGATAATAACTCTGACTGACCGACTGATATCTGACATTATTATTTTATTATTTCTGATCTGACATTCTCTGACATTTTGCAATTATAATACAAAATGATTCAAATTTTACACTTAAATTCAATAAATAATGCAATTAAATTAATGTTAAAAGGATTTTATGTAAATGTGAGTACGATGTAGGCTAGGTATACTACGTCTTTTAGCTTTTAACTGTCTGGTGGCTTCGAGATTTTTTTATGGGGCCTACGCAAATGTTCCGCCGATCTGGTATCGTCGTGTGACGGATTGTAGAGCTCCCTATAATATGGTCGAGCTACACAATGTCTGATGCATGCGTGCCGTCGGATGGGACTGGTCTACTCAAAGCCGCTATGGATCTTTCTTCAAAAGGCCATTTCAGACACTGCCCTGCATTGTATCACTCACATATTCTTACAGTATTATGTCTGGACTTCAAAAGAGACCATGATTCTCTGAGTTTGTTTCGGTGTTTCTTCTCAGAGGTCGTCAGCTAGGAAATGCCGACACCATCTAGTACTTAAAAAAAAGACATGTAAAAGCATCCTTGAGAGATCTATTTACAGAAATAAATATCATTTCATTTCATTTCATTTCATTTCATTTCATTTCATTTCATTTCATTTCATTTCATTTCATTTATGGTTTCATAAAAAAAAACCATTGTTTAATTATCTTTTTGTGTTTTTTTTTTTGCATTTTCCATGCTAAATTAATAAAGTTATTTTAGTGAAAGAATAATTCGATCGCGGGCAGGATTCGAACCTGCGTCTTCTGGCTAGATACACCAGACGCTCTGACTTCTAAGCTAGAATTCCCGCCTAGATCGAAATTTATTTATTATATTATTATTATTATTTGAACAAAAACCTAACATACAAAATTATAGGACTGAATAAACAGTGCTATCAATAATAGTGTAAGCAAAATATGGGTAGAAAAATATAAGTTATTTAAATTCAATTAGATATAACTATAATCTTCCTCTCTCGTACTGAGCTATGCTGTGCCCAACAGTGTCCATAATTGATCCTTAGTTTTAAGCTTACCATCTTTTTTTTTTAAAGATGCAATTGAATTGAATTAAACGTACATTTTGGATTCAGGAATATTATGCATGGTATCACATGGAACTGTTCCCATGTAATGTATAATATTTCTGGACATATCTCTAAAAAAAAGAAAATAATTAATGGTAGGTCTAGCTATATATAAGCTATATAAATACAAAGTGCTGCCCTTGACATGAGCTTTTCTCAACAAAGCCTAGTGAATGTATCTCACGTCTGTACCCTCTGTGATCTCTCACATGTCAGTAGAATTTGATGTCAATGTGATGTTTAGCATATTTTCAAGAATACTTTGTTTTCGTGCCATCATTTCAATGGACACTTGACGGGACTGGTAGATAAGTTGCAAAACTAACGTTTGAGTTGGCAGACAAATAAACACCAAAATAGAGATGACAGCTTCCGTGGAATCCGGTGTTCATTAATGTCAGGGCAGCCACATTTCGGATGGGTGCTAAGCCCAAATTTCTACTAAGTTTAGCCTTGAAACGGAAAGTAACAGACCACAAAGGAGTTTAAATTGGGATTATATTTTGAACGTCTTAAATTTCCGTTTTAATCATGTCAACACGGTTTTACTTTTCCTTAAAACTTTTGTATTATATATTTTTTTATATTTATTTACTCAGACAACATAATCAGGTCCAAATATTAGATGCGTGCGCATCGTGTGCACAGCGATGACCTCACGTGATCTGCGACTACGACTTTCATTGTGATCGTACGGGATTCCATAGAAAACGAACAAATAAAATAATCACTATTACTAGGTATTTAGGTTTTCTTTTAGATATTTTTTTTACTTTTTTATATCCATTATCAGACGAGTTCACACAAGTTATGTATCGACCGTGCACGTCTTGTAACTATTATGTATTTAAATAATGCGAGAACGCTGGTACCCTAAACACAAGTTTAGTCTTATACTGGGTACCTGAGTTCATCGTAACCACTTGTTGTTGTAACGATGCAGTGTCCAAATAAGTGTTTATGTGTACAACTTTTGCGTACTAAAGAATTATTTATTTATTTATGATCATCATTTTTACATATATTATAAAGGTATTAAGGTATTTTCAACTGTATCGTATGTGATAAATGATTGTCATTCTTGACGACTATGATTCATTAGCGTTATTTCCAATCAAGGATGCCACTTACGTTTCGAAACACGATGTCCAAGAACACGACATACGATGTACAAAAACACGTTTATAATATTTTAATTAATGTTTATTTCCATAATCCGATCTTGAATTCAAGAAAGAACTCATCTCATTAACCTTATAATGTTCTACTGGACTCAGGTCTCCTCTGTGAAGATTATATTCATGAACAAAGGTTTAATACATATTATTGAAGATCCATTTTTACAGAAGAGTAGTCATAAGCTTATTAGAACATCGGTATTCTTTTATTAGTTACTAGCTTTTGCCAGCGACTTCCTCCGCGTGGAATAGTTACTTTGTTCCCTAGTTCTTCGCCCGCAGTTTCACCTGCGTTGCCCCGTTCCTAAGGGTTCTAGCGTGATGTTTAATAGCTTGAAACCTTTCTCATGAATCACTCATTTTTCCAACATTTCCCTTCACTGCTCTGCTCCTATTGATCGTAGCGTGATGAAAAGTATACTATAACCTGCCCAGGAGTATGAAGAACAATTGTACCAAGTTTCGTTGAAATCCGTCGAGTGGTTTTTGTTTCTATAACGAACATACAGACAGACAGACAGACAGACAAAAATTTTACTGATTGCATTTTTGGCGTCAGTATCGATCACTAATCACCCGCTGATAGTTATTTTGGAAATATATTTCATGTACAGAATTGACCTCTCTACAGATTTATTATAAGTATAGATGTTTGAAAACGAGCAGGTGAGCCACCTGATGGTAAGTAGCCATCGCCGCCTATGGATATAGAATAGTGAAAATATAATAAAATAGTCTAAATTGATGCATTGCCGAGCCTTAAGAGCTGGCTGCAAACTGTCAGAGCTGCAGCAACTGAAGGGAAACTGGCTCTAACGCGCAAAAGTCAAAACACATCAATCAAGTTGCTATACGACAGACAGCAACGTTAGAGTGGTTGACAGCCAGGTAGACCCTAATTTTCTCTTACTAAATGCTTGTCTAAATATCAGTGGGAAATATATTCTTACCCGTCCTCACATGGAGTGAAGGGTCAGATATTGGATACATGCAGCTGGATAAGAACAGTTGAAGATCGGGTTCTATAGCGTTCCATAAACAGGTCTACATCCAGCAGTGGACGAATAGGAGCTGATATAATGATGGCGATTCTTATCTGCAGTATTTAATTAGCGAACATGTGTCGTCAAGCGACCTAATGACCTCTAACTTGTAAACTATAAAATACCTTAGTACTACTTGCAAAACTCTTACTTAATGAACTTCAAACAACGCCGGTTTCTCTGTCCACCTCCCTGACGACATACCGTGATGTAATGTACTCAACTGACCTCCTAATGAGATACCCAAATTAGTTTTTAATCATCGCTGAACTTGACATTTACTTAAACCTTAAAATGTAACGTTAAATTCGTTAATACTTATTAACCCTTTACTTAAATATGAACATAGTCTAGTGGGACTTAATTCAATTTAAATCTATACTTAATATTATAAAGCTGAAGAGTTTGTTTATTTTTTTTATGGTATAGGAGGGCAATTGAGCCGATGGGTCACCTGATGGTAAGCGATTACCGCCGCCCATGGACACCCGCATCACCAGAGGAGTCACAAGTGCGTTGCCCGCCTTTTAAAAAGGGGATTGGACCTCCGGTAACCTCACTCACTCGGCAAAACACAACGTAAGCGTTATTTGTTTTTTTTTTGTTTGTTTGAACTCGCTAGTCTCAAGAACTACTACTGGTTGGAATTGACAAATTATTTTTGTGTTGCTGTCTTTTTGTGTGAGCGAAGTCAAGATAGGAACGTTTAGGAAGATGAAGAAGTGTCTTTTCTACGGTGTTGCCATTAACTACACAATTCTGATGTTTTTATGTAACGATGCACGCGATATAGTTTATCGTAGTACACACATGACACAAGTATGTAAATACAAATTATTTATGCGACCTCAATTAACCTCCGGCGGTAACACTAGATAAGATAAACGCATTTAATATTCTTTACGTTAAAACCATCAAAAGTTTTTGGAATTAAGAAATAATTCATATTTTATTGTTGGCGTTATCAAAATATAATGATAAACAGAATTTTATAAATAAAAATAATTTTTTGTTTGTTTGTCCTCTATGCATTGCTAAACTATTCATCTTATTGCGATGAAACTTTGGTGAGGTTTGCATGCCTGGAAACGTTTATGGCAAACAAAAAGTAAAAAAAGATAAAAAGAAGCATTGCAACGCATACCGGGGGACAGCTAGTATAAATTTATAAAGATCTCGGTGGATGTATTCAAAATATGCTTTGCATAATAAATATATAAAAAATAAAGATGGCACTATCTCTATATATATAAAACTCAAAGGTGACAGACTGACATAGTGATCTATCAACGCACAGCCCAAACCACTGGAGCGATCGGGCTGAAATTTGGAATGCAGGTAGATGTAATGACGTAGGCATCCGCTAAGAAAGGATTTTGATAAATTCTACCCCCAAGGGGATAAAATAGGGGATGAAAGTTTGTCAATTTTTAACCGATCGGGCTGAGACTTTGCATGCATATAGCTACTATGACGTAGGCATTCCCTAAGAAAGAATTTTGATAAATTGGATGAAAGTTTGTCTATTTAAATATATATAAAACTCAAAGGTGACTGACTGACTGACATAGTGATCTATCAACGCACAGCCCAAACCACTGGAGGGATCGGGCTGAAATTTGGCATGCAGGTAGATGTTATGACGTAGGCATCCGCTAAGAAAGGATTTTGATAAATTCTACCCCCAAGGCGATAAAATAGGGGATGAAAGTTCATATGGAACAAAGTAACTATTCCACGCGGACAAAGTCGCGGGCAAAAAGCTAGTGCAAACATTAATCGTGTCCGAATTAACACCACCTTAACCGTGTTGCCATTTAAAACTATGGGTGTCACTCTATCCTATAGCTCATCTGTGATTTATTAATTAATATTCATTATGTAAACCCTATTTAGGGAATATCATCTTTAGAAGATTATCGAAGTCGGTGCTTTGCAACTGACTGTGACATCAAAGGAGTTTGTCATATACATACTTAAGTACTTCGAGCTGTTTTAATCAATTAATAATTTTATTTGCGAACACAGGATATAAAGGTTGTGCTACTTGTTTGAGCTATATCTATATCAAGTTTTTTTACATAAGTCTAGCAATTTAGCAGTGACAAGCACAACTTTAATGATGACTGAAGTTCTTGGTTTTTAAATAGAAACACCCTTGTTATTGTGAAAATTGGGTTTTAAGTATATGAAAAAATACGAATATTTGATGACACGTTTTTCTTAGTGGCTAGGGCTGAGCGATCGACTTCTGCGTCACGTGTTGTAGGTTCGATCCTCACACGGAGCAAATATTTGTATGATTTGCAGGTAGTTGTTCCGGGTCTGGGCGTTGGTGTATCTGAGAATTTGTGTTTGTAAACGCACCCATGATACAGGAGAAAATCTTAGTGTTGAGCAACGTTTTTAAAAAAAAACAAGAAATCTATATATATATAAAACTCAAAGGTGACTGGCTGACTGACTGACATAGTGATCTATCAACGCACAGCCCTAACCACTTGAGGGATCGGGCTGAAATTTGGCATGCAGGTAGATGTTATGACGTAGGCATCCGCTAAGAAAGGATTTTGATAAATTCTACCCCCAAGGGGATAAAATAGGGGATGAAAGTTCATATGGAACAAAGTAACTATTCCACGCGGACGAAGTCGCGGGCAAAAAGCTAGTATAAATATAATGATGTACAGACAAATTGAGAATACTTACTCTTTTTGAGGTCATTTCAAAAAAATATAGTAGGTATATATTTTTTTCTGTAAATATCTTTTAAGAACACTTGTATAAATTATATTTTTTCTAAGTGAATTGATGAAGCACCTCTTCGTCTTGGTGCTAAGTCCATTTTTTATTGGATAGGCACGAAAATGTGCGTGGGTAGACAAGAAGGTGACAAAATCAGTTTTATTGTTATTCACTCACCATAACATAATATTAATAAGATTAAAATCAAGGAGAGAATTTTTATTGCGTCAGTGATCTAATATATATTCATAAATTAGCAAGTTAGATGGCATATTTAGTAATATTTCGATTGTAATGGTAATTATATCACCTTTGTCTAGCTTATATTAAGGTTTTGGAATTGGACTTATAAAATTCTAGCGACCCGAATGAAGCGCATTTCCCATCCAAAGCGAGTTTTCCGGAGAACTGAAAAATACTTTTATGCAATTAGCAACTATAATTGGTGTGAGTAAACGAGCCACCTGATGCTAAGTACTCATCTACACCTGCAAAACCAGAGGAGTTTCTGATGCGTTGCCGACCTTTAAGAGTACCTACGGACTGCAGACTGCCAGAGCCGCAACAACGGAAGGGGAACTGGCTCTTAAGCGCAAAAGCCGAAACACACACCGAGGTACTTTACGACAGAGTCCGATGTAGGGATGGTCGCCAGTCAGTCAGTCCCCAAGAAGTCCTACCACTGAGAAAAATTCTGATTTTAATGGATATAGGGTACAGAGGTCTTTACTTGTGTACATTTATCCTTATCCTTCAAATTAAAACACAATTAGGTATATTATCACATTATACTGTTTGGTGATCATTATTAAAATGCAGTGGTGCTACCGGATTGTCTTAAAAATAATAGCAACTGTATCTATATTTAGTTCAATACCTACAGACAAGACTACAGCAAAAAGCTAAACAAATAAAAACGTTAAGAAATAGACTAATATTATAGTTTGACATTTCTGAATCGGCCGCCTTCGCATCTTCGTTTCCAACAATGTTTGCGGTTGACGATTACTTGACTGTTTATAAGCAACGATACGACTATTAGGATTCGTATCGTTGTCGTATGCGACTATGGAAGGTTAAACAGCGAAAGATGTACAGGACAAAATTGTACACTGTATACCTTAATAAGTCAGTTATGCGTCTTAAGGGTCCGGCGGAGCTTGAATTGCTCACAAAAACGTAATACCGAAATAAATCGTAATCCAGACAATATTCTATCAATCTATGTTATTATTCGGATTTGGATACCGTTAATCTAGGTTTCTACGGTACTATTTCGTTTACTACTACTTCACTGGAAATATAAGACCGGAAAATCATTCCAAACTTGTTAAAGTTATCTAAAATTGCATTCGCTTATATTTATTTACAGTGAAGTATTTTGAACGAAATGGCAGCGTACCTAGGAACCTAGATTACGGGTGTCGGAATCCGAATAATAACAGAATTTGATTTAATTGTGTTTAAAATACCATTTATTTCGGTATTATGTTTGTTAGAGAAATTCGGTCCGCTGGACTCCTAAGATTGTATTATAAATAATTATAGGTACGTTAAAGGGTATGCAAGAAGATATTACACACATATTACGTGATACAGAGTGGATATATTAGTGTGGATGCTAGTGCCAAAATGTATCTAATATTATGTTTTAGGGTCAATAAAGTTATATATTATTTATATATTATTATACAATTTTTGACAAACCACAGATATCGTTAGCTATCTGAATGCCAAACTCTCTTTTGAATATTAAGATTAATTTTGTTATATTCTTTCCTCATAGATTTGGTTATTTTGACTCTAAAATAAACGAGTTTTCTGGTGCACCCCGTGAGCCCCAGTTTCCGTAAAAATATGCCGATTGGCTTATTTATTGTAGATACATGTGGCACGCCGCCGCGGTGCAGCCTTGTCGCCTGTTCCACAATATTATAAACGTGAAAGTTTGTAAGGATGTATGGATTTTAATGAAACTATACAATATTATAGCTCATACATATGAATAACACGAAGGCTATAATTTATAAATATTATCGTTTTAACTATGCAGTGTACGCGGGTGAAGTTAAAATCGGGTCGCTAGTTCAACAATATGCTGATTACCGAGTTACCATTACAATATAAAAAATATTAAGTAGGTAAGTGGGGGAAACTTGCGCAGGAGTGGGAGTGTGGGACAATACAAGATAATAAAAAAATCTAAAAATCGTATCGGTACGTCTAAAATTAATTCTCACACCTAAGTATGTGGTTTACTTTAAATTCAAGGCCATCCACTGTTATAAACTTTTCAATGATAATTAGAATACAGTATTATAAGCGCATAATTCCAATATTATTTTTGTTGAATCCGTTTTATTCGGAAACAAATTTAATACTTTTAATGATATTTCCTTGACCTGTAGCATTGACAAGTAACGCACAGGTTTTGTATAACGATGATGAGATATTTTTCGTTGAAAAAGTCCACATTTTGCTACTGAGCATACGTATTGAAGCAATTGAATTGAATACCTACATATATTCAATTCCCATTTTTCAATAAAATTATCAATAGAAACTCGGAATTGGAGCGGCGGTAGCCTAATGCTAGGCCGTCGGACTTGCGATCATGTGATTGCCGGTTCGAACCCCACCCATTGCGCTACCGACGTGAACCCACTCGTAACACAAGCATTTAGCTTATCACGAGGGATTAACAAGAATATTAGTAATGTGCGACCCACATTGCTAGTAAACTTTTTTTTTTAAATTGTTTGAATTTGTACTTTTTTACAGTCTACTGACGCTATAAATTAAAAAAAAAAATGTCTCACGCTTTGGAGACAGTCGTGATAATATGGTATATTTGACTTTTTTCTTATCTCTTCGGAAAATAAAAGGGTGACAGTAACTAATTATATCGCGTAAAATTTTATTTTTATTAGGTACTTTTATTTTTTATTATTTGCCTTAGCATACGTTTCTAGACACTGAGAAACCAACGCTTTTCTAAATTCCAAGTTTATTTGGTATTTATATAGATCTCAATAGTTCCGAAACCAGAAATATGGCATTTTAGTTTGAAAAATAGTAGAACCGGTTGCATGTTTGGCGAGCAGATGGCTTTTGATACACAGATCATTTTTATACTTTATAAGCGAAGACTCGGACTAATAATTCGGAAACAAATAAAAACTTAAATTTAATTAAAGTTAAAACATACCATCACGCCTGTATTCCATGAAGGGTAAGGCAAAAGCATACTAATGTACAGTGGCGACCAAAAGTCCATAGGCAATCTCACAATGCAATAGCTTGACGTTTAGTTTAACTTATGACCTTCTACTAATTGTCGTTAACAAGTGACACGCACTGGCTGTATCGAGCTCGCTCGTACTGCTCGCAATGTAATCCTTAGCGTGCTTATGGACTTCTGAGCGTTTATTGTACATCTACAGTTCGCCGGTATGTTTAGTTACAAATCGGACACAAATCCCGAACTCCGAGCTGCTACTGAGAATTTCATAGAAAAAGTCCAATACATTTTTTTTTACCTAGGAATCGAACCCTGGACCTCTAGTGTAGCAGTCGCGGTCAGGACCACCAGTGTAAGAAAATTTCACATTTATACTGCTGCGACCTTCAATAATGATGATCGGAAAACCTTATTACCATAATATTAAGGAATTCAATTATATTATTTATTTGAATAAATTACGTCTAGAACATCTTATAATTAATAATTATTACGTCCTTGCTCGCCGTTTTGGTAGCAATCAATCAGTTATATACATAATTGCATTTTTATTGTGCCTAAATAAAATTATAAGACATGTTATAAATAATTGTGTAGTGAGTGCAATAAAATTGTGTTATGTAGGTAATAATATTATCTATACTGCGATTATAAAATGACTTGTTCTACTGCATATTGCTATGCTATGACACGAACTCGCTATTTCTTATCTTCAAACATCACCTATAATCACTAGCATGCAGGGTAGATCTATATGGTGTGTTTGTAAATATAGATACGAGAAATAATTTTGTGATGAATAAACAATATCAGGGAATCAAATAATATTAATACAAACGCTATAAAGTCCTTAAAAAGTAGTTTTATTTCAAAGTAGGTACATACATGTTCCAAATTCAATATAAATATTAATCATTACGTTCACGTAAGTCGCAGGCGCAGTCTCCTAATTTTTAATCTACCCACTTATTCTATTGTTTTTTATTTCTATCCTTGTCGTTCCCGCTACATTAAAACATTGATTTTCGAACAGTGATTGTTTGGTTCCCAACAAGGGTGGAACCACTCGCGTTGTATAATTTTGTCGTGTCATTATCTCATCTCAAACTATTGTTTGCGAGTGAGATATGTGACGAAAAAATTAGGTTTTGTCTGTGTCGTTGGACTTGTAGTGTCGATCGCTTTTTGACTTACATCATCCGCTAGAGACTCTCATAAAAAGGTGATAGATATAATAAGTCAGTTTATACTAAGTGAAGTGAATCAAGATGCTGTCGAGGACCACGAGACTTGGAAGATATAATATGTACTAATTATGAGGTAAGTCTAAATTTAAGATCGTAATACTGCATGACATCACATAAGCGATTAATTTACAGATGTGCAAATCTACAAAAATTTTACGGACTTCACATGTCATCCTTTTTTTCTATCAATAAAAAATTACTTGTATTTGATCGACATCAATGATTTATTTCTGGGGTAATTCATAGATTTACCGTTTAGTTTTATTTAACTGCAATCTTTCTAAGCATACCGATAGCGACCGACGTGTCCGTTTTCGTAAATTCTGTAGCCATAGTATGACTCCTGCGTACCGGTTGTGTTCTGTGCCGTCAACCGATGTTATTGTAGATTAAATAACGTAAAGTAGTAGATAGGTACGTAACCTAACGTAAAGTAACCAAAGTGTACGAACCACTAGTGTTGTCATTATTGCGTATGGTATTAGTGGATAAGAAAGAAAAAGTTTTTATTTCCGTCCGTATAACGCACAACAAAACATAATGCATAAAAAGGTATAAACATACTAGCAAAAGTAAAGGTTGCGTAAAAAAAGAAAAGTCGGAGCTGGCAACACAGCGGGCACAGCCATCTACCAGCGCCTCAGATTAAGGAAAACCATAGAAGTTTATGATTCTTGGTACCTACTTTGATCTATTTTTCCTTAATCTATGACTAGTGCGATAGCATACCGTATGCACCACCTACGATCAATGACAAACAGACAAACTATTTGCAACCAATCCTTCAAATAATTCAGTTTCGATTGCCAACAGTTTAATGGCTTTTTTACGAGTTTGTAGTTAACGAGCTTTAAATACGCCACCTGACGAATAGCGATATATTAAAATACTAGTGACCTCTGCTTACCTTTTGAACTACTTAAAGTATGGAAATACCTACCTAAGCTCCGAATATTTGACACGCCTTTCCGACCTTTTTTATTGTGAGGAGGAAACTCTCAAAAGACTGCTGATGTGCTAGGGAGCCAGCTGGGGTGTTTGGGATTTAATAACATGAAAAGCTAGCTAGCTAATGTAACCCGGTATGTATTTAGGTCTCATGTAATAGTGGGCGAGCCTATTGTCATTAACCGGGCACAAATCCAGACTCGGAGCCAACCCAACAAAATTTCACTTGAACTGAGGAAGGAACCAGGACCTCTAGTGGAGCAGTCGCGCTTGGGACCACTAGACTATTGAAGCAGTCTCAACTTGGGATTGAGTCTCAACCCAATTTGGGTTTTCAATCACACTTTAGCCCTCCGGTGGCCATATAGGCCATAAGCCCATCTGAAGGAAGGCTGATCGGCTTCTCTATCCCACTAGACTAGTTTACAAGTGTGAACGCACACAGGAAAAAATCGTAGTGTTAAAACATACAAAATAATGTGATTTTAAAACAGGCATCAAGAAACTCTTCTGCCTCGCTATTACTTCTTCTTCTCTTCTTATTAGTCTTCTGGGTGGTCTGCTTATAGCAAGCAAATAAAAAATATTAACCAGCCTTTGATAGACGTCATGAGGCTGCTTAGTAATTAATCACAAAATATAAATACTTATAGCTTATGTGCAATTAATTTTATCAAATGTCTTAATGACATAATTATACTAATTAGAGTTACAACGACTTACAACTAGGCCTCTAATATAGCAAATTATCTTACTTATTTGATTATAATTTAGTTTTAAACGGTGAACGAAAAACACGCCGCGGAGAAAACCTCTCAGGTTTCCTCCGCGGCGTGGGAAGTCTGTCAACCCGCGATAGGTCAGCGTGGTGGATTATAGCCTAATCCCTCATTCTGTGAGGAGACGTGCGTCCAGCAGTGGGACAGTATAATGGATTGATCATTACGTGCAAATTGATGGAGTACATTTTCCCCTATGTTTCGCCGAGTGAGTGAGATTACCGAAGGCCTAATCCCCTTTTAAAAAGTCGGCAACGCAGTTGTGACTCTTAAGGTATTGCGGTTGCGGGTGTCCATGGGTGGGGGTAATCGCTTACCATCAGGCGATCCGTCAGCTCGTTTGCCCTCCAATCCTATAAAAAAAAATATCAGTATTGCTAAAATCATAGTTGGACCCAATCATAGTTGGGAAAAAGCTCAGAGGATTTTAGTGGCTACTCCGATATGGTGAAATACGATCTTAAAGAAATGGGGCTATTTTAAAATCTTTTTTTATATACATATCTATAGTACCTATGGAATATCCATATGGATGGCCGCACGGGGAGGCTATTTTACTCTAACCTAAGTTTTTTGTAGTAACTAACCTTATTTTGTTACTACACGGTACATTTTTTTTTCTTAACAGCATAACCCAATAACATTTTGACCTGGCTAACATGGACATTGAACCCAAGACCTTATGATTCTACACCGTGCTTGCAGTTTCAAGATCAATGAAATATCTTTTTGTGTTTTATTTGCATTTTCCATGCTAAGATTATAAAGTTATTTTAGTGAAGGAAAAATTCAATCGCGGTCAGGATTCGAACCTGCGTCTTCTGGTTAGATACACCAGACGCTCTGACCGCTAAGCCACCGCGAGTCCCACCCGCTTGATCGAAATTTTCCTTCACATTCTGAATTTGCGTCATAAGGTGACGTTGGCGACATCTATTGAAAAGCAAGTTATGACGCAAATTCATAATGTGGAGGCATATTTCGATCAAGCGGGAGGGACTCGCGGTATCAATGAAATATTTCTATTATATCTCAAGTCTCAATCAACATAAATATTTCCAATTATGTTCCTCGTCACGTCCTCTCAATAACGCTTACTTAAGAAAAAAGTAAACAAAATTACAGTGGCTTGTACATAATGTACGTAGTCTCTAATATTAGATAATTACATAAGTGAAATATTAGTAAACCGATATTTAAATAATATCCCGCGCTGACACAATGGCTGAACTCCACATATAACTTATTCGAATTTAGGCAGATAAATGTTCCGAAAGGCGATCATAGAGTCGATTTTAGAAAAATCCTTTTTTTTTTTTTTTTTTTAAAAAAAACGTTGCCCCACACTAGGATTTTCTCCTGTATCGTGGGTGCGTTTACAAACACAAATTCTCACATGCACAAACGCCCAGACCCAGAACAACTATCTGCAGATCATACAAATATTTGCTCCGTGTGGGGATCGAACCCACAACACGCGGCGCAGAAGCCGATCGCTCAACCGCTGCGCCAATCGTGTCGCAATTTTCTGAGATATACCAACGTGTTTTCTGTGAGTTTAATTATTTGGCTGACAAATATTGCAGAATATATTTTTGGGATATAGATATTGCAGTTATTTAAGCTGTGTTGGTGTAAGTTAGGCTGTTAATATCATACTATGATGCTTGTATTCTCCGTAGGGATTAGGCAGAGGCGAACTAATAATATCCTCTCACAGTTTGCTGGTACCTATGTATTATTTCCTAAACTAGTACTGATAATTTGGAGATGGGAACCTACTACTACCATTACGTACTTGCCCGGGAAATCGAACCCTTGGCAGCTACCAAAGGTTCGAATTCTGAGAGAAATTTATTATCTATATTGTTTATATTTTAGGATTTCCCGACTTCCTGAATAGAGTATTGTTATATGTTTATGCCGAAGACCGGGATGGTTGGCGCTTTTTGGGGGAGGCATACGTTCAACAGTGGACGGCAATAGGCTGATGTGATGAGTAGGGGGCAAACTCTGAATTGCTTTTAGGAATTTTCTTCTATAAACCCAATAAAATATTGCTCGACCAGGGAATGAAACCAAGGACCTGTAACGTAGCAATCACGTTTGGCACCACTAGACTAATGAGGCAGTCTTAACACAGTATTGCTATCGTAAATATGTCATTCTGTCTCTCATCCAGTGCCCTTACAAGAATGAACTATGTCGAGAATGTCGCGACATAACGACATTCATAACCGCAATAATAATAATTATTATTATTATATTTACATTGCTTATTGCATCCTCCGTGCGTCCGCATAAAACGCCTACTTGGCCTGGTTACCGCGATCCTTGTGTTGAGAGTATATCTGCTGACATTGACAGAAGAAAACCGACACACAATTAGTGGTTTTTCTTCTAAGTTCATAATGATCAAACTCAGTAATCGTCTCGGAAAAAAGTCATTAAGTAGTTACAATGTAAAGATAAAATATGTTAAAATGATGTCAGCACCTCCAACTTTTCCTACGACAATCAATCAAAACGTATTATATTGACATTAGTAATTATTTATAAGATGTTTTAGGCAATAGGATTGCATTAGTTAAGTCGCTGGTGGCGCCAATTGTGTGCATTATTTCACTTGCTGACATTAGGGAACTAACTTATATGCCATAATTACTGTAAACTAAACTTTTTTATAATCAAACTTTTTTTAAAAGCTTATGTACTAGAAATGCTAAGCTAAATGCTTGTGTAACGAGTGTGTCCACGTCGGTAGTGCAATGGGTGGGTTTCGAACCGGCAACCACATGATCGCAAGTCTGACGCCCTAGCCATTAGGCTACCGCCGCTAGAATAATGTGCATGATATGTAAAGTTTGTTTGTAATGTTATTTTTGCGGCGTGGGCAACCGCAGCTTACCCAACTTGAACAGAAGTACGATCGATCGACGAAGTAGTTTTCAATATCAAATAGTGCAAAGTATATAATATGTCAAAATAATTCAAATAAATTACGTGAATTAATCATCATTATGCTTTAGTTACACCGACTTCAAAAAAGGAGAGATTCTTATATCGACTGTATGTCTGTGTGTGCGTTTGTTATATTGTATCGTTGCCGATCCTGAACCAATTTCGACGTTTCTTTATACCTAATATACTCACTCATACTTCTTTCCTACTATTGATACTTAGACCTCGAAGTGAGGTCTGTTTTCTTTTTATAAAAAGTTAATAATATTATTATTATTTTTCAATGAATCGGTCGAATTTCTGATATCTTATGTATATTTTGACCTTTGTAATCCTCCAAAAAATACTTACGGCCATAAATCGACAACATTCTTGCATGCTCTAAATCACCCAATGAATTACGATTTCCACCTTGATGTTATCGATGAGTCTATTATTTAGATATATGATACATATGACCATTTACATAATACATAATTATGTTATGACCTACTAGTCGACACGGGCCATTTATGAATATATAATATGCAAACATAATTATACATTAATCACTGGAGTGGGATGAACGATAGATGGTTGAAGTTAAAGTAATTATAATTATACGAATATTAAATAAATTTATCATTAAATTAATCAAAATAGAATGCAGTACCTATAACCTAGCCAATAATACTATTCTGTCATCATAATATTTTAGTATTTCGAACGCAGGATCCGCCCCAGAGAATCATTCGTATAGTAAGGCCGGGTATAGTCGCCCCCATTGTAATTACTATGGCTTCATTAATCTATCGAAAGATTCTCTAACTACTACTAAGTTGATCGTGTCTCGTGTCTCTGCGATTGTATGGGAAGGCAAAGTCCGATCAAAGTTTTTGAGGGATAGATGTCCTGTTCCTCGGCGTTTCAATACGATATCGAAATGAGTCCTGCAGACAAACATTTAATAGGTTTGTCTGCAGGAGTTTAGTGACTGACGGATGCTAGCGTCATAGTATTTCAGATGTTTATGTGCGGCGGAGATCACTTATCACCAAGTCGAACGGCAAACGATCAAGCGGTTTTTTTAGCCATTGCTGTCCCACTGCAGCACAAAGGCTTCTATCCACCCCTCTTGGTTTAGAGCCTACTGCAGCTAATACTACCAATAAAGTCTAGCTCGTTCCGCCAAATCCTTCTGCATCTACCGTGACGTCCTTTATCGTTATGTGGGTTTCACTCATTGGAGAACTTCAGCAGAACACACAAAAAAGCTTCCTGTGAAAAAAATATTTTGTGAAGTTCATCTGCTATCAATTCTCAATTAAACCATAGCAAGCGTCCTATGCTATGATTGATCAAAAATGGTATTTTTAAATTTTCTGGTCCTTAGGACCAGCTTGACTTGTAACGCAGGACCAATAATTATCAAAGGTCTTAGTGGGAGCTTTGATTTAATAATGATATAAGTCATTTCTGGTTTCAACTCCCGCTTCTGGTCTTTACAGTGTTGGCATTTATGTTGTCATCAAGTACATGTATGTAACTATTTACCACATACACGAGAAATTATCATAAGAGCCACATTCCTCCAAGGTCACGATCGTTCGCAACAAGCATTGCCTACATTCCGACACCGGGGGAACATGAATTTGATGTTGTATTAATTCATATGACATTAAGTTCAGTTATGCGTCGTATTACACGATTTATTTATATAACACCTGTTATAATCAATGGGGTAAGCAATCCGGTAGTTGCTTTAGTTGTAATTTTTTATTGTTATAAGGTGACAAACAAGCATACGATTCGACTGCTGGCATCTATAGGCTATGTTTATCGCTTGCCACCACTTACGATGGTACGCGGTAATCGCAACCTATAGCTCTCAGCAACACATTAGTACGAAGTCTCATAATATGTCAATGCATTATCCAGAGACCTACAATACTGGCTCAGTGTTAACTGCCCCGTCTTCAAGTAAGATATCCTGGTGACTCTCGGGTAGTCTGGTGATCTGATTCATGAGTAAAAACTAGTATGTACACAAGCAAGCAAATTGGTTAGCCCACAATCTGTAGCAGGTTAACAGACTTTTTTTAATAGAATGGTTTTTCTACTGTGTCTACCGATTGATTCATAGATTTTGTTCTCTTAGATGCGCAGAATTCAACGGTAGCTTATATCCTTCCTCATGTCTGCAATCTATTTATTACCAAATTTTACCGAAATCTGTATGGCGGTTTAGTCGTAAAAAGGTGATACACAACCAAGATAAATAGACAGAGTTATTTTCCTTCATAATATTAAGTTCCTAAGTTTTCCTAAAAAAATTCGCTTCACTTTTGCGATTTTTTATAGGTTTCTGTAACGTTGCTTTACTTGAATCCATCCATCTTACAATCAAGTTTATCACGTTGGTCCCCACTGCACCAATTAACTGATTAACGGCGGTATTTATTGATGCTTGTGACATTAGCTTGCGCAAGCGCATCCTGTGTTACACGTTTTATGCCATTATAAAAAATTATGTGATACTGATGAGAAAATTTATTACAGTCATATATAGGCATACTTAATATGTATAGTTATTGCTCGTGGTTTTATGCGCGTCCTAAAGGGGCTGTGATGACTTTCCTCCTCTAAGTTTCTGCCAAATTTTATCGAAATCTATTTAGCGGTTTAGGCATGAAAAGGTCACAGAGTTATTTTCATATTTATAATATTACGAGTAGCCTAAATTACTATGATTATAAATATATATTTTATTTTAGTTAGTTTAGTTTTAGTTTTTTAAAAAACGTTGCCCCACACTAGGATTTTCTCCTGTATCGTGGGTGCGTTTACAAACACAAATTCTCACAGACACAAACGCCCAGACCCGGAACAACTACCTGTAGATCATACAAATATTTGCACCGTGTGGGGATCGAACCCACAACACGTGACGCAGAAGCCGATCGCTCAAACGCTACGCCAAACGTGTCGTCAATTTATTTAGTTACTATCAAGAAAGCTCACAGGCTACTAATCATATAACATTAATAACTGTGACATAAATTGACGCTATTTACAAGCTTCCACAAATTAAGTATCTTAATGTCTAAGTTGACAAATAAATATAATAATACTCGTAAATTTATTACTTATTGACTGCTGTGAAATTGCAACTGCAATGTAGATATGTTTTCGTTTCAACATAAAATATGCCTGCAATGCATAAAATATTGTTTTGACTTTGAAATAAAACTACTTTTTACGGATTTTATCGCGTTGTATTGATATTATTTGATTCCCGACGTTTCGGATCCTTTACTTAACTATTTTTAAGTTGTTGGACATCTTAATGTTACAATTACTAACAGCTACCTTACATTTTTGTTAATTATTGGCGATCCGATTCACGCAGAACGAGCTCACCGTATCCTTCAGTCTTGCAGTTTTGGACTTGGATTTTGATTTTATGGAATCTATAATGGGGTTCCAAGCAGGTGGTAAGACCCAGCCATCTTCTCTATTGAAATTTGGATGTTTTTTAATTTAATGTCTAATATTCGCGTAAGTGTCAGAAACCAGTATATTGTTTTGCTTTTTTTTATTTCCCATCCTAAGGAACTATTAGATAATCAACACTAATAACACTTGACCATACTATTTTTCAAGTTATCACATTTTTACGTAACGTTTGACAATTTGTGCATACGTGTGAATGTACTGTCAATGTTTTTTATATAGTTATATGTAAACAAACAACAACTACGGAATGTATGATGTATCAGGTGACATGAAATATTTTTGGTACTTAGCATTTAAATACAGTCAACAGCACAATAAGTTACCACAAACTGTCAAATTTCGCCAATGGATAATAAACTTTATTAAATGGAGATTAAATTAAAAATCTAAAATTTTGGATACCATAATGTGCTGTTGACTGTCCATACCAACAATATTGGTAATTGGTTGTTAAAAGCAATACTTGGTGAATCCAGAGCGCAGTGGTTTGTGGAGATTCAAATCTGAGACGTTTTTAAAAAAACGTTTCCCCACACTCGGATTTTCTCCTGAATCGTACACCCAGACCCAGAACAACTAATTGTAAGTCATACAAATATTTATTCCGTGCGGAGATCGAACCCGCAACACGTAGCATACGTAATTTAGCGTTTGGCGTTCGGCTTATACCGAACCCAAAACGCCAAACTGCGCTGTCAAAACTTTCGATCCGAAATCCAACCTAGTTCATTTGTCAATCCTCATTATGCTATATTTGACAGATTTCTAACCCTAAGATATAAACAAAATAATGTTCACATACCTACATTATATTATAGTATACTTGCTTAGCAGCCAAATATAGCAATGCAGTGGTACCACCTCAGACGAACTCCAGAAGGAATATTACCACATTATAGGTTATTTTTTTTCTAGTCTCGTCAGCCATCTTGTTTTAATTTTTTTTTCATACTCTTACAGTAAAGACAAATCAATCGATACCTCATGAGTCAATATTTGATCTGCAGTTTTTGAGCTAAGATCTAACATTCATACAGACATAGACTGTTAAACTCATCGACCTTCCTTTTTCGAAGCCGGGTATGTTCATGTCAGATCAGTAAGTTTTTGTCGATGACACTTGAAAACTACTCGGGACGTAGGCATTCAATAAGTGTGACTCTCATTGAAAAATTAGTTAACGCTGATCAAATAGAGTTCTTAAACTATAATTTTGTCGAGCTCCTTGCCTAATAAAGGCAGCCTTGCTTCCGTAAAGGTCACGGCGATGACCTTTGCTTCCAATAAATTGATTGTTACTTCTCTAAGCGTGTGATGACATCTATTTGGAGGCGTCACACTATTCACATGTCATTCCATTTTGTATTGATTTTATTGAGCTATGAAATCTGATAATCTAATAACTACCTCTTTAGCCTAGTGGTCTTGAGCGCGACTACTACACTAGAGGTTCTAGGTTCGACCCAAGTCGAGAAGTGTTATTGGGTTTTTCTATGAAATTTTCAGTAGCAGCTCGGAGTTTGGAATTTGTGCCCCGTTAATGGCAAGTGGCTCGCCTCCTATTATTGGACCTAAATATACCAACAGATATTTTGTAAGAAATTCATACTTGAACATAATAAGTTCAGAGATATGCCTTTGATTTTTAAAAGAGATAAATATATGATAAATATTACTTTCATAATTTATGTTATATACCTCTAAATACTGATATAAATACTGATATAAATACTAGTATAAATACTGGTATAAATAAGAAATGTGATATACATAATTTACATAATTTAGCAAATACGTATTCAAAAGTGCCTGCTATAGAATATATTACAATGTAAGAATAGCGCAAGACTCAAGGTTATCTATCTTCTTCAACTTCAACAGGAGAAAGAAGATTAATATATTGTTGAATCGGACGACGGTCGAATCTTTTTAAAGAATTTGCTATAAAAAGTTTCGTAAATATTGTAAAGATTTATATGAAGAGAGTCAATGAAAAATTTACCTTATTCTCATCTGATCATACTATGAGTGTTAGGTTAGCGCACGCAATCAGATAAAACAAACTATATACTTGTCGAATATGAGAGCAGCAATCATTTTTAAAAAATGTGTGGAACCACTGATCTTATGCAGATCATTGGTTCCACAATAGTTATAACTCGGGTAACATTTTAAACTACAGACAAATAATTAGTTCAACGCTGATTTTATAAAATTTACTATTCGGGTTTATAGGAAATTAAAAATGAGAAACAAAAGAGGCAAATAAATTGTATTTTTTAATCAAAACTGACATAGATTTTACTTACAATGTTTTTATCTCGAAAGTCGCAGGCAAAGTGCGTCCGCTCGAGGCACTCGCTATTATTTATGCACACTACCCCACCAATCAGACCGTTACGTCACAGAAATACGTATAATGGGTTTTTGCCACAGAATCAACAGATGGTGTTAGTGTTTATAAAGAATATCGTAATAAGTTTTGAAAATATTGTTACAAAGCGATTTGGTAAATTATTTAGATTGCTTATGCTGTTTTTAAAGTTTATTTAATTTAAGCCATTTATAGATTGATAAAGCTAGAAGCTTATTACATAGTTTAATACATAAGTCGTGTCGACATAAACTTAGTTTAGTTTAGTGTAGTTTGTTTAATTAAATGATCAATTATTATTTGCAAAATTAACTAAATTTGAGATGAGATTAAATAAGAGATAGTTCAAGGGTAAATCAGCTTAGTCACGACTCGCAATCATTTCCGCGGCGACACGGCCATACTGACGCGCGATGCGTGCTCTGCATCGCTTCAGGTATCTTCTGGAATACAAATGTGTTAGGATTGTGAGGCGACGTACTTCCACAGTACACAAGCCTATAGTTATAAAGACTCATTATCAATTGTGGTATTCTCTGCAGTCTGCTCACTCCACGTGACAACAGATTCAGCATTTATGATTCAATGTTTACTGCTCATTCCACATGACAACAGTAAAGTTGTTTATCATATTTGTAAAGGGTAGGATAGGTGTATGAAAGGTCGGTGCTGTGTAATACAGGGGCTCTAAAGGATGACTGGGTGTAGGTCGATGCTGTGCTCTGGGCGGTCTTGAACGCCGTGGTACACAGGGGACATTTCTTTCTTTTCGGATGGGATTTTACTATTGTACGGCTCCATACGTCAATAGTAAATAATACATTTTAGTTATTGGACGGCTCCACACGCCAATAACTAATGTCTTTGAATGTCAAACGTTGAAGGTTCATGAACCCGCACTTAATTGCTTATCCAATGCAGAATTTAACAATTTTAAAGCAGGTAAACATTTAAATCACAGGAAAATTAAATGGAAAGTGCTCACCGGGCTCACTTGGAATTTCTATTCGTTTGTAGCTTCAGCATCAGCGTCTTCCGACGTTAACGGATGCGATGCCGTCTCGACGCCGGAAGGGCCAGCCTGTTGATCATCAGGGGGCGACACGGCCGGATCGGGAGCGCCTGGTTGTGGGGCTCGTCGCAGTTGGTCATGTGCAACCTTACGAGGTCGCCCATGGTGTCCTACTACCTTTTTCACGAGGTAGCGGTCGTTTTCAAGAACCCTGTGAACTTCGTAGGGGGCACTAAATTTAAGATCAAGGGACGTCTGGTTTCTAGGGTTGTTTTTTACCAAGACAAAATCACCCCGCTGAAAACGATGAATTTTAGCACGGCCCTTGTCAAATCTTTCTTTGTCTTTAGCGGACATCTCCGCCATTCGTTGTTGGATGTGTCGGTCGAGGGCGTCAATATCAATTATTGAATCGTCGAGGTTAACCAGGTTTAGCAATTCTGCTGGAACACAGTTTTGACGTCGGGTCAGTAACGTGAGTGGGGCTGTACCTGTGGTCCTGTGTACGGTACAGTTTAAGGCCAATTGAAGTCCTTCTAATGCAGTGTGCCAGTCTGGGGCCTCATAATTTCTAATCATGATGAGGGAGTTCTTCAACGTTGCCATTACCCGTTCCACTTGCCCGTTACCTCGACTTACGCCTGGTGCTATGGAATGTATTTCTATGCCATATGTATCACAATAATTTTTGTATTCGCCAAGAAACTCACGTCCTCCATCGACGACGACTTGCCTTGGGGCTCCAAAAAGGTGGACGACTTGTTTGAGGGCTGCAAGAGTACTGTGATGACTTTTATCGTTAGTGTGACGAAGTAATACATACTTAGTGTAGGCGTCTACCGTAACCACGACGTACTCCTGTTCGTCTGGGGTTCCTAGCTTACCGGTGATGTCCATGTGTATTACTTCGAATGGTACAGTTGGCTTGGTGATAGGGTGCAACTGTACCTGTGTGGCTCCGGATGTTTGTTTCGATGTCCTGCATACAATGCAGTTGTCGACGAAGTCTCTTACGGTGCTGCTCATTTTATCGAAATAATAAGTTCCCCTGATCTTGTGAAGTGTCTTCTCCCAGCCTGGATGTTTAAGGGCATTATGAAATGTATTAATGAGACTCCACTGGAAAGACTTTGGGACAACAATTAACTTTTGTGTTCCCAATATAGGATCTCGCCTCTCAAACTTGAGAACATTACCGTCAAGGTGGTATCCGGGAACATCTTCTCTATTGTGCAGAGCATCTATGATAGGACGCAATTGGCTATCACGTCTTTGTTCAATATTAATCCAATCCAGATTATTGTTCATGACGTTAACAAGCAGTGGATCTGGATTTCTGCTTAGAAAATCCGCGTGCTGCATCCGCTCGCCCTTCCTGTATTCTATTTCGAATTCGAAGTTTTGGAGGAAGGCCCACCATCTATGAATGCGGGGTAGTAGGTCCTTTTTGTGCTTCGAAGCTTTGAGTGCGTTGCAGTCGGTAATTACCTTGAACTGACGCCCATACAGGAAGTGCCTGAAATGCTTGATCGCCCGTACTACAGCCAGCGTCTCCAGCTCATACGAGTGGTATCTGCTTTCTACATCTGTCGTACGTGAACTAAAGTAGGCTACTACATGCTGCCTTCCGTTAATAATCTGAACAAGAATTGCTCCAAAGCCGAGGCTGCTTGCATCGGTGAACAGTTCAATAGGTTCTCCCTCTTGGAATATTGTAAGGACTGGCGCGGAAGTTAAGTGCTGAAGAATCTTTTGACGTGCCTGTTCATGAATATGAGTCCATTGCCACCTAGTGCCCTGTTTTGTTAATTTATACAGAGGTGCCATAGTTCGCGCAAAATCGGGTATGAAACGACGGAAGTATACATTTACTGATGACATCATCAATATAAACCTGCGCGACACTATCGTTATAGTTTTTGTCTGCACTACCCGGGTTTAAAAGAGTCCCTAAAGCACGATTGATGCATCTCTGATACACTGAAGGCGCATTACACAACCCGAATGGCATAGTTTTGTACTCAAAGAGACCATCTGGAGTAACAAATGCAGTCTTTTCAATTGAATCGGCAGCAATTGGTATTTGATGAAAACCAGCCGCCATATCGAGGGTTGTATAATATCGACCGCCAGCTAATTGATCAATTTGATCGGCAATCAAGGGAAGAGGGTAATGATCTCGCACAGTATTTGCATTTAATTCTCGGTAGTCTACACACATGCGATCGTCACCGTTTTTCTTTTTAACTAGAATGATTGGGCTTGAATAAGGAGATTTACTTTCCCGCACAATATCATTATCGATTAGTTCTTTAATAATTTCCTTAACTTTTTCGCGCTCTACTGGGCTTAGCCTATATGGTCTGCGTTCAACGAACTTGTCTGGGTTCTTCAAACGAATCTCCAACTGACCAGTATTGACACGAGTTCGTGAAAATCCGCGCGTAAAAATATCAGAATATTTATTGAGTAGGATTAGCAGTTGTTGAATTTCCGTTTCATTCGTTAGGTCATGATTTATTTTATCAAATAGACTGGATTCCGATCGCATGTGCATGACTCGGGTTTGGGGACATAACGTTGCGCTGTTCTGAGTCACGATTACAATAAACCCTGTCTCGCTCAGAAGATTCGCGCCTATTAATACGTCTGACGTCATTTCGTAATCTGGTAAGATATGGAATTCAATCTCTACGTTTATGTTATCTATAACGCACACCGTTGTCAACATACTGGTCGAGACTACCGGAAAGGGGCCTATTCCACGCAAATAATTAACTACTTGTCGACGACGTCCCGGCAATTTATTAGCAATAGACTCGCACATAATAGAACACTCAGCACCACTATCAAAAACCGTATCAATAATTATGTCACCTACCCGCATTCGCATAGTGTTCAGCCTCGATTTTTTGTTTAAGACTGAATTAATATTAGAAGTTATCTGTTTTTCTCGACGATAACATGCATCAAATGTATGGCCAGGTTTTGAGCAAAAAGAACACACCTTATCGTTTTGTCTAGGTAATGATGATACTGAAGTATTAGGGGATTTCTCAACCGTCCGTTTATCCAAATCTGAAATCTTGTTTTTATAATAACAATCACGAGAAGCATGTCCAGATTTCCTGCAAAAACTACAATAAGGAACGTTACGGTTATTATCAGTTGCATATTTCAAACGTTTGGAAGGTGGTTGATTATTGTTTAGCTGACTTGGACGCTTGACCCGTATAGACGAGGCAACGGAAATTAATTCTGGCACCGAGGTGGCTCTGGCATTCATTAGTTCAATCCTAAGGCGCTCGTCACTAATAGTTCCTATCACCGCCTCCACAGAATCCTTATCATCAAGTTTATCTTTAGTAACCCGTCTCCACAAGATCCATGATTTCGATAAAAACTCCGCAATGTCTTTTGAAGAGTCGTAATTATGTTCCCTAAACCTTAACACATCACGCGAGTAACGGTTTTCAGGTTCAAATGTAGTTATAATATTTTGTCGCAACTCGTCCCATGAGGATGTTGTGACAAGCCAGCTGTCGGCCCATATTTTAGCGCGACCTTTTAACAAGCTAGCCACCTTCATCCGGATATCGTAATCACTGAGCTGATAATTAGTTTTAGCCGTAGATATGTGGTTACACCACCCGCGAACCCCTACGTTACCGTCCGGGTCGAATGACGGTAGGAACACATCGGTAATTTTCACTTTCTCGGGCTGTTTTAACAGTCTTTCGCTTATGTTTTGCATCATAGTAATCATGTGCATATAAAACTCAGGCTGTACGTTACCGCCCTGCTGTTGTGATGATGCCATGCTAGATGTGCTTGGTCCAGGATCACCAGGTGTAGACACGGTGCCCGTTGATACGTTCGGTGTCTCGGGTACGTTCTGGTCTTGTGCTTCCATTGTGGTATGTAGAGTAGTAGAAATCTGAAGAACAAATAACACGGACAGAAAAGGCAGGTGGTTATCCCACTTCTGATGTCGAATATGAGAGCAGCAATCATTTTTAAAAAATGTGTGGAACCACTGATCTTATGCAGATCATTGGTTCCACAATAGTTATAACTCGGGTAACATTTTAAACTACAGACAAATAATTAGTTCAACGCTGATTTTATAAAATTTACTATTCGGGTTTATAGGAAATTAAAAATGAGAAACAAAAGAGGCAAATAAATTGTATTTTTTAATCAAAACTGACATAGATTTTACTTACAATGTTTTTATCTCGAAAGTCGCAGGCAAAGTGCGTCCGCTCGAGGCACTCGCTATTATTTATGCACACTACCCCACCAATCAGACCGTTACGTCACAGAAATACGTATAATGGGTTTTTGCCACAGAATCAACAGATGGTGTTAGTGTTTATAAAGAATATCGTAATAAGTTTTGAAAATATTGTTACAAAGCGATTTGGTAAATTATTTAGATTGCTTATGCTGTTTTTAAAGTTTATTTAATTTAAGCCATTTATAGATTGATAAAGCTAGAAGCTTATTACATAGTTTAATACATAAGTCGTGTCGACATAAACTTAGTTTAGTTTAGTGTAGTTTGTTTAATTAAATGATCAATTATTATTTGCAAAATTAACTAAATTTGAGATGAGATTAAATAAGAGATAGTTCAAGGGTAAATCAGCTTAGTCACGACTCGCAATCATTTCCGCGGCGACATACTTATATTTTTTTTTTATGGGATAGGGGGCAAATGAGCAAACGATTACCGCCGCCCATGAAAACCCACAACACTAGAGGAGTCACAAGTGCGTTGCTGGAATTTTAAAAGGGGATTGGGCCTCCGGTATCACTCACGTTGTTTTACGCTGGTTTTCTGTGAGGCCGTCGTATCATTCGTATTCGCGCCGAAGCATGGCTCTCCCACGGTAAATAAATGTAAAGTATATAGGTCAACATTATGATAAGGGGATAGAATGAAGCTGGGGACAGAAATACATAATTAAAAATAAAAACGAAATAAAAATATCTTAATGACGCAACCTTGATTTAACAAAGACGATAGCCTCAATAAGATTCATACATTATAATAAATAGATATTTTTTGTTTCTAATGAAGTGCATCAAGAATATTAATTTTGTTAAAAGTCACTTCAACTTATTATAAGATGTTGAAATAAAACTATTTTTTACGAATTTTATCGCGACAAAATGATGTTATTTAATTTCCGACATCTCGGAACCTTTACGGCATTCACGGGTAGACAGAGTTATCGGACGTCTTAATATTTAAATTAGTAACAACAATAATATATAACGCGATAAAATCAGCAAAAAGTAGTTTTAGTTTTACACATTAATTATTACATAATACACCATCTCGCCTGTATTCCCCGAAGGGTTAGGCAGAGGTGTACTAATGTACACCCACAGTTGGCCGGTAGGTTTAGGTCCCATGTAGGGGTATTCCTCGAAGCGCACCTAATAAAGCGCATCTTAGATGTTCCTCGAAACGCAACTTTTACGCATTAGGTTTGCTTGAAAATCTAATTAAAAATATTATAATTTTATTCTCACTGACTGCCTACTAGTCAGACGGCCTCGGATTCGTCTAGTGGTCTCAAGCGCGACTGCTATGAAATTCTCAGTAGCAGCTCGGAGTCTGGATTTGTGCCCGGTGAATGCCTATAGACTCGCCCCCTATAACATGGGACCTAAACATACCGGCGACCTGTGGGTATACATTAAGTACGCCTCTGCCTAACCCTTACTCATAAATATCAGAAAAACAGAAATGATCTGGAAGTAGTTAGTTATGCGATATTACTTAGCTTCAATACTGGTTGAATTACAAGCTTTTAACTATCAATTTTGTTCAACCAAAATTACCAGGGCACAAATGAACACTAAATAGGCACCCAAGTGTTTTTACATAGCGAATGAATATTTTAGGTGCGCTTGATTAGGTGCGCTTCAAAATGAGTGCGCTTCGAGGAATACCCCCCCCCCCCCCTCCATATAATAGGGGCCGAGTTACTAATTTATATGAAGTTAATTTTTAAGAAAATTAAAATTTATTATCGTTTAATTCCTTTTCACTGCAGTTAAGAATATATATTACGCCGTTGAATTATCTTAATTAACTGTTTACTTTAAACTTACTATAAACGGTAAAACATCAAGTATAAAGCAAAGCATAATAAATAGCTTAACCAAAAATATGTAATATATACGTTGATGAGTTTATTATTTAAAGGTATAATTATGGAGATCTTACAAAAACCAATGTCTCGCGGTTCTAATGATTTGACATTTTGAAAGGAAACTCCAGCAATATGGAAAATAATACTACAAATTTATTGATGTTTTTATTCGAATGACGAATTTGAGGACTATTATCGTTATTAGTCGATTTAAAAAAGAATAAATATAAAAACTATATTCTACGTTATCGATTTAACCAGACTTAGTCGAGTGTTAGAGGGGTTTTCTATGTTATTTTCAGTTACAACTCTGTGGTTTGATTTGTTAACAAGTTAACAAAGGCTCTATTACTTGAGACCTAAATCATCAATCATCACTACCTGTTGCCCACGGTTTAACTATCTACTCAAAGTACTTTTTAAGTACTGCGTATACCAAATTTTATCAAATTTTGTTCAGCGGTTTAGGAGTAAAAACGTAACAAACAGAGTTACTATCGCATTTAAAGTAGTGATTAGTATGAATGTCTATATAATATATATATATATATAGCGCCTAAACTACTTTTTACGGTTAATAGAGCGTTATATCGATATTTTATTCCCGACGTTCGGCTCCTTTACAGCATCCATGGCCAAGGTGAACTATTATCTAAATAATTTTTATTATTCGACATTTAAGTTGAATAAAGTATACATTTTATTTTGGCATATTTATGATTAAACAGTTTATTAATTGCATACATTTTGTATTTTTTAATACTAATTTATTCACCGTCGAGGTGACAATGTGTCACGTGTACATCTTGACAAAAAATTTAGAAACTAATTTAAAAATCATTACTAGATAATTTCAGGTAAGTTTCATATTTCACTAAATTTATTAATTTATGAATATCAAACAATTCTTACCACTGAAACTAGTCTATTTATATAAAATAGTTTTTTTTTTCAAGATAAATCACTACGATTTTTTGTTACCGCCGCTATCATGCATGGCAGCATGTCTCCTATGCTGCCAGCCCAACTATACCTCCTTAATTTACGGGGTCGGCAACGCGCGAATGATACCCTTGGTGTTGCAAGCGTACCATCAGGCGGGCCGTATGCTTGTTTGACACCATAGTGGTTAAAAAAAAACGATCAAACACCAATCATTTTAGGTTTTTACTAAAATCTCAAAAAATCATTCACCTGAAACTAGTTGCGCCCTCTACTTGTAATTTTCGACAACCAGCTCCCGACAAATTTCGCGTGTAAAGTGATTGTTACAACTGTTGGAAGAGCGCTTGCGCACATTGTAGTTCTTAATATGAATACTAGATGGCGGGCTTGTGCGGAAGCTCAGAAATCGATTTTGCCATAAAAAAGATTTCAACGAGTAGACCTTTCGTGTGTTTTATTATAAAACACTACCATTGGAAATCATTCAAAATGAAAAATCAAAATAGTTTATTGGAACTAAAATTGACAACATTAATTTTTTTTAACACCCCTACATTATAATTTTATTTGAATGTAGATAAAAATAGGTCATCCGTATTTTTTATTTTCCCGATATTCAATCATTTTCATATTTATATTCGACTTTGAAGTGCCAATAAAGACGTCATTTGTACGGTTAAACGGTAACATGACGTAATTTTTTAATATTTTTTTCTTATATCAGTCTGGCATCTATCCTATTTATTAATAACCTTACATTACATATTTCGTTGTTGATAACTTAAATTTTTTTAGTTTCCGCCTTATAAGAGACGTTATCACACTTTTTTTATCCGGAATGAAGAAATATAAAAAACAAATAATGTTTCAGAACTCAGGATAGGAAAACAAAGAAACAGTATTTTTTTGGTGGTATATTTATTGTGAAATGTTCTCAAATGGAATTTAGTCGAAATCATAACTATTCGAAGTTGATAGTCATTGGAAGTAATTACCTCAAATTGTCAAATCAAATCGTTTATTTGTGATACATGGCTTACATAAAGGTGTTCATTATAATATAATTATATAGTTAATTATATTCATACCATGATCTGCCGCTAGGGCACACAAATTATTCATTATTATATTGCAAAAAATATTGTAAAATTTTAATTCCATTAAAGATTAAATATGAATTTTATTAATACTGTTAGTCATGCAGGACGAATACAAGAAAATCAACATCAAATAAATTATCGTCAAGCAGGTGATAGAAAATCATCAATACAGTAATAACAATTTTCTACAAGAAGTTGGAACAGTTTATTTTTAGCAGGTTTTTTTTGTTAGTAGGATTAGGGCAAAATAGGTTTATAGTTATATTACTCTCTTAAAGTACATTATTATTGAATTACAAAACCTCAACGGAACATAAACATACCAACACGCTAAAATTTACCAAAGGGGTATGCATTAGAAGATAATGTCGTTATAGGGAGCGAACCTGTTGGGAATTGAACCTAGAACCTCGGGCTCAGCAACTACGCCTTGCAACTGCTAGACCAATAAGGTATTGTACAGAGCTTTTATATTAGACTCACGTTACCATGACTGTTACCGTATTTTAATTCTTGGTATCATAAAAATACCACTTGTATGCCAACCAGCATTACCTACCTACTTGTGTTTCTTTGTCTAATATAATTTGGTCTTCTCGAAGGAAAACAAAAAAATATCATTTTTATGTACCTAGTTTTTTTTCTTTCGTGGATGTGAGACTGCCTCATTAGTCTAGTGGTCCCAAGTGCGACTGCTACACTAGAGGTCCTGGGTTCGATCCCCAGGTCGAGCAAAGTGTTATTGGGTTTTTCTATGAAATTCTCAGTAGCAGTTCGGAGTCTAGATTTGTGCCCGGTTAATGGCTATAGGCTCGCCCCCTATAACATGGGACTTAAACATACCGGCGAACTGTGGGTGTACATTAAGTACGCCTCTGCCTAAGCGTTCGAGGAATACAGGCGTGATGGTATGTTATATTCTTCAGTAATAAGTAAATAAGAAAATTACGTTCAAGGGTCCGGCGGAGCGAATATCCCGTATCTACAAACGTAATACCAAAATAAATCGTAATTCAAACAGAATTTAATCAAATTGTGTTATCATTCGGATTCGGATACCGTTAATCTAGATTCCTAACCTACCATTTCGTTTATTACTACTTCATAGGAAATACACGACCGAAAAACGTCAAAACTTGTAAAGTTATCAAAAATTATATTCATTTGAAAAATTATTTCCAGTGAAGTATTTTGCACGAAATGGTAGAATAGGAACCTAGATTAACGGTATCCGAATCCGAAAAACAAAATAATTTGATTGAATTGTGTCTCACCAGTCAGCCTGTATCATCGTTTTCACATTACGAGCAAAAAAATGCCCCGAAAAAAAATATAAAACGAGCAAACTGAAATGGTAATTCTTAAGGTGGCAATGACATCGTCACTGGGTGCCAAATATACTAAGGATACTAAAAAATTGCCGGAATTTAGGCATGATAGTTGTGAATTTTAAACTTAATTATTATATTATTTTAGTTATTTTAGTGAAGGAAAAATTCAGTCGCAGGCAGGATTCGAACCTGCGTCTTCTGGTTACATACACCAGACGCTCTGACCTCTAAACCAATGCGAGTCCCACCCGCTTGATCGAAATTTATCTTCACATTATGAATTTACATCATAAGGCGACGTTGGCGACATCTATTAAAAGCAAGTTGCCTTGTTTCTCAACCGACATGACTTACTTTACAGTTAGTTCGATGTCGTACGATGCTACCCTAACATTTAACTATCTTGTTGTGATTTTTTTGCATTTTCCATGCTAAGATTATAGTTATTTTAGTGAAGGAAAAAATCAATCGCGGGCAGGATTATTATGTTCAATTTCATCAATATTTAATTTCTTATTTTATTTGGTCATTTTTTTTTATTCTTGATAGGCTTACGCTTGACCGCCAGTTTGCCTGATGTTAAGCGATACTACGATTCACGATGGAGCGCGCTTGCCTAGAAGATTGTCATGTGATTGGGATACTTATATACGAGTAGGTATCAAAAGCACGCTGGACCGGACAGCGTTTTTTAATATAGTTTATACTTATGTATTTGTGATCTATTTTAAAAAATATAATAAGGACAAAAAATGCATGTAAACTTATTTGATGAAAAAAAAACAAGAAAATTCTTCATTCAATCATAATTTAATAAATATATTGTATACTTTTAAGACTATTTTTACATTACAATACATTTTACGGCAGTGATACAATGCACTATTATATAAATTAACTCTAGGACACACTTGCGAAACTTTATTTTCGGAAAAGTAAAGAGCTATGAATATTAATTACTTCAACAAACAATTTTTTTTTGTCTTTGGAATAACAAATATTATTTTTTGAAATGGATATAAACTATTTTATTAAAAAAAGGAATTTTGATAAATTTATAAGAAATAGCTTATTGGTGGCGTTAAGCTGTCTTATTAAACATGATGTCTATATACCTACCTACATATTGTTTCTTATAAAGATAGATAGGATTTTCTTTATTGCACAAAAGTATGGGTTCATTCCGATTTGAACTATCCGATTAAATTTGCAAACAATTCGGTTCACCAAATATAAAACGGTAAAAATCAAAACATTGTCGTTTCCATACCAACAGTCCTTCAAACACCACTGGAATATACAAATAAGGTAACTGTATATTTATTCGTAAGTACCTATATGTATAATTGCGTCACGCATACAAAAAACCCACGATGAATTCCCTTTAAAAATCCAGGAATTGTTTTATGTCATTTGTATATAAATATATAATTATAGAAATATGTGTCTTATCTATTATATATAAGTGCTTCTGGATACTAAATAACATATAATTTTTGAAAATAAAATTTACAGAATATGGTCCCTAAAATTCTATCGTAATCTAGGTTTAATTTATTATTATACACATTTATCGGCAAGTAATGAGATTACCCACATAAGATAAACTAAATACGAAGTTGGTACATAAAAAATATTTTTGTTTCGACTGGTGTCAAAAAATTATCGAGTGTGAACGATAATTTACAAACTCTTAGCTTGGGGTAAAAAGATCGGAAGAGACATTAAGGCTATAGTCATTTACGCTCTTTTTACTGCCCAGGCTTTGGTATCATAAGACCTATTATGGCCCTTTTGACGCTAGACGATGAATCAATACTATAAGGATACATTAATCTCCGAAATTATCCTATTATTACTCGCAATTCGAACCGTCGGTAAACTTAAAAGTATTACTGGCATTATTAATATAATTTCCCTAAAGTTTTCTACCACCAACCGTATCCGCCGTATCCGCCATATCCGCCGTATCCATGGTGGCCGTAATACCCTCCATACGGCCAGTACCCGTATCCGTAGCTAGGCCATCCCCACCCGTAACTATAGTAGGGGTAGCCGTAATGTCCTCCATAGTGACCGCCGTATCCGCCCCAATGCCCTCCACCCCAGTGGGAGGCTGCAGTTTTGAGATCATCTTTATCCGCTGTAGCTAGGTCATCTTTTTCCGCCTCTACCTTGAAGGTTTCCACTGGTTTCTCCTCGGCTGGTGCCGCGTAAGACACTGCAAGTAGTAGAAAGATGGCAGCAGTGAAGAAGGCAATCTGGAAGTAGAAAACATTTTTAGTCATTATATTTTTTAACGGCACGACTTTTGGCGGTACGATTTGCGTAGTGGTAGAGCGATCGACTTCTACGCTAAGTATTGTGGGTTCAATCCCCACACAGAACAAATATTTTTTTGTGGGATATGGGGACAAACGAGCAGACGGATCGCCTGATGGTAAGCTATTACCGCCGCCCATGGACACCCACAACACCAGAGGGGTTACAAGTGCGTTGCTAGCCTTCTATAAAGGTATTAGGCTTCCGGTAACTTCACTCACTCGGCAAAACATAACGTAAGCGTTGTTTGACGCCGGTTTTCTGTGAGTATTTTTTTGCATTTTCCATGATAATATTATAAAGTTATTGTAATAAATTTACTACAAATATTTATAAAGTTATTTTAGTGCAGGAATTCCTTCACTTCACTTCACTTAGTTGTTCCGAGTCTAGGTGTTTGTGCATGTAATAATTTGTGTTTGTAAACGCACCTACAATACAAGAGAAAATCCTAGTGTGAGGCAACAAAATTGTCACAGTTTTAAGGGGCTCGTGGTTAAGTTAGCTTATGAATCACTCTGGTTAGCTGTAGCCAGTGTATGAATGAATGATACATAGAGATCGCTCTTTGTCTCAAAGAGTACATAAAGCATCAGTCCCAGTTATTATACAAACGCCAATGATAAACGTTACTGGTAGTCAGAAGCCAGATAAACATTAAGTCATGCGTAGGTTATCGGTATTGCCACGAAGTTGGGGTGCAGATATCTGATGGCAATCTGTTCTTATTAAATTAAGCTGCATCTGGTTACCAGCTGATTTCGACATAATTTCCAATAAAGGATTTTTTTCTTTTATGGATTACGTCGGCAAACGAGCTGACGAGCCACCTGGTGGTAAGTAGTCATCGTCACCCATTGACACCTGCAACACCAGAGGAGTTGCTGATGCGTTGCCGATCTTTAAAAGCCCCTACGGACTGTGACTGCCAGAGCCGTAGCAGCTGAGGGGAACTGGCTCTTACGTGCTAAAGTCGAAACATACACCAAGGTGCTTTACGACAGACTCCGACGTAAGGGTGGTCGCCGGGCAGTTAGACTCTAAGGGTCCTACCACCGAGCAAGTCAGATATTTTCACGCCTCATACATAATCAACCCATTATACTGTCCCACTGCTGGGCATGGGTCTCCTCTCAGAATGAGAGGATTTAGGCTATAGTCCACCACGCTGGCCTAGTACGGGTTGGCAGACTTCACACGCCACCTGTTAACTGTACGCTCCCTATACCATGCACCCTATTACACCATGTAACAATGCAATGGTCCAAAGTAAACAAAAAGCCTTTACATACAATTAATTAAACAGTAAGTACATAATGTATATTGTCCCCGCGACAATACTACCGTCATATCTCACGATCTTTTCAATATGACTTCCCACGAATATGTACTGGACGGCTAATTAGCGGCTTATGCTAATCATTCTATTGAAACTCTAAAAACCAATTATGCTTTTGATAATAATGATGATTTATGAATTCAGTATTTCATAGACTATATTCGGATCGGAGAACATCATGGTGGTGGGCAAGGTTGAGGGGAAAAACCTGGAGGACGCTCTCCGACTCGCTCGCCAGACCAAATCAGGGAGCTGGCTGAAATACCCATTACTGCAGCGCTACGACGTGCCGAGGACCGTGCAGAAAGGATGGAAATGGTGAAAGACCTAAAATAACTTGACTCTCTATAACAGCCACGACATTCAATAATGAACTAACGATTAAGAAGATTCGGATCTGACTTAATAAACTATCGCTCTCTGAACGGCCAGAAATTGTTTGTAATGAGTTCATTTGTTTAATTTCACATTTAAATAAAAACAAGGCTTAATGTACCCCTAAGTATTTCACAATAATTATATCGAATAATCATAGTGTTATAGAATAATAATTATACTCAATTTTTCATATCCAATTTCAGTTATTTGCTTTGACTACTTAGGATATTTTAATTGCTTCAAGAACCTTTAACTTTTTTTAAAGCTTACTCGTAATGTGGGTCGCACATTACTAGTATTCTTGTTAACCCCTCGTGCTAAGCTAAATGCTTGTGTTACGAGTGGGTTGACGTCAGTAGTGCAATGGGTGGGTTTCGAACCGGCAACCACATGATCGCCAGTCCGACGCCGTAGCCATTATTATTTGACAACAAGTTTTATATATCTTATTAAATTTGATCTTTATAAAATTATCCAATAATAAAAACGAAAAGTAAAAATAAATTTTCCGTTATTTTTTGTTTATATTCTATCTATATGTTATTGATTATGATGATAAAAATAAAAAAATAAATCCAACAAAATACCAACCCCTTATTTACTTTACACTATTATAAAAATAACAAATTCAATCAAAACAGAACCGAATTTCCCAACACAAATAAATAAACACCCTTACCGAAATCTCACTACATCATTAATAATAACAACTTATTGCTAATATAAACAAAATAAAGACCCAGTCACTACACTACCTATGAAATCACCATAAAAAGAATCCACTTACTTTGCAAGCCATGGTGTCTGGATGCTTGTACCACACTGACGGTAAGCGCCCTAAGCACCGTTTTATATATCTATGGCGTCCTAGCTACACGGATGGACGACTTCCATGCTGCCATTGTGCAGCCAATGACCTTACCTTTGGGATTTGAGGTAACTGTCTGGGTTTTGGCGTGGCCTATATTTCAGACTCAGTTTTTTTTAAGTTTTCAGGGTTAGTTAAGGTCTGGGTAGGTAACTGGTCTAGGTATGGAATATTTAAGCCTTAAAATACTTCCATTAGAATGTCATAATAAAGTTGATTGTTTTCGCTTTTCGCATTTCGCTTGCACCGCAAAAAGATTTACTATTTATATATTTTTTTTGAGACGAAAGGTGGCATATGCTAAGGACCTCAGGGTGCAATCGATCTCCTTGCCCAATTATATCGAAAACTGTTCAGCGGTTTTGGCGTGAAAAGTTAACAGTCAATGCGATTCCACCCACTTTGCCCCGCTCTCAAGGGTCGTAGCGTAATGTTGGATAAACTATAATCTTGCAAATGCAAAAAATATTTTTTCAAATCCCTATCAGTCGATTTAATGTTTTTTTTTCAACCAACGATTCAGACAATTATAATTTCAAGACTGGTATAAGCAATCTAAAAACATTTCTGAATTTAACTAAGAATAAACATATAATGTACACTCCTAAGATATATGAAAAAAAAAATCAGATAAATGATAATATTTATCTATTTATTCCTATGAACGCATTTACTTATTCTTATGTATAAGTATAATGAGAGTTGTACTCGAGATTCTGCAGATACAATCCTTATAAAGATCCCATGTTGTTTTACAACTAATTAGCGAGATACGAGGACGGGACTGTCATGATGCCAACAGGTCAGACTCGTTGAAATATCTCGATAAACTTATAAATAGCATTACTTACTCGTATATTTATTTTTAATGGTAATATCAAAGCACTTTACCAAAATGTTTCTTTTTTTTTTTTTAAAGTTTACTTGCAATGTGGGTCGCACATTACTAGTATTCTTGTTAACGCTAAGCTAAATGCTTGTGTTACGAGTGGGTTCACGTCGGTAGTGCAATGGTTGGGTTTCGAAACGGCAACCACATGATCGCAAGTCTGACGCCGTAGCCATTAGGCTACCGCCGCTACCAATATATTTACTCCTATATCCTAAGGATACTGTAAGGAATAAAGCACCAGCACTGCTAGATCGATCATTTAGTCGCATCTAATCTAAGTATATATAAGTATAATTGTTAATAAGTAGGTATTCATTGCCTTTACAGATCACTGAAGTGGAAAATTGAATGATAATTTAATTGTTTGTTTTGCTTACTATTAATTGTTAATAATTATTTTGTGCGCCGTGTTCCGGGGAAAAGGTAAGATAGGTTTAGGGTTAACGAATAATCATCGTCAACAGCCTGGATAGGCCATAAGGCCCAATCTTCGGCTTTCTTCATCTAGTCACTATCAGTTGCCTTCTGCTAGTCGCCACTCACTAGGGATTAATTATTAGTAATTTTTACATAGCGGTACGCCTGTATTCCCCGAAGGGTTAGGCAGAGGTTTACCAATGTATGCGCTCAATTCAGGTGTTGTATGTTTAGGTCTCTTATATAGTTCCATGTTATAAGGAGGCAAGCTTATTGCCACTAACTGGGCACAAATCACAAACTCAGAACTGCTGCTGAGAATTTCATAGAAAAATATACGCTGCTCAACCTAGAAATCAAACCCAGGGCCTTTAATATAGCAGTCGCGCACCACTAGACAAATAAGGCAGTTATCAGTAATTTTCCTTCTCTTAAAAATGTTGCTAAAAGATACAAGTAGTTTGTACTCGTAAATAAGCGTTAAATTTACAAATGACGTGAAGGATTCAATGAGTCTCTTAAAGCGTACCTCATAGGAGTAAAAAATAAACAAAAGGAAATTGAGTGACACGCTTATCGTGTACGGGTAGCTTCTTCAATTCAATTAAGTAGGCCTGTTGCTGTTAAATTCATTTAAATATCAAGCATATGAATAGGTGCTACATGGAACTTAACGACAGATATAAAATTATGGAATAATAGGTTTATCATATCAACCAAAAAGATGTCCACTGTTTAACAAAGAACTCCCCCTTTGACTTCCACAGGATCCGCTTATATGCCACCTGCATCTGACGACTCCTACCTACTTTGGGAGTACTACCAGATTGTCTGTTTATCTTATTGGAGGCTTTTTAGATGCACGGTCTCCTCTCTAAAACCTGTTTTTTTTCTAAAGCTGGGAACTAATGTACCCCGCCCACTGCCACTTCAACTTGCTAATCCTATGTTGGCAACTTTGGTTCTTTCACGTAAGTCGGTCATGTAAAGAAATATCAAGCATAGCTCTTCGTAGCTCGTTGAGTGACCTTCGTCTTTCTTATGAAACCCATAAGATACTAATAACGTGCCAAATTATATAATTCTAATGCTATGCGATTGCAATGCTACCGGAATGCGCTTAAATATTGGAGTTCTATGTACGGCTGACTTCGGGAAATCTGTTTGGAAACCGAGAACCGAAGACCGAAAACAGATCTAAAAACAGGAGGTACGAGAAGGAGACCGAGTTCGTGAACTCGATCGTATCTCTTAGACCCCACTAGCTGAAAGACTTTCCTATGGTCTATTCACAGACGGCTACATGTCAATTATACCTTACCTATTAAAATTATTTGACTAGCAAGGGTGGATAAAGTACGTATAGGCAAATGCCGGTGCCATCTAGTCAAAATATACCATAAAAAAACATTGACTTGTAAAAGTCTCTTTAAAAGATATATTAACAGAAATAAATAGGTATCATTTAAGTATCAGATACTAAGCCTTAAGAGACAAGTTGGAAATAGAATTGCGCTTCATATTTTTGTGACAAAGTCCACCAAGGGATGAGGTCATTCAGTTTGTCCTCTAATTAAGACCTCAGCGATAAGGCTGGGAAAAATTAAACAGAAGTAAATGAAAAATATATTCCGGTTATTATTATTTTGTTATTGTAAAAACATACATAAATATTTCCTGTTAGATTTTATAACATAACATAGGCCCAGGTTGCTTTTTGTCCCAAATCGTGCTTTGTAACGTTTAGATTTTTTTTTTATAAAACACGTTATTTACATCATACCTATTTTTCCAAAAGGGTAGTACATTAAAAACATCGAGTAGGACTCGCGGTGGCTTAGTGGTCATAGTGTCTGGTGTATTCAACCAGAAGAATCCAGGATCGAATCCTGCCCGCGGTCGAATATCCCTTTTACTCAAATAACTTTGTAAAAACGTATTAATTAATGTTTTAATTTTTTTCTGCTGTGCATAGCCTAAAATATTATAATTATATTGATGACTAGCTCTTGCCAGCGACTTCGTCCGCGTGGAATAGTTACTTTGTTCCCTAGTTCTTCGCCCGCGGTTTCACCCGCGTTGCCCCGTTCCTAAGGGTTGTAGCGTGATGTTTTATAGCTTGAAACCTTTCTCATGAATCACTCATTTTCCCAACATTTCTCTTCACTGCTCTGCTTCTATTGATCGTAGTGTGATGAAAAGTATACTATAACCTGCCCAGGAGTATGAAGAACAATTGTACCAAGTTTCGTTGAAATCCGTCGAGTGGTTTTTGTTTCTATAACGAACATACAGACAGACAGACAAAAATTTTACTGATTGCATTTTTGGCGTCACTATCGATCACTAATCACCCGCTGATAGTTATAGAAATATATTTCATGTACAGAATTGACCTCTCTACAGATTTATTATAAGTATAGATAGAATCTTATCAATTGTTGTGAAACTACTTTTCATGCGTTTTAGTGTCAGGTAAAAATAATTATAACCCACTAATTATGGAATTCCTCATTTATTTATTTTCCATTCATAGAAATAACAGATACGTATACTTTATTTTTTATTTAGGACGAATCTTCATTAAACGCGATCTTCATTTTACACGAAAACAAATGGGAGCTTGTTTATGCAATTTAAGTAATAATTTCCTTTAATAAGATTCGCATTGTCGTTCTTGTAATAAGAAGGTTGGAAATACAGCAATTAGTTTGAAGTGGGACTGCCATAACACCGTATTTCGACATGTTAGGAACTTCGCAGTACTAAGTCATAACCGGTAGAGGGTTAAAGGATCGTAAGACTACGTTACTATTATGCTATTGCTTGCAGTTTCACTCACATACCAAAGGACTTGAGACAAAAGATAACATATCCCTTCTTCAAAGTCCAATCTCTACACTTTAACAAAATTGATTTAGCGGCGATCTTATTGGCGAAGTCAGGTACGTAGTACTCGCAACCGGCGCGTATTTATGAGAAGATGTATGAATGTGGAAGAAGCAAAAGAAGTATACAAGAATTGTAGCAAGTGGCGTGGGTCTATAGTTTCTGCCTAATCCTATGGGAGAAAGGTGTGAGTGTATGCATAACGAACAGACAGCTGTTACTTTCACGTTTATAATATTACTTTGAATTAAAAATTAATTTAAGAAAAACTAGTGACTGCCTCATTAGCCTAGTGGTCCTGAGCTAGAATGCTACGCTAGAGGTCCTGGATTCGATCTCCAGGTCGAGAAAATTGTTATTGGGTTATTCTATGAAATTTTCAACAGCATCTCGGAGTCTGGATTTGTACCCGGTTAATAATTGCAATAGGCTCGCCCCCTATTACATGGAACCTAAACATACTGGCGAACTATACGTATACATTAGTATACCTCTGTCTAACCCTTCGGGGAATACAGGTGTGATGGTATGTTTAAAGACATAATTTTCTATTTACACAAACGAGTTCCACTTTGATAACTTTGACTCTCCCGCTACCGCCCATACTTTAGATCATACGAACAAACGGACATTGTCACCATAAGTACCCGCGTCCTTCCTTCCGCAGCCAGAGGTCGCTGCGATCATTACACGTTACTGTCATTGAAACCTTGACTAGTTATATAAAACGTACATACTCCCAAATTACTGCTTATTTCGGGAATAAGCAGCTGTTAATTTAGGCTGGCGTTTAACTGCTTAGTTAGTCTAGTAATCTCATGCACAACTGGTATGCTAGAGGTGCTGGGTTCGATTCCCTGGTCGAGCAAAGTGTTATTGGGTTTTTCTATGAAATTCTCAATAGCTTAGAGTTTGGATTTGTGCCTGGTTAATGGTAATAGGCTTGCCCCCTATTACTAAACATACCGGCGAATGATGGGTGTACATGAGTACACCTCTGCCTAACTCTCTGGGGAACACAGGCGTGATGGAATGCTCCTATCTATATTTATTCAGAGTTGTTTGATAAATTGACGATTTAATGACGGGCTTGATATATTTTTTTAATACATTAACACCCAGAGTTGGTATATTAAAAATATTTTTTGTAAAAGTACCCGTGAATTTCCGTGATACAGAAAGTCTTATAGTGTCCTATGTTAGCTTTCATTGTAAAATTGCACCTTAAAGCTATCATAGAAGTAGTCAAACCTTATTTCTGCTTTGCACGTGGTTACACTATATTAGGTCACATCCGCGATCAAGTTCAAGAATTGATAGCTCTCTTTAATTCAGGTTCACCAAACGCATCACACAAGATAGTCGGTGCCAATACTCTGCTTATTCTAAGAATACCTTATAAGATGACTCACAATCCTTATAGCCACATTGTATGGTAGATTTGTATGCACTTGGAGAAGGTGTACCTAAAGAATTATAATAATTCTTTTATAATATTTTTAGCATCCATTCGAATTAATGAATGCTTTTCTACGCGACGCAAAGGAGGATTATGTATTGAAATAAAACTATTTTTTACGGATTTTATCGCGTTGTGTTGATATTATTTGATTCCCGACGTTTCGGATCCTTTACAGCATTCAAGTCTTAATGTTACAATTACTAACAGCTACCTTACATTTTTGTTAATTATAAATAAAATATCGCGATAAAATCCGTAAAAAGTAGTTTTATTTCAATGTCTAATATTCGCGTAAGTATCAGAAACCTGTATGTTAGCCAGTACGGACTGCCTAGGGTTATGTATTTATTTTATTTTAATAATATCGACTTCAGTCCAAATTAAACTTTAAATTTCAATGATCAAACATCCATTTATAGCACTTTTGTACTTAAAAATTGTAATACCAATTTTAATTTTTGGCGACACGTTTGGCGTAGCGGTTGAGCGATCGGCTTCTGCGTCACGTGTTGTGGGTTCGATCCCCACACGGAGCAAATATTTGTATGATCTACAGGTAGTTGTTTCGGGTCTGGGCATTTGTGTATGTGAGAATTTGTGTTTGTAAACGCACCCACGACACAGGAGAAAATCCTAGTGTGGGGCAAAGTTTAAAAAAAAAAACTTTAAAGAATGTCCATGGAGTTTCTTGTCAAATTCTTCTCTGTCAAATTCTGTCTAGTCTTCTCCATAGAATGAACTTTTGTAATCTTATTTACTTTATTATATACAACTTATTTAATTTTAACTCAATAACGTTTTATAAACACTTGTAAAAGCTTATTTGGAATAAAATCATTTGATCTTGAATTTTTACTTATTGTAGTGTTGACAAAGTCTCTACCATAATATCGACTAAAAATCGAAGTTGCCTTCCTTTGCCCCATAGTCCATGGGTATTGTGAGCAGAGCAACTGCATTAGAACTATATTTTTAATTACCTGAATTGGCCTTCAGACAGTCACAATTGTTCCAACTCAACATTGACAAAACCTATGTCCAGACAATAGTTGCCTCATTCATTCTTACCAAATCTAGTCCAAATCCAAAAGACCTATTGTTTTCAATATGTTACATAACGGGAACGAATCATAAAGCATTGATTCCATCCTTATTCTAAGCAGTTTCCCAGAAACAAACTTGTGTATATTACACATTTGCCAAATACGTCACAGAGAGACAAAATACCAAACGAAACGCTCGATGAATACGTAATTAGGTTGGACGTTTTCAATTCAGTAAAAACCAGTGCCAACCATCCAAATGTTGACGATTTCGGACTAAAATTGGGATATCGTGCTTATCCAAGCATTATTTTGGTAATGTTTATAGAAAGTCTCTGTTCGTATGATGAGCACACAGCCAGGATATGCCAGCTGTATGCTCTTAGGCCCAGATTCAGAGACAAATCTAAGCGTAAACTTAGGCTTCAATAAGATATTTATATTTTGTAAGAAGGAATAAGAATATAGTCCAGACCTTGGTAGCACATAAACCAGAAGCTTTGTGGAATCCATTGAACCACGAATGTTTCGTCCAATTTAATTTTTTCTTCAAATTATTATCATCACCTTTTTCTGCAATCGTCTGTAAATATTAGTCTTAAGTCTTGCTTTTCTTTTCGTAAAGTTTTATTCCAAAAGAGCTCATTCCTTGTGGCGACCATATCTATTCCCAACTCTATAGTATACATTGTGAACTTCACAAATCCATAAAATACTTTAAAGTATTCAATAAGCAGTTATAAAAATACACGTTACCTTACAATGCTCTGACGTCACTGGTGTGGCCACATTCATTCATACAACGTTGTCATTCGTGTCGTGCACTGGTCTTAATGGAATACCTTTTTTATTGTGAGAATATTGTCTTCTATGTCAATCGATGGACGGATATATGTTCTATAAAAGGAGGATAATATCTTGGTATCTTTGTTTGGACTTGCGCAGAAACACCTGTGTAGATAACGGGAATAATATTTATAATATTGTTCTTATTTTTTACGCCCAACTATGTATTGAAATCGTTATACATATTATTTTCATAACAAACATACCATCACGCCTGTATTCCCCTAGAGGTTAGGCAGAGGCGTACTAATGCAATGTTCGCCGGTATGTTTAGTTCCCATGTAATAGGGGGCGAGCCTATTGCCATTAACCGGACACAAATCCCAAACTCCGAGCTGCTACTGAGAAATCAGAAATAATTTATTTTGCTTTGAATTTAGGTACAAAAATAAGATGCTAAAATTAAAAAAATTTGGCCAGATACATTCTACATTACGGCATGCAAAAAAACAAAAGAGCTACAAGTCCAAAATAACATTCTAAAATTTCATATGGAAACCCAATAACACTTTGATCGACCTGGGAATCGAACCCAGGATCTCTAGCGTAGCAGTCGCGCTAAGGAACACTAGGATAACAAGGCAGTTATTTTAATTAATATAATTTTCTTATGAACAGAAAAAAAAGTCGTAGGTACCTAATGACGCCAACATTATTTAGGTATTGTATGTTTCTTAGTTTTGACCTCTTGGTGTTTTAGCTTCTGTAGGGTTACCACGTATAATGTCAACCCTCCTGAAATAATTCTCTAAACCTTTACTAAGCAGGAGGTACACGGTAGAAAAAGAGCTACTTCCAACGGCATCCTAATTATCGCATTACAGTGCATAATATAAAGACCTTTTGCAAATAATAGTTGAGGCACAATCAATCGATGGCCATGTCTGATCGCCAATGGAAGGCGTCCGTCATCCTCAATTGTTTCGCGTCGGCCGTGAAATCGCCTTAAATCATACTACATCAGCCCGGTTACTGTTTAATGTAGAGAGTCCATCGTAATTAACTAAGTTACTTAATTTGTTGACAAAATTTTTTGTTTTTTCGGCTTTAGGCTTAAAAAATATAAATAAACCAGTAAGGCTCCGTTCATTATCAGTCCGCATTTATCTATTGCTAAACGTAGGCCTCTGCCTAATCTTCAAGCCCGTTAGGTCTCTTTAAAATAGGACGTGAGGTGTTAGCCAAAAAAAATAACGAATAGAGACTCTACACTATGGATTTATTTTATTCAACTTGAGAACTGAGCATTTGATTTTTAACTCATGCCTAACTGCTAAAGCAATAAAATGAAATTATATTTATTTCTGTAAATACATACCTAGATCTTATAAAGATACTTTTACACGTCATTTTTTTATTGTACTAGATAGTGTTGGCATTTCCTAGCTGACGGCCTCTGAGAAGAAACACCGAAACAAACTCAGCGAATCATTATCTCTTGTGAAATCCAGACATAATAGTATCAGAATATGTGAGTGATACAATGCAGGGCAGTATCTGAAATGGCCTTTTGAAGAAAGACCTATAGCGGCTTCGAGTAGACCAGTCCCATCCATCGGCACGCATGCATCAGTCATTGTGTAGCTCAATCATTAATGACGCCGTAAAATGATTAGCTTAAAAAATAAACACTAAAACATGAGGTAAAATCGTAAAACAAAGCAAAATAGATGGAAATCTTACAAAGTCAATTTCTTAGTATTCGTTCTAAAAATACATTGGACTTGTGCCAGGTATCGGTTTCCCACAATTGTGGTTTTAGAGGATGTATTGCCGTTGTAATATTGGTCATAAATTATACAATGTTCATAATGTGCACATCAAAGTTTATTTGCACTTATCATTTGCACGACAGGAATGCTGATTTCGTGAAGTTGAGGTGAACGTTCACGAGTCTCATGGCTTAGACGACAGAAGCCGAATATGGTTTTTCATTGGTGAGTCCCCTCAATTTTTCGATTAGGTACGGTTCCAAATCCACTTCTTTCTGATAATTTCAAATTCTTAAATTGCCTCCTTTTGCCCAATGGTTGTGAAGTCAGGTCGGGTTCACTGACTGAGAAATTCTCTACGTCTCAGCACTGATAAATGCCAAGATAAAGTTTCTCTGTTTTTTTTTATTGCCTCAAGTTTACTTGTCACAAACTGTTATGGGTAAAATCTTAAGTCCTATTCCCAGTTCAGACAATGTTAGTGGTATCTGTTGGAAATGTTCAGTATCAGCCCGGAGCTTAGATTTATGTCCAGAAAGGCAATAGGCCTGCCCCATTTTCACTGAAGTACTTACTGTCAGTTTACAAAGTACCTACATTGGCTCTGCCAAAGTGGTTAGAAGTAAAAGCGTGGTTTAATTTGTTTTATAAGAAGATATCTACCAGTAGCGAAGTGTCGGTTTTGGTACGTCAAAAACCTATTGTTCAAAAGAAAACCCAATAGAAATTATGTTAAGTCAACTTTATGCAAAAAGTAGTTTCAAATATGCACCCTGTCTCCAAGGTCGCTCTGTCAACACTCACGCATGACATAACTGCTACTGTGTCAGCCGCCACGCGTGACAGCGCCGATGCTATGACATTAGGTTAGTATATCTGCACACGGTGATTAGTGAGCTCTTGGTTATTACTGAAATTAGGTCAACACGACACGAATTGCAATGATGACGTAAAGGCGCACTAGTTTGGAACACCGTTTCGGATTATTTAGTGCCACCATGTTCCAGGCTACTAGGTTCCTTTGAAGGGATCCTGCAATGATCGACAGCCTTACAGTCCTGGCATATAAGGCACATGTAATAAGGCCAGGGAGGGTCAGTGCGGTTTTTAGTCGGTACGAATCTGACGCTGCCGCCTTAAAATTTGATTTTTTTATGGCATAGGAGGGTAAACGAGCAGTCGGATCACCTGATGGTAAGCGATTACCGCCGTCCATGGACACCCGCAACACCAGAGGAGTCACAAATGCGTTGCCGACCTTTTAAAAGAGAATTGGGCCTCCGGTAACCTCTCTCACTCGGCGAAACACAACGCTTTGTTTAACGCTGGTTTTCTGTGAGGCCGTGGTATCACTCCGGTCGAGCCGGTCCATTCGTACCGAAGCATGGCTCTCCCACGTAAAATTTGCTGGAAACTTACACGTAAAGGCACTTTCTCTACTTCTTCTGCATGTTATCTCAATATTTACATTCTTTAATAATTATCAATAAGATCTACGCAAATTCCCATTAAGATATAATAGGAGATAGAACATACACAGTTGTTGACAAGCAAGAATAACAATAGCCATTATCCGTGAGAACTAAGTTGGTAAAACAATAATGTCTTGTAATTTGCGTGTATGTAATAAGACTGTTTTTGTCATAGGACCACAGAAGTAACGAGCATATTATGATGAGTAATAGGTATAAGTAGGTTTTTACCCCGTGTGGGGATGGGTTAGAAAATTTCCTCACTGCTATTCAGAGGCAGTCAGACATATCGTAAAAGACTTCTTGGAGTTTGACTGACTGGCGACTACCCTTACGTTTGATTCGAGTCTGTCGTAAAGCATCTTGATAAGTGTAGGTAAGTATCAACTTTTGCACGGGAGAGCCAGTTCCCCTCTCGGTTGCTGCGGCTCTGGCAGTCTGCAGTCCCTAGGGGCATATATCAGAAATTCCTCTTGTATTACAAGTATCCATGGGCGCCCATGACGGTGGCAGCCTGCTTACCATCTGGCTCATCTGCTCGTTTGACGACATAACCAATAAAAAGAGGTATGTCCCAATACTGTTGTTGATGTTATTATCAGTTTTTCCTTTAATTTAGTGTTATGGTTCTTCTGTCAAATTAGGTAGGTTATGAATAAGACTCGCCTTGGGACCTTAAAACATACCAGTGAACTGTAGGTGTATATAATATTAGAAGACTTTCTGACCCTTCGAGGAATAGGGACTTGGTGGTATGTTATATATGTTATATGAATTAGACTTTTTGCACCTCTAGATTGGAGCATAAATGGCACTACGCACAGACATGTTTTGGGATGATTATACTTACCTACCTACATATCAGAGGGTTATTTTACATAACATACCATCACGCCTATATTCCCCGAAGGGTTAGGCAGAGGCGTACTTAATGAACACCCACAGTTTGCTGGTATGTTTAGGTCCCATGTTATAGGGCAGGGTCAGGGCACAAATCCAGACACCGAGCTGCTACTGAGAATTTCATAGAAAAACCCAATAACACTGCTCGACCTGGGGATCGAACCCAGGACCTCTAGTGTAGCAGTCGCGCTTGGGACCAGTAGACTAATGAGGCAGTCTAATTAAGTTAGTGAGGATATTTTAACAAACAAATGAACATTTACTCTATAATATAGGTAAAATAAAACTCAAGTATGTACTGTCGAAAAAGACTTTGGTTTACATGCAGCTAACGACATCTGTGTTTTGACAAATAATGTGTCAAAACACTCAAAACACAGATGTCACTACCTGTCTGTTTGACTACGACGCTACCTGTATACCTGACTTTTTCGTCGACTGTACCTATCTAAATAAATTAATGTGTTTTGTACTAAATGTATGATGATGTCTCTTATGGATTTAAATTACAATAAATCATCAAATAAAATATAACAAAATCAGGTATTGAACTAGGTATGTAATCTGTAGGTACCTAAGTACCTACTTAAACAGGCAGATAATTACGGCAATAAAATAATATGAACATATTATATTTGGTAATATATGTATACTTAGCTAGCTACTACATAAATTAGATGGCATCAAATAAAACCTAAATTACTATTTAAATTAGATAGGGTTTTGCGGCAATAGGATGAATGAAGACACGGTAATAAGTAAAGATGTTTCATCTTAGTGAAGTACACAATTTTACATTTAAATTATTAGTATATAAACAATCATAACCTACTTAAAACTACAGAAATTAATTATCCTAAAACTAGCGCCATCTATCGCAAATACTGTTCAATCGGCGCATAATCTACATTGTTGCCGCGTGGACCGGGTAGGTACGCAGATCGGCCGCTAGGTGGCGCTTGTGTCCTGAAATACTCTGCTACGTTGCCGCTTACACTGCCATAGGGAATGCCTCCTGAAAAAAATATTATATTCGTGAGGTTTTATATTTGTTATATCTCCAAATTCTGACGTCCTAGAAAAATCTGTAGCCGGATTTAGATTTATCATCAACAATCTATAAGAAATTATGGACTTACTCCTGCATTTTTTTGTAAACTAGTAATACGCTTTTGCCTTCCCTTGCCCAATTAAAAAGCGGCGGTAGCCTAATGGCTGGGACGTCGGACTTGCAATCATGTGGTTGCCAGTTCGAACCGCACCCATTGCAATATCGATGTGAACCCACTCGTAACACAAGCATTTAGTTTAGCACGAGGGGTTAACAAGAATACTAGTAATATGTAACCCACATTGCTATTAACCTTTTAAAAAATGTCTAGGCCATTGGGGAAGCAGCTATGGGATTATTAGCCACATTCACCAGGACCCTGAGTCCTTACAGACTATGATTGGACAGGCTGTCCAGTGCAATCGCTGGACCCCTTCATGCGCCTTGTCTTACATCCTACCCGAAGGCAAATGTGTGGCAAATACACGAGCCGCGTACCTACATCTATGTATTACAAATTAGGAGAGTTAGACCCAGGGTAGAGGTCTCCTACCACCACCTCATCCATAAGCAAAACTTGCTCGAAGTTAAGGGTGGTGGCTTCCAACGCGCTCTAGTCCTCGACCATGGATAGCTATCAACGCTGATCATAATGGCGTTGTTGCATTATATTAGTTCGAAATATTTTATTAAATAAGCATTATTTAAAAATTCTATCGAGAATTATTTTACCTTTTACTTATTTTTATGTTTTTCCAAGGCTCCGCATATTAATACAATTAGTTATTCAAATAGGTTAATTATTGTGAAACATTTTGTTGTTTTGTAAGTTGGGTCAATACCAAACCGCAAGTGACTTATGTATAGTAGGCTCTTGCATAATACAATGTTTGTATATAAGTAATAATGTAATAATGGCAGGTAAAAAGTAAATTATAAAATGTGTAAGTACTGTAAGTTACAAATACCAATAATACAGTCTTGCAACTGCAAATGTTGTGCTAAATTTGGAATTATTTTGTTGATATGTTATTTAAATTACTTTTAGGATCTTTACATAAAAAAAACGTTTCTTCCCTCTGCTAGGATTTTCTTCTGTATCGTGGGTAGGTAGGTATGTACATTTACGATCACTCTCCACAAACTACATATTATTATAAGAAATGCAGTCACACAATGGCATTGCACCTTTGTTTTACACCTGTTTTGTGTAAGATGGCAACACCTAGCACTAACACCTGACATTATCTTTTTGGGATTGTTAGGTAAGTATTGATGATAAGCCTTGTGACTCTTTTTTCGAGACTGACTGTCTGACTATCCCAATTTGCTTCAAAGAGATCTCTACAAAGTGGTCTACTTAAAAAATAATTATCGTACCATAAGATAGTCCAGGGCCGGGTAAAGGAACTGTTTCACCGCTGTCTGGTCTTGCTGCGGGTCGTGCCGAAGATAACACCACTAGTGCTAACACAGCACTCAGCAAAAGTGGTACCTGGAAACCAGAGAAGGAAATTTTATTTAACTAAGTTGAAAAATACTAATCGAATTCATTATTGACTGGATTTCCTTAGGATATGTTTATTTGTTTGAAGCATGGAACAAACATCAATTTTTGTTCTTATTACTTCGAAGATGTACTGATGAAATGCCAGTACTTATGTGTTTTGTATGGAAATCCTAGTTCCTTAGGTTACGTTACGAGACCCAAAGTTGGTTCTTTGACATATTTCGACTACCTGCCTATAAACGCTAATTTATCTCGTTTTAACAGTAGGTAGGTAGATTTATTGCATGACTTTTTTTTAATACTGCAAATATCGGTTCAAGTTCGTAGTAATCGCTACCGGCAAGTGTGAATGTTAAGATGTACGAGTATAAAATGTGGATGAAGCAAAAAGCTGTGCAAGAATTGTAGTAAGTAGTGTTCTATAGTTTTTGCCTACCCCTATGGGAAAAGTGCTTAAGTGTATGTAATGTAATGTATTGCAAAAACAATTGCTAAGTGGATTATTCGAGCTCGCAATTCTCAGAAGAAAACTCAATCGTTTAGCCACTGCTAATTGAGCCATCAACGTTCAATTAAAACTGGCACTATTTCCTATACTAACAGAGTTCAAGATTATTCATATTTATAATTAAATTGACGGCCATGACAGTCATCAACCTTCAGCTACACCAAAGCCGCTAATTGTCTACAACGAGAAGCATTAGCCATAGGAAGTAGAAATATAGTATATCCGCATTGTAGTATTCTGACTTTAGAATATAACATCGGTCCAGTGTCAATGTCATAAAGGTCACAAATGTCACCATTGGGTCAATTTTGGATCTAAATTCAATCTAATTTATTCGCTTTTGACGATGTTTTATAAGTATAGTAGAACACCATTTGACATTTACGAAACAGAGCAGATTTGAACTATATTTTGAAATAAACCGGAATTACCTTCAAATAAGATAAGAATTTGACAGATGAAATACATTGTGTGAAAGTCAAAGATCTAGCTGCATTTCAGTGGGGTACTTGACTGGGGTTTCATTTTTTTTTACGGGCTTACTGAAAAGTGTAATTAAATACAATTCGTAGTCTGTAAAATAAATTGAATCGACTAAAAAAGTACCAAGATGCAAAAAAGAGTATTTTAAATTTTTGGTGGGGATTGAGAGAAGATGCTTTGTCCCTTTCCCTCAAAACGAGCGTTAGTATAGGATTTGTATGGCGCAGCAAGTTGTGACGTCACAATACCCTAGCATAAAATTAAAATGCTTAAGGCGGATCGTTTCGCTGTGCCCGCGAAATTCAAATTTCGAGTGGTTTTTCGCAGTTTGTAGGTCTATAATAAGTTCTGCATTCATGGTAATGGTAATTGCGACATTAAATATACAAAATTCACAATTTTTATCTAAAACCATTGATTAAAAATCATTATTGGAGCTAAAAGTAGTGTAAAATGACAATTTTGACCAATTACACAGATTGCGCCAAGTTTTTGGATTGATAAGGATTTATTAGTAATGTTTTTTAGTTCTCAGTTGTGAATGTTGTATAGTTGATGTCGCAATTACAACTACCATGAATCTAGAACTTGTTATAGACCTACAAACTGCGAAAAACCACTCGAAATTTGAATTTTGCGGGCACAGCGAAACGATCCGCCTTAACTTCCCTATCCGATTTTAATTTCGTTTTTTTTATTTGCTCTATTTATGGTAAACATTTTCACGAGGTCTTAAAAACAGTTCTTGTACCCAGTTATGTGTTTTTAACAGCAAAGTTAAATTTTAAATAACTAAATTACTATTGTACTACTAAACATGTTTGTTTATGAATCTAATTCTATGTCTTCCATAATCTTTTTGGTTTTTTTTTTATGGGATAGGAGGGCAAACGAGCAGACGCATCACCTGATGGTAAGCGATCACCGCCGCCCATGGACACCCGCAACACCAGAGGAGTCACGAGTGCGATGCCGACCTTTTAAAAGGGGATTGCGCCGCCGGTAACCTCACTCACTCGGCGAATCGCAACGCAAGCGATGTTTAACGCTGGTCTTCTGTGAGGCCGTGGTATCACTCCGGTCGAGCCGGCCCATTCGTGCCGAAGCATGGCTCTCCCACGTAAAAATATATACGATATAAAACATATTCAATAAAGAGTATTCTATCTTAATTAAAATTACTATTTTAGGTATACGGCATACGTATAAGGTCAGTATTACCACTAGCTTATGAATGTATGACATATTAAACCAACCAGCTTGATATAAGTAATGCAACTGACATTTAAAAGCCTTGGCCAATTATTTTTGTATGCAGTTAGAGTGTAGTGTGCGATGTTAATTTGTTTGGTTTTCTCTTTTGTTTTTTAAATTGTTGCTGTTTATTTCCGCAATGTAGAGGAATGGATAGATACTATAGGAGCTATATTATACTATTATAGCTCTCGAGATATAAAAATCCAGTCGATATTTCATAAGTTACTGAAACTTATTTAAAATATTGATCAACAAATCTTAATATACCATCACACCTGTATTCCCCGAAAGGTTAGACAAAGGTGTACTTATGTACACCTGTAGCTCACCGGTATGTTTCAGTCACATATAGGTAATAGGGGGCGAGCCTATTGCCATTAACCGGGCACAAGACCACACTCCAAGCTGCTACTGAGAATTGTATAGAAAAACCCAATAAAATTTTACTCGACCTGGGGATCGAAACCAGGACCTCTAGCGTAGCAGTTGCACTTGGGACCTAGACTAAGAAGACAGTTGAAATAAAATACCAAACTAAACGGATCACCATAAATTAAATACGCACAAAGTAAAACTACATAGCAACAAATTCGAACGCATTATTCACCGGCTAACCTCCAACGCATACACGGTGCATGACATAACACACATCACACATGCGTGCATTACATTAACCGAGAGTTGAACTTGATCTTGTTATGTCGTTTCACCTTCAATGAAGGTCGCACTAGGAAAGTAATTACTAAGAAGTGTGGGCCTTAGATTAGCCGGAAGTTTGATAAAGGGTAAGGCTAAATTTGAAGCCAAAATAGGCTTTATTGGACTGGATTAGTTTTTATTTAAGGCTATGATTAACGAATATAAGAATAAATATTGTGAAATGTAAAGAATAGTCTTTTGTTTTTTTTTTAAATTGACTGCCTCATTAGTCTAGTGGTTCCAAGTGAGACTGCTACACTAGAGGTCCTGGGTTCGATCCCCAGGTCGAGCAGTGTTATTGGGTTTTTCTATGAAATTCTCATTAGCAGCTCGGAGTCTGGATTTGTGCCCGATTAATGGCTATCCATTATCCAGATCCAGATCCAGACCTAAACATACCAGCGAACTGTGGGTGTACATTAAGTACACCTCTGCCTAACCCTTCGGGGAATACAGGCGTGATGGTATGTTATAATGTTTAAATTTAGATTATGATTTTAATAGAATATCATAATTATTTAATAAATAATAATAATTGCCTATTAACGGCAATAGGCTCGCTCCCTATTACATGGGACCATACCGGTGAACTGTGGGTGTATATTAGTAGGTGTTAGGGTTAGGCAGAGTACGTTTCTGCCTAACCCTTCGGGGAAGAGAGGCGTGATGGTATGATATTCTATTTTGTATCCTAATGAACATAATCATAGGAGTATAAATAAAATAGCATTGCCATTTTACAGGTTATTTTGAGATATTTCCATAAAATGTATGTACAACATTACTTTAAGTAATGGATAAGAGATTAACTTAACCTTATCTTTTTAAAACTTTCATGTTTAAGATTATTGGCGAAAGCAGCGCCGTTAACAAAATCATTAAGTTAATTGCCTGTTACGTCTACTCATCCGTTCAATCTATACGTACCTATACACATACCTAAAAGAGCACGCGCGATGTATCCAAAAACGGAGATTACTTATTTTTTGTTTGATAATAGTATTGCTAAATTTTACTTTTGAAGAATCACATAAACATGACGACATAATATTACCATTTCTTTCTTTCTTTACTGTTTTTTGAAATATAGGAAATATATAAATATTTCTTCTATATACGAGTAGAAAGCTGAATGCTGAAATTATAAATGATAAATGATATTTATTTCTGTAAATAGATAAGGGCACTTTTACAAGTCAATGTATTTTTGAACTAAGTATAATTGTGTACTTAATAATTCCATGCGCAAACAGTAAAAAAAAAAACGTAATACGTCCCTAGTACCTAGTTCTAACTAATCGAATAAAAACATTTTGATTTTGTATTTCCGATGAATCGTAAGTATAATCCTTTCTGACTTGAAAGTGACAAAACCGCTAGTCAGATATCAACTTAATTGACATGGGACTATCTCAAAATTATATTCTAACAGATAAAAAAAAGACGTGTGGCACTCGGGGACTGCCGCGGTAAAGCTATTGCATAGCGTTTTTTATCAACTTATGTAATACAACCAATGTCACCTAAAGGCGGGTTGCTGAACTAAAGAGACAAGCGTGTTAGGTTTTTTTCGTTACGGAATTTCTGGATTCGGTCCCCACGCTCAAGGCCCGCGATAGAAGCTATGCAATAGCTTAAAAGACGAAATCGGTACATAATCGTCAAAGATGTGATATCTTTGACGATTATGTCCCGATTTCGTCACGAACCAAAAATACAAAAAATAGTCGAATTGAGAACCTCTTCCTTTGTAGTTATAATAAAGGACAGTTGGAATAGTTTTATTTCAATGTCTAATATTTGTGTAAGTGTCAGAAACCAGTATTGTTTTTCGTTATTAGATACAGTGCTGCCAAAATAATTTGGCGTGTCTGAATTTAACCATTCCTAACCACACAGTGCGGGTTGGCAGACTTCACACGCCATCGAGAAAATCTCTCAGGCATGCAGGTTTCCTCAAGATGTTTTCCTTCACCGTTTAAGCGCGTGATAATTAACTATTTACTACGCACTAGGCCAGCGTGGTGGACTATAGCCTAATCCCTCTTATTCTGAGAGGAGACCCGTGCCCAGCAGTGGGACAGTATAATGGGTTGATTATGTTATGTATGTTAACCACACAGGCAAAATCACATGAATAAGTGTTTTTGTGTAAAAATATCGAAATTTGTAAGGACAATAATCACGAATGCGAAAAGTGTTGAACCCAATTGTTTTTACACCGAGATTTTATATAGACATTTAACTACTGCAAAACCACTTGCAGACAACTTCAGACCTGCACAGTTATTTCGACGACCCTGTACGTCACACACTAGGTAGTGATATATATTATATACTAGCTTCTGCCCGCCACTTTGTCAGCGTGGACTTCAATTGATAACATTTCAAAATTATTAAGCAACCAAAACAAAAATACCATTTCTTTAAGTTTTAGTTTATCCTGAGTTCCAAAACATTTTTATTTATTTTTTATGTCTTCATTTGGAGAAAAAAGGTCAAAATCAATAAACGTGTGATGATGTAACTTATACGGCGCAAACTAAGAAAAATCAAATTTTGTCGAAATAAGATAAGTAATGTAAGGTTATGAATACTTATGTCAGATGCCAAACTATCATAAAACTATTTTATTCTATGATGTAATTTCACCGTTTAACTCGATTAGCCGTCCAAATGACGTCATTTGGCACTTACGTCTGTTTAGAATAGAAAGAACTTCAAAGTCGAAAATAAATATGAAAATTATTGAATATCGGAAAAATAAAAAATACATGCCATTTTTCGATCCAGTTTCAAATAAAATTATCATAAATGGATGTTAAAAAAATTAAATGTAGTCAGACCTGGATACAAAGTTCTGACGTGATTGAGTAACAAACATTCATACATTCTATGTTTATAATATTAGTAGATAATGTAAATAAACTTACCCGCAAAGAAAACATGATCGTCACAAATACAGTGGTTTAGTGAGGCGCGCGACCAAACCACTGCTATTTATACACACACAGTGACCGTCAAAATGTGTAGCTACTGCTTACCGACAAGCTTTAGGTTATTATATTTATTACCTATTACCTATAGGTACCATAATCTTCATCCACCTCATTAGTCTAGTGGTCCTAAGCGTCGCTAGTCCTGGGTTTGATTTCCAATCAGTGTTATTGGGTTTTTCTATGAAATTCTCAGTTTACTTTACTTTTTAAAAAAACGTTGTCCCACACTAGGATTTTCTCCTGTACCGTGGGTGCGTTTACAAACACAAATTCTCACATACACAAACGCCCAGACCCGGAACAACTACCTGTAGATCATACAAATATTTGCTCCGTAAGGGAATCGAACCCATAACACATGGCGCAGAAGCCGATCGCTCAACCGCTACGTCAATCGTGTCGTCAAAATACCGGGGAACTGTTGGTGTGCATTAATACACCTCTGCCTAAACCTTCGGGGATGCAGCCATGATGGTATGTTTGTATTACGGTATCATCATCCTCTTCCACCTAGCATTTTCATAACTAGTTATTTCTTTTTTTTTCTATAGAGTTTTCTTGCCCGCACTCTTGAAACCGTGGATCTAGTTGACTTTTCAATAGTACATATTTTAGTGGTCTGATTGAAATAAAATGTTTTGACTTTGACTTTAAGTTGTTGTCAGCCTCCACATCCGCATCCGATGCGGATGTATTGATATACATCCGCATCTGGTTAGACTGAGGTCTAACCAGATACGGATACTCAGACCATCAGACCTCCGCAATACATAAGTACCAATATTCTGAGGATAGACTGGATGTCAGAGTGTTTGGGCTTCTGACGTTACGCGCTCTTTTAGGTAATAGTACAGAGGTGTCTCGACATGTTGACAATAGTCACTCATCCACATACTGACCGCGCCAAACGCAGCTTAACCTTGCAGATCGGTTGAACAGCGTAGTCTTTACTTGGCCGCGAGACCCTTGCATAGTTATTGTATATTCCGTTAATTGATTAAAATATTTTCAGGTTTATTTAGATTTTGGTTTTCTATCTGCAGTAATTTTGTTTTGTTGAATTTTATGGGTAAATAAATCACCATCTCCTTTGATGTTAATACACGATAGGTATTTTAATTAATAGTCAGGTCTACAACTCATCTATCATCCCACGCATTTGACAATCATGTCCTTGTCATACCAATTATTATCAATAGCAACATCTTAATCTAACGTCACACCACAGCCCTTAAACAAATTAGGTTTTGTAATTTAAAAGGTAAAATTAGAGCAAGCCCAACATTTAGTAATTAAGTTAGAGATAAATGATGCTAATGAATCAACTGCTTGATAAAAATGTTAGATAAAATAGGTAGATATTTATTTTGTAATCCATAGTTTGGTGTCATTGATTTAAGACTTTAGTAGCACTGACAGGACAGCTGATAGTTCGTGTAATAAATAAATTTCAAATGAACCTTATACCAGCTAGTTGGCTAACAGCGGTTCCAATAAAAAATCTGTCAGTAGATTTGGTACTAGAGATAGAATCTTGACTTAAGGTCCATACAAGAATCGTCAAAATCCTGTCTCTAGTCTAGTGGAATTGTTATCGTGGCCGGTCTTTAGAAGCAATTTATTTTGTTAGTGGAGCTTTTCTTACATCTCCATAGCTTTAAAAGTTTCTGACGTATTACAACAGTAACTATAATAAGCTATCGCTTTTATAGAGATGCTATACTTTTATTAAACTTCATTATTGACAATTTCTCGCTAGCCAGTACTTGCTCAAGTCACTAGTAAGTAAAGCAAGGTATTTGGCAGTTCCAACCGTCAGACACAGATGGCGTTGAATTACAAACAAGCACGAATACCTAAATTTAGTAAAATGCTATTAAAAATGTAGGAAGCTATTAAGAAGATAATATACCTACTATGAGATGAGAAAACTTTAAATTAAACTTTGCATTGTGTTAAGAAGAGTGAAGAAATGCCAGATTTTATTTCTGCCATTGTTGTGAATTCAGTTCCCGCACGTAACAAATATATTTGGTTAGGTAATTTTATTTGTAAATCTATCTGCAATACAGGAGAAAATATTTATTTTGTGAGGTATAGGTAAGTTAGCGATGTTAGTAGAAAAAAAATAGTTCCTTAAGTGTTTATATTTACCTTCTAGCCACTACTTCCATGATGAACTCTTTCACAAGTATCCGGGGAGGCACGTACTATTATAATAAAGATCAGTCTAACAATCCTAAAAGGTGGTTTCAGTTTATTTTCGAATTAGATACGTTTTACAAAACGGGGCGTAAAAAACGATTTCCTTGACTCTATAGTTTCCAATGTTAGTCAACAGTCATCTAGAGTTACTAAATGCAAATCAAGCTATATTGTTTGAGCGCAAAAAATTGCTAACTCTTTACCTGGCCTAAGTACTGCAGGATCCGTTACGGATTGCACAAGATGCTAGAAAAATCTAATGTTTTGGCCTAATTACGAAACAATACAGAAACATGGCCAAAGGAAATATTTTCATTTCAATTCCACATTAGTGTCGTATTAAACTTAATGCGCTCGCCAATTTTAAATTTAATTTGCTCTCCAAATTTTAATTTCACAAATAATATATAAAAAAGTTTCAATGAGTCACCCGTCTGACGCCGAGTATTGTATTGACCCTGTAATTGGCTGTAGTATTTTTGAAAATTTTAATTTATTATACTTAATAATTATTATTATTATATACTAAGACAGGTAGGGCATAGTAGAATCGAATAATTCCACTTATAATTGGGGCTGTTCGACTGGGGAAATACCTCCGCCTTGCAGAAAATCGTAGTCAAATAACATAGCTCCGTACTACGAGTATGTTGTGTTCCTAATGGTGAGTAACGTTAGGAATACAACATATAGGTTAGGAGGGCAAACGAGCAGACGGATAAGGGAAGAAATATGGGAAGTGGAGCATAATATAAAATTTACTCTTGTTTCAAATAGTAGTGTTGACCCTAATGCATCGCTGGACACCGGTCCCCAAGTTGCTCCTAAATTGCGCAAGAGTACCTACTTTATCCTCCACTTTCCGCATTCAGAAAGCAGGTTATTGTGTTGTCGTTTATTGGGTACTGGTTTCGGACTACACAAACAGTCACTTATAATTTTATTAATACTACATTTTATTTTTACCACTAGCGACAATTAGTGTAGATACCAGCTTTTAAAAGCGTTTATGAATCGTTATGATTCTAGATGCACGGTTCCAAAAGGTTAATCCTATGGAGAAGAATCCGGCAAGAAACTCCATGGACACTCTTTTAAAATATATGGTGTTACCACCTTCACTGGTACAATATTGCGATATCAGGATTTGTGAACATCGAATGTCAAAGTTGGACCAAAGTCGATAATTACAAGAATATTGAAAATAAATGAACTATGTGACTGGTCTTTGAATCTTAGTTTAGCAGCTCCGCTTGCACTAACAGTAAGAGACAATACTGTCGACCTTTTAATAACACCTGGAAAAGAGTATTTAATAAAAAAAACTGGGTTTGGAACTACGGTTCGGTTTTATGGCTAGACAGAGTTAACAAGACAAAATAGTCGTAACCGTGACGAACCGTTACGGGTTACTCCGTAACTGTGACCGAATAAACACCATCGCTTTCGTTTGTTTTATTTTTTTCGCAACTTTAAGTAAACAATGTAAAAAGCGAAAGGAATGTACAGACAACAAACACAGTTCCACTCATTAGATTAATTAATGATGATTTGATTAAACTCCCTATGTGATACTTATGTCACTAGCAGTAACTAGCATAGGTTTCAAATTTAATTGCTTGGCGCGTCTTCGTGAAATAAACGACCTATTAATTCGGTAAATAAAAATCGGAGTTGTCTTATCAGCCTTATTTTATTAACCAATTTAAAAAATGAGGAGGCTCTCGAGCCGTCTGTAAGTAAGAATATTATTTATATTTACACAATAGTTAGTAAATAAACTATTCTTATAATTTTTTTTTATTACGTACACTTTCGACCGACGGTTATCTGTTTTTTCTCGATTATTGTCCATCCAATGGTTGTCTGTAAGAAATTGCTTTTACCGATAAGACAGCCAATTGTAGTTTTAAAGATGTATATTCTTTATTTTCTGACCTGTCCTTTTGGTGTACAATGAAGAATACTCTATCTATCTATCTATCACACAATTAATTTCGTCCCGAGATGATTCTGTAAAAATTTGGTTTTCTATGGTCTGAACATACAAACACTTTATTAAGTCGATTACATTTATAATTTTAAGATCAACCCCTATATTGATCCCACTGTTAAGATATGCACATTCTGATTACAATACATTTTCCTTCGTGAAACAACAATAACATGTTTCTAGGTAAGTCGACATTATGACATTAGATACCCACAATGTTGAACGGCAGTCGGTAAAACAAACCTCTTTCGTTCTGTGTATCTTGTTAAAACTAAGTATTTCAAATCAACAATTTGTAAAAATAAAGCAATTATTGTTTGTTGCAATAAACTATAAAATATTCAGAAAATAATATCGTTTACCAATACTGTACCAATCATCTTAGGCCTATAGCGACCTAGACCCTAGGTTACTGACACTGAAAGTGAACACTAGTCGATTACACAATTGACCAATAATGGATAGTTGAGAAATGTCTAGATTTAAGTGGTACTTCCTCGTACGAGAGAATTGGATTGCGATAAGTATTGCGAAGTGATCGTTCTGTATTCTCTTGGAACACCTGCAATAATAATTCAGGCAATTAATAGTGCATAGTTCAAGCAGATAAAGGAGAATCTCAAGGTCATGATGAATAAGTAGCACCAGAACTAGATCTTCATAGAGCTCTAGCACCGACAAGAGCATAATCATTATAAGAAGAACAACACGTAACTGAATTGAAATTGAAATGGATTAAGTGATACTTTACTCCGACATAGTGTGGGTTGGCAGACTTGTCATATCTATTGGAACTTTGGATAGACTCCTAACAAATCAAGTTTTCTGATGTTATACTTAATAAAATTGCTTTAATAAAAGTAGTCATAACAAAATTTAATAGCCTATCTATTAACCATGCTAAGAGTATTATTACATAGTCCAATGAACTGTCTCCACAAGCGAAGATAATGTAGGTTAAATTGTTCGTAAGACACACTGGATAGCCTATAGCTATTCAGTTTTTACTATAATATACCATCACGCCTTTATCCCCGAACGATTAGGCAGAGGTGCATCTACTGATATTCACAGTACACCTTCATTTTGTTGGTAAGCTCTTGCGTTCCTTGTAATAGAGGGCGAGCTTATTACTACTCCAAATCTAAACTCCAAATCGCTATTGAGAATTTTGTTGTCAAAATCCCAATAACACTGCTCATACTGGAAATCGAATTTAAGACTAATCACACTAGTGGCAACGAGATTATTGTCTACTAGACCATTGACAAAGACGTAATATTTTCTTCAGCTAAAGTCAATAGGTATAATTTTTCTATGAAGGCTCAATGTAAGTCCACCACGGCCCACTTCAAACGCACTCGGCTACGTAACATCAACTTAACCGAATGCTCCATTTACTGATTGCAAACGTTATATTACATAAATAAGACCCCCTCGAAATATTTCACAAAACTACCATTGAATTGTTACTGACGTTGCGTTGTTGATAAATCGCTCCAATCTACAACAATTAGACACGACCGAAGATATTTGATTGTTATCAGTGTTGCTTAATTATGGAGCTATATAGGAACATTCTCGAAAATCATTCCGATTTTGTGTAACGCCAATGTGTAAACTTTAATTTATTTATATTCACGTTTAAGTATTCTTTATTTATTCTTTATTGAGGAATGATAAACAGTTACACTTTATACATGTTTTACAAAGTCAGAACGAGCTAAAGTTAACAAATGAATAACTAACAACATTATCCACAAATTACCTTTATATAATTTAATTTAAGTTTAACTTTATTATAATAGAACTCCGAAACAACAACTTTTATGTCTGAATCTATAAAATTAGTAATTCACGGTCAATTCAAGCCTATGAGGATGTCTCATTAGTGTAGTGGTCCCAAGCGCGACTGCTACGCTAGAGGTCCTGGGATCCCTGAATCCCCAGGTCGAGCAAAGTGTTGTTGGGTTTTTCTATGAAATTCTCAGTAGCAGCTCGGAGTCGGGATTAGTGCCCGGTTAATGGCAATAGGATCGCCCCCTATTACATGGGAGTCCCATGTAGAATCGCCTGTATAGTCGCCAGTATGTTTAGGTCCAATCATGCGACCTAAACATACCGTCGAACTGTGGGTGTAATACAGGTATGTTATGTTACGTTCAAGCCTATGAATAAATATCAAATTAATAAGTTGTTAAAACTTCTAAAATTTTCTGGAAGTTACTGTTTCATTCTGATACTGATTGTGGTTAAAGTTATATTAACGTGCTCTGCACATATAGGCATGTAGGTAATTATAAACCGCTACCTAGCCCATATAAATAAACAACCACAACATTACTTAAAACCAGAATTGGAATTGAATAGAATTTTCAAATAGCTACACTGTAGCGAGTAGGTACTTTGTATGCTGTCTTCAAAATCGATAATATTTCACTACACCTAGTGAACCGGTCGCCTTTCGCCTGCCTGCAACCGCTCCCTACTGTCAACATAGTGGATTCATAAACTACGGTAGCTTAAATTTTATGTACACCATTTCCTTATAATTCCGATGCATGAATATAAGCGAATATTAGCAAGAGATAAGATTTGAGGACTATTTTTTTTTATGGATTAAGTTGGCAAACCAGCTGACGAGCCACCTGGTGCTAAGTACATAGTCATCGTCGCCCATGGACACCTGCAACACCAGAGGAGTTGCTGATGCGTTGCCGACCCTTAAGAACCCCTACGGACTGCAGACTGCCAAAGCCGCAGCAAACGAAGGGAACTGGCTCTTACGTGCAAAATTCAAAACACACACCAAGGTGCTTTACGACAGACTCCGACGTAAGGGTGGTGGCCAGCCAGTCAGACCACTGAGCAGGTCGGATATTTTCACGCCTCTTACGGGATTTCTATCTGAAAGGCAGTGAGGAACAGTATTCTAACCCGTCCCCACACGGGGTGAAATTTGTATCATTAAAACTACCCTGTCCTAGTTTTTAATAAAAATCTGGAAACTAACGAAGCCACTTTTGTGTTAAATCGGCACAGGTAGCCTTATCCTAGTCGGTAACCTTTGCCGATTTTAATAGCAAAAAAAATACACTATTCTACAAAAATAAAATTCATTTTATGTTTCTCTGTCACTAATCACGGTGAAAATTTGGTTAACCTGTAAAAAAAAATATAGCAAAAGACATAGCTAGTACAATCATTATGATGTTCTCAAGTTCTTTCCTTTCGTTTTTACTTCATAATTACAACTACTAGTGCTTAAAAGTACTTATTACACTTAATGCTTTGGTCAACAAATTTTGTCTCGAATCAGAACCAGTAATTTCACCGCACACCGCACATATTTCGCCATACACGTTCTCGTGTAATTACTACCTGTACAGAAACCATAGCAAGGCCGCAACTAATGGAGAACTATGGGGCACTGAACTACTTATTTTTATATAGTCAAATATCATTGACCAAGAGAAATTTAATTACCTATTATAAGAATAATTTTGAAAGCATTAAAAATTTAACTCTTTATATTGCAATAAGATGACAAATAAGCATACTTTGCTTACTGGTAAGCGGTAACCGCAGCCTATAGACGCCAGCAATACCAGTAGTATAGCTAGCGCGTTACTAGCGCATATCTTGAGACCTCCCAGTTTTTTCTAACTCATACCATCACCATGCCTGTTTCAGAGGCTTGAAAATAGTTGCTTGCCTACTTGTCCACATTACGTCAGACGCTTCAACTTAACGACAACATATCTTCACGCCTGTAACAAGAGACTATTCCGAACTGTACAGATGTACACCCACAGTTCACCGGAGTGTTTTAAGTCCATTGTAATAGGGGGCAGGCAAACTTATTTTTAGTAACCTCGCACAAATCCAACATCCGAGCAGTTTAATATCGTCTAAAACGTAAACGATGTAAAAAAATAGTTTCATGATTAAGATAACGTAGGTCCGAAGGCATGCATTGTGACGTTCCAATCATCTCGTGAGTTAAATAGCGTGAAGAATATCAACACTAATGTTGCTTACCTACGAGTGTCCTTACCTACGAGATACACGAGGTAATGCTGTAAGAAATATAATAGAAAAAAGAAAATAATAGTACGAGTATTATTATAAAAGGGTTCTATAGTTTCATTTGTAAAAACAAATGAAACTATTATGAGAGCATTAATAAACAACAAGGGACCTTTCTGAATTCCTGAAGGCATAAGAAACAAGATTAAGCGGTTTAAATTATGGGTATAATGTAAGGTTTTTACAATGGCATCCCCTAAGAATTCGACAAACGTAATGTTTACCCACAGTTCACCAGTATGTTTTTAAATGTCATATAATAAGGCCTTGCCATTATAACATACCATCACGCCTGTATTCCTCGAAGGGTTAGGCAAAGGGGAAGGTACTAATGTACGCCATAGTTCGCCGGTATGTTTAGGTCCCATGTAATAGGGGGGGAGCCTATTGCCATTTTAACTCCAAATTTCAAGCTGCTGATGACAATTTCATTGAAAACGCCTATAATACTGATCAATCTTAAAATTGAGGACCACTAAATCAAAAAGTAAAAAAAGAAAACAACTAAATGGTTTACTAAACTGCCTTACTCTCCTATCCGGTGGGCTTGCTTGTCGTCCTTCACAACGCCGTAGGGAGAGAGGTGGTGTAGTTAGCCTATCTATTCTATTAATAGACACTCCTTGTTACTCAATATTATTGTACGACACACTAAACATGGTATTCAAAGTGCTGAAATTCCAAACAAACGATAAATCATGCGTTTTCACGTAACATGCCTTATAAGACAACGACATCCGGCTGTCTTTGTCCAGACACTAGCCATTTATCTGTTTCGTTATCTTTCATATACCTTTTTTCTTAATTTCTCCATTGAACTGGTATTTGGCGCAAGTTATGTGAGGTAGCAGTATTTTATAATATTAAGTTTCCGAATACACGGTCGTAGCAAAAAGTCATAGATGTGTCAATTTATTACTAAATATACCCAAACTAAAAGAGTTATTTTCTTAATTAATTCTACATCTTCTTGTTCCAAACACACTTACAGCGTTTTATTTATTAATTTATGCACACATAACAATACAAAGTAAAATAAATTACATGCATACTTATTTCGAAAGAAAAAAAAATCTCTTCTAGCATACCTGCGAGAGGACAGTTTAAAATATGAAACGTGTACAGAAGTGTGAAAATAATAATAATAATAAAAATAAAAGCAGTTCTCCTGGACACGGCCCGCATTGTTAGGAGGTTTCTCTCTGAGTAAGCTACCGGTGGCCCTGACCACTGGTAGCTTGGATCCTGCTCCCGATACCGATGATTTTATAACCATATTTCAATATTTAAAAAGTTAAAAATATGATAATTAATGATTTAAGAAAATAAAAATAATACTACTTATCTTTTTGTGATTTTTTTGCATTTTCCATGCTAAGATTATTAAGTTATTTTTTAGTAAATGAACTGCCCGCGATTGATTTTTTTCCTTTAGTAAAAAATAACATAATACTACTTACTTACATTATTTGAATCCCAAAAAAAACTGAGAATCACAGTAATTTTTCAACACGACATACTTTATTAAATCCGCGTCAGTTACTCGCTTGTGCCATACACCATAAACAAAGCGAACGGCCGACAAGTAATCGGTCCGCGACGAACGACCGAGGAGATAAAAACCGTTCGGTAGCCCATCGACCTGGTTCAGTCAACCGCCAGCCACCGTCGCGATCCGTGATGTGAACAATGCACATGACCAAAGTTCCCGGTTTACTCCTAGTGCTCTTGTGTTGTGAACTGTGTTTGACTATCAAGGTCCCAGTCACTTGGGCCGAGAGTGCTAACAGTGAAGTGAAAAATGAACGTCTCGAGGCAAGCCCTAATAATGAGCAAGTCTTCAAGCGTCACAATGTGCAGATTATCAGAACACCCACAAATCAGCAGCAGATCCCAAACGAGTACTTCGAATATACCGCTCAGAAACCCAAGTTTGCAGCCGATATAGCAGCGTTCCACGGAGTGCAGAACCCTGAACAACATTACAAAGCGCATCCCGTGAGACCGCACACGGGTATACAGAAACCTGCACTCGGTATTCATGAAATGCTTAATGGTGATAAAACAATTTATCAACCACTTCAAAAGTACGTACAGCAAAATGAGAATTTAAATAGTTATGTGAAACCAACATCTAGTAATTATGAAATATTTCACCCATACCGAGCAGAAGAACCCGCATTAAAGGAGATATATAAGGATCCGATATTATCAAAAATAAGGAATGATTTACATGAGAGTAAAAATCGATTACAGGCGTATGAGCAGCAAGCTGGTGAACTTAATATTGATAATGATGAATACTTAGAAAGCCCGCAGAAAACTGATGCAAAACTATTTCCCCAAAGGAATATACCAGCGCGATACGAGATACACAAGCCTGAAAGGCAACCGATATATTATAAAGTACCTCCTAGAAATTCCCACAGAGATCATGTTCTAAATAAAAAAATTAAACATCCTTGGAATCAAGGCATTAAAGTAAAACCAATGCACTATCGTCCACTACATAATCACATTCATCGACTCAGACAACAACATACTGTTAAATACGATGATGAACGTAATGAGTACCCTCAAGTACCACAATCTGAGGATATTGCTGAACCTGAGGATGGTTACGATATATACGAAAAAGGTCAACAGAAGTACACACAACTAAGGAATAATCTAGATGAATCAGTCAACCAAATTGTACAACAAAATCGACCAGCAACTTACCAAAAACTGGAACTACAACAACAGGAACCTGACGAAGAGAGTGATGATGACAAAGAAGAGTTTGTTCCTATAAAAAATTATGCTCAAGTCAGAAAAACGGAGACGTTTAGACATGTACCCAAAAATGCTGCCTTTGATGACGCAGAAACTTACGAAGAAATAATAAATGCACCTCGACTTAGGGAAGCAGTTAAAAGTACCAAAGCGCAAACAGTTTACAGTGAAGAAGGCTACGAAGATTCAGCATACGATCACGCTGGAGAACAAAAGCATGCCTCAGATCATGAAGGTCATGGAGGCTTTCTTAAACAGCACGAAATCAGCGGCGGATTGTACAAAATCCCTACTGTCAGTAGAAAACATCAGGACGGTAAAGGATCACAGTACAGAGACAACACTGAACATGGAAAAAAATGGAAGAACAGTAAAAAGAATGATGAAGAAGAAACTGAAGCCGAAGACTTTTCTAGTATCGAACAGGAAGGATCTGTTGATGCGGAAATATATAATAAAGACAGTCCAGACGCGGGAAATAGAAACAAAAGGCAGGATACTGAAACTGGCATTGATACTGGTGATGATGCTAGTGATGACAGTAATAATAGTAGCACCACTGACAGTAAAAGTGATGATAATAATAGTGATGATAGCGATAGCGATAATGATAGTGATGAAGATAGTGAACAAATCGCTAAAATAAATCCATCTAACGAAACGAACGCACAACACGAAGTTGGCAAGCGAGAAGCAAATTTCGAAGTACCAGAAATCGATATAAATTCCACGTTATTCATTAAAAATGAAGTGCCAAAGCTTACAAAACTAATAGCAAAAATAGAAACAGAAAAAATACAACAAAAATATCCCTATTATTTCAAAAAAATTAAAGGTATAGATAAAAACTCGCCTCTTAGATATGCTGAAAATCTTAAATTTATACCAAAAAAATCAGATGGTGGTACAGAATTTTACGATTCAAGGTCTCAATTTGAATGCCCTGAAGTTGATGAAGATGTGGATCCTATACCGGAAAAATTAAAAAATGGTGAAAACCCTACAGAAGAGGATAGCGACGAAGACAATGAAGAATCTAAAACTACAGGGGATAAAAGTTTTGAAATTGTAAAACAACCGCGCCTCAAAGGCCTTGGGGATAAAATTGATTGTTTTAAAGCCAAATATTTTGGAGAAAATCCTTTAGATAGTCCATTTTTTAAAGAAGAAATTATATCAAACCCAGAACCTATCATTGCACCTAAACTTCCCATACAACATACTAAAGATATAAAAGGTGAAAAGACTCTTGAATCTAAAATAAACAATGTCATAGATTCAACTCACAAATTGAAAGACGATGCTCAAACAAATATTTTTGTGTTGTTAGATAAATTGAGGAGTGATCAAAAAAGCTTACAAAAGTCTCTTAATAAAACGAATGAAGAGTTGACCTCCTCTTTATACTCACCACAAGGTACACTAGTTACTAATGATACTCAGCAGGCTAGTTTATATAGCGATATTTTAAAAAATATAAAAAATAGTTTACAAGGTCCAGAGACAAACACTGACCTATCAACGAGATTATTAAACTCAAATATAGACAGTCCAAATATTACTTACAACTTCTTTCAAAATAAAGAAGAAGTAACGAAGCTACCTCCCAAACTAAGAAAAAAAAGGGCATCAACATTTGTATACGAACCATATAAAATAATAAGAGACAGCCAAGTTCAAGATTCAAAGAAAACTACAACTACAAGTAACATCAGTCCTTTAATTAAGCAATTGCAATCAAGTAGAGTGGCAGATCGAGTTTCTAGATCAAACAAAGATGACAAACAAGTTAAACCCAATACTAATAGTCGTACGTATGTAGATATAGGCAGAAAAGATAGAACAAGTCCTTCTAACATTGTAAATAATAATTCTGACACAACTTTCGTAGACGTGAGCGTAGATAACCGAAGAGGCGAACCTAGGTACGAACTTAGACCCACAAATCATAAATCTGAATATACTCCTGTCGAAAATAAAAAAGCAATGTCTCTTGACGCATACAAATCACAAACAACTACCAAAAAATATGAAGGAAGTACTACACAAAGACCTACTCGAGGTAGGCAGCGTTTTAGTTTAACTACTACGCCAAAACCTTATTATGATGTTACGCAATTCATTCCTAAAACATCTGATATTCAGAATGCTGCTGCTTCTAATACTGTTAAAAATACAGTTACCAATGCTGCTTCTGAGGCCACTATAGAAGAACAAAAAAATCATGAAGATTCTGATGAAAAAAATACTGAAGAAGATTATGAGGATGAAGATGAGGACGAAGATGACGAAGAAGATATTGATGAAGAAGAAGTGACAACTACGACGACAACATCGACACCCAGGCCATCATTTAGAAGGAGAATGAGAGTTACCACATCTGAGAAAATACCAGAACAAACCACGGAACCACAGCGGTTGAAACTAGTAACCAGGTTCCGTAATTATAAACCAGACGAAAATATTGAAACTAAACTAGAAGTAACAGAGCGGCCTAAGGTAAGTGCAAATACTGATGAAGATGACACAGCGATTCCTAAATATAGGGAAAAGAAAAAAAAATCCCATACAAGCACTTTAGTGACAGATACTAAGAAATATGGTGATGATGATGATGACGATATGAGAAAGGAAGAAGTAGACGCTCTGATTGGAATTAAACATGACATGAGGGATTACACGCCAATGTATGAAAAAGAAGTAGATAAAGAAAAACTACACCAATTTAGGAATAATGAAGAGGATGACGATGAAAATGGTGAGGAGAATAATGACAATGATGATGATGAAGATGATGATGAAGATGATGACGATGGAGATGATGATGATGATGATGATGACGACGATGATAACGATGAAGAGGAGGAAGAAGAAGAAAAAATAGTCCCAGAACCAGAAGTAACTACCCCTGAACCAACAAAACGCAGTTTAGTTCGAACAACAGACGCTCCACCAACAACTGTCGCTACACAAATTCGAACTACAACGCCTACAGTGTCCCCTCACATAGTGAAACCAGAAATCAAACCAATAGTCACGAGAAAAAAGATTGAAATACATAAAGAGTTACCCGTGAATAAATCGTCTCCACACGTTACTCAATTTAAACAAGACATTAAAGAAGTTGAAATCATAAAAGAAATACCGGCAGGGCCTAAAAAAAAGCCGCCAAAAAATGTTGAAGCCCTTAATTTATACAAAGATGATGACTTAGCAAAAGCTATTAACAATTTAGGGGATGTTGAAATATTCAGTGAAAATTTAGATCTAGATAACGGCCCAAAACATGGCGGGAACTATAGAAAAGCTACAAAAGAAGACCTGAGACTACTTAAACCTGCAGTAAGTAGTACAAATCCTCATAAAGACGCTGAAGCCTCACAGAGTGAGAACACAAAACATGTTGAACTAGATGAGTATACACCCAAAAGATTGCATGGAGGAAATTTGAAATCATTGAGTGATATAAAACGCACTAGAAATAGCGGCAGAAGTTCCAAACTAATCGAGCTTACTGAACCAACAACAAGAGGAATGCACGGTGGTAACTTTAAATATGGCAATAAAAGGCGTGGTGATAGAAAAAACGAGAAATTAGTTGAATTGGACGACGATCGATATGAAGACGATTCGTCACGGCAGGACGATGATTATAAACCCCACAGTTCAGGTAGAGAAAGAATGCATGGTGGAAATTACAAAAGCGCTAAATTAGTGGCACCAAAAGATAGTACAGATGATATTGAAGTAAAAAGTTCAAATAATGCCAGAAGGAGTGCCGCTGTACTCCTTAACAGTTTCGCTCAAGCGGTTCCCATATTGACCAGTACACCAGGATACATCGTTGATCCTAGTAAACGAATGTATTATTACGTTGAGGCTTGAACAGTTTAAAATACTTAATTGTCAGTCTGTCCGTACTTTCGTGTGTGAAGATAGGTTTCCATTAAGTCTTAAATTACTTACATAATTATGATAACGCGTGAGGAAATTTAATTCGAAACCCAGTATAGTACCAATACTTAGTTGCCTTCGCTGAAAGATGTCTATTTTTATATTTAAAAATTATAGTAATCTAAATACACATTTAAACGTCGATGTAAGTATGTATGTAAATAGATACAAAATAAAATTCTGCCAGAATTTTATGTGAATAAATGCACCAGAGGAAATGGAACTCACATGTAATCTGATGTTAGTGATTAAGTCGCCGATCATTGTTGGGTTGCAATATTCCAACATAAATTATCACTATTAATTTCACGCACATTGTGTCTAACACAGCTTAAACCAATTATATTCAAGTTAATACAAGTACCACTAACTGTTAATTGAGTGTTACTAACATTTAGAGTTTATGAATCTCAAGGCTTATCACATTTTTTAATCTTCACAAATATGTTCTTCTAATTTTTATTCACTTTTCAATTATTGTTAAAAACTCGCATAATAGTACGTATAGTATAAGTAGGTAAACAAACTATCTATACTTTTATTTTTGGCACACTATCGTGAGCTAAGTGTAAGCAAAACTAAATTATTGTTATAGTTTCGTAAGATGGCGATTGGATATTTTCGAAAGTAATTAGTTTATTGTATTAGAAAGTGCCACATTACTTATCGCGGGACTAGACCCGAAAGCGATCGATTGAGTTATCAAAATCTATAATTATTTGCTATTGTTAACTGTACTGTGATAGATGTATTGTTAATGTGTTTTAAAATAATATAAACTTATTTATATTTGTTATTTTTATAAATAAAGTTTGCTGTAAAATTATATATGTTTGTATATAAATTATTTTCTTTTAAATTTTAGTTTATGTTCTTTCTTAGGTTATTAATTACAAGATATCCAACTAAGACTTCATGTATATTTCATCAGGAAGTTGTTGCATTCAAAACAGTTATATGAACACTTGTTGAAATTACTAAAGCAAGTCTGTTTTCAAATAACCAGTTACAAGTATTACCAAACACACGGAATCGATTTCCGCATAGTCCATTTTAGTCCGTTTGTAACAACCTGACCAATGAATTACCTATGTACTTAAAACAGTCAAGACATAGCGACTAATTTTCGAATATGACAAATTGCACAAAGTTTAATAGTACATTGCCAAAGATTCCATTAAATTCTGTTATCACACGATAAATTGTCTCAATGCACATCTAGGTTACGTACTAGTGTCCCAACACACTTTTTGTCAATTGTTACACTATTTTGAGCTTGAAAGAATGAGAGATATCTTCACGTAGCGCGTTCAACTTTGGTGCAGTGGCTTTCACTTTTGACGCTACTTATCTGGATCGGTTGTATTTTGTTACACATTTTGTAAACGTTTAGTATTTAAAAGCAAACATTAGGAAAAGTTTAATGTAATAAATTTATGTATTTTTATAACATTTATTAGAGCAATTTATGCTTGTAAGTATTTTGCATTTGTGTTTAAGATATACATTTAGGCATATCCGGTGTATTGTTTTCACAGGCATACATACTTACTTGCACTTTTTTTAATATAAATAATATTATTTTTCTTTTGTAATGTTTGGAAAAATAAAATTTTCCAAATATTATTGTATAATAAACATCTAAAAATAAATTACAAGTTTTCTTAATAATAAATTGTTTATTTTCATTTCAGTGGCAAGTCTTTGAAATTGTACAGTTAAAAACTTAGCTATTATCTAAACTACAACTGAGCTTAACATAATAATTTAAATAAATTACGAAAAATAATTAATTTAACAATAAATTAAATATTAACAATTTATGTTGCAACTTTGATTATTTTGGTTTCGTCAATGCAAGTATACAATATTCCGCAACTTAGAGCTAGAACTAGAACTATATGGTAGAATTTAGACAAGCAATCAAGACAGGTAGCGTACAGAATGGCTGATGCAATCTTTAATACTCGTTTTGCCTTAGAAACTTACGAAGATTTACAAGTGGTAGATTTATCATTTATTATAGCAATGTAGGCACTAGTCGAATTCACAAAGCGATAAAGATCAACTGAGCTTTCTAGACCCTTGTCTTTTATGAATATGATAATCAATCATTCAATTAGCAAAAATATAAGTGTTCAGTATCAAATATTACATCAGCAGAAACGTCGTCTCAATCACTCGTCTTAATGAACTTTATTATACATATAAATTATATTTTTATTAAATAATTAATTAAAAGATGAATAATTGCGTCATATACACTTCATTCAATTATTCATTATACTGATAACATCACTGTAATTATAATTTTAATCTACATAATTTAATTTATGTTTTCTTTCGACCAACGGCGTTTGTTTGGCTATCTCGAGAAGGTGGATGGTTTATTGGTTTCCATTCGGATTCTGTACTAGGTATAAAAGTTGGTTCAATATCTTCCCTATCTATCGATTCATCTTCCTCAATTTCTTTATCTTCGTCAAAAAAGTCTATGATTGGATGATAGTTGTAGTTTATTCGCTGCCCATTTGAGGTAAAATGTTCATTATTATTACTGGGCTCTTTTGTGTTTTGTGCTGGTGTTACTTTTTCTGTAGTTAACGCTGAAAGTTTTGGAGCAATGGTTACTCTTGGCTTTGGAGTGTTTATAGATGTTGCCTGGCCAATATCAGGTTCTTCATAATCACTGGTGTCTTCCATCGTATCCCCGCTACTGTTAGGAAAAGATTCAATAGCCTGTGATCCTGATGAGACCAGATCATCTGGTGCACCAGATATTTTCTTTCTAATAGGTCTTCGTCCGGGTGAGCTTGGCCTTGTGGTTCTCTTAAACTGACTTCCAGGTAGTTTATATTTCGGCACAGTGTCTTTGATAAAGTTAAATGATTGACCGGCTGCCGGTGTCGGGGGTTCCAAGTAACTTGGCAAAGTCACTTCATCGAAATTTGATAAAAGCGGGTTTCTAGCCGAAGGTGGCCGTTTTATATGTCTTACTGAGCTGGCTTGGTTGAACGAGTCAGGAAAATATGTATTTCCATACGAATCTATAGGATTTGACAACGAGTCTTCATTGTCATTGGGTTTACTAAAAGGACTGCCCGCTATCAAGTTTTGGTTATCCGTGAAAGGTGGAAAAGATTCTATGGGTTTCTTATGAGTAAACGGTGGAGATTTTAGTTTTGGTTTTTGTATAGTCGACTGAACGTTCTCAAAGGCATGGTTTCCGGTTTCTGATGACAAATCTTCTACTGGGAAGTGTTCTGAAGACGTTTCTTGCAGTCTATGACCTAGTGGTGGGAAGGAAACGCTGTAGCCTTCAATGTGACAGGAACAACATGTTGGGACCTGAAAAAGGGATTATTATTATTATTCTTAAATAAAATAAATAAATAAATAAATTATGCATATTATTTAATTGCATTAATTTTAACCCTAACCTACTTGTTTGTAATTGGTAAAACATGGTCTTTGATGTATAAAAATTTTAGTCCTATTGAAAAATGTTATTAAAAATAATTCGTAGGCTGAAAAAATAATTTAAATCGAGCCATAAAGTTTTAAGATATAAGCTTTTAAAGTTTTTGGTGGGGATTGAGTAGGGATGCTCTATCCCATTCCCGCAAAATGAATGTCAGTATAAAATTGGTATGGTGCATGGACAGTTTGACGTCACAACGTGCTATAGTAAGCTCTCTGTCTAGGATAAATTAAAATGCTTATAATTTCCTTATGTTTGAACCGATTTTGATTTTGTTTTTGTTGTTCGGCTAAAAAAAAAAATATCAGTCCACTGATATAAAATATCAGTCCACTATTACCACCTATTATTAGTAAAACATACTTTTTATTTAAAATATTAAAGTCTTTTTTATAATATCGAGAAGAAGAATAGTAGATTTTACCTTGAATATATCCATGTGTAGACCGTTTTGCTGATCCCACGTCAGCAGTCGATGGTAATTGTAAACTTGAACGCATTTCGATTTGAAGTTATCTGTCAGGTAGGTGCACGATTCTTTTGGTTTTCTGTAAAAAATGGCTTAACATTAATTAATGACGATATCTATACTTATAAAATGCTTTGTCCTGAATGACTGACTGACGGATCAACGCATAGCCTAAACCGCTGATCATAGAGACCTGAAACTTAGAAGGTATGTTCTTTGTATGACGTAGGCATCCGATAAGTTCAAGTCTTAAGATGTTGAAAAATTACGGCCTTTTATACAAACTGAGGGGAGTGACAGTTTATTTTAGTTATTTTTTAGCGGGTGAAACCGCGGGGTACAGCTAGTTAATTACTTATACATACAATACTTAGCTAATAATTCTTATAAAGGCTGCCGCTGCCGCTGCGAAATTAAAAAATTTAATCAAACTAACTCTGCTGCTGTATCACGAGAATTTGGAAAACAACGAAGTATTTCCTTGTATTGTATTAAATCTGTGCATTGATATTAAAATTATTTATCAGCCTTAATAAGATCAAATTTTTACTAAATCTTATTAGAGAAATCAACTATTACAAAAGCGACAACATTGTCAACATTTATTGTCAGCTAAATTAATTTTCCTTCACCTGATTAAATCTCGCAAGTTAGTGGCAATATTATATTTTCGTAAGACGTCTGACATGTAGCTAGAATGATCGACTTCCGCCCATTTTAATTTATAGTTGTGCAAATGTAATTTGATTAAAGTTTTTAATCATAACACTGTGTAACAAGACACTTGTTTCTGACATTGATGAAATCTGTTAATAGATATGGACTCACAATTTATTACGTTACTTTTCTATCTTCGTTCCAACTTGTCATAATAAAATTATGCATTGGATATTCTGTTGCTCAATTGATTATGTTATACGATACTAGTACATGGCCACACGTTTTTGTAGAAAGCCTTACTTAAATAATAACAACATGTGCGTATTCGAATGCAATTTTGTGTTTTGATTTCTATGCAATCTTTTAAGAGCTTTTGAAGAATATGAACAAACAAATATTTTTATTTACTTATATAGTGTCTTCTAATAACATTTAAAGAGTAATACGATACGTTGCTTGTTTTGAAAACATGACACCTAGTAACTATCATTTTGGTGATTTTTTTGCGTTTTCCATGCTAAGATTAAAAAGTTATTTTAGTGAAGGAAAAATTCGATCGCGGGCAGGATTCGACTCTGCGTAATTCAGAATGTGATTAAAATGTGAATTAAAATTGAGGATGTGAAGGCAAATTTCGATCTGGCGGATGGGACTCGCGGTGGCTTAGAGGTCAGAGCGTCTGGTGTATCTTACCAGAAAACGCAGATTCCAATCGACCGAAGTTTTCCTTCACTAAAACTAACTTAATAAGACCTAGCGTTTATAACGGAAACTCTGGCCACGAACCGTTACTTTTAATCCTATAATAATTCTAATTAGTAATCTTATCCACAAAGTCTACTTGTTAACTTCTTCTCTAAACTTCTCTTAACACTAGCAAGTAATGAAGTAAGTCATCATCATCCGCAGCCATACTTCAGCCAGCCTCCTTCGGTTTCCTCATTCATTCGATCATGTACCATTGTAAGCCAGATACCATTCACAGTGTGATATGATGACGATATTCACATTCAAGCAAGCATCTTAAAAAAAATACAATTAAAAGTACTTACAAACACTTTTCCAGCCTCAATGTCTGTGTATGCTCGCCTGTGTTGACGATGTACTTCCATTGTCCAGATGTGGCCCTCGCTCGCTGTGGTCTCGCGTACTTCACGGTGCTAGGGCACATAAAGCCTGCTTCACCAGCGCCGGCGAAATCACGGTTTGCTGTATCGCCTCGTCTGGATTGACATTAAAGGGTAATTTATTATTATAAGGCGCATTTAAATATGCTATGTAATCTATCATTGCAGGCAGGACTCAAGCTTTCATTCTCCGGTTTAGTATACTGGACAATTTTCCATGCTAAACTACCGATATTTCTGCCTACATCATTGTCTGCGATGCTGTTCGCTTTTTTTTTGCTCAGTACATTTTTACCTCTACTGCTGCAGTGTCTTTATCAAATACACCTGCCCCTAGGTTATTGTGGTTGGTTTCGTTTTTGACTGCAATATAAACAATATTATGGACATCTTGCCTATTTAACACTAGGTCGATGAATAATGTTGAATAGGTGCTCAGTGTAAGTATAGTTTGTACTGCCTCTTGTACTCATTTCACTCAGTGTGTTTTTATCATTGGTAAATAAATCCGATACAGCTATTTTGTTATAAACTGCACTATTTTTATATTTTGTGTCCCATATATGTTTTGTCTTGTCTACTTGCAATATTGCTTGAACTAACCTATTAGATACCAAGTAGTGTTGCTCATTGTATTTAGCCTCTTGTGCTGCAGTGACTCCGTCAACCACGCCCTCTCCCGGATCTTTATAGTCAGCAAGCAGTGCTGCCGCTGCTGCTTTGTTGCGTCTTATTGACTGCACTATCGCATCACTGGAATAAAAATATATATTTTACAATGTTAAAAAAAATTTGTGAATGATTCAACGTTCGGAGTACTGATTCCTTATCGCTTATGTAAGGTGTATTATTAGTATTATAGTGTTACAGTAATCCTCACATATGATGTCATATATATAATATAGGTATTCAACCGTCATATAATTTTGTCTTTTTTGTGACAGTATGAATAATAAAAAAAGCTTACTTAAATTATAAGAAAATTTAAAATCAAAGCTGTCTTTAGAAAATTTATTGTTTTAAAGACTTAAGAAACATCTACTTATTTTATATGCACAGTACTTTATGCTTAAATAGGTAGCCACATTAAAGTATAACTTACATAATTTTTTGGAAAATATTTTAATTGAGATAATCACTTGTGGCGTGCGCACGCATTCACAAAATATTTAATTACTTACAGCAAATAAGGTAAAGTTATGTAAAGTTGGTGAAATCACTGGTATAAATACATGTTTTAATGCAGCATAAATCAAAAATTCATGATCCGCCATAAAATGCGTAAATTACTAATTGCTTAATAATATCGTATTTTTTTTATTACAGGCAGTATTTCATTCCACGTTTTCCCTAGATCAATACCGATAATTTTAAATAATCAATCAGGTGGCTATAGAAATCGTCATTTAGATTCGTCTTCAAGGTTAATTAGTTACGATTCGACGGTTTAACTCAAGACCGCAGACATAATTATAGTTTAAAGAAAAACAAACGGCAATTATTATAGTTATGTAAGATACGCTCATTATGAGTAAAACTATTTGTGTCAGTATTTACGAGATCTATGGCTTTATTTAGATGAGCACACAGTGAGGAAAATGTAATAACACAACCGAAGCTGGCGTTAAAAGTAAGAAAGATAAATAAAGACAAAAAACTTTCGGAAAACAATATTACATAATATGAAAGTATGAATATGGAGACTACATCTTAATAATAATTAATCAAATTAACTTTACTCAATGAAATTATATTAACTTTACTTACAATGAATGGTGAAAACTTAAAATTAGATAATGAACCTTTTTTATACGGAAAATCCTCATGGAATTTCGGACGGATTTAATTCGCTTGTGTACCTAATAATTGCGTATCTACTTGATTCAGTTAAATCCCAACAAAAGAGGTAAACCTGGCTTACTCGAACTCACACCTCGCACATAACAATAACGGTCACGCATATCGTTCTGCGAAAATTGACATTCGCAAACCGCACGGCATTCCAAAAAAATCACTTTCGCTAACATATTACTCTTGCTTTCTATACAATCCTGGTTACACAACAATATATCAATACATAGAAACCTGTTGAAAACTATTAAAATTTGGGAGATGTTCGGCTGGTTTCATTCGAATCGCTAATCGTAGATATTATATATATGGACACGAAGATCCGAATGGCTCATAAAGATTACTCATAAATATTCTGGATTTATGTACATGAAACCCAGTGAGCGGCAGCTGACGGCATTATGTATAAAGCCGAAGCCTTTTTTTTAATTTCAATAATAAGATCATTGTTTAACCAAAGGAAAAAAGTTGATTAGAGAGATGGGCAGAATACACAATTCTTGCGAATCTGGGAGTTTTAATTTCACTTTTTTAAGAAATTTTATGCTGCGTTATGTCCAACATTTATCCAGTATTTTATCCATCATTTGTTCTAATAAGATACACAAAATATAAAAGATTTCAGCCAACCACATGATGTTTTTACTAACCAGGTACTCAAGGTGAATCAGTACGCTCTAAAACCGTGGTTATAATAGAACTCTAAGTTTGCACTTACGAGAACAACAAAACAAACAATATTTTATAGCTCTAATAGGTGACTATTATATATTTTGTTCTTATTGAATAAATATGTAGATTTTTCTAAGCTTATGTTTATTCAATAGCAATGAAATAATGAATGAAATAATATTATAAAATCTAGACCACACACTGACCGCAGACGGAGTCAGAATTATGCATTGTGATATTAATTATGGATAAAGAGACGTATTACGAAATTAAATGATAGAAGAAGATCTGTATTGATTAGCATATTGCAATCCAATGTCGCAATCATAGATAAACATAAGATGAAAAATATATACTGTCTAAGTCTATGCTACAAATCGACTTATAAATAAATATAATATTTTTCGAATATCGTCCTGACTAATAAGACGAAGTACAAAATATACTCACGTTGGATAATCTTCAGAATGTAGACACAGCGAATTTGTGAATAGTTCACATTTATTCGGGTCTGCTGGTGGGCTGGGAAGCTTCCGTGCTGGAGTAGGTCTTCTCCTGGCAATTGATTGGGTCGCTGAAGCTGCTGGTTCAGGAGTTGTGCGCCGAATTAGAGATGGAGGCTTTGGCTGGTAAGCACCTCGGCGAAATTGGGACCCTGGAAAGTGGAAAGTAAGAGAAAGATAAATATTCGTTTTTTCATTGTAACAGCCACTTAGTATAATGCATTATGCATGCGACGCACTTTTGTGTTACGGCAATATTAATCGTACCGCGACTACAACTCCATTTCCCCATCCGATATTTTAACCTCTATTACGTAGCTAAATACAATTTGGATTAGAGCAACCTAACATCGTACGAGGGTCCAAATATAATTTTATCGTACGAGAAAATTGTATTTGGACAAAATGATCTCGCCAATATGTTCAATTTTGTAACTTTCTTTTATGGCATGACAGCATTTAAATATAATAAGCGTTTAAACAATTACATTAATATATCTATTTTGTATGTAGAACTTTATATAAAGTTAAAAGATCAGACAAATTTAACTTGCGGAATGACTAGCAGTTAATAAAGTATTTTTCCCGAATATATTAATGTCTATGATATAATTCAATGCAATATTTATCCTAATAAGAGTGCAGACACTTTAGACGTGTCAACTATTATGAATACGAGATCTCAACAAGTTCTCTCTTTATTTACAGTGCTATTACCCGTCAAGTAACACATTATAGATCCAATATCTACAAATCTATTGTACTCTTACGCAATTTGCTGAATCAAGCTAGTAACTAATTATATAGGTGCAGCATTTGTGGCATTATTTTTTCTTCTAGCATTATTTTTATTCTATCTCACCAAAGACAAGGAATAATAGACAGAGTTGATAGCCAACCTTCAGTGATTGCAGAGACATCAGCAGAAGATGAATTATTTCTGGAATTCTTAACATGGGCAAATATACTTGAGTGGACCTAAAATGACACAACTCACCTTTTCTGTCGTTATATCTATTCAATGCTCTTAGTTTCTCAGCCACTGGCAGGTCTTGAGCTAGCGTCTGGTTCGTGGAGTCTGCCATCAGGTCCAAAGTCCCGTTGTCTGATCGAGAAAGGTTTGTTGTTGTGGTCGCTGATATTGGAGTTGTTGATTCTGGACTTGTCGTTGAGTTCCGCTGAAACAGTAAATACTTTTTTAAGGTGTTTATTATTAAGTAATAATACTATTCAGTAATATTGAGGAAAGTATTAAAATATAACGGTACATTTAAAGACATTTGCAAAATATAAAGAGCTAGTAGCATTTATTTATAAAAAACATTAACGTTTTAATTCATGCGAGATTTAAAATCTATGAATATGTACAGTATTTGATAAAAATGTCGTTTCGGGGTTGATTTTTTAAATGATATTGTGAATACTTTGCCTGCAATGCTACGAACTGTATCTAAATTGTTAAACTAATGTAGATATTGATGTCATATTAAGGTAATAACCAGTTATCGCAGTCGGTCACTGTTTCTATTAGTATATGTTGACCTAATTCCTAATTTATTTTCCTTTCATTAACGTTTATATCTTCCATTACTACTTAATGATTTGGTCAAAATTATTGTCCATATTATCGTCCATATTATCAACACCATGAAAGACATTATTTGATTTACTTACATCATCTGTAATGTTTACTTTATCAATAATTTCTTTATGTTTTGTGTTTTGAATTCTGTCTCCAGTATAAGTGTTGTTAGTGTTATTCCTTGAAAATATTCTACGGTTTCGTGTGGTTATGGGTTCTATACCCATGTCAAATGGTTCGTCATCTAATTCTGTGTCTTCAGTGAAAGATCGTCTGAGTAACTGTGGTGGTGCTGGTTCATATGGTTGTTTGACTGCCCTCGGTTCCTTCCCTGACCTGACAGCTCTCCGTATTAGATTGGCCATGTCTAAGAGTATTGGTAGCATTAAGTCTGATGTGTTGTCACTGTTACCAAACATTGATCTCACCTGGAAATATCAAAATGTTTTATGTATTCTTGTAGGATTTTAATTTGAAATAATGTGACAGAATAAGTGGAAAATGCTCATGTAACAAGAAATTAAATACTCAGAATAAAAGCAAGTAAGCAAATTGATAGAGCAAGACCAAGGAAGGAACCAAGACTAAACAGATGGAAAAATTTAATTAAAAAATATACGAGTAATTCTTCATTCTAAATTCCCAGGCGTTGTCAGTCAGCTTTTAATGAATGAATTAAAATGCTGTCACGGTATTTTTAACCTATTTTCCCAGAGCTGGGAAAGTATCTAACGTCAAAATTACAAAGCTTGGGTTAATCCACCACGCCGGCCTAGTGCGGGTTGGCAGACTTCATTCGGAAAAAAGCAAGCAGGTTTCCTCTCGATGTTGTGATTACTACCCTGTCACGATCTTGTGAAAATTGTCTGCGAATAACTAATTAATACAGACATGATCAAAAGTCAGATCAAAAGTAACAAGGTTAGAGCCTTGATTTCGAACTCGAGAACGGTAAGAACTGTTGCTATCGAGAACACTTGGTAAAGTTCGAATTGAAGGTAATAAACTTTACCCAGTGTCACTAGGCTACCACTAAATCTATGCCATGTTTTTTTTATGACAATAAGTTTACAAACAAGTATACAGACCAACAAACAAGATAAGCGGTAACTGCAGGCCATAAACACCAGTAAGATAAAAAGTAACATTTATTTTATTAAGGTATTAAGTTAAACTAAAGGGTTGTCATTTTGAGACCGTATAATATAAGTAATTATGCACAGTAATTTTACTGGCTCTTCAAACCGGAACATAATAATATTAGGGAATTATTGTTTAGAGGCAGAATATTGGGCAATGCGGTGGTACCACACAGCAAAACTCCTTTGAAAACATCACCGTAATTTCATCGCACTATGGCACAAGATGCATCATTCTGTTCAAAACTGCATACCTACTGCTCTCATTTTTTTATGAATTAAGTTGGCAAACGAGCTGTCGAGCCTGGTGGTAAGTAGTCATCGTCGCCCATGGACAACTGCAACACCAGACTTCGTTGTAACGGTGGTCGCCAGCCAGAGACCCCAAGAGGTCCTACCACCGAGCAAGTCAGATATTTTCACGCCTCTTATGAGATGCCTATCTGAAAGGCAGTGAGGAACAATATTCTAACCCCACACGGGGTCTCGTATTCCCACATTATCATATACCGTAAACGATTTGACATTGCAGCTGTTTATTTTTATTACTTATTGTTTAGATCTCGCAGCTGTACGCGTTTGTCTGATAATAAACCATACAATGACCGTTTCACGGCCATGAGAAGACCTAGTTCCAGTTTTGTGATATCCATTCTTTTTAGATTCCTATCATGTGCAGTACTGGTTATAAGATTGTTAGATATAGCAACTGCGTTGTTGTTAGTCTTATTTATAGAATAGAGGAGAGAGGGGACTATAGTTTATTGTACCTACATCAAGGGAAAAACAGCTGCAGTCTCTAAAAAAGTTAGCATTTGGTTTAGCACTATTGTTAACACAGCATAATTTGAGAACTATCGTGATGAGAGAATAAATAAATGAAATAAAAAAGAACCGCTAAAATAGGTTTTTTTAAAATAAAACTAGCCTGCTCTAGGATTTCGGTCAGATACCGTGCGTTTATGTATATGAGTACAAGTACAATTCTTTAACGGTTAACGACAAAATTATATCGCGTCATAGCAGGATTTCTGTGAGCTTTTTGTAGAGCCACTTTAGTTCCTCAATTAATCGCAGGAGGGTTTATTCTACTTAAAATATACGAGAGACTACACCCCTGCTTATCGTCCTGGTACTTAGCTGTTAGATACTATCAGTTGTCCTATATCTGAGTATTAATAACTATTTACATCCGTAACCTTATCAAAAATCTCGAAAGCGGCAACGTAATCAATCAAATTGAATCGATACAAAACTGTCAAGTGGAGGCCGTAGTAATAAATCTCTTCCCAAAGGCCTATGGCGTAACAGTAATCTGGTTGCTCGAGATAATATACCACCATAGAGCGAAAGTTTTGACGTAAGGTGAACGAAAATGAAAGTATTCGGAAACGGAGACTGCCGAGTATCCGACGAGTCAGGGGCAATGTTCGATCGATTACGCGTGTTATTTAACTACGAGTACGTAGTAAGTATCATCTTTTTTTGGCGTCATGGTCGTGGCGAATGTCACGAATCCCATGGCCATGAATACCTATAGGCAAGGCCAGGAATGGCAAGTGCTGTTTTTAGTCAGTACCAGTCCGACATATATTATCCTGTCGCCTCCCCAGGCAGCAGATGATCCAAGAGAATTTTCCGTACCTACCTACTATAAAAAAGGTATAGAAAGAAAAGAAAGAAACATATACGAGTATATGCAAACGTATATATTATAACATCATCCTCTAAGGGCAATAATTTTAGGAATATCAACTACTTGAGGAATGTTATTTAACATCACGTTAAGACCCTTAGGAGCCGGGCAAGCGGGTGAAACCGCGGGGCTCAGCTAGTCATTTATATGTTAGTTTAAGTTCCTCGTAGCCAAGAACTATGCGTCAGCATTGCTGCTAGCAATCTCAACCTTTGACCATTCACTTCAGCATTTATGCAATTTAGCTAGACGAAGCAATTGTAATGTCTTAACACAGTTTCGGTGAGTTTTACCGCGAGGTCAGTGACTCTAGGGTCGATGCTGATTTTAATTCCTCAATTAATCGGAAGATGCACACAATGACCGATAGTTACTAATTGTGGTACTTAAAAATGTTCGAAATACAATTCCGATCTAATCTCAGTTCGTAAAGTACCTACCCCTGAAACAACAATGCGCTTAAATGCGCTTTTGAAGTTATCCGCAAGTGGTGTTGACGTGGTAAATTTTTATATAAAAACTCAGGATAAAGACAGTTGGGATCGTAATTATTTCACATTCGTGAATCCTTTCTACTGATTTCAACATTTTTGTATAAGAACCCTTAATTATTTTATTTGACATATGCGGCTGTTCGCAACAGCTAACTCCAGACACGCGTTCTTATTTCGGAGTTACTGTAAATGTCTAATGATATTCTGCTGAACTAAAAACAACGTCAAAGACGAGTAAGCTAGATGGAAAATTACCCAAAGGTAACATTTGTGACATTAATAACAACTGAACCAAAATTATGTTTTGGTAATTTTTAAATAGGTATATACTATAATTCCCTCCTGATATTTTTTTTATAGAATCTCAACTTGATAGTCCTTGATTAATTAATACTGTTCAAAACTAACAAACAGTTACCTACTGACAACCTTGACATAGTAATGTAACATGCTTTCCGACAGGAAGACCTGACCAGGCATGCAAACAAACAAACACACGATTTCCTGATAATATGGCACACGCGACCGAGGTTCCGTCTCGCATATTCATATGATAATCACAAGTGTTCTAACGATTATACGATAAATTATAAAGGTTAAATCGTCTGATTTATTAGTGGTATTTCCATATTCTGGTTGCCTACAATTAGTTTTTTTTATATTCGAAGTGCTTATAAAATATTTGCCTCATGTTTACAAAAATATAATAATATCTACTCACCTTAAACTTTATACATAAATCTTTTTAACTAACTTCGAAAAAGGAGGAATAAGTACTCAATTTTTATTATTTTCTTGAAGTTATGTAGGAGAAAGCAGAAAATGGAAAACAGTGGTGATTGCTCCACCGACAAGTGATGAGCTCTTAAGAGTCCAGCGGACCGATTTTTTCTCACAAACGTAATATCGAAATAAATCGTAATCCAGACAATATTCTATCAAATTATGTTATCATTCGGATTCAGATACTGTTAATCTAGGTTCCTACGATCCTATTTCGTCCAAAATACTTCACTGGAAATAATTGTAAGCGAATGCAATTTTTGATAACTTTACCAAGTTGTAGTAGGAATGTTCACCCATAACTTTTATGTGTTTTGGCGATATCTTTTTTATAATATTTTATTGGTATCTAACTATTGACATCAAAGTGACACAACGTTTGAAGGTGGTTTTAATTTTCTAAAACGTTGTACCTATATGTTTCATAAAGATATATGTTTAACAGAAAATTTAAAAATAGGCTATTGATAATTTTACAAACTTACGCTAAACTCAAACAATAATATCATTGTTATTTGTTACCTAGATTCAAAGTTATTGACCGCGAGATTTAGTCGCAAAAGTGAAAACTGCAATTAGTACCAACCCGCATGGCTCATAACATATGCATCACAAGTGTTCATGTACGAATGTTTGATCAAGCCAATAGATTCCGTTATTTACTATGTTTATGTATTTACTACTTTGCGTAATGTTAGAGCAACAGCAACAATATACAGAAACTTTCAAATAGTTAACAATCTTAAGTCATAACTTCGAACTTGGTATTGTTACACCGAGTAACTAGGACGACGGAGATGGGTCACGGAGATTCTGGATTAGTCGATGAAGCAGGTAGAAAACAAACAAGAGGAATATGCTAGAATGCGGCACCCGCAACAAAAAGAAAAACAAACAAAACACAATAGCGTGAGACCGGGCTCAAGGTCAAGTATTAACAATGGCGATTGTAAACATCTATTGTTCGCAAGTTGAATAAAGGATGTAAACATCTATTGTTCGCAAGTTGAATAAAGGACGTAAACATCTATTGTCTCAAAAATGCGGGCGGGTCGCATTATTGAGATTTATCGAGATTTTTCGAATCCAGAATCTTCGTGGCTCATATAAATAATGGTCGACAGCGTCGGCAAGGCAGTTCAGTTTTGGACACATCGGAGTGAAGATCGAAGTGAAGTACCAAGTGATTATCAGTGCAGTGTAACAAGTGCTAGTATAGTGACAGTTCGTGTGATTTCTGTGTGTGTTTGTGCAGTGAATAAAGTGACTGTTTATTTCGGTGAAATTAGTGGTTTTTAATTTATCCCGAACCCCAGCTCGTAACATTTGGTGTCAGAAGTAGTGGGATAAATTATGCCAGTTTTACCGAAAGAAGATACGGAGGGTATCCGGACAAGAAGTCAGCGGCAGCAGGAGATGGACCAGAGACGTTTTGCAGATTCGCCGTCACTACCTTCGGGTCATGAGCAACCACCTAATGACCCAGTCGCTGGTCCATCCGGGACATCTCCAGCACCTGCAGTTGACCTTGCAGCCTTAATGGCACTGATGCAGGAGCAAGCCCGCCGTCAGGAGGAGCAAGCCCGCCGTCAAGAGGAGCAGGCCCGCCAACTGCAGGAGCAAATGCAGAAGGATAAGGAGGAGCAAGCCCGCCGTCAAGAGGAGCAGGCCCGCCGTCTAGAGGAGCAGGCACGCCAACTGCAGGAGCAAATGCAGAAGGATAAGGAGGAGCAAGCCCGCCGTCAAGAGGAACAGGCACGCCTTCTGCGAGAACAACTGCAACAAGATAAGGAAGAACAGGCACGCCTACTGCGGGAGCAACTGCAACAAGATAAGGAAGAGCAGGCACGCCGGGAAGAGGAGCAGGCCCGCCGCCAAGAGGAACAGATGCTCCTTATAAAAGGCCTCCATGGAACTCTTGGCAAAGAGCTTGGCGCAATGAAGGAGCAGGTGGAACAGCATGAGAGTTGGATTTCCGAAGTCAAAGTTGAAATGGCTGATATGAAGAAGACCCTGAGTGATCTCAAGGCAGGAAAAGGATTTGTGGCTCCTATGGTCGATACTCCCACGACCCCTTCAGTACGTGGATTTAAAGTGCCACCGTTTGATGGAACCTCTTCATGGTCAGCTTACAGGCGCCAGTTTGAAGCTTATGTGGAGTCAAATGGATGGGATAAGACTCAGGCCAAGACGGCACTCACCTTATGCCTCCGCGACAAGGCTTTAACTGTACTGGAGGCGCTCGACAAGGACATGACCTACGACCAACTGCTGGAAGCATTGGACTCAAGATACGGCGACGCACATCTAGAATACGTGTTTCGTGCCCAGCTGAAGGACCGAGTACAGCGCGGTGCAGAGACCCTACAGCAGTGGGCTCTAGAAGTTGAGAAGTTAGTCCGGAAAGCCTACCAGTCCACACCTGCGCTGATCGACGGAAATCTTGTTCAGGCGTTCGTCGATGGAATACGTGATCTAGAAGTCAGAGCCGCTGTGAGACTTGGGCACCACAAGACTTTAAGAGACGCCTTAGCCCATGCCTTGGAAGTAGAAGCAGTGAGACAGGACCATCGGGCTCACCGTATCCGGGAAGTCGTTTTACCAACATGCCACCTTTGCGGGGAAAAGGGCCATTTCCAGGCAGGTTGCCCGAAGCGCAGCGAGGGTCGAAAGGATGGTGCAGCATCACCAAGATGCTACATATGCGGAGAAAAGGGCCACCTCCGAGCTAACTGCCCAAAGGGAACCACGTGGCGACAAAAGACCTATGGTGAAACAGTAAGGGCGGTGAATGCAACCGCCGAGGAGCAGCAGGGAAACGATTAAAAGCCAGGACTGCGGGGCGGGTGCTGGCTGGTGCAGAAGTAGCCCCAAGGATTTCGATCTCACAAGCCCATGATGGAAACAGCCTGATCATCAAAGGTGAAGTCAACAGAACACCCTGTAAGCTGACAATAGATACTGGAGCTTCTCGCACGGTCGTGAATTCTCAACTGGCACGTCGGGTTCTTGGGGACTGCATCATTGACCGTGAGTGTATACAATTAGTAACAGCTACTGGTCAGCACATATCCGTCCGAGGTGAGAAGGCGGTGGAATTGAAACTTGGTAACAGAATATATCGGCATAATGTCATCGTAGCCGATATAGTAGACGACTGCATACTGGGATTGGACTTTATGCGAGAGCATTCTTGTGAAATCGACGTTAATCAAGGAGTATTGAAGTGCGGTACAGAAGAAGTCTTTATGGAAGGTGCAACCGCCGGGAAAGTGTTCTGCCTGAAGAAAATAATTCTACCTCCTAAGTCGGAAACAATCGTTCCAGTCGCTCTACCACAGAATGCTGGGCAGGAAAATCGATGTGTTCTCATAGAAAGGTTGGACGAAGACTTGCCATGGAAGATGGCACGAACGTTGGTCAAAGCTTCAAATACATCAGCTGTACGCATACTCAATCCCAGCGATAAGGATCAAGTAATCAAGAAGGGCACATTGATGGGCATTTGTGAAGAAGTAGCCTGGATGCGACGTTGCAGTGATCAGTGTACTGGTAATAACACTCACAATTCAAGGTTTAACGTGGCAACGCTCTTGGAAGACTGTAGAAATCATATGTCTGAAGAAGAAATGGACAAGGCTAAGAAGATGTTGCTTCAGTACGCTGATGTTTTCTCTACAAATGATGCCGATATAGGAAAAACCGGATTGGTACAACACAAGATCAATACTGGCAATGAGTCACCAATTCGTCAGCGACCTAGAAGACTGCCAGTTGCAAGAGAGAAGGAAGTGGAGACCATGATTGAGGGGATGGTGAAGGATGGTGTAATAGAGCCTTCATCTAGTCCGTGGTGTTCTCCTGTCGTGTTAGTGAAAAAGAAAGATGGCAGTATGCGCTTCTGCGTGGACTATCGACGACTGAACGACATTACGAAGAAGGACAGCTACCCATTGCCAAGGATTGATGACACACTGGATACACTGACAGGCATGAAATGGTTTACCACCTTAGACCTCAAAAGTGGCTACTGGCAAGTGGAAATAGACCCAAAGGATAAGGAGAAGACCGCATTCTCTACGGGAAAGGGACTGTGGCAGTTTAAAGTAATGCCGTTTGGATTGTGTAATGCTCCTGCCACGTTCGAGAGACTTATGGAACTAGTGCTCACTGGCCTGATCGGAGACGCCTGCCTGGTCTATTTGGATGACATCATCATTGTGGGCCGTACATTTGATGACCACCTACGAAACCTGGAACGTGTGCTATAAAAAATCAGAGGAGCCAATCTAAAGTTGAGTCCGAAAAAGTGCTCATTATTCAAACGACAAGTGAGTTTTCTGGGACACGTAGTTTCGGAAAAGGGTGTTGAAACGGATCCAGAGAAGATAGTTGCTGTCAAAGAGTGGCCAGTGCCGAAAGATAAGACGCAAGTCAGAGCATTTTTGGGCTTGTGCTCCTACTATCGACGGTTTGTGAAGAATTTTTCGGACATTGCGAAACCTTTACACAAATTGACCGAGGAAAAAGCGCAGTTCTGCTGGGACACAAACTGTGACAGTGCTTTTCAAGAGTTAAAGGACCATCTGTGCAATACACCTATATTGGGCTACCCTGACACTGAAAATGAATTCATCGTGGACACAGACGCAAGTAATACTGGAATTGGTGGAGTGTTGTCACAGAAAAAAGGAGATCAGGAGGTTGTGATAGCCTACTTCAGTAAATCATTGTCAAAACCGGAGAGAAACTACTGCGTCACGAGAAGGGAACTGCTCGCAATAGTCAAGACGTTGCAACATTTCGGCAAGTATTTATTGGGAAGGAAATTTTACCTGCGTACGGACCATGCTGCACTAAAGTGGCTATTGCAGTTTAAGAACCCGGAAGGACAAGTAGCAAGGTGGATTGAGCTACTACAAGAATTCGACTTCGTAATTGAACATCGCAGTGGCAGATCCCACGGTAACGCAGATGCGTTGTCACGAAGACCTTGTCCAGAGAAGTGCAAACATTGTTCCAGACAAGAGGCTAAAGAAACAGTGCCCGTGAGGATGCTGAAAACTGACCTTAGCGACGAATGGAAAGAAAACTTACAGCAGGCTCAGGAAAAAGACGCTGATATCAAACCGATCCTCGAGTGGATGAAAGCTGGTGCCTCTAAACCAACATGGAGTGATGTTGCGTCATTGAGCACAGTCACAAAAAGTTACTGGGCACAGTGGGACAGTCTACTGATACAAGATGGTGTCTTATGCCGGAAATGGGAAAATGTTAAAGGAGACAAGTGTCATCTGCAGATGGTAGTCCCCAAAGCTAAGGTGCCAGATGTCCTGCGACTTTACCATGACGGATGTTCGGGAGGTCATCTAGGTGTAAAAAGGACTTTATTAAAGATTCGAGAGCGATTCTACTGGATCCACTGTCGGGACGATGTTGAAGACTGGTGTCGTAAATGCACTAGTTGCGCAGCTGTAAAAGGGCCTCACACGCGCAGCAGAGGAGCATTGAAAGTCTACAACGTTGGTGCGCCCTGGGAACGAATAGCCCTAGACGTTGCGGGACCATTTCCAGAAAGTGAAAGTGGAAACAAGTATTTTATGGTTGTGATGGATTATTTCACAAAGTGGCCGGAAGTGTTCGCCATTCCTAATCAAGAAGCTTCGACGGTTGCAGATAAATTGGTCCATGAAGTCTTCTGTCGATTTGGAGTACCCTTGGAGATTCACAGCGACCAAGGAAGGAATTTTGAGTCTCAAATATTCCAGGAGACGTGTCGGGTAATGGGTACCCATAAAACCAGAACCACCTCTTACCACCCACAATCTGATGGAATGGTTGAACGATTCAATCAAACCTTAGAGAGATATCTGGCAAAAGTCGTGGGGAACAGGCAGAGGGATTGGGATAAGCACATCCAGCCGTTCCTTTTGTCATACCGGAGTGCAGTTCACGAAAGTACGTCGGTAACACCAGCCTTCGCGAACTTCGGAAGAGAACTACGGTTGCCTGCAGATCTCATCACCGGTATTCCGCCTGACACCCCCCGTTGTGTGACTGATTATGCAAACGACTTGCGTACCAGAATGAATGACATATATGAGCATGTCAGACAATCAGGCCAACAAACATCTGAGAGGATGAAGACCCGCTATGACCGCAAGATGAACAATAAGGGCTTCGACGAAGGCTCACTAGTGTGGCTACATAACCCGGTACGCAGCAAAGGAAAGTCACCGAAGTTACAGGCAAAATGGGACGGTCCCTACCGAGTCGTGACTAAGATCAACGATGTGACCTACCGGATACAGAAAGGACCAAGAGGTGCTCCGAAGATCGTTCATGTGGATCGTTTGGCACGTTATCACGGATGTAATAATGCTCGGGACGAGCATGTCTTAGGAGGGGGCAGTGTTACACCGAGTAACTAGGACGACGGAGATGGGTCACGGAGATTCTGGATTAGTCGATGAAGCAGGTAGAAAACAAACAAGAGGAATATGCTAGAATGCGGCACCCGCAACAAAAAGAAAAACAAACAAAACACAATAGCGTGAGACCGGGCTCAAGGTCAAGTATTAACAATGGCGATTGTAAACATCTATTGTTCGCAAGTTGAATAAAGGATGTAAACATCTATTGTTCGCAAGTTGAATAAAGGACGTAAACATCTATTGTCTCAAAAATGCGGGCGGGTCGCATTATTGAGATTTATCGAGATTTTTCGAATCCAGAATCTTCGTGGCTCATATAAATAATGGTCGACAGCGTCGGCAAGGCAGTTCAGTTTTGGACACATCGGAGTGAAGATCGAAGTGAAGTACCAAGTGATTATCAGTGCAGTGTAACAAGTGCTAGTATAGTGACAGTTCGTGTGATTTCTGTGTGTGTTTGTGCAGTGAATAAAGTGACTGTTTATTTCGGTGAAATTAGTGGTTTTTAATTTATCCCGAACCCCAGCTCGTAACAGTATTTTTATTTCTTCTTAGAGCATTACCTTGTCTAGTAGAGGTGTTCAATAAGGTTCTTTAAGTTTTATTTTATTTTTTTATGGAATAGGAGGGCAAACGAACAGACGGATCGCCTGATGGTAAGCGATTACCGCCGCCCATGGACACCCGCAACACCAAAGGAGTCACGAGTGCGTTGCCGACCTTTTAAAAGGGGATTGGGCCTCCGGTAACCTCACTCACTCGGCGAAACACAACGTAAGCGTTGCTTAACGCCGTTTTCTGTGAGGCCGTGGTATCACTCCGGTCGAGCCGGCCCATTCGTGCCGAAGCATGGCTCTCCCACGTATAAAAAAAAATAACAAAGAAAATTTACAACATGTGATTAAAGAAAATAATTATAGCTTTTAGTGTTGTAAAGAGTTTGGCAACGGCTCGTCTGCCTCTACTGCTACATTTACATGGTACTCGTGGATAGAAAAAATATGGTAAACTAACTTCTGCTCGCGACTTGGTCTGCGTGGACTTCAAAATTGGATCCGACCTGGATAAAAAGCCTATGTGTTATTCCAGACTATAATCTAATTCTGTGCCAAATTTTGTCAAGATCCGTTCAGCCGTTCTGACGTGAAAGAGAACATGAAACATCCATACATCCGTACTCACAAAATTTCACGTTTATAATATTAGTTAATACTCGCCACTAGATCGGGCGCGCCGCTCAAATAATTTGATAATTGCTTGAAATTATTTATTTGTATTTTTTAAAATTAAATACCAATAATTGATACCTACCTGAAGACTGTAACTTAATTTGCACATACATTTTTTTTATACCACTAAGGTGAAAAATAAGGAAACGGCCGGCCTGATGGTAAGCGGTTACCGTAGCTTATGGACGCTTGCAACACCAGGGGTATCACTAGCGCGTTGCCGACCCATTAAAAATCTTTTCTCACCCTTCTTGAAGAACCCCATGCTGTAGTTCCTTGGAGAAACCTCGGCGGGGTGTCGATTCCACAACCTGAGTGTGCGTGGGAGAAAATTCCTCTGGAATCGCACAGTATGAGACCAGAGTGGTTCTTAGGTATGTGGATGAACACCACGCCGATGGCGGTGGTGCGGTGATACAATGGCTACAATTCAGTTCTAGCCTTATGAGGTTACAGTTCTAACGTAACATAAACAATATTTATATTTCGTTTATCCGGCGTACCGCGATGAGTCCAGGCAGATCTGGATCGACCCCTTTTAAACGATCGGCCCACGACATATACCTATATAATTAAATAGGGGGTGATCCTATTGCTATTAACAGGAAAAACCTCGTACCATATGTTTAAATTGCTTCATTTCTCTGTTCAAGTGGTTCTAAACAGACTGGCTCATTAGTCTACTGATTCCAAACGCGACTTCTACGCTAGAGGTCCTGGGTTCGATCCCCAGGTCGAGTAAAGTGTTATTGAGTTTTTTTTTTAATTCTCAGTAGCAGCTCGGAGTCTGGATTTGTGTCCGGTTAATGGCTATAGGCTCGCCCCCTATAACATGGGACCTAAACATACCGGCAAACTATGGGTGTACATTAAGTACGCCTCTGCCTAACCCTTCGGAGAATACAGGCGAGATGGTACGTTATGTTATGTTTTTTTAAGAAAATAAGCTACGAATTTATCTAAACATAAATCTGTTAATCCTCTATTGAGAACCAAATAATTCATCAAAATTAGTTCAGCATCCGCTTTCATATAAGTGCGTCGGCGCGGCGCGGAATCCGATCCGATGCACTTGACTGGTTGACAACTATTTCAAGATAAATCTATGAATATGCAGCAGAAACCGTATCTTTGTGGAGCAGGGAGATGGGAAAACTATTGAGAACATTGTACCATTCATCAGCTGTTGGTTATTGTCTTTTGTTTATCAAAGTCCGAATAATCATCAGTGTTATTTGTCTATGAAATACTCAATTGCATCAAACTATGTTTCATCGTTTATAAATAACTAGCTATCCTCTTAACGCTAACCTTGCAAGTTCAGAGCCTTTGAGCCGAGAAAAGAGCTTAAAAAATGATTAATTGATAGATTAGTAGGTACCTCTGCCTAACCCTTAGACGTGATGGTATATTATATTTGTTAGTGTGGGCAATTGATTGGATGACAAGTAATACTTTTGTGCCCTAACTGTATGCTTTTAATGCTACAACTAATCATATAATTAATTGTTTATGCAACATTAGTTTCAGTGAAAGTTAAACGTCGTATTTAACAAAATCGATTATTATTAATGTAGTTAAAATCAATAGTTCTTTCTCATGAGATAGTCTTGACATTATAATAATATTTATTACTATTTATATGTATAAAACGTGTGTATTAGGTATATATAAAAATTTGCACACTTGCTTGCAGGCAGAATACAATGACATCTAGGACATAAGACCTTGCCTTTGTAATAATAATTATGTATTTCTGTCAAATACGACGACGACACGTTTGGCGTAGCGGCTGAGCAATCGGCTTCTGCGCAACGTGTTGTGGGTTCGATCCCCACACGGAGCAATTATTTGTATGATCTGCAGGTAGTTGTTCCGGGTCTGGGTGTTTATGTTTGTGAGAATTTGTGTTTGTAAACGCACCCACGATACAGGAGAAAATTCTAGTGTGGGGCAACGTTTTTAAAAAAAAAATTGATGCAGTATGCTTACTCTTCTCTAGAAGGACGCAACGTTTACCTTAATTTTTATAATTTCATTTCGAATTTCAAATGGCTGATGCATGGGTGCCGTCGGATGGGACTAGTCTACTCAAAGCCGCTATGGATCTTTCTTCAAAAGGCCATTACAAACACTGCCCTGCATTGTATTACTCACATACTCGAATTCTGATACTATTATGTCTGGACTTCAAAAGAGACCATAATTCTGTGCTTTTAAACTTTCTCGGTGGATTTAAAAAAAAAATCTACAAACCTTGTCCTGACAATAAAGAACACAACAAAAAAAGAATTATCCAATTTGGTGCAGTCATTCGGAAGTTATGCGTTTACATACATATACTAGCTTTTGCCAGCGACTTCGTCCGCGTGGAATAGTTACTTTGTTCCCTAGTTCTTCGCCCGCGGTTTCACCTGCGTTGCCCCGTTCCTAAGGGTTGTAGCGTGATGATATATACATTGATAGCTTGAAACCTTTCCCATGAATCACTCATTTTCCCAACATTTCCCTTCACTGCTCTGCTCCTATTGATCGTAGCGTGATGAAAAGTATACTATAACCTGTGGTTTGGGCTGTGCGTTGATAGATCACTATGTCAGTCAGTCAGTCACCTAACGTAAGAGTAGACAAATATAATCAGAAAGCTCCGAACTGCTAAGCTATCGAGAGTTACACGTGTTATTGTGAGTCAACCATAAAAGATAGACATTTGCTGTCGCGGAATATTTTTTATATAATTTTAAGGAGAACATTTCCGTCATACATGATTTCTGTGTAGCTTTAACCATTAAGGCTGCACACGCGACGGAAGCTTAAAAAATGGAGTAAGTTCTCCTGTTTTCCAAACATTTCCCTTCACTGCTTTGCTCCTATTGATCGTAGCGTGATGAAAAGTATACTATAACCTGCCCAGGAGTATGAAGAACAATTGTACCAAGTTTCGTTGAAATCCGTCGAGTGGTTTTTGTTTCTATAACGAACATACAGACAGACAGACAGACAGACAGACAGACAAAAATTTTACTGATTGCACTTTTGGCATCAGTATCGATCACTAATCACCCGCTGATAGTTATTTTGGAAATATATTTCATGTACAGAATTGACCTCTCAACAGATTTATTATAAGTATAGATTATATTATAAGATAGATTCATAAAAATAACATAAAATTAAATTATAATAAAAGTGATGGATGTAACTATAAGATAATTGTTACTAACATAATATATTTTATGGACTGTCTGAATTAAATGTTTTATTATTATTATTATTATATAAAAAATTGCCATTGACACACTCATGATAGGCTACAAATATTCTGACAGTTTCACGATACAAATAGTAAGTACAAGGGCATATAGCACTAAATTGAATCTCATATAATTAGGCCTTTGCTGTCAATTTGGTTTTTAATATTTCGTAATAACTATATTGACCCCTTTTAGTATAATTAATCAATTTGTTATAAAGAAGAAACTGCTGTAGACTGATATAATATATGATGTTCAATTTTTTTTAAACTCACTAGTAATGTGGGTCGCTTATTAGGTACTAGTATTATTGTTAACCCATCGTGCTAAACTAAATGCTTGTATTACGAGTGGGTTCACGTCGGTAGTGCAAAGGATGGGTTTCGAACCGGCAACCATATGATCGCCAGTCCGACGCCCTAGCCATAAGGCTACCACCGCTTCAAATTATATCATTGAAACTTATTTCAACGTCTAAAACCTCTAAAATTATTTATTACTAAATGGGTTCCAATAAGTATGGCACGAAACGTTTATAAGGAGGAAATGACGTTACCACAAACTTTATTAAGAAGCACATTAAAATAAGGAATGGTAATTATAGCGAAAAATCAACTTCCGGATTCCCGTAGGTAACTACGAGTTTGTCAGCTCATTAATTGTATGAATTTTTTTTTTGTTGCAGTTTATAGAATTTAATTTAATATATAGGACACACAACTGACTGGAGCTGACTCCTTTCCTCTATATTCACAATTTAATAACTTAGTTTAGAGGAGAGTGTTACAAAGCCATGTTGAGGGTCTTTTCAACTTTTTGATTAATAATAAGTTTTTTTGTTTGTGTTTCATGTTTGTATCTTGAATTGTATTCAATTAATTTGCAATAATTGTATACATTGTCTTAGTACTAGTCCTCTTGTGATGCTATATAAACCATTTTTGAGAAAATAAATTATTGTTATTTTATTTTTTTATTATTATATAAAAATAATTTTTTGTTCGTATTTTATAAGCTGCCATATACCGTTCATTCGGTTGCAGTGAAACTTTTTAAAATTGTTATGTGAATGCCTTGAAAGATTTATAACAGTAGACCTCCATAAGACCTACTATTTGGAACCGTGCATGTAGTTTTGACATTTCAAAAGTACCTGTATATGGTATAATTGAAATAAAAAAATTGAGTTTGAGTAAAATTAATCATTGCAACACACCGGGGGGACGGCTACTATAAAATAGAATATGTCTCTATCATCATAATGTTAACTAAATAAAAAAATTGCTATCATAGCAACACTTCGGATTTCTAGGGTCAAAGAGCTCATTTCGGCACGACGATGTTACGGTACAATTAGTAACAAAAGGAAAATGGCAACCGCCAGTGTTTACAACACCTGCTGTATAATAATTGTGTAAACAATTGATTATAGAATTACGTTAAATTCAAAGAAATGCATCTGATTTTTATTTGGCGTAGAATGACTTTTAGTTAGTAGCGAAATTGATCTTAAGTTTTTTTTTGATAATTAAATGTGACCCGTGATAACCTTTCTTTGGAATACAAGAACTATCTATAAACATCGATCTTTGTTTTCGCAATCGGGTAAAAAAGTAGTCTCGTTTAAGTTGCATTATAAACCAAATGCATAAGCTTTACGTTCTAACATAAAAAAATTATACAATTACCTTGTTATTGATAATTATTAATATTGAAGAGCTCAATTATACGGCCACTTTATTACTGCTTTATTTCCCCACTTGAGTTCGGCCATAATTATATGTTTAACACGCAATCATTAAATGTCACTAAATGAAAAAGCAACAAACGTCATGGTTTGACTTTCTCTGCTTTTATTTTACAACTTCGCGTTTAAAGTTAATGGGTAAACAACGACATATTTTATTTTTGTTGTAAAAGAATTAAGTAGGTACCAAAGAGTTACCAACTAGTGATATGACCCATTGGACCGCCAAGTTTTAGATCTCGAGTTCCAATCCAAAGCACGTACTTTTGAGTTTTTCAAGCGGTATACAAATATGATGAAAACCTGAATGCCTGAGAAATTTCTAAACTGCGTGTGAAGGCTGCCAACCCACATTAGGCCAGCGTGAACGTGGGGGAAAGAGTTCTGAGAAGAGAGCCGTTCCCAGTAATAGTGAGACAGATAATGGGCAAGGAATCATTCATTCATTCATCCACTAGATGACTAGAGCAACGAGGCAGCTCATAAAGAAAATACCGTGTAATACAAGCTATAACAAATTAAACATAATATGGAGAAGCGTGAAATTTACACTGCCAGACAAAAAAATTGACACAGTTCCATTATATTGGAGATCGAAGGAAATCTCTTCATCATTACGATAGCTTATAGAACAATGAGTGAGATGGAATGTTTGTCGCTATTAAAGTAATTAAACGATCGATAAAAAGTTAACAAGTGAAATGTGTGGTACAATTATTTTCTATAGTATCATTCTTGTGTAAGTTGTGTTTTAATTGTGTGTCAGTCATTGTAGCAAATGACGACGTTAATCTTAGCGTGTTCCAGTATCCATTTTCTTTGTCTTAAAAAAAAATAATTAGAGCATGAATTTTTGACAGAAATTTCGTAGAATTCTTATTGCAAGCCATAGCAGTGTCGAACAATTGATTATTTATCAATTGCTTTAATTTAATATTGATAGTTATTCTAGAAATAAATATATATATATTAATAATTATATTTAATTAGGTTACATTTGGAACATCAGATTATTACGCTAAAAAACTGGTTTAGAATGTGAATGGTTAATAAATCCATATTAGGAATTGATAAAAGATAGACATTATGCAATTTTTACTATCGGTATTTAAAAAAATATCGTCACACTAACCTGAAGCTAACGAGAAAGTTTCACAATCACTTAATTTTGATATTTCCGAGACAGTTACTTCCGCGATCTGAAGTTGAAAATGCTGAAGGCTTAGACTGCAAAACCGCATACTTCAATGATAGTTTAATAATATTTTACTTTCGTCTGATAGCCGGGAAGTAATAATGATTTGTTTTTATTTACTTTGTCTATATAACTCGGAATTCTATTTAATTTATAAAGGAAACACAATCATGCAGTATAAATATCGATTTCCGTAAAGAAACAGCTATTTAACGGAGTATTTCTAGGCATAACTTTAGTTCACATGACTAATTACCACACGCTTGCACCAGAGAAACGGAAAAGTAAAAACTATATAATTGTGCGAACCAATTCTCTCACTGTATTGTGGTGAAATAATAAAGTGGAACATTTTTGTTAGCTACCAGTGTACCGGGGAAACGGTGCGTATTTTAAACGACAAGTCTATGTTTAACAATGGTGTAACAGTCTTAAACAAAAAGTGATTTAATTAAGTAGCTTACGGTATCCGTCATTTTGTTCACCTCTCCTTATTATTATGGTGTTTTCTCGTGAGATGTTGGGTGGCATATCTCTAGACTAACTGTATAGCTGTATACAACTGCTGGATAGGTTCGAACATGAATTAAAAACGCCCGGACGTTATGCAATGTTACTACATTTTAGATATTTTTCACCAAGTTTCCTTAAGATTTCATCATGAGATAGTGTTTTGTAAATATTTACAGAATTATTTAAAGACTACACGGTTTAATCACGCGCATTCTCGAGTCGAGTTCGACTCGCGACACCACCGCCGCCGCGTCAGCTCATGATTAAGGACTCCTATTGAGTCTGAAACTAGTCGGGCGATCCCGAGAATGCGCGTGAGTAAACCGTGTAGTCTTTAAATAATTATGAATACGCCTCACGAAAGTTATTATACAAATATTTACAGAATAAAAATGCCCCGGTTGTAATGAGTCTTTTACTATCTTTTTTATCATAAACCTTCCACCAAAATATTATCGCAATCGGATGAATGATTTAGAAACGGACAGAGGACAAATTAATATACAAAGAAACATTCATTTTTTTATATAGTTTTAGACGGTACCATAATTTATTATGAATCCAAAAGAAGTCGCTATTTAAAATCACTAGCGGGATTTTTCTTCGTCTAATAAGAACAGCCCTATAAGGCCTTTCCCCGTGACATTTTTAAATTTCATTAACCAAATACGAGAGCGCGAAAGCTCCCTACCTAACCCTACATCGTAACCATGACAACGTATTTCGAAACAATATCACATTATCAGGGAAAGTCTATTGCTATCGGCAATACGAGTAGTAATTGACGATACAATGACATAGCTAGAATTTGCTATAAACAAACTAAACGAGATTTTGCGTGTCCACACTAAACTATGTGACACTTTCTTTCAAGTACGTTTATGTTAGTTTTAGTAGCTACTTTATTTAGAAAGTCAGTATTGTTTAGTTAAATTCCTATTTGAATAGGTAGGGTAGGTAGGCTGTAATAATATGCCATTACGCTTGTATCCTGGAATGGTTAGGCAGAGGTGTACTAAGGTATACCTACAGTTCGCAAGTGTGTTCATGTAAAAAGTACTGCACGAAATTGTACCTATTCGGTTTTCACTGTTGTATTTCTAGACAATCGGCCCACAACATCTACATAATTATAATAAAATAGTAAATTATTAATCCTTTTAGGACGCGAATGAAACCGCGGAGACGAGCTACTGTTTGATATGAATCTAATTGGTCATTATGTTGTGTTTACATGAGAAAATGTATTTCAGATTTTCTCAAACGATAGATTTGTGTTGTGCTGTCAATGACACACACCGACAGAGTTCACCTCGTAATTGTGGTTAGATAACTATTACCATTGTTACGTTATAATGAGTCAAAAAAAAATATGATTTATTCAACTCAACGGTAACAGGTCAATGGTGAAGACATTGGATTGACATTTGGCACGTTAGGAAATTATTAATTAAACTTTATTAAAAATTCAAACTAATATTATTATTCATCAAGCGGCGGTAGCTTAACAGCTAGGGCGTCGGACTAGCGATCATGTGGTTTGAATCCCATCCATTGCACTACCGACGTGAACCCACCCGTAACACAAGCATTTAGCTTAGCACGAGGGGTTAACAAGAATACTAGTAATGTGCGACCCACATTGCACAGTAAGCTTTTAAAAAAAATGAAAATGCGAAAGTTCCTAGCCTTCTTAGCCTTCTATATAAATAACAATTAGATGCTTTTCATTCAAAATTGACGTTGTCCGGAAAATTGAGTGAGCTTTTTTTTATGAAACTCTTGTATGATCTCTTGAAATGTTGACAGAACAACATCGCGTCAGCTAGTCGTAGATTTAAAATTAAATATTAAACGAATCCTTACTAATATAATAATCGCGAAAGTTTGTATGTAAGGATGTTTGTTACATCTTCACGCCAGAACGGCTGAACGGGTCTGGATAAAATTTGGCACGGAGATAGATTGTAGTCTGGAATAACACATAGGCTACTTTTTATCTAGGTCAGACCCAATTCTGAAATCAACGCGGACAAACCCACAGTTCGCCGGTATGTTTAGGTCCCATGTAATAGGGGACGAGCCTACTGCCATTGACCGGGCACAAAACCAGACTCCAAGATGCTACTGAGAATTTCATAGAAAACCCCATTACACTTTGCTCGACCTATTATTCTTGTTAACCCCTATTTTGTAAGAGTATCTACTTATGTACCTATCTATCAACGAATTGTTGCGAAGGGTCTCACCTGTGCAAGATTAAGTGGTGCTCTTCCAGGTGGTGTGCTAACTTGGTTGGCGACCAGCGATGCTAGCGCCACCCTCTGGTTTCCCGACATGGCCCTGATGATGGGCAGGATCTGGGCGAACTTGCCCACGTGGTCCTTCCGCTCCAACGCCCTCAGCACAGCATCCTTAACCATCCCTTCTTTAGCCCTAATCTTATGAGAAGACTTGTAATTTTTAACCAAAGTTCTTCGCGTTGAAGTTTCCGAACCAAAATCTTCAAAAACATCATGAGATCGGTCTTCGAAAGACTCCAAGTTGTACTGAGGTCTATGGGAATTTGTCACTCCAGTAGGCTTTACTATTCTAACTGGTGGTTTAACTACAGTCTGATATTGTCTAGACTCCTGTGCAATCATCACCTCGTCTGGATCACTGAATTCAAAGTCTTTCAAATCATCTTCCGCCTTCAAGAGCACGACGAACGCCGCAACGAGAAAAACTCTCGATAATTGCGCCATTATTATAATTATTTATTAATTTAGTCAATTCTCATTCTAAATTACGCTATAAATTATTCATAATAACACTTTGCACGGACACATATTTGTTTATAAAAAAAAATATTTTTATTTTCCGCGCGTTGATGTCTTTTCCGCAGCGATGCGCGCACGCAGCTCTCCGCGATTCAACGTCAAATGGACGCATGCGCTCCCCCACACACGCACACAAACATACTCTCTCATCTTGTATTTACAGGTGTCGGATAATACCGGAACTGACGACTTTCACCGTCATGAGGTCATCCTGTGGTCATCATCTGATAAGTTCTATCTTATCTGTGGACAATAGATCCTTCTAAATTTGGAAGAGAGATTTCTGCTGTTGGCATTTGCGATTCATTGATGTAATATGTTACATAACTTCAGAGAATATGTGTGTACTTAATATAAGCGTATTATAAGTTATCGATGACATGCGATTCTCATTACTTATTATAATATGCGTAGCTTTCACAGTGTCGAAGTTACCGTATTGTTACAAAAGCTACTTGTCCATCCATAGATCGCATTGTCATCACACAACACTTGTTTCATCACTTCAATTCCAGTTCTATTTCTATTGAGCAAAGATTGGGTTTAGCTTGTACGGTTTTGTAAAGTTTGTCAAAATTAGATAATATTTTTTATCAAGAGATATCTGATACATGTAAAACGATAAATTATGCATATTATGTCAAGCTATTGTATTGCTTATGTGAGTGACATTATCTTTTGGGACGGTGAAAGCGCTTCTTAGGATGTAAAGATATTTCAGAATGTCGATAATATTATACCTACTAGCTGTGTCCACCGGTGCTACCCGCATTAAGCTAGGACTACTCAGACTATAACAATATACACTTACACTCATTGTATACACCGAGTGTCTCTACGTGTGAGTGCGGCTGTATTTTATTTTTACATTCGGTGTATACACTGAATCTACGATCTAAAGTGTCATATCTATCCTTAAGGATCGTTTTTGCCAATCCTGTGGGAATTTCCCAACATTTTTCTTTTCTTAGCGCACGCCTACATCGGGAATCAATCTAGTATTTTTTAATGCTAAACATTTTTAAAGATATATATTTGAGTGGAAGAAAAATTCGATCTTAGCCCAGATTCGAACCTGCGTCCGCCGTTTTTGTCACCTCAGAACTTTCGACTGGGTGAACTGATTTTATGATTCTTTTTTTATTTGAAAGCTGATGCTTCCCGTGTGGTGCCATTTCAATTTGGTCCAGTTATGATAATAGCATCCATGAGAAAACCATATAAGTCTTAAATTTTCATTAAGTATGTGCGCGACAAATGGACGAATAACTCAATATCACGCCAACCTATTTTGATGATTCTTTTTTGATCGATAGCTCAGAATTCAGAGGTGGTCCCATAAAATTTGGTCGAGATCTGATCACAAAATTTAGAACAAAATAACAATAACACGTAAATTATAAAACGATAACGTCGTCTAGGTATGCGTCAAATTTTACTCGTAACTAACAATTGGCTTCGACGCCACGGTGCTATGGGTTCGATATGAAGTCCAGAACATTTTTTTTATGTCATAACTATTCCAGGTTTAGGTATCTGTATTTGTAAACGCATCAAAGACATGGAAATATCCTAGCGTATAGCAACGTGTGTGAAAGAAAAAAGATTAAATGTCTACTTAAAGATCTATCTAAGAGTTCGAGCAGAAAACGGGAGTTATGAGAACTGTTACGCTCTGTTTGTTCACGCATAAAAACAACATCGTAACTCGGAGATGTTCATGATTACCTGGTAACAATCGTATGAGATACAAAGATTAAGGCATAACACAAAATAGAACAATTTTGGGAGAATAGTTATTGACGATTATAATTAAGTTTTATTATTACACTACGTATATAAAACTAAAATATATCTATTATTCTAAGATAAAACCATAAATGGATTTAATAAAAAACTATGAATAAGTGTAAATGGATTCTTGCTTATTACCTAATAGGTCAGTTTTTTTTTATTCAAGTGTTGTTATTTATTACCGATGTTAACGATGCTTTTTTCTGATATAATCTGTATATTGTCAAAATGGTCTCATATAAATACCTATTCTTTTTATCTGACTATCAGTTCTGGACGTCCTATGTTCGGATAACCCACACCCTTAAAAGTAATTATTTAACTACGTTTTTAGAACCATTCCCATCATCTTGATGGTTGGCAGTCCACAACTGTGCATTTTTATAGAAACTATCTTCCTCGCACAACAAAACTGTGGAATGAACTATCGCCTGCAGTATTTCCGGACCAATACGACCTTCAAAACTTCAAGAAAAGAGCGACGCACAACTTGTGACTCTTTGGGTGTTGCAGGTATCCATGGGCGGCGATTATCGCTTACCATCAGGCGATCTGTCGGCTCGTTTGTCACCTATCCCATAAAAAAAGAGTCCCATCCTAAAATCTAAACAATAAAAATACTCATAAAGGGTAGTATTAGTTGTTACATGATTTAATATTATATGCGTAGGTATTTATGATACGCAGGGACCATAAACATAATAGATTTGAACATAATTTGTCCTCGACAATATCGTCTTTGCAGTGTAAAAGTGTGTTCGGATTGGATAAACGAAAGAAGGAAATAATTTGTATATTAGAAGCGTGCGGTTTGCCGATACTTGTTACTTTCTTTGTGATTGAAGCTTTGTTAGCTGTGCGTAACACTGCCGAGACGCGATGCACAGGGTGTGTCGATAGTTCAAGCCTACTGGGAGTATGGCGAATGGGATCAAAGACCCGGGGTCCGACCAGTGCGGTTTTAATCGGTTGAGTCCGATAAACCCAGCCGTCTCCCCTGGTGATGAACAATCTATGCGAATTTTGAGAACTATAACAGGGTACAAACTGCCTCATTAGTTTAGTGATCTGTATGCAACTGCTACGCGAGTAAAGTGTTATTGGGTTTATCTATGAAATTCTAAGTGGGAGCTGGGCGTTTGGATTTGAACCCGGTTATTCGTAATAGGCTCGCCCCTTAATGGGTACATGAGACCTAAACATACCGGTGAACTGTGGGTGTAGGTGCATTAGTGTGCCTCTGCCTAACCCTTCGGGGAATATAGGCGTGACGGTATGTTATTTATAAGGGTGCTAGATTCTTCGTTCCTGTAAATAGTTTTCTAGAGAAATAGCAGCATTGAGGATTTTTTTTATGGTACCTAGTTCGGTATGTCAATTAAGGGTCCGACGGAGCTTGAATTGCCCACAAAAACGTAATACCGAAATATATCGTAATCCAGACAATATTCTATCAAATTATGTTATTATTCGGATTTGGATACCAATAATCTAGGTTCCCACGGTACTATTTCGTCTACTACTACTTCACTGGAAATAAAAGATCGGAAAATCGTTTCAAACTTGGTAAAGTTATCAAAAATTGCATTCGCTTACATTTATTTCCAGTGAAGTATTTTGGACGAAATGGTAGAGCAGGAACCTAGATTAACGGTATCGGAATCCGAATAGTAACATTATTTTGTTAAATTGTGTTTGAATTACGATGTATTTCGGAATTACGTTTGTAAGAGAAATTCGGTCCGCCGGACTCTTAAAGACGTCAGTTTAGTAAATTCTAATCATTTTTCTAGCTATATTACTAAATGTAGGTAAATATTTCATACAGTAACACTTTCAAAGTATCAACATTTTAATTGCATTTTTTTCCTATACCTACTGCTTGACGCCTGAATCTTTCCTCACTACAAACAACGTGGTTTTGTTAAAAACAGGCGCTTTCTTCGGCACAACCTTATACCCTCAACATTTGTACATACGATCATCATCACGACTGTATCCCTCGAAGGGATACGCAGAGGTGGTAGATCCCATGATTATTTATTTATTTCATACTTCATGCACAAACAATAAAATGTTGTACAAAGGCGGTCTTAATGCCATTAGGCATTCTCTCCCAGTCAACCTTAGGGTGATGCAGAGACAATACTTAGTGGTGCACTAATAATGTAAACAAATTAAAATGATAAATACATATAATATAGGTAATATTAATATCTTGTTACATATAATTAATAATATACTGCTAGATGACGACACGATTGGCGTAGCGGTTGAGCGATCGGCTTCTGCGCCACGTGTTGTGGGTTCGATCCCCACACGGAGCAAATATTTGTATGATCTACAGGTATTTGTTCCGGGTCTGGGCGTTTGTGCATGTGAGAATTTGTGTTTGTAAACGCACCCACGACACAGGAGAAAATCCTAGTGTGGGGCAACGTTTTTTTAAAGAAAAAAAAAGATATGTCCGAAATATAATAATAATAAAATATATTAAAAAAAATACATACTTACTTTATTAAAATAGATACCTACTATAAATACAACCATGTACATGGAAAGATGATCGTTGAGATAATAAAGGTTGAGCCTATTGCCATTAACCGGGCACAAATCCCTAACTCCCAGCTGCTACTGAGAATATTATAGAAAAACCCAATAACGCTTTGCTCGATCTGGGAATCGAAACCAGGACCTTTAGCGTAGCAGTCGCGCTTAGGATTACTAGACCAATCAGATAGTCTCAAAATACATCTAAGTATCCTTTATTTATTGTATCATACCAACTGCATCATTAGGTAATTATGAAAATTTTAAAATATTAATCATTTATAAAAATAAAATATTCCTAATTTATTCATTAATCATCATATTACATTTTTCGCAGGCATATTGGAGTCGTTTGTAATAAGAACAATACATTTCTAAACAGCCTGTACATAAAGGACCTCAAACAAATGCGTTGAGCAACGGTGCATTCTGTGGTGGAACGAAAGTATACTACGATTACATTGGCGTGCACTATCATTACTGCACCATAGACAAACGTTCAGCTATCTGCGTGCCACGATGATGGCACCAAATGTAAAGTTGCGGTGTGACAGCGTTGAGTAAGGTGCGCCTAATAAATGGCAAGTTGTGTACTTTCCCTTTTGACGTTATTTTAGATGTTTTGAGTACATTCCAATTATGCAGTCGAAGTCATTCCAATACCCTCTGAGTACCTATTTGCATTTGCTGATACATTGAGAGGTATCCATAAATTACGTCACACCTTACTTGAGTAGAGAAGTAAGACTTTTTATTTCAAGTTCATAGTTCAAATGTTTTTATTTCAAATAAGCTATAACAAGCGTTTATGAAACGTAATGATTCTAGTTGCATGGTTTTAAAAGGTTGATCCTATGGAGAAGAATCCGGAAAGAAACTCCATGGATACTCCTTTAAAATAGATGGTGTTACAAACTTCACTGGTACAATATTGCATGACAAGGGATGACTTGCATGACAAGGGGGATGGGAAACATTTAAATTATTAAAACGCCAAACTTAAATGTGAACGAAAAATTAAAAAAATCATTAAGTAATTTGTGACGTCACACTAGGTCTCACGAATGTGACGACGTGTGAAAGGGGCGGAGGGGATCATGAAACGAGGGCACCCTTTTTTTAACTCGCCAGATGTCGCCACTGGCAAGTAAGGTCCTGAAGTATAGCTTTACAGGTTGTTATTACGCGCGTGAAAACAAATTAATCATATATTTTTAATACCTATATCGTACCGTAAAAATATCTAGCATGTAACAGAGATATATTACGAGTATGTAGTCCTGTTTTGTTCGAAAAAAAAGGAGGACATAAATAAATAAATAAAAATAACTAGCGCCTCTAGCGGTGAATTCACACGCGGTAGCACTCATTCGTTTGTGTAATTTATGTGTTAGGGATGGTCCCTTGACTTAATCTTTTTGTTGGTGCGGAAAATTCTTATGGTTGGCATCTGAACAGGCGCCAGGGCATGACGGACTCGTTACGTCTAAAATCAGCATTTGCCCTCGCTCACCCTCACCCCCCTCACGGTCATGGGGTTCAGACAATCACCGCGACTGTGAAAGGCTGTGATCAACCACCAGACCCCATCAAAAGGCAAAGCCTCACTTCGCTTCCTACTTAAAGGCGCGTATGAAGCAAATGATCATCAAAATACATACCACTGTCATCATATAATTACGCCTGTATTCCCCGAAGAGTTAGGCTGAGTTGTACACTCACAGTTTGTCGGTACGTTTAGGTCGAGCAAAGTGTTATTAAGTATTCCTATGAAATTCTCAATAGCAACTCGGAGTCTGGACTTGTGCCCGGTTAATAAAAATAGGCTCGCCCCCTATTGCGTGGGACCTAAAATAACTAGGTACTTTTAAAAGTCCAAAACTACGTGCACGTTTCCAAAAATTTTTCTCCTGGACAAGATCAGGCAAGAATGTGTTCTATATGTCTCTTATACCCACAGGGTCAAATTTCAAAGACCTGTCAAATTTTAAAATTAAGACACCAAAGTTTATTTTAAACAGTATTGTCAAATTAACCCAATATATTGCAGAAAATGTCTAAAGAAAATCTAAATTCATAAATATTGAGGATTTGTGGTCGTGTGTGTGCGTTTACAAACGTATGTTTTAATGTTTGCTATCTAGGTTTTTGAACTAAATTGTGTAGTGGCAACTATATCCACCCGTTCTGTAATTTAGAGGCAGACAGGAATAAAATTATGTGAAAAAAATATATAAATGTTAACTTTTTTATTTCGTAAATCGAAAATATTACTGATTATGAACAGCCGCTGTAAATTTGGTCGGTCATTAAAAAATAACCCTTAGGTGTACATACCATATAACTATTTATTCTTCAAAAGGGCAAAGGCCATATTGTGATATGCTAGATTTTGATCCCGGAAGTTTTGTTTTAGAAGCGACCTGTATACCTTCGGGCACCACGAAGTCGTTTGAAGTTTGTATAAGTATGTGTCTATACTTATACTCGTATAATGGGATCAAAAGTGCTGCTCAGGTCTGGTAGATAGTCGAAGTAGGAAGTCGGGTAGGGACTCCTCGCGCCGCGTGGGGACGGGTTAGAATACTGTTCCTCACTGCCTTTTAAATAGGGATCCCGTAAGAGAAAATATCTGACTACAACCACAAGCCCATCACCACCATCAAATGTTATCAAAATCCTACGGCCGTGACGCAGGTACCGACTAAAAACCAGCAGTCAGTTTCCTACAGACCAGACAATCGGTAGGAGACCGACTTGTCCGACATAACCCTCCACCTTTCCATTCGAGAGACGGAGGACATCCGTGAAATAAAATGGTTCAACCTTTACTTTATATAGGGCTTATATCTTCTTTTAGTTTAAAAGATTGATGTAATCAAAGATTTTGTCAGAACGCCTATTCAGATAAATATGACAAAAATCTAGTTTTGTTTTAGTCTCAGTGTTGAAAATGTTAAATGAACATCCATTTAACTTAATTGAATTTGTAATTTTAAAACAAAGTCCTACTTTTTTTTTAAACTTCCCAGGCAAAGCTCACCACTCAACGGTAACATTTAGATTTTATTGTTTTTCAGTCTCCACGAAACAATAACACAGCATTTAATTTTTCAATACATTTTAATATTCATTTATAATAAAATAATTCTTTTTATACTTAAAATACGATCAGATCTTTCTATATCCAATACTATCATACAATCATACATTTTTTTGAGACTAGACAGCGATATCGAACTGAGATATGGGATAGAGAAACACGAGATAAATCTGTGAGTAAATAATATAAAATATATCATATTATATAACACTTAAGCTCGTACTCAGAGTCGTCTAATAACGTTAATGAAACATTATCTAACATAAAAGTTTCCAGTACTAACAAAATCTTATTAACCATATAATTACATAAAAATACTTATAAATTTAATTCCCTATAATGCGGTTTGTCTACTGGATATTTAAGTAACCGTTAGTTAATGGTTCATTAACGTTAATAAGCATCTGTGAGCGGGTAATTATACATATAAAAATATTTGATATTTACAGCAGTCAACGCTTGTAATATAAATTTATAGCACCATTATGATCCAACTATTTTTTATGTATCAAATACATACTCATTATAGAAAATTATGTACCAAAGGGTAAACTTAGATAATAATCAAGTTTTGGAATTACAGACTTAATATTATTTAGAACAAATGTCAAAATTAGAGACAAACTATTTCGGAACGTTTGTTTAAGTAGATATGGTCTTTGAAAAATCAACTCAAACTTTATGAAACTAAAGTAAACATTTGAGTGAATGGCAATCACCTCAGCTTCTGATTCGCAATTTCGAGTTATATTATATTCACAAAAACAAAAGACAAAACCTAAACAAAATACTTATTTGCAACTACTGTACCTATTTTGTGAATGTTTGAAAAAGGGGATGTAGATTTTAAACCGTCTTCAAAAAGAAGATATTTTTAGCTATGTTACAAGTTTCTTAATTGATTTGGGCCTTATAATATATTGTCAAGATTTTATGAAATACTTTCCTTCTTCGAAAGTCCGGGACGAATTGAAGCCGGTTTTCTTTTGTCTTTTACTTCCCTGAATAATACTGAACATTGACTGGACAAATCAAGGTCAACAATTATTTCAATCGTTCAAACCGCTGTATACAAAAAGTTTCAGTTTATTTACATATTTTAGTCTCCAGCCAAATGCCAAAGAACTTTTTAATACGTTATCAATTTACAATGTTACGTAATACATTAAATTCAAATTAAATTTTATGTTAGACCTGTATCAATTGCGGGGTTTACCTATATACCTATAACACATATACATAATCAACATACATAACAGTTCTTTATTTACAAATTATTCATAATGAAACCACGACAAACATTTAATACAAAAATACTGTTATAAATTAAAAAAGTATTTACAATTATTATAAACATCGTTTTTCAAGTTAAGAAATTTCAGTTATTATGAAATTCAACTTGTAATGTCATGTTTCCACACTAGTGCAATAAACTGTGTTTGTCAAATCAGTGCTTGTGTTTGGCCAATAAAGTCTAATAGTAAACACACAAATTAATTACTTTTCAGTCGAGTTTCACTGATTTGAGTGTGACGAAATTTTAACAGGCATAACTTAGTCTTAATAATCGTCTAAATCAGACAGTTGCACTACATCAAGTATCAAGGATACATTTTCGCAATTTCAAGATGTAAAGCTAAGACCTTATTGTGGTCTATCTTGATATAACGATACAATCACTGTTGCTATATCCATATACATAAATAAGCAATTATCTTTCACTATAACACAGTAAGTGTATTATAGAAATCTACTAAGTTATGCTCCCTGTTTCACCAAATTGCGTTAGCCACGTAGCTGAGTTACTATATTGGAGAACAAACTTCGCCATCTTGGTGACGCGCTTAAATGTCACACTCAAATTCCGGTACCCTCTTATTTCTCCCATCAGGCGCCATTTGGAAATGATTATCTCTATCTCGAGTCCCTACCCTGGGGAAGCCGTTAAAGCTGTTCCTACTGACCAGAGGATTCTCCCTCTCTCTTTCCCTCTCTCTATGAAAACTGGAAGTTGAGAGTTTGCCATCTTTGCGTTCCGTGAAATTCGTGTCACTGAAATTTTCTTTAGGGAAATTTCGTTCGTTGAATTCGCCGTCGGAGAAGTTTCTGTCGTTGAAGGGGACATCCCGGATACCGAAGCCGCCCATCCGTGGTGTGCCAATACCGAATTTGTTTCGGAGTTCCTCGTCGCGGAAGTTGAACGCTCGGTTTTCAAATTTGGCGGGACCGGTGGCGAGTCTAGAAACAACAGTCTGGTTAAACTAGCTAATCACTCTTCACTCAATAAGATCATCATCATCATCATTACACCAAATATTTTCCATAAGGGTACGTATTTATATCATTGAGGTGGTATAAGTGAATGATACCTATTCATTTTAAATACATCATTCACACATACCACCAAATCTACTTACTCTCTAAAGCACCGTCTCTCCCTATCATACTCCGCAGAAAGACCTTCATCATCATTAATAATTGCCGACGGGTCGCTATAAACCGAGGACTCCTGATAGAAGGAGTCCAGGTCCACGTAGTTTCCTTCAGAAGGTTCATTGTCCAGGAGCTCGGCGAGCTGCGACTTGAGTGCGGCGAAGCTGGGCCGCTGCGAGGGGTCGGCGTGCCAGCACGCGTGCATGGCGTGGTACAGCTGCGGCTTGCAGTGCGGCGGCCGCTCCAGCCGGTACCCCTCCGTCACCGCCGCCAGCACCTCGCGCCCCGACATCGCCGCGTACGGCGTCGAACCTGCCAGTCAGTATGACGATCATGTGTGACTAGATTGCAGGTAATTTGAAGTGGAAGAAACGATTTTTTTTCATAATTACATTACATGACTGCCTCACTTGTCTACTGGAGACAGGCACAGTTGCAGGGTGTGTAGTTTTAAGTACAATTCCGGGGTTGTGCAAAGTATTCATAGTTTTTTTTTTGGGTAATTCTCAGTGTCAACCCGGAGTTTCGATTTTTCTGTAACATGGGACCGAAAAGACTCGGGCAAAATGAGGGTATACAACATTACTTACGATTCTGCCTAACCTGTCGACAAATGTAACTAATTATGTAGAAGTAAAAATAAATGAAGGATATCTTTTCGAATACTGTCGACTCGAGAATGTTCAAATAAGTTCACTGGCCACTCACCAAGTGTGACAATCTCCCACAGCAGTATCCCGAAGGCCCAGACGTCGGTGTGGTGGCTGTACACGTTGTAGAGCAGCGCCTCGGGCGCCATCCAGCGCACGGGCAGCGCGCCCCGGGCCGCGCGCGCGCCCGCGCCTGCGCACCGCGACATGCCGAAGTCCGCGATCTTGCACAGCTTGTTGTGGTCCACTAGGACGTTGCGGGCTGCTAGGTCGCGGTGAACGATCTAGAAGAAGAAACAAATGCACTGAGTTAGGTAATTTTTTTAATGGATTTCCCGAGCTCTTCAAAGCTGTCAATTTAAAATTGTTGAAATGCATAATTCCGATAGCATATGAAAGAAACTGTGTGGTCTTATTTTTTTTATGGGATAGGGGCAAACGAGCAGCTGGATGGCCTGATGGTAAGCGATTACCACCGCCCATGAACACCCGCAACACCAGAGAAATCACAAGTGCGTTGCCGGCCTTATTTATTTAGGTATAAAAGATTTACCATTCAAAATTGGTAAATCTTGGAAACTATCGTACCTAGTTAGGGCTTTTACAGAACTTACATATTTTAAACAATAAACATAAAATCATAGATCTCCTCCCATGTATTTTTTTATTACTGTAACGAAATAACTTACCCCCTTTGATGCAATATAGTCCATCCCCCTAGCTACGCAATACGCGAAAACAGTGAGATCTCTAGAAGTGAGCGCGCCACTCCCACAGAATCGATCAGGTCGTGACCGGCGTTCGCGCAGATACGTGAGCAGCTTCCCGCACATCACGTATTCCATTATGAGAAGGTAAGGTTCTGTAAATGACAAATGAGTTGAATGTAAGAAATATTCATGTTGATGTTTTTTTCTGAGAACTTAGCTGATGCATTATTTATTTATTTTTACCACTAACGTGGCAAACAATCATACGGCCCGCCTGATGGTAAGCGGTTACCGTAGCCTAAGGACGCTTGCTACACCAGAGGTACCACTCGCATGTTGCCGACCCTTTAAAAATCTTTTTACACCCTTTTTGAAGAACCCCATGCTGTGTAGTCCTTTGGGAAAATCTCGGCGGGGAGTTGATTCCACTAAACCTGAGCGTGCGTGGGAGAAAATTCCTCTGGAATCGCACAGTATGAGACCAGAGTAGTTCTAAGGTATGTGGATGAACTCCACGTCGATGGCGAGAGGTGCGGTGATAGAAAGTGGCTGTTGGTATCAATTCAAACAATGCCTCAGAACACTGCCCATTGTACAAACGGTAACACGCACAGAGAGGCAAAGTCTCTCCTCAGACTTAAGGGTTCTAGGCCGTTTGTGAGATTGGGATCGCTGATAATCCTAACTGCACGTTTCTGGACTGAGTCAAAAGGATCAAGCTGGTATGCTTGTGTTCCCACCCAAAGGTGACAGTAGTACTCCATATGCGGCCGAATATGGATAATTAATGAAAAATGGGTGATATTATTGCTATTTAACTGCATCTCTTATGTCAATTTGACTCGTATGTATACTTTTGTAAGAAGTAGGTAAAGGGCCACCCATAAATTCATCACATTTATGAGACCCCTCCCCTTAGTGTGACGTCACAAATTAATGAGTTTTTTAAGATTTACGTCTACATTTCAATTTTGCTTCTAATAATTTAGATTTTATCATCATCCCCTAACTCATCACCCGTAAGTATAATAGTTTAATGGTTAAGACAAGTTTTGTCGTTGAAATATTTTTCATGTTCTAGACACCATTATTCTCTAGTTTCGTTTTTAGTGTATTGGACATCATGTCATAGCCCTGAGGTACAAATAAAGATAGTAAGGTTAGGTAGGCTAGAAATCTTTAAAAAAATACATACCTTGTTCAGTGCAACAAGCAAGTAGAGTCACGACATTCGGATGTGTCCCTATCTTCTGCATGATGTATATCTCATGAAGCAGTTCTTGTTTCTCCTTCTGTGTGGCCGTCTCCTTGATGCTCTTGACTGCCACCAAGCGCGTCAGTCCATCGTGGCCGTTTAGGTCATCTGCTTCTGCTTTCCACACCTGTAAATAGTTAAAATTTATTAGAGTTGGATGTTGATGTTAGGACCTCATTGTTTTCAAATACTTTACCTATTTCGATAATCTAATGTAGATCTATAGGGATCCAAAGAGTAATATAATATAGTTTCTATTTTATAATATATATTGCCATTAATGCCACATTGGTATAATAATTCATAGCTTTCTTAATATTCACAATTCAAAATATCTCACCTGTCCAAAATTCCCTTGTCCTAATAACGTCTGAAGCCGCAACTTATTCCTTGGAAACTCCCATTTCTGATCAGGCTTCGTCGGTGTGGGTATCGGCGGTCTAGCTACAGGCGTTATAGGAGACTCCTTTTTAATATCTCCATCCTCAAAATAACCTTCATACTCCGTATCAATTTCTTTGGTCTTCTTATTTAATACACTCCTTAAAACGAAAGCTATTATAGCTGCAACTGGCAGAAATCCAAGTCCAGCCAACACGTATGATGCCGTATAAGTCTTCTCGGCTTCAATTACTACCTCTTCATTTTGTGATGCTGGATCTTCAATTTCCTCAACGTAAGTTTTATTTACAGTTTTGCCCGTGTTGTTTTTGATATTTGGAACGAAAATTGGTTTAGAACTAGATTCTGAAGAGGTTCGAGAAGTTATTACGAACGGTTTGAAAGCTGTGGTTGTATCTGGAAGCAAAGTTGTCGTAGGAACACTGTAAGAAGCTGTTGTAGCTTGAGTAATAGATATTGGGGGCTCGGTATCATTTTCAATCGGTGGAAAAGTCGGTTCTGTAGTCGTAGTCGTTGGTCGTCTTCTTCTATGCTTAGGTCTTGTCGTACTGCTTGCTAAATTTTCGATGTTTCTCTGTCGGAATATATTCGCTAATCTGTCCGATATCTTTGATTCAGTTTCATTTTTGACGTGCACTACGTTTCTCGTCGACAATTCACTGGCAACTGGAGACGCCGTATAAGGACTAGAGTTAGGATTATCTGTTGTCGTAGTTCTTATTCGAATTATGTGTTTAGGTTTGAAACTAGAAGAAGTGGTGGTAACCGCTTCGGTTTCATTTATTATTACTGCTTTGGGTATAGTAGAGTTGTTAGATTCGGCAGCAACGGTCACCGTGCTATTATCATCTTCTTTGGGTGCAGCAATAGTTTTATTCAGTCCTTTTATGGATGAAGTAATAGATACTGATGTAACGACTGCCGTATAAACTGATGTGGCTGCTTTTTCAGTCGTGGTTGCATTAACTAGTAAAGTTGTAAGTACTGGAGTATTTTCAGTGCTTGCTGCTATAACTCTTAGTGGACGTCTTCTTATATTTGAATAGTTTCTGGTAAAATTTCGAGGCGTAGCAGTAGTAACATTTGTTTTATATAATATATTTTCCCGTGTATTACTACTACTAACATTCAGTGTAGGTGCTATTTCTTTATTTATTACGGTGTTGTTTGTCTTATTACTATCTTTACTTCTATCAAATGTGGAAGGCGTAACATGTTGTACAATAGGTTCGGTGACGTTTAATTGTGCTATGCTTGGTGATTTTGTAGTAGGAGGTGAAGTAGTAGAAAATTTTCTGTATGCATTAAGCAGGCCAACATGCCGTGCAGGTGCGGGACCTTTTACTGTATTCCTGATTTTATTTTTCTCTATATAGTTCTTAACGACTGATACATCCATATCTTCGTTTATTTCTTCTTCATCTACGCTGGTGTTCTTATACTTTTCTGTAGCTGAGTACCTTGAATTAAATTTCCTCTTTTCTAGTGGTGCTACAATAAAATTAACTGATTTGGTTGATGCTGATAATGTTGGAGAGTATGTTAAATTATCGCTGATAGCTTGTCCACCGAGTTTTTGGCCGAAATATTTAAACGGTGCCATTTCTTCAACGGGCAACTCGGTTTCAATTGGTCTAAAGTGATTGTAAATCTCATCAGACATAAAACGAGTACGATTTTCTTTATCATTTTCAACTTTAATAAGCTTTGTATTCTTACTCTCAGTACTGTTGGCTATGGTGTTAGTTTCAGATTTTTCTTCTGAATCCTTTTCAACTGGTTTAGAAGAAGTTACTTCTTTTGAAATATCGCTAGATTGTGTCGTACTTTCGATTGTAGTAACAGTCTCGTTAACTTCACTAACTGTGCTATTTATTATATTTGTGTTCTGTGTAACGTTTTCCGTGTCAGAATAATTGAGAAGATATAGGCCGTGGTTAGATTCGTCAACTTGAAATTCTTCTTCGGGATCTAACTCAACATCTTTGTCGAGATTCTCAAATTTTTCAGGTGGGACATAAACTATGCTACTTTCAGTTACTTCTACACGCTCAGGTATTGTTACAGCCTTGTTGATTCCCTCTCTTCTTCTATTGTTTATAAATCCTGCTCTACTTCTGTTCTCTTGATATACCCTAGGTATGAATAGGTGTCGAATTTCATGTGGTTTAACATCTTGCCTAATTTCTTTCGATCCATCGGAGGTTATTAGCTTGAGTGTGGATGCTGGATCATTATTCGAGTTATCAAACGTTATCCTCTTCACTGTAGAGTTATTTGTGTCTCTTACTTCTAACTGGGCGAATGTTGTATTGGTTCTGAAAATTCATAAGGGATATCAATAACATTGTATGCATCGTACTAATTCATAAGCTATATGTAGTAAGGAACTTATTGTCATTCTTTTGACGTTGAAAGATTTTAAATACCTCTATACATACATGCCTTTCCCCATAGGGGTTAGCAGAAACTACACAACGCCACTTACTACGATATTTGTATTCTATTCTTTTGTATAAAAGTGGAGACCCTATACATCTTGTCATACAAGTACATAATATGGTATCAAATAGTTTCTGTAGTGAGTATCTTTTGTGGATACATTTTTAATCTACAAACATGTTTTTATGTAGGTACTAATCTGACACGTCTAGCCTTATAGAGCTAAACTAACCCACTTCGCAGTCCCTTCACCTAGAGACAATACATACTTGTTAGCCTTATGTGTTAATGACGCTAGCGTATTGATATGCGTTGCCAGTCTTTCGTTGAGAAGCTGTCGCCTCCGCGCGGCGAGCAGGGAGAGCAGCTGCGAGTCCCGCGTCGCATTTGCACTACTCTGCGTCGTCGTCCGCCTGCCACCACCTGCAATGGATACCAAACACGTCGTTACAATCGTGATCATACTTTCATGGTAGCCTGAGAGTTAGAAATGTAGGCTGAAAAATTAATTAATGCGCTGCGCAGAAATTAAACACTGTTAATAAAGGTTATAATAGAAAGTATCTATTTAACTTTCAAATTATAAACATACCTACTCATTATCTGTGTACCTACATTATTATGATAATTTATATATGTGAAAAAATTCCATGTTCAACTCTGCGACATAGGCGTAGTATAAAAACTCATAATCAAAGTTCTTAAGATTATTATTATTTAATACCATTTCTCCATTAAGGGCCCGGCGGAGCTTGAATTGCTCGCAAAAACGTAATACCGAAATAAATCGTAAACCAGACGATATTCTATCAAATTATTGTATTATTCGGATTTGGATAACGTTAATCTAGGTTTCTAGGATACTATACTATCGAAATAAAAGACCAGGAAATAGTTCCAAAGTTATCAAAAATTGCCTTCGCTTACATTTATTTCCAGTGAAGTATTTTGGATGAAATGGTAACGTAGGAACCTAGATTAACGGTATCGGAATCAGAATAATAACAGAATTTGATTAAATTGTGTTTGAATTACGATTTATTTCGGTGTTACGTTTGTAAGAGAAATTCGGTCCGCCGGACTCTTAAATTTTTTTTTTCAAAATAATAACACACACGTTTACCAAACGTGGTAAAGCGATCAATTTTAGTTTGTAAGGGAGGGATGGTTATAATAAACATGAAGAGCGGCATTCCTTTCTAATAATCTACAGATGAACGCTTTTCGTTGTACTTGTATGTATAAGCCGTCATTTTCTTATCAATAACGATAAGAATTATCTAGTATATTATAGAGTTTTCTATTTTTACTTGACAAATTTTGTATTCCTGATAAAATTGTACGTTTCGACATCAAATAATTGGATTTGTTTTCTTCAAATCCAAACAACAATATCCTGAGACCTTCAGACCCGTATGATTACATCAACTCATCGAACGGTACATCCGATCACAATTACGGGCGACCGTAAACGACAGCTCGCATGATGACTACAATGCAGATAATTGCACGTAATCAAGTAGCTTTGATCCGGAGGAACAACCTTCACCCAGTCAGCAACGACGTGTAATGTCCAAAGATGATCATTTGGCAATTAAAAAAATATATATATATAAATTCTTTTTAACTATATATTGTCATTGCTTTGAAGACTATTACGAAACTCAAACTCATTTTTTTATTTTCAACGAGACCATAGTCAGATACTTTTTGAAGTGTCAAAAACCAGTTGCATGCTTTCAAATTTGTAGTAGGTTTTATGCAGAAAAGGTGGTAACAAGAAACTCTATAGACACTTCTTTAAATACAAGGTAACAATGTTTTCTTCTGTTTATATTTCTTTTCTATCAATGTAATTGTAGTGTTTGATTACACGACATTTCTTTATCTTACATCTATCATTACAGGTTCACCAAAATGTGATAAATGCGGCTATAACTTATTATAAAGAATGCCGCTCTTGTGAATTCACTCAGCACATGGACATGAACATATCTGACCCCGCATTGCCATGGGATGGAAGAGTTGGCCAATTCGAACAGACGATACTCGTTCATGAGCATGTTGTAGAGAATAAAACTGCTCGACACAGAACGCCATTATCAGCAGGACATTTAAGTGAGCATGACAGGCTCTAACTAGGCTTAATAAATAAAACATCAAAGTCTACACAATACTCATATTTTACTAATTATTGCAATATGTACTTTTGAATTTTCAAAAACTAGTTGCACGATGATTACAGACACTAATTCAAAGCTCCCACTCTGAGATTGTAAAACACGCTGAGTATAAGCGTATGTGGACGCTTCAATGTCAACACTGCCATTGCTAGATCCTACTCTCACGGCTCCGCGATTAAAACAATAAGTGTAACTTAACACATCTTACCTTGACACACACACAGAGAAAGTATCCAGAGTGTAATCCGCTATGCTTAACGGAGATTCTTTTGTTTGTTTTTTGAATGTCGACAGACACATAGATACAATTTCAACTACTGTCGATTACCTATGCAAGAAAATGGAAAATGCTCACGAATTCCCTTCTTGATGCTAATAACATAACATAATACATACATAATCAAGAGAAGGGTTAGCAGACTTCGCACGCCATCGAGAAAATCTCTCAGGCTTGGAGGTTACCTCACGATGTTTTCCTTCACCGTTTTTAAGCGCGTAATAATTAACTATTAATACGCACATGACTTCGAAAAGTCAGAGGTGCGTGCCTTGGGTTCGAACTCGAGACCTTTGACTTGGCAGCCAAACGATCATACCACTAGGCTATCACTGCTGTATGATGCTAATAAGAAGAGTGTTAATAGGTTCACTGTATGACCTAACTCAGGCAGAGGGAAATCACTAGACAAACTGTTTAAAAAAAACGGTTAATAAATAAACTGAAAATTATATTTACTCAGTAGCAGTGTTTCTATTGTAATGATAGTTATACTATTAATAAAAATAGTGGTACATCCCTCAACATAGGCATTTTTCTATTCAGCCTCATTACAAACTCATACGAGATTATCCTTCTTTAACTCCTGAAGGAAAAACTAGCAGACACAATAGAAAAACAATTAAGTATTACGATTTTCTGGAAGATCTACAATTATGTTTTCCGTCCTGGTCGCATGTTATACCGGATTTAGCCAATAGCTACCATATGCTATTACGTTAAATGACCCGTTGGATTGACACCTTCGTGTAGAAAACTTCAATCAAACATCACTCCGGTTATCTTTCCTGACTTTTTCAACTGATATATGAATTTCTAATCGCGTTTTTATGCGCGGTAAAAAGATGCGCACGAGTCGTGGACGGGTTTCACCGGCCACACGCTAGAGAAACTGAATGTTGGACGAGTAATTATGTAGAGTTGCTATTGATAAATGATCGGTTGATATTATTTGATTTCGTAATGGATATTAATTATTGTTTTTACTTATTGTACAATAAAATTAAGAGTTAAAAAAAGATATTTTAAGTATCACATTTGTAAGCACTAAATGGGAATAGGAACTTAAAATAATATGGGGGTTTATTTTTTTACCTAGATTTGACAATATTGTTATATTATCTAAACATTAACGCATAACTACTCGCACATGATTTTTATTACTATCATTGACGGCACGTTTTGTGGATTCGATCCCCACACGGAGCAAATATTTGTATGATCTACAGGTAGTTGTTTCGGTGTGTGTGGGTGTTTGTGTATGTGAGAATTTGTGTTTGTAAACGCACCCACGATACAGGAGAAAATCCTAGTGTGGGGCAATGTTTTATTAAAAAAAATGTCGCCCATATTAGTACTAAACACATATTTTTACTTTATTTAATAGCGCGTTATGTATATGTACCTACATAAACATAATGTAATACATTTTTAGTAGCTAAGTACCTGGCGGTTATCTAAAAGCACATTTAACTCCATATAGTCAAGAGACCATTAAAAATAAATAAACATTTTAGCCCCATTGTAATGTGACTCAATACACAATAAAACGTGCGTTCAGTTATTTACATCAGTTGCATAATGTTATGTAAACGGAATTCGTGCGAAATTGTTGGATTTGTTCGTAATCTCACGGTTTTTCAGTAACGTGTTCTTTACTAGTTTGTGTCACGATTCGGTGTGGGACAAGTCGTGAACTCACAGCGGAAATTACATTCTTATTGGCGGGATGAAGTATTTTTCGAAGGCTTTGATGAGGTTTGAAAAAATGAATTCTATCAAATAATCAAAAGCGGCGACAGTCTGACTAGGGCGTCGGACTTGCGATCATATGGTTGCCGGTTCGAACCCCACCTATTGCACTACCGACGTGAACCCACTCGTAACACAAGCATTTAGCTTAGCACGAGAGGTTAACAAGAATATAAAAAAAACATAAATATAAAAATGGGAGCCAAGTACAATATTATTTATGAATAGGCAGGCTCACTAACCACTGCTTTTTATATGCACATTTGAACTAAATTATGAAACACACACGTCCATACACACAACTAATTAAAGACAAATGAGGTTACATACCAAAGAAAGTGTTACAAAAATTAATTACAAAGTCATTTAGACAGCCGTTGATTTTACAGTTGTAATTACAATCACTGTAACACCTATTGATTACAATGCAATTAAAATACATAATTAAATAATAATTAAGGATTAGCACGCGATGATTGTCATGATCTTACTGTGTCAAGGCTTTATTAATGAAAATACTTATAACTGTACTTTCTAATTTAAATTATTTTATCAATATTCTTTTTAGATGTTATCAAGAACGCCATTAATGTATTGTATTGGTAATTTTATCAATAAAAAAATAGAGCTTACATAATTAACCCATTACATTGTCCCACTGCTGGGCACGGGTCTCCTCTCAGAATGAGAGGGATTAGGCTTTAATCCACGACGCTAGCGTAATGCGGGTTGGCAGACTTCACACGCCCGCCGTCGAGAAAATCTCTCAGGCATGCAGGCTTCCTCACGATGTTTTCCTTCACCGTTTAAGCGCGTGATGATTATCTATTAATACGCTCATGACTTCGAAAAGTCAGAGGTGCTTGCCGTGGATTCGAACTCGACACCTTTGACTTGGCAGTCCTATGGTCATATCACTAGGCTATCACTGCTTTGAGCAGCTGTTTTGAGCTTAGTCTACCTTTATTATAGTGCGAAATATTGTCGTGAATTGTTGCTTTTTGTGACTCAGAATAAAGTTTCTTTCTTTTGCTGTCGGTTTTTCATCGACACGACTTTTTCCTAAAGTGCAAAAGGAAGTGTTCTCGAACCAAACCGATAATGAAATCTAGTTCTGTTACCTTCTAGAACTTTCTCGATTAGCATACTTCTCAGCCAAACCTATTGCTACCGTAAAACACAACTAACCAAATGTCAAATGACTAGTTAGAACAATTACATTAGTATTGGTAAGATTCCATTCCAAGATCTAACAGTTGCATAATGGTACAGTTTGCAGCACAGTTGTATGAGTACTATGTACCTACTTGTAGGGTCCGAAGGCTGAGAAAATTTACATTTCGTAACGTCCCGAGCTAAAATGTTGCTTTCAATGCTATGCGCTTACGAAGATATAAGCTAGAAGTAATAGTGTGTGTAGGAAATCTCACGAAAAGTATTGTAAATATTATGTAAGTAATGGTTTTTTTTTTCTTAGTTTAAAGAAAGACTCACTAAAGGCTAAATAAATTCAGTATTATAAATAATGTCGTATTACCTGCTTTTTAACCCCCGACGAAAAAGTGGGGTGTTATAAGTTTGTAGTGTGTATCTGTATGTCTGTGTGTCTGTCTGTTGCATCGTAACGTCTGATCGGGTGAAACGATTTTGCAATTTTTTTTTGTTTTTTGAAAGGTGTGTTAAACAAGAGTGTTCTTGAGTATGTTTAAAAAAAATCTACTCAGGCATTTAAAGATCATCACGTCTTTTCTTAATAAAATATAAACAACATCCACGGTCCGATCGATTCAAAATTGTCAATGATTTTACAAAATCCTGCAGCATACCCAACCCGTAAAAAAAACGGTGTACGGCATCTACGTTGTTTGGGCTGAAACATTTTGACGAGCACATGAGCGGTCCACCAACACAACGCGCTTTGATTAAAGAAATAAAGATTTCTTTTCCTTTTTAAAGATTTTTGTTTCGGAGGTTTCTTTAAATTTTTTAAAAGTATGTTTTTACCTTTCATATCTCTGATAATCAGAGCTTAGTTTAGTTCTTTAAGTTTATATCTGTAATGTAAAGCTCACTGCAAAATAAAACGACACACTATTTAAAATTAATTTGAAGACTTCCACGTATAAACCACAACATTTGAGTACACGCAACTCCATAATGAGTAGTGCAACATTTTAGTGCGCCAAATTAGGTGGTCAGTTAGTTCGTCTAGCGTAGAATCCGAGCAATGCGCGCCTTTCCCTAGTCACCGGACCACTCTAGTTTACCACCAAATGCCTAAACAGTGCGTTCAACTGCCTAGTGTCCTAATGAGGCAATAACTATGTATGCAGTTCCAAATTGCTGTGAAGGATAATTACAAGAAATAAATTTGGGTAGTCGTAAAACTCCTTTTGAAATAATAGTTTTTCGGGCAATTAGCAAGTACCGTTGATTAATACTACGATATATTCTGATACCCGTGTACCTAGCAGTAGCTGGAACTATTTATAACTCTTTAAAATTATATTTTTTGGATTACGTATCATTTAACCCTTATTATGTATATACCTATTTTTTATGTTAATTCGTTTGTAAAGGAATTAGATAAATAAAAATAGGAAATAACAAATTCGGCAAGATATACTTGTACTTTCGAAGTCTTTCAACCGAGTTATCCGTCCATGGACTGCTCTTTTTAAATATCCAGTAACCATGATAAAAACAACACACAAAAAAAAATACAAATTGAGAAACCCTTTCTTTTTGGAAGTCAGTGTAAAATATAAATTCTTATTTTAGTGAAGGAAAAATTCGACAGCGGGCATGGAAAATGTAAAAAAAATCTTTTGCATTTGTCTGATTTTCTTACTACTGACGTGAATGCATTTGACCTTAGTATAGTCAGATGGAAAGCATAAATAGGGTCTGAGATAGAGCACACAATTCAAATAAATACCCTTTCGAGCTCTGACTTACACACAACTGAATACATTAAAGCTGTATGGAGCCAGTCAAAATGAGGGTGATAGCTACCCAGGTGACCATTGGATCCTACCACCAACCTTGTTGGGTGACTTTTACGAGATCCTCTTCTTCCCAACATGCAGAGATGAATTTTATAATTCCTTTTATCTTTATGAATTAAAATGTCTATAAATTTAAACTTAAACGGCAGGCGAATTAAGATAAGATAAGATAAGATAAGATTTATTATGTCAAAACATGAGTAGTACAATAAGACAAAAAGATTGTCTGCATGCATGATCACAAAAATAATTTTTACGTGGCTACATGTTTTGCCATTAATGGCGTACATAAAATATTTAGAGGCCAATAGCCTGATGTCGTTTTGTTTTGTTAAGGTAAAAATTTAAATCTACACATAAAAAATAAAAAAAAAAAACATATATAATAACACTTCAACAATTCAGTTACAAATTTAAATTAGCAATAAACGTAAAACTATAACATAAAATGTATCTTCATTAAATTTGAAAACATAGAGAGAATGTCAATAATGATAATTTAACAAATGTACAAATAAATTATATTACAATTATTTATCGTTAAGGAATTCCGTTAGGCTGTAGTAACATTTGTTCGCAAGGTACATTTTTAGCTGTTTTTTATATAGGCCGATAGGTAATTGTTTAATGGATTTGGGGATTTTATTATATATAATTGGTGCTGTACAGAATACGCTATTATGCATTAATGCAGTTCTGGATCTTACAATGCATAGTCTATCATTATCCCGACGATTGCGAGTTCTAACATCAGATAGGCGACTAAAGAGAGAAGGATTTGTTTTAACAAAAATGCCTATTTCGTATATGAATAAGGAGGGTAGACTCAATATACTATGCTCGATGAAATAGGGTTTACAGCTGTCAGTCGTGACAAGCCCGAACATCGCCCTTATACACCTTTTTTGCGATTTAAAAACAATGTCTTTATTTGTAGAATTTCCCCAAAATATGATGCCAAATCGAAGAATAGAACCTACGATTCCGTGGTATGCAGTGACAAGGGCATCAGAATTAATAACAGGTGCAAGTTTCAGGAGTGCGTATGCGGCAGAGTTGATTCTTTTACTCAATGCTTCGGTGTGGGCTTTGAAATTGAGACATTTGTCTACAGTTATTCCGAGAAATTTAGCAGTATCTACTTTATTTATAACAGTATTCTCATAAGATGGTTGAATATTTGGGGTCATTTTGCGTTGGCTAAAAAACATAATTTTTGTTTTATTTAAATTAATTTTTAAGTTATTATTATTCATCCAGCCGATTATTGATTTAATTGTATCATTAATATCATTTATAAATGTATTATTATTATTAGATTTTATGGTTACTGTGCTGTCGTCAGCAAAGAGTGACATCGGATTATTTGTTACATTAGGCAAATCGTTAATGTACACAATAAATAACAATGGGCCCAGTACGCTCCCCTGGGGAACACCGTACATGGTCGTGCGCTTTTTTGAAACAAATATTTCTTCTTGTTTGTTATTAAGGTTCACTCTCGAGATTTCAGTGTAATGCTTTCGATTTTTTAAATAAGTTTCTATGAGTTTAAGCGTGTTTCCTCTAATGCCATAGGCCTCCAATTTATTAATTAAAATGGTATGGTCTACATAATCAAATGCTTGGGTCATATCACAATATATTGTCCCTACCGGTATCTTCTGATCTACATTGGAAATCACGTCATTTATAAAATCAAACAGAGCCATATTAATCGTTTTGTCTTTCCTGAATCCTTTTTGGTCCTTGGTAAGAATATTGAATTTTTCTAAATAATTATAAATTTGGACATAAATATATTTTTCGAAGATTTTTGAAATGACCGATATAAGAGCAATAGGTCTATAGCAGTCTACACTGTGTTTGTCATCTTTTTTAAACACGGGCTTAATAATTGAGGTTTTTAGCCTGTCTGGATACGTCCCCGAAGTGATACAAAGATTTAGGATATGACTTAGATGATCACATAAGTAATATGCTACATATTTAATAATTTTAGTAGAAATGCCATCATCCCCAACGCTTGTGGTATTTTTTAGTGATCTTATTATCTGAAGAACATCATACGGTGTACTTGGAGCCATGAACATAGACTTATTGGGTTTCGCAATATTTGCAGTTACTTGTTTACCAGCATCTGCGATTGGTTCTATTTTTTCAATGAAAAAATCGTTGAATGCATTTGCTATTGCTTGTGGATTATTTATAGTTTCACCTCTTATTTTTAAAGACGTGATCACATCTTTTGGTACATTAGTTTTATGCCTATTTATTATAGCCCAAGTTGCTTTAGATTTATTGATAGAAGTTTTTATTTTATAGGTATTTTGAGCACGGTGTGTTAATTGCATTATTTGTTTAAACAGTTTACTATATTTTTTAAATTTCGTTTTATTAAGTTCGGTTCGTTTTAATCTATAATCCCACATTAACTCTCTTTTCTTTTTACTACATATTTTTACTCCACGTGTTATCCATCGTGGTGTGGTTGTGGTTTTTATTGTTATTATTTTATAGGGAAAACATAAATTATATAGAAGGAGAAATGTGTCCGAGAACCTATTGTAGGATATATTTGGATCTTCTGAATCATAAATTTCCGAGAAAGAGATATTTTGTAAGTAATTCTTGAATTTTTGCATGTAGTCCTTACCATAATCTCTACGTTTTATACGCCAATAGTTTATTATACATTTTTTTATTACAGGTATACTTAATATTTGAGCTGTGTGGTCTGAAAGGCCATAATCAATCACATCATATTTACATTTGTTTCTTAAATTTGTCGCAAAATTATCGATACAAGTTCCACTTTTATGCCTTGTGGGCTTATTTATTATTAGATTAAAATTAAAGTTTAATAACAAACCTTCTAATTCTAACATAGTATTATTACGTTTAAGAGCGTCAATATTATAATCTCCGGCAATGATTACAGTTCTCTTTGGATACTTTTTAGTTATAAGTAGTAGCAGTTTCTCTAATTGTTCAAAAAATACTCTTAACATATTCAACTTGGGTACTCTATATACACAAATTACTATAGTATTACAGTGTATTAAATCAATGCCACAACACTCGAAAATTCTAGCAATAGAGAGTTTTGTGAAATTTGATACGTCTGTATATTGGTGACATTTTTTCACAAGAATGCAGGTCCCACCTCTTTTGCTATTTGGTCTACTAAAGCATGCTGCTAAACTATAATTAGGAATTATTAACAACTGTTCATGCCCCGCCATTATAAAATGTTCAGTTATGCAGATTACATCGATTTCATTTTTTTCTTCTGACAGCTGATTGAGACATACAGTTAATTCGTTTCCTTTATTCAATAGTCCAGCTATGTTCTGATGTAGTACTTTTATATATTTATACTGGAAAAAACTGGTTATGGATCTCTTTGTTATGTATGTCTGTAGCTTCTATGGAGGTTGTTTTTGCAACTTGGTTATGCTTCAAATTTACTGCATCCGTCTGAATACATTTGATGTCGCTTATAAGCTCAGCAACATCCTTGAATATAGTGTACATGCCGTTGTTATTGATCATACCACTTTTGTATACAAACATGTTATAATTATATGTTAGATTCTTGTTCGAATCAATAAGGTAGGCGTGTTGGTGTGTTAGTATGTCCATATAGAGCAGGTTATTAAAGTTCTCGACTCTAAAATTAAACATGTTTGAGGTATATGAATATTTGAATGTTGGAAGACATAATATGACATTTGTATGTGTGATTTTCTGGAGTAATTCTCTTATATGAATTATTAGACTAAAATAGTTCTTCGTTATTTTAAAATCAGTTTCACCAATCAGTATTACACAGTAATCATTCATAGTGAAATGTTTTAACTTGGTTTCTAAGCCTTGCATCATGCGTGTTATACCACAGTTTGGGATTAGATAGTGACATACACCAGCATTAATTTGAAATGTATTCTCTGCAATTGTGAGTATTTTATTATTCCTATTTTCACTAATGATACATAATTTACTCGGCGATGTTATCGAATGATCATTGTTTTTGTGTGAGGAAATGTTCCGATTAGAGTTCTGGTTAGCGTGTTTCAAAGTATTGCCTTCAATAGTTTGAGTTGCTTTGTGAACAACTTTGTTTTTATTGTTTAATTGCTCCGATTGAGTATGTTTGTTTTGACATTTTTCTGGTTTAGTTGGTGTCGATCCTCTAATTTTTTTAACAGGGCTATTAGCGATTTTTATGAGATGTTTATTTTTTTTTTGCAGCTCTTCCTTATTTTTTTTTAAATTGTTGTTTTCTAATGTTAATAGTTCAATTTCTCCGTGCGCACTGTTTAGTTCCAATGTTAACTTTTCTATCTGTTGCTTTAATTTAGTTATAACTTCTATGTCATAGATGTCATCATTAGTTACATCTGGTAAACTGGTTGAGGTATCATCCATAGTATGTGCCAACACTTGACTCTCATTATTTAGAGAATCAGATAGTGTTCGAGTGCGGCCGGTGCGCCGGAACGTAATATTTTCCAAGAAATCCATGGTAGGCGATCACCAAATCCTTTTTTTTTTATGTTTCAAATTTTAACGTTTGTATGTTAACTTGTTCTCGTGTTTCGTTCAGACCTCGAAGTCGATTAGGGGTTAGGACTTATTCGAAAAAAAAAAAAAAAAATGCTTGAATAGGATGCTTTATGTTTGAAACAGCATGCTCTACTTGTGAACAGCACGCCTTGTTCGTCCGCTTGCTTTACTCACGAATAGGACGCTTTATATGTGAATAGAAATCCTTATTTTAATTTATAATGTTGTCACAATTTGTATACAGTGCTCTGATTGGTTGATGGTACCAGCAATGAATCAGCTGTTGTTTGTTTACATGAAATTAGGTCACTGTTTAAAAAAGAGAATTAACTGTTCTCAAATAGAATAATGTTTCAATGTTATGCACTCAACTCAAATAAAACAAATAATTAAAGTATGCGCGATGCCCACTATTTTAACACAATATATTTTATCACTTTCATGTTTAAATGTTTTTAATCACTAGAAGTAATTAAGGCTTGGATTGATTATGATTTTGTATAATTTCACGTTTGTCTCACACAATATCACCGAGATAACATTGTCACTTGTTTATCCACTCATTTAAAGAGTAAATGACTGACTTAGAGTATTTTATATTTAGTAAATACTTGAAAACTAATTTAATTTCGCGGAGCTATGTTTTCTGGGTGAATACCTATTTGAAATACATTACAACATCATTAAAAGTCCTGCGGACCGAATTTCCCTTACAATTACTGTAATACCGAAATAAATCGTAATACAAACATAATTCCTTTTATTTCCAGTGAAGTAGTAGTAGACGAAATATTATGGTAGGAACCTACATAGATTAACGGTATCCAAATCCGATTAATAACATACCTAATTTGATATAATATTGTCTGGATTGCGATTTATTTTGGTATTATTACGTTTTCGTGGGCAATTCAAGCTTCGCCGGACCTTTCAAATTCATCCCAAAGCTAAGAATCCATATGTTTAAGACTACAATTATGATAATGAAAACTGAAACTACACTACTGCTGTCAAGCAATAAGACAAGAATACAAACAAAGTGAACTACTTATGAAAGAGAGAAATACTATATTGAGAAGAATGATTTGTTAAATAATGTTCGAATATTCACTCGTCTATGCTATTTTATAATGACTGCTGTTCATTCATAGAGCTCGGTTGCTTAGGTAAATAAATTGTACCAAATACACAATATTGGTTTAACTGTTGGTCCCAACATAGCACCTGACATGTTCCCAGCATAATTGTTCACAAGTTCTCACAGACAGACATTCGTAACACAAGATTACATTCCATTTTCCGCTATTTTGCAAAAAATAACCTCGCTACTAATACCATTGCATAGAATACGCATTGTTTGTACAATGAAACGTATTACAATTCGGTTTGGTAATGTCTGGTATGCCTTAATTGTAATCGTTATAATTGAATTAATTCATTAGTGGGACTGCTTTGCTGTTGTTTGAAATCTGTTCAGAGAAATTGTGGGAATAATGTGAGAAAAGGCAATTGAAGGAAGAAAGTCACGTTTCAGATTTTTTCCATATTTATAGTACCTAATTAAGTTTTTACTAATTAACTGCCTCATCAGCCTAGTGGTCCTGAGCGCGACTGCTACGCTAAAGGTCCTGGGTTCGATTCCCAGGTCGAACAAAGTGTTATTGGGTTATTCTATCAAATTCTCAGTAGCAGCTCGGAGTTTGGAATTTGTGCTCGGTTAATGGCAATAGGCTCGGCCCTTATTATATGGGACCGAAACATACCGGCGCACTGTGGGTGTACATTAGCCTCTGCCTCTGCCTAACCCTTCGGGGAATACATGCATGATGGTACGTTTGTTAAGAGTTATAAGATGTGTCTCCTTGATTATAGGACAAATAATATATTAATATCATAGAACACATATTGACTTTATGCCTGTCCCATTTTTTCGGGCCTCCTGGAGCGATCAGACCCGATCCCGAGCAATAGCCCTTACGGAAACGAAGAAGGTATGATGTAATAGATACCAGAAGCGTTCTATGTCATGTAGGAACAAACTGAACAAACAACCAGTTTCATAAGACAAGCACCCAACACAACAACTACAGACAGCATGCTATAAAAAGTAAGTGTGACAACCACATACACATACACTCATAACTCTCTATAGTACATAGTGCTACGACATAGTGAGTAGAACGCACTATAATAGAGAGGCACTAACTCACAATCGCAAGTTAGGTGGCCTGTTCGCACCGTTATCGTAGGGATGGGAAAGTAATTGTAGAATATCGATTGTTTTAAAATAATGTCACTGATTTACGGCTTACTGACGTCTTCAGCGTTAATGCAATAGGTACGGTCAAAAGCACATCATGGTATCCAAAATTGACAAATAACTTCATTCAATTTTCAATTTAATCTCCAAATAATAGTGTTTATTATCCATTGGGGAAATTTGACAGTTTGTGGTAACTTGATGTGCTGTTGACTGTACATAAAGAAAGGGCTGTAATGTATTATAACACGCATACTAGTGTATGCATACCTAGTAGTATGTATTGTATCTAAAATAGTACGCGCATGTACACAATACATAAACATTTTGTAGTCGCCCGCCGTCTTGAAAAATATGTACCTACTATATTCGTTAATCTGGTAAGGAAAGCGCACAATGAAATTTTCTTTGATATTTTTATGTCTACCCCATACATACGGTTATTGATTTAATCGCAACTATATCATCAAAAAAACTTTGTCAGCTAATACAAACAGGTTTCTTTTATTTACCATAAAGAAATTTTGATTATTACTGCATTTAAAATGATAAAGCTACCTATATGTAAGTAAAGTCGAAATTGTCGCAGCATTTGACTATAGTTCGTTGATTAGTCGTTGGAAGAAAGAAGAAAATTTAATTATAGTTGATATTATCCATAGTTATGCAAATAAAAATACTGCCCATTTTATCGATATTATGCTGTCACATCTTTAGTTACACCTGCATCTACCTCTCGCGTGCAGTGACCGGCAATGGGGTCGCCTTGCACCGCGTCGCCTAGCGTATGCGCGTACGCATATGTGCAAATATCTCTGTCGCTAATAGCTTTGTATCATACATTCAGGTTATTGCTTTATCTATATTGCTTTATATGTGATGAGAATATTTTGCATAACAATGCAAAAATGTAAAAGACAATAGATGCTTACAATGCAATATTCAAATTCAATTTTATTATTTCTTCACTAAGATACTGATTTCTAAAGCAGCTTCCAACTGCTGATGCTATCAACAATATTCAGCTCAAGTTCTTATTGCCCACCGCTTTTTTGTGGGGGGAAGTAGACCGTAATCCAACTACGCAAGCCGAATTTAATTCGCCAGTGCGTGCATGTCATAAAACACGCAATTTTCACATTTTTGACATGTCAATTTGCTTTTTTTTTCTCTATAGCAGTAGTGACAATTGTAATCAACATTGCTTGGATGCATCATGAGCTTTCGCTTGGATTTAAATCAACAGCACTGCACAAATAATATTCAATGAGGTCCAGTGTCACTCAAAGCCACTCTCCAACCTTTATGTGCAAACAGGAGGCTATTATTCATTGCATCACAAATCTTGGCTAAACCACTCGGCATGAAATTAAAATTTACAAAAGGCCACTCAATCCGCCTGGATTGGCAGGTGGAAACGCAGTCTGATTGCTAAGTCTAATTGACAATAGTATTGTGACATAAGCGGAATGATAAATTTGATTGCAAGTGGGACTACAGGATACGGTCAAAGAAGTAATATTTGGAAATGTTTTGCGAAATGTACTGATTTGATACATAGAGATGGGCAATTCTCTTTTATGGCTACAACTAGCGACCCGTCCCGGCTTCGCACGGTTACAACGTACTTATAATATGCTTGTATCCATACTAATATTATAAATTCAAAAGTAACTGTCTATCTGTCTATCACGCCAAAACCGCCTGAACATATTTTGACGAGTTTTATACCTTGGAGCAAAACTGCTACTTTTTGTATCAAAATATTCTTTAGGATGCGAGGGAAACCACGGGCTAAATTATAGAAACTCTGTAAATAACGATGAAAACCGTAGTCAGAGTCCGTTGCGTAGCTTAAAAGAAACACAATCAAGTGAACAAATAGACAGACTTTGTTTTATACTATGTAGTAATAGTGATATATGCATAATAATGATATAAGTACCTATGTTAGGTTAGGTACATGTAGGGTAGGTAAATATTAAACAAAAAGATGATTTCTATTTGGTTTGAAATGATTTGTCAAAATTGAATTTATTTTTACAGTACACTGACTGAATACATATCCGCACAGAGCAAATATTTATAGGTATGACCTACACCTACAGGTAGATGTTCGGTGTACCTATGGATATTTTTGTCATTTCACCCATGCTACGGGAGAAAATCCCGGTGTTAACAGTTTTAAAAAAATTACTTCGGTACACAAATTATTTTCAAATCAAATAAAACCATTATTATGAGTCATGGTCACTTGCAATAAAAACATTTGTTATTATTATTATAGATAAAATAGGTCTTAAATAAAATATAAATACAGTTCTTTCTATGAGCCGCCTTGTGGGTACATACAAATACAAAAATGGAAAACTAAATTACAAAATATTATGTCAACTTAAAAACAAACAGTGAAAAATTAATTAAGTCGTAGGTTCTACAAAATCATCTTAATCCTAAAGTTGGTTATATTTAAAATAACTCGACTGGTGAAAACAAGTCTACTCAAATAATTTATAATGCTGCTTTAATGGTTAAAAGTATTTGTCTGATAGAAATTCTAAGATCGTGTAATATGTCATATCAATAAAAAAATTCTTCAAGATGTTTTTCAAAATTTTTATATCTCCTATCTCTTTTAATTTAAGCTCAGATCTTTTACTTTTGACTTTTACGTCACTCAGTTAATGTTAATGTTATGTAGTCCCGTTGGCCACAATGGCCATTATAGTAGCCTTTGTGTATCCCACAAAGGTTTTATAATTAACATTATGCAATACGGATAGTTGAGCCTAGTTTGTATTATCTAGGCATGAATGAAAACATAAATATTTTAAACATCTTGCGAATAATTTAGCCGAAAATTTTTCAGCGTTCAATTTGCATTCAAAGCCTAATAGATTTCAATTGTTACGGGTATATATCTTTTAACTGATAGAGTGAAAAGGTTACGTAATTTAATAATTACGATTTAAGTATAGCGTTACCTTACGTGAAGATTAATATATATTTTTTTAAATGACTAAAATAATTTTACTTTCATTTCATTTAGGTAGTAAAAGTTATAGGGACCTAGATTCCGGATAGGCATAATTATAAAGATAAATAATAATAATTAACTTTATTTAACAACTGACGCTGCGACAGTTAATTGCCGTGAAGTGCACTCAGGCAGCCAGTAGATAGCGAAAGTTGAATAAATCAGTTTTAAATTTTATCACAAGTAGGTGTAATTGTAGCGCCAGATGACTGGATTAAAAAAATATCATTATATTCGGTCCGTCAGATGATCCAAATATCGGACACGTATTTTATAATAATAACAATTGACAAACTTATATAGCATCAAAGTTCTGAAGTGGGAGGTTGTAACGTCACTAGTTCGTAAAAATTATAGGAAACCGTGACGTCACGCGATACTTATAAATGCACTGTATCGTATCGTCGTATCTGTTTTTTTGTTTGTGCAACAACAGGAAAAATAGTGTACATAATTTTTTATAATCTAACTGACGGATCAAAAAAAATTTTTTAGTCATCTAGCCTAGTACTTCAGAACTATTATGGATTTACTTGCCATGGAGTTTCTTGCCGGATTCTTCTCCATAGTATCAACTTTTTGGAACCGTTGAATTAGACTCAATAACGTTTCATAATCGCTTTTATAAGCTTATTTGAAATAAAAACATTTGAACTTGATTAATTTTTATTACGTGGGAGAGCCACGAGAGGCACGAATGGGCCGGCTCGACCGGAGTGATACCACGGCCTCACAGAAATCCGGCGTTAAACAACGCTTACGTTGTGTTTCGCCGGTTACCGGAGGCCCAATCCCCTTTTAAAAGGTCGGCAACGTACTCGTGACTCCTCTGGTGTCGCGGGTGTCCATGGGCGGCGGTTATCGCTTACCATCAGGCGATCCGTCTGCTCGTTTGCCCTCCTATCCCATAAAAAAAACAGGTTTCTGTACCTACCAAATCTGTCAGCCCTTGTGTCATTTAGTGTCATTGGATAACCATTGTGTTATCTAATTTTGACTTATTACATTGGTAATCAAATACTCATACGCTACTCAATTTTAAGACGCCGTTAAGCCTCAAGCTTTCTCAGTCAGTTTGAGTTAAAGTAATAGAAACAGCATGAAACTTAACAAACATAACATAACATACCATCACGCCTGTATTCCCAGAAGGGTTAGGCACAGGTATACAAATGTACACCCACAGTTCGACGGTATGTTTCAATTCAATTCAATTTGTTTATTCATCATAATAGCATTGTAGTACATAGTAATTTACAGGGTAGACAATTTAGTGTTGGCACTATAACTACAATTGAAATGGTGGTGAGCGGTACCAAACTCCAAGCTGCTACTCAGAATTTCATAGAAAAACCCAATAACACTGCTCGACCTGGGGATCGAACCCAAGACCTATAGCGTAGCAGCCGCGCTTAGGATCACTAGACTAACGAGGCAGTCTGAAACTTAACATCGTCTTAAAATGTAGTAGCGTTTGAGTATTTGGTCATAAGACTCCTGGTGCCACCAAGGTGCTTTACGACACTCAGTCAGACCCCAAGAGGGTCCACCAAGGACTACCACCAAACAAGTCAGTTATTTTCTCGCCTCTTACGAGATGGTTATCTGAATAGCAGTGAGAAATTGTAACCCTTAGCTTCTCGTAGCTTACTTACTTAAGCTGTATGCTTTCCTAAAATAAATAATAGTGTAAAGACTATACCTACTTAGAATTTTCAAATGTGGTTAAATTGATCACCAAAATGGATAAATGGTCACCAAATATTAAATAGTCGGTAAACAAAAAAAATGCCTCATTAGCATAGTGATCTTGAGCGCAACTGCTACGCTACAGGTCGTGGGTGCTATTCCCAGTTAGAGCAAAGTGTTTATTGGGTTTTTCTATGTAATTCTCAGTAGTACCTTGGACTTTGGGATTTGTGCCCGGTTAGAGCAATAGGCTCGCCCCCTATTACATGGGACCTAAACATACTGGCGAACTGTGGGTTTACGTTAGTACGCCTCTGCCTAACCCTTCGGGGAATACAGGCGTGATGGTATGATAAGTCAATAAAACAAAAATGACACTAAATAATGCCATTATGCAGGTTACAGCTCTTATTCTCAAGCTTTTATGCCGCCTATTGATAGTTGCGCGTGCGCCGCATAGTGATTGCTGGCAACAATAATCTAGTGTAAGGAAAAATGGACAGTTCGCAGAAATGCAGGATTACATTCATAAATGTTTGTTTTTTCCTTGTCTTGTACCAACGATAGAAAATTATAGGTTTAGTCAGTTTTTAGAGTACCTACTGCTAAGAGACTACTTAAGAGTCCGGCGGACCGAATTACTCTTACAAACGTAATACCAAAATAAATCGTAATTCAAACACAATTTAATCAAATTCTGTTATTATTCGGATTCCGATACCGTTAATTTAGGTTCCTACTCTAGCATTTCGTCCAAAATAGTTCTTTACCAAGTTTGGAACGATTTTCCGGTCTTTTATTTCCAATGAAGTAGTAGTAGACGAAATAGCAACGTAGGAACCTAGATTAACGGTATCCATATCAGAATATTAATATAATTAGATAGAATATTGACAGAATTATGATTTATTTCGGTAATTAAATAAATAATATAACTTATAATAAATTTATAAGACCAGATTGAGCTATTTGTATGGAATTATTTCTCGATTTTATCGATAAATATCTCGGTCAATCTACTGTGACATGGTCCGCGCTCGCCGCTCCTTCCCCACACCTCAAGCCTCACCCCGCGCGTCACTATAAATATCTCTGCAGACGACGCGCGGGTTTCTCCTTCGTCCTGCTGCAGCTACCAGAGTTAAGTGCCGCCCTCTACCGGTCGGACCTCGCCTCGAAGCCTTCGCCGAACCCTCCCTGAGCTTAACTCACCCTACTCGTTTTATTTTCGTATTTAGTTTGTGTTAACATCAACCCTAGTGTCAATAAAATTTGTATATTTTGTGTTCTGAGTGTAATTTATCTCTACTGAGTAGTTCCCGGTCGGCCACGTCTCTAAAACGTGTTCTCTACGTTACACTACATTGGCCTGTCATAATTGTGTGTGAATAATATTGTCCGTGTCTGTGTGGTGTATGCTCCATACACCACACATACACGGACAATATTATTCAATCAAATTGTAGGCAAATCAAATAATGTAATACTCACTTAGACGTTTAGCTACGGTTCGTGCAAGTATCTATGATAACATATACTTATGTATTAAAGTGATCTCAACTAATAAGTATTTATTGATTATGCTCTCAAACCTGCCGAGTCTGCGATAAATACTGTTGGAATTCAAAGTATCAGCTTGAGGTATGACAAAATAGTTTATTAGGTTCATGATGTCAGATTTCAGATATGAGAATACCTGAATGTCTGATGTCATGAAACAGATTAGACTGCCTCATTAGTCTAGTGGTCCCAAGCGCGACTGCTACACTAGAGGTCCTGGGTTCGATCCCCAGGTCGAGCATAGTGTTATTGGATTTTCCTGTGAAATTCTCAGTAGCAGCTCGGAGTCTGGATTTGTGCCCGGTTAATGTAAACAACTAAACATATCGGCGAACTATGGGTGTACATTAAGTACGCCTCTGCCTAACCTTTCGGGGAATACAGGCGTGATGGTATATTATGTTATGTTATGTTATGAAACAGATTAAACTTTAATTTAATGTCGTGTATGTATGAGAAGATGTATGAATGTGGAAGAAGCAAAATAAGTATGCAAGAATCGTAGCAAGTGGCAGTCTATAGTTTCTGCATACCCCTGTGGGAGAAAGGCGTGAGTGTATGTATGTATGTATGTTAATGTCGTAAATTACATGGAACTAAATTATACCGGCTAACTGTACGTGTCAATACATATCTGTCTAATCCTCCGAGATATACTGGCGTGATGATAAGTTGTTGTTATATTTGTAAAAGGGAATTGTAAGGAAAAAGGATCCTAATCAACTAACACTACTTATCTTTCAAACGTCACCTTAGACGTAAATTCAGAGTGTGAAGGCAAATTTCGATCAAGTGGGTGGGAGTCGCGGTGGCTTAGAGGACAGAGCGTCTGGTGTATCTAACCAGAAGACGCAGGTTCGAATCCTGCCCGCGATTGAATTTTTCCTTCACTAAAATAACTTAACACCACTTATTTTATTTAAAAGAGTGTCCATGGAGTTTCTTGCCAATGAAACTTCTTCATAAGATCAACTTTGTGGAATCATGCTACTAGACTCATAACGTCTCATAAATGCTTGTAAAAGCTTATTTGAAATACCCGTAAAAACATTTGAACTTGAAAACATATAAAGCAAGACCACAAAGTACAACATCAATCAACCTTTTTTTTATTGATTAAGTCGGCAAACGAGCTGACGAGCCACCTGGAGGTAAGTAGTCATCGTCACACTTGCTACAGCAGAGGAGTTGCTGATGCGGTGCCGACCCTTAAGAGCCCCTACGGACTACAAACTGCCAGAGCCGCAGCCACCGAGGGGAACTGGCTCTTAGGTGCAAAAGTCGAAACACACACCAAGGTGCTTTACGACAGACCCCGACGTAAGGGTGGTCGCCAGCCAGTCAAGGTGTAGGTGTAGGTCCTACCAACGAGCAAAATCCTTTGACCAATCACCCTTATATAAACGAGGCCTTGCAACAATTTCCTATAGTTTCATCGCCGATAAGCAAGTAATAAGTCTTTACACCCATAAATTAAGTTAATGTAACAAATAAATTAGACTCGGCTAGACAATTAACTTGTATCTAAATACTATCGCTACTTGGTTCGTGCCTTATCGGCGTTTCGTTCACCTGCCGCCACGCCGCGCTGGTCGCCCACGGAAATATTTAATATCCGATGGAATTTATATTCTTATTGCGTAAGCTGATATTACTGAGTAACTTGTGGGCTTTAGGAAACTACGTAGGGTAGGAGATACTTAAGGTAGAGAATCTTTTTGTGATTTTTTTGCATTTTCCAGGGGTGGGACTCGCGGTGGCTTAAAAGTCAGAGCGTCTGGTGTATCTAACAATACTGCCCGCGCTTGAATTGTCGACCATTTTTGATATACCAATTTCTTTTTAGGAAAGAACCTACCTTACGTATTTTTATATTCAGTGAATTTACAGTAAACTTTTGTAGAAAATTATGATGATCCAATTCACTTTCAAGTTAAATTTTTATGAGCCTATTTTACTGAACGAGTCTTCTCTGATTTATTGTTGATTTTAGTTTTTTTTAGTGAAAACCTATGAAGCAGCTGGCCTATTCCACTTTAAACTACCAAGTTCTGAACTGCGAGTCCAATCAGCATAGCTCAGCTCATTACCTGAAACAAAAGAAAATCATCGTAAACATACAGAAAAATATTAATAGATGATAGCAAAAAGTCATAACAATAATAATAAAAAATACTCCGTATGAATTAGGCTACCAAACAAATTATCAAAAGTCAGATGTCAGTGAATTGTTAATTTGACATGTAGATATTTTTTCTTTGTATTTAAGCATCTTATCATAATATACATTAAGTTACTCATGAATTTCGTTAAACGGTTAACCTACTATAGTAATGATTTCAATGTGTAAGCGTTAAACAATGGTCATGTATTTCTCAAACCAACTCCTTTTAAATCTGGAAAGAGCGTAATAAATTAAAGCCGGAGAGTAAGCACAAAATCCATACCAGTTCGGACAAATCCGGGCGTACCCACTACTCATGAATGACGAAGCGACAGCGTAGTTTCCCGAAGAAAGTTGTCGCATACAACGTTCACTAAACAGCCGCAAGTTGTAACTATGAGGTAATACGTACGACACTGAACTAACTGTAAAGTAAGTCGTGTCGGTTGAGAAGTAAGGTAACTTGCCTCTCATAGATGTCACCGACGTCACCTTATGACGTAAATTCAGAATGTGAAGGCAAAATTTCAATCATGCTGGTAGGGTTCGCGGTGGCTTAAAGGTCAGAGCGTCTGGTATATCAAACCAGAAGACGCAGGTTCGAATCCTGCCCGCGATTGAATTTTTTCCTTTACTAAAAAATAACTTAATAATCTTAGCATGGAAAATGCAAAATCACAAAAAGATACTATGAGGTAATGTTTGTATTTAGTAGGTTGTTAAGTAATGTTGATTAAGAGTCCGGCGGACCGAATTTCGCCTACAAACGGAATACCGAAATAAATCGTAATTCAAACACAATTTAATCAAGTTCTGTTATTATTCGGATTCCGATACCATTAATCTAGGTTCATACTGTACCATTTTGTCCAAAATACTTCACTGGAAATATATGTAACCGAAAGCAATTTTTGATAACATTACCAAGTTTGGAACGATTTTCCGGTCTTATAATTCCAGTGAAGTAGTTGTAGACGAAATAGTATCGTAGGAACCTAGATTAACGGTATCCAAATCCGAGTGGGAACATAATGATAAAATATTGTCTGGATTACGATTTATTTCGGTATTACATTTTTGTGAGCAATTCAAGCTCTGAAAACCAGTCTAATCAGATGGATGTAATAACCTAAATTATGGTGGAGCTACACAAAGACAGACAAAAGTTGTTGAAGACTTTGCAAAAAGTTTAAATTTTTAAATAGAATTGAATAGAATTGTTGAAGTATCTTTACTAGATATATTTTTGCAAAAATCAATATTATTTAATATTTATATAACACTTTCTATTATAGAATTCATAGAGTGGAAACAGTTAGTTAAAACAAAAGAAGCTAGGCAAGGTAACCTTTGCCCCGAACACTTGCACACAATCTATTTATCAGATATTACCAACAACGGTAAACGTGACATTTACGTGGCAAACATGGGTCCGCCCAGCAAGTAATAAGTTATGATTATAAATATTGATACTGCACCTTTAATTATTATTTAATTTCAGATATTGTTGAAGATATAAATTAACGTTTAACAATTAAACTCGTCCTTTACAAATGTTATGTATAATTAAAATATAGGAATACTGTGTCAGATAAGCTGTGGGCTAAAAGAACCACCCGTTAGGTCCTAATTACCGTTAAGCGACAGCGCAGAGCAAGGCAAGGATGGAGAGACTAATTTGACTCCTGCCGAAAAGACTTACCCTCATTAGCAGAAAACAGAGATGTGTGGAAAAGAAAGAACGAAATGTATTGTAAAATCGGACAGTTGGGGCAAAATAGATAGAATACGTTTGGAATGAATAAGAAAACCGAAAAGGCAATAAATTATTCATTCTGCGCTTCAATGGCATCCAATGTGTCTGCATTAATTTTATCTATAGTTTTAGCTTGATTGATGGACACGTAATGTCCCGGGGCAAAGGCTAAAACCTAGAAGCATTTGTTGAAGAAGTATTTTAATTTAGCTATCTTGATTGTACACTATCGATGTTTCAATCGCATAACAATCTGTCATCAATATATCGATAAAAGGTTAATAAATGAAGGAAGAAATAAAAAGATTAATATGTTTGTGTGAATGATGTACCGCGGTATAACCCTCTACGTAACCCAGCGGACGTCTACAATCTATAAGAAATACGAAAATTTTCAAGTCTACAGGAATCATGGTTTCTAAAATTTCATAGTTGGTCAGAATGCAGTATTTCGCTTATCTTCTATTTATTTTTTACTAGCTTTTGCCAGCGACTTCGTCCGCGTGGAATAGTTACTTTGTTCCCTAGTTCTTCGCCCGCGGTTTCACCTGCGTTGCCCCGTTCCTAAGGGTTGTAGCGTGATGTTTTATAGCTTGAAACCACTGTTCCACCACAATTCACCGCTCTGCTCCTATTGATCGTAGCGTGATGAAAAGTATACTATAACCTGTGGTTTGGGCTGTGCGTTGATAGATCACTATGTCAGTCAGTCAGTCACGTAACGTAAGAGTAGACAAATATAATCAGAAAGCTCCGAACTGCTAAGCTATCGGGAGTTACACGTGTTATTGTGAGTCAACCATAAAAGATAGACATTTGCTGTCGTGGAATATTTTTTATATAATTTTAAGGAGAATATTTCCGTCATATATGATTTCTGTGTAGCTTTAACCATTAAGGCTGCACACGCGACGGAAGCTTAAAAAATGGAGTAAGTTCTCCTGTTTTCCCAACATTTCCCTTCACTGCTCTGCTCCTATTGATCGTAGCGTGATGAAAAGTATACTATAACCTGCCCAGGAGTATGAAGAACAATTGTACCAAGTTTCGTTGAAATCCGTCGAGTGGTTTTTGTTTCTATAACGAACATACAGACAGACAGACAGACAGACAGACAAAAATTTTACTGATTGCATTTTTGGCGTCAGTATCGATCACTAATCACCCGCTGATAGTTATTTTGGAAATATATTTCATGTACAGAATTGACCTCTCTACAGATTTATTATAAGTGTAGATTAAAACATTCAAATTCAGTAAACTTTTATGTAAACAGAATAACACAAAGAGCTTGTTATGTATTTTATACGGTCAAAAATAATATGAATGAGATTGAATTTTTCATTCATTTAAATTTAAACATTTCATATGAATGATTCAGCTATGTCAGGAAAAAATATCATTTAGATAAAGTCGTTATTTTATAAGTCTGGACGGTATGGTCAAAACTGAACAGTTTTATTAATGTTACCGGTGTATAGGTACGGTACCATTTTAATAAGAAAAGTTAACGACAGGAAACAGTTACAAACCAGGTAATAAATATACATATCCTGCTATTGACCTCTCCTTTCCTGTATCGTCACTCCCAATAACAAAATTGTCATAAAATGGTGATCTCAAAAGCACAGTTGGCTTCAGCCCGCACGATGTCGTATTATCTACTCCTAAAAGGCTAGTTGGACCTACGTCCGTTGCTAACCGTCACTAACTTAAAAACTTGTTTATTGCTTACACAGCTAAGATAAAAACGAACATTCATTAATAATTTTAACACTCCTTTGGCTTCGGTAATAAATATTACTATAATTTGCTAATGAATTTCCTCATTCCAATATTTCATTATAGTAAACATAATTATATTGTTAATGTTAACACCTGAATGAGACGCTTATTATGTTGATGTTGTGTTCAAGGTGTCCATTGAGTTAGAATGACCATTCATAATTGGGTACAAACATAATGACTTAAGAGTTTATGATGAATGTTTATGCGGACTTTAAAATTTATCAAAAGAGTGAAGCTAATTAGCTTAATAGATGTAAGCACAAGCAGTGATGTAGGTCATATGTCAATGATCTGAGGAATCTTATTTGTGTCAGAAGCAGGAATTTCGTAAATCTATGCTAATAGAAACATAATTAAACTAATGATCATTTAGCTAAAGGTGAATAATTTAGGATTATGTTAATAGGAAGCAACAAAGGCAAAGGATTTTTTTGTCCACTAATGTTTGCAGTGAATAGAAACAGAACATTTATCCTATAATGATGATTATTAAGTTATTGATGAATGAGGACATCTACAAACAAAATAGGCGATGGATCTACAATTACTCGAAATTTCAAACATTGGGCATTTATCCAGCCTTCTAAACAAGGTGACTAGAACTACAATCATAAGTAATAAAAATAGGTACATCTATCTATACCGCTACATGTTAAAATGAAGGTGGGTACCAAACAACTACTCACATATTTCTTTAGAACAGAACAAGATTAGTTAGTCAAATCCACAAAGGTATCCATTCTATCAACAAAGCATTAATTGATTTCAAACAAGAGATTAGCAATGGGTTTATCTAAACATGATCTACAAACGTAAGAACATTGGTTAGAGGTCACGTTAATCTTTTCACACGAGTACTTACAATGATAATCGAAATAGCTGGTTGTGCCCTTGCTGTAGCTTTAAGTGAAGTGGAAACTGACAATGATGTTGACAGTATAGGTCACAATGATGATGGAGAAGAAGCTGCACCTTAAATAAGTATGACAATAACCGAAATAGATAAAGTAGCGATTAAGTGTTAACAGTATGGAAAATTTCGTGTAGTGATATAAAATCTATCTTCTATAACTCCTTGATAGGATCTGCATTTTAAACAAATTTTTAACTTCTTGCAACTAAGTTGGCAGCTGGAGGATATACTCATAAACTTTCTCATGATAGACATTCTCCTGAGAGCAAGTTAATGAATAAGTGGCACATTTTATTTAACAATTTCGTTTCACATTTATAAATTACTGATGAGAAATAAGATTTCTTTCTTTTCAACCATAACAAAATGTTTGTCATTGTAGGTAAATCATTCATCTGCTACAAAGTTTGGCCGATCATAATGGCCGATTATGTTCCGCAAACATTTCCTTTCACACGAGTATTTGTTTTACAGTTATATTCACTCATTTGCGAATAATTCATTTAATCCGCTTCATTGATCTCATCGTCGCTAGTGTGGTTGTTAAGCTTAAGGTCGTGGGTTCATGCGTTATTGGCTTGGAAATCTGTAACTCTATTTGGATTGATTTCTTCTTGAATATAGTCTCCTTTTGTTCGTATGTAATTGTAATCTATTAATTAATGTTAACAAGTAATGATGATACGATGACGAATGCTATCAAACGAAGTGATTTGCATAACAAACATAACATACCATCACGCCCGTATTCCCCGAAAGGTTAGGCAGAGGCGTACTAATGTACACCCACAGTTCGCCGGTATGTTTAGGTCCCATGTAATAGGGGGCGAGCCTATTGCCACTAACCGAGCACAAATCCAGACTCCGAGCTGCTACTGAGAATTTCATAGAAAAACCCAATAACCCTTTGCTCGACCTGGGGATCGAACCCAGGACCTCTAGCGTAGCAGTCGCGCTTGGGACCACTAGACTAATGAGGCAGTCTTGATGATTTGCATAATGGTCTTTTACTATTATACAATTTATAAATTGCAGCGGAGATTAGGGTTCTACTCTTTCTACCCATGGAATTTAATATATTTCTTAGCGTAATTGACTACTTCTATTTTATTTATACATGCATTAAATTAACACTTTTTTCTTACTTAGCAGGAAATGGCGAAGACCGAGCGTAGAAGCTTTCGACATCTCTGAAGTCAAGACTTTTTATGGACCATTTAGTCCTAGACTTTACATAGAACATTTCAAGTAACACATTATTCATAATCTATTTAACAATTGGGGCCTTTACGCGTCCTTATTAGGATAGTGATCGTTTATCTTATTATAAAGCGTATCGCGCCCCCAGGCGTTGGTCGATACGCCATAATATAAATCTAGTGGTTGCCGTTAATTCCGGCAGCTCATATACATTGCAAAATAATAATCATCGAGATAATTACATAAGAATTACATTTAGCAAGTAATCTTTAGTAAGTATAATTCACTTTAAAAGTATCTTACAGTAGATAGTATTCACTAATTGAAGTAATAATTGTTTTACGTGCATAAAACTAGTTCCGGATATGAACGGAAAATATAATATTCACCAGCTGATGATGCAGTGAGATCGCAAGTCCATCCTCCCAATGTAAACAAATCTTTTCTAGAAGCCCTGTCCAACTTATAGATTGACAGCTCGATTGACACAGTGGTACATACACTAATGAGTGTGGAGCAATAAATAAAAAGGATAAGTTTAAAAAATAAAATTTCTATTAATGCTATAAAATGATATTGTAGCTCAGTGCAAACTACAAATTGCAATTAGCGAAATTTTCATTGTAAGCTTTTAAAAAAGTATTATACTAATGGGGCCTTCAGCCAACATAAAAGCTCAGTCAACACTAGTATAAGAAAGCTTCACAATAATTTATCTCTGTCTACTGTTAGTCTATCAATCATTCTACTTACTTCCTGACGATTTCACTTATATAGTGTTCTAAATGTTAGTAGATACTAATAGTAGAGCAGAGAAACTCAAATACTTATTAGAAGTGAACTGAAATTACACTCAATACTCTAATCGTGAATGTATGAATAGATAATAAACTATATTTTTATTTTTGTAACAATAAAGTTTGTGTGTCAAGCTGAAACGGAACCGGGCAGGTCACATCTGCCGCATGTCGGAAAGACTCCTTCGACAAGGATATACAACAATGGATAGGGATAAGCGGAAGGAGAGGAGGCTTCCCTCTTGAACTAATAATAATAATAATGAGATTTAACAATTAAGGCCTCAAGCTAACAACTAGCGGCGGTTGCCGCTTGCTATTAGGCCCGTATGCTTGTTTGTCATCTAGTGACAATAAAAAAAGTATTTAAGCTTACACAGTAATAATTGTCGTCCACTATAATGTGTACAATCTCATCCGGTTGTAATACAAATGATGATCAAGTGTGTTGTCATGCCCTGACATCAAGGTTGCGGCAATTTTCATACAATGTCGGCTTCCTTTACTGTTGCTGCAATAATTATGGTTATTAAAATATGACTGTTGATAGCTGTGATTAATGTCACTCAACATATTATGATATGGTGTAAACTATGGATATCTAGGTATGTGTATATTTTGTAAAGTTTGAAGTCATTCATTCCACGTTTGGATTTAAAATTATTCAAAAATGTAGCCAAGACTTCCAACCCTTGAAAAGTGATGTGATGTGTAGAGAGATTTAAAAATATATATTTAATAACTTGTATCTGTATATTTTTTTTAACTTACTTTATTACTATTTAGTATTGTTTTCATTTTTGCGGCAGAAATAAATGTTTTTGTTTCTTTCTTTCAAGAGACTATCCGTCTTATTTATCTATACTTATAATAAATCTGTAGAGAGGTCAATTCTGTACATGAAATATATTTCCAAAATAACTATCAGCGGGTGATTAGTGATCGATACTGATGCCAAAAATGCAATCAGTAAAATTTTTGTCTGTCTGTCTGTCTGTCTGTCTGTCTGTCTGTCTGTCTGTCTGTATGTTCTTTATAGAAACAAAAACCACTCGACGGATTTCAACGAAACTTGGTACAATTGTTCTTCATACTCCTGGGCAGGTTATAGTATACTTTTCATCACGCTACGATCAATAGGAGCAGAGCAGTGAAGGGAAATGTTGGGAAAACAGGAGAACTTACTCCATTTTTTAAGCTTCCGTCGCGTGTGCAACCTTAATGGTTAAAGCTACACAGAAATCATGTATGACGGAAATGTTCTCCTTAAAATTGTATAAAAAATATTCCACGACGGCAAATGTCTATCTTTTATGGTTGACTCACAATAACACGTGTAACTCCCGATAGCTTAGCAGTTCGGAGCTTTCTGATTATATTTGTCTACTCTTACGTTAGGTGACTGACTGACTGACATAGTGATCTATCAACGCACAGCCCAAACCACAGGTTATAGTATACTTTTCATCACGCTACGATCAATAGGAGCAGAGCAGTGAAGGGAAATGTTGGGAAAATGAGTGATTCATGGGAAAGGTTTCAAGCTATCAATGTATATATCATCACGCTACAACCCTTAGGAACGGGGCAACGCAGGTGAAACCACGGGCGAAGAACTAGGGAACAAAGTAACTATTCCACGCGGACGAAGTCGCTGGCAAAAGCTAGTAAAAAATATAAACCTTTATCGCTATAATGTGTTTTGTCCTATTTTCACAAATGACATTTTGTGAAAGGTAAAAGAAGACAAAACACATAGAAGGTTTATTAGACATTTTTTTATGAATAAGGCGGCATAAGTTTACATCATGTCGAAAAAGTTAAAAGGTGATCAGGAGACTACTAATTGTTTTGTGTAAACTCGCTGTAATTTTCCTCTAGGTGACAAGGCCCCATTGATGAAATCTATATATTCACTAATAAAGGTAGGTTTCAATAACAAATCCGACTACAAGATAGGGTTTTGACAAAAATTGTATGGATGTTATGTCAAAATCCTATCTCTAATAGGTAATCTATTGACAGATTTGTTATTGAAACTGGTCTTATTCTTTACCCCAATTCCCCTGTAGAGGATATTGTATAAACATTTTTATCGCCATATTGTTATACTTAGGTATCAACGTGCCCTTATCATTTTCAGTTCAAATGTAATTTGATTTTTTTTTGCATTTTCCATGTTAAGATTATAAAAATATTTATAATTTACGTTGGCGACATTTATTGAAAAGCAAGTTACTTTGCTTCTCAACCGTCGCCAACATCACTTTAAGACGTAAATTCAGAATGTGAAGGCAAATTTCCATCTGGCGGGTGGGATTCGCGATAGCTTAGAGGTCAGAGCGTCTGGTGTATCTAACCAGAAGACGCAGGTGCAAATCCTGCCCGCGATCGAATTTTTCCTTAACTCAAATATAAATACAATTTATTTTGCTTAAAAATTATCTATCACTTCTTAATTCAAATTTTCGTTGATTTTTATAATACAACATGATATTTAAATCCGTTGCCCAAACAAACCTGAGTCATGCCGCTAGGGGACAGTCCACTATTACAGAAATAATTACTGTCGCATTAGACGTCATAAAATTATGGGCGAAAGATCATAATCACAATAATTACATTATTGTTCCCACACTGTTCTGATCTACGGAAATGGACAATTGGTCACGAAATACTAATCCTGCTACACTTCCGATGCTTTGTCGTGTTTTATGCTAATACCTAAATCACATGACGGCTGCGACGAGGTTAGACACACATCGAGTTATCAAGTAATTTCCAAATTTTCTAACGCCCGATAGTTTAGACAATAGCAACACCAATAGTAACACTAGCGCGTTGTTATCTTGAGACTTCAGTTCTTAAGTATATTAAGCCCGGTAATTTCACTGATTACATTTCTCTTCAAACAGGAACAGAATAAGATCAACACATTATTACTTAGCGGTAGATTATTTGACAATACTTTGATACTTACCCTGTTAAACTCCACTAGCGGAGTGCTAACACCTTGAAACTTTTAGGTAATAAGTAAATGACTGCATCATTAGTCCAGTGGTCCCAAGCGCGACGTCTACGCTAGAGGTCCTGGGTTCAATCCCCAAGGTCGAGCCATGTGTTATTGGGTTTTTCTATTAAATTCTCAGTAGCAGCTCGGAGTCTGGATTTGTGCCCGGTTAATGGCAATAGGCTCGCCCCCTATTACATGAGACCTAAACATACCGGCGAACTGTGGGTGTACATTAGTATACCTCTGCCTAACCCTTCGAGGAATACAGGCGTGATGGTACGTTATGTTAAGTAAATTGTTTAACAGCGAAAGGCTGAATCGGAGGAATCGCTGATGCGTTGCCACGCCTTACATTAACTGCATTTCGAAATATGTATTGAAGAAACACATAACAACTAAAAATCATACACAGTAGTTACTGGTAAACAAATTATAGTATATACGCATGACTATGTACTTAGAAGGGTTATTACCTACCGATGTATTATATTATATACTTGGAGCCGTTACTGTGACCTTTCAGTTAACGTTTGGTAATAGTTAACTGACGGTAGTGTGTGATTATGATTATACGTCAAATTTTAGATTTTTGACTTGACCGATCTGCCTCCTGACCTTGGTAAATCAAAACTAATATTAATACACGAAAGTAACTCTCTGTTTTCTTTTTACGGTTTATATTGCGTTGTATTGATATTATTTGATTCCCGACGTTTCGGATCCTGTATAGCATGCACGTGCAGACGATGTTGTTGGACGTCTTAATGTTACAATCAAATGACTGCCTCATTAGTATAGTGGTCCCAAGCGCGATTGCTACGCTAGAGGTCCTGGGTTCGACCCCCAGGTCGAGCAGTGTTATTGGGTTTTTCTATGAAATTCTCAGTAGCAGGTCGGAGTCTGGATTTGTGCTCGGTTAATGGCAATAGGCTCACCCCCTATTACATGGGACCTAAACATACCGGCGAACTGTGGGTGTACATTAGTACACCTCTGCTTAACCCTTCGGGGAATACAGGCGTAATGGTATGTTATGTTAAAATTACTTACAGCTACCTTACATATTTGACCATCAAAGCTCTACGACTTCATAAAGAGAAATTGCGTTTTGAGATTATCATCAGCATAATCTAAGGATTATCCCGATCCCCTGTGTAAATGCTTAAGTGCTTCTTATCATAGGGAAACCCATAGAAAGGGTGAAGTTTCGATCTATTCTTACTGAACAACTCTAAGCATGAAGTTTACCCAGTGCCTGTCAGCAGTTCTCACAGTATCTCCTATCAAGCATCAGTTTCCATTCGCCGTGCGCCGACAATGGCGGTCTGGACTTAATGACTCGTTGTTCTATGGGAACTGATGGTGCGGATAAACGAGCTGCTGTTCATTGTGTGATTGTTCTTTGAAGCCACAGGATACCGTTGAGGCGGGGAATTTATGTTAGGTATAATGTTTATGCAGCTTATCCTTACTAATATTATAAACGCGAAAGTTTGTATGTATAGATGTTTGTTACTCTTTCACGCCATAACGGCTATACGGATCTGGATAAAATTTGGCACGCAGATAGATTGTAGCCTGAAATAAGATAGAGGATACTTTTTATCCAGGTCGGACCCAACCCTGAATTCCACGAAGACAAAGTCGCGGGCAGAAGTTAGTTCTTTCATATTCGAAAGCAAACCTTCATATGAACGTTACGACGATGCGGTGGTTCGAGTAAAAATATTCGCCAGTACACTTCTCCCAATGCCAGTGTCGCCGATAGCAAACCATTTTTTATGGGATTAGAGGGCAAACGAGCAGACGCATCGCCTGATGATAAGCGATTACACCGCCGCCCATGGACACCCGCAACACCATAGGAGTCACAAGTGCGTTGCCAACCTTTTAAAAGGGGATTGGGCCTCCGGTAACCTCACTCACTCGGTGAAACACAACGTAAGCGTTGTTTGACACCGGTTTTCTGTGAGGCCGTAGTATCACTCCGGTCGAACCGGCCCATTCGTGCCGAAGCATGGCTCTCTCATGAAAAAAAAAATTATGCTTAGTGCTTAGTTAGGTATATTGGTATTACTTAAAAGTTTCTGTGGGGTTAAAATATCACCGTGAGCCACATGCTACTCAATCCAGACACTGTATATAGTCGTCAACCTGTTTATTTAATTTAGTCATCTGTAGTTGATGTTGTTGGTTACTTATTCACATTTAAGCTTCATACAACAAACACTGTGTTTATAATTTATAATGTGTAACTGCTTTTCTTCAAAACAAAAGCTATCGAATAATCAAAACGACACGACGACACGTTTGGCGTAGCGGCTGAGCGATCGGCTTCTGCGTCACGTGTTGTGGGTTCGATCCCCACACGGAGCAAATATTTGTATGTTCTACAGATAGTTGTTCCGGGTCTGGGCGTTTGTGTATGTGAGAATTTGTGTTTGTAAATGCACCCACGATACAGGAGAAAATCCTAGTGTGGGTCAACGTTTTTAAAAAAAAAAAAACCTTTTTCTTAATCCCAAGATCAAGCTGAAACATTACATAGAAAAACGACAACAATCAACAACAGTGCGTAAATTACACAATAACTTCACAAAAGCAAACACAATGCTTTTTAATCTGTATATCAGAGGTGGTCACAAGGCGACCTCACCTCGACCCAGCGGGTCTAACAATGCTAAAACTGAGCTAGGCCAGTGTCACCGTGCGTTATCGAGATGATAACCAAATTATATAAGTTATACAAGAGTTCACATAACGTGCATAACAACGTTAACGTTTGACTGAATACCGAACTGCCTCATCCTTAAGTGCGACTCCTACGCTAGAGGTCCTAGATTCGATTGCTAGGTCGAGCAGTGTTATTGGATTTTTAATAAAATTATTTAAGTAGCAGCTCGAAGTTTGGATTTGTGCTCGGTTAACGGCAATAGGCTCGCCCCGTATTACATGGGACCGGAACATAACGGTGAACTGTACGTATACCCACATTAACTACACCTCTGCCTAAGCCAGAGGAATACAAGTATCTATATTTATGAATGCCGAAGAGAAATTTCACTTTTGTCACATAATAAAATATCTGAGTGGAGTCGTGAGACCAAGGACCCTTGATTAGAAAATGAGCGAAATACGTAATACCAAATAAATCATAATCCAAACACAATTTTGTCAAATTGTGTTATTATTCGGATTTGGATACCATTAATCCGTTAGGTTCCTACAGTACCATTTCGTCCAATACTATTTGAAACTTGAAATAAATGTACCTATTTATTTCCAGTAAGTGGATTTTGAACGAAATGATTAAGTTAATTGGTTTGAAAGTATGACCTTTGCAAACGTATTTTAATGTGGATTTCTTCAAGCTTATTCTAAGTAGGAGGCATTAGAAATTATTACGCCTAATTAAAAGGAATTTTTGGAGCGAAAAGTTTAGATTTTTTTAAGAATCCGGTGGCCGAATTTCCCATACAAACGTAATACCAAGATTAATCCTAATTTAATCGAATTGTGTTATTATTCGGATTCAGGTACTGTTAATTTAGGTTCCTACTCTAACCTAACTATCTCTAAATAAGAAACTCACATAAAAAATACGTTTGCAAACATCATGCGTTCAAACCAATCAACTTAATCACAGTTAACCCAATACTAGACAAAGAAGTAACCAGTAACCTTGCGTTACTTACAAACAAAGCGATGAATACATAAACATGCAACGCCTCTATTTAAATACGGTGCAGGCCGAATGAAAGGTGGGTACTGTGCTGTTAGAGCGATTGCACACTTGCTGAAGAATCACTGATTGCTGTTTGAGAACTATGCATTTAAAACGCATGTTACAAATCAAAATTATTTTTATCTAGAAGCGAGTTCTCTAAATTGAACTAATGATTTTTTCACATGTTTTTTGGATCACTATAGAATTAAGACCTAAGCACATACACACAAGGTCTAAAAGAATAATAAACTTGGGCAAAGCATAGTCACGCAACTACACCGTTCAGTCAACCTAAATTTTATAAAAGTGTATTTTAATTGACATTATATTAGTTACAATAAGTTGAATTCGTTTCTAAGAAGAGTCAGTATCCTCTAAGTTTTTCTTTATAATTTCGCTTACCATAACAAAATGTCAGAGGTTCTATCCGGATTTCGTTTATTCAAAATTCTTTTATATCCCTCACGCACTAGTAAGCTGGTGTAAAATCCCTTTAAGTATAGAGAGGCTTAGTGAATATGCAAATCGAGTGTCACACACAGATTGAAGGCTCGATTACAGAGCTAGTACCGGTCGACATTGAGTGCGCGTACACCTATGATTGATACAACTACTTGTGAACAACTATATGGTAATCTACCAATCTTACGCTTGCATCTGGAAGTTTTTAAAATAAACGAATGTACAAGTTCCCTCTCACAGTTCACAGGCTGTTGCATGTTTAGGTCCCATGTAATAGGGGGCGAGCCTATTGCCATTAACCGGGCACTAATCCTTACTCTGAGCTGCTACTGAGAATTTCATAGAAACGCCCAATAATGCTTTCCTGGACATGGAAATTGAACCCAGGACCTCTAGCGTAGCAGTCGCGCTTAGGACCACTGGTTTTGAAAAAGCGAAAAGAGCCAGAAGATTAGAGAGTTTGTTGCGCCGCTTCTTCATCCCAGCGAAAACACTAGGAATTTTGGGTGTTTTGTGGCCTGTCCATAATGTAAAAATGAAGTTCAAAAAGTAGGTACTACCTAGTAGTCTATCTTGAATTAATGTTTTTGACTTTGACTATGAAGACCATTATGGTGTCATGAAGGGCGCAGTGGAACGAATCCAATATTATTTAACAGCAATTAAAATAACATGAATAATTGAAACCACTTAAATTTAACCCCTAAATGGTACACATAACATTATGTAATCAATTGCAATAGTTCGGGATTATGATATTGAAATATAAAGTGATTTAAATGACTTGTGAACACCATTGTATGTAAATATAAGATAAGATGGTTGCATTACTTGAATATATCGATGTGATAAGTTTAGGTGGAGTTATATAATATGATAGGCAGACATTGTATGCCACACCTACCATGTGCAACGAACATAATTATGTCACAGAAAACCGGCGTGAAACAACGCTTACGTTGTGTTTCGCCGAGTGAGTGAGGATACCGGAGGCCCAATCCCCTTTTAAAAGGCTGGCAACGCGCTTTTCGATGAAATTCTCAGTAGCAGCTTGGAGTCTGGATTTATGTCCGGTTAATGGCAATAGGCTCGCGCTTTAGTACATGGGACTTAAAAACATACCGGCAAACTGTGGGTGTAAATAAATACACCTCTGCCTAATCCTTTGGGGAATACAGGTGTGATGGTATGTATGTTATGTTTTTAAAGCAAAAATATTTTACAAAAATCATGAAGTCAGCCCTCAGCTATCGGTACATATCTGCCCAATCTTTCAAGTATATTGGCACTTGACAGTAATGGTATGTTAAAACACACATCATTCTTTTAGAATCTGGGTCGTCATATTTGGGAACGAGTAGCGAATGTCCCACCTAAGGCCACTCAACTAATGAGTATACCAACCAACTTATTAACATACTCACTGAACTTTACTTATCGCTGAGAGAAACAAAATTCTATGTATTTAGAACTAGTCTAGATAATATTCAAATGAATGGAATCCGAGACAGAGATAATGATAACGGAATTTGAGCTTTATAATAATGTTGTTTATTGTGCTTTTCTCGTTGATTTAAATAATAGTCGATGGCTTTTCTTAAGAAACTGTCTTGAGTGTGACACACGCATGTATAAACAAATACTTATATGAAAACGAGTTTGGTTTGTTTTTAAAAGTAGGTGCGGAACGTGCCGTTCTTATCTATACTAATATTATAAAGAGGAAAGATTTGTATGTAACTATGTTTGTAACGAATTGGCTCAAAAAGTACTGAACCGATTTCAAAAATTCTTTTGCCGTTAGAAAGCTACATTATCACTAAGTAACATAAGCTATTTAACATCACGCTACGCCTCTTAGGAACGGAGCAGCGCGGGTGAAACCGCGAGCGGATCGCTAGTTTTATTCATAATTCTGAGTAAGTCAACTCACAAAAATTTGCATCCATCTATGCTGAGTGAACTATAAAGAAATGAGTTACTAATATTTTCCTAAATTACTAACCCTAATAAAAAGGAGTTCAGCTGAATTTCTTTGGTAGCAAGTCACAAAATATCTGTAAGTTAACAGGTTAGTATGATATTAAGAACTGGTCTAGATTCGTCACTACTTAGTTATGCAGTTTGGAAATCCTGAGATCTATTTTGATAAATGTGATTGTAAGGTGTCAATATTAACAGGTTCTTAAAGCATTAGGAGTCTACTGCTAGTTGCAATAACCAGACCGTATTTATTGTAGCTGATATTTCAACAATCATAATTAGGTATTAAGCAAGGATACTTTCCTTCTTATTTATAAGAAGGATTGTGAGGAAAGAAAGAAAGAAACAAAGTATCTACCTATGTTATGTTGAAGGGATTTTTGGTAAATACGTTCTCTATGACATTTGTTACAAAGCATAATTTGCAACATCGAAACTAGTAAGAAACCGTCCCTCATTCTTTATTTTTTATAATTTACATTTACTATATTTTTGGTAGGAAGGTGTGGTAGCCCAGGGATGAAGGTGGCCCTTCAGGTTCTATGAATCGTCGTTCTATGGTGAAGTATAAAGAGGTACGCCGATCTTATTGGCGAGGTCCTTCAAAAAGCTCCGGTGCGTAGTACTAGCAACCGGCGCGTGTATATGAGAAGATGTATGAACGTGGAAGAAGCAAAAGATATATGTATATCGTAAAATCGTGTAAAATCTGATGAGTAATTTTTGAGCTGGGATCGAACATCGATACATACATACATACATACATAGACGGTTAAACTCATTACCCTTCCTTTTTTCGTAGTCGGGTAAAAATAGTAGCAAGTGGCGGTCGATAGTTTCTGCCTCTCTCTGTAGTAGAAAGGCGTAAGTGTGTGTGTAAGTGTGTCTGTCAACAGAGAGCTATGGAAGATACTGCACCGACAAGACTAGGTATATTTTGAAGCTTTTTGAAAAATACAGGCAACCCTTGTAAGAGTCCACCAATCGTTATCACCTCAATTAAGTATGTAATTATTTTAATAATAGGTACATTTATATAAACACAAACAATTTAGTATAATTGCCTAATACATATACATTAACTGTACATTGCAACCACTTGCTTTAAGTCCCATAACATGCAGTAGCGATATTGAATAACAATAATCGATTCAATCGTTGCAACACTCGATGCGGCCCGCGATCGGTGTAACGATGTAATCGATATCCCCTTGAACGGTTGAACCGAGTAGATACTCATGCTCGAAATAATAGTTCACATCCTTAGCTGCATGAGGCAATATTTGCATGTTTTATTAGTATTACTATGGAGATAAAATATATTTATTGAGTAGGTATTTCGTAATAGTCATTATTTAGAAATCATTAGGCACCGGATTAATAATAAACCAATAACTTATACCAGCTATTAGCTTAGCTTCTAGATGGCGTATTAGGATGAAACATGCACCAGATTTTAAGTTAGATCTCCAACAATACCGAATTCAATTTTGTGCAGTAGTTTTTGCATGATGCGAATACAAATATACAGACAGTCAAACAAAAATTCTGAAGATGATTGTTTGTTTCCATTGCTCTTATAAAGACCCCTCATATATATTTTTTTAATATTTTCTATTGACAGACATCAGTCAGTTACAATTTTATAATAGTAGAATGATTACAGGCCCACAATCTGAGAAATGTTAGTTAAGATAAAACTAAGACACCAGTCTTAGTCTTATCTTAACTAACATTTATTAATTTAAATTAAGTCATTATAATTTTTATACAGTAAAATATTGGCATACTTAACTATTCAACAAAAACTTAAATGTGAATGATAAAATATATCCATATTCATAAAAATACAAACTCAATTTGTTAGTTTTTCTTACAATAATATCAATAAAGATAAAGATGATTTATTTGTCAAAAACATGCGTTTACATACCTACTGAGTAGTTCGTCATGCAGTGTTCAAATTATAATAAATAGAGCGTACATGTTTTACCAACTATAGCGTACAAATTAGGTTATATACAAAATAATAAGCATAGGTAACAATCAAATAACATAAACTATTTAAATTAATTATAGCTCATTTAAAAAAAATATAATAATAAATTAAATAATAACAATATAACATAATTAATTCATTAGGTACCAAGTTATAATTATACAGATCTTAATTTGTTAGTCGTTAGATTCATTTACAATAATTATGTATATTATGTAGTCAATCAATCAAATGAAATAGTTTTACTCGTATTACATACTAACTGATTTCCCGTGGTTCCACTCGCATCTCAAAGGACTTTTTGAGACAAAAGGTAGCCTTTTTCAAGGTTCAAACTATTTCCATACCGAAATTCTTTAAAATTGGTGCGACGGTTTATGCATGAAAACGCAACAAACAATTTACGAGACAGTGTAACTTTCGCATTTATATTATAATATTAGTATGGAAGCATGGACCAACCATATCGCACTAATTATATGAAACTTATTATATTATATTATATAAAATAATGTGTTGTTTAAGGGCATAGTCCGAATTTGAATTTAGTCATTTCTTTCTTTTTTTTCTATTGAGTAAGTTGGCAAACGAGCTGACGAGCCACCTGGTGGTAGGTAGTCATTATCACCCATGGACACCTGCAACACCAGAGGAGTTCCTGATGCGTTGCCCTTTAAGAGCCCGTACGGACTGCTGATTGAGTCGCAGCAACCGAGGAGAACTGTCTCTTGGGAAGGGAAAGGTGCAAAAGTCAAAACACACACCAAAGTGCTTTACGACAGACTCCGACGTAAGGGTCGTCGCCAGCCAGTAAGACCCCAAGAGGTCCTACCACCGAGCATCGAGCCATCTGTCTAGCTAATAGGTACTCATTAAGATACATGATTAAATTAGCATAAATCCACTGCCAAAGATGACACATTATATTGTTTTATTGAGGAAAAACATTGTTTTTAAATATTTATTTAATGGCAGAGTAGTAGCCGTGAATGAGTTATATTTGTAAATTAATTTGTTAAAATACTTGGTGTGGGCGCTTTATATTGAATCCAGCTTCCATCCGCAACTTCATTTGCGTGGATGTTATTTGGTATGTTTTATTTTACTCAAACAACCTCAATTTTGGTATGGGGATTATGATGCTGGAGGGTTATGTCGCCGTGTCGGACCCTTACTAACTAAAACCACACGGTTGTTGATCCTGCATATCAATGATACCTCCCTCATCGCTCACTATCATGCTTCACTTGTGTCCTGTTTTGGTTAATATTTTCATAGATCTTCTAATTCAACAAATAATCAAGAAATTTTATTCTGCTATTGAATACTGTTTCACTAGAAAAGGGACTCCTCTTTTCTTGCACCGCTTTGAACCAGCCCTCGCTATACGCATCTAACCCATTTTACCACCTCTTTCTAGGCCGACTACGGCGACGCCTACTCATACAATCTTCAGACGCTCATTGCGTGGACACTCTTGCACAGCGGCCGTAATGAATGCGGCTGACGTGACACGCCAACTCTTATTATCAAGCACAGCATGAAAAGCATAAAACTAATTTAGTGCAAGAAGATAATTAAGAATTAAAAAATTCTGGCCATTACTCTGCATCGACGGTGATCACTAACCTGATTGGCTTGCTCATATTATTATGCCTTTGATAATTAAAACATACAGGTCAATATTATGACGCAACCGATTAGAATCTTTGACCCGTGTGCAAAGAATATAATTTAATAGGTAATGATTCAGAAACCAATATTGCCACACATCTATAAAACCAGTGTACCATATATGGTGCAGTTCGATACTAATGTTACTTATAATCGTTAGTTCAGCGACAACGTTACATCACTGGTGTGGCACGTGTGAATCTTCTATAGACATATTTAAAATTATTCTAAAACGCAGAGGACCTAACATCTGTTCTTCTTATTTAAGGCCACGCAAACTGCAAGTCATCATACCTACTCAAAATGTCGGGCAATGAAGAAGAGATAAAGTAGCAGGAGGATGATGCTGAGAATCGTAGGTGAGGACTGGTAAGGGAAGCTACGGCTAGCCAGCGACTTATTTTCGGGACGAGAGTGAAATCGTGGGTAATATCAAAAATAAGCGCCTGCATTTGAACTGTCCTACAACATTGTCTTATCAAAAAGTTCTGAAATGTGCATTCAAAATGAACTAAGAGAAAAAGATAATTATATAAAATGGATTCACAACTAGACTTTCCTACTAGAAACTCACAAGAAGAACACCTCCCGGAATCTTACAATGAAAATCGAACGGCCGACGGATCGCACTATTACCCACCGCGAGGGTTTCGGACCCAAACATCGATTCGATTTTCATAATTTGAGTTCAGGAACCAACCACAGTTAATGTAGGAGCTGTCATGCGTATAACCACATGTTATTTGACATGAGATGAAGTACCTAATTGTTTATATTATTTAAATATTGATAAAGTATCAATACACAAACAGCAAAATCATGAGATCATTGAGCGTTGTTGTTTCCTTTCGATCCGAAGCCTCTACGTTCGATTTTCGTATGAGACCCTCTGGTCCTATAAAATTTTCTTGATTTAATATTTTTGGCAATGTCTACGGGAAAGAAGGCAGAGTTCTGGTTCTTTCTGGAAACTACGAAGCTTCTATTTTAAATGAAAATTTTCCTCGTGTCATGTTCCATATTCCAGCATTCTTGGAAGCTTGCCACGCACGTCGCGAATGATCGACAAACGCATAAACCCGTCTAGTTGCGTAGTCGCATCGTGCGCACCGTTCTCACATCGCGATCAATCGTAAGTGTGGTCGTCTGTCATGCATGCATGCTGTGCAGGTGGTCAGGTGGTCGATATTGAATGGAATCGTTATCAATGATCAGATACGAATAAACAATTTATCTGTAGTAAGTACTGTTATACATTATTCAATGAACAAAATCTTCAGATATTGCCTGTACCTATACTACACTGATGTACACCCCCACAGGTCGCTAGTGTTTGGGGCTCCGTGTACTAGGGGGCGAACTTATTTCCATACTCAATATTTATAAATGCAAATGTTGAGCTGCTGCAGATAATTTTATAAAAAAACCCACAACGCAAGCTGGGAATTACATCTAGAACCTCTAATGTAGTAGTTGCGCTTAGGACCACCAGACTAATGAGGCAGTTACTAATTAGAAACTCGGTAAAAAACAAAAACACCAAGTTAATTACACTACACTTGAAGAATACTGTTATTAATCAATGTAAAGAACTCAACATTAATTACAATCTGCAAAAAATAGCCTATATTGATAACCACAATCGCAATTGAAGCGAGGCTGCACATAGAGACCGGGCAGACGACACGGACCCGGTACGTAATTAGTGGGGCTGAATTAGTGGAGCGACAAACCGGGACTGCAGTCATGTGGGACAACCGACCAAGCCTATAAATACTGAAGCTGTGAAGTTAGACCTTAATGTTTGCAATAACAATGAGATGTAAGTTTAGTATCATACGAAAACATTATTTAATAGACGCTGAGAGAGAGGAAGAGGTTTACCAAGCGTAAGCGGTGTTATCTATACTTATAATAAAATTATAACAGTCCGATATCTGTACATTATAGATATTAGAGAAAAATTAACATGGGGTCTTTATTAGAGTAACAGAAGTCAAAACAATATTTTTAGATTTTTTGTATGTCTGTCTGTCTGTATGTTTATACGCGCATCACGCAAAAACTACTGCATAGAACTGAATGCAGTTTTCACTGATGTATTGCTAGAGGTCTAACTTAAAATCTGGTGGTGGTGTTTCATCTTGATATACCTTCTAGAATCGGACTTATAGTATGTTAATCTTTTTGGGACGTGAGTGAAACTGCGGGAACAGCAGGTATAACAGAATAAAATTCTCGGTAATATCTTATCTAAGTATACTTATACATATATTACTATAATATAAAATCGCTATTTCTGCCCCAAAAATAAAATAAGAGATAAGACATTTCCCCAATTCAGTTACTTACTTACAAAATGATAAAACTAGATATAAATTTTCAAAGTCAGAATATATCCAATATCACATACAGTTGTGTGTGTGTATTACCACAATTTACCGAAGTTCACAGTGAACATGGTCGTTGCATGTGTTTGATTTCATGGTCCAAATAAAAAGCCGCATTCATCAAAACCGGATGTATCGGAGACAATTGAAGCGAGCAGACGTGCTACGTAGTTCGTATGACATGGACATTATTTTGATTTATCGCTCTGTTGCATTTGTAAGAGAGAGAGGAAGTAAAAACTAAAATATTCTTCCTTAGAAATCACAAAACACATTACTCTCTAGTGAGAACAAAGTTCATCATGTCGTGTTTTTTGTTTCAATTAAGTAGGTATCCTTAGAATTTACGCTAATTATCAACGAAATCACAAACGGATCCCACCTTTATTATAGTGAAAAAATAAAAAACAGGCTTGCTTTTGTGATATTTACACGTGGGAGAACCATGCTTCGGCACGAATGGGCCGGCTCGATCGGAGTGATACCACGGCCCACAGAAAACCGGCGTTAAACAACACTTACGTAGTGTTTCGCCGAGTGAGTGAGGTTACCGGAGGCCCAATCCCCATATAAAAGGCCGGCAACGCACTTGAGACTCCTCTAGTGCTGCGGGTGTCCATGGGTGGCGGTAATCGGCGGCTTACCATCAGGTGATCCGTCTGCTCGTTTACCGTCCTAACCCACAAAAAACAAACAAATATTATGTATAAAATCCTTACCCATGAGAATTTGTAATGTAACTTGCTTTTCAATAGATGTCACTGGCGTGACCTTAAAGACGTAAGTTCAGAATGTATAAGCAAATTTCGACCTGACGGGTGGTTGGTACTCGCGCTGGATTAGTTGGTTATAGCGTCTGGTGTATTGACCAAAAAGAAGCAAGTTCCACCACAATAACTTTGTTATCTTAGCATGGAAAATGCAAAAAAATATAAAAAGAATTTTGCCTGTGTATAGCATACCTCGTCTGAGAGTCAGACTTTGTGATACATAACAGGTCACTTACCTCTGAGGTAGGTACCTACTGCAATGTCCAAAAAATGTTTCTTTCTTTTCTTTTCCAGGAAAGAAACCAATTCTCTTTTGTTAGTAATAATTTGTTCAGTTATGGTAATAATGATGTCTCACAGACTTTCACTGAAACCTTCGCTTTTATGTAAGAACTTATCTGTTTCATTTTCCACCTTATCCTTCATGAAATAAGTTTCTTATTTCTGCGTTTTACCTGAAAAGAAACAGACGGTCATTAGATTAATTGAAATTACGAGTGCACTTTTTGTAAGTGGATTTAAACGATTATAATTATAATGTAATAGTGTAAGCTTGAGCGACAATTAAGTGATTTTAAATGCTTAAAAAGATGCTGTAAGCTTGTTATAAAAGTAATCTTTTTCTATGGATTAAGGCGCCAAACGAGCTGACGAGCCACCTGGTGGTAAATAGTCATCGACGCCCATGGACACGTGCGACACCAGAGGGGTTGCTGATGCGTTGCCGACCCTTAAGAGCCCCTACATACTGCAAACTGCCAGAGCCGCAGCAACCGAGTGGAACTGGCTCTCACGTGCAAAAGTTGAAACACACACCAAGGTACTTTACGCCTACCACCGAACGAGTCAGATATTTTGAAACGGGATGCCTATCTGAAAGGCAGTAGGATCTGTGAGGAACAGTACTCTAACCCGTCCCCACACGGGGCGTACATATTTTTTGTAAATACTTTTAAGTAGTTATTTTATTATATTTCAATTAGGTTAGGTTACTAGGGTAGGTTACTACTTTCAACATGATGACAGTTACTACTTTCAACATGATTTTTGTCAACCCCATGCTTGTGTTACGAGTGGATTCACGTCGACAGTGCAATGGGTGGGTTTCGAACTGGTAACGACACATGATCGCCAGTCTGACGCCTTACCCATTAAGCTACCGCCGCTTCAAAAGTAAATAAAGGCACACTTAATGCATTGGATTCGGACTCGGGACAGAGCAAGTATATTGTTAGTTTAACACTTCTTTAATTATTTCCATAATAACTACATACATACCATCACGCCTGTATTCCCCGAAGGGTTAGGCAGAGGATACTTAATGTACACCCACAGTTCGCCGGTATGTTTAGGTCCCATGTTATAGGGGCCGAGCTAATAGCTATTAGCCGGGCACAAATTCAGACTCCAAGCTGCTACTGAGAATTTCATAGAAAAACCCAATAACACTTTGCTCGACCTGGGGATCGAACCCAGGATCTCTAGTGTAGCAGTCGCGCTTAGGACCACTAGACTAATGAGACACCTCTTGTTTAAACAGCTCATGTGAGCTTCTTTTCAGAACCACTGTTCCAAATATTTTAATATTTTTTTTTATACCTTAGTGGTATAAAAAAAAATATTAAAATATTTGGTGGCAAACAAGCATACGGCCCGCCTGATGGTTAGAGGTTTCCGTAGCCTAATGGACGCTTGTAACAACAGGGGTAGCAGTCGCGCGTTGCTGACCCTTTAAAAATCTTTTCACACCCTTTTTGAAGAACCCCATGCTGTAGTCCTTTGGAAAAACACAACCTGAGTGTGCGTGGGAGGAAATTCCTCTGGAATTGCACCGTAGTAATCACTTGTATCTTTTATTGTGTTGCCACATCTTTCTATTATATTATGATCACGAATGAGTGGCCGACATCAGAAATAACAAAGCGTATACGTTATAATATCAGTACATCGTCCGCGTACTAATGAAACGACAATGAGTGACGCAGTGACGCAATGCGCGTACGCATACAAAATTAACGCGCGGTGTTTTGCATTGGAACTCAAAAAGGACAATGGTTTTAACTTATTTAATGTTGAATATTGCGTGGAGCACATTTGACTATTCTCGGTAACGCAATTGGCATGTTTTGCGCCAACTTAAAAAAGAGGAGGTACTCTATTCGACTCTATTTTTTGTGTGTATGTTACGTCATAATGACTTGGCCGATCGTGAACTGTTTTCTATTTCCATCTGACATAAAAATTATACTTCCTATGGTTTCATATTTTGGTTGGTATCTAAACATCACTTCTAAAGATACACCACAAAATGGGGTAAGACTCATTTATTTTTATTTTTTTTCAAATAAGCTTGCTAGCAATGTGGGTCGCACATTACTAGTATTCTTGTTAACCCCTCGTGCTAAGTTAAATGCTTGCGTTACGAGTGGGTTCACGTCGGTAGTGCAATGGGTGGGTTTCGAACCGGCAACTACATGATCACAAGTCCGACGCCCTAGCGATTAGGCTACCGCCGCTTCGCTCAAATTACTAGTATCTACCCGCAACTTTGTCTGCGGGACTTCAGGATTGGGTCCGACCTGGATAAAAAGTAGCATAAGTTCGTTCTGGTGTGAAAGAGTAACAAACATCCATACATCCATACTCACAAACTTTCACGTTTATAATATTAGTAAGATTGACAGCACTAGAATGAAACACATTAGTAAATTAATTAAATTAATTTAATTAATTAAGTCTATCACGAATTTAAAAAAAAAAGAATTGTTACATGTCCGATTTGAATTAAAATTATTTTCCTTTACCAACAAACATTTTTAACCATGCAATCATACATACATACCATCACGCCTGTATTCCCCGAAGAGCTAGGCAGAGGCGTACAAATGTACACCCATAGTTTGCCGGTATTTTTTAGGTCCCGAGTAATAGGGGGCGAGCCTATAGCCATTAACCGGGCAAAAATCTAGACTCCGAACTGTTACTGAAAATCTCAAAGAAAAAGATAGTAAATACCATTAGGTATTGGGTATTTATTTTCAATTCAATTTTGTTCGATCCCCGGATCGATCGAACCCAGGACCTATAACGCAGCAGTCGCGCTTGGGACTAATGAGGCACATTTTAACCAATACAAGAAATACTTACCATGTAAATAAAAGCCATTACAGTATTCTATAAAAATCGTGAAACTGCTATAAGAATATCAATATAGAAAACCATTCTTTTAATACCAACTTGAATAATTACATTTACAATAAACTTTATTATTAAATAGCATTAGGTTGAGAATTGTATATTGTATGGTAAAGTTAAAGTTTTGGATGTCGCAATATGGACAAGTTGTAACCGCCTATTGCGTACACGCACGCGTTTTCCAAACTGACTAGTGACTGCTTGAAATAGAGTCGTAATGTGTTTTTAAAGCAATTTGTATTTTATCCCAATATGTTTTCAATGCATTTTAGAATGTTGATGTTTTTACTTAACGACAGTAGACGATTTTCTTGTCAGAAGATCATTTGTATGAGTTTCTTTTTGCCTTTTGCATGTTTTGTGATGAATGAAGTAATAGTTGTTTTTTGTGGGACCAAAACATTTCTCAACGTGACTACTACGCTAAAGGTACTGGGTTTGATACCCAAAACGAGCGGCGTTATTGCATAATTATATATACTCGTATATCACATTTTTCTTTGAAATGCTCAGTCGCAGCTCGATGTTTGGATTTTCCTGATTAATGGCAATAGGCTCGCCCCGTATTACATGGGACCTAAAGACACAGCCGAACTGTACTGCCTAATCCTTCGCGGAATTACAGGCACGTTGGTATGCTTTACGTGGGAGAGCCATGCTTAGGCACGAATGGGCCGGCTTGACCGGAGTTATACCATGGCCTCACAGAAAACCGACTTGAAACAACGCTTACGTTGTATTTCGCCGAGTGAGTGCGGTTACCGGAGGCGCAATCCCCTTTTAAAAGGCTGGCAACGCACTAGTGACTCCTTTGGTGTTGCGGGTTTCCATGGGCGGCGGTAATCGCCATCAGGCGATCCACCTAGTAGTATGTATCCCATAAAATAAAATTTTGGTGTGTGTATGCTCTTGAGAGATGTGACGCAGAAACCACTCGCTCAGCCACTATATCAAACTTGTCGACATAAGTCATGGATCTATTAGTAGGTACAATTGACTGCAATAGTCCGCCCATCACCATACTACACTACATTCCAGAATCATCGGTATACATCGTTGAATCATTCGTAATGCACATAAATCAAGATGTAATACAGGTAATGTGTGTGATGATGTTTAAGTAATTGTATCTGCATTACAATCGTAACACAATTATTATCATAACGAAGGCATTCAGAAGATCCACTTCATTTAGCACAATGAGCTTCATTTCATGGCTTGAAGTTGTCCACAAGTGGCTTTGCAATGATAAATTTTAATATAAACACGCGACCTAAAGATAATTGGAGATCTAATTGTTGAAAAAAGAAAGAAAAATATTTTTTGGTCAACAAAGACACAAAGTAATTAAATATTGACATTTTGTCCATTATTATAAAACGAACAAGGGTCAATGTTACGCATTTATGATTACTGATTTCAATATTTTTGTTCAAAAACACTTAGCACACTGATTTAATCTGCGCAACTTTTCGAAACGGCTTAGGTACACATGAGACGCACAGGTACTTCATTCGGAGATACATTTTTTAATTCTTGATAGGCTTACGCTTGACCGCTAGTTCGCCTGTTGTTAAGCGACACTACGATACTGTAATTATTATTCATTTATGCCGACTTTATGCTCGTCTGCTGACTTCTACCAACTAAAAACACACGGCCATCCATAGCACATTGTGGAGGGGGCTCCGAAATCTCGAATGAACGCACGGGTGGCCCTCCTGTGCTCTGCCTTTGGCTCATTACAAAAATTCAGCTTGCTGCTATCCTCCAAGGAAACGAACGCCTCGAATTGTTCTAAGCGTCCGCATCCAAAAAGTATCTTCTAGGTGGTAAATTAGCAGGGATTCGGCGTTTGCCCTAGCTGGGTACCGAGGCCTTCGCCTCCGAGCGGGATCGACCCTCTCTCCATCCCACTCTGCTGCCTCCTTCTGGAGGATGACACACTCACAGAAAGAGGCAACGGACATGTAGTTATACCTACTAGTCCAGTATAAGCCGACCTCTCATTAAACAGAAAGCAATACAATACGAGGTCAGCTTTACTGGAGAAGTATAGCTTGATCACCTACACATTATCGTAGCCAGAGTCTTAATACCTTTCAAGGTACACAATAGTGGCCCTTCTGTATATCTATTCATCGTAACCACTCATGAATACTGACGAAATGGCTACTGTTACAATGGGCATGTGGTGATCATTAGCTGCTTGAGCAACGCCAGGGAATAACTCTCGGTCAATGCTGTTGACAAATGATTTGATGACGCCTGCCGAAATTAAATAAATCATGGGTGGACTAAAATGTAATTGAGTGATCACGATTTAATTACGAAGCTTAATGATTAATTAAGTTTGAATTTGATGAAGTAATTTTTTTTGTTATCGTATTGGCAAACGGGTCAATGGCCTTCCAGTAGATATGTGATCTGAGAACGAAAATACATAGGTACTTATGTCTTAATACTTTTAGGTAAGTATCTTTACAAATATAATTCTAACCTATAGCAACTCCAAACTAATTCTTTTCAGCTGACAAATAAATAACACTGACTTTAATGACGACACGGTTGGCGTAGCGGCTGACCGATCGGCTTCTGCGCCACGTGTTGTGGGTTCGATCCCCACACGGAGCAAATATTTGTATGATTTACAAGTAGTTGTTCCGAGTCTGGGCGTTTGTGTATGTGAGAATCTATGTTTGTAAACGCACCCACGAGGCCACATGTACCGTGGGTGGGTCCAAACGTTTAAAAAAAAAGAAAAAAATATGTTAAAACCTGTTACTATGTTAAATCCTTTTGCGTAAAATAACCATTGATACGAAACGAGGATACCCTGTCCCTACCTACTTGTCCAAATATTTGAATCTTTCTTTTTTCCACATTGGTGGTCACAGATTTTTTAATGTACACCTACGGCAGAAATTTGTAAGTACTTTCTCGTGTGCTTTAATAACAGGATACAATTTCTTTTTTTGTGCTACAAGAATAATAAACACAGAAGCGTAAGTCAAAAGGAACAAAAAAACGTCGCTTAAAACAGGGTCATACAGAAGTGAACCAAGGCGTCTTGTTTACGTCCGATGTTCGAGAAACCTACTAATGACTGTGTCTCATTACTGTATCGAGAAATGTGTGTCGGTACAAAGGAAATGAAAACTGCTGAGCTTCAATTGGTAATATGGCTCGAGGATATTTTGGACTGAGTCTAATGGTCCTGAGCACGACTGCTACGCTAGGGGTCCCGGGTTCTATTCCCAAGTCGAGTAAAGTATTATTGGGTTTTTCTATGAAATTTTCAGTAGCAGCTCGGAGTTTGGTATCTGTGTCCGGTTAATTGCAATAGACTCGCCCCTTATTACATGGGGCCTAAACATACCGGCGAATTGTGGATGTACATTAGTACGCCTCTGACTAACCTTTCGGGGAATACAAGCGTGGTGGTATGTTATAGGTTGGGATGATATTTTGGACTTATTAGGAATAAAGTTTATAGGTATCTTTCTAGGTAGATACTAGCTTAGCTACTTCCTAGCTTAGATCAGAAGGTGATTTAACTATATTAAATACATCACATACTACTAGCGATAAGGCAAGAGTAGCTAATGTTTAAATAATAGTGTAGTAATCTTTAAAAAAAAAATACACCCATCGAAGCTAGTCGTCTACCGGCCAACCTAGGCTCAGAGCCTCAACTAAGTAGGCTTTTTAAGTATCAGTACCGAATCGAAATATAAAAAAGTAATTTCTAATAGGTAACTCAACCAAAAAATGCTGATCGTTGACCCCAGAATCAACCATCGTACGCATCATAAGTATATTCACAAATACTATTAAGTACAGTTAAACCCGAGGTACCTACATGTCCTTCTTCAGCTGTTTGAAGCGGCGGTAGCCTAATGGTCCGGACGTTGGAATGGAGATCATGTAGTTGCCGGTTAGAAAACCACCCATTGCACTACCGACGTAAACCCACTCGTAACACAAGCATTTAGTTTAGCACGACGGATTAACAAGAATACTAGTAATGTGCGACCCACATTGCTAGTAAGCTTTAAAAAAAAATATATTAAAAATACATAACTCTTTAATAAATTGTGTTATTGAATGCTAACCGCTAGCTCATTGAGGCTCAGCTACAATCTGTCAGCCATGAATGTGAACATAACCCATAGGACTTGTCAGAGAGAATCAATTGATTTCTAATCCATAAACGTTTTGTCACCGATTGCTTATAATACGTGAAGGTATTAGACATCTGTGACACCAAATTAACACCTGTATCATGCACAATTGTGCTAACTATTACAACAATAGCATCACATTGCATGCTAAGTACGCATAATTCTATGACGGGTTCGCGATCATTGCGCAATGGAACGGGTGCTTGCGAAACGATCGCATAATTGGAAGTGTAAGCCTTGTTACTACTTGCAGGATTAGGTGTGATGTCCTAGATTTAAAAGAAAGAATATCGAATTTGTTTTTTTTAAATAGGCACATCACCTTCTGCCTCTGGCACTATATTGTTTTCTTTCTTTATTATTTATGTTCATAAGCATTATACAGATGTTGACGTCGATTATGTTATTATTCGGATTTGGATACCGTTAATCTAGGTTCCTACGATACTATTTCTATTACTTCACAGGAAATAAAAGACCAAAAATTCGTTCTAAACTTGGTAAAGTTATCAGAAATTGCATTCGCTTACAATTATTTCCAGTGAAGTATTTTGGACGAAATAGTAATGTAGGAACCTAGATTAACGGTATCGAAATCCGAATAATAACAGAATTTGATTAAATGGTGTTTGAATTACAATTAATTTCGGTATTACTTTTGTAAGAGAAATTCGGTCCGCCCCGGACTCCTAATAATTTAAGATGTTTTCATGTCCCTTTCTTGCTTACATCAATATTCAAAAGGTGCTATGTACTAAGTAGAAAAGTCACGGTATGTAGGTAAATACATCGCAGGTTTCATGACGTTGGCCGTGGTAAATGTCACGAATCCCATGACTGTAGGGTAAAGGAAGGTAAGTACGGTTTTTAGTCGGTAAGAGTCCGACATACTCTGCCGCTTCCCCAGAGTGGCAGACAGATTTTCCGTACTATAAAAAAAAAGTTTTCATAACATGAAGGAATACTCCAAGCCATAACCACGGAATTACGCTTCGCAAAGATGACAGATAAACAAGTATAATAAAAATATTGACTGTTGATAAACAAACCTTGAGATTGTTGGTAAATATTTTCTCCGACCTCAACCTTCGTTCATTTATTCTGAGAAGTAAAATTATTTCCATCCACCTCGAACTTATCTCGACCTCAACCCCAGAGGTCGTAAAGTACATATAAATGTACGCTAAATATATTATTATACCTTAACCGAAGGCATACCCAATGCCAGTGACACGGAGGAGTAGTGATCATAGAATAACAATACATTATTTACACGCGATACACCGAAATTGTAAGGGGAAAGGAAAACCAACAGCTTATTTTACTGACTGCTAAGTGCTAATAAAAATATGAACACGTCGTATCCATTTAGTTTGTAAATAAAAAATAAAATTAATCAGGTAATATTTCAACAAAATGTTGTTTTTTGTAAGCTGGTAATATGACGCTACGATAGCAAAGATTAAAAGCAAGCATCAAAATTTCTTCTGTTTCTTCTTCATGCTTACAATGTGTAGTAATTATGTTGCCACTTCTTCCTTAAAAAAACCGCCTTCCCAACGGGGTGTGTCGGAATCATGGCGACTAAAAACCACACATGCTTTTCTTTTTCCCTATAGTCCGCACTACGGGACTCTTCACGTTCACCGCAACTGCTACAGATCCTTGCTGACCAACTAACGGCGGCGGTTCCCAATAACAAATCAGTCAGTAGATTTGCTTACTAGAGATAGAATTTTGACATAAGTTCCATACAAGTAATATCAAAATCCTATCTCTAGTAATCAAATCTAGTGACCGTAAAGCGACATACAGAGTATCGGTATTGTTTTGGTCGCAGGCGCAGCGTCCGGTGGTTTAACACTCCATTAGTTACTTCGTGGTCAGTGGAGTTATGAAATACTTACACATAATATTATACAACGTACAATGATTCTTTGATTCACACAGTTATTAGCAGAGTGTATCGACAAGGCTGGTGCAATGTCAAATTTATCAAAATAATGTAAACAATAGTATTGTTAGTGTAATTATAAAATGTTTTATTAATTAACGCATTGTTTTGTTAATAAATCAGTTGGCACTTAAATTGGCTACATCGTAATGTATTAGGTATGATTCTCGAGTGAAATGTTTTTGGTTTATATATGAAATTTTGAGTAGAAGCTCGAAATATGGAGCGAATTGGATCTAATAATTATGGAGCGAATTGTTGATGTACTTACATTAGTAGATACAACTCCTAGCCCGACGGGAAATAAAGTCCTGATATGAAGTACCTATATACGGTACAATAAAACACAATTTAATATTCAAAAACAAAAATAGTTCAAAATTAATAGAAATTTCATCCCAAATATTCGAATTCAAATATTCAATTTTGTTAGTACCTACTTACACAAATTAAGTTGTTAACTAGCCACTGAATCTTTTGGATCTCATAAATAATGCAAAAGACGAGTCAGAAATCGTCAACAAATACTAAACAAGTAACATTTTAATTAGCAAAATTAGCCAAAATGCTTAAGGCTAGTTCTCTAGCCCGTTTCCCAGGAATTAGCAACACGATCATTAAATATGCCTAAGTAAGAAGTCGTGTCTAAAACAAAGACTTGACAGGACGAGATACACCCATAAATATTCATTAGTTTAGAAAGCTGTTCGTTAATGACTGGGCACCGTTGTGTGGTTGAGAAGTTAACGGGTGTCTGGCATTTGTCGAATATTTTGTTACTTGTTTCACTTCCGAGCTAGACAGGATTTGAAATCATTAATTTGCATATTCAGAAATACATACATTTTATATAATAAGATTACATAGTAATAATAACGATTCAACATACCTAATATCTTATTGAAGTAGTATGAAACTTAACAACTGTAAAAACAAAATACAAAGTTTCTGAACGTGTGATCTTGGCTTCGATTTTCTTAAAATTATCAACGAAATCCAGGTCTCTTCTCGCACACTATTATGGACTTTAAGGGCAGTAGAACAAGTCCTTATCTCAAGCCTCAAGACTGCTATTCTGTTCTGCTAAAATTGTCTATTATTTACATTGGAATTGTTCATTTCTGTCAATTTTGTCTGCCGAATTGTCAGTCCTTGTGTCATTTATGTGATATAAAATTGAAGTAGCAAATTTGGGCCACAGGTCTTCGGTTTATTTCAAAGCATTTGCTAAGTAACTAAAATCTAAACCTTATTCAATGTGGAAATTGTCTTTAATATGCATCAATAACCAAAACCCAGCCTGTCCAAACGTTACGCATAATTTCGCTCAAGGAACTAGTTTCTCATTACCAGCATTACGGCTATTGTTAGCAAGAACAAGTAAGCTGGCGTGATTTATACAATTATTGGAATTTGGACAGCAAGTAGAACCTGCGAGGCGGCGAGGTATGCTGACAAGTCACGTAAAGTAGATTGAGTTGCGAAACGCCTACGTACGTTAGGAATTTAACAGATCCCTACTAGACAAATCGACGTCTCCGCCAATAACTTCGCCTGCCGACCTTATAAGTGAGACAGACAAGTACAGTTTAGCAAACGGGAAGGGTAAAAAGGTTTGGTCTCGAGTTCAAATCCGACTTTTCAAAGTCATGTGCGTATTAATAGTTAATTATTATACTTTTAAAACGGTGCAGGACAACATCGTAAAGGAACCCGCTACTAACTACTTGACAATAAAGCTTCGAGTTGTAGCCGCAGGCGCATTGATCCAATCTTGTAGTAGACAAATATTTACGAATACACGGCCATTCAATCATCTACCATTGTTTACAAACAATTGACTATAATAGACTGCCTCATTAGTCTAGTGGCCCGGAGCGCGACTGCTACGCTAGAGGTTCTGAGTTCTATCCCCAGGTCGAGTCAAAGTGTTATTGGGTTTTTCTATGAAATTCTCAGTAGCAGCTCGGAGTCTGGATTTGTGCCCGGTTAATGGCGATACGCTCGCTCCCTATTACATGGGACCTAAACCTACCGGCGAACTGAGGGTGTACATTAGTACGCCTCTGCCTAACCCTTCGGGGAATAGAGGCGTGATGGTATGTTATGTTATGTTTTACAAACAATTCGCTGCTGCACTCATTTATTCAATACATAAGTACGTCTTAATTTCTTTTTGTGTTTTGCTTTGCATGCGATGCATTGCTTGATCCTTATTATTGAAATAAGAATCAAGCAATGTAAGATCAAAATTAGTATTCAAACCCCACATCTACTAGCATAGTATTATGGCTGTACTGTACTATAACGAAAATGCGTAAATATCAGATTTTTAAAATTTTGTAAGACCTATTATTATGGTTTGCAATGAAGGAGCCTATGGATTAAACAGTATCTTCCAATAGATGAATAGGGCCTAGATCTGATAAAAATATATCTGAACTTTATGTGAACCCGTTTAACAAGAAGTAATGGTAGCACAAGGTAGGTAAGTCGTTAGGCCTTATCTATGCGGTATGCGTTTATAGTACCTACACTTGTTAATAGAAAGGACACGGGGACCAGTTAGCATCGAGGTCACATATGGACACTGTCGACATTGAGGCAAGTTTACTATTAAAATGATGTCCTATAAATATTACATAGATACTGGTCCCTTAGAGTACGAGCCGTTAATACGACCTCCGAGAACTAAAATATTGACAGTATTATTCTTTATTTTATACTAATTACTCTACTCTATGAGCGTCTGGTAAAGAATGATAATGATTTCATAATATATGAAGGTTACCATTCCAGAGAATGACCTCGAAGCAAGATGCGCAGGCAAAAGCAGTAACATCATTTCAAGCCTGCGTTTTTAAATAGACACAACTTAAGTTCTACATAATTTTGATGTAAACCCAGACAAATACAGCTAGAATTTTCAAAACGACATCACGCAATATTTAAACAACTGTAGTCAAGTAGGTAAGTAAATGTGTGCATTTTGTTTGCATTTACTAGTTACAAGATTCCGGTCACCGTTTGGTTACTAGATACGGTCGTAACACTTTTCACACCGAAAACAGAGGTAACAGCTGCCTGGTTTATTAAAAGCTAGCCTGTTGCCCGCAGTTTTACTTGCATCCCAAAGGACGAGACAAGAGGAATGTCTGTGTCCAAGGACCAATTTATCTCTATACCAAAATTGGTTCAGCGTAGGCGTGAAAAGGTGACAAACAGACAGTTACTTTGGCACTTATAATATTAGTATAGATTATCAAGCTGAAATAGATTAAGAAAAGGAAAACGACTTAAAATATTTAATGGTATCTTCCTATATATCTTCGGAGTGAATAATCACATTTGTTTAAGACTACTCTCAAGACATACATAATTTATTCAATAAAAAAGAATACCTATTTGAAATCAGTTCACAATCTGCGGAGACATCCCCTAATACACAAAAAATACCTCCTCCGTTTTTGAAGTTAATGCAATGAAAACATTATCCTAGATTGATTTTTTTTTTGTTCTTTTTTTATGCCAACTTTCATTCTCTTTCCTCGTGATGGCAACATTTTAGGATGAATGGTAACTGATCTTTGCACCACCTTTTTTATAAATGGAAAATTGTCAGGAACGTCTGCCACCTGGGGAAGCGATAGGGTGTGTCGGACGGCCAGCTACAGCCATGGAATTCGTAACATTCGCCATGACCATAAAGTTTTAACATTTTTGTATCATCTATACTTATAATAAATCTGTAGAGAGGTCAATTCTGTACATGAAATATATTTCCAAAATAACTATCAGCGGGTGATTAGTGATCGATACTGACGCCAAAAATGCAATCAGTAAAATTTTTGTCTGTCTGTCTGTCTGTCTGTCTGTCTGTCTGTCTGTCTGTCTGTCTGTCTGTCTGTATGTTCGTTATAGAAACAAAAACCACTCGACGGATTTCAACGAAACTTGGTACAATTGTTCTTCATACTCCTGGGCAGGTTATAGTATACTTTTCATCACGCTACAATCAATAGGAGCAGAGCAGTGAAGGGAAATGTTGGGAAAACAGGAGAACTTACTCCATTTTTTAAGCTTCCGTCGCGTGTGCAGCCTTAATGGTTAAAGCTACTTAGAAATCATATATGGCGGAAATGTTCTCCTTAAAATTATATAAAAAATATTCCACGACAGAAAATGTCTATCTTTTATGGTTGACTCACAATAACACGTGTAACTCCCGATAGCTTAGCAGTTCGGAGCTTTCTGATTATATTTGTCTACTCTTACGTTAGGTGACTGACTGACATAGTGATCTATCAACGCACAGCCCAAAAAAGGTTATAGTATACTTTTCATCACGCCACGATCAATAGGAGCAGTGCAGTGAAGGGAAATGTTGGGAAAATGAGTGATTCATGAGAAAGGTTTCAAGCTATAAAACATCACGCTACAACCCTTAGGAACGGGGCAACGCAGGTGAAACCGCGGGCGAAGAACTAGTTTAATAATAAAATCATTGGTGCATAATTCATTAATATTTTAACCCACTCCACCCTGGTAGACAAAGTCTAATGTTTTATTTCAATCTATACTTATAATAAATCTGTAGAGAGGTCAATTCTGTACATGAAATATATTTCCAAAATAACTATCAGCGGGTGATTAGTGATCGATACTGACGCCAAAAATGCAATCAGTAAAATTTTTGTCTGTCTGTCTGTCTGTCTGTCTGTCTGTCTGTCTGTCTGTCTGTCTGTCTGTCTGTCTGTCTGTCTGTATGTTCGTTATAGAAACAAAAACCACTCGACGGATTTCAACGAAACTTGGTACAATTGTTCTTCATACTCCTGGGCAGGTTATAGTATACTTTTCATCACGCTACAATCAATAGGAGCAGAGCAGTGAAGGGAAATGTTGGGAAAACAGGAGAACTTACTCCATTTTTTAAGCTTCCGTCGCGTGTGCAGCCTTAATGGTTAAAGCTACTTAGAAATCATATATGGCGGAAATGTTCTCCTTAAAATTATATAAAAAATATTCCACGACAGAAAATGTCTATCTTTTATGGTTGACTCACAATAACACGTGTAACTCCCGATAGCTTAGCAGTTCGGAGCTTTCTGATTATATTTGTCTACTCTTACGTTAGGTGACTGACTGACATAGTGATCTATCAACGCACAGCCCAAAAAAGGTTATAGTATACTTTTCATCACGCCACGATCAATAGGAGCAGTGCAGTGAAGGGAAATGTTGGGAAAATGAGTGATTCATGAGAAAGGTTTCAAGCTATAAAACATCACGCTACAACCCTTAGGAACGGGGCAACGCAGGTGAAACCGCGGGCGAAGAACTAGTTTAATAATAAAATCATTGGTGCATAATTCATTAATATTTTAACCCACTCCACCCTGGTAGACAAAGTCTAATGTTTTATTTCAATTAGACCAATAAAATAGGTACTTACTTACTTCTGAAAAACAAAACTATTGCACGGTTCCATAAAGTGGGTCTTATGGAGAAGAGCCGATAAGAAACATCATAGATACTCTTTTAAAATAAAATCATCATTGCAATATTATTTAAGCTTTACGACTTTGTTTTAAATAGTTGAATTATGCAGTTTGATGTATAACATTTATTCATTATATAAAAAAGGGATAGTCACAGCAAGTAAGAGCTGACCAGCCCCGACAGACAGTACCCGTTCACGAGCGGGACGTGTGTATCAGCATCGTTCGACTCAACCATATTGTAGGGAATAAAACGACCCGACACACAACGCCACCATCAGCAGGACATTTGCGTGAATAACACAATATTTTTACAGATAAATATAGGTATAGTAACTTGACAGTCGGATGTAGTAGGTACCAGTACCTACTGTTATGCATCAGGGACAAAACCAAGTAATAATTACGGTTAACCACTAAAAAACCTAGATACTGAGTGTAATAACTAGGTACTAAAGGTTAAATATTGCAACATCGGCACTTAATTAAGGTAACACAGTTATCCGCTAACGTTTTTGTATTTATATGAGTGGTGGTGATTAATGGTTAATGGTTGACTATGTCAAAGTATATGTGCAAAAGTAGAAATAGTAAAAATATAGATTTACATTTTCTACTTTCTTCACACATATTGGACAAAATTTAGGGTATAAACATGTCAGATCATCCTACCTTATACTTAGCCTTATCCCAACAATGTTGGGGTCGCCTTCTAATCTAACCAGATACAGCTAAATATCAGTATTTTACACGAAGCGAATGTCATCAGACCTCCGTAAAACAATTTCTAGGCAACACCCGAGGATAAACTGGTTGTACGTCTTTATGTGCTTTTGACTACCACTAATGATTGTCGTAAGTGAGACCGACGACGTGCATTCCGAAACATGAAAGGGTCTTGATGTGTTGAGAATGGTCACCCATCCACAGACTGACCGCGATATGTGTAGCTAACCAATCAGCGTAGTTACTAGCCACAAACCCCTCCACAAACATGTCAAAGATATAATAATACAGATCACCTACTTAGTAAGCTCACGATCGTATTTAGACATGACGGATAGCCTTAGCAATATATTTACAATAATATCAGTTGGTGGGTAGATGAGTAATGTACCAGTTTTCGAACATTGCAGGACGCCCTAAATCAATGTTGATTGTGGGATGGTGATGAATGGTTTTAGCAGGGTTTCCAAAAACTCGTTGTCTTTGCGGAATTGAAGCTGGAACAGTCACATTTCTATTTGTGTCTTACGTAGGGATTTCAGCATATTTTAGAATCAAAAATTCTCAAAATCTACCAACTGGCAAGCTCTTATGATAGAAGTCAAATTCAGCGAATGGAAAAAATAGTAGGTTAATGAGATCTAAGAGCTAAGAGAGAAATCACCTGTAACTATGTACCTAGTATTAAAGAAATCTAACCGATATAAACGAAGATTCAAGTATCTACTAAACTAAGAAACCAGGTTATGAAGTAATTCTCTAATTGTATTGTATTAAAATAGAATAAGTACCTATAGGTTAAATCCTTTTTTGTCAAAATCGAGGGCCCGTAATACTATGTCGCTTAAAATTAGTAAGACAAGACTTACATTGATATAACAATACAATACCATGAGACATTCGTCGCTTGAATGCTAAAAAAAGTTAAGCCTTTATTGGCCCTTCATTCACCAATCAACAAGTAAAACTATAGATTACAAGTTACTTATGGGGTGCCGGCGTCGTTTACTTGAAAGGTGTTGACCTTTGCAGCTGCGCTTTATTCTTCCGTTGTGAGAAACTCGTTATGAGGTAATATTAATGGGCTAATAGCCTAACAGATATTTAAAATTGTCGCTTAGTCATATAGACCATATTTCTGTAGGTACTACTGTGCAGAAATATTGTAGGTATGACTAAGGGACAAGTAATGACGCGTAGAAGAGATAAGTTACCACCACCCGTATTTTTGTGGTTTGGTTATGCTTCGGTACCTACTTACCTATTTTTTATCGGATACGGGGCAAACAAGCAGATGGATCCCCTGATGGTAAGCGATTACCGCCGTCCATGGATACCGGCAACACCAACAAGAGTCACAACAGCGTTGCCGACTTTTGAAAGGAGATGGGGCCTCCGGTATCCTCACTCAGTCGGCGAAACACAACGTAAGCGTTGTTTCACGCCGGTTTTCTGTGGTATCTGGTATCACTCCGGTCGAGCCGGCCCATTCGTGACGAAGCATGGCTCTCCCACAGGAAAGCATATTACACGACTTTCGAATGATTTTCATACGCTAATAGAGTTATTAAGCCAAACAATACCGGCATCCTAGATTTGCGAGACGTTCGAAGTTTCGAGATTAACGAAAAAATATCGAGGTCCTTCCTGTGGCACGAAAGTATATTCAGTCGAAATGCGTGAAGAATGAGCCCAGAAAATACACATTAACGTCATATTGGTAAATTAACATATTGAGTAAATCATTACCTTGGCTCGCGGGAGGTGAAACAGACATTACCGAGATCAGTCTTAAGTGTGTGTAGTGTAAATAAGCGATAATGCCCCTTTTGCTGAAGCTTTTAAGGAGAAGGTCACTCAGAGAACAATTTTAATAATGCACAAAAAACCATTATCTGTTTTTAAGATACACAATATATTCTCAAAGTTGAGTGTCTACAGGTTCCTTAAAATAGGGAGTTGTGATAAAATTTTATAGGAGCACTGCAGTATGTGTTTAAATAGTATCCAATAATAGAAACTTAGTCACCAATCTAATATTTGACCTTTAATACGCTCCATTTATATAAATATAGGTATTGCAGATTAGCAGCCTTCATAAATTGAGATCATGTCGGTCCACAATGTCACGATAATGTCCATTTCCCGGCAAAAAGCTGAATAACTCTATATGGTGTAGAAACTAACTAGATCAGACCACGCCTCGGTGACTTGCCAGCTTCTCATGAATAATCATGCAACAGCAACATGGAAGATCTTGACAAGTATTCATCCCTGTTTGCGAAACTGCGACGAACCTAAAAGGGGTATCTAATTGCTAGATATGTATGTATGTCCGTTTTTAAAACCGTCCAGTCTTTGCACATCAATTTACGAAATTAACGGATTGTGACGTATTATGAAGTATCTACCTATGTACAAACTTATTGAATGACGTCATTAAGAACTGGAATAGAAAGAAAAAACAGATTTTAGACTGTTATAGGCTCTACATATACCTAGTTTTTATACAGAATTCTCTGAGTTTTAAATAAATGTCATATATTTGTCATAAATCATTCTGCTGTACTTTAAAAATACCGCGTTTATGCATTTCCTTCCTCAATTCCACTTTTTGTTTTGTTACTTTCGTAGTAATCCCGGAATAGTTTTTAAATGATACAAAGCACTGTGTCCCTTTTTAAATTATGACGTTTTTATATAAATATTGTCGGAGCTGCGTAAATATTGTGCGCGTGTTGTCTGTCGCCATATTGGGATAAGACCTCGGCACTGTTTGCTGCCTGCAGACGCATGAGTTGAGAATACGTCGCACATTTGTATAGTATTATTTTGTAGTATACTTCTAGAATAAAACCTTCTTATTCTATAGAGTTAATTAGATTAGTGACAGAGTGGGTAATCATAAATACAATTATCTAGTAGTGGTGAGTGTGGTCTCACTTTATTGAGATCAAAATGACAATGACGTAATTTATATTTTAAATGCCACTAGTTAATAATTCTGCATTGTTAATAACGCGCAGAAGCGATGAAAGTCTGGAAAAACTGGTTGGGAACACCGAAGGCAGAAGATCGCACGGAAGGTCACCATGAAGAACTCGTCGTCCTCCAATTTCTACTCCATCGTAAGAGAAGCGCTGGACAGAAACCGTTGGACGCAGATTTTCCACTCCAGATTCAACCCTGGTACTGACGAGGATCCTCAGACATGAGGCACCGACCCAAGAGAGAGAGAGAGAGGTGGAGAGAGTTTATAATTAGTTAGTAGTTACTTTTAGCTATTTATTGTCTTCAGGTGCATGACCAGGTGCAGATTCGGTCTTCTGAATTTCAAAATAAGGTATACTATATATAAAACATCGCCCATTATTTCAGGCACTTTCAAATTTATGGAAATTGGTAATAGAACTTAAACGGTACCGTTCAATTTTATAACAATAAAATTGAAAAGTTCAGCATCCTAACATAGTTATGTGGCAATGGAATAGCGAGTCAACGAGAACAATATGAGAAGTCCGTGAGTCCCACAGGTCTCTAAAATACTGTAGTTATTATTATATTTAAGTGGGAAAAGTAAAACACTTTGTTTCATACCAGTTTTGTTTTGGGAAATTATTCTCTCGGCGACCTTCAAACATTCCCACGCTTCCCACATTGCCACCGAATCAATACTGATCACTGTGACGTCATTAAATACCTTTTACTTTAACAAAAAATTAAAAAGCGATTTTATTTTAAACGTCACCTCGCATCGAGATTGTCTCCTGTATCGTGTGTGGGTTTACAAGCATAAATTTTCATATACACAAACACCCAGACTCGGAACTCGGACTCGTGCCGTCAAACCCATATCACGTAGCGTAGAAGCCGATCGCTCAGCCGCTGTGCCAATCGTGTTAAATGAAGTATCCAAAATAGGAGCATGCTTATGCAGCAATTGAACAATAAAGTGTTTTCGACAGGTTTTTAGACTCCGATCCGAATAAAACTTTCTAGGTGCAGTCTGAACACTGAAACTCAGACAAACTGCCGGAACAGAAGATATAGGTATTAAGGGTTAAACAGAACTAGATGTAGCTACTTTACCTATATCCACAATTCACCGGTATATTTTAGGTCCCATGTAATAGAAAGAAAGAAGAAAAAAGAAACACATTTATTTTGTCCTCACAGTACTTAAAGGATACTTATATAAAAAGAAAACTTATATTTCAGAATAGTGTCTGGATTACGATTTATTTCGGTATTACGTTTTTGTGAGCAATTCAAGCTCCGTCGGACCCTTAAGGTGACATATCTAACTTACGTTCACATCCTGCCCGCGATCGAATTTTTCCTTCACTAAAATAACTTTATAATTGTGTTTCTTTTGCATGGAAAATGCAAAAGAAACACAAAAAGATATTATATCCTGTCAGGAAAATCTAGCATAATAAAATAGGTAAGATACCCATTATAATAATACAACATATAGACGGAAGCGATAAATTATGACTGGCGTTATTAAAATGGCAACATCCTAAGACATTCTGCAATTATTGGATGGTATCGCAATGATATCATTGTTGGGTGAACGAACTATTGTTTAGGTAGCGACGCAATTGATTAATACTGAAATATTGTTCTAATGTTTATTTAAATATTATTAGGATTCTTTTACGAGTAAGTAACGAGCTGTTTTCCAGGGTGATGATTGCTTTGTTTCTTAAAGGTTGTCAGTTTTTTTTAAATAGCCTACTTTGTCTCAAACTGCTGGGCAAAGGCCTCCCCTAACTCAGTCCAGGATTTTCTATCCTGGGCTTCCTCATTCCACGTCGGCAAAAAGTGGTCAAAATCATCTCGCCAACGTGTGTCACGTTGTTTTCTGTTAACTTTTAAAAATATCGGAAATAAATAAAATATATGATCTAATTTTTCCCAGTTCTTCAGGCATTCTTCTTTTTCTCCTCCTTCTTACCTGTCTTATCGGTGTTTGCATCAGGAAAAGCACCTACTGTTCAAATAACATTATGTTTAGCTTCGGTAGAGTGTTGTTGTTGTTGAATCAATTAGTTCATCTTGTTTTCTACACACGTATAAAACAATCGGCACCTCAGTAATGCCGAGGCTTTATGATAGGTAAGCTGCCTGGGATAGATAGCTGGAGAATCATTAGTTTTGGTTGGCTAAATATTACCACCGCCTCCACTGAGGATCTTCCATATAACATCAGAAAATACATCATCAACCCATTTACGTCACAAGTCTCCTCTAAAAAGGAGAGAGTTTAGGCTATAGTCCACCCATACTAGCTTAGTTATCCACCCACAGCGTTGAGAAAGACTCTTCCTTCTTTCACTGTAAAATTGTGGGAGAAATCATTGTATGTAGTGTGTAATAAGCACTCGGCAACAATATCTAACAGACATTTTTTTATGATAACGAGATAGTTTCCAAACATAATAATACATATCAGTTGAACTTTACTCAGCTATCTAAAGATAGTAATCTACATACTGACGGGTTAACTGATCACGTACACTTAACCACGAATTCGTGACGTGTAGAAAAACTTAGATTAGCGCGCTGACGGCCGATCAACGCACTCGTTAAGTATTTGGTTGGTCCACCTACTTGGATAGACAGGCTATAATATAAGTTTAAGTTTTTTGTTTAGCTGACAATAAAAAATATATAATAGCTATAAAGTTGATTGGGTAGGAAAAGGTCATTAGATCAAGAGTTCAGTCAAGTCAACCTGTAGTAGGTACTCACTCCGAACAGAAACACACACACAAAACTATATAGCTAGAACTAGATAGAGATGCTAACACAATTTGTTGATTTATCTTTGTTGTTCCTCAAAAAAAAGAACATCGCTGAATTTTATTGACACGTAGCAATGTTTCATTAATTAATTACGGCACTCTAGATAATATAAAATTCTGTAGTTTACAACTACGAGTATATGTATGTTAAATATTTCTAATCTAAAATAACATTATTTAAGCGCGGGTTGAGCGTTCGACCGTTACTATCATCCTAGGAAAAGAAACGGATTTGTATATCATATGTAAACTTGTTCAACGATATACAAAGTTAATTTTTTTTTACGGAAATTGCATTTGAATAAACAACTTTATGATTATTATGAATTTATTATAATTTATCAAAAGTGGTAGTTGGCTGACCATGTCAGCCGAAAGACCGATAGCTACTTGACTGGAGCAGACGTGTGCTAGAGTTAGGACCATGTCCTGACAAACAGAGTAGGACGCCCACCGGTTAGATGGACGAATAACCTGAAAAAGGAGCAGCGAGGTGTGGATTTGTCCAGCGTAGTTTTGTAGGTAGTGCGGTAGATGTCGCTACGGACTGTCCACATATCTATAGAAGAACCGACAGCCGCTGGTGTAAACTCCATTTTGCTGGGATGCCCAGCAAATGGGTGTCCATGCTCCAGCAAAATGGAGTGACTATCTGCGAAAGGTTGCTAGCGGAAGATGGATGCGACAAGCTGAGGACAGGATGAAATGATGCACTTTAGGGAAGGCCAGTCTTTCCATAGACTACGAGAGGCTGATTAATTCAACAAGAATTGATATGAACTTTCCATGCAATTCAAATTGTTTTTATACCGATTTCGGATTCAAGTGGAATTTTATTTTAAATTATATAAATCAACGTAATCTTTGACCTTAAACGTGCTTAATATTGTGGTGGATTGAGAAAGTTCCAGTTTTCCGCATGCTGTATTATGTAAATAAGTTTATATACCTACGAATGTTTTTGTTTTTTATGTGATAGATGTAACGGAGTTTCGAGAGGGATGACCTTCTTAAATGACAAAATTATTTTATACGATTAATTTTGTACAGTCTAGACGTTGCTCATAATTACAGTTATTTCGATATATATATACTATTAACATAATATTTACATTTACATCTTATTTTTCCAATATTTGATTCCAAATGACTGATTCGTTAGTCTAGTAGTCATAAAAGAGACTTTTAAGCGTGGGGTTCGATTTTATGTAGCCTGATTTTGATGTTGTAAACCGCGGAAGATTACCTATTTCATTATGATCACGCCTGCAGATAAGCATTTTCCATACTCTTTAGGAAAAGAGTTAGGCTGAGGAGTACCGATGTACACCCACAAACCATAATTATAGCCGATTGGCTCACCACCTATTACATAGTACCTATGTAAAACTCGGTATATATTATAATCCTCTTCTAAACAAAATGTTAAACAGTAATAATGAATAACAAAATAAAAGAAGATCTTGTTAGCCGGAAAAGAAAGTACAAATTCAAAAACCTATCTATAATATTACCTAACTTCATAATAGGTGTTCAATGATCGCGTCAGAATGGGATTTTCTCCATAGAAATCCACAAAGACTCCCACACAGCGGTGTTCACCATTAATAGCCGAGATATATGGTGTAATGTGGCCATAACGCGAGAGAAAGTGTTTTTGTTACCTTTCCAAGATTGAATGTTCATATCAAGTACGGATTGTTCAAAATGTCAGTCACTTGTAGAAAGTTGGACAGCCTTTTGGGGATTTTGTTATTATTATACAATTTTACTCTTTGTGTGTATATATATACATATACATCCGAAAAGGGGTCATTACACTCTTCATTAGGATTTTTTTTACAATGGGACAAACACTGGAGTCTTGAAATAATGACAGTACTTCCACACATTTAGTCGATTTATGTATACATTAATGTATGTGAAGTTTATTTCAAAGGCAGCTGTTTGTACAATGACCTCTTTTTCGGGTTTAGGAAAGATTGTAAGCCAATTTCTACATTTCCAGTCATAAGTTTTGCCTTAAAAGGTGGTTGCAGATTGACATCCCATCCCATGATATCAGTCTGGAATTGTTTTTTTTTTATGGAATAGGGGGCAAACGAGCAGACGGATCGCCTGATGGTAAGCGATTACCGCCGCCCATGGACACCCGCAACACCATTGCATTGTACTGGTCGTAATCGAGAAAGGGCAATAGATTCGCCTCTCACAATTTCCTAATACATAGTATGTATAAACGTATCAGTAAAATACGGGTGTACGATGTGTGTGGATTAAGTCGGCAAACGAGCTCACGAGCCTACTGGAGGGATCTACATAAGTAGTCATCGACGCCCATGGACACCTGCAACACCAGAGGAGTTGCTGATGCGTTAGAGTCCCTATGGACTGCAGACTGCCAGAGCCGCAACTACCGAGGGGGAACTGGCTTTTACGCGCAAGTCGATATACACACCAAGGTGCTTTTGGTGGTCGCCAGCCAGTCAGACCCCAAGAGGTCCTACCATTGTGAGAGATATTTTCACGCCTAACAGACGGAATGCCTATCTGAACGGTAGTGAGGAACAGTATTCTAACCCGTCCAGACACGGGGAAAAATCAGAAAACCTCTGATTTACTTCTCGAGGAATACGAGCGAATATATCAATTCCCGTATGAAAGATATCATTTGAGAATAGCTCGACCGATTTGACTGTTTTTTTTTTCTTGTGTTCGTATTTGTTAGAACAATATTTTAAGACCGTGTTTTTATTAAATCCACCGGAAAAATCAGAAAATTTAAACAGGGCTACTGCTGCTGGTTGCTACTCTATCTATATTATATAAATAAAAATGAATGTTTGTCCTCTATGCATTGCTAAACCATTCATCCTATTGCGAAGAAAATTTGGTGAGTTGTTGTGTGCGTGACAAAAGTTTATGATGAAAATTATTATTTATATACGTATGTAACATCGTATCATACGTGATTCCTATCAGATACATAACCTAGTTATATGATAATGTATTTCATATTTCACAATATTAATTGTGTGAAATAATAAAATCTTAACGTTTTTATTTTTAAGAAAATAATAATGTTAAAACATTAACGTGTAAAAATATAAAATGCAATGTGTTTGACTCAGAATATTTTGCAATATTAACGACGTTAGTTTTAATGCAGCTCTCGCAGGTCGTCTCCATTCTTTGGAGGCCAAAATGTTGTAACAAAATCATTATACACAATATTATATCTAGATATTTTTGTTTGCGGTTTAATGCAATTTCGTTGACTCAGAGACTAGGTCAATGACCCAATAGAATATTATTCATAATAAATATAGTATTTTGAAATCTTCTTTAACGGAATCCTTTTTCTCGATTGGTCATTGAACTTATATCATAATAACGTTTACTTTCCGGAATATTGAAAGAAAGGTTGATCTGTCCCGAATAGGTTTAGGCCATTCAATTATATTCGTAAGATGATCATTATCTGTTGACTGCGCGTGAGTTGAGATTTAAAGATTGCGCGAGAGTGCAAGATAGGTTCATATGAAACTGATGTTTCTGAAACTTTCAGGTTACGATTAAACTTTTTATGAATTAAAATTCCTTTTATGTCTTTACTTTTATTGATAATTATACACAAAAAAATAATCATGTAGTATGTACCTAATGTAAGTACCTAACTATCTATACATATAATAAAATTGTAATAGGCCGATGTATGAAATATGGGGCGTCTTTATTAGAGCAACAGAAGCCATAACAATTATTTTTTCGTATTTTCTGTCTGTACTTTTGTACACGTATCACATAAAGACTATTGTATGAAATTGGAGGCAGTTTTCATAATAGTATTGCTTGAAGTCTAAGTACTTAAAATCTGGTGCATATTTCATTTTGATACGCCGTCTAGAAGCCGGGTTAGTGTAAATCTGATTATTGATTGTCAACCAAATTATTGACCAAAAAATGCTGCGCACACAACTGTCAGTCAACCTTTCGGAATGCATTTAATATCCCAACAAATGCATGACCTATATACAAAACCTTCACCCAATAATCATCCATACCTTTATTAGAATAAAGCTGTTATCAGCTTAAATGGATCTGGCAAAACGGTTAGAAAGCGGTCGTCCTTGTAAGTAAAAGTTATCCAGTGAAAGTGGGCGGTTAACAAATGTATAACTTTTATAATACTCGTAAAAGTTATATTATGAGTAATGTTTTGTGTTCCAGCGTTTTAGTCGATGACACCACAATCTAGACTGTTTCCCCGATAGGCTAGGCAGAGTTATACGTACTCTACATGTCCCATGTAATAGGAATCGAACCTATTACCGGGCATAAACTCGAACGCCAAGCTGTTACCGTTACGGTTACCTAAAATTTATCAGAAAACCTTACTCGTCCCTTCGGGGATGGGTTCCTATGTAAATATTAAACTCAGTTTCGTTAAGTTTTGAATTAGCAATTTTGTCTTTTTTTTTGATCAGCTGTAATCGTTCCATAGCAGTGGACTCAGTAGGCTGATATGATGTTGATGATGATGATGATGATAAATCGTTCCACAGCAGGGCAAAGACCTCCCATCCAGGAGGATTTATTTGAATGGAAGACCATTCCTCTCGGTTTAGAGCTTTCTTTCTTTCTTTACAATCATTTTGTCTTGGACCATAGATTTACTCCTCAGAATTAACTTGTAATATTAGATTCAAATGTAATGACGTTTTTGTACTTATAAAAACCTAATTGAAATTACAAAAATGAACTTGAATTCGTTTATCCATCTTCGTGATCTTTACGTAATAAGCATATTACAATAATAACTTTTATGAAATTTTACGATCATTCAAAATTAACCAGTTCTAGTTATCTAGTAAAATGATGCCCTTAATTATTTTTTTATTTCAATTATCTTACTTTTAAACAATAATTTACAAGCAAAAACACAGTAAAAATCACTACAATGTTTACTATGTTAGTATGAGCATGAGGAAGCATGGAACATCCGGCGCTAGCGCAACCAAATCGTTCCGTGTTTTTTATACGTTCCATGTTTAAAAAACACAGGTTAATTAAATAAACACCTTTTAACGTAAGCCCTTTGTTTTGTGAGCATTAGGAAGCTGTGTTTTTTTAAGATTCTTCAAATTATTTTCCGCATATTCCTATGGAGATATGGAGACTATTTACTGAGTAGTTGTTGGCCGCGGTTTCACTCGCAGCCCGAAAACATTTTGAAACAAAATGTAGCTTATGTTCTTTTCCTAGATCCAATCCAAGATTTAAAGACGCGTTTGGCGACTGGTCCGATTCCCACATGGAACAAATATTTTATGAGCTACAGGTAGTGGTTCTGGGTCTGGGCGTTTGTCTATGTGAGAATTTGTATTTGCAAGCACCCAAGATAGGTAGATCCTAGTGAAAATCCTAGTGTGGGGCGACGTTTAAAAAATAAACATTTTAGGCGTAAAAATGTAACGTACAAACAACCTACAAACGGTTTAGTCCATGTTGAACCCCCACAATCTCTACCCCCCGGCCATGTTGAACCCCTAAATGTCATCCACGTTCAACCCCAGGGGTGGAACGTGGTTTTCAATACTTTCGTCATTCTTTCTTTGTCCATATTTAACCCCAAATGTTAGGTATCTAATAATAAAATTTGAGTAATACTGAGAACAAAAGTGTATTTATTTTCTTTACAATTAATCTTTTCAAGCTGTTTAAAAGACATGATTTTTTGGTAAACAATAATAATGAAGGCGATTTACACCGTATAGTTACCAGCACATAAGTGGGCCACAGATTTGTAGTGGCCTGCTAAGAGTAATACGCGTCCTCTGCGCTTTCAAGTAACAAAATCAAAATGAAATAAATCACTACTCGTAGACGGAATATCAGCCATTATGATAAGAAATAACAAATAACAACTTTTGTAATGCACTTCACAACAACTGGACAACTACTAATGGGATAGAATTCACTCATTTGTATTGCAAAGTAAATACTTGAAATATAGGACTAATACAGACATAAAATTAAGGATAATAGCAATAATGAATTTATTGTGTAGATGAGAAACACTTTTGTGTTTTACTGTCCATTGAAGGTTGAACGTGAATTAAAAACATGCAAAAAAATGACCTTGTTCAATCCTGGGGGGCTGAACGTGGACATCATTTAGGGGTTCAACATGACCAGGGGTGGAGATTGTGGAGTTTCAACATTGACTAAACCGTACAAACAGACAGACAGAGCTTCCTACTTTCGCATTTATATTTTTAATAATGATAAACCGATGAATAGATTTTTTTGGCTTGCTGACGACTCGGACAAAATATATTATGACAAAGTGTCCGAATTGACATTTTAACTTTAATATTTTTTTCAATGACAAATTCGGATACCATCAAATTATTGAAGGTGTTTAGTACAGTCAGATAAAAAGTTTTAAAATATAATATTATGTGAAAAAACCTTACCAACATTATTTTAAGGTTTAAAGCGGCACCTTTCGGTAATAAATTGCTTTGCGGACGTGTATGAAAATCATTCAAAACGATTATTTAGTATTCAATCAACATCTTATAAATATCGGTTTATATTTATCTACAATATAATCACATAAAAACGTAACGTAATCAAAACGTAATTTTTATTGAAATAATACCATGGAAGACGGTTTTGTAAAGGCAGACAACACTAATTTACCAAGAATACATTTATTTACACAGCCAACTAACGTCATAACCACAGAGCAATATGGTGTCCAATGTGTCCAGCGTTTTCGTCAAATTAAGCGCGAAATTTGAAAATGAAAATTTTATATGCATTTTTAAGGCACTTATCGATGGAATAAAAATGTTGTGGTTTTTTTAGTGGTTTAATATCACTATAGCATCTAATTGCGGCACTTTACAAAAATGGGTATGTCGTTGGAAGTTGTTTATCTGACTGAAAAAAGAGCTTTGTTTTATTGGTGTCCGAATTGTCAGTAAAAAAAATATTAAAATTAATATGTGTCAATTCGGACACTGTGTCTGAATATATTGTGTCCGAATCGTCACCAAGCTAAATAGAGAAATTGTAATTCTGTGTTTAAACAACATAATGCTTACTAATTTAAAATAAGGATACAGCATGGTCCACGGATATCCCCCATTGAAAAGTTAAAATTAAGCAAATGTGGTAAAAACCATATATGTATAAATTGAATATACAAACATCCTCATTTATACAAAGCCTTGTAGATAAAGGAAAGACATGACTTCCTTAAGGATTTTACCCAAAAATATACACTACAATAAATAATTTATGACTTGGATTCGTGCATGATATATATAAATAAAGTGATGACCTCAAACATCTGTAAGTATGAGGAAAGATGTGCGTATGTTTGTACTGTCGGTTCTTTATAGAAAACTGCTGGACCGAATTGATTTATGTACTTGTTGTGTTGTATAGGAAATAAATGCTGGAATTTAATTCTGAAAAATTATAACATTGTTCCATGTCCTTTGTAATTAATACATAAATTAATCTTAACAGAAGAAGCCATTCTTCATTTTATTCCATAATAAGTGAAGTTGGTGAAAAAATATAATCATTGGTATCAATTTATAAGAATATTGAATATAAAAAGTATAATTATAATATGTACCCGTAATGACACATTATTTGCATTTTTAAATCCGGTGTACAAATGGACGACAAAAAATATTATTTATATAAAACAACGGATATTACTTTATTAGTTTGAACCGATAATCGGTTTAATTTCAATTACATCCTTTGATTGACTAATACATTACTCGTTGTGTTCCCACGAAACTATTAGATTGCACTGCAAAGGATGTAAAAGCGGTATCGAAAGTTAAACCGGGTTTGTTGACATTTCGATTTAGTTCGACATTCTCGATTCAACGCAACTCGTGTTTTCTGGGGAACTTTCTCAACAACAGTAGCTACTTCAAGCCAATATCTATTACAGCAATCAACCAGGAGGTCCAAGTCTGCTATTTCACTTTTATTAGAATGGTCGTTCACGTTTTATATGATAAACAAGACTCCCAAAACTCAACAATTTCCAAAGACCTAATTACATTTTGGCAGATTCCTAATAGCTGACTTGAGAAACAGAAAACCGCCAAAACAAAGACCAGTTGCGCCAGACTGAGAAATCTCTTCACCATTCATACCAAAATACCTAACAAAAGAAGATTAATTAATTTCTAAGAAAATTCAAGTGGTAGACAAAAGACAGGAGATATTCATAACAGAAGATAGAAAGAGTAACATAATATAAGACAAGTGCCCTGGGACATAAAAGTTTTGCGATTGAAAGAGAGGGATGTCATTCTACACATTAAATAGCGCAAACCTTTCTCACAACCTACAGATGATCGCTGTAACACGTGGTAGTACACAGCCTGAAGGCTCTGTTCAGTCTTTTAAAATATTTTTTCTGTGTAATCGTGACGTTTGGCTATTTTATCATGAGTTATTTAACAAAACTTTTAAGCCAGGTGTTAATCAATCAACCTACTTTTTGATGCCCATCAATTAATAAACCCATAAAATTCCGCCATGGATTTCTACTTGGCTAGTGAGGAAGCCAATTTTATAGTTTTACATAGTCGGTAACTTTTACTTCCGATACAAAGTGACGTAACATCTGTAAATTAAGTTTTTAATTATTCTCGGTTCAATAATTACGAAACCCTAATGTCCACATGATGTAATAGATCTGTTAAATGATAAAACACGATTGAAATATTGTGCTGGGTCTTACAAAGAAAAGATGTTTCATTACTAATCGAGGAACATCTTGTTGAGTATTCTTCTTATAACCCTTTATTCTTGGATAAAATTGCTTAGATAAGGTAGGAAGAAAATCTCGGAAGTAACTAAATATGGTTGAGACATAAAGTTCAAAATACCTGTCAGGCTGATATGATAATTTAATAGCTTCTTGAACCCTATCTACACATCGACATCAACATCAGCTCATATGTATTTGATTACAATGCCATAACAATGCTTTTGGCATTTATCGCCGGCTTACTTACTGGCCAAGAGTTACGTGTTTTGACTGATATATTGATCGAAGAAACATTCAACCCTTCAGGCAACTTGCCTCACAGCTCTTCAAGAGACAGGTGTTCTCGCAATACGATCTCCGCGATACTCCAATACATTGCACAAGTGTTATCGGGTCCATCATGCCTTACTCCATTGACTTAAGAGCCCATACAGTTACATAACCTACATAATCGCTCCTGTGAGATTATTATCTAGATTGACTCCCCTGACCTCTGTATCTCCGCATTCTGTATGAAAAATTATAGCGGTACAGTTCCTTCACATTTTCACTTAAGAGTCCGGCGGACCGAATTTCTCTTATCCCCCCCATCTATCTAATAAGTAGATATTAATAACATTTTATGAATTTTATGAAATGGGGTTACGTCGGAGTAATTTGGATTATACTAAAAGTATAACTACAGTCTTTACCCTAATGTAAGACTATGAAAATAATCATGATTAAATGATGCTCATTTAGTTCAACTTTTAAGTTTATTTTGATGATAAAATAAATTACCTCATTTCATTTGTTATCAATTTTATTAATTTAAACACGTTTTGCTTTCGGTTTCAATTCTCTGAATCAAGTTTTCCTATCGTCTTGTTTTTGTTCCTACGCAAGATAGGTATCCAAAGATCTCATGATTCATTAAAACAAATGTCAAACAATTTATTATTCCGACAGAATAATAACACACGCAAAAACAAAGTACGAGTGCGAGGACACGACTATTGTGTCTTAATCATCATTAATCAGCAAGGTGACAACCCTAATAACAAAATGGCGTAGCATCCGCCTTATGATATAAGGAGGTACTTTGTCTGAACTAAATACCGAAAATTGATGGGTAGTATTTTCTTGATTCAGCTTATGGTAAGTATATGGTCACACAGATAGCTGATACTGTAATATACCTAATAAAACGAATGTATAAAATGTTTATTTAACCTTTACTCGTACATAATTTCACCCGCATTGCCCTGTTCCTAAGAGTCCTAGCGTGATATTGAAAATATACATATATTTACCAAAATAAAAAGTAGTAGAAAATCGGATCAGTAATAGGTACCGAAAATTACCCCAAACACCCAAACTCGCAAACTTTACCTCTTTATAATATTAAGTATAGATATACATATTTTTTATGGGATAGGAGGGCAAACGAGCTGACGGATCTCCGGATGGTAAGCGATTACCGCCGCCCATGGACACCCACAACACCAAAGGAGTCAAAAGTGCGTTGCCGACCTTTTAATTGGGCCACCGGTAACCTCACTCACTCGACGAAACACAACGTAAGCGTTGTTTAACGTTTTCTGTGAGGCCGTGGTATACTCTACTACTATAACTACTACTACTACTACGACTCCGGTCGAGCCGGCCCATTCGTGCCGAAACATGGCTCTCCCACATAAAAATTATACTACACCACATAGGTCAAAAGCAATTTGGTTTAATATAATGTCAATTTGGTTTAATGTAATACATTTTATGCGAGTTCTCAGGTCATAGCTGGCTTTTTGAGCTCCACCTACTGTTCATATTCATAAACATCCCACAGTTTCATCACTATAAGGATCGTCATAGGTCAATACAGTGTACGATTGTATCGATACGCCTAATCGATTATCCACAATACATGCATCGATTCGCCGCACCCGCCCTGCGTCACTATTGTTGGGTTATTGTGCATGTTTTTTATTATTTCGATATTCGAATGTTATACACGGTATCGATTTGGGTGAGAAATGGGTAACAATTTTTTTTTATATTTTATTCAGCCCTAATCGTTCCACTGATGTAACAATATTATTAAATATAAAAAATATTAATTCCGGCGAAAGTTAAGTGCTTTTAAGGTCAATTTATTACAATTTATTAAAACTGCATTTGTCAAAGAAACAATCAAATCTTTACAAGTAGATAACAGCCTAGTAAGAGAAGAAGACAGTCAAAATAAGGTATAAATACTTACGTCTGAACTGTAAACTTTATTATTTACATTATTAATCTGCAACTGCCTTAATGATCGATAGTCCAAAGGCAAACCTCACGCACGCAGCCGTCCTTTGTTTGTTTCCCAGGTCGACCAAAGTAAGATTTTGTGTTCTTTCATTTTAATGAATTTTTGTAGTCTGCCTCATTAATCTGGTAATCCCAAGCGTGACTGCTACGCTAGAGGTCCTGGGTTCAATCCCCAGGTCAGGATTTGTGCCTATTACATGAGACCTAAAACATACCGGCGAACTGTGGATATACAGTAGTACACCTCTGCCTAACCCTTCGGTGAATACAGGCGTGATTTTTAAATAGACATTGAGACCAATTAAAGTTACTCAATTACTGAAAAAGAAGAAACATTAAGCAAATAAAAAAAATATTTTCATTGCTTTCCGCCAGTAACCATACTCACTGAAATAAATAAGGAACTAGAAATGTTGTTCTTGATAGCTTTCATGTTTCCTACCTATGAATCGATTAACCCAAAATCAAAGGTCAAAGTGTCTATTGATACTCAATTGAACTCTAACTTATATTCACGACTTATCGTAACATAATTAATTTTATTATAACTATTTATGTGGGTCAATTTAACTTGTTCATTAATCTCAAGTAACTGACCAATTTGTCTCATTAATCTTGTCTACGGAACAAAGAGGAATATAATAATCAATTTATGCATAACATATTAAGTGACTGTCAGAATTCATGTAATGCATGCATTCAATTGATATTCGCATTATGGTATCGTATAAGAACTTAGAGTTTATTATCGGTTCATAGATCATTAAGGCCAAATTTTTCAAGTATCACTTTTGATAGAATTTCCAAAATCAAATTATAAAACTAACTAGCGACCCGCCCGACGTTTTACCCGCGTTGCCCCATTCCTAAGAGTTGTAGCGTAATGTAGCGTAGCTTAAAACCTTTCTCTTGAATCATTCTATCTATTAAAAAAAACCGCATCAAAATCCGTTGGGTAGGTTTAAAGTTCTAAGCATACATAGGGACAGACAGACAGCAGGAAGCGACTTTCTTATTTTATACTAAGTAGATCACTACTTAGTATAAAACTAAGGCCGATTTTACATCAGTTACGTAACTTTTCTCAAACGTATCAACGTGATGTAAAATCGGCCCTTATTTAAGTAACTGTCAATAGGACGACTTTAAAATCACTCAAAATATTTAAGTGTGTTAATTCTTCTGAATAACTTTTCTGAAACTAATTAAAGTTTCGGAAAATTTCACTTTTAAGTACCTATCAATTATTTAATTTAATATTTAATTTTACAAATATAATATTTAAGAATTTTATCTGGCACCGCACCGAAGAAAGTATCATAAAAAAAATAAAAATCATTTATTTCTGGCACACAAAATAAAAACAAACATACATGTGATAAAACAAATATAAACAAAAAGAATACAATAAAACTAACTATAAATATTTTTTTCCCATTTGCAACTTCATCACTGACAGTATTACTGTCAGTTTAACCAAGTATTTATGGTACTCTACTAAAGTTTGTTATACATAGTTTATCACGACCTTTTAGTCCGATAACTTCGTAACCAGCTACAAAACGATCCGACAAGACAACTACTGATCACGTACAATTTCATAGCAAAAGATCAACGATAAAGATGAATTAGCTATTATATCATGAGCCGTCATTACGAAGCTTACCATCCATCATCATTATTTCTATGGGAACCGACTTTCCCGTGGAATTGCTATGTTATTCTTTTTATACATAAATCTGATAACGATTGTTTTTTGTGAGATTCTTATTTTCTCTTACTTTTTGCTTGCAAAATTTTGCTGAGCAGCAATATTCTATTAAGTAAAGTAATATTGATTTCAAACTAGCTTCCTCCCGCGTCTTCATCTACTTACGTGCACTTCAGAATTGGTCCCAAATTGGGACTTAGGTTTTGTGGACATTGGTTGGTTAGTACAGGTTAAAAACTACCTGTATGCCAAATTCCATCCAAATCCGATCAGCTATTTTTACTTGATTGACATTAACATCCAAACAAAAATTATCACATTAATAATATTGGTAGAGCTGTTCATCAAAGTTTGTGACATAAGACAACAGTACCTGTCCTTACCCTGTACCTTCCCTCAGTACCTGTCGCAAATTTATGTAGACAACGTCAATCTTAAGACCAATAAAATTAACTATAATATTCTTTATACTTAGTACCTATTTCCAGAAAAATAAAATAAAATAGCTTAAAACTACAACCATCTAGATCGACCGCAGTAAAAGCAACTTAACTTCACAGAATTGCCGGCATTTTTGCTATTAAACCTACTGATTTCATTTCCTAGTCCCTGTGCAATTTCAGTAAATGAATTTAATGACCCCATCAAATGCTGCTTACAATCATTGGCCCTAAGTTTGCAACATAAGGAAGAAACCTAGAGCGCCAAAGTGTAGAAACCCAATTATTACTGAGATAAGGTCAGTAACTCTGTTCTCAGTAACCAGCTACCAGAATATATTTTGAAACTGGCTACTCCAAGCTATCATCAAGCTACAGTTAAACTCAATAATACCAAACTGTTATGCCACAAAATAGACAAACTACAGAAGGACCTCATCCTACAGTCCACACTTCGTTATTTATGTGACAATCAAAAATCAAGTAACGAAAAAATAACTGCATCGTTTCAATAGAATTACGATTAATTAGATTCTATCGTTGCATACGTATTAAGAATACTATTTCATTCAATTTACACTCGGGATCTCTCGTCTAAATCTACGAATCTGTCCTCCTTCACCTGCGAATTGTAAATATCCGAAACTAAACGGCGTGTCTTTGTAATAATATAAATTATCTCATGTGACTTGGCGCGATATAAATGTTAATTCCTGTTACTCCGGCAAGGCTTATCTACGACTGTCACATCGCAGGTATTTGCTTTGCTAAACAAAAACAGTGGAGCTACTGTATATCGATTATCGCGTGACATAACTGTGTTCTACCAAAATGCTATTACGTGATTGAGTTAGCAATTTGATACGATCGCGTGTAACCGCCGTAATAGTTATACGTAAACTTTCATCATATTTGTTTCCATGCCGATATTAGAACGAACCGAAAACCGTGCATCTAAATTATAATTATTAGATGTTATTTCTTAATGTTGTTCTCAATTCTAAATGTAGACTAAAATATACTTATAATAATTATAATATCTTTCACGCTGCCAGCATATTTCAGTTGGCAGTGGCGCCGCGTCGCGTCGTGTGAACTAACCCTTATTAGCAAGGAATAATAACTATTACTATGTGTCCCTAGTGTATAAATCCCCTTTACTATATTTTTAAAGTAATATTAGTTTAAATTTTAATGGCAATAGGCTGGCCCCCTATTACATGGGATCTAAAGATACCGGCGAACTGTGAGTGCACATTAAAACGCCTCTGCCTAACCCTTCGGGAATACAGGCGTGATGGTATATTTACGTTTATTAGTTTAAATTCATAGTTTGAGATTTATGATTTTCAGAAAGACGATTAACTAAAAATGTATAGTTATGTATCCTAGCTGTCCCCCCTCAAGCGCTGCAATGCCTCTTTACTTTATCTTCTTCTTTATATTCTTTATCATTATCTTTCATCATAAACCTTCCTAGGTAGCACCATAATGACTTGCCATAGTTTTAGCAATAGGATGAATTGTTTAGCAATGCATAGAGGACAAACATACAAACATTCATTTTTATTATATAGATTTAAAACTGTCACAAGTATTATACACACAGTTGCACTTGCAAGTCTCGTGCATTAGAGAGTATGGTGTAATTGTAGCGACATGCGTATTTTCCCGTATATTTAAGTTACACACGGAATTGTTACAAAAGTGAGGTGTACATATAAGTCCAGTGGTCTCTGTGATAAAATATTAATTCCTTGACCGAAAAAAAGAAATCGTTAAGTTCATAGGCATAACGATTTTTTAAATTTAGAAAGAAATGCAAGAAAAAGTGTCCGAAATCTTACCGCCAAAATAATTACCAATCCCTCCATTGATTTCTGTACTGAGATAGAAAGTCATTGCTTATGTCAATTTCATTAATAATTTTATTATGGAAAACAATCGAGAGTAATTATGAATTGGGCCGTTAGTCTCCGTTGTGGATTGCAATATTTAGGCGTAGCCTCATAGGACTAAATGACGTCAGCAGTGGACCACATCAGAGATTACAAACATGATAGCTTTGACAAGAGTATTTTCTATGTAACTTGCGTAACACAATTATGTGGCCTTTTGTAGGTTCCTATTAAATTCAATATTTCATAAAGTGCGCCAAGCGATCGTCACGTAGATCTGCAATTCCGGCTGTGATGGAGTTGTTGGGTAACACGCAGGTTACCTGTCTAATCTTTGTCTGAATCTGTTTTGCCTTATTGGTGATGTTCTGAAGATGATAGAGAATGCCGAAATAGTCTTCATAAGACCAACTTTTTGGAAGTAGGTGCAAAATTAATAGAAGTGATTGTAAAAGTTTATTTCAAGGCTTTATACTTGGAATACTAAAGATAAAAATATCTATAACAAAATAAAAAGATAGTGTGTTTTCACATACTTACAGGTGATGCCGAAAGCACTTCAATTTTAAAACGAAACCTTTTTATTTAAAAGTTTTACATTTTGTTAAGAAAAAAAACCAGCCGCGAGACGTACCTGAACCTAACTTTAGAAAAGCTTAATATGCATAAAGCTTGTTTTTTTTTATTACAGAGTACAGATTATATAACATGGCCTTGAGGACTGAACCAGCAGAAATAGCATTCACTACTTCTTCAACTAACAAATTCCATCATTAATCAGTATCGAACCACTTGCAGGCGCACCGTCTAAAGCGACACCCCATACTTCAACACTCCAAATTGCCTCAATTTGCAACTGTATCTCTACGTAATAAGAGCTTATTACCATCATCGAATAAATAACAATAAACGAAATGGCTATTGTTCTTTAACACCATCGATCAAAAGATGGAGGTCTAATGGGCCCAATGTGATTTATTTTGAAACGACAAACGGTGCAGGTACTTTGTATTGTTTTATGGTCCTTATATGCCATGGGAATTTTAGATATTACGGAACCTACTAGTATCAGACTCCTAAATTCTCGATTCCTACCGGCTTCCCTTTTGAGTGTCTGCTATTGCCTTTATAGAAAGTTAAAGTAAGCAATTTTACCTCCAGCTTACCTCTTTATGAATGAAAAGCCAAATGAAGCTTATAATGTAAGTGATTTTGAAGTTTCTTAGTTAATTAAGTAATTATAACATAACATAACATACCATCACGCCTGTATTCCCCGAAGGGTTAGGCAGAGGCGTACTTAATGTACACCCACAGTTCGCCTGGTATGTTTAGGTCCCATGTTATAAGGGGCGAGCCTATAGCCATTAACCGGGCACAAATCCAGACTCCGAGCTGCTACTGAGAATTTCATAGAAAACTCAATAACACTTTGCTCGACCTGGGGATCGAACCCAGGACCTCTAGCGTAGCAGTCGCGCTTGGGACCACTAGACTAATGAGGCAGAAGACTAATTATTAAGTAATTATAATTCTATTTAATTAGTGTAATTGGTTTATGACCGTTCTAGTTAAATTGTATTAAATAAATAAATAAATTATCACAATTCACCCTTCACCACTGGTACTTATTAACTAAAATTGAATGAATGAATGAATATGGGCATTTGTGTATGTGAGATTTGTGTTTGTAAAAGCACCCACGATACAAGAGAAAATCCTAGTGTAGGGCAACGTCTTTAAAAACCGTGCTACTTCCCGTGGTGGCAGAAGAGCCTACAAGGTTTTGCGTACTTTACCAAAATGGCTTGGAAGGTTGAAAACGATGCATTGGGCACCTTATCCCTAACATAGTCATTGAAAAGTCAGAGAACCGTGACACAGACGACTGCATGTGCACACGGCAGCATCTGAACCACTTACGTTCGTTTATTTATTATGTTATTTTTATTATACTCTATTTATTTATATTAAATTTATACTGTATTTTTCTTTTAATATTTTTTATTTTAGTATGTATTATCACTTTTTTTTACTGGCTTACCATCCGTGGGCACTATGGTCTGGTTGAAAACCAGCGCCAGGCATTCCATCTGGCACACGCTGAACCAGCGCATTAAAATATATGTACATAATTATAGTAAGAATTGTGTTGAATAAATGATTTTTCTTCTTTTCTGATACGTATCGCTTCTTCTAACCACTTTACAAGCATTGCTCAAGACATTCGATGGTTTACATCTATTTATATGATGATAATTATATTTTCGAAATGTAATAACACCTACTAAGAGATGTATTGTTGTTATTCTATTATAATAATTATGCAAATTACCGCATCATTGACCTACATGATTGATATATTTTGTTGGGATTGCAAAATTCTGAGCTATCTGTGAGTGATGACGCCAATTTTGGAAGCGTTTGTAAGTGATAAATGGGCTTAATTGGCACTAGATAACGTAACAATAAACTGCTTTTAAATACACCACTATTCTAATGAAGTTACATTAAAATGATTGTGAAAGAAAATAAATCAAGAAGAATTACTTATGTATTAAAAAAACGGTAATACTTCATTACAAAAGCCTTGACTACTATCAATTGCTCTTACTTTCATTAAGATCGTTTATTAATTTTATACGGTCAAAATAAAGTTATATTAAGTTTAAAAACATTTCCAACACGGCTTCTGGCGGATTACTGTCAGGCAGGCAAAGGGCCCAAATGCCAGGATCGTGCGCGGGCGCAACGGTACATACCTTCGAACCGCTATTTGCTAGCAGTATACATAATATAATCTTTGTAAACATAAATGTGGGTTGTTGAGGTATTTATGAATTATGATTGATGGTATGCAGACTTAGATTGTACTAGACTAGACTACTTTTTTGTTTACTCAAAACTTTTTTAATTCTTCACAAAATTAATTGCTATGCCAAATGGATCACAGTAGTTCAAAATGGGAAGCAAGCGACAAATTGATTGAATTATAAACTTTAGTCGACTCATGTAAATTAATTTGCCATATCAAATCAAAAATGATGTTATGACTTCCAAAAAGACTTTGAACTCCTAAAAAGAGACTCTTGTTCGGAGCGTCTAATCTCTAAAAATGTTAAAGCTGACCTGTCAAAAAATAACTTTACCATTCACAGACGTAAATATAATTCATCATTTGCCTTTTAAGTTTCTGGTAGGATACAATCTGAAATATTCGCACGACATGTCTTCCTATTTTGGTCAGATAAATCAAGTTCAACTCCTTTGTACTTAACTTTTAAAACTGGTTTCTTATAATGCAGCTGCCATTTACGAATTTTCGAGATTTGCCAAATGTCACTGTCAATCTCAAAAGCTAGCTGTTGCGGGTATAGCCCGAGGGTTTAACAAAATGAACTCATTAAGGCAAAGGTCTTTGCTTCATACCATCTTTGTGAAAGCGCAATGTTACGCCATAGTGTTTGTGCTAGTTCCTGGCATATTTTTCTTCCAAATGAGTATCGTGTATCCAAATCTTGTCAGGACTTTAGAAGTCGGTATTACGAAACAGATACTGCACATCTGCTTAGCAACGTTCTGCTTCATAAATGTTGTTGGCAACATGATCTTGAGTATTGTAATGGACTCCAGCTTGAAAAGACCTGTCTACGGCGAAGGCACTTACTGCGAATACTGTCGGATGTCGCGACCACCAAAAAGTTGGCACTGCAGGAGGTGCAACGTGTGTATTTTAAAGCGAGACCACCACTGCACTTTTCTTTCACGTTGTATTGGATTGCACAACCAGAGATACTACATTTTATTTCTCGGACACGTGATGATTTCTATGACGTATGCGACTTACTACAACTATTACTTCGTGTCTTTCAAGTTTGAGAATAATGGGTGGATTCTGTCAGTGTTTCGTATCATCAACCCATTCCTGCGATTCCTGATACCAGAGCCAATGGGGATGAAAGACATGTACGTGTTCTATTTGTTCATGAACATAGCTCTTATATTCTGGTCGGGATGTTTGTTCTTCTATCATGTGAGGAATATTGTGATGGGTGTGACTTCTTATGAATCTAAGTACCCTGAACTAATGAACTCTTCGAAATGGAGGCAGAATTTGTTGAATGTGTTTGGAACAAGGTGGTACTTCGCGATATTGTGGCCGATGTGTAGCAGCCCTTTACCTGATGAGGAGAAATATCCATAAATATATAGGTACAGTGGCGACTAAAAGTCCATAGGCAATCTCACAACGTAATAGCTTGAAGTTTAATTTGAATAGTTTGACTTACGACCTTCTATTCATTGTCGTTAACAAGTGACACGCACTGGCCGTATCGAGCTCACACGTACTGTTCATATTAATGTAATCCTTAGCGTGCTTATGGACTTTTGAGCGTTTACTGTGGATAGTCCATCAATAGATACTATATTCTTAAGGAATTTATCATAAATAGCTGTTATATTAATTAAAAATAATTATATTAATTATGTTACCGTATATTTTCGTCTGCTCTCATTAGTCCAATGAACCTAAGAATGACTGCTACGCTGGAGCAGTGTTATTGGGTATTTCTATGAAATTATCACTAACAGCTTGAAGTTTAGATTTCTGCCCAGTTAATGGCAATAGGCTCACCCCCTATTCCATGGGAGCTAAATATACCGGCAAAATGTTGATGTACATTACTAGCACACCTCTGCCTAACCCTTTGGGGAGTGTAGGTATAAGCGTATGTTACATTATATTTTTGTTTTTCATTAACAATATGATCGCAAAAGGTGCCATAACTCGACTGGAAACCTGAAACAATGATACAGCTACTCGCTCAATAACTGATCCACATTCTTCCCGTTATGCAGTATGAAGCGATAAAATCGCGCAAGGATGCAATTTGATCCATTAAGATAGGTTCCATTGCCGCGTGTGGAGGGCGCGGGGAACACGTAACCGTTACATAAGCGGCGATAAAACGGTAAACACCGCTGAATACTAATGTTCAGGAAGTGGACACCACTGCGGTTATACTATGATGAGTACCTACTGGTGGGGAGTGTACACGATTGGTAAGGTTGCGTGCTTCAAATTAAAATTGTATAGTTACTACTTATTTGATTACTAAATAGAGATGATTGATTTCCAATATCATTTAATTATGAAATTACAAAATTTTGATAGGAACAATGGAGCTGCAGCTTGATATTTTTAAAATGATGTCCACACTTAGGTATCCTATTAATATTATGAATCTGAAAGTTTACAGTACGTTTGGATTTAGATAAAATTTGACACACAGTGCACTAACATATAGGACATTTTATCCAGATTGAACCCATTTCTGAAGTCCACCTAGACGAAGTCGCGGGCAGAAACTAGTAGTATTAGTATTAGTGTTGGCTAGTTTATCACCGTAGCACATAAGTTGCATAATTAAATTATTGTGTTGGAAGATCAACGAAATCTTGATCGTCACCTACACTCAGCTATTTCGAAAACTGTTATTATAATCATAATCAGCTATATTCGTGCGTGGAATCGCACTATAATTCTGCGCATGCGCGCTGTTGTCGATGCGCACGCGACGCCCAAGTGGGCACCGTTACGCGGAACCCGTTACCGCATGCGATGCGGAGACTTGACGTAATATCCACTGTGGACATAGGTGCAACATGATGCTGACAGAAGCTAGTATAAATATTGACTCCTATTTCTATAATTATAACATGTAGATAATTGTTTGTTCTTTTGTATCAATTTCCTCTTTTAATTTTAACATTACGCCTGCTGTATTCCGCGAAGGGTCAGGCAGAGGTTTACTATTGTACACCCAAAGTCCCGTGTAATAGGAAGACAGCTTATTGCCATTAACCGGGCACAAATCCAACCTCCAAGGTGCAAAAACCCAATAACACTTTGCTCTATGTGAGAATTTAACCTAAGACCTCTAGCATATCAGTCCAACTTAGGACTACTAGACTATTATGGCAGTTATCAGAATCATCAATGACCCAATATTTAACACTTTCATCACTACGCTGAACTTCACCTAATTTCTAATTCACGATATCTCACTACAATTTATTATAACGCTTCCATCTTTAGTGGTGGGTAACTAGTGTTGCAATACAAATACTCGCTTTTGATGTCAATACATCATCTTTATAGCAGGATCACGAGCTTAACTGGGGCGAGGCGATCGCAGAGATGATGATGCAGTGGTGATTTGTTTGTTTATTTTATTTTTAATATGACCTTTGTGTAGTGAAATATTGAGAGAGCTAATATATCATTTCAAGTTACAATCAGTATGAAGAATAAATTCATTCATGTATCTAAGATGCTGCCTCTTTAATCTAGTGGTCCTAGATTCAACTCCCTTTTCTATGAAATTGTCAGTTTAGCTCGGAATCTGGATATGTTCCTGGTTAATACAAGCAATAAGGACTTAAGCATACCGCCCAACTGTGTTGTTGTACATTAGTACAGTTTTGCTTAACCCTTTGAGGATCTTAAGTGTGATAGTATATTGTTAACTAAGATTCTGAGTTTTACCTCTATATTAATCAATTCATTGACGAATCGTAGTGTAATTTTGCTACCGAAACTAAGCTCTCTTTTGAAGATTGGAAAGACAAGGCATTTCATTAATCGAACCTTTCTTTTCTTGGTTATTCTTCTCTCCTTCCAAATCTTTCCCAGCCTTTCCACTGCCGACCTGGTAATGGCGCACCAGTGTTAGAGATAATAGAACCGAGGTAGATATAATTTTGTACTACTTTGCAGTTAGCAACACTGAGAATTTCTGGTTGGTTTTGTTCGGCCCGGTCTATTATCATCATCATCGTCTTATCTCGATTAATGGCGAGTCCAAATTGAAGACTGGTAGTTACAAGACGGAACAGAAGATCTTCCATTTCTTCTTTTGTTTGAGCAAGAAGAAGAATTATTCATTAGTAACTACTTAAAAACCTTTTTATTAACACCAACCTACTTTTATAAGTACATCATATCATTAAGAGAACCGACAAGTAATCCTAAGGCACCTCGTTACATACAGGATAGAAATCGCACGGAAACATTCAATAAAACCGTTCTCGAATCTACCACATTACCAACTTATTAGTCTATCTAATAAAATTACATGCTATAATACATCACCTCCATACAAATGTACGTAATCAAAGTCTCGATTAACCGCAAATGTAAGTAGGTACTCTTATGATATTGTTGCCTGCTTTCGCTTTGAATCATATATAATTTATGCACACGCATACCTGTAATATTATGTGTAGTTATGTTAAATAACACGGAATGGATCAATAGATAGGTTTTCTACTTTTATTACATACATTATAGGTAATAGCTGGTACTATGGCACCTAGATTAGTGAGTAAACACCTGTTTATATAACTATCCCATTACGACTTATGGTGCAGAGATTTTTTTTTCTTAGCTGTATGAATTCAGAATCGTTGAAACGAAACTTAAAGAAACCCAGAGTATATCTATCGGGGAAGACCCACTCGGGAAGCACATTCCACATTTCAGCGGTACGCGTGATAAGTGGACTTAAAGCGTTTCGTTCGGGTTTTGGAATGCTGGACGCTGGACTTTTAACAAGCCTGAGGTAGTACTGACGGGAGATTACTGAATGGTAGCCGAAGTTTGATAGAAATCATTATTAGAACAAAAATTATTGTACATTGCTACATTAACAGTTCATCTAGTTGAATTCAAACTCACGACCTTCGCAGTTACCTTACCCTAAGCGATTCAGCTTCGAAATTAATTGTATCCTGTCGTTAGTAGGCGAAGTGTTTCCAGCCTATAACTTATGCACTATCACGACTTCAACAAATATTGTGTTAAGTTCTATACATGCCTAGGTATCTCTAATGTTAGCATAGCTATCTAAAGGCACCAATGCCAAATTATATTCACCACAGGAGTTCAGAAACAATGCCTCTTTCTAGGCATTGTAAGTTTAATTTTACTTATCTATTGATATATGCGTTATTATAAAGTTCAAGTTCAAATATTTTTATTTCAAATAAGCTTTTACAAGCGTTTATGAAACGTTAATAAGTCTAGTTGCATGGTTCCAAAAAAGTTGATCCTATGGAGAAGAATCAGGCAAGAAACTTCTTCTTCAAGTAGGTACAATAGTGTAATAACAGGATGTGCTGACATTGACTTAATGTCCAAGTTGGACCGAAGTCGATAATAGAAAAAGAAAGTTCTCAGCATTCGAGAACTGAATGTCATTATCTATAAAAAATTAATAGACTAAGTGAAAAGACACACATCCACTTAGACATACTACAATGTACTCACATTTACAAGTCCTGATAAAGATACGTAGTTGAGGTAAACAATATTAACCACGAAAAAATTTGACAGTATAAGTCCCTATTATCAACAGCCTCAGGTAGCCAGGAAAGCCTCAGGTGTATCCGTGTTTAAACACCACACATCCTTATGATCAAAGTATCACGAGACAATAAAATATATACCATCTTTTTTACCTCATTAAGGGGAAGAGTTGCTACTAGATTTTAAATTAAGTTCGATATTATCACTTTGTGCAATGGGGTTAGGATTTACGCCACGGACAAACGCCGCTTCTGCGAAGGAACAACGCAAAAAGCTTCTTTCCAACATTCATTCATAATGTTTGTGAGCACCTAAACCTTATCTCCTACAAGTCCAATTACACTTAATTTGCCATGTGCTCTTGACACTACAGAACCCATCACTAAAATTCACCGCGCACCTAATCTACCACGTTTTTGCAGCACGATTTTCAACAAAGTTCAAAGGGCTTCCAGTGAAGGGATCGTTCAAGGAAAAACGTTCAAATTGTTATAGTACGTATGATAATAAAACGGAACTCGCCACCGTTATTAGTCTGTTGACGTGAATAATGTTTTTGTTATACTTTTATGACATGTTTATTGCATGAACAAATGTCAATGAAATAATAATATGTACCTACCTTCACAGCGTCAAAAGATCTCACCCTTTCAGTTCTACTGTTCGATCAAAATAATGTGTCTGAAGTTAGACGGACCGAATGGTGCAGGATCATTTATGGAAGTGTGTTTGTGCATAAATATCGATATTAGTAAGAACAATAATCATGAATGCGAAACTTTTATGACCCTCAATACAACCCTGTCTTTACACAGAGTTTTTAGAATATTAAAATTTACAACTACCAAAACCACTTGATAACCTAGTGGTATGACCGTTGGACTGCCAAGTCAAAGGTCTCGAGTTCAAACCCAAGGCACGCACCTCTGACTTTTCGGAGTCATGTGCGTATTAAATAGTTAATTATCACGCGCTTAAATGGTGAAGGAAAACATCGTGAGGAAACCTGCATGCCTGAGAGATTTTCTCGATGGCGTGTGAAGTCTGCCAACCCGCACTAGGCCAGCGTGGTGGACTATGGCCTAATCCCTCTCATTCTGAGAGGAGACCCGTACCCAGCAATGGGACAGTATAATGGGTTGATTATGTATGTTTTATGTTATGTAAAACCACTTGCGGAGAACTTCAGACGCACACAGCTATTTATGTTATTATGGTACTATATATTGCAGACGAAGGCAGATTTTCAAACCAACAGCCTCACAAACTAGGCATGCCTTGTGGTGTAACTGTGTGACGAACACTCGCCACCCTCTTCATTCGTAAAGCCGACTGAGGAACTCGCGCCGGGGCATGAGCTTTCCTGAGCAACCTGGAAGTCTCTCAACAGACTTCGTACTCAAGTCGGCCGGAGCAAAGTTAACATGTTCCGGTAGGGATTCTCTAGTGACTCTAACTTATTTTGTAGGTGTGGTGCAGTGGATGATATGGCTCATATGCTATCATGCCCCGCGTGCCCCTACACCTGCACCCATCAAGACCTAATGGCCGTGCGTGTCTTGCGCGTAACGGAATACTAGGCCAATCTAATCAATGTTTTTCAGTTGTTTTTTTCTTTTGCTCTTCTCTTTCCGTTTGCTGTCGATCCGATAAGAAGGAGAAGACGAAGGCACAGGGCAACATCATCCTGATATGTTACAGTATGTCCTTACAGTGGTCTATATTGTAAAACCCGAACTTATTGCGAGAGTAATCCAATAAATCACATTTCCCACAGAAACAACTCATTGATATTGTAGATCTGTGACGTCACAATACTACTATCTTCAGATTATAACGTCTGTTATAAACCGACAGATTTCGACAGTCATTATGAAACAATCATCGATTTCCGATCGACAATAGATGCAGCGATTATGTCAGCGAGATGAGTTTTTGATTCGATATAAATTGTCTGTCAAAATACGATTGTACAGTTAGATAACCTCTCTGTCTCCGTCCCAAGATTTGTAGTATCGTTGCAAAAAAAGGCTTTATTGAGATATTAAGTTCATATTTCTTTCTATAGTTATACCCAGAAAAAGTTGCAAAAACAGCGGGTATCCGAGGCGGCCATTTTGCATCAATTCTTTTTAACTATAATCACAAAATTCGAATAATAGTCTAACATCGTAATCTACCATTATCGTAGTTAACTATTTCTGAATTTAAATAATTAGCGATTTAAAATGATTTGACTTTATAGTTATATGTAAGTAACTACATAATGAAAACTTAAATTAGTCATAGAGTAAGTACCTAATTATTAATTATGCTTACCGTTAGGTGTTTCTTTCATTAGTGTGACAGAGTTGATGCATACCTGCAAACAAAAATGAAAATTAGTTTCTATGCCGTACAATCAAAATGTCAAACTCGGCCCTAGGTGATTTCAAAATAAGATATAAGTTATTTATTACCTAATTATTTATAATGGGAATAAATATAATTGTAGAGCTATGATTATGAACAAACTACATTTTCTATATCTATGTAATATAATAAAACATTTGAAATAATGTTGAAAGCAAAAGTTCGCATCAATTAATCTTATCTGAATAGAATCAACTTTAAGGAACCTTGAATTAAGAGTTAAACTGATTTCAAAACCTAAAAAACTTTCATAATACCGACAGCCGGAAAAAATACCCAAAACGAAAACCATAAAATTGTGCCCGAACAAAATTATATGAAACGTAATCAAATTTTAACAATAACTTTACTTAAGTAGCATATAAAATTAAACGGCTTACGTAAACATTGTCATTGCAAAAAGTAATTTCACACCATTAATAAAAAGACAATGCTTTCTCTATAGCGACATCTGCTGGCACAATGAGGAAACCGTGTGCAAACAGCGTATAGTCAACCTTAATAGTTCATTGAAGCGAATCAATTTCATTGATTTATCATCTGTGACAAATAAAGTCGGCTGTTAATAGATAATTTAAAATGTATATATACATAATTTAACTGTTAAAAGCGGCGGTAGCCTAATGGCTAGGTCGTCGGACTTGCGATCAGGTGGTTGCCGGTTCGAACCCCACCAATTGCACTACCGACGTGAACCCACTCGTAACACAAGCATTTAGTTCAACACGAGGGGTTAACAAGAATACTAGTAATGTGCGACCAACATTGCTAGTAAGTTTTAAAAAAAATGTCTTTTATTAAAAAAATATTTATATATGGCACTTATTTCTAGTTTGTACAATTTGTAGTATACTGTAAATACCTACTCGTAGATGTAACAAGAATTGCAGTAAGTTTCGTTACTTTTTTCTTCATAACCCAATAGAAAAAAGCGTGACTGTATGTATGTAATTATTATTATTATCGTTAGCCATTGTCATCCCACTGCAGGGCAAAAGCTTCTCTAACCTTTTTCCATTCCTCACAGCTCAAGCCTATTTTGGGCCAATCCTTCCAGAAGAAGTCAATTTATCGTAAAACGGATATCAAAAGTGCACCGCCAATATCAAAATTAATTATAATTAAATTATACTGCAACCACGAGACACTAATAAACATTTCAACTTAATTGCATCATGATCATATTATAATTAATTAACAATTAACATAATTACGGCGCATTGTACAATGAATGACAATTGCTGTATTGCGATATTATATTATTTACACATCATTAGTACACTAGTAGAGAAGTCAGAAACTTGAAAGGCCTGATGGCCCCAAAAAAATCATCATCAAAAATATTTTATTTCAGAAATATAACACATAATCTAGTTACATCTGTGGAGCAACCCTTTTAGGCAAAATATTGCCTGGGCTCCTAATTTTACGTGGGAGAGCCATGCTTCGGCACGAATGGGCCGGCTCGACCGGAGTGATACCACGGCCTCACAGAAAACCGGCGTTAAACAACGCATACGTTGTGTTTCGCCGAGTGAGTGAGGTTACCGGAGGCCCAATTCCCTTTTAAAAGGTCGGCAACCCGCTCGTGACTCCTCTGGTGTTGCGGGTGTCCATGGGCGGCGGTAAGCGCTTACCACCAGGCGATCCGTCTGCTCGTTTGCCCTCCTATCACATAAAAAAAAGGCCCCATTCTTCCACATACAGGTATCTGTTGAGTAAGTTAGATGCACAAAACAGTACTCGGAAGTATGTGTATATGTGTTTCCATGAGAGTTTCCGTTTGGTGGTCGTAAGTTAACTAATTAATTTATACTGGTTTCTGACACTTACGCGAATATTAGACATTGAAATAAAACTACTTTTTACGGATTTTATTGCGTTATATTGATATTATCGATTCCCGACGTTTCGAAGGATACGGTGAGCTCGTTCTGCGGAACGGAATCGGATCGCCAATAAATAACAAAAATGTAATTGCAACATTAAGACGTCCAACAACTTAGTCTACCCGTGACCATGGATGCTGCAAAGGATCCGACGCGTCGGGAATCAAATAATAGCAATATAACGCGATAAAATCCGTAAAAAGTAGTTTTGTATCAATAATTAATTTATCTAAAAACTAGCAACCCGCTCGTGCTTTCACCCGCGCTCTTCCGTTCCTAAAAGGCATAGCGTGATGTTATATAATCTATAACCTTCCTCGATAAATGGACTATCCAACACAAAAATAATGTCCAAAATCGGTTCAGTAGATCCAGAGATTACCCCCTACAACCTCACAAACTTTACCTCTTTATAATATTATAAGTATAGGATAGATATGTGTAAAGGGAAATGTTAGAGGTGGTAGGACTCCGCTCGATTCGAAGTTCGATTGGGGTGGTACCACCGTATTGTCTAATATTCTGCCGATAAGCTATAATGCACTAAAATTATTGTTTTCCGGTTTGAAGGAACAACAGCTGAGGTCTCAAGATGACAACATAACGTGTGAATGATAATAAAGTGTGAATGATCCTACTACTCGTAACAGTATAATCGTAGATCCTATTAATTGTTTCACGATAGAGCGGCTGAAAGGGTTTGAATAAAATTTGGCACAGAGATAGATTATAGTTAGGAATAACAAACTTTTTATCCAGGTCGGATCCAATTCTAAAGTGCACGCAGACAAAGTCGCGGGCAGAAGCTAGTAGATAATATAGTTTCTGACACTTACGCGAATATTAGACATTGAAATAAAACTACTTTTTACGGATTTTATCGTGTTGTATTGATATTATTTGATTCCCGACGTTTCGGATCCTTTACAGCATCCATGGTCACGGGTAGACTAAGTTGTTGGACGTCTTAATGTTACAATTACTAACAGCTACCTTACATTTTTGTTAATTATTGGCGATCCGATTCACGCAGAACGAGCTCACCCCATTATTTTTAGGATTTTACCCCATTATAGATTCCATAAAATCAAAATCCAAGCCCAAAACTGCAAGACCGAAGGATACGGAGCCCGTATGCTTGTAATATACTAAACCTTAGTATGCCTAACTGCAAACTTATCAAATATTCGACATAATGTACATTATTCTACATTAATTTTATTATGTAATTCTCTGAATATTATATTTTTAGCTACCATAGTATTAAAGTCTATTTTTGCTAGTTCAATGAGTAAGCGAGGGTCAGAGCCGTTAGCCGTGAATTTTCTTTTGTATATTAACTTCAACAATGAGTTTGAGCATCCAATGAATGATATAAAAACATTATAAGTATTTATAAAATATTGTAGTATTTTTTGTGATTTTTTATAACCAATAAACAAATACACAAAAAAGCATAGCGTAGCGTAGTAGTCAGTAGATATTAGCAGCTTAAAATCTTAACTTTTTATGATCGATTAATTCATTTTCTATCTTACGTATTCTATACTTTTGAGATTCTGTCTTCCTAAGCATAACCGTTGTAATTCTGAATCTCTGAACATTGTCGTAGTTCCGTACGATATTTTTGTGTTGGTATCTCTCACAGATAACAGAAACACGCTCAGGAATCATGTTGTCTTGTAAATTAAAATCAATATCTGGCAGCACTTGGAGTAGAAGTCTTTTGAAGGAAGAACCATAACAAACAGAAACTTTATTTGTAAGCTACATTATGTATAGCCGGACTCTATTTAGGGAATTTAACAATAAACCGATTTTATTGAAGACCAAAGTTTACATTCAATAACATCCGGCAACTGAACTGAAAGCCTTAATCTGAGAAAGTCGTATAATAACTATATCCTTATTCTTAACGGTCTGACAACTTTATTTAATAACCTTTTTAGTGCTTGTACTCTTTGTTAATAATAAAATTAATTAGAGTGACGTAACCCTTGCTCGCTCGACTTTCGCCGAGTGTAGATTATGTTAATAATTATGTTAAGTAATATAAACGAGTCATCTTGCTCTCAATGTTAAGTGAATTAAATATGTTTTATTTTTTGGTTATATGTTAATGTCAGAGAGCCTCGTTCGTCTGGTGATAATTGATGTCTTTTTATTTAGCTAACAGAACGAAGGAACTCCCCCTAGAAGGTATGGTTACAGCCACCTATACTAATAGCATACGGCAATAATACTCGACCTGGCAATCGAAACTAGAATCTCTAGCGTAGCAGTCAATCACTGCTGCGGCACTAGAACAGTTACGCTATGGATAGACACACATTATGAATCTTTACAATTACAATGTAGGGCTTTATCAAAGCCTAAAAATGGATTCAACTAAAACAATCAAAACTCCACTAATATGAACTCCACAAAAGCCATGCCCGATAGTGATTCACATCCAAACACACAATACAATGGCTTACGTAAGACCTGATACCGTAACTAGGCCTGCTTTACCGCGCCAATGATCGGTAACGAACCGCGACCGAACGGTAACCGAATGATGGTGCAGCTTTGGAACCGACCGGTAAAAAGTACGGAGCGTAGCCTGCAAGGTTCACGAAGCAATAAGGAGACGTGACTTTAAACTAGTAGATACCTATTATTTCATTGAAATAAAATTACGTTTTACCGCGGATTTTATCGCATTGTATTGATATTATTTAATTTTTCGGATCTTTTACAGCATCCATGGTCACTGTCAATCCTTAAAAAATAGTTTTATTTCAATGTCTAATATTCGCAAAAGTGTATTATTTCTTTACTTCACTGTATACAGCCAAGACAGGGTGATATTTTTCGCATGTATTTGTTGAATAACAAGATGAATTGAGTGATTCCTACACGCGTGCCGATATGTTTAAGTCCACTGTAATAGATATTTTCATTAAGTGTCCACAAAATAAATCAAACTCCGAGCTACTACTGAGAATTTCATAGAAAAACCCAATAATACTTTGCTCAACAGCTGTATTGAATCCAGGACCCGACGTAGAAGTTAAGCATACGACCACAAGATTATTGAGACAGTTAAGTATAAAATGACGATATTTTAACATACCATCACGCCTGTATTCCCCGAAAGATTAGGCAGAGGCGTACTTAATGTACACCCACAGTTCGCCGGTATATTTAGATCCCATGTTATATAGGGCGAGCCTATAGTCATTAACCAGGCACAAATCCAGACTCCGACCTACTACTGAGAATTTCATAGAAAACCCCAATAACACTTTACTCGACCTGGGGATCGAACCCAGGACCTCTAGTGTAGTAGACGCGCTTGGGACCACTAGACTAATGAGGATATTTTAAGGAATAATAAAAGCAGGATAAAACTATGTTTGTATAACTAGTTTTAGTACCATATTTGGCAGCTCTATCACCAAGGAAACGAATGGTGTTACATTGGAACACGCACAGGAGAACAGTTGGCGTGCATCCATGCACTTGTACATGTTGTTAGTAGCTAATGTAACACACTGCACTTCCTGCAGCCTTCCATTGAAATAAACATGGTTAGAATTTGTTTAGTGAGTAACCTCGGTAGCTTTTCCGTTGGGTTTTTGTTAATCATCTATAATATCAATGAGGTCCAGCTACACAATGATTGATGCATGCGTGCGGACAATTGGGGCTGGTCTTCTAGAAGCCACTGACTGTCTCTCTCTTAGATGGCTCTTTCTTCAGAAGGCCTTTTTAATTTTTGTATTTACTTATCAGTGTCAAGTCGATTTAGTACTAGAAATCTAAAACTTTGGACTTTATTTTCTTTGTCTGACAAACATTTGCCTAAGGATAAATAATGTTGAATACCTCATTAGTCTAGTGGTCTCAAGCGCGACTGCTATGCTAGAGGTTTTGGGTTCGATCCCCAGGTCGAGCAAAGTGTTATTGGGTGTTTCTATGAAATTCTCAGTGGCAGCTAGGAGTCTGGATTTATAGCAATAGCCTCGCACCCGCACATGGGACCCAAACATAAACTGTGGGTACACCCACATTTTAGATTAGGCCTCTGCCTCTGCCTAACCCTTCGGGGAATACAGGCGTGATGGTATGTTATGTATGTTAAATAATGTTGATTTCTATAAATATTTTAAAGATATATATTTACGTATTCATTCATCGTCCGTCGCCTTACATGCTTTGTGGTGGTGTGGTGGTTAAAACCTTGCTTACCTGCTGACAGTCCAATCTTTTTATACAAGCCTCGAAATCTACCACGTGAAAATTCAGGACCGAAAGTGAAGTAATGTCAAATCATAAACCACAGTATAAAAAGTCACTTACTTCACTTGATTTTAGATACAGTTTATTATTATTAACCAGTCCTAATTACCGATAAGTTTTAGAACGTTTTAGATATTGGTATTTAATTTTAATCCAGGTTTTAGATACTCATTTTTTATGGCATAGGTACTTATCTACGATGAAGTTTGTGTCAAAACAATGTTGCTCCAAATATCAGGCGACAATTAATCATTTACTCGTATTCATAGCCGTTAACAGATTTTCGCTAATTATACATTCAGTTAACAAATAGTTATACAACGCGGAAGTATTAGGTCGTGACGGGTATTCGTGACTTCAATCCTACAAGTATCATTGCTGACATGGAACGCCCAGGCGATCCGACATGGTCGTCTGTCCCCTGAAGCGGAGCGTATGGCTAATTGGTATTAACCTTTTTATAAATTACTTTATCATTGGTTATACAAGAGCTATTTATCATTAAAGTGCCATGGATATTAAGAATCAGACTGGCAAGTGAGAGGTCATGATTTGGAACTTAACCGTATATACCTTTAGAGAGGGCCGTATAGAACATACCTACAGCTTAGATTCGGAAACGAGTCTAAGCGTAAATTAAGGCTTCCAAATTACGTCAAATTTTAATTTATTATATCTATTCTCATCTAAGGTTTTTTTGTGTATTTGCCATTTAAAGTAGACATGCTAAATATTTTCAAAGATATTAAATATGCATTTTTCTTTTGCTAAATCTATTATTATATGGTAAATCTTGTCACCGAAACTATTCATTCAAATTATTTCGATTATTAATTATTATATTATTTACATTCAATATAGATACATACAAAACACATCACCGATGAATTATATGTTACTCTGTGGGCGTATTAATTGCTCTTTTGTAATAAAAATAATGATTTCCATTATTCATTTTTTGCCATGAGACAATTAGGTAATGGATCATGTAACTAGCATGTGGGTTTCAATGCCATTGTCAGAAAAAACCTATGGAAGCCGTCGCTCCGCCATAGATTCAACTACCTAGATAAAAATATTAATTTTGTTTTTAACCTAGGAAGTAATGAACAGATGGGCTATTGTGTGACTTTAAGAGGCATTTACTAGTCATTATTATGGTCTGTTCAGGTTGAAATTAAGTAGCAGTAACCATGTATTTACCAAGGTACTGACATACATTATCTCCCCAGTACATAAGCTCAGTTGCAGAGACAATAGCTTGGTCACAGGGCTCGGAGAATCGGCATTCACTGATTCAAGAGTGAGAATACTGCAGTGGAGACTATGTCGTTCATATTGGACACTCCCCGGTCAGCTGAAGCGATAAGCTGCGGAAGATGGGCACGAATTACGTAGGACAGAGGAAAATGAAGACTTAGGAGGGGCTATATCTTGCAATGGACTACGGCATTGACAGAGGATGATAGAGTTTGGTTTACCCGAGACAATCTTATTTTGAGAGTCCTGAGAGCAGTATTGAGAGGAGCCAACGGACCTTACTACAATGTAAATCCAACGCAATAAGTTTTGGCTATCAGAAAAAGATGTCGCTATTTAATCGGTAGAGCGACGTCCCTCTTCCACAACTTGAAAATGATCCCGTTTTGACATTAACTTCCTTCCTAACTTTTAAACTATCGCGTTGCATATTAATATAGAAAACGAAACAGGTTTTAAATTATCACCAACGTGGAATCCAGTGATTAAAATATCAAAACCTCGCTATTTTAAGTCGGTTAAAAATACGGACACAGTGAGTGTAGTGTGTCGCGAGTTTTGTAACTATAATAAAAATGTGGGGGTAGATAAAGAAAAATCTACCAACGCAATGACGGAGTGAACTCGCTGCATCAGTCTGCTTGTGACCACGATCAGTGCAACCTGGTCGAAACGTCAAGCAAAATTAAAGGTTTTTATAGCGCGTTAATACCTGTTTCGTTTTCTATATTATTAACTTCCTTTTACAAAATGCAAAACTTTATTGGAGACTCGATATGTTCATTGCTCGATAAGTTTAAATAAGCATTTCAAACATTTCTGAGACGTTACATTTTGTATATATTTTATATATAATAGCCTTTTAGGTATATATCTATAGGCCATAGATGCCTGATAATAAATGATAAAAAAGTAAATAAAAAATATTATGAGTCTAGTGGAAAGGTTCAAATAATATTGTAAACTTTATCCACCCATAGCATATAATTCAGAAGTTTATCATTTATTATCTACTAATTCAACAATAGGTTCTATAGTGCAATTTATCTTTCTAACTTCTGACATAAATGTCACGGAACAAAATTATCCATTCATTACGTTTTGATGGCTATTGAAGATCACTTACCGTAAAATTACAATCGCTACAATTATCTATTCAACTGAACCAAAACGTGTGATTATCCTTACTTGATCGGTATCCCATAATTGCATATGAGGCTGTGATCTCTATCACACGTTACTGGACACGTGCCTCTTTGTAAGCTATAAGCAAACAAGACACAGAAGACACACACAATATGACAAGATAATGCCATTACGAATTTGTATCAATATTTATTCTTAATTATGATAAATTCCTTTGTATAATATTGTATCTTTAGAAACAAAACGCTTACATGGTGCTAGCTGCTTTTAAAAAATGCAGTGCGATTTTTTTACCGTAGGTACCTACCTTTTTATCGTTACAAGGTACAAGTTTCGGCATTCTAGTTTTATGCGATCAAACTCACCTTATACAAAATGACAAGCTTTAATTTTACTATTGAAAGATTTGTGTTTTTAGTTGTTTTATATTTGGGGCTACTTACAGATTGCGTAACAAAGAATACCTTAGAGTGTATCAAAGTAACCCCAAAACGAGTTTAGCTTTTATCGCCCGAATAAATTTTTTTCTGATCGATATTTTTTTTTTGTTAATTTTATTCTTTGATAATAAAAAAATATAAAGCAACATTGTTCAAAATTGATCAAAGTAACTCCGGTTTACGGTACCTACCGATGGCCAATCTCATGGCCATGCATGGAAGGCAAGTAGGTACCCAAGACGATCGATAAGGATTTCCTAGGCCCCAAAAATGTCTCAAAATGACCCAAAGATCAGGCTTACAGTGCCTCACATAATATTACAAGCACGTGTTAAAAAACATGTTTGTGTCAGTAAAAAGTATAAAGATGTTCTACACAAGTGGGTAATAAAGATCATTATATAAAAATTAAAGTTACAAAAACTATTTATTACTTCTTGATTGCTTACAATCACGAAGTGGAATAATAACACGTGAAACGTGCGTACTTCGCACCTGGGATGCCACTGATAAATATATTATATAGAATTTGTGTTAGATGTATTTATTACGAATTACACTGCTCTCTCACTGTCTCGTTAGTTTAGTGATCTTTAGACTAAAGGTCCTGGGTTCGATTTCCACTATGACTAATCGGTTTTTTTGCGGTTTTTATATGAAATTCTCAGTAGCATCTCGAACATTGGATATGTGCCCGGTTAATGGCAATAGGCTCGGCCCGTAATACATGAGACACAAAGATACCGGTGAACTGTGGGTGCAATGTAGGTACAGCAATAGGTACTACATGAAGCCTAGCGTAATGGTATACTATGAAATTATGTATTTATTAATATTAACTTTACTGATGTTTTCCTTTATTGCATCAGGCATTATATTCTTCTCCTACTTTAAAAAAAAGTTGAACTAAACAAGTTTGTTTCACTTTCACATTCTACATTTAAGGTCTTCCATGTCCTAGCTAGTATCCGTCATACTAGCTAGGACATGGAAGAGGTATTTATTTCTAGGTCCTAGCTAGTATCCGTCATACTAGCTAGGACCTATAAATAAATACCTATTATTTATTATTATTTATTATTATTATTATTTAGGTATTTATTTAGATACAGATATAATAACCATATTATATCTTTATCCTTAGCTTTATAATTAAATATCCATGATCTAATCACATTAAATAAACTACCTGTCTGAGTCTTAAGACATCGGAAAAAATATTTTGACATTTCGAACCGAAACCCTTCGCAAAAACAACATCAAATCATTTCTCAGAACGATTCTCCGGCTATGATGATGCTGATGCAAACAGCTAAATATAACTATGTCTGCATCTTAGAGGATGGGACGCACACTTTGAACTTTTGGAATATTAAGCCAGCATTAGACAGAACTGTCATCACCCGCACATTCGGTGAAGAATGGTTTTATGTAACAACTGTTCACTTCGTGCCATCTCTATACCACAGTACTTTACCGTATACTATGAGAGAGAGATAGCACGAAATTGCATAAAACTCTTAATTAGTGACAGATCGGCATCTCCGTCAATTCCCGGAACAAAATCTATAACCATTTACAACCGGTTTCAATAACCGCTATCTACCTAGGTACTTTCCCCTACCACAGAACGATTAATTAGTAAGTTCTACGTACCATACCCGAAATGACCATACAGGCTTTGTCTTTCTATTTTCTTGTAGTGAATATTGTCGGTAGATAGGTTATTGAAACAATCCGAAGCAGTTACCCAATCTATACCTAAGATTGGCATACAACAATCGTTTAATTTTTTTTGAAAAGACAATTTTGGTCTAATGTCGCGGGTGACCTCACAAACATACAATTGACGGACAAAAAACACAACCAAATTCGAATCAAAAATCCGTGGAGCACACAAATATTTCCCTTGGGTGTGAATGGAAACTACGAAATGCGGCACAAGGCGAGGCGACCACCTCAATTGCTACACTAAACGTGCAGGAGATCCTCATTTCACTCAACTGCCTCAATAATATAGTGGTCATAAGCGCGACTCCTAGGTACAATAGTTATTTGGGTTTTTCTATGAAATGCTCACTAGTAGCGGAGCTTGGATTTGTGTCCGATTAATGGCAACAGGTTCGCCCGTTAATACATGGGACTAAGCCTAAACCTTCGGAAAATACAGGCGTAATGGTAATGATATGCCGGCTGTACACGCTAGTCGCAACAATACGAGACAGGCTGAGTACGAGTATGTACATAGTTTGCAGTCCAGTCGAGCCGATTCCCGTAGACAAGCACGCGAGTCGATGAGACGAGATGAGACAAGCGTTTATAGCCGGCATTAGAACCTCAATCCCAATGCGGATCTCTAAAACAATAGGTACCAAACAGCTTACAAAATTTGACTCTTTGAGCCATCGTTATAACCAGCATAATGATTCTGAGTGAAGTTTAAACGTTAGTAAAAACATTCCTTTTGTAATGTTCGTAGAAGCGTTGCTTGATTGATGACATTAAGGATACGGTCATTGAAGCTGTCAATGTGCGCAGCTAGTTTAAAAAGATTGATAAATGAAGCTAGTTAATGTGGTCTTACCTCTATTACGTCAATTTTATGGATGTACCTATGATTTTTTAACAAAATTTAAATCTGTCATTGTCTTAACATTTAAAGAAAATTTAAGTAAATTGCAGTAAATGTTCCTTCGGACTATGAACTCTAAACGACTCCAGCAAAAACATTCGAACTTTTTGCACTATGGCAGAAACTATAATTAGTGTTCATACCGCTTGAAGTTTTGCTTCGCGCGGGAGAAAAAGCGTAGACTAATATATGTAATTTGAACATCCGCCATCATTGTGAGAAGACACGAACTAACATTAAACAACAATGCAATAACAAAGCAAAAAACTACATTCTCTTTGATAACATATTTCATTAACAGACAGCGCAACACTTCTATTTAAATATACACCAATCGAAAGTCTAGCATCAACAATCGATTCGAACATCTATATTCAATTCGAATGATCCGTAGAAAATCGATAAATGACTCTCGATATAACAAATGCATTGACAAATCGAGTCGACATAGTAAATTTAAGCACAGCAAAAAGTCACTTCTGGTATTCTAGTTGGATATCTTGAAACTTAAAAGCGAAAGTAAGAAACGATGCTAAGACGACCGTGCGGATATAATATGCATAATATTAACATACTAAACGAACGAACGAAACGAACTGGTCACGTCCAGTCATAATATATTGTAAAGTGCGTTGATCTGTCTTGATAAAATCTCAGAATTATATCGAAGAAAAACAGTTAGCAAACAAATAATTTAAAATCGATTTTGATTGGATAACTGTGAAATATAATAATCTTAACCGAATATGTTCCAATATTGGTAGAGTTCGTAATATGTATTTTTTTTTAAATTATTTTAAATTATGTTTTTATGGAAAGGAACATTTTATTACAGGCTGGATACAAACGATTCAAAAGACTTCTATTCCATAAACAAGTCAATTTGCCTAATAAGCGCATCACCATATGAATTGGGCTCGATTTTTTTATAAATGCGTAACTCGTTTGAGAAATATTCAAACCCGAAAATTCAAGCCAAATGCTATAAGAAGGGCCGGGTGAATTCACCAGTCTGAATACCTACACGATACTTCACAATAAGACACGGACGAAGACCTCAGGTACAGAAAAAAAATACATTAAGGCACAAAAAAGGCAAGGTTATCTTATGGAGTTTTGGGTTTGATTTCTTAGCATGGATTAAAACCTTTTATTACTTATTTCGGAGTTCTTGAAAATGTACTAATGCAAATGAGTCAGTCATTAATTTGATGATTAAATACCTACATATTAGTCACTAATACAATACGGTCTTATCTCAAACTCAATATCAGAATATAAAACTGCATCACCTGGCACGAACTCAAAAGGTCAACAAATATCACAAAATAGCTAGGTATGTAAATAATGTTGTTAGTAAAGAAGAACATTTAAAAGCTGCAAATCTGTCAAAGATAATGAATACTCTTTTGAAAGGTAAACCATTCTTTGTCTGTATGGAAATTTATAACAATCTGTCTAGAAAGAAGAAATAAAAAAATATATTTGAGAAATGAACTCCCTCACCGACAAATAAACATGACGTACACCCAGAGACGCTAAAACATTAGAAATACTTGTATGGAGAAGAGTTGACAAAAACTCCTAAAATTAGGTTTGTAATTTTAAGTTATATAGGCCAAAGAAACTGAGGTAAACACACTAAATGAAGCGTAGCCATCAAGACTGAAGGCAATGAATAAGCTTCCTCGGAGACAATCACGTACTGACTCTAAACAAATGACGACCTCCTTACAACAGCTAATACTTAAGGTCAGACAAGTAAACAAGTTCCTAATGCTATTGTTTGGTTTAACATATTTATGTGCAGTTTTATTTTAAGAAAAAAATTTACAAATATAAAAGGTTGTTATCTATCATATGTATAAGTAACTACGCCATGTTTATCATAACTCTGTGATACATCGCCACAAAATTCTGATAAAAATGTAATGGATTCACAATGTGATCGGGTACCTACATTTTCATCTGTTCACGCGTACAAAATGTCACTTATGCCGAGGGTTCAACGCCCAGTTACTAAAAGTAAACCAATATGAATATTCCTGACGGATTTGAGACCAAGATCAGCCACACGGAGTATTGGAACTGAAAAAACATTGGCCAGAAGGGTTGATGATAATATAATAAAGTGTGTCTTTCCAACACACTTTGAATTGGCACAAAACAAGGATTCTGACAAGGATAATGACATAAAACAAGAGAGGCTTACCAGAGAGTTAACAAAGAAGTGAATGATGATGAAGTAGGTTTAGTGATTTTAATTATAAGGGTCCGGCGCGTATCCACACAGCAACCACAAGAATATTATACCTTCATGCTTCAATCCATTTACTACGGTGACCAACATTTTCGTAAATCTTATTTCAAGATTTCCAATACCAGTGTCGGTCTCTGATTTAATAATGGTTTATTAAATATTTATATTACAACGGACATTTAGTAGCGGAACGACGATTTTCTATTCCCAATTTCCGTTAAGTTTTGAGAGCAACACAGATTTTGCCGTCAATTTTACAGACGTAAAATTCGTTCCATCTACCGTCCAACAGTTGTTTGCAAAATGGTCGCAAAAACTAAATTTACGTATTGTATGTTGATTTCTTATTATTTGATTACGATTTCTTTTTACGAAATCTGTGATTCTGTAAAAACTACGCTAAATGAGAGTTTGATTCGCTGATTTAGAGTTACAAACCACATTTTCTGTAAAAAATATCGTAGTCGCTGACGTACCTGTAACAAAGGAAAGAAATAATGTTATAGAATAGTTACTGTTTATGTTAATGAAAATTTACAACATAGGAAAATGAATATTGATATTGGCTTAACATAACATACCATCACGCCTGTATTCCCCGAAGCGTACTTAATGTACACCAACAGTTCGCCGGTATGTTTAGGTCCCATGTTATAGGGGACGAGCCAATAGTCATTAACCGGGCACAAATCCAGGCTCCGAGCTGCTACTGAGAATTTCATAGAAAAAATTGCTCGACCTGGGGATCGAACCCAGGACCTCTAGCGTAGCAGTCGCACTTGGGACCACTAGATGATAGACTAGATAATGAGGCAGTCAATAACATATTATCTTAAACGTTTTCAATAAAGATATAGAACCAGAATCATTTATTTGCTGAACGTAAGTTTACAACTATATATAAATGTTTGAGAAATGAAAAATTCTATTTTTTCTATAGGATTTTTGTATATACTCTTATACTAGATAATTCAAAAGACAGGAAACGTGTGTAGGGTAAGCAAGTGGTCAATATATTTTTAAACAACTTTAAGCCTTAAGTATATTAATAATGTCATGCGTAAATATACATTAAGGGTAAGCTTTGTCACGGAAAAATAAATAAAGAGACATAATCATTTACATTTATTTTAAAAAGTAGCTGCAAAATTTTCATGAGTTGCTTTAAGAGAACAATTTCTGAATGATTGTATTGAGCCATTTACAAATCAAACTGTCTTAAACGTGGGATTGTTCGTTTTAAATAGTGTTCGTTTGTGTTACACTATCTTAAAACATCACCATTAAGGTCAAATAAAACTAAGTATGTATCCACATAATTGTTTTGCAAAACAATTGTGATTAAAAGTAGTTTTATACTCAATTTGATTGGATATATTTAAATAACATACTAACATCAACAAAATGAACAGATTATATTTACATATATAATAACACATTTTTATTTACATTTGTTTCCCATTGAGTATAATATTAGATTGGATCAACATTTGTGAAACTTTAGACAATTTACTTTATTTATGTATGATACTATGTAGATTCACATAAAGGTTAATACGTGAATTTATATTCTGCGAACGAACAATGAAGTAGAGCACAACATTACTTTTTTCTTATAAATATTTTACCTACCTATCGTAAACACGCTTTTAAAAGTTGCCATTAATGCTAACAATATTATTAAGCACGTAGTTGAAAAAGATTAACTTCCCACCGAAAGTAGATCAACTAAATAATTGTGGACAAGCGAAAACTAGGTAAGTAATCAAATCATGCAACAACAAAAAAGATTAAACACGAAATCTTAGGAGAACTGATCTGTTAAAATTAGAAGGGCAGATAAAATAAACAAAAAAGAAGACAGAAGAAGCCAATCATGAAAACTACAAAATCCCAATGATAGAATTAAAAGACTTCAATGAGAAACTAATTATTTGACATAGGTAGTGAGAAGTTATTCAGAATACAAGAATTGCAAACGTTTTCGGATATTGTCTACTATATACATTAAGATTTATCCAGGTTCACGCGTTGCCTTGACAATAAATATTGATTAACATACCATCATACCATCACGCCTGTATTCCCCGAAGGGTTAGGCAGAGGTGTACAAATGTACACCCACAGTTCGCCGGTATGTTTAGGTCCCATGTAATAGGGGGCGAGCCTATTGCCATTAACCGGGCACAAATCCAGACTTCGAGCTGCTACTGAGAATTTCATAGAAAAACCCAATAACACTGCTCGACCTGGGGATCGAACCCAGGACCTCTAGCGTAGCAGTCACGCTTGGGACCACTAGACTAATGAGGCATGTTATATGAATATTAATCAAATATTGATTAATATTCATATAACACTCCGCTTAGCATTCTCGTGGCGTGTGCGAATATCTGAACATATAAAACCGACGGATGCCGGTGTCCTTGCCGACGCGTGCTTTTTGCTACCAGCGTCTTCGAAAATTAGTTTTTACTTCCACTAGCACTAATTACGATGGTCGTGATGCCGTCATTATTTGCTAAGGATCTTCAATTTTTGTTGGTTCTGCCGTGAAAGATATTTGTACATCAGTTCCTAAGTTAGATCTTAGACTATCAGACTGATCTTATAGAAGTGCTTTTGAATGAAGTGATCCAATTTCAAGACCTACTGTATCTAGAGCACCAATGCATTGAACATCAAAATTTTCACCAAACTAAAATATTTTAACAGTAATTGATTAAGAGTCCGGCGGACCGAATTTCTCTCACAAACGTAATACCGAAATAAATCATAATTCAAGCACAATTTAATCAAATTCTATTATTATTTGGATTCCGATACCGTTAATCTAGGTTCCTACTATTCCATTTCATCCAAAATACTTCACTGGAAATAAATGTAAGCGAATGCAATTTTTGATAAATTTACCCCGTTTGGAACGATTTTCCGGTCTTTTATTTCCAGTAAAGTAGTAGTAGAAAAAATAGCATCGTAGGAACCTAGATTAACGATATCCAAATCCGAATAATAACATATTTTTTTAGAATATTGTATGGATGATTCATTTCGGTATTACGTTTTTGTGGGCAATTCAAGCTCCGCCGGACCCTTAAATTACTAGGTAATATTAGGGAGTGTAATTTCCAATGTATTCGTGATGCTTGTTTGTTTTATGTCTTATAAACCAGGTGCGGCTACTAAAACGCTTGCGAGCATTTCTGATTATACTACTACCATAATTACACGTTCGTACCTTATACTTACAAAAACGCCTAGTTTATCAATTATAATTTGTTAATAATACATGTTTCTATTATTAATATTGTTCAGCTGTTATAGGTTACGAAATTTATCAGGTTAGTTTTGCCCATAGAGGACAAAAATATGAAAAATTCTCATCGTATGTAGGTATATTATATACCGATCTTAATGAAAACAATAGAAAATTTAGAATTTTTGTTTATCTGCCTGTTTGTACGCGCATTACGCAAAAACTACTGCACGAAATTGGATGCGATTGCAACTGTGTCGCATCTTACCGACACAGTTGTATTGCTTGACACCTAACTTAAAGCCTGATGTATGTTTCAACTTGTCAACAATAAAAACAAAACATCATAAAAACAAAGCTAAGATCATGATCATTATAAATTCATTTCAAGATTAATCGAAATAAATAAAAAACATGACAAAAATTCCATCGAAAACAATCCATTAAAAACTATTTAGCAATATAATTAGAGATCCGTATCCAACGGTGTTTTTATAAGCGTAAAACTATTCTTGAAAGAAGAGGCAGTGTAGCAACACTGCAAGTCTGTGACTAAACGGACCGAGCAGAACTTAACAAACTGAGGAACGAAATCCGGAACATGATGACGGAATACGCCCAAAGACTGATGATGGCGCAAATCTAGACCGATACAAAGAAACAACGACCAATGATCTTTTATTTGTAATTAGAACTTATCAAGATGTTTCTTATATAAGAATTAAACAGTTTTTTTAAAGATTGTCGATTAAGAAAATCTGACTTTTTATACAGCTACGAATAACTAAGACGGGAATTTCACGCGCGAAGATACATTTATAAAATGCGTTGTGATGATGGTAAATTATTTCATAGTATGGTACGAACAGCTTGATGAAGTTAAATGAGATTTCGTAAGATATTTTTTTTCTTTTTCTCTTTTCTAAAGAAACGTTGCCCTACACTAGGATTTTCTCCAGTATCGTGGGTGCGTTAAAAAACAAAAATCCTCACACACACAAACGCCCAGACCCGGAACATCTACCTGTAGATCATACAAATTTTTGCTCCGTGTGAGGATCGAACCCACAAAACATAACGCAGAATCCGATCGCTCAGCCACTATGCCAGACATGTCAAGATGTAAGATTGCTACGCTAGAGGTCCCGGGGTCGACAATTGCTACGCTAGAGATTGAGTAGTATTAATGGTTTTTTCTATAAAATTCTTAGTAGCAATGTTTTAGTAAACGGCAATAGGCTGGCCCCCTATTTCATGAGACCTAAATATACCAGCAATCTGTGGATGAACACAAGTACACTTCTGGCTATGCCTTCGGGGAAAACAAGCGTGATGTTATGTTGTTTAAGAATAAGAAGAACCAATTAATCGCAATTTTAATATTAGAAAATACTCTAATGGTAACCGCCAATTCTTTGACCAATCAAATCGACTCATAATCAAAAATTTACGACCTGTAATGTAATAAAAAAGCTATAATTTGTTAAAGGAACGAGAAAACTGTAGGTAAAAGTTAATTACCCACAAACGATAAGGCATAATGCAACTATTTATGGTGAAACTATAAACATAACAGTCGATAAGACGTATGCGCAACTGCATAAACAGCACCTATTGTATATGTGTCAACAATATACTTATGTCAATGTATTTACTTCCGTGTACACATATAAAGGGGTTTTAATCCTAATCACACATCACGCTTTTCGCATCAACGACATTCGGCTATTTAGTTGTGCTAAGTCAAATGCATAGCAGCACACCCCTGCCTGGCATAACACCTCCGCAGATGAGTTAAGGTGAAGGCGTTCGCTTAGGCCACCAAATTCAAATTTCAATTTGTTGTCCAAATAAACGGTTTTTCTTTCTTTCTTTCTAGGTATATAACCCATATTGATCCATGTGTATGCATTTGTATTGCATGCATAAAAAAAAAATATAACATGTTCTAGAATCAGCAGTTAAATTTTTACTTGGCGGGCTAGATGGCGACCGCGTCTAGGCAAACGTAGTGTAGGGCGCCCGCCGGCAGTAGATGAGAAAAGCCGAAGATCGGGCTCTGTGGCGTTCATTAGGAGAGACCTACGTCCAGCAGTGGACGAACATAGGCTGATGATGATGATGATAATGGGCTAGATGAAAGATCGGCCAAGATATTATGTTATTTTCAGACAGGACTGTATTTTATTAATGGCCGATGACAAATAAATGAGCGCACTCCTATAGGAGTGTATATGTAATCATATATCATGTTCATAGTAATTAAACAACCTCTAAATTACAGACTAGAAAGTTTGAGATAAGTTTCGATCGGCTATTTGAGACGCACACATTCAAACGCAATGCGAATTAAAAAAAAAAGCAGCGCTTGGTAGACCACATATTAACAAAAAACTAAACCTAACTTATAGCTAGCATTGTGCTATTACAACCTTCATGGGAGATTAACGAAGCAATCAAAACGGGTGATTTCGCTATCGAAAGTTGAGAGTCACCAAAACGCGACGCAGTATCGATGCAGACTAAATCTGACGCTAGTTCTAATAATTTTACTATACCTAAATTAGAACTTATTCATACCAGCAGCGTTTTAAATACAGGGTCTCATAACTTTAAGAATTATTAATTGTTCTATCGGAAAACATTATGTACAATCAAAGTACCTACAACTTTTTCCATACCAATAAAAAATATTAAATAATTCCTTGAATGATATATCTCATATATCACTACAATATAAGAAAGAAACCTATTTGGTGTCTGCGGTTTTGCCTTATTAAAATCAATCCTTCCCATTGTATAATATTTTTTCTTACATAGTTTACGCAACCTAGTTTCAGAGTAGAGTGCGTAATTTAAAAGCGTTAAATCGCTACGATATGGCATACAAATCGATCTCATTAAATTTAAATTGGATATTTTGCTGAACAAATCTACAATAACGGTGAAGAAACAGATTTGCTTTACCTGCGAGCCCGTTTAAAATTATTTTGACGTTCTGGCGTCAGCAAATGGGAAAAAAACAATCCGCAAATAAGGATCCTGGGGTTTTACACGATCTTCACAATAATAACCACCTTGCAGGTATCTTATACATTTATAAACAAGATAGTAATAAAAAATAAATGTTTTTTTTTTATATTTAGAAATCGATGTATTGTATTCAAAGTAGGAAGCTACTAAGTCATAAAATTAAAATTACTTTGCCACGATTTCAAAAAAATATAGTAGTTATCTTCAAAAACCTATCTTCATTTTTTGCATCGAAGCGGAAATCTAAAATAAATGTTTAAACCGAATGAGCGTTAAACATTATATAAAAAGCCGTCAATAGCCCGGTTAATAAATACAATAAAAATCAACAAAAACTAAATATTTAATTAAAACGTCATGCGTGTCTACAAATATTCAGTTCGTGACTGGCAGTGTTAATTAGCTATATAGTTACTTAATCGATATTATTTTCTGAAAAAATATTCATATTAAGTATAACGATACAACGCTATACATAGAGTATAATATAATAGTCCAGTGTAATGCACCTGAAATTCACTAAAGTAGGTATATAGTATAGTTATTAGTTAACAGAATTTAGTTATTTTACTTCCTAACTGTAACTAAATTCATGTTTATTTCTTTTCATCAGAAGAAAATGTCTACAGAAAAATCCATAAATCTGTATTCTCATTAAGAATAATTACAATTTTTTCAGATTCAACAGAAACATAACAATCACCACGTTACTTCCTTGGGCTACATAGACGCCCCCGGGGAACAAAATCCTATAGTGCTATTACCATAGTTTTAATATTTTTGCAGTTTCGGCATCTATGAGTCATAATACACATATTTAATTTATTTTTATAGCTAGATGTTACGTGAATCATGCTGAAAATAATGATGTTTATGAGCCCGTTTAGGACACGAAATAAGTATAATAAAAAAAAACAGTTTTTTGCTCGTCCTGTCAAATTTACTTTTCTCTATTACGATTTTGTTCCTTGGCATCGATTATTAAAACCCCTAATGAACTTTGCCCAACAGTAGCCACGCTTGCAACTATGAATGTTGCAATTATCAAAATAACACCAGAATACAATATTCGTCTTCCGAAGTAGACCACACAGCGACATTGACTCACAAATATGGTGAGCACGGTGGTCCGTGGCTAAATGCTCATATTTCCTGACACGCTGACCTGACGCTCGTGTTGGCACGCTTGACAATTTCATGCTCACGATGCAGTGTGATATAGTAAGATTTTGACCTTCTTGCTTGATTTCGACTGCCTCATTAGTCTAGTGGTCCCAAGCGCGACTGCTACGCTAGAGGTCCTGGGTTCGATCCCCAGGTCGAGCAAAGTGTTATTGAGTTTTCGATAAAATACTCAGTAGCAGCTCGGAGTCTGGATTTGTGCCCGGTTAATGGCTATAGGCTCGCCCCCTATAACATGGGACCTAAACATACCAGGCGAACTGTGGGTGTACATTAAGTATGCCTCTGCCTAACCCTTCGGGGAATACAGGCGTGATGGTATGATGGTATGTTGCTTGATTTCAGCTATATTTTGTAGAGATCCAAATTACTTCATTGAAATCCAAATTACTTTATTCATTATTAGTGGTCCTACGCGCGACTGCTACAATAGAGGTCCTGGGTTGGATTCCCAGATCGAATAGTGTTATTGGGTTTTTCTTTGAAATTCTTAGCTCGGATCCTATTACCTGAAGCGTAAACATACCAAACACGACAAACTATATAGATGTACATGATGTTGTGATGGTATATTGTGTTATTACAACAGAAAACAACAAAAAAACACATAAAACCAAAATATTTTTTCCGTGTGGGAATTGATTCAAATCAAACTGGCCAATGAAACCTGTTAACTTATCTGTATTCTGATAACAATGTTACTTAAATAAAATATAAGTGCTCTATTAAAAAGTCATTACCTCAGAGGATTATAGACTCTAGGGTTAACCCACAAAAAAATAATTAAATTAATTATAGCAGACCACAGTTGTAAAGTTAAAGGCAAAACAAAACTCAAATTGTAAATCCTAATTACAACTGTATCAACGTCAAGATCTCGTAATTTTCCTCTGATGAACAATTTTATGTAAGTATTCGTGCATAAGACCACAGTATAAAATCGTGATGCAGTCTGTCCATGCAACATAAGTAGATAAGTAAGTAGGCGTCATGTCCTTACCTCTTAAATTGTAAGCTTTATGTCGTGAGATAAAGGTTTTCGACAAACGAAACAGAGATGTTGCTGTGTTTTTGGAAATAATGTGTGTATTTTAGTGTTTCGATAAAGATGTTGCGGTCTTTGGTATTATTCTTAATATTAAACTGTCTGTTTTGTATGTGGGATTCACACAAAATATACTACATGTACGTTTCCATAAGTCATTAATTCTTGAATCGTACCGCATGATTTATCTTATATGTATAGGTACCTAGCTTTTTGTTTTTTTTATACCACTAAGGTGGGAAACAAGCATACGGCCCGCCTGATGGTAAGCGGTTACCGTAGCCTATGGACGCTTGCAACACCAGGGGTATCACTGCCGACCCTGTAAATTAAAGAGGAATAGTTGAGCTGGCAGTATAGGAGACATGCTGCCGTGCATGACAGGGATGGTAACAAAACACCACTGCCAACACAACGCTTCCTCGCGGAGCTCTGGCGACCTTGCTCGCCGTTAGGAACACAACATAGCATTTTATATTAGTTGTTTGTTTTGATTTTTTTAAATACATTCACTCTGGTTTCTGACACTTACGCGAATATTAGACATTGAAATAAAACTTTGTTAATTATGGATGCTGTAAAGGATCGAAAACGTCGAAAATCAAATAACATCAATACAACGCGATAAAATCCGTAAAAAGTAGTTTTATTTCACTACATTTCTTGTATTTCATGTCGTGAATTTTATATCCCGCCAATCACAAGCGCACATTCAAGAAATTTAATACATTAGCCGAATAGATAACTGATTTGTATCTTTGTATGTACCTAAATGAGGGTGGGGTCCCCCTGGGGTTCTACAGCTTCACCGTGGGCCACGACAAGGAGAGAACCCCATGGGGAGGTACTAACACCCCCTAGAACTTTCAGTTAATCAAGTTAGAACTTTTAAGAAATCCAGTAACTACCTACCTATCTAAGTAGGTACTGGTTTCACGTTATTATAATGACTACATTTTTATTGTTCATTTATTCAATTGAATACAGTTAATTAACTATTTAATGTTGATCAAAGGTTCATTTCGTTGTAAAGATGATTTTGGTGGTATTTTACAATGACGTAAAACATGCAGTATGTATCTGCAGAAATTACATTAATATGACGCATCAATTCACTGTTTCTGGAAGCCAGATCCTTTGATTACAATACAGAAAAACCTTTCCTTGATCTACCAAGGGTCTGTTGAGGCCTTGGTTGATGCTCATGACACCATGAAAAAGGAAAATTACTAGAAATAGTAAGTACCCCATAACATAAATATTATAAAGCCTCTATCCCATTGATCAATTACAGCTAATCGACCCCCATTGGTCATTAGGCCCATGATATAGACAAGTTAATTATTCGCAGTAGGTATCGGAAGGGTCAAGGTTCGATACCAGTGCGGGTCAAAACCAAAGCAATTATAATTTAACGTGTTTCAATTCTGCTTGTAAGTTCGTGATGAGTTGATTGTTTGAAAATCGCTTCCTGATGCTTAATTAGTCGGTAGTTAAAGATGATCTTGAGGTTAAGGTTATGTCGTATTGAAAAAAATTACAGTTCACGCCACATACGGCGGCCTCTTTAATTAACATAAATAAGATCAAGAATAATGAGACACATCTAATTAAAAAGCCTTGATTTTATTCTCGTAACTCGAAATCGCGGCTGTATGTCTACTTAGAAATAGTAATCTTAGTGAAAGTATCTTCGGGGAAGTAACCGTTAATATCATTATTTCTGTCACCATACAGCGACTTTGACGCTTTCACAGGCACAATGATATTTTACAAACACAATGATATTCTAAAGGCACAAATGATACTCTACACTCAGGTTGTCCCTTTATTAACATGTTATCAATATTACAAAGGCAGTATTGTATCAGCGTATCATCAAAACCTAATTCGCGATTCGTACATAAACTACAGGCACAATTATATTTTACAATCACAATTATATTCTACAGGCATAAGAATATTTATTTGATAAGCACAATGATATTTCACAGGCACAATGATAATATGCTACAGGCACAATAATATTTTTCAACATGGTTGATTTTTCGTTGATGGACTTTGTAGTTAGGTAGACAGGACTCATTTCAGAAAAAATGCTTTTTTAAAAAAAAAAAAAAAAAAAAAGGTTACTAGCAATATGGGTCGCACATTACTATACTGATATATAAATTGATCTCCGCTGTATCTTGCAAAAATTGTATCGACACTATACTGCTCAGAAAGTTTGATTAAAAAAAGGCATTTTTTAGAACGCATCTCAGAGTTAGCAAATATAAATTAATTATACAGTCAATATTGAAATCTCATAAAACAAAATAAATGTACCTACATATGTATGTCAAATGCAATCATAAAAACCAATGACAAATGGTGGCAGACGTTTTCCTCCTCCGAGCCTTGCATGGATCATAGTAACTGTTGCCCTCTACGAGTTTCTGCCATGCAAACATATATGACCTCTGTCATTCGGAGAAACTCATACGTAATCTATGTAAACATTGTTTTTATATACTATTTGGTTTGTATGGAAAAACAAGTGTTTTTGCGTCCAAGTAAATTAAACAAAACTAAAGTTATTTAATAGTAAAGGAAAAAATTCAATCGCGGGCAGGATTCGAACCTGCGTCTTCTGGTTTGATATACCAGACGCTCTGACCTCTAAGCCACCGCGAACCCTACCCGCATGATTGAAATTTTGCCTTCACATTCGGAATTTACGTCATAAGGTGACGTTTGGTGACATCTATGAGAGGCAAGTTACCTTACCTCTCAACCGACACGACTTACTTTACAGTCAGTTCAGTGTCGTACGATGCCACCCTACCTTTTAACTATCTTTTTGTGATTTTTTTGCATTTTCCATGCTAAGATTATTAAGTTATTTAATAGTAAAGGAAAAAATTCAATCGCGGGCAGGATTCGAACCTGCGTCTTCTGGTTTGATATACCAGACGCTCTGACCTCTAAGCCACCGCGAACCCTACCCGCATGATTGAAATTTTGCCTTCACATTCTGAATTTACGTCATAAGGTGACGTTTGGTGACATCTATGAGAGGCAAGTTACCTTACCTCTCAACCGACACGACTTACTTTACAGTCAGTTCAGTGTCGTACGTTGCCACCCTACCTTTTAACTATCTTTTTGTGATTTTTTTGCATTTTCCATGCTAAGATTATTAAGTTATTTAATAGTAAAGGAAAAAATTCAATCGCGGGCAGGGTTCGCGGTGGCTTAGAGGTCAGAGCGTCTGGTATATCAAACCAGAAGACGCAGGTTCGAATCCTGCCCGCGATTGAATTTTTTCCTTTACTATTAAATAACTTAATAATCTTAGCATGGAAAATGCAAAAAAATCACAAAAATAAAACTAAAGTTACTATTATAATAGGTATGCTGTCGATCCTCATAGGATAGGACGCATCGGGAATTATCTCCGTATAGACCAATGTGTCTGGCAAGAGATAAAGGAAATGAAAACTTTATGTTAGTCATTTCTTCAGTTAGAAAGATTAAAGTCAGTGAAAAGATTGATAACAGTTGGGTTTAGAGTAACTTGAAAAATAAGTGTTCGTAGTCGTCACTGTACCTACTGAAATAAGAAAAATTCACAACTCTATGTCTATTTTAAGGCATGTATATGATTTTTCTCAACTAATTTGAATGATTTTTAGAAGAAAGATGTATCAGAAAATTTTATCAGCGTTACTACGAAATGAAACTGCTCTAAATCACCTACGGTTTAGATACGATTTCTAAAAACACAATTATGTCCGCTACGGTGCATTTTGCACGTACATAACATACAATATTGATTTATCCATCCGTACAAGTTGACTCGCTTGACTTCTAAGAACAAGTAAATCTATCTTTCGTAGTAAGTATGTACCTACTATTGTGAATCTTCATAGAAATCCGATGTTGTACTGTTTAATATGCAAAGCATTTGTTAAAATGTCTTCGAAACTTCAACATTGAATTTTTATAAGTAGTATTTTTAGAGCTTGAGTGGATGTGATGGTATGTTATTTTTAACGGTTGATTATAGGATTGTATTATGAGATCAATATTTACATAAGTAATAGTTTTTAGTTTCAAAGATAGGAAGTTTCAAAGAAGGAAGCTAATTATATTTTAAGAAAAAATATTACACGTATTTTACAAGTACTTACGTAAAACATGAGTAACATCTTAAGTAAGACTTCAAATTATAAATACACAAAATTATATACGCAAACATTAATCATAATAATTGCTCCACAGCCCGTACTCTAAATAATAAAATTATTTTGACCATTTTAGCATTACCGTATCAAATACATTATGACGAAAATTAGAGTAAATTCCAACGGTACGCAGCGTTTCTAAAACCAGTGCAGGCGCATTACACTAATAAGATAAAGTCAAAAGGTCCACGATAAACACATAAAGAGTACCTGCAATTAGCAGGTAATAGAAAAACAATTGCTACGACCCAATGAAGAGTTGGGTCCTTTAATAAATTCATTATTTTCTGTTGTAAGTAGTTACCTTCCAGATTCCACTTACGGCCGAAGTTAATAACCTGTCTTTCGATTGTTTTCCTTACTACAAATAGAAATTTAACATTATTTACAGCTTACGTCAAATTACAAAGAAGAATCTCCATAGAATGTCAAATTTTCTATCTCCTGTAGAAAAAACAACGGAGAAATGGGTTATGCATTAATTTACAAGTAACGATAAATTGGTGCAGTTAGCATGATATCGCTATGTCACATATCAATGGAAAACAGCTTAAGCGACATGCCAGACTACACCAACGCGACATGCCTAACACAACCGTGAACATATTTATTATTTTTAACAGGGATTGCTTTGTATTTTTGGTCACTGACCCATACAAAGAAAATTTAATTGGATTTTCAGTACATTCATTATCAGTTATTACTGAAGTAGCCTACCCTACAGTAACGGTAATATGTATTATGATAGTAAACAACGATAAGTAGAGATGTCATCTGATAACGACTATTGTGTGAAGTGGAACTTCTTGTTCTGTCTGTATTGTGACGACAGAGAACAAGGCGGCCTCCGCCAACCAGCCAAACCACTTTCATCTTTACTACGAGTACGACACTTATAATTAATTAGCTACATACTAAGCCTCGGAATCAATTGAACACAGGATGTGTGTGAAATTAACTGGTTTAGTGACCATTAACATAATTTTGATAGTAATCAGGGCCGTAGCTACCGCTGTATCAGGCGTATCAATGATACGGGGCCCCAGCGTTACAGGGGCCCCGACGTGTGTTAGCCCTAATACGTAAAATGCTATTTCACTCTAACTTTTATGTCGTACGCTAAATTCCCCCAAAAAAATAACATATCTGGTCATATAAGATCATAGGTAAATGGATTCTGTAATATGATACAGGGCCCGTCTCGGACAAGCTACGCCACTGATAGTAATTACGATATAATGTATGTACAAATATTACCGTGATTGTAAAAGCGCCGCAGGTGAGTCGAAAATGCTTCGTCAATGACTACCCCATTGATCTGTCGGTCTACGTATCTGCCTTGAAGCTGTTCTTCCGGATTCAATTCGTGCGTCGGATAATACTTTAGGTTTTGGTCTCTTAGAAATTGTTGAGCCTAGAATTTGAATTCGGACAAAGAGCGCTATTCCAAATTTCATGCAACTATTGTGTTTACTTGTCAAATCAATACCAATTATAATATTATACATCCACTAACGTGATTAAGATTGTTTACAAAATGACGATACGACTAATTTACCTAATCTAAAATCACCTTGTTTTTATGGATAATATTTATGCGATTTTAGCACTTGTTTATGAACTTAGCTGACCATAGGAGCATTGGGCGAACTTCTGGCGTTTAGCTCAAATTGAAAAATTATTATCCTTGACATTTGTAAATAACCTATTATGTGAACAATTCTGTGACGTTTTTGCTTGATATTTTCATTAAGACGGCATTATAATTTTATGAGAATTATTTTTTATAATGCCAAACACGCTGCTGTCATTGACATGGACTCAGTATAAGTACGTAATCGCCATTATTCTATGCTGTCGGGGCTGCGGAGACATACATGCCATCATGCCTGTATCCCCCAAGGGGTTAGGCAGAGGTGCAGGTACTAATGCACACCCAAAGTTCACCGGTATGGTAAGGTCCCATGGATTAGGGCGCAAGCCTATTGCCATTTACCGGGCACGAATCCAAAGTCCGAGATGCTATTGAAAGTTTCATAGAAAAAACCAATAACGTTTTGTTCGACATGGGAATCGAACCTTACCGCACTTTACCTTATTACAGCAACCCATAGCTTTTCGTACATCTAGAAGGCCATAGCCTGTTATTTTAGTGAAGGAAAAATTTTACTGCGGGCAGGATTCGAACCTGCGTCTTCTAGTTAGATACACCAGACGCTATGATCGCTTAGCCACCGCGAGTCCCACCCGCCAGATCGAAGGTTGCCTTCACATTCTGAATTTACGTCTTTAGGATAGCGTCATGGAAAATGCAAAAAAACTACAAAAAGAAAGCCGCCTATCAGCTTACAACGTTAAAGGATAATACATAAAGTAAGGAAGAAAACAATCACTTACTTAATAAAAAGTTACCTAACAGAGTTCATAAACACTTGAACTGTGTTTATCACAAGTATTTCCAAAACATTTACGATGGAACGTATAAAAAGGCTCACAGAACAAGCGACTCTATACAAAAAGAACTAATGTCTAAAATAGCCTAAAATGCAAGAGAAGTATTGCATAAGGTGTGTTGATTTCCAACGTTTATATTGATATATTGACAACATAGCTACGATTTAACATGTCACGTCGAAAATTCTTCCAAATGATTTATGTAAGTTAGAGGTTAAAATCTATAGTAAAATACAAACACAAATTATGTGAATTCTACTAACAAATAAGTTGACGATCATAACAAATTAATAAGTGGCGTCAAGTGACACTCTTGTAAAGATTAAGTGTCATCAAGACCACAATATTTTTTAATAGTGTACTAAATATAGTAATGACTATTATCCTCACCTGCTGATGGCAGGGTTTTAAGAGGAAAGAAATCAAACGATTTTTAGACATCGGAAATAAGCAGCTGCTACGGGGCTTCACTTGCGTTCCAAGAGGATTTACTCACTATAACTCAATTTCTAAGCGACGTATCAAGATTAAACATGCACCAGAGTTTAAGTTACACCTCCAGAAATACAACTGTGATAACCGCATCAAATTTCGTGCAGTAGTTTGTGAGTGATTCCCGTACAAACATACATCATGTCAGAGAAACAAAAATTCTAAAGATATAATTGGCTTCTTTTGCCTCATATGTTTTTTTATCTCCTACGTTAGATTATTAAGAAGACTTGGTCAACAGTATAGCCAATAACCAATATCAACGTTGAGTACTACCATTTTTCTAAGGTAATATTACAATGTTAAAAATTTTATAATAACGTTTTGTCATTTTTGATTGAAAGCACGTTTCCAAAACGGTTATTAAAATAAAGATAACAAAATAACGCATGTTTACGTGTTTATTCGCGTCCGCCGGCGCCAGCGGCTCGGCCCACCACTTTCTCTTGAGAAAGTAAAAGTGGACTGTCCACTCGAATATCGCACTGCTTCATACTGTTTGGATTTAACTTGAGTATTGGATAACGTATAACGTTATCGTTATCTAAGTGTGTTGTATGTTACTTTACGTAATTTCTAGACAGAGCTCATATGTCTGTAGTGTTCATGTTTTGGTTGATGACCTTTTTTATAACGGTTGTTATTATATTACTTATGCTTGTCCTGGATTTGATCACTGATCGCTGTATACTCAGTTACTGCTCAAATGCAAGATGATAATAAATTCATCTAAATATAAATTGTTTACATAGGTGTTTACAGTTCTACAATTGTGTTTAGTTGTGATCCATTCAATCATCTGAACAATTAACAATAATAATAAACAACAAACAAGACAATAGCAGTGAGGACATTGCCGGAATGCCGTCAATGCGAACTGGTCTTGTCGAAACCCGGCAGTGAGCGAGGATTAAAACTTGTATATTTTACATATATCACATATTTAATGCCTATTTAAAGACCAAGTTATTTAATAAAGTGTCTTTACTATAAATCGATACTATTTTACAATTTCGAAGCCCTAATACATTTTTTTGAAGCCATTACAACAAAATTAAAATTCTAATGTTTTATTTCAATCAAACCATTATTAAAAGTAAACTAGTTGCAAGGTCTCAAATACTGGATCTTATAGAGTAGAATCTGTTTACAATCTTAATATATGTAAAACCCAAAGGTGACTGACTGACTGAAATAGTGATCTATCAACGCACAGCCCAAACCACTGGAGGGATCGGGCTGAAATTTGGCATGCAGGTAGATGTTATGACGTAGGCATCTGCTAAGAAAGGATTTTGATAAATTCTACCCCCAAGGGGATAAAATAGGGGATGAAAGTTCATATGGAACAAAGTAACTATTCCACGCGGACGAAGTCGCGGGCAAAAAGCTTGTTACATTATAAATACAACTTTGTTAAATACAACTCTTGCACAACAACAATTATAACGTCTCAAGATGCATACTCCCGTTGTTAGCATCCATAATTATGGTTAACCCTTCATTCACTATCAGGATGATCGTACAGCCCCTTAGACCACCTAAAAAAAACAGAGAGTTCACCAGAATTTAATCGCCTTTATACTATTAAAGTCATATCAACATTTTCATCTCCCTTAGATTTTCAAACTGAGCATATCGTGGTGATTCGGTACTAAAGTTGTTAAATTAAGCAGACGCGAGAACGACGTGTGAGTCACGCTTCCCTCGCTATATTTTTATGACTTCCGCTGGAAGATGCAAATTGTTTATGTACAAAAATATAGACGGAAACGGTAATCTGTACATTAAAAATACACGAATTACCTATACCTATTTGCTAAGTATTGCCTATACAAAACGCTATTTTATATTCGTGTTTGTGAGCAGTTTTGAATATTATGTAGGTAATTAATATCTAAGGTTGCGTCTTATCGTCTTGTCTATCTATTGATTAATAATAATAGCCTTAAACTGACTACTGTTTATATTTTATCCTAGGTTTTATTTTTCGTAGATATTTTATACGTAGTTCTAGAAGGAATTTCAGTCCGCATTCAACCTCGCGGAGCCTCCTTTGACTAAACTTTTGCTTAAACCTCGTTTAATAACTGAGCTAAACTTTTAACCACACAGCATGAACTTTATTCCTTTTACTTTCGTTAAAACTTGTTAAGTCCAATCAGGTACATCACTATATCAAAGTTTATATAAGTAGGTACATAAGAGCAAAAAAGTACAATCGCGCACAGCCCGATTAATTAATCAAATATGTTAATATTACCTACACAACATGAGCGTGATCGTAAAAATTTATTATTTTATACCATGTAATCACGACATAGGCACATTGTTGGTGTTAATTCTAAAGGATTTAACTAATCGAGCAAAACCTTTTATTTAAATCAATTGTAGGTACTACTAATTGATTATTCTATAAAAAAACCGATAGCGAGGTACGTAAATTTTTATTAAAGATTAGAAATTAGGAAGCTAGATACTATCAATGATATCAATAAACATTGTTTCTTCAACAAAAATGTCACAATCAAATCACGATAAAAACTTGAAATGCGGATATCTGTCTACGTGATATAATAGAAATATGAATACTCCAACACTTAACCATCACGCGTTACAATGGTTAGAAAATGCCATATTATTATGTAATTAAGGTGTAATTTTAATTGACACAGAAAAGCAATGTTCGTGTCGTACAAATACGGCATTCAATTAGGCGTGCGCCGGCGCTTTTCCCGAGCTGACTTCGGCTTTCTAGCGGGCCGTGCGTGACAACAAACGAAACGTCAAATGTATAGCTATCCCTTTTCTCCCCATGGCATCTCCACCCTTTTACGTTGTAGCAGTTAGCACGTACATATAGTTTTCATAAGACTATAACTGTATACGCTATTAAAGGCTCCATTGACGTCTTTTGTAGTTATCAATGCGGTTGACTCGAGTTGCGTGTCACGTACTAAGATCAAAATACTTGGGATTGGGACATGTTTAGAAAACATGTTGCATGAGAATTGTTTTGAGTAGCAATACACACAGATATGAGATAAGGTGGAGTGGAGCAAAATATTAAGTATCAAGGTATTTAAACCCGAATATTGATAATCGATAATCGACTTCTTAGAAACGGATTAGAATATTTATTTATACCCTTTCGGGATACAAATCTCTTCTCAAAAGAAATCAAAGCTACTGTCTTTCTTTTTTCAAAAGGAATCTCCGGAGCAGTGAGTAGGGTTTTATGAGATTTCTACTGCCCGCACTAGCATTCCTGGGGCAGAGAATTAAGGTAAGTATCAAGTCATCAAAAACTTAAACCTAGTTATTGCCTCCATAAATAACACTTTTGGTAAGGACAAAAGTGCTTTGACTCAATATTAAAATTGATATCAGTTTGTTATAAAAACAATTCTCCAGAAAATAAAAACAAAGAGGCGGCCCCAAGTGAATTGAGGTAAGGGCAGGAGCACTACTAAGAGACAAACATCACAATAACCGTTAAAATGATATAATGGCGTATACAATACTATCCACATTGATACAATCAGCCGTGTAAATCAGAAGACAATGGCGGACGACATTGTGGATACCTTGACCTGGAACAACCTCCGCCGGCCGCCCCTAATGAGAAGCGATAACAAACAATTCAATTACATAACTAAATTAATTTTTTTGTTCGACTGTACTCCTTTATCGATAAACTACTTTTATCCCCAAAACATGTCACGCCTGTATCGTAGAATGGCCTAGATCTTAAAATTACTATTACTGGGCTAACCAATTTGACCAACCCAGCTATAGACTGCAGCTACCGGTATTTAATTTTATTGTATGTTTTATAAGTATGGCAATGAATTTTTTTTCGCCAGTGACAGAAAAGTTTAAAGAGAGTCGTTTGTTTTGGTATGGGCATGTGATGAGGAGGGATGAAAAGCATGTGACTAAAAAAGTGGTGAATATGAATGTGGAGGAACCGAATGGCAGAAGGAGACGAAAGAAAAGATGGTTGGATTATTTTTAGGCGGACAGGGATGAATGGAAGAAAAGGACATGCCGTGGGCAGGAAGATGATGATATGACAATGAATTATAACAAGCTTATGTAGGTAACTTCTTAGCGTTTGTAAAACACAACAGCTTTTCAATGCGTATCTTATGTAGTAAAAAAACATTGAGAATGCTAAGAAAGCCTAAATTCGGTTTTGCACATTGTTGTTTGACTGAAGTGAACTGTCGCTTAAACTACTAATGGGAGTTGCAACATTACCAGGACAGCAAAAGGCCTAAGCTACAATATAAATTACTCTCAGTATAAATTAGGATAGGTAGCACTATTTGCTGGTTTTCAATTTAATAATATAATTATAACGAGTTTTATTTCAATTCCACTCAATTCATTTTTGTAGTCCAGATGTCCTTAAAATTTTGTTTTTTCAAAATAACACATGTAACTACGATAATATTACATTATTATAATATAACTTACAGTGAAGTAATACTCAGTTTTAAAAATAAATATTACTTATTTGCAACGACCGCTAGCCTCTTCGCTTTTCCGCCGTACAACCTCGGTGATAAAATCTTTTCAATGCACCTCTTTTCTGACAGTTAATATAACTCTTGTTACGTAAAACATAAAGACTGTTGTTGATTATTTAATTTTTATGCAAAATTTAACTACGTGCCGCAGCTTGGTCTTCTTTGAGTACATAAATGTTTTATGTTTGAACGGAAAACTTCAAAGCAAGTTAATTATTATTAGGTATTTGCATTAGCATCATCATCATCATCATCAGCCTATTCGTCCACTTCTGGAGATAGGCTTCTCCTAGGAGACGACACGACAACATGGAGCCTGACCTCCAGCTTTCCTTACAAGCTGCGTCGTCACTCCACCTAGTCGGCAGCCATCATATTTAACGTCATTGGTCGTCGTCATCATATTTAAGGTATGTATATACCTCCACGCCACTGCCTTCCAAAGGGTTAGTCAATATCTTTTTTATTTCGTCACCAGATGGAATATTCATTATGCAATCATAAATAACAGGTTACCAGGTTACATTTAAAAAACCTAATCTATCTAAGCAGAGGGTGCTTAAAGGAATATCTAAATTCATATTTTTTCGGGCCGTTAACACCGCATAGCCTTGATCATTTAACTAAGTCAAAAATCTTGTTCATTTGAACATCTAGAAGCTGGTAATGTCCCACCCCGATACAATCAACCTCTGCGGTCGCATTCGATAGCGAAAGATAATCCAGTGTTGCAATTCCGATCCGATTTCGCAACTGAAACTAGAGCGATGCATATATTTGCGTTTTACGAATTCTTAGGTCGTAGTGTTAAGATCCGTGTTTGTGCAATTGTTTGTTCTGATCACGCTAATTTACAATCAGCACAAAAAGCATCTCTGCCTGCTGTTATTTTTTTGTGGCGAAGCAATTATTTTTAGACATAAATACATTAAGAAAACAAGACCTTTTGCATAAATTTTAGCAGTTTTTCAACTAGGTACTAGGGTTAATTTGCATTTTGTTTGATTAAATTTGACTGTTTATCATATCATTAACCTATTTAAGTAAGACAAGATTTGTTGAATAAAGAAGTAAAAAAACCTGTGATGTGCTGAATTTTACTAATAAGATGCGTCAACAAGCTCTTTAAAAAAAGCCTTAGCGTTTTTAACAAAATAAATATTATTTACTGTAGGAACCGGCAACCAAATTCTAAATATAATTGACTTAGTAAAAGAAGAAAAAACAGCATTTAGTAGTGTCATCTTCGGGAGTCCACGGTCAGATCGGAACTTAATTTATTAAGGATAATAATCAATCTAGAAGCTGGTCCATCACTTCTAGATTATCCCTACTCTGCCAAACTAAATATAAATCTGATGGCAGTCAGTCAAAGCCTGCAAAGCCTGTAAATCAATTTAAATCAAGAATGTAAGTAGCGGAGATCTAATGGCAGTTGCTTTCTATAAAATACTGGTATTTAGCTGCATCTGTTTCCACTGGAAGTCGCCCCCAGCATACTTAGTTGGGAAAAAAAGCTTCGAGGATGATAGGCGGATGATGTCGGTCAATAAAATACTACAGTAAAAGAGGAAAGAAAACTGTGGTACGGCAATTACCTACACACCGTTTACAAAGAACAAACAAGGAAATAACAAGTTTTGCAAGCTCGTTACGGGCCGAGCGTTATCTTATAAAATTCACCCACAAGTTTACGTAGTGGAAATCCACACGTATTGCAGTTTTCATACACTATCCCTTATGTAAGTTTAGTTACACAAGTGTCGGTTAATTAAATAAAACTTTAAACCCCAATTAGTTGATAGACCAACATGAGTTTTTACATAAGAATCTGGTATTATTTGGTACGGTGATTGTTATTGTGGTTACTTGAAAGTGTTGGTTATTGCATAGATGGTATAGTAACCTACTGGGGTGGTAAATGGTATACCTATATTAGATATAAATAAAGAAGAAACAACGTTTGGATAAAAATCTTCGTTAGAAGTTTTCAAACTTTTTTTGTTTCAAATCGACTAACGGCCGATTTCTATATCCTATCTGTCAGTAGATTTGCTTACTAGAGATAGGATTTTGACAGTAGCTGTATGGAGCTTATGTCAAAATTCTATCTCTAGTAAGTACCTAAGCAAATCTATCAATAGATTGGATATAGAAACTGGCCGTAGATTAACGAATATTTATGGAACATGAAGTCTAAATATGTATGAACAAAATCTACAGAAATCTTCATGGAATAGTTGCGTGGAGATTTCAACAGGGGAACTGAACCCAAATCCTGCTGCTCAGCAGTCAGGCTTACTAATGAGGCATTTAACTCTCAAGTTTCTCTTGACTTAGGTAATGTTTAATTACCGTGTTTCGCTATTTCTCGCTAGTAGTATCTACATATACAATAAATTCAATTGTAAAAATGTGGTTACTAGTGGGAACTAAGGCTTAAATAAAGGCCCTTGATCAGGAAAAGATCAAAGTTGTTGTAAATAAATACTTATTGTGTAGGTACCTACATTTTTCTACTTACTTATAATTATTTTTTATAGAATCATTGTCTTTTAGGAATGTCCAGTATGTCAATGGTACAGAATAATCCATAAAATTAACTTTATTTCCTATAAAATAGAGTAATTAATAGGACAATAACATTCGTTGCATTGATTATGAAATCATTAACTGTTGTCTGATATTTTAACATAACATAACATACCATCACGCCTGTATTCCCCGAAGGGTTAGGCAGAGGCGTACTAATGTACACCCACAGTTCGCCGGTATGTTTAGGTCCCATGTAATAGGGGGCGAGCCTATTGCCATTAACCGGGCACAAATCCAGACTCCGAGCTGCTACTGAGAATTTCATAGAAAAACCCAATAACACTGCTCGACCTGGGGATCGAAGCCATCACCTCTAGTGTAGCAGTCGCGCTTAGGGCCAGTAGACTTATGAGGCAGTCTGATATTTTACTCTTAAACAATTTATAAAAAAGACACTACTAAACTAAAGTAGCCTTGAATTTACTCGCATTTCAAAACAATGATTCCTCTTAAAAACATTGATCTTAAAGACGATTTAAATCTTCATGAATAATGGATGTCAGTTGGTATACACATGAATCTTATAAGCCGGTGCCTTATACGAGTCGGTGGAAAAATTGCCGTACTATCATGAATAAATGAGTCCTACGAATCAATGATCCCATCTAATAAGGAGCGAGCCTATTGCCATTAACTTGGCACAAGCCAAACTCCGAACTAGGTACTACTGAGAATTTAATATAAAACAGAATAACACATAATAACACTTTGCTCGACCTGGGAATCAAATCCAGGAACTCTAGTAGTCGCGCATCCAACCACTAGACTAATAACGCAGTTTAATGAATGAGTAGAAATAGGTATTAAAAAATACAACTTTATTCACGATATAAAAATATTTTTGTCCTTCCAAAGAAACACATCTGTTAACAAAAACAAGGTTGTAAAACAAAGCAAGACAAACAACAAAACCGAAAACCTAATATCTAACTATTTAAAAAACGTAAACAATGCATACTCTCGTATTTCGAGACTGCGTAGTGTCTCAGAATAACACGACTTATCAAAACAATTTTCTAGATGATGTTTTGTTTCTATATCAAAACAAAATTGAAACGTGGGACGAACAAAAGTGACTGATTCAATGCTATTAACACGTGTCTTATAAAATAAATTCATAACCGACATTATAAAGGTTAGAAATACTATTCTTGAGTCCCAAATTATTTGAGCGTATATTTTACGTATATTTTACGTAGGCCTTTTAAAATAAAAGGCCTACGTAAGATATCATACAGAGTTGAGCTTATAATTCATTTTCTTCTGATCGTTTTTTTTTTCAGTGTTTTCAAGACATGCACTCGTTTTACAATGATGTTTGGACTTTTTCAATATAAATTTAAATTACGTCTCTAGTTTTGTTACGGCCCTTCATAGAAAAATCACCGAAGAAAAGTCGTCGTCAACAGTTCAATGAGTTTTTGTAAAAATATTACAGATTTGATAAATATAATTTACCAGAAACTCCTAATTATATTCATAAAGGAACTCAAACATAATGTACCTAATTTCTATGCTTCGGCACGAATGGGCCGGCTCGACCGCAGTGATACCACGGCCTCACAGAAAACCGGCGTGAAACAACGCTTACGTTGTGTTTCGCTGAGTGAGTGACGTTACCGGAGGCCCAATCCCCTTTAAAGGCCGGCAACGCACTTGTGACTCCTCTGGTGTTGCGGGTGTCCTTCGGCGGCGGTAATCGCTTACCATCATGCGATTACGCTGCTCGTTTGTATCCCATAAAAAAACTGCTAAACGTCATTCATTTATAAACGCGAGTTCTTTTGTAAAATAGCTAGCGGTTATGTAAAACGGCGTATTATAGAATCCAACTTCGACATTATACATCAGATGCAGGAAAACAACTCGCATATTTTAAAATAAGGTTATTTAATTCTTACAAAAATAATACTATCGCTATTTTAATGTTCCTTTGCCGCGCAGTTTGGCCATGAATGTTAAAATTATTTTATCAACTATGAATTTCGAAGAATCTACCTACGATAAACATTGTTCGTTGTTAATTTCGAAATGATTGCACAAGTTTTATAAAGGTATCGATTTTATGGGATATTTTTGGCCATTCTTAGATTTTTATTGGATACTAGCTGCAAACCTTAATCCACAATCAGTCTTAGATTGTTTTTCATTTATCTTTCCTTCTACTGATAACTAGACGAAAGCTGCAGTTAGTCTATATTGAAAAACAGCTACAAGAGAGCGAAGAGGAGCAAGATTAGCATATAAATTAGTTATTATATTTTAGGCTAGCTTTCACTAACACGATGTAATAAAACTGTTAATATAATTTCCCTCGCAATCTTGCATTTTTGTTAGTTATTTCTAGGATACTTAAGAAATACCTTCACACAGCACAGTCCATCACCAGATAAATTCGCCGCAATGGTTCGACAACAATAAATATGGTATGGCCTTATTGGTACATATGGTACATAACACATAATCAACCCAATATACTGTCCCACTGCTGGGCACGGGTCTCCTCTCAGAATGAGAGGGATTAGGCTATAGTCCACCACGCTGGCCTAGTGCGAGTTGGCAGACTTCACACGCCATCGAGAAAATCTCTCAGGCATGCAGGTTTCCTCACGATGTTTTCCTTCGCCGTTTAAGCGCGTGATAATACGCACATGACTTCGAAAAGTCAGAGGTGCGTGTCTAGGGTTCGAACTCGAGACCGTTGACTAGGCAGTCCAACGGTCATACCACTAGGCTATCACTGCTCACTACTACTACTGCTAATTATGATAATTGTCGAGTAAAAATTACCCACATACACAGACAACGTTACTTTTCTAACTAGAGCACAATAAATTTAACAAGTGTGCTATAAGTGTGCCTTATTGGTGTTAAGCGAAAATCTCTGCCGATTATTCTATTTCTTGTAGGACCTACGCAGTGTCGCAGTTGCAATCATAGTCAGTTCTTCTTTTAGTTGCACCTAGAGACAAAGTCGAAACGTCTCGTGTGTCTGCAACCATTGAAAGCATTCCTTAGTCACACGATTGTGTACACCTAGAGGCGAGAGTGAAGTCATCGGAGCGTTGCCGGCGCATGTTTTAATAACATTCTTCGTACGATTTATATTGTTCGCGAGTTTCTACTTTGTGTTTTGGTGTGGGACTAAAATGTTGTCGTAGATGCAAGGTGCAAGATGCATCAACATCGACTAGAAAAGGCGCTTTGGTTGCTAATGATTCTCTACTAAATGAAGATTTCTTGTTACATACTAATATATATAAACTTCTGAATATCTATTAAGTACACATTTCTAATGATTAGGTCCGAGTATAGGACCATAGCTGAAATGGCCTCTGAACTTTAATTCATCTTTCATTATTTATCTTTATTTTTATTGATTAGGTCAACAAACGAGCAGACGAGCCACCTGATGGTAAGTAGTCATCGCCGCCCATGGACACCTGCAACATCAGAGGAGTTGCTGATGCGTTGCCGACCCTTAAGAGCCCCAGCGGCCTGCAGACTGCCAGAGCCGCTGCAACCGAAGGGGAAGTGGCTCTTACGCGCAAAAGTTGAAACACACACCAAGGTGCTTTACGACAGACTCCGACGTAAAGGTGGTCGCCAGCCAGTCAGACCTCGAGAGGTCCTACCACCGAGCCATGTTTTTCAACATACTAGCTACACAAGTGGTTATCTTAGATTTCCTCTAAGAATGCTGCTATTAATGAAACCTCTAAATTCCTCAAACAATTCTAATGTGTAGGTACTGAGTGCGCGTTAAGTTTACTCGACTCCCACGCCCGAGGCCTCGGCTTATTTGATTTTATATTATTAAGTAGGCGATGAACTTGAAACATTTGAACGCCAAACGCTTCACATTACCGTCTTTATTTACATAAGTGATTATACGAACATCCATGTGGAGACGTATGCTGTAATTTTGACGTAATTTTTAGTTATGAGAGCACGGAAATACTAAAACATACATACGTACCTACTGTACAAGGAGTTATGTAAACATCCTCAAAGTAGGTACATGATTCCGGATAGAAAATGTACGGAAACTGAAGCCGAACTGAAGTTCAGAATAAAGGATGTAATTTTTATTCAAGCATTTTTTTTTGTTAAGTATGTCATTAATGTTTCAACATTAATTAAAAAATAAAACCTAGTTCTTTTGTGCGTTTCTCGCATTTTTTAGCATTTAGTTTTTGGACTATGAGTATCACAACACACTTTACAATTCAAGACTAAAAGGAATTAAGCGAAAATGGTCCAGAAACTTGTAGGTGATCTAGAGTTGTGGCGATTTGAAGCTATTAGGAGATTTCACAAGTTCTGCAAAAACCGAAGAAATAATTTCTCTTCCTATGTTAAATTGGTACCTAGGTATGGCAGCTTTACACACAGGCGTAGTGCTGATGAGTGTGTTATGTATGTACATAACACACTCAGCACTAAAATAACTATAAAAAGGCCCCCATTTACTATATCCAGCAGTGGATTGCAATAAGATTATAGATTTATTCACTAACAATAGTAAATCAAATCACGAAAGAGAAAACGTAACAGGGTTATTAAACGCACGGGTTAAAAAAATTGTTTCTCACGCACATTTCGGCCAATAACTGAATTTAAACAGGAGGCTCGTCGGCATGCCAGGACGAGGATATTACAAAATAACAATTGAACGCGTTTGTAACCGAAACCGCACGGCATTAGCGTTAATTGCAACAATATGCTCATGTAACATACCCGTAACTTCACTAGTTCAAATATGCAGCATAAATAACAAGGTATTATCAACTCTAACACACAGCGGTAGAGATGAAATTAGATTATGCAGTTATTCAATATGTATTTAGTAAGTTTTGCGCAACATACATGTTTAAAATCAACCAGCGTGCGGATAGCGGAACGCATTCTATTTTAGGGCTCGCCACTATTTTTTTCATCGTCTTATTGTAAAGGTATAAGGTTGTAAATCGTTATCAGTTTTCTAATACGTCACATTGACACAGACAATTATTAGGTGTACCGTAAAGATTATGTAATTAAATGGGTATTCGATAGAGCAATAGTGGGCTCTTATTGAATTGTTCTCTTTGTTAAGTAATCGAACAGTGACAAGGCAATTTGCTTTGTACTGATAAGTATCAAATTCCAGTAGCATTTGATACAGTAGCTCGATCTTATTAAATGTTCATTCATTAGTAACATAACGTTAATTATAAAAGTTAATACAAGAGTAACTTTTCCTAATTCTCAGATTATATGTTTCTAAATGTTTTATTATGAAACTGACAGACCTGACCTAGAAACTAACTAAAATGTTAATAAACTAGATACCTAGGTACAACAATTAACTGAACTAGATCACGTCCGAATACCACCTACTCATGAGTCAGGACGACCACAACATGACACTACGCCTGTCGCCTGGGACCTAAACAAACCGGTGAGCTTTACGTGTACACTAGTGAACCTCTGCCTAACCCATCGGGCAATACAGGCGTGATCGTATGTTATGTAATATGGTTGTCTAGGAGAGATCCTCAAAAATGAACTCACACGGGTAATTTTGACCTAAAAATACAACAACGTACCTACTAAGTACTGTGGACATATTATGTCAGTTCATCTCAGCCTAACCATTACAGGATATATGCGTAATGGTATGTTATCAACTTGTAGTGACATCCACCTTCACAAACTTCCTACAAACCTTTTTCTACTTCTTTATTTTGTGTCTTTCTACTTTATTAAGTCTAGAGGTCGCAGTGTCCAAGGAGTACCTATCGAAGGAGCACTACCTCTTCTCAGTAAGCAATCCTTTCGGTAGCTATTTCGACAGCTACGCTAACCTTCGTCCACTTTCAAAGGTTTCTTCATGCAACGATAACATTTACACACGGCAGACTTGAACGGATGCCAAGCGCTAACATATTCCGAGCCATTGAAATAATATAACTTTTGCGAAATACATATTACCGTTTTAATATTTTATTATTATGTAGCTTATTATGTAGCTGTTTCCCCCGGTTTCACTAGACTTCCAAAAAAATTTTTGAGACAAAAGGTAGGCTGTGTCGTGCTCCAAGGATCAATCTATCTCTATACCATAATTCATCCAATTTTTTTCAGCGGTTTAGGCATGACGATCTAACAAATTCAAAGTCATGACCACTAGTGCAGTAAAATAATGCTGCTTAACATCCTATTAAACTAGACTTCGTCTGCCGAATAAAAAGTATTTATGTGTTAATCCAGGTTGTAAACTATCTAGAAAATTGCATCCAAATCCATTCAGACGTTTTTGCGTGATTGAGTAACAAACACACATCCAAACATACAAACTTTTATATTTATAATACTACTAGGATGTAAATGTTTTTTTTTGATGTTTTGAAACCATAATATAATAAGTTGTGCCTCCTCCGTTTAAGCTCAAAGTTCTCCAAAAGGCTTGGGTACAGTATGCGTTGGACCTGCGTAAACCTTCCAACACACCGGAGTTCCAAAAGGGAGATTAATTAAAGTTATTAGTTTCTTTATAGGTTTACTTCTACGCATACTACGATATAATACGAGGCGGTTCTCTAATTATAAATATGCAATAATTTCATTTATCTCAGAAATCATAATTTTCCACACGCGTGGCCGACTTAAAGGCATACGATTTAGGATTTACGCATCCTTAAACATTGAAGATTTCATTTGCATTACTAAACGCTAAGGTATCTGGATCTAATCTATTAAGTATTTTAATTGTTGAAATATGTAGTTCAATTCAAGAAACTGGGTCTTAATAAGATGGTATTTGATTTAAAATCACGAGTGAGTCGGTATCTTCTAGGCAAGCGCGCTCCATCGTAGATCGCAGTGTCGCTTAACATCAGGCAAACCTACGGTCAAGCGTAAACATAGCACGAATAAAAAAAATTGATACTACGAAACTTAATCTTGTTCTCTGTCGTCACACTCTCGGCAGAGTGGTCGTGGTCGTCATGATAGGGGTGGTGGCAAGCTTCACAATTCGTCGCTATTCCTCTCGTACTTGCTTGCCTTGTGTATTCGTGGAGTGGACCATTTAGTGCGGTTTTGACTTGGTCGGTCCAGCGCATTGGTGATCTACTGCACACCCTCTAGCCCTCAATTTTGCCCTGAACCACGAGTGATTCCATAGAGTTCCGTGTAGATGTTAAACAGAAGTGGTGATAAGATACAGCCTTAATGGACCCCGGCACTTGGATGAAATTCACTCGATAACACGTCGTCTGTTCTTACTGATGTTGTATCTCCTCTTCATAAAGTATTCTAAGACGATGGACAAGGTGTTTGGGTTCCCATAGCCAGGAGAGTTTCCCAAAGTACTGGCCATTTTACCGAATCGAACGCCTTCGAAAAGTCAACAAAGAAAATATAGGTCGGCTTGTTAACTTTTCAATAATCTGGCGCACGTTTTAGGATCTGCTCACGAGTACCCTTCCCCTTCACAAACTTAATACATAAACTATTAAAGTTACGGAACTGAAAAATCTTCCTAATCTCATGTAAAGTAATGTACTAACTAGTAATTTCTGCCTATACTTCCTAAATGAAAAATAAAATAGAAAAAATGTCTGCCAAGATTACAGAAATGCTTCAATTGTAAAATTTACTTCAGCAGTGCCACGCAATTGTATGTTCATAAATATCAATCAACTCAAGCTGCCCTAAACGAAAAAAATGCATTATAATACGAGTTTTTAACCAAATTGATTTCTATTAGGTTCTTCTAGTGCCATCTAGTTAAAAATCTAAAACTGAATATAATAATTTCATTTATAACTTTCACAACCACCACTTTCCTCTAACCGAATAATAATTTCTATAGCCCTCTTAAGGCCCAGATCACTTTATTATAACTGTGTCGCATTGAAAACTATGGCAAAGAATAGAAAAAAAAAAACAAACAACAGCTATGCTTGCTAACCAACTCTGGCACGAGGCTTAAAAACCACAGCCTATAAAATAAAAAATCAACAAAAAGTACAAAACATTGAATGGCCGCCATACAATGATTGTTTGTAGGTATTGCCGACAAAGGCCAGTGAAAACGCTCCCATACACACATACATACAGTAGTCACTGTACATTATTGTTCCACAAAGGAAATTCCGTTTTCCATTGTTTAGACTGTTTAACAGGAAGGAGCCGAATGCTCACCGTTTTGTATGATTGGCTTGAATTTATTGGCGTTGGATAAATACATAGTTAGACACACAATTGGTACTCATCAAATTATTCCCATTGGAAGGCCTGGGTTATCCCCGACGAAGGGACTAATACCTTAGTCCCTAACCCAAAAAATTGCTATTATTTGCTAACATAATTGTTCTGATTCGTTTAAAAGGAGAGGACGGAGAAATTTAAGAAGAAACATTTCGTGTTTTCCAACATCAGACATACAAGACTTCTTTTTTGATCTTCCTGAAATCTAATAATAACAATACAGTGCCCTACGAATGTAACAATATTATGAACAATACTCAATTAGAGAAATAAATATTTGTAGCGATAAATCAAACGAAATGGACTGTAAAATTGTCGTAAACATGAAAACAACATGTGTTCAAAGTAGAAGCTGAGCTCCTAACAAAGTATTACTACATCAACGTCATATTGAAGACCACAGACTTTAGACATTACATATTCCTTTGTTAATAAACCTTCATTCATACTCTCAACGTGTCCAGAACAACTAAGCATATTTGTTTAAGTTCTTGCCACTACATTTTTCTACACCAAATCTTAATACATAAAGCTAAGTCCAGTGCTGAACAGCCTCGCTAATGACACGTTACGATAAAGATTTGGGAAATTTGCCTTACTAAATTCAAGAGTCCTGTATTCAAGATTGCAATGTAATTCGACAACCTGAGCTTTAATCAATCTACTCCCAGAAGAACCCAAAAACATAACATACGGTGTGCTTGCTAACAAATCATCTGATGACACTTTATTTTATCAAAAAATATAAGAATCTTCATTTGATTAACAAGGCCGCTACTATAAAGATGAGAGTTCAGAACAATAATAGGTTCATTTGGCAAAAACAAAAAGGCAATAAATGTAGGCAATTCTTTTTGAACCATGTCGCAAGTAAATGTAAACGATGATTCGGAAATTATTTCTATGCACGGAGGCAATTTTTCTAACAATAATGCTTGATTGATTCAACTAAAATTACAACATTCTTATCGTTTAATATTACTGATAGAAAACCAATGACATGTACAAGGATCTTATGGTATTTATCGATAAAATATGCGTTGAATTGATGGGTACATACAGCCAATAACAGCATAGCGAATTGTATAAAATCATGTACAGTTTGAACTTGAAATAATACGGGTCAAATAAGATTCGTGCATTTTGCATTCAAATAGTTCTTTCAAATCAACATTTTATTACAATCAATGGTAGTATTAGTTTACGAAATGGCGTATTTCATACTAAAAGTGTTAGGTCGCAGTTCACTGGTGTTACTTAATTTCATTGTACTTTAAGATTTTTACGATCGAATCACGCGCAGGTAAGTATGCAATAAAAATAAAATGGCATTTGAAACTGCGTATTTCCAATTTTGTAATTACGCCCTCAGAAATTGTACAAGTAATGTTGCTTCAATCAATTAAATACAAGATTTAACTAACTACCGTTCATGCAAGCTTCATATGCATGCAAAATAATACATCTCCGGATGGCAGAAATGCATGGACTGATGCGCAGCAACAAATCATGTGAAATGGACTTGAAGCGGAGAAGATCCTTTAAGCAGGCTCCTCTGTTCGCCATTTTATCAAATCCATTCTACACAAAACAAAATACCTAACTTAAATTTTTACGTGAATTACAATCTAATGGAATTGTAATGCACAATTTTATTCAAATGTGGCCATGTGTCGAGGCTATTTGGCGTAAATAGGTACTACTTGTACTACCTGTATGTACAATGTCGTCGGTAAAACGTAACATGTTTTTAATATGAAGGCAGTTAAGGTACGTATTAAAATGTTGTCGGGGCATTCGGCGCAGTGATAGTAACTGGATTCTGGAAGCGACGCGGGATTAATTTGATCCATTGTTGATCTACATTTGACTTTGTGAAACTCAGTCCCACAAAAATTATTTTATGTTTCCAGAGTCCAGACCCACAGATCTTGATATTTCGCTCGATTAATTTTTTAGCTCACGAGGATGATCTATCAATCGCTCAAGAAACAGGAAAAAAGGTATTCCTAATCGTAATGACAACAAAACAATAACCGTTCCAGAATTGAATCCCTCCATTAAAATTTATAGCCACAGATTTAATCAGTAGCTGGAAGTATTTCGTCATATGTCTTGGCATTTAGGTGCCCTAGAGCGATAGAACAACGTGAGCCTCGCTGTAACATCAAATGCAAAGGGTCATCATAAATCAAAAGGCAAACCACTCATCTTTGCGATTATGTTCCCATAGATAAAGAACGTTCTAAACACATCCTTTCCAATAAAATGGTGCGTAAATTTCATAAACAAACTGTGTCTTATTTGTACAAAAAGCATATTTTTGTGCGTCCCAGTCTCGCAGTTATTGAATAAGCAGAAAATGTCACGTACTGGCTGTTTAAATTCTTATTATGTCGTCTAACTGGAAAAATGATGCATCGTTTTAAGAATACTGCGTCGTGCGTATCATAAGATCGTGAGTGTTGAAAACCGGAGATTTAGACGTAAAAATTGGTTCAAAGGTTTCCCTGCTGAAAGCAAATATTTGACAAAAAGCTAAACTTTCATAGCTAACAGCTTATTTAAATGAAACACACACACGTTGCATAATACGAAACCTGCAACCATAGTCTTAGTGAAGTAGTAACGGAGTACCTAACAGCGTTACGCTTTGTAATGCAAATGAATGGTTCGCACGGGTTGCGCAAGAGTTGTCAGCCGCGGAAGGTCGATGCCTCTGTTCGTCATTCAGTCGCTAGGATTCTCCTGTTTATTTACTGTTTTATTCATCTATTTATTGTTTTGCTGTTGGTGTTATCCGGTTTAGATAAAATATAAGGAAGAACGCTAATACTGAAGAATTTTGTGCAACTCTCTGGGTCGCTCGGTCTTAATAGGTAGGTACCTACGTACCTAGAATATTTGTGTGCGTCCTATGCCTTACCCTGCTTACCTTCCTAACCCTAAGAAATTAGCAAAGAGAAAATAAATTATCTAAGCGATAACAACAATAAGAAATAATTCTCTGAGACTGTATAATATAATTGAACGTAACGTCCTCGAATATCGCTGCAATCCTAAGCGAGGTAATCAAGGGCGGATTTAGATTGGAGGGGAGGGGGGCACAGAACTGTATCTAAAAGAAAACTATCTTTATTAAGAGTCCGGCGGACCGAATTTCTCTTACAACCGTAATACCGAAATAAATCGTTATTCAAACACAATTTAATCAAATTGTGTTATTATTCGGATTCCGATACCGTTAATCTAGGTTCCTACGGTACCATTTACTCCAAAATACTTCACTGGAAATAAATGTAAGCGAATGCAATTTTTGATAACTTTACCCAGTTTGGAACGATTTTTCGGTCTTTTATTTCCAGTGAAGTAGTAGTAGACGATATAGTACCGTAGAAACTTAGATTAAAAGTATTCAAATCCGAATAATAAGGTAATTTGATAGAATATTGTCTGGATTACGATTTATTTCGATATTAAATTTTTGTGGCCAATTCAAGCTCCGCCGGACCCTTAAACGTAATTTTTGTATTGTTTTCATACTTTATTAAACCTTTATATATTTAAATAATACAAGTTTATTTTTAACAGATTATCTTTTGCCCGTCCGCCCCTTACGGGTCCCAGAAAAAAATCCTGGATTAGGTGTCCATGGGCGGCGGTAATCGCTTACCATCAGGCGATCCGGCTGGTCGTTTGTCCCCCTATTCCTTAAAAAAAAATAGTAGGCTATCCCTACACTATACAATCATTATTTAACCAAATAAATAAACTTAATCCACGATCAGAAATCTAATAATTAATTTAATGAATGAAAAGTTGGTACACGAAGGGAAACTAGTCGTACTAATTGCGTATAGTCTAATTGTTTTAATTTCCAACATATTAAGATAGGTTACGAGAAGTGATTACTTAATGATTGATTAATTAAATAGACTAGTGGAAACGTTACATCGATTAAGCTTTCATCGTAAGGAATTCCAAAACTTTTTATTACAATTTCTAAATAGTGATTTTTTTAACACGTTTTCTTATTGAGTCATAGTTTATTAGGAGATGGAATATACAAATATTTCTTAAAATTGAAGGAATACTAAGAAGGCTTCTTATATCAGCGCACCCTGGCAGTCAGCCTCGTAATAATTTGCTAACTGGCGAATATTATACAATACATGGACGGATGAATGGAGAGAGGAATGGAAACATTTGCTTAAGAGTCCGGCGGACCGATTTTCTTTTTTCAAATTATTTCCAGTGAAGTATTTTGGACGAAATAGGATCGTAGGAACCTAGATTAACTATATCTAAATCCGAATGATAACATAATTTGATAGAATACTGTCTGGATTACGATTTATTTCGGTATTACGTTTTTGTGGGCAATTCACGCTCCGCCGGACCCTTAAGAGAAATCATGAGGTAAAATAAATGAATTTGGAATGTTTACCGACCTCTATCTTGCCTTGATAGAGGATCAAAGATAATACCTACTTATTTAGTCAAATAAAGGTCATATTATCTACTAGATAAATTATGACACTATAACAACAGTACCGCGTGACGCTAGATCTAAGTGTGGTATTTAAACCGTAAAACCAGTTTCTTAGATTTGGACTGTCTAGTTTTGTGTGAATTTTTGTGATAATATTTCATAACTAGGTTCGTTGATCGTTTTAATATTCAGTGATACAGGTATTAACAGTTTGAACAAACTTAGCTATATTTTGGTTCATCTAGCTATATAAGTACCTAATTGAGGACAGTAATTATTCATCATGATACTCCTGCCCTTAAATATCAATTTAGATGGGGTTACACTACGTGTAGTACCTAGTGCTTTAATTTGTAGTTACTACTTACTTGACTGTTTCCAAAAATCTGATTAAGGCGGAGGGAAATTTCTTTCTCAGCTGGGTGATACAAGCGACATAAAAATAATTAAACAGCGTGTAGGTAAATATGGTCATGTACCCAACTACCTATATTTTTTCTAAGATATTGCTACAACTCGTGAAATGGTCACTGTTGTTAAAAACTTTCTAATTTATTTTAATGTAGGTAGGTATGCAATTATATTATGTACGTAAGTACTTATAAACTATCATTTTTACGGTCCGACTAAGTAAGCGGTAACCATAAGCCTTGGAACTAGCTATAGCAGAGCTACTCCATAGATAATACGAAATCCCATAATTAAGCTGACCAGCAGTACCTAGGCAGGTAAGTATGGCAAAAATTAGAATAACGGTAGTTAAAATTAAATTAAAAATTAAAAGAAACCCCCGTCACATAAATATGTAAATAGGTATTCTCTCTTCACGTTATTACGTTATATTTAGAAATTAGAAACGTAGATTATGACCCTAACCACCCAGCTTGTATTTAATGTGCTTGTCAAAACGCCCAAACACAAGATCGATGCCATAGGTACCTACATTGTAGGTGTTCTTTTGGCGGGTTGGGTATCCTGCAGGATTTTATAATAGGAACTTATCATTGACAAGTGAAATGATTTCAAATTTCGAATCGATCTCTTCATCAAGAAAAGAGTTGATAGAGGTGAAAAGAGGTGATCTTCATCAAAAGAGATGATCTTCAAACATCTGAGCAGATTTTCTTGGAATACCTATAGCTAAGATAAAAAAAAACAAAATCGGTTCACCCGATCAGGCTCTAGGTAGGTACGACAGATACACAGACACACAGATACACACTACAAACGTATAACACTACTCTTTTTCGTTGGGGGTTAAAAATACGAACAAACGTGTACCTACCTACAACAATCAACCGATGTGTGATTTTTACGAATTGCGTACCAAATTGAGAATTTATTTAGTCATACACTTGGAAATGCGTGGGAAGACTACAATCGCCTGCGCACGCGCAGGTTAAGATAAATATGCCGCACTCAAATTAAAAACGTATTTCAATACTCGTTGGTCGTTACAAAATTAGGCACCTTTAATTGGAGAAGTGGGAAGAGTCCCAGTTGGTCATTTAGACAAGACAAGATCAATTGTGGGAAGAAGTTATACTCATATCGAGTACCTAAATTTACTTGCCTTTTAAAAAAACATTCACCTAAATAACGCTCTAATTAAAATCAGTCTATCTTATCTATAACAACGAAGTGAGACTGTCAATAAATATATAAAATGCATTATAGAAACTTCATCAAGCACATTTTAGAATAAGAGGGTAGGCATCTATATTCTTGCTCCATGGTCCCATCTGCGGTAACTACCCACAAAGCTTACGTAGAAGAGATATCTTCGACCCTTCACTTGTTTATGGTCTAACAATGCAGTCATAGGTTGTACAAACACAGCTGTAGCCATAACTTTACTCTGACATTCTTTACATAAATTAAAAACCGTCTTACCATACCTATTTATTATTGTTTTTATAATGTCAACATAGTTCATGCAGGTTTGTTATGATAATTATTGTATCTGACTGACCTGGTAGGGGACCTTTGGAGTCTTTCCTCTGCTCATTCTGGTCCTCACTCCTCAGACCACCAGCTTCCTCCACTTCGGACACTTCATCCTCGCACCTTGTCTCACGCACTGCCAAAAGGAAAGCGCACACACACACAAACGTAATCCTCAAAAACTCTCTCATCTTCATCGTTATATCGTGAAAAGAACGTCAATAAAGCCCATTTTCGATCATCGATCGATTAAAACTTGACATTAAAACAAACAGTCACATTTTCGTTTGTTGCAACTGGCTAAACGAATCCAATGACAAACGTGCAACACGAGTTTAATTTATAAAACATTACACGTACACTAAACATCACATCATACGAACAGAACAACACAATTATAAACAATAAAAAATATTATAAATACAAACAAGAACGTAATAATTCGGATCGATTAATTTCAAATTTGGAACGTAAGTACGCGCGTCACTCAATGTTGGCAGCGATGGTACTGGCGCGCTGGTTGGTGGGAGATCGTTGTTGCCCCCACCTGCGCGCGAGCATGATCAATGGACGCGGTATCGAGAACCGGCAATAACTGTAGCTGAGGTTTCTACAGATATCTTATCAGAGAAAACTGTCCGCGTAATTAATGTTGCCTCTTGCGGTTAGGTACCGTTGCAGGTTGTAGATAAAAATAATTCTGGTCGGTGCACTCAATGCAAGCAACTGGTACGGTCTAGCGTTATTTAGATTTTTGTAACTAGGTTATAAATTGGTAAAAGATGCTTGCAAAAAAGATATTTCTAATTGCACGAATAATAACGTTAATTGCAAAGATAATAAATTTTATTGATAGCATTATTTTAGTTGAGCCCGTGGGCTTCATCGGCTATATACCTACCTAATAATCATCATTATCCACGTATAATTACTAATTTCATATATTATTAATTTCAAATATTTGCGAAACAAGTTTTAATTTCACAATTATGATTATGATAATTACATAATCAACCCATTGTATTGTCCCACTGCTGGGCACGGGTCTCCTCACAGAATGAGAGGGATTAGGCTATAGACCACCACGATAGCCTAATGCGGGTTGGCAGATTTCACACGCCGTTTATGCGCGAGATAATTAACTATTAATACGCACATGATTTCGAAAAGTCAGAGGTGTGCCTTGGATTCGAACTCGAGACCTTTGACTTGGCAGTCCAACAGTCATACCACTAGGCTATCACTGCTATACAATTCCCTCCGTATCCAGTATAATAATGCGTTCAGGGTGCTGCTGGGACTGCCTCGCATCTGCAGTGCGTCGGGGATGTTCGCTGAGGCGCGAGTGGATTGTTTTTACGCTTTAATGCGCAAACGGTATGCATCCCTGGTACGTAGAGTGCGGGCTAGTTCTAGCAGCATATGATCTATGACAGGCTGGACTGTGTGTACGTGAATCACTGCTGTGCTATATCTCCTGGTGTAGCGGGGCGGTGATAACTGTACCTATCAATAAAATAAAATAAACTCACAAATTACTAACATAGGTTAAGTTTTAATGTATTAATAGCAAATGAGTCTAGTTACTTGAAATATACGTTTATTATTATTATTATCTTATATCATTGAATCATTATTTACTTAGTTGACCGAGCTCTGCTCAGATGTTAGTGTGTACCTACCTAAGTAATCATTTTTGTTTGTAACGTAACATTATTTTTCATTTCTGTAAATACCTACTTAAAACAAAGGTAAACGTAAATATTATCGAAATCGTGAGTCGTTTTCGAGAACACGACACAAATAAACGTAAATATATTGCTCGAATAATAGATATCGGGATATCTAGCGGTTAGTACTCTCCATAGACTGTTCTGTATAGCAAATTGGATTCAGCTTATTATGTTCTTATTTTTGACGAATATTGCCAAGCCTTCGATAGCTCAGTTGGTAGAGCGGTGGACTGTAGATGTTAAATGAGATTGTTATCCATAGGTCGCTGGTTCAAATCCGGCTCGAAGGATTTTTTGTTTTTGTATATATTTTTTCTTAAAAAAAGAAAACGTTGCCCCACACTAAGAAATTCTCATATACACAAACACCCAGACCTGGAACAACTACTTGTAGATGATGCAAAGATTCGTGTGGGGATCGAACCCACAACACGTGGCGCAGAAACCGATCGCTCAGCCGATCGCTCAGCCGCTCCGATGCAGATGTTTGGCACATGTCTTAGTTTTTAATTTATGCAGGTACTACGAATATGAAAATGTTCAATTGTTCACCCTTGTGTGTGAAAACCCCTTTCCATTATAATACGACTTGCAAACTTACGATGTACTTAATGGACTGAAAAAAAATGTAAACCCATAAATTATGTATTTATTATTATTATTATTATTATTCAGCCGTTGTCGTCCCACTGCAGGGCAAAGGCCTCCCTACCCTCTTTCCACTCCTCACGACTCAAGGCTATACAACCAACAACAACATGTATTTAATACATTTATTATAAAAATGGAATACTACTATAGATACATATTGTAACTCTTAATCAATTACAGATTATATACTGTACTCGCTTTTGCCCGTAGGCCCAAAGAACTTTTTGAGATAAACAGTAGCCTGTTTCCTTCTACAAGGGTGTGCATTTCGATGGCGCGGCCACGGAAATGTTTTGAAAAAAAACGATGCCAAGATTTTGTAAAAATGTGTAAAAGTTGATTCCCAAACCCATAAATTTGTCAAAGTTATGTTTAAAAAGTTATAAGGGTTTGAAAGTGGCCGCGCCATTGAAACGCGGCGAACCGAGCTACCACAGAGATCTTTAAAAGTAAGCGTTGCGAGACCTGAAATTTAGCTAAATAATAGATGGAATTTGTAAGTTTTTTTAAATATAGAATACAATCCTATATATTTTTTTTATCCTATGTTTATATTTCAGATTGAGACGATTGATTCGATCGATGACGACAGATTCAGATTTGAATGATACTTTGTGTGTATATTTGAGTGGGTTCCTGGAAGGTTTGGAAATACAATTGGACCCGGTAGGTGGCACTGCAATCGGGTTTTGAGATTTTTTATTTTCAGAGCAGAAAATCATCTGTTTGGTGCACTAGTATATGTATATACCTATATATAGTAAAATAGCAGAGCTTATTGGACGCTTACATGGAAATAAAGATGGCGTTATAACAAACGTAAGTACAGACTAGATCACTAAGCTAAAAACAATATTTTAAGATATTTTACTCACTTAGCCTGCCAATTTATATTTAATATGTGGTTTTTCAAAATTTTATACTAGAACCCAGCATCCGTAACTATAGCAAAAACTCATTTTGGACTTATACATATGTAGGTAAAATATAGATAATTATAACAGCTAATTGTAGTGTACAGTAAGCACATTAAGTTACCACAAATTGTCAAATTTCCCCAATGGATAATAAACTCTATTATTTGGAGATTGAAAATCGATTAAAGAAATTTGTCAGTTTTGGCTACCATGATGTGCTGTTGACTATACAACAATTATCGCAATTATTATTTCGATTAATATGGATCTCGAATTTCAATTTGGCGCCAAATCGAGCATAAAATACATTTATAGTGTGTTTAGTATGTTTAGGTACGTAAACAAGAAATCTCATTAAAAAAAACCTTGAAAAAGTTTTGGAAAAACTAAATATTTAGTACCTTCCTTCAGTTGGCTAATTTTATTCTATGAAGTCTTATAACTGCTGCTTGTGTATAGCTAGACGACAGTCCTAATTCATGAGCATGTGAGTGTACAGTCTTTATATTTAATTAATTTCCTAATGATGAATGCAGCAATAATCTCAGTCAAGGTTTCATTCTTTCAAATAGAATATGAAAAAAATACCCATAACTATTCTGTATGTGAAGTACAGAATGCTCTAAGTTTAAGCAACCAACAAAGTAAAGAAATACTTTGATCACTCAGCTGACCATCATGTTTCTTTGCTTTTTGTTTTTGATCAAATGTTTGATCAAACACTTCATTCTCTCCAATTTCTTTCTCAGTCTTCTTTTGCCTTGCCACATAAGATTTAACCTTCTCTTTCTTGTCTCTGCTATGATTGTAAGTCTGTGGACCCTGTATTTAAGCTTGATGACTTCTTCTGAGTCTGTTGGTTGGATGTCTATGGGCTGGACCAGCGAGATTGTTAGTTCTGGTTCTTGACATGGCTAGAAAAGGAATAATTATTACTTCATTAATATTATTTAATGCAAATCATTAGCACACCTGGTCATCCTCATTATCAGCCTGTAAATAATGCTGAATTAATTAATTAATGTTTACTGCAGTAATTTCTAAATTTTACTTTTTTATATTATTTTTAGTCAAGGCCCAAAACTGTGAATGAATTAGTTTTACTTAACAATTTCAGAAGGTCTGAAATTACTATGAAACAAGGTTTTATTTCATAATATTTTTTTATTGTTTATGTAATCTTTCTTGGATAAAATTTATTCAAATTAACAACTAATCTGTTCTTAATATTCATTGTCACTAACTAAGCTGCATATTAGTGTTGTTTTATTTCAAAGTTGATACAAAAACAATTATTTTATTGATGACTAGTTGCTGTTGCCTGCAGATTCAGTTATGTCCCAAAAAGATTAACATACTACAAGTCCAATTCTAGGCGGTGTATTAAGATGAAACCTGCACCAGATTTTAAGTTACACCCTAGCAATACATCGGTGAAAACTGCATTTAATTCCATACAGTAGTTTTTGCATGATGTATGTACAAACAGACAGACAAAAATTCAAAAAATGTTATATTGGCTTCTGTTGCTCTAATAAAGACTTCCCATGTTAGTTTTTCTTGAATGTCGATATAATGTAGGTACAGACATTGGTCTGTTACAATTTTATTATAGGTATAGATTTTATTTATTGATTGAATTTGACAATGTTTGTAGACATTGTAGTTTTTTAATAATAAAAGGAAGTTAGAATAATAATAATAAATAAAATATGCAACACTTTTCTACAATAACTTATACATTACCTTATTACAACTAGCTCATAATGTATACTTACAGAAATATTGATGGCTGGCACAGCATATACACAGAGTCTTCTCAATCCACTCTCCGTCAAGTAGAAATCCTTAGCTTCAAAGTGTTCAGAGCATACAGTACTAGAGGGTGTTGAGGACCATTCCTCTTCTCTATTCACTGCTAACTCCCACTGTTTTCTTCTCTCTTTATCACGGGGAAACCTGTATAGAATAAATTGGTAGTTATTGTTGATCTCTTATTTCTAAAGGACAAAAGTTAGTATCTTTAATGAAATAAACTACTTTATAGGGATGTTTTACATACATTAATGAATGCCTTTTGGTCAGAAAGTCACTTAGAGAGAGAGAGTAAGTATAACATTTTCATACAAGGCCCGAAATTGATTCTTTATAAGAAAAAATCAAAACATCACTTATATGGAGTGTGAAACAGCAGTGTCACTACACCTACTTACATTCTTTTCAACTCTAATCATTAAAATATCATGCTATAAATTATAAATTTTAACACTTGACAGAGGAGGCAGTTATTTATGTTTAAAAAATATGTGCAGGATTTTTTCGAATAGTTGTGGTGGAGTTTATTTGCTTCATGCTTTCCCATTCAGTCTACTAGCAATATTTTAATTTAAATGTTTCAAATATTAATAGTGAAAACTTGTAATTGGTCTTATTATATATATCCCAGAAATTACTTGTTTTGTACCTAGCTGTAAGTTTTCTTTACATTACTTAAAATAAAATAAATAAAACACAAAAAACTCGATAACGATATGGCTTGAATAAATAAAATGAATAGTAACCTGTGGAAAGTAATTCCATCTTTATTCTTAGACATCTTTGCGGATGTGTTTTTGCAATTAGCCACAGCACAGCTAACCATTTTATTAGGTAAAATATTTAACCGCTTCTCATTAAGCACAAACACTTGTATTTATAAAATCAACTAAAATGTATTATCCCGGAGACCAGAAAATTTAAAAGAATCTATCAAAAAATCAAAAATAAACAATCCAAATCCATTCCCTGGCGTTTCATGTTCGTTGTAATTTTTGTTTGTTAGCATACAATATTTGAAATTGTTAAATAATCAATAGGTACAGTACACGCGATATAAATTGGCCGGACTGAAGTTAGCTGTTTGTCAGTTTTTGGTTGCGCAGTACACAATTTTTAACGTAAACAATCCACTGCGCATTAAAACGCCGAACTTCACTCCGGCCAACTTATGCCGCGCGTACTGTAAGGCAGTGTTTTTCAACGTGTGGGTCGCGACCCGCTGGGGGGTCGCGAAGCCTCTTTAGGGGGGTCGCGAAGCTTCTATAGCGGAGTTGCAAAAGGTTGGGAAAGCTACTGCAGTAAAAAAAACAATAAAGTTTAAAACTAAACTAGATGTTTTTAATTGTTCATTGGCGGAATTTGTAAGGGTGACTATTGACATTGTTAGTTCTGTCTGACTTATAATAAAGAGACGGCATAGTTATGTATTTAAAGGTAATATACTTATACATTTTTTTTTTATTATTATTGTTATTTCTAAAGTTGTTATAAATATTGTTAAAACTAACCTTATTTTGTTTAAATGTTTAATTGTGTTTAAGTTCTTTAATATTTCTTTATATTTTAACGTATGACAACGTTATCGCATTGGGTGTAAACCTGTTAGGATGACGTTGATATTTAAATAAATAAAAAAAAAAAATAAAAAAAAAACTATTTATTAAGAAAAATGATAACTAAAGGACATAATCATTTGTATCAAATAAACAAAAAATAAAAATAACTTATGAGATCTCTTCCATCTTAAACATTTGTATGTATTTATCCGAAAATGAATAAATATGTCGGATTGAATATTTGTCACAAAATAAAATAAATGAAAAAAAGCAACGGGTAGGGGGTCGCGAAATATTTCTTCATACTAAAGGGGCCGTTTCCTGAAAGAGGTTGAAAAACACTGCTGTAAGGTAATGACTGTACTGAGTGTATTGAAAACTTTACCGCTTCGCTTCACGCTTTACATGTTGACATTCTCTTCCTGGAACGCTGTTTGCCGTGCGTGTCGTTGTCACTAATGTCATTCTCCTTTGAGTTTGACAGTGTGGATGAGGTGTGGATGTGTGGATGGTAAGGTAATGTTGCCAGTTTTAAAAGAGTTTTATGAAACAAGCTTTCTCAGCTGTTTTGTTGCAGCATAATTTTACCGATCTTTGATAACGGTATATTTACGGTACACGACCCCCAATGAATTACTATAGGTAGTGATTCGCATTTTAAATACACAATAGTCAATAATAATTCAGGTCATATCACTATTTTATCTATTATAAGTAACATACCATCACGCTGGTATTCTCCGAAAGGTTAGGCAGAGGCATACTAATGTACACTCTCAGTTCGGTATATTTGGGTCCTATGTAATAGGGGGGAGCTTATTGCCATTAACTGGGCACAATTTCCAAACTCCGAACTGCGAATGAGAATTTCATGATGAACCCAATAACACTTTTGAAAACAAAACAGCTGGATTCTATCGCGTCAAACTCACATTAATAATCCCGACGTTTCGGACCCTTTACAGCGTCCATGGTCACGTGCAGACTGAGGTGTTCGCTAAAGAAAACCGATGTCCAGAATGATTCGCGATGGTTAGGTCTTACCACCTGCAACCAAACTGCAAGACCAAAGGACTTGGTGAGCTCTTTCTGCTTTCTTGTGTTGGATCGAACAAACATGTAAGGTAGCTGTTAGTAATTTTAAAATAAAGACGCGACACACCTCCGTCTCCCCGTTACCATGGATGCTTTAAAGGATCCGAAACGTCGGGAATTAAATAACATCAATACAACACGTACCTAACCGATAGCAGTAGTTTTGTTTCAATGTCTAACATTCGTGTAAGTGTCAGCAACCCGAACATTTTACATAGTAATAAGATACACCTGTATGTAGGTTCAAGATTTACTACTAATTTTTTTAGTTACTCTTTATGACTGTGATGAACATTTTCGAGCAAAAGTTTTAGTCCTTACATAGGTTAAGTATGTACTTTATAAAAGATCTAGTTATTAATAATGGCCTAATCTTGGTACCTTGTTACTTAGTACTATTGACACAGTATTTAATATTTTTAATTTTTTAATATTTTTTTACGTGGGAGAGCCATGCTTCGGCACGAATGGGCCGGCTCGACCGGAGTGATACCACAGAAAACCGGCGTTAAACAACGATTACGTTGTGTTTCGCCGAGTGAGTGAGGTTACCGGAGGCCCAATACCCTTTTAAAATGTCGGCAACGCACTCGTGTCTCCTCTGGTGTTGCGAGTGTCCATGGGCGGCGGTAATCGCTTACCATCAGGCGATCAGACTGCTCGTTTGCCCTCCTATCCCATAAAAAAAAACAATGGTCTCTAAAATTTAATTTAATTTGGCGGGCGTCACAAGGATATCATCAACTCATCTTTTGTACCTAAAGGATATTGTGTAAAGACCATGTAGATAGATACTACACCTAGGTACCTAAGGTATCAAAAATTAAAAAGGAAACTCGGTAGGTATACTTATAATAAAAAAAAATTAAGTCTACAATAAAATTGTCCCCGTTTTGAAATGATTGGCGTGTCAAATTTTTTCGATATCTTATTCAGAAGGTAATTGTAGGGGTGTTATATTTGACGGGTGAAGGCTTCATTATTTTTTCAAAATGGGGTGCGTCCGTGGTGTGTCTGACACGCCCATTTGGCGGATATAATAGAGACATTTAAATTATTGGTTTGAAAACCAATGTAATAAGACTGTGCGACTGTTATTACTTGGCTAGTGTTGGACTACAGACAAATGTTATCGATGTTTGTTTTTATTTCCTTAGACTAAAGGATCCGAAATAAAATACATCATAGCTGTCGTTCCATTATAATGAATAAGCTAATACATATTTAAGCTCATAAATTCTAATAAGACGAAAATTCTTAAATCATTAAACAAAATTGTGATTTAAGTTTAAACGGTTAACTGAGAATATTTTATTCAAAGTATTTCTTTGGCTTTAAAATACCAACAAGTGCCCGCTAAAACAAATATTCATGTATGACATAATTCATTATAAAAAAGTTTAGGTAGTTATTTATTTATCTATACTTCTATGCACATTGATGGTACATAAGGCGGACTAAGTTATCACAATAATACGTTCAATGGACTATATCAGTGTTAAGAAAATAAAACGAGTTCTATCTAGTGGGTATAGTTTAACAAACTACAAACAAAAATAAGTATGTATTACCACAGCTCGATACTTTACATCAGATTCCTGCTATGCAATAAAAAAACAGCTTAACAGTACGGGGAAAATACTTTACCAAGCTACAGTTTGGACATATCGTTAAAGTAATAGGTACTTTCTAAACCCATAAAAATATAAATGGTATTGAGGATACAAAAAAAACTCTGAAAATGTAGGCTGTGATTTTCCCTAACAAGGGAGTGTTAGGGGTCGACGGTTAAATACAGCACTGAATCCGTATAAATACCAGACACAAATCAATTCATCACCATTTCGAAAAAGTGTTTCATTGGGTCACCATGAATACGCTACCTAACTTAGAGGACCCAGCTCGACCGTTTTTAGGTCCAAATTACTGGATTATAAAAAAAGTGGGATTATTGTTACCAGAAAATAAACTGGCTATGATAGCCTATATCATAATACATGAGATAGTAACGCTTTTCGTAGTTACGCAATATATGGAGCTATATGTAATAAGATCGGATTTGGATCTCGTGCTGACGAACTTGAAGATATCCATGTTGAGCGTTGTTTGTGTGGTAAAAGTGAACACCTTCATTGTATGGCAAAGAAACTGGCGAGAGGTCTTGGATTACGTAACAGCAGCTGATAAGTTTGAGAGAGATGAGGAAGATACGATTAAGAGCAAAATTGTCGAAGCTTACACCAGATACTGTCGTTGGCTTACTTACTTCTACTGGGCTCTTGTCTTTACAACATTCTGGACTACTACCTTAACACCTCTCATGAGATACCTCTCGTCATCAAATTTTAGAGAAAACATGCGAAATGGAACTGAGAACTTTCCACACATATTCAGTTCTTGGATGCCTTTTGATAAGTACCATTCGCCGGGTTGTTGGATCACGGTCTTATGGCATACACTACTATGTGCCTATGGTGCTTCTATAATGGCTGCTTATGATACATGTATCGTTGTAATCATGGTGTTTTTCGGAGGAAAGCTTGACCTTTTACGAGAAAGATGTAAGAAAATGTTTGGAGAATATGGCGCTCCGAGTAACGGTAAGCAATGTGAAGAAACAGTCCGACAGCTACATGGAATACACGTTATGTTGTTAAAGTAAGTAAATTGATTTGCTTTTGCACTGTATAATTATAATGTAGACCAAGCAGCTTTAATAATTATTGTACCGTCGATTTTCAGTTTTAAAGTTGTCGCCACAACTAAGACACATGATTGTCAATAGTTTATTTTGAGTCATTAGTAAAGGTTCTAGTGTAAAATTATAATCTGACTGCGATGAGACTCCACAGTCACACTTATTTTTTTATTTTATTATTAAAATCTAAGTATCTTGTCGCAGTCAGTGCCATATAGTAAAGCATGAGGGGCTAGTGGCTAAGTAATAACTAAACTGCTCTAGAAGTCTAAGCTGTCATTACTGCAGTCAGCCTATGGAAGTGTCGTGTGATCATTCTTAACACAGACTCCTCCTCGGAGACTACGTTCAACCGTCAGCAAGAATTAGAAGCCCATCTGACAACCAGTTTAATTTAAGGTTATCAGTAGTAGTAATAATAATCGTTAGTTAGGATTCTCCGAGGATTTGGAAGCTGTAAGGACAGAGTTGCTATGAGGTATCTTCGTAGAGATATTTTTTTTCTCAAAGCTTCTCTAACACTTACGCCTGAGTGTCTTAACGCTTCATAGAAGCATAATGAAGCTTACTTAAAGTAGTTACAATCCTTAAAAACTCTATAGTAGCTTGATACCTAGTTAGCGAGACCGTATTACGTACGTATGTATACGATTTAATTATTCTTTCGGAAAGCTGGATACTGTGCAAAACTTTACCCCAGGGGTTACGAGGCGCACATACAATGTTTACTATTTTATCTTGGTGCCCTAACCTATATGGCAGGTCGAAATAGATAGTACAATGATACTAGTTGATCGCTTCACGGCGCCCTTCACTTTCTGCGGTGCATACTTTGGGAACGCCTGCTTTAGCCATTGAACTTTTATTTGAATGTATTATGATGGTGCAGGAAGCAGTGATAGCCTAGTGGTATGACCGTAGGACTGCTAAGTCAAAGGTCTCGAGTTCGAACCCAAGGCCTCTGACTTTTCGAAGTCATGTGCGTATTAAATAATTAATTATCACGCGCTTAAACGGTGAAGGAAAACATCGTCAGGAAACCTGCATGCCAGAGAGATTTTCTCGATTGCGTGTGAAGTCTGCCAACCCGCACTAGGCCAGCGTGGTGGACTATAGCCTAATCCCTCTTATTCTGAGAGGAGACCCGTACCCAGCAGTGGGACAGTATAATGGGTTGATTATGTATGTATGTTATGTATTATGATGGTGGTATGACCTACCTAGGATTATATTTTATTGTATATTGCATTAATATTAACATAACATATCACACCTGTATTTCTCGGAGTGTTAGGCAGAGGCGTACTTAATCTAGGTACATCTATATTTCGGTGGTATGTTTTTGTCTCATGGAATAGGGGGTGCGACTATTGCCATTAACCAGCCACAAATGCCAAACTCCGAGCTGCTACTAACACTTTGGTCGACGCAAAGTCGCGCTTGGAACCACTAAACTAACAAGGCAGTTGCATTATTATTATCAAAAATATACCTATTTAATATGAGTCGATGGAAATGATCACATATTCGATGATTACAGAGTCGATTTTCTGAAAAAAGATAACAATCTGAAGAACACTTCCTTACTTTCTGGCTGTAGGTATAGGTAGGTACTAAAATAGAAGAGGAAATACTAAAAGTCAGAGAGCCTCTGTGTCTCCTTTTCTGTTTTCTATTATCCGGGCTATCATAAAAAAGGAACATGTTTGTAGTCATCTCTATTAAAAGATAATAGCTCCCAGGTCATAATATTGTCTATATTAGTTCAATTAATGAGTCTTAGCTTTTACTGATCTTTCTTTGAAACTGGAGACGATAATAAAATCTTAAAAAACCTAAAAGCTTTATTTTTGTCTCCGAATCAGACCAATAACTTGGAATGTGTGGAACCTGCTACATTATTTTTAAATAGGTATGATTAAATAAAATAATTGTGCAAATACTTAACTGGCAAATTTAAAACTACCGATGACTTTATAATAAATATATTACAGATAGTCTGGATGATATACCGGGTCAGGACTCGTCGATTATAGGTTTAAAACAATTTTGAAATTAAAACGTAAACTAAAGAAACTTATAAATTAATACCTACAATGATGACTTGGTGAGCTCATGAGTTACTAAGTCTCTAAGAATCATAGTAGGTATTTTCTGGAATGTACCAATTTATATTAACGAAAATTCTATCCAACTGAATTATTTTTCCCAAATCATTTGGAACCCAGGAATATATTCGACAAGTCATAAATATTTGGTTAAGCCTATGGCTTAACTTAATTCTTGAAATTCCGGCTAACTTTTCCTATAGATAAAAACATGATAAGTACCTACATAATAAATGAAGGATATAAAATAGGAGTATGAATTCTTTTAACTAACTCACGTATAGGTACTGTAGAGATTGCTACAAAGAGGCGACATCATTGTGTATCTATAGTACCTACATTATATTGTGTTAATTATGTAATTAGTACAAAAGAAAAATCCATATAAGTAGGTACAGTAATATTTTCATAGTTATCTGTAGGGTCATAAATATGTCGGTTTTGACTCAACATTTTATCGATAAATATCTATTTTACGTGCGCAACCACTATGAGCCAAAGAACATCATGATACAGCCAAGTTTACGAAAACACAAAACAGTAATTATTAGGGTCGCCCACAGTTAACTAATTCCTGTAATCATCATACATTATTAATCTTGTGTTTTAGGTATTCGAAATTATTTAATTCACTGTTGTCGCCCGTCATGTTCATTTATATGGTCATGTGCTCATTGATGCTTTGTGCAAGCGCCTATCAACTTACTGTAAGTATCTATTTGTAAAAAAAATTAGTAAGTAAACTTACAACCCTTACTGTACCGGAATATAGGTAAGTATGGTAGATAAGTAATTACTTATACTGGGTGAAATACCGACTAAAGTGAAAAGGAATAGGCTTGTTCTCAATTAAAATAAAACATTAATCTCAACTTAATCAATGACGACCCGTTTGGCGTAACGACTAAGAGATCGGCTTCTACGCCACATGTCGTGGGTTCGATCCCCACACCGAGCAAATATTTGTATGACCTACAGGTAGTTAGTTGCTCCGGGTCTGGGTGTTTGTGTATGTGAGAATTTGTATCTGTTTTTACACGCACAATACAAGAGAAAATCCTAATGTAGGGCAACGTTTAATAAAAACTTATTTATGTACCTGTTAACCTCTTTCGTATTTCTTTCGCAGTCCGCACAAGATGCTGCTCAGAAATTATTGATGGCTGAATATTTAGTTTTTGGGATAGCACAACTATTCTTATTCTGTTGGCACAGCAACGACGTCTTGATCAAAGTGCGGCATAACATCGTTTTGAAAGTAAATTAATTACTACGTGTAGGTACTCTACTAAAATATCGAAAAAATACTTTTTCAGAATGAAAACATGACGTTAGGCCCTTACGAAAGTAACTGGTGGATCACGGGTTATCAACTAAGAAAAGACGTGCTAATCCTCTCGGGCCAACTTCGTATTAAGAACATATTTACTGCAGGGCCCTTCGCCAACCTTACCTTACCGACGTTCATAACGGTAAGTTGAATTTTAGGGTACCGACCAATGACATTATATAGTTAAATTATATCATTGGTACCGACCGACACATTGTGGATGACTGATAGAGAAGTCACACGCATACAAACGTCAATCTCAGTTTATCGCGATCGAATCCATTTCCAATCCATTAATTGAGCCATGTCAACGATTTTTGTTAGTAGGTAGGTATAAGTACGTACATTAGTTATTCGAAAATAAAATGCGCATCAGGTACTCACTTTGTAGCACCTACCAATAAAATGTTCCCTTTAAAAAATATAGAATGCGTGCGAAATCGCTCTTGTATCGTAAGCAATCGTGGCCATGACACTTAGACCATTGGTTACTAGATGATCAGGCGTGACAGTGCCACAACCACGATTTCTTATTAAAATTGCAGAAGCCTGGATGCTAAGGAAACTATTCAATTTTTACGACAAAACAGAGGCATTGTAATGTTCTTGAAGTTCCTGCTTAGGTTTTACTCTAAGTCTTAGGCAGCTGTCACATTTTTTGGCTGTTCACATTGTGGGTAATCATGCTTAAAATCAAATAAACTTTAATGTTTAGCGATATTTTTAAGTAAAAGGTGACATGAAATTTATGCATAATGGTGGTACCAAAAATATTGTAAATCAATCGAGTTATATTTAAATGTTATTTACTTATTTATTACTCTTTCAGATACTAAAAGGAGCTTACAGCTATTACACATTGCTGAGGAAATAAGGAATCATTTGTGTCACAAACTTCAAAATATAATGCATTTTATTGTTTTATGCTTGAAGTAAAATTTTAACTCTGTATAAATAAAAATAAAGGATTTTTATCATGTTTTTTTTATTTTACCTACTGACTTACTTGCATGCATTTATTTCACATACCTACCTACACTCTTTGCGCTGCACTGTAGCATGGTGCGGGTGACAGTTGCCTATATGACATTCTAATGGCATTCTGGTTGGGTTATTTAATTTACTACAGTTATTAATGATTTAATAAATTACGAATGTGGTACAGCTAAAATACTAGCTCATAATTTGAAAATCGCGGCAAGCTTCAACAGTGAAACGAAATATTACTGAAACAGTCACCCGCACCATGCTACAGCGCAAAAAGTGTAGGTAACCTAGGTTCAAAGAGTTTAATATTATTTGTAACCCCAGGTCATTCTAACGAAACTTTCCATTAAGATGTTTAGATTGATCTGCCTTTTATCGATTAGGTATTATCAGAATTTTGTATGACGACAATAGAGAGGGAATATTTTTTTGACCAAGTAGGTACCAAGTTTGTAACTGTGCGTGTCTGAAGTAAGTAAGGGGGGGGGGGTGTAGGTAGTCTAGGTACCCAAGGCAGTAGGGCCACTTTGATTCATTTATAAGTAAGTAGTAGTAAGTATTTTATTTTATTTTTCAAGAAATAAATACATTTCGACGTGCGAGATTTGCTAGTATTTTTTAGGGTTCCGGACATCAAAAGGAAAAAACGGAACCCTTATAGGATCACTTTGTTGTCCGTCCGTCCGTCTGTCTGTCACTCTTTATCTCGGGAACGCTTGCAGGTATCGAATTGAAATTAAAAACCATATACTCAGGTCTACGGTCCCTTGAAGCTGTGAAAAAATCAAACTTCTAGAAAAAAGATACGGCCGTTAATGCCGCAAAAATCGTATATTTCGACACTCAAGGGAATCAAAATTCATAGGGTATTTCCCGTTGACCTACAACTATGAAATTTGGCAAGTAATACCGTCATATACTACAAGTCTAGGGAGAAGTCTGAAAACATCACTTTGTTGTCCATTCATCCGTCCGTCAGTCCGTCCGTCCGTCCGTCTGTCTGTCTGTCAAGACCCTTTATCTCAGAAACACGTAGAGGTATTGAGTTGAAATTAAAATCATACACTCAGGTCTAAAGTCCCCTGAAGCTGTGAAAAAATTTAACTTCAAAGTTAGCAAAAAAAGATACGGCCGTTTATGCCGCAAAAAACGTAGATTTCGACACTCAAGGGAATCAAAATTTATAGGGTATTTTCTGTTGACCTAGAACTATGAAATTTGGCAAGTAATACCGTCTTATACTACAAGTTTAGGGAAAAATCTGAAAAAATTTTTTCCTAAATCATAATTTCACATAAACTTATAAAATATACAACAAACAACCGCCCTCTATCGGGTTATAGGTTTATTAAAAAGCTATCACACTTAATATAAAAATACCCGCGAACTTTGGGTGTACATTAATATACCTCTGCCTAACCCGGAGAATACGGGCGTGGTGGTATGTTGAGTATGTTATTTTACCACACTTCAGCGCTAGATGGCGTTGTGCAGTTTACGTCATTTTCTGAATCGTGGCGCGACTTAATGACCTCCGTTAATACCTACATTGTGATTTGTAAACACTGTCTTTACGGTTTCATCTGTGAGTCATATCCTAGTTGGAACGATTCCACAAGACTCGCAGATTCCTCCTCCTACATTTGTAATTAATTATAATATGTGCCTACAAATTTGTACGGAACCCTCGGTGAGCGAGTCTGAGTCCCGCTTGTCCGGTTTTTTTATTCGTGAATCGTGATAGGCTTACGCTTGACCGCCAGTTCGCCTGATACGATAGAACGCGCTTGCCTAGAAGAAACCGATTCACTTGTGATTTAAAGACACCCAGAATTTGCTAGATCAGTCAAGCAAGTCTAGTGAGTGAACTGAATGGTATTTGTTGGGTCTCGAGGGGGAGGGACTTACCCTCCCTGCCTGCCCTTGGCGACGCCCTTGACTGTAGCTATATAAAAAGATCTCTGTTAGAAGTACCTAAGTAAGTATGCAAGTTTTCTGTGGGTCGGATGAACACAGAATCTTTCATATAACCACAGAACCCTGCACAGAAGTGTAGATCAAACATAATGAAGTATGAACCTTATTTTTTTAATTAAAAGTGGGCTTGCTCTTGACCTCAATCTTGCCTCCAGGGCAAAGATGAGGTCTACGGTGGAGCGAGTATGCCCAGAAGATGCTTGTTCATCCTACCTTTGAATAGATTCGGGTTGTACCTACGTACTCGGAAACTATTAAACAGTCCCACTGCTGGGCACGCGTTTCCTCTCAGAATGAGAGGGATTTGGCTACAGTTTACAGCCCACCACACGTTGGCCTAATGCAGGTTAATAGACTTCACGACACACGATCGAGAAAATGTCTCAGGCTGTCCGGCATGCAGTTTTCTTTGCCGTTTAGGCGTGTGCTAATAATTAAAAAGTTGGTCAAAACATTCTAGCACAGTACTATCACTGCACCATTACTACCTATCTTCTTGTTACTTTCATAAGTTGACTTTAGAGCATTTTGAAGTAAGTCCATGTCATAGCTTTATGGAGTAATCTCAAATATTCTGTGATTCGCCAATCGCCATAGAGCGCCATCTAGCTTTTTGAATCTTGAACTTTTATGGTATAAATTGAAATAATTATAGTACATTATTTTTATAATTGCATTCCTCTATTTTCTAAAGAACATAACCAAGAGAACCTGACGTTATCTAAATGTAACCTTTAAAATATTGTATTAATTCTGTCTGATACGGTTTTTGGAGACGGTTTTGGTTAGCAAACTATACCTTGGCCTTGTACTGTACCAACTCGCTCGGGAAATTTAAAAAAAAGCTATCTTTCTCTTTCACGGAAGCTCCTCCAAAGCTCTTTCCAGCTCTTTCTTTTGATTTCTTTCTTTATAATTACGAGCTTTGTGTTATCATATTTATGTACGTAGAGCTTATTTAAAATAACTTTATACACAAATAAACCTAGTATTGAGTGATCAAGTACAGTTTAGAAGTGAATACATCGCAATTGGACGCGGCTAGAGTTCAATAAACTTGGATGTCGGGCAGGCCTCACAGAAATGTCAGTACCTATTGGTTAATGGATTTTATTGTGAATGCTTTGCGAAGCTACCTTAAATATCCAGTGCCGGTGTTCTAAGAAGTGTTGCTATGGAAAATCAAAGTCCTCCTGAAAGAGTAGTGCCGGTACAATATGGTAGAGGTTCCAGGGCTTTTCGCCAGTTCAAAAATCCACCGCAACCGCACATGTGTATTCAGGATACAATAAAGGACACCACGGAGAAATTGTACATAAATGTGCTGGGATGGCAGAAAATAGCGAATCCGAAACAGTATTCAGATCCTATTCCTCTGTATGGCGGAATGCAGGTTAGTGTTCCATTTAGATTTTTCCGTTTATTAAATAAAAATAATATTAAATAATTAGATTCGATTCTATTAGGTACTATTGCTGCCTAAAAAAGTTTTGTTTCTGATATAGTATCCCAACAAGATTTGTAAACTGATATTCAAGATATTGTACAAACACAATGCAGACTTTACTTTCTTTTTGATAAAGACATCAATAACAAGTTTATTTTGTATGTTATTTTCCTTTTCCTACATTTTGAAAAACTGTATAGATAGATGCACAACAGTCTTTAAATCTGTAACATAAGTAGTGATGTATTAGACAAACATTAGTGTGAATGATTACATTAAAGATTTGAAGACTGTTGTGCTTCTATCTATACACTATAAGTTTCAAAATGTAGGAAAAGGAAAATAACAACAAGTACTTACTGAATAGCTGGTGTACTAGATTGACCCACAACATAACAAAACATAAGCCGTCCTCCTCTCTCCTACATTGCCGTGCCCGACAGGGTCCATGATTGATACTTTTATATTTATTTTTTAACACCTGTTAACATTGTGGAGTGCAATAAACGAATTGAGTATTGAGTATATATTTTAAGTATTTATAAAGTAAAGATAGTAAAGAAAAAAATAAAAGGTAATTGCGACTGCTTTGTTTGAGAAATTTGAACTTTTTATAGGTTTTATGACATAGGGTTTATAGCTTACTAGCAGTTGCTTGCAGTTTCATTTGCATCCTGGAGGATTTTTTGAGACCAACCATCCTTCTTAAAAGTACCAATGTCTGTTTGTCTTTGAAGAGATTCCAGTCAATTACTTATGCTTTTAGGATTTTAAAGGTTTAACTAGATAGTAATGCTTTATGCTTTATTAATAATTATTAATAAACTGTAACAATATACAATATTTTCCAGGTGCCGCAAAACTGTGGTCCGAACAGTGGTAGGCCACCAATGCTTGTGTTTGCTGTAATGGTAAATCCAGATATCCTCAAAGCTAATGGAAAAAATGCTACCAGTCCAACAGTAATAAATAATTTTTACTTTTTGTTTAGTATGCAATCTTAACCTTATTGGTATATTAGTTCTAAACAAACATGCTAAGTTAAATTTATTTTCATTTTTCGAAAATTCAATGATATTTAGACAAGACTAGATACTAGACTGCCTCATTAGTCTAGTGGTCCCAAGTGCGACTGCTACACTAGAGGTCCTGGGTTCAATCCCCAGGTCGAGCAAAGTGTTATTGGGTTTTTCTATGAAATTCTCATTAGAAGATCGAAGTCTTGATTTGTGCCCGGTTAATGGCTATAGGCTCGCCCCCTATAACTTGGGACCTAAACATACCGGCGAACTGTGGGTGTACATTAAGTACACCTCTGCCTAACCCTTCGGGGAATACAAGCGTGATGGTATGTTATGTAAAAGATATTTATATCCGTAAATTTATAGATCTTTCAAAGACACAATTTAATGTTTTAATTTTTTCCTACCTATAAGTTAATATTAAGAGAAATAGTAGAGATACTATGTAGGTACTTATCTATTTCACAAGTGGTCAGTCAAGTCATTTTAGTAGCCATAAAAAGATTATTATGATCCTGACTCTGATAGTATACCTACTAAGTTCATCATGACATTATTCTTAATGATAAAAAGAAATACAATAGATGTTAATTATCATTATATCATTAAAGAGGCCATTTTACTCACCATTACATTAATGTTACACTAACATTCTTGCACCAATAAGAACTTTTACTATCAAATCAACCCAAAATCGCAATAATATATAATGTGTTAATGAGGAAATACATTTTTAATATTATATGATTTTAACAGATGTAAAATTATTGTATTGTTAATCAGAGAATCAAGTGTGCTCATATACAATACTGTCTTTGAAATTTTGATTGAAGATAATTATGCTATTTTCACGTCTTAAAATTGAAGTGTTTTAGTGATAATATTTACACAGTACTGTATTAAGTCATCAGTTTTCGGATTATCTGTTCATAATGATTTTGCTTGCTATTTGTTATCAATTTTGAAACTTATCTTTCTACCTTCTATTTATAGACTCAAATTCTTGAAATGTAAACAAAATTTTTAAGTAAAGAGGGATAGGAATTTGTATAATTGTGCCACTATTATTATGATCTTTTAAGGATGTTTTTTCATTGATTTCTTATAAAATGAATCCTTAGACTTATCTATTAGGCAAATCTACCACCTGGACCTGTTCAATATTTTGCTATTCTAATATCGAATCTGTTTCCATAAAATTACAGGACCGTGAAGCATTAGTAAGTCTTCTCTGTGACTTTGTGGAGGCTATGAACCCAGGGCTAGTGCTGGCTCGGAACCCGGTTATAATGAAAGACAGGGATCTGGCTGGAGAGCTGAAAGATGTGTGGCTGGCTGTCCAGAACAAGAGAGAAAGAGAGAAGGGAATGACACAGGATGTAATGTACAAGGTAAGCAATTTGCCATTTGGATTTTTTAAATATTTTTATATTCATTGGTAAAAGTTTAAACTTTAAATGAATGCTAAAGATATTAATTAATTCAGATTATTTCCTATAACATTGACTTTCTGTAAATTTAGGTTTATGACATTGATGGTATTGGTGATGACAATATCAATGAAGATGACAACAGTTCCATGAAGCAAGGTGGTTCCCTTAACAGGGGGTCGTACAGCGACAAAAAACCTGTCAAATCCTCCAAGCAAATTCTCCTCAATGCCGGTCAAAAGTCAGAGTTCGACTCAGGTATGAACAACTGCCAAATTAACCAGAGCCATTCAAACAGAGATAACAAAACAGGTAACAGTTCACCAGACACAACATACTGCACCCCTGTATATGGTCAAATAGTATCTACCCGAGAAAACCATAATCAAATCAATGATATCCAACAAAAGTTTGCCTCAAATGAAATGAAACCCTCAAGCTCCTTTAGAAAAGAATGGAATCCCATGCATGGTAAAACGACGGAGGGCTGGGACGAATTCTCAAAACGCAACATATCCACTATAAAAAACGATGACAAAAAACGGTGTAGCAAAAATAAATCTAAGGTTAGCAATGGTAAATCTCACTACGATTTCTTCCCGTATTTTGACAATAAATCGGCGAACGAAACGGAGATATCAGAGGAAGATACGAACAAAGAACAAAATTCGAACGAAGAAAATTCTAAAATAATTATAGACCCAATGCAGAAACTAGTTCTGCATTCGACTGATAAGAATATATGTGATAATAACACAAGTGCTCTCAGCTCAATAAGCTCATAAAATAAGCTTTTACAAACATTTTGTATAGCAGTTGATGTTGAAGTTATGTAATCGCTTGTATATCTATGACCCCCTAATTCGTTACACTTAGGGAATCACTCTCATATTTGCGGATCTTAGGCGTCTTTTGAAAAGTCAAATGCGTATGTTCCTGAGCGTAACGCATGGGGGCTAAATGTGTTAATGCAACAATAACAATTTAGGTGGAGCAATATTATATTATTTTACGTTGTTTTTAACAAATATAATATGTCTGAGTATGAAATATGTATGCATGGCTTGCTGATTGATGGGTTTGTTGCAGTCTAGTTAGTTTTATAGGTCACATTTAAAATAAATCAATCCAGCCTACATTTTTATGTCGCACATTTTGTGGGTTAGGCAATTAGTAAAAGATATAATGGATGGACAACTGTTTTTATCACTTCTCTTGAGTATTGTCATTTAGAATCTTCTTTTGCCATTGTTTTTATGTCCTAGTCTTAATGAATGTACATTGTTTTACAAACTGGAATATCCCAGAAACAAGAATGACTGAAGAATTGTGGCATTAACCAAGATTCTAACAATAAGAAAAAGACTAGGATATTGATGAATTGTGGTAGAGGCAAATCTTGCTCACATTTGGAGCGAAACACACGACAATACCATACAGACTATACAACATGCTTTCGTGTGTGCGTGCGTTTTATATGGTTGTGTGTTTATCTAATGTTGATTAAATGAGTGGTAACAGCACTCCTGTTCTGTTCGTTCAAATTAGGTTGATTGATTAAAGACTGAATTGAGCTTCAGTTTTCATACAATATTGGAACTGATTAGTGCAGTTTTAAAAGTGAGTAAGAAAAAGAAAGGTTTGGATTACATATGCGAATTATGTAACCGTGAAACGGCCATCTGGACCTGATGAATTGATGCTTTGTTGTTTGTTTTGATGTTTCTGAGATTGTTCTGTGAATTCCATTTGATTTGCCTGGGAGTTGGGCACTATTGTTTTTAAGGTTCATTAAGGGGATCTCTTGAGTGCTAAATTAAAATAGACTTATTAAATTAGATTTTGTGGAAGATATGGGAGGTATGTATGTTCTTGCATGTAATGAATGTTACGTTTTTATATACTTAAGTCTACAAACATAGCCTAATTTGAACCAACAAACAATTCTCTAATGTTAATTAACAATTTTATATGATGCTATATTTTTAATTGTTGCCAATTTACTATATTTAAATCCTGAGCTTGTTACACGAAGTTTACAAACAATCACTGCACGGAAATGTAAATTAATTGAGGGAAATGGAAAGTGATTTTTGTCGTTTTGAGAGAGGGAAGTACCTACAGTTCTTGTACTTTATGTCTGAGTAATGCCATTTAGAATGAAGCGTACATGGGGTGTTTTGAACTCTAGAATGCAGTGTGTTAATGTTTTATTATCTAAATTTAATATTCTAATGAGAGTGAATTTTGCTCATTGTATAAACATTCATAGGAATTCTGAAAGTGACCAATTAACACTAAAAAATATAATTGTTGGAAACATTGTATCTCCTTTGACGATGATCTCGGATTGTATTATCTTTTTTTTTGTTAATTTTAATGCCCTTCGGCGTTACCAAACACTGCCAAACAATGCTTCTTTATCCTAACGCAAATTGATTCAATGAGTCACATAGACAAATTACAATCGAAAGGTGCGCATATATATTCCTATTAATCTAAAATAATGCGTACTAAATAGATATTGATTATGGGCTTGTTGTTGATGATTATGTCTTAAAAGACTGATATTTTCAGCACGTATCAGACAGAATTGGCAGTTGATTAATGATCTATTTTTTAGACAGTGTAGAAAAAGAGTGACTAATTATCAGCTGAGATTAAGAGGCAGGCTCCATATTTGATCTGCTAGATTGACTGTAATCGATCTATGCGCTCCTTTACAGCGAGCATATGCGCGCGAATTCGCTGTCACTTATGCATGTCTTACTACTTTTTTACCTTTACACGACAAACATTTTCTTTATAAAAAAAAATTAAAAATGCAAGTAACGTAGATTTTATATGGTTGGTTAGTCAGTAACATAACTCAATCTATCTATAGCTAGCATTATAAGTCATTCACCTTTGTGCAATCCTTTGGTTCTTTTATATTATTTAAAGTTTTATTTTTACTAGATTATATTGTATTTTTGTTATTAGCTGACCAGAGGCAAAGATCTCAGACCTACACAGTTATACAATGTGACCTTATGTCATTCATGTCATGTCTCAATTTTCTATATAACTATTTACATGTGACTTCTCCACAAAAATATTTGTGGTAGACTGCTGTTTCATTTGAAAAACGCATCGATGAAATTGTTGCTTTTGTAATGTAATTATCTATTCTATCTAAAATATAACCGTTTCAGCAGTCTATCTCGAATACATTTATTCTACTTTTGATAAATGTTGAGACTCACTCAAGTCCGTGTTTACTTAAATAAAATGATTTGAAATGGTGGCGCTCAACTATTACTATTTGACTCGCGGTGGTTGTGTGCGAGTGAGAAAGTAACGGGAATAGCGGGTCAACATTTCATACTTTGATCTAGGTAGAATATTGATGTTGTTAAAATATCTAAACCCAGTTTTCATGACGTGTTTATCCTTGTCCCGATTATATCGTATCGCCATTATTTTATTTAAAGTAATTCACAAATTAGATCAATGTAATTGCATTTATTAATAAAAGATTTTCTCTTGTATATTTTTTGATGTGCTACTTTTACATTTAGTTTGGTATGTTATAAAGTATTCCTTATTGATAGTTTTTAGATAGGTACAATAACAATAGTAGGTAGTCTTTTTTTATGTGCCCTAGGTACGTAGTTACGCTACACCCAATGTTCCTTTGATATAAATTATATTAATTTGTATTAAATTATATGATCAGACATGTATATCTTATTTTTAGTGGTATTATTAGTTTGTTGTTAATTTTATATTTGTAATCTAAAGTGAGTTTCATTTATAAGACATTTTTTACACTAAATTATTGAAACACTGGTGCCGGTGTGGCCTTTTCTGAATGGGCCACACCGCCACCGATTTGAATTCTGATTGAACAGAGAATTATTCGAAATTAGTCGTGGAATATCGGAATGACTTGCTGCTTATTCAATATTTTAAGAGTCGTGCGGACCGAATTTCTCTTACAAACGTAATACCAAAATAAATCGATTTTATTTCCAGTGAAGTAGTAGTAGACGAAATAGTATCGTGGGAACCTAGATTAATTGTATCCAAATCCGAATAATAACATAATTTGTTAGAAAATTGTCTGGATTACGATTTATTTCGGTATTACGTTTTTGTGGGCAATTCAAGCTCCGCCTGACCCTTAAGTAAGTACAAAGCAAAACTTTTTAAAATACTAAAATAATATAATATAATGTTAGGTAGTTAAAAAAACCGTTTCAGGAATTATTGGCCTTTTAATAGAATTTTATTAATTTACCAGCGTCCCGCCTGCGGTTTCACCCGCGCCGTTCCTAAGAGGCGTAGCGTGTATAGCCTATAATCTTCCTCGATAAATGGACTATCCAACACAATAATATTTTTTCAATTCGAACCAGTAGTTCCTGAGATTAGCGCGTTCAAACAAACAGAAACAAACACTCTTCAGCTTTATAATATTAGTATAGATTAATATCACATTTCTTTCTAATAACACGCATGCTATTGAAACACCGCTTCAGCTGTGTTCCTGTATAAACTTATGGAACGATGTAAACATGCTCTGTATGAGTAACTGAAATTCACTTTATTTTACAGTTTTGCTTGGGTTGTAATAGTCTCAAAAATATTTAGAAATAAAGCTGTTAAAAATACTTATTACATTAAATATTAAAAATTTTCAAACCATATGAAGTCACGAAATAGACGTATTTTTTATTTTATAAAAATATGAATCTGTATGTTAGTTTATAAACATTGTACCTACCTAATATAATGGAATTAAATAACAGATCTCTTGTTTACAGTATTTAAAATTACATGTCATTTACAAGACTGGTTGAAGTAGTTGTTTATTTCCTATTTTCCCTTTTTATATAATGGCTCCTGGTAATTATATTTCCTAGAGTTATGAACTGTTTCACGTCAGTCACCGATAGAACGTCTCTGTCGGTCGAGGATGAGGGTGCTTTTCCAGCAGAGATGTGCTATGCAGCTATGCTGCGAGAATTGGAAAGCTAAGCTACAAAACTATGTGAGCGTTTCTACATATGCTAGGCTATGCGCCGCCGCGAACTAGCTGTTCGAAGAAGATGACTTCGACGAATGCGATGTATCGACAGTAGGGAAGGCACTGGGACCGGCGGTACTCTGCTTTGCACATAGCTACATCACCCGCGACCATCCATAGCATGCATTCGTCCATAAAACGTCATTGTGAACCTGCTTCCATCAGTGCTAAGCTATATGGACCAATGAATATGATTGGTGGAACTCAAATCGTAGCATAACACATCTCTGTTGGAAAAGCACCTCTAGCTTTTTGTTCGATCACCTTTAAGTTTGTGTAATTACATATTATTTTCTAAATTAAAACAATCCCATGACCACGAAAGAAAGGAATTTGGCATTTAATTAAAACATCAAACATTTTATTAAAATAAAGTACTCTGATACCTTTAATTGAAAAGTTTTTTATTTTACCTATTGAAGAACAAAAATTGTATTACTTTTGTACTTCACTACACAATAGTGCCTTATATTTTCATTATCGGTCGAGAATAAAATAAGTCTAAAAGAATGATCAGAGAGAGAAATATTGAGCATGAGCAGAGAGCCTTTAGCAAAAATGTGCGTCTTCAGGTTTACGAGATATTGCGTTTCCTCCTGCAGTGAAGTGTTGCAGAATCGTGTATCTCTAAAATCATTGTACATATGTGCGCCTGTAGAATAAACACACGAGTAGCTCTTTATTTGTGCGTATTTGTGACAAAATTAGAATTTAAAAAATATTTATTATTTTCAAGTAATCGCGCTTTATTAAAAACCCGATAAAAACCAATGTATCAATGGAGTAAATGGCAGTTTACTAACGAGTGTACAGTCAAAAGCACATCATGGTATCCAAAACAAGTCAAATTTTTTCAATCGATTTTCAATTAAATTTCCAAAAATAGAGTTTATTATCCCATGGAGAAATTTGACAGTTTGTGGTAACTTGATGGATGAGCATGTCTGTTGACTATAATTAGAAGTTAAGCCCAAACTCGCTAGGACTGAAAGCCTAACGCCAAATATTGCTATTAATTCAAACGCGCTGGACATTATACCGGGACACTGCGAGAGACATTTTGCGAAATAGATCTGATCTAGATAGAAATAGACCTAGGCTGATCATTCACCAGAGCCCGCTAAATTCAAATTTCAAGTGATTTTTCGCAGTTTGTCTGGTCTATAACAAGTTCTAGATTCATGGAAGTAGTAATCGCGACCTTTGCTTAAAAAAATCCATAACAAGCCAAAAACTGTGCAAAATGGTCAAAATTTACACTTTACACTACTTTTAGCTACAATAACAATTTTTAACAATAACAAAGGTTTTAGTTATACTTTGCGAATGTTGTATAGATAATGTCGTAATTACTATAGCAATGTATCTATGACTTATTACAGACCTACAAACTGCGAAAAACGACTTGAAATTTGAATTTGGCGGGTTCAGGTGAACGATCAACTCTAGAGAAACTAGAAAGGGACATTTTGCAACCTATACAATTTTGGTACCGAGCCCTTTAAGTTGATATTGCTTTTAAATAGGTACTCGGCTATTCATGCACAAAAGAAGTAGGTACTTAAATGAAATTTTTAGATTCAGGCAGTACGATAATTATTATTGTTAGTCATAATCATTAACATTTACATTATACACTAGATGCACAAATACAAAATGTCACGAAAAACATAACGATACATTTTAGTCATTTTCTTACACATTATTTTAGTAATTAGTAATTTTATCGTTATTATTTTAGATGCAATTGTCAAGGATAAGCATGACAAGTGACCTTATCTTATTCTAAAATATCAAGATATTAATCACAAGTATGGCACCCAAGTGTTCTTTAAACATACCATTCTGGGAGGCCCTAAAAGCACAAGATCAGACCGCCTGGCGCCTAGCCCACACTAACATACAAATGGATCACAATCTTCAACCATGTAGTACCAATTTAGAAGAATTGAATAAAAAGTACAAACTACATACTTTGCCCACCAGGGGCATACATTTCCAACTCAATAATGTCTTCTCTCTTTATTGAAGTTATTAAACACCACTCCATTCAAACAGTCAAGTCTTAACAACAGGGGTATTACTAATCAGGAATAATGTAAAATAACTCCCATTCATCAACATTGAATGAATGAAACTTTTTTCCTGTTAATGACCAGGTGTTACTGATCGGGAATATTCCCAATGTTCTAGAATCTAGCTATGAATAATTTTTATAGTTATTATACAATCCTTCTTATTTTTAATGTACAAAAACTATTGTATATAGTGATCCATATTTTTTTCAACATAATTACTTAATTACTGTACCAAATTTTAAATATTTAGAAACATGAAAAAGATACCATGTTAACTAAGCTTTCTTTAACATGCCCTGACACATTTTAACAATGGTCCTTTTGAATTACCTACATACAGATCAGCTCCAGTGACCTGCGGTCTATTAAAATTTTTGATTTGTGATGGGCTCACACTTGACCACCAGTTCGCCTGATGTTAAGCGATACTGTGATCTACAGTATCTATATTGTATATGCCTTCTTCACAGCTAAAGCATTACAGAGTTCTGCACAATGATTTTTGAGTTTTATATGACATGACATATTCTTTTAAAAGTGATTTTTATATTAATATTCTTGTGAAGAACTGTTAGTATTATGCTGACTCTTCATATTTGTCTTCTTAGGTAGCAGGTGCTGCTCAATGTGAGGTATTACTCCTCCCTGTGATATAGTGACACCATCTAGCATCTTGTTCAGTTCTTCATCATTGCGGACAGCCAATAAAATGTGACGAGGTGATATTCTAAAAACAAAATCATGCACTTTTCTATAGAGCATATTATAAATAATGCGTGGAGTAAATTGCGTTATAATTTTGATTTAATGTGCCCTAAGTTTGTTCATGATAAAGATTGTGTAAAGTAATTATATCTTTTCAAATCTCATATCGCAAAAATAAACTGAGATTGCATTCGTTTTATTTTATGCCTACTCACCTGGTTCTTTGATTATCATCAGCTGCCTTCGCTGCCAACTCCAATATTTCAGCAGCTAAGTACTCAAGCACTGCTGTCATATAAACGGCGGCGCCTCCACCAATACGAGGAGCGTAGTTGCCGTTTTTGAGAATCCTATGAATTCTACCGACGGGCAGTTTCAAGCCAGCACGATTACTGCGAGATTTGGCTTTCGCCCTGACTTTAGCGAGGTTGTTATCTGTAATAGTACCTAGTTTATGAGTTTTCATATTCTCGAAAGAAAGAGTAAGAAACTATTGTAGGAGAACTATTGGATAGTCATTCATGACTATCATCATTTATCACTTACCTCGATGGACCGGCATGATAGTTGAAGATGACTGAATTATATTTCTAAAGTTTAAAACACGATAGCTTTGCAATCAAATGCACTCCAATGTTTTCTTTTTAGTAGTTTTGGTATATAAATTTCAGATTTTTCAACAAAATTTTTAAAACGACGGCTTGACAGAACGGAACTAAACGAAACGCGGGAAAATAATAGAGTTAGAGCTGTAGCAAACCCGCAAACCATAAGTATTCGTTACTAAGTAACGGGTACCCCAATCAGTAACCAGTAGTAAGTAGTTTTGACGACACGTTTGGCGTAGCGGCTGAGCGATCGGCTTCTGCGTCACGTGTTGTGGGTTCGATCCCCACACGGAGCAAATATTTGTATGATCTACAGGTAGTTGTTGCGGGTCTGGGCGTTTGTGTATGTGAGAATTTGTATTTGTAAACGCACCCACGATACAGGAGAAAATCCTAGTGTGGGGCAACGTTTTTTTTAAAAAAAAAAAGACGTGTGGCACTCGGGGACTGCCGCGGTAGAGCTATTGCATAGCGTTTTTTATCAACTTATGTAATACAACCAATGGCACCTAAAGGCGGGTTGCTGAACTAAAGAGACAAGCGTGATAGGTTTTTTTCGTTACGGAATTTCTGGATTCGGTCCCCACGCTCAAGGCCCGCGATAGAAGCTATGCAATAGCTTAAAAAAAAAGTAACGAGTACCGAAACGTTACTCAGTACTCACGAATACATTTCGTTAATTCGCATGTTTCGTACTTGATGTTTATTTATTTATTTATTTATTTATTTACCATTATACCTATCTTTACAGGTCTTAAACCTAATACGATAGTGTGGCAACTTACCTATAATACTTAACAGTTTAGACATCTTATATACAAAAAATACACTTACTACTAATAATAATATACTATAAATACTAATAACATTAATTTATCTTATTAAATACTTTTTAATACATTTAGTCTGTGTAACTAACTACATTTAAGAGAACCTTTGCGAATTCACTCAAATTGCACGAAAATATATCTATCCGGTCATGAAGTTCGTTCACTATGCGGATTGTCCGGGTCAGAGGGGCTTTCGCTAGTAGATTGGTCCTGGCCACTGGCACGACTAGCAGTTGCGGGCGCCGCCTCCTCCACACATAACGGTCCGGCACACTGAGTCTCAGTTGAGACAGCACTCCCGGGTTATGTGCTACACCACGCAGTAGTTTTACTACATACGTGGCGAGCGTAAAGTTTCGTCGCACCCTAAGCTCATTGTACCCTACCATACCCAGTACAAATAATGTAGGATACATCAACGGGTAGAACGGATATACCCCATACAGTTTCATATACAAGTATCTTGTAAATTTATTTTGAACTCTTTGAACTGTTAGTTTGATTGATTTTTTTTTCCAAAAAAATACTTATAAAAATAATGTTTCACTATCTTTTTGTGATTTTTTTGCATTTTCCATGCTAAGATTATAAAGCTATTTTAGTGAAGAAAAATTCAATCGCGGGCAGGATTCGAACCTGATGCGTGAATTGAAAATTCAGTAGTTTTCCATCATATCCTTGGGGTAATTATAACAGTTTACTTGTAGTTCTAACCAATTAACCTATTAAATCAAACTAAATTTACATAAACTAGTCTGGTTCAAAATACGGTAATGTTAAAAAATGCACCATAAGCTTATGCTAGGTATGTAATGTATAAGATGAGTACTCTTATGTTTTCTACATAGTACGCGACGTCAACGTCGTCATACTAACATCATACCGTACGCAATAAGAAACGAGTACAGTAAAAGTAACGAGTAACATAACGGTACGAAAGTAACGGGTACTGATTGATAAAGTAACGAATACATACGCTATTTTTCGTTACTTTTACGCCTCTAGAAAATAATAATAAAAAAAAATTAAGAAATCTATGACCTGGTAACATTAACATAGTCTCTTGTCTTTTTGACGGTTTAGAACATCACTTTATCCCCAGTAAAACAGTGGAAACTTTAGGCTTCGATGGAGTTTAGGAGTGAATACAAAAGTCCCGATTTTCAATTTTATATCATTTGCCTATACTCGCACACGTTCACGAACACTTATTGGTTAACAATCCACTAATTACACATTAAACTTCGGGGAAAAACAAGTTTTGGAAATTAATAAAAAACCGACAAAGTGCACTTTACATTTTCCCGCCTAAACTCAAAAACATGGATAAAGTGTTAGACCAGCCAAAGAGCCATGTAAAAAAAATAGATTTTTAAAACTATTTTTTATTATCAATTAATTGTATTTTACAAAAAATATATGATATTATTCGATTTTTATTTTAAGCGTCACCTGTTTTTTTTTCTACTGGGATTAAAAATGACAAGGCGGGAAATGTCCTCGGAAAAGTCAGGAACCGTAAATTTAAGGAAACAAAAAAGGTTACCGGAGCTTTTGTTCCTTAATTTATAAAGGAAAGCAATGAATATGTCGTCGACATTGAAATACAATGTGTGGTCAATCTAAAATGTTTCGCTAACACTGAAATTCTCGGTCTCGAAATAAACAGTAAGATTCTGATGGAACATAAAGTAACAACTTTTCTAACTCGCTCATTTTTGTTCATAGCCTAATAATCGTTGTTGTAGCAAAGACAATAAAATAGGCCTCAATTGAGCGAAATTTACAAAAAAAAAACGCGGCGTGTGGAGTCTGCCAATGCAAAGCAGGCTAGTGTAGTTCGTCTGTGTGGGCTAACCCCTCTCACTCTGGGAGGAGACCCGTGTCCAGCAGTAGGACAGTAAATGTGTTGATGATTTTATTTTTTTAAATCCGTAAAAAGTGCATATACAGCTTACTGGAAACTCGACGTATTTCTGGCAGGACGTGTGGGGGGCTAGAATTTTAATCCCCATATGTATGGCCTAATCAAAATCAACAGATTGTGAGAAATTTGAATGTTTAAGTTGTTTCTTTGTTAACCCAGAACTTGGCATTCAAGAAAACTACATAATCAATGAGTTTACTTTTAATTTATTTTCGTAGCTGACACTTTTATTAATCTATCTAAAGTAATCATAAAAAAGCCAAATCTGTTCAATAGCAACAGGTTCTTCTACGGAAAAGTCCAAACATACACCAAGGTTCTTTACGACAAACTGACGACTTTGCTGTATTGGTGGTCGCCATTTCGCCAGCCACTCAGACAGGTTTTTTTTTGGGATAGGAGGGCAATCGAGCAGACGAATCGCCTGATGGTAAGCGATCACCGCCGCCCATGGACACCCGCAATACCAGAGGAGTCACGAGTGCGTTGCCGACCTTTTAAAAGGGGATTGGGCCTCCGGTAACCTCACTCACTCGGCGAAACACAACACAAGCGATGTTTAACGCCGGTCTACCGTGAGGCCGTGGTATCACTCCAGTCGAGCCGGCTCATTCGTGCCGAAGCATGGCTCTCCCACGTAAACGTATTTTTATCATAGCGTTTATAGGGGATTAAAATTGTAACATTGGTTCCCCTATCACCTCTTGCCAGGAATACATCGAGTTTTCAGTAACCCTGTGTATGTCGCAGTTGTATTACTTAATAAAATTCGCTGTGTTAGATAACCACTACCTGTTTAACAAAACAGCTCCGTTATCTAAAACAACTGTACGTACAACATCCAGCTCAGCACCCATTGCACTATGTTAAACAAATCTGCTACCTACCTATGTTAAGCTTATTTAAATTATTTTAAAAAATGATAGTGATCGATTCAACGAAGTTAAAAGAGTCCTTCATTGTTTTGCACCACGGTGCGACTCGGCAAAGTACAAAAAATACATTCGGACCATAGAATCAACGAATTCAAAAAGGACTTTTGTGCGGTTCACACCTCAATATGTATTTATATAAAATAAATGCTTAAATTGTATAATTACACATCTAAGTATTTTAAAAGTAATTTTGAGGATCTTTCGCAAAACGGTTTATGCGATCTTGAGCTGCGCTCCAGCAATGGCCAATGGGGCAGCTGTCGCCCCCCCCTCGGTACGCCCATGGGCACACTATTAGCACAACAACATATAAAACGTTTTAGTTGTTGTGTTGATTTTTCTCCAATACGAGAAATGTTAAATAATATAATTAGTAAATTAAAGATAAACACATAATAACATATATAATTATACAACACATAATTTTCTTTTTAAAAACGTACTATTTTTATGACCTTCGGGATATTACTTTTTATGTATCCATAGTTGATATATACGATCGCTCGTTCAAAAGGTCTGGCAACACTGCCTGAGCTAAGAAAAGTACGAATACTACTAAAACCGAAGGACCGATCGAAACGTCTTCTAGTTCACTGACTGATGGGAAACGTGTCTTTTAGGTCGTTCGTTCAGGACCTAATACAAGATGAAAAGACTACTGCCTGCGGCAACCGGCATCGGCAACACTGATTGTCATTTTTTCTGACATTTCGCGTGTCGGCTTGTTACTTGTTTTTATTATTTAAAGTTTGAATTTGAATGAGTAATTCTGCACCTTCTGTTCGTAAAGTAATACAAATAGAAAAACAAAAAGTTATTTATATATATTCGGTAGTTTAAGTGAGCGATAAATTATTTATTCTACATTCTAGTGTTTATAGGTTAGGTATTGATTGTAAGTCAAAATGAATAGAAACAGGCCGTGGAGTCATAATAAACGCAATATGCGTGGAGGTTTTCGAGGTGGCCGTGGGGGAAATAGAGGCTGGGCGGGAAACTATAACAGAGGTTTCAAAGGCCACTGGGATAATTCAGAGGGTTTTAGCGGTGGAAACAGGTTCCAAAACAACTATAGCGGGAACAAGCCTCAGTGGAAAAAGCGTGATACACCTGGAAAGCGATTATCTGAAGAAGATATTGGTGTCACGGAGTATATTAGTAAGCACCCAGGATTCAATGGTATCATCAAATCAAGGTATGTTTTTAGTCTTTCTCTGATTTCAATAGGTAGGTAGATAATGAATCCATAAAGCAGTACAATAATTTTTCTTAATAATCCATCAAATGCGAGCACACATTAACTAACTCTTTATTGTGTTTATTCATTTCTTGAAGGGTTACAAGTTCGAAGAAATATTGTAAATTTGTAAAAACCTTCACATGTAAGAGGATTTCATAGGGATCTTGAAGGTGTTTGAAGTCTGTCAACCTGAACTAAGATGGGTTACAGTCTTGTGCTATCCTAATGTCTATGTAGGCCCATGCCCAGGAGAAAAAATAATATCTGATTAATTTTATTTTCATACCCTAACTTGGCAGTTTGACATCTTCAGTTATAATCACACTTCCATAAATTAAATAATTTGATTTCATAATTATATATATATACTTATATTTTTTTATACCACTAAGGTAGCAAACAAGCATACAGCCCGCCTGATGATAAGCGGTTACCATAGCCTATAGATGCTTGCAACACCAAGGGTGTCACTCTTATGTTGCCCTACCTCTCTTAAAAATATAATATGTACATATAATACAAAAAGTTCAGGTGCATAGTACTTGCTACCAGCGTGTATGTATGAGAAGATGTATGAATGTGGAAGAAGCAAAAAAAAGAAGTATGCAAGAATCATAGCAAGTGGCAGTCTATAGTTTCTGCCTACCCCTGTGGGAGAAAGGTGTGAGTGTATGTTGGTATGTATGTATATAATATATTATGTTAACTGCCTCATTAGTCTAGTGGTCCCAAGCGCGACTGATACACTAGAGGTCCTGGGTTCGATCCCCAGGTCGAGCAAAGTGTTATTGGGTTTTTCTATGAAGTTCTCAGTAGCAGCTCGTAGTTTGGAGTTGTGCCCGGTGAATGGCTATAGGCTCGCCACCTATAACATGGGACCTAAACATACCGGAGAACTGTGGGTGTACATTAAGTACGCCTTTGCCTAACCCTTCGGGGAATACAGGCGTGATGGTATGTGTATAAATGATGTTAACTATACACACAACAAATGATGATTTATCTGTGGAGACTCGTTATTAGCAATGTTTATTACATAAAACTGTGAGCTTTTCTGTCAGGTCTGTAAGCTTTCTAAAAGTATATAGTAAATAATTATTATAATCCAAGTGGTCATAAAGTAAGCATAAAAATATATCTTATTTGTTTACTATACTTACTGCAGTATGTGAGTGGTACCGACCTAATAAATGTATTATTCATCAGGTATTCAGATTTCCAAGTATCAGAAATTAATGAAAATGGTGAGATAGCAAAGCTTACAAACAAACAGCCTCCTGCTCCCCCTGAGGAAGATATAGTCAGTGAAGATGAGGATCTTCTCCTCACTAAGTACAATCTGGAGATCCTGCCGATGGAAACTTGGGATAAAATCAATACTTTGGCACTGAGCAAGGATCCAGATCAAGAATGTGTTGAGGTAAAGCATTGATATTTCATCTTATAAAGTACAGAAAAGCTATGTAGGTGTCAAATAGTGTAATATCTTCATCTAGCTAGGGAATAGGGACATATTCCAAAATGTTTAGTTATCCTCTATAAAGCTAATGAAAATTTGTCTAAATTCTGTAATTTTGGCTGATCATTTTGAAGAGGTGTAAATTATAATCTAAGCTTAGCTTTGGAATTGGGAATTAAGTTACCATTTAACTGAATTATCATTTAATGTTATGCTATATGCTATAATGATAATAAAGTGGTCAGCTATCAAATTGATTGTGAATCACAATGACACAACAAGAATAAAAATATAATTCATATAAATTGTATGGTTTTGTTTAGATTGATATGGAGGGAGTGACAAAAGAACAAAGGACTAAAATCCATGATGCAGTCAAGAAGGCGTTTGGAGAAAGTATAGTTGGCAGCACTGTCAATATTGATGATAAGAAACTAATGCGCTTCCAGAAGTTTAAGAAAGGAGGTATGTTATTTATTTTTGACACTAATATTTTTTATTGAAACAACACTTAAGAAAAATTGATTGATTAACAGATTTTCTTGATAGTACCTGCATGATAAATATCTTAGTAACAGCTAGTTTAGCATTCTATTATTCTACTCAGTTTTTGTTTATATTATAATAATGAAAATTTACATTGTCTTTATTTTGAAGTGCGGATAGACAACAGGGTGAAATGGACATGGCCTGCTGAATATGTACATTTCATAGTTCATAAGGAGAATTGCGACACAATGGATGCAGCCGTACGCATTGCTGAACGAATTGGGGTGCAGTGAGTTTCAAACCCTTATTTATTTAGCCTTCTACATGCACTCTTGTCTATTTCAAATTAGTACAGAAGCATTCTTTAATAACAAGTCTAGTGTAATTCTAATACATAACATAATCAACTATCATACTGTTATACACATAATTTCGAAAAATCAGAGGTGCATCCTTTGGATTCGAAATTGAGGTATTTGACTTAGCAGTCATATCACTAGGCTAACACTGTTGTTACTGCTGTATTACAAATAAGTTATTGTTATTTAAAATGGATGTACTTATTTAAATAGTCATTATAAATTGGTCTAGCCTAGACTAACTAGACTCTAGCCACTTTGTCACGATTTTAAAAACTGTAACATCCATTTTTCACCGCTTCTTAGTGTTTTGACTGTGAAGCAGGCTGTGAAGCAGCAACTAACCAAATGCACCCTGCATTTGGTTAGTTAATTGTTTTTTATGGCCTCTTGAAAATGTTTACCATAAATAAAGGCGATAATACAATAATAATAAAGCAAAAACAAAAACATTTTTCACCAAACCGGTTGATTCTAATAAATCAAACACCAGTCAAGTACAATTTGTCTACGTTTATTTCAGCGTAAAGCCGTCAATGTTGGGTTACGCGGGCACGAAGGATCGGCGCGCCAAAACCTCGCAGTGGTTCAGCGCCCGACGTATAGACCCGCGAAAGTTCGTGGCGGCCACTCGCTACCTAAACGATATACACGTCGGGAACTTCAGCTTTAAAGACACCAACCTTAAGCTGGGCATGCTTCAAGGGAACAGGTAGGTTTATATCACGACTAGAGATGGGTTTATGCCAGGGCATTTATTTTTTCCGCCCAAAATGCCTGGGCAGAAACCTATCTATATAGATGGGTTTATGCTAGAGCATTTATTTTTTGGCCCAAAATGCCTGGGCAGAAACCCATCTATAATCACGACGTTGTATCCTAATAAGTGAAGATGGGAGCGATTAGTCAGGTTGGCTCAAACACATATTTTTTTATATTATTTACATTATTTAAGTATAATACTGGCCGAATTTGAATAAGAGCATACTTACATATACTTAATATCGTATAATATAATTCTTACGTGGGAGAGCCATGCTTCGGCACGAATGGGCCGGCTCGACCGGAGTAATACCACGGCCTCAAACCGGCGTTAAACAACGCTTACGTTGTGTTGCGCCGAGTGAGTGAGGTTACCGGAGGCCCAATTCCCTTTTAAAAGGTCGGCAACGCGCTCGTGACTCCTCTGGTGTTGCGGGTGTCCATGGGCGGCGGTAATTGCTTACCATCAGGCGATCCGTCCGCTCGTTTGCCCTCCTATAACATAAAAAAAAACACAATTCATTTGTAAAGTCAATATTGTTTTGAATATTTTCGATCTTATGTAGATGGCGGAAAGTCGAAATTGAAAAAAAAAAGTTAAAAATAACTATTTGAGATTAAAAAATCAAACAACCTGATAAGAATTTACAGTGCCCCGAAATAACAGTGCGCGTCTGAAGTTAACCGTTGCGAACAGTCGCGAAGGTCAAATAATTTAATTAAATGTTCTTATGCAAAAATATCGAAATCAGTAAGGACAATAATCACTAATGCGAAACATTTACAACTCCGACTGTCTTTACACTGAGTTTTTGTATTAAAATTTACCACTACAAAACAATTTGCAGATAACTTCAGACGCGCACTGTTATTTTGGGGTTACTGTAATTACGATCATAAAGCTAAAGCAATCCGAACGTATATTCTCTCGCCCAAATCCATTTATTTACTCGTTTCGTTTAACGGATCTGCCAAGCCGAGGTCCAATAAACCACTGAAGTGCATGTGATTGGAAATAGTGTTTTAAACTTTCATTCGGGGGTACTGTACTCTAAATTACTGTGAATGAAGTAAAATTAAAGAATATAATGAATATGTAAGTTGTCGGTCAGGTTCCGCATCGCACTGCGCAACGTGACTGCCCCGGACGAGACGGTGGACGAGGCTTGCAAGCACTTGCAGGAACACGGGTTTATTAACTACTACGGTCTGCAGCGATTTGGCTCACGGTTTGATACCCCTACGTATGATATCGGCTTGAAAATGTTGCAGGGGAATTTTCAAGAGGTATGTATTGTGTTAACTTGATAATTTCTGATTAAGTTTTACCTGCTTTAATTGTTATTCTTAAAATTGATTTTAGCATTATTCAATTCAGCAGCTGTTCTAGTTTCGGATTTTTTGGAAATAAGTATTTGACTGACGAAGCTTCAATTAATTTCTCTCTTTATCTTAATCCAGGTGGTTTGACTTCTTTGAATAACTGAATTCTCCCAAGTAACAAATAGGGTATTTTACTCAATTTAAGAAAAAAAAATTATATTAATGAGATAGCTTAGGCAAAAAGCAGTCGGAAAATGTTAGTTCATGAAATAACAAAATAAATTTTAAAATACAATTCAGTTTTCAGTGTGTTATATCTGTTGTTTTAAACTTGGAATAGTAGCTGCCATGTTATTACGTCATACGGCTGTGTAAACTAAATTAAAAAGTGTCAACTGTCAACTGTTCAGCTTATATAGGCTTTGTACTTTTATTATTTTCATAACATAATATACCATCACGCCTGTACTCCCCGAAGGGTTAGGCAGAGGCGTACTAATGTACACCCACAGTTCGCCTGGTATGTTTAGGTCCCATGTAATAGGGGGCGAGCCGATTGCCATTAACCGGGCACAAATCCAGACTTCGAGCTGCTACTGAGAATTGCATAGAAAAACTCAATAACACTGCTCGACCTGGGGATCGAACCCAGGACCTCTAGACTAATGAGGCAGTCATTAGTCTAGTCTACTATTATTTTCATTATATTAAGCATTCAGGAACAGCACACCCACGATAAGTAGAATAATAACTTGTGTTTAAATTAAAAACAATTATGTTTACACTTGGGAACTTCATTAGACCTACACGAATGTCCTGCTGATCTGGTATGGTCGTGCGACAGGTCGTTGAGCTCCCTAAATTATGGTTGAGCTACACGATGACTGATGCATGCGTGCCGTCAGTTGGGACTGGTCTACTCAAAGCTGCAATGGTTCTTTCCTCAAAAGGCCATTTCAGACATTACCCTACATCGTACCACTCACATATAAGTGTTCTTCCATGTCTGGACTTTAAAAGAGACCATGATTCTCTGAGTTTGTTTCGGTGTTTCTTCTCAGAGGTCGTCAGTTAGGAAATGCCGAAGCCATCTAGCTAAAAAAAAAACCGCAAACCATTGACATGTAAAAGTATCTCTAAAGATCTACTTGCAGAATAAAATAATTTCATTTCATTTCATTTCAATTCAATTTCATTTCATTTCACAGCCAACTGACGTCATAACCACAGAGTAATATGGCGTCCACTCCCTCCAGCGTTTTCGTCAAATTAAGTGCGAAATTTAAACATTTTACATGCATTTTTATGGCATTTATCGATGGTTGTGTTGTTTTTTAGTGGTTTATTAGTACTATAGAATATAATTGAGGCAATTTTCAAAAATGGGTTAAATACCCTATTACAGACATAATGCATAATAGATTGTTCTTGGGCGCTGGGGTCCTCAGCTGGAACAGGCATTCCAAGTTTGCAATATGTTACCACTAATTTGTGGTCGGTTAATAAAGAATGGTATTTATTCATTCATAAATTCATGTTTGCGAACATTTATTAAAATAATATGTGTAACATATGTCTTTGTTAGTTAGGAAATAAAATAGAAAAATTAGTAGTTACAACTTAATGATAGTTCGGTAAAGCGTAGGGTGAGTTCAGATTATCGAGCGCTGTCCAGCCCGCCTAAACAAACAGTACTATCCTGAGAAGGTTGTAGTAGGAGGCAAGTAGCGGCAGTGCAGGTAGATGAGGCAAGTCGTTTTTCAGCCCGGGACAGGTTCTGCACTCGTAGGGTAGGCTAGCAAGCTCGTAGAAGTCCGTAATTCATAGTTGGTAGAAGTCGAAGTAGTAAAATTAGATAAAGTGTTGAAGTGGATGGAGTGGATGGACCCTGTATTACAGGTTTACTGAATCAAATTCGTTAATTGGACGTTTTAGAAAATGTTCGATTTTACGTTAGTGACTGCAACATCCCGATTCTATGCACTATTCCTACTATGAGGGAAAGCAATGTAAATCTGTTGAATGGGAAAAATTACACCGGCGCATGGGACGCTAGTTTTAAATAAAAACAATTTTAATTTGAAAGGAAGACAAGGCAATCGCCTTGTTTGATATTCTTGTCGGACAATAGGTTGGGGTATCGTGGATAGATTGGGTCGAAAGGATAATGCTAATTATTTAAAGGTCACCATAGAAGAGTTTGTAGGATACAAGTTCGATTTCCAGGCGATAAACACGATCTTGGAGTACCGTGAGGGTCCGCTGGAGAAGGCGTTGCAGGCGTACAAGGAGGGCGGCGCGGCGCTGGCGGCGCGACTGCTGCCGCGACGTGCGCCCGCGCACAGCGAGGCGCGTCTGCTGCGCGCGCTGGCCGACGCGCCCAACGACCTCGTCGGCGCGCTCGCCAAGGTTAGACCCTCCTCAACTATCTGCTGCGTGCTGCCGCGCCGGCGCCTGCGCACAGCGAGGCGCGTCTGCTGCGCGCGCTGGCCGACGCGCCCAACGACCTCGTCGGCGCGCTCGCCAAGGTTAGACCCTCCTCAACTATCTGCTGCGTGCTGCCGCGCCGGCGCCTGCGCACAGCGAGGCGCGTCTGCTGCGCGCGCTGGCCGACGCGCCCAACGACCTCGTCGGCGCGCTCGCCAAGGTTAGACCCTCCTCAACTATCTGCTGCGTGCTGCCGCGCCGGCGCCTGCGCACAGCGAGGCGCGTCTGCTGCGCGCGCTGGCCGACGCGCCCAACGACCTCGTCGGCGCGCTCGCCAAGGTTAGACCCTCCTCAACTATCTGCTGCGTGCTGCCGCGCCGGCGCCTGCGCACAGCGAGGCGCGTCTGCTGCGCGCGCTGGCCGACGCGCCCAACGACCTCGTCGGCGCGCTCGCCAAGGTTAGACCCTCCTCAACTATCTGCTGCGTGCTGCCGCGCCGGCGCCTGCGCACAGCGAGGCGCGTCTGCTGCGCGCGCTGGCCGACGCGCCCAACGACCTCGTCGGCGCGCTCGCCAAGGTTAGACCCTCCTCAACTATCTGCTGCGTGCTGCCGCGCCGGCGCCTGCGCACAGCGAGGCGCGTCTGCTGCGCGCGCTGGCCGACGCGCCCAACGACCTCGTCGGCGCGCTCGCCAAGGTTAGACCCTCCTCAACTATCTGCTGCGTGCTGCCGCGCCGGCGCCTGCGCACAGCGAGGCGCGTCTGCTGCGCGCGCTGGCCGACGCGCCCAACGACCTCGTCGGCGCGCTCGCCAAGGTTAGACCCTCCTCAACTATCTGCTGCGTGCTGCCGCGCCGGCGCCTGCGCACAGCGAGGCGCGTCTGCTGCGCGCGCTGGCCGACGCGCCCAACGACCTCGTCGGCGCGCTCGCCAAGGTTATCATATTACTCTTCTTTTACGTGTCTGAATGCTCATTACTCATTCTTTATTTATGTTCCTCAAATGATCTATGAGATATATAAATATCTATCAGTCTAGTTAATCTATTCAAGTAATCTATCCACGACATATTTGTCTATTAACCAGTTAATTTTGATCTCATGAGTCATAACACATCCGGTTATAAAGTGGTGTCTGTGTGCGGTCAGTTGGCGCGCAACACGCGTCTGCTGTACGTGCACTCGTACCAGTCGCTGGTGTGGAACCGCGCCGTGAGCGAGCGCGTGCGGCGCGCGGGGCTGGCGCCGGCGCGCGGGGACCTGGTGCTGCGAGCGCCGCAGCTGCACGCGCACCGGGACGGTGAGACACACACGCTCCATACCCACGCGGGGAACATTCGAGAAACACTCTCCAGATTCAAAAGAGACGTTAGCAATATTTAGGAAAATGAATTGTTCGTGTCTTGGGTTCGAACTCGAGACCGAGTTCCAAAACATTTATAAAAAAAATGTATATTTCATTTCGGAGAAAAAAAACAATGAACGTGTGATGACGTCACTTATACGGCGGAAATTGAGAAAATTGAATTTTTGTTGAAATAATATAAATTAACAACGAAATAGGCAATGTAAGGTTATGAATAATTATGATAGATGCAAAGAAGGGTCAAAAAAATTACGTCATATCACCGTTTTACCCATTTAACCATAAACCAAATGACGTTATTTGGCACTTACGTCTGTTTAAAATAGAAAGAACTTCAAAATCGAAAATAAATATGAAAATGATTGAATATCGGAAAAATAAAAAAAAATACGTGTATCCTATTTTTCTATCTAGTGTCAAATAAAATTATAATAAGTATAGGTATGGGTGTTAAAAAAATTAAATAATTTATTTTGGTATCTAATACGTTCGTACGAAGAATTCTGTGTGTTCTTAACAAATCCACTTTCCTTTTTGGAAAAAGTCCTAGAAATCGTTATTTCCCTTTCGAAAGAATTAACGAAAATCACTTTTATTATTACCAAACAAAGTAGCCCTGTGACTGCGAATGGTCGTGTTTGTGAACTAGTGACGTCATGAAATCTAATTGGTGTTTGCTGGACCACAGATTGATTTAATTGCTTCTTTTTATTTGATATTAATTATAAATTCATTAGGCATAAAGAAAAATATTGTGTTTTAGGATTTCTATTATGATAGGAACTACGACAATATCGCAAAAACATTATATTTTTATTTGACTATGGTCAATATCGAATTGCTCATAAATATAGAAGTCATTCCTCTACCTTAAAGTAACCACCACCTTTTTACAGATGAATACGAAGACGAGGAATCAGATACAGAAGAAAACCAAAACGAGGACAATGAATCTGAAGATAATAAAGTAAACAAAAATGAAACAAAACAAGATGACAACGAACAAACCAAACCAGAAACTGAGAAAAAGGTCAAAGACAAACAGCAAAATGAAGAGAAACCTAAAATACCCGTGAAGGTACTCACTCAGGAAGATGTCGACAGTGGCAAATACACAATATTGGATATTGTGATGCCCTTGCCCGGGTATTCTGTAGAGTACCCGCCCAATATGAAGGAGTTTTATGAAGAACAACTGAAAAAAGATGGACTTACATTAGAAATGAGGCATAAGATCAAGTAAGATTCAAAATGTTTTATTTCGTTATACATATACTTATTGAAACTAATAAAAACATAACTACCCTGACCTTTCAAATGACAGCACATTTCCACATAAACAAGATTTTACACGATCAGCAGTTTGGCTTCACTAAAGGTAGGTCAACATCTGATGCTGGTACGAAGCTGGTCTCTCACATTTTACAGGCTTGGGAGGGGTCACAGGTTGCCATAGGTATCTTCTGTGATCTTTCCAAAGCTTTTGACTGCGTGGATCACAATACGCTTATCCGTAAATTAAACTACTACGGTATAAGAGGGCCATCTTTGGAGCTTGTGTCTTCCTATCTTGCTATGAGGCGACAAAAAGTGGACATAGAAGGAGTCGCATCTCCCGAGTCTGTTGTTAAAATGGGTGTTCCACAGGGCTCTATTTTAGGCCCTTTTCTTTTCTTAGCGTATATAAATGACCTTCCCTATATGATGGCCGAGCTATCGAATATAGTATTGTTTGAAGACGATACCTCACTCATATTTAAAATCGATAGAAATGATAGCAATCTCTTTAACGTAAATGAGAGTCTAAAATCTTTGTCTAAATGGTTTGCTGCTAATAACTTAGTACTTAATGCTAGCAAAACAAAATGTCTAAAATTTTCGATACCAAATGTACCACAAACTAAACCTAATTTAATTCTTGATGGCAGCAAACTGGACCTAATCAATGAAACCATTTTCTTGGGTATTACGGTTGATTGCAAGTTGCAGTGGGGTGCGCACATTTCAGCCCTGTCTAGCAGATTAAGTTCCGCTGCTTATGCAGTGAGGAAAATTAGGCAAATCACCGATGTGGCTACAGCCAGGCTAGTGTACTTCGCTTACTTTCACAGCATTATGTCATACGGTATTTTGCTGTGGGGATCAGCTGCAGACGTAGATTCAATTTTTATCTTACAGAAAAGGGCCATCCGCGCAATCTACGATATGGGCCCTCGCGATTCCCTAAGAGAACTTTATAAGAATATCAATATACTTACACTGCCGTCACTCTATATTTTCGAAAACATCATGTACGTCCGCAAAAACCTGCAGACGTTCAGTATCAATAGTGACTTTCACAACCTTAATACTAGGAATAAACATAAAATTGTGGTACCTAAATTTAGATTAACCAAAACAAATAAATCATTTCTAGGAAATTGTGTGCGTTTCTACAATAAACTCCCTAAATGTGTTACCGATCTTACTGGCAAGAAATTTAAAAAGTACGTCAAATCAGTTCTTGTTAAGAAAGCCTATTATAAAATCAAGGACTACGTTGACGATAAAGATATGTGGTGTTTAAATACGGATGCACTTACGGCCTCCTTGGTAACCTGAGGCTTTTCCAACTTAGTATCTATAGTGAATATATGGACATAGTTTTCACAGATTCTGTATTCACTAAATTGCGAGATGTCTTCATATGGTTAGTATTGATTACCTCAACTGAAACTGTAAATGTGTGTTCATTGGACTCTAATTTATCCTGCTTTGATGATGTGTGTACTTTACCACATAGTTCACTTATATTCTATTATTTACATCGAGTTCTCAAACACTGAGAACCTTCTACCTAACTTTGACTTCCAATGTTCACACATCCTCATATCGCAATATTGTACCAGTGAAGATTGTAACACCATTTATTTTAATGAGTGTCCATGGAGTTTCTTTCCGGATTCTTCTCCATAGGATCAACCTTTTGGAACCGAGCAACTAGAATCATAACGTTTCATAAACGCTTGTTAAAGCTTATTTGAAATAAAAACATTTGAACTTGAACTTTGCCATCGCCAATTTATGAGAATTGTAGCTACATCTACCGTGCTACATGTATAGTATACAACCGCCCGACATCAACCGGCAGACCACGGCACGACGGTTGATGTCGGGCGGTTATATAATTATATCCAAGTTGTGTTGCAAACTTCACTTGCGCGATTCAGGACTTGTCCGTCTAGTTTATAATGTAGCACGGTAGAAGTCGCTACAGAACTTGCGTTATGTAAGCAGTATGTGCAAAATCATAAATCCGTTTTCTTTACTTGTTGGCCAATAAATATCTACCTCCTTAAAATATAAGATTGTTTAAAGGCCAGTCCCAATAACAAATCTATCGATAGATTTTCTTACTGGAGATAGGATTTTCACATGACTTGTACGGACCTTATGTCAAAATCCTATTTCTAGTAAGCAAATCTACTAACTGATTTGATATACTAGATAAGCATTTCGAAAGCTTATTTTTCTTCTTTTATTAGTTCACACACCAGAATAGTAGATGCGAAAGCGATTAAATTTAAAAGCCGTGTTCTAGAAACAACCAAATTTAATACATATAAAATAGTGTCCTAAAATTCGCGTAGGTTTTAGCTCTAATTATGTTTATTGTCGGACTCCTTCCTCAGACGGGAACCTTGAGGAGTAGTCACGTCGTTGCCGAAAAAATAAAAAGCAAATAAAAATGTAATTATATGTCTGTATTGCACTTTCAGAAGCTACAGTATGTCGGGCGCGTACCGGCACGTGGCGGTGCGGCCCGCGGACGTGTCGTGGCGCAGCGTGCGCTACTCGGAGCCGTTCGCCGACCTCGTGCCGTCCGACCTCGACGAGCTGCTCGACCCCGGCCAGCGCCCCGCCACCGGCATCCGGGAAGGTAAGCAAACTAACTTACACATACATACCCACAATATAACTGATCCTCTCTTATTTTATGCGGAAATACCTGCGCACTACAAAATTCCGATATCTCACTCACTATAGATTTCCACAGGGTGAAGTGTGAGTTTCATTTTACGCATCGACCGCGTTTTGCGTGCTGATTGGCAATTTCCGTGACCTTCACCACTCACAAATCAGAGAGCCGGCACTAGAACTAGGCACTCAGAATATGCCTCGCTCACTCGATGCAAGACACACTCAAAGTTGTAAATGTTTCGCGTTCGTAATTATTTCCCTAACAACTTTCAATATTTGGGTACAATAACACATTTTTATGCGACTGTAGGTACCTACACGGCTGCTGGGAAAGACGCGCAGCTCAGAGAGGCTCGGTTACATTACTCGAAATATCCACTATAGATTTCCACACAATAGCTACCTACTTACTAACTGAGAAACAAATTCTGAGAACCACAAGCCTTAGAACTTAGAGTACTTTCAGGACAGATTCGACACTTAGCAAAATTAAAACGGGAATTCTTTATAACTGTGATAACTGAATCATTCATTAATGTCCATCTATCGTATTTACAATATTTCATAATACTAATTGTAACTATATAATTTATTGATAACACCTGTTTTCCAGATGGAAAATACAAAGCCCTTCTCCTGAATATGACTCTTCCAGCTAGTTGTTACGCGACTATGGCGCTTAGAGAGCTACTGAAAGTAGACACGTCTAGCGATAACCAAGCCTCGCAGAACAACTATCATAAAACACAGGAGAGTTCCACGGGAGAAGAGAATGAGACTGGGGATAAACGGAAGATGGAGAGTGATACGGAAGATGACGTGAAGAAACGGAAAGTAGATGAATAAAATATTATTATATAGTTCATTGTTTTATTTATTTTGTATTTCTATGTTGATTTAGCTGTGTAAGGTTGATCTGAAAAGGAGAAAAAAATGATTATCCTTCCATTTTATTTAAAAATAGTTTTATAAAATAGAGATAGATTTATGACAATAACACGAATATTTTAGTCAGTCATTGCAAAAAATGTGATAAATCGGCATTTGTTTTACAAAAATGTAAGCCTCTCTACCCTTTTTATTTTAATCTTAAACTACATTACTTACTGAGTAGGTACCTAAGTAGGTAGTGTAAGATTTAAGAAAAATGTATGCGTGTGCTTTACGTTTGTCCAAATATAGTATAATTGTATCAGTGGCCTTACGTCATAGAATAAATAACATACAGAATGACCACTCTCCGCCCCCCGCGAATTGAACATTATTTGCAATCATCATCATCATATCAGCCAATGGAAGTCCACTGCTGAACAAAGGCCTCCCCAAAAGCCCTCCACAGCGATGGGAGTCGTTGGATGCAGGCGGCATCGTCCCACACTGCGCTTTATAGCAGCTCAAGCTTTAAGCATAGCTCGCTCCATAGCTCGCTGAGTGACATTGAGCTTTCCTATGAGACCCATAGTGAGCGACCACGTCTCAGTGCCATAAGTCATCACTGGTAACACACACTGGTTAAAGACTTTTGTCTTAAGGCACTGCGGTGTTTTAGACGAAAAGACGTTGCGAAGTTTCCCGAACGCTGCCCAGCCGAGCCGATTTGACGAGTGACCTCTTTCTCGAAGTTGGACCTACCTAACTGGACGGTTTGTCCTAGATAGACGTATTGGTTAACAACTTCGAGGACAGAGTTGCCAACGGATATTGGGATGGGTACGACATGGGCGTTTAACATGACTTTTGTCTTGCCCATGTTCATTTTAAGACCCACCTGTTGGGAAACTTTCGAGGTCATTGAGCATTATGCTGAGCTCTTGCAGCGATTCTGCCATGACCACGATATCGTCGGCAAATCGAAGGTGAGTGATATACTCGCCATTAATGTTAATGCCGAATCCTTTCCACTTCAGAAGCTTGAAGGCATCTTCCATTGCAGAGGTAAACAGTTTTGGGGAAATAACATCCCCTTGTCGAATGCCTCTCTGCAAGGGAATCACCCCCGTGCACTGTTCTTGTACTCGGACCGACATGGTGGCGTTTTTGTATAAGCACTTCAACACAATACACAATATACCGGTAGTCCATGTGGCACCGCTGCAGAGATTGAAGCACCGCCCAAGTTGCAATCGAATCGAAGGCTTTCTCATAGTCCACGAACGCTAAGCATAGTGGCAGATTATACTCCTTGGTCTTCTGTAGACTAAGTATCGGTGTTCCACCCACTTTCAGAAGCTCTGTCGTAATTCCATCATTACCTTGCCTTGCTGTTCTTCAGCTGTTTTAGGGCCATCCTAATCTCTATATCTTCGGTATAGTGTCTGATTAATTTGGCTCGTGGATCTTGAGAGCCGATGATAGGTGTAGTTGCCGAGGTATATAACTGTCGGTAAAGTCAAAATCTCAGGCTTAGTCGACGCTACGCTGCCGTCTTCAGTCTTCAATAGACTCAGTTCTCGCAAACACTTTGGAGCCCTTTTTTAGCTCAATCGTCTCAAGAAATGAACATTATTATTATATAGTAGGTATTGGAATCGGAGCGTTTTTACGGAGTGGGCGAGGTGTGCTTACGTGTAGTAACGTCGTGGTGCAATTGGTGTGGCGAGCTGTGCGCGCCGTGCGGGCAGCGTGCAGTGCGCGTGCGCGTGCGCCGCCGCGTGCGCGCGCAGCTCGCCGGGCGTCGGGAACGAGCGCGGGCACCACGCGCACTTGTGCGGCTTGTTCTGAACCACAACAACACCAACAACCATTATATACTGTCTTATACGTCCATGATGGGCAGAATCATCCCTTTAGCGCGTGATTATTCCGTCAGTTCCGTCTGTCCTGTAAGAGCATAAGGGGAACGGGTCCAGGGCCTCCAGCTTGTAGAGTTCCCGCGGGGGTTTATTCATTGCTATAACCGAGGGCTCCTGGATGGCCAAAGAGGCTCTGGTCAAGAGGTCAGTAGATATCATAACCAGAGTCTCCCGCTAAAAGGATTATTTTTACCCATCATGCTGGCAAACTTCTCTAATGATACGTTTAGCGTAGCGGCTGAGCGATCAGCTTCTGCGTCAACGACACCAAAACTTCATTTACCTACGTACCTTTGTGTGTGTCATTCGGTGATAATAGAGGTTGGAACTTGCTGTAAAACACTTGCCACATTCAGGACATTTGTGCGGCTTTTCCCCTGCAAAATAAATAATTACATAAATTGCATGCGTTTGGCTCCTGGCAGAAAACTTACGATTTTCGTTACCTATTTTTTCAGGACGGATCAGCATGTGCGTACGGGCCTTATAGTTATTGCTGCAGTTTTAATAATCAGTTTGTCGTGAAAGTACATACCGGATGGAAAACAAGAAAATGATGTGTTAAGAAGTGGTGGATAAGACAGCCAGGTGAAACGTGAAATGTGTCCACGTAAGAAAATACATATGGTTAGACGCCTTTACTTAGGTAGGTACACAAATTAAATACGGATTGAATCTCAGGTGCTTGTAATTTAATCGGCAATTGTTCTACAGCTCATAGCTGAGTTATAAATATGCTGATCAATCTATGTGCAAGGATAAACTGCGCTTGCCATGATCAGTCTATGAATGGGTGACCATTCTCAATCTCGACAAATAAAAATACTTCCATGTCTCGGAGAGTATGTACTAAGGTATGTACTTTTTTTATTGATTAAGTCGGAAAACGAGCTGCCTTGCCACTTGGTAGTAAGTATTAATCGTCGCCTATGGACACCTGCGACACCAGAGCAGTTACGTGCAAAAGTCCAAACACACAGTAAGGTGTTTTATGTGGTCGCCAGCCACTCAGACCCCAAGAGGTCTGATCACCGAACATGTCTAGATGCCTATCTGAATAGCAGTGAGGAACAGTATTCTAACCCGTCGCCACTCGGAGCGTGGACACGGGGTTTATTATGTCCCGTATGTATGTTGATCCTTGTATCTAAAATACAGATTTTTAGCATTATCGGGTTAGACGACACTAAGCCCAGCACAGTAAGGAGAAATAAGGCTAGGAGGAAGAAGGATTATCGTAAGTCTACGGGAGAACTCTGACATGGAGCTTTAAATACTGATAGCAGAAGCTAGTTACACCTAAGTACCTGTGTGTATTCTACGATGTGTGTTCAGCGAGCTAGATGTACTGAAACCTTTGTTGCACACGTTGCATATGTGAGGCTTTTCGCCTGAAACAAAGGAATTCAAATATTTTTTATTAGTAATTTTTTTAATAGGTATATTAAACAAGTCAGGTAATTTTTAAAATTTTCGTAAATAGGTCATCTCTTAAGAATGAATATGCATTTAACCAGAGCAAGTATTATTAGTTTAATACACAAATTGGATAGTACAATGAAGTAGGTAAGGTGTTTAAAAAGTTTTAATACTTAGAGCATTGTCATTCTAACGAGTGTTGCTTCTCAATTTCTAATAAAAATGCGGCCAGTATGGGATCGAATCGCAGCTCATGTAGGTACCTAAAGCCTAGTGTGCGATTCCGAAACTAGTTGGAACAGTACCAGTGCCGGCTGGCTTTAAATTAAGACAAACTCCCTATAAATTAAGTGACCCTAAATTACCCGTATGCGTTCTCATATGCCTCTTCAACAGCGACGGCCGGTCGAATGTCTTCAAGCAAACTTGACATGGCAAGATATTCTTTATGCTAGCCGCCTTCTGGGGTAAGCAGAACGATTCCTTGCTGCACACCAAACTCGTTCTCTCGTATAACTTGACCAAATGGTTGTTGAGACCTTCTAAGAACTTAAAGTCGATTATGTTTAGCATTTTGTTCTGTTTTTTTCCTTTCGTCGATAGATCTAGAGGCTCTGTTTGAATTTCCATCTTGTCGACGACGTAAAGATTACAAAAACCGGACGGAACCGAACGGAATTTTGAAAGTCACTGATAGCTGGTCTAAAAAAGGGTTGCTAAATTCGATAATAATAAAATCTAGGTTTACTGTCCACGTAAGGTAGTAATTGTTCGCCTACACTTGGCTTAAAACAAGTTGCTCGCAGTCCTTATTCACTTAGCTATTCAATTAGGTAGGATATTCTTTATCATTGAAAATTTACAAAAATTTTCCACAGCACGAATTAAAATGATTTCCACTCGAATTTTCACGGGTAACTGTCATAATTTCCCTTTGGTCGTCCTATAAATACGTGGAGGGCTGACGTATACAAATGACAGGGTGATATTAGTGTATTAGATTGTATAACAGTTGTGTCGATGATCGTTTCGGAGTATTGTGGTGTCGCCAACAATGAGTTTTGTAGAGCACGGGACACTAATCGACGTGATTTGACGGTTTTTTGTGTTTTTGCAGGAGGAAGGTAAGGTTGGAGGTGGCGTTTTGAGAACTCACCCTTGTATGGTGCTCGTCATTGTTGATCAGCTCTCGGTTTCAGGGCGTTCGTCAAAAATGTTGAGTTACATTTGCTCTTTTTTGAAATTTTCGGAAAGGTTGATCCCGCTCGAAGAAGAATACCGAAAAGGCAAGTTTTCGCCACGCCTGCCAAGGGCCGAAATCAACGTGGTAGGTTATGAGTGGGCACTACTGCCATATAGCAAGTGTGAGGTAGAAAAGAATGTAGGTAGGTTCTTATTAATGTCGATTTGTATTCGAAAAAGACTTGTATAATATCAGTTAATTTCAATCCTGTATTTACTGCTTCAGTTTCTTTTAACCTGTAAGACCAACTTTTTAGAACCGTTCAATTAGTTGATCACTTTACAAAAATACCCAGGCATGTATCTGTATCCTAACAGGTTTTTCACAGGGTGAAGTGCTTTGGGGGTGGTCTTTTAAGAGAACACGGTGCACCTTCTCCATGTGCTGATTGTGGCCACCGGGATGATTTTAGTGGGTGAGAATCCCATACTTCCCGATCTTATTTTTAAAATAAAGTCGACTATATTAGGTTTCCCCTGTAAACAAAAAACACTTAGGCGTTAATATGCGTGCCGCGTCATAAGCTTGTCGTTGCATTATCTCGTCGCTGACTAAAGATTCGGTACGGGATACGCAGCTATAAAATTATTTTGTGGCCCACATGTTAGTTTATATTATTATAATACTAACCTACTGCGCTGGTTTTCTTCCTATTTAGAAAATAGGTCTCAGTCTGTCGTTGTTAGTAACTACATGTCGAGCTGGGTCTCAATCCCTAGTGGTGTGCCTCAAGGCTCTCTGATGGCTCCATTGCTCTTTATCATTTATGTAAGTGACATCGACTCTTGCTTCCACAATTCTAACCTTCTCTGCTTTGCCGATGATATGAAGATCTATTCTACGGTATCATCTGTAAAGGATGTGGAGGCTCTCCAGTCCGACTTATCACGGCTCGATGACTACTGCCTAATTAACAAATTAGATCTTAACCCCTCTAAATGCTCAGTTGTCACCTTTAGTAGGAAACGCTGTCCACTCTCAGCAGCCTACGAGCTAAAGGGTCAGTTACTGGCAAGATGTGAGGGGGTGCGAGACCTCGGTGTTTATCACGACTCGAAACTTCTTTTCGATTCCCATGTTGAGCAAATATTCGCGAAAGCATCAAGGGCTCTGGGCTTTGTAATGAGAATATCCAGGTGCTTTAAAAAAGGTAAAACATTTAAAATCCTTTATTGTGCATTTGTAAGAAGCCACCTGGAGTATGCTTCTCAAATTTGGAACCCATGCTATTATAAATATATTGACCGCTTAGAGAGTATTCAAAAACGTTTTATAAAATTTCTGTGTTATCGCCTAAGAATACCATATACCTCAGATAACTACATAAATCAGTGCAAAAAAATTCACATTCAGCCACTAATAATTCGACGCCGCTTAGCCGACTGCTCGTTTTTGTTAAAATTATTATCCAACGAGATTGATTGCCCTAAACTTTTGCAGAAACTACATTTCAGTGTACCCCAAAGGTCGGTAAGGTTTAATCCACCTATATCTGTCCCACTTTCATCCTCTAACTATAGGCAAAACTCATATATTTTGCGAGCGAGCAGGGATTTTAACAAATTGTGCAAAGAGTACTCTTTTGATCCATTTAATACCAGGAGCGGCGTAGCTCGCAGACAGCTGAACCTTGATTTCTTTAAAATATAGCTAACTGTAATAATAGTTATGTTTTACCCAGATATATTATTAGTATTTTATATATTTTAGTTGATATAGCTAACTGTACCAGTTAATTTTATCTACATGTATTGTTAGTATTTTATTTGCGTTAATTTCATCTTTATAAGATCGCCTGAATAGCTTTAAGTGTTTTTCTATATCTATCCGTGAAAACCTATAATTGGCTTAATGCTTCCTAAACTAACTATTAGATTTTTTTTTGTATAGCTGTTGGTTTTCCAAAAATAAATAAATAAATAAAATAAATAAATAATCCCCGGACATCGAACAACTTGCTCCGAGGATGTTTCTACTTTCCTACCGCCTCAAAATTTTCTAACATCCGTGAAAAGTATTGAAGAAAACGTAATCGCCTATAAAGGTGACGGTGCAAAACTTTAGATTTCCACGCTTTGTGCGGCTGAACGCAAGGAAAGCGTGCCCATACAAATATTTACGATTCGTCGCATTGTGTCGTATGCTGTCAATCAGACCTTTGATACACAACAACAATGTGCTAAGATATTTGGAGTACTTTTAGAAAAATTGTACCAAGTGAAAAGGTAGGTAAGCCTAATAATAAGATTCAAAGTTTTCACATTCACCGAGAAACTGGGATGGTTACAATATATTTTTTTTATAGAATAGGGAGGCAAACGAGCAGCTGGGTCACCTGATGGTAAGTGATCACCGCCGCTCACTGACACCCACAACAACAGAGGGGCTGCAATTGCGTTGCCGTCCTTTGATAAAAGAATAGGCTCGCTTCTTGAAGTTGGCCATGTCGAATCGGATCGGAAATACCTCTACTGGTAATTGATTCTACAGGGTAGTCGTGCGCGGAAAAAAGTTTCTGGAGAACCGCACGGTGGTGGACACCCATTCATCAATGTGGAAGGATGAAATTTCCATTTCTGTCGAGTGGATCTGTGACGGATCGCAGCGGGAGGTACAAGTTCGAACAATTCCTCAGAACACTCCCCGTGATCCATGCGATAAACAACACACAGAGACGCCACATCTCTTCGCAGGGCAAGAGGATCAAGCCGATCAGTGAGACTCGGCACCGACGATTCGAGCTGCGCGTCGTTGAATGTGATCAAAAGGAAAAGGCTGATGCTGTGGAGCCCCGGCCCAGAGATGGCAGCAGTATTCCATGTGCGGCCGTATTATATTATTATTATATAATTGGAGGCGATGCGCCAACGTGAAGTACCGTGTTGAGGACACCCATCTTTTTGGAGGCCAACTTAGCTTTATCTTCTAATTGACCGCGAAATTTTACGTCACTCTATGTCGATACCGAGAATCCCAATACTCGGCTTAATATCAAGTGGAGTGTTTTGAAACTGAGGAGGCACGACTATGGGGGCTACATAATTACCTACATATATTTCTTAACGTCCACTTGCTTTGTCCGCCATATACACTTGCTTGGTCCGCGATCACTCCTAGGTTCATCTTGTCTCTTATAGTACTTACTTCGCACCTAGATGACCTTTTTGAAGAACCTTACGAATAAGGTTAGCATAACTCTGTCTTATCTTTATAATCGCTATATTAATCGCCTTCGCTAAATGGTGATCGTTACATCTCATTAATCCGCTCGATATGATTTGCTCGACCATCTTTTATTCTTTACAAATCTTTGTTAACCTGTTTAACTTGGAGTGGGAAAGATGATCTAGGGAGTCACTTCCCCTTTTTTACGTCTTTTTTTTCTTATAGACAGCCCTCACTATCTCCTAGGGAGGTAATACACCACTTCGGAAGCGCCTATACACCTAATCGCTTCGCGTCTGCCATTGAAAATAAGCGACGTAGCTACTTACTACTATAGTACTACGAGTACTTATACTACTAGTATTTACTTACTCATTTACCTGCAGAGAAGTACTTGATCTATACTATACAGATATTATAATTACGAAAGAACTTAACTGTGCATGTCTGTCTGTTAACTTTTTACCCTTATAGCACTGAATTGATTTTGATCCATTTTGGATCCTTGGAGAAGTACCTACTTAGCCTTTTGTCTCGAAAAGTCCTTTGGGATACGAGTGAAAACGCGGGCAACAGTTAGTCAACTATAAAAGGATTCATACACTCGACATTCGGCAGCATTCATAGAACGCATTCTTACTTAATACGACAAATAACTAGGTAGGTAAGTACTTAGTGACTAAAAGTTTACAACTTTTCTTTGCTAGGATCAATACATAAGTAAGTCCCCAATGTTGAACTGCTAATATTATTGCCTCCGCATAGTATAATTAGGCTAAACGCTTTCATTATGGTAAAACCAACAGGTATTGAACTGGCGTCGGAAGTGACGTGGTAGTTTTGGTTCTATTGTGTTGTGCGCCACCCCATAAGTTAGTCGATTATTTTAATAAGCTCCGCAACTGGGTTAGAGGTCGGGTAGATCGTTAAAATCGGCATTACAGAAATAGCTTTTTGTCTAATTATGGTATGCATAGTTCGGGTGATATTTGCTATCAATTTGGACATAAGTAAGTAGTACAATACCGAGAAAAATGGCGTGCGAAGGAACATGCTGTCCAGCATTGGGTGTAAACATCCTCTAGTAAAGGCTGAGAAATAAAAAGAACATGCATGAATAAGTTTATCCTAATGAGTCCGCCTTATCCGCAGACTTCTGCGCTAAGGGTCACTGGTCTGATTTCGCACGGAACAAATCTTTGTATGGCCTACAGGTCCTGTACTTGTTCCGAGTCTTTGTATGTTTTTTTTTATGGGATAGGGGGCAAACGAGCAGATGGATCGCTTGATGGTAAGCGATTACCGCCGCCCATGGACACATAACACCAGAGGAGTCACCACAAGTGCGTTGACAGCCTTTTAAAAGGAGATTGGGCCTCCGGTATCTCATCACTGACTCGGCGAAACACAACGTAAGCGTTGTTTCACGCCAGTTTTCTGTTAGGCCGCGGTATCACTTCGGTCAAGCCGGCCCATTCGTGCTCAAGCATGGCTCTTCCACGGGTTGTATGTGAGAATTTTTGATTTTGAAATATTGTGTATGATACAGGAGGCAATCCTAGTCTGGGGTAACATTTTATAAAAAAAAAACATGATACCTACCTAACACTAACCTAAGTAGTACTTAGATAAATTCATTTCCATGCGCTTAAAAACAACATTCCTTTAGATTTACTCGCAAGATAAGCTCTTAGATCGTCGTATACGCTTCGGAGTTACGCAGAACAATCGAACATTTTTATTTCTCTACCTATTGTTATTTTAGCAACAAAACTCGAAAGCTATTCAAATTCTGCTTTGCCTCTTATTCAAATACCCTCACAAATCGGATTTACTCGCAACTTGTTAAGACTGCCTTGTTTCACTCCTACCTTTCTTTTTATTTATTTTTCATCTATTGCGGAGTAAAAGGAAACTTTTATTTGTCTACACAGACCCAAGTTTTGATACATAGGTACGTTGGTGTTGTTGCTGGGGTAATATATTCCTGAGTTGAATTTAGGTCAGATCGTCCATTGTGTTTGGGAAATTTACTGCGAATGTAAGTATGTAAGTAAGTATTTGCTGTATTCGTAGACAAGAATCAGGAGTTCTGGAACTTTTGTTGACACTTCTAGTACTTAGGTGACCGGTAGATTTTGTCATTACGGGGAGAACATAAAAAAATTAACTACCTCATTATCTTGAGCGTTACTGCTACGCTAGATGTCCTGGGTTCGATACTTCGATTCCTAGTCAAGCATAGTGTTATTGGGTTTTTCTATGAAATTCTCAGTAGCAGCACGGAGTTTGGGATTTGTGCCCGGTTAATAGGACTTTGCCGAAAGACAAGCTGTTAAGAGGGGAAACCAACCGAATGCCGAGAATATGATTTAGTTTTCTTACCTCTATTAGCGTTTCATTGTTTTATCAAATAAGTTATAAACTACCAGTAATAAAGGCAATATAGGCACCTAGTACCTATAAGGGACCTAACTAAACATACCGGTGAACTGTGGGTGTCCGCCTTTGCCTAATCCTTCGGGGAACGCAGGCGTGATTATATGTTTTGTTATTTTGTAATGTCATCATTTCACATCGTAAACAGTTTATCATTCCCTCAAACTATTCCATTAACCCACAAAGAAACGGTTTATTTTACGCCTCCGAACTAAAATTGTGAGGTAATAAACTGTCCGTTACTACCCTCTTTCAAATATTAAAGTAAGAAACAAAAGGTTCCCACAATATTTTCGTCAAATTACGCGCTGTATCGATCCTGCCGAGCGTCTGTTGCATAAATGCATTAGCCTGAAGATAGGCACCTCGCACTATCCACTTGTGAGGGATAGGCTGTAGCGGGGCGTTTGTCCGTTCTATGAACTTTCTAGGCACATGGGGGCATTTAAAGTAGTTGTGAATATTGTGGGTACCTTGATAGATATACTTAATGATTGCAATGGCAACACTAGAGACACGGCGGACATGTTGAATAGGATTCAGCGAGTTAAAGTCACAGTTAATGTATAAGGTGTCATCGGTGATTGTCATCGGTAGTATATTCTAATAAATAATTACAGTAACGATATATCTCTTAAATTATGTGATACCTAAATATACAACATACCTATAGTCACCTATAGTTGTTAATGTCGCGATGTCCTACATTTGCTCAATCGAAAATTTGCCAAAAACCGTGTCAACTGCCAAAAGTGACAATTTAGAGGCTACCTAGCTATCGCAAAAGCTTTTGAACTCAGTTGCGAATATTGCCTAATGCATTGCTATGCATTAGGCATGCATTACGGTAAAAAAAAGATTACCTAATACTTTAGAAACCAAAGAATTTACTAGAATAGCACTGATCCCCGAACAAACAGTAGTTTAGTGAGAGAACACCATTATTCTTCTATAAAAAAAGTTAAAATAAATCCTTAAAATCGGTTTTTATTAGATAACAACATACCTAATATCATTCGACAACTTACTTTAAGTAGTTATAACGTTATTTCCACTCATAACGTTTTTTCATTCCATAGTTAGCGTCGAATAAGCTCCGTTATCTTACGTTAAATGCAAAGGAATTTAGTCTATTTAAAACTATAAACTTTAAACTAAAAAGCAATAACTTTACCAATTTAACACAATAAAATATTTTAAGTACCGTTAATTGTCTAACGCTATTTAATAAATGGTGTATATATGGGTATGAAAAAACGTATTAGATTTAATAAGAACCTCCTCTGTTTTAAAGTCGATTAAGAATTACCATCAACAGTGATTTAAATATTAAGTTTTATAATTAAATATTTAAGAATTATATATTAATATTTAATTTAATTATTTAATAATTAATTATTATGCAACGACAGCTTACATAGGTACCAACAATAAAAAAAGAGAAATAAACTGAAATAGATTAGACTACTTTATAAATTACCAATATTATTTAATATTGTATCGATATCGTTATTCTAATTATCATAAATAATGTTGTTGCATTTTAATCTGTGCAAAAGCTCGTAATTGTCTATGACAAAGGACGCCACCACGGCGGCGCGGGAATTGGCGGTCAAATGAAAAATTGAAAATGGAACTCTTCTATTTTATACTTTTTTCGGCGGGTCGAACTTTTAGTGTTAGTTTATATTTTTAGTGTGAACTTGTGTGTGATTTTTTAGTTTTTTCTTGTCAATACTTAGTGTAGGTACTTATAACATTAATGTCCTGTGTGTTTGTGTTGTGCAGTCGTAGGTCTAGGTCTAGCTACAAAGATTACCTACTCTCTAAACTAAGTTCTACTGTGGTATGTACGTACTTGTGTAGTGTGTGAGTGAGTGTAGTGTAGTGTAAAGTGAACATTTGTGATTATCAGCCATAACGCGGCTCTCTGACCGCCAGCAATCCAGCCTTAATATTGACAGTTCACAGGGTGAGGTACGTAAATCATGCTTATAACAAAATACCTAGGTACGTAGATACCTACCTACCCATAGGTACTTACCTATATTGTAATACTAACATGCAAAGCCTTGCTCGTTGATGGGGTCCAGTGTTTGTAGCGGACAACAGCCGGTCTTGGCGAATGTCATGAATCCCATGCCTATGAGCGTAGGGTAGGCAAGTGCAGTTTTATTCGGTAAGACACCGATACACCTACGTTGCCGCGAGCTCAGGGTGGTGAGTAGATGTTTCATTAGGATATTCCGCACCCAAAAAAAGTAGGTACTTACCTACTATTGTTCATTTGTACATATGTAATACTATTTGCTTATAATGATGTCAATTACTGTTCTTACAGTAAGCCATGGAGGAGACGGCCGTCGCCGTCGTTCCAGCTACGGGTGCTGCTTACGCTCTGGATTTGTTATGAGGTAAGTAGATGCCTGTACCTAATCATAAGTCAGTTCCTATATGATCTCGCGAAGAATGCTCGTATTCTTTTATAGTACCTGCCCTACCTACTTACAATACCAGTGCCAAACAAAATCCCGCCGACATCTTTGTTATTTTTCACGTTCCATATATTTTAAAATATGAGGGTCTTCACTGTTCCTTGTTATAGTGTACCTACATGAGAACAATACTTATGTATGTATTTTGTTCTCGATGTATATTTAAAATATTGAGCAGAAGAGTAGGAGCGTTTTTATTTCTTTACTAGCTTTTGCCAGCGACTTCGTCCGCGTGGAATAGTTACTTTGTTCCCTAGTTCTTCACCTGCGTTGCCCCGTTCCTAAGGGTTGTAGCGTGATGTTTTATAGCTTGAAACCACTGTGCCACCACAATTCACTGCTCTGCTCCTATTGATCGTAGCGTGATGAAAAGTATACTATAACCTGTGGTTTGGGCTGTGCGTTGATAGATCACTATGTCAGTCAGTCAGTCACCTAATGTAAGAGTAGACAAATATAATCAGAAAGCTCCGAACTGCTAAGCTATCGGGAGTTACACGTGTTATTGTGAGTCAACCATAAAAGATAGACATTTGCTGTCGTAGAATATTTTTTATATAATTTTAAGGAGAACATTTCCGTCATACATGATTTCTGTGTAGCTTTAACCATTAAGGTTGCACACGCGACGGAAGCTTAAAAAATGGAGTAAGTTCTCCTGTTTTCCCAACATTTCCCTTCACTGCTCTGCTCCTATTGATCGTAGCGTGATGAAAAGTATACTATAACCTGCCCAGGAGTATGAAGAACAATTGTACCAAGTTTCGTTGAAACCCGTCGAGTGGTTTTTGTTTCTATAACGAACATACAGACAGACAGACAGACAGACAGACAAAAATTTTACTGATTGCATTTTTGGCGTCAGTATCGATCACTAATCACCCGCTGATAGTTATTTTGACATTAGTTTTTGGTGTGCAATAAAGAATATTCTATCTAATCTGTCTATTTATATTCTGTAGTAGTTATTGTGTCTCCATTTTTCACGACCTCAAAATTGCTTACTACTTACTACAACTATTGTCTGGTGCGCCCTATTAGGCTAAAATGAGCGCCACGAAATAATTTTCCCTATATTTAAGTAAGTATATTTTTATCTTAACGGCAACACTTTTATACGATCCATTTCAGTACCTAGGATGATGGTAACCCACACTGTCATCGCCTTGCCGCACGAAATTGCGTCGACGCAATTCGCGTCACAGTTTTCTGCGTTGCGAACTCGCATCGCGTATAGGTATTTATTTATAATTCTTGGTTTTAACCAAGACCCTTGATACCGAATCATGCCTACCTACGCAATATTTAGTAAGTACCTATTGCTTTTGTTAATGATTTTTAAAGTATCTAGGTACTTGTCCATTTCTTTTAAAAATCGCTCAGTTCCTCTCCCTCAGACCACACAGGGTCCTCTTCGTCCTCCCTAAATTTATTCTTAATAAAGCGCGGAGCGGCCGTCCGATGTATTTTTTGATATCTCTCGCTTTGCGATGAAAGCTCGCAATCTACCGGTGTTTTTCTTTGGGGATTGAGTTTGTTCAACGTTTTGATCACGTAGGTACTTTGATGTCCGATCTCGCAACCTCGCAACGTATCGCTGGTAAAGTATTTTTTATTGCTTTTAAAGTAGCTTTTTATTTTATTTTGTTTATTTCCGAGTTAAAAGAAGTTTGTTTAAGTTCTGAGTCGCTGAAATAAATCTATGCTAAAAAGATTATTATTATCATTACTATAATATGTAGGTTAGGTACCGCTACGGTTTGAAAGCCTGTGAAACTCACGGATCAGTTAAGTAGGTAAGTAGGTACCCTGTTTCAGAATTATTCAAAGTCGCGTGACCAATGTGATTTTTTCAATGTCATGCAAATGCACTTTCAAAGTTACGTTGTGACTTTCAATGAGAAAACCTGGCCTTTACTAACTGATTGACTAGTTTAAAAAGTTAACACCCAATGAACAATTTCGTAATTAATGCTCGTTTTTCCTCTGCTTGATAAAAGGTACATAATTCCTTTGGCATGGGACAATGCAAGGCTGATCTCGCAAGATAAAGGCAAAGTAGTATCATTCAGTATTTTCTGCGTAAATTAGGTACTTTACTTACCCCCTGTTAGTTAAACTAACAGTTAAGGGTTCTTGCATACCCGACATTAAATTGTTTCACTATGGATGCTCTTGCTCATATATAGTAGGTATTATTATTATCCCTAAGATCTCTTTGTAAGCTTTTTTCTATATCTACTCAACAATCCTGGTTCTTCTGAATACCTTAAAGTTTTTTCCAGTTCTTAGGCTGTTCTAATAATGACAACCTTCGAGCATCTGAATCATATTGTGGAGGCTAGACAAAGGCTGAAAGTTTAAATGCAAGTCTTTTGCGAATTGACGGAAGATTTAAATTATAGTGTGATTAAATTGTAAATAAGCTTTACTGTTATAGTTATGTTAGAATACTAATAGAGTATCATCGGTGTATGATCTAAAGCAGCTACTCGCTAGTGAAAAATCGACGAATAACATGGATTTTTTACGTTACATTATTTCTTCAACTAATTTTTTAGGTACAGTCGTATAACGATACAATATCTATTTCTGTTTTATACCAAAACTAAATTAAACCAGAATACCAAGAACTCGAAATCCTGCCAACACAAACTCCAACATTAACGTGGGTAAAGTAAACAACTTTTATAAAATAAACCTCTCAGGGAGGCGATGTTAGCGGAAAACTAATTCAGGAGTATTCAGGACAAAGATAACTTAACTTAAAATATACCGTCCAAGTTGTGCGGTAAAAAGTGGTGGTTTCAAGATGGCTGGGCGTGGCGCGCCGGTGGGCGGGCGGCTGGGCGGGGCCGCCCAACTGTGTCAAGTGTTTTCAGATGGATTATTTTTCTTTGATGGCTCTTACTGAGAAAGCTCTTCGTCGTAATGGAGTGGGCTATACTGTCATGTGTAGGTATGGCCAGCTTTAATAACAGTAGTGCCTTTTATTAGGTTATTTTGGAACAACCCTGGTTTGAGGTTTCAACTTGGTTTGGAAGTCATTCGGTACATAATACGATGGATATACTTAAGAGACTTTACATAGGTAAACTATCTTTTTCTTTGCTGAATATAGCACAGCTTAGGAAAAACTGTAGCTAATATTTTGTAACAACGCTTACTTAGTTATCTTACAAAATTATGTTACGTCAAGTTAAATATACTAATAACTACCTTCTGCCCGAGAGTTTGTCTGCGTGGGCTTAAGGATTGAGTCCGACCTAGATAAAAACTAGCCTATATGTTATTCTAGGCTATAAATCTATCTGTAAAACTCATGGAAGAGTTGTTTGAAGAACTGGGTGAAGGTGAGGATATCTAGGAGGTGAAGATATCTAGGAGAGGCACAAAAGATCCCATTGGGTCGAAGTGCACTGAGGCCTTGCTGCCTCGGCCCCATATAACGTAAGATAAGATAAGATCTATGTGCCAAATTTTATCCAGAACCGTTCAGCCATTCCGGCGTGAAAGAGTAACAAACATCCATATTTACAAACTTTCACGTTTATAATATTAGTAAGAATGGTATTTTCAGTTAAAGTTGTTATTTGTTGTTATTTCACACAAAGTAACTTGAAAATCCAATCTTACCTATTTATAAAACGATCATGCGGGTTTTCTGAGTAAGACTTTTGATATTGTTATAAATAAAGATCTAGTAACATTTTAAAATATGTCTCCTAATAATATACCTGATAATAATAAATATTACGAACCGACACTTTTGTTGTATCGAATCAGTAACATAGCACTCCACTGTTGAACATAATTAGCTATGCTTCAATAACAAGGCAAATGACAATCTTATTTAAGAAAGAAATGTAAGTATGTAAGAAAAACACATTTCATTTTTCCAACGTAAGACAATATATCACACAATTTCTCGTGAACAAACCGCTCCCCGACATAATTCTTTCAATTTCATCATGTATATTTAAATGAGTTTGTATTACAGAACGTCTGTAAGAGCTCCGCGCTTTAATATGTACGGGGACACTCTTATTATCTTGAGGGGTGCGTTTTTCCATTGATTCACGGTATAAAGGGAGTTTATTGGATAAACTTATATTCGTATAAGAACCCAAATAACTTTAATCTCCCAAACCTACATAAGGAGAGATCTTAGGGAGGCCTCAGTTCACTATCGAAGTCGACCTAGGGCGGTTTAACGGCTAGATTAAAAAGCCAAAGATTCTAAATAAAGTGCATTGGTATTGTTTAGAATCATCGACTATCATAGTAAAATTTTCCTTTTCAAAATTCCCATTTCGTCCATTTTAATAAATTTCAAAATAGGTTTATGTATAGTGTATGGTTACAAAATGTACATATTAATGCATGTTGTGCTTACCTGTAACAGATTGATACACTAGGTCATAAGTTTATTGGATGTATATCATGGTGTCTGTATTAGTGTATTCAATTGTTGGTAAGCAAAGGAGATTACCGTAATTATATATGTATAATAAAAGAATTGTGTTTTCATTTATGATTCGTTTATTTCCAGGAATACGTAAGTCTCTGTAGAAGCTCGATTTGAATTTGTGATGATAGGCTCGCCCCTATGGGATAAATTAGAGATAAACATAATGGCGAACTGTTACTGTATATTACTACATCTTTGGGTTCCCCTTCGGGGAATATAGGCGTGATGGTATGTCATGTAATTTATTATTGATTGCGAATCACAGTATCTCTTCTAAAGTTATCTTTCCCAAAATCACGTATCGCACGGTACAACGGGCTGCTACTCTGCTCGACTCGCGCGGTAGATTTTTCCAATTTCGTCTCGTCGACGTGTCGGGAAAAACCTCTTTTGATTTATATTTTAATTCACCGTCTCATTTCAATTTATAGGCAAGTCGCTAGCTTTGTAAAAGTATTTGTACCTGTCTAATGTCATATACATGCTAATGTGCTGAGTTTCACTGATATATTTTTAAGTGGAACTCGAAAGAATTGTAAATTGGCTTTGTAGCAGTCAATGTATTGATGTAACTTGATTTTTTAATGAAATTGAACTGGGGAGTTAGTTTAGATATTTTCTTATGAAAAGTTTTTGCCCACCCGGTACCCCTGTGGGCAAAATTGAGCGTACCTATGTTAATTTGTTTGAAGTAATGTAACGATTTCCAATCCATATTTTACATTCATTATGTGTTTTTTATCAACTGATTTCAGAATAACATATTTAAAATGTTTTTTTTATTTGTGACCCTCGCTTGACCGCCAGTTCGCCTGATGCTAAGCGATACGGCGATCTACGATGGAGCGCGCTTGGCTAGAAAAAAATGTTTAGTTAAAATTAAAGGGTTTTTGATGGAAGGAGCAGGAATACCTTTATAAAATGTATAACATGTATAATGAGGTAACAATTATTAGTTACTAGCTTTTGCCAGCGACTTCGTCCGCGTGGAATAGTTACTTTGTTCCCTAGTACTTCGCCCGCGGTTTCACCTGCGTTTCCCCGTTCCTAAGGGTTGTAGCGTGATGTTTTATAGCTTGAAACCTTTTTCATGAATCACTCATTTTCCCAACATTTCCCTTCACTGCTCTGCTCCTATTGATCGTAGCGTGATGAAAAGTATACTATAACCTGCCCAGGAGTATGAAGAACAATTGTACCAAGTTTCGTTGAAATCCGTCAAGTGTTTTTTGTTTCTATAACGAACATACAGACAGACAGACAGACAGACAGACAGACAGACAGACAGACAGACAAAAATTTTACTGATTGCATTTTTGGCGTCAGTATCGATCACTAATCACCCGCTGATAGTTATTTTGGAAATATATTTCATGTACAGAATTGACCTCTCTACAGATTTATTATAAGTATAGAAGATTAATAGGTATCAAGACAACTAGCATTTTTTTTTATTCTGCTATAATCGTTGCACTGCAGGGCAAACCCTCCTTCCACTCCTCACGGTTTCTTCTCTGTAGCCAATAAAGTTCGTCCCATCTTCTAGCATTACTGTGTCTATATTTGACTCTTAAAAGTGGTCCTCAAACCTCTTTACTTTTAATGTTTTCACTAAATAATTTGATTGTGTAGTGAAACGATTGTCGTAAAGCGTAAACAGTGTTGTTTGAGAGGCACTAATATCGTCGCTAAGTGGCGCGCTGCCCGGCTTTGATCCCGCGATATTGACTCCGACCTGCATATCATTTGCACGGTGCGCACGGAATGAATTTTCTTTTTATTTATTTATTTATAGTTTTCATGAAACTTTTAAAGCTTAATGTATTTATTTAGACAATAGAAGATCTTTTGTTAGGAGATATTAGTTCTACAACGTTCTCTGCCCATGCACCTTAGCAGATGTCATAATAATAACCAAACAAGTTTATTTATTAGCTTAGACCATAATGTGAGATAGTGGTTGAGCGCATGCCTGTTCAAATAAAATGCTACTTAGTGTAACGTTTGCTTGCTTGGTATTACCAAAAGGAGTTGTTAATTACAATTCACGCCGGCTCTTCTCCATATGACCCACTTTTTTGGAACAGTGCAACTAGTTTTGACTTTTCAAAAGTACCTATTGTAGAAGTCTAATTGAAATAAAACATTTGAACTTTCACTTTGGCAATGATAATTATAACAATTCGAAACTAACCCTTAAGTGTTAGGTAAATTCAGTAGTTAGTTTTCTGGTATGTTTTAAGGGCCCTAAGTAAAAGGAACCGAGCCTACCGCTATTAACCGGGCATGAAACCAAATTTCGAACTACTACTGAATTTTGTTTGTAAAAATCCACAATAACAACTTGGCGATCATACCCAGGACTTAGCGTTTGGCAACCGCACTTGTGACTAATAGACCAATACAATTTACAGCGCAAGGCTACGTCCCATAATCTTATAGAAAAACAAGAAGTGTTAAAAATAAACCTCTTCACAAAATCGCTTGCTGTGCACCAACCCGGGAACCCACTCGAAACACCCCCGATGTCCCTGGAAAATATTTAAATGAAGATCATCTGTTACTTGCGAAGCTTTTTGCCGCGCCATCTTGTCCCCCGCTTTATAAAGTTGTTCTAAAATAATGTGCTTCAGTTATTTTAGGCTATAAAGACTTTGTAATGACGCCATGTTGGGTTACGATGAAATCTTGTTTTATGTCGCACTTTGCTTTACTGCTACGAGTAGGGCAAGTATTTTTTACTGTTTTAGTGATACGCAAAGAGACAATCAAAATGATTAGGTTAGGTTACCTACCGAATATAATAATACAGTATATACTTATGCTACGGTAAACAGGCGTTTTTCAATGTTATTTTATCAAGTCCGGATTGTTGCAACATGCTTTCATCTAGTTGTTCCCGATTCCGTGGGAAGTTTCCAAAATCCTTTCAATAGTCAATAGTAACGTTAATTACATGTCATTATCATATTTTTTTTTACATAAGATTTGAGTATGTCATATAAAATAGTCAATGACATTCTTTTTTTTTAAATAGTCAGTACTAATAAAATTATATTTAATTAAATTGTTACAATAGTGTTTTACATTTCATAAATTCTTCATACATATAGAACGCATGCTCGACCAGCCAGCGTCTTAGACGAGTCTTAAAACTAGCAAGAGTTGGGGCGCGAACAATACTCTCAGGCAGGTGGTTGTAAACCGCCGGTCCCATAACATTCATAACGGAACCTATATCTTATAGGAAACTTATCCTATACAAATAGATTTAATTTATTAATTAGGTAGATACCTGCCACCATAGATACTTTTTCAATGATCTATATTAGCAGCAGCTCGTGGCTAAGTAATAACTACTCGTACACTGATCGATCCATTTGCAAGATTGAGCTGAGCTTGTGTCAGTCTGTGGATAGGTTAGGTCAGGTTATGATATTACTTTAACAGCAGCAGCAGGAATATTAGGTATTTATGTAAATTTTGTTTATTGATGATAAATTAAATTATCTACTTGCCTTTTTTTATACCACTAATGTGGCAAACACGCATACGGCCCGCCTGATGGTAAGCGGTTACCGTAACCTATGGACGCTTGCAACAACAGGGGTATCACTTGCGCTTTGCCGACCTTGTAAGGAGGAATAGTTGGAGACGGCGGCGGTAATAAAACACCACCGGTCCCTCACACGATCAACAGCGCTTCCTCGCGGAGCTCTGGCGACCTTGCTCACCGCTAGGAACACAACATAGCACGGAGCAATGTTATTTGGCTACAATTTTCTGCAAAGTGGAGGTACTTCCCCAGTCGAGCAGCTCCAATTGTAAGTGAATTTATACAATTCCACTATGCCCTACCTCTCTTAAACTTTATATTTATTATCACTGTGATAGACTTAGTACATTGGTCACTTAGGAAAGAAAGTATCATTAAATTTGCACTTCATAATATGAACTGCAAAGATGTGTGTCGATGTTTTTAGGTAGATAATGTATGATGATTGTTTGTATAGGTGTTGATACCAGCTAGGAATATCGTTTACAGCACTTGACTATATAAGAATGCAGACCATTCATATCGAGTGTTTTAATTTCGGGAAAGTACCTACATAATTACATGTAAATATATATATGTATTTAAATAATAAAAAAGGATTTTTCAGGAACGAAAAAATAAAATTCATCAGAACTCGCATCACAACTTATTTATTATATAACATGTCTTAATCTTAATATTCCGTCAACAAACTTTAACAAGATGCCTCGCGGATACGGATGATAATAGAAAATTAAAAGCCTAAAACTACATGTAATATAGGAACGGCAAAAACACTCTAGAAAAAAAAACTAATTAGTTTGACACAAATATTGGACTTTGCTGACTTTGAAAGGAACTTATTTGTATATAAACACGATTAATAGTATAAAACTTAAATACACATCGGAGAGCGTAACGGAAAAGTGCTGAGTTCGTGATATGCCTGTCACTGGAACGGAGGACATCACTGTACTATATGCATACACCACCACCGAGCTTACATGACTAATCAAAAACTACCTGAAACAAGAAAAAAATAAAGTTAGTCTGACAGTTTGTGCCTTTTTTGGGTGCAGATAATCCTCAAAGATCCACCTGGGAAGGTGGAAGATATCCTAATGTGACTTCGTGGACCCAGAGCAATCTATGTCACGCTTGTTGGTGTGTCCTATGGGCCCGAACACCTGCACGAAGGATGATCTGTACGCGGCCATTTTGATCATAATAAATTTGATTAAAACAAGTTGAGAAGCTTTTACTACTTTTTGAAGGCAGTTCAAACGCGAAATACTATAAAAAGATTCAAAGTATATAGGTACTCACGTTAAATTATAATAAAGAAAATTGCGCGTTCCACTGCACGGGGCTCATGCAGAGCCACGTGAGCCGCGCTGGCCAGCGGCGCGGGCGGGCGGCGTCGCATGACGTCGGCGACCGCGGCATCGGACGCGCCGCGCCCTGCCGCCGTTGCCAGGACCGGTGGATGCGGCTTCCTGGCTGCAACAAAAATAGTAGTTATTATATTTATTAGCAGAGGGATCGGTACTAACAGGATTTCTATAGCGTTCGATTGTTGTTACGCCAAAAATGTTTAAGGCTGACTGTAAAGAAATCCTCATAGCCCCCTCAGGAGTAGATTCAAGCCTTATCCCCGAGGGTGGAACGGGACTTGTGGATAATGTAGTCTACCACGTGGGAAAGAAAATTTTCAATAAACGTTTCTTGTACTTACCATACTGCAGTAGGTCACGGATTCGCGGGCACCCTGGCTCACTGCAAACAACAAAGGGTTTATTTAAAAAAATTAGATGAAGTGTGCAATCGGTGTGTGCAATTCTCTTAGAATAAGATGGATCAAGCTATTGCTAATCACGCTTATTCTAATACGGATTGAAAAATCAAAATTATATATTTTTTTAATGGTCTTGGAGCGCAATACACGCCTGCTAATCAGATGTGCAATGTAGTATTTCAAAAGCCACGTGGTCAGAAACCATGTGTGATGCCCTGAAAAATCGGACTTCCCGTTCAAAATGCAGCATTATAATATTTTATTACTATCGGTAAAACAGCGACTAGGACAAAGAAAGCACGTGGTTAAAAATTACACAAAATGGCGTCTAAAAATGAACTGAACTATACGATTCGAATCTCTTGATTTCCTTAGTGGGAATATAATCCTATGAAAACAACAAGACAAAACTGCCAGAATACAAGTACCTAATTAAAAAAATCAACCAAAAAGAAAATAACTGATTACAATAAATAATTACTCACGTCCCGCTGCAACACCCGAATGCGATGAGCGCACGCGCTTGCGACCTTATATAGTCTAATTTTCGCTTACGCATTGTAATAACATCGTAACTGAACATTACCGCAGCCACTAAAACTTCAACTTTTATGGTTTATTGTCATAACAGCCCAAGAATTGGAATCCCGGAAATTGTTTTGGAATTCGGTCTAATTAAATTAAGCGTCAGTAATTAAAGAAAAATCGAAGGGGTCTGGTCTTTTTAACAGTTACTGTGAAAATATATGTAGTTAAAATTATTTCAATTTAGATAATTATTCTATAAATTTCTTTCATCGTCCTCACCCATTTGCTGTCCCATAGCTGGGCATGGGTCTTCCCTTTCGGAATTAGAGAGCTAAGGCTATTTTTTTAAAAACAACGATAAAGCTGTTGAATGTAATTTTACTGTATTGAAGTATATATACCTACATCTTTCATTCAATTCTCTTTTAGTAATTTAAATACTAATTTCTGAACTGAGTTTCAATGCTTATATGAAACACGAATAAGTGGATACTGGTTTCTGACACTTACGCGAATATTAGACATTGAAATAAAACTACTTTTAACGGATTTTATCACGGTGTATTGATTTGATTAATTCCCAACGTTTCGGATCCTTTACAGCATCCATGGTCACGGGTAGACTAAGTTGTTGGACGTCTTAATGTTGCAATTACTAACAGCTACCTTACATTTTTGTTAATTATGACCATGGATTCTGTAAAGGATGGATCAATACAACGCGATAAAATCCGTAAAAGTAGTTTTAATTCAATGACAAATAAGTGGATTTTTTCAGCCGTAAGTCAAACAGCTGTTTCCGTTACAGGCACCTGATAGGAATGTTGTCCTCGATGACACAACTTGGTGAATTGGTGATGGCTATGATGGTAAATAGACTGGGAAAAGTAAAAAAAACCGGCTAAGTGTTTTATACACTAATTATAACATTTTAGACCCTAAAATTGCGTAAACTTTGAAGATAATGGTGTCTAAATACATATTTATCTTTCTGCATGCTTCGCCTGCCTAATTTTTCCCATCCAACTTCCCAACGTATCCGGTGGATTTAAAAAATATATAACCTAATATATTTCATACAAATGATGATCTTTCAAAGATGCGGCAAATGATTTTTATTTATATGTCTAAAAAGATAGCTAGAATTGTATACACAAAATCACATGTTTGATAAATTAAGTTATCGAAACATTTAATAGCATACATACTAAAGTGCAGTTATGTGGTTATGATGCGTGAACGTGTAAAGTCTGTATTAAAAGGTTTTCAATATACCTTCACAATAAATTATACTTCGAGAATATTCGATGTTATTACTTTTAGATATTTTTTCACATTAGGCTTCTACTTCAAGTTAAATTATAAGTGATTAAGTTATGAGTTGATTTGATTATGATGTGGTTATGACGGTGTTGGTGATTATTAGTATAGGTTTATAATACAGACATGAGACATGAAATACCTACATATACTAGTTTTATTAATTGGGATCAGCGTCCAGTAATTGTTAATAACATAATATTTATTTTTAAAGTACCCATCTATTCACATTATATTCACATTCTATAACATTATATTATATTTAGCTAGGTACCTAAAAACTGATAATATTTATAATGTAGAAATGGATAACTGAGAACCCCGTGCTTACGTTGAAAATACGTACGCGAAATATGGAAGTATGTGATAAGGTTTAATGAAATAATCAAACAATTAGGTACACTTATATCATCCAAATATTTTTCAGTGTCATGCCATCTTAAAAATTCTATTTAATATACCTACAATGAAATGTCTTTTCTTCTCGTGAACGCGATCCATATTACCTACGTAACCAACCTACCTAAGATAATAGAAGTTATACTGACTTTTGTCAAGACGATTTTTCTTAAACTACCCTCCTCTAAATAAAACGGAGTAACAAAGTCCCATTCTTTACAGATAAAATATATCCTACGAAATTCTAGCTAAGACACTAAATCAAAGTACATAGCCCGCTATATAAAGTACATAAATCGTCGGCCATTTTGGCTCGGTAAATTTAATAATCCTGGGAGCTGGTCCTTAGTAAAGACAAATGTCCACCCACCACCCTGCTCGGAAAATATTACATAAGTTTCCTGGAAAAACGACTAGAGGGTGGGGCTTGGGGCGTGGTGACGCCACGCCTTGTGCAATAGGCGGGGCTTCGTAAGGCAACGTGGAATCTTGGTATGGTCCAAGATTTGGTCGTTTTATTAAATGAAGGTAGATAAGTAAATAATTTGGTCTGAGTGCTAGTATAGAAGTAATTTTGGATGAAAGAAACTATGGAGTACCTAATGACTTTGTTTATCTTCTTTTATTAGGAACATTTAATGGAGGACTCATATCTATTTATAATAGCACCTGTTTATCTATTTATAGGTTTTTGTACTTACCCACAAACATTGACAGTTCGGTTATGTCAATGTTGGAATCAAAGGAATGCGTACTTAATGCTATGAAAATCTTTTAATTTGCTATTTCGACATAATATAGGGTAACATTTGTTTATTTTTAAAATTTGCAACAGGTCTTCTAATTTTGTTGGTGAAGTAAATACAGAGTAACATAACTTTGGTCTGAGTGTAAGCATGAAATTCGATATTGATTACGAATTATTTTATTGGGTACCTATCTACCTAAGTATACTTAAAAGTAATTCATACTAAGATACACTAAAGCAATTAGGTACCTACGTATTAGGTACCTACGTATTAAATTGAAGCTGTAGGTATACATAGCCTATTCTACATACATCTACATCTACTTATTGAAACAACTTTTGCAATGTTGATTCGTTCATTCAAGAAACGATGATTTATAAAACCAATGCTTTGATATTAATAATGATTAATTTTTTTATTAAGTAATAAATTCATGGCTATTCTGATTATATTGAAATTTGGAACCCTTTTGGCCTTGCATTGAGAGCATAACGAATTTATCGTATTAGTTGCATTAGCATAACTTTGCTATTTCCATTAGCACACTAAATAAAATGTTTTAAACAAAAAGGAAGCTTTAGCCAAATTGCTTTAAATGGGGAGACAAATAAACGAAGAAAAAACAACAAATTAATGAGCACCGCTACGCTACCTTCCCCGAGACTGGGACGGAGGGACCACACAAATGCAAATTTTTCAACAACTAAACATTTTTCGGTACGACTTCCAAAAAGAATTTGGTACAAATGGGGTGCAAAAAAGTGTAATGCAGAAAAAACAGTTCAAACGATCTTTGTTCACTTTAAAATGTTCTAGGTACTTACGTTACTTTGTTACGTTGCTGCTCCTAATTTCCTACTTAGCAGAAAACGAAAATGTCTCAAATCACTTATAAAGTAAGTACGTAAGAATTGTTATGAATCTAATGGTAAAAATATGCTATCCATCGAAACGTGAATACTGTTGATGATTGTGATTGTGTAAATAATAAGTATATTGTATAACGCTTATTGCTAACATAGTATGAAGAAAATCGGAATAGAAACTACTTAGTGAGCGAGGACAGGACACGAACAAAACCACATAGAAATTAAATCTCAGCTACAAATTTCTAATGGGTCATTTATCTGGCCACCAGCGTATTCAATCCGGCCCCGCATCTGGCGCTCAATTTAAAACAAAAAGGTAACACACAGAGGCCACAGGAACTTCGGGAAAAAGGACCATCTCCACCCACTTCCTGTTGTTTGTCTCTGGTACACACATATTTTTTAACTAAGTGCCTATTTTGAATAAAAATGCGTCTCCCTTAACCGTTAAAATGTACGAAGCGAGTCCTGAAGATTTATGTCACTACGTTCTCTTTATTTTAGAGATAACGCTATTGTTCGTAATTTTGGTCGGACGTGTACGTATTTGTAGGGTATTTATTGTGTGCGGGAAATTTGGGAGTAATTGAAAAAAGTGTGGAAGATACTCGTGATTTACCTACGGATGTGATTCTACGTGTGTGTGAATACTAATATGTAGGTAAAAACGCAGATTTTCATAGAAGTTTTAGGTAGAATATAAGTAATTCTAATTATTAATAGTTCACAAGTCGATACTTTTCTGTACCCTATATAAGGATTCCTTTTTATTGCCCAGAAACTCGTAAAAGGGGATTGAAGGGGCGACTTGAGCACTTCTATAGTTAGTTTGTCTCGAGTACCTATTCACGACTGATACAGATGAGAAACTAAGGAGTATTCCTCGAAGCGCACCTAATCAAGCGCACCTAAAATACTAAACTTATACATACCTATGCATACCTATAATCTTTCTTATAGGTATGATACAAAAGCAAGCGGGTTACACACTGCAGTTAGGAGGATATACATACTTAATGATAACATAGCTTTTAGATGTCCATTTGATACCTAAGGTACTCAAATAACGTAGCATTGTGTATTGCTGTGATTGTATTGTGTACTGTGCTTTACTTATTGAGGTACACGCCAACAATGCCCCAACTTAATTACGTAAGAAAAAAAGGAGTCTGATTTTTTGCGTTTTATTTAGTGGCGTTTCCTCTTGAATCGATGGTGAGGATATCAAACAAAATTTTGGGCTAAGTATCTCGGGAGAATTTCTTATCAAAAATGAAAAGCCCATAAAGTAGTTCCACAATAGACGAAGTTGTGTCCTACTGGACAGCCTGAATGGTTCAGGTAGTACTGCCAGATGTCTGACTTTTTACAGTCGTGTCCGGCGTACTAATGTACACCCACAGTTCGCCGGTATGTTTAGGTCCCATGTAATAGGGGGCGAGCCTATTGCCATTAACCGGGCACAAATCCAGACTCCGAGCTGCTACAGAGAATTTCATTAAAAAACCCAATAACACCAAGAAAAAAGAAAAGAAAACTTAATAAATACACAAATAAAAGCATCAAAACAATTTTTCTTTTAATAATTACTTTCTGTGTAAGTCTGTTAGGGCAAAATGTCCAGCTAAATATGAATCTGTGTCCGGCTTTTCTATTTTTGGGCCTGCCACCCAAGGCACTGGTCTCCTCTCAAACAAACAAGTTTAGGAAGTCAAAGAATTTGATAAAAGCATTGGCGAGCACTTATTTAATTATTGGTTTTAATTTTTTTATATTTTATTTTAATAATTAAAAACATATATGTATTTAGATCACTATTAGATTACCCAAATCCATACTAATCTTTATATATATAATTCTTCTGTGAGTGTGTATGTGACTGAACTTCTCTCAAACGACTGGACCGATTTTGATGAAATTTTTTGTGTGTGTTCAAGGGGATCTGGGAATGGTTTAGATTCACAATTGGACCCGGTAGGTGGCGCTGCAATCGAGTATTGGGTTATTTTCAGGGCAGGACAACGTCTGCTGGGTCCACTAGTAGGTATTATAAACTGGCAAGTAACTTTGTTGAAGTGTATGTTTGTTACGTTTTCACATCTAAACCGCGGAACCAATTTGGATGAATTTTGGTCATGGAGATAGATTAGACGTTGGAGAAGTACATAGGTTACCTATTTTTTTAATTTAAATGTCTTTGGGTTGCGAGTGAAACCACGGCCAACAGCTACGAGTTATATGATACATTCACAGCTTGATATGTAACATACCAACATGCCTGTATTCCCCGAAGGGTTAGGCAGAGGCGTACCTACTAATGTACACCCACAGTTCGCCGAGGTATGTTTAGGTCTCACGTAGGTAATAGCGGGCGAGCCTATTTCCATTAACCGAGCATAAATCCCCAACTGCGAGCTGCTTCTGAGAATTTAATAGAAAAACCCAATAACAGTGCTTGATCTGGGAATCGAACCTCTAGAGTAGCAGTCGCGCTCAGGACCACTAGTCACAAACATCGGACGAAAAATATCGTGTTTTTTCTAAAACGGTAGTTCCTCATAATAGGTAGGACTGGTTATGATTATGGATCATCGGCGCCCGCGCATCGCGTCGTGATCACTAATCTTTACCGATCTTCGAATCGCGCGCACTGTACAAACAGTCGCTTTCATGTTCACGAATTTTTGCAATCGATTGCTATACAGGCTGTTGATATCCATGCATACCTAATGCATGTATGTTTTTATGATTAATTTAGTCAATAATACCCCAACCCTGTAGTGGTCGTAAGCGGGACGGGACGTAAGAGTTCGTATCCCAACTCAAGCAAAGACGTTAGATACTAAATTTCTCCATAGCAGTCAGGAGTTTAGATTTACTCTCGGTTAATGGAACTAGGCCCGAAAGATTAGTCTTGTACGACTATAAAATTAATACGCACTTAATGCTGTCAAAATTTCATCATCATAACTATCAGCCCGATGCTATCCACTACTGGATCAAGGCCTCTTCATGCATCTTCCTTTCATTTCAGCTCTGTGTTAGTCTCGACCATTTCTTCCCCGCCACCTTTACGATGTCACACCTTTTAGCCGGGGGTCGACCAACACTTTTATCAGCGGCCCTCGGTTGCCACTAGAGGGCCTTCCATCCTCCCTACAACATTATGTGACGTGCTCATCTCCATTTCAGGGAAACAATTCAATGTCTAGTTAAAATAAACCTTCCCGAAATTTCTATATAACCAACCGAAACACAATAGATAATTAATTAATAAGCATTTTACTATTGGTTAGCAATAGAATATTTAGTAACACCTAGATGAGCTCCCGCCAGAATCCTATCATCGCCATTTTATCTTTGAATAAACATCGTCCTGTGAGTAAATGACCGTGGGATCGCGGTGAGTGCGCGTGCGCCTGCGGACGCCTCGGGCGCTGGTGGTGCAACCTTCTATTACCATTCCATTTCTCACTGGATGCGCTTAGATTCTTCACTAGGGCTGTTACTGACATCATGACGCTCGTAAAATATTACTTAAATCTACATAAGAGTAAGCAAGGTTTCTTCTAGGCAAGCGCGCTCCATTGTAGATCGCAGTATCGCTTAACATCAGGCTAACTGGCGGTCAAGCGCAAGCCTAACACGAATAAAAAAAAAGCATGTAAGTAGGTAGGTAAGTAGTAGGTACTTACCTAAGTACTTGCAATATTGATTATATTTTTTAATATTTCTCTGTTTTATAAAAATCCACCCTTCTACATTAGAATAATAAATTCACAATTAGGCAGGTTCATGTTTTGTATAGGTAAGTACAATTTTTGTGTATTGTCAACTAAAACTTAATCCTAATTTATCCATTCGATTCATTATTGTTGAATTAAACCATTGCTGAGTATATTATAACAGGCGCCAGCAGTATAAATAATATAGATAAGGTTTATGATTTCATTATGTCTTAGATAGGTACACTAAAAAGCTGGAGATAGGAAATACGAGACCTTTACAGAGCTGGGCAGAAAGGGTCTACAACAACATAAACCGTTACCTAAGCATTTAATAGGCTCGTATAAATCCGTGCTTTTGCCAACCCTAGCAGAGCAAATACTGAGGGTAGCTACGAGAATTGTTTGAATTGGTGTGCTTACACGGATCAGAGGTCAGGTCATGCTGTGGAAGTAGCAGCTCTTGAACAAAGTGAAGTAACTATACGTGAGCAACTGATCTTAATCGATGATTAGGTGCCGTGGAGGAAACGATGCAGATTTATGTTTCCAGTTCAATAGAAACAAACAAAAAAAAGCAATAATAAATGATCGAAAAATAATTATTACAATACCACAACACCTGTATTCCCCATAAGGTTTAGGCAGAGGTTCAAAATACATATTCCATAGAGCCTGATTACTGTAGTACGATTGAGCCTGATCTAACTGAACCTGCCTAACTTTACTGTAACCAACAGTAACACCATAATACTAACTCCTTTTGATAATAATTACTTTGTTCATTTAAAGCCCGACAGTGATAGCAAAAGGGGTGGTTAATGTGAATTGTGTTGAACGTTCTAATTTTTATTACACCATACACAGAATTATTACTACTCCTTTTATTCTGAATACATCAACTTTCCTGAGCACTATTCTTAACAATCCATTTGTTTTTATCGTCTACTAGCATTACATTCACAGGTTTCGTGACCGCCGCCGTTACAACAAGGAATTGTAATTTGACGTGAATTATGACGTCACTTATTGCCTACGTCGTTAACGGGCAAATAAAAAAATCTTACCTATGTACATTTTTTTAGGAAACACTGGTATTCTAAGAAAATCCTCCTGTTCACTAACCTCTCTTTCTTTTGTTCTGTCTTTAGTTTTATATAACCTATATTTATATAATGTTGTTAAATCTAGAATCTAGATTTATCGTGTTATGAACAGCAAGCTTCCAAGTCCAAGACAATTACGATATCTTTTGTTAAGAATTCCAGGCATTTAATAATCTCTGTGTAATTAGCTACATTGTTTATAAAAATGGCCTTCGTATACGTCACATATTAAATTATTGTAAGTGCCGTTAATACGATATTCGTGTGATTACTAGTGTTTGTTACTTTCATGTTAAAATTTTGAAAAAGCAATGTAAGTTTAGTACCCCTTTATTCCTAAGTATTTAGATTTGTTTGTTGCGAATGTAATGTGGCAGAATGTTTTTACTTTTATTTCTACACGAAAACTGTAGTAATGTTAGTTCATATTTATTATGACTGTTACCGGTATAAGTAATGTAAGTTTTTTGATTAAGAATTAAATTACATATTGTTAGCAATTCAGGAATCTGAGCTCATCAACAGTTCTGCTTTTATAATTATAAAAAAAATTAGGTACTTATTGATAAAAGCCAGACGCTTTTATCAATAAGTACCAAAGTATCCTAACCCCGTATTTTCTTTAATCTACTGTTGACAGTCGTATAGTTTTTATAATTTCGATTTTGTTTTGTCTTAAACTTTCTGAAAAACCCATGTAAAGTTGTCAATCTCGTTAACTTATTGAATACTATTCCTTAACTGTTCCTATACCTTCTATTTTGCTGCTGCAGTATGCCGTTTACTTTATTTGGGACTATCAAGATTCGTGGAGAAACCTTTTTTAAAGATTGCTTTCAGTGACTTCAACTTATTAGCATGTAGCCTTTATGGCATCTTTGATTTACATAGGTATAAAAGAAAGTTATTCAGTTACGAATAGGTATATTTATAAATAACAGCATAACTATTTTTCAAAATTTCAATACAAAACCAACGTGCGTGCATCACACAGATTGGACACCGCGTCATGACCTGACATCAAGCCAGACAAACATACAACATCTATAAAATAATATCACATTGAAAAGTATACCTTATCTCTTTTGAATAAAGTTGTAAGACGAATAAAATGATTGTAAAACTAGGTTGGTTTAGCATAACCCTATATTTGCTCGTGACATATCCAAATGTTGATGCACTAGCGCGGAAAATGACGTGTCAGCGTGTTCACGCCGAGTGACGTCATATTAACACCTCGATGCTGACACGAGAGGTATTAGCTTTTAGGATTTTCATTTTTTTGTCTATATGGCATTCTCTTTTTTTTAGTATTTAGAATGACAGCGTGTTTGTGTGTACGTACCTACCTATTTCTTTTTAATATTTGTTATTTGCCGTTATGCTATAATTATGGCAGGTACGGTATTGGTTACCGGAGTTAAGTTTCACCAACAATTATTGTTAAATAATATAGTAACTTTCTCTTGCTCATATGTAGGATATCTTACATATAGGTACCACTCAAAATACACGCTTTGTCGTGGAGTTGCGGAGAAAAGTCCGCTATAGCATACCTATCCAAAGCATAAAGAACTATACCATACCAGCTTAAATAATACTTAGTCACCTCATCCGTTACTAAAGAATAGGTATAGATGACCTACTTAAAATTCAAAAATTGTAGGCAGACATGGGACAAAGAATTTGGATTTGGCTTGACGAGAATCGAACCCACACATAGCAGTGATCGTATGTCTCACTAGTTGTATTTATTTTTTTAGTTCGTTTGAGCAGATACAGTCTCGCGAAACAAATGGTGACAAGTTGGTACTCATATATAATAGTATTTTATTGACTAGATAATAATTGCTGAATCTATTTTATTTATTTTTATTTTTATTACTGATTTCAGTTCTACCTCATATTCATAGCACCATCACCATATTACCGGAAATAAGTAAATGAAATGTATATACCTAACCAAAACTATAAACCTAGACGTCTAAGGGAGGTAAGGGATGGTATTAGTTAATCTTATCCACTAGTGACCAAACCATTCAATAAAGTAAACAATTCAAACAGTTCAGTTAAGAAAAGTCTAGTTTATTACGTTCCCATAAAACGTTTTCAAACAATCATGAAAAATAAACATTTTGATTCCATGCAAAAATATTCAAAGAAGTGAGTTAAGGCGGCCATATTATTTTGAAACACAATGCGACACGCACGCCGCCTAGCGGTGGCTCGGTACTCACACGTTTGACAGCATCCCCAAGATGGCGGCCGAGAAAAGCGCGGGTAGACACTGATGCACACCACAATGCAATTATAGTGCATCCAACCACATAAACTATAAAACATTCACATTTTAGACACTTAGACCACTGAATCCAACTGACACGATTAATCACTCTGGCTTACGCATAATGATGGTCACAACGCATGTCCAATCAGCTGATATATCACTAATTACGATGACGGAGCTATGCCTTCCCCGGCAGCGGATCGTCGAATGAAAACCTCCACCATGTTGTTACTGAATTTTATACTCCATCCCAGTCAGCAGAGCCTCCAAGTTTGCCTCCTTCAAATTCGTTATGCATACAGCACCAAGGGCTGTTGAATACCGTTCGCGTTTATTTATGAACAGGCAAACTTCTGGTGGCTGGTGGGACGTACGAAATACGTTATAGGCTCGCCTCCCCCGAGTGCCGGCCACCGTCGCCGCACACACCACCAACAATGCATGCGATCGCTGAAAAAGGGCTTTTTATGTATTCAACTTCACAACTCTGTAGCTCATCTGCAAGTCGTATTATGGACCTAATTAACAAGTTAATATGGGCGATCCGGGGCCGCCGCGTCTGCGCACACCGGCCTGATTCCATTCTGGATTTACAAATTTGAATGTCGAAGTCGAATTCAGCTCCATTCAAATCCCGCGAAGCCTTTGTGATTTCGGAATACACGAAAAATTTAAATTCACCTGAGCAGAAAATGTTTAAAAGTTGTCTGGAGCATCCGCGTGCGTTTTGAAGCTCTCGCGATTACGACTTTGCAATGGTAAGGAGCGTTCAGAAATTCCGCCCCGCCCGACACCCCCATCACAAAGTATAATGATATCGTCGCCAGCGTTATTATGGCAGTCGTCATAAATATTTCATAGATGTAGCGAGGGCAGTAATGACCGAGTGACCGCCGATCGCCGAGACTCGTCGCCATCTTAGATTGCACATTATACTCCCGGTCCACCGCCAGATCCCCCCTGGTATCGCACGTCATTATATCGTGATGTTGTGATATCAACCAGTCATTGACCGAGAAAACAATTGTGCTCTATTCTTTTATTGTAGTTGAACTTACTCTTACACATTTAGAAAAGTTTGTTCCTGAAATCTTAGAGGGAATACTGAACTTCATAGTTCGGAAGTTTACCTTTTTAAGCACAAGTATAACTTCTGCTTGGTGAAATAGCCGAGGCAAACTTGAAAGATAATATTATATTTGAGAGTTCGTAGTTATCTTTTTATAGATAATCCTATATTCTAATTTCAACATTCAAAATCTTACTTGTTTCGTTCAACACTTTGTTATTCCCTGTACCAGTACCGTGGCACGTGCCGACCCCCAGACGGCACGGCGTGAAGGTGGCTAATTACCTCGTCCTCGGCCGGACACCGCGGCGTCCTTTGATCACCAGCCTTTGATCGGCCGACGACACTAACGTAAAGGTATTCTACAAGGGAGCTGAGCGGACATTAATTTAATGTCATTAAAAGCTATAAGAAATATTTAATATTTAACTTTCCCAGAAAAACAACTGCGTACATATACCTGATGTGTTATAAGATTGTCTTCATTATTTTGATATTTTTTTTCATAAACTTCAGCTCTGGTCTGCATCTGTAGATAAGTGTCAATGTACCGTGTAAAGCGACTAACGAAAAGAAACAAAATGTATGGACATTTTGTTTCTTAGACGTGACATTGACGAAGCCCAATTTGTCGAAAGTTTACGTCATTTGCATATATTTTGTTTGTTGTCGATGCGAAAGTTAGATTGACACTTGTCTATGGTTAGTTAGACATACTAAGGTATTGATTTCTGATATTACCTACCGGTTTCCTTACCTACTGATTTACCTCTTGATATTATTTAAACCTTAAATTGGTCGGTATACTCGTATTTGATTCCATAATATGAATATAACGCGATAAAATCCGTAAAAAGTTGATTTATTTCAGATATTTCAGAAGGACGATTTTCTAAAACGCTTAGGGCACCGCTATCAAGCGCCAGGACACGCTGTAAATATAGCTGTAACTGGCATTCTGATGACAACAACGTAACTAAGACGATACTAAAGATACAATCCATTTTAGCAGTCTTTTAGGTAATAAGCGTTAAAAAATAGAGAAGTAGAAATAAGAATTGAGCTGGGTTTAACATGTTCTTAGTTGGGTAAAGTGCACGGTTTTGGCTAACAAAACAACTGTCCCATAGACTCGCCAGCGTTAGGCCCGCAGAGTTCTACCGATCTCCTTTGACTGAAAACTTGTTAGAGGTCCGTATTAAAATTCAAAAACGACGCACGGAACTCAGTCCCGATTCCTGAAAACATTATTCAGGGGATTTGAATAATGATTTTGTTTTAGTCCGTACTCACACCTCTGGTTTAATGTATGCGTGAAGATTCAGGCCCCAAAAGTTTCTAACGCGATTTTTGGTCGGACTTAAATGGTTTTCAAACTTAATTTTGTGGGCACTCAGCTTTTTAGTTGCAAAATATGTTTATGCAAGAATCCCTTTATGAACAAAGTTGTTGTAATTTATTGCGTTTAAACTTGCAAAGTGTGGAAGGATTGCCGCGACCGCAATACCTGTGTTGTGACAAAGTGCACTTCATAATTTGCGTGTTGGAGGTTATATTTTTAAAACTTTATAGTTTTAGATAAGGAAATGAAATTGTAATTTTACTTAGGGTATTAATAGGTCCGTTAAATATTGTTAATTTATTAGTAGACCTGATAAGAATCATTAATGTCCTCCTAGTAAAATTATCCTATACTTTATTTTGTCACCCAAGGTAATGTGTGGATGTAGAACATTATTAAATTGTACATTAACTTGCTTGATGCTTCACTAAAGAACTGAAACAATAAGAGTTTTCCGAGATGCCTCTTAACATTTGCATTTTAATTAAATTGTCCATACAGTCTAACATTGAATTGATATCCAGATTAATGAAAACACTCCCGTATTTTTGTTCACAGTCTGTCTGGTCTTCAAATGAAGGCATAAGTGCTCTTCACCCAACAACGTGCCTTCAGACAGCAACAGTCAAAGTAATTTAACAGAAAAAAAGAACTTGCCATATTTTATTCAAATTCGGCGTCGCGAACAGTTGAAGCGAAAAAAATATGAATATGATTTCCTTACGCACTTTACAGAAGTTGCCTCGTGCCAAATGAAGCATATTTCGAGCCATAACACTCGCATTATTCAGAAAAACTCGATTGAGATTGCTGTTCACTGCGCGACTTGTCGCACGAAAATTAGAATTAGAAAATTAGTATAGTTCGAGCAGTTTCAGATCAAGCGATATATTAAAAGTAATTCAAGTTGAAAATTATGATTTGAGTTTCGTATCATTATTTATTATGTTACCCTACCGTACCCTACCACGGGTAATACGGCGATAAGTCTAATTTGTTTTTTCAAATATATAAACGTGGTACCATCAACTAAGTGCAAAGACGAGATGAAAATAAAGTGGCAATATTTTCCTTAGTGATTTCTCCAGGCCTCTCAAAGGTTGGCAGTCAGCCTTGTTCAAGTGCACATATAGCATGACAATTTCGTAATCTTTTCAATTTTAAATAGACACACAAAGTCGTGTGGCGAACAGGATGCTTTATTCAAAGTAAGTCTTAAGAACAGTTGAAGAGGGAAGCGCCTTAACTTTTTATGTACTTTTTCGGCTAAATGAACTGAAACTGTATTTCGCAGATGCTATGCAAACTTATAGGTACTTCTAGAAAATGAGGCGTTTATTTTAGCTATACTTTGCGAAAAAAATAGGTAACTGAAACAAGGGTAAGTTGGAGGAGGTACATAATACATACACTCACTCACGCCTTTCTCCCACAGGGGTAGGCAGAAACTATAGATTGCCACTTGCTACGATTCTTGCATACTTCTTTTGCTTCTTCCACATTCATACATACACGCCGGTTGCGAGTGCTACGCACCTGACCTTTTTAAAGGATTTGGCCAACCTCTACCGGCGCTGCCGCTGACATTCGCCTTATAAATTCCTTTCGTTAATCGTCTTTCATTCATTCTTTCAACATGTCCAAACCATCTCAGCATATTCTTTTCACTACGCGTCACTACATCATCTTTCAGCCCGCAACGTTGTCTTATCACACTGTTCCTCAATCTATCATTCGGAGTTACACCACACATACTTCGCAAGGAACGCATTTCCACTGCATTTATTCTAATTTCATGTCTCTTCTGCCATACCCAACATTCACTTCCATACATAAGTGTAGGTACCAGCACACCATTGTGGATAGCCAACCGTGCCTTTTTTGACACGGACTGGTTAACCACAACTGCATGCATAGCAGCATTCACTTTATTTCCTGCATTCACTCTCCTTTTCACATCTGCATCAATCTTACCATACCTAGTAAACACACTTCCCAAATAAACAAACTCATTCACCTGTTCCACACTCTTACCCGCTATCTTTACATCACACACACATACATCTTCTTCTCTTTCAAAAAAACCATCACTTTCATAAAGTGCAGTGCACATACATGGTACATAATATACCTATAATATTGCCTCTGACAATTAAGGTTAATTATTTCATAAAGTGCAGTGATAGCCTAGTGGTATGACTATAGGACTGCCAAGACAAAGGTCTCGAGTTAGAATCCAAGGCACGCACTTCTGACTTTTCGAAGTCATGCGCGTATTACACGGCTTAGAAAAGTCATGGCTTAAACGGCTTAAACCGTGAAGGAAAACATCGTGAGGAACCCTTCATGCCTGAGAGATTTTCTGGACGGCGTGTGAAGTCTGCCAACCCGCACTAGGCCAGCGTGGTGGACTATAGCCTAATCCCTCTGATTGTGAGAGGAGACCCGTGCCCAGCAGTGGGACAATATATGTAATATATGGATTGATTATGTTATTTCATAAAGGTACGAATTAGAATACACAGTCTGTGTCAGTACACGAATGCCACGCCTTAAATTCATTAATAAAATAGGAAAGATCTTTGCGATAAATTTTTGTTCTGTAACAGCTTTGCATAACTTTTCTTTTAGATAATGATTTCTTCAACGTTTAACATAACATTGTTGCGATAAAGACATGTCTCATTATGATAAAACATTCTATACAAACGACTACAGAACCAATTTTTCAAATTAAATCGACAAACGCGTTGTTTTTCCGGCGCCCTCGCAAACTCGTGTATGTAAATTATATTCAGAGAGTACTCTGCCCACCCCGCGATAGCTTAATGATGCGACGAGATAACGTCAATGTTTTGTTATTATTTATTTAAGTGTTATTGTTACTGGAGATTCTTTGTTTTATTTTAACAACTGGATTCCTTAGAAGTGAAAATTTTTCATCATACGAGAAGTTCCTCCTATTGTATCTTTGAGGCGTTAACTGATAATTGATAAGCATGATTTATGTAATTCGCATAAATATGTTTGTGTATGAATCAAATTCGGACCAGGACTATCTAAGCCACTATGACAATGTCAGTCACCTCTTAAGATTTTTAGAGGACCTTATTTTATTAATCGAGTTATAAGAAAAGTTATCGCTAAGAAAACTTTACTTAGGCACAGATTCTATGATAACATAATAAAGTAATTAAAAGAAGTCAGTAAAGCAAATCAAATTATTCAAAAACAAACCTCCTTTTAAATACAGAGGATCCCCCATTTTTGTCTATCTTTGACTTTTTCGAAGCGTCTCTTCTCAAATCTGCAAGGCAAACAACAGTCTTTTCAAACAATCGGCAGAGTAAAGATATTGGATGGAAAAGTATCGACTTATCTTAAGATATTCAGCAATATATTATTTTTCATAGATTATTGTAACTTTGTAAGCCATGAGAAACCTAAAGAAAATGTTCATAATACTGAGATTCATACGTTGTCAGCGAAGTGTACTTCGTCCTATTTTATTTATGAAATATTTTTAATATTAAGTAGGCACATGATACCTACGTTACCTAATCACAGACGTTCTAAGACATCTTCCAACATTTCTTGCACCAGTTTGCACACACCGTCGCGATATCTGGGCTCAATCAGTGAGACTTCACCACTGAATTTTTACACGTTACTTATTCATGGGCATTACTTATGCATGCAGCAAGCGAAAATATTACAGCATTTTAATGAAAGAAATATTAATTTTGAAGCAAAGTTTTCTTTGCGGTCGCGACGGGCGGAATTAAGTTTGGTCTGAACGAGTTTGCGACCCCTCCAGATTCTAAATATGCTCCGTTGAATTTTAGTTGAGGTTTTGAACAGTTCGTTAAGACCTACATTTTATTATTTGAGTAAACAAATAAAAGTTCGAATGAAATTGGTTCTCCAAATTTAATTTACTTCAGTAAATCAGTAAACATTCAAATGAGTCCTGCTAAATTTTTTAAATCTTTGAAGGTTTGTAGGTCTGTCTGGCTTTGGTTTATGGTCGGTTTTCATGGCGTCAGAATTATTGCGGTTTTTGTCTTTTCTTTTTATAGCACTGGCATTATTTATAGGTATCGGGATTTTTGTATTGTAAGAAATACAGTTTTTATTTAGGCGTTGGTATTATTGACGCTGGTATGCATGGCGTCGATAACAAGACTTAGGTGTTATAAGCGTCGTTGGTAAATAGGTTCAAGCTCATAAGTTTTTATTTCAAATAAGCGGTCTAAGTATCGAGCGTCACGTTATCATGGGTAACTGTTACTTTTAGAAATATTGTCGGTGCCGGTAATATTACCGATTCTCTTAAGTAGACCTCTACGTGACGCCTTGCACCAGACACGAGCAACTGTGTTATCCTGACTATAAATAAATAATAAACTTCTTCTTCTTTACGCTGTAAAATTAAGTTAGACATCAGATTGACGTAACCTACGGTTGTTAGCAGACATCATTATTTTAAATTCATAATTATTTATTATGATTCCCTAAAATATACATACTTAAGTATTAACTATCCTGAGCTTTATTTCAAAGGAAAACAGTCATTTAATTATTGTTATATGGATGTGATAGCTGCATTTCGGGGTATAATAATGTTGGCACAGTTAGAGTAAGTGATTTCTCTCAGTTTAGTCATAAAAATGTTAATGTTGCAAAAACAAATAGCGCTTAATGTATGCCGAGGGGGACGGAATTAATAGGGGTTACTCTATTTTGGTACATTTCTGCCAAATCTCTGCTTTAACGGCAGTTGAAGGAGATTAACTGATAGATAAAATGCGATACAACCTCTTTGATCGAGTCAAATTTTAAAAAGTCCGAACATATTCCAAATTCTAATAAAATACGTGCCGATATCCTATGAGGCGAAAAGTGTTTAAAGAAACTTTATATTATTATTAGTTTTGCTTAATAATTGCGTTGTAGAATGCAACTAGGTAGCATCTTTGTTAAATATTATTTGAAACCCCATGGGCATACCATTCGCACACTATTTGCAAGTATTTTGTTAGCATAACGAAAAAATATATATATATACTAACTGATACAAAAATATACTTAATGCAGAATTAAACACAAATAAATCAACAGTGAATAAAACCCCATGCTTGGCATAACTTTTGAATTGGCAGTAAGCGAGCAGCATTAAGCCTTTGCAACAGATATGTACCTATGGTTTCACTATAAAGGAAAATTTAAACATGTATCTAAGGTGAGATATACTTATAAAGAGCTTGCTCGTTGGAATTGATTATCGCTGCTCGATAACAGGCATACCGCTCCCCCAAACCGTTATTTTCGCAGGAAAATGATGGATGTTTCAGGAAAATATTGAGGCTAAATCTACTGGAAATAAATAGACTATCCATAACGGAATTAGTGTTGTGTACGTTTATACATAGATATTATATAAGTTATTATATAATATTTATTTATGTTTTTCCTTTAATGCCATTGAAAATGACTTTTAATAATATGTAGGCTCTTTTTAAATAATACCTATATAATGTCATTCTAATGGACATTCTAAGATGACCATTACGTTGTCAATGTTGCTATTCATCAAAATTTTAATATTACTTTTAAATAAAAGTTGTTAAAGACAAAATTGCAGCATGTTGGTCATTTTCAACGAAGTTCACATGATTAATTACCTAATTTAATTTATTTTACGTGCGATTAGTATCTATAGGTCAGGCAGTTTATTATACATACCTAATTACCAAATTAATCGTAACCTACAATCTAAAAAAATATAATTCTTATTCCGCGTTCTCGGGCTAATGAGCGCCATCTGCGATGTAAACGGTGCGCCAAAATGATGGATTTGCCTCAGAAAATACTGGTGGAAATTATTCAAATGAATGCGGTCACTACCTACGATGTTTTGTTTCCCGCATTTTCTTGTTTCAAAACTGTATAATTTGTATTTGGGCGTTTGGTTAATTGAGAATTTTGGTAGTGTAGTTTTTGAATGGAATGCTAAATAATCGAAAAATCAAGGTACCAAAACAAAAAAAAAATTAAAAGAATAAACATAACATACCATCAAGCCTGTATTCCCCGAAAGGCTAGGAAGAGGCGTACTAATGTACACCCACAGTTCGCCGATATGCTTAGGTCCCATGTAATAGGGGGCGAGCCTATTGCCATTAAGCGGGCACAAATCCAGACTCCGAGCTGCTACTGAGAATTTCATAGAAAAACTCAATAACACTTTGCTCGACCTATGGATCGAACCCAGGACCTCTAGCGGAGCAGTCGCGCTTGGGACCACTAGACTAATGAGGCAGTCAAAGAATAAAACTATTGATAAACCAGTTAAATACCTGACAATAGATCGTTTGTGAAAAAGATCTTACACTTTCCACTATTTGTTACTAACTTAATACCCGTATCTTATTCATAACGTTTAACTTTTTGTGTTAATCAAATAGGTGCATTTTTTTATTGAAAGCTTACTTGGAATGTGGGTCGCACATTAATTGATTTGTTAACCCCTCATGCTAAGCTAAATGCTTGTGTTACGAGTGGGTTTACGTCGGTAGTCCAATGGGTGGGGTTCGAACCGGCAACCACATGATCGCTAGTCCGACGCCCTGGCCATTAAGCGACCACCGCTTCGTGCCATGTCAAAAAGAACATAAATGAACATAAAACTTACTGGTCTGAAAAAAAACAGTGAGGTAATAAAACAGAACCACTTTGAATCTATTATACTTTGTATGAAGGGATGTTTATTAATTCGGGAAAAAATATACTTTTATAAAAGGGTTGTTTTCATCAACGTGCACCTGCGGCCACGTCTAGTTTTTTTGAGGTCTCTACTGCATGGAAGCTTATATATAATTTAAAAAAGAAAAGTAGAATGCCTGCATATTTGTGTATTTTTTTCAGGCCAGTTTAGTTACATAATCTGTTTTCTGTGTTCTCTATAATAATGTGATTTCAATGTAAAAATCCACTTTGGATATTAGACTAACTGTTAGATTGAAGTATACCTAATTACCTATATTTTTTTTTTCTTATACAATTCTCAGTAAATAACATAGTTGCCTAGTCTCCACAAAGCCAACACTTCAGGATTTTGTTCGTGACATGGTTTCCTTTCTTTATCGTCACACGCCATAGAACAAGGAATAGAGTTAGATAAGGCCATTTGAAAAAGCGTTCTATAAAAAAATAACAATTAATTTTTTTTACTACCAACATAGTAGTAAGAACTCACATGGATATATCTACAGACTTTTTAATTCATAGTAAATATTCACAGACTTAATTAAAATATAATTGATTAAAAAATGTGTTTTCAATCAGTCGACCATTGTGTTATGATTTGTGGCTCATGATTTGTAACTGATCATTATAAAATTAACGCTCTGCATCAAGCTGGTTAACTCGCTGTAAATATTTTTATATAAATTTTATTTTATTTCATATTTTTATTTAGGAGGATGTCGTTTGGATTTAAAGATATTTTTATTAGTATGTCATAACAGCCAGTTATCCTAAGGATCTACCAGTACGTATCACCCAGAAATTCGGTTTTAAAGGTCTAATATCTGCCAGTAAAATATTTGCCGATGTTTAGTCGCGAGCGGTGAGATAATCCTGGGGAAATAATAAATATAATAATAAATGTTGATCAAGTCTGTATAAAAGTCAGCCTGTAGCAACAGATACACCTATTTACGAGCTCTTGCACGCGATTCGGTGATTTAAGATTGATAAAATTACTTAGTAATTTATAGTTTCATTTTCTACTTTTTCATCTAACAACCAATGATTTAATAAAATATCTCTTTAGTTATACATGGAAAGACAAATTGAATATGCTCTAATAGAAAGAAACTAGGGAAATGCCTCATGCGTCAGAATTACAGTTTGATACGATGGATCGAGTTTGCAGTTTGGTTCAGCGCCACAACCCAACCAATTTATTATTATAGTTTACTATTATGTTGGCCAGCCTGTGCTGACAAATTAATAACATTGCAGAGAAAATTCCACAAGTAAGAAGTAAAACAAAAGTGTGTCAATTTTGTCCTTTTCTAGGTATCAGTGTCGTCACATTATCCCTCGCCCCGCGTGTGACGGAGTGCCCTCGTGACGTAAGCTATGTGCATAAATTTGGTGAAGAGTTGTGACACGGCAACCCCGCCACCTTTGTGACTTCAAGGGCTTTCGTCTGACGTTCTCGAGAGTGTTGCTAGATGCAATTTATTACTGTTTCATTTTGTTTGATGTTTTCTTGATTTAGAGATGTTAAAGCATAAGCATATAATATAAGCAATCCTTCTTTGGACATGTATATTTTGATTGACGAGATATAATGCAAGTTAAATTTTTATCATATTTATGCACATATGCATAATTATGCAAAAAATTTAACAACCCGAAGCAACACTACGGAGTTAAAGCAACAGAAGATTATCATTATGTTTATCTTATGATAATTTAAGATGTTAGAAGAATTATGAAGTTTGTATAATCACGGAACTAAAATAAACTAGTTAGTTGTTTTCTCTTATTTCCTGTCGGTCCTATTACTTATTTTCGAATCGTCAAGGTAGGTATGGAATTTTTTTCACTAAGTATCCGAAGTTTAATATTGTATAATATTTAGAGAATCCTTTTTAACGAAATTAAATTAAGTCCCCCTACGTTTGCATTAAAAATATTAAAGTAAACTCTCAAAAATACACTCAAGGAAGTCGCTTTAACCCCAATATTAAACTAAAAGCCGTCTATGAATACCAAATTTGCAGACAGACAGAACAACTCCTGAAATATAGCCCGTTGAACGACTGAAATTTACATGAAACATTTTAATATCGGCCCTCCATATTCACCTGCCCTTTTCTCACGCCATAAAGGTAAGAAAAAAGTTTTTATACCACCCTTAAACCCGTTCCCTTCGCTTTAATAAGGAAAAAATAAGGCTATATAAAACCTCTTTGATTTACGAGGCAAACTGGCCGAAATGTGACAAGCTTTTTCTTTTTACTCGCGTTCCGAACTCGAACAAACGTCAATCGTGAACATAACGTGTCCTTGGGAATTTAGTTGCGTTCAGATTAGAAGGAAGATTTTTTTACTGCGGTTCAGACTGCCACCAAATATAAATATATGTACATAAATGTCTGAATCTTTATTAGTTACCTACCTATCTTTTGTATCAAAATTCAAGGTCTTTGTTAAGAATCAGAAAAGTCTATCATTTGCAAGTAATATTGATACTGGATGTGAAAAAAAAAGATTGCCTATGGAAATCGTATTCTAATAGGACCGGACACACATCTCACGTAAGGTGAAAACGTGTATTAGGTATGCATTTATTATATTCAGAAAAGACCAACTTATACAAGGTTATTCAGATATACCTATGTAATTCAAAAGGGCTTTGTAATGAAAATAGAGATATTTTAAAAATCATGATTTAAATTATATTTTTTTTATGTAGGTATGCACAACCAAAAGAAAGAAATTGTGGCTACGGAAGTACCGGCACGCATTCAATCATTCTCGTGGCTTATAAGAGTAAAAGATAAACAAAATGAGAAGAGTATGAAAATGAGTTAACAGTTGAGATTAATAGGTGAGGTTTTTATTAAAACCAAGCGGTTTATGAAAGACTGAAGGGTCGGACTGCGGACGAAAGGTACAGGAACGGATTCTGAACAGTATTTTTTGTGTTTTAAGTGTTTCATATACATATAAAGATGCAAGAATATGTAACACTTAAGTAGGTAGGCTACATATATACATGTCTCCATAGTGTATTCACGATAAGCTGCATATTATTATGTTCTGAGGCATATGACTTGGGCATAGTTTAGGGCTCTGAGACAAATTTCAAAGCCAGCATTTGAAAGCGTGTGTAAAAGCCTTTCAAATAAATGTGTCGGATATAAGTTGCGAAGCCTGTATTGAACGTTGACAAGATAGTTAAAATAAATTTAACATCTAAATATAAGTAATGTCAAAAAACATGATTCTCCAAATCCATCCCTGCAAATTAAGCCGTTGAGCGGCCCTCAGTTTGTTTTGATTGTATTAATTAAAAGTGGATCCCTCAGAGTTTCAAGATTAACACCTCTTTTCTTTAGTTCGTCCATATTCATGTAGCTACGGCGCCCGCTTCGTTAAGAACTAAGGGTTTTTCAACCTATTTACATACCTTTACGATTTGCTTTTGAGACGAGAGATTCTTTTGAAGTGGTATAGATGAGTAGACACAGACAGGAGGAGATATGAGTGGCGGAGGCCCCATACAACTCGGTTCCAACCTGCTTTCCTTTTAAACACTCAATACATATTAACTATATATTTCGAATTATTATTTCATAAGCAGGTACAGAAAAATACTGAGGTCCGATTGGTCGAAATTGAAAATAAATCTAGAAACGTAAAGCCCACACATTTTCCCAATATCTGTACTAAAATAACAATTGCCCCATTCTGTTCATTTATGCATTCCATCCATTCGCACACAATCATATTCCCGTAACCCTTACATAAAGACATAAACTTGGGCCGGCTATAAAACCTTATTACCTACACCTCTTTTGTACATATACGATTAAATTGAGTAGCTTGGTAGAAATACCTTTTTTCTTTAAATATGACTAGTACTGTAAACCTTGGTGTAAACAATATACGACAGCAATTTTAGTGAAATGAGAATTTTGAATTAATTAATGCACGAAGAACAACCATATACTTTTTTGGAGACAAGAGGATTTATTATCGCAGCAGTAAATGTGAAGATAATTTAACACTATAGCTAAGTCCTTTTTTTATTTTACTGAATGTGTTATAGTCAGTATTTAACTTGAATAAAAACTGAATTGTTGACATTATTTGCAATCTTTAATGGAACATGGTGTTGGAATAACCAGCAATAATGACTCAAGAACTGATAGAATTCTTTGAAATAATAAGATTACAATTGGTACGTTTTGTTGCCAATAGATGCATTATATTGATTTAGGTATAGTAGAACAAAATTATGTTCTAATTAAAACACTAATCAACCTGTGCTTCTAGTTTTTTTACAGCGTCATTTGTCAAATCTGTCAAAATGCGACAGTCGTACGACCGAAAACCTGCCGACATTAGTATCTAGAGGAACTTTAGTACTCGTATCTATGTGGCGCGTGCGATTTTCTATGGTAATTCTACCGGTTGCTTTACTCGTCGCTGCCTAACATAGTCTCGTGTGGGAAGTTGTATTTATGGTGGCTCGTAAGTGTGTTGCTTGATGACTGATGTGTCGAGGAAACATGATGACTATTATAGGTATATATGCAGAATGGCTTCAGTGATGCTATGAACTCAACTGAAAAATATCTACAGCATCTAGGATAAAGATCTTTTCAAAATACAACTGCATCAAACATTTGTCAAGATTAAGACACAGAATTCAGAATCGGTCAACAACATGAATAAAGTGTCCTTCTACAGGTTGTTACCGTCATTATTCTGATTATCTATGACTTCATCTGCCCAGTAGGTACAATGAAACATTTTATTATGTTATCTCCTAAAATTTGAGTCCAATTTTACATTAATTGCAAATATTTTTATATCATACAAATCATCATCGTAACTTCTTAAAGACATACCTACTTAGTATTAGTGATTTTGAGATCCATCCATTTATTCAGTTTTCAATTGAAAATTTACTAAAGTTTTTCTTACTCTTAATACAACATCGATTATTATCGTTGATCTCTGATTAACACAGAATGATGATACCTCCTAAGGGATTGTACTTAACATTTCTTTCGCACATCCCTCCATACAATTCACATTTGCCGTCCACGGCGTACCAAGAAATGTTATCTCAACAATCGAAAAACATCTGTTCGTATATTTTTAGCAGACATACCTAAAACGAAGGTTTCGAATAAAAACGGACCACTTAAGGCCGAAAGAATATCACTCAATGCTCGCTATATTTCTCAAAGTCTCTCTTCACATTCTGTTTTTATCCTACTTGACTCTTAATGTGGTGAATTCATACATGAACAATCGCTATCTCGAGTGTTCTCTTGGGTTGCTGGGGGGAAGGGGGGCGAGGGGCGTTTTTCCTTCTTTTACAACATTTCGGGGTGGTGAATAGATGGGGAGGTGTCGGCTTCAGTCGACCCGCCCGGATGTCTTTAAGGCGCGGTCATCCCGGGATTGTGTTGCGTCAGCATTTTATTTCAATGTGGTGGATGACCGATTTAATTTTTGTGGGAACCACAGGGCTATGGATTTCTAAATATTTTACTAAGCCTGTTCATAAGACTGATCGTTCACCTGAGCCCGTCAAATTCAAATTTTAACTTTACCACATTCACGACGTATAACTAAAACTTTTGCTTAAAAATTATTATTGTAACTAAAAGTAGTGTGAAGTATTAATTTTGACCATTGCTACAGTTTTGGGCTTGATAAGAATTTTTAAGCAGTGGTTTTAGTTCTCAGTTGTGAATGTTGTATAGTTAATGTCGCGATTACTACTGTCATGAATCTAGAACTTGTTAAAGTCCTACAAACTGCAAAAAAACATTTTAAATTTGAATTTAGCGGGCTCAGGTGAACGAACAGCCTTAAGATGGAGTAATATATATTCATACTTACCTAGTGGAGATGGAATGTTCTGTTCTGGATCCTAACATAACCTAACGCCTATTGTAAACGGCAACAAAAAGTAATAAGTCAGTACTCTAATTTACCTACTTGTGTTTAATAAAAATCGGGTTTGTTTTTACCTGAGTTCAACATTCAAGAGTACAATAAAATGGGTGACCTTTATTAAAAGTAGAGGAGCCTTGCTTATGTCTAAAGTCGACGGCAGATACCAGAGCTAGCAAATGACTGACTGTTATGTACCACTTATGATCTATCCCTTGGTAAGTTTATAGCGGTATTACAATATATTAGTACCGATGTTCGATCATTGAGCTTTTACTCTGAGGTAAATAAATTACTATTAGGTTTCTATCTTTCCTATTCTTATATGTACTTCTAGACGGCGACGGTCAGTAAAAACCCCGCACCCTCTTACTGTAGTGAGTAATACATACAGCTACCTAAATTTTTTATAGCTTTGTCCACATTACATTACTAAAATTAAACTTCCACTTCTAACCGTGATATCTAAAACTAATGTTTCAGCGCCATTAACCACAACTACGCAAGTTGTGACCATAAAATTAATTAACTAGAGTCCACTTGTTATCCGAAGTAACCGGGCAATTACATTAACGGCCGATATAAAAGTGGAATGATAATGTGGGTGGAGTCTGTGATTTTCGAGAGGTCACCGCATCTCAATGAGATGGGGTGACTTCGAACGGAACTTGGTACGTGACAACGATATTACAACATATTAGTTTTGTCAAATGTATGGAGACTGGAAATGGAGTAAGTACCTAAGTATGTAATATATTTAGAAGTCAGATTTTAACTGAACTGGTTTTTATCTATTTAATTCTAAGTGATGGAGTTGACATGTGCCATATACCAAAACCTTCAGAAGCGATGACCAATATCATACGCATTGTGACCGTCTTGAAATGATCAAGTTGAAATATAATTTTTATCTTACCTATCAAGCCAACTAGTCAGTCAGTCTGGCGGTGAATACTTCTCTGGACAAATCTGAAATATTATATTTTTCCGAAAGTGTCCTTTATCAGGTTTTCCCACAATTCAATAGTGTTTTCAGCGAGTAGAGCGCTGGTAGGTAAGCCGGCGGCTAAGTGTCATGAATAGTCATGGAAAAACCGCGGCGTTTCATTACACCGAGACCCCGAGCCAACGTTTATTTTAACTTTACGGTCTTCACCAGAAATAGCTGCCAGCCTCTGTTTTTTAGTATTTGATTTTTGTGGGAATTAAATAGAAAAGATTTTTCTATTAATAATATTATTTGTTTAAAATACGTATAAGAGGAGAATATAAGAGATATTATAACAAAGCTAATTACGCGCTTGTTATCATTAACCATCACAACAACCACATTACATACATGTCTGTTCCAGGTGTTAACATTACAGTAAAGTTAACCCTATAAAAAAGTAGGTGGTAGTAATATAAATAACATCAGTAAAAACTTGCTTGGCTATAATAAGATTTAAAAGCAGTGATTTTAATGAGTGATTCGAAAGAATACTTCAACTCAATCAATGAGTTTTACGGGCATAGAGGAAGTTATGAACGTCAAGACAGTAAAAAGTATTAGAATAAGTTATTGATGTTGGATCTTAAAGCTTGTTGCTCTTGTTTACTCGCTGAAAATACTAACTGAAAAGAAGACAGGAAAATATACCTATTTTTACAATTTTCTTCGTAATTTTTCGAAAGTAAACAGCCATGTTCGCACAACACATCAATCCTTCTAAAATCACAAACTATTCTGCGTGGTCGACATTCGCAGCTGAACACGCTATTCAAATGGGGATGAAAATACAGGGGATGAAAGTAGCAAAAACCCGAAGCCCTCAGCTCATTACCATAGTCTGTGGCAACTTCGCAGGGGATGTTCGAAGCAAGACTTTGAAGAAAATTGGAAAATATAGTAATTTCAAATTTAAAGTCTTCTTAAATCTTTACGCTCGGATTGCCTTTTTGGGTAAATATACTTACCTATATTTTGTTATCTACTTAAATGTATCTTCTTTTCCATGAATTTGCTTCAATCATTCATTCTAACTCGTGTGGCGGGGGGGTTAGAATACGGATCCTCATCGCCATTTAGATAGTCATCTCGTAAGAGGTTAGAAAATATCTGACTTGACTTGCGGTCCTTAGGGTATGACTGGCCTGCGACCACCACCGCCTTACGACGTCGGAGACTGCCGCAGAGCATGTTTCGATTTTTGCGCGTGAGAACCAGTTCCCTCTCGGTTGCTGCGGCTCCAGCAGTTTGCAGTCCGTGGGAGCTCTAAAGACTTGGCAACACATCAGCAACTCCTCTGGTGTTGCAGGTATCCATGAGCGACGATGACTACTTAACATCTTTTTTTTTCTATTATCGACTTCGGTCCGACTTGGACATTAAATCAATGGAAGCACATCCTGTTATTTCACTATTGTACCTACTTGAAGATTAATACAAATTATTTTAAAAGAGTGTCCATGGAGTTTCTTACCGGATTCTTCTCCATAGGATCAACTTTTTTGGAACCGTGCAACTAGACTCATTAACGTTTCATAAGCGCTTGTAAAATTATTACGCTTATTTGAAATAAGAACATTTGAACTTGAACATCAGGTGGGTGAGCTTGAACACCGCAAACCAGTTCTTGGCAATACCCATATTCTAAAGATAAACTAGCTATCAGGTTCATATGACAATCGGGACCGATGCGACTGCTTAACGTGCTCTCCGAGGCACGGAGAGATCGCGATATGCTAATCATGGTCACCCATCAATAGACTGCTTGCGGCAAGCGTATCTGATCGACGGATTAGTGTGTCATATAGTTATTGCTGAGCCATGATCACGAGTGTTTGGCAATACAAAACTATAATATACCTACCCAGTAAATTGTTATTCTATACTTACTTGATATCTAGTTTAACAAAAATATAATAGCCAAGCCAATGTCACCTCCAAAACTCCGTCTATTTACCTCCAGCCTCCTAAGTAGATACACAGTAAAAAGCATCTTCTCGCGTCTGTAAGAGACGGGCCACTTGTCATAAACTAACTCCATGATAAATCGACAGCAGCGCCATCTCGCGCCTGTTACTTATTGTTCCCTTACGAACTCCTACCATCCTTACAGTGCCAATGGCAAAATTAACAACAAGCGATATTGACTTGTATTACATAACGCTAAAGGTTGGGTATTATTATTGATGACGGTGAGGGTAGTTGTCAAAATGTGCTACTTTAAGGGTGATCCTGTGGTGAAACTGCAGTAATGGCCGTGGTTATGTCGTCGTTATGATAAATATAGTATTTAATTATATCTGTTAGTCAGATTGTTTTGGTCATTCTTGTGGGTAACTAATAACTTATGTAAATATGCTAGGCTCAAACATTAGCAAAGGAGTGTATACCTTCCTCCTCTTCCTTCCATTAAAATAAACGTTCCTCTATTTAGAAATAGGAAAAACAATCGATAATGTTAACGTCATAAAGGTACCTATATAAACACCAATTCATGGATGATCAGTCACTGTTGCTCACGGTTTCACTTGCGGTTTTGTCGATACGAGTATATGCGTGAAGAGGTATAGACAAACAGTTAAACATACTTTTGGATTCCCAATACAATTGGACAATTATAAGCTAATTAAATTAAGTTTGTACGTGTGATAATGCTACTTTTTAATCTCCTTCAAAAAACGGAGGATGTCCTTAACTTTTTTAATGTGTTGTAACACACATTATTGAAAACATTGGATAAAACACAACATTAGATATTTTATCTGTTTAATATAAACTCGAGTTGGTCCTATTTAAATTTTCGCCAAATAAAAGTACCTACCTAACTATATTATTTTTCGAAAAAGTAAACGAATTAATTAGTCTTTGGTACTTTTATTCATGATTTTCTAAGCATAGAATTTGCTTGTTATAAAAACGTTTATGAAGATCCAATATGGGATACTTATATAAAAAAAACCTTTAACCTTACTTGGGCAAACACGTTCTTACCGGCTCTTAAGTCACATCGTTCGGTGTTGATTATAGTTCCAACCAGTGTAATAGTTTAATATTAAAATAAGTAGAGTCTGTACAGAACAAAAACAGAAATCTCAGCTTCGACCATTCGTCACAGGCGCAAAGCAATCCATCTCCATACATTTACCCAAACATTATTTAGTTCCACCGTTCTCCGCTAGATGGTTCTCTACCTAATTTATTATGCATACTGATGACCCGGTGTAATGAGGCCTGGGCTTTATTCCGAAGGTTCTTCTGCAGAAAATTTTGGCCACAGAAAGTTTGTGTTGTTACATTAACCGAATGAATGGCTTGATAAGAACGGATGGTTTTTGGAGAAACGGACGGTATCTTGAGATAATTGATAACATTAAATTTTTTACACCCATATATTATATTTTATTTGAAACTGGATCGAATTTAATTTTTCCTATATTCAATCAATTTCATATTTATTTTCGACTTTGAAGTTCTTTCTATTCTAAACAGACGTTAGTGCCAAATTACGTCATTTGTACTTAACGGGGTAAACGGTGAAATGATGTAATTTATCTGACCCTTCAAAAATTTTCTTATGTTAGCTTTTTTTTAACATGACGTTGCCCCGCACTAGGATTTTCTCCTGTATCGTAGGTGCGTTTACAAACACAAATTCTCACATACACAAACGCCCAGACCCGGAACAACGACCAGTAGATCATACAAATATTTGCTCCGTGTGGGGATCGAACCAACAACACGTGACGCAGAAGCCGATCGCTCAGCCACTATGCTAAACGTGTCGTCGAACGTGAATTTGGCATCTATCTTAATTATTCATAACCTTACATTACGTATTTCGTTGTTGATTTACTATTATTTCGACAAAACTATAATTTTCTCAATTTCCGCCGTATACGTGACGTCATCACACGTTTTTTGATTTTTACTTTTTTCTCCAAAATGAAGAAATATAAAAAATAAATAAAAATATTTTGGAACTCAGGATAGGAAAACAAAGAAACAAGATATTTGTTTTGGTGGCTTATTAATTTTGAAATGTTGTCATTTATGGGGTGGGTGTATTCATATTATTGCCGAAAAAAGTAGGAGTAGGTAATATAAACTTTTGATCTAAGTTCGTCCTAAATCCGCTATTTCCATGTCAAAAAAATATTTAGGTAGGTGAAATGAAATGAATGAATCATAAAATATTCCTGGTTGTAATTATAACGGAAATATAAGTACCTACTTATATACTATAAATACATACATACCTACCTACATATCATAAGAAAATAAATACAAGTCGTATCCTATAAAAATGTAAATAATAAAACATCATTACCGTTCATGCGTTAACGTCGAGTCTCTTTGACAAACTGCGGGGGATGTTGCCAGAGCAAACACTTGGCCGGACACAGGGTGGCCATAAATAAAAAACAAAAATATTTACACGTCAATAGATACTGTCGACGCGCGACGTTCAAAGTATTGCACCGGTATCAATTTTATTCGGACCTTTTTACTTTTAAATGCTAATGACGGGTGAGATTATGGGTGAGGTGGAAGGATGGAAAGAAAACATGGGGTTTTGAAGAACTTTAGAACAGTTACGAGGGCAATATCGTATATTTACACAAAAGAGTTTAACTTGTATACTTTTTTTGACCATGGTGTGTACAGACAATTATCTCTTTGGAATTTAGAAGTAACCGCTAAGCTTTGTTATATTTTTTTTAAATCAGCATTTTATTGCAAAATGAATTATTCTCAAAAGTCCTCTAAAGTCGATAACAGCTCTGTGCATTGTCAGACATCTACTTACCCGGCTTTATTTATATTACACATCTTATGAAACTTAACAATAGATTAAATGCTAACATAAGTTAACACAAAGCATAATATATTTACCCTAACATCCCCTACACCCAAATAACCAGAATAAACAAAACCGCAACAATACGAGTCAATACTTGATAAATTACACGAATGCCCAGAGCCAATCCATCTTGTTTCCAAATTAGAGAAACACTCAGTCCCCTGTTACGTATGCACCCTGCCACTGGCCACCGGCCAGAGTAAAGAAATAAAGGAAAATTTATACCAACCGTTATATTTTATTGTTATTACCTTATTCTTTTTATTTTATCAATTTTTCCTTCGACCATTTATTGATAAAACTCGCCAGGGAATGATGCGTCTATTTCGGGAATATAAAAGGGTTGGGATGTGTTTCATTTGCATGGATTATTTGAAGTGGTTATATTATTTCGAAGGCAATCAAATATTGGTTGGCTTTAGTAAACATTTTCGTTTGCCGACGGAATTATCACAATAAAATTCGAAATAAAATTTACAAAAATATCATATAGGAAGGATTTTATTTCATTAAAATAGTGATTGGTACGTTATTGCGTTTAGAATAAAATAAACTAAATAGTTTATTTTAGAAAGATTTAATATTTTCTTATCATGTTAAAATATTTTGAGATTATGGTTGAGTTAAAATGCATTATGGCACTTATTCTCCGCTCAGGCGTCAAAACTTATATGAAGTTCAGTGATATTCCATGCGTTTGTGAGCACTATTGAAATATAACACCAGTACCTAAGGCGACTGCCAGTCTAATTACTCTCGATGGCACATAAAACATCCACGGTTACCATTGACAGCCAGTTAATTACCACCAATTAACAGCCCCTGTGTCATTCCCCTAGTGAGTCGCGAAGAAGCTTAATCCTATTTCTTATCTTTTACACGCTAATGTCTTAGCATTTGCATTCGGCTGCTTGTAAAATGCTAGGAAAATTAAACGTTGGTGGATAGTGTTGCTATCGAATGCTTTTACCTTGTAATTAGGGTAATTTTCTATTGTGATTGTTTGGAATTACATGAGGCTTTTTCTTATATTTGTGTGCAAAGACAAGAACCACTAAAGTTGCTCATACTTACATATATAGATAACTAGCTTTTGTATTGATTTTGTATTCCGGGAATTCGTCTGCGTGGACTTCAGAATAGGATCCGACTTGGATAAAAAGTATATTGAAGAAGTAAGTAAGACTTGGATAAATGTGCTGTTCCATCTATTTCTGTTTTAAGTTTCACCCAGATCCATTCAGCCGTTCTGACGTGATTGAGTAACAAACATCCATAGTAGATATCCTCACAATGTATACGAACGTGTATGGGTTTTTATCTCAATGGAAAAAGTGAAAGGAAAATGCTATCCTTTCATAGGTAACCCGAAAACAAATTACGAGGAATTAACAAAAAGCTTACATTTGGCAAAACCAAAGCGATGCTAATTGCAGCGGGGTACGACGCTTGATATGGTAATGCTTAGCGCCCTCTGTTAGCAAGTAGACGTACTAAAAAGTAATGCACTTTGATTTGTTTCTCGCCGTATTCAAAAGGATTGTAAAGTAATTAATGTTGACTAGGTATCTCATCAAGATTTAATATATTATATTTATTTCGTTTAATTCTTTTGCTGTTATTAGTTTTAGATAAACTGGGGAGAGTTGTTTATGGTGCTCGTACAAACGAGTTATATTATGTACCTATACATTAGGCGGATCGTTCAGCTGAGCCCGCGAAATTCAAATTTCAAGTGATTTTTCGCAGTTTGTAGGTGTATAACAAGTTCTAGATTCATGGCAGTTGTAATTGCGACATTAACTATACAACATTCACAACTGAGAACTAAAACCTTTACTTATAAATCCTTACCAAGCCAAAATCTTGGCGCAATCTGTGTAATTGGTCAAAATTGACATTTTACACTACTTTTAGCTACAATAATGATTTTTAAGCAATGGTTTTAGAAAAAAATTGGGAATTTTGTATAGTTAATGTCGCAATTCCCATTACCATGAATGCAGAACTCATTATAGACCTACAAACTGCGAAAAATCACTTGAAATTTGAATTTCGCGGGCTTAGCTGAACGACCCGCCTTAAGGGGACCCCCTTAAGGCGGGTCGTTCAGCTAAGCCCGCGACCTGTGAAGGTATTGTTAGGTATCAAGATCGGGTACTATTTATATAATCATGTTCAAATTGCAAGAAAAAACAATTACCAAAAAAATAATTATACAATGAAGGAAATTGAAATAGTTAGTACTTCGGGTGGCAGCGATATCATCCCTCGGCGCCAAACATACTAAGGCCTAAAATTTGCTAGATTTCGGCAATTTGGGCACGACAATGGTGAATTTTAAACTTAAATGTTACTTTCATGAATATTTAATGTTCCTTATTTTATTTGGTGATGTGATTGGGATACTTATATGCCCTTTTCGGTTTTTTTAACATAGTGCATACCTACAGCTAGTATTATAAGAAACACGAAGGTATTAAATTCATAGGATCCCGTTCTTTCAACTTAGGTACCGATTTATGTAGACAGTCAGTTAAAAAAGAAAATAAAGCTGGTAGAAACAACCTCTATCAAATCCTATATAGAAAACATTATTAGACATCACATTTTTACTTTTAATTATTTTGTCCATTATTCAAATGAGAAAATCCGTATCAATTCGCACAGCGCAGTAACTTTTCAATTTTCAGACCGTTACGGAATACATTACGAAGGCGTCAAGACGGAAATTAATAAATGGGAAAATTAAAAACGGACCAACCTGAGGGACGGACAAACAGAAACTTTTAAAAAATTACTTTGATATATTCGAAAAATTAGAAAAATGGCGGCGAGAGCGGTCGGTCGCCAGCCACGATAAAGTTTGAGGCGTGTGTTTAAATTATAATTAAAATGAGATATTGGGTATCACCTATCTCCAGGGAATGGAAATGGTTGGTCTTCTCTTAAATATTTTCATGTTGTTTGTGTCGTCAGGCACTTAGGTCAGTTTTCGCACTGCCCAATCATATATTACGTTATTTTATATAAAATGAGGACTATTTATATTGTAACACACTTTAACGCCCCCTTGCTCCAACGAGGAGCCACGCAGTCTGATTTAAAATGACCCATGTTGTGACGAAGCTGCACAGGCCCCGTCAGTAATTTGTAAGGAATTTTATGTTTATCCAGGTATGGATGGATGATAAAACCTTTGTGTTTAGAAAATTGCTGCGCACTCGGCATGGTATGCTTAGTTCAGCAGCACGAAATTCTGACAAATGAATGTTGTTATTATTTTTCTTGATCCTTCTTTCTCCCAAACTATGAAGGGAACAAGTCTTGGGTCGCAGGGGAACTAACATTTAATTAACGGACACAAAGTACCTACCTACACCCAGACTCGACACAAATATCCGTGGAACCCACAAATATTTGTCTCGGACGGGAATCGAAGCTTCGACACGTGGTGCAACAGTGGTGGTAGTGGCGAGGTGGTGTTCATCCAATTAGATAAAGGCAATCCTTCAGGAAAGTCCAGGATCAGCTATTATAAAATGATGCTAGTTAACAGACGAGACATAAATCCAGCAGACCATGTCAGTAATAACGGACCGTCGAAACTGAACCATCTGTTTTATATTCACGCCGAGTGCGACCACTAAACTGGATGGCCATAACCGTAGATTAAGAATACTTAAGCGTTTACTGTGCAATCGGGCGCTATTGTTTGGAATTCCTTCGTTTGTGTCCAGAATTACTGTGATTAGTACGCTTTGAATGTTACATACTATTGGTATGGGCACAGATAATATAATACTAGTAAGTAGTATAGGTTACTTAGGTACATACGCAGGAATGTGCATTAAAAGAAAAATTGGTTTTCTCTGAGAAGATAAGATTCCCTGTCTCTTTTTACCCGACTACGAAAAAAGGAAGGGTAATGAGTTTAACAATCTATTGTATGTATGTATGTATGTATCGTATGGATGTTCGATCCTAGCTCAAAAACTACTCATCAGATTTTGCAAATGACGTGTCGATTGATTCGTCTTTGTAGTAAGATCATTATAGGTCCGTCGTAATTATACTTAAGTTCGCACCTAAAGATCTTATTAGCGGCATGCGACCACGGCTATAAACTGGATACCACTGTTTGTGGATATAGAAAACTTTTCTTGTTTTATACCTTTTAGTTGAATTTTTTCGTAGTCGGGTTTTAGTTTTTAAGCTTTCGTTTGTATTTATCTGATATTTTTAAACGAGGTTGTCTAGTTGGGGTTTTTAAATTTTAATCAGACTAGAATTCAGAAAACCGACTGTTAGGTATGTTATATTATTTTTTCACATAATCTTTCTGATATTATTGTATTTTTGTCTAATAAAACGGGTCTTCTCGTTTTCTATAGGGCATTTGACTGGTATTTGATTTATTAAAAATAACAGTCTTACTGAAAAGTGTTATTAAATATAATCCGTTTCTTGAAAAATATATTAAAATCGACGTATAAAATTTTAAGATATAGGTACTTAGGCGTTTTAAGTTTTTCCTTATTTTTAATTTCGACCATTCCGACTTTAAAATCGTTTTTATTGGTCAATTTTTTTACGAGACCGTAAAAAAGAATCACTCAACTAGCCTATCCTAAGCTTAATGAAGTTTAATCAATTACAAAGATTAATCATATCACAACCTAATCAGGCACCATACCTTATTATTAAGTTAACTCCACTTAATTTCAACCATTTTTTCATAAATATCATAACATTCAATTGTCAATCGGAGCCGGGTCGCACACGGCTCGCACCGGCTCTCGCAGGCCGTTCGCGCGGCGCATACATTTGCATATGATTTCATATCCAGTGAACAGGGGAATAAAATTAGACGCACATGGCGAGCTTTTTTAAAACCCTTGTTTTTACTTTTTTTCGTATCTGTTACGCTTCCAACGGTCGGTTGTTTCAGTTTTTGTTTACCTAAAGCCTATTTTAGGTATAATTTTTGGCTTAAGTAGTACCTACTTAGCTCAATTACCTATTTAATTTTTCCGATAGTCTTTTTTTATGGATTAAGTCGGCAAACGAGCTGACGAGCCACCTGGTGGTAAGTAGTCATCGTAGCCCATGGACACCTGCAACACCAGAGGAGCTGCTGATGCTTTGCCGATCCTTAAGAGCTCCTACGAACTGCAGGCTGCAGAGCCGTAGCAATCGAGGGGAACTGGCTCTTACGTGCAAAAGTGTTGCAACACACACCAAGGTGCTTTACGACAGACACCGACGTAAGGGTAAAGTCTGTAGTCGATATTGAATTGAAGAGGTGATGCGGCGATAGCTGCATTTTAAGTGACGAATTTGTATGTAACCATCATAAACCCATTAACTGCCCCACTGTTGGGCACGGGTCTCCTCTCAGAATGAGAGAGGTTAGGCTATAGTCCTCCTAGCTCCTAATTCTGATTGGCAGACCTCACAGGCCGTGAAGAAAATCTCTCAGGCAAGCAGGTCCATCGTTTAAGTGAATATTTAATTATTACATATTATTAATATGAATATGATTTCGAAAAGTCAGAGGTGTGTCCCTTGGATTCAAACCTGAGACTTTTGACTGCAGTCCAATAGTCATATTACTAGGCCAGACTTATGAATTTTTATTAAAATCTGTGTTAACTATACTTAAGCTTATTTTTTAATCGCTAATTGCTGTTCTTCAATTATTTTATCATTAATAGTTTCTCTGTAATACTCTGCTGATGAAAGTAATAAAAGCGTCAGCTTTTAAATTTTATTTTATTTTTAGCATTTTATCTCCGACGGCTGAAACTTTCCTCGAACTGCAAATACTAAGCTCTCAAAATGAATTTAAGGACGATAGAGGAGTAGGAACGAAATGCGAAATATTTTTTGAGAAAGTCAATATAAAGGAAACTACCTAGGTATATTATTTAATTAAAGTTTTCATAAATGCTTTCGCTATCCGATGATAGATGGCGCTTATTTGCATTATTTACATAAATTAATGTTGAAAGCATTTTAAATCATAAATTGCAATATTTTTATCGGTTGGAAATCAATCAGTATTTGATTATTTTTCGTTTTGACTTCGTAGATTATTCGGATTAGTAGGTAGGATCTTATTAGGTATCGATTAATGCCATTCTTACCATATTTTCTGTTAGAAATACATTCTATAGGTAGGACTCGTTTAGTGGAGTACGTTTTGACTTGGTTGGAGGGCTTTAATCTCATATTGAATAGGACATCAAATATACCTGCTTACGTACCTATAATTTATGTACGGAAACATTGATACTCTTCCCGCATTCCTCTATAAATGGAAGATGTAAATCTTTCTTTCCCGCATTCCAAAGCAAAATTCTCATCTCTCAACAGACACGTCACCAATTACGCCACAATAGCAACAATCGCGTGTGTTTAAACAAATAGCGAACAAACACAATGTTTAACACTGCGAGCTAATGGAAGCAAATTTATTCGTCATCGTACGCCACGGAATGAATAATTAATGCTGAGACATTCTTATACGCTGCGATTGTTGAGCTTTCAGCTTGTGGTTCAGGGTCCTGATTGTACGTGTGTTTGGAAGAAATAAACAATTTAGAAAGAAACATGATGAATTTTCTTATCTGCCAAAAGAAAAAAATCGCTGTAAAAACGCATCAACAGAAACTACATGAAAGATTTCTATAATTAATAGTAAATTAGTAACGTGAAAGTTAAAGTTTTAAGAACAGGTTCATTCATTCAACTAAATCATCTTCAACCCTTTTTGAAAGCAATATGCAGTTCGATAACTGACAGGTATGAACAACTATTAAAGAGTGAATTTCAAATGTTCTTTATAGGTGGTATTTGGTCAAAATCGCAAATACACAGCCAATTTGACCAACTAGACTAGTCATCGTGACCGCCAAAAATCCGCCCATCGGTTCCCATCGCCAAGTTCCCGATACTCCCACAGCATATGGGCATTTCGTTCCCTCATGCATATTTATACTCTGTGGCGACCCCTCGGCGCAATAACTGAGTAACGAACATACAAACGAACTAACGTTAGCTTTTGTTGATATGTTATCGATATCTATCTAAGTACTGCTGTGATTGGGATCTTTCGGTTGGAGCAGTGCCCGTCGGCGAAATTCTTGGGGCGGTTTTTGATTCTAGGTGAACGCAGTATTCTTATTTTAAGGTATTGATTTGTTCTAAACAGTAGATTAGTCGGTGAGGTCTTATAACCTTTTAGAGAAAGAAAAAATCAGATTTTTAAAAACAAATTAAAGAACTCAGAATATTACGTTAGCATTTTACAGACTAAATCACGTAACCAGCTGAAAATGTAATCATAAATAGTTCAGCAGAGACTAGATCATTGTCGAATGCCAGTCTGTCACAATGGCCATAATGTGTCATGGCTTTAATATTGTTACATTTAACATATTGTTGAGGACCTTTGAACCAGTCCCCTTCGCTTAGAAAATAGCTGTTAGTCTAATCGCTTTTGTAAATTGGGAGGAAATTTTGTTTCTTTAACTGTAGTGATTAAGATCTAATAGTAAGGTAAGTATATTATTGAGATATAGGTATATACATATCTAATGTAATTGTATAATGCATAATTTTAATTTCACCAAAACAAGTTTTTTAAAGCTTTGCGTAATTCTCCTAAATCTCTATAGATTTTTCGTGTTTTTTTACAGCACACAAAAGTTCAAAGAGGTTTATGGTTATAATATACATACATACAGTTTCAACAGTTATGGTTCCCAGACGAGGGCGAATTCCGGTACCGATTTATATAACCAGTCCCACCGTTGAAGTCTCATTAACGGTAACCTCCACGTCACTCATCAACATTATCATTCTAGCTTTTCCTTCCTCTTCCTTTTTCTTCTTTTGCCAATGACTGGGCAATATCAGTAACGATAAACAGACTATTAAATTTTTTGACTTTTGACTTTCTAAGTATCATTATTATTGTAACTGATATTCTTCAAACCGGATTACAACCATGCTTCATAGCGCAAAACATAGGTAGTACTTAAATAGTACTACCGCGAATGAGTGTGACTTCAATGGCAGTAGTATGTATCCAGATGTAGTCAATTCTTAGAAGCTTTACTACTAAATAGTCACTAATACTAGACGTACCTAATAACCGTAATATGTGGTGACCCATAAAGCACGGTATGGCGGCAAACACCGGTTATTATACACCATTACGGTATAATAGAGTAACGCTCCGATATTCATGGTACGCCGTCACGCTGTTTAATTACCAGCTTTTGTTCCAACTGCGACACTGGTGTGGCCCAAATAGGTTTTATGAAATTGTAATTTTATAAAATTGGCATATCATCTATCATCACAAATCATGCCTGTATTTCCTAAAAGGTTAGGCAGAAGGGCACTGAAATATGATCCCATGTAATAAGCGGCGAGCCTAGGGGGGCATAGATCCGAATTTTGAACTGCTACACATCCGGATATTCTCTTTAGCTGCAGCTGCTTTAGCTGCTTGCTGTCATTCAAGTGGCTATTGAGCTTTTCATAAGCTGTTATACGAAGACTTTAATCTTACATAAACTAAATTCTGTTCTTAGCAAACTATCTTGTTGTTGTGAATCATATTATTTTAACTAATGATTAGCAATTACAAAGATCCTTATGAATAGTGCCGTATTAGAATGTGTCGCCATGTAATGTGTAGTGTAATGCTGTAAGAAGCACAGTAAGATGATAAGCCTCATCATTGACATTTGTTTAAACAGTGAAAAATGGTACTCAATCAAAAATACCTAATTGCAAAACATAAAAAAAACAATACCTTCAGCCCGTCAATCAGAACACGCTAACTTAATTGGGAAACAGTATTTTTACGCAGTTAATAAGCTTAGTAGTCCACTAACAAATTCGGGTAATGTTTCATAGTAAAATACTTTCAGTGTGCCCTCATATTTTAACCGGTCACTATTTACCTTAATATCGAATGACATTTTTCCGTGACGGCGCGGAATAATGTTGTAGTTCTCATTAATAAGATTTACTTATTACGGTTAGTGGCTTTTTGTACGATAATTGTTTTGTTGTATACGCAGTTTATATTAATTGTTTAGGTTTTTTAAAAGTAAACTCTTTACAAGTAAAAAGTTAGGAGAGTGTTGCCGCCTCTAAAAACTCTTGTACAATCTAGGGGTGCATTTGATGGGCCTCCGCGAGTGATGATCAAATATGTATCAAATCAGATTAATCAAATCATTTATTTATTTGCAAACATGGGTATAATAATACCTAATAATTTTAATTGATTTTTGGCTGTATATACCTATGTATGTAATTGAAGGTTCTAAATTCTTCAAAAATATATATTTTTTTCACGTTCATGTTCAAATGTGAACAAATGAAATGTTATTAAGTCTAGTTGCAATTTAAGAATTTTCCTCTAAATTCGCATCGTGCAACTGCAACTGAATTTTAAGTATACACGTATATGAAAAGCAAAATTATCCGTATCGTAAGAAACATAAATACATAAAACCGTTTAATAATGACATTACAACCATAATCCACATAAACATCAACAATTCATATTGAAGTAAATATTCAAATAACATTCATATAACACGAATGGCACTGCATTTGAACAGGCACTCCTAGTGCGAGCTACTTGGGAACTGGTCGAAAACCCACAGGTTTTCGCCGGTAAGGCCGCTTGTCACCTGTCCGGAGTCAGGCTATAAATACAAACTTGATAGCTGCTAGTAAAGCAACAGATAGTTTATTTATATGCTAATGTTTGGTAGTAGATGTTTTGCTTATGTGGGACAGTTTTTCTTTTTGAAGTTAGTTTAGTGGTCATGAGCTAGGGTAGACTGCATAGAGTGTATTAGACATGTCATTAATTTCTTTTATTTCTAACTCTTCCGAAAATGACTGTTGAGTCGAACTTTCATTGAAAAGTTGACACCCTTGAAAACTATTCATGTTCCGTTTTTCGTCGACTCTAAGGACACAAAATGGCAGTTAATTCATAAATGTTTATGTTGAATTTTCGGCCGATTACGCGTGTTGATTTCCGAAGATAGAACAGGAATGCGTAGCAAACTCGAATATAAAATAGATATAATAAAACGGGTTTATATACTGCCCTACTTAGATTACCATGTACATTGGTAATCGAAGTTCCTATACCATCCTTCTCTGAGAATGACACGTAATCGCATACGATATCTGTTATCAGAGTCTCAGATGGTTTTATGGGGAGTTTCTTCGTAATTAGTTCCATGTATATTAAGTAGGGACGTGATACGAATCTGAAGGGGACAATAATATTATCAGTGATGCCACTGATAATATTATTGTCTCTGTCTCTTACAAAAGCTACTGAAGCGTTAAAGAAACAAATGGTAACAAACAATCTAATACTTGAATTACTATGTAAGCATGGTGATCAAAAGCTTAGTTCATCTAATGGTTGACAACGAACGACATTTATAAGTTATTTCAACGGTATTCTTCAATGACGAGATTTTAAATCTTATCTTTAAATGTTAAAAATCCTAATCTACGGCCTATTTTTAGCAGCGTTACTAAAACTGTCGTTTATCCAAAGTTAAGTGCAGCGTAACTGTCTGTTTATCGTTGCGACAAGCGTCACATACGCGGCGCGTACGCATAATTACGTCGGAAGGAAGTGCGTCCCCCGCGATCGGCCGATACATGTATTAGCATAGCATTTACATAACTACTAGCTAAGCGCTCACTACTTTTGATATTTTTAACCGCCTCTCTTTTGAAACCGTTACGTTACGGCCGTGAACTAATTCTGAACAAAATGTTGTAGGCGACACCATGTAAGATAGTGTTAACGTCACAAGAAGGAATGACGCAACTGTCTTGGAGCTGGGACATATCATGCGTCCAACATTTACATATTATCGTCAAGCAGTCCATAAAAATCTTCGAGCTTTTTAAGTATGCTCATCGGTTTTAGCGATTTAAAATCAACTCCACCAAGTTAGAACCCTATTATGGCGTAGATTTTTATAATTATAGCTTTCAGATCGTTATTGAATATTATTTACACAGATGTTTTTCCATATTATTTATGAAAAAGATAGTTAAAACAGAATGATTTAGGTATTAAAATCCTGCAAAAGTATATTTAAAAAATTGTGGAAATTGTCATTATAAATACTTAACATTCGACTCCATGTTGCGCAGGCGCATAATGTCCAACATGGCGGCGGCGCTAGCATCATTCTCAGGACACAACACATGCTTTGAATGTATTATCGTCCATGTGGGTTTCATTCCACCTATGGTTTTTACCGTTTGATGTGAACCCTCAAATTGTGTAGGTATGTAACATGCAAGTTTAAAAGCCTGGGAGCTTTATATTTCAAGAAGCAAGTGGCGTGGATTCCCTTGTAGTTCATTCGGTGCATATTTTTTAATATCTCAAATAATATGTAGTAACATAAACTTACTGCAGTTCAGCATTTGCCCAACGTCACCCCTTTACTTGCGGAGATGAGACACATTTTCTACTTTATGTGGAAAGTTACTAGAACTTATATTGTTAAGTAAATACGCATTGAGTATATACAACAAGGCGCTTTATGGTGAATGTAAATATTTACAATATTTTTAAGGTAAGGTGAGGTAAGAACAACATACATATTATATGCCGTTTTACTTAGGAAGCAGTGTATGCTGGTAGCCTGAAGCCCTTTCCGGTAAAGGAAACAGCTTGCGTACCAACATTACCAAACCCAGAGGAAGAAATTATTAAGTGTTGCCACGCGTAGTGCCGCGTCAATTACCTGTCTCATTACGGTTCAATACTAACAGTATTGGTGTCGTAAAACTCATTTATTTGCACCTGTACCTACCCGTATTCATAGAAATGAATATTGCCTGAGTTATAGGTTTGAATTATTCCTTTCGGTTGGCGTTCATTTTCGCTTCATCCGTCTTCAAAAGCTAGTTTTTATGAGGTGTTGAGTTTGCATCGTCAACTGCGCTTGTGTTAATTTTTGCAGAAGAAACCTCCCTCACTATCTACTTAATGACACACAATAAACTATTTAAACCAGTGGGTCCAGAAGATGCATAGCCTTCGATGACAGTCCAATACCGCATAACTACTCGTAACACTTTGCTATATGAATGACCTAACATTGATTAAACAACATTGAAAATTAGAGCGTACGGCAAAGTTTTAGTGACGCGGTAGGTACTTTGCACAGGAGTCCTTTACGTAATTATCGCGGGATTAGGTAAAGTGAGTTCATCGCGAGTAACTCCGCAGTTTCAGCTAGTATCGTGATAAAGCTGAAACTGAACTTACTGCATCATTGAATAAAAGTCCAGTTACATATTGGCCTGTTTTAATTATGCAAGCGCAACAACTAACGAGAAAATCGGTATAAAAAACATTGCAGTTAGGTCTGATATGTCATGCTTTTTGATTTTGAAAACTTGTTGTAGAATACTTGAAAGTGTAATATGTTTTTTAGTATGTAGGTATGTAAAATATGTATGATTACTTACTTACCCTCTCGTAGACACCACACGAACACCGATCATAAGAATTATTGTTGTTATTGGTTGCTACGTAACGTAGATACCGTAAGTAACGTTAGGTATATGTAGGTCTTGATTTTGTAACCACAATGGGGAAATAATAATTATTTTATCATCCTCCGACCCTTTTCTCGACTCAATTTGGGTCGGATTCCAGTTTAACCAGATGCACAGTTTTTTACTTATACATGAAGCGACTGCCATCAGACCTTCGCAACTCAGTTTCTGGACGATACCTATTCAGAGAATAGTCTGGTTGTCAGGCGTTTTGGGCTTGTGACTACACATTGCCATAGGTGTCCGTATGACAACTGGGATCGACGGATTTACGGCGCCTGTCTTACATGTGAGGTGGCAATTAGCCAGGCGGATCCTCCCCATCAGTTGGCAGGATCCGCCAGATTGTCAACCAGTTTTGTTGACATTTACAACACGCGTATCTTCCCATACCTGTAGAGAAGAAATTTTATATGCTTAGCCGTCCTTCCGAGAGCAATATTGTATGAAAAAGTTGACAAACTAACAGGGTTTTTTAACTACCAACCCAAAATGACCATTAAATTACCGTGTCCACAAAATATCGAAGCTATTACCTACACCGTCATAACCCCACATTGTATATGACAGGAAGTTGCGTCACCGCACCAGCCAATCAGCGACCGCCTAGACCGGAAGTGGCGTACCAGGGTGGTGTCACGATCTGATTGTGACCCCCAGGGGTGGAACGATATGGTTGGCTAGTAAGTGATTTTGGCAATTAGGACAAAAGTATTTTTATTAATTAAATACGAACGGCTAAAAACTTTGGAGCCCATGACAACGATTAGGTAAATAGTTGAGTGGTGTCACCCCTGTGACAATTTGTGGTAAAAATTAGTACAATTAAGTGCGTATTCTATTGAATTACATAAAGTTATGAAAAACCATAACCCAGCCTATTTTTATTATATATAAACACGCATGCTTCCCTTATACTCGTTTTGTAAAATGAAATAAAAGTAATATTTGTCACGTAATTTCTTTTTTCAGTTGTTTTAACCTGTCAAGTAACAAATTACAGAATGCTTCTTTTAGTTCTTGAGTGCCCGGGGCCCTTACGCGATCTGTCGTTATTAAGTTTGTTGTAGTAGCTTATGTAGGTAAGGCGGGTTAAGGAGGGTCCTAAGTTCTATGTCAATTACTTATGGATTATATCTAAGTAGAAAGTTATGCAAAAGACAAAAGAATAAGGTAGCTTTAGGGTTAGCATTATTTATGAACTAGACACTAATTTGCACTAATTTTTCCCACTGCTTACTTATTTAAGCTCTTGGTAGGTAACTAATCTGAAATAGCGCGGTTTGTTTCTATATAATTATTGAAGTTCGTGGTATTATAGATCCGACAAAAAGTTTTTTGGAAACTGAACAACCATCATTCAAACATGATTTCTATTTTACCACTTATGTGCATAGTTGTATCACAGATGAAAATCTACAAGAGTACCTGTACTGTAATAGAATAGCTACAAAACATAATATAATATAGTTAGGTAGCAAAAACAATAGTATAGGGCGGGTCGCGATATCAGCCGCGTGTTATTTCACGGCGCGGTGTGCAAATAGTCGAGCAACCACAATTATACGTACTCATACGAGAGACTAGTGTGGTCAACAGATACGACACTACGGGGTTGGAAACAACAGCCGAACTTCTGAAGGGTTGGCATATAACTAACATACATAATAACACCTAAAGTTTTTGATAATAGCTTCAGGTTCATTTAAAATGTTTAGAGCCCCAAGATACAAGCTACGCTTAGTTTGAGGCTCACCATAACACGTGTTCTCTGTTTGTTACTTTTCTGGCAATAAACGATTTGTATTTGTAAAATAATATACTTATAACGACTATAGTATTATGAGTAGTAATGTTCATTCGACAAAAGAAACATTCCTTGATTGTTTTCCCTTCCTGGAGATAAAAAGACAATACCTCCTTCTATGGAACTTTTCTATGACAAATTTCCATTTCTAGTAGCGAAAACGTTAGAATTATTCATTCCGGCCGTAAACTTAGTGATAGATATTGAGTTCCTTTAAACATCCTACTGAAAGGTGGTTTGAAAATCTTCATAAATTGTACCTACTTTTAGTTTTAGTTCAATCAAAGTATACAATACTAGAGTTCAAAGTCTGAAATTGAAAAATAAAAATCACTTTTCTAGTAGGTATCAGCCTATAATGATCCCGCTCCAGAGTCGTTATCCTTGCAGTTCATGCTTCTTTCACGGTGATAGATTGATTTATAAATAATTATAATATTCATTGGTTACCAAACTTTCTTACCAAAATCATTGACGTCAATGCTTCACAGACTTCACTACTTAGTTGATAATAATAATCAATAATATACTTTTCGTGTTCTTCATAGAACTCTGATATTTACCTAAATTAAAATAAATTCAGTAGTATTCCGAAAACAGTTTATTACAATTAATATTTTTAGAATATTTAAACTATACTTAATACTAATACGGTTGTTGGTATTTTAGCTAGTCTTTTTTTAATTATGTACTTACCTATGTAAATAACCGTGGGTCAGCAGGCACTAAGGAACATCACTACTTCATTTATTACCAGCACCAAGAAATTGAGTCAAAACTCGAGACAGATTTGAAAAGTTACACAGAATCTATTTTTGAAAATATAATTGAATTTGGTAAACCAAAAGAAAATTGCATTGGCTGAACCTACCTACCTGACCTACTACGGATGTTATAATTGATATAAATCATGTCATCTCTGCGTAACTAAATTTTAATATTCTTTGCGTATAGTTGGCAGGTCGGTTCGGTATGATTCGGGAGGCTTCATGCGATTACGAGGACACCTGCCGACGTTCCCACAGAATTTATAATTTGGCCGGCGATGCAGCACGGATTGCCCAGGATCGTTTTAATTGTATTCCCCGAAACACCCGGATTTATTACTGACATACTTATATTACGTATAGCTTTAAAATGATTGTGTGCCGATTTTAAAGTAGAGGATTGATTTGCATTGTTTTGGTTGATTTTTCGTAGTGCGGTTGTTTGTTATAGTTATTGAGTTTGGAGTTTGTGGGTTATGGCTGTCGTGTGTGTAATTCTGACTATTGTACAATATATTCTACGAAAGATGAATATCTTTCGTAGAATATATCTATGTTAAGAATATGTATGTTACTATTTTAAGAATCGACTGAATAGTCGATTCTTAACATGGTCGTAACAACTGATTTTTGTTTTCGATGCTACTTTTTAATTTATTAACGTAATTAAAAAAATCTCTATAGGTACATGTGACAGTTTTCACAAAAGATCATAAGGTCTTGCTCATCGGCCAAATACACTATTATTTGGCCGATGAGCAAGACCTTATGACCAAGTGGGAATCTCCTGACTAGCTAGCCAAATCACAAAGCATGTTGCTAAAGGTTTAAAAAATATTCCTTTAAATTTACAGATGCTATTAAAAACAGGATAAGCAAGCTAAACATAACCTGTTTAGCTTGCTTATCCTGTTTTTAATAGCAGTGATAGCCTAGTGATATGACCATAAGACTGCCAAGTCAAAGGTCTCAAGTTCGAATCCAAGGCACGCACCTCTGACTTTTCGTAGTCATGTGCGTATTAATAGTTAATTATCACGCGCTTAAACGGTGAAAGAAAACATCGTGAGGAAACTTGCATGTCTGAGAGATTTTCTCGACGGCATGTGAAGTCTGCCAACCCGGATTAGGCTAGCGTGGTGGACTATAGCCTAATCCCTCTCATTCTGAGAGGAGACCCGTGCCCAGCAGTGGGACAATGTAAAGGTTGATTATGTGTTAAAAACAGCATTACAAGTTATAATATTAAGTAATTTTCTTTAGTTCCCTATAATAAAGCTACACACATAAGCCAGGACAATGCGCCGTCGGCCGCGACTGCCGCCATATCTTCATTTCACGCATCGACTTACCAACAAACGACACTGCACTTCTGATCTGTGCATCTACTTACGTTATGAGGTCAGTAGTTTGCTGTGCATTTCATTTGTAAATGTTTGCGCATGCTTACATTATATCCTATGTCCTACATGGCGACGAAAAGCGATTATAAATCATTTTTTTTTAATTTTGATTAATTTACAGTGCCGATTTTAGAATAACATTGATACTTAGCTGGAACTAAGTTTTTTTTTACATTTTTGTTATTAGGTATTTACTTAAGTTTATTTTAACATTTTTGCTATGTTTTAGGCATTAAGGAAGTATAAAGATACACTAGACAAACACCGGTTATCATCATTCATAATATAATAATTCATCATTTTATCAACAATGTTGACTAATTAAATTATTATTTGCAACGATTTTTCAACTAAGTATGTGTGTATGCAATCTGATGGCTAATCCATTGAAAAATAACAATTAGCGACTACACAATACGACACATAATTAAAAAAGGATGCGTAAAACCCTACATTAATGTCACAGTCACACCTCCACTATGTATACCTACACAAGTACACGGTAGGTATATAAATATAGTGTAGCTACGCGATAGTGTGAGTATGGGTGGTTATTTTCGTTCATTTCACGCATCGCGACGCACGCAAATCGATGTGAACAATGCGCGACTGTATACCTATATGTGTGTACCGTCATTAAATAAGTATGTAACTAAATTTTAAATCGTCATTTAACTGTTGCAGGTCATTCTGTAACGGCGAGACATGGCAATATTTAGTGGGTTAGCCAGTTAAAGCCTAGGAAACAAATAAAATCAAGGTTTTAAGAAGTGTACCTACTTATTATAGTTCCTAACTTACTTAATCTGTGGTACAGCTGCCTCATTAGTCTAGGTGGTTGCAAGTACATCTGCTGAGCTATAGATAGGTTTTAGATTCGATTCCCAGGTCGAGCAAAATGTTATTGTGTTTTTTCTGAAATGCTCAGTAGCAGTTCGGAGTTTGAATTTAAAAAGAATTTGTGCCCGGATAATGGTAATAGGCTCACCCCCTATTATATGAGACTTAAAACATATCGGCGAACCGTGGGTGTACCTATATTAATTAATAGTACCTACACCTTTGCCTCTAACCCTTCGGGGAACACAGGCTTGATGGTTTATTTATTGCATAACTAGTTATATTTATCATTATCATCCGCGCAATATTGTTTGGCCGTAAGGACGTCGATATCTGTAATTATCTCATTTATTATTTAACATACGCCGATCTTATTGGCGAAATCCTTCAAAAAGATGTGGTGGTTTAAGTTGCAGTCTATTGTTTCTGCCTACCCCTGTGGGAGAAGGGCGTGAGTGTATGTATGTATGTATTATCTAATATTTATCTACTTACTTATTATTTATTATCTAAAATATAATTATTTTATTATCTAAAATGTGATCATCATTTCCTAGTAATGTTTTATTCTTAAGTTTCAATACTGTTTTGCGTTTGTTTTTGGGAAACGTATAATGTTATGTCATTATCATATACCTACTCTTTTATTTCGTAATACCAGATTTTTCGTAATAATTCGAAAGCCTATGTGCAAGTTATGTTATGTAGGTAGGTATTAGGTACCAGCTATAAAATAACTTAAGTATTATTATTCTGCTTTTTTAGCTATTTTGTAAGTTTATAAAATATTGGAGTCCTTACAAATAATAATCTATATACGGCTCGTAATCCTCACTCCGGAAAACTACATAGGAAGCTTGTTTCTAGAAAAGTGATGATATTCTTTTATCAGAAATAAAATGTTTATTTATACTTCGGGAAACAAACAGACAATTTAGATACTGAAATTAAACAAGAATTAATACTGTAATACAAATGTAAAGATATAAAACATTTTATATACTTAACAATTCTGGTTGGCAAAGTATACTTCTATATCTTAGCGAAGGAGCAGGTAAAGTTTCAGCGCTCAAGTAAAATAAGTAAGTTAAGTTGTGCTTAAGTAACCACACGGCACCGAGTCGGATCACTCGCTCTAAGTACAGTTTACGACGGCACTTACATAAGAGTAACTTTAAGTTATGTCTGAATAAAGTTGTTTTACTCATATTTTTCTCAAATGTTCAGTATGAAAGAAAAAATCGATCTCAGGCAGGATTCGAATGTGTGTCCCTCCGGTTACACAACACGTAGCTACCGAGATCACTTTGCCTTAGATCGAATTTTAGTTTCAATAAAATTTAAATTTTTTAAAATATTTACCACGCATAAATGCCAAATACAATAAAAATAGCAATTATAACCTAATAATAGCGTGTACTAACTATATTTGTATAATACAAATATTTATCATAACGGTAATACAGTTTTATATTGTGTATAAAAGCGAAATTAATATAATTATCTACGTCAAGTAGATATAATAAAAAGCGAAATGGGATGGATCGCATCAGTTGAATGCACCGTAAAAATTAAAAAAAAAAGTAATTTATGAGTAACACTTTATCAGTGATTGATTACATTCCAACGTCATTAAGTGATAATAACTACGAAAATATTTCAATAATTCAATTCAACGCAAATAAAGTGTGAATAAATAAATACTTAAACAAAAACCGCTGGCTTCAGGTAATTTGTAAATATATCAGTCTATCATTATGATAAATGATACTAATCGACCATTTAGAATAATTACTGCATATGAATGAAAGGCTAAACATGCAACTGTGGGAACATCAGCACCACCACCAATGAAAAAGCTGTTAAAACTTCAAACAATGATAATGTGCCTCATGTATTATTTATGGCACTCCGCATTAATGAACCAAGGTCATTTGAATTCATTTCCTACGGTAATACAAACGTACGCTTTCACACTTACGTTGTTACGTAATTGTAGTAACGTGTTTCATTTAATCAAATTATTTATTTTACGATTTTACCGTTGTTGCGACCACTCGACTTTTATGAGAACCACAACAGTTCTGCTACTCGGTAACAGATGGCGTTAGTAGTGTCAAAGTTTGAATAAGGAAGTTCGGCGCTCGTTTTTACGCCGAACACGTAAAGCTACTCGTAGACGTTTTAATAAAAGTTTGTTTTGTGTTTATTTTAGGCTGGCGCTTGTCTGGCGGGCAGACTTACAACAGTTTTAAATTTAAATAATTATAATGCATTCTATATTGTGAATGAATCGGCACGGGAGTGTTCGCGAGACGGGTTTATGTTTATTTGGGTGTCGTCGCACATTACGATCGATTATTTTGCAGTAAACTTGTAATGTTCTTTAAAATGCTTTTGAGTTCTCACTTTACGTTTTATTCACACTCCATAAAAGTGGGTAGTTCGTAATATTTCAATAAAAGTTTCGTAGTCTCACAAAAACTTTATAAGAAGATCGCACTTAAATCCTTGGATGAGCTTTAAAGAGGGCTTGAAAAGAAAATTCAATTATTCTGTAAAATGCATTTTTATATTTAATAGGTAGGTACTGTAAGGATCGAATCTAAAGGGGAAGGCGCAGCTAATTAAACTTGGAAATTAAATTAATACTGTTATTTATTATGGGGCAAAGCCCTAACTCACACACACAGTTCTGTCAAGACTCTTCTCAGACTAGACAGTCCTTACGTCAGTATAAAAATTCAAAATGATTGTTTATTCTTTAATCCTTTCCAACCAGCAACCCCACAATGATGTCGCCTCTTTGCAGCAATCTCTACAGTACCTACCTAATAGGAACGGCATAGCTGTAAAACTGTTTATGACTTTCCGAATACTTATTTGTAACATTTCGAACATACATTTTTCAAAAAGAATGATCTACAATACATACACGAAGGTATTTCTTTCATGCAGTGATAAAAAGTAATCAGTCAGTACTTGATGTTGGTACGCCTGACTGCACAGGGTGCACCAATGTTCTTTATTCTTCAAGGTAATATACCTAATATTCCTATGCATTATTGTGCACAAAGTAGTTATTTTATGGGGCGGAGTTTGAATTGCCTGAAATACGTAATGCCAAAATAAATCGGAATCCAAACAAAATTGTTCAAAATTTTGTTATTATTGGGATTCGCTTACATTTATTTCCAGTTATTAATTTTGGACGAAATTGTAGAGTAGGAACCTAGAGTAATGGTATAGCAATCCGAAAAATAACACAATTTGATTAAATTGTGTTTGAATTATGATTTATTTTGGTATAACGTTTGTGTGAGAAATTCGGTCTCTTAATGTTACAAGTGTGAGAAATTCGGTCTCTTAATGTTACAATTTGCCCTGAGTACTTAAAATCACAACTCCTATTCCTACGAGTGCAAGTATTACGTAGGTTTAAGAAATAATTTTAATTAACGTAGCAGCGACCTGTGAAATCACTTCAGTTTTCAAGCCTCCCCATCAATTAGAACTGACAAAACAATCCCTGAAACACAAACTTCAAATAAAAGCAAATTTTCGACCGTGGAGATTGCGTAAAGATGCCTTAATTAATAATAATATAGATACCTACTTGTTCTCCTACATATTAAATAAGTAGAAGATATCCTATCTATAATTAGTGGTTTATAAATCCTACATAAATAATACGAGTATAATAAAAAGGAAGTAAACTTTTACAGAACTGTCTAAATTTGATTATTGAAACACTGATATGAACCCATCAGTTACAAACCAAGGACTCATTTTTCTTTTTCAATAAAAGAAAATCAACTACGTAGGGACTGTTTTTCACAATCTTAAACTAAACCTGTGTCGTTAAAAAATAAAGTATTAATAACCCTTCGAAAGATAGTGGATTCATATCTTGCATGACAAATGCTATCAACCGGGTACCTACATTCATGCTACGAGTATTTCCCGTAACACTCACACATCCGCTCATACACACCCACATACAAAGTCCTGCACACACCGTGAAAACTCCAACGTATGTGTGCAATTTCCCATCTGTACACTGTTCGTGTTTCCATAGTGTGCGTGATTATCTTTCTCTGTTTGTCGTATCTGCCTGACTCTTTCTTCATCTATAGTTATGTTGTCCCGTGTTCGCCGGTCCATTATTGTATGTTTAGTCTTTGCTTTTTGTAAATATTTATTACTCGTATCTGATTTACGTAGTTCTAAATGATTGGTTGGTGTTACAGTTTTATTGATTCGGATTGTTTGTACTGAGTTTTGTTCTGAATCTGTTCATGTAAATGATATAATAAATGAATACAAGTATGAATAATGCTGTTTTCAGCGCTTGACTGCCAATATAATATGTGAGTGTAAAGTAGATAAAGACTATGCTATTGTTTACATTATAAGAGTTTGTTTGTTCTATTTAAATTATTAAGTGCGTATGTGTTTTCCATGATTATTTGGTTTGATTGAATTATCTAAGTGTAGTCTATTATTATTAAAAAAACAGAATATACGTAGGTAGTGAATATAATTATGCTTTAAGTAACACTTAATTTGGTTATATTTTCTGTTAAGTATAACTTAGTGTAATCATTAAATAATTATTTATTAATAGTTATTAAAACAAGTCGGTAACTAATTTATTGATAAGCGGCAATTAAAATTATTTTCCACTTATCAGTAGTTTATAAGTATATCATAAATATGTATCTATTGCTCAATTATGCCCATAAAACATCGCTGTAGTATCAGATAATTGAATATTTATCAATATAACCACTCGACACTCGGACTATTGACGTAGATACGCATAAATACTTAGGTACCTAAATGTATTCAATAAGTTGATATTTTTGAATTTATTATAAAATATGTAGCACCATATGTCTGCATGTTTTGTAACTATAATCTGATGGTGTAAATATGGACCCAAGATCTACATGATGAATCTTTACTGAATAAATGGCCATACTCTGTCCATACTCTTATAAGTAGCTCTTATGATTTGTTTTATTGTTCTTTTATGTAAATTATGTACGAGTACCTTACAAGCAATTCTAAGGTAGGTCTATTGCATTCAAACCATAACAGCCTACACTAGGTGTCCTGGAGTCAAGACTATTCTGTCCAGAGTGGCTTACATGATTATAACAATGTCTTCCCTGAGTAACACATAATTGCGTATGATGATAACCTAATTGGTGTCGACATTAATAAAATCATCATCATTTATCCCATCAAAGACCAGGTTTCTTTAAAAAATCAACTATCAACACCAGTGTAGAATGAGAAATAAAATTGTAAGGGAAACCCATACTTACCGACACCTATTAAAGAAAAAAGCTGAAACCGTGTTCGACTCGAAACGACTTATCTTCAATGACCAATCATACAGAATAGATTCACTTCCATACACTTAGTAGTGCTAAGTCTGGTCTAGGGAGGGGGGAGGGGGGCCAGTGGGCGGCGCCGCGCATGCGTCTCGTTGCCAAGACGACGGCACGTAGCTATTTGTGTGTGTGCGTGCGTACTGTACGGACGAACCTGTAGCGATGGATCGTATTTAATAATAGCTAAACAAGTAGAATTTCTATATTTGATTTTGTCAGTTTAGTTTTGAAGTTAAGCTTTTTTGGGCAAGAAGAGTTTTCTTCAAATTAGTTTTGTTGGCTAGATCAGCTTTAGCTAGGCTAGGTGTCTGAAGCTTCTTGTTCCAGTATTTATTTTATGGAGCTATCCGATTCATTTATAAAATTTAAGATAATAACGATCGACGTTATGACGTACGTGGCTGAAGTTGTTCAGTTTATTCGGATTATTAGGGAATGTTTCATACTTACCAAATAAACTTAAGTTTTCATACTTACGAAAATAAATTTTGTACGAATTTCGAAAAACATCCTTTGACGTCACCAGCTTTTCGTTTTATCGCGAACGCATCACACCGACCGTACAGTTCCAGAGTACCGCATTCCACGCACACATCTCCGCTTTAGTGTGTGTCTGTCACGTCGCACGCACACTATCGCAAACGCCATCTACGCCCCACACTACCTACTATATCCACAACTATGTTTGTACTTCAAACCTTCCAACACTCTTCACTTCTACTTGAAAACTCCTTCGAGACCTGAAAAGGAATTTTACAAGGGCGCCTTTTTCTTTTGAACGCGTACCTTTAGCTGTAAAACGGGGGCTCTTAACCGTTATAAAGGGATGTATTGATAGTTAGTGGTTCCTTTGTAGTTGGCATCTCGCGGGACGCTCCTGTAATCGTAAAGAAAAAAACTGTACACATAGTTGGTATACAGCCTAAGTGTGTACTTTATTTTAAGTGCCTACTTTTGGTGCGAAGATTTTTTGCTTGAATATTAATTTATGTGAGATCGTCATTATGAGGCGGTATGTTAGGTATAACGGCAGCCTTGACCCAGTCTACGTCTTTATTATCCGGAAAATCTGGTTCCATTATTCAAAATGGAACTACTTTTCAATATTAGGTGCTATGAATAGTTGTTTACTTAAAATACAAACGGTGTCGATTATCTAGGTATGCAGATTTTAGAGTGCGAAGGCTATCGGGTCCATAATCTTTGTCACGGAAATTGCCAGAAATAGAAGACCTGATAGAATTTCAAATTTAAATGTCATAAGCATTACATGTCATGTAGTCAAAATACTGCTGTTTACAATAATTATTGAGATTGTTACCGTATCATCTATGCCACAGATTGGAAATTATTTTGGAAATTATTTCGCTAATCGATAAGGATATAATTTTCCCACCAAACGACTTCGGGGCGGTTCTTCGTTTCGTTTTTGCTTAGGCTCATATATTTTTAAAAGTCGACCTGTGTCGATGTAGTTACACCGGTATCACTAAGTAAATTAAATTATTGGAAAAATAGATATAAAGACCCATAATAAAACTTTGTGAAGTGAATTCTCCTCAAAACTTTAGAAAATTTATAAGATAAATGACCAAAATTAACACGTTTCAGAGATACTTTGAAAACGAAAATTTTCGAAATAAAGGTTTCGGAAGACATTTTAGGCTTTTCGCTTAAAGTAACTCAACGCGACCACAATAACTCCAAGATTTGTCCAAATATCGATTCGGAAACATTATTCCATTAAAATTGCCCGCCACTTTATTTTGCATAAATGAAAGACCATTCACCAGGATCATAAAATTGGTCACTTTTATTTCCCTATATTGGTTTGTAGCATTTTAATAGCAAAGGTTCTGAAAAATATCGATTTTGGACTTACATAAGGGTCATGAAGGTCACGGACATTGCCCGTTAGCATAACAGCGAGACTAAACATTACCATATTCCGACCAACGCATTGCCGGCAGCGCCGTCAAAAATTCGATCCAGTTTCTAAAGATTCCTGTAAAAAATCGATTCAGGAACCAAATAAGAGGCACTGAAGGTCACGGCCCCATCGATCCGGCGTAGAAAGTGAGACTGGCTGCCACTACTAACACCGTCCCGTTGGCTATGCAGCCTGAATTAATCGCGCATATATTTGAATACATTTGGAGCGGCGCAGTTCGGGCCGCGGTGTCGTCGGCCCCTTAAGTTTTAGCGATTTTGTTTCGGGACTGTATTGGTGTGGGTGCTTCGCGGAATGGCAACCAGAGTCGAGACTGTCATCAGTCCATCAATTCAGATTTGGCGTAATGACGATGAATGACGTTTGGTATAGGTCATGTCAGATGAAGAAGGCTGATGTTCCATTGAAAATTAACAAATTCTCAATGGCAATAATGAAATTATGAGTTTGATGAGATCATGCATGACCTGTCATTAAAACTGATTGTCTGTTTTTGCGACACTACACATTGTTGCAGTATCTGGTTACATTTAGTAAAAATGTACATGATCCAGTATTATCCAGAACTAGGTATAGTTATCACTTATCTTTGGTATAGCAGAATATCTCATCAGCAGAGACTGTAACCTCGATGAAACTAAAACGGAAATTACTTCTTCTTTCGTCTGACAGAAGTTGTTACTTATATGAATTATTGTTATTATAATATAAATGCAATGTTGAAGAATTCCTATCAATAAAATGGCATTTGTTTCGATAAAAAAGAGTTATTTACTCTAAGAATACAATAGGTACACCTTCCTCTGGTTTAGGAATTACATCTAAATAAAAAATCAAGCTTGGATGGCGGACGTAGTTCCGGTATGTCTGTGTAACGTATACTTAAAAACTCAATATCGTTTGTCTCTTATCGAAGAAAATAAAGAGCTTCGCTAATAACAATAGACGATTGAGGGAAATGTTATGAAGATTTATTGATTAGGTATGTAATTTTATTTAGGTATGTATTGTAAGTCAATTAGTAATTTGGGATGCATGTTGATATAATATAAGAATCGAAAAACGCTGGAGTAGACTGTTCTTGAGTGGAGACCGCGACTTGACAAACGTAGCGTACGATGCCCTCCGGCAAGATGGAGTGATGATTGGCGAAAGGTTGCTGGCGGAAGCTGGGTGCGACAAGCCGAGGACAGGGCGAAATGGTGCACATTGGGGGAGGCCTACGCCAGCAGTGAACTGCTATAGGCTGATGATGATGATAATGATAATGTTAATATATGTTATTAGCCTAGTCAAATTCTTCGTTTTTATAATAAATTTAGTTCATAGTTTAGTACATTTAAATTTAACAATTTTTCGGACATAAATATATTTTTTCTAATATAACCAATTTTAACGGCTTGTAGGTCTAATATTCGTAGAGATGGGTCTATAGGTTTAACTTCTAGATGTCAAGGTCTAACATTTAGTCACGTTAGACCTTCACAATTAGTTGGGTAACACTAACTTTATTAGTTTTAGTGTTGACAACCGTCCACCAATATTATAATTTTGAATTGCCTCAGTCTCTATAGTGAGTTAGGAAGGATTTATCTTAAAATATTAAAGTAGCGTAGAATCCAAATTATGAGTTTCAATTAGATTAACATAATAACTATGAAGATTAGCATAGGTATCCACATTATATTTACATTGTCGTTTGGTATAATAACTAATTCAATAATGTGTATATTCCTTCCTTAAACAAAAACTGATTAACAGCCTCATTTTCTACATTATAGGTTATTGTTAACTTTAATGTTTGTCTAAATAAGTCCCCATACAAAAGATAAATAGAAATAAAACAGTTTTATTTAGATACTATTTAAAGCATGAAGTTAGGTTCATAAACCCAACTAGTCTTTATATTGTGTTTATTACTTAAGGATATATATATATTTTTCATTTAATAAGGTCCCGTTTATTTCGTCACTTGAAACAACAATCTTCTATAAATAATATATTGAATTACTATCACCGTCATTCATAACACCTTGCCCCCATCCACTCGCCATAGCACCGTAACCTGGAAATCAAAAAAAAGATAGCTTTAATAAAAACAGCGGGAGGCAATAGCCGTGTCCGGTGCGAAGCGGGTTATTGTTAGGTCCTAAGGCATCCGTCGAATACGTAATGTGGATGGAAAGTCGAGCGATTGTCACAAGAGGCCTATTACTATTCCAGCGATGTCACACACAAGCAGATGTCCTGCACACACCCGTCCAAACATTAGTGCGCGTACGGTGTGAGCTACGGAAAGGAAAAAACTTTTATGTAAATTTGCTTGAAGTGTTGTTTTAATGTACCTACCTAACGGGCATGTTTTTTTCCGTTTTATAGTTCCTGAAGATGATACCTGTTAATGAGATCCTAATGGTTTAGTGAATTTACTTTTGGTGCTATATCTTTTGTATTTTTTACATACGTATTCAAAATTCATTATTTATCTTCTTTCGCCCAAATTCAATTAAAACTTAAACTTAGCAAACATGCCACACTTGTACCCAGCGGATTAGAACTTGGAGTCGTAAGTCAGAGCACTGTGCTCTGTGCTTTCTCTGTTTTTCTTAATATTATGAAGAAACACAGTTCACCAGCTCCAAAAATTAGCAGACCCTTTAGTGAACCCTTTCCATGAATCTTTGACGACACGTTTGGCGTAGCGGCTGAGCGATCGCCTTCGGCGTCACGTGTTGTGGGTTCGATCCCCACACGGAGCAAATATTTGTATGATCTACAGGTAGTTGTTCCGGGTCTGGGCGTTTGTGTATGTGAGAATTTGTGTTTGTAAACGCACCCACGATACAGGAGAAAATCCTAGTGTGGGGCAACGTTTTTTTTTAAGAAAAAAAAAAAAATATCTGAAAAGCGTTAGCTAAACAACAGTTTTCATTATACCAACGAAGGGACTGATTGCTCATTTTCTTCGAAGAAATTTAAGTAGGTAGGGTTTACGAGGCAACAAAACTTTTGAATGGAATCCGCACCAGGTTTCTTAATAGTGTTTGGTTGTCGCAATAATGTAATGGTTTGAAAGGCAGCAAGTGCGACCTGACAAAGGTTGTAAGACTAAGAAAGCCGTAATGAGTCATTTCCCTCAGTTTGTTCTTTCATTTTGTGATGGAAATTTCTTTATTATTTGTATGTTTTCGTTTCATTTACATCTTGAAAAAGAAGTACTAAAATTTATGTTATATGAATTCAAATTTCCAGTATATTTTTTGAATTGCTTTGGAATAGGATACCTACTGCCTGTAGGTACATCTTATAAGGTATTTTCTGATGAAAAATTAATAGAAGTAAAAAAAATTGTCCTATGAAGTATAATCATGTCTAGCTAACTGTAGTTTTTTAGCAAAGGTACTTAAAAATTCAAAAGGTAAATATTGACCGATTAACATTTGTGACTATTATCTACGATTACCGATTAGGTACCTACGATTGGTGTATGAATTGTTATTAGTGAAATTAGATCGAGATTAAATTTAGAAAAAATAACTTTACAAGAATTTGTCTAATTGGGCGAATGAGACTGGGCTCCACAACACAGGGTATCCTAGTGTGGGTTTCAGTGTCATTATAATCATTGTAATACTGTATTTTCTGAAATCAATAAACAAATAAAGTAAAAAATAATTCTTCATTATTATTAATTAATTCGTCTCCAAACATGATAATTTGCAATCGTAGTGTGCACGCACACATTACGGACGGCCATTTTCACAGCCTACTTACGTGCCGAACTGCCGAACTGTTCCGGCGGCTATCGATGTTATCTCCTGATATTGCCTTTTTAGCCGCCGCCCGTTAGCCTCGCGCCGTTACCGAGGATTAAAACGGCTGCTGAATGCAAGTTTTGGGAAAATTCTCGGAATTAGAAGTGAAGTAATTTTTAGACGAAACTTATTAGATCATTTATTTTTGGTGATGATCCTTTAAATCGATTTTCATCTAAAGACATCTAAAGACAATTAATGTCTTTTGGTGAAGATAATATGCGCAGCGATGATCCTGAAAATAAATAAAAAGCTAAGTATTAAATTGTTTATGTTACCGATGATTCACTACTAAAGAGAGTAGAGAGAGATTGTAGAGCTCAATAAGATTAATTAAAAATATGTACCTGATAAAAAAGCTAAAACATTTTTTAAAGAAGATATTTTTGTTCACGAATATTTCCACGCGGTCCGACCTCCGACCTCCAGCCAAAACAATTTCCAACATCTGAACTTTAATTCTTATATTTTCAGGGGCAATGTTGTGTCTGAGGTGAGAACAATAGGTACGGGGGGGGGGGATACTGTCACCCCTCGCCCCGTTCACCGTCCCCCCAGCCGGGACGTCGACCTTGCTATTGCAATGCGCAACACGCGCTATACTTTTGTCGCTGCCTGAATAAGGTCACGGCATTCCGTCTCCAGGATATATGGGTTAGGTAGAACATATGATTGCTGCTCAAGGATTTGTGCTGAGCGTAGGGAAGGTTATTGAAGACCATTAAATCTTGAAATTGTGGCAGCAAGGAGTGGTCATGGGTAGGTAATTTTTTTCCAATATTTGTACTTTAATAAATAACCTGCCTACAAGTTTAGTGTCAGGTTGGTCCAGTATTTTGTAAACAATTGGGTATCGACAAGATCTCAGGAGATATCCTTGTAGATTAATAGATATTCGAGTGTCGTATCATGGTGATAAATCTTTCAGACTTAATTGCAGTATTTAGCGTGTAGGTGTCAACAAATAGGTTTACAATTTATATTTGTATATGTTCGTGTGTCCATTTCCTGCACAACATTACCTATTGATTTGGCGATATAAATCAAAAGGTACTTTCAAATCTAGAGATTTAGACTTGATATCAATATTTGATTTAATTTTAATATTTGATACTTAAATAGCTTCAAATATTAATCGACAAAATGCATTTATTAAAATTTCGTAAGTACTGTTGTATATCACGAATTAATACCGTACTTTAAAAAAATCATACTTCGTACTATCATTTCAGTGCTTCGTACATAGAGTACCTACTATATCAGCCTCCTGATGACAATGCCAGACGCTTATGTTTCAGTGGACTGTAATTGTTACAAATATTTTCGTTACTTTCAGCTAAGTTTCACGGCCACGCAAAAAGTCGCTTTCACCGAACATCTGTGCGTAGTGAGACAAACGCGAGACGCGACCCGAGCCTGTATGAAAGCGTATCTTATGCATTTTACATGAGCTGTGCCAGCCATCAGGCCCCTTACCTTAGCCTTCACACATCCGCGGGTGTATACACACACAGTTGCACACCCACACGCTCGCGCGCCCATTGTCAGCGAAACAAAAACACGCACACTACACAGGACTCGTTCTAATTAGTTGTTTGTAAACACATGTCACACGTTCGTGCCTGTGTGCGTGTAGATGCGTGCAAGGTATCCTCCATGAATTATGTAATGCAAGCTTGTTGTCAAGTGAAAAGGTGAGACAAGGAAGTGTAAATTGTTTTCGATAAAAATATATTGTCATATTTGCTCATTGTGATGATGGTCGTGTGCAGTCATGGATTGAGTCAAAAAACAAAGCATCATGCCTCAAAGGTTTTCTACTAGAAAATTCGAAGTCATAACTTCAGAATTAATAACGACGGGTAGCCTAGACACGACTTTAAAAATTCCATTTTTCAGCGCATTCAAAGTTATATGTCTGGTACCTATTATCTGTGTATATAACACACACATTTATGTAGTAGCATTGTCCGAGCGTCACTTAGTAGAGACAAACGATCTGGAGGAGTGCCAGCGACGGGAAATTAAGATTGGTGACTACGAACGAAGATATTTCAATGTATTACGTTCAGTAGATGGATGCATCAGACTGGATAATAAGATTGAGGTAGAACATTGTGATGATGACGATGATGAGAAAATCATGGTGTACCGTCTACGCTATCAATAAAGAAAATGTTTATAGCCTTTTTCTATAGAATAGTAGAATTTCAAAGACCAGACAGGACCTTTTTGTGATGTTCTAGTAGATTTTGGAAGTAGAATTATCGCATCTTCATTTCCTATTTCAATCTATTTAAAAACATTACTCCTCCTTTTCGGTTCCGACACAGTTGAGTAAAAAGAAACGTTCATATGTTTGTCAATGTTTAAGATCACCAGGGGATGCAAGAAGACGATCCCATCTCTATAGTCATCGTACCACTAATCAGATAATCACTTGCTGTTCATCAATAGTAGGTACTCCCATCAGCTCCAAGTGTTTGGATAAACAAGTTGGATCATTATTTCATCTGTTTATCATCAATGTCTAACTGATGAGATAGTGTCTAGATCAGGAGTTCAGGAGATGTTTTTTTTGTTTATTTGACCTTCCTTCATACTTTCCCAAAAACGAGAAAATACGTTTTCGAACCGCATACATTACACGTCTGCGCCCTAACGTGCTTTGTTCTAACTCCATAATGAAGTCTTGAAGTAGGCGACGAGTCAAGGGCTGTTTGCATATTTTAAATATTTTTGTTTGGGTACTCGGCTTACGAATATTTTGACACGACCGGAAAATATATGAGTACGAAATGAAGGAGTTTAATTGTTTCAGGAGTAAAAGGGGTCGTTGGATTTATGGAGTGGTATTTTTTTTTAATACACAGATGAAATGTTTTTAATAGGTTTTTGATACCAGTTCCCTTGATGGAAGAGCATAGGCACGGGATGTTGAATCATTTTCTTTTCTTATTAGCATTTTAGATAATCTTTATAATAAGAAGCACGAATTTTTACATACACAAACACTTAGATCTCGATCAAGACTTTGTAGGCCATACAAACATTTATTCCGTGTGGGAATCGAACCCATGACCGTAGTGTAGAAGCAAATCGCTCAGCCATTTGTGGTGTCTTTATATCTTTGCACAACCCAGTTTTGAGCAGTAGTCTTTTTTTTACTAGGTACTGCCGTTTTACTGGAAGATACTGGTTCAATTAAAAAAGCGGCCGTAGCCTAATGGCTAGGGCGTCGGACTCGCGATCAATTGGTTGCCGGTTCGAAACCCACCCATTGCACTACCGACGTGAACCCACTCGTAATAGAAGCATTTAGCTTAGCACGAGGGGTTAACAAGAATAGGTACTAGAAATGTGCGACATACATTGCTAGTAAGCTTAAAAAAAAATTTTTTTTTCACTAAATAAATAGCTATATTCAAATATCCAATAGGTGCATACAGAATTGTTACATTTCGTTTCTATTTTTTTTACAGAGACGAGCAGCAGTGTGCCTGCCACGTAACATAGACAACCCTTATTTATTTCATACATGAATCTCCCCATTTAATAATCTAGTCATACTAGTTCCTCGGGGTAGCTGGATGTGCTAGGGGTGAGTGTGCGGCCGTAGGGAGGGGGTGGGGGGGGTGGTGCGGTTAATGAACCCGCAGGGATGCAAGTCGGCGGACATTTCACAATAATATTAGTTCAGCGCTGAAATTAAAGCCTCGCGGTATTTGTACGGTGCAAAAGATTTTCGAAATGCTGTTGTCTTCTAGCCTGGACCTACAGCCAACTAAAATATGTGCCTTAAAATTACAACCAGATCAATAAAAGAGATCTATTCCATCTTCAACATACCCTATGTGATGCTGTGTTATATGCATCATTTCACATACCACATGACTTATGAAATTTATAGACTCGTGCCTATTAAAAAAAGAAAGTCTTAATTAAAAAAGTCGATCAGTCTGATGTTTTAAACATGAGGGTTTCACTTTGTGATATAGATGTAAATAGCAACGCTATACTTACATGATTTAGTAAGGTTATGTGTAACAACTCAAGCACATATAAACGATTGTTGATACAATGACATCGTTCGACAACCAAGCTAACAAGCATTTCCAATTCAAATATTACAATATTTCTTACATTATCTAAGACACATCTCCTCTGATGTACGAGTATTTGTAGTTTTAAAAGTCGTAATTAGTTATCATATGGAAAGAATGTCATCATACCACGGTTAAGCGGAATGCGTACTAGAATTACACTTTATCCAATTACGAATTGAATTATTTTTCGTAATCCAATTAACATAAAACGGAGTCAATAAAATCTCTCCTAAATTCCAATATGGCCTATAAATGTGTCTAAGTCGAATAGGAAAAATTGCAGCGCAACATTTACGCGGTACACAAATTGTGGATTTTCGTTGGAGGAAAATTCTAAAGCTGATATTACCTTCTGTCAAGTATTATTTTTATTTTAAAACTTATTACTAAATTATAAGCGGTACCTACGGGGTTATTGGTTAAGGAACGGATTGATAAAGGGAAGAGGATAAAGGGACATGATCAGTAACATAATTTTGTGACAATGCTTGTCGTTACCTAACGGCACAAAATTAGAAGTTAAACGACGTTTATATATTTGGTTACAATTTTCTTACAGGCCGTACTCTATGAAGCAATATGACTATATCGCTTCGAATATAAGTGACTACTTATAGCTATAGACAGATAGAGGACAAAACATTTATTAACGTCACCTCCTCGATTTCCTCCAAAGAATGAGTGAACAAATCTGTATTTTTTTTTATGGGATAGGAGCGCAAACGAGCAAACGGATCACCTGATGGTAAGCGATTACCGCCGCCCATGGGGTGTCCATGGGCGGCGGTAATCGCTTACGGCAGCACCAAAAGAGGAGTCACAAGTGCGTTGCCGACCTTTAAAAGAGGATTGGGCCTCCGGTAACCTCACTCACTCGGCGAAACACAACGTAAGCGTTGTTTAACGCCGGTTTTCTGTGAGGCCGTGGTATCACTCCGGTCGAGCCGGCCCATTCGTGCCGAAGCATGGCTCTCCCACGTGTAAAATGTGTTAATCTATACGTTGGAAAGAATATTTCAATATATATATCACAAAATAGTTTTTGTGATATACTGATATAACAATCACTGTAGGTATATACAAATACCGTTTATCTCTAAACAACACTAACTTGCCAAATTCCATCTGCTAAGGGTGCACAATTCGTGAACACTGTCACCGGGCCGGCGCCAGAGCGTGCGCGGTCTGAATCTTAATGTCCATTAATCAGACATTGTTTAGAAGAATCTCCGTCAGTCTAAATGTGCTCTTATCAACGCATTGAGTTCGGTTCCTGGATGATGGAGTAGAAACTCCTTAAATAAAATCCATCGATAATAACCTCCCTTGTCCAATATGTTAGTGATTGCCAAGTTGTCATAAGCCGAAAAGGCGAATATTTCTGTCCCTCATCCTCGCATTATTTAGTTTTCATACTCTGAAGACGAGAAAGTTTGTTGATCACTTATAAATGTCATCAATGAGGAGTTTTTTAAATTCTTGATAGGCTTACCTACGTTTGACCGCCAGTTCACTTGATGTTAAACGACACTGCGATCTACGATGGCGCGCAGTTGTCTTAAAGATACCGATTCACTCGTGATTTAAAGACACCCAGATTATATCTACTGGGTGAGTAGGTTTTCAATCGATAACAGCGAAAGTGTGGCTTCACATCAATACATATTTACTTAAACAGCAGGTGAAATTATCAAAATTGGTTTTCCTCCATGATTAATTCTCATTGTGTGTCATCATAATCATCATTCTTGAGTGTCTTGAGGGCCATGGGATTCGTAACCTTGACAAGTAGTAAGCATACAAAGCTTACAAAGGAAACCAAATTTTTAAGGGTGTGTACCCTTGAACAGTTGGTTTCCTTTGTATGCTTTGTTGAGTGTGTGAATTATTCCAGGTTTAGTTTAAAGCTAATAACTGATATATTCTGGAGAGCAATACACTCTGCTGGATTTCTAAGTAGATGTCTCTTAGAAATCCAGCAGAGAGTGCTGTGTTATTGATGAACCATATGCTGCCCAGTTGACCGGGTATGCCTGGGCCTGTACAATATTCGACATGCTGCTTTAAATAGCCCGCATTGAAACATGATTAGTTTAACTAAAAAGCTCTGAAATTAAAAGCAGTGTTAAAACCAAACCTGCCTTTTGTGTGACAGGCAAACAAAACGAGCCACAGATTAACAAACGAGGCTAGTTGTCTCCTCTTAAAAACGCTTAAAAATTCCAATAACACCGATTATTCTATTCTCCCAACTATCGTCCAAGATGAGCATACAATGCTTGCAAGGTGACGTTTCAATGGGCGGCCATACTGGAAATTTGTTCAATACTCGACGCTGGCGCATCGACGCGCGCGCAGTTTTGTCAATACTGTCCGCGATTGTACCGTTTAATCAGTTCTGCATTCAACTGTACCGCCTTTGACGAGTAATTGCTTCCACCGATTGAAATGTTATTCCTGGGTATTGCTGCAATTTTTATGTGTTTTAATGTACAAGTTGGTATGCAAATGCTCCAAAGCGAAGAAACACTTTCAAAGCGATCAAAAACCTCTATGTTATTTATTTACCTAATTAATGTCTATTAACGAATATATTAATAGATTGAAAATTAGAATAACACGCGAAGCTTTGTAGGTCAAGTGCAAAACTATTTAAAAAAGGCAAACAAAATATTAACCTACGACGGCGTGATCTTTATTGTAATATAGTAAAAATTTAAATGTATAATGAGAACCTATCATTGAAAACAAACGCTTAAATATACAAGTTGAACAAAAACACTGGAAACACTTCAATCAACAAGGCCCCGCAAAAACAGAAGAGAACCAGCCAGCAATTAAAATCGAAAATAATATCGAGAACTCGACGGACAATAACGAAGCTAGCCATTAAAATAAGAGGCGGAATAATAAATGAAGCTATGCTGAAATTAAAAAAAGAACGGAAAAAAAGAAAATTCTCGTCGCGACGAATGCATAGAATATGGCGTAGGTACGGACCAATCAAAATTCTTCGTCAATTAAGTGGAGATCGTAGCAAAAGGAAAATTGAAGGAAAATCTGAGGGTGGCTTTGGCAGAGTTGGACGCTAGTCGATTAATTTCTATGACAGACACGTAATTTTTTTAAATCAAAATAAAATATTAGTAACCTGCGAGACTTTAGTCTTTATATGTGGAGTATTTTATTAGTAGGTTAATTTTTTTTTGTAACTTCGGATGGAAATCGTTTTTTATCGGTCATCCGTAATATCCGTATTGTATAGACACCTTGGATTCTACTTTTATGGTTTAGAATAAGTTATTAATTAATGTATCAGTAAAAGTCAAAATGATTTTATTTAAATAAGCCTTAACTAGGAGTACATACTTCCAAAAAGTCAAAGATATCATTGGCACTTACTTATAGGAATACTTCACTCCACAGCTTAATAATATTCATTTTTACTATGTGTAATATAATAATTAATGAGTTGACAAAATAACACGTTATCACATCGACGTTTCCCATCCCTACCTCCCTAGATATGAAAGCAATGGAAATAAAGTTTGTTCGCTCCGCATTGTACCGGGTTCGTCGTAAATGGATTTTATCACTATATAAATATCCCCCTATCTTTATGTTACGACGCTAAGCTATGTCCCGTCACCGTAGATTTTCCTATAAGTATGTTGATACTACGTGATTTTTACTATAACTTTGTTTTTATATCGAGTTTGCTCGGGTAATGTCTGTGGAGAACGTGCGAGTAGGTATTTAATGTAGGTAGGTAGCAGTAGGTACCTATATTTGCGATTTTCTTGTACATATTAGGTACCTCTATATTATTATATTGACTGCTTTTAAATATTATAAATAATAATATTATATTTATACCACTAACATTAACATTAAACGGAGTAGATTGCTTTTTTTTTAATCGTGCCTTTCATTAATTTTCACTACATGTTAATACATGTAAGTTTACTTATTAACATTAAATGTTAATCTCATAACACAAGTTATAGTCTGCGTATAGTCGAAACACCATAATATTCCTGCCAAAAAATGAATAGGAAAAGACTACAAGTTCATTCAACCCTGTTATTTTCAATGCCAGGTTGAAACCATAGATTATATTTCATTTACCAGGGCCGGTCAATAGAAAACCTACACCGGAACCATAAAGCCGAAACGGTTGATATTGCAAGGTCCGGCCGGTCACCGGTTTACGACGAGCTCCGAGCCTGAATTATGCGCGAATGGCCCACGGCTCATTTGGTTTAAACGCTGCATCTTTGATGTAAGGGACCCTGCCAAATTGTGTTAATAATACCCTCCCAGGATGTTGCTATATTTTTACATAGGAATTTCGAGATTCGACTCGGAAGACCAAATTGAGATGAGCGGCATTCATTGTTAGATTGGCCCTTCAGGAAGGCAACAACCTGGTCCTTAGAGCTGTAATTGCAGTTATCCGAATTTTGCAATACATACGAAAAGCACAATCTTCTGTGAACGCGTAGGTGATTAACGCGTTATTACCTGTACATTACAACTTTTATTTAACGGCTAAGCTTGGTGGTCAGGACACTTCAAATTATAATCCTATTCTACTCTACGAATGCAATCATTGTAAAGTTTTATGGGATGTGATTCTGCTGTTATTGTTGTGTTTAGAAAGAGCCCAAACGAAATTCAACTTGTGACGTAAATGATAAATGACAAGAACGATTTTTATATGCAAAGAAGAATTGTGTCCTTTAAATATTTGCTCAGCAATGTACAAAAATGTGCTTTTGGACAAATATGAAGCTAGAAAATATTTGCTTTAGAAATTATATGTAAGGGTGCGCTTAAAATATTCATCCAAACAAGATGCTCCATCAAACTAGAGCTTTCGATTTGAGCACTCAAGTCATTAAAGCTGCGATGCGTCCTACGGTCCGTAAATGATAAAAGCCATCCGTGTTTATGATATATTTGAAGGCTTCAGGAGCGCTGCGTTACGGCTTCCACCCCTTTCATGGCCGCAATCCTCTTAGCGGGTCCCGCATAAAAATAAAGCAGACTCCACCTGCCTGCCCTCCGTGACCTAACTGCCTTACGTATTTAGGCTGCAGCGGTGCAACTCTAACAACCTCATACTAAAACAGAATATCGATTACTTTCGCTACTATAATGTAATCCCCCGCCCACTTTTCGTTTTTTTAGCTCAGGATAATAATATAGTGGTCTCTGTCTAGCGCGCGGGTATCCAGGGCGTCGCGGCGGTCCCCAGGGCCGGGGCGGCGTCCGTCCCCCGCGCACCACCCCGCCCCCGCCGTATGTAAATGAACGTCTCATCGGTTATGTGTGCGAAAGCCTATAACAACACGCCACCAGCAACACACCGATAACTCGATGTTTGAGGTTTACTGCCCTGACAGCTTTTGTCCTATTTTAAATACGAATTTCGGATTGGATGCGTCCGTCATCCTTCATAGAGCCATTGGCCTTTTCTTTGTTTTTACGCGTAGCGATGTTGATATTGTAAACAGTGGTAGTGCAGATTCCTAGCCGAGGAGTTCGGCTCCACGGCAGACATGCAAATGTTTAGTAACTGATGACAAAGATAACATAGCGGGGGCAGTTTTAGCATTTGAGCATGAACAATTTTCAAATACGTTTAGTCTGTCGGCTCAATTGTTGTTTACGGGAGTTTATGTTTTACATGAATATGTTTAGAGTTTGTTTTGCTTGGATGTGTATTTCGTACGTGCGGCACTACGTCGTGGCGGTGACGTCACGAGTACGTCGAAAATGACACTTTTACGAGCAATAATTTACATTATTTCGGTGTTAAGCTTCGCGTGCCCGCCGATTGATTTTATGTCGGTCGCATCTCACATTTGCGTTCAGTTAAATCGAATCACTGACTACACGACCGAGTTATTTTGTAATGGTGGTATCGCGTGAGCTTTTTTGACGTTTTGTTTGTTATTTTTATTTTGTTGATTTTTTTCAGTGGCACGATGTTTTGATCTAGAAGTTAATCTTAAATTTTAAATTTTACGGTAATTGTCATCGTGTGGAGCTTCGACATATTTACGATCATACATTATTTAGGTACTTAAAATTATTAAATTTTATTGAATTAAATTATTAATTATTATTTATTTTTTGTTAAATAAATTTTTATTTTCAAGTATGGTTGAAAAGATGATATTTTCAAAAACTTTTATCAAAACTCACGTCAAGTTATATCGTCCTTATAGTCAAAGGACCATATTTATACAAGAAAGCAGTACAATAGTAAAACATTGTGAACAAATGAAAAAGTATTTCTAAAATCATATTATACAATACTATAGTGTGGAGCATGGCGATAAGGCAGGGACACACGCGCGCCACCCAATTAAGATCTTCATTAGGCGCCTTCCTCGAATGCTGCGCCCGCGCCGGTGTAGCACGCGGTTTTATTGTCACACAATAAAATAAATAGATTAGTGAAGGTAGCGTTTATTCTTCAATTTGATTTCTTATGACTGGTGATGTTGAACATAGAGTCAGTCATGACAACATAGACTCAACGATTTGATTTTTATTATTTTGTGGTCTTTAAGGACAGCAAATTTAAAACAGATTTGGATGCCACTGGTCAGAGAATTGCAGGTGTACTTTCTAGTTAATAGAAACTAAGAAAATTCCGCTCAGCCCTCTCAAGTCACGAGAAAAACTTTTGTTAAGACAAACATTGTAATTTCTTCTCTTATTGTCGTGGTCCTAATCCTTAATTTTAAGTCTACAGCAGGTATTATAATGTTCGTAATATGCCGCTTTTGACCTTTTTACCTTGGGTAATGTGATTTCCCTTAATCTTGTATCTCAATCATTAAGTTTCGACTTCGATAATAGTAAAACTGAACTGTATTTCAGTCGGTGATATTGAAACGGGAGCATCCTGTACGTAGCTCTAGTACAGTCAGTGCCTACAGGGCGTGTGTTAAACTTACTGGATTCCTACAGATATGAGCTCTGTACCTGCCGCCTCTGTAAATCTCCACCTGGTACAGTCGCTGGAAAAAGTATTTTGTTGATATTGTTTTACTAGTATTTTGTTTTACTATTATTGTTTTACTAGTCGTAGTATTTTTGTGATTATTTTAATACTTTAGTTTTAATTTATATATTTTTTTTATTTTATTACTTTATTAAGCGTCAACTAATCGACATGTGTATCCTGCCCATTCTGAACCATGGTGCCCAAACGTGGTCACTAACCGAGTCTCAGAAGTCCAAGCCCAAGGTCTGCCAAAGAGTGATGGAGGTCAGTGTACTCGGAGTTAAAAGAATAGATCAAGTTCGTAACACCAAGCCGCGGTCAAAAACTGGCATCGCTGACGTAGGAAAAAAGACTGCTGGACTGAATTGGGATTGGGCGGGCCATGTGTCCCGCATGCACCCGGAGCTATGGGCCAGCTCAGTAACCCAATGGCTGCCCGAAGAAGGCCATCGACGCCAACGCAGACCAAGAAAGCGCTGGCGGGACGATTTAGACTCTTTCGGATGGACTGGGCTCAGATTTCCCTCGACGGAGATCAGTGGAAGGAGATGGGGGAGACCTTTGCGCAGCAATCGGATCTTTAGGTTAAAAAAAAGTTAATTTCATGTTGAACTGTGTACCTACATCAGTTTACCCGTGACCAATTCTCCGGGAAATACCTACAGGTGTGATATTATGCTGTTCTCCTTTAGGTACAAGTTATTCATTGGAGATTTAAGGTATATAGTTCTTCGCTTTTTACGGCACAGCTTTTATAGCCTTTCTAGTTAGTTTAGTTGTAAGTTGATTGAATCGTCATTATCATCATCATCATCTTCCTGCCCTTGTCCCAATTTATTTGGGGTCGGCGCAACATGTCCTTTTCTTCCATTCATTCCTGTCAGCCGTCACCTCATTATTTACTCCCTTTCCCATCATATTGGCCTTAACAAAATCTAATTTGAAAATTTTAAAAGGGAACATCGAACATGCTATTTTATTAATAGCACAGGTTGTTGGATTTATCTATTGAATCTGATGTTTGTCTTATTGAAAAACTCAAACATTTAGACGAATAACACTTTTCTGCACACAAGTACGCACATCGACTGATTTATCATATTCTAGCGCAGGTTGGAGCGACAATTGTAATGTAAAACCGGGGCCGGATTCTGAACTAACTTGGTGTCGCTAGCGGCGCAGTGACGTCACGTAGCTCACGTGACGCTCACGTTTACGTTACGTCGCGTTTACGGGATATGATGTATGCGTTAGAGATAAGGCTGGGTTCATAAAATAATACAATTTTTGGATGTTATATAACCCCTGACTAAGTTATAAAGGGATATAAGCTAAAGTTAAACCAATTTCATTCTGTTCTCGCCTCATACATATCATCACGCCTGTATTTGGCGAAGGACTAGGCCCAGGCATACCAATGCACACCCACAGATCGTCGGTATGTTTAGGTCCCATGTAATAGGGGGCGAGCCGGTCATAAATCCAAAACTCGCGAGCTGTTTAATGAGAATTTCATAGGAAAACCTAATAATACTGCTTGACCTGGGAATCGGAACCAGGACCTCTAACGTAGCAGTTGTACTCAGGACCACTGGGCTAATGAGGCAGTTCACATACTCCTCTCTTTATACATACACTCATAATCCAGTTACTAGTTGGAATAATTTAACGTTTGTTCAAAACTCCGTTGCATGAGTTGAAGACGGCCGGAGGGTGTTAAGTAAACAACCAGAACCACGTTTCTGCGAAATATCTGAAACATATTGTAAGATTCCCAAAAATGTTATACACTAGCTTGTAAACTCATTTTTTAATTGTGAAATTATAAACTAGGTATATATGTTATAAATTGTAACTACACGTTTGGCGTAGCGGCTGAGCGATCGGCTTCTGCGTCACGTGTTGTGGGTTCGATCCCCACACGGAGCAAATATTTGTATGATCTACAGGTAGTTGTTCCGGGTCTGGGCGTTTGTGTATGTGAGAATTTGTGTTTGTAAACGCACCCACGATACAGGAGAAAATCCTAGTGTGGGGCAACGTTTTTATTTAAAAGAGAAAGAGAAAGAGGTATTTGCTGTTGCCCGCGGTTTCATTCGAGTCCAAAAAGGACTGCGTACATACTATTTTTTTTTGAGACATAATATGTTATGTCTTCAAAAACTTGTAAACTCCTTCTTTTGAGTTCAGAAACAGTTCATAAGACGTTAGACGACGCGAGATACCCAGACAGAAATGGCGGGACGTACTGGACTCTTATTTGAGAAATTGGGCCCAAAAAGCATTGAACAGTGAGGAATAATAAAGTTAACCTATTTTCTACGGCAGGATACATATCTCTTTGCATAAGTTATATCGAAATTTGTTCAGCGGTTTAGGCATGAAATGGTAAAAGACAAACCGACAAACATAGTTACCTTGGTATTTATTGTGTGTATGGATTCGGAGGGGATTGCCTGGTTTTACCATAGGTATATGGTGTGAGGATCATGATTTGTGTAGGAATCAGACCATTTAGTATCTTTTTAGTAGCAAGATTACTGGGATAATTGCAATGTGCAAGCTATTTGTGACGCGAGAAAAAAGCATAAATAATCATCAGTGTACTTAAACAAACGATGACCAAAACTATCCTAATTAATCTTCATCCCGATCAATCAACTAAAATAACGAACCAATTTTTGTGCCTAGCCACAATCACGACTGTTTTCTTCACAGAAAACCATGTGCTATCACAATTAACTTAAGGACTATATTAGCGTGGTGGTAAAGTGTCGTGTTGTAACAACGCAGTCGCAGACAGGTATCGCAGCCAACAATGATGTACCTCAACCAGTCCGATTGCGAGGGGTTTTTTTAACCAGTATCCTCTGAGACTAACCTACATGTAAGCGGCAAGGTGGATGTGGCATATAACCTTGTCGAAATTTATGTAAAAGAGATTTCTACCTTTTTTGCACATTCATGTTGGCTTTATAAATATTCTAGCCTACAGTTTCACTCGTGTCTCCCGACTTTTTAGATAAAATATTATTTGTCTTGAAAAATTTTATCGAAATTTGTTAAGCGGTTTATGCTTGAAATGACAACAGACGGATTTACTTATGCATTTGTAATATGAAGTACCTATGTATTTAGCCATACTTATTTCTTTTTCTATTAGTATATTATGTTTCACACTATAATTCAACGTACTAAGATTAAATTAATACTATCAAAGCCTTCTTGTAAAAGTCGTGTTCAAAAATATGCTCTTATACAATTTAATCTTTTCGTCAAACATAACGGCTCTGTTTCTAGTATTTAATTATAATTACATAGCAGTATATTAATAATCACTGCTATAAAAATAATGTTGCATTAATTCTTAAATTTAATTTTAACCTACTTGTAAGGAACATTAACCGCAGTAGCTTATCTAATTAAAATACCGAAACTATGTTTTAGTACTGCGAAACTTGTGACTCATTGATATTGACAACCTAACGTAATATATATATATATATATATGTTGGTTTTTTAGCGACCGACCTAATTGAGTTTCAGGAGTTTGTTTCCTCACCAACTTATCTGGTCCAATACGGACAGATCAGATTTTTCCCGTGATCTTTAATAGTTAGCAGAGACATGATTATTGTGTGGATCTAAGTGCAGAGGGATGAATTATTATAGGACACGTGTATTTAGTAGTTCTTTTATTTTCTATAACGGAAATTATCAGAAGATCAAAGAAAATATTGCGAGGGTACAAATTACACTCAATATTTTGGACTTTCCTTCGCAGAAAAAGTAAACATTTTGATAAATTTCATTATTAATCAAAATTTTTTTAGAAAACGAAGTTAAAAAATAAAGATTTTTCAAGGGAAAATCTACGAATATGTATACACTCAGTTGTTTTTGCTACAGTACCACATCCAGTCTGAGTCCCTCGATGTGTTTGGAAGACAATGAGCGCGGGCCCACACCGCGTCACTCCGTAAACCTCTTCGCCTTATTTCACTAGCCTTCCTTTTGTTTCGAGGGCATTTCTTTATTTTGTTGTGCGATCTTATTATTTCGCTACCGTTGGCCGCATTGCAACGTTCTTATAGTTTTTGTTCGCATGCTCCAAGCCTTACAGAAGCTTCGAACGGAATGGAGTAATACTACCCGAGACTCCTCGGTATTGTGTATTTGTGTCTCTTTTTTATTTTTCTTCAATGCCACGTCAAGTTTTTGCTGTGCAGCAGGTTTTATTCTATGTGTGTTATGTAACGTGAGCCATGTGATATGATCTTGAATGTGTATTTAATTATTTCTGCGTTCCAATTTGAGTTGGTATGATCGAAACGGCGGATGTGAGATAATTTGTCATTTTCGTTTGTGTTCTTGTTCAGCACTGGGAACGGTTTGGTGATGATTTGGTTGATAGCATTATGGGTTGCGAGATGAAGCTGTCAAATGTTTCGTTTTCTGCGTTTGTGAACAGTTTTGCAGACGTTTTGAGTAAAATTGTCATTTTTGTAACATAACATACCATCACGCCTGTATTCCCCGAAGGGTTAGCCAGAGGCGTACTTAATGTACACCCACAGTTCGCCTGGTATGTTTAAGTCCCATGTTATAGGGGGCGAGCCTATAGCCATTAACCGGGCACAAATCCAGACTCCCAGCTGCTACTGCGAATTTCATACAAAACTCAATAACACTTTGCTCGACCTGAGGATCGAACCCAGGACCTCTAGCATAGCAGTCGCGCTTGGGACCACTAGACTAATGAGGCAGTCATTTTTGTAGTTCTATTATTAATTTCTGGTCCTCTTATCTCTTATGCATAGATCATCATTCTCAATCCTGACAAAGAAATAATACGGATCTAAACTTTACGTTAGGCTTTAACTTTTTAGCCATAAATAAAGTGTAGCACCAAATAAAGTTTAATTACACATTTGGCGCGCGTGTAAACAATACTGCGCGGTGTGAGCTACATAAAATACCAACATGGTACCAACAAAACGAACGGTCGGAACACTGTCGTCTACTTAAGGCTAACTGAGATCTCCTTTTTAGGGAGGGGGGGTGTGAACACCGCATGTCTGTGGGCTAATTAACTGAAACATGCGCGCGCGCCGGCGCGTTAATCACAGCGCAGTGGCGCCCTCTCCCCGCGCTTCGCCGTCGCCCGCACAGCTACACCGAGTTGCTTTTAGTGTGAGATGTTGGCGTAATCTAAGGAATTTCAATTAATTATATTATTTCGTTAATGAGTTTTGGAAATGTTAGCCGAAGATTTAGTATTGTACGGATGCAGATGGCTTTATTTTATAAAAGCTTTTCCGTTAGAAATGTTTTTGTAATGTAGAAGGCTTTCATTGTTTATTGACATTTTAGTGACAATAAAAAAACACGCCTAGATATATTTTTTCCAAGTCTGTTTAAACTATAGAATTAAAGCAATCAGAGATAATGGACGCATCGATGACATAGTCAAGCAGATACTTTTTCATGACGCAGTTTATTTTTACTTTAAAATACGAGCAGTCCAAAATCATGCTGGACAGTAATTTCTAAAAGAAAAATCAGCACTTAGTATTACCGCTAGCTAAACAATCCAAGATTTATTAGTCGGACAGCGACTATAAATCAACATTACCCATGATTCCGCAACGAACGTATCACCGGATCTGATACCGAAAAACGCCAATATGAATCTGAGAAATTGCTATTAGTTGCAATTTATATTCAGCTTGGTTTGTCACGAAAAACTGCAATCTAATTTAGTATGAGAAGAAAAAAATTGGTTGGTGCCACGAGACTGGTGCCATTCGTTGGCCCTTTTTTCAGTGTATCGAACAATCGGTTGCGAGTTAGGAATTTATTGAGTCCTGTGCAAATAAATAAAAGGGAGTGGATCGTGGTATATGTAGGAGTACGGACGGTGGACCCGTCTCGCCGGGAGCCGAGGATTGATCTTAGACATCAGCTGTCTGTCGCTTCGTCTCGGACTGCATACAGGATGTGTTCGATTCAGCAGGATTCAAGTAAATTTTTGACTCGTAATTATTATTGACTTGAAAAAGTGTCTTTAAACGATCTATTTACAGAAATAATGATTATTTATCATCATAATTATATTACAAATAAAAATATACATATATGAAGTTTATAAAGTTAGTAGAAGGATATAAAGTTTTGTTCGCTAGGTATCTTGCTAACCGGCTTCAATAAAAGAGGAGGTTCCCAATTGGACTGTATTTATTTGTATGTACTTACCTACCTATATTACCTCTTTCTAGTCTTTGCCGAATTTGAATGGATTTCGACTTTCTAAAAAAAACTTACTAGTTCCATGGAACTAATTACCAGTAGGACTTAAGGAGACTGATTCTTCTTTTTATTTGATAGAATTTACTTCTGACCCTATCGATATTGACCGTCTTGTTTGAGGTCTGACTATTTTCTTTTTGTCTTAAAAAAAGCTTACTACTAGTAAGTTACTAGCTATGTGGGTTGCACATTACTAGTATTCTTGTTTGGTCCGAAGATACACCATAAAACGTTTGAAGCTTTTTTTCTTAAAAAGTTAATTATTTAAATTACATGTAACAGTTGTCCTATCGCCGTCAACGAGACATAAATCCAAACTTTGTGTTAGCTGATAATTTTCGACAACTCAATAACATTACATCATCTGAGAATTGAATACTGGTCCGTAACGCTCAGCAGTCGTATTTACGACTACAAGACCAATGAGTCGGTTGCGTTAGATTATTTCTTTGCAGCATTACAAAACGTGCATTTTATTAGAACTTTCGATACTCACGTAGCTACTCAGGAAATATTACACCTCCAGTTTTCAAAAGTAATGTACCACCCTGTATGTTAGCGTTGGATCACGCGAGCCAGTCAGTTTAATGGTATCAGAGGAACATAACTAACACATCCTGTCGTTGGACAGCGTCTGATGTGACTGCACTGAGAGTTTCACTAGTACACCAAGTACCATGATCAAAACAGTTACCTGCTTGAAATCTTTGTACCCGTACTTACCACTAGAGTAATATAAAAGTATCACCTTATTCCAAAAGATGGACGAAGATTTTAAAATAATTATCCCCGTCTCTTTTTATAATATGCCATTACGAAGTGATAAATACATTTTCAACATAAGATAACCTTATAATATAAAAAAAATCTTTTATTGCTGTATTTATTTTTGCATGCTGAGATACAAATGTGTGCCTTAGACCTAACAATGTTTTTTAAGCAATAACCTTAGTCTTGATTTAAGTAATCTTTTGTTATAAGTTGGTCAATGTCAAGTACATATTTCTCAAACATCAAAGTCATCTCCACTGCTACTGATCTACCCTTTTAGGCAGAGGTGTAGTGATATACACCGACAGTTCACCGGTAAGTTTTAGGTCCTATGTGAAAAAGGCAGAGCTTTTAATAGACCACGAATCCAATCTTCGAGCTGCTATTGAGAATTTCGTAGAAAACCCCAATGACACTGCTCGATTTGGGAACCCAATCCACGAACTCACGCTTGCCAATGTAGCCAATCACTCTTGTGAACACTTTATTGTGCAGTTATTTCACTACATAGTGACAATTACTGGCTCACTAAATATTATTCTCGATGTAAGAAGCTCTAGGGTCACCTTCATCTCATTTTATTGTAAATTTTGTACTCGGGATACACATTCGAACACCACACATTGCGAAAAATACTTATTAAATGTCGAACATTTTCCTTTAAACTTCTGCACTACTCTATGATCTCTCACATACAAATCGCAAATGCTTAATAACTACTATTTATCATCACTAGCAATCCAGCTACTTCCCAGGCTCTAGCTAGGCATAGATCTACTCTTAGAATAAGAGGGCTTAGGATAATAGCCACGCCGACCTAGTGCGGATTAGCAGATTACGCTTATATGCTCGCGCTGTCGAGAAATTGTCTCAGACATGTGTTGTTTCGTCACAATATTTTCCTTCACTGTTTAAGCTAGGCACATAATTGATATAAAGCTAGAGGTGACTTGGATTAAAAAACGAAACCTACGACTTGGCTGTCCAATGGTATTATCACACGACTATCACTATTTATAGATATATAAAAATATATATTTCCATCCAGAATTCAAAGCCACGACGCGTAATACAGAACTCACTAAACTACTGCATCATTCGTGTCGTCATAAGTTTCTAGTGCTTGCTACAAACTAATTTATACCGGCATCGCACTTTAATAGAACATCTCTGCGGAGTATTTATACGACCATAATGTATCGGTATGTCTATTTGGGGACCTCCCTAGCGGCCTGTAGGGCACCGTTTACTAAGGTCAGCGTGCATCGAAGGGACCTCCCGGAGCAATCAACTCGTGTGATTGGAAACAGGTATTTATACAGCAATGGACTTTTTGGAGTGGGTGTTGTGTTGTTCAAATAATGATTAAAGACTAAATAGGTTAGGTTAGTAGGTTTAGATTGCAATGTTGCATGAAATAAAATGATGGGTTGTTCAACTCGGCTCTTAAACAGTTAGTTGGTTAATATATAAATCTTCTTAAAATTCACAGCAAAGCAATTTAAAAAAGTAACAGCAGGTATAACCTTTAATCAACCACCCTAATTTTTTCTTATGTATTATCAATGTCTTCATACCAAGAACCATAAAAAAACATATATTTAGATTTTAGTGTTTGTCGCCAGTAAAAAAATCTAAATAGTGAAATAATTTTAGTGTATCTTTGTAGATTTACAAATAGGTTCATCTTGGTGCATTTGGACGAACTCAGAGTTGAAAGTTCTACAGCCGCGCTTGTTGCCACTAGAGCCATAAGATAACAAAGGTCTATAAATACGTATCCCTATATGAAAACATAAAATGTTACCAAATATACCTACATCACTTAACACCGACCAATTAACATCCTGAAATACACAAATAGTTCTAAATATTGGTCCCAGCGTCTTTGCCACCCTATTTCTACGAAACGGTCCAAAGCAAAATGGCACTCATCCAAGTGTTAAGGGCTTGCGACACGCCTTTGCGAGGCAGGACGAAAGGTCATCGGGTAATTAAGAGTCCCTCAAGCAATCAGAATGTGAACGGCCCGTGATTGGTTGCAATTTCGTCCGCCTCGACGGATCAAAGGCGATGCTGGTGTCACTTGTCAAATGGAATATTTTAGGGATCGACGTTTGATGTTCACTCGTCGATCTCGATGTATTTTTAATTTTGTAACGATTTTTTGCGTCATACATTATGTATGTTGTGCGTCAAAGGTTGGGTATGGAGTGCTAATGTGTTGTTTTTAAATAAACTCAGAACGGAAGAGATTTTGGAGCAAGGAGAATTTCCTACATTAATATTAAAAGAATTTATTTACATCTTTACAATCAATTTATTTTAACTCGTTGTTTATTGGCGTTGTTGATATACGACTATAGAATAATAAATGATATTACTTAGTTATTGTTCGTTCTTTTTCTTACCTTAATCGTTTGCCTATCTAAGGGACCAAGTGTCCACAAACTCCTCAATAACACAAATTAACTTTCTGATGTCACAAATCTCACATCACAAATCTTACATCTGACCCGCAGATGGAAAATATTTCTATGGATCATCGTCTATTCTCTTCACCCCACTCGAAGAAGTGCTTATTGCCTATGATACGATCTCTATTCAAGAAATACCTTGAAATATTAACATTAAATTGAAGTAACTATGATTGAAAACTTATATAGTAATACAACCTTGGTTCGTACTTCAGACGTACATAAGTATATAAGGCTCAGTGATATCTCAGGGTGTAAACAACCCTTTTAAATAGTTTACTGTCAGGAGGGCGGGGGGTGAAAGTAGAGGAGGGAGGGACGAGGGTCGGCCCAGCTAAATATCTTTTAGTATCTGCAAAACGTCTAATTTAGTAGCGAGGCTTTGATGTTGTCTCTTGTACTTTAAGAGGAATGGAGAGATATTATAACTAGAAAAAATTGAATTAATTGATACGATTTACTGTAAGAGTTTAAGACTAAGAGTTTTTGTTTAGTTTTCATATTAGGATTAAATTCGCGAAATAATTTAACTGCAAAATTCCTGCTCAAAAATTAAACACAAATTGGAAATCTCCGGAAATAATTTTGAAATATAATTTTGAAATGTAATTGGTTTTTACCGTTTTTTAAAGTAAATAAATAGAAATCAAAAAGATATCCACTGCTGAACAAAGGCATCAGGAGTCATGGTGTAGCGGTTAAATAAGGTGGCCATCTAGCCACTACGATTTGATACCCACCCGAGGCAAATATTTGTGTTCCACGGATATTATTTTGAGTCTGGATGTACTTTATGTCCGTTAATTTTATTTTCATGACGTGCCCCGCAACAAAATTGTCCTAATCTAAGGACGGAAGGTGTCTTTTATTTATAATAAAAAATCTATAATTAGGAAATCATAATATTATCAAGCACCTGTTAAGTGTATGCCGCCTACATCCAACGATTTTCAGCGACCTTTACCAGGTTGTCTGTTCATCTCGTTGGAAGTCATCTTACAAAAATATAAGAGTAAATTAAATTCACAGATTGAGGCAAAGAATACTTCAGCTGTCAGCAGACATAAAATTAAAAACAATGTTAACAACTCCACAGATTTTTGTATTCTCCCGGTTGTGTAGAGACGGTCCCAGGAGAGCGTCCTCTCGCTTACTTATCCATCTCTATCTGATCAACGTCCTCGGCGGGAGATTTCAATGCGCCTTACATATAACATGTACATTGTACAGGTAATCAATGTTCACACTATGTCAGTTAATGGTGACTCGGGGTTGAGCGTCCCTGACTTAAAGTCTACGCAGTTAAGACGGTTGTTATGTTCTGTTTATTACGCGTGTGGTTAGCAGAAGATAGGCTTAAGTAGGGTTAAATTATATAAAGATAGATATTATTACTGCTGTGATTTTAAGTGCCATGGATAAGTCGTAAGTGTCGATTTATAAAGTAAACAAAAAGCAAGGACAATATAAAATCAATAAGAATTATACAAATGTGATTTTGCTTCCTTAGATGAGTTCATTCTAGAAATTAGATAATTATTTCCACGCTGAACTGAAAATTTCTTGCAGAGGGTCAGTGTTAGATGAATCAGCTAGACTAAGTATTCCCACGTTAGTTTGACAACAGCTCACACCAAAAGTTTGCCAAATGTGTTAACTATTCTTAGTTATTCTTGCGTGTTCATGGTTCAGACTATAATAACATAAAATACCATCATGTCTGTATTCCCCAAAGGGTTAGGCAGAGGTGTATTAATGTAACCCACAGTTCGCCAGTATGTTTAGGTCCCATGTAATAGGGGGCGAGCCTATTGCCATTAACCGGGCAATCAGACTCCGAGCTGCTACTGAGAATTTCATAGAAAAACCCAATTACACTTTTCTCGACCGAACCCAGGACCTCGAGTGTAGCAGTCGCGCTTGGGAACATTAGACTAATGAGGCAGTCAGACTATAATAATACATTCTTCATTTATATGATAATATTGTCAATTATTTTGTGTAAGCGTTATGTGTAATAGGAATTATTACACCTATTTTATGTTACCACAGATAATAAGTAATTACTAAGACGGTGCCGGCTATTGGGGTAGTACTGTGGAGAATGGTGTATGTTGCGTGTGTTGCGGTAAGCGCAATGGTTTGTTTCAAACTTTCAGAGTAGATACGTAACTCCAATTTTGAAAATGGGGACATAATTACTCAAAAGGTAATGGGGACATAATTTTTGTGAATATTTTGATCCTTATGCAAGTATACAATCATCAAAATATCTACAGTGACGCGCAGTCATGAAACAAAATTTTCAGTCACTATTGAGTTAGATTTTATTTATGTGACTTGTTCTATAATAAATATCAACAAGTCTCATGATATCTTTTTGTGATTTTTTTTGCATTTTCCATGATAAGATTATAAAGTTATTTTAACATACCATCATACCATCACGCCTGTATTCCCCGAAGGGTTAGGCAGAGGTGTACTTAATGTACACCCACAGTTCGCCGGTATGTTTAGGTCCCATGTTATAGGGGGCGAGCCTATAGCCATTAACCGGGCACAAATCCAGACTCCGAACTGCTAATGAGAATTTCATAGAAAAACCCAATAACACTTTGCTCGACCTGGGGATCGAACCCAGGACCTCTAGTGTAGCAGTCTCACTTGGGACCACTAGACTAATGAGGCAGTCAAAGTTATTTTAGTGAAGGAAAAATTTTAATCGCGGGACAATAGATGTCGCCAACGTCACCTTAAGCGGGTGGGACTCGCGGTGGCTTAGCGGTCAGAGCGTCTGGTGTATCTAACCAGAAGACGCAGGTTCGAATCGTGCCCGCGATTGAATTTTTCCTTCACTAAAATAACAGTCTCATGATATTATAACAATACAAACTGCTAATCTCTCTCTCTAATCCAGCACTTTTGTTTATTTCCACATTTTGTGCTGTTTCAACAACAATAGTTGTAAGTTTCAGATATTTATGATGTAGGTACACTACTCGCTTATATGGCTGTAGACGTTGAAATAGTAATATTACTTCAGTAAACATCATCTATTTTGCCATCGTTAGTTGCGTTTAGAGTGTTTGTTCGTACCGTGTTGTTTTTAGACGTCTCCAAATACGTCGGTACTTTGGAAGTATACTGTGAGATTAGATTTGTAAGTACCTACTCACATCTTTCATTATACGCAAGCGCGCTCCATCGGAGATCGCAGTATCGAATATCAGGCCAACTGGCGGTCAAGCGTAAGCCTATCACATATAAAAAAAAATCTTTCATTATTTTCAGTTCTCAAACGGTATGGTTTGCCTTGCAGTGTAATCAGAAGCCACCGATATTTTAAATAGGGCTTTGCCCTACCTGATATTTGGCTATTTGACTGAAATAATTATCATTATGGGAAACCGTTACCTAATTATAAAATACTTATCTTAAACCTTAATTTCATGCAACAATTATTTGTAGTGACGAATCGGACACGGATAATCGCATTAAAGCAGGGTGGAAATTATGCTAAATTTTAAGGCCCGACGTACGAGTAGGTAGATAACTGGAGAAGCTGACCATTTCGGTAACGGATTAACTTATCTAAGAGTCAATAGTCTTCTAAATGTAAACTATAGTTTTGTTATTTTTTGCATTTGTAAGGAGGTTAACAATAAACAACTTTTTACGCGATATTCAAAACAAGTGCAAACAAACAGGTAATCCATCGTCGCTAAACATAAGCGGTTTGAGCAAACACTCACGCTCAATGTAATGTGTACCCAGCAGAGAGGTGCCTCTCAAAAGGGCGCCCATTTATTTGCTCTCACCCTTAGGTTTAGATCGCTTAGCTCAGGAATTTTGCTGACTGAAGGGTTACTTATGATTCGCACTGTGGCGCCGATGTCCCATGTCGCTTTATATGTCATGCTACTACTTACGGACAGGCATTGTTTTCCAATGACGGTATTCATAAAATTGTTCCCGAGCATTACTTAACATTGAGAAGACAAGCACTGCAGGCGGCGGCGTTTGAATTTTAATATTTGTTGATAAACTACGACTTTGAATTATGTGTTTTAAAAATGTACAGTAACGGTAGCTTTGTTGATGAAGAAAGATTATAAAGCATATAAATATTTATAGCAATAGGTAATGTCTTACAACTTCGTGGTTTCCTATGATAAACATGAAAACTTCTACGTTTGTTTCATAATACAAACAATAATAATGTATAGGTCCATCGACTCGGTTGTTTCAGAACCAACTCATGTAACAGTTCCTCACTTAATATTATTTATGTCCGCGATTCCTAACTTCTTTCAACTCGTAGACTATGAAAATTATCGTTGTTCTAAAACAATGTCTCGGTTCCGCCACGACCCAAACTTCCCTCTACACTGAGATTAAGAATTATTACCTCTTATCTCTGTCCTGAGTCGACAACTCGTCGGCTATTCGCTCGCAGTGCGTCACACCCGATATCTGAGTGAAATTATTTCGACAAACTTTACCTAACGGTTGAACACCCCTAGCGAGTCTCTATCACTTACATACCAAATTCATCTTTACACATACAATAATAGAGCATAATTTACATCAGGACATCACTGGGCTTTAGAGACACGTGATTAACGAAAAGCGGGAAACTGGGAAATCATTTGTAAATTTCCGAAAGGGACAGGTGACGTGATATTATGCAAATTTCTAGTGAGTGCGAGCGAGACAGAATCACTGCTGAAGTTCAGTCGAACAGACGCGTCTCCGGATAAAATTTATACGCGGATGAAACGATTTATTACAAAAGCGTTGAGTAGGTACTCGAAATTAATTACACTAAGTTTTGCTTTCATTTTATACCATTGTGCGAGGTCCGGGGGATTTTCCTTGTCTTGTCGAGATATCGGCGGTTTTTATTACATCCTCGACAAAGGGGATTTTGAAGGTGGATATTTATGACAAGTTTGCAGCGGCTTATTTTCTTTATTTTTGTTTTTTTTTTTCTGGGTGAAATATATGTCGGATGCTCAATGCTTACGCTTGTTGACTGAGACATTAAGCTATCTTATAGTTGAGACGTGGTCGAGTTTGCTCGATATATTTCAATGTATTGCTGTTGTGTATATGTAGGCAGTAATACCTATGGGAATGGTTTATTTGGGAACGTTTTTAGGTATTTTTTGTGAACAACATGCTACAGAGAACACACGACTTTTGCGACCTTCAAACGGTTTTCAGATTGTAGGACTTTGCTGCTGGAGTTTATCTTAGGCGCTACCACCGCGTTGCCAAGTATTCTGTCGCTAAGCAGTAGTATGCTAACATTGTTAAGTTCAAAATTGTGAAATAAGTTAACTTAAACTGAATATAATAGCTCAATAATATCATCGGTCATTACCCTGGTAAGGCGATATCGTGCGTTGCGGCGACGTCCGGTTCCGGCGTGCGGCGCCACGGTCCACTTCCGGTGTCCTCGGCTGCCGTGACGTCAGTGCCGGTGCGCGTGTTACGCACTTCCGTCGCAAGTAGCTGTAAATAATACACGAAGTTTCAGGATTTTTCCTTAGGTAGCCTAGATTTCAACGTGGCGTATTATCACTTGGATACTGGTATACATTCGCTCATAATAACAACATGATTGTGTTTGGTGAGAGCGAACTTTGATTACAGTAGAGTAGGTATCTTTATAATGATCCGATTTTTTTGTGTAGCTATATTATACGACAGAAGCAGTGATAACCTAGTGGTATGACTGTTGGACTGCCAAGTCAAAGGTCTCGAGTTCGAACCCAAGGCACGCACCTCTGACTTTTCGAAGCCATGTGCGTATTAAATAGTTAATTATAACGCGCTTAAACGATAAAGGAAAACATCGTGAGGAAACCTGCATGCCTGAGAGATTTTCTCCTAATAGATAGCCTAATCGCTCTCATTCTAAGAGGAGACCAGTGCCCAGCAGTGGGACGGTATAATGGATTGATTATGTATATTATACGACAAAAGGTAGCCGTCGCTATAAAGGTAGCCTATAAATTAGATATGAAGAAGTTCAAGGTCAATCTTTCTATACGCCAAAATTCTTCAAATTTATTGTAACAGTTTAAGCGTGAAGACGCAAGAAACGGACAGACAGAGTTACTGCATTTTTGGCTCTTCCCATACATCCTACCCATAGAGCCTTCATTATAATAGTTCATGCTATAGGTGGAAAGAGTGGCTGGTAGGACAATCATTAATTTACACCCACTCGTCGAGGCTTTTTAGTGCAGCTTTGATTAGGTGTGAGGTGTGAGGTGTGTGAACGAAGTCTATGTAGATAGCTGCAACTAATAAGATTGTTGCTTATAATATAACATTACATACTATCACGCCTGTATTCTCCGAATAGTTAGGTAGAGGTGTACTGCTGTACACCCACAGTTTGTCTTTTTATTTACCATTAAGGGTATTACATTGCCCAATGACCTTGAGGATTTAGTCGTTGTGCTAGTATTTGTTAGTCACAGGCATTGCGCGGGTGCTTCACGCGGGGTGCTAGTGAGGATTTGCACATTTCTTTATTATTTCAAAATATTCAAAGAAATAAGAAAATAAAAACACTACAAATTGTTTATTACGTCATTACAATTTTTTGGTATAAAATTCATGAGTAATTATTAAGCCATTAAAGAGAAAAAATACAAATTAGGTTAAAAAAGGCCTATTTACCTCAATTATTATCCAAAATTGGACCAAATTTATAAAATTTTAAACTATGCAATTTGTTTGTGATGACCTTAAGTAAAACATATATTTTTTATATGGAAAACGCACTTAAGGATTCCACTAGAAACTTTTTTAAACCTTGGATGTTTTTTGGATTTGAGCGATATAATGCCCTTAAGCGGACACAAAACATCCAAACTTCGAGATGAGAATTTTATGGAAAATCCCAACAACATTGCTCGACCTGGGAATCGACAACAGGACCTATAGCTGAGCACGCTTGCGATGTTTAGACTGATGATGGACTTATGACCAGAGACATACTGTGATATTGTCTCGTTACGTTCACAACACGTAACTACTCGTATTTCGAGCAACACACCAAGGTACATGTCCACCATACTTAGCACTGCTACTTAGTGGCAGTAATAAGATGGCTGGTAGGAATTCTCCATACGATCTCTTTAGTTTTTAATTTAACCTCCACAAATTAACTATAGCAGCAGAGGTCCCCAAACGTTTTTATCTTGTCGACCACTTACATATACATGTTTTTCGGTTTTGGGTAGAATATACTATATATCCATTTACGTCACATAGATCCCTATTTATTTTCCGATGACATAGACCTCTTGCAGGTCGTCGTCGTCCCTTGGGGGTTGATATAGACCACTTTGGGAATCACTGAACTACAGGATTCAAAATAATCGATAATTAAAAGATAAAAAAACAACATCAAATAGCAACATAAACATTCAGTTTTCTAAACTACAGCCTACGTTTGAAACTTTGAACGGAACCACAAACGTGAACATTTTATTACTCTGACGGTGTTCGGAACTAACCCAATGTCGGCTACTTGCCATAAAAACTATGCAGCTATGAATTGGAAAGGCTGGTCCTCTTTGAGATTGTTCTGAATGTTTTGTGCCATGGTAAAGTCTCTCCGTTTCTGTCATAATCACTGTTTGTTGGTCACTATTAACGAAGTGACATTGGTTTGCATTCAGTGTAGTGTGAGGTATATACTTATAGATTGGTGTACTATAGTTTTGTCTGGAATGGTTTGGAATCCATTTATTAGATGGACTGGACTCAGTTCCGTCTTTTCCATAAGGCCACTAGGGGAACAGGCCCAGGGCCCCTGATCTGTAAGGGGTTTATGAAAAGAATTTCATTTCTTAAAAGGGGACCATCCAGGGGACCTAGGGCATTATAATGTATGGGCATTATAATGCCCTAGGTCCCCTGCATGGCTAAGACAGCCCTGACTAGAGTATATGGTTTAGTCCATCTATTAATGGACTTAGAGTTGCCATTTGATTATGGACCAAAATGATTTATTTCACTTAGGTAAGTCTATACCCTGTATTAATCTTTTAGAAATTAGGATTCCATGTGAGCCTACTAGCTCCTACAGAAAGCTTCGTTAATCACAAATGTTGAATAGATGACATTATTTTTACTTGTCCTCGACTTCTTCAAATCCAGTAGGTAATGTGCCAAGCATTTTTCTTAATAAAAATATGTTAGACTAGCATTCAAGCACGAGTTACTTCCCCTGAAGCGTATCTCACCCTTGGGGAAGATAAGACAAGGAAATGGCGACGATGGAATATGATTTCATGACGTTTGAGAAATTATTTCTCAAAATAGCACGATGTAACCTTACCTACACCATTACACGTCCATAAACATTAATGGCATATCAATATCCAATAACTTTAGGTTACGCTATCAATATTTCCCTCACCATAACTCCGCTCGAAGAAAATTTAAAATATTAATACATAAATCAAGCGGTTATGAAGCGACCGCTAGTTGCTGAGGTTTCAGTACACAGATCGCACAAATATCGCTACTACCTACGTAAACGACTCTGTGCACGGAGAAAGTGTAACGGAGGGAGGGTGCATCCGATGAATATGTATGAGGGAGGGGGCAGAGGGTCGCTGGGAGGGCTTCGGGAGAGGGGGTCGTCCGCGTGTAAATGGAAATTTCAAATAAAAATACCTCAAATATTAACATGAGCCCGATTCGTGTTGTTCCGCGTGTTTTTACGCGGCCGGCCCGGACGGGACACGTATGATAACACGCCCGCAATAAAAGCAACGTTTTTAGCAGAGATTCGTTTTTGAATTATTGTACGCCTGATTCGTTGGGGCGGGCTTTTGTAATGAGTTAACGTCAGCGTCGCGACGTATGCTAAGTATGATCGCGACCACAGATTCAGCGAGTGTTTGATACTTGGACTGTTATTACACTAAAGTATTACATATCTTAAGTCAGGATATTTCTAATTGGACATTACTGTTTTTATTAGTAATGCTAGGCAAATACATAGAATATTCTTTAATGCACAATAAAATCCATTTTGAGCCTAGTTCATATTTAAACAGAAGGAACGGAATATTCTTAATGCACCAGTTTAGCTTTAAACATCATGTATATTAATCATTGAAATAACCATTATTTTGTTCTTCTTCGATTCAACATATTGGTTAGGAGTACAAAGTAAGGGCTGTGCATACGCGAGCGTGTATGAATAAAGCATTAGATTCGAAATTCGCGATGCTGCACGCGGACCATGAACTGTTGCGAAACTAATAATAAAGGATGCTACAGTTAGATCTAAGAAAATCTCTGTAAATAATAGTACTCGAGCAATTAATTATATTAATTTGGACCATAATTTGACTTTGTTATCCCGTGTCAATAGGTATGCCTAAGAATAACAATGTAAAGTAACAGTGCATCTATGCGTTTACTTTTTTATGGCCCAACCAGTCAGGCTGAAACGTAGGTTATGACGTCAGTTACTAAGTTAGACTAATATATTTAAAAAAATAAGGGACAGAACACACAGAAAACTTCAATTAACAAATAAATGTAATTCATACCTACTCATCTTTGTCATGTGGATGTCAATAAAGTGAGTCATCATTAGAGATAATAAAATTGACACTTTAATTGTCACTTATCTACTGAATGTTTTATAATAAGGGGTTAATTGGATTTCAAACTCATGAAAGAGACTGTTTGTGGCACATTTTCATTCCCAATCCCTTTTTGCAGTAGGTCAAGAGCACACAGTGAGGACTGTTGATACGCGAGCGCGTATGAATAACGCATTAGATCTGAGCCCGCGACGGTGCACGGGGGACGAATTGCCAAGCCATCGCTTACGTGTATCATAATGTTATGGGATTTTTTACGATTGCGACCTTTTATATAAATGCTGTTCGTTTGATTTAAAATTTAAGTGGGTTTCTCTGAGCTCTGCATAATATATTAGAATTATAATTCTAAGATTCGGAGACGTTTCTAAACTCTCCCTTCCATAAAGTAAAATTCCAGTAGGTACATAATTATGGAAGCACTAGCTTCTGCCCACGACTTCGTCTGCGTGGAATTCAGAATTGGGTCCAACCTGGATAAAAACTGAGTGTATGACACCCTATGTGTTATTTCACGATATAAACTATATGTAGGTATTCTAAATTCATCCAAATCCGTTCAGCCGTTTTTATTTCCAGATTGAGTAACAAACCTCCAAGCATTCAAACTTTCCCATTTCTAATATTTGTAGGTTAGGTGGATGCTTAGATTTGCCTCCGAATGTCAACCTAACCCACGAATGTAATTCTGTGTAATTGTTACAAGATAATATTAATTTATTCGGTTTTCAATAGATATAATAGTTAATTCAGAGCTTAATTATAGCTGTGTAACATTTTATTCTGTTAAATATTTCTAAATTGATTTGCTTCATAAATAAAACATCCGAATAATTGCCGGTAACAAAACAATACAGATGGTATTTTATAACTAAACGTTAATTGTGTGCGATACAATCAACCAAATATTTAACACATTACTTAGTTTACATAGTTATTAGCGTTAGTCATTATTAAGTAGCAATTATTTAGTAAAAATTTACATCACCGAATTATTTATGGTATGAATTACTAACGATTTTGTTCACTAATTAGTGAGATTGTATGAAAATAACACGCTAAGTATAACGTGATGGTAACTCCCTATAGAACTGAAAGTTTTTTGGTATGCTAATTTTAAGGACCGTAATTGAAATACAGAGATTTAAACCTGTGCTTGCTATAAATAAACTATAATATGTAGTTCTGGTACTCATCAGCAGAGAACAGTGATGTGTGGAAAAAGGAGAGGGAGGCCTTTGCCCTGCAGTGGGTAGTAAGGCTAGAATAAATAATTTTTCAAATTATTCCTTTCTGAACTTAAGAGATTGGTCATTACAGCTTGGTGTAAAATTATTTTCCCGTTTATGTATTTTATACCTTCCCTAAGCCTTATTTTTGTCCTTGGATATGAATATGACCCGTCTACTCTCATTATGATTACATAATGCACATTTCCTCTATCATCGACAGACTACACTTCAATTATCTACACAGACCACGCTCCACTGTGCTAGACGCGACACTTTTTTACATGGGAGCGTGTGTTTTATTACCGGAACAAATCTCAAGTACGCCTGTAAGCAATCGATTCTTGTCTGAAGAGCTCTTCTAGGTGTTCTTTAGCCGTGGCGGTTTTTTGCCGAAGACTTGTGATTAACGATCAGCCGAGGATCAAGTTAAGTGAAGAAACGTGTGTTATTTGAGGATGTACGAGGATTATGATGTGATCTGGATAATGAAGATGTATTTTATCGTGAGGTCTTTTTAGGGCATCTAGTTGATGCCTGTTATTTAACAGGCTTGTTTTCTTTCAAACTTTTTATCAATACAGCACTTCAGAGGCTTCTCAACAATCATATACAATCTATTATTGTACATAATGTAAGCACCCCATTAATTTAAAAAACGAAATATATAAGCTTTTCTAGTAGTTATAGGTATCTCAGAATTACGTACTTTCTGCTTACTCTCATGGGAAACTAGTATGATATTACGTATGTATGTTTTACAGGAGTACTCTAAGTTAGTCACCCCACATTTCACCATACATATTGTCATGGGACTTTTAATTTCGCAATTTGTTGCCCTGACACCCTTGCGTCAGACGGACAGATGGATACTGTGACGTATGTAGATTTTTTTTTAAGATAACACGGTATAGAGTTGTCTATTGTGCAAGGGTGTGAAATTGAGGTATCGCCGAGTCGAGTTTGGGTGAACCTCAAAGTATTGGATTATTTTATAAGTACGTAGAATGTTGGCTGGGGTATAATTTGTATATCTTTTCAAATTGAAAATCTATTGATTTTTATCAATAGAAACTGAAAAAGAATTCTACAAAATAAGGTGGACGACTGATATCAAAGGTCGGCAGACAGAATTAACTAACATATAAAATAATTGAGAGGAAATTGTAGAGCGACATTAAACTTTAATAATTTTGTGAAATTTATATATTTAATAACTAGCTCCTGCCTGCGTCTTTGTCTGCGTGAACTTCAGGATTGGGTCCGACCTGGATAAAAAGCCTATGTGTTATTCCAGACTATAATCTATCTCTGTGCCAAATTTCATCCAGATCCGTTTAGCCGTTCGGGCGTGAATGTGTAACAAACATCCATACATCCATACTCACAAACTTTCACGTTTATAATATTAGTATGGATAATATTGTATGTTTGGGTAAATTAAAGATAAAAATTAATGAGGTTACATTTACAAGGCACAGATTACTTTTTGAATGGAATACCTACATTGAGAAATTAATGTAAATATCAACAGATAGGTTTTGTTTAGTGTGTCTACTTTAATATAATTATTATATTACTTTTAGCTGCAGTTCGATTATAAACCAAGAACGGCTCAAAACCCATTAACTACACATATAGGTAAACAAGCTTATGTAAATAGCCCCTGGGAGCAGCCATTGCACGTTGCACAAAACACAAAGTAATCCTCGACGAAGTTATCTTTTTATCTACAATTAGGATTTTGTCACCTCCCCCAGACGAGAGGGACCATCAAAGGCCGGCCTCATTATGCGCCGTTATTGAGTTATCAAACGCCACGGAGGGAGATTAGTTCATACTTCCATACACAAATCCTATCATACAAGCTGACGCCTCTGAGCAAGCCTCATGACGGTCTACCGCAAAACGTTTGTACTACATCGACCTTCGAACTTTATCACGACAACCTAAATTCATCTTTAAAATTTTGCTAATAAAGTTCACTATCCAGTATTTATGTAACTTATATGACAGTTTTAGACTTATGCAAATCTTGGCTTTGTTCCTTCTTAAATAAAGTTGATTATTGCTTTGTCGGTTTTTATATATGTGTGCCTCGTAAGTCCCTCACACACTGAAAGTTAACAAGGAAGTTGGCAGCCTGTTATTTGTCAATGCGAAGGGATGATTTCGTCCCTTAATTTAAAACGACCGATAATGAGATGCGTATTCGATTATTTTCTAAATAGTTTATAGGGTTTATATTTTTTAAATTTGTTTTATATGTGGGTTTTGATTAGGTACTTACCTTCCTGCCTATAAAGCTAGTGGTATTGCAATTTCACAAACACAAACACAAACACCTAAACGTAGAACATAAATAGATCATAGAAATATTTACTCCGTGCGGGAACCGACCTGAAGAAGATATCTGAGCCAGTCGAGCTTTTATTATGGCTAATCACGTGCTTCACACAATGTTTCAACGGCATCTTCATCGTTAAAATTTTCTTCATAATTATGTTAAATTAACATCTCCACCAAAATTACATGAACATCTAAAACAAACTCCTATTAATTATCCCCAAAAATCAATTAACAATCACAAAAGTACAAACGTAAATCATAAACCGTCAGAAACGTAATTAACACTAGCGCGGCGCGCCCTCCCCGTAGCCGCTGTGTTGGACGCGGGGGTACAACAGACCCGTGCAAATTTCAAATTGAGAACCGTTCATATCCTACGGTATACCTAATACCTACGGCACAAAGTACCTACACAGAGGGCGAATCATTCGTTAGGAGTCAGTCAAGCGTTCATTCGTGAACAGGGTCGGGGTATATGCGTACCTGTTATGTGCTGTGATAGTAAATATTTGCATACATATCAATGTGAAGTGTTTAGGGTTTGACGGCTGTGAAGATGAATTGTATTGACGTTCAGTTTTTGATGACAGAATGGAATGGAATGATATTCGAGATTTTTTAGTAAGAAAAATTTTTCAGGATTTTTTAATTCGAAAATAGTTAAGATAAGACTTTCATTTTTAATTCTATAGAAAGGATTTAAGAATTAGGAGATCCTGTCACAATATCTTTTTGAATACCACTTGTGGGAAAAATAGAAGAGATTTTCGTCTTTCTGTATTCACTCAGTACCAGTGAAGCGTAGGGTTGCAGAATATAATATTTGGTTGGATTTTGCGCGATAAGTAACACCCCAGCCGTCCCTACTGAAATCCGATCCGCGAATTCTCTTGGTAATTAACTACCAATTTCATTTCTTGATGCATTTTTAAAAGCGTCCGACGGCTTTTTAATGGTTATTTTATGGTGACGGATCGCTTATTAAGTTTTTATGGCGGCCGAGCAGTGACAGATGGGATGTAGTTTGACACCAGATTTGAGGGCTGGCTGGCTGTCATACAGTTACACGAAATGGGAAAGGTTGATGCGAAAAATAACGTAAAGTATCAAACATTTTTTATTGTTTCCTCTTAAGATTTGAAAGTTAGTTATGTACGTCAACTGACGTGTTTACGGCTTGTAAAAATAATGTCATCTAGTATGTTTTCGTATAAATAAGAATACATTAAGTTGTTGAATATAAATGATTTTATTAAAAACCCACGTGTAGGTTATCACGACATTATTGGCTATTGACAAACAATCACAATCCTAATACGTATCTATTGATCTGACAAAAATAAACGACGGATATTAATCCAGCTATTCACATATTACATTATCATTCTCCCCAAGGACAGTGAGAAAATTAAAACAGATGATCTAGCGGAGCAGTCGACGCTGCGCCATAATTAAAAAGATAAGGAATATTTTCCTTTCAGAGCGGTGTTATGGAGGAAAAACCCCTTCTGCGGCGCGTCCGGACGAGCCCCGCCGAGGGACCGGCTAACCGGTTAGAGCCCCCCGGAGACCACACACCGAATCGGTTGCGCACAACGCTGATTAAGTAAACTAAGATAACAACCAATATAGAGAAACGTCAAAAGTCAACAAGGGCGCTGGATGTACCGCCGCGTTCGCGTTCCTACCTACAGTCGTATTCTCAAGGGTTGTAAGAGTATTGTTATCTCAGACAGTTACTATTTGAGATGATTGGATTGGCTCTCGAGATGAGTGCTTCATTGTTTGACTCATTGTTTGTGTAAGACGGGTTATCTATTCGCTTTAACGTAGTGTTTTAGATACACCGTCTGCTATTGATGGGTCACTGTCAGTTAATATCGTCGAGTTAAACTGTATTTGCAAATCAGATTTTATATTAACGAGATGAATTTATTAGAAAATTACTTTAATTCCAGAGAACACGATTTCAATATTCTTGGATATATTCTATATATTATATTGCAAATATCTTAGATTTGTAAACTTTTTCAAACTTATGTTTGAAAAGCTATAAACCAACATTCGATACAAAAATCTCTAAAACATAACTTTTTTACACTTAGCATTGCACTACTTGATCCAAAAATTAGTGCGATATTAACTGAATCCAAATACGGCTCCTGAATATCGATGTGTAGGAAACTGCACGTGGTAGCAGACGCAGTCAGCAGTACCTGCCTCGCTTAGTATTCAGCTCGGGTACCGCCGTGTATTGATTGCCGCCCTAGCCTCCTCGCCCGGCACCACTCGTAGGGCGGCCTTTTTCAAAACAATACGAAAAAGTAATGATTTTTCCCGTACTCAGTTTTGTTTTTGATGTTCAAGACGTGCTGTAGACGGTTTAGATAAGTGGAAAGATTTCTGTAGGGCTATTGTAATTGGAAATTCGATTGTTGACTCGATAACAAATATTTTTACATTTGGGAAAATACAATTAAGTTAATAATAGAAAGAATAGGAAAAAGAAAAATCAAAAATTCATATGAATTTGTCATGAAAGATGCAATTGATCAGTAAGTTAACAGTTTTTAATTAAAGTGTTGTGTTTTCACTTATGCACCAAACACAAACGTTACCTTCTTACATTTCGTTAATTTTGCCAATAACTAGAATATTTCAGTTCAAATATTCATATTCATACCTCGGCTGAATTCAGCTGCAGTCTGCTATATGATAATATCAGATAATTCAATTGTTGGTTATGATTCTGCGATACAGCAGATTTTCTCATAACTTCTAAAATATTGTTTAGGAACTTTATGAAACTTGATGAGGCTCGTTAATTGTCTGTTAAGATATCATTGTATAAAAAAATAAACTAACTCAGTTTAAAGAAAGGATAAGTAAACATGATATTATCAATTAGATGGCATACAATATGAAAAAATAAAGTTATTTGTATACATACATTAACGAATAACAAATGACGTAATATGTAAATGTCAAATAGGTCTTGATTCCCATTTATTCATGTAATTACATTATTTTGATCTTTAACTTTCTTGTTATTGCGTAATTTTGATTTAAATCATGATCGTTACACATACGTGTTGTATAAGTAATAGCTTAGTGGTATACCAAATGTCTCGAGTTTTGATGTGCCGAGTTCGAGTCCAAGAGACGTCCTCCGACTTTTCGAATACCTTAAGGTAACCTTTATGCCTGAAATATTTTCATGACGACGGGTTGAGACTCAACCCCGTAGATACTTTCATAGAGTGGTTGTTTATATTCCTCTAATTCTCAGACCCGAGCCAGGCAGTAGGATAGTTCCTAAAAGGGTTAAGGAGATTCACAACAAATACACATAAAATTTTGAAATTTAAAATTGACGGCCTTTTGTAAGTATGTACTTTAAGTGCAAGCTGAAGTATGTACCGCGGGAATGGAATAAGTTATTCAAAGTTGCGCCATCTAAAGCGTCGTTGTAAATTTTCTCAAAGACATTCCTTGATCTGATATTGTGGAGTGAAGGGGTCGCTTTGACCCGAGGCGGAGTTTCAAGGGTTATACGGCAGTGCATAGTGTAGTGCTAATGTAGTACGTGACTGGGGACACTGCCAAAGTACCAACTACTTTGAGATTATATCCTGATATAAATTGGCCTAAATTGCTCATTCGAATTGAAATTTGAAATATTATTAGTTTGAGAACATATTGCAGGAAAAAATATTTAGTTTCAGGTTTTTTATCTAAGCTTTATCGAACTGAAATATAAGCTACATACATAAGTGTATACATTGTTAACATAATAATGTGCAGAATTGTCTGGTGGTAGAAATATGTAACTATAATGTTTTTTGTGTTTCAAATAGTCATATTACCTGATCCCACTGAATGAAAACAATCGGAACGACAAAGTGCCTACCCTTAACAATCCAGTAGTTATTGGTATTACACCAATGACACCTTTAAATAAAAATATTATCTTGGTGTTCTGAAAATGTCTAGATGTTTATTATTCACATACGCCATGTCGTGTAGAGCCGTGAATTGACAATAACGTAATAATATTGTGTGAACGATTATCTTGGAGCAGTAAACGTGTCGTAAAATGGCACAACATGCGCCCACGCCCGATTTGGACCACAACGCGCTGTAATGCTGGCCTTGGGTGGGGATTATGCTATTTATTCGAGTATTTTCATAATACCTATTGTACAAGGTGGAGACTACATTACGACAGTAGATAAAATCACAGCCTATGGTACAAAAGTATACTACGAAAAGTGAACTAGGAAATACATAACTTTAATCCCGTACAAGTTTGTGAACTCATCAATTTAATTTGTATGGTCAGTTTTGTTTTTTGGTTTTAATCAACATTTCCAATTAGGCGTAAGTACATTAAGGACGTAGGCGTAAGGACATAAGGTCAAAAGTCACCAGTCACCAGAAAACGTAAATCTTGAGAAATTAATTAAAAACACTTATCATGAAAGCTATAAAAAGTAAGTAAGTAACCGTATCAACTAACTACCTGCTGCAGCTGAAACAATAATATGGTCATACTGCTAGCAATAACGTCATATACAGATCTATTAGTTACGAGGGAATCGAAAGTTGAATTCCAAGAATTTCAAAAGGTTCGAATTTATTCTTATTAATAGTGACACAAAGTTTAATATCACCATATTAACTGACCAGTGAACTGAACTTGACTAAGTTCATGAGTATACTGATTTACATTCATGCAAATTTTCAATAGTCTAGTAAAGATGACCTTTCAGAGAATTGTGTGAAGAAAATTATGAGTACGAGTACGTAGGTACCTATACTAAGACGGAATCAAACTAAACTGTGTTCTTTAAGGTCACAAAGTTGTTACAAGCAAAAAATAAATCGATAGCACATTACCACAGTAGGGTGAAAGCCCAGATTAGCGGACCTTATCCCCAATTTTATCTAAATACTGGCTATAATCCCAACGCGTACAATGGTGACAAAAATAATAAATATGACAATAGTACCGCCCACCAGAATAATAGTACCGGTTCTGTGTTTCAATATTTTCGTATTGGGGCCATTAATGAAGGGGCCGAAAAATCGGAATAAACTAACCCGCTATTGATACTGCTAGGGTGATTGTTACGATCGTCGTCCTTCTATAGTGTTTTATGATTTCTGCCATTGTATTCGTGATGAATTGGCTATATTTCGTAGCTTATTCATGGTTCATAATTTCTGTCTCCTGCAAAGCTAGTGGTCCGAAACGTTTTATACCTATTACTGTTCGTTTACATAAACATAACCTAATACATAATCAACCTATAATACTGTCCCACTGCTGGGCACGGGTCTCCTCTCAGAATGAGAGGGATTAGGCTATAGTCCACCACGCTGGCCTAGTGCGGGTTGGCAGACTTCACACGCCATCGAGAAAATCTCTCATGCAGGTTTCCTCACGATGTTTTCCTTCACGGTTTAAGCGTGTGATAATTAACTATTTAATACGCACATGACTTCGAAAAGTCAGAGGTGCGTGCCTTGGGTTCGAACTCGAGACCTTTGACTTGGCAGTCCAACGGTCATACCACTAGTCTATCACTGTTCGTTTAGCTACAGTTTATCAACTGTTTTTTTTTTCAAAAGCTAGGTGCCTGCCTATATCTTCTATTTGAAACCACTTATTTTATTTTGTCGATATCTTCAATAATAAATAATGACTGCCTCATTAGTCAAGTGGTCCAAGCGCGACTGCTACGTTGGAGGTCCTGGGTTCAATCCTCAGGTAGAGCAAAGTGTTATTGGGGTTTTCTTTGAAATTCTCAGTAACAGTTCGGAGTCTGGATTTGTGCCCGGTTAATGGCAATAGGCTCGCTCCCTATTAAATGGGACTTAAAGTTACCGGCGAGCTGTGGGTGTATATTAGTAGGAATATAGGTGTGATGGTATGTATGCTTAAATAACGAAATAGATTACTTTATTCCGTTGGCGACAATGTCGTATCCGGTAGGTAATGTGGTAAGATAGATACTATACTTATGCGTTAAGATATATTACTATAATTATGGAAATTAAAATGATAGAACTCCTGTAATTGCTTACTTTTTTGGCATGTGTGTGCGAGCAAATAATTATAACAGTAGCCAACCACAGCGGACATTTAATAAAACATTTTAACAAAACGTATCGTATGAACGAAAACAAAAAGCGACTCTCACACCTCCCCTCGCACCTAATCTCCTAACAAAGCGTTGTTGGAACATTTTGGCGCGAAAATAATGAAGTGCACGTGCCAGAGCAGACCCTCGGGTCCCGGAGACCAGGCCGGCACAATAGACGCGTGTCGATCACTATCAATGGAACTGGCTGACGGTCCAAACAAAACGCACTTCGCAAAACATTACCGGATGAGTTATGGTGGCGCACGATTAGGTTCTCATTGGAATATCGTGCGAGCTGCTGTTAATTGCTCTGGGCGTGGTATGAGAATTCGACAATAAAATTAAACAAAACATTATAATCCTTTTCTCTTTTAAACGTATTCAGCGTTCTACTGGGTTTAGTCAACAGTATTGTATTTATTCTGTTTCTATGTTTGTATTCTGTATCACGAAACTTTGGTGGAAGTGAAGTTCAAAATTTTCCCCAAAAAATAATTTGACTGACTTGCCTAAAGGTTTGGACACACTCCATGTCCAAATCTTTATCTTCAGAGAAGCTGATATTTCTAAATAAATCCAGGATTTCCAAATGTGTTAGGTTGACAAGTAGTAACAAAACAGCCCGGCACAGAATTTACAAATTGTAAAAGCATGATGCATGTCACAATAAATTCTTGAATTATCCATATCACCGCAAAATTATGAATATTATGATATACCTACCTGCAATTACAATTGCAAAGCTTGACGCGAAGACAATGGAGACTATTAACAACTTAAAAACAATAGCTCATCCCTTTACAATAAGGTGTAGAGTTAAACGAAGACATTAAACAGTCAGCACAAATCACAACTGACAATATAATACGTCCTACGCTTCTACAAAACAATGAAGGACCGATCAAAAGTAAAAACGAAAGCAAAAAGTAAGACTCTGCACCCAAACATAAACGATCATGACTTGCATTCGAATCGCGAGCAATAAAATAATAATTATACACATGTGACTTATTAGCTGTACGTATTACAAATCATGTGAAAATAAAACATAGACGTCATGAAGATAATCACACTGGAATAATAACCTTACGTTCTAGCGAACTGAGTGCAAAATTCAGTGATAAAAATGGATTTTACGATGTTTTATGTTCACGCACCAGAAAATACGAACAAAACAACAAAAGATTTAGCAATAGAAGTACGTCGTATCATTTGTTAAACGTCCCTTTTGATGACGGACACTATTATTTTATGAATGATGCTGGGGTGGATGTGGGGAGGTAAATACTGTATTTTGTTTTGATGAATATTACTTTCATGTTTTAATGGCTGAGGAGCTGTAGGACCTGTTATAGCTATCTTGATAATTTTTAGTCCTCAGATCTATTTCTCTGACAAAATTACAGTTGCTACACAAGTTTATCACCATCAAGATGCAAAACGATTTAATTTTTTTAAATCATCCCGTTTTCACAAAAAGCATCGAATGAAACATGTTAACATAATGCTAAAAGTATCAATATGAAAAAATCATAAAACAATTGGCAGAATTGCCGAAATAATTTATTAAAGTAGGGCAACATCGTCACACGCCAACCCCATTCATAAAGATTTTTTTATCCTAACTACCGACAGATACGGCTTACACGGTGCCTTTAGCATTTCAATAGTGTACTTTGTCATAAATGGATATGGTACATTTTTGAATGGTAATTATGTACGAATTAAGTTAGGGTGTTGAAAAGCAGTGTCGTTTGACTAAGGACACCTTAATGCTGAGTATTTAGTCAGAAGCGGAATGGTTTTATTGTGCAAGAGTAATGTATCGAAAAGTTTTAATTTTGGTTTATGATTCGAGAGAAATGTACCCTCCTCAGCGTAGCAACCCTTTGCGTTTGCGCTTGTATTTTTAGCAGAAGCTTGGGTTAATTTGTCACTTTTAATAAAATATTAAGAGCTTGTAAATAGAGAATAGAAAATACATAGTTCTATTTTAAAAATATTGTACAACATTGCCCGGTGTTTTATTCCTACAAGACGTAAAGTGTCTTTTTATTTTTTTCAAGTAGGTAATCTTTACAGCCCTCCTAAATTAACACATTAATCTGAAATAGATATTAAGTATGCACATGGCACCAATTAAACAGCACTTTTATTTTACTTTTCAACTAGATTAGCAACACAGGAATGCTGTGAAAAGCAATAAAGTCGACACCCTAGCCTACGAGATTAACTGTTCTAATACCATAAAGAACGATACTAGGGCTGAGCTGCACCACGGGGCGTCTTTGTACCATTTTATTGGCGTCCACAGACTCCCCGAGGTGTTCCATTGTTGCAAGTGGCGCGACGATCACTGGGACTTTCACCCTAGCTGCCCGTTCAGCAAATGATATGCCATATTTGTTAATTCTCGCGCAAGGACACGTCATTTATCGTAATAACTGTTTAACGCCTCGGTTAAGTATCTATGTAAGTACCCACATATTTGGTTATTGTCAGGTGTTCTTTCATATATACCTACTTATACTTTTATGACGACAATTAATTAAGATTTTTTTTTACACCACTAAGGTGGCAAACAAGCATACTGCCCGCCGGATGGTAAGCGGTTACCGTAGCCTATGGACGCTTGCAACACCAGGGGTATCACTCGCGCGTTGTCGACCCTTTAAAAATCATTTCACACTCTTTTTGGAGATGAAGACGGTGGAGTGTTCCAAATTTTCTATGAAATTTCAAAAAGGAGGATGTTTTTTATTGGACATGATTTCATAGTTACCTACACCTATTTCTCCAAGATTTTCGAACTAATGGGAAAGGAAATTAAACCAGTTTTACGAATACATATTAATGATGAATAGTACCTACACTCAAATAAAAGTACTTAGGTACTTGTAATGGTATGTATTAAAATATATATAGTTGGGCAGAGTTAACCCATAAATAGTTTGTCTTGATTTGCGACTTTTAAGACCATCCTTTCCGACTTAAAAGTTTGTGAGAGTATTAATATTGTTTTTCATATAAGTAATAATATATTTCGCCACTAACTTAAGTACAAATTATACGGGTACATAATTCAGTATCCCCAAAAATGTTCAGCATCCATCGTAACAATTTAGAAGTTATTCAGATTCATTTCTCTGGAACTAAATAAAAGTGCCCTACGGCTACTGACACCACTCTGCCGACCCGTTGAGTTTAAGTACACATCACTTTCGATTGAAATATTTCCCGAGTGGTTTTAAAATACTCAAATGGTTAATGTCAGTTGGGTATTAACCACTTAAGGCTTTAGTGGTATTCTCAGCAATTTTTTTTTATTGAAATTAATCACATACTTAATACTATTGTGTAATTGTATTTATTGTACTAGGTAGAAAATTATTATGCATATTACAATTGTATTTAAGTTTGCATTATATTTTGTATTAGATGCATTGGATTACTTAGGTGGTCATATTTAAATTTGCACTTAAATATTTTGGTAATAAAATATCTTCTACAAGCTAATCAGCTATTTCAACCTCGTCGGCACGAAGCAGAGTGGCGCAGTGGAAGCGTGCTGGGCCCATAACCCAGAGGTCCGTGGATCGAAACCACGCTCTGCTAGAAACTCTTTTTGTATTTTTTTATAAAATTTCTATGTTCTTTTTTTTATGCGGCCAAGTCCGTGAGGACTTGTTATGTTGTTTTTACATCTAATTCAGTTCTGTGATGCGGTAATAAACAAAGTTTTGTTTATAAACAAAGGGACAAACACAAACAGCGGCCGACTGCGAGCGCGTTTGTTTTATCATGGGATATTGATAATTTATAGCACGTGCTCTTCCCGACCGTACCACCAATGTTTTTTTAATCGTCCGCCCGCGGCGTTACCGTCGTATTGCCCTTTTATATTAAAAAAAAAAACAAGGTAAATACTATAGTTTTTCGGGTGGTTAAGCTGTGTAGGAAATTGTTTTTAGGTATACCGAAACGTAAATACAGTATTTGTGTACAGCGCCATCTGTTGGTATGAATAAAAACCTCATAATTTTCCTTAACCTTGGGAGGCTGTGAGCTATTTTTATATCTCATAAATAAAGGTGTTCGAATGTTATTTTAACGTAATAGTTAAGTACATGGACTAACTAAATAAAATATAAGCTAATTCTATTTGTTTTTTGACGTAAGATAATTATGACAACTATCAGTAGGTACCTATTATTTTTCGTTCTATATTTTAGTCAGAAATGAGTAATAGGAATCTGACTAGTTATTGCTAATTTTATTAGTATTTATTTATATTCGTCTTATGAGATTAATATTACGTAGCATCCCGTAGCCGTAGCACCCCGTAGCCGTAGCATCTCGTAGTCATCGATGAATGAAAAAATAATTATTTTATTGCAGAAGGCATTTAAAAGGCGACCTAACTATAGAATCAATATGTAAGAAATAACTTGCACATAACGTGTCCGTACGAGAGGAGTTGAGAGCAGACGATGAGTGACGCGGCACGCACCCTCACAACTTCATTACACTACCCTCCGCTCGCATTATTATGTAGATTCCAATTTAAAACCACTTGTTATCTAGTTAGAGACGAAAAATACCTAACTACAGCCCCAAATTAGCCGCCGGCAGCCTACTGCACCGTAAGTAATCAATAGCAATTGACAAACGAAGCGTTCTACTGTCAAATTCTAGTTTTGACAGTAACAAAAGGCTTTGCAAACTTATTGATGTCGTTTCGAAAATGACTTCTACGAAGTTTTCTTTCGTGATTTTCGGGGTTTTAGCAGCAAAGTTATCGTGGCATGTGTATAGCCGTAGGTGCGTAATAGGGGTCTTGTTATGGTAATCGGGCCCCGAGGCTGAGGAGCAGTGAGGGTACTGCAGGATTCAATATTGGAGTGGTCATCGATTGCAGACCTAACGAATGTAGGATTGGAAAGCGTTTGTACATGTTTTAGCGTGTAGAGTTATGATAAATTAGGTTAGAAAATATTTCCTTATTCAAGAATTCTCTAAGAGATTTTTTCCATTTAGGCTCTATTTATTTTTATAATGATTATTAGATAGGTATGGTTTATGGAAGAATATTGTGTAACGCTGAAAGGGTTACGTTTTATTAATACATAATATATACTATGAATAAGTAATACATTTTTCCATATAAAATTAACTGCCTCGGTAGCCTAGTGGTCCTGAGCCCGACTGCTACGCTTGAGGTCCCATCTGGGAATTGAACGCAGGTCCTTACATTCTGCAATAGTCAATAAGGCAGTCTTCCAAGCAAAACAAGTGCAGTTCGGAAATATTTTAATAGAATATGGTGTTCTGGTAAAGTGTGTTCGTATTATTTTGGATGACTCTAAATACTATAGTCGTAACGGAAAAACTTGAAAGATATAGTAGACGTAGCCTGATGTTTCTGCCCTCTACGAGTCACCTATTACTAGACCCCTCTGGATGACGTTGGACCATGAAACTCTACAACAAATTACTTCGTTTTATAAACCAACGGAAGCATACAGTACATACTTATTAAATAGTTAATTCTTAGAAGCTACCGCTGTCATATATTTTTTTATTTTATACTTATAGATATCTATTCTATTGGACCATAGCATAATCCCTCTCATTCTGAGAGGAGACCGTGTCCAGCCGTGGGACAGTATAATGGGTTGATTATGTTGATATTCGTTATGCAATTTAAAATGATTTAAAAAAATCAAAGATAAGTGCGATATCAGGATATAATAAAGATATCGGATCGCAAACTGGGACGACGTCGTATCACGTACTCGTGACGCATACCGAATGCCATTCCCGTGCCGTGATGAGGTCATTCTCTATGAGTTATCGCCTCTCGCTAAACACACATACCTCCGCTTTATTAAAATACCACACCAAATCTAAATATAATCACTTTGTGGTAACTATTATCTCGCTTAATAGGAGAAAGAGTGATTTAGTCAGATTAAATGTATTGTTTGTTGTATTTAATTTGAATAATTTATTATGAAAATATATTTTGTATTTTGTAAAGTTCAATTCAGTATAAAAGTCAATAATAACTACATACTTAATTATTTACTTACGATCTTTTACGGTACTTTAACGTAACGTGCATGCGATCACTCCGTTCTCCTCCAACATTATCTTCTATCTCTTTCACATTTTGACAGATCGAAATACCAAGTTACACGTTACCGCTCCGTTAACGCTTATCGTTTCCCGTCATAACCGACCAGAAGCGAACCAATCGCGGTCCTGCTTATACGCGCGCTTTTTGACAGATCCAAATGCCACAGATCATATCCAAAACCAATCACGTTTTGGACTGGACGCTTTTTTTGACAGTTCAAGTCACAGATAATCATAATAACAGTTACACATGGAAATGTGGAGGTTTTATCTTGCGATTATGTATTTTTAAACCTTTTATTTGCGTGTTACGTTAGAGAAGCAGCGAGTTCGCTGAAAGACGTGGCCGCACTGGCTGAATGGCGGCTTACTCTCGCTCGTTCAACTAAATTTTCAATTCAAACAGGGTCTTTATAAGGGTAGTGACGCTGTACAAAATTTACATATCGACGTAATAAACCAAGCGGGTGTCTGATTTGAATTCGGAACGTGGTATAAACGGGACTTTTTGTTGAGTCTAGGCATTTGAATTGCGATGTTGTAAACAAACAATAATAATTATAATTCTTTATGCTCTTCAAGGTTAAATTCTAACATTACTGGATAATGAATCGAGAATTTAAAAATTATTGCAGCAATTCATTTAACATCGTGAGTTGTTAAATTGATACTACACGATAACATCTTTACCAGTAAGCAATTTATACAAGAGAAAGCATTTATTCAAAGTTGTAATAGGAGAGCTTTTTTCTTTTCATTTACACAATAAAAGTCCATTACTTGTAATTATTTTACATCATTTTTAAATGGTATGTGAGAGATTGATTAACTCGGCGCGTTGAACGGTCACTCAATATTTATTTAAGCAAGCAAGTAGTCTCATTACACAAACATGTATGCCGTGGATTAGCATTTCGCTGCTTATTACGCACCTCAAGCCGTGGTCACAATGATTGCTAGTAAGTAGCCTATGAATATATTTATTTTATCTTGTCTAATTAAGTCTAGATTCTTGGAATGCATTATTCTATTAGATTTTTCATACAAATTAAAAAAGTTCTATTAAAATAACTTTGAATGATACCTTTTTAAATTGTTGGTGTTTCTAAATTATAAGTATTAAGCATGATACGTTTTCCTGTGGGAGGACGTATAAGCATTCAAAACTTCTCTATAAAGAAATTCATTCTGTTGAAGGTCAACAATCCCAGCACTCTTGGTTGTAGGAACTATACACTATAGGAAGAAGGGCCGATGTGAATCCTTGACATTAAGTGGTGGGTTTTATTAACCCTCCACACAAGGAATAGTCAATGATAATTATGATAAATTTATGGGCTATTAATATCAAGTATTCGTTAAGCAGTTATTTTTAAATCAAATTTGTATCACGATTCACGCTTACAGTACAGCCTCGGGTTTACCCACTTACAGTTGGCATGCGCGTGCGCCGCTCGATCTTAATCACCGTTTCACACGTGTGACTATGAAAAATGATCCGCCGTTTAGTGAAAACTTTGCATATATTATAATTAATAGAACCGTAAAGTAATTGTATATTAATGTGCTAATACTGAATATATTTAGAGTAGACCCTGCTTATCTATGATGACATGATAAATAATGAATACTTTAGAAGTTTAGCATCTCTAATGCGCTATAGACAAATGAAACCAAAAATAGGCTACCTATTTCGGTTGATTGAAACAACTTGAGGGTTGAAAGAAACCTTATTTATGGGGGTTCTTTTACTTACTCAACAAGTGATTTTTTTAAAATGTCACTACCGGTAATGAATTTTGAAACCTTTTGGGTTTTGCCGATATTCTGTTAACTTGTAACTACAAGTCAAAAATAATTAAGGGATATTTAATTTTTTGTTCAAATGTTGCAAAATCACACTAAACATACTTCCAATCAGCAGTATCCGAGATTAATACACTCGAGCGCATGTTACACAATGGAAATTAGCATGTCTGATTGTTTAATGAAGTAGTGAATGTTATGATTAATAATTTACGTATCACTATGCAAACAGCTGTCAGTAACTTGTGATTAGCAGTCATTACTGACAATACCTTATTATTATTTATTAATTATTTATTCAGTATTCGTAGCGATCAGTCGCTTTTTGTATTGAAAGTGATATTGTGTTTCTTTATATTGTTTTGACAAGTTGACTTTCGTTGTCAAATTAGAGGTGTTTGACTTATTAAAATTTGGAGAATTTACATTAGAAAAGTGACGTCGAAAATATTTTTAATGCTAGTAAAAGTAAATCTTTTACGCAATTCACGTGTTTCTACTTGCTGAACAAGTTTTACATATTATTTTTGGCCTCTTGTCTCATTGAGTTCTATTCCTGGGTTTCTCCAGTATTGTGGGGTTTTCCATTAGTAAATTCTCAGTAGCAACTCGAAGTTTGAATTTGCTTAGTTTGACTAAAGGCTCGCCGCCTATTACATGGGATTATAAAATATTTATACCGCGAAATTTCAATATTTAATTAGGTGTAACTAACACCTCTGCGTAACCTATCGGGGAATACAAGCGTGATGATAGTGCTTTGTGTAATATACTGAGTGTATGTTCTGATGTCAAAAATAACTTATCAGTATTGACTATGATGAAAGCAATTTTTAAACTTGCAGAAGGTTTTGAACTAAAAACTAATTACTTATCAGAACAAAATGATCAAAGAAAACAAGACATAGATAAAATGAACACAAAAATAGAAAACCTGATAAAAGAAAATGAAAAACTAAAACGAGAAATATCAGAACTAAAATCTACTTCCAAATTTCCTGTAATTAAATGCACAGAAAGCAACTCTAAAAAGATAGTTCTCTACGGATTCCCTGAGTATTTCAAAGAGCCTGAAAATAACTTATACAACAGAGTCCATGAATTATTTCGTGATTTTTTAGATTTGGACATGATGGGTTACATAGAGAACATATACAGATTAGGCAAAAATAATACTAGTACCCGACCACTGGTAATCGAACTAATAAGCAAAAGGATGACCAAGTACATCATAAATAATAGTCACTACTTTCAAGGAACAAGACTGTCTATATCCGAATTTCTTGATGAAAATGCACGCAAGGAAAGACAACAAATGCGAGAAGAAATGATAAAGGCAAGAAAAAAAGGCTTATTTGCAGTAATTCGAAATAACCAATTATATGTAGAAGGTAAATTAATTAATTCCAAGAGTGAAACTAACATACAACAAAACTACCAACCTAATATGGAAAATAGCCGTCTGAATACCGACCACAATGCCAGCCTAGTTTATCAAACACAACGTCAAGAAGACACAAAAAATTATTCCTTTCGAAAACACAGACCAACAATTTAAAATTTTATTCCAAAATATTCAGAGTATATACAACAAACAAGATATGCTGGAAGCCTATATTGAACACACACCAATCTATAATGCCATATGTCTCTCAGAGTCATGGCTATCAAGAGAAAAAATAACCCTGATACAGTTTAGCGGATATAAAATTGTAGCTTCATACTGCCGCAGTACACGGGGAGGTGGCGGCGTCTGCATCCTCCTACAAGAACATATCGATTTCATAGAGAGAAACGACTTCACAGAAATGTCCATAGAATATATATTAGAATTATGTGCAATTGAATTACCTAAAGAAAATATATTATTAATTACTATTTACTGGAATAGGAGAGAGGAAGACTTATTCATAGGTCAATTGAAACGAATCCTAGCTCATATAAACAATAAATATTCAAAATATAATATAATAATAGGCGGTGACTTTAACATAAACGTCCTTGAGAATAACATAAAAACTAGCCAATTTCTAGATCTAATGTTGGAATATAGACTAACACAACACATAAAAAATCCTACGCGTATTACAAAAACCACATCTACATGCTTAGACTTGATATTTACAAATGTAAACACACAGAAAATATATACAGCAGTGGAGGAATTAGGATTCTCAGATCATAGTGGAACAATTATACACCTTTCTATACCACATCTCACAACACATCAATCTACTTGGTACACTACAAAGAGATTATTCACAAATACAAATATTTTAAAGTTTAAGACTAAATTAGAGACACAAGACTGGAGTAATATTATAACTACAAGCCAAAATATAAATGATAACTATAAAGCATTTAATGACACATTAACAAACATTCTGAATGAATGTATACCAATACGTAAAATTAAATTGAAATCAAACTTTAAGAATTACTGGTTGACCACAGGCATCAAAACATCCTGCAAAAATAAAAGACTGTTAAAAATACTCACACTGAAAACTAAAAACCCAATATTAACACAATACTATAAAAAATATGAAAAAATCTTAAAAAAATTAGTAACAACATCAAAAAAGTTGCACTATATCAACAAAATAAAAACATCTAGCAACAAAGTCAAAACAATGTGGAAAATAATAAACGAAAGAACAAACAAAACAATAAAAAGAGACAAAGTTAACATAACACTAATAACAGATAACAATGATTTCACCTCTGATCCCAAACAAATTGCCAACATTTTTAACAACTTCTTTGCATCCATCGGAGAGAGACGCTCTAAACAAACTCACAGTAAACCAGAAAGAACCTCAGTGCTCTCTCCTACCGAAAATACAATGTTCCTAAATCCTGTAGACCCTCGAGAAGTAAATAATTTGATAAAGGGGCTAAAAAACAAACTAAGCCATGGCATAGACGAATTCCCACCGATCCTACTTAGACAATGTGCAGACCAACTTACTCTACCATTCTGTAATTTAATTAACCAGTCTTTCGAAGAAGGCATTTTTCCTGATCAATTAAAAAAGGCATTAGTGAAACCTATCCATAAGAAAAATTGTAAAAAAGACCCTAACAACTACCGCCCAATAGCTCTACTACCTACAGCATCGAAGATTTTTGAAAAAGCAATGTGTAATCGCGTATACGCCTTCTGCGAGAAATATAAAATATTTAATGAATGTCAAAATGGTTTCCGTAAAAACCGATCAACAACCTTAGCTATATACAAATATATACAAGAAGCTATTAATATAATTAATAATAAGAAATACGCAATAGGCATATTGCTTGATATGACTAAGGCCTACGATAAAGTTCAATATGAAATATTATTAAATAAACTCTATGGTATAGGAATACGGGGTAAACCACATGAGTGGTTCAAATCATACCTAAAAAACAGAATACAACAAGTAGAAATAGAATTCACTAACAACAAAACAAACGAACTACAAAACTTCCGATCTGAATACAAAATGATTAACGCCTCAATACCACAAGGGAGCGTTATTGGGTGCCTGCTATTCCTCATATATATAAATGATCTTCCAAAAACCATAGAGGGACCATGTGTATTGTTTGCAGATGATGTTTCCATTATCACCTCATGTCTGGATAACATAAACCTAAACAACACTCTTAACGCCATACTTTCGAAAACAATAACCTGGATGAACGAACACAACCTTGAAATTAACTTCACAAAAACCAAATTAATTACTTTCCATCCCTACCAGAAGACTCCTCTAAATGTAAACTTTACTTTTAATAACCACAAAATAGAATTAGTTACCGAATTCACCTTACTAGGCTTAACAATAGACACCAATATTAATTGGAAACCACACATACAAAAAACTAAATCTAAAATGTCTAAGTTCTCTTATGCTCTTTGTGAGATAAAAAAAGCCACAAATCTGCAAACAGCCCTGACTTCATATTATGCATACGCTTATGCATGGCTTAGCTACGGCATAATCATGTGGGGTAATAGCACAGACGCACCAAAACTCTTTACAGCTCAAAAGAAACTAGTCCGAATCCTAGAAAATATACAACAAACAGATAGCTGCAAACCTTATTTTATAAAATATAATTTATTAACTTCACCCTGCATATACATTCTGGAAATATGTAAATTTACACACCAACACCAAGACTTTTACACAAAACGCGAAGACATACAAACAAAATACACACTACGACATAAAACACGATTAAATCTGCCGAAGTCATACTTAAAAATACACTCAACTAGCCCTTTAGTCATGTCAATAAAAATTTATAACAAATTACCAAAAACAATTAGAACTGAAAAAAAGTTTAAAATATTCACACACAAACTAAAACAGTTCCTCCTAAAGAAATGCTATTACGGGATCGATGAATACCTAAACGATAAATCCTTTTAGCTCCTGCATGCTATACAACAGACTCAAAATTATATAACTAATACATAATAACTATAAATAATAACATTAATAAAAAAACTACACAACATAAATATAGCTAGATTATACACAAAATAAAAAAACACACATTACACATTATACAAAATTTATATATAAAAAAGGCCAAATAATAAGAATAATATTATTGCAATAACATTAATAAACTATAACCTAACAATAAATAAATAACTCTACTCATAAATAATAAAAATAAATATTGTATAAAATATATAATAATTTCATCATAAATAAATAAATTATGGTATTAAAACAGTTATCAATTATAACTTAATAATAACTATGTATACTATAAATAATAATAATAAATACACTACAAAATATAATAAATAATAATAATTGAGTAAATTATATAAATTATAAAAATGTATAAATATATCACACCATCCATCGCATCATCCATCTAATTTTAATTAATTTCCTAAAAAGAAACGCTCCTCCTCTCTTCTACTTTACTAATACTTTGCTGTGCCCGACAGGGTCCATAATTGACACTTACTGTTACTTACCAACACCTGTATACATTATGGAATGCAATAAAGAATTGAATTGAATTGAATTGAAAGCAAGGGAAAGATATGCGTAATAGTAAAATGTGTAACGGAAAACAGTAGGTAGTTTGGTTTAGCAGTTGCATGTGTTCGCAGTTTCACTTATTTGCATATTAACCCACATCTACTTGCGTTATACAATGGAATTCCTATGGCATTATGGTGTCTGAATATTGTTTACGACTAACATTAAACTGTAGATACTTAAAACATTAGTCTCACGAACTTTTTCCTTTTAAGGTGCAAGCCTGCATCTGCTTCTAGGTGTTAATGTTGCAACATAGAGTGGTTCGAAATAGTAAGGTGAAGTGATGGTATAATATGTTTACAAGTTACTTTGAATATAAAGGTGAAATTAGCCTAAGCATGCAGTCTCAAATATATCCGACATGCAACCTCTTTTGAAGGCATTTCGCTAAGCAGTGACTACATCGCCTACCAAAGTCAAACATTTAAAAATTCCAAATTTAAAATTGAGACACGAATTACGGAAGACAAGCAGCGATGATTGGAGGCCTGCGTTCGTGGCCACTATCGATTTTTCCGTCCGCCCCCAACTTTGTTGACAAAGGCTGGTTCTTAAGCCAAATGAGATGCACCCCAAAGAATATTATGGGCAGACATCGCTCCACTATCGCTAGATATATTGTTGTGAGCGTAGATATCTCGGCGGGCTCATATCGTCTCTTTATTGATCTTTTAACCGTTCTGTGTGCGGCTGTACCGTTGGTTTATTAAAATGTTGTGTTTGCTCATTGAACGATAGCTAATATCGGTTGAACATTGTTCTAACCACTGAAATGTTAAATATTGTTTATCAAACAGTTGTTCAGTTTGTTACAAGGATCGAGAGATGAGAAGTTATAATGTGTATTTTATAACAATGACCACAGAAAAATATAACAGAAATTTTAAAAACAGTATTTCATCTATAAATGCTAAAGTAACTCAGTCTGTTTGTCTGTTACCTTTTTACGCCCAAATAGCTGAATCAATCTCGATAAAATTTGCAAAGGAGATAGATGTATCCTGAGGAAGGCCTTATAACATATTTAAATAGCACAAAAAGTCCTTTGGGATGTGAGTGAAACCGCGGGCAACAGCTAGTCAAAACGTATGCCTACTGATTTAAATTGTAATGTGTAACTATTTGTGATATCATCGGTTAAGTCATATGGATACTGTGCACCAAGTAAATGCCAGCACTGTAGAATATCATAACATAGTTGCGCATTTGGCCACAGTTTCGCTTTCATAAACATTTCATCACGTCATACACATTAGGTTGGTACATACTTACTTATTTATATGTTATTCCAAGGACATGCTTACATGGTATTGCAATCCGCTAAACTAACAAAGCGTAATCTATATATATATAAAACCTGACTGAATGACCTACTGACTACTGACTGACTGACTGACGTAATTTTGGAAACGAAAATTACTTATGCATGGAGGCGAAGCTGCGCACGGCAACTCTACTCAAGGAATATATGAAGTTCTGAGAAGAGCTGGTAACGTGAATATCCATATGTAGCGAAATGTACCAAGATACTTAGATATTTGGCAAGAAACGTAAATATCCTAACGTAACAGAGTAAGCAGAGGCAAATTAATATAAGGTCACGTACGGTACGAGTTAGTAAGCAGTTCACTTCCTATTACAAGGAAGTGAACTGCTTACTAACTCAAAAAGTTGGTACTGATAATTTCATAGAAAAAACTAATAAGCGAATTGAAGAGCGTGAGGTCCTGGGTTTGGTTCCCAGATGAAATATTCTGTTTTATGACAATTTCACTGTGATTGAGTGCGAGAATTTGTGTGTCAGAATTTTTGATAAAAAACTCCCTTCGCGATTTCTGCTAAAGAGATCACTATCCTATGTTATGACTAGAATAAAACTTGTTCGATTCCCACAACTAAATCTCGCTGTTTATCATTATTTATTTACGTGTTGACGAATACATTGCTACAATCCGCATCCCCGCTCGTATGCAAAGCGCAGGCCATGCAGTTTTCTCACCCTGCAATAACAAAGGGCACTAATACTCTTAATGCGGACGCCATTAATATTTAAAAATAAACTAGATAAAAAAGAAAGTCGTCGAACAATCACTTCGGATGTGAATTTGCAGCGGATTACGGCTGCTGTACAAATGTTGACGTTTTTAATGTACACTGGGGGATAAGTAGCAATGGCAGTCTTCTATTCAGATGAGGCATTGGAAAGACAAATCAATTGTTACATGTGTATAGCAATAATTTGGGAGTTGTACATTTGAATCTCAGTGTATGAGATATATTGAAATTTACCGCCAATAAAACCCTTAAGCATAAACAAAAATGGTACATTGATGGATACTGATACTTGTCCTTTGGGAAAGTTTTTTCACCAGTTTTTATAATATACTAGATGACCCGGTGAACTTCGTATCACCTGTCGTAACGATTTGAAAAAAAATGGCTGAAAATTTTGATTTCCTACTCTGTATCGTTCTGACTGCAAGTCTATTTTCCATGTTATGGTTCATGCAGTTATTCTATTACAGACTCGAATATCAACAAATAAGGTGCCTATTTTTTTCGGTTTGCACCGGTTGCGCCTTATACCTATTAAAAAAAATTCAGATCTATTTGGTCTTAAGTCGCGGAGAAATCTGTTTGCGCGATGTAGGACTCGCGACTTCTTCCTTAATCGAGTAGATGGCGCTGTACTTGTAATGAAATGTAAAATTAAATTATCCCACGGGAACGTGATAAAAAATATCCTATGTCCTTCTCCTGGTTTTAAGCTACCTCCCTACTAATTTTCAGCCAAATCAGTTCAGCCGTTCTTGACTTATAAATAGTGTAACTAACACAACTTTCTTTTATATATATAGATATATCTCTCGCAAGCACTACTTACTATCTATTAGCTTTTAACGATTACTATACCACTCAAAGAAACATTATTTTTAATATTCAATCTTCACTATGGATTGCAGCAAATACGAAAATGGTCGCGGCAAAACGAAACCAAAAAATTAATGAAATCGCACATACAAGTCGTTGGCCGGCCGATTAAAATCTATTAGTGTGCGAGGGGACGCCACATTATTATTCACATCACGCACGAATCATATACGCAAATGTGTAATCTTTTTATCGACGTACCGAGCAGACGCGGGCGTGAGCGGACAATGGACTATCGATACTCGATAGTGAGTTACGCGCATCACTAGAGTTAACTTTAATTCGGTAGGTAAATGTTCTACGCTTTTACAGAAAATTAGAGAAAATAATAAGATAGGATCGACATCCTTTTATCTTATGCCTAATCTTTTTCCGACCTTATTAGGGTACTCGTTCAGTCCAATCCCAGATTGAATACACTGAATAGTTTTAGATATCTCTGGCTATTGGTAAAACGTGGATCGACTCGGACGGCTCTTGACATGTAAGGATAGTCAGTCACCCATCTGACTAACCATAATATGAGCGACCTTATTAACCTTGCAAAATGCTCGAAGCACGAAATTGTAATATAGCCACGTGCCAGTCTTGGTATTCTCAATGCTGCTTGTCAAACAGATAGCGTTACATCTGAAAGATCTGCAATTAAGAAATGCCATTTATTAATAATAAACCAAAAATATTAGGTACTTGGGTTTTACGAGTAATATTTTTGGTTTCTTTTTCAACATTTAATTAAAGAACTAATAATTTATCTATTTCACAAAAGTTACGAAAATCTAATGTTAATGTCCATAAAACTACATTTCTGCTAGACCGTTTTGACCGTTTTGAGGCGTGAAGGTCCATGCCAGAGGTGACAACTAGACCTCGAAATCCAACTTCCTCAATTATAGAATTAAATGCCACCGTAGGTAGGTACCGTATAACGTAATTACCCGGTCTAATTTGTGCGCGCGATGCGTGACAGGTGCGCACGCGCATCGAGTGCGTTAATAGTGACACTATTGTGAGCCGTTTTGGGAAACATAATGGTTGATTAAAATTTAATTAAATGGTTATACTATTATAAATATGTAAGTCTAATTTTCTATTTTCAGCGATAACTTGAGCATAAAGTCATGTGTTTTTCATAAATAACTTAGTATTGCTAGATGTTTTTATAACTGCTAGTACTTGTTAATTGATTCGATAGTTTTTTCATACCACTAAGGTGGCAAGCAAGCATACGGCCCACCTGATGGTAAGCGTTAATCGTAGCCTATGGACGCTTGTAACACAAGGAAGTATCACTCGCGTGTTGCCGACCCTGTAAATTAAGAAGGAATAGTTGGGCTGGGAGCATAGGAGACAATGCGTAACGCTTATCCTATCTGCCAACACAACGCTTCCTTGCGGAGCTCTCGCACACTTGCACTCCATTAGGAACACAACATAGCACGGAGCTATGTTATTTGGTTACGATTTTCTGCAAGGTTCCAGTCGAGCAGTTCCAATATCTCTACTCTCAAGTTATATATATATACCTCTCTCAAGTTTATTACGATGGACAGATGAAGTAATAGCTGTCTTTTATAAATATATTTCACATCTTTAGAATGGAACACTATCCTAAATTATCCATAGGAACAAAGAAAATTGGAAAACACCACCGACAGCATAAACTTCAATACTTGACACAATAAGCACACACCTCTCCCTTTTTCATCGAATCACCGTCAAAGTCGACTCAGCATCTAATTGACTGGATCTAAATAAAACCATCTTCGAGTATCTGATCGGCTCATCCACTGATACGCGACGGTTCATAAAAAGCCTATTGCGTCGTGTGGGACTTCGAGAGGTCTTACGCGTAAGTTTTCTAGTGGACACTGGAATCCCTCACTGGGAAAATTGCCAAAGATCAAGGTGCCCCTAGATCAGGCAACACTCACCTACTTCGATGTCAGGATAGGTACTTACTCGTCCAGAAATGAAGTAATGATGATGTTTACTGTTCATGGAATAGTTTGGTTCCTTCTTCCTAGTAGTTAGAAAAAAGAGCCAACTAACCACTCATAGTGAAAGTGTAAATCATTTTAACCTAAAATTATACAAAGTAATTATGTAATCATACCCAGTTGAGCTCATCATGCGGCATTAGACACTGATAAAATGCAAGAAAGTGGTAAAAACTACTTTCTTTCGTTTCATCAGTGTCTAATGACGTCTATGACTGTTGGAGAACACAAATTAAAAACGTTTTTTAAACCTTTGAGTACTTTGCTTCTAATGTAAGAATGATTAAAACCAGATTTCTCATACTTTTCCAGAACGTACCAATTCTTCGTTACAAATGAAAGTCACCCGTTGGGAAAATCTAAGGGACGTAAGTGGCGGCACTTAAACGGCAGTAACCGGCGCGAGTCGGGGCGATGTGTCGACGATACGGCATCCACTGCTAAATACACCAGTTTTGCTGATCCCTGCCCTACGCGTTAATGGGGGCACAGGATTTTGGGGAACTACTTTTATTTGTGTTGACCTGGGATTGCGATTCTATCTATTGTTTGCTGTGTCTTAATACGTATTTGAGATTGGTCGTTTGATCGTTACTCACTGTCTCATAGTATTTTGTTAGGATGGTAGGCCATTGTTAATTAGCTTCTTTTAAGAAGAAGAAGAAGAATAATGCCTGATTAGCTTTTCTTTTTTGGGTTACGTTCTAAGTGAATGTGACACTCACCATACATCAGACCGGAGTCAAACGGACTTTTTTTCATTTTGCCTTTCAAAGTGAACCTTGACAAGATTACACGAGTTCAATGTCAATAGCCACCATTCGTCTTTATCAATAAAATGGTGTCAGTTCTGAACTTGACCAGCACTGTTCAGTGTTAAGTTGGGTTGCTTGGTAAGCTCTTAAAGATAAACGTGTCTAGCAAAATATTAAGTTAGGTAAAATTATATAGGTTTACGCTGACTAATTAATATGGTCCAAATGCAATTTTTAAAGTCATAACGACGTAAAAGGTACACACTTGCTACTGGGAAAACCTCTCCTGTTGAAGAACAACTCAATGACATAAGGTTAGAATAAGTTGAGAAAATGTTATTATAGACATTGTTTTATAAATATTATTCTTAAATTAATACTAAAGATACATTCAAAAAACTTAGTTCCTTATAGTTTATTTTTTTGGAATATTTAATTAGGAAATGCCGGTGCTGTTTGCTACTAAATAAAACTAGTATAATATAATGTCGATTCATTTAATATATTATTTTAAATGTGTTTAGGATTTCACTTTACAACCCTTTAGGGAAGAGAAACACGAGCTCCAAACTGCAAATAAAAAGAGAGCTGTGACGTCAGAGGAGGAGATAACAGGAAGCTTGTAAGTCCGGGGCGGTGTTATCAATCTATATAGCTGTAACACTTGACCGACGACATACGCCCCCTGTTATAGGGAGCCAACTGTCAAGTTACAGTGTACCGATGAACTTTGATAAGTGGCCGAATGTTTAGTGTCCTTATCTGAAAATAGAAAAAAGTAAAATAAGACTTAGCTGTATATCGTATCATGCAAGAAGTTAAAGCTGTTTATGATTTCCTTAAAGTCTATCGAGATTAAGGATATTATGCTACGTAATGCACCCGCTTGTTAAATTTAGTCTTAAATCTAGAGAACGAAAACTGACTTACCTACACTTATAAGAAAAATATGAGATCAAGGTGCAGGCTTACAAAGGCCTTAAGTAATTCCTCTGGAAAAAAATATATAAAATAAGAATAAAAATAAAAATAAGAATAAAAATTATTAAAAGCAATATTTTTAGCGTAACAGAGGCAACTTGCCTTTTGGCAGAAGTCAACGCTCGGTGCTGATTGACACCGAGCTGACAGTACTATATTAATTAAAATTGTCAGATTAGGGCCGAATCCTATATTTTCTTTCACATCATTATTCGAAACCTTTACAGTCGATTATTCCGAACCTGACCCGGAATCCTAACCCAGTCGCGAGTTAGGTTAGAACTTAAAAAAAATTATAATATTTTTTCCGAACGTAACCCTCTTCCTAACCTGACCCGACGTATCGTTCCTATCATAACCTGAATTGCGATAGAGGTAGGTTTTCCCTCTCCTCGTTCTTACAATAAAAGATACCTATGTATCAAATCAGAGTTTTATATTTACCATAAGTACGTACCTAATAAAAAAATCTATCGATAGTATATATGTCAGCGTACTAGGTATCGTAACTTATTATTGTTTGAATTAACGGTAAAACATTTTTATTAAAAATAATAACCTAATAAAACATATTTTAATTTGTAGTTTCCATAATCTTTATGAGTTTTAATTAAAGTGTTAAGCGTAGTTAAAATAAAACTAACTGTTTCAGTAAGTAAATGTATTTAATTTTACTTTCTAATTATACTGGGTTATAAAGAGTTAGTACTTTTTTTTGTGAGAATTATAATAACGCAACAGACAAACGTTATATTAATTAAGTCTTAAGTGACGTCAATAAAGTATGTACCTAGTTATCTCAACAGTGATTTCTTACATTAAATATAAAGTAAATAAAATACTGGTCCTACTAGTGTTTTTGTTTCTTTGCAAAGAATTACCTAACTTATTATTTAAAAATCGTTGTAACAACGTCAGCGTTGTTACAACGATTTTTAATAATAATAAGTCTTACCTATTGATTCTGAAATAAATGTCATACATATGACTACCCTCCGAACTAGCTAGTGTAAAGCATAAATCAAGTTATCTTGAATAGCGTTTTCATTCTTTCTGAATGATGTTGTCACAATTGACGATAAACACGTACCTTTTTGACTTTAAGCATAAACAACGGCCTCAGGGCGGACGTCAGCACGACATAGTCTTGTACTGCCAATACAAAAGAAGGCCTCTCATTAACTGTGCTTACAGCCTCCCTTTTGGTGTGCAAGAGACGGGTGTGGTTTTTCCCTTAGTACATTATTTTTTAATGTTGTGGCTAATAAGCCTCTGGAAAACGGACTCCTATCGACAGGTGTCCGTCACAAGCTTAAGGCTAATAATCGTTGAGGATGTGGATGAAAAGAAATTGTTAGGATAACCACACTTAAGGTCTGGCAATTCTCTGCACCAGCGCATAGCGACTAATTAGTAGATACTTAATTATATTAAAGTAGGTAATTTACTTTAGCATAAAATTCCTAACAATGTAAGGTCTTTTTGTAATCTCATGAAACCGTATCTTGATATTCGATAACTTTGAGATTCATTAGGTATAATTATAGTAATAAACAAAAATGTTTCGACGCACATAAAGATTCATGGAGCGAAACACGTGAACGGAGCAAAAACATCTTATTAAATATTATTTAAAATTAACTTTATTTTAAGGTCAGCTTCAATGCAAAAAAAAGTAACGAAAAAAGAATACCTACTACCTACATAATATTTCCTCACTAATTAGATGGCTTACAATCTAGTCCATAGTTATATTTTCCGGTTACCTAATAAATACTGAGTATGTTTTTTTAATGACCGTATAAAATGTAGACAACTTTATAGTAAATGATCGTTAAAACAATAATTATGTATTAAATGTTTATCTTTTTATTCAAAACGCTTGTCTTTAAGACATAATATAACGTATCATCACGCCCGTATTGCCAGTTCACCAGTATGTTTACGTATGGAAATATGTAGACGAAATTTAGACTCGAAGCTGCTATCGAGTATGTCATAGAAAATAACACTGATCGATCTGAAGAAGAGAATTGAACCCAAGACCTCCACACACTACCCTAATGAGGCAGTTTAAAGATTATCATCAACCCATTTACTGTCCTACTGCTGGACCCCGGTCTCCTCTCAGGATTGAGGGATTTGGCTATAGTCCACCATGCTGGCGTAATTCGGGTTGCGACTTTATAAGCGGCGGGCATACATGAGCCACCTAATGGTAAGCAGACTTACTTACCGTTAGGTGGCTCGTGTGGTCGTTTGCAGACTTAACTAATAAAAAAAACAAAATAAATGGCGTGACTCGAGTACCTGCTGACGGATACGAGTATGAACGGTCACGATTCCAGGAACTATCTCACCATTTGATTTTTGTAACAAGCACTATTTCATACCTTCTCCATCGCACAGTAACCGAATAGAGCCTCCATGCTGTGGAAATTCTTAATTTTCTTTAACAATGAGTTTGAATTTTCGTTGTAAACGGTCCAGCGGAGCTTGATTTGCTCACAAAAATGTAATTCAACAAAATAAATCGTAATCCAGACAATATTCTAACAAATTATGTTACTATTCGGATTTGGATACTGTTAATCTAGATTCTTACCGTACTATTTCGTCTACTACTACTTCACTGGAAATAAAAGACAGGATTCAGGAAATTCTTTCCAAACTTGGTAAAGTTATCAAAAATTGTATTCGCTTACATTTATTTCCAGTGAAGTATTTTGGACGAAATGGTAGAGTAGGAACCTATTAACGGTATCATAATCTGAATAATAACAAAATTTGATTAAATTGTGTTTGAATTACGATTTATTTTTGTATTACGTTTGTAACAGAAATTCTGCCAGGGAAGATCCAGACGCGACTATTTACTTAACAAACCTTCAACAATTATAATACAGGAATCAAAGCAGGACAATCGTTTTGTTTCCCTTGCGTAGTACATAAATTAAAGACAACAAGCTAGGGAAGGAAGGGGCCGGGCAGCCGCCGGCTTCCGCCGGACGCACTCGGCGGCGGCGGCCGTGGCCGGTCCGCCCCAACAAGTGACCAACCCCCATATGCCCTTCCGTTTGTACGGATCTTGATAATCTGCCTTTTGATGTAAGGCTCTAGGCTTGTAAGGGAGTTGTCAACCTTCTATCAGATACGTATTTGAAATAAAACTATTTTTTACGGATTTTATCGCGTTGTATTAATATTATTTGATTCCCGACGTTTCGAATCCTTTACAGCACCCATGGTCACGGGTAGACTAAATTGTTGGACGTCATTACTAACAGCTACCTTACATTTTTGTAATTTATTGGCGATCCGATTCACGCAGAACGAGTTCACCGTATCCTTCGGTCTTGCAGTTTTGGGCTTGGATTTTGATTTAATGGAATCTATAATGGCTGATCGTTATATTGATATTTCAATAGAGAAGATGGCCAACCATATTCTCTATTAACGCGATAAAATGCGTAAAAAATAGTTTTATTTCAATGTTTAATATTCGGGTAAGTGTCAAAAACCAGTAGATCTACGTATTTCTTAAATAAAAATTAATTGACTGTATATTGTATTTGAAAAAAATCTGGAATAAAAAGGGAAAACGAAAGAATAACATAACATACCATCACGCCTGTAATCCCCGAAGGGTTAGGCAGAGGCGTACTAATGTACAACCACAATTCGCGCGGTATGTTTCAGTCCCATGTAATAGGGGGCGAGCCTATTGCCATTAACCGGGCACAAATCCAGACTCCGAGCTGCTACTGATAATTTAATAGAAAATCCAATAAAACTTTGCTCGACCTGGGGATCGAACCCAGGATCTCTAGCGTAGCGGTCGCGCTCAGAACCACTAGGCTAATGAGGCAGTCTAAGAATAATGTAATTATAAGTCTAATTTGATATGTAAGTGTAATGTAGTGAATTAAAACATAAAAAATGGATCAGGTAATTGTATGATAGTATAGGTAGATACATAAAGACAACCAATATGTAGCCCGGTACATAAACACGCGTCGAGACGCTGAAATTAATCGAGTTTTCAGTCCTAAATTATTCTGTTTGAAGCCCACGAACAAGTTGCAAGACATTTAGTGCTTACGATACGACACTGGCGATACCTATTTCATTAGTGAGATCACTGAAGGTCACGGATTCTATGTATACATTATTGTAATTTAGTGGTCCTTCAAAGTTACCTATTCGCAATTCGCATTGAAAGATTTCAATTTAGATAATTAGATGACAATTTTAACACCATCGTACTTTCATTATTTGTAACTACTGCCACTTCAGAACAACCAACACATTTCGAGAGATAAGTAGGTAGGTAGGTCCAGTGACCCCATCTAAATCGTGTGTTGTAAACGCTCCATCTCCAACATTCACGGAATGTAAACGTCTACTAAATTCCTGTCTATATCATAACAGTGGGTATTAAAGGTAGGCGAGGTACAGGCCGATCCAGGCCAAGGATTTGTATCGCCGACCCGCCCAAATTCGGTAATCTTGATTGCGTCCATGTTAGGTGACAATATGGTTTCGTCTCGTATTGGAATTAAATGGAAATGTACCGAACATCAAATAAGGATGATGAACAAAAATCTCGTGTTAGACAAAGCGCTTGGGTGCCTGTTACTGTAAAATCAGTCAATCCGTTCTCGATACAAAATGTATAAGAAAATCAATTTTCTTCATTTTTTAGGCTATATTATTTGAAGAAGATTTACAAACGAAGTTTTTTTTATAATATATGATTTGGTTATTAACACAACAGTAATTTTTATGACTCATAATTAGTGAAAACTTTTAGTGCCTAACAATAAGGATTTACATACTATATTAGGAAAATAGGTAGTGGATTCTGCTTGTTTCAGGTCAAAATTTTAGAAACCAATTTTATTGCGTCATACCCACAGCCGTAATGACCTAATACATATTTAATGTTTATGTATCGAAGAATATCGAACATATTTGAAAAATATCAATGAAAATCTAAATATAATATATCTTGTGAAATACTAATACTCAGCATCTAGTAGACTGGAAGCACACTAAACTTCAATACTTAGTTGTGAAAAGACTAGGACAATGTGCGTAGTACTCGCAATCGGCGCGTGTGTATGTCAAGACGTATGAATGTGGATGAAGCAAAAGGGGTGGGCTAGAATCGTAGCCAGTGGCGTTCTGTTGTTTCTGCCTACCCGTATGGGAAAAAGGCGTTAGTGTATGTATGTATGTATGTACTAGGATAATGATCGAAGCATCAAGATCGATATTTTGGCATACACATTCCCCACACATACCGCTCTCTCTGTAGGTTCCTAATAATTTTTTGACTGACAATTTTTTTTTTAAAACATTACTAGCAATGTTGGTTGCACATTAATAGTATTCTTGTTAACCTCTCGTGCTAAGCTAAATGTTTGTGTTATGAATGGGTTCACGTCGGTAGTACCATGGGTGGGTTTCGAACCGGCAACTACATGATCGCAAGTCCGACGCCCTAGCCTAATGCTACCGCCGCTTCTAGGTGTTACAATTAGGCATAGTAGCTAGGTACATTACTTAACTGTGAAAGAAATAAAATATCTCTATACTTAATACATTCATACTGAGTCATGCAATATATTTAAATTTCAGGAAGTATATTAGGTACATTCTGACTTTAATTTTCCTTAAAATGTTTCGCAATATTTTCATGCGTTTTTCATTCAAAAGTTGTAGCCCATTAATGATGCACATTGGGAAACTATTTTGAATTGCTTATGTGGTACTTATGGGTATTTAAGAGGCGGTAAGTGATAACCCGATTTATGCTAATTTCATACAGTTACCTCATAACGATCCTTTGAAAGAGAAACTGTGGAATGCCGAATGATGTAAGTCATTACTTACGGCGAAAGTGATTCTTTGATCGCTCTGTCACATATTTAGTTTTTATTTATGTACATACATACATAGCCAGAAACTACAGAACGCCATTTGCTACGATTCTTGCTTTAATAAATTATTTTTGTCGAATAAATGAAATTGATCTGCTACGAAATACACTATAGGTACTTATTACGTCACCTGTTTGTTGCTTTGTATTTTGGAAATTAGCAAACTGTTTTCTCTAAAAGGTAAGTCTCAGATCAGGATGGCAAACAGTCGGATCTCCTTTAAATTCAAACTTCGAAAATACCTCCAAGCTAGAACCTTTGCAGATTCATCGTCTCGACTTTAACCTGTCTGTATATTAATATATGTATGTATGTATGTTAAGTAGGTATTAAATATCATGTATAGAGTGTAAATGTATGTGTCTATTTGTTTATATAATATGAATATATATTTATATACATATATTTAAGTATAGTCTGGCAATTTCTCTCAATTTTCTATGCATCTACTGTCGTTATTATCTATATTTCTCTGTATCACCCTAAGGTTGTCTGGCAGAAAATGCCTAATGGCATTAAGACCGCCTTTGTACTAACGGTGCATAAAGTATATTAAATAAATAAATAAATAAATAAGTCTCTTAAAGGAGAGAGGCTTCCTTTGTGAAGGTGTGACTAGGCTATATTCGACTACGCTTGGCTTGTTGCTGCTTGGTTTGGCAAGATAATATTGTCATTGTTTAGTTTTACGAACTGCAGGTTTCTTCAAGATGTTTTCCTTCGTCAATGAAACAGTACCAACTATCAACAATGACCTGAAATAAAGTTATATCAAATAGTCACATCAGTGTACTCTCAAGAGATAAAAACACTTGGTGTTTTCTGCGATACTTCATTTAGGCATTGCGCAGCACGTCCGTATTAAGATGCAATAAATCGCAATACGGCCACAGTTGTTGCGTATGCATCGATACTAGTCGCCGCTCACGACTCGTTCACCGCGACCACATTAAACGCGCGAACAATCGCGCACCACTCACAGAGGTGCCGATAACTTATAAAACCATACACGAGAGACCAACTAAAAAGACCTACTTTTGTTTTCCCTTTACGCGGCACATTTTGTCATTATTCGTGGCACGTGGTCGCGAATATATAATGTTTTATTATTAGAGGTTACGACTTCACGCCTTTAGCGGCGCACTCCGACTGATAATACTTTCATTTGTTCCGAGAAGCAGTTATCTGCGCTGGCACCGTGTGTGCAGTTTCGTTTGTCCGCAACTTTACGGACGATAAACGTTGCATTGAAATAGTCGCGTAAACATGTCGCGGTGTCGCAAGCGCGTTTACTGCCTACATACGTGTCTACTAATTGCTCAGCGTGATATTACAAATTCTGATTTTATTAGTGACAGACATTTTACTAGGATTGTCTAGCAAATTTCGTCGTCTCCGTAATCGATCTTAAAAAAAGAATGAAATGTATTTAAATACGTTTGTTGATTATGTATTAGTGAGTTTTCTGGCTCAGACTCTGGCCTTTTCTTATCTCTCTTTCTATCATAGAATAAGTAGCGTGTATCTGCCGATACGAGATCAAATCCACCACAAACCTCTACCTTTGACCCTTCAAATTCATACGGGTAGCAGACATTTTTAAGAGGACTCTATGCAGTTCTTGAGCGTGTGTCAAGTCTGGCTTAATTTAGTTCAGTGTGGTGGATTATAGCATCGTCTAAACTGTCTCAATCCCACATCTGTATTTATTTATTTATCTATTTACATAAGGCACATCAACAATATAAATACAAACATTGGTTAGTGGCAAAATACAGAGGCAAAGACTACTGTTTATATCAATATGCACAACATTTAGGGTAAAATTTGTATAAATCTGTAGGTGTGATTGTATGATACGTTGTTTTTTATACCTCTAGACGTCGGCAAAAGAACAGACTAGCCATCTGATACTAAGGGGTCTCTTTTTAGAATATCTCAGCACATTTATGATCTTAGAATTTTAAATGGGGCGTTAATCATATAAGTATTCTGACTATTATGTATTGGGCTAATAATTTTCAGATATTCTTTAACAATTCTAATCCTCCTGATGTAATGGCAGCTTTCCAGACTCCTCAGCAACATTAATTTTCCCTCCATTGACCAGTAATAATGAACCCAAAAATCAACATTAAATTACTTCCCACAATAGCCCTAACGACGCGACAAAAGTTTTACAAAAAATTAAAGATTAAACGTTTAATTTGAGCATTACACACGGTTTTCGATGGAGAAGATTAGCATCAATCATTCGGCGTCAATCATTTGTTGGGCGCAAGCGGAGCGCGGAGCAAATCATAGTGGTGGCGCGTCACACTGACACCCACATCCCGGTCGCGCCCTTACACTGCGAATGCGCAGATGGCACGGTAGGCAGAATATGCAGAAGGGCTCGTCCTCACAGATGCTAAGAAACTGCGCGACTGCTACACTAGAGTTCCTGGGTTCGATTCCTAGGTAGAGTAAAGTGTTATTGGGTTCTTCCAACATAAAATAGCAGCTCGGAGTTTGGATTAGTCCCCGGTAATAGGTTCGCCCAATATTACATGGGGCCTAAAACATACCTGCGAACTGTGGGTGTACATTAGTGTACCTCTACCTAACCCTTCGGAAAATACATGCGTCATTATATATAGGTATGTTATAACTATAGTTAAGAAGGATTCTAGGTTTTTTTATTGTTTTAAAAATATAAAACCTAATTCCCTAGAAATAGTAACGTTAATCTTATTGATAGGTTATTGTTTTATAGAATAGACTTTTTACGTAACGGACAAATTTTAAATGAAAATATTTTGTCATTTCTGCGTAAGTTAATCAATGTTTGCGCCGGCGCAAGTCAGCGTGTTGTGGGAGACGTCGACAATGCACAGGAAGTGTCGACCAAACCGAATCACACGCGGACATGCCACTAATTTTATATTTATATGTTCCCTTACCTATTGTTCCACTGACGTGATGACTTTTATTTGTTGGCTGATGTTGGTACGAGGCCGACAAATCCTATCTGTTAGGATAAGGTCTATGAAATGTGAATGCGTTCTTGAGTCAAACCAATAATAACAAAAGGGAAATTAGAATTTCAAAACCTGAGGTGTTTTAGATTTCACACTTTCTTAAAACACAACTCAAAGCTATAACCAGGTTTAACAGCCCATCGTTTGCAGCAGAGTCTGCCTGTAAATAACACGATGAAATTCAAATATTTACACCTCGCAATAACATTTATCTAGTCGTAAACAAATTCGATTATACAACGTCATCAAAACATTATTGCGTACGTCATAGTGCAATATGTCCTGCCCACGTTTGAAAACCAATTTCAGCACAAAACGAATTGCGCACAAAGGGGCCAGCGATAGAACTCTCCAGTATTCTCCGAAGACAGCAGGCGCGCCTTATCGCGGCTGTAAATCAATATATGATTACAAATTTAATGCTACTGTTGGACTATAAATCAGAGATTTTAAATTACGAGGTACAAGCGACGTATCACGACGCGTGAGGCCCCCTAGTGCTGCGCCGTTGTGTCGACACTCGATAAATCCGGATCGCAGACCTCGCGTGTTAGGGATGGACTTATAAATAGAATCGAGCCTGTTATAATTGTTTGATATTGATAAATCATTGGAGGCAAACTGGAGTGCTAAATTGAAAATGACTAAAATGATTAAGTTTATTGGGTTACGAGAGTTTTATTAAATGATTAATGGTCGATTGCGATGTTTGTGAAACAATTCATCCATACTTCTAAATAAAAATAATATTTGAGTTTAGATATGATAATTCACTGTATATTAGCCCTAAGTACCAAATTAAATGACCAACAAATTCGACAAGTTAATGTTCAGAAAATAACCGCTTTGAATTAGAGCAAACTGGTGATACAATAGAGTTGCATTCTTAATATAGTACTTACAAGTATAAATAAAAAATAGTAGTAACATTCTATGACAACCGTAACAATTTCCAAGTAGCTGTTTTTACTGATAAATCTGTTACTGTTGCAACTAGATTTTGCGATAAAATTACAAATAATTTCACTGTAAAACTATTCTATCGATAGCGGTTGGTCAATCGCTACTTACTATATTGTCTGTCAGCAGTGTTTACGCGTCACAATGATGTAGTGCACAATACGCTCTGTTCGCGACTGTACCGTTTATGTGTCTGCCACGGAGTACACTCGATATCATATATTTCCGTTTTATTACTACTACGGATCTGCCTTGTGACAAACATTCCTTCTGACTAGAAGTTAAATTGTTTTTAAAGGGTTGCTGTTGATTGTTTATTGCAGTGTTTAAAAAAGTTCGATGTATTAGGTAGGACACCTTAAGTCATCTTTAGTTATTAAGATTTATAACATTAATGATTAACGTTATTCAGAGACAAGATGCTAAGTTAGTAACATAATAGACTAATCTTTATTGTACAACATACAAGAAAACATACAAAAAAAAACAGAAACAAAATAAGAGTATTTTTATAGTAAGGTAATAATGGCGATCCTATCGTTAATAGCGATAACTAGCAGATAACCTTGGATGGACAGGAACATAAATAATGCTCATAGGTACATTTTTACTTGTTATTATGGACTGTAACTGCGGTAAATAAATCGCGATAGATATAAATATCTGTCAACAGTAGGTGGGTTAGATGAGGCACAGTAAGCACCTCTATTAATGTCACGACTGTACCGTTTATTGATCTGTGAGACTTGTGCTCTATTTCTAATACTGGGGAGTTACTGAGTTTCAAACCAACTTGTGACTTACCGTGGTTAAGTGACCACTGCCATCCATGAACTTACATATTATCTGCTACACCTGAGGACTCACCGATGCGTTGATATGACTGCCGGCAGGCATATCTTGTTTATTTTACTTTATCAGCACGAGTCCCCGTTTTAAGATCTTTCGAAACAAAGGGTCAAGGACAGGTCTTACACACACACATGCTGAACTGGGACCCTGGTTGATGCAGTGTGGTGAGACACACACAATTAGGAAATCAGTTTTAGACTGAATTCTTGTTTTTAATTTTTAGTTTTGTTGTAGTATAAGCAATGTTATTGATTGAGTCTTTTTGTACTGTCTCAAATAAACTTTCTTTCTTTCTTTCTTACACTTATGTATGGTAGTGAATGTTGGGTACAGTAGAAGTGACATGAAAGTAATTAGAATAAATACGGTGGAAATGCGTTCTTTGCGAACTATGTGCGGGGTAACTCTGAATAATAGATTGAGAAACGGTGTGATAAAATAGCGTTGCAGACTGGAAGATGATGTACTGACACATATTCAAAAAACTATGCTGACATGGTTCGGACATGTTTCAACTCTGCCTAACTTGAATTAACCATGTCATGCTTTTCTTTATCTAAGCTAAAACGTTACTGAAAATGGTTATTACACAATATTTTAAAAGTATTTATGATGTAAATGCACGCTAGAGCCTTTTATAACGCCCTGACATATTCATAAAGCGTATTACTTGTATTAAACATAGAGCTAAGTGAGCCGTAAAATTATTGTTTTAACGTATTAACAAAGTGGGGTAGGCAGCAATTACGCGCAGTTCATCACGGTTGACAGGCGCGCGTTGTGGTTAAAAGGTAATACACTTAGCTCTGACCTCAGGCCTCGCTGCATTTAATCATTAATGTAACGAAATTAATTTCACATCCTGTAAGTAATTCTTTTTTTCTTAATTTGGAAAACAGTGATTAAATTTTCTTTGAATGTGCGTTGATTTGTATCAGTAGGTACCATAATATAGGGCAAATGCTTAAAATATGTGCTAAATCATATAAAATTACTTTAATTGTTCTACTGTTATGAAAAAGAACATACTTCAAAACATACGTATTACCTATTGATTGTGATTGGATTGTATGTTCGGTATTTTTTTGGAAGTATGCACGGTTTTATTTTGTGCTACATGCGCATACCTGCGTTATGTAAGTATATAGCATTGTATATACGATTCCAAGTAAATTGGAATGATTGTAAGGATAAGGTCGTAATTTTATAAAGCCTGGGGCACAAGTCTGCTATTTTAATTGTATTAGCATGGTTGACCAATGACACAAAAACTGAGAGATTTGGTAGGCAAAACTGACAAAATCCAACAATTCCCAGGTGAATTTATATTTTGACACAATATGTAGTAATGAATGACTATTTTGACACAACAAAGAGCAACGTCGGTCCTGAATGGCACTTGTTAATATGACACCAGCTATGCAAAAATTAGAACCGTAGGATCAACTTCAGAAACACTTCCTTTTTAAACACTACAGCAGCTTTATATGCGACATCTTCATTAACCCATATTTTATCAATACTTAACACATCAATCAAAGTATCAAATTATCTTCTACTCACCATGGGACATCGCAAAAATGTCATCACATTGCCTCATGCATAACACTGCGCTCACGCATCGTGTTCCGATTACAGCCGATAGTAGCCGACTACATCCAAAGATTGATAGGAAGTCTCAGAATTAATTGGGCGAAAGGGATTCCTCTCTGAATATTAATTTGCTTGTGTTATAAGAATATTTATTTTGAACATTTATGTATTATATGTCGTTACAGCGACGGTTAAAAAATGAGACTCCACATGAGCAGTTTAAAATAAAGGGCCCCAGTAGTGTTTTGTCTAATGAGTAATTTCGTCTTCAGCTAAAATATGGATTGCGCCGTTACAGCTATTACTTATGTTTACCTGAACTCAGAACATTAATCTATAGGTAATCCTAGTTTGGTTTGGAAAAACTTCTTTTGGTTTCCTGTCTAAGCTACGTCTCATCTAGAGATTATCATATCATTAAATGTTTACTATTGAAGTAGGACTGCATTGAACAGCTGAAAATTATCCGCTGGTATTGATGGCAATCAGGCAATCCGATTTTACCAATTTTAAGGGCAATGTAGCAGAAACACTTAAGGAGGGGCAAGTTCACCGGCCTAAATCATCTCGTGCCTGAGGCAGCAACAATTTGTACGCGTCCTGAGCGTTACAAAAACGGCTCTTTATCCACTACCCACTTTCTGCAAGAATTAATCATTACTTTAACACAAAAATCATTGACATTTCCCCATGACGTACGAGTACGGAGTAAAAACGATGTGTTCATCGCAACGAGAAAGCAACATGAATTATATCAGATAATCGGTCGAAATTTTTGCAGGAGATTGAGAAAAGGTTAAGCTCAAATTAAAATTTGATTTATGAATGCCAATTTTCCCTTCAATACGGTTTCGTTAACGGTTGCAAGTACTGACGCTTGAAATCATCGGTCGCGTTTATTGATAACTGAACTTTTCGCTTGCATCGCCAGATCTTGGACCGATCACTGTTGGTTTATATGAAAAAATGATAAACTGCTATTTCGAAAGCTTATATTTATTGCAGAAAGTCTTGGAAATTTGATGTATGCTGGTCCATATCTCACAAAAATGTGAAAATAAAAGAAGAAATGATTTAAATGCTTCGTGTAACATTCGAATGGGATACCATTTGCTGACACACCACCTGAATGTTTATAACAAAACAAGGGCTGTCAAATAGGAACAATAAGATTTAAAAGCGAGAAACACGTCGCGGGCTGGGCGCGGGCGCGGGCGGACCACACCACTAATGACTTAGCGAAACCAACCAGCTCCTTCCAAAATTAAACAAGGTAAAAAAGCGAACAAACGATCGATCACCGTTCCTCTCAAACAAAACACAGAAAAAACCACGTGAAACGATGTATGGAACAAATTAAAAGCTCAGCATGAGGCGTCCTGCTCCACGATGCACGGCTCAGGGCAAATATTAAAGCTGTCAGTTTTGTGTAATTTGAAGGCTCGTTTTCGACTTATAAGTTATGTTATTGAATGTTTTCGGGGCATGTGCGCGCGCGCCGTGTGAACTGCTTCCAAGCGTAATGAGCTCCAAGTAAACACGTGAAAGTCCCTTTTATTTTTATTAGAAAATTGAAATCATATCAATACAATCAGTGTCTTTTACTATACTCAATGACCCCTATAAAGACCTGTTAGGAGCTCTTCAAACATGCATCGATATTCAATCCGTATTTAAGTATTTGTTCAACGAACCGTATACGAACTGTGGTACGCCATAAAAATTCCATTGAAACGAGCTGTCATATTCTAAAATACCAGGCATTACGTAAAACCTCTTAAGGTTGCTAATAACACGTTAGGAATTATTGGCTGTACACCGACTACTCCATTACTAGATACCATGCTAATAACAGACGCACCGACAGCGACTGCTGCACATACCGCCAAATTGGACTCAATTACTGAAGTGAATTTTGAGATAGTCACAGATGGAGTGATAATGCGGCGTCAGGTGGGTGTGTTCTGTTGCACTCACGGACACTTTTTCAATACAAAGGCAATAAAAACCCGCTAGTCACGCACTAAATGCCTCCCCGACTCGACTCACGAGGCGTCGGCCAAAAGAAACAAACAGAATTGTTAGAAGCGCACAATCATGCACCCACAAAATTATTTTCGCTTCGTAACACGTGTCAAATTTCAATTTTACTAACGTCGAAATTAACAGTGGGCGTAAACAGATTATTGATATTGTAGATGATAAAAAAGTAATCGATGATCGCATAGAGCGCTCTCTTATTGTTATGAAAAAAGCTGCTATTGTTAGGTGTTTAGAGGAATGATTTTTTCTTGACTTCGATTAAATGGACGCTCGTTTTGACGAAAAAAAATTGACTTCATCAATCAGTGACGGTGTTATTGGGCACAATAGTGTTCCTCGCAATCGCCACGTGTAATCTGCCGGTTCCTAGAACATGGTACAATTTTTCACTTTTTTAAATGAGATCAATTTAGTGACTTTTTGAAAACTGCGATTATGTTTTGATGCGATTCTATCAGTTTAAAAATTGGTGCCTATTGAATTTTGGACATATTCTGTTTGATGTTTTGATGTGATTATTCCCAGGATGTTTCAAATAAATTCTCTCTGTGATATCAATACTAGATAAGTAGACATATTGAATTTAAAATAAAACTTCTACACCTTGATAATTTTTGTAGCGCAGATCATATTTCACATATACACGCTTATTCATATCAGCTCTCTGATGATAATATTATTGTTCTTTAGGAAATTATATTGTTCGGGACAATGGAAAATTAAATAAACAAAAACTCTCGATATTTAATAACAAATGTGAATGCAAGATGTATGTGCAACCGTTGCAGGGGAGACGTGCGTGCGGGCAGACGACATTGTGCCGCAAAACGTTATTAATTTTAATTAAAGCCTTCGTTAACTTTGATTAATTGAGGCGACGTTCGAGACAGTTCGAACTTGAAAACAGGCGAGTGTAAGCGTTGGTATACCAAAGGTTCCTTATACAATATATGTTTTATTAGTTTGACTGTTTGAATTTTAGGTATTTTCTATCTTTGTAAAAGCATCCAGCGTATCAGTTTATACCCACAAACAAGCAAGCCATCCTTAGTTATTTATCGTACTCGGTCGTAATTCGTATTTATTACGAAAGACTCTAAACTGCTAAGGCGAATAGTTTCACTCATGAATCGTAGATCTATTCAACGTATCAAAGGTCAGTGATAGTTGTAAAACTAAAACATTACTTCAAAATCGTATTTCAACTGTACTTATGAGTGCCTTTGCTCTGATAACACTACTTAACCTAATCAAATAAATATGTTCGACGAAATTCTTTATCAATTTCACATTACAAAACATGAAGTTAGAAATTTCGTTAAAAGCGTCTAGTTCGTTATCAATATTAAATTGGGTAAATAGCTGTTTTCAATAGTTACTAATAACTGTTATTACACAATCTAAGTAATTTGTACCTATTCTTATCTAGTTAATAGACTTAAGTAACTTGTCACAGTTTATCTTCTTCTTGCGAGAACTAGTACAAATTCTACTTTTTAAATTACACATTAAATTACTTGTGCAGTTTGATTTTGTAATCCACACTTTAAGACACTGAGGTTGATGCTCTAGGTTTGAACTCGGGTGCAGGGAAAATGACCTTATCTGCTATTTCACCTACCATTTATTACTTGGTTTATCAATAAATACTTGATTCACAATTTTTGTAATTCAACTTTAATTTATATTTATTGCTACAACATGATCTGTTATTACAGTTCCTTAATATGAAACCCACCCACAATATTTTCAAAATGTCGGTCAAATCATATTAAATGTTTGCTCAACTACAATACTCTATTTAAACAAGAAACTGCAACGTTTTTTCGCCACAATTGTTCCCCTCCCGTAATAATGCTCTAATCATAGGTTTGACACCCCGATACCCGTATTCATACAGTAAACCACTGTCAAGAAAATTTGCAACTCAACCATTGCTAGTCCAGTCACTATTTCTTAGTGAAATTCTTAGTGTATTGCGTGCAATGTATTACAAATATAGCGAAAAAATCCCCTTTGCTTTGTGGAATGCCTCAGGGCGTAGACCAGAAAGGCCAGTGTTGAAAGCCGAGGCTGCTAATACGAGGATTGTGGGGTAGGCAGGGGTAATTACAGCAAATGTGCGGCGTTTGTGTTGACAATACGACTCTGTTATCTCGAGCGTGCTTGTTTCGTTGAAACCGAGAATATAGAATTGATTAGGTATAAGAATATCACTTTAGTGTTTGAATTTCGCTAAAGAAAATTAATAAAGGTAATGCAGTAATAACACTAACATTACGGTATTTTTTATTACAGTATAATTGTGTTTATCTTTAAGGTAGGATAGGAGAAGTCTATTTTTGATTATAGGTTCCTCTAGACACACCATACTGTGTTCAATTATAATTCATACAAATTAATCTCCAACACATTGCACCATCATCCTACCTGCGTATGTCATAACAATTGACAATTTTTTCTCCGGCCCACTGACAGGATGCGCGCGCGCCTACACGAGACAAAGGCATTAGCATACCGCACGGGGCGCGGGGTGTGGCTGTATTAATCATGTCCCGCTCGTGCCTTGCGTCTGCACATGATTAAGGATTTGTTAACGTATTGGTTTATAGAAAGTTGGTTTATGCCTAAAGGATGTGGGCATCTAGGATGAAGTCTTTAGACAAGTGTAAAATAATGTAGTCATACTTAAGTGTATAAATCAAAACTGCATAGTATTGTTTTGTTACCTTTTGTACGTTTTAAGTAATTTATTTAAGTATTGATTGAATTTATCTTTAATATTACTACTAGAATTAATCTTAGTTCCAGAAAGAAATCTTTGTTTTTATAGATTTTCTATCATAATAATGCATTGTTACTTTATCAACAAAGTAGACAGTAGGTAAAATGATTTCAACATTTTTAAAATGAATACTAACTTATATAATAGTTATCCTGGATTATTTTTCCGTTTATTCTTTGACGAACAATGTAAACGTCGAGTCATTCGAAATATTATAGACTAAATGAAATACGTTCTGTATACACATTATTTTCTGTCCAAAAATACTTAGGACGTTATTTCGTTTGTTTATTGGTTGTTGAGTTTTCTATTCAAATATAATGCAAACATTGTTTGTCATAAGAACTTTGCTTGAATGAGGGATAGAAACTGATGCAAATAAATATAAATGGCTAACACGTGATTACGTCAGTTCATTATAGTAAGTACTTATAATTTTATGAATGGACGTCCATACATTGAATCTCATTCAAACATCAAATCAGTCTCAAAGACATGAATGGTATGGTTCGTGAATGGATCACATGAAAGACTATTGATATACGCATTATAAGCTACATTGCACGTACATTTATTAGTGAGGCATTAAAATCATACATCTACATTCGAGATTCAACCTAAACTCGCAATCAATAAAGAATTATATTTGTTTTTCCATTTGCATCGGTTAAAATTGTTAACGAATGAATAACAGACGATAATACAGCTATGGTATGGCAATATGATTCGTAGTGCTACAAATATAGAGTTGGTTTAGAGCGCAGGTTCTCCATGATCTGTAGATGTCAAATATGTCAAGTCATCAAAATATGTACTGGGTGATGAAGATGATGTCTGATATGGACTTACAACGGTTACAATAGGCGTTGGAAATCGATTTGAGATCTTCTGATTATAGAAAGTGTTATACGATTGTATCGATTGAAATATTGGAATTATTACAAGCTCTTAAGCTGTTGAGGTGTAGGGAATTGATTGAATCTAAGTCTAGTAAGGGATAAAGAGATTTGATTCAAATAAACACATACCTAGTCATACACCACCATCAAACATTTTTAATGTATGTTTCCTTAGGCATTTAATACACCTATTTGATATAATTAATGTATAACATTTGATGCATGCATACTGTAATTTACTGTACTTTTTTCAATTAACATTGTTCTCATAAGAATAACATAAGAGCTTTATAATAACAGAGCACAATTGCCGCAAAAATGACTGATCCTGGCTTGAAGATACTTCACATTAAAAACAATTCCACCCAACCCTTTCATACCTTCACAAACCTCATTGTTTATCGATCTTGCGGGCGTTTATTAGTTAAATTTAAGGGCTATTATGTTATCGGCGCTTTCGTCGTCGACAGATCTTTGTTCCCGTAAGCACACAGGAACAATACGGTCGCGTCTTGTGCGGCCTGTACTTTTTGCCTTTGTCTCACGTTCGCGCCGTCCCGCGTCCGGCCACGATCCACGAATCCATGGATGTATGTGAGTCATAGGTCAATGTTTTAATTTCCGTTCGTTATGGTTTTCAGTGAACCAGTTGTTTTGCTACTGTTTTTTATTTCTACCCGTTGATCTTTTGGAGTTGTATCTACCTACATATTATGCTCTTCATTATTTTGCCATCTAATTTAATCAGATGCTTCATGCAATTCTAGTCAATAATTTACAGTTAAATAAAATTATTAATATTGTTATATTTTCTATTAATTAATTTTTAAATAACAGTATTTTAATATTAAACATATCATCCGCAACAATCTCCCACTTCTTAGCTGAAAGTGTTTGCAGCGTTTTGTGAGTTTGCAGGCGTGTCTGCGTTGTCGCATCTCGGAACAAAGACGTTTAATTGTCGGTTATCCGTCGATAAATCCACGCAACCACTCATTACTTGACTATCGAAACATTGTTAATTGAAACTTTTGCTTTTTTATGGCTCGGGTGGCGACGTGCGAGTATCTTACGTGTGCGCACAGATATGAGTATTGTTACGGTTTTGCGAACTCAGAGATTGTTATGCGATAACTGATCGTTTTACATCGAAATGCAGTTGTGATTTATATCATACTCAGGAATCACTGTAATACAAATTTAAGATCTGAGTAAGAGTGGAAAGAAAGTATCGTATTAAACATATTATATCATAATATAAGGTATAGATATAAGGGTCAGATTGAGGTAAAGTAATGTAGAACCATGGTTTGCCGCTATGTTTTTAGATCCCATGGCAAACTTAAACCGTTATCCGGGCTCAAATGTAATTCCTGGCAGCAACCTACTGAGATTTTTACAGAAAAATCAATATATTACTCGACCTGTGCGTCGAAACCCACAACCTTACGCTCGACATTTTTGTTACGATGCAACAGTTACAAATATCACTCTGCAACTCCGGAACGCGCAAAAAACTACAGCATATATCATTCTCACCTCCTCGCCAAGCGGACATTGATTTATATAGATGCTTTATTTGATTCGATTGTATCATCAGATTGTCATAAATCGGGCTCCCCGTAGTTCCCCTCCGTTACCGATATATTTCCCGATACGGCTCAAGTTTTTCCTGATGTCATTATGTCCGTGTTGGTGATAACCGAGTCTGCAGTATTAAGGAAGTATTGAGGTTTGTTGCTGTTTCATGACTGCAAACAATGTCTGTGGATTTGGAGTGTTAGCTTTGGGGTCTGTATTGTGTATTGATCAGAGTTGACTGTTTAGATTACTCTTAGAACTTCGTCAAATAGCGCCATTATAATGAGAAACATTTAAAGCCAATTAATCATAGTAACGTGCTATATTCGTACCTATTGTGTTTGTTTTATTATTGAAGACAATTTAAGGTCAAATATTGTTGTCCATACTTTTTATACAGTCAGCTACATCAGTCAAGTTCACCATTTTTCACATTTCCGAAGTGCCACATTCCGCATAGTAATATATTGTAAAAACATCATTTAACAAAAGCAAACAACGATTTCTCTCAGTTAGTTCCACTGACGTCTTCCGCAATTCATCCCCATCTCGTCACGGCGTTCCCTGACCGCGGCCACATTTTTTCTTGTCCAAATAAATTAATACAGGCGTCTTGGGACCTCTCTACCCGGCGACTTGTCAAATTAATTTCTTCTCGCAAGACAATTTGTCTGCCGCTTGAGGGCAGCGGAAAAAACTTGGGTATCGATTGCTTGGCGATTAGTCAAGGGGCAAGACCCTAGGTGAATTGGTTCTGAAACAACTTGGAACATTCATTTAAACAAGATTTATAAGACATTTTGTATAACTCACATTGATTTTTTATCTTTACGATTATCTTCTTAAACTATCAATATAGATGAATGAAGTTGAAGAAGTTGTTACCCGTGGTTTCATCATCCCAAAGGACTTTTTGAGACAACATTCTTCCTTTCCGGATGAAAAAACTATTCCTTACATTGTGACACTCACATAATAACTAATACCTACCTATAACGTCTGAATTTCAAGAGACCATGATCCTCTCAATTTGTTTCGGTGTTTCTTCTAAGTTAGGAAATGCTGTCCATATTTAGTGTTCAAAACCTAAAAATATTTTGTTGTAAAGTCATCTGATTTGTTTGTATAACATTTATCATTTGCAATCTATCTGCATGCCAAATTTTTGAAATTGTTTAGCAGTTTAAACGTGAAAATGTAACAAACAAACAGAAAGAGAGATATTTGTTTGTTACATTTTGCATTTATACTATTAGTTTGGATATAGATGAATATCTCTTACGTTAAAGTGAAACCTTTTTAAGACAGCTAAAAACACCATGATTTTTGGAAATTTCAATATTTATCATATCACCTACTTTCACTGAATTTGTCCCTTTATTAAAGGGCCTGCCTCTATTTTCTGTTCCGTAAAATTTGCATAAAATCTAGAATTGTATTTTCAAAGGTCTGTTAAACCGAGCCTGAGACCTATCCTAGGATTCTCTCTCAGCGAGAGAACGTTCGGAGAGAACTGAAGTCGCAAAAACTTTTTATAGCTAATAAAATAAATAGGCGGTCGACACGCACGGCCGCATCCGAGCCTCCATTGCCGCCCAAAATTAAAGTGCGCTTTTTTGAAAGCAGCAATCTCCTCGGTCACAGTCGATAAAACCGCTTCGTGCCGATTGCGGTCTTCCCGAGTTACGTGGAACTGATGCTTAGGGTCAGGACTGATTAAGCTGGCGTTTAGCGCTACAGTTATGCCATTGAACGCTGATTTTTTACTTGACATGAATGGTTTTTTAATTAATAATGTATATCTATTCGTTAACATAACCATAATTATTTGGTGGTTATATTAGGTTTTCGAATACAAATTGCACTAATATTGTGCAATTAAGGCACTAACAAGAAATTTAGTAAACAGTTCAAAGTAATTTACAAAGCAATACTTTTATAATTGATTTTACTACTATTTGTAACCTCCAGCCATAATTTAATAGATTGCTAAGTTTTTTAACCGCTGCGTTTGTTTCTCCCAATCCGAGCACATCTTTACTCCAGTTGGTATTGGGGATCGGTAGCAGTAGCCGGGACTGCGGCGGTTCACAATTAGCCACGCTAATGGCTGAAGAGTTATCTCCCAGGACCGAACCCGCACACAATGAGAATAAGAATTTATTTAGGTAGGTACCTACTGCAGTTCTAACGTGTGCTGGAAATTGTTTCCACAGATTAGAAAATAATTTACAAAAAGAAATTAAAGAAAACAATTATGTTCGATGTTACTTTTTAGAAGAATATTTTAACTTACATTCAAATGTTGACATATAGTTTTATTATAGTTTTCTACATATTAAGGTCATTAATAGATAGTGTGGGGCAATGATTAAGGAGTAGGTACATTTGTCTACAGAAACGAAAACAGTTGTTTCAGTATAATTTTATAAACATCAAAATTAGTTTTGAATCATAAATTCATTTTGTATGTAATCATTTCGTCCGTATCGTACTCAAATAATAATACTTAAAATGTTATAAAATCTAACTGACACACGCATCGGTAACTAAATGCAGATACAAAAATCTACAATGTTATTGAGAATAGTAAAAGAACGAGCGATGTGTATAAATCAAAAAGCGTGTCTGACGTGAAATGTGACGCGACGCGACGTCAATATGAGTGGACGTCAGTTGGCGCTGACAGCCGATATGAACGAACCGCGATATTGTGGCGTGTATGCTGAAATGAGACTCGGCAAATAGGCACTAGGGTTTTCTGTGAAATAACGTTATCTGCTAGAAGTGTTCGAATTGATACCAATCCACCAAAAAATATAGATATGTAAGTAATTGCTTGGTAGGTGTAAGTTATCTATAGTTTTTATTAAAACTGTACCTACAATACTACCATAGATTATTTTTTATTAGTTGATTATAATTTTTTTTTGAAAGGTGTGCGTTTATGTATGTATGTAAATGTAAAAAAAAATTGAAATTACCAACAACCAGTGTACATGCGTAGGCTTACGCTTGACCGCCAGTTTGCCTGATGTTAAGCGATACTGCGATCCACGATGGAGCGCGCTTGCCTAGAAGAAACCGATTCACTCGTGATTTAAGCTATCAGCGTTTTTATGAACCTTATACGAACGGCAAAAATCTATAACTCTTTAACGTGTCATACAAACGCAACAGTCAAATACAAACAAAACAAAGTTAAACCAAAGTTAACAGCAGCGGTTGAACACACATGAAAAAACAGCAAACTCTCGTTACACACGTAACGCGACCCCAAAGCATGAGCTCGCAGCTACGCGCTGGGGGAAACTTCGCCACCGCGAACACGACCATTTGAACCACCGCATGACATTTAACTGTGCTTCACTAACAACACTGAATGATATACCTACTAAAATTATTAGAAACAATAAAGATCAATCAATCATAATAGTTTTCGATCTAACGAAAGCGTTTCACTAATGTTATCAGCTGGCGGCCCACATTTAGTTATTTTGAGGCTTTATTTACAGGCGAACAAATGCTAATTTTAATTTTATTCTTGTATATTGGTTATATCATCATCATCTAATTCCATCATTATACTACGTAGATTTTAATCTGTGATTAAAATGACTGTGTGTGAACTAAACGCTGACATTTCAAAGGACTATTTATTTTAATTATGCATTTTTTTTGTAATATAGATTAGGTGTATAATCGATATATTTTAGAATATCCACTAAGGTAGCACAATTTTATAAAAACAACAAAACAATCCGTGATAGTATTTTCACAAAACACATTGCATTCCAAATAGTATTGCATTTCTGCACACCATACATTAGTTCCATAATTTCGTCTCCCGCATTATCCATTCCGTCGTGTCTCCACGTAGTTTCTCCATCCATCACGTGGATCATCGCGGTGCACTCGGACCCATCCACCCTATTGTTCCCCTCCTTTATTTATAATTTGATTTCAACAAGCTGTCGCCGCATAGAGGTGCCTTTTGTGTGCTCTTTAATTTTAATCAAATTTGATTTTGGTTTTGGGATAAATGTTTGAAGTTTATGTGTATTTGGGTCTTAGCGTTTGTAAACATTGATAAGTTTAAAACCATTTCTACAGATTTAAAATTAAAATGCAAAGATAATTAGTTACTTCGTATGCATTGAAGCTAGGATGTATACATATATTTTCTTTTCTTGGTGTATTTGCAATTTGTCGTTAGGCCATAAGCGAATTTGTTGAATGATTATATGGCTTTTCTGGTGGTGCGGCCACTGCCGCCCCTACCAATCAAATAAGGTGTTTTCAGGATGTATAATATTTTTTTTCAAATGAGTGTTATAATATAGCATCTTAGTTTGATTCCTTGTATTTTGTAAAAACCAGATTATTTTGCATCATCTTTATTTAAATATGTCCAATTATTATTATTTATGTCTAGCAACTCACGATTACTAACTACGTCGTCGTGATCAAAACAGCAAGGTAATAATTTATTACATTCTTGTCAGTCAAATTTACTATATTCTGTTATACTAAGCTTCTTAAATTAAACTAAAAATCAAATTCACGTAGCATGCAATTCACCCGACGATTCGTCTCTTCAATCAGCTAGGGGTCCCACAACGAGTAAATTAATTAGCCACGGGCCGGAATCAAGGAAACAATAACCGCAAACAGAGGGCTGCGGTCGCAACATTTGTGTCAATACCTTCAACCCTTATATTGTCAACGGGATGAAATTAGGCAATCCCTGTACTAAGGATATTGTGTTAAATATTGTTACAGATATGTAAGTTTGAAAACTGGACCACTTTGAATTTAAAAATGTTGGCATATTTAACTCAATAACTACTCCATTAAGAACGGTTTTCTTTCAAATTGCGTGAAAAACATGTGTGTATAAATACGACACAATGTTGTACAAGTTCCAGTAAAATACGACAATTGACCCATGAAGTAAGTAAAAAATAAACATTTCAATTAATATTTAATATCAACGATGTTTTACTAACATTTCTAGCAGTTCAACAGCAAAAATAAACGAGGAAATCCAAATTTATGTAAAATGATTGCTATCTAAACCTAGTGTACACTATCCCAAAAAACCCCTTTGTCCTATTTTCCTATTCTCCAATCGAATGCCCAATCTTGTTCCCAAATGTCCTCAATAAAGGTCCTCGACCGTACCCTACTCGTATTTGAAATTTTTCAAACATGTTCACATTATGGCCAGGATTACGGTTAATTCGGCGTGTCGACTTTAACGCGGTCTTATATTGGGCCCATATGGCGTACTTTCTCCCCTGCACGACCATAGCCCGATATTATTGGCGGATTAATTATTAATCTCTCACTGTATCGAAAATAAATCAATGGTGATCGGTCACATCGGGTAGATTTTGGGAAACAATGTTTCATGTTGACTGCTGCAAAAGATTTTTTATTCGTATTTATTTTTGAAACAGAGATGTATAGGTAGTATCCTGGGATTTCTAAAAAAAAATTTTTGATTTGTCAATGCGTTACAGCAATTAAGTACTAACTAGCCTAGGTAAAAACTAGCCAAGTCAAATGTTTACGATTATATAAAGAACTTGGCACCCATTTAGATCTTAATTCTTTTGTCGGCGCAGTCACCACGCGAACCAAACCAAACAAATCGCGTCATTTGCGCATGGTTAGCATTTTCTAAAGATAAAATTACGTGGAAATAATTGTCAACGTGCCGGATTCGAATTTCAGTTTAAAGCAGAGCATGGTCATCTAGACAACTAAGCAATTTTTTGCATGAGGAATATGCATAATTTTGATGGTAATCATAATATTCATGCGAAAAAATATTACTTTGATGACTAAGTACTGTATCTGTCTTTGTCTGAAACGTGGAAATTATTCGTATTGTTTAAAATAATATAATAAAGAGGAAATATTTAATAAATAAAAACAAAGAGGAAAACCAGTTGCTTCATATCTCAGTGATTAATATTCATATTATACGGAATAGACTACTCCTGTAATAAATTACAAAATTATAACTTATTCAACATTATATTTCTGCACGTGTACCTATTACTACAATTACATTTATAAATTACGTCTTATAAGGTAAACCGATAAAAGTAGAAACATTACTATTAATTATATAGATATCACTGAATAATCATTTACAATACTTCTGTTTTATTACTTATTTATTTATTTATTGTGGTATAAGAAACATTATTATTATTATTTAGCCTGGATTGTACCAAAATTGAGCAAAGGCCTCCCCCTGCTTTTTCCATGTCAGTCGGTTGCCTGCAACTGTAGACCAGCCTGGTTTGAACGCGTCCAAATCATCCCGCTATCGACGACGTGGTCGCCCTCGATGTCGCCTTGCAGTGGGATGCCATTTAGTTGTTAGACTGACCCAGTGCTGATCTGACATTCGGCTAACATGGCCTGCCCAGTTCTACTTGAGCTTGGCAGCTTTCTGGGCGACGTCGGTCATCTTAGTTTTGGAGCGTAGTATACAGTTTCGGACCCGGTCGGTCAATTTAACTCCCAGAATACTACGCTCCATTGCTCTTGCCAGAGAGCAATGTAGCAAAGTATTTACCTTGAGTTTGAACTTTTGACTTTCTGTCAAAGACCAAGTTTGGGGACCGTATGTAAGTGTGGGAAGAATGCACACGTCCATTAATTTTCTTTTATGCCTCATCGGTACTTTAATTACTATAGGAGAGGAAATAGGTAATAATGTTAGCAATGTCACCAATTAAGTTTCTAAAAATGAAATTGCACTCGACGTTATGTTGCAGTTAAACTACATAACAAAGTTTAAAATTAAAATAAACTAAATCATGTAACAAAGATAAAAGTTAACACTTCTAACAGTAAGCTAGTATAACAAAACTAGTCTGGTACATTAAATTTTAACAAAAATGGTAGAGAACTTAAAAACATTAATAAGTATAAAATTTGCTAAGTAAAAGATTGCCTCATTAGTCTAGTGGTCCCAAGCGCGACTGCTAAGCTAGAGGTCCTGGGTTCGATCCCCAGGTCGAGCAAAGTGTTATTGAGTTTTCTATGAAATTCTCAGTAGCAGCTCGGAGTCTGGATTTGTACCCGGGCGAGCCTATAGCCATTAGGCTATAGGCTCGCCCCCTATAACATGGGACCTAAACATACCGGCGAACTGAAGATGTACATTAAGTACGCCTCTGCCTAACCCTTCGGGGAATACAGGCGTGATGGTATGTTTATGTAAGTATAAAACATAGTCGGTACTCAAACTGACCTTGAACAAAAGGGTGAAAATGATGCGTAGTAATTCCGTATTTTTGCTAATTTGATATCTGAATCTATCTAGTTTTTCATGAAAGATGTCAAAATTGTTGAATTTTGTATTGTAGCAGTTACAAGCCTCTATTATGAATCTTTTTTTCCAATATGAGGTTCTTGCAAATGAATTTAATACGGTCATAGAACGTGAAGAAGATCGCCTACAGTATAAGCGTATGTTGTTTAGGAGATACGAAGAATTGGCAAGATTATTAAATGTCATGGTGAATGCGACGATTTTCTAGAGAAGTTATATTAGAGGGATGAAAGTTAAAGTTGGGATCTAAGTTGTTTTTGAATCCGTTCGATTCCGTGAGTAGGTATGTATATTAAAAAGAGGGTTCCAAATGGTTTATGAAAAATAAATCGAATAAGAATTACCTACCTGTATTTTTAAATACCACAATAAAATCATTTATTGGTTCATCAAAGGAATAATATGTTTTAAAAGCAGTGTCCCATGCAAACATTACTCTCTCTATGTAATGTCATTATAAATATAGTATGTAAATAAGTTAAATACTAGTTACTTCGGGATCAGAACAAAAATTATTTATTTTCCTTGAAGTGCAAACAGAATATTAAAAACTACATTTAATTTATTTAAACATTAAAAACCATACACTTTTAATATTCAAACGTCGTGTAAATATTGACCCATCTCACACAAAACCACTGACTTCGCAAAAGTTACAATGCAGCAATTTGTTTACACTACAAACTAGTTATCCGTCTCTATTGTTGGTTTTAAAAAATATTTTTTACCCTTCGATGTAAAGGGTGAAATTAAACTGCCGCAGAATTTTTTGAGTGCCACAGTACAAAATAAAGTAGTACACTTTTCTATGTATCAATGCAGTGTGTTAGAAGTCATCTCAGCTATATTGCTAGTCTGTATCGTGCATGGGGTTGCCGGAGACAAGCGTGACAAAATTGTGCATGGGGTATGTGGTGATGCAACCCTTCAGTATTGCACGCGGTCTGCGGCCGCAGAGGGATGTTGTATACGTCGCGATATGGGAATTGATACTTGATCGATGGTTTTGATACTAAAAACATTACACGGTAAGAAACATTATAAGAATATTAGAATAAACAGCAATAACCTGGTATTACCTAAAGATAATCTTATTTACTACTTGGTATATGATTATAATAATGGAAACCTTGTTTTAAAACCTGGCGCAAGCGTTATCATCAATGACCATTCCTTCACACTGGAGCTTTTATTATAAGGCATTATTAGTATAGTTACTGATTCATTAGTAATTTGACGATAACTTTTTTTCATAATATGACACTGCATATCAATTAACCTTGGTCGCGCTACACACAACCCCACGTGGAAGCGTGAAATTCGTACAATAAATGCCTTTGTATTGCCGTAGCGGCACCCTGTTGACTTTTAGATACGCTGATACCGCTGTCAAAATCAATGTAGGTGGTAGTAGTACTAGGTAGGTGTAAGACGAAGTCTCGTATACCCAGCCACTACCCTTTTTTCCGAAATTTTCCGAAAGATGGTTTGATAATTTTAGCATACAATTCTAAATATTTAGGTAGCATAAGGTACAACTCTGATTAATTCCCAGTTTCTCACTGTGGCTAAATAAATCATACATACATACCTCCAAGAACGAAGCAAAGTTCTTTTAGAGGTACAATTCAGAACGTGGCATATTTTTTTCAAACAAGGCAAAAATTTATCCTTTACAACCTGTTATTTTGTTAAGGTATTTCTGCCTGCACCGTCCCTCTCCTGGTCAAAGATCACCCGCCATTCTTTGCAATTTTTCTTAACAATCAAAGTTTATTTTTCCACAATAACATTACATTTACATATTACCGGTTTATTTATTTATTTGCTTTGATAGCTACACCACTCAGTCTCAATTCCAGCGTGTGTCTCTAGGTGTTTTTATCTAAGTACAAAAGTTAAAAAAAAACAACTTTAAGTTCAAAATACTAATATGTGCATTTTGACATAAAGATTGTAAGAGACAAGTGATTGTATCTTGTAGATATTACTCCGCGATATTATATATATGCATTAAGCTACGGTGTCGGACTCCGCAGCGAGACCCTCAGGGCGTGAATTGGTGACCGTCGAAATTGCCGAAAGGTGCCATTACTGTAATGACTGTGTACTCTTTGCGCATACGCGTATCAAGATATAATTAAATAAACACCATAGCATCATGCTTGTATTGGCCGAAAGGCCTACACTTTGCCTGAAGAGGTATACAGCCGTACACCCAGAGTTCGCTGCTGTATTCTTAGGTCACATTTAGTGGAGTGAGGCTGCGGTGAACTGTACATGAAGTATTAATAAATAAATAATTGTGTATTAAGCTTTGTCTCGCTAACTTAAAGTAAATTTTGCCGGATCGTCAAAGCTCGCTTCCCTTAGGATTTTTTCCTTTATAGCCTTCACCTCGAGTTCATAGGAATAATGCATGCTACCAATGTGCAAAGCAACCTAAGTAGGTACATGTAAAAATAATTTCTTATCCAAAAACAAGCTAAAAATCATAAAAAATTAACGAGTGCCCAAAACAAACATAATAATTCTTAATACAAATCGCAATTACACGAGGTTAGTTAGATATGAATAGGAATAACATTAGTACAAACTTACTGCGCGTGATTGTCATTTATTTAGAACATAAATCTATGGGCGGCAACTAAGTTAGCATAGTTGCTCGTAATGAGGAGCCGTGCAAACTTGTTCTGAGTAAATACCGAATGCTTATTGCACTTTATTTGTTGATATGTAGATAAAGTTGTGTTACTTATTACTTAGATATTGATTGATTCAGATACGGAATAATACTAAGTACTTACCTATAATTATGTATTTTGCGGAATGAAGTAGTGCCTAATTAACTGTGATATATTGTTTTTATTAATAAAAACAATACTGCCTCATTAGTCTAGTAGTTCCCAAGCGCGACTGCTACGCTAGAGGTCCTGGGTTCGATCTCCGGGTCGAGCAAAGTGTTATTGGGTTTTTCTATGAAATTCTCAGTAGAAGCTCGGAATCTGGATTTGTGCCTGGTTAATGGCTATAGGTTAATGGTTATAGGCTCGCCCCCATATTACTACCTAAACATACCGGCGAGTTGTGGATGTACCCCTCTGCCTAACCCTTCGGGGAATACAGGCGTGATGGTATGTAATAAAAACAGTTTCATGAATTAAAAACGGTTTGGATGAGGCTCGTTTATTAAATGATAGAAAACGACCCTTTTTTATCAATGTTTAATATTTAGCCTAAATATCATGAATATCCCGGCCAACTTGCACTAGGCCAGTGTTATTGACTGTAGCCTAACCCCTGTCATTCTGATAGGAGACAAGTGCTGGACTAGTAGTGGGATAGGAAATGAGTTGATGATCATAACGATGATGACACATGAAAAACTTTGTACGGTTAGGTTATTATATGATATTAGCCAGTTACTTCGAAGGCGCGAAAGTCGATGTTCGATTGACTTTGTTTAGTGTTGTCGAAATACCGCGGGCGGTGGTGGCCGTCAGGTGGATCTTAGACGTTGAAATGTGTTTTTTTTTAGTAGGTACCTACTTACTGCAGATGAATGCAATTTGCTGTGCTGCAGTGATAGCCTAGTGGTATGACCGTTGGACTGCCAAGTCAAAGGTCTCGAGTTCGAACCCAAGGCACGCACGTCTGACTTTTCGAAGTCATGTGCGTTTTAAATAGTTAATTATCACGCGCTTAAACGGTGAAGGAAAACATCGTGAGGAAACCTGTATGCCTGAGAGATTTTCTTGATGTCGTGTGAAGTCTGCCAACCCGCACTAGGCCAGCGTGGTGGACTATAGCCTAATCCCTCTCATTCTGAGAGGAGACCCGTGCCCAGCAGTGGGACAGTATAATGGGTTGATTATGTTATGTAATATGTGATGGTCGACAAGTCGCAGTGCGGGACCACGATGTGTTTAAGCATACGGGCACAATAACGACGTTTAAACGCTATAATTATACATGTTTTTGCCGTATGCATACCATAAATTAAAATTAAAATATTGCTTGCATACCTTCCCCGTGTGGGAACAGGTTAGAATACTGTTCTTCACTACCTTTCGGATAGGCATCCTGTAAGAGACGTGAAAACATCTGACTTGCTTCGGTGGTAGGACACCTTGGGGTCGGACCGGCTGTCATAAAGCACGTTGGTGTGTCTTTCGACTTTTGCACGTAAGAGCAAGTTCACCTCGGTTGCTGCGGTTCTGGTAGTCTGCCTACCGTAGGGGCTCTTAATGGTCGGAAATGTATCAGCAACGCCTTGGGTGTCCATGGGCGACGATGACTACTTACCAGGTGGCTTGTCAGCTCGTTTGCTGACTTAATCCATGAAAAAAAAAAGACTACTTTTAGCCAGCATAGTTATACGACAGCTAAGTTTTAAGTAAACTGTCAGGTAACTTATTTACAGTTTACGTCTACCAGCACTGTAAACCGACACAATTCGCTCCGCTAATCCTCAATTCTTAATATAAGTCCGAAATGGAAAATGTTCCAAATAGCGAGTATCGATAATTACCGGGCTTACTTACCCACTTGATGTGACAACTCGATTGATTTTATCAAGCGTGCCTTTATATAGAAACCTGACGGCAGGTGCAGGGTTCGGTGCACGGTTCAGTATTATCGTTAGGTAATTGAACGGCGGATCATACGGCTGTTATTACGGCGAGTTAATTTAATTTTTCGATTGCGAAATGTATTGGTGTCTGCTTTTATATTATTTGATGTTTTTATTTTACGTTGTGCTTTTGGAAAGCTTTAAGGTGATATAATTTAAACTTTAACTGATTTGTGCCCAGTTAATGGCAATAGGCTCGCCCCCTATTACATGGGACCTAAACATACCGGCAAACTGCGGGTGTACATTAGTACGCCTGTGGTAACCTAATTAATAATTAACCTTTCGGGGAATACAGGCGTGATGGTATGTAATTTAAGTATATTGAATTTAATGCGTGCAAATAAGTTATTTGTATTTTTGTTATTTCAATAACTCGTATTGATTAGTCTATAATATAATAGTTTATGTTATAGACTAATCAATACGAGTAGGTATATATATATACTCGTATAGATTAGTTTAAATAATCAACTTTGCTGTGTAATTATTTATTATTACCTAATAATAAAAAAAATTTATGGGGTAGGGGGGCAGACGAGCATTCGGATCGCCTGATGGTAAGCGATTACCGCCGCCCATGGACGTCCGCAACACCAGAGGAGTCACAAATGTGTTGCCGGTCTTTTAAAAGGGGATTGGGCCTCCGGTAACCTCACTCACTTGGCGAAACACAACGTAAGCGTTGTTTCACGCCGGTTTTCTGTGAGGCCACAGCGGCTTTATCACTCCGGTCGAGCGGGCCCATTCGTGCCGAAGCATAGCTCTCCCATGTAAAAAAAATATTATTTGATGCCAACAACGGTGCTCATATGTACGCAAACTTGGTACAATTGTTCTTCATACTCCTGGGCAGGTTATAGTATACTTTTCATCACGCTACGATCAATAGGAGCAGAGCAGTGAAGGGAAATGTTGGGAAAATGAGTGATTCATGAGAAAGGTTTCAAGCTATACATCACGCTACAACCCTTAGGAACGGGGCAACGCAGGTGAAACCGCGGGCGAAGAACTAAGGAACAAAGTAACTATTCCACGCGGACGAAGTCGCTGGCAACAGCTAGTAAATAAATAAATGTGCAAATTACGGACAAAGACAGGAAACCTTTGAAGTTAAGCACTTTATTTGATGTAAATTACTAATGAAATCGGAATCTATCACATCTAAAAGAAACTAAGAACTCATAAAATTAACCGTTCATTTCTTAATTTGATCCGTTGAGCTTCAGTGACAAATGACTGGTGTAGCGAGCCTCAAAAATTCGCGTCGCGCCGCTCTCAGAGTCGCGGAATTCAGTCGTGATTAATCAACGCTGGCAACACTTCATCGCGCGATTATAAGCTTTTAAATATAGGCGGGGGTGCGCCGGCCCTATATAAATTAGCTTGCGATGAAAACGCGCTGCGCTAGTGATGAGGCAGCTTAATACGCGCTTTGTCGAGTGTATGCTGTATATACCTAGCCAATTGATACATTAAAAAAAAAAAAAGTTGCCCCACACAATGATTTTCTCCTGTATCGTGGGTGCGTTTACAAACACAAATTCTCACATACACAAACGCCCAGACCCGGAACAACTACCTGTAGATCATACAAATATTTACACCGTGTGGGGATCGAACCCACAACACGTGACGCAGAAGCCGATCGCTCAAACGCTACGCCAAACGTGTCGTCGAAATTATTTAAGGGGTATAGATACATGGTTAAGAAATGGAGTGATAAGAAAGAAAAAAATGATTTTTATTTAATGTTAGTAAGTACCTAGAAACAATTAAATATTTCAGTACAACATATAACACATAATAATTGTATTGACAAATTGCTATTAATTCTCCCATTTAAGTTCAGTCTTAATATAGTAAAACTTTGCAAACTTTCCCAAAATTGACGAAGGCGCTAGCTCAGAGGTAACTGAACTGAGGAGACTGACTCGAAGACTTTCCTGCGAAATCGACATGAAAGTGGCTCTACTTAGGTATGTCACAGAGTAACTCATCGGGGCTGCTATATATTTTAAACCTCTTTATTATTATGAGAAATACTTCTGAAGCTGATGTTTGGCATTTGGCGAGGACCTGAAAGTTGACTGTGGTTTGCAGTTCGTCGCCACGGGACCCACAAGAACCTAGTGTATATTCCACAATCATAACTGCATAGTGCATACAACAAAATTATCGATAAAAGCATGTCACTTCACTATTCAACCCTTTCCCCAGTCAGCGGGCCTGCAGCGCCCGGGGCGCAACGAAACAGTTAACTAAATTAAAGTGAGTGTGAAGACCGCTGCAGGGTTAACTATTCCATTTCGTTTATTGCGCACAACTCTGTTAACCCTTCAACCGTTAATAAAGATATAGAGGCCTATTAACGGCGACTTAAGTTTACTTTTATAATCACTCTTTTATGATTCATAATAAGTTTCCTGAATAGTATAGTGACTTTGGAATTTAGGATATTTATGTAGATTTTTACCACTGAATTGTATATTAGGTACTGTCTCTTAAATATAGATGAATGATATAATATGTATCTAATGTTGAAAATGTAATGATAATCATAAATTCCTACTAAAATATTAAATTGTACAGATTATACATATATCTTTTTTTTATTTAAAAAACGTCGCCCAACACTAGGATTTTCTCCTGTATCGTGCGTACGTTTACAAACACAAATTCTCACATACCGTGTGGGGATCGAACCCACAACACGTGGCACAAAAGCCGATCACTCAGCCGCTACGCCAAGCGTGTTATTCTACATGATTTCTTTTTATTTCGAGGATGATGATCATAATAAATTGCTTAACAAACATTAAGAACGCTTTTTTCTGCGAAATTACCGATGTGTACTGACAATGATTTAGGGATATTAACTACTGCAGACAGTCACAACTCCTGCGGGTACTAAAATATTAATTAACTAGCTTTTGCCAGCGACTTCGTCCGCGTGGAATAGTTACTTTGTTCCCTAGTTCTTCGCCCGCGGTTTCACCTGCGTTGCCTCGTTCCTAAGGGTTGTAGCGTGATGTTTTATAGCTTGAAACCTTTCTCATGAATCACTCATTTTCCCAACATTTCCCTTCACTGCTCTGCTCCTATTGATCGTAGCGTGATGAAAAGTATACTATAACCTGCCCAGGAGTATGAAGAACAATTGTACCAAGATTCGTTGAAATCCGTCGAGTGGTTTTTGTTTCTATAACGAACATACAGACAGACAAAAATTTTATTGATTGCATTTTTGGCGTCAGTATCGATCACTAATCACCCGCTGATAGTTATTTTGGAAATATATTTCATGTACAGAATTGACCTCTCTACAGATTTATTATAAGTATAGATTATTGCTTAAGTACAACTTTTGAATCTAAAACTCGCAAAGTAAGAACGAAACCTATAGATACTAGATAAAATATGACTATTCCCGTGCTTAATTTAGCAACAATATTTGTTTCGCAAATGGAAACGCAGCCGCATAATCACGAAAATCTGACAAGCAGAAATAGTTTCAAATTCGTATGTTTTATGCATAAGTATCAAAATATCTAAAATGATACGCGTTAGTAACACTGGAAGCTTCATCGGAATTGTTAATGTCAACATGGTTCCTGGATTTGTGCGGATATTATGTTTTTCGAAGCCCCACACTATTCCCTGTGAGTTCGTAGGCTTGATGTCCGCTATGATAGCCGTATCCGCGAGTATCGTCAGTAACTGACACGCAACGACATCCGATAATGGATTTTGTTTTGATCGGTCATTTATTTACATAAATACATAAAACATCGTCATTTGCGGAATGGAACGTGTCATATCGGCATGCCATTACGCGTCTAGCCAGCTAAAGTGGGTAATTTTAGGAATTGACAGAAATGTTTTAACCAATAGGCTGTTGGACCTGCATTGAGCATCCCATTAATTGCAAAATATTTGATTTGCCAGAAATATCTCGACTTAATGTAAAAACTGCCTCGTTAGCCTAATGAACCTGAGCGCGACTGCTATCCTAGAGGTCTTGGCTTCAATTTCCGAGTAAAGTGTTGTTGGGTTGGGTGAAATTCTCAGTAGCAGCTCGGAGTTTGGAATTTGTGCCCATTTAATGGAAATAGGCTCGCCCCTTATTAGATGGGACCTAAACATACCGGTGAACTGTGGGTGTAAATAAGTACGCCTATGCCTAACCTTTTGGGGAATACAGGCGTAATAGTATGTACGTATTAATTAAAAAATGGAGGGACTAAAAACGCAAAAAATTACATTATCACTTTTATTGACAGACATTTTTACGGCAATTCTGTCAGTTGTTACTACTAATAACTTTAATAAGTAGCTTATAAAATCTGGTCATTCGTGGGCAGATATGAATGTGAAACGGTACTTATACAAGAAGCGCCCGGTCACCTACATTATTACGTACTGTAAACGCGATTTTCTAGCGGTCACACGCGTTGACTTCTAGAGGGTTAAGTGGTTATCGCCACTAAATCTGTTTATTATTTTGTTTTCTATTAACCCTGTGATAAGACGGAATATAAAATTTTATTGCAACTGTAATGAAATGAGGTAATGTCGCGATATGTTGCGCCGCTTCGCCCTCACACTGACCTTTGTGATTCGTGAAATGAACAATAAATGTCTAAGAATACAATTTCCGTTGGTTTTAATACAAAAAATGCAGGGTTAAAACACCTGAATTAATTAAAAATGTTCTCGCGGTTTCACTCGCATCGCAAAGGACATTTATGTATACAAAAAGGCACCTGTCTTTCCTAACGATGGTACAATCTATTTTTTTTAAAAGCTTACTAGCAATAAGGGTCGCACTTTACTAGTATTCTTGTTAACCCCTCTTGCTAACTTCGTAACACAAGCATTTAGCATGCTTGTGTTACGAATGGGTTCACGTCGGTAGTGCAATGGGTGGGTTTCGATCCGGCAACCATATGATCGCAAGTCCGAATCCCTAGCCATTAGGCCACCGCCGCTTCAAATCTATCTCCTAGCCTAATTTCAATCTGAAACTGTTTAGTAGTTGAGGCGTGAAAAACTGTCAAATACCTATAATTAGACAAACAGACATTTGCATTTAACACTATTTATCGAGTAAGTGATCGATCACAATAGACCGACTGCGGTCGCAGTGATACTATAGCCGCAAACATGTAATAAACAAAATATATATATATAATATATATGTATATCGACTACCTAGTTCACCATTACATAAAGCATAAAATAAAATACCTATCTACTGGTGTTTGCTCTGCCTAGATACCAAATTCCATAGGTATTATAGCAGAGCAAATACAAGGAACAAGAGCCACGGCTGAAGGTCGTCACGATCGCGACGAGATCGTTACTGCGCAATCAAAGGACACCACGGTATGCACTACCTACAAGTTAATCGTACATTTTGTACGTATAAAGGACTTATTATGAACCCAGTATAAAATCCCCGATATAGAAGTACCTTGTAATTGAAATTATCTCCCTGTAGCGGAGACCGTAAGACCGTTACTATATAAAGACATTTCCTAAACACTAAACTAAGCCATATCCTTCAACCTCCAACTGACAGGAAATACCTTGTAACGTTAACTGTTGTGGTACATCCAAGGTGTATCGATTCAACCTACTTTCACAAGCATACACAGTGGCTGTCCCCTCCCTCAGACAAGGCACGACATCACAAAGACATGCCGCTGTCACAGTAGCAGACCTACTTGCTGGCTGCCACACGGAATCGTTGTAACATATCGAAAAATAGTAACAGTAAAACAATTTTTTTAAACTCAAAGATCAATTTTATATCGTATGTCCGTATACAAAGTCTATAATATATTTTAAAGTCTATTTTCAAATAATATTTCTTTCCCCAAATTTCAGGTTTATTTATAAAAGCCGGATAAATGTGAAAACTTAATCATATTGATTCATGAAAAAGTTACTTTGAGATGGGAGAATGCAGAATTTTTCAGAACATCAAGAAAAATAAAGAGTCCCAAGTGTGTCCTAAAAGTGCTTGTGACCGAAAAATGACGAGAAACTTGGTGAAATGTTTCCGTATATTAGATAATAATAATAAAAGATCAGATCCTTGATCGTAGACAGATTTTATGAAAGACTACGATATTATAAATATTTAGCTTCAAGGTTGTCGAAATTTCTGATGCAACATATACAGGCAGAAGTTAAACTTATTTCTAGCAGTGACAATGAACTCCCAAGAAGTAAAACGTTCCCAAAAACGTCTAGGTATATAACAGAATACTTTAGCGCATCACCTTCCTGCGTCCCACGCAAGGAGCACGCGCGCGCACGCGCATCAACCTCAGTTTTTTCCCGGTAGTTAAAGGTTAATAGAAAGTTGGTAAAACAATGGCCCACAATGGCCATTGTGTTTCGTGTTGAGTCACGATAGCTGGCCCACGTAGTGTTGGTGTCTGTTACAAGTGACATGTTGGTGGTTTTCATTTTTTGGGTGTCAATACCTACGTACCGATATTATGTGAATGTTGACTGGCGATTTTATATAAAATAAATTCTTTGTGAACTTTAAGGAGTCCCACGCCTTAAGAAGGTGGGCATAGAGACAACGTTCTGAAAGCGTTAATCAAGTGATTCAAGTGAACAAATTCTTGAACAGCAACCAAATAGCATACAATTATTATAAATGCAAATTTTTACAATTCCGTTTTCCATTTTATACTATGTGGTTCATTTCAAATTTCATGATATTTTCGCTAATAACAAAATATTACTTGTTATTAGCGATATTATTATTATATTACTATATTATTATAATCAACTTTAATTGATTTGTTATCAAAATTGCGAGCGAGTGCGACTATACAATCCAATCATGTTTGACGCCTCCGTTTGACTATCACATAAGGTGAATTACATTGTATAACGAGTACTGCGGTAGCCGTCCGATCTATCACATGTTTGCACTATAAAAACACTCAATTACTCATCAGTGATGAGCAGTGTTATCGATGATTGGATCTCACTAAGAAGTCCTTCACACTTACAGAATATAAAATTGCTATTAGTAATTTATAATATTTAGTTGGTTAGATTATGAATGTACACAATATGTATTTTTACTGTGCTTTTATCATGAGTAACAAAAGTTGAGTTGTTACAGTTTTCTAGACATAAATAAACCTGTGCTCCATCATCAACAGAGATCATCGGCTCTGTTTATGTTCTTCAAGACACAGTGAAAGCACGCTACTCCTTCCTCCTCCTCCTTCTCATTTGAGTAACAAAGTACCTGATAATGATAAACAACGTACTACAAGTGTACACTATCCCTAATAATTGACTGGTAGTTTGAACCGTGTTATTTAAGAGTAGCTGATAGACAACTCATTGTTTAGTGCACACCGGTGGCAAGATGAGTGATCAGCGGCACCTGAGCATACTGCCCATTTGTAACCGCTGTGTAATCATCCAGTAAGTATGGAATCAGATTAGAAAACAATTGACCTGGAGAAAAACGGTTTACTTGAGTATTACCATTAATTATTAAGGTAAGTGAACGTCTTAAATTCTAGGTTCGATTGACGGGTCGAGCAATGTGTTATTGGGTTTTTGATGAATTTCTCAGTAACACCTCAGAGTTTGGGATTTGTGCCCGGTTAATGGCAATAGGCTCGCCCCTTATTACATGGGACTTAAACATACCGGCAAACTGCGGGTGTACATTGGTTCGCCTCTGCCTAAGCCTTCGGGAATACAGGCTTGATGGTATGTGTGTACGTCTTAAAGTTGTCATAGTGATACATAATTATACACTTTTGGCTTATAATTGGCATTATTATATCTCGACGTTTTCGACCTTAAACAGCATCCATGTTCGCGGGCAGACCCACAACGCGATAAGATTCGCAAATAGTGGTTTTATTTCAGTTGCCATAGTTTTAAACACCTATTATTTATATTTCTTTTTTGTATCATTCAAATTAAAAATATTATGTTTCCATACGAATACGGAGCTTTGCATGTCCTAACTTTCTTTTTTTAACTTTTACTGGCCGCATGTTCAACTCACTTAGATATTTAATCAAACATTCTTACCTATTGCAGGATGATATTATAATGTACGTAAGTACCATCTTAGTTGATTTTTTTCTCTCTTAAATTTATATTTTTCAGTTCATCATATCTTTTATAATCAGATTTGGTTCGCACGTGAATCTCTTAAGCCAACCCTAAATTCCCGTGCCCACGTCTGCTCGTGGGCTATTTGGTGATGTTTACTGTTTAAGGTGTAATTTCAACAATAACTATCTAAATTGGCTGAATAACAAACTCGACTATATCTTCGGTTGCCTTATAAAGTATTTACGGTACTTACTTAATATTGTTATATTATTTGTTCAGTTTTCGTCTGCGATTGTTTGTGTTAATTTTAATTGTTTAGCCTAGAAAAATTAAGAAACCGCTTTTCTTAACCTTTATTTCATTCTTTTGAAACTAGGAATAACGAGATGGGAATAGAATCCACGTTATGGCACTTCGTTGCAACGCATGCAGTCGAAAAAGGAGAGCCAGTTCCAGTCACCTTGACGTTCATAAAAGCCTATCTATTTATTTGTGAATAATATGATCTTGCTCCACTGAAATTGTACTAGCGCGCAGTGCAGAAGTTAGATAAATACCTCAGTCAGTGTCCTTTGAAGTTAACTGAGTTTTGAGATATTGTGTCTGCCCGAGACCATGGATGCTGTAAAGAGACCGAGACTTCGGGATTTGATAGTGGGGATAAGGCGGTTAAACGGATGTAACGCGCTAAAGTCCGTTAAGTGGTTTTTTCAATATAAATCCTTTGAAGCTGCATGCTGCTGAAACCCTGTATAAGAGTGTATGATAGTCAGGATACCCGTTTGTAACTTTACCGCCCTTTGTCAGGAGTAGACTTGCTGCAATTATAGGTACCTTTTAACGTAACGGTAGCCATCAGTTGTTAACGGCTACTGTCGATAAAAACTATCGACAAATAGCTCGTGACGATCGATAACCGCAAAAAATACATTCAAACTGATTCTCAATATCCAGATATTTGATCTCAGTTCAATTGAATGGGTTAAATTGATTTGAACAAAAAAGCAACTGGTTTTCAATTGTTTCTAGTGTAATTAATATTATTCGTCAGCATGAGGTCTGTTACTTTTTGTAACGTTCGTTTTATAATATTATGATTTCACATTTGATAAGCTATTATTTGCATTGCTTGGTTTGCATTGTATTGCCGATGACATACCTAGACCTACCTACGCGCTCCGATTCTTTGGAGAACGGGTTGATTATCAGTTTTAAATTTATAATAATATAAAAATATATAATATATATAATTTATATATATTATATATTTGAGTTTGATGTTTAGAATAGCAAGTAGTTGCCAACAAAAAACTATAAACAAAAAACTATAACGACTACTACAACGTTTACCGATAGTTTAGACAAATATTTCCTCATTGTCACCACAAAGTGTCAATAGCAGTTATCCAAGGGTGTGATACATGAGGAATCGCCGGGGAATGGTAGCCACGGGTGTGGTAATTGTTTCCCTACGGCCGGGGCAGTCCGGCAGACAGGATAAATCACTGGCAAATCAGATAACACGGGAATAAAAGTGTGAGGCTGGGCGACGATGGACTCCGAGAGCGACTTGTGCGGCCATTAAACAAGAGGTTATAGTTTCAAGATTCATCCTCCTCGCAGAATGGGATAGGTTAGGTTATAGTCCACAACATTGGTCTTGTACGGTTTGGCAAAATTTACATGACAACGAGATAATTTCTTAAGCGTGCGGGTTATCTCTCAATATTTTCTTTCATCGTATAAACGAGTTTTCATTATTTATTAGTGATAATTACTACACGCTTGGTTTCGGAAAGTTTGACGCCTTGGATAAGAACTCTGGACCTATGGACTTGGTATTCCCTGGTCATATCACTCACTATTATAATAATTAGTCCGCCTGAAGGGGCAAATAGTACTTGTATCGTACCTTTTAATTGTTACTTGACATATTAAATAAATAAAAGTAACGTGTAAAATATAAGTAGTAAGAAAAAATGAGTAATAATTTCCATGAACGATTTCAAACATGTTATGCTTACCCGCTTGTTTCGTAGCCACTCAAGCGTCAGCATAAGAACGATGTTAAGGCGGGCGGACACTGGTTGCAAGACAAAAGGTAGGCGGATGTCGATTACTGACCAATGTGAGGAATACGGGAATGTAAGTAAGATGGATCACTTATACTTAGAACTCGTAACCAGTGGTAACAGAGAGATATACAAAAGTAACTTTTTTAGTTTTAAAAGTTTTATTGATCATTGTATCTATGAAGGGCAGTGCTCTATTTCCATTTTCTGAAGGCATAGGTAAGTCCATAATTTTACTAGTATGGCATTGGCTATTTTAGGAACACCTATATTAATTTTTTTAGCTCTTATCTCATTTGTTATTTGGGAAAGACATGAGTACTTATGCCTAGTGCGTATGAAAATAAATAAAAACATTTACAGAATGTATCTTAACATTTTATTCATCGCTGTTTAAAATCCATTACTGACCAATGAGAAACGTTACGACCCAAAGAGTTTCAGGTGTTTTTACCTTTTGTCCGCCGTTAAATCTAGTCTAGATTAAGCTGCCAAATTTAAATTACTCAATTCAAGGGACTTTGATTCTTATTAGCCAGTAAATACTGGTCATAATCACGCGTTGACCGCTGAGGCCAGACCGGATGGCTCAAATCTCGTGGGCGGTTGAATTCGTGGCTGATTGCCGCTTTTCCGAACACACTTATTGAATACGAGCCCTACAGGGATTATATGGGATTTTATATCTACCATTGGTATTTATAGCATTTTTCTTAAGGCGATAGATTTTCTTGATTTAGAGGTATCTAAGCATTGTTTTATAACTTTGGGTACCACAATTTAGTAAATAAGTAGGTAGTTATTATTATTTTCCTAATATATTATTTACTATATTCAGGTGTCCTTTACAAATAAATATGTTCCCTTCTTTTCTTCTTCTTATTCTTCTTCTTAATAGGTGACACAAATTAAATTTGATCATCAAAATTTGAATTATCTTGTTACATAAATTAAATAAGTCTACATAGCATTGAAGCTCTTACTTGCTGTGTCAATCCTTCTTTTTTATAAGTTTAATAAATAAATCTTACACATCTAACTGCATTATTCTCAGCAACTATTTAAAACAAAGTTGTAAAGTTTAATATTATACCTAATCACGTTTTAAAAAAAAAATGTATCTATGGATTTTCTTGCCAGCTCTTCTCCATAAGACCCACTGTTTGGATCCTTGCAACTAGTTTTGACTTTTCAAACGTACCTATTTTGGTCTAATTGAAATAAAACATTTTGAGTTTCGACTTTGAAGGATTTAATAGCATTGATGAACCCGTACATTATAATTATATTTACATGATACACTATCAGTCCAACATTATGAAAAATTACCGAAATCCTTCAATGTGAAGCAACACTTCAGATAAACACAACAGAATTTGAAATGTCTCGCTAACTTTTCTAAACGTCCGCGGCTTAAGAGTACGTTGCAAAAAAAGAAATGAATCAATTACCGCCCGGCTGCCAACAAAAACGCGGGGCATTTCACCCGACCACTAATGTAACCTCTAATTCCGCTCATTTGCAGGGCATTTGTTGGGCATTTGCCATCGGTTTTGCGGTCAGTCCGTTTTTTACGTAGCTCAATACGCCTGCGGTTTGAGCGTGTGTCATTTGTAAGCGTTGTTTGTGGTCAGACCTTTTTGTGTCTATTGTGTGGTAACGACAAGTTCAATTTTCAAGATGTTTTTTCTTGTATTTGACATAGTGTTTAATTTATTACTTCGTGATAGATGATCAATGAAATTCTATAGTCAGAGATAATATTTTGTTACATGTAAATAACACAACAGCTGCAGAAGCTCACTTGGGTTTAATAGTTTTAATTCAGTTTAGTTTAACACAATAATGTAAGGTTCATGGACGCCTCATAAACGGCAATGATCAAATAAGCGATATGATTTTCAGTCTAACGGCAATGTTACTTGATAGAACAAATGCAACTCCGTTACACGGACGGCTATACTTATTAGGGAAAGGAAACGTAATCAGGAACAGCACAAACCACCATAAACAAAACACTACAAAACAAAGTTAATTCACAGTAACACAATAAATATAAAGCCAGGGTCCAACTTTAAACAGCGCCATAAATACAGGCGCTCGTAAAGAGGAACCAGACCTGAAAGTTTCCGCGACCAGCGCATAAATCATACAGACCAACCCTCCAAAACTGAGGATTCCGGGAGTGTATGAGACGCCCACACCCCCATATGTCATTTCGGTCAAGCAGCCGCTATTTGTCTTGCAAAAATTCGGAGGAACATGCGAGGAATGTCGCGTCCCCTACGTCCGAGAGGAATGTGTAGGGTTAGACACCTCACATCCGATGTTGTTCCCAAGATTAAAGTTGTTATTGACGTGCAGGAAATAGACAGTCGAACTGGCGAAGTGTTCGCAAGTTTTATGGTTTCGGAATAAATCAATGTCCGAGTAAATTTTACTTTTATTTTGACATAAAAGCACCATTTCGATGAGATTAGTGATTTGTTTCTAGAAAGTTACATTTTTTGAAAAATATTCTTAATCACTTAATTCTTATTCTTACAAGCATACCTATATTACAAACTATCACGCCTCTATTCCCGAAACACTCGGTAGTGGTGTACCTACTGCTGAAATCGACAGTTCACGAGATTATTGCCACTGGCTGGGCATAAATCCCAACTGGGCTACAATTGAGCGTCTCTTAACAGAAAAACCCAAAAAAAATGGCGCGGTCTGGGTGAATGGAATCCAAGCTTTCACGCTTATCAGGCGTGCTTACGTCGGCCGCTAGATCTATAGATCAACTACACAGTTAACGCGTCAATTAAGTGAAATTTAGTTCTGACATACCTACGTCGGATTTTTGCTTAAAAATATACGTAAATCAAACTTTTATTGAAACATTTCTACAATAATCGTGTTAAAAACTTAGAATAAAACTTGAGTTTATTGTTGACCTCATTCCGCCGCTAACATCCTTCACAAAGAACGCAAAAATTTACATCCCCTAACAATATTTTTCATTTTATACAAAAGACAAATACTTCACAAATCAAAGTCCAAGACGCTGGGCTGAATAAATTGCCCCGTTGCCCAGCGCCCTGATTGCGGGCTACGTAAATATCAACAGAAAGTACGACAAACAGACCAACGGAACCGTTTTGTTTATACACTCCTTACGGGCCGATTTTCGGTGAAATCTTGCAAATTCTTTCAGCTACTTTGAATATTGTTGTACGAGTATCTAAGTTGAAAGTTGTGACTGAAAATTTAAGTTATAGATTTTTTATTATAATCTAACATTTAATATACTTAGAGGAGGCTTTTAGAGAAATGAGGACATGACTCTGAGCTAAAACTTTCGTAAAAAACAAAAAATTGTCACATTTATTACATCAGTTCCAGTGATTCGAGAAGATAGCTCCACTGTAAGAAGTACTGAACTTCTGTAGCTACAGATTTCCTTGTAAACCTTAACCAAATATACACGAAACAACCCGAACATTAGTGAGAATTACATTGAGTTAGCGACCGCGGCGTGTGACCGCAAGGCGCGCCTTCCGACAACAAATGGGCCGCAAACGAGCCGCGGTTAGCACCCGCGTGCAACTTTACCCACGACTAAAGTTTGTTCTGATGTCAGACTGAACTACCAGGTTAGCAAAAACATACAAACATAATAAACCCATTACATTCTCCCACTGCTGGGCACGGGTGTCCTCTCAGAATGAGAGGGATTAGGCCACCACGCTACGCTAATGTGGGTTGACAGACTTCACACGCCGTCGAGAAAATCTCGGCATGCAGGTTTCCTCTCGATGTTTTCCTTCACCGTTTAAGCGCGTGATAATTAACTATTAATACGCTCATGACTTCGAAAAGTCAGAGGCTTTGTTTTGAGTTTGACTTGGCACTCCTATCATATCACTAGGCTATCACTGTTTTGCGATACCCCTCGGTCAGCCTGATCATGACAGAGTTGGGTCACTGTTTCATTATGATGAAACAGTATGATAGGTTTATCAAAATCAAGGAATTCTTTATGATATATTCCTTTCTAAGCAGTTAAAAGGTTGATATCTACGAGTACTTTGAGAGTCTTTATAAAATATTTATTTCTGAAGCTTCCGGTGGTTAAATATCATGCAGACTAATAATAATTAATTTTCTACAGTAATGTAAAACTTTGTATAGGTATATTTAGTTAGCAAATAAGTGTTTGAATTTGAATTTGGTATGGTCAGTCCATACGTAAACGACCATTTTCGCTCATAGAGATTTATGTGCACACATTTGATCGTTATTCAACCTTATTAACTACCTATAGTAGTAACGGAAGTTGCACGTTAGTAAGTCTGACGTGCACTTAAAGTAAAATGTTGGTACTGCTCGTAAACTGATTTCTATTGATTTAAAACCCTTATTTTCACTCGTATACCTGTTATTTTAATCGGATCAATAGTTTTCGCAATTTATCTAGCAACTAATAGGGTCGTTTTTAAAATCGGCTCAGCGTGCAGGTGGTGTGTCCGTTCCGGTCCGGTGTCCGGTACAATCCGATCGTATTTGCGTAAGCCGGCCGCCGTCCTAATCCGCTCCGGATTATTGACGAGACGTCCAACAACTACGCTTATTATTTAAACGTACTTGTGACAAGACACTGGCGGATTGGAACTTAGCTTATGTCAAACATTGCTTTATGGATAGGTACTCTAGGTTTATGTATATTTAGCAGGTCGTTTAATCCCTGGGCTTGTGTGTTTAGTTATTTCTAATATATCAAAATTTGATCTCCAACCATCGGTCTTGCGTGATAAACAGTCATAGTGTATTAAAGGAACACTTCGATGTGTGTACTAATTGTACTATTCCTTACTAAATAATCGTCTCCCACTAAATATTTCTCTCGTAAGTATATAAGGCTGAACCAACAATAGTTTAGGACCATATAATTTATATTTGAAGTTAAACCGTTAACCGTCTCCCACCTAAGACTTGGTCCACGCGTGTTTAAGACGGCGGTACGGCCAAGAAGCAAGGGTCAGTCGAGGCATGCCAATTTGCTTTGTCCTTCCTCACCTCGGATAACGCCCTATTATACTGAGACCATGTTCTGTAGTTTAGTGGCATTTTCATTGGCTCTCCCTAAATTCCTATAGGCAATAGTTATTCATCAAATTGATGCTTCGTCGGGTTCACGAATTCACGGGTTTATGAATTGGGATCAATTCACTGACGAACATATCACCAAGTCAAGACACAGAATAGAAAACTTAAACTGTGCTAAATTATGTGGTAGCTGGATTGATTTTTGCACCCGACCAAGATTTTTTGGGCTGCTGATTACCACTAAATATTGTCATAAGTATTCGTATGACCGGCACCGGCGGTTTAACATGTTCTTCGAGGCGGTGACCGGAGCAGTAGCGATGTGTTAAAATGTTTAATCTTTCACACTGACCGCAGCAGGCGCAGCTTAAACTTGCCGATCGTTTGATGAGTAGTAGTAGTACTAGTAAAATTATAAGAAGAAAAATATACGATGCAATTATCACCTCACAAAGTACTTACCTATTCGAAAAGGGGGTACAAAATTCTTCCTGTCCACTTACTAGTACAGTCAGAACTAAATATATCTGGATATTATCCAACCGTTTAAAATGATCTGAACAACTAAGGAAATCCTTTAAGTACTAACCGACACAATGCAGAATCTATTATATAACAGTCTCATTCTGATATTATTTCACCTAAAAAAACAAACTAATAAGATTAAATTTATGTTATTACATGACTAAATTAGTAATCGTAATTTTAACATAGATATTTAAGAAATTTCCTGTTGAACGGTAGTTGGTGCCTATTACCCGACTGAAGGAGGGTTATTGTATTCTGTGGTCACCGGTTATTAAAGGAATTTGCACCTACATTTTGAGCTTCAAGTAATTAACGTGTTTAAAACCTACATTCTCTACTGGACATCCTTTCCATTCCATTTAGGTATGATAAAAAGTAGTTTACATTTTTATTTGATTTCATAAAAAAGACATATTTTTCTAATGACGAACCTTCCAATAATGTTTTGCTTTCATAATACATGACGTGATATAATTTTGTCATCTCATTATTTCGTCTCCAGCTATAATTTCGGCAGAAGATAAGCAACGACAAAATTATTTCATGGTACGCATGCACATATGTCATGGCCTAAAGATTTTTTTACTTATACTTTCGTCGTAGTAAAACAGAACTAACACCTCTAATTTTTTCGAGCAGCTATATTATGCCGAATTATATAGGATCTACAGATAAATAATATTTTTATAAGAGAGAAGTAAATCGCAAGGTTCATGAACTTTTATAAATGTTGTCATGACAAACATGCTGAGATAGTATACAGCTTTTTTATTTGTTTTTATTAGCCTGTATTGTCCCACTCCTGGGCAAAGGCCTCCCCTCATTGCATTGCTATTTGCCCTTTTCTCGTTACATTGCTACTTTCTTCCAATTGTCTAAAAATACATCCAGGTCATCCCGCTATCTCCCCCGTGGTCTGCCGCGTGTCCGATTAACAGTTTCAGGGCTCCAGTTCTGTGCAATACAGTGCTGTGTATCAGATGAAATTAGTACCTACCTACGTTTCTAAAGTATATTTTTAAATATTAATATTTCCTGCTATTAAACGACTCTCATTATCTTAAGATAACATCTATAAAATCTACTTAAACCTTTTCATTTTCTGTATTGAAAAATATCGACGTGCATCAGATGGTAACGTGGGGAACGATCTAAGGGGACCGTAATGATGTACCGGACAACTCTTTGGCTGTGCGACAACATGGATCGTTATAGAGCTGTGAATCATATGCCAGGTGACATAAATGTTTGAATTTTCAATTATATATTATTAAACACACATATTAAAGGTTTTAAAATTTTCAAAAAAAAATTGTCTTTTCCCCTATATATTTTGTTTTCTCAGGTGACCCTTGGTATAAATATCGTGAATCTAATCGATATTTTGCTCATTTTCAATGGATCGTAAGTATTTCTATCTACTTTTTGAAAATATACTACTGATTGGCTATCGCACAGTAACAATTAGCTCGGTTTTTGTACTTTCACTCTTTGTTGTAGCCATTTATTATCGCAAGGTGCTACATAAACTAGCTCTGAGGGTTAATTACAAACCAATACAAATTAACGGTTACGCACTTTTTATTTGATGTCAACAAAACCTTTCCGGTAATAAAAAATGTGCTGGACCGGCCAGACAGGTATCTTTATAGGTATAACATATCATTCCGTCACGCCTATATTCCCCGAAAGGTTAGGCAGAGGTGTAATGATACATACCCAAGGTTCGTCGGTACGTTTAGGTCCATATAATAGTGCGCGAGCATATTCCCGTTTTCCGGGTACAACTCCAAACTCCGTAAAAAATCTTTTACAATTTTTATTTATTTTTATTTATTGAATTTTTATGAGGTACATATTAGGTCTTACGAAGTAATACAAAGCCCCACAAAACTGTACAAACAGTTTACTGTGGGATCAATTTTAGTCTTAATAACATGTAGGTAGGTACATAATTAGTAATGGAGTGCACAATTAATGTTTTATGGTAGGGTATCTATAAGGTATGTTCTTAACTTTCTTTTAAATTTATTTTTATTAGGTTCGATTCTGATGTCGGCGGGTAAACTGTTGAGTATATACGGTATACGTTTTCTTAAAGTCCTATCTCCATACACGTATGTAACTCTGGGAACAACGAATTTACCCGAAGTCATCATCCTCGTGTTATAACTATTATTTATTTTGATTTTTAATGAAGTGTTATGCTCTTGTTTGCCATGGTTATTAGTTGCTAGAAGGTCTTGTTTTGTCTTAGTTTTCTGCTCTGTTATTCGATCGTTAAATTATCGGTAATTTTGTTTCTCTGACAGATAGGTAGTATACCTAAAACACCTATAGATAAAAATTAATTGATTTTTTATTAGTTGTTTGTTTATTCGTCCTTTACACATAGGTATATAATTCATCCGATTACGATGAAATTGATGATGAATGATGAGTTTGTGCGCAACGATGGATTTTCTGACAAAAAATACAATAAGTGGCGTTGTTGTGCATGCCTAATTTAAGAATAAAAAGTAAAACACATCAAAGGTAGTATCAACTACTCTATACAAATCTAGTGCAAAACTATGTATCTTTTAAAAAATGCGTCTTAGAGTAAGTGTGAAGCTGTGACATTTGACCCTCGGGCCCTTTACTGTGAACGGTTGGTAGCTGAAGACCAGCCGTAGCGCGGTTATCGCGCAGTTTAGCTTTATTATTGCCATTTTAGTGCTTATTATCCGTGTGACTGAGCCGCTCAGAATCACCGGATGGACTTATTCAGATATTAAAGAAGAACTTTACTTCCTTTATTAGTTCTGATACTACTTTGTTTCTAGCAGTAGATAAGTTCTGCTTGCTTGATAAAAGAAAAATAGGACAAAGCAATACCAAATTAAATAACATCGAAAATAACTGAAGACTTTACCCAGGTATCTAAAAGTAGGTGAAACGATTTTTCTTGTACTGTGAAAGCGCTCCTGAGAAATGCTTACGCTTAATGAAAACTGATGAATAATAAATAATAATTAATTAAATTTTTGATATTTCCTTTATTTCCACTACTTCAAGTACCTATAATACATAGATTAAAAATTGGGGCTACGAAATTATGTAGGTACCTGAAGTAATTTAGATATTTTTATTTTTTCCACACAGTGTCAAGTCACATTACGTCTATAGTCTACAAAAAAAATAAGGGCTCAAAGCCCCTTAAACTTTGGACATTCCACCCTTGGGGTCTTTTATGGCGATCGGTTGGCATCTGATAGCCGCCCTGCGTACCTACATGAACTCAACCCTTGCCGATGTGTTATCATTTTATTTAGGACTTCGTAGCAAACAGTTCTCAAAGGGTAAAATTGAGTAAAAGGGTAAAGTTTGTGTAAAAAGCTATGGTGGTGACTTTATTTAATTATTGCGTTATGTGACTGATTATTTAGATCAAACTGTTAAAGTATAAATAGCTTTCTACACATAAAAATGCCGAAGACAATAGTGTGTATCACTCACTAATAATTATGTTTACCTTTGTAAACCTATTCTTGAATATGTTTATATTAAGAATTTAGCATCGTAACGTAAACAAATTAAAGCAACAAACTATACAAAATTAATAACGTCGTCAACTAGTATTGAATGCAGTTGGATCGCAGAAATACTTAGGTATACTCGTATAAGTATTTTTGCGTTTGAGTTGTGTTAAGAACTAAAATGTGTCAAAAATTCAGTACAAGTTAATGTATATTTTTTAATGTTAACTGCAGTATTTATACTGTTTACTAACAGTAATGCCCAACTAAACTAATTTTATTTTCGCTAGGAGTGGGATTGTAATTTATCTGTGATGGGAGTTATATTAAAACCACCCGATCGCGAGTTGGGCGTCTTAAACGTTCAGCTATTGTGATATTTCTTTGCAATTTATTGGGAGTTGGATTTCTGTTCTCTTTTGCTAGTGTTTTGTAAACAACGCCTAGTTACAGGTGTGTAATGCACGAAATGCGTTTGCGCGTACCTATGCGTAAACATGTAATTATCGACTGAGTAATAACACGCTCAATTTGATAAGAATTTATTGGAATGCATTCGTAGAAATTGTATTTAAATTGGACTAGGTTTGTTAAATGTGTCTAGATTCATAATATTTAAAAGTAAAGTACCTACTCACACAATAACACACCATACCAATGCACACTCTCTTGCACAGCCACACTAAAATAAGTTAAACATGTTCTATGTATATAGTTTTTTTTTTACGGTAGCATGTTCAGTCTTATCACTAGATTAAGTTAAGATAACACCCTTGTACACTAAAGCAAGGGGAAAGGAAAGGGCAATGGACTACCTAGTATTAACTTAGTACAGTTTGGGTATCAGTATCTAATACTCAGTTACTATATAATTTTAGTGGTAAATAAATAAATGTTTTCGTCTTCCTGTGTTGATCTTTCCAACACAGTTGTAACTGTACTAACTAGTGAGCAATCACTTGTATAGTTAGTCTAATTTGCCCAGCAGTCTGTCTTATTCCACCGCTTTACTTAGATACGTGATACATTATCTGAGTTTTTAGTTCTTCTGTTCTAATCGACGACGCGATTGGCGTAGCGGTTGAGCGATCGGCTTCTGCGCCACGTGTTGTGGGTTCGATCCCCACACGGAGCAAATATTTCTATGATCTACAGGTAGTTGCTCCGGTTCTGGGCGTTCGTGTATGTGAGAATTTGTGTTTGTAAACGCACTCACGATACAGGAGAAAATCCTAGTGTGGGGCAACGTTTTTTTAAAAAAGAAAAACAATTGATATCTTTACAAACAAAAAAGCAATCGGAAGCTTTATGCTTCCGATTGCTTTTGGTTTAATGGGCTTTGTCCTGATTTAATGACTAAAAAACTAGGAGATTTATCTGTAACGAAAATTAAGTTCGGGTATTCCAACTGCGACCTACTTACTGCATTGCTATGTGCGATACACTTGCATTAAAATGTTTCAGTGTAACTCAATTGATATTATTAATTCAAATCGGGTCTTTATGAAACGTGAATATATGCAGCAGGGATCTAAAAGGAGATTTTAGGTTTTGTAATGTATGAAAAATTAATATAATACAAGTAACATGAATTACTATGGGAGAGTTTTATATAATTATAGTGATAGTAATTAAACAAGTTGGTACATAGACAATGGCACCATCAGGAGGACCATATAATCAGTGAAACAGAACTCTTTTGTTTCTCCAGATCATATGGTTGTATTGAATTACTTAAGTATGTTCACACACGCACATCATTAGGCGATAATGCTAAGCAAGTCATAAACAGCACCCATTATTTTTGGTCAGATCAAATTTAATAATGACCTTGTTTGAACCCCGGAAGCAGCTCATCAATGAAGTTATCTGTCAATAAATCTACCTCGATTGTCATGTGGAAAACTGTCACCGTTTCGTTCCACTAATCAGTTGTTACACGGCTGTGAGCCGGTATTATTACCGCCAGCGGCCGAGGAAGGTGCGCCAACGGTCGTCGTGCACCTTGCGACCGACCACCTTGCGTCTCGTATAACGTACTGTGTCCAGATACAACAAGATATCAATTAGCACAACTAACAAAACAGCATATGAAATCATTTTTCATTAGTCTGAGTTGCACCCTAAAGTGGCGATGTTAAGGTCGGGGTTACAACGGTAGCAGCAGCTAGGGGTGAAGGCGGAAAGATGTTACCACCCCACATTAAGATTAAGGTTATTTAGCTAAATATAAAGCGTGTTTTTTACTGCTCTATATTAGTGGACACGGCTGTCTAGTGAAATTAGTTATATTCTAATTTTGTTGTCTAAAATCCGTTGAGATGGGCGATAACCGTGCGGCCGCCGCCCGTAGGGGTCAGTGAGACCGAGAGTTCTACTCAAATTGGTTTATTTACGACACGCTGTTGGTTTTACTATTGTTCTATTGACGTGTGTTGAGGCAGATGTGTTGGATGTTAATTAGCGCTATGCGTTTGTTTAATATCAATGGTTCGTTATGATTTAATCTTACAGAAGCCTCTTCTTTTGTTTTATTAATTGCGTTTGTGATTGATTGCAATATTTATTTGTCTTTGTTATTTCTGCGTTAGTTTGACAGCTCCAGCTATTTGTTGTCTCTGCTTAGTAGCTTTAGTACTGTGTGCCGTAAGTATATCTAGTAGTAGAAATTTTATGTCACTTACTTCGCGTGAATAATTTTCTAGACATGTCCCATGTAAAGAGACTTCTTCTGTCTTGTAATAATTACAATAGGCTACGACCACCAATCAGTTTGCAAAATCCAGCTTATCAACATATAAAGCTTACAGGTGGTAATTGAACCTGCCAAAACAATCAAGGGAACGAAAACCTGCTAAATCTGCGGAACTATTCATTCGTGACGAAGTGACAGCATAATGTGCGTGTTTAGTAACGAACTCGCACGCACTGTCCACTGTGATGCAACTGATTTGAATTGTGCCATTGTAACCAACAGGTAGCGATGTAACAAGATATTCACCTGCGTAACTAGGTACTGGTATTGATTATGGTAATTTTGGCACAAAAACTTGATGAGCTTAGATTCTTATTGGGGTTGGCAGGAGAGGGTTAAGTTAACGACTGAATAACCAGTGATACGGTTAGAACTAATAAAGTTTTTGTTTATAGTTGTCCATGTGAAGTTTTCTTATCTTTATGTATTGTTTGGTTTGTAGTCATTATTCAATTATAAATTTGGTTAAGATACTACACAATATATGTACTTCCTTCGAACGTTAAATGCGTGACCATTTACATTATGCTGAGAAGAAATTCTAATTCGAATCTTTATACACCGTTTAAGGAATACATATAATTAAGTATGCAAGTATGTAGTTAATGACCCATCGTCCAAGGCTATCATCAATACATATCAGCATAATTCAACTATAATCGTAATTAATATCGCCAGATATAAATCTATTGGTTTTGCTTGTTTTCTTACTTAAGACTTTGTTTTTACTCGCCTCATTTCATTCGTGCGTATCAACGTGACCTGCATGCTTGTTTGCCTATTCTATTATAAAAAGTCTGTTGCTGCCAATATCCGGAATCTTCGAGTGTAATGGCAACTACATCTTTTTTATGCAAGCGTGATACGTAGGAATAGACTAAGACCGATATTACCTTACCAATGATATAAAAATATGCTATGATGGTGTATTAATAATGAGTTTTTCTATGAAAGTCTCAGTAGCAGCTCGCTGTTTGGATTTATGCCCGTATAATGGTATGTATGCCTATTATTTGGCATCTAAAAATACACAGGCAAACTGTAAGTACAGTACAGTAAGCAGTACACCTCTGCCTAATAACCCTTGGGAGATAAAAGAGACCATGATTCTCTGAGTTTGTTTCGGTGTTTCTTCTCAGAGGTCGTCAGCTAGGAAATGCCGACACCATCTAGTACTTAATAAAAAGACATGTAAAAGTATCCTTGAGAGATCTATTTACAGAAATAAATATCATTTCATTTCATTTCATTAAACAAGCTTCACGATATGTTATAAGTATTCCTATTTTTTTTTTACTTAAATTATCTTTTTAAATAATAACCCTACAACAATTTGTGTTTGTGCTCACAATTCGAACGAGCTGAGAATAACAGCAAGACAAATGTCTTTAAAAAATCAAGAAACTACACAATTTAACAACCAAATTAGGCATATATAACCTTTTTATAGCATCCATTAGCAGCAGCTCTGGTCAACGCAAAAAGTGCAATAATCGCACACATGAACGCATATGCATGAACGCTAATAAAGCGCTAATTACCATATTATACGCAACGATATCATCTGCGTATCGAATGCTCGTAAAATGTTTGTTTAAGGCGGCTAGATTTTCTGATAGTTTCTGTGAGAGAGGCGATCATTGGGATGATACGTTTCTTTGTAGTGTTAGATGTAATAATTGGTACGATGCACTATGTACGATGAAATGTAACTTATTTATGATGTACAGTACAATTTATGTCTGTTTATTAAACACACTTAGGTACATTTTTTAAAAACTAGAAGATAAGAAAGTTGAATATGGATATGAACAGAACAAATGCTAGGTGAAAAAACGTAAACATAACAGAAAGTACTTAGATGAAATTCTGATATCAAAACACATGTGAAAGTTTGGTATTTCCGACGCAAATTATAAAAGCTAAATTCGTTATAGTTTGTCAAGCACAACCATTAAATGAGGGCTCATGTGCCATATTCAGTAGAATCGTATTAAAACTTGAACTACCGCAATTAGTGGTACCTTTACTTACGGCCACTATTACGTCCTGTACTCATAAAGCATCTAGACAAAATGCCGTTATTTTTGTAGCATTTCACCTTTTTTTGCAATCAAGTGTACTGTAGAGTGACGCAATTAGTTACACTTCAACCTTCAAGCCAGTTAAATGCACAACTTTTCTTCATTGTTCGTAGTACACTTGGGGCCAATTTAATGTTCACGCCGCCGAGGGCTAAAGGTGCAAGAGCACATGTCCCGCCGTTACATAGCCGCGCCAATTTGGTAAGATTATTTCCACGCACATCGAATTTTGTCATTAACACGTATAAAAATATTCAATTATTAAACTTTGTCAACTGTCAACAATATCCAGCGAGTTTCAATACGTGATGACTTCTTGTGCAATGGGTTTACTCGTGTCGGAATTATTTAAAAAAATAATAGTTCAACAATGAAATAGAATGAAGAAACCGTGCAAAAAAAATAGTGTAGTCATTGTAACTGTCATTTACATCCATCGCTAATGCGTCAAAATAACAAGCATTACAGAAGCAATATCATAAAATAATTGCATAGTAATCATATAGAAATAAACCTATTTGCCACTTAACACTCATATCAATATATAAAATCAACATAGCCCGTAAATTTTAATTCGCAAACGCTTATAAGTTCATGGTTTTAAAAGTATTAAAACAGGGTGACCATAAACGTTGGAAGTGGGCCGTAGAGACACCGTTTAGCAGGACGGTCCGCGCACATGGCGCAGTGAGGTCACCCCAAATGTCAACGGTCTCTTCATGACATTTATTAACGGTTGGAAGGGTTGGCTAAAGAGAAATTCCTAAAGGCCATTTTCTTTTTCCTATCGAGGGTATTTTACTGGGATATGATCGAATCTATGCACAGTGGGGCAGGGACCGCATTACTACGACAAAAATACTTCCAGTACCTACTTTCTAAATTTTTTCCATCGCACCTTTTACAGACAAAACTATGAGATTAAATAATAAAAAAATTAATATAATAAAAAAAGATACTTAAAAATATCTTATTTCATTTAATTATAAAATAAAGTTCAAATAGGGTAATTTTCTAAAACAGTAATACCGTAGATTAATTAAGGTTACGATAAAATAAAGCCAAACAGATTACGTAAACGTAGTGAAGGTGATTCTTCAAGTTTCTCATTATGAGAATTAATATTAATACAGTAGAAAACCATATGTACTATACGCCTAATATGAATATGGGAAAAATAATATTTACTGAATAAAATTGTATCAGTAATTAAATAATTATTCAATAATATAATGAATAAAATTATATCAATAATTAAATAATTATTGATATAATTTTATTCAGTGACTGCCTCATTAGTCTAATGGTCCCAAGCGCGACTGCTACACTAGAGGTCTTGGGTTCGATCCCCAGGTCGAGCAAAGTGTTACTGGGTTTTTCTATGAAATTTTCAATAGCAGGTCGGAGTCTGGATTTGTGCCCTATTAATGGCTATAGGCTGGCCCCCTATAACCAAACATACCAGGCGAACTTTGGGTGTACATTAAGTACGCCTCTGCCTAACCCTTCGGGGAATACAGGTGTGATGGTATGTTAATTAAATAATATTTTAGAGCTATAAGTTACCAATACATCGCAATAAAGTAAACTACGTAATAACCAAGGTAACATACAAATAAACTCTCGCTTCGGGCCGTAATTTGTTTCGCGTTCCCGTTTCGAGTTTCGAGCGCGAGGAAATCCGCCCAGCTTCCACCTGCGAGCAAGTCATTCGAAAAGAAGACGGTGGAATGGTAGAAACAATCATCTATCTCTAAAAACAGCAGATATAATCAGGACCTTTCCAAATGTTTCTACGTCATAAGAGATATAGAATACTACAAACTATAGCGTAATGGTCCGTACAGGTGCCGCTCACTACAAGAAGTATGTCGTGGTTCCGCCCGCTGCATCACAACACTATAACTATTCCCGGTGCTCTCCGAGACAACTTAATTGTACACAATGATGCTATCTTACTGTTTCACACTGTTTTTTATTGAATTGTAAATGTTTGTTGATCATGCTAGAAGCTTATAAACTTTTGTTTTTAATTTCAAGTTTATTTTATAGAATAGTGCATATAGTCTACATGGGAACAGTTTTGATTTTGTAATTTCACACATTTAAATGCTAGTACCTATTTACAGTGTTTTCTTTTAATCATTCCACTTACAATACAGGACCACTAAATAGTTTATGTGGATACGTAAAAATTCATGAGAGGTAAATAAAAATAATTTTAATATAGCATAAGCTGTCTTTCAAGGAGATGGTAAACCCAAAGACTATATAATAAAATAACGTTTCAAGATACCAAAATAATTGTCAATGCTATGAAACGATTATTATCTAAATAACGACGCGAAAACGATCGCATTTCATAGCCGCTCCAGTATTCCTGACTGTCCCACTAACTTTATATGGAACTTAAACCCCAGTGATCTGTTTACTGACCATAATTCTTCTTTACTGTCAAATATTTAAATAATCACCCAACAAAACTTATGGACCTGTAGCATGGTGCTTAGCATAAGAGAACCAAGTTGCCATGCTAAGCACCACCGACTGGGAGTTTAAGTTCAAAGATTTACAAACAGACAGACAGATTGAGTTACTTTAACATTTTGTTCTTACAATATAATATTATTTATGATAAAATAAGACTACTTAGTTGCAAACTTCCAAAAACTTGATCCTATGGGCAATGTCATACACTTGTACAGAAGTGTACTTTACTGTAATGGACCCTTATACAAGCTATACTATACTTTGTCTAAACCTATACCTACTTTTAATTGTTTACATACCTACTCATGCCTTGGGATACCTTGAATGAAGATAATTTCGAAACAACATATTGAACAATTATAATCAGGGTGCTAAATAAAGTTTTCAATTTTACTAGGTATCTCTATTCTAATCTATCCATAATTCAGTAAAGCATGTAACCTAATAGAAGGACAATAATGGATTTTATATTGTGTCTGTAGTTACTTGAAGAGTTAATAGAGTACAATAATTGATGATCCTTTAAAGGCGGTTGAGTCCACTGCTGTCAACTTCACTGAAAAATCTTTTGAAAACGTTAGATTAGCAATGATATCGGAAGACCTTGCCAGGGAACGTTTGACAATAGCGTATTATGCAAATAAGTATTGTTCGCTATATTTTCAGGAAAGTAAACTTTCTATAAATTTTCTCCCTCCAAAAACTATGCTAATATTGTGTTAACAAAAGTTCCGCAATATTTGCCGAACTAAGTACTATTTTACAAGATAGCAGTCTATCACGACTCCTTTAATAGTTGTTGTTTAAGAATTGTTTCATGACACTTTGATTTGTGCTCACCCCATTTTTAATGGTGACATTCATAAAATAAACTGCGAAGATATTTTTTGTTGAACTATTTATCTTGGTTTGTGTGACAAAATATTAGAATAATATAGCTTTACGACAATTCTAAAGGTCACGCTGCGCATAATTTTTTACACAATAAATAAATAAATTATTGAATAGTAGGTATTTGATTCTTGGTGGATTCCCTACGTAGCAGTAAAGTCACGCGTAGACTTTTAAAGTAAAAATAATATGTACACACACACCCACTGACACGGACTCCTAAGATACAGGATATTCCTAGTTTAGGAGGCAGGGTTTCAATTATTGTAATTTTACCGCTCTAAATTTAATAAATATCAATACACCTGTTAGTGATATTGCTTTTAAATAATGTCTGTTACCTGTATATGTACCTATGTAAAATTATTGTTCTGGTAATAAACAAAACTTGAAACTTGATAACTAATCGTTGTATAATTGTAAGCTTTTAATCAACCGCCTTCTTTGATGATATGCGTAAAAAATTGCGCGGATGTGCGCACGAGTCGATTTGACAGACGGTGTAATTGATCGTTTTGACGCCTTTACTTTATGACTTTAATGCATTCCCATTACCAATGCTCATTTACTCCAGTTTTTGCTAACCGTTACTTTAAGTTGTGTATCTTACAGCAATTTGTTCAATCGAATGTACAAAAACTGCAACACAGGCTGCCTCCGCCAACCTAACACAAACAGAATCCATAATTATCCATCAATACAACATTCGCGTTAAGTTTTTTCGAGGGCAATTTTACGCGTAGTTTATCTCAAAGTAATGGTAGGCCGTCACGATAGGAAAATGCATTATTAAACCCCATAACCGCTTCCAATATCCTAGTGAGGTAACACCATAATACCCTTTCGCGTAACAACAAAGCGATGGTGTAAATTACTGGAGAGAGCGCGGGGCGCGCGGCCCCATTGTCCGGCGACACCGGCCACTTTGAGGGTGACTTAAATCCGAAATTGGGTATTTCGAAAAATGTGCATGTGTCATTTATCACGACCCTCGCTTGGCGGAAAAAACCTAACCCTATTTAAAAAACTACCCCCGGTAATCCGGCGGCGGGACCGACGTGGCACACAAACAGTATTAAATTTTTCCACTATTAATACAAAGGCGTTAGCGTCGCGCCTGTATTAGATGAATGCAGGACTCCCAACAGATAATCCTTATTAAAATCGGTTAAGTAACCCTCCGCGAGACAACGGGTTAATCAACAAAGTGTGTGAAGTTAATGCATTTTGTGTTTATTAGTCTTAAATTCAACTACTGTCTCATTAGTCTAGTGGTCACAAGTGCGACTGCTACACTAGAGGTCTTGGGTTCGATCCCCAGGTCGAGCAAAGTGGTATTGGGTTTTTCTATGAAATTCTCAGTAGCAGCTCGGAGTCTGGATTTGTGCCCGGTTAATGGCTATAGGCTCGCCCCCTATAAACATACCGGCGAACTGCGGGTGCACATTAAGTACACCTCTGCCTAACCCTTCGGGGAATACAGGCATCATGGTATGTATGTAGTCCTAAATTCAAATTTGCGATAATTAGCGTTGAAATGATTCCAATTTTTTTTGAGTTGACAGTCTATAAAACTAACTACGCATTAATATTAATTTAGCATATTCAATATAGATATATTATATAAATGCTTTCTTGTCTAGGTATCTACCAACCTAGTTGTATGGAATCTAAGTAGGTAGGCCATAAATATAAATATAAAAATATAAAAAAGCCTTTATTCTACCATACTTTACATAGATATATTATATCACTCTTAGAACTATCTATAGTTATATGGAAGTCACCTCTTTGGCGACAGGGAAAAATGTGGGAAATTGGAGGAGGCCTATCCTCCAATTTCCCTCATTTTTCCCTATTCCTTGCTTGCCTCATCCAGTCGGGTCCACATCTCTGTATAAATACATCATCCCAGCGTCGTCGTGGTCTGCCCTTTGGTCTTTTACCATTACGGGGTATCCACTCCGTTGTTCTTTTGGTCCATCGGTCATTGCTCATTCTACAAATATGACCAGCCCATTTCCATTTTAAGTTCCTTACTCTTTCGAGGATATCGGTTACTTTGGTTTTCTTCCTTATTTCTTGACAGGTGATTCTTTGGGATATTTTTATACCTAACATACTTCTTTCCATTTTTCTTTGATGTGTTTTTAATTTTATTTCATCTTGCTTTCGCAGAGCCCATGTTTGACACCCGTAGGTTATGCAAGGGAGGATGGCTACCTCATAGAGTTTACTTTTTATATTTATATTTATAGCTTTGTTTTTCATTATTTCTTTAAGACTCCAGTACTTACTCCATGCAATTGCAATCCTTCTATTTATCTTTTTTTCTGTATGGCCCTCGAATGAAATAGCCTGTCCCAGATAAATGTATTAATCTACGTATTCTATTATTTCTTTCTCCACTTCTTGCCCTTATTACCCTTTTAATACCATTTGTTAGGATTTTTGTTTTAGAGGTATTCAGTGACAAAACCACTTTCTTGCTCTCTATAGCTATGTCTTGTACCATAGACTCTAACTGGTGGGGTTCCTCAGCAAATACCACGATGTCATCAGCAAACCTTAAGTGCGCTAGCTTTTCACCATCGACTTCTATTCCTTTGTTTTCCCAGTGTATGTTTCGAAATAGGAGGCATCGAAACGCCTGTGCGAACAACTTCTTCAGGAAAGGGAGGACAGTGAAGTGGAGGTCAAGAACATCGTTGACAGAAACACCATGCTCAAAAATGACCTGGCTGAGCTGCACATTCAGTACATGGATTTGCTCGACCAACATAACCAATTACATCAACAAATATCAAACCTTCAGGTTTGTTCTGACACACATGAGTTGGCTTTGAAACGAATTTCACAACTGGAGCAAGAATTATCTGATGCCCATAAGTCTATAGTTGTCATAGAATCATTCAAGGCTGGCTTAGAGACTGCTCACACCCACAGTCTGTTTGATGAGTTGGTTGGTCAGAGCGGGTTCACTGCTGACTGTGAGCAAGCCGTGACTATTGATCTGACTGGTGATGATACTACATCCACATGCCCACATATTATAAATAGTCACAAGAAATTGAAAAAATATATTAAAATTAAGAAATTAATTAAAAGATGCCGTAAAAGTATTAATAAACAAAGCCGCTGGAAATCTAATTTAGGTTTAAGAAAGGACCGTATTCATTTACTGAATGAATTAGACACATGCACCTCTGAATTAGAACACAGTAGGGCCATGTATGACCGTGATACCAAGGGTTTGCAGGAGGAATTATTTGTCAGGGAGAACTTATTAGCTGATATTTTTAGTAAATATGAGGCAGCTCAACAAGAACTGAGCAAGCGCATGTTGGAGGCAGGGGAGCTGGTGGATTTGGTTAGGTACAACGCTGAGAGATATGAGTCATTAACTAACAATCTTTTGTGCAGTTGCGCCTGCGCCCCTCCCTCTCCTAAACCCCAACCTGCTGCACCAACACCTAAAATAGTTCAGCCAGTGGCAGGTGGTGTCAATATCTTGCAAACTATTGTCTTCACAGATCAATTCGGATCTGGTTTTGGGTCATTAGTACAGAACCACCTGTCTCAAAATGTAACTAATTATTGCTATCCTAATGCTAAATTGAATACAATTATTAAGGAAATTGTAAATAAACCTATGGATGATCACACTTCTCTGGTGTTATTGTTAGGTGATAGTTCGGGTGTTAAAAAAAAGGACATTGTGGATGGTATAGACACCTTATTAAAATTACACGTAGGAAAAATAATGTTATGTGCATTTCCTTACTCAAGTACTTTGACAGAAAATGAGAATAAATGTTTATATAATTTGAATAACACCATGCAATTATTGACATGTTATCATAGTGACAAATTAGTGTATTTTGACACAAACAAGTTTGTTAGTGGATTCCAATTGACAAAGGAAGCTATGTTTCTTCCTAAGAAATACAAGTGTTTAATCGCTACATTGATAGCTCACAATATTAATTTATATGACAAGCCAGTGGTATCTAGTTGTACAGATAACACTGGCGGTAAAACGAAGGAGTGTCCGATTCTGGACTCCATGACGCCTAATGCCCTCACCAGTAAAGTGGATTTTTGTTCACAAATGGGGAGACGTACGCGAAGTACGGCCTTGCCAACTAGTTTTGACACAGGCGTTGTGGATCTTACTCCGGATCATAGTTTAAACTAGTTAATAAGACAACAGAAGACAATAACAAAAATATAATATCTTCTGGCTCACAATCACACTCAATTGCAAAGGGAAATAGTTTGAAACTTTTAAAATATGTCATCAGAATATTCAAGGGTTCTCTTCCAAAATGTTAGAAGTTGAACTTTTCTTAGAAAGGTATAAGTATGACATTGTTTGTTTAACAGAACATTGGTTAAAAGAACACCAGATGTCAATAAGTTATGAAAACTATTATGTGGTTAGTTGTTTCAACCGAAAGTCTATGATACACGGTGGTTCGCTTATATTAATTAAAAACTCATTAAAAGCAAAAGAACGTAAGGATATAGTGTCGAGGTCGGTTGAACATTGTATTGAAATCTCCTGTGTAGAGCTGGATAAGCATATTGTATTATGTGTTTATAGACCTCCTAACAGCCAACATTTTACAAAATTTGAATCCATAATGGAGGATGTTCTTAAAATACTTTTAGACTCAAAAAAATATATAGTTGTGTGTGGCGACTTTAACGTTAATATTTTAGTTGATAATTTGGTTAGCTGCAAGTTACTTTGTCTATTTAAGTCATTTAATTTAGTACATGTATTTTTCGAACCTACTAGAATTACGTCTACATCTGCAACTTGCATTGATAATGTTTTCTGCAACTGTGATTACCTAGAGGCAGCCATCATAAATTATTTATCATCTGATCACAGTGGACAAACCGTCACATTTAATACTTATAAACCTCCAAGTAAAATACAAATTAAATCGAGGCACATCACATTACATAAATTAGAAAAATATAATAATTCTTTAATTAGTAAATTGGCTGTTCAAGAAAACCATTTTAGTAACTGTGACGAACATTATTCGCATTTCTTTTCGATTGTGAAAAGCGAATTTGATTCCTTTTTTAAAATTAAATCAAAGAGGATTAACTGTCAATTTAAGTTCAGTGACTGGGCGACTACAGGTATTCGTAAAAGTAGGGAACATTTATTCGAACTGTATGGGTTAAAGCGTTACAACAAAAGTGAGAAATTCATTCAATATGTAAACACTTTTTCAAAAACTTTTAAAAAGGTATGTCAGGTAGCTAAGGCTCATTATATTAGTAATAAAATTAGGTGCGCGGATAATATGATCAAAACCACTTGGAAAATAATTAATACTGAAAGTGGTAAATCGAAATTGCAGGGCAATAACAATTTCACTCTACAGACGGCACGTGGTCTTATAAGCACAGATGCCGAAGTAGCCCAAGAATTTGAGACATTCTTTACCAATGTACCCTTAAAAATTACAGATTCGTTAAATTCATCACCCGCACTTTCTGCAGCTTTACTGAAACGGAATGTAGCTGCCTGTCCTGTAACGTTTAGATTTAAGCACGTTAACCCCGTGTGTATTTTAAAAGCTTTTAAAGAAATTAAAGTTAAGTTAACTGAAGACTTATGGGGTTTATCGGTGAATGTTTGTAAGAGTATAATTAACACTGTAGCACCACACCTAGCGATAATATTTAACAAGTGTGTCGACCAAGGAACCTTCCCAGATTTAATGAAGTACAGCAAAGTTATACCTTTGTTTAAATCTGGAGATTGTGAAGATCCTGGCAATTTTAGGCCGGTGTCTGTTCTGCCTGTGCTTAGCAAGGTATTTGAAAGGATCATGCTCAATCAAATGCTAGTGCATTTCAATATAAATAGACTTTTTCATGACCAGCAATACGGCTTCACAAAAGGACGTAATACTACTGACGCTGGTATCAGACTTATTAAACACATTTTTGATGCCTGGGAAGAGTCTCAGGACGCGATCGGTGTATTCTGTGACCTCTCGAAAGCCTTTGACTGCGTAAGTCATGAAACCCTGCTACTTAAGTTAGAGCATTATGGTTTGAAGCACAAGTCTTTGAAACTCGTCAAATCATACTTGTGCAATAGGCAACAACAAGTTCAAATAAATGGGGTTAAATCGTCCGGCACACAGGTGAAAATGGGCGTACCTCAGGGTTCTATTCTAGGTCCATTTTTATTTTTAGTGTATATTAACGATTTACCATTCATGCTTGAGGATCAAGCGAAGATTGTGTTATTTGCAGATGATACTTCTTTAATTTTTAAATTAAACAGGCGTATACCTAATACTGACGATGTAAATAGCGCACTTCTTAAGGTTCATGATTGGTTCACAGTTAATAATTTAGTATTAAATAGGCAGAAAACTAAATGCGTAAAGTTTGCTCTACCCAATGTAAAGTGTGTAGATTGTGACATTGTACTAAATAATGATAAGCTGGAATTTGTCGAACAAACGGTTTTCCTAGGGATAAAGATAGATTCAAAGCTTCAATGGGGGCCGCACATAAGGACTTTGGCGGGACGCCTGAGTTCGGCTGCTTATGCAGTTAGAAAAATCAGACTACTTACAGATGAAGCAACCGCAAGACTGGTCTACTTTAGCTACTTTCATAGTATTATGTCTTATGGAATATTGCTATGGGGCCGCGCTGCAGATATAGAATCTGTTTTTATTCTACAGAAAAGAGCAGTTAGAGCCATTTACAACCTACGTAGTCGCGATTCGCTCAGAGAACTCTTTAAAGAAATAAATATAATGACAGTGCCTTCTCAGTACGTCTATGAGAATATTATGTACGTAAGAAAAAATTTACACCTTTATTCCAGAAAATGTGAGCTGCATAGTTATAATACTAGACATAAATCAAGATTAATGCAGCCGCAGTTTCGTCTCGCTAAAGTCCATACTTCCTTTATGGGATACTGTGTAAGATTTTATAATAAAATTCCGGAGTTCATTTTAAAATTACCAGAAAATAAATTCAAAAAAATGATTAAGTTTACCCTGTGCAGGCAAGCTTACTATAAACTGGAAGACTATCTTTTGGATAAAAATATTTGGCAAAGTGCTGGTCCAGCTCCACAGGATGATGACTGATAATTTTAACAAAATACCTATGCAATTACACACATTATGATATTGGATTGATATAGGTTTAGGTTGGACTTTTAATATTGTATAATTTCATAATTAGAAAATTGTAATGTGCGAGTATAGTGCAGATATTGATGTAGCAATCTGTATAAGTACATATATATATTTATCTGTAAAATTGTTGTGCCCGCGGTCTGAGCTTGTCATGCTCACTTAAATGTCCTGCTGATGGTGGCGTTGTGTGTCGGGTTGTTTTATTCCCTACAATATGGTTGAGTCGAATCACGCCGATACGCACGTCATGCTCGTGAACGGGTGCTGTCTGTCGGGGCTGGTCAGCTCTTACTTGCTGTGGCAATCCCTAATTCCTTTTGTATATTGAATAAATCTTATACATCAAACTGCAGAATTCTCAGCAACTAGTTGGAACAAAGTTGTAAAACATAACTAATATTGTAATCAAGTTTTTCTATTTTTTTAAAAAGAGTGTCTATGGAGTTTCTTGCCGGCTCTTCTTCATACGACCCACTTTTTGGAACCGTGCAAATAGTTTTGACTTTTCAAAAGTACCTATTTAGTGGTCTAATTGAAATAAAACATTTTGACTTGACTTGACTTGACTTGAATATCATTTCTAACACCGCAGAGAATAATTTAGGCGAGAGCGGATCTCCCCGCCGGACACCTTTTTGTATAGGGAATTCGGGTCCATCTCTCGCCTTATCTTTGCAAAGCTTTTAGAGTAAATACTGTCAAGTATCTCTATGTATGCTTCATCTACTCCTTGTTATTGTAAAGCTCTAGGCTAGGTTGAGGCTACGCTAGGTAGGCCATATGATACCTAAAATACAAACCACTTTAAAAATGATTATTTTTTATCATACCGCCGTGCAATATTTCATCAGTTAATTTTAAATCCGTTTCCACTAGGTAATTCGATTACAATTTTTCACTTTAATTGACGAAATTAAGACAGTCACGTGTCACATTGAGCGCGGCCGCCGTGGCTCGGGTACAATAGTGCGGTTAAACTTTTCAATATTTTGGTTGGCTCGCGAGCATCGCACGTGCCGCCGCGTGCCTCGCTTTACCCCGCTCTACCCCCGAACGCTTTATTTTTTATTATTTTCATAATTCATATTTCACAATAACAACTGAGAAGGCGTTTCGCACGGTTAGCTTATGAAACCACTTTCGCGATTTTGCGTGGGGCGGTTGAGACTTGGGCTTACCGCAAGGGCCACTTATGGGCCCGTTTTTATTTATATAACAGCGTTGCGCCGCGTCGCGTTTTGTGATCCACTTTATCAAATGGTTTACAGAGATCGCGCGGGGGTTCCAATGACTAGGATAATAATTTAGGTGGCATTCTTCTTGTGACGTCATGATATGGCTTATTGTGTTTTTTGGTGCAGGATTAGCAAGCCGCGGGTGGTGAGCCATAAAAATCGTCCGTTTTCAACACGAATCGACAAATACTAATCCATGCCATTTTCGGTCGGCCATTGAGTCTGCTGTGTGCGGTTATGTTATGTGCTTTCACAATTGACTATTCATTTCATTTTGAATTCTTTAGGTTTATAGTTTTCTTTATTACATTTCGGTATTTTATTTAGTAGTTTTCTTGATTAAATTTATTATTTCCAGGTAGGTCATGCTTTTTACAATTATTTCTATTATCTGAAATAGCAACCCACTTACAACAATCATAAAATAAAATACGGAACGACGGTTAAAAATTGCAATAGCAAAAACTTCACCCCACAAGACTGACTCACGTAAAACGTAATGGGAAATTACTGTAAAATAAAAAAGAAGTCTCCCTTAAAGCCGAACCCTTATTGTTCCGGCAATTTAGGTAAGACCCTCGCAGGGAACTAAGAATTCTTACAGCGAACTAGCAATATGCATGGCTTCCCTCAATTGCAAGGTCATAAAACTTGAACGATTTTAATCGAAATGTTCCATAAGAATTACTATTTCGTTTACATTGTCTGTATGCACGTGATCACATTACTGATGGCTTTTAACAATAGTTTAATGTGTATGTGCGTAATCGATTCCGATTATTCGGATTCGATAAATATTTTTATCGATTTTGCGTAATCAATTAGGTGGAGGTATGCACTGTCATTAAACTGAGTAAATGTATTTGGAATTCAAAATAGATGCTCATTGCTTGTAGTTTAACATTTAGCTTTTTTCTGCCTACCGATCTATACTGTTGAGACGTTTGTTAATATATCCAGGTGTTCATGAAATTATATATTATAATTTATAATGAAATAGCAATTAAGTGCTTGAGTCGCAATAAAATGTTATAATAGAATTATTTCAATATTCTCAATGCAATATTATCTAGCAGATGTTACATCAAACTGGAAATGTAAAACATTGTTGACCTAAAAATCTTTGTGTTTCTTAATTAAAAAACGGAATTTCAATGTCGTTAAGATTGACCTAAGATAACAGAGTCATTTTAAGATCCACATTACTATATTCGAGTCACTCGAGTGTGACGTTAAAATAGTCTGACCTATTAAAGTTCACGAATGTAAAATAAAATTATAATAATGTAAAAAAATTAACCTAATTAAATCCTGTAGATTAAAGAGATGTTCTTTCAATCTTAACGCATAGTCAAACAACGTGCATGATCAAAATTTCTGTGACGAAAAGTAGTTAATATTTTATTTGAGCAACGGGACATAATTAATAATCCTAAAATATTACAACGCCTTCTAATCTTATGATCTTCCATTATGAACTGCATCAAAAACACCATAAAAAGTACTTCAAAACTTAATCCTTAAGCAATTATGTTTTTAATTGTAGCGCTCGTAAAGCTGCGCACACGCCGGTAGCCGCGCTTGCTGCGAACAAAAAATGTTGATTGAGATCGCTACACGCTTCTGTTGCAACTCAGATAGGTTTAATTGAATTTCTGTTATGATGGAGATGATGGACATCACAGAGATGATAATGAGAGTGTGTGAAACATTTTTAATTAAAGAAATTAGGACGTAAGATTGGTATTTTTATATATACCTATAAGTAGTACCATGTTTGAACGTAGAGAACCTTGGCAAGAACCTCGGCGCGGAAGGTTGGCGTAGTTATAACTGTTTATACATTGATGATCCCGTGGTTCATTCAATTAATCTTTATTATCTTAATAGTTACATAATTTAAATATTTCGATTGAGCAGCTTTTACTATTCATTTCAATTCATAAAAACGTGTTTTAATCACTTGCTGTTCCAGCCATAACGACTAGAGAGCGATAGAAGACTCTTATCGATAAAACCTAATAAATAACCTCTCCGATTGTAAAACTACAAAACATATCTACAAAAGGAACCCTAGCTGCGCGTGACATCCCTCGCGTACGTGCAACAAGGAAGTATTAAACTCGTACAACTTAACCCCACGGATGCCGGGGGATCCATTCTTTAAATACATCCGATAAAAAACTAAACGACACCCCACGCTATGCAAAAAACATCCCCCAGAAAATGTCTATAAAGGAAAATTTATCCTCAAATTAATTTGTAGCGGTACGAAATAAAATTAAAGTGAGGCGCGCGACTTAGCTCATGCGATTGATGGCGAATGCTTTAGTTTAAGTAAATTTGCCTCAGGGGACAATGAAAATGAATAAAACTAACTTAACATAAAGATATCATATCAGCACACCTGTAATCCCGAAAAGTTAGGCAGAGGCGTACTAATTACACACCGATTTGCCGGTATGTTTAGGTCCCGAAAAGACCAAAATAGGTGCGAGTAATAGTGGGCGAGCCTATTGCTATTAACCGGGCACAAATCCCAAACTCCGAGCCGCTATTGAGAATTTCATAGAAAACCCAATAATAGTTTAATCGACCTGGGAATCTAACTCAGGACCTCTAGCGTAGTAGTCGCGCTCAGGACTCCTAGGCGAATGAGGAAATTTTAAATTAAAATAAATAACGTTAAATATCTTAAATTTACTTATACTTGTACTTCTGAAATCAAACTGAATCGAAATCTAACGGAGTGCATGCTTCATTTAATAGCATCACCAAAAAAATTCTTAGCACTTTAGCTTAAAAAATATTGAAAAATAATTAAAGGATAAACTTGGGTATACTTTGTCGTAAATATTATATAATCTTGTTTTTAATGTCGTAGCAGCTAAGACAACAGGTTCAACGTGAGTCGCTTGATCCTCGGCATTAAAAAAGAAATCGTTTCGCCTCTCAACGCAATGTGGTGAATGTGGATATGTGCAAAGACCATTATAAGGCGACATAAAAGGCTACATTACATTGGCAATTTCAAATGCACTGCAATAAAATGAAGCATGAATATTCTTGTTCCTAGCTACAGCTATTTTATCACCAATTCCTACTTTCGTGTTGCCTTACGAAATCTTGCCTTACGCAAATGATGAATACCATTCGGAAATCCCATCGGTATTTACAATTTGTCACATAATTATGACAGTCACTTGTTTACGTTCGACAAAATCTTCTGTGGGAACGCTATGTGGAAATAGTAGAATTTTCGCCATTAAATTCGGCCTCCACCGGTATCTTATATCGTACACATTGAGTGATTTATTGTACACAAACGTACATTAGATTTTTATGTTCGTATCTTGTAGGTTGTAAATAACATCGGTGGTTGTTCCCCGACCCACTTGAAGATTATTACTGATTTATTTATTATTTAAACGGCGTGATGGATGGATGCAGTCAGATTCTTACTTACTTTGGTGAACTTTGTCAGCCAAATAAATCTTATGTTTATGCGTTGACCTTTAGTGATCATTATAAAAATGTAGGTTGTAACATTTTGACACCTCGTAATTGTTTCGTTTCTCAATGTCAGTTGTTTGTTTGTAATTAAACTAATTGTTTTAATTTGGTAACGATTTTAATTTTGGTAAAAGTATCGACGTTTTGATTGCGTTGGTTAATTAGTGGCGTGAGCATTGAAACTACTGCAGCGAAATCTTTAACATTTAAACAGTAATAATATTGGGGAATTGTTGATGTAAACGAACCGTTAAATTAAACAAAATATTTTAAAGTTCTTTCAAATTTCATAATCCCCTGTAATACAAATGCCACATAATTCATGACCACCGAAAACAAGGTACACTTGAAGTACCCCCACTAGACTATTGAAACTGTAATCCAATTCTTTCATATAATTGCCTAATCTTTTCTCTCTAAATAGGAGGTGCTTAATCTCAGCAAGCCGTAGCCCCAGCAAGGTGAACTAACCGAGCCTGAAATGGTTATTTTTTGCAACTTCTCCATTATAAGTTGCGTAGTCGAGCGGAATTAAACAAGGGAGGGCTAAATTGTGGGCCAATTTTAAAGCGTGGGTATTGATTGTAAAGTTTCTGCGTCGTTTGGCAGATCAAGCCAGGGTAGGTAGCTATCTACTAGGAGTTTATGAAATTGGGAAAAATCAAGTCAATTGGCAAAAAAGAGAATCTAAACCTAAATTATATTGTTCAAATATTTGCGATCATTAATTATTTTCGAAACAGATATTGAAATCCAATAAGGCCTATACCAGGTGCCTGACGCGACACATAACCACTTTGTAGCCAAATATAACAAGGCAGGTGTTAATGATGACCAGCTCCAGCTCCAGTAGATCACAGCTGAGCAAGTGTTCTACTAATCAACATTCCAGTAACTTTGAGTCGTTAATACCAGTAGTAAGAATTATGGTGTCGTGATGTATAATTAATACTTTTATGATCATGCACCGGTATTTGTGTTAGATTCTGAGTGATAATGTAGAAAATTTAGAAATTGGTTATATATCATCAGGCTCGTATATCATTCGCCTGTTTACAAAAAATAAATTGTGTAACGGAAGATGAATGCTGAGGTAATCAAATTGTGGACGACCGTGTAGATACTATAAGCCCCAAAGTTCATACTTTACGAACACGACTTTAATATTCACTAAAATATTTTTCATTTTGCTGCAGAACTTATGTGATATTTTAAGTAAAGTTAAAAACCAGATAGAATCAGAATGTATATGTACTGCAGGCACGTAACCATTTAAGCCGCTATCATAGAAGCAACTTGGTATCTTAAAACCATACGGTATCTGTGTCACATCACTATTGCCTTTCACCGCTTTATCTATAGATCTGGGCAATAAAAATAAATATCAGTGCTGTTATTTATAGTTTGGAACATGTTGTTCTTCGCGCTATACCGTTGTTTGTCACTGTTAAAAACATGTTTATGGAAAAAATGATTTGTGGGATCGCTTCCCGGAATCTATAGAGAAATGCTTGGGTAGCCAACTTGTAAGTGATTTCGAGATTTTGAATGCACTATGTATGACCATAATGATGATGATAAACGGGCAAAGTAAGTGTCAAATACAGTTTCCATTAGCAATCAGTAGTAAGAGAATAATAGTAGTATAGTATTAAAAATAGTTGCCTATGCATGTTCTAATACCGAAAATAAACACTGAAACTGAACAGGAATAAAGCCAACAGGCTTTAAATTGGTTTGGTTGGTTGGTTTTCCCATTGAAGAAAGTTGATGTATAAAAAGTTGTAGGTATATAAAAACTGACTAAAAAGAGACCAAATTTTTGAAAGGTCATAGTGTCTGTCGTTATGTTTTTTAACATTCTGCCGATAATAACGAAACTTATAACTGGGGAAACATTTACAGATAATCAAATTAATACATAAAATTTAAATGTATCTATATCTATCAGTGTCTCTTGCGTTGCTTCTTCCTGCAAAATTTTGTAGATACTTAGGTGTTAAGCGGTACGCGACCCTCTTTGCACTAAATGGGCTATTTTGAAAGCATGCCAGCCATTTTTATTCACATTCTTCTAACCAATATTTAGGCGATATTTATGTGCCAATATCACAAATCAAAGCGACACGCATACTTTTTTAGGTTTTATTATACAAAAACGACCTTAACCGACTTCCAATAGACTATCGGCTATAATTTTGCGGGCATTAACATATTAACATACAAATTGTCTACAATTATCTTTATACACATATAAAGGAGCTAAACAAATATCTACTTTTGTGCCAATGTTTGCCCCAACTCTTAACCCGTCAATGATGATTGTGGCTGCTATCATTTGATACCAGTAATAGAGTGTGTTTTCAAGTTGGATGTGTGGTATTTGATACCAATATGTTGGAGGTTGGTGCGAAGTCGGTCGTCGCATTCCACGGGTCTACATTCCTTCGTTGACACGTGGTGTAGGAAGTGGGCGCTCGTGGGGCCTGGCACCAACACACGCCCCACATTACGTGTACCTACTATCTACTGCGTCTATGTATTGTTGATAAATCATTCAACTTTATTATTGTTTAACCCATATTTGGTTTGACTAGTTCTATATTCAATAAAAAGGCAACATAGTTTGTTGGCAGTAAACAGCGGTAAATTTCCAACACGCGCACCCAGCTGGATTCACGGTTAAGAAAATTGTTGTTTACATTAATGATCACATTAATATCGGGAGGCAAACGGCTTTAATGGCTGTTGTACGAGTATCTGTAATTGCTCGCAAGGTGGATTTAATACAAAGTAAGTTTAATTAAATATCACCTCATTATTTATTTGTAGGTGAAATAATCTTACATACAAATACTTATGAGATAAATGTTATTATTAATGATACCAATCACCGATACGACATAAAAACATCGATGTTGCTTAGTATTAAATATTGCGATATCGCATGATAAGTGTTAGCTGTTTGAGAGCATTAGCAGCAGTTACAAGGTTCTGAATATTGCAATAGTAAATATATGTAATACATAAAAAAGACACATGTGACATATATTATGTAGGTATACAGAAAAAGTTAAAACAGATTGGCTCCAAGGCCATCTTTAACTAATGCTGCAATTTAGTTAAAAAACATCATGCACTTCATAAATGTGACCGCATGAAATATTGCATGTATTTTCCTTTTCCAACTCTATGGCAATTTTTATTTCTAATAATTAATACAGCTAGAAAAGCAGTTTCTATCTGTTATATTTCTCATTCTATATTTCTCATTAGACTGGGTACCAATAATGAGCATCAAACCAGCTCACACCTATTTACTCAGGACGTAAATACAATTGAAATATACATCCGTAATAAGTCAGCCGGGACCGATACCAGACGGGTACCAATTCGCGTTGGACGGGTTACAAATAATGTAATGCGATTTGTGTGGCGTCCTGTGGGTGTAGGTTATGACGCGTCTCGTTAAACAAGCTTTATTGTTTTTCTATATAAGTGAGGATGTATTTTTCCTGTATTTTAATGATAGTTGACAGGCTGTGATAATATTGGATTTGTTTATTTATAGAATTTTTTCTTTAGAAGGAATTTACAAGCTATTTGCAATTTATAAAACATGTAAGTAGTATGAAACATCAGCAGTGCCAAGTTACCAAGAAACATATGCCTGAATAAACAATAGGCACTATATAGTGGTAAGTTGCAACTAGCAAGAACATTTGTTTACAAAATACTATAATTTCAATGTCAGTTCAATCTCAATATCTAATATTCGCGTACGAGTAAGTGTCAGAAACCAAAATACTCTTATATAATAATAATCTTAAATATAAAATATTTCCTATTATTTTGAGAGCTTTTTTCTAAAGAAGATTTCATTTTAGGATTTTCCAGCAACTTTTTATTTTTTGTTTAGCCTCTAGTGTCCCATAATTAAATCTAAAAAATAAGTTTTAATGAAATGTATGAGTTTACTGTAAGACAGTAAACAGTGGATTAGGATGATAGCACACCGGCGGCAATGCGTCAAACCGCGACGGGGCGCTGGCGCCAGTGCCCGATTTAGAGTTCTGACCGCCCTAGGCTAGCTATGAATATACGCCCCCCAGCCTGTCAGTCCTCTGTTCTACCTTTTCATTCTTATGTACAGAAGAGAGCCTACGTAACCTAACATCTTTGAATCAGACTGTCAGTAAGTAGATAAACGACAGGAACCAACATTTATTTTTACAATCTATTTATTTTGTCCTAAAAAAGTACAAGAAGAAATTTAAAAAAGATGTTGAATCCTTGCGATATTTGCTCTATTACTTTGAGAATCCTTACTAATATTATTTAATAGCTGGGAAGGGCATTGAGATCGGAGGAACGAAGTTATCTAACCTCCGTTTCGCCGACGACATTGTACTGTTTGCATATTCCGCCCAAGAACTTCAAAACATACTTGAAGACCTAAACACCGTAAGCCTAGAGATTGGACTATAAATGAACATAACCAAGGCCAAAATCATGTCTAACACAACTAAGCTCTCAATCGCTATTAATGGAGCGGATATACAATATTCATATTAATATTTTTTATTAACATACCATAATGTACTTCTTGTTTAAATTACACCACCTCATTGTACAATGAGGTGGTGTAATTTAAACAAGAACCATTATGGACCCTGTAGGGCACATCAATATTAAAAGAGATACGCAATACGTTGATGAGTATCTTTGAAAATGCCTGAAAGAGCAATAGCTCTTCAAAGATATCTCATATCCCCTTCAAAGACTTGATGAAGGGTACTCTTCCTATTTCATTAAAAAGGAAACTCATGGATATGTGTATCCTCCCCATATTAACTTACAGAGCACAGACTTGGTCACTCACGAGTACTCAAAAGTCCAAACTCAGGGTTTGTCAGCGGGCGATGGAGCATAGCATACAAATGAACAGATCGTATACGAAATTACTACTACATTGCGTTCCAAAACCCAAAATCCTGACGTAGTCCCAACGGTGGCCAAGCTTAAGTGGCGCTGTGCTGGCCATGTCTGTCGCATGTCCGATGATCGGTGGGATGAAATGATCACTAAGTGGAGCCCTAATACCGATAGGCGGCGTCGCGGCAGACCAATGAAGATATGGCGTGACTATTTTGATTCCTTTAATGTAGATTGGGTCCAAATAACAAAAGATCGCTATATATGGAGACATGAGGCCTCCCGCCTTTGCCCAACAGTGGGACACACCAGGCTAATCATAATCATAACAGTATAGGTAGTAATCGTATAATAATGTAGTAATTCTGACACCTGACGAAAGCCCCATAATTATACACTTTTATCCCCTAATTTAAGGGGTTGAGGGATGATTTTAAAAACCTGAAACACGCATTTTTTAATTTGTAATATGAAGTCTGTGTACTTGTATATTTCTCAGATCTCCAGCATGAAATTAAGTTTATATGGGAAAACATATACAAACTTCCATCCCCTAATTCACAGGGTCAAATCACCCCCCGATTTACTAAAAATCCTGAAATAAGTATTTTATTATCTAATAACAAAGAGTTCCTATATAAATTTTCAAACCTCTAGCGTCAAAAGTCTCATACAAGGTTCCATCGCCAAGTTTAAGGGGTTGGGGGTAAAAGTTTTATAATTTTTTTGTTGCTTGCGTACTCATACTGGCTTTTATAGCAAGTTTCAGCTGGGAGTTCTGGGACTTCAGCAAATACCCTATGATGTTTGATGATCATCAGTGTAAGTGAGTCAGTGACGAAGTCGAGGTTTTTAGATATCAATAAAATCTAAAGTATAAGAGCTATGCAATTGAAACTTTATAGGTATGTTTAATAAGTCCACTATAGATATCATATCCCGAGGATTTTGGTTATCTCCACCCTCATAACTTGGGTTTGAATTATAATCCAAACCAAAGTTGTGAGGGTTCAAAAAAACGACGACGAAGCACTTCGAGAAAAGGTAGGTATGTAGTGCCCTTGCGCCCCACTTGGCTCGTCTTGATTACTTGATTATTATGCAATCAAAATAAATAACTCCTCACTAACCTAATTACTTCTTTTTTTTCACTCAATCCACCTATCCCACTCTCACCTGAGTGTCAAACGAAATGAAAGAAAAAATAACAAATAGCTGAAAAAAACGGTTTTAACTTGCTATGCAATGAACGCGGCGCGTGGCGCGGCGGGTTTACGTGCCGTTTAGTGTGAGAGCGCACGCAGGATTTACCAAATAATATTATGTTCTAGGTCGAGCGTAAGCCTATCACGAATAAAAAAAAAGGCAAGTAAATCTCAGCTCAGCGCCGCGCCCGCCGCCCCCTAGGTCCCTGCGCCCTAGGCTCTAGCCTTATTAGCCTATGGGTAAATCAGGCCCTGGCTGGCGCGGTGCTCGTAGGAGTCCGTCAAACCACCAGGTGTAGCTGCGGCCTTATTTATGGCGCGCCGTGGGCCTCTAGATTTATAACACCCAGTATTAGTTCGGGAGATAGCCAAACGTTCAACGATTTATTGTAGATATTGGAAGCTGGTTTCCTTTAATTTCGGAAAGTTTCAATTACCATATTTGTATTAAATTTTGAACCGTATTTGGATATTTTTTTTCCCTTCTAAGAGTTCTTATTTCGTCCAATACTAATAAATTGTGCTAGAATCATTGATATGGTGGGTCGCGAGAAACCATTAGAACTGATTGCAGTTCCTACTTAGTATTGACTAAGTGAGTACCTACATTACAATTATTAAATTAAACTTAAAAACAATAAGACACTGCATAAAACTGTATTCCTGAAATGCGTAAGGAAATTGTCTTGTACGCGACAGTTCGCATTTCATGTTTGTTTTATCGAATATTATAGTTTCTATAAAGATAACGTTTCTGCCATTACCCAGTTTGTATGCTGCCATTAAGAAATTCACAGGAGCGCATGCTGAGCAATTCTACAAAATGATATTATTCATATAGCTGAATTGCAATGTTTTCGATTTCAACGACGTACCTATTGATACAAGATAAAAATCTAAAATATACACTTAAATATCTAGGTGTCTACCACCATATTATAAATTAAGCTGGCTCTATAATTGAGATAATTTAATTGATTGTTAATTTATACAAATAACTTATTATCATGTTTAATCTATAATTAACATCGCTGTTATTTATAAAAGCTTGCTTAACATAACAAATGAGGTTGTCTATTTGTTATCTGCAACTAATTTGCAATAAACACCTAAGCTCACTTTTGTCATTTCTATAGCACCTATCAACTAACCTAACATAAACCTCGGGGTAGTAATATGCTTATATTCAAAAACCTCATGTCTCTGCAATTTTATTGGTTTCAGTTCAATACTCTGAACTGCCTTATTATTGTAGCGGTTCTAAGCGCGACTACTACGCTAGAGGTCCTGGATTTGATTCTCTGGTTGACCAAAGACGGTGCGTGCGTGAAAGCTGTTTTAATATATCCCACAGTAACTAGGCTTAAGTAGGTATTGTCTCCGGGACTACATCTCTCATCTCATTGTAAATTAGCTGTTCGCGTATTTACAACGTCGAGAAGTCACTGCGAGCTACAAATTATTGTGATCTTTGTTTATTGACCTTAGCTTTGATATTTGGTAACATCGCTTAAATGTATTTGTTGAAAAATTATCACGCAGTTCAGCAACGTCCGTAAAATTATGCTAGCTTGTATCTACGGCTTAGTTCGCGTCGGTCCCTTATTATAGATATTACTTAATCAAGAAGTTAAATAAAATAAGAGAAAAATAATTTCAAAAATACTGAGGCATATCCAGAAGCGAAGGGTTAATTTTGATAAGAGCAAAAAATCCGGATCATAGACTGTTTACCTTGTTATTTGGCAATTAAGTAAACTACTTAATATTGATAGTTTAAAAGAGAAGACGGTAGACATCGAGGTGTTGTTTGTTTGTCCTATGTTTTATTTTGATAATATAGAATCCGTGAATAACAACATTGTAATGCGTGTGAGTTGAATTAACTAGATAAGAAGAGCCAATCACAACTTTAATGTTCGTTGTGTATTTTAACAGATAAGCGAAATTAACTGATAATAAGCAGGTACATATGAGATTTAATAAATATGACAATGTGACGTTGTAAGTGTCGTTTAGCCAATCATATTCGTGCTGTAGTAATCTTATCTATCTCCTACTTAAACAACCAAATATGGCGGAAATACATAGTTGTTATACTTATACCTAGTCAGATTATCATGCAGTCAACATTAAAAAAAAAATCAAGTTTAATTTCTCATTGGAAGAAACATCTACAACTGTATTAGTTTTTAATCCCACCACCTGTTTGTCCATAACATCATTAAAAGTCCAAACGACGTAACATAAAGTCGCTTCATTACTTTTCTAAGATATTAGGTAGAGCGCGAATCCTGTAAACCCTTCACCCTTCGCGCGGGTTCATTCGCCGCTCATTACAGAAGGGTTACGATTGAGCTCCGGTCTTATAGACCGATGCAGCTTGCAGTATTTTAAGCCGAATCAGACGAAATTTACTTATTAAGCTTTTTAAGGGGGAGCGTAAAGGAATGGTGATTTAACGCGTTTCTGTTAAAGCAGTAAACAGTTAAAGCGACAACGTTTTAATAAGCATTGTTTAATGAGCCTTAAGTTTTGGTTACTTTTTCAGTCGCGAATCATGAAGAGTTTGATCCGTTAGTTGGTTACCAACAACAAACAACTACAGTTGTGAGAATGAGATTAAAAATTCTACAGTTTTCCTGTATCTGTGTGTAATATTTTGTTATGTTTGTTCCAGGTAATCTATTATTAGATTTATTGAAGGATGCTCCTAAAGACTACCTACATACCTCTGTCGGGTTCGAGCAGTCTGTCAGCGTATCCATTAAAATGTAAGTTTGCTTGATACCTAATAATCATGTAAAGTTTATTGCGGATTGCATCAATGTCGCCGGGTGCATTGAAGATGAGGTCAGGTAACATGTACGTGACGTTCCACATCTATCACCTATTAACGTTGCAGTCTTCCTTATTTGCTTATAGGGACTTACCAATGATAAACAGATCGTATCTAACAAGTCTTCTCTTAGATCGACGAGATTGCAATTAAGATAAGTGTGTATGGTACTTCCTCTTGAGACGTAAAATAACGTTACGTGTGGATTTTCAATAACCTCTTGACCTGATCTTAATCCTATAAATGACATATACCTTGGAAGAGAGTAGGGAAGGTTTCCCCTTGACTTCAACCATGGTTACGTAATTATATTATCAATGAGTTATAGATACTATTATGACGACGTCCAGTTTTAACTATAATTAAGTAAATACAAAAAGCCACTTTTTGCGAATATGATGCACTTGCATTGGACATTTTGTTGCTTGACATCAGGTCGGGATGGTTCGTAACATCTTGCTATTTAAAATATCTCACCTAGGTATATGTACCTATGTTAGAAAATCAAGCTAGCATAAGATCTTCCCTACCTTTGTCAATTGCAAGAGGTTGAAGCAGCTAAAGCTTAATGTACTACATAGAATTTCAGATTGTAAAAGTGATGTTGCAAGTCAGACATAAGACATTAAATTATTATGAAATATCAATAAAAGTACTCCTACTAATGATTTCGTCCGACATGTTAATACCTCCTAAATCTGAGAGGCTATAAGCACAAATTACAATGTTCCCCGTTAATTTGTTAGCCACATTCGGCCTCAGACACTAAAAATACTTGAGACCAGTAATAAAATCTTACTACCTTCCTGACGGGTCGGTATCTCGACATATTATTATAGTATTGATAGATCAGTTGCCGTTGAGTAGATGTGACATTTGATTGACACTCACGATTTTCGTAATGACCACAATCATAATATTTTTAATTATTGCAAACATGATTTGTGTGTATTCAAGAACGTTATTGCTACTGTGTTTTTGTTAACAATCGACAAAAAATGTGATGTGATTATGATTACTAATGCTGATATTTTGGTTTTATTCTCACACGTTCGATTTTATCCTTCCGTAGACGTAAACGTAGGTAGTCTATATGATATTGGTATCTATGTATGATTTTTTTTTTCAATAACCTAATTTTGAAAATGTATTCTAATTCGATTCGGAAAACTGGGCTTACTTTAACATTTGATACTTCACTTCAGATAGGCACGTCATAACAAGATTAATGTTTAACAATGAACGAACCTATCTAGGTAGGTACTACCTTTGCCTTCTATCTATTCTATGACCGATCCGCACGGATCGCCGCAGGCGCGTGGTCCGGGCGGTCCAAATAATTTAATTAGCGTCATAATTACTGCGCACGAGCACGTGTGCGATGCGCACGTCTTGCGGTCGAATTGTTTAGTTCCAAATTATTTGAGTACTAATCAATAATGTGTGTATGAGATTAGCAGTGGCGTGGTATGAACTTTTTTAACAACTCAGATATCTAAATGAGTAATTTTTACTTTGTCGAGATTGTAGTAACAAAGATATATTAACCAATTTTATTTTTTATCTGCTTCATTAGCTCACTGGTCCTGAGCGCGTTACTGTTACGCTTGAGGTCCTGGGATTCCTAGGTGTGTTTATGCTACTACTTATTAATAATATGCTTATGTTATTAGTTTAAGCTCTTAATTAGTAGCATGTACAGCAATTCGATTCGTTTGGCACATGCAGGTTCCTCGTTAGCTAACGGGTGCCATCTTCGGCTTACTCATGGGATTGATAGGTAGTATCCAGGTCCGGAAATTGTTCTGGACCTGGATTTTAGGGCATCTATCATTTGGGTTTACCTGAGAGAATATATTATTATGTATTATATTTGAAAATTCATACGGTATTTAAAAATGATTATAAAAAACAACTGCAGTCATTACTTAGCACTACCTACAAGTCTAGTACATAAAACTATCGCGCATTATGGCCCAGATGCTATCATTTAATTACAACAAACGTAAGCTAAACGTTTGTACGTACACAAATAAGTGGTACTCGCAGGACGGCATTCTGTGCCACAATGTTAATTAGCGGCACAACGTTATCACCGAGATATACGCCGCATCAATCACCCGCTATAGTTAGTACCTTGTTTATTTCTACTCGCAACCTACTTACAACATTCTGTGGTGGACAGATTAACTGATTTAGTACCAGAAGAACGAGTTCCTATCTTGAATGATTCGGACTGTTTTTGCGTGTCATGTGGTCTTAGAGGACTTGTTTACACTTATATACGGCAATAGAATATTATTAAATGCGTTGATAATATTTTATTTAAATTAGATCATTCTAACAATCTGGTACAACCTACTTTTGAATTGTCAAATACTAATATCAACCCTTCCACCTATCTGTCTTAAAAAATTTTGGAATTTAAAAAGCTCTAATGTTGATAATTTCTGTTAAACTGAATTTCATTTAAATTTTTACAGATAGTTTTTATTATTGTGCAATTTTTACTATGCATCTAAATGTGCGTAGTCAATAAATTTTTGGTGCAATATTAATAAAGCTCTGCGGATGTGACGCAAACAAATAAATTATTATTAACCAATGATGGACCGCTTTTAGGGATCTCACAGAACCGAGAGTGATTAGAATTGGCGCCAGAGTATTAATAATTATCAGTAAAATGGTAGTACATATTTAAAAAAACATGCACTACTTTTTTCAATACAATTCGTAGTCATTTTATGGGAGCTTTTGTTGTATCATTGTAATCATTTTATGTAATATAAAAGTGTCAAGTAATTACCGCTAATTCTAAAGATATATTAAACATCCTATTTAATAAAACAATATTTTATTTATTTATTACTAGTTTATATTAATAATTATTTAAATAGTTGAATAAATGTTAATTGAATGTTTATTTATCAATTGTTGACTAAATATCAATGCACAAATTGTCACTTCAAGAACGTAAATTGTGATTACTATTCAAACACTTCAATTGGTACACTCACCCGATATGGGCACTAACACCATTCCAATGGAAATTTTCAATTAAGCATAAAAATGTTTAGACATGGGTAACTAAAATTTAAGTAAAATAAAGTAAAATATTTATTTAGATGTCATATCTAGTAGTTTTTGGTGCTCTGATGTGTTGAGTGTAGGGACAAGCGGAGGTGTTATTATAGCAAGCCTAACTGCCGGATCACGTTAGAAGTCGTGAAACTGATGTAATATGTCAATAGATACATTACTGTTTATTTTATTACGACGAGAAGAAAGCAGGATCGATTGGATATGACCTATTAAAATACTATGGCGAAATTATAAACAATTCTACATATTATGCTTATAGTACAAACCAATTAGTCGTGAAACTAAACTACTTATATATTTTTTTAAATGAATCGCTAAACAAAATATATTTGAATTCTTGTCAATTATATTTCTTCATGGCATTACCGAAATAACTTTGATTAACTTCATCAGTTCAACGGAGTGTACCCATATTATCCGTTGATGTAACCGACTCTTTTTATTTTGGGAATGGTCGGTTATAATGAACTCAGGGTCAGGAGGCAACTTGCATTCGTAACTTATATCTTTAAAGTAATAAGAGGAAGGATACACAACGCGGATCTATTGGAGAGGTTGGGTACGTGTCTCGGCGACGTCGGCCACAGATGCTGGCGGTGACGCGCGCGCGCATCTGCGCGCTGCACGAGGCATCGCTGACGCGGGCACTCCGCACTTTCGACCTCATAGCGAACGATACAGACATATTCTGGTGTTAAAATTTATTATTTTTAAACTTAACTGTGACTGATATACTATATTATACTTTATATCTATATTATATGCTACAATATCGCATTTAGCCTGTAAGGATATTTGTATGTAAGGAACTAAATAAATGAATAAATCAGCAGGCAAGTCCACAAAAACACTCATATCACAAGTAAGGATTATCAGCACTCCTTTCTCAACAAATTCTACACTAAAATTATATGTTCACGACCCAATTCAGTAAAAGTATTCTGCGTCACACTATAACTGTAACGTACACATTACTATGCGCCGCGGCGTCCGCACATCAGAAATCACTAGGTTACCGACACCACTCGATACATCCAATAGATTTTTTCTTCTACAACTGCATGATATATATTATAGTCGTAAAAAGCGGCTAGAGTATCGGCGAGTCGTAAAAATAGATGTTGTACGTTACGCTTTCCGCATCAATAATTCAAGATTACGAGGGTGGGTCTAGCATTTACTTAGATCTGTGGTGCTGGTGACGCCGTATTACTGCGTTAATATTTATTTGTCAGGTCTTATTCATGAATTTGGGGCAACTACTAACTATTGCGTCTAATAGTAAGGCATAATAATATTGTAATCCTCTTGTTTTGGGCGTTAAACTCAACATAAAGGAGCGATTTTAAACAACGCAGCGTTTATTTTAGATCTACATATACGATACGCGATACATTCTATAATTTTCAAAGCGATGTTGCTTTGTTTTACGAATTATTAATTGAAAATGGTAAATATTTTTATTGAGTTAAGAAAAAGCTTCGTAGAACAAATATTTATTAACACTATCTTTGCCCATAGCTCTATTTTCATTGACTAAGAATACAACTGAAACAATTTGTCTGTAGTAGCTCCATTCCGACAAAACTTATTTTACAGTGCAGACCAATTTACATCACTGCCTCCTTAGTCTAGTGGTGGGGGTTCGATCCCCAGGTCGAGCAAAGTGTTATTGAATTTTTCTATGTAATTCTCAATAGCAGCTCGGAGTCATTTGTGCCCGGTTAATGGCAATAGGCTCGCCCCCTTTTACACGGGATGATGGGACCTAAACATACCAGGCGAACTGTGGGTGTACATTAATATGCCTCTGCCTAACCCTTCTGGGAGTACAGGCGTGATGGTATGTTATGTTATGTTTATCAATTTACAGTAATAATTATTATTTACAACAAAATAAATATTCAATGATGCCTGTAATTTGCAAGCCCAAGGGGTGTCCCATGAAATTCAGAACATTAATATACTTTACAGTACCTACATCGGACTGACTTTCTTTAGTAACTTGAAACTACAATAGATCACTATAAAATCACTAGTAACTACGTAGGTAGGTATAAAAACACATAGATATCCAAACACAAACTTTACAACATGAAGCTGCACCACACCACAGCTCGAAACTCCACCGTTCCGGCGCGGCGGCGTGGGTCACCCCCGGGCGGCACGCGGCACGTACACCTAACATTACGGTATATCTTTTTAAACGCGACGCGTTATTTTTGTGACAGCCCTAGCTCCGTGTCCCCGCGCGGTTTTATCGCGTTTTATTGCTAAACATTCAGATATACATATAAATATAAATAGAGTTTGTTATAATACTCTTCGAGCGGCGAGGTATCAGGTCAACTTTTGTTCCTATTCTAAAAGAACAAAGATTTCAGATACCAGTTAAACTTATTTTTTTAATTGATGAATGATGAGTGAAGGGCTTTACATACACGATATAAAGTTAACTGTTATTTGAGTTCCTCAATGCTGCCCGTTATATTTTTTACCAGGCGGAAGAGTCGCAGCACAGACTGTTAGCACATTGTTTCATGTGAAGCTCGTAAATACCTACTACTGATAACTTTTGATGAGTATTAGGTATAAAGAATAACTATAAGTGAGAGATACTGCGAAGGCCTGACTTGTTTATAATAGCTTTTGTTATTTTTCACATATTTATTGTATGTAGAGCCACCTGTGGCCGAAGCTGGAGTTGGAATACTTATAAGACGAATGATGACCTTTAAGAATTTGTCACAATTGAAATAAACAAAATTAAAACAGATCGACTAGTTTGGATCCAAATAATTTTTAGCAGAAAAAATGCGTCGCTGCCGGGATCCATTCAATTTCGCGTCTCTAGCAATAAAGCGTGATTGTCACGCACGTACACATTGCATAAAGCGGTATTACTACCGGCGGGGGAACTTCGGGGGAGGGGGAGGGGGCGCCGCTACACCCCCGGGGTGGCGTTTAACGCACGAAGGGATTTTTTCAAAATAACATTTTTTTGAGCGGTGAAATTCTTGCTTTTGACTTTGACGGTTATGACCGATTTTTTGTTGGTGCATTTTCTTAGACAAGATTTTTGCTGATTTTCGTGATTTAGTGGCGGGATATACAACTTTTAGGGTTATGAAATCAGGAACATCAATTTTTAACTTTCTAGTTAAAAATAGCGAAACAGTGTAAGTTCTCATTATAATCATCTACATAGGTATCACTTAGAGAGGAGAGCGCCGACAAGCAATATTAATACATGTGAAGAGGTCTTCAACCTGTGTGGTGGGACAATAACATGCGGATATTGAAACAATACGAAACCTGTGTCGACGTGACGGTCGAGAGGATGTTCAGCACGATGCATATGATGGATTAATATCCCACCCAACAATCAATTAAAAAACCGCTACAAAAAACTATAGCAAAAAGATGGATATAATAATTTAGCGCATGCTGTATGAATCTAGATCGTGGCTCACGTTTAGCGTCGGTCGTTGGCGATGCGTGGCCAATCTGCACTTATTGGAGCTTCCTCGTTCAAAGGTAGGTATCCTATGATGTTCTGGTAGTTCGATACGCGTAGTCAAGGACCCAAGTCAATTATTCAAAGATTTCCAGCGATTAGGAAGAAATCAATATGTGATTTAAGTTTCATAATGTGCTTATGTTAAAGGCTTTCATTAGAATGTCGTTTGTAACGCAGCTCATACATTAGTTACTATCGCGTGAGCAACTACGTCTTTACTAACTAGCGACCGCATGTATAAATATGATCAGTTAATTTTGGATTTTTGTAGTTTTTGCATCTATGCTAAGATAGGATGAGCTGTTGACTTTGAAGCAATAAACTTTAAGAGCAGCGATGTGAATGATATCACTACGTGTTGTTATAAAATTAATCAATCAGTAGTTTGACGCGTATCAAACAAAACAAACGATGAAGGTACAATGTAATGAGTACCCGAAAAATAGCGACTGATTTTCCACGCAGTAGCCCATGTGTAGCCCGTCCATGTAAAAAACATGACATGGAGTTTAAATTGATTCACTTCGTGTTTTCATCAATATATTGCATACTAGCTTTTGCCAGCGACTTCGTCCGCGTGGAATAGTTACTTTGTTCCCTAGTTCTTCGCCCGTGGTTTCACCTGCGTTGCCCCGTTCCTAAGGGTTGTAGCGTGATGATATATACATTGATAGTTTGAAACCTTTCCCATGAATCACTCATTTTCCCAACATTTCCCTTCACTGCTCTGCTCCTATTGATCGTAGCGTGATGAAAAGTATACTATAACCTGTGGTTTGGGCTGTGTGTTGATAGATCACTATGTCAGTCAGTCAGTCACCTAACGTAAGAGTAGACAAATATAATCAGAAAGCTCCGAACTGCTAAGCTATCGGGAGTTACACGTGTTATTATGAGTCAACCATAAAAGATAGACATTTGCTGTCGTGGAATATTTTTTATATAATTTTAAGGAGAACATTTCCGTCATACATGATTTCTGTGTAGCTTTAACCATTAAGGCTGCACACGCGACGGAAGCTTAAAAAATGGAGTAAGTTCTCCTGTTTTCCCAACATTTCCCTTCACTGCTCTGCTCCTATTGATCGTAGCGTGATGAAAAGTATACTATAACCTGCCTAGGAGTATGAAGAACAATTGTACCAAGTTTCGTTGAAATCCGTCGCGTGGTTTTTGTTTCTATAACGAACATACAGACAGACAGACAGACAGACAGACAGACAGACAGACAGACAGACAGACAGACAGACAGACAGACAGACAGACAAAAATTTTACTGATTGCATTTTTGGCATCAGTATCGATCACTAATCACCCGCTGATAGTTATTTTGGAAATATATTTCTTGTACAGAATTGACCTCTCTACAGATTTATTATAAGTATAGATTACATGGCTCAATGACGAACCAATTAGTTTACTACATCAACACTAATTTACAGCTCAATTAACGCTATAACCTAATTAATTCTATACCCAGGTGTACTAGGACATCTAAATAAACTAATTGTGAGTAATTGAGCATAATGACAGAAGATTGCAATAGAGTTATTATTAGCGTTTGAAAGTTGAAAGAGTTTTGAGGAAAGAGTTTTGAAAGTTGAGAGAATTTGATTGGTACACCATTCAAATTGTAGTGTGTTGTGTAATTTTAATATGGGTTGAAAAAAAAAACTGTTATGCTATTGACACGTGCGGACATGCTCTAGGTCTTTGAGTTGAGTTTGAGCAAATTCGAACGTGTAGAGCTTACGATTAAATGTTCAGCGTTGAACGATGAGATATTATGTACGATGGAACTTGCTCGTCAAGCAGCTTAAGTTTTAATTATAATCATCATATCTTGCAGAAGGAGAATAATTTGTGAAATGTTAACATTACCAGCAGTAGCGCCTTGTCATCATCGTCCTTTGAAAGAAATGATGTGCCTAACATGACATAATAAACAATTAGGCAGTTGAGGTGTGCTGTTCTGAAATTTAATCGCAGGGAATGAAGTCACTGAATCGTTGACTTCATTCTTTACGTTATTCTACAGTGGCCCAACCGAACGTAGGCTATTCTCAAGCCAACACTCACCGTACCAATGTATTAACTTTCTACATACTTGTAATTATTGCTTCGAAAGCTTTGCAGTCAAGTGATAATATGAGGTCCTCTTCCCGTTTATTAAAAATATTCCGTCATTTAAATATCTTATCGGATGTTCCTGAGTTTCGCCTCCGTCCCGCGGGGGCATCGATTGACCGAATCCGGTGCTGTGGGATCGACGCGCGTAATTCCTTCGCGCGCTACGTGCTCTGTGTGCGTAAATACGCGCAATCGCTCACCCCATTACGCTACGATACGCCACGGAGGATGTAAGGTTGGGAATGACGCGATTAGTAGATTTGGGTTAGTTGTAAAAAACTGGATGTTTGAATAATTGGAAAATTTTATGATTGCACTTGTATGGCGTTTAATCGGTCCTAAAGTGACACATTCCATTGTTACCATTGGAACGTTGTTCTAGGCGATGTGTGTTTATTACTTATTTGGGGACTGATTGCAGACTAGGCAAGTCAATCTAATCGAATCAAACCATGTCCACAGATCTTAATTTTATGTTCAGATTGCAAAAAGTAAAACATGAAGCTGCAAACACGCCTCATTTACATGTCGCTTGCTTCTCTGTCTTGGGCGCGTCCTCAACGCATTACTGGGATCGATGTCGGATCGAAGGCAGCAATCAGCCTCCTTACAGCTGGAACAGCTCACTATCCCCATTGTTTAATCCTCCCCTGGTAATATAATGTGCACATTTTTCAGCCTCCACCATATAACCTCCGCAAATTTATTAAGATGGAGAGCAGAATTAAGGATTATTTCTTCTGCAATTAAGGAGCTAATAGTGATTTTGCCAATTGTTAGTTGCCAAGCACTCGTTCCATATTACAGGGGACCTAATTATAGTGTAAGTGTATTTGTACATCGCTGCCTAATCTTTCGTGGAATACAAGTGTGAAAATATGAATATCAAGCAATGGTATGGTATATAACGCTAAGCTAATTTTAGTTACGTACACCATAATAACTCCACAGTATATTGTAAAAACCGATGAAACCTTTGACTTTAAATTTCATTAAATCGTACAAAAATCATATAGAAAAAAGGACTACTTCCCGAATTCGAACATTTTCCGAAAAAGATTCTGATTTTTTTTCAAAACCTACTACTGAAAGCGACTTTTACTTTTTGTTATATTATTTTTACCTGTCTATTGTCTAACTATTCCTTAGAGCAGCTAGTATCAAAGCACGCAACGATTAGTGTTTATAGTTTTGTTTTGTTGTGAGGAGTGTCTGCGACCTTGAAGGTGGCGCCTGCATACCTCGGATATTGCGTAAAGTGTATAAACTTACAAACTAGCACACTGACGTCATTAAAAAACATGAAGCCTCCTTTATTATAAGTTCTTCACTTAGCACACGGCACCACTATTGCGAGTCAATATTAGCAAAATGTATCAATATAATTAAGGAATAGTCTCGGTGTTTTTGATCTGTCAATGGACGAGTAATTTTTGGGGTATGGGGGAAGAGGTTATTTGATCGCAGGTTTAAGGTGGCGTAAGTTGAGTTTGGCTGGCGTTTATTTTATTCTGTTCCCGGAAAATTGTGCTTATTTTTTACATGTTTTTCCACGGAATTAAACAAAATTTCGAATTTTCAAAATTCCGATAAATATAAAAATTATACCAGGAACTGCTATTAGAGAGACACATGAGATAGGTGACGCCAGGTGGGTACATAATCTAACAACAATTACAATATTGTCTCAATAAATCTTAACTGTGTGTTTCTGAGTCAGTATGTACGCACACTGACTAGTTACATAAATATGTCAATGGGTAGGTAACCACACAACGTGTACCTATGTATGAAGGTATAAATATAATTATTACCCGCTGTACTTATCCGACTTATTACATTATCAGTTCATTCATGTGTAAATGCGATTACTTTTAGTAAAAACAGATGTATCTAAACAGTTACCCTTATTTATTATAACAACAGTTAGGCTGAGAAAAAGTCTAAACTCGTATCAAATTCTGTTAGAAATATATTGCAATACTTTGCAGTAGGTAAACATCAGTACAATTTTGATATTCGATCAAGGCAGAAGGGATGTGATTCTCGTATTCTACTATCAGATAAGAGACTTCTCTATTTTTGATAACCTTATTAAAATAATCTGATGGTAGTATTGAAATATTTATCTATATTACTTTTGCATTATTCTAATGCTAATGATTTAAAGGCTGTTGTAAATATTTATACATCACAATAATAGAGCGATGACTTACTGACAGCAGAGTAAACTTTTTGTTGAAACGCTTTTAATTAGCAACTTAAATAAATGTTAGTAATCATCGCGTCAGCACTCGATTCAAATGTATAATAATTGGCGTGTAACGTAAATATATACATTTAAATAATTGATAAATAGACCGTATAATTTTTACTACTAATTATGAATAATTTTACATATATAAATTTGATTCGGAAGTACTTGTTACACAGTTATTTGTATTTTTATGTATAGTTGTGTATAAATTGGACGATTACCATTCGGGCGTGCTCCTGAATGGTAAAATCGAATATTTTACCGATGTTAACGCGCGGATAGATAGCATGGCGAATTTGTTCAATAATTTATTAATGTATTCATATTTTTCATTTAAGATATTAATATTATGGGTTACATATGTAAATCAAGATGGTGAAGAATCAAACAAACATAAAAAACGTATTTATCGATATTTATTTGCTTTAATATACTGAAGAATTGGAAGAACTATTAATACCTAATTAATTGTTAAAAAGTATCTATATCATGATTAGAATAAATACCGTATTCACAATATAATTAATTTATTATGACATAAGTATGATATAATTAATAAATTTTTATTTAAAACTTAAATAAGTTTTACAGGTATTTAATGTCTCTAAAAACTTTAAAAAATATAGAATACGTCTTACGATGTTTAAATTGGCTATCTTTTAAGTGTGTCTAATTGAACTTAATATTTTTAAATAATAACCAACACAAAAGCTTATAATAATAAGCTTTTGTGTTATATATGATATAAAAATCTAGGAAATTTGTACCTAAGTAATAACTTAGGTACAAATTTCCTAGATTTTTATATCAGAAAAAAAAGCTATTTAAATACTCTACAAATGTCTGTAGCGTTGATTTCATTTTTATATGTAGGTAGAAGGTAGAGACATTATAAACCGTACATGCTTCCTTAGAGAATAAAATCAACCACTTTCTCGCAACCTAAAATAAACGAATACTTAAATATATTTTCTTTTTTTATTTCCAACTTAGTTCATTAAGATCAGATCTAATCAAATGAGCCGCAATCCCATGATAGTGGCCAACTACGTCACACATCGTGGCACGCGGAAGAGATTGCGATCGGCGTGTCATTAATCTCAGTGGATCACGTTCACCGTGACTGCGCGCACAGCTACCGGTGCGCCCGCGACGGATCGGTGGATGACGGACGGTAGTCGTGTAGTACCTGCCACTCCTTGATCCAAGGCATTCTATGGAAGTTTATAAAAATAAAATACCATCACTCCTGTAACCACCGAAGGGTTAGGCAGAGGTGTACTAATGTACACTACAGTTCGCCGATATGTTTAGGTCCCATGTAAATGGGATCGAGCCTATATTACCATTAACCAGACACAAATCCAGACTCCGAGCTGCTACTGAGAATTTCAAAGAAAAGTCGTTGCTCGACCTGGGGATCGAACTGAAGACCTCTAGCGTACCAATCGCGCTTGGGACCACTACACTAACGAGGCAGTCTTAGGCTTAGGCTAGCGGCTTATAAAAATATTCTGAGGTATTGCCCATACGTTACGCCAGTATGTTAGGTATTTTTTATTTATGTAGGTTATCGTTTATGTTTCTTCTAAGTGTTTTCATCATAATACCTGCACAAGTAACATGATCGCGCGCGAGTGGTCACGCCGCGACGTGGCGGCGGCGCCCGCGCCTACCCCGCTGTTCTTGAAGTGTCGCCACAGTATTTATACTGCTGCTCGGCTTAATCACCTTCATCGTCCATTCATACTTAGAATTTTTGCATTCCTGCCTTTATGACTGAGAGACATAGAATCTGGCGAAATAAATAATATTATATTATTATTGTTATAACTGCCGCATTAACCTAGTGCTCCTAAGCGTGATTACTACGCCAAAGGTCCTGGGTTCCATTCCCAGGCCGAGCAAAGTGTTATTGGGTTTTTCTATGAAATTGTCAGTAGCAGCTCGGAGTTTGGAATTACCCGGTTAATGGCAATAGGCTCTCCGCCTATTAAATGGGACCTAAACATACCGGCGAACTGTGACCTATGGGTGTAGAACGCCTCTGCCTAAACCTTTAGGGAATACAGGAGTGATGGTATGTTATTATTATACTCGCCACGACTAAAATGGCAAAATATGTGCAGGTTTTGATATTCTGACGCAGAGCTATTCTATAAAATCTTATATAGTTTTTTACCACCTTTTTAACGATTCACAATTTAGGTTTTAAAGCTAAATTTAGACATCTATGCTCGAATAGTGCAGTATAATTGTCTCCTGGGTTACAGATCGCACTTGGATCTGAAAAGTATCTTTTCCACATACGGAGGAATGCTCATCTATAGACTCAAGTAATTTCATTCAAGCTACAAATTGTTCGAAATTGATTTAATCGAAACGTTCGAATGTGGTTTACTTATATCAATTACCTACACAACAACACAAAATCCTAACCCTATGATCACCCTCTGTCAATCGAAACCCATTGAAATTCCGTGCATTCTCGCAAATCGCGTGAACATCCCGTCCAAATAGTTATAAAGTACGGTAATGTTGTCCGGGGGCGGTCGCCCGTCCGGCTGTCCGGCGCTCACAGGTGCATGGGCTCCACGCACGGAATCGGAGATATGCGGATGAGCTGCACATATCTTTAGGTGATGGCAACTTTGTGAGGTTACACTACATAAACTTTTGAGCTTATTATTGTCCAAAAAATTTTTGTTGTATAAAAAGTATTTTTTTGGAAATGTAATTTATCAAAATTTTTGATTAAATTGCATGATTGCGAAGTGTTTTTTTTTGCACTGTAGGTACCTATTCTAGTATTTATTTTCTAGTAAAATGGGTGGAAGCTTTTACGCGAGTCGTCCAACATCATCCACTTATTTAGCGATCATTAACATGTGAGTAGTCTCTGACCTACTTTGACATAGTTTAATTATGTAAAATTTGCGAGTTCCCATTATAAGCAGTGTAACCTCAAGTCCATCCGTTGCTAAGTTGTATGCGCACGCGACTGATGCGAGTTAACTTTGTCGAATCGCATGTCGCTGTCGGTCGCCTCAGGGACCTGTGTCTTACATGCGATTATATTTTGTAGTTTTATTTTTATTTAATGCTTTTAAATATTGGACAGCCTTTTGAGGTAGATCTTTTATAACGTTGTTGAGCTTTTTTGAGCTATATCTTCTCCTAAAAGATACGAAACGTCAACAAGCACGGTTAAATTAGTGGAACATACCTAATTCTATAATTATTTCAGTTAAAATGGACATGATTATTATCGCAAACACAAATATTGTAAGCGAACTGGATCAGAATTTTATAATAAAGAGTTTATTATAAAATTTTGATCCAGTTCGCTTACAATATTTGTGTCTGTTTTTATTGCCTAATGATGACTTTAGGCATAAATTGTAGTTTTGTGTTTAAATTACAATCTATATCCTGTGAGGATAAGCGAGTTGATCTCTAAATGAGTGTAAAATAAAGCTCGCTATAATATGTTGTTGCCTGGGGCGTGGGGTTTACGAGCGGGCGACATGCGACCGCGGCGCACGCGCACCCGTAGGCTGCAGTCTTCAGTCTCACTGCAGATTTTTTCGTAACTTTTATTTACCAGCTACGATTGTTTTTCAACGCCAATGGTGTGCGCAATAGATTTGCATTGAAACAAAGGCCACTATACCTACTTATGGAGGACGCTTTAGCCGTGACTTGAGAAAAAGTAGATATGTAATCTGAATCAATTATTCAAAATCCTGTTAAGTGTTCTTGAAGATAATACGGGAAGAGGAATACCCTTTTGTATGTATCTAAATTAATTGCATCAAAAATAATAATATATAAATGGACATAGTTTATTACAGACAAGTAGTATCTCTGCTAAACGAAAGACGGTAAATTAAAATGTAATAAAGCAGCTCTGATGCACTGAACGTTGATTGCAATGCATCATTATTCAATCCAAAAAACCACACGTAATTGCCACATTTTATTATTCATCAATTGACTAGTGAGCTATTAGCTACCAACCTTCGCAATTTAATGTTCACCATGTTTTACAAATTGCAATCAATAATATCTAGAGCAATGCCATTCAAATTAATTTTTAAGTTATGTAAGGACATAGTCATCAATAACATAGATCAGATGTAGAATCAATATGATCGTTTTTACATGTTGTATTAACCTTAAAGTCGATGCATCTGCTATTAATAAGCGAATCAGAAATTGATGAGATAGCATTTGAATTTGATGAGCACATAATAACATGTTGCTTAATATAACTGTTTGTCTTTGTTCTTTATAAATACTTTACCTCTTTCTTTCTCCATATCTCTCCGTTTTTCAAATTTTATTGTTTTATAATTATATCTATGCTAGTGAAGAAAGTGGTAGCGAGCAAATTAGACGCTTTCTTTATTGAAAGGAATAGCTTTAATAATATGAAAACCAAAATATAGTATTATTTTAGTGAAGGAAAAATTCAATCGCGGGCAGGATTCGAACCTGCGTCTTCAGGTTAGATACACCAGATTTCTTTCACTAAAATAACTTTATAATCTTAGCATGGAAAATGCAAAAAAAAACACAAAAAGATAAAATATAGTAGTTAATAGAGTTTTGGATTGATTTCTTGTACATATAAAGTTATTGTTTTGTTTGTTAACCGGGGAATTTTACTAGCGTTAGAATTACAGAAATGATCATTCAAACCTAATAATTTAAAAACGAAAAGCACCTATAATATCCAAAGGATGTACCCACTAAAACGGGTAAACTCGCGGTCCAAAACTAATTTTCCAAACAGCGGTGCTTGCTCCAAGGCCGAACAGCGTCAGTAAATCAAGAGGCGTCATGTGGACTCTGGTATTTATGCTCATACATCGCGATTAGACTTACCAAATCATATTTTATTGGCGCAGTGGACCCGAGCCGAAGGTCGGGCTCTCACTAATTGATTGCTCGATACATTTCACAATGATGGACAACGTGTATTTTTCCGTGAGAAACGAATTAATTAGTTTTTATTGCAGGTATGTAATAAGCTATTTAAATTGAAAAGGAAATTAACATATTATGCTCAATGTAACTCTTCACCTATAGTATAAATGCTTGAGAAATATGTAGTCAAAGCTATAATACTATATATGACGTAATTAGTTGTTATGGTGAAGAGCTGGAGCATTTAGACGTACACAGTGTACTTCCCAACTAAAAAGGTGTCTCATCAAAATGATTATGATATATGATTTTGATGTGACACCATTAAAGCTAGGAAAATCGGTTATTCCCCAGAAATTACTGTATCTCAAAGCTCTTTGTTGGAGAAGTGGTGCATTTTAGTCAATTCATCTACATTTAAAATTATATTTTAAGGATTGCATAGAAACTTTAATAAGACAGTAAATATAATTAACAACTTTATAAAATATTATTTAAAAGTTTATAGACCTTTAATTTTATAATGTAAGGTCATTGGTATCGCTTCGAGCTACGTACGATAACAACATCTACATCGATATTCGTAATTGTCATGCCATTACAAAATCAATACCTGTAGTTTTAGAACGAATGACCCATTTCGTGTATCGAGTAATCGATTTGTATGTGGAGCCATAAGCCGGAAGGCATTATTCGGCCTTCGAGGATCCTAGCAACTAATAGCGGTGTAATCCTCGTAGCGTGGCCATCGATTAGCCACGGAGCAATCGAGTGCGCCAAAAAACTGTGCCATCGTGAACGGAAATAGACGTTTGTCTATTATTTGTGCGAAACTGTAGGTAATTGTTTGCGAGGAAATGGATATACATTACTGTTTGTATGTTTGTTAGTTTACATAATTATTCCGCTGTTATATCCTGAGTTGCTTTAAAAAATTTAGATTAACGTTATTGTAATGTTTTCTTTCTCCTTATGTTAGCTGGTCCCCTACAAGAAACGAATTCCAAAAATACAGCAAAGTATTTAGGACATTTCCTTGTCTGCTCTTTTCAATTTAAATAAAAAACTGCTACCTGCTTTTAACATAGGTAAAATGTAAACCTCACGTTTCCTTATTTCCAATAGGTATACAGGACCTAACAATAATAAAACTATGTTAATAGTTTTAATTCTGTTACAATAAAGCTACGTTTAAACGATCAATGATTTCAAAGAACGTGTCGGATAAGCAGTTACTCTTATAAAGATAGTGTTATTGATCACTATAACCGTGGTGGTAGTGGTTTCAATGGCTGTTTGTTAATTTTAAATAACGCTTAAACTCCAATGATGGGCGTTAATGGTCATAGACCATAGTTCGGTATACATATCTACGAGCTGTAAAACTGTGCTGTTAAATTTACAGTTTGGAGTTTTGGTACGACAGGATTATATTGTGATGGCATATTAAATATACGCATTAAGAAATAAAATTTGGTTATTTTGATATTGTATATTTATGAATAGGTATATAACATATATATTTTTGAAGAAGGTCGAAATTAGTGGTAGTTTTCCTTATCTAATAATAAGATGAATAAGGCGGGACTTCTCTAGCTTTTCTTTTTTTACCCAAGACAAAACAAGCCCCAAGAAATTTAAAAAATACCAGGAACAGAACTGCTAGATGGATTAATTACATAAGTATTTCAAGCGTTATCGATCTTCTCGATAATACGGTGAGATGCTTACCAAACTTACCTGAAACAGTGAAAAATTTTATCTTTGTAAATTTTCATGTACTTAATAAACACACACATTATGACGTAATGTTTTACTTGTACCTAATCCACTAATATTTTGGCATGATTTCACAACCGAGTCGTGTCGCAGTCGCAGCCAGTCGTATTGTTGGTATTGTAAGATGTCGCAATAACACGTCTGCGTAACGTGTACAACATGTTCATCGATTGTTTGCGGTTTTGATTTATATTATGTGATAGTAATGTTTATTGACTACTTGATTCTATTCGATATTACAAATATCAGAGGCGTAAAACTAGTGAGAAAAGTTGAGCGGGGTGAGAGCAACAGCCGAAGTGATGGCGGCACGCTGTTTTCTGTTGGGTTGCTAAAAATTCATGGGATTGGTACTTAATGAGTGCGCGCTCAATCCCATTCATTACTATACACAACAACAACAACTAAGTTGCCCCATCGTATTAACATAAAAAGAACAATTTCTTATTCATTTTGTTAGTAATAATTTATATATAAGTAGGTAGGTATGTCACGTTGGCCATATTTAAATTCATAAGAATAGTAAGCCAAGATTGTATGGTTACCTACGTACCCTACTAAGGTCAACATAATTATATATAAATGTTTAAACGTAAAGTACTAAAACCATAGCTTTTAATAATATCTAAAACGCGTATACGTAGTGTAAGCGATTTGAAGATTTCACCAATTGCGCTGAGTTTAATGCCAATATGTTCGAGGTAATGGCCAAACTTACTTACCGAGCGGGTCGCTATGATGCCTGCCTAAGCGCTTTGAGGAGACATTCCACTCCATACTTGGCGAAAATTGGCGTAAAACGATATAAGTCGTACCAAAACTCAAATAATCCTAAATTATCATTATTAAAGAACAATAATAATAATAAATTATTACTGACTGCCTCATTAGCCTAGTGGTCCCAAGCACGACTGCTACACTAGGTCCTGGGTTCGATCCCCAGGTCGAGCAGTGTTATTGGGTTTTTCTAAGAAATTCTCAGTAGCAGCTTGGAGGCTGGATTTGTGCCCGGTGAATGGCTATAGGCTCGCCCCCTATAACTTGGGACCTAAACATACCGGCGAACTGTGGGCGTATATTAAGTACGCCTCTGCCTAACCCTTCGGGGAATACAGGCGTGCTGGTATGTATGTATGTAATAATAATAAAATGTTGCCTATTCCTAAAAAAATCCACCAGTTATCAAAAAATGAAATAGTTATGCACATTAAGCTAAGAGATCAGTAGCCTTAGCACGAACAACTTGCGAAAAAGTATTCGTATCGTCACGATAGAGGCGCTGGTCCAAATCTCATACAAATTGGTCTCCATGACGATACGAATACTTTTTCGCAAGTGTTCGTGCTAAGACTACTGCACACAAAATCTATGGCGAAAAACAGTATAAGTAAACAGTGGAAACTCACTCTAATAGACACGGTCAGCGAGAGATGTGCATTTCATTAAATAAATTCGGTATCTGAAGTAACGGGTACCGGTGCTAGATACCGGATACCGGCCGCTCGGCAAGTTTATGGGCCAATAAAACTTTGAGTCTGTGTCCCCGCGGTGAACATCGCGGTGCGGTACCGATAGCAAACACGATTAATTATACTTTTTATGTTTATACATCAACTGTACCTACATGTGGAACGTGTGAAAAATACGTCACAATTAAGGGTTATAGGCTATAAAGAAAGAAAATAATTATCGTAAGTAAAAATTAGCGGGTTTGAAATAGGTTGGAGTAATTAAACCAATAATGTATAAAGTTTATTAACATAATTTTCAAGTTAACTAATTTAGATCCTAGACCTTAATATTTAATTAATTTAAAAACTGCCCAAAATTAATAAAAACATACATATAGTGATCTTTCAGATATCTGTTTTGCAAACGCTAGAGGTCTTGGGTTCGATCCCCAAGTCGAGCAAAGTGTTATTGGGTGTTTCTATGCAATTCTCGGAGTTGGGATTTGTGCCCAGTAAATGGCAATAGGCTCGTCCCCTATTACATGGGACCTATACATACCGGCGAACTGTAGGTGTACCTACATTACTTCACTTCTGCCTATTCCTTCGGTGAATACAGGCGTGATGGTATGATGCTCATTAATCAAATAAAATAGTTTTCGAACTCGTCACGTTCTTCTCGAATCATAACCATCACTTCCAACAAATTATTCGGCATATCTACCTAATACTTGCGCTGCGTTCAGTACTCTGCTCGTTTCGTAAAGAGGACTATAAATTCAAGGTTATTTCGTTATTACAGTGAGATTGTACAACATTTGTGGGTGATAAAACGTTATCATGCCACTAACTCTTGCTACAATAACTTCATATTTCACACGTTTACATCCGCACGTCACGAGGAAATACCTCCAATGTAATGTGCCTATCCTACTGATAAGGCTAATTGTTTTCTAAACGTTAGATATTTAATAAACAGGTTTGAATTTTATATTTCGGAGGTTTTGTTTGTTATGAACTTAATTTCTTCACCAAGTGATGAGTGCGCCTGCTGTATAGTTCGATTCCTAGGTCAAGATTCTTAATGTGTTTTCTATAAATTTCTATTGCCATTAACTGGACACAAATCCAAACTGTGAGCTGCTACTGAGAATTTTATATAAGAACCCAATATCACTTTGCCGACCTGGAAATTGAACCCAGGACCTTTAGCGTAATAATCACGCTTAGGACTAGACTATTGAAGTAGTAATTCGAACATATTCATCACATAATATATTTTTTTAAGATAACTCGAGATTTCTCAGACTATAGCCTTCGGCAGGAGGGTGGTACACAGTGGAGCTATAGTCGATAGGATAGAAGATTGACACAGTCCCCCCTGTAAATGAAAACAACCTTGTTAGTTCTATATGCTAAACAGGTGCAACAAATTCAAATACTACAAAAATCCTTTTGAAATTTAAATAGTCATAAAATTAAATAATAACTGTACCTGTTATGTTTTTTATTCAATTTGGACTAATAAATACAAATATATAGATTCACAAATAATAAAATATGTTATTCCAGTAATAAAGATGTCACTTTGCGGCCATTCATATATTAATTATTCATTCACGTATTTAGAAGAGACAACGAAATACGTTTTTATGGTTTCTGGTATCCAGAGCTGCGATGCCCGCGACCCACCACTAATTAATGCTAGCGCAATGATTGTCATCGTAAAACTTGGTGGGTTTATTGTACACCATTAGAGGCCCGACATGTCGCTCGACATGTTTCTTAAACTTGACATGGAAATCGATAAGAGGTCATTATCAAATAAGATAAAAATAATTAAAACAATTAATTTAATTAATGACGTGGGAATCACAGGTTCTGTTATTCCGTATTCGTTTCTACCATATAAACTTTGTTAGAATATATAAATAATGATTTTTTTTTCTAAATTGGTAACTCTGACATACTTACACTTTTATGATTGACAAGAGTTCCCGTGCACAACTTCGCGTACTTTTAGTTTCTAAAATATACCTACACCATGGAGGTATCATATCATATACTTAATGTTTGAATGTCAACAGCGAATGACAGGTGTACTATGGAATCATATTTAAATCTTGACGATGTCATCGTTTATTAAATATGTATAAATATGTGTGTGTGTGTGTATGTGTAAATCAAAAAAAGGAACCCAGCATGCAAGCTTTCAGGGATCTAAGTCCCGTAGTTTCGGCTGTGCGTTGATACGTCAGTCGGTCAATCAGTCAGCCAGGTTCTTCTTTTATATATACAGAAGATTAGTGGTCAAGATCACTAATGCAGTTGTGGCTTCAGGTTACTATTATTTATTTTCCGTTACTGCCCATCGACGTCTTGAGTGTTTACCGATCTAAAACATAAATATTATTATTTTGCCAATAGTCCACACGCATAAGCTTACAGATACATAAAATAAGTACAACAGCAGAATTCAGAAAGTTAGAAATGATATGCAACCCGTTGAACCAGCTGGCTATTTATAAATCTTAATCGTTATCCAGTTGAGTGTTACAACCAATAAAATGGATGCATGAGTTACAACTGAAATCGAAACTGCGGGAAAGTTGAGTGGTGACAGGCTTCGACCGAGATAAGGAGACGTGTATGTGTGCGTGCGTATAAGTGTATGAGGCGTTGGTTTTCTTCATTGACTAGTAACATGGAAGGTTCATTATTGTATTCTATCACAAGAAAATGATCTCAGCTGAGATATATACGCATATCTATGATGGTATCCAAAGAATAACTGTAGATAAGGTAGAGTAGCAGTTACCTGTTTATTGCGGCTTATGAGGAGTGTGATAAGTGCAGCAGAACACGTCTTTATTTTGAAAAGTAATAGTATTTATAATAATTATAAGACCTATAAGACTTGATCTATTTAAATTAAGACGATATCGAGATGAGACAATACGATCGTATAAATCAAGATCCAATGTAAGTACCAGACCCGCATCATTGAAGGTAAAGTATCAGGGTTAATATACTGAAACTTCTATTAGACATAAACACTGATCTTAATTTAAAATAAGCTATTTTAAAGATCAGTCTCTTTACCCGATGAGTCGTAAGCAGATTTATATACTTATTGCTTGTTATAATGCGTCTTCACTGTATACAATAATTATAATATTACATGGTTCATAATAATTATCTTCGCACAAAAGTAGTCACCAAAACAATTATTTAACAATTTATAATTATAATTTGCGAACCTAGTACGTACGTAATTAACGCAACATGTCTGTAATTATAATAAAATCTATTTTTATTCCATCGTGAAGCCGGTAGCGGGCCCTTGCCACGCATATCGTCTGTGGCCAGCAATGTAATTTATGTATATGTATGCAGAAATGTACAAAGTGGGCGCTCGTTTACGATCACGACATCGTAATCACCGGGAGGTGTTAACAGGAATTTAACGTCCCTAATTATATTGATTTACAAGCCAAATAGTACTTCACACGCGTCAGCATCACTCTTTATACCTCAATCTGGCTTATGACATGTTCTTTATTATAATTTGCTTTTGAAAGTTCTAAGTTTGAAATCATGCTGTAAGATTATAGAGATATACTTACATTTAGCTCTCGCCTACGACTACCGATTTACTGATCAAGATTTCAGTTAAGTGAAGTTTTCAATTAAGTAGGTACTTATAATTATAGGAGGTATTTAAATGTAAAAAGTGTTCAGACGAATTATTTAGGAACCTTAATTACTTCTTCTTACACTTGTAGTTTTCTATTTTTTCTTTAATAAGGCAATTATGAAAAGTTTTGTCATACAGTCGCTATGTCACAGTACTTTTTAGCAAAATTAACAATCAACCTCCACTTTAATATGAATATCGGATCACACAAGAAGCTGCCGTATCAATCAACTCAGAGTTTAGCCGGTTGTAATGCGCAGATTATATTATGAAGCGAGATTACTTTCCGAGATAACCGTGATGCAGGGCGCAGGTGGCGAGTTCATTACTCGCCCTATTATAAACTGTCACCTTACTGAGCTCTGCCACTCAAACTGTCTTATCACAACCAGTTCTGTTGCCCTGGATCTTTGACTATCATTGGTTTGTCATCGGTCAACTTAATCATTGTGAACGCAGTGGTTTAATACCAAGTGTAACCAGTAGACCTGCCATTTTGCCCCCAATCTGATTTGACAGTTAGCAATACAGGTCTTCTTTCGCAAGAGCTCGGAGTATGGACCGCTTTTGGCATCGAATTGGTTTATTACTTACATTGTAATATTTCAGCATTGATCACTTAGGCATTATGACTATGATAAACATCATGGATCAATAAAAAGTTGTTAATTTCACAATTCACTAACTAACTGACTATCGCTTCATGCTAGCTAGTTGATAAACAATCTAGTGGTTCTGTTAAATAATTTTAATATTTTAGATGCGATTTTTTACCAAGTTTTTATTAATTGAAACTCTCTGGACAGTCGGGATGGCAAAGCGCAGGTTGGGTTGTTTATTTCGCAAGTGAGTGGAGTAGCGGACAGTGCTGGCATCAAGCCGCTCTATTAGTCGCCATTCGACGGAGTGACCTGTCGCCAAGGAAGGTCGCCCGGTACTGATGTCTGACCAGTATGGCAACTTATTGAAACTGGCACGTTAGCAGCCGAGTGGATGGGACCGTTTGTTTGTAGACATAATGCAGAGGTTTGTTGTTCCAAGGTTGGTTCTAATCCCTCTCTAGTACTTATTGTGAACAAGTAGTATTGTTTTTTTTTTATTTGAACAACTATTAAGTACGAGGTGCGCTATGGAAGTTTTCAATCCCAAGTACCTTGTCATATTATATTGTTGCAATGAATTAGCGCATTTTTTTACAATAAAGCAGTATGGATGCTAACAGAAAACTAATGCTATAACATACATAAAAAGGTTTTAAGATTTTTCCGTATATACATAGGTATAAACCCAGAAAGTTTCTATTACCCCCGGTGAATAAGGTTAAGGTTATATCTTTATAACATTGGGTATTGGAGTATCTGTGTGTCTGTCTGTGCATTATAGCTCCTAAACGTATAAACTGATTTTGATCACGTTTTTTCGTTTGTAAGGTGTCTTAATCGAAAGTGTTCTTGGATATGTTTCAAAAAAATCTGCTCAGGCGTTTGAAGATCATCACCACTTTTCTAGTTGATGAAGAGATACCTTAACAACTTTCACAGATGGGATCTTTTATACTTTACTACTACCTACATATTTTATTAATATGTACTTGCGACGCTTTGATTAAGATATTTTACTTATATTAAACGTAAAAGGGCAACATTTAGATAAATATTATTTTTTCCTATTTAGAGCTTCTTTGTGTCGGTTTCTTTAAATTTTTAATTTATTTTTTATAAACCAATAGAATTAGGGCCACCTTGTCATATATGGAGTTACAAACATAAAGACCTGTAGGTTGTTCCAATATCTATATATTTATATTTCATTGTTTTAACGCCCATATAGTAATAAGTATGTAATACCTATTTATAATAATTTTAATTGATACTAGGAAAATAGGATACCTACTAGGAAAAATTCAATGAATTAATGTACGTAAGTCTTCAAAAAAAATTGTTAGGATTGATACGGAATCATATTCTACTATAACACCAGTAGCGTATCCACGTTAAGCTAATCTTGGCAGTATCTCACGTGCTCAAACTATCTCTATCTAAAACGTAAACAATCTGGTTCGCGTCGATTTCAACAGCAACGTCGTCGGAATGTCCCCGCAAACAGGTAACATTACTGCTGGCTCGCCTAAAATATGTGTTGGCGAGAGCGCGCAGTGCCACTAAACGCGAAACGCGGGAACGGAAGCGAATTCAATCTACGTCATACGCGTCATCCTCCTGCTCTTACCACATTTCACTTGAAATCGGCGAATCGAATCTTCATCTCATCACTGCCTTTTTTCCTTGCCACAAAATGATGGATACATTTTTTGATCTTCTCTTCCTTTATGTCATCCATATTAACCCTGCGTCATAATTAATCAATCATGCATACAGGCATTTGTGCAAAATTTATCTATCAGAGTCCTCTGCTTAGCTAATCTCTCTAGTGTGTACTTTACCTATCAGAGTCGTCTGCTTTTCACTTCCACTCCCAAAGATCTCTTGAGATGGCATAAAATTCAAATTCAAAGTTTCTTCTGTAGGTGACCCGCTCTCGTTTCAGCTCGTCACCAACGCAGCTTCCTAGACCAGTGATTTGGCGCGACCTCGGCCCGCCTTATCGTCAATAACGATTTGCTAGATACTTTATCCTTCTGCATCGTATCAGGTGTCGATTTAAAATCATTTTAGACTTATATCGCCATCTTGTTTTCTAGATATGTGGAAAGCACCATCTCAGTTTTGTAATAACTCTGTCGATATGATGTCAGTTTATTTTAGAAATCGAAGATAACCGTTGTGAATATGTGGAATTACCTAATTGTGGCAGAATTGCGATTATGGGTTTCTCCATACAGATGTTCTGAGAAACAGTTTTGTAAAACCAAATTTATTGGTATTTTTTGTTTACGTCTATTTTGTATGATTTTATTTTGCAAACTTACGATAAACGATAAAATAAATAAAATAGATTATGAATTGCCTATTTTTCGAAGCTATCGAAGGAAAACATATAGCTCCCAAACTCATCAACCAAGTTTCCTAGGACCGCACATTATATCTGAGGTGAGTAGATTCATACGACTTTTTTTAAACTTGTGCAGGTATGGTAATTTAATGTATAAAAATATATACATTTTAAAAAGCCATCATTTAAAACGTGATTATTCTGAGTAGCCTCCAATATGTTCCTTAATGGTCTAATATCAATCATTATAGGGCATTTATAACGTGCGCCATCGCACGATCTAAATGTTCGCGTTTATTTAGCTGCGCGGGCGCAACACGTAATTAGATTATACAGTTTATGTATTGTAAAGATCGTTTGTAAGTATAGTTGTACTCGTGCTCAATTTTTGTCATTATTTCGCTTATGTATATAGGTATATATTGATAGTTTTCTGTCTGAATTCCAAGCGATATCAATGATAGGTTTTTTTTATTACATAGATATTATAATAATGTAAGGCGAGGATAATTTATTTTTAAATCGAGGCCGAAATCCGATAGTAAAATTACAGCAACGATTACATAGATTAAGTAACTCCTTAGGAAGGTTGATTTTGGCGATTATAAATTATTACACTGAGAAATTGGTCAAGTGCCAGTAAAAGTAAGTCAAGTTTTATACGATCAAGGTCTCAAGCAGAGCCGCGGGCAAGACCTAGTCTTGTGTATCTTTCTTTATATGGAGATGGACCGGCTTGACCGATTACACCGATTATAGCTATTAACTACTTAAACGAATTGCTAACTTTTAATTTTTTTCTAACATGTAATTGCTGGCGATTGAACGCATTCCGCTATTAGCACATAAACTGCGAGCGTTTAAAGCAAATACACATTACCTACAAAATTTTCTATTCACTTATTATTAATATCGACTACGTACAAACAAACAGCACAAATAGTGACGTCAGCGGAGTTAAAATGTTTGCATCAAGTTCTATTTATAAATATATGATGGGACCATAACTTTATGAGCAATAGAATAAATAAACTGAACTGTTAAAATTAAAATACGAGTAAAAATAATAATCAAAATCAAAACTATTCTAAACAAGCTTTTAGAAAAGTTTTTCTTATCGATAACTTAAGGCTCAAAGTCTGCTTAATGTATACATTTTTATTAAAGAGTATATTTTTATCCATAAATATATCTATAATTATATTTAGATGATACAATTATATTTTGTTTACAGGAGTCCTACATATGAAACCAACGCAACGTGCACATTTGGAAAACATTGATCTGTTGCGTTCGTTGAAATCTTTTGTTATACTTACTTACTCTTCGCTCTCTCTCTGAACTCTCTCTTTCTTGTACTTTGGAAAAAACGTTCCGTTTCGTTACACGCGATCTTACAATCAATACGTTGAACGTTCTGTGATATTGATTGTCTTTTTTGTGCAAAGGAACGTTTGTGGAAGGATTTTTTGCAGGTAGGTATGTATAAAATTACTTGAATTTTGATTTTAATTTACTATTGTTTTCCATTAAAAAAGCATGTAACATTTTAATTGCATGTTGCATGCATTTTCTAATATCGCCCCCGAGTTACAAATAATAAAATACAAACAGACAAATAAAAATAAACTAGTTCAATCCAGGATTAAATCTAAGACTATTCGAAGGCGTTTACATTATAACATTGTAAATCATTCATTCATCATACTTTAATCGAAAATAAGATCAAAAGGCGATCCTGCATGAGCTTCGATTATTGAATGAAACTGAGCAAGATGAAAAGACATTTCCCTAAAGAGTGAGTGCGATGGCGATAAGATTACTGCGTCGTTCGATTTCAAGATCGATGCACTATAAATCTTGAATCCTTTTTTTGTTGTGTGTGTCAGGATAAGCGGTGTTGCGAGTGTGTGAGAGACAGCTCTCGGCTACCGGGTAGTGGGTTCGATTCTCATGTTATTTTATTTAGTGCGCGTAAGATTTATCGTCAACATTTACGGCGTCAATTGCTTTGAATGTATCGTATTAATATCCATGGTGCTATTTTAGTTTTATTTCGTAACGGAGACTTGTCCGCGCTGGATGCTGTGCGTGCTTATTTTGCTTGGAAATAAGATACCTATGTCAAATTGAATTTCAATTTTCTTCATATTACCATAGCCACCTCAACAGAATAGCCCTACACTTCATTGGTTGACTTTAACACCTACAACCGGCAGTCCAGCATAAGTAATGGAATGATGCGGACGGAGGAAAAATTCCAAATACCCTTCCTACTACAATGACATGATATGGCGATAGTAACAACCTAGATTCAAGATTCAAAGATTTATTGTATGCCAAGTGTACATAATTGGTGGTACATGCTTTAGGAGATCTTATTACATATAACTTATGGCATTGCAATATGGAGGGGTCTATTATTATTTTACATTATTTATAGGTTAGTAGGTATTTAAATTAAAATCTTTTAATCTATAAGCATACTTAAAATGAATTCTACAACCAGATAATACCAACCTACATATTTAAAATGTAACACCCAAATATTCCAACACAGATGACGTGAACTCTCGCCTCGAAGCTGGGCACATAATGATGGATGGCGTTAAGCAATAGATACGTTGCACTCACTCTGTCAGCATTACTGTAAGCCGGTGACAAACGAGCACACTTTTTGATAATCAAATCACCCATCCATTACAATAATGACGAAATCATGTGTGATTTTTGTGAAACTGCCTCAATAGTGAGTAGTCGTAAACATGACCATTACCTAGAGGGTTATTGGGTTGTTGCCTTCTTTATTAAAGTAGTTGTGGTGCAGTTATCGTCCACCACAGGAAAGGCTACTTCAGACTATTTACAGATTTTTCTTAGATTAGTGACAGGCATTGATTACGTCGAACTTGTAACTTATTTTTGTTATCAATATCGATCAATATAAAAGAACCTGTTTTTTTGCCGAAAATATTATTTTTCATATCTACACTACTACAAAATTTCCATTTAAACAATAAAGCAATTTAAAAAATAAAAATAAATCAAAACATTATCCGATGTGAACGACCGCTATTTTCGTGATTAGCAAATATAATTACCAATTAATCAAAATTACAGACGGTAATAGGCACAAATCATAACATTAACATATCTATGGCATTATTAATATGAGCTGATGTATTCATCGCCGACCGCGCCCTCTGAATTATTAAAAATGAATTAGACCACACATATAGAATTATTTAACATAATCAGTGGGCAAAAAAGTGTTGAAGTGTATCAATATGGTATTGATATTTTGCGCGAGATATGATGAATGATTCAATGCATTTTTGTGTAATTTGATTTAATTTTAAAGTGTCATTGTAAATGTTTTAAGGCGTTGATAGCTTAATGTAAGCTTAATGTACATAACAGTCCATGTAAGGTTCTTGTGTCACCACTATTCATCATGTCTAGGCTTTTCTGAACTAAGTTATTGAAGTCTTACTCATAATGATTTGTTTATGATAAGGCTTCGAAGGTTACAAAAACCCTTTCTTCACCTCATATGTCAACCACGGCGAGGAACATGTTATAAACTGCGAGTAATCTACACTTTTCGTCTTTCCATGGGGCCGAGTACCTAGGTATCTCACCTGTGCGCCTGTGACTTCCATGAAATTATTCATTATTAGAACATATAAAACGAGTAGACTTTTCTATCCAACTTCGACACTCAATGAAGAAGCATAAGGATCCATTTGTTATGATGTCACCTCCTAATGCTTAACAATACTTAACCATGGGAAAGTTAAAAGGTCGTTCCATAACATGTGGGAAGAGAAATGTAAACTCACTTTCACTGGATTTTAACTGTAATTTTATATGACATTAAAAATATCAGTGTGTCGTAAATATCGGATTAGTTTTAGAAAACCAGCGGTTTTGTGTCAGAAGCTGATTTATACTAATCGATTTTAGAATTAGGCGATCTGTCTTATACATACCGTCGTATCGTAACGGTCAAAATATTAACAAAAAATGGCAGTATGAAATTTTACATGTTATTTCTATTTCTACCGCTTGTGTTCATTCTGCGTAGGTAGTATTTTCTATATTTTTTCTAAATTGACTGCCTCATTAGTCTAGTGGTCTCAAGTGAGACTGGTACACTAGAGGTCCTGGGTTCGATCCCCAGGTCGAGCAAAGTGTTATTGGGTTTTTCTATGAAATTCTCATTAGTAGCTCGGAGTCTGGATTTGTGTGATAGGCTCGCCCCCTATAACATGGGGCCTAAACATACCGGCGAACTGTGGGTGTACATTAAGTACACCTCTGCCTAACCCTTCGGGGAATACAGGCGTGATGGTATGTTTTTCTAAATTCAACATTCTTAGCAAAAATGCCATTTCGGGGCTTATTAGAGTACCTATTTATTTCCTTCATATAAATTCACATGAAAGTTTTATATAACTGCCGATTTTCTAAACAATGACATTCTTATCAATGTTTAGTAAATTAGAGCACCTTGGTGTGTGATTCGACTTTTGCACGTAAGAGTCAGTTCCCCTCGGTTGCTGCGGCTCTGGCAGTCTCCGGTCCCGTATGGGCTCTTAAGAGTCCGGCGGACCGAATTTCTCTTACAAACGTAACACCGAAATAAATCGTAATTCAAACATAGGTAATTTAATCAAATTCTGTAATTATTCCGATACCGTTAATCTAGGTTCCTACTCTACCATTTTGTCCAAAATACTTCACTGGAAATCAATTTAAGCGAATGCCGTTTTTGATAAAATTACGATTAATTATTATTAACGGTAATTTATGATTAATTAATTATTATTAAAATTTATTAGTACCATAGAAACCTATATTGATGTTATTTTAATCCGAATAATAACATAATTTGATAGAATATTGTCTGGATTACGATTTATTTTGGAATTATATTTGTAGCAAATTCAAGCACCGGCGGACCCTTAAGGGTCGGTGACGCATCAGCAAGTCGTCTGGTGCTACACGTGTCCATAAGCGACGATGGCTATTTGCCACCAGGAGGCTCGTTCGTCAGTTCGTTTGCCGATTTAATCTATAAAAAAGTTTATTCGTTTACTTTTTTTTATTGATTTATATTTAGTAAGTATCTACTGTCATAAACTTACGGAGCAGGGAAGACCATAACTACGCGGTCATAATTTTTAATACAAGAAGATTACGCATTTCCTCCTTACCTATACACCGCGACGCACATCGGTGATTAAAGGTTACGTGTAATTGCGAATTAAGATAATAACCGTCACGGGTCGGCCGCGGCCGGAGCGACCCCTCATCAGCGTTTATCGGGTTAATCAATCATCGAGATGCGCTTTCTTTACCAATTTATAATACAAGAGTTATTCGTACGGGGTCATTTGTTCGTAATTTTCAAAGAGCTTATTAAATAGAGCTGCGTAAGTGCGTCTAGAAAAGTTTATTAAAACAAATAACTGAAATTACTACTAAAACCCTTCTGTACATGATCGGATGGTTTTACTTGAAAATTTGAACTTTTATAACTGTTATTAGTAAGAAATTTTGTGTACTGTTTTTTGTGAACTTTTGTTGTTTCAAACTGAAGCCTTCTTATATAAGTTTTTATTATGTAGAAATTAATTTCTAAGATGTTTTTCTCAGAATTCCGTCGTTGAAAATCTTTACAGCGAAAACTAACCTTTAACCTAACTTAATAGGTACTGTGATTAGGGAATTTATTTTGTTTTCTTATTAACTTCGTCATTAATCTGACTTTTTGTGTAATTCTACACTTAATCAAATCAAAAACAGTATAGCAAATGGAGTGTTTCAAAGAAATATTAGTACAACCAAGAAATAGGATGTTACTTCATAAGGTCAGGTAAAGTTCTTTGGTAAAGTGCGTGCTGCAGTTGGGTGTTGCTAGCCCCCGTTTAATTTCTGGATGATTTCCGTTTAATTTTGGTGGAACAAATTCCTAAATCTATTGATACGTGTAACTGTAAGCTGACTTACTTATTAAGCTATTGGCTATAGCCTAGAAAAACCAAAATGGACCAGACGTGAATAGAAAAAAGAGAGATAGAAAATCTACTTGCAATCAAACTTATTGCTACTAAAGATTACTTGTTCAGCTATACACAGATACAAGCGAATTTCTAAAACTATTTAGTGATACATTCTGCTATTACTCGTACAAGTAATATTTTGCTGATGCAGATGGCCAAAGATAAATGCTTTAACAAACAACATGGAAGGTACAATATCTGGACTCCTTGTATGGGTAACGTTAGTTACTAACATGTCAAATACTACAACGAGGCTTCGGGTAGAACGGTGTCTTATAGATAGTAGATACCCACAGCATCGACTAAGGAAAACTATTAAGTACCATAATACAAGTTATAGATGGCAGTAAGTTACTAGTCGCTAATTGCTGCCTACACTACGATTTATGACGATAAAGTATTGCTAATTATCGCGCTAGGCATAAACTACCGCAATCAATGTACGTCGGATACCCCCTGTAATATGTGCTAATTATCCGGATTAATTGTAATTTGTCTACTATTTATCCTTGTTTCACTATATACGTATTTACGAAAAGGATTAACTACATACATTTACTACACAAACTTGACTTGTCTTCTACAAAGTTTTTTATTTTTAAGAATACCACGCTATTGATGATAATATTGCGATCGATACGCCGCGCTGGATTAATTTATCTCTCGCCGGCTTATTGAACACATTAATCGTGCAGCAAACCACAGTATTCCAACAATAATAATAAACAGTAATAAATGCTCCTCAGTTTCGCCTCTCAACGTTTATTATTAGCTCTAGTAGCTTTCGGCCAGAGGCGGTACCCGGTGACCAGAACACGACAGAGCTACCGTATAATGCTACGCGAAATTACTCCCGGCTACTGGGTTTCAGAAAATTGCCAGTCAAAGCAGAGTAAAAAGGAGCATCTACGAGAGCTCGTAAATAAACTTAATAAAAAATATACAATACGTCCATTTACGTCATATTCCAAATACCGAACACAAAGAAATGTGAATGAAACGACTTTGCCCACCATTGTATCGAAAACTTGTAGAAGTAAATTGGACTTTAATGTTACAGGTGCAAAGTACTAAATCGATTGTGGTATGTAATTGACACATGGACTAGGTAACATGCCATCTCAATAGCAACACAAACATAGCGAGATGCATAAAAACAACACTCGAGGCTGGGTGCGCGGCTACCAGGCGCGCAGTGCGGCGCGGAGGTGGCCGGTAGCCGACCGGTCCGGTAATGATACCACTACCTTTTAGGGCGCGTGTTATGACGGCCCGGCGGCGAAGTGTGGATACGACAGACATATAACTGTAAACCGACCCTGGTCATTTAACGGTAGCACATTATAATGCCTTTTCGGGACAAAAACATCTGATTTACTTACCTACCTGACGGCAACTAAATTGCAAGTACAATCTGTTGTTAAAATGTTCCCGCTCTGTATATATACCTCTAGCAACCGTAAAATTACTCTAACTTAGCCTACGATTTTGCTATCGGAGACCAAAAATATAGCCAGAACCAACAACGTTTGGTTTAACTAATGATAAAATTATAAAACAAAATCAAATAATTATAGGTTGTCAATCTTTTACAGAAATTCTAGTTTAGATTCCCAACTAGAAAAATCAACAAACATCATGGGAGATATAGAGCGAATGCCGCTAAATCCGCTCTCATCATTATAATTTTTGTAGAATAGCTCCCTTTTGATTCCCAATATAATTCCACTTCTTTTCTATAGGTTTTGTGGGTGACTTGAAGTTTGATATTTAAGTTAAAAGATTGAGAATTCCTGACAAACTTTATGCTAAGGCAAATCTCTTTTTTTTCCATATATAGTGCCTCATTTTTAAGGTAATAGTTTAGCTCTAACAATTGCACGCCAATAAAATATAAGAACCAAAGAACTACAAGAGTACGAGTATATCCACTCAAATCGAACCCGAGGGCCCTTCGCCATCCAGTTTGTCGACTCTCATTAAGACTGCAGTTAGTACATCTGAGTTTTTCCATCAGTTGACAGTGCAAAGAGAACTCTTAGCGTCTTCTGTAGTCCTGGTACACACGCTCTATCTAGCCGATAGCTATGATCATAGATAATGTATCTGCCTGCATATTAATTAATATATATTTTAATAACCGTAACGAACGATTCTATTTATTTTTTTGTTTATTTACTATATATTACAGTACCATTGAAATATATTACTGTGAGATTTAGCAGAATGGCAAGTAGAACAAGTCACCTGTTGAATCTTGGGATTTAAAGATTGCAGCGAATAATAAAACTTTGTTGCAATGAAAAAAGTAGCTAGGACATATTCTTATAGGATGTTATGTGATGAGTTAGCTTTTATGAAGAAGTGGTAATGGAAATTCTAGCTAGTATGTCATAATTTCTATTAATGTTTCATGATTTAAATGAGGCCCCAAACCTGTTTTCAAAGCAAGAATTAGCAATTAAGGTAGTGAATATATTATGTTCTCTGCACCTGTTGCAGTCGAAGGCATTCAACAGTAAAGCCTTCGTAATCCATTGATTAAATTATTTTATTGTATTAAAAGACTAATGGACCACCTGCCGAATAAGCGAATTAATAAATCCAATACAAATAACATCAAAGACGTTAAATCTATGTTAACTTTTTTAAAACATCTTAAATATTACATTATAAATAACACAAGCGCACCTTAGTACCTACTTGCCACTTCCAGTCGGGCGTACTCCGTGTATGTTTCGTTTCTATTTGTAATTATGTACGCTTTAGTTAGGTTAAGTTAATTTTTGTGTCTACCCTATAATTTTTTATTATTGTTTTGAAAATTTCTGTACGCCGAACATTGTATTAATTTGGTTTCAAATTTCTCATGTAAGCGAATTGTAATTCTTATGGGAATTAAAGATATCTCTAACATCAATAAGTCCTGAAATTGACTATTATACATTAACAAATCTTTTATATACAAATCTACATATTATTTAGAGTTAACTGTTTCAGAAACAAGCAGGTTACATACGTGTTTTTAATTTAAAAAAACAATTAATACTACTTCACTTATTATTAAAGAAAACATGTTTTAATTTCTAATTAATTATTACAACAATGATATTTTTTTATTGAGGACAAAAGCTCAGTTTTTCTTGTCTGTGATGTTGTGTGACAACAAGTACTTATAAGGAAGATGGCAAGCATTTTAATGGTGGTATTGGTATCCGACCAACGGTGCTTGTTAGCACTTTATTTGAAAATTATTTATTCGTTTTTATATAAACTTTATTTCTTTTCAACAATTTTCATTTAATTGTGGAGACTCTTGTAATTCAAACTGACCTAGTTGTTTGAATATTTTTGTATTTTTATTAATTATGACAACATAGCCTATACCTAAGAAATAACCTGACATCACAAAAAGCTTCATCAAAATCTTTAAAATTCCTTTACATTTCATTCAAGAAGTCAAAAATGAAACATGCAATACAAACTCAGGTCTATAAGAAGGATTATCAGCTTCTCGTCTAGATTGGAACAGTATAAACAATTTTAACACAGCCAAGCAGATTAATTCCTACCGAGGATGTTGCCACATCAAACAAAAGTTTCTCCTGAGAACTTTATCTGGTACAATTTATTCAAGTTCAAATTATTTACTATATTTACACTTTAATTTATTTAGCCGTTTGTTTAGCGTAACCTGATCGTGAAAGTAAGTAGGGATCCAAAATAAAAGAAAAATAATTTTCAAAGTCACTTTATGACTCAAGAATTGAATCCACAGACCAACTTACCTCGTTCTTACAATCGCTGGACCAATAAGAAAATGATTCTAATCTTATATGAACTTTCATAAATTGTTTTCTGTAATAGAAATTCTAGAAGTAAGTAGCAACATCGTGCCCAGCTCAAGAGCATGCTGCTACAACCCACACACCTGCTTATCTCCGCATCGCACAGATAACGCACCGTTCCCGATCAAATGCATTTCTCTTGTACTCTAATAAGCCGACCTTGAGGCATCGGGAATTCCTATTGAATTTATTGTAGAAATGGCGCCCGTTTAAAATAGAAGCTCTGTTCGGCTGTGGGAAACTGTTGCGTAAGCTTGAGTTCCATGCATAAATGGTGTATGTAAACTTTACTGTGACTGTTTATATTTATGTTATCCTGGCAGCTAGTCTTGTTGGATTATTTGCAGTTGTTATTCGGATGAATAATGATTGACTGGATTAAAGTTATGATCTGGTACAGTTTGTATAATAGTAATCTTACCACCTTAAATAATAACATTAGTATCATAATGAAACATTATAATTGAAATAAAACTACTTTTTACGGATTTTATCGCATTGTATTGATATTATTTAATTCCCGACGTTTCGGATCCTTTACAGCATCCATGGTCACGGGTAGACTACGTTGTTGGACGTCTTAATGTTACAATTACTAACAGCTACCTTACATTTTTGTTAATTATTGGCGATATTCTATCTGATGTCTGATCTGATGATGATCTCATGTCAAACACCGCCGTTTCAAGAAGTCAGCAGTTTGTGAACATACTCTAGACAAGGCCCAGCACTACATCAGATTTGATAAACCACAAGTCCACGCAAAAGAAACCCGATTCCTTCCCAGGATGATCCGTGAGGCTATTGAAATTAAAAAACATCCAAATTTCAATAGAGTAGATGGCTGGGTCTTGCCACGTGCTTGTTCCATTAAAGATTCCATAAAATCAAAATCCAAGCCCAAAACTGCAAGACCGAAGGATACGGTGAGCTCGTTCTGCGTGAATCGGATCGCCAATAATTAACAAAAATGTAAGGTAGCTGTTAGTAATTGTAACATTAAGACGTCCAACAACGTAGTCTACCCGTGACCATGGATGCTGTAAAGGATCCGAAACGTCGGGAATCAAATAATATCAATACAACGCGATAAAATCCGCAAAAAGTAGTTTTATTTCAATAATATTCGCTAAGTGTCAAAAACCAGAAACATTATAATGTAGGCCGATTTTTCCATAGCCAGATACCTTTCAACTGAGGAATAAAATGGAAGTTTGACAGATTTTGTATAGAAAAACTAATTAATTCCTCCGATAAAGTTATCTGGCGATGAAAAAATCGGCCCTAATTCAAATATCTTTATTACGAAATTATGAAAATGAACTTGATATATAATCTTTACAACTCCAAATTCATAGATAACAATATAGTTATTTTGTTGCTTTTTTGTTTACACATCATCCCAGTGTGTTTAAAAATCATCGAATATGCTATACGCATATTCCTCAATCATAAGTATATTAATTAATATAACAACATTACTTCATCATTGGAAATTCAAGTGTATTGCACTAGGAGGTTTTCAAAGATTTATCATTTGTTCATGGTTGCTAATGGATAATAAGAGGACTATAGCGCTTCTGGTAAGAAGTTATCTCATCCTTCAAAAAACCCATTTATTGAGTCCTATATCCCAATAAGTCCCAAATGCAACTTGCTAAAAATCGTGCATCTAAAATCTAAAAGCCTCGGTATCGGTCGGTGATCGTCGGCCGGGTCACGAGTGAAGTTAAACGAACGTCTCTATACGTTGGCAAGTTCGCGGGTAATTAGCAAGTGGCTTGCGCAGGCGCCGCGGGGATGATTCCACTGATAACACAGCTATTTGCTGGACATTATGGGAGTTGGATTTTGTTTTTATTAATAAGGTGGTTTGTAGTAGCCAAAAAGTAAGGGGTTTAACGGGTAGTTTACGTAGTGAAATTGAATGTTACTCGGCCCATCTTGTTCTTCGGTCAGAGGTTACACGTTAACAGGGAATTCATTAATCCTCCAAAAGAAAGAGCTCTCATCCAATATGAGGATTCTATAAATAAATAAAAAATATTTTGTAGTATACTGCTTACATTTTGTAGTAATTAAACTACAATGTCCCAGCTGCTTGTCGTTGCAAGTTGTCAACCGATACGAGCGGCCAATTAAACATGCCTAGCGATGCCTGCACACTGTCTGCTCGTAGACTAAATGACATCTTTGTAATGTGTCGTCATGAGACATGAGAAGCTGCGGCTGGCCGGCCTCTACTGACATGACCGTCACTGCCGTTTATTAAACTATTTTTTAAATATTCCCTTGCCGTGATAAATATTTTGCTAAATATTCTAATATATATTATATATTCTATACCTAATAAAGTAGTTACTATTAGCAGTTGCTAGCAAGGATACTGGCTTGTATCTCTTACTCCGATTGAGCTGATTTGAGCCCCCGTGATATTGATATAAACATAGCAGTATTCAATATTACAATTTCCAACGGCACTAACAATATCTAACCCATATTACACTTATCTCGCACATTTCTCACAACGAAATTAACCCTTAGTATCACACACCTCGACCTCAGTTTGACAATCAAAAAGACCAAGGAAAATGACACTTAGATAAGTATAAAATATCGAAGTATCAGAGTCACGACTTATGACCTCGCCTGGGAACCGACCGTTAATTCCTATCGGAATCCACACAGTCCAATAAAGCGGGAATCTAACACGTTCATAATTAATTCTCACACGTATTATGACGAGATGACGTGATGGACGGCGTCGTAAACGTCGCCAGTTGGCCGGAGCAGGCCACTCACTGCGTGGTGATCATTAACAGTGCTGTAAAAGTCTGCTAGATTGGGAGCCTCCTGTGCAGTTTGTGGGAAATATGAAGAGCTTTTTAAGCATAATGATAATTATTAAGTGCAAAGGTGATAAGCAATGAATGAAGAGAAAGATGATGATAGAAGAAGATAGGAATTTCATTTATAATATCTCTATAATTTAAATATCTTTACCTCTAAAATAAAGCCGTGTTGTAAATCAATGCATAAAATTTTATCCCTGATTCAGTTTCAGAAATGCTATGATGATGATGATGAATAGATCTATGATCGCCACCGTCATAAATGACGATGGTGAGTTTACCAAACTTTATGGCAATTCCTACACCATAATTATTTAAAAATTAATTTCACGTACAGGCTTTACTTCCATACACAATCTGTTTGCCGGCTATTTTATTAGCGGTACGTTCGGTGGCGCAGGCGCGTGTAATTGCCCACATAAATCTCGTCCGGCGATTGATCCAAAGAAGGCGATTAAAAATTTTGTAGTTCAACACTTAAAGTGTGAGCCGGGTTCTGTAGTAATGAGATTTCAGTTTTTTAATTAGAAAGTAGGTATTCTTGTTAGAAATAGAGTATTTATTTAATGACACATTACTTTTAATACTGTACCGTAAGTGATTATAATAAAATTATTATATATTGTTGAGGTAATAAGCGTGATTTAAGGATTTAAGATCAGGAATAGCTAAATTATCCCTATAAAATATATATTTATAGCTATATAAAAGTAATGACTGTCCTCTCTCTCTGATTATTACATTTTCATATTGCACTTTCATAAGAAGATATTCATCATCATCATCAGGTTCATCATCACACTAGCCGACAGAAGTCCACTGCTGAACAAAGGCCTCCCCCAAAGACGTCCAAGATGATATTATGTTATTTATTTTTTATTTATTTATTGTTTTAGTTAACTGAAACGGCGGCTAGCCAATTACATTAATTAAAGACATAGGTAGCATTCATACACTGTTCTCACAATACTCTTATTATATATCTTGTCAATGTAGATACTTCTCTCTAATCAACCAGAGTAGATACATAACTGGACCCTAAATCCTCATATCGCAGAACACAACTTTCTTCCATTAAATTTCGTCACTCGAGGTCCTCTGAGACTCAGATAAGTGTATTCATACGTTTTTTATTCGTGCCGCTCCATCCTCAGGTTACATGCGACACGGAATAAATTAAGCTACCGGAATTTGATATTCTCATTCGGTAGTTGTGTCATTATATTTATTGTACTCTTCTGTTTGTGGTGAATCAATCTGAATCAATACTTTTATGGAAGCTATGTTGTTTTGCTTCATATAATAACTTATTTGATTGTGTAATTTAGTATACAAAGTTTAATACCTACTCTTTTGTCTACAGGTTCCGGTAGCGCAACCAACAATTCAAAAACCATTTCTATTGTTGTTGTCTTCGTTTTAACTCATTTTGTTTATATGTTTCTTGTTCCACAATAACCTATTAAACTATTTAATTCATACCCATAAGGAGGACATTAAATCTTACACATTTAAAAAAAAAAGGTCAGAATCCCTATAGTGAAAGTATCTACAGGACATTTGGAATTGGACGTGGTGCGGACTTTTGATGAACATAGAGTGCGAGGAAAATAGTTTTGTACAACACTTGTACCTAGAAGATTCTGACCTAACCTAACCTCTTCTAGGAGACAGAAAAATGAAATTTAAGGTTATCAGCTCATTCCAATAAGAGCATCGCGTGATCATTCATCAGTGATACTAACATATCTTGTGCGCTACATAAAATGTACGCTTCCTAATCACTAGATCATAAAATACTCTATAAATCTCGTGGCTAGTATAGCACTTAGTTTCAGTGTTACCGCCGGTGCTAATGAACAGGTTAATTAGGGCCTGTGAACATAAGTCGTCGGTCGTGGGCCGCTTATCTGCAGATAGCGATATCACGCACCAGCCGATGTATGGGAACGTATTATAATCGCGCTATTGAACAATCCCAATGTATAGCAGCTTTTAAAAGAGGAATTCCATTGAACGATAACAGTTACACTCAATAATCTCAACTTCATTCCTATAGATTTTTATTGTATCGCACATTGTATGTGGACTTGTGAGGACGGGACAGAATACTGTTCCTCACTGCCACTCAGATAGGTATCTCTTAAGAACCGAGAAATTATCTAACTAGCTCGGTGGTAGGACATCTTGGGGTCTGACTGGCGGGCGATCACCGGATTCTGTCGTAAAACACCATAGTTTAAGTTTCGACTTTAGCGCGTAAGTGCCAGTTCCCCGCGGTAGTTGCGGTGCTGGCAGTCTGCAATCCGTGGGGGCTCTTAAGGGCCGGCAATGCATCAGCAACTCCTCTGGTGTTGCAGGTATCCATAGGCGACGTTGACTACTTACCACCAGGTGGCTCGTCAGCTCCTTTGTCGATATAACCAAAACTTACTGGATTTACAATTTAAATTATCTATAATGTAGTATCCTATAAATTATTTTACAACCTACACACAATTGTTCATTTATGGCGAGTGTCGCTCTTTTGTGTACACACTTATTAATGATCTCAATTTCATCTTCTATCTATAGATTAAAGACATAGAATGAGAACAAAGGATTTTTCTCGAAGCACAATACTTTCTACACATAACAAGCACACGCCTCCAAATTCTCACTACAAGAATTTTAATACGCCTACTTTAAAACAAGTGGAAAGCAAAACAGAGCGTAACGTTAAGTTAATTAGATAACTATCTGGAGAATATATCGCTTCCCCGAGGTGATTGGTGGGCGATGAAAATTTCACGGTGAGCTCTAGCCCATCGAAATTATTTTATTGACGGAAGCCGGTACTCATTAAGGGGCTACCGGGCGAGCCGGTGCCACTCACATAAACACCGCCTATCGGGCCCAATACCACTCCATATGCACAGGGTGCTCGAATTGACCTTTTTATTTAATTACGAATTGATTACACACATCTTCATACTAGGATTACTATTTAGGTAAAACAATAAGTACCTAGAGCGATACCAGTTGTTAATAGGATTAAATCCCTGGTTTAATCCAAACGAACTTTACGAAAAGATAAGCTTGGATACCGAAAAGCGTAATAATTGATTCATGAAAGGTTGTTTCGTAATGAAAAACGTAAACGTATTGTGTAAATTTTTGTCAATCTTTGCTACGAATTAGGTATGTATGACTATGGTATGGTATGGTATGGTAATCCATAATGACACTCTATGCTCTTAGCTGTAGGAAACGGCGCGTATAGCGACAGTTATACCTTATTTTTTAAATCAATATGCACTTCAAACGTTAATGGGTTCTGATCATCCTGTGCATGCAGACGACCGTGCGGGACTCGAGGCGCGGGGGCGCGGGGGCGCATTGCGCGTACGCCGCGGATTGAGTTAAATGCCTCCTTATCTCGCCCCTAATGGCCCCGGGAACATGTCAATTCATCACACGCATGTCTCACACGCTCTTTTCTAACTCAACCTTTTCCCGACGTCGCATACTTTTTGTTGGCTCGCAGTCACGATGTTGATACCTCGTTGACACCGCTGACAACAAACGTCCGATTTTTATGTCTCCAGATAATAATATGTAAATTATCGTGTGTTTAGCGAAACAAACGACGCTGTAAAAAGTTGTCGGCGTCAGTTTATACGGTCATAAAAAGATCCGCAAACTTATGCTAAATAAACACAACTGTAAAAATCTTTTAGTTTCACTTGGAACCGCAGTTAAGACTATTTATTAAAAGTTCCTATCTGATATTTGTTTTCATTTGCGTAGCTAAGTCGATGTTTATCTTCTAAAGTAGGTGCAACTTTTAACATATAAAAATACCTATAGCAAAGTATTTAGGTCGTGGTTGTTTTTCCTCACAGCATATTTCCACTCTGGAGCCTGCCTTTATAAAACTACTGAGATCTTTACTTGTGACAGTGGTTTGTTTTATTATTAAGTTTTAATATAAAAGGAAAAAAGTGTCGGTGGCAGCGGAAGCCGCTACTAAGTCGGTCGATAAGTGTGGGAGCCGACAAAGGCACTAATACGTTTAGGAGGCATTATAAATCAGTGAGTCGAGTTATCACCGGCCGACAATTAAGATGTCGACCATCTGAGGGAACGGCCGGACGGCACGCACTCCCGCTCAGACGGACAAAAGTGGCTTTTCGGAATATCAGTATCCATTGCTGTGTTTATTGAATATCCATCGGGTTTATAGGGGGAAAACAGGCGATGAAATGTAAATTGCTAGGCCTTTTTTTTGTTTGGGTTCTACTCTCAGTAGCAACGAAATGACGTGTACTGTACTTATCAATGACGTATGTGATTATACATACACGACATTTTAAAACTTCATTTATCAAGGAAGAGTAACAAGCACTGAAATGTCATTCGCTTCTGAGTTATACAGTAAGAAATTTTTACCAATTTCAATATTAAATAATCACGAGATCTACGAGGAAATTTCAAATATTTGAATTAATGCACATAGAGACATACTAGGTATTCACAAATCACTATAATAAAGTTCAGTAGCATGACATAAAGTTAGTAATCCGATTAAAAAGTTAACATTCTCAATCAGATTCTGAATACTTCGCGGTGTCTGAAGTAAAACTTTGTAACAATGAAACCAAAAACTTTCCAACTTGCTCAAGACGACTATTTCGCAACAAGAAAAACGAAACAAATAACACAAGTTTCGATAACAACACTTGGGAATCGATTTCGAGAGTAACCATTTAATTATTTTATCGATAATCTCACATCGAGTGGCCAGCAACAAAATAAGAAGAGCGGAGAGTAATCGTCGCTTAGGCCGACGCCCAGTAGCCGGCGGCGGTTGCCGGCCGATTTTATCGTCTCATAACAGTCTCGATTTATAAGTATCGATTATATGTATCGATCCCTTGATACGATGCGTTCACGGTCATTTGGCGCGTTTTTTTCGCTCCGCTCCGGACGATACATGTTCTCTAAATAACAATTTTGTTCGATAAGTAATTAATAATGGTTCCTTTTTGAAGCTGAGTTTATTTTTAAGAATAAATAAATTGCCTTGTAATTGTAATTTGTAAATACCTACTCCAGATTCCAATAAGAAGGAAATTGTTGAAGTCAAATAATATTGTGTCACATATCAACTTAATTCCATTGTTGTCTTTGAATGTGAGTACTTACCGATTCTCCTTGGTGTAATAATTGTCGTTCTCAGTGTTTAGGCCTTCCTAAATCATCATTACTACCTATATACCGATTGTATCTAGGAAATTATTAAAAGTTTCATTAAGGTTATTTCAAATTGGAGCGCGCCTTTTCATATAGGTAATATTGCTTTACCTTTTTAAAGTCAGGCTAAAAATAGGCTGCCCTTTTCTGTGAAAAAAGAGTCCATTGAACGAAATGTCATTGATAGCCATTGTTTTAAGAAGCCCAACGGGTAATTGGACGGGTAAATGACGAAACGTTTGGAGTAGCGGCTGAGCGATCGGCTTCTGCGCCATATGTTATGGGTTCGATCACCACACGAAGCAAATATTTGTATGATCTACAGGTAGCTGTTCCGGGTCTGGGCGTTCGTGTATGTGAGAATTTGTGTTTGTAAACGCACCTACGATACAGGACAAAATCCAAGAATCAGACGTTTCTTTAAAAAAAATTCATCTACAATAAAATATACACACTTAGAGAGTTTTTCACTGTATTAGCTACACAATTTATATTGCCATTGCACATTACATAATATATTCCTATGTCAGGGAAACGATTCATTCGAAACAAAATACGCTTCATAAAAGTTTTTAGTTTAATCAACCTGAGAATCAAATCCGGGACCTCGCACAGAGCAGCCATGCTTGTGACTAGACCAATGAGTCCAAACTGCCTAGTTTGAATAGGCTACGCCCTTTAAATAACAGATATGACGCTGTCTCTGGGTGGTTTTAATCTCCAAAACCAGTTTTACAAAATATAAGATACGCTGCTAATGTTCCTACAATTTAATTAAAGGGCACGAGTAATTTGCGGATGTTATAGGTGCGGATAGTTCAAGCGGTCGACCGGACAGCCGGACAGTCGGACGGCCCGACTGCCGACCGGACAAATGTCACGTCGGCAATAATCGTCGAGTCGTTAGCGCGAGTTGAGCGGGATCCTCCGCCGTCCACAACGTGTTAAGGGCATGCAACATTTATTATGAAGTAAGGAATAACATTATTATATTTAAGATTAGATTAAAGTGTGACCTATCGATTAATAAGACAAAACATAACTATTCATCGTAATACAACGTCGCGTCGTTAACATTATTTGTAGGGAAGGGTGTTATTTTTTATGTAACTTCATTCATTTGATATCACTGGGCATTAGTAGGTATACGGTTATAGTACATGACTATTTTAAATTATGTATCACAAATATATCGTGATTTGGCCTCTCTTCTCTATAGGGCACTATGGGCATGTGCCCAGGGCCCCGCGATCCAAAGGGGCCCCCTAGTTCTCACTGCTTTTGTTATTTTTTTGCATTTTTTATAAAATAATCCCCTGACATATTGTCACTAAGGTCACCCCATTATCCTAAAATGCCCAAGGCCTCCAAAAGGTCAAAGACAGCCCAGATCGTGATAGCTTCTGTGTCTGAAATCTGAATAACTTTGAATGTTCAACTTTTAATTAATAATTCATCAATGAACCTTTAAATTTGTCCATTACATCACAAAGCCATAGGTTATCTTAAAATAGAAGTAAACCATTACGCTTAATCGATTCTCACGATACCTTCACAATTTAGCCGTCAATATTCTAAAAAAATCAATATGGGAATAAAAATTAAACTGTGAAATACCTCGGTGCCTTAACTGAGATAACTTGGCATCGCGTTAAGAACATATTTAATGCGGGATTCAATTAAAATTTGACATGTATACGGTATAAAGTAGGCAGGTTATGTCTTGGCTGGATTATCACGTCGTGCGGTGACGGCGCGGCGCGATGCGGGGGGACTCGTGACGACTACAGTACAGAATGTAATTCTTGTTACGAGTTCATAGATGTCTGTAGAGATATTATTAAGGAGATTAGTATAAACCTGGCTATTGGACTCATTTATTAAGTGTATTACTATGATCTCATAGTTTAGGTTTCGGATTTTTATAGATTACCTATATTTTTTCCAAACAATGTGTATAAAACACACATTTTAGTGTTGTATCACATGATAAGGATATATGTTTAATATAATTAAGTAATCATTTTGATAATAGTTTATATCCCTTTTCCTGGCATAACTCCGAGTTTTCAATGTTAATAATAAGGCTGAACCAAAAATAATTTCCTGGAACCATTTGTTTGAATTAACAACAAAACTTTTGACAAATAAAAAAGCTTATTTTGGAAAGTACGGAGTTATAATAGGTAGGCTCGGGCAATCGGCTTCGGGCCAATTTGTAGGGCAATTTGCATAACTTAACCCTTCAATGGTAGCTGTGACGAAAGTGTTCGTTTATTGGAGCAAAAACACAAAACACGCGGGACACGTTACTGTTTGCTGACGGTTTCTTTACGAGACCGGTGAAAGGCTGCAACGGAGAAAAAATTATAGAAATTAGTAATAGGTACTAAACAGTATGATCTCTTTTTAAATGTACAGATAACTTTAAAGGAAAATTCTATAGTCATCGGCGGTGTTCATTATTTGAATTATCTTAAAAATATAATAATTATCTCCTTTATTAATATTTTCAAATGTAATTTTTATTTTGTTATTTTTTATTGTATAAAGACGTCAGAACATTCAGAACTTTTTAAAAAGTTCACAAATGTAGCTGAACTAAATTGACACTTGTTCACTGTTGCAGACAATAAGATACATTGTTAATTTCTAACCAGTATTCAGTGTAAACATACATTATCTGTGTCCATAATTAATATGTATAAAATATTCCCCATGCTTACATTATTGAATTATGCCACTACCATACAAATGTTAATGTGCATATTATGTTAAACTAACCAACCCAATTAGGTATAATGAGCTAATTAAATACATATAATTTTGACAGCTGTGGTGATCTGCTGCTGGGTTTGGTTAATTTGTTATCTCACTCATGGAGAAATTATGAAGTTAATCAAATTTTTATTTGTTCATTTGTCAAAATATTTTTGAACAGTTTACTGTAAGTACTTATACGTTGTTTTGTTAAATTAAATTCAAATAAATAAGTATTTTCTACAAGTATGTAAGTAGATACATTAGTCTAGTCGTCCCAAGTGCGACTGCTACGCTAGAGGTTCTGGGTTCGATCCTCAGTTCGAACAAAATGTTTTTTTTTATGGAATAGGGGACAAACGAGCAGACGGATCGCCTGATGGTAAGCGATTACCGCCGCCCATGGACACCCGCAACACCATAGGAGTCACAAGTGCGTTGCCCGCCTTTTAAAAGGGGAGTGGGCCTCCGGTAACCTCACTCACTCGACGAAACACAACGTAAGCGTTGTTTGACGCCGGTTTTCTGTGAGGCCGTGGTATCACTCCGGCCCATTCGTGCTGAAGGATGGCTCTCCCACGAAACATAAATTGGGTTATTGGGTTACGTTATTGGGTTTTTCTATGAAATTCTCAGTAGCAGCTCAGAGTCTGGATTTGTGCCCGGTTAATGGCAATAGACTCGCCCCTTATTACATGAGACCTAAACATACCGGCGATATGTGGGTGTACATTAGTACACTTCTGCCTAACCTAGGTAGTACGCATCGCATACCTATTTATAGATGATTTACAGAACATATTATACGCACAAATATGGCTCGTGTAACTAGTAACATCCTGTACAAACCGCAACACTTTAAAGTAATTAAACTTTACGACACGACTTTTTGCCAACTCTTCCCCTTTGTCCGTCCGTCCGTCCGTGTGTTGCGTCACAGCCCGTCGAATGCCCGCCGACAATATCGACATCCATTACACTATTTGTTTTGGTACAAACAAAAACTGGAGCAAAATGCTTTTCCGAAAAAACATGCCGCGGTCGTTGCGACCACCATTCACAAAAAAGGGTTACATTTTTGACATGTTTGCATAGGTGAAACAATGTAACTGTACATTTTTTATCAATTTACTTTTGCGAGAAACATTTTACTTATTACACATTTTTATGATCACTTCGTTTTGTTAAAAAATAATAATTAAACATACAATTTTATTGACAATAAACATTAAAATGATTATCATAATATGCAATTTATGCTTAGCTGTGTACTAAAACATTTTACTTGGATAAAAAAATACATACCTACTTAATTCGAATGTTATTTCTTTATTATTCACTCATAATTCTCGTTTATAGACTATAAAGTCATACGCGTAGTACAAATAAAACGGCTATCCGCGTTCATAAAAACATTTAAAAAAACTCATAAAAGACGCCAATGGTGACTTTAGACAAAACGTGGACAGTAGTCAAAGAAAAAATTGTAACGGTCTTATTTTTTAACGATCACTTTTAAGAACCCTTTATTGAAAAATTCCGTTATGTTATGACCAAACAAAGCGAGCTAACGTCACGGCCACCGATAGATTATGCAAAAACCCTACAGGGTCTTCCTATTCAATGTATCAATTCCCAGGCACTATAAAAGGATCTCAACGGCAATCGATATTCAAGGAGATGACATCTTGTTTGAATATTCACATATTTCCCATGAACGCGATTGAATCGAACCAAAGGGTTGCCTAGGGTGGATGCGTCTATAGGCAAATTCGATTATCTCTTAACATTCTCACGCACATCCCGCGGCTACACAATAAATCTTTGCATACAGAGCATAATAAAAAAATGCTATTAAAAAACGAACTATCTATGCGACGCTCCCTACTGAATATGCATAAGAAAAGAACCGTACACACCCAAATTATACGCCAAGGTGACAAGTGCTGGGATCCATCAAGTATCACAATGGTCTAGAACCTTTTGTGCAACAATAAATGCGGAACTTACTGCAAGCGCGGTGCGCTTGCAATTTTTTTTCTATGCATTCACGTACCTGTAACCCTCACGTAGATGTAGGGACAGTTTATTTGCATTTTTTTTGTATTATTCCTTTGCAAACAGTATCTTAACCCTATTCAGTAATGTCAGGGGTTAGGTTGCACTTAATATTCAAAAAGGGCAGGTACATTTCTCTTAATATTCTCGCATAAATTGTAGTCAGGTACATTTTGGTCTATTGTGCATCGCGAAAGGGGGCCGCGAGCGAAAAGGTGTAACGCGAATATTGATGATTTGCTATTATGTTTTCTATATGTTCGATCTAAAGTATATTTTTATTACTTTGTACGATAAACTTTGATTTTTAAACCACGAGGTTAGCGGATCCACTACATTTCACTTCCTGAAAGGTTTAACCCGTTTCCTTTGTAAGAATTTATGCAAAAAAGTTTCTACCCATCCTATTTTTTTATTGAATAAAATTTAGGGGCTATGCACATTATGCAAATGCGCGCATACATTTAAATGTTACACGCGTGATTTCGTTATTTAAAAGGGTTTCTTATACAGTCGACAGTAGACACAGATTTGCTTGTATTCATCTCGTTGTTTTTTAAGATTATAAGTAAGTATGCAATTTTTTTCTTATACTCGTCTGTTTAGAAATGCGGTTCTTACTATTTTTTTTTCTCAGGACCGGTGAAGAAAGAGTCTACCGTTAGGAGGTCGAATGTGTGTTACCTTTTTTATTGTATAAGGAGTGACATATGAAGCGGGACCCTGGATTTGGATTAGAATATGTAATTACTTCCTTTACGGTTTTCGGAAATGGTTGTTAGAGCCGTTATTTAGTGTTGCCACCTTTGCCTCTGACGTGAGGGTCGCGGGTAGTGCATCAATTGTATGAAATCATGGAGACGTTTATTGTATGCTAATCATTTTAAGAATTGGATATTATTATTAGGTTTTATGGCTGCATGTGATTGTTTATGGAAATTAATTTTCTTATAGCATTATAGGTACTGATAATTATCTCATTTAATTTATTTCATTGAAATACCTTGCTGCACGTGTTTAATATTCGGTTAATAAAAATACTTGATATTATATCATTATAATTATCCTCAAATAAATTACAAGAGCTCCTAATAAAGTTCAAAATGTACTTAATGGGTATTATTATCAGTGTGTTAACTTCTATTAGTGTTATTGATTTAATTTATTTTATGGGCAGCTCCACTTTTTACAATAAAATCCTATTACCAATAATATCAGCCGACAAAATAAACAAACCTTGGTCCGTTATTAAAAAAAACTCCCTCCTGAAGGGCGGCGCACTGATTGTTGTCGAAAGAACGCTTTTGCAAAAAACCACACTTTTTTTTCGAAAAAATAAGTTGGTCCCTTTTTGCGCCAGGGTCCATTGTCTCCGCTCTATTGTCTTGGCGATTTAAAATATTTTTATGCTTTCCGGATGACGATAATGTTTTGGACTTATTTTTCGATAACTATTATTTAGCGAATTTATTGTTTGTGTGTCGCAGGTCGCGCTCCCATTGTTTTTGTAACGAACGGTAGGCGAGTATCAACATCGATTTTTATCGTTTTAAGTAGCAATTTGTACACGGATGCCGCCGCCCGACAGCTTTAATAAAATTGCCTAATTTCACGTTACGTTGACAGTTTTGTTATTTTCCAATTTGATGGCTGTCAGATAATTCCGTGTTGAACTATTTGTGTTTACAAAGTTTCTAACTGTACTGTTTTTTGTCAAATGAAAATTAGGAATGTTGATTGCAGATAACGAACTAGCTATTATACAGTGTGTGGCAAAAAGTAATGGCATGTTAAACGATTGTTAATGTTGTCAACTTTTGTTTAAAAGGCGATACTTATTCTATTTGATCAATAACAATATTCATCCGCTCGGTTTTGATTCTAATGAATTACTACTTATTGAAATGTAAATCGGGTAATAAATCAAGAAAACAAACATACAATTCGATTCGTATTTATCAATAGATAACAAAATAAAACACATTCTAACCATTACCTACCCTAACGAATTAAAAATACTAGCATTGCCGAACTATGGAAATCTATTCATATTATCATCCCAAATGTTTGATGGTAAAATTAGCATGATTGCGCCGGCGATGATTTATTTTAAAATTATTCAAATTGCCGCTCATTGATACCAATCAATGTGTTTTTGTCCAAACTCGACGGATTAGCATCAGAATGGCAAAGGTGTTGCTTAAAATATATATGATATAAATATATTGTTTATTGGTTATAATTTAGCGACAGCTGCCAACTCATAGCATACCGTACTAAATACTCGTCTAATATCTAATAATACCTACCCCAATTATTACTAGGTTACTTTTTTAGTTCCTTTCAATAACAGGAACAAGTTTTGATGTTGTAGAATATCAAGAAAAAAATAATTAAAATGTATATTTAACAGAAAATTTGTAGATAAAGTAAAAATCTATTTGATTTTAATTGATAATCAAATAATATTCGTTTTCGTAATGGTAATTATGCATTACAATATTATACCTATAATTATAAACTTTATTTAAGATATTAAAAATAAATATATTCTTGTGGGATAACAATATCCTTTAGCCTTGTTATATTATTAAATGTAAGAAAACTGTTTTGTTTTTATCCGTGTAATTTTTACTTTAAGACGTAATTGTCAATAAAAATTTGCAAATTTACAATATATTTTTAATTTGCAAATATACAATATATTTTTTTTTTTGAAAATATACAATATTTTTTTTTTGCAAATATACAATTTATTTTTTTTTTAAAAAAACGTTGCCACACACTAGGATTTTCTCCTGTATCGTGGGTGCGTTTACAAACACAAATTCTCACATACATAAACGCCCAGACCCGGAGCAACTACCTGTAGATCATACAAATATTTGCTCCGTGTGGGGATCGAACCCACAACACGTGACGCAGAAGCCGATCGCTCAGCCGCTACGCCAAACGTGTCGTCATTTATTGACAATAGCAAATTTTTATTGACAATTACGTATTTTATGCAAAGATTGCTGTACTCGTAATTGCTGAGGCGAGTTGATTAACAGCCCTGCAGTTGCTTGGAAAAACCGACATGAGCGAGTGTACACAAATACTTTGTAAGTACCTATTGCGAATATATGTGTGTAAGTACATGACAGCAATACATAAATCGCGTTTTAATTAATCGTTAGAAAAACGCATCGTCACACCTTTACCAGGTGCACATGAACCAGACAATTTAACTGTAACCCGTGGAATGCAAATAAGTTACCCATAAATAAAGTCGCATTTAATGCCATCAATAGTTGAGAAACGCTTGTTATTTATATGTTAATACTGCGTAACCCCGACGTAGGGGTTACCAACTATCGACTACTTATTTGTGACATTGAAGAAATTCGAAGTGATTTGCATTGCAAAGCAGGCATCGTTTCCGTTCGCCCTGCTATTGACAATCGATGATTAAGTGAATACTGTGGTTTTGTTATTTTTGCCTTGTAACGTAACCGGCAGATGGTCGCGCCTTGTAACTTATGCCGGTTACGCGCCGATAGATGACGCTACGTGTATGATTTTTCTTAGCGATCTATAGTTCATATCGATAGAAACATCTAAAAACTTTTACAGTGAAAAAAAAATCACTCAGCATTCATACACGTAGCACATTTTAGTTTTCATTAAAAATTTGATTTTAATATATATATATACTCGTATAGGCACTTAACATCAAATTTGTAAAAGCAAATCAAATGTGCTTGTGAAAGTTAATATTTCTTATTTATTTAATTTTCGTTTTCCATATCTGAACAAACCTTAATTTGAACTTGCATATTCATTTTATATTTATTAAGTAAAGTTTTTACTCGGTAATAGAAGGAAGCGTTTATGTCAATTACCTTAGATATCATTTACGTGGAAGACCATCAGGGTCTAATCAGCATTTACTTGGAAAATACCGGTACTAAGTGCTAACAATTTATATAACGAAGTTTTTTAAATACTAATTTAAAACGTCACTGCTACAAAGTACGTTTTTATAGATTTGTGAAAACTTTAGGATCGTTACTAATTTCATATAATTCCATTCATAAAGCTGCTCAGCTGGTTCTATTATCACAAACTGTTCGAGTTTGTTATCAGTATATGATGCGCAGCAGGGGGAATGGAAAATGGAACTACGAAGTTACCACTGACGGATCGCACGTTTGTATACCATGAAAGTGTTCCGATTGGATTTTCGTGATTTGAGTTCTTATCTTGCAGTGGCCCCAGGTACAAATTTTATTAGACATTACTACTACTTTTTTATAATACATAAATATTATAATCGTTGTGGGTTGTTATTTCGTTCGGATTCGAAGCTTTGACTTCAGTAGGCATTGCTCAAAATTTAGAAGTCACAGGCACGTATTACTAAATCAGTGATCTTAGATATGTCTTAGCAATTCTTACTTTTACGAGAATTTATCCCTCCAGACCTTTGTAAACAATACATTGTTTGGATACATGCAATTTTATAAATATTTTAGAATTATACCAGCATATACATAGGTAGATACCCCACGGCCCTCCCATTAAGTATAGACTTCACGCCGCGAGCCGTTGCAGGAACTGTGTGAAGTCCTCTTAGAGAATCGTGTAACTTTTTGATACTTAAACTTTTTTAAAACATTTAAATAAAACTACTTTTTACGGATTTTATCGCGGTGTATTGTTATTATTTAATTCCGTAAAAAGTAGTTTTATTTCAATGTCTAATATTCGAGAGAGTGTCAGAAACTTTTAAAAACATTCCATCGAGCTACTAACGCACGTAACCTAACACGAAGGTGAGGTAAAGGAAGGTGTACTCCCACACTTCACCGGTTTTAGGTCCTAGTAAATAGGGGAAACCAATAAAGAGATAATCATTTTAAAATTATAACTTTACTCATGCAAACGGGTTCTTCGGTATGTCTCATAAATGACTACCTCTACTAACTCTATTGTCTACCTACATAGCGCCTTTGCCTATTAGCTAGACTACACTACACACCCACGCGAAGTGTATGCACAACACGGTGGTAGTGGGTGATTAGTCATACACACGCAGCGTTGTCAGTCGCTCGTCTAGTATTGTCGCCGGCTGCGTCTGCGCAGTATACACGCTTAGATACGCACTAGGTCTATTAGACGTCGCGGTTAAAATGTTTCTAATAGAATTTGGATGTGAAACTACTACTACTTACTTACTTAGCCGAATATGAAATAGCTGAAGCTGATAAAGGATGAGAGGCCGAAGTGAATGGTACAAACTGAGAGAGATCTTTACCCAGTTGTGGGTGAAGTTAGGCTGTGGATGATGATGATGACGAATCTGAAAGAACATCGTGCAGTCCTAGTTAGTGGGAGTTCGATATAACCCTACATCATTTGAAATGAAATGTCTATAATTTATAAGCTCTCTTATATTAATAAAGAAATACATATTATTTTATTGTCAAGTTACATACATACATACTACTGACAATACTTGCCTACTGAGGTCTGGTAATGTAATTAAAAATTATACAATGTCACCTGTATTTATATATCTTAGCTAACAAAATAAATGTCAACATCTGAATTTGCCAGCACAAAAAACAATTTTAATGTCCTTGATCACCGTATTAATTAGATATACGAATATCTCAGCTTTTACATTCACAAACGTCTTGTGATACAAATCGAATACTGTATTAATTTTAATGATATTCTGTTTGTTTCACCCTCGTGCTATAGCTAACAACATGTTCAGCGTCAAAACCGCCGCGTTTTTGTCGTCACGTGGGTAGGCACGCACGAGACATGTTATTTTTGTCACATTGTCATTACACCAGTGTTCCGGCCAAATTGCAACGCCGCGATGCCACCATGCATATTCATCGCTGTTATTGTCTCATACCATATTGTGCCCACCTTAGACATGGACCAGCGTTATCAGACCCCTAAAGCTACAAACAAAACCGTCTCTTACACCTGCTTTATGTATGTATGAGGGGGTAAGGAAGATTTAGATAGAGTGGTCGTGCTACACAAAGCGTTCATAAAATGTCAAGAGACCAGGGCCTGAAAGAGTAAAGCAAATGAGAATGCAGGAGTTGTTAAGTTAATCGCAGTTGTTTTGAAAGTGACGAGCTTGGGGTCAACAGCTCTGCGACTATTTGGGGTTGACGTTTGTTGACAGAGACACAAAAAAATGCCTTAGGTACAGGCATTTTTTTGTAATTGAAATAATTAACTGATTTCGTCCTCTATAAAACATTTAAAAAAATATCTTTTTGTATTTTTTTTGCATTTTCCATGCTAATATTATAAAGTTATTTTAGTGAAGGAAAAATTCGACCACAGGCATGATTCGAACCTGCGTCTTCTGGTTAAATACACCAGACGCTATGACCAACTAAGCCACCGCCAGTCCCAATTTTTTAAAACTGGCTAGTCCCGTCAGTTTAAAAAATTGTTTAGATCAGACAATATTTTTGTAGAAAACTGATAATATTATTCGAAAGCTAGAAATTCGCTAAAAGAGCTACTTAAGCTCAATTTTTGTAAAGTTTTATCTTTACGATGTTTAAATGAGTTCTTTAGAAATCACTCTCGATATCACCTGCTAATCAACTCACATAAATTGGTCATAATAGACATGTAACAGCGATAACCGAGTGGTTATGTTGATAGCAGTGACGGTGAGACGTCCACTCTCTCCAGCTTTCGCAAAAAACCTTATTAATATAACCGACGGCCGCGGCATGACCCGCAACCTCTAGTTTTGGAGTCTCTTTACAGCTAACGACACGATTAGTCGGATACCATGTTTTTTTAAGGGACCCCTTTTATTTCTTGTAATAATTAAATTGTTACCGCATTAAGTCATTAAAATTACATAATTATTGAATTTAAAAAGTATTAGCTAACTAATAGTACGTTATAGGTAGGTACGTAAGAATTATAAATTAAAAGAACTCGTTACTAAACGTGTATTGTTCATAATTCAAATTATAGATACTAGAACTGGACACTATAAAGATTAATAAAATAGGCAGGCAGGGTTTTGCTATATTTTATACTCTTAATGATGCCCTTCTGGTAAAACATTCAGGACACCATCCACGACTGTTCAATTGTACCTATAGAACATCAGTGGTCGTTCCATCTAAACATCTCCATCATTAGGCGCCGCATAATTTTTAATAAATTGAATTAAATGATATGTATACTCGCTAACTGTATTATATCTAATGGCGTGTCACGACTCACCTGTACCACCATTTGTATCGAAGACATCTTGGCGTGATGATGTTGTTTACAGAAAATCTTTACACCACGCCACTATAGACCTTATAAGAAACAAAAAAAGGGTCTTAATGATCATAATCGTATGACATTAGATAGAAAGTTGGATAAAGAGATCAATGTTACAAATGATTGGGTTTTGTAAATAATTTTGTGTTATTATAGGTTAGTTGTGTAATATCTGAGTTTAATAAATGAATATTGAAGCGATTGATATCGATATAGAATTTCTACATATCAGTTAATGGATCTCTGTGTAGCTATCGTTCAGCGTATTTCTCGTAAGTTATGAGACAACTTACAGCATTAAACAGCATTGTAATATGCTTAATGTATCTACAAATAAGTTAGCATTTCCTAGCAATTTCTTTTTGATCAATCTTTCTAGTTAAGGAACTACCGACGTGGTCGAGACGTGGTCTCTCAATATGGGTCTCATAAGAAAGCTCAAGGTCACTCAGCGAGCTATGGAGCGAGCTGTGTTTGGCATTTCTTTACGTGATCGAATCAGAAATGAGGAGATCCGTAGAAGAACTAAAGTTGTCGACATAGCTCAAAGGATTAGCAAACTTAAGTGGCAGTGGGCGGGGCATATAGCTCGTAGAACTGACGGCCACTTGGGCAGAAAGGTTCTCGAGTGGAGACCACGCACCAGAAAGCGCAGTGTGGGACGACCTCCAACAAGATGGACAGACGACCTAGTAAGGGTCGCTGGGAGTCGTTGGATGCAGGCGGCATGTGACCGGTCGCTGTGGAGGTCTTTGGGGGAGGTCTTTGTTGAGCAGTGGACTTCTGTTGGCTGATATGATGATGATTAAGACGAAGTAACTAGGTACCTAGTTTTACATAACATACCATCACGCCTGTATTCCCCGAGGGGTTAGGCAGAGGTACACAGTTTGCCGGTATGTTTAGGTGCCATTGTTATAGGGGGTGAGCCTATAGCCATTAACCGGGCACAAATCCAGACTCCGAGCTGCTACTAAGAATTTCGAAGAATTTTTTCCAAAATTTCGAGAAAGGAACCCAGGACCTCTAGTGTAGCAGTCGCGCTTGAGACCACTAGACTAATGAGGCAGTCATACCTATTTTATTTTATTACCCCATAAGTTATATAAAAGTATGTATTTCTGAACAACAGAATGCCACACTCCTACCTAACAAGTTAGCTACTGAAGACGAATGTGGCGACACTAATAACTAGCTATATCCATAAACGTACTTACCCACTATACTATTGCGTGTTTTGTCCAATGAACCAGTGAAAACCATTCTGGATACCCATAACTGGATAGTCCATCGCAAAAAAATGCTGTTGTATGGTTATATCCATGTATTCTCAAACCCCCTTCTTACCAACTTCCTGGGTTTTAACGCATGATTTAATATCGATTGTATTTCTTTGAATTTAGTTTCCAATGTAGTAATTTATTTTTACGATCTGGGAATTGTGAAAAAAGTTTGTCGATACATCAACTGTGCATTGCAAGATTGTGACACGGAACGTGGTGATCGATAAGACACAATGAGTAATTATCGAATATTAATAGTAATCCATAAGCCATTATCACTTCATTTGTCGTGGTTGACATTTAGTAAGTTCTGCCTCGATCGTGTGATTCGCAGTTAAGACACGAACAATCTTTGCTTTACAATGAGGCCAACGACAAGAAACATTATTTTATGACCGGATACTTGTTGCAAACACTGAAAACTTTGTAAAAGACCTTTGCCTAACCCTTTGAGATATACGGGCGTGATGAATTAGTTTCATGATTTCGTCAGGACTAATCTTGGTCTGGTCTGACAAACCAACACTTTTGTACTGTACCTAATCAGAACTATAGAGTCTACGAGTATGCCCTCACCCATTAGAAACAAATCCTTGGTAAGTGTGTGGTGTGTCTCCGACACATGAAACATTCTACCATAATAATTATATCCGTAATATACACGGCTGATGATTTCATCAGTGGCAACAACATAGTGCTTAGTGTGGACCACGATATTTCTAAATACTCGTTTATAATAGGCAGGTACACTCAAAAGCGCTGAAGTATACACTGGCTAATTGTAGCGCGTAATGTGCACGTGTGTGCGTGCGTAATTATCTTAATTAAGAGGCGCGAGCGCAGCGTTAGTGTCACATTTGAGCTGTTATTAACGCTACATTTTAAAAGGTTTTGCACTCTGGTGGATATTTTATGGTGTTTGGAACTTTGGGGTTTACTTGAGGAATACATCTTTTATACGTTAAAAGTTATTTATTTAGCAATAAACGGGGATGAATATTATTGGCAATACCTACCAATATTTTTGGCAGGTGCTCTACGTGGATTCAAATTTATTTTTACATTATTGTCCACAAAGAGCATCTATGACTCAGCAGCCTAATGCTGGGAAGTATTGGTTTTTCAGGACGTTAATTAATTAAAAATATCTATAAAACTCACTAAAACGTAATTACTTATTATTATTATTATTATGAGCCGTCATCGCCCCACTGCAGGGCAAAGGCCTCCCTCTCCTTCTTCCACTCTTTCCGGTTGAGAGCTTTCAGCATCCAACCCACGCAGTATGAGTGAAACTCATCCCGCCATCTCATTCTGGGTCTACCGCGACGTCTTTTAGAATGCTGGGGCATCCACATTGTCGTGGTTTTTGCCCACATTTCATCAGACATGCGGCAGATATGTCCAGCCCAGTTCAGTTTAAGGTTGGTGACTTTATGGCCAACATCAGTGATTTGTGTTTTGGAACGAAGTGTGGAATTCCGTATACAGTCCGAGAATCGGACTCCTAGAATACTGCGCTCCAAAGCTCGCTGGCACACTCCAAGTTTGTACTTTTGCTGGGCGGTCAAAGATCAAGTCTGTGCACCGTAGGTGAGGATAGGGAGAATGCACATGTCCATAAGCTATTTTCTTTAATGATAGTGGTAGTTCACCCTTTATGAGCTCTTTCGTCGACCAAAAGCTCTTCCAGGTGTAATTCGTAATTACACATACTACTAAGTGTGATATTATATTAAAAATAAAGAAGTATTATTATTAGGTAAGATTTAACTCGGACTGATTTCTCAATAAAAGTGATATGTGGAGACTGATTGTTATATTTTTATTAAAATAAGAAACAATTATTATTAGGTAAGATTAATAAAAATGTACCTATTAATGAATTTATTATTTTATATAATAATGGCTTTCTATAATAGAAGAACAGCTTAAAAACTTGCACATTAACATTTCAATTTTTAAATTAGTTCTATTATTTTTCTATAAATATTTTAAAACTCTACTAACAAATCCGCTCGGCCGCACCGAATCGCACTTTCCTATGTTTTTATCCTTTCTGTAACTTACAACACACTTACTTCTGCGCCTTTCGTGGACTAGGCCAGGTGCTATTCGCGGAGGTGCCATTTGGACGGGTGCTGTAAGTGGACTACGTCTAATTACTGCGTCAAGTACACAAATCCATTCGAAAGAATGAGTAAGATATTAATTTATCTGTATTAGTTTACATTACCCCTTTCGGCCTGAACAAAAAACTCAAAAATGAAAACCAGTTTTTTTTTCTAAACTAGTTATTTCCCAATACTGTTTACTTCAGCAATAGAAAAATTTTTTTTCAGCCGTGTGAAAATTCCCGGTGGCTCGTCTGGTCACGACGCGGTGCCGTGCGCGGGCGCATTTCGCGAAGCCAGCAAAAACTCCGTCACGCCACACCGAACTGCGCCATACGTTTTTGTTGGTAACACTTTCGTTGCTATTGTCTAGGACCTGATGTGAACTGTGGGTGAAGTAAGCATTCATTTGAAGGGTTACACATGCATCTGCTATTAGTCCTAGAAATAGAAAGAAGGAATATCAGCGACCTTTTGTAGGACTAGATTTTTTATTGAACTGTTTTTTTCGTTAATCCATAATGATTAAAGTCGGCTATTATAAAAAAATATATAAATTTAAGAATCAAAATAATGTTAAAGAGTAAAGGAAAATTAAAAGTGGGTATTGCTCCTGGCATTGTTATTTGATTTTGGCATGTCTTTGTGGAAAATTTCCAACAGGAAACAATGTTACCCAAGTGACTCGTACGCTATGGAAATATAATGCAAACATTACGCAAGGCGTCAATAAATTTCAAAACAATTGAAAGCGACAGCCACAACAACCGAATGTCCTTATCCGACGTTGCCAAATGGGAACAGCACTACGTGACACGCTATGGCACGTATGGCCAATCAATCACTTGCCAATGGTGAATGACCTCACTATCCTGGCAACAATGCCAGGGCCGGTGACGTCACGGCGGCCAAAGCGAGCGGATTCAATACCTCGCTAATATGGTGATGGTGGGACAAAGGAGGAACGCATGAATTTTAAAGGAGCGCCTAAATGATCTGGTGGTACAAATATTTTGTTGAGTGCGAGTCTTAATATAGACTCTGCAGTTATGTTGCAGTAATAGCAAACCACCATCATCTACGAAAAGACTGGCATCTTTTGAATTTTATACTTGTACAGTATAAAAGTTTCTTGAGATCTAGGTACTTATTATATACTAGCTTTTGCCAGCGACTTCGTCCGCGTGGAATAGTTACTTTGTTCCCTAGTTCTTCGCCCACGGTTTCACCTGCGTTGCCCCGTTCCTAAGGGTTGTAGCGTGATGTTTTATAGCTTGAAACCTTTCTCATGAATCACTCACTTTCCCAACATTTCCCTTCATTGCTCTGCTCCTATTGATCGTAGCGTAATGAAAAGTATACTATAACCTGCCCAGGAGTATGAAGAACAATTGTACCAAGTTTCGTTGAAATCCGTCGAGTGGTTTTTGTTTCTATAACGAACATACAGACAGACAGACAGACAAAAATTTTAGTGATTGCATTTTTGGCGTCAGTATTGATCACTAATCACCCGCTGATAGTTATTTTGGAAATATATTTCATGTACAGAATTGACCTCTCTACAGATTTATTATAAGTATCTATAGAAGAAGATTATCTGTAGTGTAAGGCTAACCCTACTTCATGTTCTACAGTTTCAATTTTTAACACCAGCATCATAAAGTTTAGTATCTAACTATTATATACTGAGCGAGCGTGATGATTAGTCTTTTTCCCCTGCAATGTATAATATAATATCTAGGCTGTTGGGCTTTTTTTACCCGACTACGAAGAAAGGATAGGTCGCTATGACCTGTTGCTGTCAACTTGACTGATAATTATGGCAGCATGTGCCCACGGCTATAAACTGGACGCCACTGTCCTGGGCATAGAAAAATTGCATTATTTCATATTTCAGTTATTTATTTTCGGATTTGGGTTTTAGGTTTTTACTCTTGTTTTATTATAGGGTACAAATAAGCGGTTCACCTAATAGCAAGAAATCACCGTCTACCGTCCCGTTTACATCTGCAATACATGATAGATACCTAAAACCTTAAAATTTGGCTAATGGGTCCCGTATAGGATTTAGGCAAGAATATCAGCTAAGAAATAAATTCTAAGGGAAATTCCCTTGGGATGTTTGTTATAAGACGACAAACACGCATACGAGCCGCCTGATGCAACGTAAACTATAACAATAGCCTATACACGTCAGCAACACTAGTAGTAGCACTAGCGGGTTGTCATCTTGATACCTCGTATGCCCAGTAATTTCACTGACACACGTCTTTGTAATTTGGCAATGCAGACCAAATTACAAAAACGTGTCTACAGAATATCTTGATGTCCCTATCTAGGTATTCTATAAATGTTAGGTAACTGACACTTGTTATTCTACTATTCACTCACGTTAATTTCCTGGTGGGCTAACCCTTACTGAGTCTAGTCTCGGTGCTGACAAAACGAGCTGGACGCGGCAGTGTCCTCGCCTGACAATTATGTGCACTTCTGTCGAGTGATTGACGCACTAATGGCATCAATTATCACGACGCGATAATTGTTATCGACACTCACCGTCACATCACGATACTTTCTAAGAGCTGACATCGATCGCCTCGCAATGAGAGTAGTCTACGTTTTTCTAGAACTTTCTGTGCGCTGAAGCATCAAAGGGAACTGGAAAATTTTCAAACGTATTTCATTAATTTACGTAGAAACTTCAGATACTAGTTCCTCTCCTGCTTTTATTTAAATAGTTACTATGCAATGATATGTGTAGGTATAGATAATGATGATATAAAGTACCTATTGGGTACCACAGTCTTAACTAAATTATGACTTATTTAAAGACCACAAATTATCACGGTGGCGACCGTACAACCCATAAAAATAACTGACATTTGTCTCCATTGATAGATAATAATTATAATGCTTACACTATTATACAATAATTAAAGTAATAAAAGACTGTATTAAGTTATCCCAGTTTATTTCATTAGTACATTTAACGGCCATTTTAACTTGTTAAACTTTTTGCTAACTGTACCAAGCATCGTAATGAGCGCCAAAAGATAACGATTTAACATTAAACGAATACATTTAGAAACTTAAACACACATACAATTTAATTTAAATATAAATATTTAAGTAAATATATATATATGAGGAGATAATATTCGGGAGTATAGTAGATGGTCGTAGATTACCGCGAACCGACCCCAATGCGCATGCGCAGAACACTCGCGTCACACCGAACGCGCAGAAAATCAAGTGCCATTGTTGAGTTAAATATAAAAATAGAAAAAGTGGTGTGTTATGTACTTACCTTCCACTTACTTTCTCATTGTTAATTCTGATATCAATCTCAAGTAACGAACCTTAAAAATAGCGACTTAATTATAATTTTCAGCTTAGTTACAGACGGATTAATTCGCTCAAATATTTTAACGAAACATCGAAGTTGTACTACTTGTGCGCGCGTCCATTGTAACAAACATTCACAACTTTTTATACGCCTCTTGCGTCTGCGCTGGCCATTTTAATTACTTTAAAGCGTTCTCTTTTTCGGTTGGTAACGGCGAACCATAGTTTTACAGTTTTAATTGTAGTTTAATGGTAGATAACTTACAAAAAGTAGCGAAACAGTGATGAGACGGCGCAAGAAAAATAAATTAAAAAAATATTTCTCTATGGACTGGAAAGCGGATCATACAACATTGTTCATGTGGCTAAGTTCCACGCCGATAGGTACCACTCTGTTATTACACACACTTGACGTGAAATCCGGAGCCCACATCGAGTTTTTTAATAGAAAAAGTCTCTTATTTACTATAATACGTTCACTAGCTTCTTTTAATCCACAATTGGTTATAATGCTTCTTCTATACTCATATGATACAATTATATGTCATTTTTTAAAATATATAAACGCAAACAAACGATTTGATTAGTTTTAATTCATGCAAAAACATAACCAAGCCGCACTCAACACGTTTACGTAATGTTTAATACGATAATTACAACTTACCGTACATAATGAATATAAATGAGAACAACTGCTTTTCATTTACTGCATTTGTCTAAGATTGCTGCATTTATAGGTGTTTAAATGATACTTTATTGTATACGCGAGGCAATGTATGTTGTACATTAGCGATAGATCAGATATCATCTAAATGTTTATTCAGCACGCTAGCCTCTATGCATTCGAGTCCTTTAATTTTGTTATGTAATCGATGGTAAGAATTTATTTATCCACGGTGATCATTTTCGTTGTTTTCCTGAAACAATGAATGAATAGCTCTTTCTGGTAACGGAGGTACATAAAATAACGCCTGTAATCTGTATTTCCCGAAGGGTTAGTCAGAGGTGTACCTACTACTTATGTTCATCCACAGTTCGCCGGTATATTAAGGGCCCATAGGGATAAACGTATTGTCATTAGCCGAGCCAAAATTTGAACCACTACTCAGAATTTTATAGAAAAACCCAACAACACTGCTCATTCTTGAAATCAAAATATAGACCTCCAGCAGTCGCGCTTCGGACCACTAGACGAATGAGTACCTAAGTGACGTAAGTAATAACTTTAAAACTGCTACAAAATAACTATCACAATAAATAGTATTTAACAAGCAAGTAGTCTTAAACCAGTGTCTAATAAAAAAGAAATACGTAAGTAATTTGATACCTAATTGGCCACGAATTCAATTGTTATTTTAGATCCTAGACCATTGTCGTGGTTCCTGACTTCGTGATCAAAAATCAATTATATTTGGTCCATAAATAAGTGGACGTCAAGTACTAACCTTTAGTGGGCGATATTATATCGAGTTTGATACGCACTGGACGTTATAAATCAGATACAGTTAGTTGGTGTGTCCATTGTCCGGAACGACTGACGGATCCTGATCACAATGCGAGCAAGTTGAAAGTTTTGAGAGACACGGACTGTAAATCTTGAGGTGAACGTGTGTACCACGATGGGTTCTTTTTTAAAACAAACAATATCGTTAATTTCTTTAATAAAGGACTTGACTTAAAAAAATGAAATTAATTAATTATCTAATGATGAGCCTGCTTTTTAATCATCTTTAAAGATTTAGCACATTTCCACTAGCTACTTCAAGTTTATTTTAACATGTCGGAGTTTCTGCATTTCTTTGAAGAACTTTCCTCTTATCCCAGGGACAATAAAACATATTATCAACCATATCGCTGAGTGCATTACCCGTGATAGTAAACGTTTAAAATTTCACGATAATTTATAGAACTAAATTGAACCATTAATTATTTAGTTTATCCAGCGCGTTCCATCATTTGCCTGACTGCAAACAGGAATACTTCAAACATGTTTTTTCCTCACGATTTCCGTCATGTATTGGACGCCTACACTGAGGGCAAATATTGGCAGCTAAGTGCGCGTGCGCTGCGACCGCGGTTTATCATGCGCCGGCGCGCGCACGCCCGCTATTACGTAGAGCTTAGAAATAAGACAAAAGTAACTAAAAACAATAATAGTTAACTGAAATGGACTTCCTAAAAAAGTGTAGGTATAACTATTGTCACGAGAATGAAAATACTGACATAAAATCGTTAGTATTTATAATACGATGCGGACTACCGATATCATAGATGGTATCCACAGATACAACAATAAGTTAATCGTCTGCGTTTTATTCTACATAATTAAATTTATTAACTCATATATATTATTTACTACGTAGCAAAATATATAGAACAAGAACGCAAATAATACCGAGGCATAAATAAATGATTGCATCGCTGACAGTGTTCAATTATTATATTTCCTCCCTCTAATAGTTTCGTATGGCTAGCGGAGGCGGCCGGGGTACCTTGAGGCTCTGCGCGCGCGATATTTCACCGCTTGAAGTCTCAATGCTAACTGGCGATACCAACCCGCTACCGCACTGCGCATGCGCGACAATCCTAAACATAGTGTTTACCTATTAACTAGTTAATATTATTTCAAGTCAATATTATTTTGCGTAATGTAATGACTAGCTTCTGCCCGCGACTTCGTTTGCGTGGACTTCAGACTTGGATCCGACCTGTATAATTAGTAATAAGTAACAAACATCCATACATCCTCACAAACTTTCACGTTTATGAGTATAATATTAGGTACCTAAGTAGGATAAGGCAAGGTTAGATAGTTTTCATTTTTGCCTTAAATTTTAATTATTATAGTCAGTCTCGGAATACATTTTGCAGTAGGTATCTGATCTCTGATGATTACTTGTGTTAAAAAGGTTACTATTTTACTAGTTGAAGTTTGAAGTCTATCAAAGAACTACGAGTATTTGCAACTAATTACTGTATTAATTAAAAAATAGTTCTGTTGAAATAAAACTACTTTTTCGGATCTTATCGTGATATTTTTATCCATAAAATCATGTAATTGTTACGTAAGTGTCAGATACCTGCATAAACGTTCAAGCGTAGATGTCTAATTATAAGGTCATTAGACATCAACGCAGTGTCTGCACTAACTTGATACAAGAGAGTACAAAAATAGCGTGCACATTATAATAACCATAACTTGCATGCAAATACGTTAACTACCTTATTATTTAGTCTATAATGCTAGATATAATCGAATTGATTTCTTGTTTAATTGGAATCGATTTTCTATTCCATTGATAGAGTAGGTAGTCAAATAATTATTATTATGCAAATTTTATTTACAATTTAATATAATACACAGTTTGTAGGGCATGCCCATAAGAACCGTAAAATTTACTTGAATTTAACTAATATTGAACACAGTTTTACGAGCGGCTACTATATAATTCAATTACATTTACACAGTAAAATTTAATATTTCTTAACTTTAAGCATCGTCCAATAACAATAAAATTTGTAACTATAATGTGAATGCATCCATGTTGTAGGTACGTGACGTTTTATTAGATTAATAAAATGTTTGAATGAATGACCGGCTGTAAGGCCGAGAGTGCACAGAGTGCACTTCAAACCAAAGGGGTCAAGTACAGGGTGACGTGATGTGTGATAATTTGAAATGCACAACCTTCAACTATATTTACTTATTTATTTACATGGAAAATCTACAGCTAAGAATATATTTATAGCGATAGTAGAGACACAGACACACAGATAAAAAAAATATATTTTTATATACGTATAGGAACATGCATACATATTTAATGGTGTATAATTATATTACACTCTACACAGCTAGCTGCGTTTATTAATATTGATATGCGTAACTTTACCTACCAACCTATGAAATAATATCTAATAATTGGGGCCTTTAATGTCCCAATGCTGGGCCAGAATAAGAAAAACCATGCCATAGATAAGTGATCGAATAACGTTTACTGACTTTACGGGACGTGTTCAAAAACTGCGTAGAAGGTAGTAGTAGGAGTAGGTAGAAGTTTTTTTGAATATCAATATTCTCAATGTCATTTCATACGGCATCATCCCTTAATAATATAACATACCCATATGCCTGAATTCGCCGAAGGGTAAGCGCAGATGTTTACTAATGTCTACTGTTTAATGAACATAATTTTACAATATCCAGAAGTTTTTATACATTTGCATCTGTTGAGATAACAACAACATTCTCAACCTATGAAGCAGTGCTGTGTGCGTACGCAACGTCAAGGCGATCAGCAATAACATAAAGCAAACGGTCGGGACTGGTTCCGCTCGATTGAGCTCTAAATAACCACACTCCTAACACCGGCGATTAGCACTGGTGATTATAAACTATGAAATACTGACAGTTTGTCTCAGCTGGTTACGCTGGATGCCTACGAAAAGTCAATATGGAGGAAGAAAATAAAAATTGCTTTTAATTAAACCGACTTTTAATTAGAGTAAGTTACTCGTAGATGGAATGCATATAATAAGGACTCGTTTAAAAAGTTCGCCTGTCAGGACCGACATACTTGAAAAAAAAATAACAGTCAAATATTTCCCGAGCCTGTAGTGATACAATTATAATGCTTATTTGCTAGTACTTAATTTAATTGGTTACGTTACACTTGAAACTGGAATACAATAATCTAGATACATATATAAATAACAAATTTTGGCCAAAATGGCGCTTTAGTAGTATTACCTTTCCGGTGATGATATATTTTTTAATAGTAGATAATGTTGGCAGAGCAACGAAATTATGGTAAAATCATACTTAAAACCATTTTAATATTAATTTTCCACTTCCTCATTTGCTCTCTCTCAAAGTCTAGATGCGGACTACTCTCAAGCTACTTTTCATTTCCGATCAGATAGCTATCGAAACAGGTAGGGTACTAATCCTCTATTAAAACAGGTACATAAACATCCTGACTATGAGTTACATTTAGCAAATACTAGATATCGAGATGTTTTATAAGGGCTGGAATATACAAAGAGCTTGAAATAATAGAACAAAAACGAAGCAATTTCAAAAGACAAATCAATATTTCGGGTACAGAAAGGAAAGGTTTACATAGATATGGACAAAGAACCGCGTAGTGGTGGTCCTAGATATATTGCCGAGATGGTGATTCGTAGATCGATTTCGTAGTAATCGTAGGCGTATGGCGTAGTCATCGTAGGCAGATCGCGTAGTACTCGTAGAGTTATTGCGTAGCAATCGTAGACGTATGACGTAGTCATCGTAGGCAGATAGCGCGTAGTAGTCCTCATAGAGAAGACACGTAGTGGTCGTAGACGGATGGCGTAGTCGTCGTAAACAGATTGCGTAGTCTTCAAAGAAACATCGCGTAGTGACCGTTAAATACTATGCAGTCACCGTTATCCGTCCAGTTGCTTACTACTTTAGAAGAATTCTGAAGGTAGAAAGTCTTCCATTTTATTACTGAGTGCGTAAACGTATCTTAAGGTGACTTATTTCGACGACCTGGTACTGTAATGCTGTAGCGTATCGCTTGCAAGTTCACGTGACCGCCATCTAAGTTTTGCATGCGTGCGCGGGAGTAATAAATAATAACTTTATTTATTTTGCAACGGTTCTCGTGAGACGCGACACGCCGTGTGACGTCATCGTTATATTATTTATCAGATTGGTATCCTGGTGCAGATGTTGGTTTATCCCCTGCTTTTCACGACAGATATGTACTAGGATTTACCTACAGTGAAATTTATTATTGCTTTACGGGAAAGGAAAACAGGCACTGTAAGGTCAACTGTAACCTGATCATCCATCAGCATAACAGAACATACCATCACGGTTATATTCCCCGAAGGATACGGCAGAAGTGTACTTATAATGTATACCCACAGTTCATTGGTAAATCTTATGTCCCATACTATTAATCGGGCTCAAGAGTATTTTATATAAACGCCTTATATGATCTTTAATCGACCTGGGAGTCTAACTTTGGCATTAAGTTACTACAGCATAACGCCCTCTCTTACCCGTGGACATCAGTAGATTTTTTCTTCTTTAAGTGAAAGTTAGTCAGCAGGACACCATTACCACTGTTACCATTACCAATATTATAAATTTTAAAAGGAGCATCTATGAAGTGCCGATTCTTCTCCATAAGTCCCACTATTTGGAACCGTGCACCAAGTTTTGACAAAGTAAAGTACTTGTAATATTGGTTAACATTTGAATTGGACTTTAACCGAGAATGTATATCTAACTATATAAACTTTTATCATTTTTACGCTCATCCGTCACTTAATTTTAAAGTAGCTCCGTTTTCAGTTTGCCTTATTTATTATATTAATTTAGTTGTTAACTACCTCATAGAGGTCCTGGTTTCGAATCCCAGGTCGAGTAGTGTTATTGATATTTTCTATGAAATTCTTAGTAATAAGTAGCTCCGAGCCTGAATTTGTGGCCACCTATTTTATGGGCCCAGAAAATACTGGCGAACTGTGGGTATAATTACATTAGTATGTACACTGCCTAACCCTTCAGGGAATACCCGGTATATTGTTATGTTTTTTAGCTGTTCTTCGTTCATATTTAGCTATGCCATATTACAACGTCATATAAGGTTTTATAGGCGACGCCTCTGAGCCTGTAAATAACTGATGATGCAATAGGCAATAATATACCTACCGAAATATTTTATTCTAACTGACTTTGTTTAACGTCCTTGGAGACGATATTGTAACTAGCAGATATCAATATTCGTAGGTTAGGTAAAAGCAAAAGGCGCCCAATCCTTGTATCGTATGTGGATGCACATCAATACACCTGGCCCCTCATTGAATATAAGCGTAAGCGTAAAATTTTATGTTACCTATGTTATTTGTAACATCTGTATTGCTGTGATCATCGCATGAACATTCACTTCATTATAAGAAAATCTAGATTAGAATAACTTATCCGTTTTAAGAGGTAGATACCAAATGACATAACCCAAATATCCAACCTGACGCAAGATTCGCAATCCACAAATGTCTCGGAACAAGTTGTGCCGCTCCACTTTCTGTGCTCGGCCAAGTGTTCTGATAACAAGTGCGTTATCACGCGTCGTGTTGGTGTCGTGCCGTGTCTGTGTCGCGTCACGTCACCGGTACGTATACACGTAGACGGTTGATTGCGCCAGCTTAGATATGACGATCTAGCCTCAGATTTGGCGACAGTTGGCAATTTAGATTTAGTGTGTCGCAGATTGGTTTGGATTGTCAAAATAAACTAGATGCGTGTTTTTGTGTCAACTATAACAAACTACTTATTGTGTAATAAAACGGTTTATTTCAGTTGGTAGATTGATACAATGACACGAGGTACTTACTATCTACAAATTAATCTAGATAGATACGTAATAAAGTTATAAGCAGCTGAACATACATAATACAATCGTAAAATTTGTTTTGGTATAATGGTTGTTATAAAAACTTCTGCTCCTTTTTTGTTTCTTATATTATGTTTATGAAGGGTTGTGTAGACGGTGTAGATTTGAGTAGTGAATATTGTTATTTAAAAGCTCAAGGAAGTATGAGGGCAATCAAATATCGGACTCAATGCGGGATTCCTTCGGCTAGTGATCGTCAGGACGTGTGTTACAACAATTTTAACGACACACAATCTTTACTTTCACATGTCCAGGAAAAGTCATGGTAGCTATTATCTTGATTTTAATAAATCATTCGCTTTAATGACATTTCAAGATTAACACAATTGTAACTTTATTTGAATTGATACATTCTTTGTTATGTCACTTCGTATGAATAGGTAAGTCATGTCTTTTAGATGAGTCGAGAAATTTGAAGCCACGAAAAATGCGGTATCATAAAAACATCTTTGCGGATTGAGTTTTTGAATTTTTGCCTAAGTGTACCAAACAGTTTATTTGCAATAAAATCCAAATTAATGGACAGAGATTGTAAAAATGTTTGGTGTTTAAATTTTGCAAGCATAATTAAGCATTTGACACAAATCTTTTATCAATTTGTGTCACAGTTAACACGAAATTGTTACGGCACAACTGCAAAATCCTACACTAGCACTACGTCCGTCGCGCGTAGGTCCGAGGCTCACCGAGGCGCCTTTCTAAAGCGCGACCTTGCGCAGTCATCGCGCGCCGGATTAATGTCCAAGCGACAGATCAGCGCGATAACGCGGCCCACTTCCATCAGCGTTGCCAACTGTGACTACAAGAATGCCAGATAAACTATGCTTTGACAACTTGTAATAAATGGCAAATGTTTATAACGAATGATTGCATGTTCTTCAACCATTTAATAATAAATAAAAAAAAACAAAATGACCGATCTTCCCACGGATATCTTAGTTCGAGTGTCTTGTCTGTTTTTATGTTACCTTCGGCTAAACAACCTGGCCGAGCACATCTTTCAATGATAAAACGTGACAGTGACACGTTTTTGTAGTCTTTGGTAAAATGTATAAAGCAGCGATACACAAGATCATTAGATATGTCGTGTCGTACGTAGGTGATTAATATCGAGGCTCAAAAATCGCATTAATGAAGTAAGTATATGAGTTAAAATACTCATACGTTGACCATCCCGTTCTAATCGATCGATATCACACCTGCTAGCAAATGTCTATAACTCTTTAACATGACTCGTTTAGCCGAATTACGAGCATGTTTTTGGATTGCACGTAATTGAAGTATGCGCGGAATTCCGGCGATATTTGAATTAGTTGCGACGTATTAGTTAGGTGTGGTTGTTGTTTTGTGGTCCGCGTATATGGAATGGGTAAGGCGCTTGTGTTTATACATTCATTTGTAGAGTAAAATATTTAATTCAATGTATTTTTTTAATATTTACGGCAGTGATATTTTTCAGCGAAACGATACTGTCTATTTGGTAAGCATGCTAGTAGATTGCACCAATTTGGAGAAGTATTTTGGCGTCTAAATGCATCATAAACCTTATTTTGATACAAAATTGTACCTTAGTATTTGTGTTTTACAGTTCATAGTGGTACTTCAAATAGTGGCGGCAAAACGAAGGTAACACTGAAAAAAATTAATATCGTAATCTAGAATCAAACTACTCTTCAAATATACTAACTGTATAATAACAGTGTCCAATCACTCATACTTTATCTAGCTCTCTGCCACCCTCTGGCCATGGTCACGGTAACCAATCGCCTGCGCCATCAATCTTCCCAAAGCCAACGCGACAGCTAAACGTCATTGCGTACAATAGGACCAACTCTACACACCCCCGATCACAATGGGGATGCAGTTATTAGACTTTAATTATACCTATATCATCTTGTGGTTTATAGAGCTTTCTATAAAATGGTAAGTAATGTGAGACACCGTATGCTCTACTAGTGAACTTAATATGTTAACATTCAATCAACATCGTTAGTTGATGATTAAGATGATTGGAGTTACGACTGTCGCGCTAGTGACTTTAAACACAATCATGATATTTTATCAGACAAAGATGTTCAAAGAATCAAAGTATGTGAGAAGGTGTAAACTACACATGCATAAAGCGTGTTGTACGTAAAATAAAAATATCGGAAGTATCAGACGTAAACTACCATCCGACATTACTAAAATTTAAGTTCTACTTACTGCCTATACTTAGTATTACCTAGTAGTGTTGTACAAGGCTAAGCTCGTCAGATCATTTATTTTTATGCGGTTCCTATTACATTTCGCACTAACCGATTAAGCGATTAAGTAACGGTTGTTAACTCTGCTACCAAATTAAGTCATCTTCCATGCAGTTTGCATCCCCATATTGTTATTAAACTGCAGTTTAAATCTCCACCGCGGCCGGGGGTGGACAGCGATTCATCAGCGCTGATCGATCATGTTACGACAGCTCCGTTTGCGCCTCTCAGCTCTTTGTTACACTGCAAGGGTTCACGAATACAATCCGGTTGTGGATGATAGAATATAAAAAAATGTGCGATCATTTCAGAGAAAACTGTTTTTTATAATAAATACAATCTGATTTGTTGTTATATTGTGTGGACTTAATTGTATGGTACAAGACTTGCAAACTGATTCCAAAGGAAGGAGGCATTACGCCTCGCTCCAAGAGCCAATCACATTAATTCATTATTAGCATTAGAATGACTGACTCATTAGTCTAGTGGTCCCAAGCGCGACTGCTACGCTAGATGTCCGGGGTTCAATCCCCAGGACGAGCAAAGTGTTATTCAGTTTCTATTAAATTCTCAGTAGTAGCTCGGAGTCTGGATTTGTGCCCGGTTAATGGCTATAGGCTCGCCCCCTATAACATGGGACCTAAACATACCGGCAAACTGTACATTATGTATAACTGTATATTATTAACTGTACATTAAGTACGCCTCTGCCTAACTTTATGGGGAATACCTGCGTGATGGTAGCATTAGAATTAGTCCATGAATGGCTTATCACGATATTATTTTTATTTCATTAATTTTTTTTGTCTTTTACATTAAAAATGATTTTGAACGACTTGTAATAAGTAATTTTGTTTTCTGCTTTTATGTCTATTATTATGTAGGTAAGCTATTAAATGCGATATAAATTTAATCACAATCATTAAAATAGTACTATGCAAACAGTATGGCAATAAAACAAATAATAAGCGGTACTTATGTAAAGTGCTATAAAATATAACGACGTCACGCGGATCGGAGGCCGACACGTCACCTCAGTAACATAGGTTGATTCGGAAAATGTGATAATTTGGCTTATCCGCCTGTTAACATCTGCTCAATCAGTAAGCTAAACATTTAAACGTAAACACCGGGTATTAAAGAGAAGAGAAGTGACGTGGTGCTAGTTTACTTAACATACCGAGGCTCATCCATGATATTCCGCTCTTTTCTCACCTTTTAAATCCATAAAAATTAGCAGGCTATATATAAATTCCATTTTTTAAACTGCTTTGTAAAAGTCATATACCGCACAATAAATTCAAAGCTATGATTTTTACAGTTACAGGTCACCCATTCTGGTCTGTATTTGTAATGCATGTCGCTAAGTTTGCCTAGGTTAAGTAGATTTTTTTGACTGATGTCTAAACCTGTCTATAACTGTCCCTGAGTATTTATACATTTTCAGTGTCCAGCACTTTGTTACTAAACTTTGACTTGACTTTTTCTTTTTAAACTTGACTTTTTCTCAATGCCAAATCATCATCACCATGAGTTAAATGAAGGTAATATACGCACTAAAGCTCTCACAAACACTCGACTTCGGAAAATGAATAGTAATAATACAGCTTAGTATAAACTAAGCTGTATGTGAATGGCAACATAATAATTATGTAAGAGTGCTCTCTTACATAATTATTATGTTGCCACGTTACGCGTCAAGCAGTCAAAGGTCGTCTCGTCTCATCAGGTCGCACAGAATATGATTCATAACAATATTAATTATTAATCATGTATAGAAGGACCACTTTGTTTGTGTATAGTCGCTGATGATCAAGTACCAAATGACTGAAGCAAAACAGCAAGTACTTGCTGAATGTCAGATAGCACTCAGCCTCCTGTAGCAACCTACTACTTGGTATTACTATTAAGATGAATAACATAAAATACCGTCATGCCTATATTCTCCAGAGTGTTAGGCAGAGCTTTAAGTACATTTACACACCCACCTTTCATCGGTATGTTCAAAACACATCTAGCGGGATGCGAGCCTCCTTCATACTAGTTCAGTTTGAATGGTAAGATACTAGTCACTCTCAGATGGGATCTGTTAGGAACTGAGCTTCTATAATTATTTTGTGTGCTCAGTCGATTCATCAGTTTGTTATGCCAACTAAGGCTGGAAACACTTTTGTAATTAACTCTATGACGCTTAATAGATTGTTTGGCTGTTCATCTGTATAATTCCTAACTGATTGGTCTGCAGCTCGTGACTTTATAAAAGTTGTATGTAAACATTTCTAACAGATGAGGTAACGGTTTAGTAATTTTATTTATTGATAGATTTATTGCTATCCCACGTATGATATATGTATTATTACCCGAGAGTCGTGATTTCGAAGAATCTAGAGACTTCATGACATAGAAAAAATTAAATTCTTTGAAAAGTAACACAAGGATCTTTGACACGCAACAATCTATTCTCATGGAATCTTCCAACAACAAATAACTCGAGAAAAGAAAGTTGTGGAGCTGTAAATCTTGACGCTAGTCATCAACTAATCAGTGTCAGGCAGTATTAGACCTCAACTGCACAATGAAAATATTACAAGTTACATAACCTCGTTCTTCATGATAAGTTTTATTTAATATATTTGAGATTTTTAATCGACAAAAATATAGATTATATCAAAACTGTTGGCTCCACATAGAACCAAACAAAAACATTATAATTTAAAATGGTTCAATCGTATGAGGTAATTTATCAATAATTAAATTGAGAATGTCCATTAGATTTTTTTTAATACCACATCTATACATTTATGCGCTCCTGGTACTTCGCTTGTGCTGTAGGGCAAAGCTTTCAAAAGAGGGGTTTCGCTATTGTGGGACAGATCCGCGGACGATTGATGATCGGATCACTGATAACTCCTTATTTAATACCAATAGTTCCACCTAGCTCTGTCGATCTTAGTACTCTTTCAAATTTAGTTCTCTTTCTTCTTTTCAGTAAAAGTGGATCTCAATAGTTCTATATAAGTATTGTATTTTTATACTACAATTATATCAAAAAATTATTATTCCAATTCAATGTTTCATATGCCAAAATATATGAAAGTAAATTACATAAGGAGAATAAAATCGATGTTCATTTATATTAAAACAATAATAATTACGATAACGTAGCAAAAACAATAGATTACTCCATTTCTGTAACTCAAGGATTTTTTTGTGACACGTTTCGCGAACCGCGTAGTAATTAAATATCCGATGTGCACAAAACAACGTTTAAGCGAACACCGGAAACATAAAAAATCCACATGTTAGTTATTAAAATAATGAAACAAGTTATAATTGCATATAAACGTATCGTGAAGTACTTATAAAAACGTAAAAATGTTGGAATGGCATTCGATTTTGGCTAATAGTAGAATGACCCGAGGTCGCAGGTCGGTGCGTTTGATTGGAACGTAATGGTGTCTTCATTACAGTTTCGTTTTAGAAAGTTTTTGATGTTTGTTTTGAAACGTGTAATTGGTTTTAATAGGTATGTGGCTCTTGATTTACTTAGTAAACGAAGTCTTTGGCGTAGCGCAGCTGGCAGAGAATCACTTATTACAAATATTAATAAATTACACTTCTCCAACCCATATATCATATAATTCAAAATGAAATAATTTGAAGGAACCTTGCGCCACTGATATTTTTCGAGTAGGTTTTCAATAAACTGATTATTTTATTCAGTAGCTGCCTCATTAGACTTAGGTTTACCTTAGGCCCTCGTTTAGACTGCCAGATCGATCGAGCAGGGTTTTCTATAAAATTTCAGTATTAACTGAGTATTGGATTTGCGCCCGGTTAATAAGCTCACCTTTTTACATGGAATTTAATAACAAACCGGCGCATTGTCGATGTATATATATTTGTATCTACTCCTCTGCCTGAGCCTTCATGGAAAACAGGCGTGACTAGGCGTACTATGTTATTTTATATTTATTGTTCATTAATCACGACCATTCCAATCCGACTTTGCTTATTTTAGTTATGCTTTTGCCACTGTTTCTAACTAAAACCGGTGCTAAAGCGCTGAAATAGTCAGTTTCCCTTGGTTGATTGCCATTGTTTTAGGCCAAGGCAGCAGTTACTCAAGTTCTTATCAGTACGTTATATTTATTGGCTTCAAGTTCATTACCAGCACGCTCAAGGCCGTGAGCAGTAATTACTTAATCAAACAAATGCATATTATATTTTATGTTCCCAGGTAAGTGTCATAATAGAATAAATAATAAATTGTTGTGTATGACCTTCATCGTTATGACAATATTTTCTCTGAGAAGTTTATTCAAACATACAATTTCTTACTATCAACGTTCACACGGCGAGGCGTCCTCCGGCGCCGTGACGTCACGAGCCAAGGTGTTTCCTCAGTGCGCACACGCAGCAACAAAGGATACGCCACGATATGCGCCTGATACGACGTCGCTTCCGTGTTTTATATTTATTTGTTTGGTATTTTTCCTATTTGAGTGAAGGAAAACTTGATATAAATTCTAAGTTAATATTTTTATTTAGTATGGACGTGGTCTTTGTTTTTTACTAGGTAAGTACTTATGTTTATTGCTGTCTGTTTCTACTGTAACAAACTTATTTCATTTTGTTTGATTTCAATTTTTAATTAACTGTAGGTACTTCAGTAGAGACTTAACTCAATTAAATCCTTGAATCAATGCCAATTCTAACATAAGCTGTGTTATGCCAAAACCCGCTCCATAATTTCACTAATAATAGGTATAGCTTTACTAAGTATGAAATAAACTTATCAATCAAGATCTAGCGTGGTATCAGCTGATCTGAGGTCATTACTACGCGCCACGGAACCGAGAGCACGTGGGAAATTATACATTCAAAACAATGGACACTACGATATTATGTGTAGATAGCCGACGGCGATATCAGGGGAGGGAACTCACACTTGCTACAACTCACTTTTAGACACCACAAAACTGTGGTTACTAGAGGAACTAAAATAAACGTAATCGAGAAGTAACCACTATATTATGCTTGATCAGAAAATACACAAACCAACTTAAGGAATTGATTCAAGACCGCAATGTTGTATTATTTTGTTAATAGTCATTTCACCATTAAATAGTGAAATATATGATTTGAAACCGACTTCAAAAAGGAGGAGGTTCTCAATTCGTCTGTATATTTTTATTTGGACGTTTGTTACGTGATTATTCCGTCAATTATGAACCGATTTTGATGATTCATTTTTTGATCGGTAAGTCATACTTCAGAGGTGGTCTCTCAAAAATTTAGTCAAGATCTTATCACAAAATTTAGAAATAACATGTAACAACCGAGTAAATGATAACATCCCCTAGCTAAATAAAAAAAATTGGAAGGCACCGACTACCGAAACTGTTTCGCACATAAAATTATATTTTAATGTTTTTTAAGGTTTTACTATTCTTAAAAGTTAATTTTGATAATGATATGACATTATTCTTTAAACAGATACACTGATTTTTTTTGTAAACACAAGAACTTGAAGAACCTGGCCACAATTTTGTAGTTAGTACCTATTGTGCTTTTTAGCACTACTAAAACCACCGTGCCCTTATCACATTATTTAATAAAAAAAATGGCTGTGTGCCTTTCGTGCTCGATTACTTTGTTAATAATATGTTTACTTAGCATTTGTTACACGAATAGGTATTGATAAATAAAAATCCATTAAAACTGGCTTTTATAAAGTAAGTAGAAAGGTTTTAGTGGTGCCGATCTTCTTTAAAACACTTCTTTATATATTACCAACTACTAAGCCGATCTAACCCATCCAATGAAGACCGATACCTATACCCATAAAAATGTATATTTTATTTCAAATCGTAAACACCACACAAAGAACATCTTACGGAATCTCACTTTAAACACTTTTCCATCGCACCTGTTTCATTTCCGTGTATGGAAAGCAGTTAACGTGATATCAACTGATCAGAATGTCGCATCGAAACCGTTCGACCATCTCCGCCGCTGTTCGATGCGCCCGCGCATAAAACTTTTAATTGCCACAATTATGTAACAGAATTTATTTGGCGTTACAAAGAGCATTGTGCCCCACTCCCACGGTTTGGGACACGTTCCCTCGCATCTCGTCTGATCCTTATCTCTCGTCAGCTCTTGACCTTGTGTCGGGCGTGACCTTTTCGGCTTTTCTCACAATATATTCAAGATATCTGACTTCCGAATCGCTGGTATTATTGATACTTCCGCAGGCACTTGGATGTTTCTGAACCATGTACGTTAGGTAGGAAAAACAATGGACAGTGAATGTAATGTAATTGTCAGTCCTTGTAAAAAGACAGCTTTGCTTCACGGTAAGCCTATGAAACGGAATATGCATTGCACACTCAAAATTGAGTTAGAATCTAGACTACCACTCCTTAACCTAGTTCTTTGATTGAAATCTTTAAGATATCTGTAGTATAGTTAGATATTGACCAGATTCTCTATGCAAATATAGTTAACCTATAAATCTGTATTAAATTCCATAAAGGCACGATCAATTTTTGAGACATACATACGTTGGTAAAACAAAATTATATCTAATAAATACATTGTCAATGCAACCGGTTGTTTATTCCACTGACCAAATCATTTGAGAGACCTAGTCGCCATTAAATTCTGTCAAATGTACCAGTTTCCATATCTCGTCGATCATTCCGAGAATATCTGGTATCCGTCTATAATCATCTCACCTCTGTATCTGTCGCGTTTCGATGGCGGCGTGCAATAAACTAATGCATTTAAGGTACATTATCGCACGCCCGATACAACGAGCATTGACGACGAATCGAGAATTATCCTATCTCGCCTAATCGGGTCTTAGTACCTACACAATTGCGAACTACCATACAACAAGAAATTTTTAACCTTATGACATTGGAATACGGTTGTGTGTGGGTGCGTTGTTACCTTAGGGTTGTCGTGTGTGACAAAAGGATTTGTCTGCAGTGTTTAGAAATAAACGATACGTTGATTGCGTTATGTAAGTTGACGGTTTTAGTTTTGTGTGTTGTCATGTTGTGGGATTACGGCGCTAAGCTTTTTTATTTACTTTTGCGATGCAAAGGAGACAATCAGAGTGAGTAGATAAGTTGTTGCTTTGTAGATGTGTGATTGTTGATTAAGGATATTGTAAAAGACTTAGGTGTGGTTGCAACCTTGATGAACAGGTGAATATCCTACATTTCTTGTTTTTAGCAATAGAAACATCGTTATTCTTCCTTTAATAAAATAACTTTATAATCTTAGCATGGAAAAATCACAAAACGATCGTCATTCTGTTTTTCTCCTATATATCATTCACATCTACACTATGCTGCTATACTACCAAAATATCATTTCAGTAGGTCTTCGTCAACATATTTTTCATTTTTTAATTCGAAAATAAAGTAAAGTGACTTGTGCAGTAAATACATAAAGATGTTTATCAAGTGCGATATTTTAAGGTTGCTATCTTAAGCACGAGCTCGTTGTACGACAATTTGTTTACTACAGATTGTTCTCATCAAGATTTAGTGTCGTATTAAATCGTTTCGTTAATTTTATTAATCGTTCCTGACAAGGCAACGACGCATATAAGAAAAATATTAATATTTCAATGTAAAGATAGCCTAAAGGCTAGGAAGATGACCCTCGAAGGTCGACAGAGGTAGTACCTCTTAGTATGCTTTTCTCTCTGGCAAGCCGAGTGATGTTTAGTGGTGAGGTTACAATAGGTATTGTACGAGCGTCATTGTCCTTGGAGTCAAGTGAAAAGACACATGTCGTGTGCCTATTATTTTACTGATAACATACTATCAAAAACACAACCTATGTGCTGTTTTTAAAAATAATAAATATTATTTAAGTATATAAGCATACATTTTTTCTGTGCTATACAGTAGATATGTGAAAGACCCCTTTTTCAGGAAAATCTATTACTATAAGATTTATTTATTTTTACTGTTATAGATTTTAAAGTTCCCGCGGACCGAATTGCCCGTAGGTACAAATGTAATACAAAAATTAATTGTAATTTAAACAGAATATTATTCGGATATCATCAATTTAAAGACTTAGGAGTCTTTAATTTCTAGTCTGTATTTTACACGAAATGGTAGGCCATTTCGTGTAAAATACATCACCAGAAATAAAAATGTAAGTGAATGTAATTCTTGACAATTTAATTTACAGTGAAGTAGTTTCCTCTACGGAAATAGTAGCGTCAGGAACCTAGATAGGAATAGGAATGGTGTCCAAATCCGGATAATAACACAATTTATATATGTAAATTGTGTATTATGTAAATTACGATTTATTTTGTAATTACGTTTGTATGGGCAATTCGGCCTTCAACGGACCCATAAGTTGTAAGCCAATAGTTTTTCGGCGACATTTCTCTATATCTCAGTAGCCAAGATGTGAAGTATGTGTACCGCACTAACAATACTATTAAACAAACTTTAGTTTTTATACAAAGTCTGTACACGTCGGCCGGCGTCACTCCTAATACGGCGACACAAAAACCTTTGGATAATATCATCGAACGCTTTGTGAGGCACGTTCGCTGTATCCTTCCTTTTGTCGTTACTGGGATCAGCACGCAGTATACACGGGAATATTAATATGTTTAACGTGTGGAGAAATGGTTGAGGGTGACCCTTTATAGCTGTACTTTAACCCTCTCTCCTTAGTGTCGCTAATAGTTATATATGTGCCTCAAAATCAGACTCAGAAATCATTCATAGACTAATTCTTAAAGACATCGATCGACATTCTGGTTTAACTCGTAATTTAACTATATTATATATACATAATAGAACTGTATGATCCTTTAAAAATATCCCATGTTTAAGTAGGTTAGAATAATAACTATGACATAACTTTTAAGATTTCTGTGGCGGTGGAATGTCTTTGCCATCAAAATGAAAGCTAAACTAATGTTCCTTCACAACCTGGAACCGAGAATTGGGTTGATTGGATCAAAAAAATAGAGTATCTACCAGCTAGACCTACCTAAATATGTTTTGTGTAAATAGAGAAACAAGAAGAATTAAACATTCTTCTTTATGTGTTTAAAGTAAGTAAGTAGTAAACACATTATCTGCTATTCAAGATTGTTCCTACATGTTACATTCAAAATGCATAACTTATAAACATGTATAATTTGAGCGTATACTGTGTTCATCAAGATATACATCGCATGACCGTCAATGAATGCTGCGTTTTTATGAATGTGCGCCCGCGCCGCCTCCGCCGTCGCACCACGTCCCTTGCGCCTGCGCGCTGCACTCTCCTGGCTGATACGTCACAGGCATTAACGGCACACAGCAGGCACAGGAACATTACTAACGTGAAAGTTTTATTAAATCACAAAAGTCTTGGAACATTTCACTATCAAGATTAAACATCAGTTTAAACTAAATAAAATGTGTTATTCTTATTATGCATTAGAAAAAATGCTATGACGTTTCCGATAAGCTAATTGGTAACAACAAACATCAACAGATCGAGATGTGATCAGCAGTCGGCGCTAACGAGCGCTATCAGCGATCTATTCAAACCGCCGGCGATTCTATAAATATTAATAATATGAAGCGTTGAGCAGCATAACGTATTCACGAATTTATTTAATGGAAACACAACGATTGTTGTCTTGTTTTTATTGTGAGGAGAATGTGCGCGTGTGATCTTGCCTCGGGTCATGAGAATCGTCATCACAGGGTGCTCTATTTTGTGCAGTATGCAACTCTTCAATATTCACGACTAAGTAACCAGTACAGTAATGTGGCTGATCTAAAGAAAGCTAAATATTAATCGAAAAAATAAAACTATACAAATGTTACATGCCTCATTATCGACTGTCACCAAACTCGATGACCGATAAATGGATACTAATCGAAGCCGTGACAATTCGAATAAATATTTAATAGAAAATTCGAACTGTCAACGCGAGGTCAACACTAATGCGACCTGAGTTACGAATAAATTCTAGTTGTAACTTTTGAAATGTCATTGCCGCCCGCTTACGACCGATAGCGGCCCCAAGGAAACGCCTTTGCAACCGATAGAGATGTTAGTGGTTACGTAATGGCATTTTGATAGGCAGAGCAGCAAGCATTGTTCTGTATCCCAGATAGAGACTCACTATAGTGACGTAAGCTAGGCGCAGGGTTAGCGCAAACCACTTGCCTAAATTGCAAGAGTGAAGTTTTTTCGTTTAAGTACGTCCTAAGTATATTTTTTTATTATTGTGGGTTATGACTCAGTGCCAAGCATAAACTATATCGTTTTATGGACTTTAGTTGGATTTCTTAAACTTCATAGCTCCGGCGATAGATTTGCTTACTAGAGATAGGATTTTGACATTACTTGTATTAACCTTATGTCAAAATCCTATAAAAAGTAAGCAAATCTATCGACGGATTTGATACAGGGACTGGCAATAAGTCGGCAAATAAGCAGACGAGCCACCTGATGGTAAGGAGTCATCGCCGCTCATGGATACCTGCACCACCAGAAGAATTGCTGGTGCGTTACCCAGCCTGAAGAGCTCTTACGGACTGTAGACTACGAGAGCAGCAGTCGAAGGAGAACTGGCTCTTAAATGTAAAAGCCAGTCTTCTTGAGTCTTACTAACGAGCAAATCAGATATATCTTAATCATAGTGAGGAATTGTAATCTAACATGTAAACGGACAAAACCGAGATTCAAGCAACTATACTAAAACGCATTTAAATTTTGTCGGATTTCTAAACGTTGAATTCTAGAAAACGGAACGAATGTTATTTCTTTATCTTCATGTTTTCTTTATTCATGTTCAATAAAAGTACATTTTAATGTTGGCACTTTGATACTCGTCTATTATCATCCAATATGCTGATTTAATGAATATGAAGTTTTTTATAAGTCTATATGTCTATTAACTATTATGAATAGCATACATTTGCTTACGTCATTATAGTGAGCCCGTTTTTCATATCTTGCCAGTTTGGTAACCCTACGTGTTTGGGACATGCGTGGGCGCAGGCAGTCCGCGACTCAGCCAACACAACCCCGCTCACCTTGAACGTTTAACGCTAAACCTACCGGGGCTCGGCGTAAAAATATCACCTCCGCACCTAACCACATAATAGGTGCCTACTATCCACTAATGAATAATTTTGCTGTAATCGTGTGACGAGTTATTCGACAATGACTGCGGGATGCCGAGTACACCACCGTGTAAAACTGCGCCACGCTGCACCACCCTCGAAGTCACCAGAAACAGAAACAGCCTGTATTACTACGCCTTACGAGTATTTGTTTTAGTAATGAACATACCGAGTTTTAAATAATAAAATTTATTCATAAGCCGGCACTTACCATATTTGAGTGTGCGAACCGCCGTCCATATGTATGAGTGGTTAAGATATTCTTATTTATGGGTCTATGTCAAGGTCGTTTGCGGCGTTTAACTGTGGTATCATCACTTAGCATAATATCAAATTATTTATTCGCGCCGCGCTAAAACTGTCTGGTGTATGTTCAATTTGTAATTCAAATAAATTCTTAGCATTATTCCCGAGGCGAGCGGCTGTCATAATTGTATCGTGCGAGATTTTTTCCTCTCGCTTATTTGAATAACTCGCGATCAATTAGCATGCGCACGCGCTGCTTTATTGTCGTTATTAATTATTTGATGCGGTATGTACGCATGGGGTGGAGGGAGAACCGAATGTTTGAGCGTTTCCATTACTTTGCATATTCTTTCAATTATTCACGGTGTGTCGTAGGTTAGTTTTCATTTATGTTAATACAGGTTCCCAGATGTTTAACGAGAACGTAGGTACCCAAAAAGTGCAAAGAAAGTGAGTGTTGTTGAGTTTTGTGCAACCATAACTCGAATAACAAAAAATTAAAAGATATGTTTTCTTCCCATTTAATTGGATTTTCCCGGCAGCAGTCAATAGCAATATTAGCATCAATTCCTTTTCACAACATCACAATGTAAGTAAGACGTTTTGGTCCGGTCGCGTGCGCGTCGCGTTGCCGCCGCGTCGCCGTCGTTACGTGCCCCGCGTGCCTCCTGCCAATTTAGCCTAATGAATACGTCAAATGGACATAACTCGCTCATTTAGCATACGCTACTACTTCGTGCAGTTCATAAATATTTGTGTCCCTTGTAAATAATTACAATTGGTTTACTTATGTCACAAATTAAGTAAATCGCCTCCTCGATTTTGTTCGAAGTATTTAAAGAATTATACGAGTAGCTGCTGAAGTAATACCTACATTATGTAGGGTTACTTTTAAAACATGTGACAAAATCGAAATGGGAGGTTCAATATCCGTTACTTATTATTTTAAAATGTTATTTCAATCATCTGAATTATTTATTTAGAATTTCCAACGAAAGATACACACATAAAGATAACTAAACATGTAGGTAAGTGTTTTGTAAGGATACTATTTTGTAATTATAATAACCCTCTTCTGGCGCAGTCGTGTAAATAATAATAACTATTAGTCCTTATTCTTAGATAATAACTTTATTTTGACAGACTGCCTCATAGTCTAGTGGTCCCAAGCGCGACAGCTACGCTAGAGGTCCCGGATTCGATTCCCAGGTCGAGCAAAGTCTTATTGGGATTTTCTATAAAATTCTCAATAGCAGCTTGGAGTTTGAGATTTATGCCCGCTTAATGGCAATAGGCTCACCTCTCCCCTAATACATGGGACCTAAAACATAGAGTCGAACTGTGAGTGTACATTAGTATCTACGCCTCTGCCTAACCCTTCAGGCAATACAGTCGTAATGGCATGTTACGTTATGTTATTTTGACAGAATTATGTTATATTTCCACGACAGGTTTTTATAGAGTAATTCATGGATATTTCATTGCTGACCTCATTAATAAATTATTATGAATTAGTAGCCATCAATGACCTTAGCACAAAAAAAGAATAATTTGAAAAAGAATTGTATAACTTTGAATCCTACTTAATTCTCTTCGGAAACAGCCTGAGACTTCAAAGTAAATGGAGATTTCTAAGAAAACAGACACGAAACTTTCTTGATGTAGTCTCACAGTATCCTCCCACGTAGACTAGATAGTAACACGAGTAGCAAATTTGAACATTAAACAGTACCTATACATTTTCGCTCACAGATATAGACAGGTCGGCTGCGCTGGAGTCGTTGAAGCGTGCTTCCTTGAGCCAATTAAAACAAGTCCGACATGCCTTGTCCCCCCGCTCTTCTCCCTGCGCCCGCGCACTCGCCGCCGCGACGCGCAAAAACATTGATAACACAGTTGATAGGTACTGTGTAAAGTGGTACAATAATTGGTTGATCTGCTAGTATTGTTTTATGCTTCTAAAGTTAGATATTTAATTATTGAATCTTCTCTCGTTTTACTTATACTTACTTAAGTATTTCATATAAAACTCTTTAGTTTGCATCAAATGCGTACGTATCAGTAAGTTCTGAATTGTTTTATAAGTTTGATGATTTTGATTAGGCTGCCAGCACAAATGTGATAAAAGTATTGTCACTGAAAAGTAACCTACTCTTCATGTCCTTCTCTACGTTGTTAACTTGTTAACGAAGGGCCAGCCTCTACTTTTGTACCGAGGAGCCTCACACAACATCTAAACTTTACACGTGGGAAAATAATAGTTAGGAGGAGCGATGACAAAACGCATAACCCCATTATCGACGAGCGTTACATAAATTAGCGGCCTACGTGTATTGTCATACCGCTTACACATTAGACGGTTGTGTTCAAGACCATTCACAAAACAGAGCTCAATGGAAACCTTACTGTAACACACTTTGCACACTCGCCGCCGTTTTCCTCTTAAACTTACAAAGCCTTTCACAAATTACTAACAGTTAGATCAGTAAAAATGCTCTTAGCTATGACAATGAGGGCCGGTGCGTGTGGCTCCAACGTGCCCACACATTTGGCGGTAAGACTGCATCGCGTTTTGTTCGTTCGATCATAAATTGCTATTCCCAGGTATTGTTTATTGGTGGATTCATTTTCATAAATATACGCATAGTTTTGTGTGGCCCTCCGCTAGTGTAATTTTTCCTGTCGACATTTCATTTCGGCGCAAAATTGTGATACAAAACGACGCTATTAATTTGTAGTATACGATTTTGGTAGATAATTATGTGAAATACCATTGAAGCGGTATCATTAAGAATACGGAGCGATCAGCCAGGGCCAGCTAGTTCTTTTTTTAAACATATTTTTATCTCGTAGGCAATAGTCATGGCGGCGTACAGCCATCAACATTTTAGGTTTATCTGCGTAACGGGTACATAAAGATGTGGTTTTCATTGGTGTCGCGATACAGCGTGGTAATTATGTCCGGGGCAGGCGCACGCGGGCGTTTTCTCTTCATAAATTTGACATGTTTATGAGACGACGCGACGTAGCGGCGGTTTTCGCCACCACAAAAGTTGTTTTGCGCAAGCAAACGAGCAGTTCGAACATAGTGGCAGTCTTGCTCGGTGGTAGGACCTCTTGGGGTCTGACTGGCTAGCATCTACCCTTACGTCGGTGTCTGTCGTAAAGCACCTTGGTGTGTGTTTCGACTTTTGCATGTAAGAGCCAATTCCCCTCGGTTGCTTCGGCTCTGGCAGTCTGCAGTCCGTAGGAGCTTCTAAAGATCAGCAACGCATCAGCAACTCCTCTGGTATTGCAAGTGTCCATGGGCGACGATGACTACTTACCACCAGGTGGCTCGTCAATTCGTTTATTCAATTCAATTCAATTCTTTTAGCGTTTAGCGACTTAATCCATAAAAAAATAGTAGATAGTAGATGAGTTTGTGTATTTATAATCTCCGTGATAACTGTACTCTCACGTGGTCACGTTCGTCAATACTGAAACGTTTTATTGTTCTAGATTATAATTTGATCTAAGAGTTCTATTGAACGTAGGGAAAAACGTGGCTACAAAAACTGTATTTTCTGTGAATTTACCACCACTTGGTTCACGCGGTTGTCTCGTCGGTCTATTATTAATTACCAATTTGCCTATTCCACATGAGCACGTTTCGATCGATTCATATCTTGTGTGGTGAATATGATAGAATACTGCATTGTGTTTATTATTTAGCGTTAATCGTCCTACGACTACGTGAAAACCACCGGCCGTCAGCCGTGGGGCTGCACAATGCACAATCCACATGTCGTGCAAACTGCACCTAGTACTGTGGATCTGTGATATCGCGCCATGTTTATTTACTTGTACAAAATGGACTTGACTGCGTGCGCGCCGCGCGTGATAACCGCCCGTCTGCACCCGCCGACCAATAGGTACCGTTCGATGTGTATCTAGTGCGTAGGATCTGTTGCGATACTGTCGTGTTTATTGCTTGCGTCCAATGGCTACCTACGGTTAGAAAAATTGTGAAACTGGCCCATCTGCCCGTAGTGTCGTGCCTGGTCATTGAGTGAGGAAAATTTATGAACCCGTGGGCAGACGTTAGTGGACTCAAAGTAACGTTTTATTGAATTTAATACACTTCTTTGAACGCATTTCGATGTCATTGTCGTTGTAATAAGTGAAGGTTTTATTGGTGTAACGTGATAAAATTGTGGTTAAAATGCCATTATTTTTGGATCAAGCGTTTTATGTCTTCTGCGTCATCAACGATATTTGTATGTCGTAATTCACTATCACACATATAACAATCTTTACATATAGTATGATGATTTCATTGCACGTAGGTACGCAGCATAGACGCTGCGTATACGTGATCACGTGATATTTCACCGCGTTTACGCCTAGATGTGTGTACGCCTTCTCCCCGTATGGGGACGGGTTAGAATATTTACTATTCAGATAAGCATCTCGTCGAGAAAATATCTGACTTGCTCGGCGGTAGGACCGCTCGGGGTCTGACTGGTCGGCGACCACCCTTACGTCGGACTCTGTCGTGAAGCACCTTGTTGTTTGTTTCGACTTTTGTGTGTAAGATCCAGTTCCCTCTGGGTTTCTGCGGCTCTAGCAGTCTGCAGTCCGTTGGGGCTCTTAAAGCTCGGAAACGCATCAACAACTCCTCTGGTGTTCCAGGTGTCCATGTGCGGGAATGACTACTTACCATCAGGTGGCACGTCTGCTCGTTTGCCGACCTAATCAATAAAAAAAAGATGTGCTGCAGACACCCCTCGACTGACGTAATACATTATTAACATAATTAAGAATGTATATTTTCGCACGACATCCATTAAAGAGAGAGCGTGATTTATGCTTAATAAGCTAATTTAATTTATTAAAACACATTTCACCCACTTATATAAAAAAGCTATGAGGACTACTGCAGGAGAGAGCTGACTGATAAACACGTCTACCACACAAACGGTCATCACTATCGTTTAAAAATAATTACTAAAACGAAATCTAACGTGGTTGTTTTTATCTCTGGAAGTTTAGACGATAGTAAAGCTATTATGTAAATTTCATTGATCCTTACTATTTAAATACCGATATTAAACGTATTAATGCAAATGGTCGATGTCTTCATATTTTAACATTTGGTTGCATTTAAGCCATTTTAGTTCTTCAATTTCAAGAAGGATAAGCAGAGGTTTATTATGAAGTGAAACTTAAGACGGATAAGCACTACATAGATACCTCCGTCTTTATTTGATCTACTTAAATAATTGAATTAATATATTGTATTGTCTATGTACTATACAGACTACAAAGCTACGTACAACGAGCTTATACTTGAGGATTGCCCACGAAGATGAACATAATCTACTTCAGCCCATCCATTAAACGTCATTACTCCTACCAGGGGTAAAGGAATAACACGCCATTCTATCATCTGTGGTGCAATTCTAAACCACTGATTTTCGGGCTACAACGATTATAAGTATTGACCCTTCTCACGTAAGTATAAAGAAATGCATTTCTCCAGGCAGGTGTCATCGACATTTTCCAGGCCACAATAGCCACATCCTAATTTCAGTAAGCCTGCACAGTGAACGTAAAAAAGTAAAGTTGAGCCTCCAACGCAACTCCGCTAGTAAATACTGATGACAGAGCTGAATCTTGAATAAGTGAGAAATATATATTTATATATGTAGTAATTAATTTGTCTTATGAACCTCTTAACAATAAGCTTTATATTTATATCACATTAAAATTTAAAAATAGTTTATGAATACGGGAAACATAAAAAACGTTGAATAAAGAACACCAATTAAAATCTATATCCGTCAGATCATCATAATCACAACAGATTATGTACAGACTCAGACACTATTTAAATACGAACAGAAACAAACGGCGAAATTACGCCTCATCATTACCGTACTTTAAATATTCATAGCTCGACTCGCGTGTTAGATAATTTATATCAATACGTCATAGCTTGCGCTTTTTGTCGGCAGCGCAACGGATAAATGTAACGAAATCGGGTAATGCGTGCGCTGATATGCATAATGATTTGGTACGAGTAGAAGAAAGTAGCGGGTGGCGAAGGGGGCGTAAAGATTTTTAATTAAAAAACTTGTTGCAAAAATTATGGTTTTTGACAATTTACTATAACTATTAATATTATGTAGAGGCCTCAAAATATTTTGGTAACTATAAGAGGTTATGTGTTATTTGACGACGTGTATATGGAGTGTTATTATACTTTACTGTAGCAAAAACACTTTGGTACTCACGATATTCCGACATATCTTACATATCTACGATTACGTAAGAACTAACTTACACTGCTGCTAAAACTCTCACTCGCATAGAAACGTCTTAAACAAGGTTCATAAAATATTTTAGCTATATATTACTTGAATGCAATACTTCTCTTGAATCTTATAATTATCTATGTATAGGTATTATTATCTATGTATGTATCTTGCACTTAAATTATTGTAGTCCATTTAACAAAGCGTTCGTTCTTATTTGTAATGAAAATTTATAAACAGTCATGTATCGTTCAAAATTGCCCGTTAAACTATTTAAATCGTGTATTGAATACTTAATATTGATAACATTAGGTACAGTGAAAAATTGATTACCCATACGCCTATGCTCCAAGAATTCCTCACTCGCCCGCGAAAACTGCAATCCTGGAACCCACAGCTGTACCCAGTAGGTTTCACAATATTTCCATGGCATGAAATCGTTCGAAAGTAATCGCTACTAGCTTATATCTGGTACGTATCTATCATGTACATAGTCGACATTGTTTTTACGCTCGCAATTATACTGAACCGATCGATATTCATTTATCGAATGTGTGGAGAATCTCGCGCCGCTCGCAGCGTCTAGCGTTTCAGCTGATCGCCAGTATACAGGATGATATACATGTTTTCTTTGGTCACTTAGGAAAAGTATACAAATACGATATTTTAGATTAGAAGTCAGTGACCGAAAAAGGAAATATTTGCATCGGTGAAGTTTAAGAATTGAGAAGATAATTTATTGTGAAGATTATTTCTGCTTATTTCGCTTCTGTTAAATATTTAGAAATTTTGTTAAAGCTTATGAGGCAACAACTTAACAGATTCCTACAGTTATCTAATTAATAAACTGTATTAGGCATTTGCGCTTAAGGCACGGCGTCAGGTCCTTGACCGGCGGGTCCCAGCGCTTGTCTCCATATACGGCTTGTCGAGGGTGATGTATAATTATATAAGGCGTTCAATATTTTCGCAGCATTTCCCAGCCCGCTGTAGCGCGCCCATCGGTCCGGAACACGCTGCAAAAACACACCGCATCACGGTCAAATGAAGATGTGTAATTACTTGTTTTTTATTAAACCTATCGGTATTTTTTACGGCCATATATGGCGGTGGCCGCAAGCCAACGCCCGTTTACGTTGGCTGGTCTTCAAAATAATAACTTGGCGTGAACTCATGGCTGCGAGAGAGCCCGCACACATAAATACTAGTTTTTATTTTCAACATTTCTATTATCTGGTCCCAGTCGCGGACTGCGCTCCGCCGCCGCCGCCGCCACCGCCGCACACTAACGAGCTACCATTAAATATGCGTATATTATAACTCGCCAACGATAAGACCTCTTATAATTATTTTTAATTTTCAACCGTCGTCCTATCGAAAGAGTCCATTGCGATTAATTTTACGCATAAGTAGTCGGCGCACTCGTAAATAAGGCGTATATGCGTCTATAAATGGTATCAAGGGAACCGAAGCAAAAATTCGCGACGAATCGAATTAAACGCCGCAACGCGACGGCTTATATTTTACAACAAAATACCAATTTTCCTTCAAATCGGCAATAAATTATTTCGCCCGAAGGTGCGCCCGCGCCGCCGACCGAGACACGCTGCGTGTTAATGGCAGACGAGACGAAAAAAAACGTTGTTAAATGAAAATGGCGAACAATTATTATATAAGCCGGTCGGACGTTTAGGGACCCCCGCGGCGGCGCGGGCGCACGCAGAATAAAACGGATGTCAGCAGCGACCCGCGCACCGCGCATGCCCGCCGCCTGTTATTAAGCGCTGTAATTGCGTCTTAGATAACTGATACTTTACTGGATTTTACACTTAAGATTTTTTTGCGATCGCGACGCATAACTGTTTTGAAATACCAAGGCCTCGCGTACCGCTACATCTAGGAGACTATCCGACATCGCTATGTGCCAATCTGGTTAACCTTACTACAATGCCAACTTTAATTCAAGCTATTAATTGATTTATTATAATAACTGCTAGACCCCGCTTATCATAAAATTATAGGTACATAATCAATATCCGTCATCTTGCGGAGGCAGGACCGTACCTACTCAACCAATACTTAAACAAAACCACATTCAGGAAGACACTATTTTGATTAAGGCATGGCATAACATGAAAGATTCGAGTACTACTTAAAAGTCTTTATTTTACGACTGGTTCCCTTTTTGCCTCCTTAGAATTAATTTTTTCACTTTTTCAGCACGACGCAGTAGTAGATAGTAAACAAATTATAATATACCTACTTAAAGCTTAGTTCACGATTCTGTTTATCATGAGTAGACTGTAATAGTTGTCAGTTGGATAAGACCTCTTGGTATTTAAAATTATTTTAGTGAATAATCGTTACTTTCCATTTATCCGAAGTCATGTTAAACTTGATAACTATCTTGTATATAAAACCCGACTTGCATTTCAAATCCATTTTTAAACGGACATCAGCCCATTAACATACAAAAAAGCCAGGCGCACGTCAGATCAACTGTAATCCGTAACAAAACTGTCTTATGGTCAATAAGAAGCCTTAGCTTTACAACCGATATAAATAAAATGTTGAGGAGCCACGTGGAAATTGCTACAAGTGGTGCCATTACCGCACGTAACGCGGGAGCCTGCCGCGCGTATTAGCATAGGCCCGGAGCGAACTAGCGCCACTACCACGATGCCACACTATGACTGGAAAATAACATGAACTATCGATATGAACATTTCTTTACTTTTTAGAAATTAGATTTTTATGTATATTTCAATACAGTTACATAATAAGCTTAAGTCTTTGACAGCTCCGTTAGCATAACAGCTTCTACGAACGGCGCAAACGACTCGAAATGGAAGACGCACACATAATTTTACATTAATATGAAAACGATGAAAATAAGTTGTAATTCGGCGAAGACAATTGCCACCTCACTTTTATAGTTTCTTTTTGCGACAAATGGTAGTGGTCATATTTCGATTAAGTCTAGATAATAAATATTTGTGTCGATCACTGGTTCGTGCTGACACCTCGCGACCCGCGCTTTGAATAATCAAATCAAGCCACAGCATTCGCGACCAAACCGGACTCACGCTATATCTATTATCACACTATAATATATCTTAGACATAGTCGTGTCTATAAAATGCCTACTCAATATAAAAAAATATTCACGCAAAGCCGTAAAAGTAATATCAATAAATATTACTCGTCGTTTTCGGTCGAGTATCCCCATGAACCAGTTTTAAACACATTATTAATAATACAATTTTGAGCTTACTGTTCAAATTCACTATTAAGGGGAATGGCACCATATGTTTCAACATTTTATGTTCCAAAAAATTGCTGACGGCCATACCACCTACCTGTCCGTCGGTATGTGGACTATTATTTCGTAGTCATCACCGACTTAACCTTTCCAGAGAAATATTTTATATTTTGGACATTATTTATGTTATGACTACTAACATTAATATGATTTATAAAAAAAGTTGTACCTATATTACGAAATTAAACCATCAGCATAGTGTGTCTACATTTACGACACTGTCACAGAACTTGACACTGCGGATCGCAAACAGTGCGCACACGGCGGCAGTCTGTCGTCACAATCCACACCACAAACACGAGCAAAAGTCGCGAACCAGGAGCGCAAACAAATATAACACTAAGTGTAAATATTCACACACTCGTAAAAACGTTAAGCACAAAAGCAATGAGTCGCTGGGCGTGGGCGTGGGCCAGTAACATTCAATTATACACCTTTAACACTTATAAACCGACAAATTAACATGTCATGAATATTATTTAACTTTTTCTCAATTATGATAATATGATTACAATTCGTAAAGTTATGTTGCCCTACTATTAAGTAGAGAGCAAAAACCTCGAGCCGATCTTTTGCAAAAATTTGCATACATTACAATACTTAATTCATACATATCGACCCGAGTGCACTGAGAAAAAACCATACAGACCCGGAAAGGAGAAGTCGGCGCGTGCGCAGCTAGGTGGTGCCCAATGACACTCTAAATATTCAAATAGTCGTCTTATTACCATTTTAAGACAGTGAATCATTTTATGATGTCAAAAATTCAAGGTGTTTTTTATTATCTTATTTGTTATGAATAACGGAAGATTTATACTTAAAGGATTTTAATATTGTTTTTGTTGCTACGCGTTATTATTTTTTGTTGTGGTAGATATTATTACGTTGAGCAGACCAGCGCCGGTGGTAGGGGATCGATGTAGACCGATACGCTAAACACTCATATGTTTAGTGGATTGATTACGAATGATGATTGACGGTCTCTATATTCAAATGATGAAATCATTGTCCAACACGAATTATCATATTAAAACAATGAATCAATTTTATACGCTAAGTAATACATTAAATAGTTTTACGATCGTTCATATTTGTAGTTCGGATCAAATTGAGATTTATGGGCATGGAATTTAAATCTCGAGTTCTATTATTTTACACAAATCGTGCAACTATCAGAAATTAGGTTTTACGTAACAAACATTTTTGCTTTTCTCAAAAATACTTAAAAACTATTCATTATAACAATCTCATTAGGTAAATAATAAATCTTCATTTCAGGAACTAATTTTCGTAATTTTCAAATATTTTTTATCGTCTAAATACGACGTCACGTCTAAACTGACATCAATTGTCATTGTAGTTATACATATATTATGAATGCGTGACATCTTACGCAACTTTAAGTACATAATTATTTTGCGTCAAAAATCGTCGTTAATATCACCAAATTATCCAAAGATTGTTATGTCTATCTGTGTTGATGAACTACAAGAATTGCTCACTGGTTTCTTATTTTTTTTATAAAATCCTGAAAAATGAACAGAACTCTTCCCATCGAGGAGTGCACATTATTAACAAATTTTATTTCTCTTTTACCAAAAAAAAAACTAATAAATAGGTATGTATGTGTTAAATTAAATTTTTAAAACTACGCAACGGATTTTGAAGCGATTTTTTTTAATAGATAGAGTGATTCAAGAGGAAGGTTTTAAGCTATTTAACATTATATTACGGCTCTTAGGAATGGGTCGCTAGTACGTAATAAATACAAACTGTATTTCTTAGACATCCCCAACATCAGGAGAACTTTTCTTAAACTCATTAATTGATCAAAAATCTTCCAGGGCATTAGCACTCGTGTTCTCTAGCGGACATCTCCGAGTTGTCACGGATGTGCTGTTTGTATCTGATCAGGTAACCATACAAAATGGCGGCGCGACCATTTAACTGTTTGATATATGGTGATGTGTTTGCGCGAACAGGCTCATAATGTGTCGCACATCATTAGCGCGCACGTGACTGTTACCACTGGCGCTGACTTCCTAGTGGGTGTGGCAGAGGATCTCCTTGAACGCGCGCTAACCGCGATACAACATCACTACAACTACAATTATCAGGCAAAAGTTTCACTCACTCCTTCGAGTTGCTACTGAAAATTTCATAGAAACCTTGCTCAACCTGGGAGTCGAACTCGAGTCGTCTAAAGTACCAATCGCGCTGACGACAATAAGTCTAATGACAGTTTGATTATCCTCTCAAACCACTTATAGCAAGGTTATTTTGTTATTTACATTCTCCTGCACTTTCACACAGTTTTTTTAGTTTTTACGTAAGTACGTACTATAAGGATTCCAAAGACTTTATTAGTGGGCCTTCTGTATTTTCTTATTTTGTGAGACTGATGGCGAATCAATAAAAGTATTTGTATGCATGTGTGTGTGTGTGTTTGAATTTTCGTATGATTCTATATCAGAAATGTAACTACTGAATTATTTATTAACAGTTTTTTTTTCTTATAGGTATGCTTTTTATAAACTCGCCGAATTGATAAGAACTGTCCTTGGCATTTTAAGTAGCCACGTTACAAAATTTTAAAAAACCTAGGTATCAACGAGCTAGTAGTAAATAAAAACTTTCGTTTTCTGAAGTAGGTTATTAAATAAATATGGTTTCTAGAACTAGAATGGCTAGACTAGCACGCTGACCTAGCATGAGTTTGCCGACTTATGTCTCTTGGTATATGGATTTCACCACAATATATCACTACTAGTACGTACCTAATCAATTCCTTGTTCGTACGAAATTTGAACTAAGCACCTTTGGATTTGAACTCGGGCCATTGTGCAAGGCGGGAGGTGTTTCTAACAACCCGGCTGATGAAACCACATACGGTACCTACGTCGACTACTTTTGCAACGCACGTCCAAGCGACCTCGACTCCACTGATGTAATATAATGGAACTGGTACTGGTTTCAGATCCAGATTAAGTCCGACGGCCATTTGATTTCCCCCAGTTTGTTTGCGGTGACAGTTGCTAGATAATTTGTACGTTTCTAGCCTTATAGGCAAGGTCTTTTTTAATGTTGAATACATCAATGTACTGGTTTGTTACCTACTGTAATGTTTTAACAACTAGTATAAGTAGACACGATAAAAACCAAACTGGATACATTTAGCCGACACCGAAGAAAACATGCGTAACTTATATATGTATAGGTATAGTTAATGCTTGCCCAGGACGCATTATATAGAATTGGTGTAGTGTTAATAATAAGTAACAAAATGTAATAAAAACAGCTGAAAATTCATAATGTATTTTAAAAATACGATGACAATCACATCGTACCATATTTACTTTTATTTATTTAAGACCTTTAATATGTCTATGCATAATCCGAAACAGGCACCAGCAAAATCCTAATACCAACCCGTAACCATACCAACACAGGAATATTCATACATAATGTAGGAAAATAATTAGGACTATTGTGCTCTCGAACTCAAAGACTGCCGTTGACGCTACTTCGCTCCGAAGCATCGACGTTCGATTATCGTATGTTCATTTGTGTGCATCTACGTCATAACAGTTCGAGCCCTACCATTTCTTACTTTATAATATTTGCATCGCCCATTTAATACCGCTGCTGTCGCTCTTTTTGCATCAATAACTTAACCGTGTAATGACTACTAATTCATGTGCAAAACAATAATGAAACTCATTAAAAAGCAAGCTTCCCTGAGACCCCCGTTCAACTAAGTGTATTCAAAATGCATGAAACAGGACTCGATAAGGCGCTAGTAGTCGAATGCACGAGACATACTGTCTAATGCGTTGCGTAATAATTAATGTCTTTAATGTATACGATCTGTCTGAAATTGAATTATGACGAATTAGATAAGCAGATCCGACAAAGATGACCTATAGTCCAGGTTTAATTAATTGAAGGAGTTAGTTCTATTAGAAATTACAAACACATTAGATTTGCCGGTCTAGACTTGATTGTAATCCTCTTGATGTTGCATATGTTGAGATGATCATTGATCATGATCACACATGAAGAAGAAAACAGAAAGCTGGTCTTAAAAATAACAGCAGTAGTTACCTAAACTAGGTATTCGACTACGCGTTGTAGAAAAGTATTTGATTATATAATAAACATGATGAAACCGATGGAAGCTTCCAGTTGTAAGAATAAAGGTACATGTAACTTAGAGCCAACAGGCTTCTAATATTTACCGCGCACCGGTTCAAATGAACATTTGCTTGAAACTCTGGTAATTAAAAACATAGCCGTTACGCCAATTAATTTCTCAAAGTCAAAAGTTGTTCGGGTGTATTCCAACTTCACTTCTTGGTAACACTGTGTGATACAAGTTCTCGGGCGCAGTGTAAACTCGTTACACAGACGACCACACTGCATCGAGTGTTTTTAGATAGACGGTGAATTTTGGAGACTCGATACGGTTTGGAGAGTTTATTGCCAGTGCTGGGAAGCGACGGTCAATTAATTCTGACCGAGTAACAAGCTTAGATTTACTGTATGACGTACTGAATGGCGTTTTCTCTCGGACTCAACGATTGACGTGATTATTGTCTAATTGGCACGCTAATGTGCTAAGATAGCCACACCGCGCGCCGCGCCGTGGCGCGAGCTAGGTGCTCCGCTAGTTCATTTTTTAAGTCGAACGCTTTTTTTAAAGTAATGGCAGGTATAATTACTGTAAAAAGATGTTCTTAATTAAGACTTTTAGCGAAAAGTAGGTATACTAGTGTGTATCTGTTTGTTAATAATATAGCGTCAATTAAAAAACTACATATCTTTTAATTACGAATCAAAATAACAGGAAACCATTATAAGTAAATCCTACATTTCTAAAGCATGACATCAGTTCGCTCATATCTTTACTTCAGATTTAGCTCATTGCATAACCATCGGCTCTCGCTGAAAACGAGTAGCGCTGTAGCCCTAAATCCATTGCGGGCCGGCCATCAATCGTTGCGATCAGCATAACTTAAGCGTGGCGCTGTATGACGTATGTTATGAGATGCCTCGCGTTCGTGATACTTCTAATTAATATGGCCCGAGGCTCGCCGCGATATCGCATCGATACCGCGACGTTGCTTATAAATTGGTTGTCTACACGTGAAGGGCTACCGTATCTAAGAACGCTTTGCTAAAATTAATGCTAACTCACACGGGCTACTGTGCTGTAATCACATATTTTCTTTTGGCTATTTCAAAGGATATTTATCTACTAACTAACTGCCTCATTGATAAGCTAGTGTAGTTACCAAGAAGTGATAGCCTAGTGGTATGATCCTTGGACGGCCAAGTCAAAGGTCTCGAGTTCGAACCCAAGGCACGCACCTCTGACTTTTCGAAGTCATGTGCGTATTAAATAGTTAATTTTCGTGAGAAAACCTGCATACTTGAAAGATTTTCTCGATAGCGTGTGAAATCTGCCAACCCGCACTGGGCCAGCGTGGTGGACTATAGCCTAATCCCTCTCATTCTGAGAGGAGACCCGTGCCCAGCAGTGGACAGTATAATGAGTTAATTATGTAACTCCCTCATTAGCCTAGTGGTCCTGAGTGCGACGATTAAGCTAGATGTCCCGGGTTCGATTTCCAGGTCGAGCAAATTGCTATTGGGTTTTTTTATGAAATTCTCAATAGAAGCTCGGAGTTTGGAATTTATGCCCGGTTAGTGGCAATAGGCTCGCCCCTTATTAAATGGGACCTAAACATACCAGGGAACTGTGGGTGTACATTAGTACGCCTCTGTCTAACCCTTCGGGGAATACTATATCATATATATTATCTACTATATTATACCGCAAAAAATGTATTGTTATCTAAATGTATATTAATCATATAGATTTTTGCAGTGTTTTCATTTAGGTAACAGTTACTCATCATGGCCACCAAGTAATAAAACCACACAGTCAAACATATTTCTACGCACGTATACCTACATACCTATGAGCTTTTTGTGAGGCTAGCTTTACGAGGATTAGTCGTTTATGATTTATTTTAAATACAGATACATGTAGTTCAGAATAAGATGGAAATCTGACCGTTGCATCAAAGTGTGGCTTAGACGTAGACGTAGACTGTACTATGTACTTTTAGTTTTGAATTCAATGAAATAATATTACTGTTATTCCATGTTTGAAGCAGCGTGTGATCATATCTGTCCAAGTTCTGTTGGCAACTTCCAAGTCGTGTGGGCGAAACAAACACACGCTGTTCGATACTTCTCATAAAAGCGTGTCACACAATCTTGTCTCCATCTTTAGGCTTGAATCTGTTTTTTACATTATCACCCATATGCCTATCATAACATAAATTACCTACCTATTCACTTTATTAGACGAATACGAATTTTTTCATGTTGGCAACGTTAAGTTATCTAAATGTGTGTGGTGGAATGCGGTAGCGGTTGTAACACAAAATAATCAGAAACGGCCGTGTGAATCCGCTTAGACTTCGTATATTACGAGAAGAAATCATTTTGTTCGAAATATTATAGTAATGATTAAAATATCTACAAAACTATTATGTTCTACACAAATAGGTGTTTAAAAATGTTGAAGCAATTTTAACAACTTGTTTGTGAAGCACCTGCTTCCTTCGTATTAATTAATCGTCTATGAGCTCGTTCGTATATTTGTCTACTATAAATATTGTTCCACTCTTATTTATTTAATTAATGTTTCTCAACTACTTCCTATTCACGGTGATCAGAGACGCTTTTTACAACTGTGCTTGATGTGTCACTCCTATTATTCTTAGAATTGCAACCTGCTTATAGTTATTATCGTTGAGCTAAGTAACTTTTTCTGTTTATAAGATTGCATAAAATATATAAATAAGGAGTCAAAAGAAAGTTTAGTGGAACCACGCCTAGAGGCTCGACGATTTTATTTTTATTAATAAAGTTAATCTGAACATTAAGCAAGTCAGAAGGCGTGACAAGCGAAATCGTAATTAACGGCTCATATCTGTGTCTAAACACGCGCGTACGTTTGGGTGCGCGGGCGCAGGCCGCCGACCCCGCGGGCTCCGGGTGGCGCGAGCACAGCGTGTCGCCACAGATTTCACTCCACTTGGCCGGATTTTAGATGGCACTTGAAAGGGCACACTTTAGTGAAGATGCTCCAACGATTATGAGATATTCGCGGTACTGGTAACTTTTTTTAAGTTGTCTTTGATTTTATAGAACATACGGTCGCTCTCTAACTTTTTACACATAAATATGTAATAGGTAGATATATACTGATTGATATCATCAATGATTTCATATCAAACGTCGTTTCCTTTTTTATTATTTAAGCTATAGGTACCTATACATATGTATAACACAGCTACAGAATTGTACGAAAGCACTTGATGACTACCAGTACTACAACAATTATTATAAGTAGGTGTACATATTAGAAAACACGAGTACTTACGTGTTATTTAAAGCCTAGCAGACTAACGTTTATTTAATTAATCCATTAATTATTTAAATAAAACGTACATATAATATTAATATTTTAACCTTTGCAACAAACTGATATAAAATATAGACTGCAATTATTGAAAGCAGAGCACAAAATTGTATGGTTCTAGTCACCATAGAAGCTGTTTGTCAAACATTGGTTATGGTGTAGAAAATTGAAGACAGTATGGTAAAGGATCAAGTTCAAGTTGAAAGCTTACGCAGTGTAATCTTGTAAGTTCCTAAGAGCCGTTAATTTATTTCCGAATGTATTGAATCTAAAATGATTAAAAAATGGTAAATTCAACAATTAAACACCCAAGAGGTATGCTGAGCATGGGCAGATAAAGAGTTCCATGCCATGCCATAAATTTAGTTCCAAGATTCTATATAATTGCTGTAAAATAATATTTTAATCTTTGCAGACAATTGTTAGTGCCACGTTACCATCTCAACTCAAAGGGTGTACGCACCTGTACTCGGCCGAAGTCACACCGTGACGGACCGCCATAAAATCCCGTTCACCAACATTATAACGAATGCTAAACTGTGTGTAAAGGCGTTCGTCACTGGTGGTATAAATCAGTCGGATTGCACCCATTACACGCTGGATGTGCCGCATTAAACCGTCGCGATGATTAAACAATATGGCGTTGTTAACTACCAACCGACAACGCTAACTAACATAATCAGGAATTTTAAAGAAAATTTTCGAGATTTTTCGGATTTTTCAACTGTTTGTATATTACCTACATATATTTTTAATAACGTTTGTGTTTTTGCCGACTCACGTATGGTATTCTACGTCTGCTATTAGGTATGACTGATTAGGTATAAGTACGAAACAGACTATGATAGAAAACTAGGTGTCATCGATTGCATAATTATGTATAGAATACTCTCTTAATTTTTTGTATTTGTACAAAGAAACGCGTAAGTGTAGGTAGTTAAAGCTTATCGCTTTAAATCAATCTAGCTTTTCACACTCTCAGTCGCAATCATTAGGTGTAGTTTTTTGTTTTCAATAAAACATCTCATAAAGCATATTTTAAAATTTAAAGTCGACACTTTTGCTTGGACATTGAAACACGTTAACGCAACACTTCATTTTATTAATAGTATCGTCCAATCAAACACTACCCGTAGCAAGACATGGACGTATCACCGACATGCGCGGCCGCATCTCAACAATACAGCTAGAGACACTTCTAATGCAGATCACCGATAACTTAGGACAGGGCTGCCACAGCGCGGCAGCCTCAAGGTTGCCTATCGAGCGATCACTATCGATAATATCTCCCGCGATAAAGCCCTGCTTGGCTGGCTGTCAGCCCTTGTCACCGCCAACTCACCGGGCGCTAACGACTCTTAATTTTTTTAACATGTCCCTCTTGTTAATTGCAATCTTAATATCAAGGATGGTTAATTTTATCAAGAATTTCTTAATTATGTTTTTAAAGTTCTTATGAGATGATGCAGGACTGACACCGAACACGCAAAGGTATACCGCTAACTACTTAAAGTAGTGTGCGCAGAAATACTGGAATATTATATTATCTACATGGTACTATTGAAGTAGACCATTATCCTGTGCCTCCGACATTTTTATTTATGGAAATATTGGTCTACCACTTTCTGTGTTCAAGATATATTCTAAAGATGAGAGTTTACGTCTGCATAGCACACAGTCCGATACATTACCTAGTTCAAGTGTCACGGCGTAAATTTTCTTGTATTCCGATGTTTTAATTTCTAAATAATCGGTGTAAAGTGTATAATATTACTGTTTTATGAAAAGTCTTATCTTTGAGTATTTACTAAATTTTTTGAACTCATTTAATTATTTTTTCATTTAAAGTAAGGTATCTTGACTATAGTTTTTATTTACTTTCCTCAGTTTCCAATCACCAATGGTTATGACCCAAATCGAAAGTATCAATTACACACGAGTTTCTAATTTGTAAACGGCAACAAATTACACATCGCCGGTTTACGGGTTTCATTTTAGCCGTGATGCAAACAACGCCGTATGAATCTACCATAGATAAAAAATACAGAAACCTGTAGCAGTGGGCCTGTGTGTTTCGTCATATTGGTGTTAGTGTCAACTGGCGGCAGACCGCATTGCTCAGTAATGAACCAGCATCGGGAATAAATAATACAACACGTGAGTATCGCCATGTAAGTTATGTTAATACATTAACAGTTGACGTAAAACGCAGCGAGCACGTGGCGCACGTTGCACTGCACCCACCTACGTCCCAAACCATACAAACAACTTACAGACTACAGTCACATGCATATCTACCAAAATCATAAAACATATCCCCTCAACTAAAACAATTCTGATTTCAAGACTTAAAATTACTGAGGTGCACATAAAAGCACACAGTGGGTGCTTCAATGAGCTATCACTTTGTCTTCTAAGAAATAATCAGAAAGACACGTTTATGATACGAAAACAGTGGAAATAATAAAAAGTTCAAGTTCAACGTTCTATAAAAATATCGTAAAATTAACTATTTCATTGTTTTACGATCAAAAATAGAGACATCAAATGGTTATAGATAATTTTGATGTAAATGTTAGTGGTTGCATGAGAGAGTCATCGGCGCCCGCGCAACACACCGTCCGCGTCTGCTGTCGGTAACTACGTAATAGAAAACTCTGTTCAGGAAGTCCTGAAGTTACATTATACTATGATGGAATATAATGAAATAATTATGTCACCAATCGACAAAACTGGAAAATGGTCCACACTCATCCTGATTTACAATAGATCGCTGACTTGCGCGAGTGACAAAACTAAGATGGGTATTAATTTTTATTATTATCGATGGCGAAGATGAATTAAAACGAAGATGAAAATAAACTGAAAATAAAAATAAATGAAATGAAACAACTTTCAGAAACGCACTAAAAATATTGATTTATCTCGACTAGTTTAAATAGCAGTGCCCACACTCGAGAGGCGAACTTAATGTATAGCCTGGAGTTGTTTGCCTACATTTGCCTGATAGTGACCACACACTCAACGGAACAGATATAAAAGCCAGTGAGTTCCTAACTGTTCAATGAAATGCTAATACAGCTAGTTTCAAATATTGAATTTGCTAATATTAGATACAACGATATTGAACGATGATAATCTTTGTTATGATAAATATCTAAATTGATTTATACCTAACGGAAAAATTAACGAACAAAATAAAAATTGTATGGTACAGAGAAAAGTGAGGTTGGTAATATTTATTTATTTATTTATACTTCTATGCATTGTTGGTATATAAGGCGGACTGATAATAATAGTATTCATTGGTCTAAAAATTCTATTCCAAACGAAAAGTTACTAAAAATTCTAGCCCCTCCTCTAGGCCCTTATTCTATTAATTTTTATATAGGTGGTAACGAACAAAAAACGTATTCAACAATTACAGTTAATCCATTCTTTATATCAAATAAACTATCCACTATAAGAGAATGTTACCGGATTTTTTTAAGTTACTTAATATAACTTCAAGGCAAATTCATATATAAATTCGACATAATTTGCTCTAAAAATAATCAGTAATCAGGTTCCTGTCACCGCTCCTAGTGAAAGCGAATGGTGTCCTTGCCTTACCTTCCTTATCAACTGAATCGAGTGCGTGTGATGTGAGGTAGCCGTCGTCCAGTGTTTTCATAATCTCCGGGTGCGGAGTGGTCGACTACCAGCTGTGCCGACCCGCGCCTCGCGTGGACACAACGCAAACATCACCCGAGTATGTACCTATTGTATTGTCCAACCATGTTTGCCCAATCTCCGTCTTGTTTTTTTTTCTTGCCCGCTGTACCTTTGGAACGATTGGACATTGTACCGATCGACCTCGAACACTCGCCCTATAATTTTAGCAGAATATAATAGTCCAAATAGCTAATTAATTATACGTTATCGATTGTCTAACGCTCATTAATTTGCCAAAATACCAGAGACAAAATCGTAAAATTTTATGTCCCCGGCTCATGGACGAGGTTATAACAATTTTTAACTATCGAGTGATTTATTTTATGGCCGCTCTAATGGAATCGTTGGACGTTAATAGTAAATATTTAATTGGTTAATGTTACCGGTTTTTGGCGATGTCTCTGTAACCCTAAGCCTCCTTATAAAACCTTTGCGTAACTAATATCTGATTACATCACGACGAGAAGATGCTATCTCGCAGGTGTGTGTTCGTTTCTTTGACTATAGACCAAGTTACTTTATAAGATTGCAGAATGTTATAGGTAAAGTTGACAAGAAAATTATAATATTATCATGAAACTATCGATAAAATCTGAAGGTTTCATTACCTACAGCTTTAAACAAAAACACAAAAAATTGTATTACTCATAATTTTCAAAAAACATCTAATTAGCAATTATTTTCCATAGGCTAGGTGGAACAGTTGAGCTCGATTTAGAACGTATAGAATTGTTAGTTTCGCATACTTATACTTGTAAGATACAGAAGGAGCAATATTTTTTATGAATTATAATAATGAAATCATAATCAGTTCGTCTAGTGATTCCATAAAACTGTGTCCCTAAGAATAATCATGACTCAACTTCCAACACTAACAATGACGTCTGTATTCTCATAGAGGGTAATACTGTATCCATATTTCATCTCACTAGTCAATACTTAATGGCAATAGCGACAAAAGTTTGGAAACAGAAATTTGTATATGTACCCATACAGATCCAAATTTCTCACTGGGTACCGGAAATCAAACCCAAGACCCAACGCTCATACGGCTAATAGTCGCGCATACAGTTGAGTAAATAAAGTACAGAGGCGGTTCCAAACTAAAAAAGTTATGTACTATATTTTATTATTTAATTGATACGTAATGCTTCCTCGTGCACTTGAATACTACATTAAATGTTAGTAAAGGTCTTATACGATAATGTGAATAACCTGCACAATTACCGTAATAACATAATGTACCATACAGTTCAAAAGCAACAAAATCAATAAGCGTTAATAAAGCGTTATCAATAATATTATTCACATGATTATAATTATTATCATGTTTACGTAGTTGAGCTATAATATAATTCTTGTTACCAACTTGAACCATTAAACCTGACAACATAGAGACGTCAGATGTAGATTTACGAAATACAGAGATGCTAGAAACGACACATATTTGAAACAATATACGAGTCATTTAAATAATTTCTTATACATAAATATCGGTAAACTGTTTTTTTTTTATATAAATGCATAATGATGCAACATACATCATATCCGATAAATATTTAACACTTGTATAAAAACTGAATAGCATTTTACACTCTCAACGTATTTTTTTGTTTTCTTATAATTGTAGTAACTGCCTCATCGGTCAAGTGCTAGTAAGCGTGGTTGCTGACCGTGAAATCCTGAATTTGATTCCAAGTTCGAGACAATTTTTAAACACCAGAAACGCTTAAACAATGTTTACAATCTATTCATAAGGCATGCACGAATTAAGTATGTCGATAAAGATAGAATGATCAAATTTTTTTAGTTTTTACAGGACATAAAGATTTTTTTACCAGTGGTTTGGACATCATACATAACTGGTTACAATTTAATATGACCGATGGAATTCGGAATAAAAAAATATAAATATCGGTAAGGTTAGGGTAGAACTGTAACCACCAAAATCAAATTGTAGCCATTGTGCATTGCATGCACAATTCATTAATTACACAGAAGCAATCAGAGTTTTGACCAACATCCTTAAAAATCAGTCAAAACTAGTTTTGACTGCAAAAATCGGTTATGAGTTTTACCAATATCATACATATTTTTTTCTGGTGTTATCTTCCTGGTATTTATATATGCTTGGGTCGTGTCACTCCCAATGGAAAGCACAAATAGGGTTCCTTGTTTTGATGATGTAAGTAATAGACTTTCAAAATTTGTTTGTTGTTGACTATGTGCGAAACAAATGAAAATTGCTTGAAGTCGGTCGTACATGAATTAATTAAGTTCTGCTTAATTAAAATGCGATACACCTAACCACCTCTGGCACCACCTCTGAACCCATTGTCTCTTTATCAATAATATATGAAGGTCAAAAACTCTTCCATCACCTCGACCTGAGACAGTGTAATAATAGTCATATAACAGCTTAATATGTATACTTGCGATTGAAAATGTTGAGTAATATGACTTCATATCTTGTACTTAAGCCTAGGATAAGATTATCAGTTGTTTGTATGTGTTTAAACTTTCTCATATAAGTGAATAAAGATATCTCAAACCTTAAACCTTATATTTTTAAGAGGTTCTTGCTCAGGAAGTTTTATAAACAGCAATACTTACGTAGCAGTGCTAAGTGTTCCTAACAAGACAAACGCTTGACCATTTACACCACACCAGTATCTGATACATTACAAGTGGTAAACTGAATGTACCAGTGGTTGTCATAATTATAAAAGCATACAAAATACCATCATGACAGTGTCCATGTCATTCACCGTGACAGTTTTGCTAATGAAACCACCAAACAGTTTAGTAGAGCTCATAGCTGACGGCGGAGTGACTGGCAGCTACCACGCTATTTTTCTTTCACACCAGCCCTTCAATGAGCTCGCACATGGTGTTATTATCTGGTAATATGGCGGATGTTAGTTCATTGCACCTTCTTGTGTTTGTGAGCGTAATGGCGCGCGCCACACGGATGTGCGTACGCAAATATTAGTAGTGGCTTCACAAGGTCGGGGCAAATAGATAACGAGGAATGCTCTTTGCTGTGTACCCACTCAGAGAACATTCCATTTGGCAGATATCATACTTATTTTTGTTGTTTACTTAGGGTTGCACTAAGGGCTCTCGGAGAAAAAAGCATAGACACAGCCTTTTGAATTACGATTGTCTACTCTCGTCCACCGAAGTGAGTAACATAGAAATTATTATAAATTCGTTTAAATTAAATTAACGAATTGAAGCAGTGGGTAGATTTCGTTTGTGGTACCAGGTCATCCTGGAGCCATTTTCCGGACAACCATACAACAAAAAATATTGGTGTTGTACATTACACTCTATTTGTTCCATACCTATTCGCATTATTTGCATCGTCCATTATTCTTTCGGCGAGTCTGATGAAGTTCTCGGAGATAGTATCATCTTACTGTTGAATAAATAAAACACTTTATTTCGCGTAATTCGGTGCGACGCATCCTCACTGCGATGCAACGCTGCATCTGCGCACACGCGGCAAGCCGCATCAAGACGCGTATAAATATCGCGCTATCGCGAGGACGTCGCGACCACTTATTACTTGCCCTTTATCCGATTTCATGAGTTAATCTCTGTAAGATGTACCAATGAGGAAAGTGTGGACATGTCAACCTCCGAGGAATTAAAAACATTAAATTAATTCGACATTAACCTTTTATAGATCTGTATTATTTTAAACAAATGTATTATTTTAGTATTGCTACCGTCTTATGTACCTATAACGGTGAACTGTTGATATACAGCAATACACCTCTGCCTAACTTTTGGGAAACAGGCATAAGTGATGCCTTAATCCCTAGTGATTCACAGGTTAGTTAAAATGCCTGCCCTGGGTATGTTAATCGTTAATCGTGAACAGGTCCACACGAATCGGGCGGTAATATGATTGAAAGTAAGAAGCTATCAGATTAAGTTGCAGCGTCCCAAACAAAACAACAGCGGTCCGCACGTCACCGCGCCGCGCCGGTGTCGTGACCCCTACTAGTTGTAGCCATGTAAACTACGTAACTGGGAACATGGTGACATGCCTCATATCGAGTAACAAAATGAAACTACGTATCATGTTTGATATTAAAAAGCAGTTAAGATTAAATTAAGTAATAACATAATCTATGTGACTAAATACAGATTTCCTCAATTGAGATCTAGCCTTACAGCATCAAAAACTTAATGTTCCGTCTTATAAAAGATAAGCAAAAGTAGGTCAACTCCTTACGGCCGGCAAACGTCAGGCGAACTGGCGGTCAAGCGTAAGGCTATCAAGAATAAAAAAGTCAAACCTCCTTTTTAATTCCTTTTAATTTTAAAATATAAAATTCAGATTAACTTGGAATGGAATGAAACAACTCAGAATCTGTTAAGTAAGATGATTCTCTGAACTTAACCCATTATTTCATATGTGTATACTAAAGTTCTACTTAAGTATTTCGTGTCTTATAAGTTATATACATACTATGCTTCGTTATAGCACTACACTGAACTTGAAGCGATATACCTAAACGTGTTTCTAGTGCTGGGACACACGACATGCTACGAGCAACGGGTACACGATAACCCTTTCCCCACCTATGTATTATTACTTATGTATGTTATACTGCGAGTAGTTTTAGCCGTTGCTCGAAAGCTCTTACTAGGAAAACGTTTATAATAGTCAAAAAATATTATTTTAGTAAGCATAAAGACCATATTACCATGAGCAAAAAAACACTTAAATTTTAGAACCTACGACGACATTCCGAGAGAAATTTCTATCAGCCAACCTCCTTAGTCATAAAAATATAAAACGTCTTATAAACTTCTTATGGGTATAATAATTATCTTTTGTCTTGTTTTGATCCGCGATATTCTGTAACAGGGAAAAGAAGACAAAATATACCTACTATAGCTGGAAGAAGTATATAAGATGTTTTATTAAGCAGATAGATACGTAATTGCTCAGTATATTACCTAAAGTAATTAGGATCTAGGCTTTTTAACGCATTGATTACTCGCATGCTTTCAAAATGTTGTCAGTCAAGTCATTCAATAATTCTTTCATAATCTTCGTCATTCATCAGTTTGCCGTGTTGATTAGCGTTCCTCTACTGTTTGTCCACAAGTGAACCGATATTACGTCATGTAACACTGTACTGTCATACCGACTAGTTCCAGATGACAAGCAATAATAACCCTTATATCTGTATGAACAAGGATATTAAATGTGTTTGAATATAATGTTGTGTTAGCAAACATACGGTCGCTGCGCCCGCGCCGCCGTTCGCACCAAACAGTGTTTTGTCTTTGAGCTGCCGTGGTTCCTGTCATAGATTATGAATATAGATCACTTATGTTTTATTCCTACCTTAATTATTATAGAACAGGTGAATTTATGAGGACAAGTAATAGAAAAGTGGTATCTTATGGGGTCTTATCATGCAGGATCACCAAGATCCTAATTTTATTTTCATTGAACAACATTACAGGTTAGATTTCACTTACTGGGAGCGAACTTATATACTAATCGATAGTAACTTGATTAAAAAAAGCAATATCCTTCCGTTTGCTAACTCACTTTCTACAACTATTTATTTCTTCAGGACATATTCATCCGATTAACGTGCGGTTACTTACATAGCCGGTGGCGGCGCGCGCGCATCCACGTTATTACGAGGCGTGCTTCATCTGCATGTATCTACTCTATCAGTTGACAGTTCACATAAGACAAAGCGTGTTTAATTAGCCGCTGTTGACTCTCGCCTACTGGCTGTATTGGTTCTAAGAACACTTGGACGGGAGGTTTGCTCGCGCGCCGCTATTAGTTTCGACAGTTACTGTTAAGTAAAGTAATTGTGGGAAACGAAAGTTTGGAAGTATTGTTTTAGGCTGTTTACAGAACTTCCTATATCCGTAGGTAGTTACTACAACTAGATGTCAAGACCCAATAGCCAACATGTAAGTATGTATAGATGCCTATACCTACAATTAATTCAAGTGAACTGGCGGTCAAGTGTAAGCCTATTAAGAATTCAAACAAAAACTATGTTTAATCTTTTCTGTATCAATTTGTATAATTATTTAATATAAGTTAACCAGTTGGTTAACAAAAATTCTGACCAGTGTGCACTGAAGGAGAGCATTGACGACCGTTAACACGTGGTCAGTAGTTGTCAATGTGATGTAGGTATGGCATGACACATTCTTGATGACACCAGATTCTCTCATGTTTTTTTTTAAATAGGTATGAGATCTGCATTTAAGTATACAAGCCCGGATCATTGAGATACATGGAGGAAATAGCTAGCTATATGTTATTTATGACAAAATCCAATGGTGCTCAAAGCGGCGGATAAATTTTCCGAGTGCAAGTGGCCCCGTCTCACATGTATTTATTACTTCCTGACCGACGACAAACGTCCGTAATTGACCGATCACGACGAGACCATAACTCCTATCAAACTATCGAATTACACGCGCAACCCTATCGCTGACCGCTCGCCAGACCTCTTATTCTTTGGCGCCTTCTTTCAGATGGAAGCGTCTGTCCCTTTTTCGCGTATTGTTACGGTACAAACAAGAAAGGGATAAAGAAGCGAGTGACCATAATCCGTACGCAGGTGGAAATAGTGACCACCGGTCACTAGGGTTATCAAATTACAGATGACACGATGTGAAATTTATCGATACAGCATACGCGTGTAGCGGGTAACACAGTGAATTAAAAAATATGTAGGTATATTGGACGAAAGCAACCGTCGTCCGCCAAATCAGGTACATTGTCGAGCGTGTGAATAATATTAATTTGAAATTGTAATCGATCGGTTTGTGAATTAAATAGGGGACGCTAAGGTCAGAGCGAAGGGCAAAACGTACGACGTCGTCCAAGTATTGTTTTTGCTGCGTCTTCCTGGATCGTATTTTTATAAGGTTATAAACAACTTCATGTATTTAACTAGTGTTTGATGGTAGGAAAAAATATTTATACATAAAATCAATTAAGGGTGAGAATCTGCTTTTCCTATCTGGGAAAATATTTCGCTTAACTTACATTACTTATATGTACATATTTTGTTAATAAAGTTTACAATTATTAATATAACTAAGATACTTATGTTCAAAAGACCTTAAACTATTAGGTTACCTTAAGTTCAACGTAACACTGCAAATACGTTCGCGTTAAGCGTAGTTGTTCTGTGATCACGAAACAGTGGCAAATATTTAAATCTCAAATTTAACAGCTGATACTTAAATTATGACTTCTGAGTAGTCTGCCAGACAGAAGGACGCCCATCCTTCTAACATGATTCCCTAAACACGTGTCATGACGTATTGAACTCGAAAGATACCTAGCGAGTTCTGACTCCAAACAAGACGTACATTATACTAATTATGATCATTCACAGTCAGGTACATCTAAAATAAATTGTCATTGTACCTATTTAATCCAACATGAGACGAAAACAATGTGCACAAGATCCTGACCAAATCTCAATACACAACAAAGTCAAATAAACCCGAATTGGAATGACATAACAGTTGAATTATCGAGTATAGTTAATTGAAGGCATATGTATGTGTGTTGCAACCGAGTGCTGCGACCGATACTGACCGAGGAGGAAGAACCAATGGAGTGCTAATGCTAATGCAGGCGTCCTTATGTAGCAACTAGCAATCGACGACTAAGATATAAGAAATGCCTGCTGAAGGAATACATCCAGATGAAACTCTCGTGTTTTAATACTATTAAATATATCAGTCACCAAAGAGTACTACTGGACCTCTTTTTAAGAAGGGAAAATCTTTAAGAATCGTCTGCTGCCTGGGGAGGCGGCAGAGTATGTTGGACTCTACTAAAAACCGCACTTACCTTCGCAAGTATTGACTTGCGAATGTCAGGCCTTGGGCAATCCCAAGGCCTGACTTTCGCCACGACCATGACGGGCTGTGGTTCAGCGTTCATTGAACCCCTTCAAAGGGCGAGGGCTCGCCCCGCATCCTTCATGAAGGCGCGCGTGCCTGGGCCTGTGTTAGCGCAATGTCTCATTGAGAGAATCTGATTGTACCAGAAATAAGAGCATTCGCCAAATCAATAAATGAGTGGGGTAATAGTTTTAATTATCTTGCAATCTAGAAGATCTGGAGTTCTTCTTGTGAGACATATACCATGGTATAGGTCGTGAAATTTCAAGGACCGCCACGATATTTTAGTGACACCACGCTTTAATGTAGTTATTTTATTTCTGAGACGCGTATGCATTTCAATACTCCATTCTTACAATATCATGGGCACTACGACAGCGACGCAGCTAATTCGGCGTGGCCGATCTCCGTCATAAATTGTGCTAGAGCCGGCGCAGCGTGATGCCGGCTCGTCTTACAGCCGCTCACAGTTAATTGACCCAACTTAGATATTTATATTACTGTTTAATATAACTTATTTTAATCTATGGAGTTGTGCGATTGTGGGAAATTTTGTTTTTAAATATACTTGTTAAAGTATTTTTTTCGCCGATAAAGGGAGCATAATTGTTATTTGCTTATGGGTCGACGACCCCGCCATGTCCTTTGGTGGATGTGGGTTTTCCCGTGGTTTTATTTGTGGAAAATATATTGCTGACAACAATATTATGATTGGATACGTACTCAGTATAGATGATTATCAATCTTAAAATTTGGCTGCCCGCCGAGTTTAGATAAGTACCCATACAAAACTTTATGAAGAACTCTGAAACAACAAACATGTTCAAAGGGAAAGTAACGTTATTGGAGAAATGCCCATACCTGCTATACAATATTTAAGTACCATATAGAAGATATATGTAGTAGCACATAAATATAAGATAACATATTAATAGATAGTGCTTTAGTTTATAGATAAAATATTGAAATAAATATGTATTAAACATTATACTTTAATAATATTTTAATAATGTCTTGCAACACCCTTACAGGGTCTATGTATTTATGTTTAAGTTACATAATAATCGTGTATCTTTATAAAACCTCATACCTACTGATAGTAGACGATATTACATATTAAATATCGTTTGCACGAAACAGTTCAAAGATTTCAAGTTTTTTTTATGCCGTTATCCTAGCTAAACAATCATAAAGATTTTCTTGAGTTGCCTGATAGAGATCTATAAATCACAGTTCAACAAGAACTTGAGAATTCAAAGCATTATTTAAGTGAAGGGAACATTTGTAATATATCGTAAATTATCGATTAGAATCGATTTGAGTCTGCGTGAGACAAAGTTATGTAAGCAACGAACACTACATCAATCCTGCGTGTAGGTAGCTCACCGGAATATAATAACTGACATATTTACGCAAATACAATTCAAAGGGTTTCTATCGCTTAATATCGACGGTGGCGATGACTTTGGAAACGTTGGAGTCATCACAGCGGACGAGGCACGTACCCGTCCGTATCTAACGATCAATAAGTTAGAATCAACAGTAACAGTAGCTAAATAACTGGCTCTAATCCGAGTCGAATCACTCGAATCGGATATTTTTCAATAACCCCACAGAATCGATGATCGGAATAGTTAGTGAGAAGTCCGGGACTCGATCGCTCGCTCGATTCGTTTTTTTTTGTGGGAACATTTCGTTTTTCAATCACAAGCTAACCTTTTTACGGTGCTGGTATACGTAGAGGGCGATAAATATCGAAGCTTATGGCCGCGGTCGGCTTTGAGCCACGCGTTTTATCCAGATTGCTACAGAACTTTTGGGTGTTCATATATTTGGGATGGCAGCATGTCCGGCGCGTGGGCAACTATCGAGCAATCATTTGTTTACATGACAACAACTTGCTAAAATTTTGGAACATATTAAAAAAGATTGTATTGACCTCATTTTTTTTACTGTAGTATGCACCTTACCTGTTAACATGACGAAACTTAGCATCAGAATGTTCATTTTATAACTATTATGTTTCAATTTAAATTTATGTTTTAAAGAGCCGTCTATTTCCACTAAAATAATAAATACAATAATGCATTAAGATTCTCACTAGTGTAATTTTTATTCTTGCTTAAAACAAAAAATCGGGAAAATATCTATTCCGGGTTTGAAGAAACTCGCGCAAATACTGAATATAGCAGACAGCCTAATAGCGTTGGCCGAATAACGACCGTAAACCACTCAGAGGTCACTAATACTTACGTAAACTTCGTATAATATATTCATATAGAAACACCCGTATAAAAATTTCAATATTGATAGATCAAAGTAAGCTGACATGATAACAAGGTATGTGCAAACATCATGCATAATCCATAAACGAGCACTTGCATTTATCGAAATTTTAATGATTCGGAAATTGAGTCTATTTGTTAGGAAGTGTAGGGTACTTGTACATCTGAATACTTGCTACCTCATGAGCTCATAATGAATGTTTAATTCTATTTTAGGATGAACTTCACTTTTTATAATTATAGTATCCTTTCTCCGTTAACTTTAAAGGGTTACGACCACCATAGTTCCGAAAAGAACAATAAAACATACTTTGTAATTACCTGTATAAATATAATTCATTTTAATAACAGTTGACAGACTCAAGCTATTTCTTCGTTGATGATAATGTTAATTCCTATTCTATTCCAAATCAGAACATATCGCATCAGGAACTAGTGCGGGCGTATGTTACGTCACTACTTGTGACTGGTTCCACGTTAATTAGGCGGCTCCCAAGCATGTGGACTGGATAAACGTGCTGCTTCTCCTTCATCTCAATGATTGTATTAAAAGCTTACTGGCGGCCGCCAATGTTTGTTTTGGCCCATAATAGTGTAAAGTTAGGTAGATCTGTAATTATATCTGATATTTGCAGGATTTCATCGCAAAGTAAATACCATAGCTAAATGTAATTTTTTTACGACGTCAAATGAAATTAACGATTATAAGTAAATGAAGTTCAATGACTTATTGTTTGTATGTGGTCTTCTTCTTTGGTCATACATACTTTAAACATTAAATTTCTAATGGATCCATAAGCATATTGTTCCATTTCCCAGCTTTGGGCAACGCGTGTAAAGCGTGGGCGTGCGTTGCGCAGGCGCAGCCACGCGCCCGGTTTCACCGCAACAAAAGACGACACACTGGTGACTTTTGACTTTAGCTGTGCGGTTAAGCTTCATAATATAATTGAGCTCGAACAAAATCCGACCGGGTATTACCATACAATGGGCCAGTCAGTTCCGTCGAGCCCACCAGGTCGCCGAGGGCAAAAAAACACTACCACTTGCCATCCGAAGCTGACGACAACGTAGTAACGTGATCGTGGTCACAATCAAATTGATACTCAATTGCCGTCGATATAGATTTTAATTTTATTTGTTGATAAAATTTCTTAGGGCGTTGATATTTTCAGGGGGAGGTTGGCAGACGTCCATCGCAAGCAGCCCATCATGAGCCGACGACTGTTTGACGAGTGACAAGAGTCTAAAAAACGCACAGTGTAAGTTACCTACTGGCCGAGCGGGTCGGGATGTTCGCAGTTTTGAGTTATTGCCTGGGAGCAGTGGTTTTTGCGCGCTCGTCGCCGTGTCTCGCGTCCTCTGTTGCACTGAATGCTTCTGATTGATGCGTTTTGTTTACTTTTCTGTCTCAGACGACGAGCGTTGAGCTTTTTGACGTTTCCAGTTAGTTTGTTTTGTTCGTTTTTGAAACGTCTTGCGCATCTTTAGCGGGGTTTACATACAGTATTGTGGAGTAATTGATTGTTGGAATAGGTTGACGAGACGCCGCTGTGTGGGTTGCCGACCAGGTGGTCTGCACGTAGGTGACAATACACAATCGTGATGTTCTTGAACGCATTCACAGCTATCACTGGTGTATCCACTAGTTGTAAAAGTGTCAGTTTTATTTTACTTTTCGATAGGTGCTACGATTTCGATTGTTCTTGGTTTGTTTACGTTTTCAAGTTGCGTCTATGTTGAAAGTGCTGACAGTGGAGCGTTTCAATTAACGTGTATTAGCTGCGTTAGGACAATGATTATAGGTTTAATGGATATATTGAGACAACAATTACTACCTACATACAGTGCCATCATCCATAGAAACTACATAACATAACATACTATCACCACGCCTGTATTTCCCGAAGGGTTGGGCAGAGATGTAGAAACACAGTTCGCCGATATGTTTACGTCCCATGTAATAGGAAGCACAAACCTAAATTCCGAGCTGTTTGGTACTGAGAAGTTTATAAGAAAATGCATCTCCAATTTGGCAGGTATCTGTTTTGCCATCCTTCACTGCTAAATCGTCTCCTAATGGCAATTATACGTTCGTTATATGTGTGTGTCACTTTCTACGCGCGACGCTGCACACATACTCGTACGTGAGTGGCCGCATCCGGGTAACGCATTGTTTGTGCGTTTGTTTGTTTCACTTACATACAAACGTGACGAAACAGGCACCTACGTTTTTTGGCAGTAGAAAATATACAGTGAATTCCTGTTCCAGATACATTAAAGGGAACGATTATACGAGGTAAAATAAAAGCGAATACCTATAGAAACTGTGTAACTTTATACAACGTAAAGTCTGTGTCCGCACAATACAACCAACATTGCCTTTGCTTATAAAATAAGACTGTATATAGTTATATATGGTTCTTTTAATAAGACATTGTTAAACAACAGATAGCTTCTGAATAAATATATACCTATATATATAAAGTACCTACCCCCTAATTTTGGCATTAATAGCAATTTACATTAGAAAATCAACAGCCGCTATGTAAAATAGCATTCTAATAAATAAACATATATTATATAAACTTCCGCGTAACACCTAAGTATGTAGTCTGTGAAATGTCTATTTTATATACGAAAGAACTTGACTTCTGGAAAAAGTTTAAGGGTCCAAGATTTTTATTCTTCTCTTCCTTTCTCATAGTCCCTACATTCAAAAAGGTTTGTCAATACTACTTTGAACTAACTACTTATAAATATAGATTTATATAGCTTCACATGTTGTTAATTTTATCCGGCGACCGATCACGACTATGCTAATTACAACACCTATAATATGTTGTACCTACTGTCAATGAATGATAACACCTGGAACAATTTTTGCTGTTAATATTGCAATCTATGCACATGGGGAATATGTAGGTTTTATATTACAATACATTTACATATGGACTGAATCGATAGTCTAGTAGTTAGGACTACTAGACTCATCTGCTACTAGACTGCTAGCTAGACGTCTTGGGTTGATTCCCGAGTCGAGCAAAGTGTTATTGTTTCTAATTCTACTGTTCGCCGGTTTAGTAGCAATCTCCCGCTATTAGGTATATAGGATCTAAACACACCTACCGGCGAAAAGTGGGTGTACCTACATAAGTACGTCTCTGCTTAACTCTTCGAGGAATACAGGCGTGATGTATCTTATGTGCTGAATCGTTTATTCTTAGGTTATATCTGTTGAAAGGCAATCGCTTGGTGTAAAATAATGAAGATGTAGAAATTATTTTGATTAAACCACTCATTATGTAATTAGTATACATAGTTCTTGTGTCAACCGTAAAATCAATACTATCACACGGTGATGTTGGTAACATCACCATCGCCACCAGGAAGATGTGATGTAAGATAATAAGTAAAAACCCTTCTAAGCTTAGGTGATGTCTATCCATATCTACATTTAGATAGCTCCTACTACTTGTGTATACATATAGCTCTGGTAAGTACTTACTGGAACAATATTTATCCTTGTTTTTTCATGTTCCTTCCTAGTACCGGTAAGCGATGACTTCTATAATGGCCATATAATTATTAATGTTAGATCTTTAACCTTTAACAGATATGACCTTGGTGGTGTTTTCTTGTTTACACAGGATCCGTGATTTTATTGTATCTATAGGTATATTACAAGTCCCCATGCCATCATGTTCCGTCACCCTCACGACCTACACGTGTGTGTAAATATATGTTGTGTGTGTGTAAGTCCGGTAGCTAGATATAGTTGTGATTACTTACGCGGCGCGACGTGACCGCGGTACTAACGACGCGCCGCCATACTACCATCGATCGGTTTACTTGTATTATACCTAATTATAAGGAAATATCCTGGATCGTGTCCTTCGACGATACACCAATTTATATTCGGACAAAACATCCTCAAACTTTGTAGTTACCTTATTTGAGATAACGTGTTTCACCATTATGACAGAAGTTATACCCCATATCGAGAGACGAAGCTATTTAATTTATTACTTGAATAATATAATAATAAATTAAAAGCGAATAAAGTAGGTCTCATAAAAAGACGCTTATTATTTAGCCTACGCGACGGACATAGATCACCAAGGATGTCTAATATGAAATCAAACCTATATGAACAACTTGGTTCGACATAATTATCGTGATGCACCAACAATTTTAGAGAAACTTTATCAATAAATAAAGCACGTAATGATATGCAGACAGTTTCGCGTAAGTGCCACTGTCCACTGAAGCGTAGCGTTATAGATTCGTGGGTGCACCACAAAAACGACGCATCGAAGCATGCGTTGACAAACGCTCGTCGTACCACGTCAATACTGCACGCGCGAATATCTATGATGATACGCATCAGCGGACCGTATGCCTACTGCACTATTTCGAAAAAGGCTGTTAATTTTTTGCGATTGTGTCAGGAATAAATTACACACGAGACACTATTTGTATAAATGTCAAAGTGCTCAAGTATATCTATAGTTCACTACCTAATTAATTTAAGTGTCAATCTAGAACTATTAACTTCATATTTTAGGCTTTACTATACTTATAAACCTACGTGTAAACTTTTCATGGTTTTTAGGTACTTACACACTGCTATAAAATGTCAATGAACTTCACTGTTCTGGCGCCTGGCTATATTTTTTATTTATTAACTATATTTCATCAGTACCTAGATAATAGATTCATATCAATTCAAATAATATAACTAGGACCTGCGTATCTAATTTAAAACGACTAAAACTAATATCATAAAAAGCTTAACATATAATTAATCTATATTTCAACCGGAAGATAAACTAAATTAAATATTAATGCTTAAGTATGAATATTTTAATAATAATGATGTTTCCTGATACCCGCGAATGTTAGGTAGGTAACTTTATATTTTGGATAAAAAACCAATGTTAACTATTATTGGTAGATATCAATTTAACACTTTTGAAATAAATTAAAAAAATAGAAATAGCTAAAATATAGAAAATTATAGGTTAATTAATTTAATTATAGGTTTCATTCTCCAATATCATCTCACTATATTGTCATCAAATTGACATAAAACAGTTAATTTAGTATGTATAATAATAGTTTTATTTTAATATGTCTAATATTCACATAAGTCTCAGAAATCAGTAAGGCAATCTTAATACTTCAAAATGTTTAGGAACTAGCAGTAGATATAGAATAAGGCTCTCACGACAGATATTCCCAAATATTTAGTCTGCTGTAATAAAAGGACACAAGTACTCGCCATCAATGTGAAAATACCGATCTCACACCGGAACACAAAACCAGCAAAAACACGGCTAATGGCTAGCCATAGTTATACCTATAAAACTTGTGATAATTATATATAACACATTTATATCGGTGACAAAGTGATAAATCATTGGAGAAAGTGTTGGCTCTAGATGGTGTCGCTGGGGAGACGTGTGTATGAACTCTGCAAAGCTTTGAATTCATATGAATTGGGAGCTTAACAGTTTAAATTCAGATTGATTTAAAACTAGCACATGAGAAAGCCGACGACTAGGGAAACTTAACATCCAGTCACGGCTAGTTAGGTATGTCTTCTGAGATACAAATATGGAATTGGTGGTTGCTAGGCGGACAAAATTAATTCGTTATTATAACATTGTGACGTAATTATATATATGCGGGCGATGCACTTACCGCCTTCTCACTTTCTCTGTTAACTTATCTTACTCATTTAGCATACTGATTTTATAATTACCACTTTGTCAAAACTACAGCCTACAGTAACACATACGAAAATATAAATTATTATAGTAGAAAAGCTTCTATATCTTGGTTAATTATTATTAATTATGACGTTATTATAAAATAGCATGACATGCCTCTTTATCACAAAAATAAAATTAAAATGTGTCGAACTCTCAAAATACTTCGAATAACAACCCAAAAACATAGTAGAGTTGTGTGAGGATTTCTTTGGTATCGATTGAAGCGTTAGCCGGGCTCGTCGCGATTAGTATGCGATGCGCGAGCGCGCGCCCGCTCCGCAAGTGGCTCTATTTGGGGACGCCCTATAAGTCCGGCCGGACGTCTGGCGACGATAGCCGATACACTCGTCTACGTGATGCATCCCGCTTCAGCTGTCACACGCCATGCCCATACATGCCGCACAATGATTTACTTCCAACTCCCAAAAATATAGGACAATAGAGTACCTACCCTTATTCGAAGATGGTCGCCATAAAGATCGCCAACACGAGCCGACAGAACTTGTAACCAGCTTGTGACTCCTACGGCGATTATAATATGCTAAATTTGTTGTGTCGTATGAATCTTAAAGAAGTCCCTGAAAAACATTAATAAAATAATGTAATATCACAATCTGAATGTGATAATTACAACTATGATGACCTGCTGCTTATCAAACAACCTGCAATATACTTACTTGCTTCATCAAAAAGCGTGTAATAGAATTAAATTAACAATTTGCGTAATAGGTTAAACTAGTTTTCATAACAGGTTGTAAAAAAATCCTAAGAGATACGCAACATTGACAAGTTAGAAATCTATCTGTGATATAGACGTCAATTTGAAAACCTGAATTAGTATGGTGTTTATTAGACATAAATATAATATAGTTTCATTCAAATAGGTATGAGAAAGGCAAAGTTATTTTCATTATGTAATTAGTCACTTTACTGAACCAAGTGACTCTCCACTTTCATTAATGACTCCCACTTTCCAAATTAGTCATTATTAAAAATACAGATAATAAATATACATAAACCATTAGTTCCTCCTAATCTCGTTCGTATTAAAGGAAATAGATTTTCGTAATATTATTATGAAGTAGAGCACGTTTCGTATTGTAGGCGTCACAAACAGGAGGAAAGCTTTTCTCTGACACAGTTTCCCGCAAGGTCGACGGCCGCGCCACGGTCGCCCCGCGCCCAGCGAGCCCTGCCTCGAGCCACCAGCGCCAACCAAACACAGAAACAGCAACACCAAACTGACATCTACCTATCAATTACACATAGGTAGACACACATACTAGAAAAAAGAGTAAAAGTACCTACAAAAAAAATACGCTAGTTTACGCCAGCTTATGTATTCTTTAAGTAGTCTGGTATACCCATAACCGAGGTTACCTAAGTTGTACTTGTCCTGCGTAATGGTCTAGATAAGTCTTCTTCCATTAAAGTTCTTAATTCAGTCTGCTAATTGCTCCTTGACGTGTTAAGTAGCAAAACGGCATTAACCTTTCTACGAGTAATACCTACTTATTAATTATAAACCGAGATTAAGGTCTTATTGGTTTGATTCCCAGGTCAGGCAGTGGTATTGGGTTCTATGAATGTCTCACCTCATGTCAAGTTCCTGTTAATAGGATAAATACTTAGGTGATTGAACTCTGCTTAGGACGGATGTAGAATGTCTAGCTAGTCTATTATGTATTTGATTGATCTAATTTTGGTGGCAATTGGCTCGCCCTAGCGATCACCAAGCAGTTTTCACAAGCACAGTACCCAAAGAGTTCCCGTAGCTATTGTGGTGGAACGCGTTATATACGATACATAAGTAACTACGCTTTACGACGTACTCGCTCCTCAGTGTACAAAAGGACATTATTATTATATGAGTATAAGTCACTGTCGATATGTGAGAACGTAGCACATGGTTGTCCCTAGGTATAGGCCCTCAGTGACCTGGGTCCTGTTTAATAAACGTGACAGGTGACGCACCGACTGATCAACAAGTATTTGTTAATTAAAAAATTGACAATGACTTGACAATGTTTTAATAACAGTAATGAAGTGGAAAACCTACAAGTTGGGAGTGTTGCAACGCTTTTTTGTTTAAGTTACTATCGAACATACGTCAACCATATTGGGCAAAGTAATGTTTTCGTGACAAATACCACAAATATTTCGCATCGTCACAATAATTCATTGATCACACAACGACTTTTTTAAACATCACAACATTTTTATAGCATGGTACTAATTTATTTTAGTAAAGTTAATAGGAATAGGTGGCGGCTTCGCGGAACTATAGTTCTACACCTCTGCCTTCGGGAATACAGGCGTGATGGTGTGCAAGCTTAAAAGTTGTTTTCTGTCCAATTACGATGACCTAATATTTTGCTATACTTTACCTAATAGTAAAATATTAGGTAAAGTATAGCAAAAACATAATGCATATTACCGAATGAAATTTTACAGTTTTTTTAATAAATTCATACTTAGGTACTTAACATGGGCAACATGGCCTGTTGGACACTACTGTTTGGTCTTTCGTTACTTAGTGTCCGAAGCATTATACAACATACTCCAAACAAATCGTTGCGACAGCGACAGCTAAACCTCCGTCATTAAACTTCATATGTTATGGGTCCAGCGTCTGACGTCTGACGTCCGAGCTCCGAGGTCTGGCGTCCAGGTGCCACGTGACAGTGTGTCCCGCACTTTATAGTTACGGCCAGTATTGAGATAGCAAAAGAAGCTGAGTGCAGATAAGCGAATCAGTTCCAATAAACATAAAGTGTGTATGTTACGCCGACATTGAGCGCCGGCGTGTACTGCACCAACTATGGGATCTTAGATAAATGGTACGTCTGACTTTGATATTTTATTGAGAAACTTGATAGTATATAAAATATTAAACCACACAGAAGGCAGTTCTTGAAAGTTTGGTATTTAAAGTGGTTTTTGCTATTTATCGAGATTATTTTTTCATTCCTAACGATAAAACGGTCACTAGAGCACATTTTTATCTGCAAACATAAAATTCAGTAAGTATGGCGTAAATGTTTTTTTCCATATATTCGTATGGAAACAACAAAAAGGAAAGGGGTTACGTCGTTTAACTTTTTCAATAAAAGTTAGCTATAGAAATAACATAGGTCCTGCGTCTCAATGAAGATGTCACATGGCATCGACACCGGATAGGGCAAGGTTCGTCCTAGACTCATGCTGTTCCCGATACGTATCGTAATACTTGCAGCATCAGGTCCACCTTGCAATTTGTGCTCATCTAAAAATGTCAACAAGTTTTATAATATTATGTATTTTGTAAGGTAATCGATACCGGCTCGCAACTAGTTGAGCAGGCGATCCGATGGGCAGAGGAAAATTACGAGAAACCTGCTTGCGACTGAATTATACAGAGACCAGGAGGACCTTCACGTGAGGCTGACGAATCTATTGTGATTATTCGTGGAATGTTTCACTAAAAGCTTTACTTATTATAGTCTTTTCTTATTTAGAGATTTATATCTATATATGTACAACTCCTTAAAAATATCCGGCAACATCTGAAATCAGATGAAAAAAATCTTAAGCTGCGGTAGGGTGGAAATATATTACTTCGTATCAAACGACACGGAAATATATACCTGGAACAATCGAAAACGTGAACAGTTATACCTTCTAAAGTAAAATAAATCAATGCTGCTTGTTAATAGAAACAGGAGCATACGGTGAACTTCCTGGGCCTAACAATCTCTCTCTCTCTCTCAAAAACTAATGCATTTTTTTCAATCGCAATATGTAACGTATAGGTACGTTAATAAGTAGGTACTAAGCATACTCTTACTGACAAATCTTCAATACACAATAGTAGGTACAAAATATTTAACAGGTTTGTGACCATACAGCTATTGGACACGACACGACTTATTTAACCGTTTTCCTTGTTTGTCTCATAATCTGTGCGGGAGCATCGCGACAAAATAACCTCTGTTATCTCTGACACAATTATCCTGTCAATTGTATTGACTAGTACCAACCCACATACACGGACGACTCGTAAATTACACTTAATTAGCAAATTGTTCCTAATTTCTTTGGAGAGATTCGTTAAAATTAGAATCAAAAGGAAAATTAGATAAAAATAGAATAATTATAGTGTGTTTCATTTGCTAAGTATAACCCAACCCTTCATCGGAGAACATCACTTTTATTTGATGTTATTATCTTTTTTACAGCTCCATCAATTATTCGGAATGAAAGTTTACTAGTCTCAATGCTAATTGAAAGTGCTTAACAACAGTGTATCTTTACTAGGCTTTAGGAAAGTACGATGATTGTCATCGAGAATCGTGCGCGAAGATACATATTACCTATTACCGTTATTACATATTACCGTTATTAGTAGGATCCTAATCTAGTATGGCTTATTTCCAATTATAGCTAATTATAACCTGCATAACAATGCCTCATTCTTGTTCGACCTTTTCTATGTTACCAACTAATAACGCGTTTTCGCTTTGTTTCGATACTGTTACCATCTTTGGCGTTAACTTGACACATTTTTTAAACTGTCAAATGAGCGCTGGAATTCTCTTTAAAAAATGCAACCAGTACGTATGGAGTATCGGTAGACAATCATAATGTATTCCCAGGTGCAGCCGGGAGGCAGGCAGGGTGACAAACGTTGAAAACCGTGGCCTGCGCATGCGCATGCGGGCAGTAATTGCGCGCAGACGACGTAATTACTGCCTCCTGAGCGTATAAATACTAGCCGATGTAAATATATGGAGAAAAATAACATAACATACCATCACGCCGGTATTCCCCGAAGGGCTAGGCAGAGGTGTAGGTACTTAATGTACACCCACAGTTCGCCGGTATGTTTAGGTCCCATGTTATAGGGGGCGAGCCTATAGCCATTAACCGGGCACAAATATAGACGGCTTGCTGCTAATGAGAATTTCATATAAAAATCCAATAACACTGCTCGACCTGGGGATCGAGCAGTCGCACTTGGGACCACTACACTAATGAGGTCAAAACTAGTTTATTTTATTAAACCACATTTTAAAGCTTTGGTGACTTGCCAAATATTACTTTACAATAACTCATAGGTTGGCAACGTAAAAACTGGAACTTACGTTACCTTTGGCATACATTTAGTTAAATCATAGACACCTTACTAGTCAAACAATATTTAAGCCCATATCATCAGGCAAGTTTTTTCGATCACATTAACAGCTATTCACAGGTCATAATTTATTTATCAATAATTAATAAGGTCAATATTCAAATTAGCAGAAGTCGTAAAGTTTTCATGTCATCTCATTAAGAGAAGAGCAGCATTAAGGCCGAGATAAAATTTGCGAAATCTTCAACTTTAAAATGCCAAAGATCATGATTGTGAGTTATATATTTTCTACGTAAATAGTAGGAGGTCGTCTAGCAAGCGGTAGTGCCACTAAGTCGTCACAACTAGCCACGTTATATTTAAATATTGATGGTGGTATATGTTCGCTATATTCGGCTAACGAGCGTGGGCACTAAAAAACTAATATCAGTATATCACAGTCATCCGTGTTTCGGACACAACCGCATTCAATGAAAGTTTTAAGATCATCACAGCAATAGCATTGGAGTCGACACGGACATATTTATATTTTTCTTTAGTACTAAAGTAGTTTATTAATTTAAAAAATATGAAATAATTTAGAGATCAGACAATAAAACTTACTTATAATTCAGAACACTTCCAGCGCTTACTCATACTAGTTAGCCATCATAATATGACTATATCCGTCTTTTACAAGCAAAAACATAACAATTTTCAAATGGTCATTGAGCACATTAGCGTGTACGTTAATTCTGTCAAAATATTTATATTGCTTTGAAATTGCAAACTGCTTGTTGCATCGGAAATTGTATTCTGTTCGTAATTGTTATAAGGCTAGTTTTTGTGAAACATGCTTATTTACGGGAATGTAAGCATGCTCTCCTTATATGGTAATACGAGAGCTTGTGCATGAAAAGTTGTACTTTTTCCCGTGCGTGGTGCGGTGGTAACATCTATAACTGCGAGCACAATCAACCGGATCGTTCCATGCCATTGGACGCGGCCATTATTTTGTCTTGCAATGTTTGCGACGACCAACGATGTTTTCCTACCAAAGTTATTAGATTAAGAAGATGTTTGTTGTAATTAATGTACGTATGCAATGCATGCATGCAATATATTATATTAACATCTGTTGTTTTTATTCTTCAATTTAAAAAAAATATTAAAAGGACACTAAAGTATTGATTAAGTAAATATTTTTTTTTAACGGTATATCGCCGTTAATTGTGTAATCAAACCAAGAGTTACTAAAAGTTTATTTTCAATGTAACTAATCATTTTAAGCGTTTATTTATAAAAAATATTTGAGTCAAAAATTGGTGTGCGACTCCACCGCCAGCCGTAGCCCCCGAAAACGTGTTTTACTCATTATAAAACACGAAACTATGATATCTGAAGTGGTTTACTCTGTCCACATCGGTCCACACCCGGGTCGCAACGACCCGTGCACAGCCCGGATGGCACCACACTACAACCGACCTTAGCGACCAGACGACACATAAATATAAGCGGTACTGTTATCTAGCAAGATTTCAGTTCAGAGTAACCGGTATCGAAGCGAAACTATTCTAATAAAAACGAACCAAAACCAGTCCAAATTGACGATAACGCGTTGGAAAATGGTATTTTATAGGCTGTCGACGTCGAGCGTAGCATCAGCTGCGATCTACTTGCTGCTATATCTATTTGTTTACTAATAACTTATCAAACTTAATTGACTCCACTAATTTTAAACAAAAGATAAGATAAATAAAATGTGGCTTGAATATTGAATAAAAATTCCATAGATTTAAGAATTGGGCAATGGACAATTAAGTAAATGAAACTGCAAATCTTATACGAACTTTTATCTTCAGATCAGGAATAGTTGTGTTCCACTGCATACATGAAAGATATAAATAAACATTAAAAAATTAAAAAAAAACGATCTCAGGCCAGATTCGAACTTGCGTTCCAATCTAAACTAACCTAATTTGGCTAAATCGGATCCATCACTCTTTACCTATATCTTTAAAAATGTTTAGCATGCATTTTTACACATTACAAAAACTGCATATTTACTAGTCCTCGTGTTAGGACAGGTTAGAATACAGTTCCTCACTGCCATTCAGATAGGCATATCGTAAGAGCCGAGAAAATATCTGAATTGCTCGGTGGTAGGACCTCTCAGGGTCTGACTGGCTGGCGACCACCCTTACGTCGTAGTCTGTCGTAAAGCACCTTGGTGTGTGTTTCGACTTTTGCGCGTAAAAGCCAGACTACAGTAGTCTGTAGTCCATAGGGGCTCTTAAAGCTCAGCAACGCATCAGCAACTCCTACTAGTGCTGCAGGTGTCCATGGAGGGCGATGACTATTTACCATCAGGTGGCTCGTCTGCTCATTTGCCGACCTAATCATTAAAAAAAATGTATTTCTCAATATCAATGTGATTAGACAGCTAATAATATAATTTGAGAAACATTGTTTATTATCATTGTCATTGTATCTCTAGGAGATACATAATTGTGTAAAGATATACCGGTCGAAGCAAAAGATGTTTTCATCATTACGCGCAGTGACCGCTGACAGCCGCAATTTGTTCCTGATATATCACACCTACTGTTTAATCGCTTCTTTGTAAAGTGATTGATACGTTATGATCACTCGGATCGTTACGACCATTGTGCGCCTACCAAACGGCCACAATTACCCATTATCATAACATTTTCGTATGTATATTACCTATATTTTAACGACTCTCAAACATCTAAGCTGTCTGTTTATATGGTGTTTGTGAACCAATACCTATAATCATCACATAAATATTATGTTTCACAAATATGTTTTTAATAGAAATAAATACCGGATCGCTAGTTTTATTGATTTTTTAAATTAAAGTCAATGGCTGTTGAAATTGTTCGTGATACTTATTTGTTTGAAACTTGACTACTGATGAGACGTTTGTTCAGACATCTCATAATTTTAGATCATTTGATCGCTTATTTGTGTAAATGTATTACGATGAATAAATATTTTGTGGGCAGTTGAATAGTATTCGTTAAAATAATAATTACAGTGGCGTTTCTCACTCGTTCCTATGTCTCTCCGTAATAATCAGTAACGAGTAGAAAAATGGATATTACCATATGTTACTGGGGAATTCTTTCCCACGCATAATATCTGTTTTAAAATAATATTCTTGTATTCTTCAGTTACTTATCACTGAAGAATACAAGAATATGTTTTTTAGTGTAGGTACAATTAGATCACAGAACAATTATCTTATATTAATTATCAATAAAACTTCACATACCACCTAAATAGCCGATACCTACAAGATCACAGTGAAACTTAACAATTGTTCACTGACACCAACATTATCATAACTCATGATGATCACGTCTCGTACCTATCAGATTGATCAAAATGCTGGAGTCCATAAAAACCGACGACATAAATAGTGCGTCGGCAGAGATAGTATTCTCTATGAGACCATTAATTAGTGGCTGGGTAACTGTATAAGATTTTTAATAATTTACCAATGGGCGCTGTAATAACAGTTCGTATAGTTGAGTAGAATTGGGTAAAACTGTGTCACGGGTTGATTAGCGCTGGTGTTGAGCGACTGAGCGAAACCTGAAAAAAGTAGGTTTATTTCAATGCCCAATAACACTGCTGAACCTGGGAATCGAACACAGGACCTCTAACATAGCAGTAGAGCTTTTCTACCACCAGACTAACTAGGCAGTTCAGACTAATTACAAAAGGAAATAAGAGTAATGGTAGTACATATTAGATAAATGTATATTAAAAATTGTTGTTGAAAGACATGCGTACACGTCACATAAATCTGAGAGCGGGAGTGCTATAGTCTAAGACAAGCGCGGCTTCTAATAGTCTAAGATTTGATATCGCGTTTCCCTGTGAAGTAACTTCCTACCTATCTCACAAAACCTTATACCTATATTAATCTCAAACTTCATCAATACCTTAACTATATTTTGTACCTACTTGCTTTGTATCGGATTCAACACATTACTGTACCTATACCGTTCAGTATGAAGAATGTAACAACAAAATGCAACAACTTTGATGTGTAATACTGATGTATACCTAATATGTAACAGATGAATGGATTTTGATTATCAAATTAAATACTTAGTACTTGGAGTCTAAACTTTTCTTATCAGAAAACATTAAGGTCCTCTGAGACAATCTTACTTCATACGCGTGTGGCCGGTTGTATGGTCGCAGGCCGTGTGTTACTTGTAGCTGCTAATTTTCTAAAGCTTTGTAAAAATAAGACACAATATACAATTCATTAATTTAATTTGATTAAAAACTTCTAATAAAGCCATCTATTTTTACCTGTGTGGAATTCCTTATTGTGGATAGATATATTAATAACAGCAACTTATTGCCACATCCAACATAATGAGTACATTTAAATCTTCCCAGAATATCTATTTAATGAGATAATATACCATTTATCAACGCAATTTTATCGTCTAAAATAAATTTTATATGAGAATTTGTTACATGATAAAAACCAAATTGCGATTATACTTATTTTTACGATGTAGCTAAATAACAAGTTTATCATTCGAGCATTATTCCGTACCTAATTATGTAATGTCAAATTCCGTATACATACCGTATATATCGACACACTGATGGATCAGGGGCCATATTTCATATTATATATTATATTTTTTATTTTATTATATTGTTATTACCTTTCCGGGAAATACATATTAAAAAACACTGCAATCGATTCAGTAGTCGATTCTGAACAAACTACTTTCAGGTTTTGCGCTTAGTTTGTTACAGGTATCTGTACAACCTGTAACAATTTCAATCAAGTTCATCATATTATCTTATTTGTACAGCAGAAATACTGACTGCGTAATGACGCAGTCTAGTGGTCCCAAGCGCGACTTCTACGCAAGAGGCTCTGGGTTCGATTCCCAGGTTGATAAAGTGTTATCGGGTGTTTCTATGAAATTCTCAGTAGCAGCTCGGTGTTTGGATTTCTGTGCGGTTAATGGCAGTTGGCTTGCCTTTATTTATGCTTCTATTAATTCTTTATTTCTCTTCTATTCTCTTCTTCTACTATTTACATACATACACTCACGCCTTTCTCCCCCAGGGGTAGGCAGAAACTATAGACTATAGTTACCAAATACAGGCGTGATGGCATGTTAGTATTTAGGTACGTAAATATATAATTATTATCCCTCATTGGAAACTAATAGCTAGTGACTTTAGTTTGAATTTAAAGAACTTTAATGGCTGATTTAAACTGATACTTATGTTATACCTACCTTCCTTTAAAGTGATATTTAAAAACCTCTTAATTTGTTGTTAAATGAAACTGGTATATTTTATCAATAGTTCAATAGCGCCGAGTTGGTCGTGTACACTTATTGATAATGCGGGACATTGAACGAACAAACATGTTTCACGGACGGTATTTCCTACTCAAACTAAGTATCTACCTACGGTTTTTAAGCATGATGCCTAAGCATAATACGTACTTACTGTAATTTAAAATAAGTAATCATACGCGCGGCCTGCATTCCATGGAGATATAGCAACGTACTACTACGTTCTATACAAACTAACTACCAATCCTAAATGTATCAAAGTAAAAAAATCCAGACAAGACATTTTTTTACAATATTTCAGATCTTTATTTCTAACTAGCTATAAAAAGGAATTAGATTGAATACTTGAAGAGGACAGGGTGAAATGGCGCACATTAGGGGAGGCTTACGTCCAGTGGACTGATATACTTTGATGATTTATTTATTTACACAAGGCACATCAACAATATAAACACAAACATTGGTTAGTAGCAAAATACAGAGGCAAAGACTAGTGTTTATATCAATTATAGATATGCACAACATTTAGGATAACATTTCACAGTAGTTATATATTATAATTATATTAAATAAGCTGTTGTTAATGTTAAATAATAATAACGTTAAAAATGAACTAAAATTGTATTATAATTTGTAAAAATAGGTAAGAATTAGTAGAAATTAATTAATATTCGTTTCGAATTTATCACGCTTCTTCTTTATAATCTTTAACCTAAAAGATGATGATGCCGATGAGATTGGCTTCTTGAATTGTCGGCACCAGCTGACTAATCGAGGGCAGCGCCGCCTGCTGGTACTAAATGGTATCAAAGACGTCAGCTAGAGGAGGCAAACACAGCAGTTGTGAAGCCGTTCTTTTCCCAGTAATAGTACTAGTGAAGTCACGAAGGGCGAGCTTTTCTGGGGTTGTCTGTCGTGTAATATTATATCCCCAGAAGTCTGATTAAATTATTTAAACAATGACTTCTAGGTAAATGTGTGTTTTAATGTTTGAACCAGCATTACCCTCTAACGCTCACACTATACATTCACCGACATCTAATTGCGAGGCAGGTATACCGTCTCCTATAGAATCTCAATCGGATTTTAATTGGTACTTACAGACTTTTTGTTTTGTACTTAGTTAAGGAACACAAATTAGCGTCTGTTTAATTAAGACCATCAGTCGATATTCCACAAAATGTGCGCTCATTAGGGGGTAAATGGCGAGGCTGCGCAGGCGGCGGTACTGCGCACAATTACACATCAGTTGCGTGAAGCACGCCGCGAGCTCTCCCTCGCATGATCCTCATCATTATCACATAGCACACGCGTACTAGTACTCATATCTGCTTATCTTTGCTTGTTTGTTTGCTCGCCGGTCCTTAGGTACAGCATGAACATAACCACATCGCATAAAATCTTCGGTACCCGATGTAGCATTTGTGATGTGTATGTAAAGGGACACAAAATATAGGTATGTATAGTAAACGCTCAAAAGTCCATAAGCACGCTAAGGATTACATTGCTATGAACAGTACGAGCGACCTCGGTACAGCCAGTGCGTGTCACTTGTTAACGACAATGAATAGAAGGTCGTAAGCGTCAAGCTATTGCGTTGTGAGATTGCCTATGGTCTTTTGGTCGCCACTGTACCTAATAAAATACTAAAATAAAAACAATATAAATGATCTAAATAACAAAAATTGGTTTTGTATTAAAAGCGGTAGATGTCCGCATGTTACATTTGATTTTAATTCCTAAGTCGTTAGTGTTAGTTTTCTCTCAAGAGGTACAGGAAGCAAAAATACAGTATGATTTTAAACATTAAGTGAAGATATAGCGTGTCGTAGGTATGTGCTACGAGTAATTTTATTCCAACCGATAGATACGCTATTTACCTTCTGTCACCGAACTGACGCGTTCATTCCCGCACATATCTATACGGATACAAAAAGTTTAACATTGACTTTATAATCAGAGCTATGCAGACCTGCTCCTTTAAAGGCTACATCCGAGGGAAGTCGTCAAAACATATCCAATTACTCGCCGTATTGATCTGGCTGTCACACAAAAACCATAAATAACCGTATTAGGTTATAGATAAAAATAATTGTGGTGCAACTGATCCCTTCAACCCGTCACGAGTGCGCCGCAAACGAAAAACTATCATCTCCCACAATCGTAAATACAGATTAGGACTCATATCCACTCGGGCATCGATTTGCAGCGCAATCAAATATTGATGCGTCCCGCCACCGCGGTGCTGCGCGATACTGCTCGCCGGGGATGCATAATTCCACAAATATGTTTTACGAGTACCCGTGCACCCCGTTTGTACCCTGCACGAAGTACTGTATCCCCCTGTATTGCCCTACATCTTCATAAACTATGAATCCTCGCATCCGAGTCAGGTGCGATCGGTTACAACCGCGATTTATTATCGCTCCGATATGTACCGCTACGCATCGCTCCCCGTTTTATTTGGAAATATTATTGAATTATTGAGACGTCATGCGTTACTGTTAGTGTTCGAATCACAGTTCACGGCCAGGCGATTTATATTTGCGTAACTTTTAGTTTTAAAGTAAAATATTGCTACATCGAATCTGTTGTGGAACTCGTTATAATGTCACTGGGCAGAGCGGTCCAGTGAAATAGTTTTATTCAAAAATTTCTTAACCCGGTGTCATCTTTATTAATTTAAAGTTAGCCTTGTAGCAACTTTTGTAGTAAAAACCTTCTTGATATTGTTTCATGAATAACTTTTAAAAATAAGTAAAACAGACTTCAAAAACATGAAAAATAATGTTATGTGCGAAAATGTTTCGGAAGTTGGTGCCTTTGATTCGATCGCATCTTTTGATTTCACCACCGACTTCCGAAACTGTTTCGCATCATTATTTTTTATGATTTTGTAGGCGGTTGTATTTTTTCTTAAAAGTTTGTGATCAGATCTTGACCAAATTTTTATGGGACCACGTCTGAAGTACCTATGACCTACTGGTCCAAAAAAATAATCATCAAAATCGGTTCATAATTGACGGAATAATTGTGCAACAAACAAACAAAAAAAAACATACAGCCGAATTGAGAATCTCCTCCATTTTGAAATCGGTTGGAAATGTATGAAAGCGGCATTTAGTTTGACTAAATTGAGACTAAATACTGCGTACGCTGTAATAAATTCATTTATCTTCTACTAGACAAAATTCCATGAGCCGTCGACCAGCCAGGTAACATCTTCGCATAGTTTTCCAACTGTCATATAGGTAATAATAATAACCATTCAATAGTCTGCTGTGACTAGAGCGTAAATTAAAATAATAATGACGAAATAAATGTCACATTTTCTAATGGTGTTCGACGATATGCAGTATTTTATTGCAAAATTTCTAGATCATTAAAATTTACTTAAAATAACAGTCACGATATCTTGTTTAGAAATCTGCGCATTTGAATGGTTTTTAAAACACATTCTAACTAGCTAATATCAACGTTCAATAGATAGTACCTAACAGAAGTTTAGTTTAATATGATTTTTTTCTTATAATATATAAAACAGTATTTAACTAATTGTTTACATTTATATTGCTATTACAAATCAGTTACCTAACCAGAGCACAATTACAATAAAGTAAAAACTGTTGTACTTTGCAATCGCAAAAATAATAACCGCATATTATCTACAATTACCATAGGTATTTTTATGTAATGAGAAGCAAAATAACTTTAAACCATAATAATAGGTGGGGGAAAAAGTTTCTTCGCATTTAATATGAAAACTCAAGACATTTTTTTTTTCAAAGTTAATTTATATTTAATTATAATATATATGTACCATTTTGCTCAACGACTTTTTGCCATCTTGTGGGTAGTGACATGATCCCATTGTTGTAGAAATTTTGGGACTTCTGAAAAAAAAAACGTGACATGTGGTTTTGGCAGTCCTCTCTTGATGTTAACCTGACACTGCCTAAAGAATTCTGAAGAGATCGAAACAGGTGGAAATCTGAAGGTGCAAGGTCAGGGCTATATGGCGGATGCATTAACACCTCCCAGCCAAACTCTCTTAATTTTTGCTGAGTGGCCAAAGATGTGTGTGGTCTAGCGTTATCGTGATGAAAGACCACACCCTTTCTATTGATCAATTCCGGCCGCTTTCTCCCAATTTCTTGCTTTAATCTCATCAGTTGTTGGCAGTAAAGATCCGAATCGATGGTTCTGCCTGGCGGTAAAAGCTCATAATGAACAATGCCCTTCCAATCCCACCATACACACAGCATAACCTTATTGCGAGTTAACCCGGGTTTTGCCACAGTCTGTGAAGCCTGACCGACCTTTGACCACGACCTTTTTCGCACGTTCTTGTCGTACGTGATCCACATTTCATCACCAGTTATCAATCTCTTTAAAAACGGTTCAGTTTCATTACGTCTCAATAAAGAATCGCAAATGAGTACACGGTTCATTAGGTTTCTTTCAGTGAGCTCGTGTGGCACCCAAATATCGAGCTTTTTTGTAAACTCAGCTTTTTTCAAATGGGTCAAAACTGTTTTGTGGTCAATCCCCAGTTCTTCAGCTACGTCGTAACTACTGATATGCCGATCTTGCTCCACTTTTTCAAAAATGGCGTTACAAAGTCGCTCTCCACTTGAGCTTCTGTGTCACACTTGTGTAACGTGGTGTAGAAGCCGATGCGACGCCGAATGTCCGTATAAACTATTAGTAGACAGCATAATATATATAGTATAGGTATCGGTGTATAGTACGTGTCTGTGATATACTAGTCCTGCTAACTTTCATTTTTCAAAAGACTAGATCTCCTTTCTACTTGACTACCTTTATGACTACTTTATACCTGACGCTGACCAAAACTGACAAGTTAAAGAAAATAACAGAGTACAAATCATTTATTTCACCAAAAAGAAATTAAACATAAAATAGCGTTACATAGAATTCTACACAATGGTGGGTAATTTGATAAATAATATTATGATAAATTAAATTTTATTATTATTTATTTACAGAAAAATAGATCATTTAAGATTACTTTTACAAGTAAATTTTTAAAATTTTTATAGCTAGATGGCGCCGGCATTTCTTAACTGACGACCTCTGTGAAGAAATGCCGAGACAAACTCAGAGAATCATGGTCTCTACAGTAGTCGTAGTATTATTAGATCTGATGTGAGTGTTACGAAGTAGGGCAATATCTAAACAGGCCTTTTGAAGAAAGAGCCATAGCAACTTTGAGTTGACTACCTATCGAGGTATACACACTAGGCAAGCCTGTGTCGTAGATACCATTATTTTAATGATTTCCGCCTTGATACCGACACGTCAACATAAATATTAAGGTAACTTGTATTTATGAAAAAAAGGCTGGCAACGCACTTGTGACTCCTCTGGTGTTGGGTGTCCATGGGCGGCGGTAATCGCTTACCATCAGGCGATCGATCTGCTCGTTTGCCCCTTATTCTATAAAAAAAGAAAAGAACAAAAACTAGTTCCTATAAAAAAATCTATATATATTATAAAATATATGTTATTTAAATGTAACTTACACATATGTAATTTAAATGAGTTGATGCTATGTAATCGTGTGTAAGTGGATTAAAAAACAGAACTTAGTATATTACTTACTTTTAGTGTCGTCATATAATTATGTTAAGGATGCTAACCAATTCGATAAATATAAAATATAATATATAAATAGTTTTGACTTTTCAAAGGACCTATTTAGTGGTCTAATTGAAATAAAACATTTTGACTTTTGACTTTGACTTTGATACAATAGATTTTGATTCGCGAATTGAGGAGTGTTTTATTACATTTAGAAACTACATACTAGTACAATGTTTTATGTGTGGGAGAAACCTTTTTAGTCTTTATTTTAAAAACTCTACTGTTTAACATTTATTGCCAAGGTAGTAAAATACGTAAGTATATACATTTATTATCTAGTAAAATACATATTTTATTTTATTTGTTACTAAATAAGTAATAATAATTTATCATGCCATTATATTACTTTTTCTATCATAATATTATATAGTAGTAGAATGTCCTGTGGTAAAAACCTTACCTTCATTTCATACCTGTGTAACTTAGAGAACATACAAGTTTACTTACAGCGATGATAGATAGGTTTGCGATTCATCACTTTTTTTATCACTAATCATTATAATCTTTGCAGGAAGGTTTGTTAGGTATTATTAAGAAGCTAAGGCTACATGCAATTAAGAATGAATCATTAATTAAACCTCAGAATATTGCACTTACTTAGAATAATGACAAAGTTAAGTTTGACATGCGCCAAATTAAATGCATTTTTCACATCGTTAGCCAAATGGTTTTAAATATTATAGGCATTGTGTTGTGCACCTTTTCTCTTGAATGTACTACTCTTCCTCCAAGGTACAGTAGGTACATACCTACTTTACCAAAATATATTACTATATTCAACGTAAATATAAAGCAACATCTGTTTTATTAAATATTTATTAGCTCGCTAAATCGGTGGCATAAATCAGTATATTATACGACAATTGATTATTTTAATATATTTTATTTTTATCAATAATATAATTAGGTATACAATTTAGTGATACATCAATGGTTAATTGATCTCATCGATTTGCAATATTTTGTATCACTATTAATCTATAAAACTCGCATACTTAGCTTCTGCCTACTCCTTTCACTTTCAGCTTACGTAATATTATTTTTTAAAGAAAATGTTAATTATTATGTTCACTAATTTCCTTTTCTGATTTAATGCGTTGCGTGGCATCTTATTGCAAACCGGAAGATGTGGATTTAAAAAACATATATAAAGGAAAACATCCATTTACTTAAAACTTGGAGGTATTGGTGTGAACATGCCAACCTGCAAATATTAACATTACTACAACATCGTATATAATATTATTCAGATACTTCACTTCGCGTATTATGTTATGACAGGTGAATCGGCGGGTGATTCATACCGCTGTTTATTTTATTGTATTGTTCGGTAGGAGCCTCCGCGGATTATTATTGTGACAAATGTAGGTATAACGTATTAAAATTTGGCCAACTTGAAGTCTTTGGCGCTATTTTATAATGAAGGATTTTTGATGAGGAAGCTTAAATTGAAGGAAGGAGGATGTGCAATAAAGCTATTAGCATTGAGAAAGAAGGTTATTGTTAAATGTCAAGAAACATTGCACAAATGGTGTTGAAATTTTTTTCAATTTTTGTGTCCGACATTTTATGTTATTGATTTCAGATCTTTACGTCACTCTCGTGAAATGTCTTAATTTATTATAACCAGGCTAAAGGTATGCAACATCGTTTTTATTTGAAAGCATGATGGAGTGACTGAAGGCGAAGGGCATAATTATTAATAAAGGCGTAGCTGCAGCTTCTAATAAGCGTCGTCGTAAATCGTTCTCAACAACAGATTCCGAATTACGACCAAACTGTTGTTACTTTTTTATATTTCACTTTCCACTTTTTACACGTACGCCGCACTTGAAGCGCGAAGACCTACGTAAAGTATAGACTGCGCAAATCGGTTATGTTACGAGCCAGGCATAGGGACATTACATAAGTTAGGTACTTAGTTTCACTCTTTATATAAAGCTGTCTTCTTAAATATCGGAACAGTAAGTACTGTAGATAAACGATTATTTTTGTTTTAGACAAATATAATTTTCATTACGCATTCCATTACATATTTATGTTTCCAAAAATATTTTATCATTATTATTTTTTTATGTTAAAATATCCTTGTTGGTTTTTGTATTTTAGTCCAGCGGTATCGGGAAAGGAACTTCCTAATAATACGCACCGTATCTATGACACTTTTATTTCTATAAATATTAATATGGTATTATGTATTACTTGCTGTTATGAATTTCTCTGTGTGGAAAGTGTCTCGCTGTCCCCTCTAACAATAACATATGTCTATAAACTAAACCCTTTCGCGCGGTCTGCGCCAATAATGAAATCTGGGGTGTGAAATAAAAAGAAAAACTCTCTTAATTAAATTTTCTTTTAGCAAAATTTAATAAACGCAGGGGCGAGTGTGCACACCGCCGCGCGCCGACCAGCTGAGCCGACCGTTGTATACATAACTGTATATTTACTGTAACTAGGAAAACGTTTTTCGTATATTTGGAAAATATTTTCAGAAGGAAATGGTATTGTTTGCTATTAAAAGAAAGTGATTTCGTAATAAGTCAAGTCGTTTGAAAAAGTTTACGCGTAAATGTAGTACCTACACTACCTACCCATTTACTACTCGTATACTTTATATCTGAAATTTATATATCTAAGTAGGTAGTAACACAATAATTATGTAATGTGCGATGTGTAAAACTCATTCCCCACATAATTCACAACATGCATAAATCACAATGTACAATGTGAAAATTATAAAGTCATCTATTTACTTACAAAATCGTTTCTTACTTTGTAATACGGCATTTAATAGCTAAAATATAAAACAATTTATTTTTATATATTACTTAATAAAAAATCCATGAAGATTCCGTAGCTACTGAGCTTTATAACCATTAGTAACGAATCTATCAGATAGGCGTCCAGTGTAAGATGTGCAGATCGCCAGCGACGCGATGTGGCGGCTCGCGATATTTAAATAAACACTTAGCAACAATAAGCGATAAGTGCCGCTCCGGCTCAAACCTTCGCGGCTAGATACCGACCGACATACGCCCAGTACTAACTTCAGAACAGGTACAGGGCATTAAAAAGAATAAGTATGAAAATTATCATCCTTCATGAATTTTTACAAGGGACATATTTTTTTAATAAAAAAATAAAATTAGTATTCAAATTTTTGCAGTCAGATAAAAATGTTTATAATTTTACCATAAACAAAAAGTGGTTGTTCGTTTAAGATCAGATTAAACGTGAATATTTCACCGAAAAGCGTGACAATGAAAGACATTTAATTATAAAGTTAGAGGCGGGTACAGCCAAACATTTTCTTATTTGCGAAGTGACACAAAAAGCCACACCATCGCGTATCGCGTGTAACTTATACTTCACATTATTAATTACAAATACCTATATAATTGCAATGGCCGCTGCTCGTCGGCACTCGGCACTGTTTCTTCATAAATAACTACGTTTGTATGAATTCCACTCAAATTATTTTGCAGTATATAATGCTAGTTTAGTTGATGATGTGAGCTCGTAAGTTCATTCCCGTCAAAATACCGTTGCCGTTTGGAATGAGTGAGATCTATGGCGAGGTGAGGTAGGTGAGGCAGGAAAATTGTATTTCACATTGTTACTATTCCAGTTTCGTATTTGTAGCTAATTATCAAAGAAATTATAGATAAATCATATGTCAGTAAATTTACTGTTGTTTATGTTGTTAATTCGAAATTTTCACGAAACCATGCTTTGACGCTTCGAAATAGAATTATTTAAAAAAAAACAATTTATTTTAATAAAATGCGAACCCAAAAATCAGTATGAATGGGTCGTTTTTGCTGGCGGTACTCGGTGAACCTTACTCCACGTATCATAGTCTCATGAATTATGCATGCCGCTCCAAATAATATACGATTACACTGTAGTCTGTTGGAAAATGCACTTTCTTTGTCTTATGTGTTTGTCCGGCCGCGGCAGCCGAATTCGGGTAATGACCGCGGCCAACGCAACGGTAGGTACAAAGAAACTTTAGCCAATACTAACGGTTTTGTGTTTGAACTGAAGGTAATTTTATCGTTATTTTCTCACTACGAATGAAATGGTAGAAATGACTCCATTCTATTACATACTTTGACATTGTATTTTAATTATTTAAAGTTATTTTAATGAAGGAAAAATTCGACTGCGGGCAGGACTCGAACCTGCGTCTTCTGGTTAGATACACGAGACGCTATGACGGCTAAGCCACTAGATCGAATTTTTCCTTCGCTAAAATAACTAATCGGAGCATGGAATTAAAGTTTTTGAATTATACATGACACAAAGCTCAAATAGAAATTTGCTAAATTATCCAAAAAGTTTCGTCCATTTTCAAAATGATTTTGCGTGTAAAACGTTAACAATAGGTAGTGCCGCACGAGTAAGAATTGCGATGCTGCGTCACCGTGAAATCAGATAACAGAGCAGCAGGGTTATAATAATCGTAACCTTCCGAATTGAACACTGCTCTTTAAACAACCACATAATTATTTTATATTTTTATTTATTACCTTGCTTGGGTGTACTTCTTATATCTATCCCGCATGGTTTTTAGTTTTTCATCGAGATGTAGATGTAATTATACATATGAATTACTATATTGTTTTTAAACAATCTTTTTGTGATTATAAAGTTATTTTAGTGAAGGAAAAATTCAATCGCGGGCAGGATTCGGGGTAAAATAACTGTTTTTAAACAATTTTAAATGTTTCCGTCACTTAAATAAGTCGCTTTGGTGAACACAATTTGTCTGAATTTTTATTTATAGCTGGATGCTGTGATGAGATGTGTAATTTATTAGAAATAATACCTTTTAGACCGAGAAGCTAAATTAAATCTATGAACATAGATTTTAGGTAAAAATTATAACATATTGGTAAAATTTATGAATATAAGCAACAACTTTTAAAATTGACAAGTTTGTACAATCGTTTAATTGTTCCCTCGAGTAATCATAGTCATTATTATTTATTGAAGTGATTGTGTGCTAAACGGTGACGCCCATCACCGTCGATAATGTTTCTTCGGCGTTGTTTTTAAGAACGCCCGTGCGGCCGTGCCAGATATCTGTTATTAGCGTATCTGTTAATTGTGCAATTTGCAGGCGCTAGGTACTCCGCGATGCCACGGTACATCACAGTGAAACAAACGCAGTAGAACCACTTATACTTGTTTATGACAAAATATTTTGCTATAACTAGCTGTAATAGAAGCCTAAACACAGGGTTAATTTAGTTTTTACAACGAAAAATTGTTTTTGTAGATGCAAGTAAAATGTTTATTTCCAGATGTCAGCTCTGCGTTAATCTTCTCTCGATAGCAGTCAACACAGACTTGGCACACCGTTGTCTTACCGCTAGTTGTCATCTTTATGTTAAAACGCTGTGAATTATTTATTTGCGTGATCAATCCAAGGACCGAACGTGGGACAGTGATCGCTTCCCAGAATCGATGGCACTGCATCTATTCCACGACACGCTAAACTGTGGGAACATGTATCTCTACCTAAAGATAACTTAGTATGGTCGTGCGACAGGTCGTTGAGCTCCCTAAATTATGGTTGAGCTATGACTGATGCATGCGTGCCGTCACTTGGGACCGATCTACTCAAAGCTGATATGGTTCTTTCCTCAAAAAGCCATTGCAGACATTACCCTACATCGTACCACTTACATTATAAGTGTTCTTCCATGTCTGGACTTTAAAAGAGACCATGATTCTCTGAGTTTGTTTCGGTGTTTCTTCTCAGAGATCGTCAGTTAGGAAATGCCGAAGACATCTAGCTAAAAAAAAAACAAACCATTGACATGTAAAAGTATCTCTAAAGATCTACTTGCAGAATGAATAATTTCATTTCATTTCAGTACTGCATAGATACCTAATGAGAATCAGTAACTCGATTTCGTAAATAGAATGAATATTTATGCCAACTCCACAAACAAGAATGTATGTGCAATGTTATCTTCACGGCGCAAACAAATATACCCAATATTGTAGATAAATAAAAGACATCAATTTCAAGGGCAAGCCTATTCGGCACTAATACCACGGCCTCACAGCAAACCGGCGTGAAACAACGCTTACGATGTGTTTCGCCGAGTGAGTGAGGATACCGGTGGCCCATTTCCCTTCTAAAAGGGCGGCGACGCACTTGTTACTCCTCTATTTTTGCGATTGTCCATGGGCGGCGGCAGGTAATCACTTACAATCAGGCCATCCGTCTGCTCGTTTGCCTCCCTATTCGATAAAAAACCTACCTAGTATAACGTCCTTTCCTAACCTACCTACATTTACAGAACGACTCAAGAAATTTAATGGCATGCAAGTATATACCTAGGTATAATAGGGCTGTCGAAACTCTTACAGCTTTTACGATTGAAACTTAAACGTGTGTCTTGAACAATAAGAGTCGTTACAATACAAACAGTAGAGTGTAATCACCTCTGCACGCAGAATAGATAAATAGTTACAGAAAGTCCACTTAGTATACGGCTCGGTTGAGTCGACAAGCGAACATACAATTGTACATTACATAGATCGAATATTCTTTATCGTACACCAAAGGATAAATTGAAAATATAATCGCTAACATTTTACGAATACAATTGACGGTGCTATTGCTAAAAAAAAAAATTTCTTACAGACAGACAACGACTGGATGGACAGAGTCGTGTAAAAAAAGAAACACCGTTCAAATAAAAAATGAACTCTTGGCGCTCCTGTTTAGAAGCCCACATAGACTATAAAAAAACATCAAATTCCTAGATAAGATAGAATTCTGTAAGTCTAAGTTGTTTGTTACGCGTTGTATCCTGTGAGTCTTCTGTTCCTTGCTATTGTAGCCTGTACGTGACGTATGCTCGTCACGCGCGCGTCTCGGCGCGACGCGACGTCGCCGCGCGTAGTAGCGCGTGTGTGGGGGGCCTAACGCTGGATTCTCATGACGCTAGTGATATTTTTAGACACTGCCACTTGGTTACAAGGATGTTAAGGGTGTGATACTATGCACATTTAGAAGAACAATTAAGAAATTTGTACAAATAATGTCCTGACCAAAAATTATTATGACATGAAAAGAAATACATTCCTACGTGGTGACAGGAAATATCTTAACTTATTATAATATTCTAGTGACCCGTCCTGACTTCGCACCAGTATGTTCATAAATTCTAGCTAGTGATATATGACGACCTTCATAGATATCTAATCTCTTGTTCTATTTGTGAAAACTGACTATAATAGTATGAAAATCCGTTCAGTCGTTTCTGAAACACCTAGAACAAACACGAACTCCAGTGCAGCGGGGACTTAATTTATATTATGTAGTGATGAATTAACGGACCGTAATGCCAGGATACTAGACTATACCAACATAATGACCGGGTACTCACGCCTGCCTACCATACTTTTCAATTGAAAAAATATTTTTGACTACTATCTATAACCAAATAAGGTATAATCTTCACAAATTCCGATAGCGCCCTTTGATAAGTCGTAGCTAGTCGGCTCCTCCCTGATTAACTGCTGGGGTACTGTATGTATGTACCTAGCATGTAGGAAGTGATAGTTTACTGCAACAACACCTGCTATTGCGTTGTCCAACCATTAATAACACATGCACTGCACTAATGATTCACTATTATTATGCACGACACTATCGGCATAATTTTGCAGTTCATTGCGTTGTTTGTCTGAAGTTATTAATACTGTAATGTAAGGGAAGCAGCCATGAATGTAAAATAGTTAAGCGGCTGTTTGGGGTCTATCCACGCTTGTCGACATCAATCAACAACTTCAATGAAACTATAATTTTATGTAAGTAAGTAATTGCTGATTAATTTTGACAAGTGTGAATTATATTTAAATTTCTTGAAGCCTGGTTGGACTTTGCATATTATGATTAATGATGTTAATACGTGGATGCTCACATATACACAATGTATAACGAAGCGTCTCATACGCGTGTTTGTCTTCGATAACTATCTGACGTCTATTTGCAAAGACAATAATTTAACAAACATTGCAGAGACTCTAGCATTAAAAACATTATTTATTTAATGAGAGGGACGATAATTTTCTTGAATGTAATAGAAACCTGATCAGACCATCTCGCATTGTAGAAGTCGGCTAAGGTAAATGTTTATCTAACGTTGTGCCTACTGGAATATGAGTTGATATTGCTCGTTCGTGAACAAGTTATATGGGTATCGTTAAACAATAAAACTAGTATCAATTTTGGCACACAACTACTCTGCATTACATGCAAACGTTCCGAGTTCTCCTGTGGAACACAGATGCTCCTGCTGTGAAACACTAGATATCGTAACCTAGCTTTTTTATAATGTTAACATAGTTACTTAATTATTGTAATAACTCACATCTAGTCAGTATAAGCAATTAAAACCACGCAAAGTAAGTTACGAGAAATGTGTTCCACCGTGTACGGGCACCATGTGAACGGCCGCTAAGTCGAAGCTCTTGCCCTTGAAATAAAAGGTCCGAAGCGAAAACTATATTAATATTCCGTGTATCTTGGAGAGAAGTTAAATAGCCGTGTATTTGTATTCATTATCCTCCGACTCTAACAGCTTACGTGTGAGCCGAATAGTTGAGCGACGCGGCTGCGGGCCGGCGTCCACTGTCGCACGATACGAACTACTGTTACTGTACTATACTGACGGGTGTTGACTGTGGTTCCACGATTAAATATAGTTCAGTTTAATGATCGTTCAGCGTATCCTGGACAGTAAATTTGCTATGAACCTGCTGACTAGATAATGTTTTTACCAAGGTATGAACAATAAAAGAGAAAGATAAATTGTTGCGTTTGCTGAAAAATTTCAATTATAGGTATTTCGTTGTAAAATTTAAATACCTTGGGCACATAAAAATGAAAATCTATCAAATGATGATGACTTAGAAAGATAAAGACGCGCAAGACGTTTCCACCAGTGCTCAAATCAAGCTAAAATAACTTTGTTCAGGGTCCACTTACTGTCAGTCGTTCTACTCAAGTCAGCCCTGGCGCTGACAATTGTACACGAAGAGTCCTTACAACACTTCGTGTACAATATAACAACGCGTTTCGGGTTATAGATTCTCGCTCCACCGACTGACATGTTCGCTGAGAACAGAGTAGATGACTTCTTTGCACTCCTGATAAAGCTAAAGGCATCTTTTAATACACAACTAAGTGCATGTGAAAATAGCATTATCGCGACGGCGTTCCGTACAGTTTACCTAAGAAGAAAAGCTAAATGATGTGTCAAATTATATTTTTGTTATATCCTTTGTGTGTTTAGTTTACGATTATTTTGTAATGTGTAATACTATGGGCTAATTGCCTGAAATAAAACATACATACACTCACGCCTTTCTTCCACAGGGGTAGGCAGAAACTATAGACTGCCACTTGATACGATTCCTGCATACTTCTTTTGCTTCTTCCACATTCATACGTGGCGAGTGCTACGCACCTGACCTTTTTGACCTGAAATAAAATGCTATTATTATTCCATTCTTTATTAATTTTACTTGTTAGTATCCATTTTTAAATACTTTTATGAAATTAAGAAATATAATATAAATAATAATATTATTAATATTAAGTATCTAGTAGTCACACTAGAACCACAATTAGTGTTTGTTGATCTTTGTTCATATATATTATCGTAAAACAATTGGTACCACGTCAGTTCAAGAACTATTGAATTAGAACTATTGATAGTTACTAAACTTTAAAACTTGCTGCATTTTTCCGTGACGCATGTCTCCGTCAATTCTATCATGACATTGGAACAACGCGTCGGCGCACTGATTCTTTCAGTTTTGTCTGTGTGTTTATTGTGCTGGCTGGCGGCGGTGCGGTGCGGTACGGCGGCGGTGCGGGTAGCATTAGTCCACATTAGACACGCCGCTGCCGCTACGTGTCGCCATTGTGCGCCGTCCACCTCGGCTGTGGCACGCGGTAGGTGACGACCCTCGCACAATACCTGCCGCGACACTACCTCACACTGTTGGGAAATTGATGCCACACGCCTGAAGGAGCCTTTGTTTCTAATACGGAGCTCTAACCACTCGTCCTTATATGCTACTTTACTTTCAAGCTTAGCAGCAAATGTCAAGTATGTTTGCGGAGAAAGGGCGATCATCGTAGAGGTAACTGCGTGTAACATAAACGCTACGAACAAGCTGGTACGGATGTCATTCTTATACGTTGTTATTAACTTTAAAACTTACTACAACAATACTTAAATGCCCTTATCAGAGCATGACTATATAGGACTAAGTATCAAGAATGTACATTACTAAGACTGGAAAACCTTGGACACCGTAAACTCGGTAATAAACAATAAGATTTAACTCCAACAACTAATAAATTTCAATGGTAGGTACATAACCTTATGAGTACAAGGCACTGAGTGCGACACAACAGTTTGTGTCTTTATAGTCACTAAGTAGGTACCCAAACTTGACCGTGCAATATATAACGCTAGCGTAGCTATCTAACAAAGAGTAATATTTTAATATTCCCCGATAGAAAAACTCCATAATCCTCGTCTCACTAAATAGGTATACTTAATCAATGTGAACCTAAGCATTAAGTCCCCCACGCCGCCGATACGTATCGAATCGGAATGACGTCTCATTCGTCCGATTTATAACGCGTGCACACAACAACCAATAGCCTCACTCGACCACCCACATACTAAAATATGTTGAATAAAGCAAGTATTAAAATACCAGTGCAAAAATGTTCTGTACTGGATGTTTTTAGCATGTGGCGTTACAGAGTCTCGTAGAAGGCGTAGTCTGTACGTAGCGTGACGCAACATTTTGCATGGCGTTCGATTCCCGGCGAGCGATAAATCATGTCGTCCGACAAGCAAACAAAGCCGGGTAACGCGCCGTGTCTTTGTGGATTTTGAGCGATTTTGGTTTATAATCATTTTTCATCCCGTTACGCCGCAGACTGGAATTTTACGCCGATCACTGGAATATACGAATTTTGTTGCCGCTTCATTCAACTTTACTTTATTTGTGATTTGAAGATATTAAAATAAAGCTCTATTATATATACAGATATAATTTTTTATGGTAGGAATAAGAACTGTAAAGCACCTCGCATGATTCAGGTTACGAATATGATACAGGTTACCGCTAAATAACTTACATAATTGTTGAAACATTGTAACAGTACGTACATACACTTCCATATGACTTATCAAATGTATCACGTTAGATTTAGGTATTTTGACGACACGTTTGGCGTAGCGGCTGAGCGATTGGTTTTTGCACCACGTGTTGTGGGTTCGATCCCCACACGGTGCAAATACATATTTGTATGATCTACAGGTAGTTGTTCCGGGTCTGGGCGTTTGTGTATGTGAGAATTTGTGTAACAGGAGAAAATCTTAGTGTGGGGCAACATTTTTAAAAAAGAAAACGAAAGGTAGTATCAGCATTCATCTCATTAAATACATGCTTATGAAAACATATTTTCATCATCGACCTGTATTAAGAACCCAGCCCCCAGTCCTAAGGCATTATACAGACTACCTCACGTGTCTCATTAATCATAATAGTGTTTTTACATCAATTTAATGCAATTAATTTTTGTCAATTGTTTTAAGTTGGTGCATCAGTGCTGGCGTGCAGCAGAGGCGGAGCGCCTTGACCGACCGCGGGATCGCGTGTCACTAATTAGTTAAAACCCAAGGCCCATATGAGAGATTCGACATAAATATAGGCGTGTTAGATAATGCATTGTTCGTACTCTCGAAGCCGGATGCTGGTATTGGTACTTGGACGCTAGTAGTACGTTCATTTATGTATCAGTTTCTTGTCGTAGAGTCATAATAATAATTATCCTGGCAACTTTCAAATTAGGCTACATTAGCTCGACAATGATGTTTGGATAACCAAATCTTTTTGTGTGTGTAAGCACGTTTATAGGTACGTAAGTACATTATAACGCAACGTCGTAGCTCGTAGTACACTATCAATGTACCTATGTATTAGCATCCAGTTTTCCCTCTTTAATGTAACTAGTGTTGGTTTAGTTTAATCTAGAAATTGCATATTATTATTAACTAACCCATAACATACCATCACGAATATATTCCCCGAAGGGTAAGGCAGTGGAATATTAATGTAAATCACCAGTTCGTTTGTAGGTATGCTTACGTCCCATGTAAAAAGGGGTGAGCCTATTGCCATTAACTGGACCACAACTCCAAACTGCTACTGGAAATCTCATAGAAAAACCCAAGAAAACTCGTCCTCGCCCAATAAAACCCAACTAAACTGGTCCATGACCTTCAGCAGTCGCGCTTACGACTACTGTACGAGGCAGGTAATTTTCTTCTTCTCAATCTATAATGAATTGTTCAATTATTTATACGTAGGTCTGTCTCCATGTTTGCGACAATTCCCTACGTTCACTGCTGCGTCTTGGTAGTTAATCGTATGTCGCTACAGCGCGCGGTTTAGTCGCGGCGTGTAAAACAAATGCGGCCCGACGTTTACGTTCGCGCGCGACTGATTAATTGTTGGCAGCGATCCTTTACAACAACGTGCTTAATACTGTCGTTTGACTACAGTTTTATATTTAAGCTATCCTTTAAAGATATAATTTCATACTCACTTCACCAATATCCCTATGAACTTCTGACCTCTCCAGCTAAGTAAAATATGGTATATTTATTTGCACTAAAGATTACATCATCAGCGCAATGATATCAGCGTAATGATATAGATGATGATCAGAGCATAGGTTCAGGTATCAACGTCCAACTTCATTCACACTAAAAATAATACCTATAAGGAAAATGTCTTCTGGAACCTCAATTTTACCTTAGTTTTAATAAGGTATAAAAACAAACGTTGGAAAAAATCCACAGCAAATATTTAATAATTCCTGCAAAAAAAAAATATGATACAATTTACCTCAAAAATCTGATACTCCAACATTGTAGCAAATATCAGCATTATTGCAACAAAAAAAAACACATTTTCAATAACATGCAGTGCAAATAATAAAAGTGTGCTCACTGCTCCCGCTACTACGACGCGACGGGTCGTTTAACGCGACAAAACGCAGTTTAGTCGCACACGCGTTATGCTGAACTACCACGCGCTGACGTGGGCCTTCACTTGATTAATGTGCAGTGTGAACGATACCTAATGATACGAGGAAGGTAATTATTTTCACGCGGACGGCATAAGCTGGTGCCACTCAGAATTGAGTCTTAAATCCTTACTAATATTATAAACGTGAAAGTTTGTGAGTATAAATGTATGGATGTTTGTTACACTTTCATGCCATCCAGATCCAGCCTGAACGGCTGAACGGATCTGGATGAAATTTGGCACAGAGATATATTATAGTCTGGAATAACACATAGGCTACTTTTATCCATGTCGGACCCAATTCTGAAATCCACGCAGATAAAGTCGCGGGCAGAAGCTAGTTATCAAATAATTTGGTGTTTCTTCAAAAGGTACCCCTGGCATTTTTTAAGGATATTTGCGATTTGATTAAACGTTCACGAAGGTCGGCTTCCATATGACTTCAAAAATACATACCTATAGGTACGTATCTTATTCCCCCTAGCCCTTTCTACTATCGTACGACCAAAAGTACGAAAAAGCGGTATCGATTCATGGTGGACATTCCGAAAACCCGAACGAAGTCCACTTTTATCATGCGTACTGCTGAAATGTGGAATGCGCTTCCCTAGTGGGTCTTCCCCGGTAGTAATAATATGGGTGTCTTTAAATCACGAGTGAATCGGTTTCGTCTAGGCAAGCGCGCTCCAACGTAGATCGCAGTATCGCTTAACGTCAGGCGAACTGGCGGTCAAGCGTAAGCCTATCATATCACATATAAAAAATGTTTGAAGCCTTGATATTGGAAAAGTGTTACACTGTTGATGATTATTTATCCAAGGTAGAAAAATCATAAGTCATATTAATATTATTGTAGGTAATTATTGACATTATTATACGAATAAATTAATAATGTTTCAAATTCAAAATTTCATTTTTCAATAATTCATATAGCTAAATACTATGAATTATTTATTCATTAGTTAATAATTAATTATTTTTATAATAATTAATTATGTGAATCAATGAAATTAGAAAATTCAGATACCTACCTATTATAAACTGTTAACTATTCTTCCTTTATGATAAACAATGGACAATGGGCGACTCATCCCCTTTGTTAAACAACAACCCTATCGGTGGATGGTACAGTCGATACCAAACATTACTAGTTGACCATTTCTAATTAAATATATATTTTTTTTGTAACCTCCTTTTTAAATGTTTATACCTATATGCTAAATCATATTTTTATTTCAGAAACATATTTAATTTAAATCAATACATATTTTAGTCTTGACACCGCGACCGCGACATTTAATATTTCACCGGGAACATTAAATCATAATATCTGTTTTATATAAACAACATTAGATATGTAAATAAGAAACACTTCCACTTACAGGGGAAGAATTCAAAAAAGATATGTTACACATTATTAACGGATTTTTTCCAAAGCTGCGAGATGAATGCAGAATTGACTAGAATTATTCAAATATACACTTGCGCTATGCGTCGTATGGGAATTTATTTAAATTAGTGTACTTGTACAAAACCTGTTCTAGATGTTAGGGGTGGTTTGATTTGTCCCCTCGCACACTGCCCCGGACGGGGCCAGCCTCCCGGCCCCGGTGCATCGCGCACCCAGCACCCGCCAATACGTCAACATTCACTTTGAATGCGTCTACCTAGAAACGTAATAAAATATGTTATACTCAAATAAAATCGGCAAAACTAAAAAAAATGAAGTAAGCACTAAAATTTGAAGTCACTGCTAAAGCTAATAACACAAAACTGCAGGTGGCCTACCTGCCTAAACAATTTCATTTCGATTGATTTTATTCTTTTAAAGAATCAGCTATTATACAAATAACATTTTATATTGTGTCGACAGGTAAAAACTTGTATCAAACGCCAGCGATAACAATTTATGTGCCGTTACAGTCGTATGCTAAAATCGTCCTTGGACCGTTCGCCATTAGCGATGCGTAATTAATTTAAATATATTCAAGGTGGGTTCACTTTCGGACTATTCATATCATTTTTAAAAACCATACAAGCGGAAATAAACCACTGCTGGTTATAGAACACGCGCAAGAGTCGATTGCGTCACGTTGTCACCGTGTCTTATGCGCCGCCGCTGATTACCAGTATTTGTTGTCATGGACGGGTTATCACTATAATATATTAATTGAAAGACTCATAATTAAATAATAACTACCTATACCACTTGATTTGCAAGGCAAAGCTACGCTTGTCGGGATTAATCTGTGGATAGGTGACCATTCTTCACTCATCAGACGAAAACACTGGCCACCAGTTTATCTTTAACATACCGAATAAGTCCTTATTTCCCAAAAAAATGGGTTGCTGAGTCTGATACCCATCGCTACGTGTAATGTATTGATGTTCAGCTGACACCAACGTATAACGTACGTAACGTACGTATGTACGCTGGGAAAAAATTTGGAGAATTATGAGTAAGCCAGTTTTAAATATCTTGATATAATTGAATTTCTAAAATGTTACCAGAATGTTTCTAAATAGCTAGGTACGTGTGCAATGCAGATCAATACTAACAAGGCACATGTCCCAGTTACCGCGAATTCAAAGTCAAAATGTTTTATTTCAGTCAGACAATTAAAATAAGTACTTTTGAAAAGTCAAAACTAATTGCACGGTTCCAAAAAGTGGGTCTTATTAATGAAGTAGAGCCGGCAAGAAACTCTATAGATACTCTTTAAAAAAATACCATGATTACAATATTAAACTTTACGACTTTGTTTTAAATAGTTGCTGAGAATTAATATTACCTGGTATTTAAATTGTAAATGATCGACGTCACACACATATAGGTACTACGTTTATCATTGTTATTTTGATCTTTCCTCCCCGAAATGAAGACATTGTCTTTGACCTTTTAAAAAATACTATGTAGGATTTCCAAATAACGTCATACCTAAGTTTATAATTATTTTAAATTTACTGAGTCAAGTTATTTTAGTAAAGTAAAAATTCAATCGCAGGCAGGATTCGAACCGGCGTCTCCTGGTTGGATACACCAGACGCTCTGACCTCTAAGCCACCGCGAACCCCACCCGCCTGATTGAAATTTGAATTTTTCCTTTACTAAAATAACTTTATAATCTTCGCATGGAAAATGCAAAAAAATCAAAAAAAGATACTTACTGAGTTATTGAAGAAGAAAGAAACAAACACTTCATCTGTTACTGATAGCTGTACAAAAGAAGAAAAACCTTAACAGAAAAGGATATCAGGGAAACTGAAGCATGGGGCCTCCCCAATCAAGCGAGGCTTGTGACGTAGCATGCGCAGGCGCATTCGCATGGTAATCCCGCATGACGCCACTGCAGTTAACACATGCAAATCGTTTCTTGATAAACAAATAATGGTATTATAATTTTTATAGTGTATTGTCGGTGGAGTCGCTGACCGCGTACTCACATGTTTGAATGTATAATGTTTTTTATTGTTTCGAATGTGTTGTATAATATTTGTGTTACTATTATAACTGGATATGTATCGCATACGATTGCTGAGGCACCTTCACCAAACTATACCATTACCACTTGCTTGGAGCGTGTGTTGACTTTAAGTGTCACGCTATGAGATAGGGTGCTGGAATAAATAAATATGCAGCGGAAATGTTTACCCATCGTTTCACATGCTGAACTTTGTGGCCATTCGTCTCACATGGCTTCTTACCTACTATAGTGAATACTTTTGGTAGTGCAATAAGCATATATTATTTAAGCGACATCTACCTAATTTAAGCGGCGGTAGACTTTCCATCATGTGGTTGCCGGTTCGAAACTCACTCATCACTCATTGCACTACCGACATGAACCCACTCGTAACACAAGCATTTAGCTTACCACGAGGGGTTAACAAGAATACTAGTAATGTGCGATCAACATTGCTAGTAACCTAATAAAAAAAAATTTACACGCGGTCAAAGCGCACTCTACTCACGATCCTCGGAAAAGAATACCATAAATAGACAATAGCTTCTCCTAACTAGAAAACAGCAGTTTTTATACTTTCTAGCATCTTTTAAAAAAGAGCACTTTATTATCAGAAAAAAATATTAAAAAGGAATTTTTAAATGATCGTAATGATATTATAGTATCTCCATATGTTTGTAATAATTTTTTTAAGAACCATAAATGACACATGTCAACTGTACCGTGTCGCGACTCAACGTGGCAACGGGTTTTAAATTAAAGAAACCAATCTTAGGTACGTACCTAATTATTGAGACGTGTCAATTAAACGCCTCGCAGGTGACAACTGACTGACATTTACACAACTGTGCAACATTTTATTAAAATTGTATTATACTCCGCCGTACTGGCTTCATCAAATTATATTATAATACGTGTGTTTGAACTAGCTATTATACTCATTGTAAATTATATATTTTGACAAGTGGACACGATTGTATAGGAACACGAGTGATTATAAAACATGGCAGTCATTAAAACTAAAACGCGGTCTTATATATTAAGTGTCCAGACAGTTAAAAGAATCAAATGTGTGGAAAATAAAGCTTCCTATAAGCACATATTACGTAACTTACCATCACGCCCGTATTCCCTGAAGTGTCAGGCCAAAGGCGTACTAATATACACCAACAGTTCGCCGGTATGTTTTAGTCCCATGCAATAGGGGGCGAGCCTATTGCCATTAACAGGGCACAAATCCAAACTCCGAGCTGGTACGGAGAATTTCATAGAAAAAACCAATAACACTGCTCGACCTGGGGATCGAACCCACGACCTAACTTAACGCCTTAACTAAGGCCTTAACTACTTATTAATATATAACAAAACTAACTAAAGCAATAAAGCGTCGATATGGATGGATCGCTGTGTCTATACTGACGTAACAAGCCTTTAGGTTTACCCCGATGACGTCATGAAAACTGATTTTGATACTGACGTGTTTAAGATGCCTATAACGTGGTCGCGACGGCGATGCTGTGATACCGACGGTTTTGGTACGTTTTTCTTTCAAAACTACGTCTAACTAAATGGCGATGTTGCCATCCATACCAGAGTCTTATTCACACTTTAGTGACGCCATTAAATTCAAAACATCATCGCAACTTAGCTTAACACTCTAAGCGGCAAGCACTGCTACTTTAATTCAAATCCTGCTAGTTTACCCTAGCATAGATTACAAAAGCCACTCAGTTACTTATTGAATTGTCTAAATTCGAGGTGCTAATAATGTTCTAGCTAATCTTCCGTAAGATCTGGGTATATAACACTAAAATACAAAGCGTATCTAATGGGCTGTCCTCCCACACAATCTTACTGATTCCACCGAACAAACAGGTTGCTGGTTACTGGTGATCTTACGCAATCCAACTACCTGCGATCACTGCTACGAGTACCTACAGCAGTGCCACGTTATTGCAATATCTGTTATTAATATCAGTGTTTATAACATTGATATGTTTTTTATTTATATTATGGTTGCGTTTACAGACACAAACGTCCACGTGGATCAAAAAAATAAATAAGTACGGATTCTGCGAAATGTAACAGTCCTCTGTCTCTATAATTTTAAGCTCTCGAGCTATAGCAGGTCGTATGAGCGATAGCTCATAGCTTTTACTTAGTTTCTACGCGCCATACAACCTCTTATAACACCTGTTTATTAAATTGATTGAAAGATCAATGCAATTTTGAATATCATCTACAAATTTGGGCTGTCCTGAACTGGAATGAAACCCCGACTGTCATACATAACAATTTTGAAATACCTATTCCTGATAACAAACCCCATTTAACAGCCTCGTTGTTTTTGACCCGACTTAAAGAATAGCTCGTCAGCCGCGGTTGTCGAGGGTTGCGGACTGCGGTGCGTGGGGCAGTAATGTGATTACCACTAACTGGATTTGCGACGACGACGGCGGCTGGCTCTGCTGCAGACACTTGTGGCCACTGATTTGTTAGTGCACTTGTTTAAAATAAGACAGATGCAAATAAATTTGATTTAATCTTTATATATATAATTCTTCTGTGAGTGTGTATGTGACTGAACTTCTCTCAAACGACTGGACCGATTTTGATGAAATTTTTTGTGTGTGTTCAAGGAGATCTGGGAATGGTTTAGATTCACAATTGGACCCGGTAGGTGGCGCTGCAATCGAGTTTTGGGTTATTTTCAGGGCAGGACAACGTCTGCTGGGTCCACTAGTTTGAATATAAATGACTGCCTCATTAGTCTAGTGGTCCCAAGTGCGACTGCTACGCTAGAGGTCCTGGGTTCGATCCCCAGGTCGAGCAAAGTGTTATTGGGTTTTTCTATGAAATTCTCAGTAGCAGCTCGGAGTCTGGATTTATGCCCGGTTAATGGCAATAGGTTCGCCCCCTATTACATGGGACCTAAACATACCGGCGAACTGTAGGTGTACATTAGTGCGCCTCTGCCTAACCTTTCGGGGAATAAAGCGTGATGGTATGTTATTTTGAATATAAATTAAGTCATTCAGATATTTCAGAGAAATCCTTTGTAATTTTCATTAGTTGCTGATGATGTTGCCACAGCAAACAGAACTTAAAAAAAAAATCTTCCATGTTCTGCTTCTACACTTTTATAGGGATATGTAATAAATCCGGATGAAAATATAAACCTCAATATAGGATAGGACCCTGTACTTACACATAAAGACATGTTACCCATATCAAACGTCTTTTTAGTCATACACCTTATCACCATAGTTGTAGGTACATACATTTGACATGAATTCCACTCATCTCCTCTGACAAATTGATAGAAAGGACGAACGTGTTACAGTCGTATTATTGATTAATTATTATCAATTTTCTCAAACTTAGACGTTGAAGGAAAACATCCGTCAGCGTCTCAAAGAAAATTGATACGAGTGCGAGCTCTCTCTCGTTGGAAGGAAGCCCATTCCCACAAGAAGGATAACGACCGACGTGCTGAACATAATATCTACTACTGTTTCCCGCGGCTTCACTCGCAACCCAGAAGACTTTCTAAGACAAAAGGAAGCCTATGTGCGTTTCTAAGGTCCAATCTATATCTAGTCCTTTCACTACAGGGACCAATTTATATTTAGTCCTTTAACGTAACAAACAGACAAGAGTTGCTTTCGGTATTAGCTATAATTTCAAAAAAAAATCTCTAAGGATCGTCTGTGTTGAGGTTTTGATGTGGTAACCACCAGTTGGTGTTTACGGACTTTCCGGGTGGCTGGCGTGTTGTATAGGATCACTGCATATTCGTAAAGGGTACTTTATATTAATTACGCGTTCTTCACGGCGGCGGCGCATCGCTGGGGTGGGCAGAGCCTAATTGATTCGATTACTTCGTGCCTATCCGCCGCGGTTTTGTCGCTAAATATTCATAATTGAATTACTTACGCTTTAAACAATTTAGTGGCTTCTATTGTACAAATATAAATGATAGATACAAATGCATCATTTATAGATGAGGTTTTATAAATAATAAACATTAGTGTACACGTAGAGTTGTCCAGAATCTAATATTATTTCAGTTTTATAAAATGAAAAATCCATATAGACCAATTAATTGGACAACAAAGTAAATAGGTAAGGCCCATTTAGTACAATGAAGTACCTATTCAAGTACCTAGTTTATGTTCAATCTAATCATAGTATTGTTTTAATAAAGGAAAAATTCAATCGCGGGCAGGATTCGAACCTGCGTCTTCTGGTTTGATATACCAGACGCTCTGACCACTAAGCCACCGCGAATCCCACCCGCCTGATTGAAATTTGCCTTCACATTCTGTGTTTACGTCATAAGGTGATGTTGGCGACATCTATCGAGAGGCAAGTTACCTTGTTTCTCAACCGACATGACTTACTTTACAGTAAGTTCGATATCGTACGATGCCACCTTACCTTTTAACTATCTTTTTTTTTGTGATTTTTTTTGCATTTTCCATGCTAAGATTATAAAGTTGTTTTAATAAAGGAAAAATTCAATCGCGGGCAGGATTCGAACCTGCGTCTTCTGGTTTGATATACCAGAAGACGCAGGTTCGAAGAATAAAAAAAAAAAAAAAAAAGATACTAATCATAGTAGTTCTGTTGATATAAACTCTAATTGAGATACGAGTAGGAAGGAGTGCATTTTGTTGATATGTAGAATAAAAAAGGATCAAATTAAAAAAAAAGACGAACATACACAAAGCTAATTTTGAACAATCCCTAAAATAGAAAAAAAAACAAATTATATATTTTATTTGACGCCCGGGGTAAATTGACCAGTTGCAACCACATACTCAAATTATCTTCTAACCAATAAACCACACTCAACCACAATCCGCGAAATGCAACTTATGAGTTGCCATCTATTCCACGTCACTGCACACGCATACATACTTGCAGTAAACTTGCCATAAAATATGCAGTGCTAAATCATTTCCTGCTCGTGCCGGGGGTCGCCGGCCATTGTGCGGACTGGCTGGGCAATACGCGCAGTGATCAATCAGCTAGCAACTATGCGCTTTAGGACAAATGATGCGTTTTGTTCACCGCACAGTGTTTGCGATTTGGGGTGATAATGACTTTTAATCCTCACATTCTCTATTATTTAGTTAAAGTGATTTACTGTGATGAGATGTAAAACAGGTGTGTTACAAACAACACACTCTTTTACTGTAGACAAACTGTTGACATAAGATACCATCACGCCTGTCTTCCTCGAGGGATTTTAGACAGAGGTCTACTAATGTTCCTACTTCCACAATTCGCCGGAATATTGCCAATATCCATTTTGCCAAATCTCAACTCCGACCTACTACTGATTTCATATAAAAACATACATACATATTCATAGTTATTTCCCATAAGTGTTTCTCTACTCATTATTTTTTTGTTCAAAATAAACATAATTTTTATATACCTTTAAGTAGTTGTTTTGTTAAAATGGTGATACATTTTAACAAAACAATACAGACGATTAATTACAATAGATACAGAAGATTAATTCTTCCGTAAATTTTTGTGCATACAGCACTGAATGCCAATGAATGGTAAAACCAATATACAGATACGTAGTAATAAACTCTCGTATTTATCAGAGGAAATAAACGTAGCGTTATGAAGGCAACAGTCAGTAACTGAGGTCAGTAGATAGGTACTAGATACACTAAAGAACACAAACGTGTCAACTGTCACCTACAATAATAATTAGCAGTGTCATGTGTTTGGACAGGTGCTTCCTCTGTGTTTGTGCTCCGTGCCGCCGCCGCCGCAGCACTTTGCGACGAGCTGGTGGACGCAGATGCGTTCAAATCTATCAGCTGAAAGTATTCATTGTGAAAAATGAGCAGTGGCGCCCTCTCGCAACCTCATCAATATCATTATAAGACGAACAGGAGTCCATACATTAACCACTCACACAAATCAAGTCGGGAGTTCAAAACGATAACAACGAAATTAATCGAACAAATGTTAACTAGTTCCACGGCGCGGCTGCGCTCGTCCATCAGAGTGATACCATCGCCTGTCAATACCATCCTCGCGTTTAATATAACTTTTATTAAACTACAACAATTTTGGTTTTATAAAACTACCCACACAGCCGCACAACGTTGGGTCGCTAGACACACGGCAACCACACATACCGGAACGAAATAACCGTACAACCATCATTCGCCAATTTATACTCTCATATTCACAAATTAGGTTCACTTCAGGTTGGCAACCGGTTTGTATTTGTATGTGGTCTTATTAGGCATTTTTTATATTTTGGAGTATGGTAACATCTGCCTTTATTTACGTTTTGGCTGGAAACAGCAGCACAATAGGTGCGGCGAATCGGACGACTCTACAATGGAAGCGACCCGTGGCCGCGAGGGGGCGCCAGTGGGCCAGGACACGGTTTTTATGGACAAATAGTAAATGACCTTCACTTTGGAAGAGTTGCCATTTTGTGTATTGCTGCAATCCGCGCAAGAACAATCCCTTACAGTGATATACCTACGAGGTCTATCTACAAATAATACCTACGTAGGTACCTACTTATGAAAAATCAACTCAGCCTCATTAATGACTGTTTCTACACTGTATAGGGCAATGAAGGAAAAAAATTACTTGCAAATTGATTTAAAAATTATATATCTACCTACCAGAAGGCTGAAATTGGATTTCCATATATATGCTGTTCTGCCTTATTGATTAGGTAAATATCGTATATCAACATATTACCCAATTGATAAGGCACCTTTCTATTGTTTCTCTAGGGTCAATGACCAGCACTTGAACTTGATAGCTCATATGCCTTTACCTACTGTAATAGGACGGTGATTACTCGGGAGGAGGAAGCCATACCGATACAAAGTAGAAGTATTGTAACGCATTATGTCGCCACCCCAAACAAGACATAATAGAACAATTAAAATGCACGTGCTCACCGCAGTTACGAATTAAGCACTCGACGAGTCAAAACCGCGGGAGCGACATATGGCGCGCGACGCCCCCCACACGGGACAAATTTGTATTTAAGAGATTGCTATCAATGCGAGAAGTACAAACTGGCCGATCCATTAGGAACAAATGGCGTTATTTAGCGCAGCCGGGTGCGCGGTCGCCGGCACCGCCGCCAGCAGCGCCGATGCACCGCCACGACACCGCGCCGCCGCCGTCGCCGAGCCGCCACCGGCACGCGCTGACTTACGGCCGCCGCGCCGTGCTAATCGAAGATCATTATCATCTGCGATTCAATCAGAAACATGATTAAAAACGATTTAGTGCATCATATCTCATCCGATATGTTCAGTTTTGCGACACACCCCGCTACTTTATGGGAATGCCTCTTACTAACAATACTTAGGTACCTTATTACTTTATATACCTAAACTAGGAATTAGTAGTTATCCTGAAACGATAGCGAACTTGACACTGACAAAACTCATCCAACAATTACATGTTTTATGGTATAGGGGGGCAAACGAGCAGACGGATCGCTACACCAGAGCAGTCACAAGCCGGCCTTTTAAAAGGGGATTGGACCTCCAGTATCCTCACTCACTCGGCGAAACAATGTAAGCGTTGTTTCACGTCGGTTTTCTGTGAGGCTTTGGTATCACTCCATTCGAGCCGAGCCATTCGTGTCGAAGAATGGCTCTCCCACGAAATATAACTTGAGGAAACGATTACAATTTGACCTACCCCAGTTTCACCATCCACCGACCACTTCAATAAGTAGATCAATAACATACCAACACACCTGTATTCGCCGAAGGGTTAGGCTTACCTACATTAGTACACCCACCCTATCTACATTTACACCCACAGTTCGCCGGTATGTTTAAGTCCCATGTAATAGGGGGCCAGCCTTTTGCCATTAACCGGGCACAAATTTCAAACTCCGAGCTGCTACTGAGACTTTCATAAAAAACCCAATAAATTTTACTCGACCTGCACCCAGAACCTCAAGCGTAGCAGTTGTGCTCAGGACCACTAGGCTAATGAGAGAGTATAATAAGTAGATCTTCGTTGTTAAATAACATTTTTTTTCGAACTGACGTCATCACTTTGGTTCCACTTACTGTCACTAATGAAAAGCAACGTGTTTCTAGTCTTTCAAAGGAAACATAAATCATCTGATTCAAACCCTTTACAAATAGATAATGAATGGCATTTTTTAACTATGAAAACGATTGTTACAAAGAGATTGGCCGATTTGTAGTAGATTATTGAAAAATACAAATGGAACCAAACACCTCAAGAGAGGACTCGACTTTTTTAGTCTCTTGACTCTGAAAAAAACACAATCCACGCTTTGTATACCCAAACACGATAAGGGCCAACAATCGCGACCAACCCTTCCTGCCCGCCTCCTCATATCGACAATATGAATTAACATAATATGATATCAGTGTGGCGCACATACGACACCGGCGCGGCGCGTCTGCCGCAAGACTTTTACTTTTCTCTGTCTTGTTCAACTTTCACCTCGAGAATAATGTAATTTACATGTTTTTCGTGTAGGTACGTCTGAGTTGCACACGTGTCTACTAGAGATGCGATGCGATCGCGTCGCGGCGGATCGATCTTCCTGCGCGATTGTGTTGCGCGACAATGCGACACAAAGCGCGTGGGCGCAGTGCATTGTGGCGTCGCTAAATGCGCTCACGCACGCTCTCGAGGACTCCTTTGTCCATTGTCTGCCCGCTTGAGGGTGGCACTGTGACACATTTATTTTAGGCCAGTTTTTTACAGCACCCATTGTATTGGAAATTAGACATCGGCGCAGAGTTCACGAAACACGATATTATCGCAGCCCTCTGTGCCGCGCATCCTCCGACGATTTCACCCGCGCCTATTGTATCTCCAGTTACAACGGATATTTCTAAACGTTCATAACCTGCGTATCTTAAAACGAAAAAACTCACATGTAATTGAAATACAAAAAAAAAACTGGTTAGCTTTCCATTTCTATGAGAGTGAGTCAAAATTCGTTAGACGCAGCGGTTAGGGAGGTGGGACTAGTCGATCGAATAATTGATCCAAGATGGACCGTTAGTGTAGTTGAACGGGTACGCGGCTATCTGCTGATTATACGGATTCCTTTCATCTCGTCGTGATGAATGACAAGCGAGCGTCGTTATGAAAGGGCGGTCAGCGCTAGAGATCACATAAAGAAGTGTCAGGGCTGGTTTTATAGTGTTTGTGACCGTTTTATCGATGGCCGGGAGACGCAGCATCCGGTTTTGTGCATTAATCTGGACAATGTGGCTCTATGTGATGGCCCGTTTGGTCACAAACTAGTTTGGGTAACGTTTCCCTAGCCGCGGTCTAACGCGCCCTCCACGCGGTGCATAGTAATCGAATTCTTTTCATTACAAACATCTCCGCTATTGAAACGTCAACTTTTACATGTAACGGCGTCCGAATTAACTATTTATTTTGTGATTTTTTCCCACGAATTATTATGTAGGTTCTTGTGATCCAAAATATAAAATGTAGTACTTCGCTCGCCTACATTCCGCTTAGTAAGTAAATCAACTCCCTAATGTGTATTTATTAATCAGTCAACTGGTGCGGTATCGGCGCTATATCGCTGAACGTTATTGGTGAGATTTGTTATTAGGTTGCTAACACCTTTTTTATACTGCGCAATAAATTATACTTTCTATAATTTGGTTCCAATATTTCATTTGGCGCAAGTACGAGATCGATTTCTACACGGACTTTGGGTATATTTTTAAGTTAAAGCGTTTGAATGTAAACTAGGAGGTATGCCATAAACCGAATAATTTACATAAAGCCACTAACGGATCTCACAAGAACCGGTCGCGAGCATATTAATGTTTGTGATATATTAGAAAATCGGCAACAACACGCACCGGACGGACTCGTGTTGCTTTTTGTATCATCTTTTTTATTCAAATTTATTTTCCCATTAAATGGTCTATTCTTCCAGGAAGTTCGCCCATGACAAGCACTATGAGTATTAGCATAATATGATGGCAGACGTTACTACAACTGGTTAGTCCTCACTAACGTACCTAATTCATTCGTCATGAACATTCAGGATTCGTATTCATGAAAAGAATTGTTTACGACAAATATTTTTTTTATTTAAAAAAAAAGCTTACTTGCAATTTGGGTCGCACATGACTAGTATTCTTGTTAATCCGTCGTGCTAAGCTAAATGCTTGCGTTATGAGTGGCTCACGTCGGTAGTGTAATGGGTGGGTTTCGAACCGGCAACCACATGATTGCAAGTCCGACGCCCTAGCCATTAGGCTACCGCCGCTTCTATAATACCTTGTAGTACTTCTTAGGTACATAAGTAGCGACCCACCCATGTTTCGGACGATTCAAATTCTCAGCTACACCGACCAAATCAAAGTTAGGGGCTTGTTAAAAAATTTAGTGGAGAAACAGACAGGCGAAAATAGCGACTGCTTTATACAATTTAGAGAAAAGAATAAGTATGAATGAAGATGAAAAGGGAGCTAATATTCGGTAAATTACTCGGTTTAAAAATTGGCAACAGGTTGATTGTCCATAGTTATTGATTGATTGTTAAAGTCGACACATATATGAGTAGGTACACGTACAAATATTTTCATTATTTATTATAACAGGGTAATAAAACTGAATACAGAATTCAAAATAAAGCGCAGTATATCGCATTACTATTGTGTAGTACTATACTATATTAGAGTGTGGCGCATTATCTGCGCGGGAGCATTCCCAAGATTCCGTTAGCGGTTCACATGGACGACGCATCCCTTTCGCGCGAGTCAAGTGATGAGCCCCACAATGGACCAGCTGCCGACCCCTGGCGACCAGGTGACACCACACACCGACCTGCCAAATGAAAAACAACCTTACTACCATAAGTTATAGTCTATAGTCCAAGGATCTAAAATAAAAATTTTGACAATCTCGTTACTTCTGAAAAGGTTAACTTTAAACCTAAACCTACTTGCCTTACAGTTGGTTTTGGATTAAAAGCATATTTTTGTTGGGATGATTGCAATAGATAACAAAGCGCGCAGTGATCTGTAACTAGTTCGACAAATAAAAATAATTAAGTAGATTCGTAGACTTGTATGATTCTTTGAGATATGAATCAAATGCATATAAATTTACTAAACATATCAGAGTTAATTCAGAATTTTAATCTTCGGCTATTGAACAACGGATGAGTTTGACCCCATAGTCCATACTTATTATCCATAGTCCATGCCTGTCCATGGCTGTAGTCATAGTCACACTAGTACGTCAAAAGAAATCCTTTCGGCGGGGGACCATTGCGAAAATCTTAATTTATGCAAAGGGGAAGTGGTAGCAAAAAATACAAATAAAGCTTATGCACCTGAACGTCGCATGCGCCGCCGTCGGCTCGCAATAGAAGTGCAGGTATCTCTTCACTCTTACACATTAATTATACAAACATTACCAGGCTGGCACGCGCGGTTTAGGGAAGTTCTGTCACATCTTCTACCATGATTTACATTTAACATAGCCTACAACAGCTGCTGGTGCCAAAGAAGGAAACCCAATTACAAAACGTGACTGGATTATTCTCGAGGGTGACAAATTGTCGCCGCAAAAACTTTTCTGGTCGATAATTACTGTTCATCGACACGTAAACACGGGCTTCCCTATTTGCAAGTGAATGGGGAGCTCGATCGAGGATTTTACTCAAAAAATAATACACCTGAACAAAAGCTAATTATACTTTGATAAAAGCTGGGCCCACAATGGGTGGCTTCAGAACAATCGCGGCCTGCAGGGCGGCACCTAGCGACGTGTTAATTAGCGGATTTTCTCACCTTTCGACAATGATTATTTTTTGTAGTGCACAGTAACGTGAGTGATGATTTTTTGTAGTACTTTGCTTGACTTTGTCTACGTACGTGTTTTTGTAACAAACTTTTTAAACGGTAGTTGTTATTAATAAAAAGCATTGCGTAATACTTAATATTTTTGTTAATTAAAAAACCATATTTATTTCTTTTTTCAAAAAAGAACTCTTGTCAAAAAATACATATGATTTTTTTAAATAGTCCAAAGTACCTAGGTATTTATTTTATCTTCGTAGCGATAGGGACAATATAACTTATAAGTCGTGCTAAAATGAAAATATTTTATACATAGTTAATGACTTCAATGATTCGCACATTCCTTGAGGTTGGGCACTGAAGCGAGGCTAACAATCGCGGACGTCGTCGGCGGCAGGTGTCGCAAGCGCAGCGGTCGGCGGCGGCGGTGGCGTGACCCCCACCTCTGCGCCCCATTGTTACGCTTTACCTACTGAAAACACTGAGACTACACACACTACAGTAACCACACCGCTCAATATTTCACATTAGTACATACCTATATATATAAAATATACTTATAGGTATAGGTATGTATTAATACCTATAGGCAGTTCATAATAAACGATAATTACTTTGTAATATACATAATATGTATAAGTACTTAATACTTACTCTATATAATCAATTAGCTATAACATCACACATCACATCATATTTTAAATTTAACTTAGAACAAATTAACTTTCCTAAATGTAAACATACAAGTATAGAGAGAACATGAGAAGATCGTGAACACTATGCGATCAGTTATTTTTCATCTTGTCAATGTTAATTTTTATTCATTTGATTATCCAGGAAAGTATTTAATCCAAGGTACTAGTGTTGCCACTCTCAGTTAATTGCGCATACACACTGATACTACATATACATATTCATATTATGTAGCGGTCACTTTGACATTGGATAAACTTGAATTTGACCAATAATGTATTGTCAGCACATTTTTGTAACCACAATGTAAGTACATGCGCATAAACATCTAAAGGTGGTGTAAGGGACGGCTGAAGTTATTACTCTAAAATCACTAGAGAGAGACACATCGAAAAGATGGTATCAACCAACGAGTAGACATTTTCATACATAAATGCTCAATGAAATACAGTAAGGTGGGACCCGTAGATTGGCAGTCATCACCTCAGACCTTGAATCATACATTTCCAATCGTTTGTCTTTCGTTCGCTATCGCTCAATAAATTATAATATCAGATAATTTCTTCAGAACGGTACGCGTATTTTCGGAAATATATCACAATAGCGTTGTGCGAGTGTGCGTGTAATGATGGCAGTGTCATTGGGCACGGGTGACATCGTCACCTCTGGCCCTCGACCCGCTTGGTGCCGCCACGTCACGGCGAAGGAACAAAATGTGCCAAAAAAATAATTTATTTTACACTAGCGACCTGCCCTGGCTTCCAACGGGTGCAAACGAATTATACATCTGAACCTTCCTCTTGAATCACTCTATCTATTGATGAAAACAGCATCAAAATCCGTTACGTAGTTTAAAAGATCTAGGTAAGCATACACACAGACGGAGCACTTTGTTTTATAGTATGTACTATAAAAAGATATTTACGCAATTTTTCTATGTATCAAAACATTATTGGGTGTATCTACTCGCCTATACAGCTTTCTTACAAAGTATGCATGTACTAAGTATGCGACATTACATTCAATTCGTTCTTACACTTTCACACGTGTATATCGTTGGTTCAAAGGACCGTAGATTAGGTATAAGTATTATTAATTACAATAAGAGCAAATTGAAAGGTATATACTATAACCAGGTTTAAAAAGTAGGTGATGATAAAATCAACAAGATTTGACAATATAGTTGAATAATGCCCTCACAGTTTTGTTAGCGAATGTTTAGCCTAAAGCACTATCCGTCAGTCAGTGACATAATAATATTAACTGGGACAATAATAAATAGTAATCTGAAGATATCCTCATTCGATTGGCATTATTGTGTCCCCAAACTAGTGACATGTCGACAATAGCACGGTGGAGGTACAACCAAACGAACCAAACAAAATTAAAACCGGATTTCCAAAATCCCGTTCCTTCACATCGACAAGAAGCTCTGTTTTCGATTTCTATTCGATTGTTTGTTTTTTGGATCCATTGTTGGGTCTGTCGGGGCTGCGACACGCGTACCCATTTTTGCAAAATCTATCCATTGTGTTAGCGAGAGGAATGACGTTTGACGGACACGCGGCTAGTGACGCGCCCCGAGAGCGCCCTCTGCTCCTGTCTCCTGTGAGGTCAAATATGTTGACAATCACTTGTTAGTCCTATGACAAAAAGGACGATATCATCTCCGATTCTAAAAAGCTCTCCTTTGCAACGTTAAGCTGAGCACCGCAGGCTACGCAACGGGATTCCTGTTATCATATTGGGTCCCGTCATCGTGGTCTAAATTGCTTTTTGTGTGGTGAAAAAGGAATGAAACGGTCATCGGTCAACCATCGCTTGGAGCAACACTCGACCGAGTTTTGTTTTAAGGGTCCCGCGTACCCCTTTTCTTACCTGCTGGATCTCAGGATGTCTTTCGTATTCATTTTAGGTGTTATTATTCTTTATATAGATTGGATCATTTTGCTCAGGTCTTACTTGTAGTAGCACCATATGTTTTCGAAGTATAAAAGGATAAATTAGCATCGCATTATAAAATTTCTTTGTATTCATTGAGTTCATTCATCGTGTTCGTAGGTGGGAAATGTCAAACTTTTCCATTTTCTTTGGTTCTTATATTTCTCAATAATCAATACACCTACACAATGCGCACGTCATGTTCCTCTATGGCGACAAACTGTCAAATAATGTTCACATTGGGTACTGGAATTGATGGTCTGTCGCCACATCTACAAGGTTTTTTTTATAAAGCTTACTAGCAATGTAGGTCGCACATTATTAGTATTCTAGTCAACCTTGTTGGACGTTCTATTTAGGTTTTTATTGGACGTCAAATAGACGTCATAATTATTACCTAGGTATATGTTGTCTTGTCAATGATACGACGGCTCAGTTCCGTTACTTTGGGGACGGTTAACAAACGGCGACTCGATCTCTTTGGCAAAAAGCGCTCGCTCCTGCGCGTCCGGCTCGCCAATTATGCCCCGCGCACGCGCCTCCAAAAAAACTACCCGCCGACCATCCCAACCATTTTTTAAAAGCCCCAACTTAAATAATAATGCAGTAACACGCGAGAGTATTCGCAAAATGCGATCCACGAATTTCGTTTCCAAATTCCACCGGCTCCGGGGTCGGACGTCGTTTTTTACCGATACTATTGTCTGTTTATCTTTAGATTTGTGTTCTGTCGTCCCCGACGCTTTGTCGGTTGGTTTAGCTCCACAAACGTTTCCAGATTTGTGATTAAGTATTCTCTTATTGCTGTTAAGATTTTAAATTATATAAAACTATTTAGTTAATTAGTTCCTGTCTTATATCGTCCTCGGTGCTGTCAAAGCTTCCCGCGCCCACTCCAATCACCGTAAAGGAATGCAAAATCAACTGTCTGCAGCGTTGCGCCTGCCGCGTCTGGACCGGACTTTAATAATGCCCACGTATAACTATAATGAAGTGCCCAAAGTTTTTTGTGACGGCCCACGATTAGTCCCTCCCGGCGATCTGAGGTCGCGTTCACCGGCCCTATCATTACTAAAAACGATCCTAATAATATAATAGTCCTGTCACATCCCTCGAAGGGATCTACTTTTAAAGGACAATTTTCTTATTAGGCAACGGAATATAGCAGCCGAGTCGTTTAGAAAATTTGATAGTTTGCTCGATCGTCCATAGCTTTATTGGGTCAATATTATAATGTAGGTATGTTTCCGTTTGCTTTGCACCAAATATATATTTCTATAAAAGTCAGTGTTCACGTTCCATCACGTCTGTATTACGCGAGGAGTTGGGCAGAGTTGTACCAATATTCACCCACAGTTCGCCGATATGCTTATATGCTAATACATATAAAGGGGACCAGGTAATTGCCATTAAACGGACACAAATCTAGACTCCGAGACTAATAGAAAATAACACTTTGCCCGACGACATGAGAATCGAACCCAGGAACTCTAACGTAGCAGTCGTGCTAAAGACTACTAGGCTAATGAGGCCGTTAATTTTGACACACTTAAATAATTATGACGCATGATTCCAAGAACTGCAGTTGGAGTGCATGCCGGTGGACCGGTTCTGACGAACCACCTGGGATTCAACAAATCGTCAACAGTTTTATTATCCACAATCCTGAGATGGATACGACAGATTGCCTGCACTTAAACGTTTATTTATTGCACTGGGCTTAAATTATGAGTTTATAGATTCAGTAGCGAATACAAGGTTGTAAATCATGGTTGGTATCTAGCATTAGCTATTGGTATTGAGGTGTAGGTATACCTGTGCGTGGAGGAGTGTTACGGAGGGTGTCGAGCTCGGCGGGGCTCGGCAGGCCAGGCAAATGGCACATTTATATTGTTCATTACGGGGCCCCGGAGGTGAGAGATGTTGGCGCTGTCGCCGCGCCGGGGGGCCGCGCCAGGGCTGGCCCAGCTGTGCCACCAACCACCGAGGACGGGCATATCTGTCTAGTTTGAACTATGTGGTAATATTCTGTGCCCTACCGTATAATACCGTTTAGTACGAATATGTAAATCATATAATTCCAGATCCCTAAAAAACTGCCTCACAGGTGCTTATTCAGCGTCGAATTAAATGTATGTGTGTGATTTTTGAGGAAAATGAAGAGATTCCTATATTCTTTGTACAGGTTTATAGGGTCAGCCCTGGTGGTGCGCCTGCCACCGGGGGTCCAAAGCGCGCACGTCCGATCGCGTTGATTTGTGCGCGGTCTCCCGCCGTCAGTATTTGTACAGGGCACGCGTGGGACGCACCCGCGCCGCGCCGCGCCGCGCTCACCCGCGACATGCGATTTCTCGCGACATGACGCGACTACGACATTGGCTCTCCTCAGGTTCAACTTCAACATCTTTATTACTACCGTTACTAATTTGTTACTAATCGTTTAGGTACATTAAAATCCTAAACACCAGAAATGGGTAACTTAAATAACCCCACGAAATATTAACTAGCCTGGTTTTGTAAAATTCTACTTACCTCTTCTTTCAAATAAGGTTCAAACATAGCCTTTTTCTTATAGTAAATTAACTAAATTGGATACATATACCTACCTAGGCGCCATACTTATTCTTATAAATCTGAGGGTTACTTTATGTTAGCGTAAATCATTTGCAGACGCGATATATGTAAAGGATGTAGCGTCAGTAAGCAATATCCTACAGGTCCTACAGTGAAATTCTAAGTAATGGTTAAAAATGTCTTATGTGAAAGTTGGATGTCACTTTCAATGCCATAAGGTGTTTAATTAATGAGTGGACAGCGGCGGCAGACAATGATCAGTAGGAATCTTAATACGGACGACGACAACCGAGCGATACGTGAGTGAAAACATGGGCAACGATCTCACCCGGCTGAGTTTCATTTCGTATATCTTTGTCGACGTATTTTCCAATCTAAACGAGCCGAAATTAGAAGGCTAAGACAACTTCGAAACCGGTCAACATAAAATTGGAAACCAACTGTAGTCTTTGAGTTGCGCAAGAGTCGATCGACCAGTTTGGCGCGGGCTCGCCGGCGCGTGGGATCTATGGGTCTGCGGCCGCGCCACCAAACGTCGCGCACGCGCAACACGCACCTGCACTTACGACGTTTCAAGCAAACGACCGAATTATTTAGTCTGTCACTGTATTGCCACGGGTTAAGAATCTTGTTGACATACAATATTATACGTATAGCACTTAAAATATAGCAAGTAACTGAAGCATTAATCGCAGCACGAATGTGTCCATGAGTTACGACGACCCTACGGTGTTGCGGAGTTCCACGAGTGAGTGCGGACATAACATTAACGTGTACAATTTTAGGATCGGCACTGCGTTTCTTTTGTATCGGGTTCGATTTCCAGGTCAAACAAAACTTGTTTCAGATTGTGCAAACAAATCTAACAAACCGTCCTTGGTCACTGATATTAATGTCGGAGAGGCTGCGATTACGCCAGCTGCTTCTTTAAATTTCAACAATTTGAAATAGATAAGTTCTCAATAGCGGGATGTTATTATCCAGATAGATAGTGACTTACGTTAGTTAATATCGGAGATAGAAAGTGTATCGCAGACACAAAACGGTGCTAAGCTTCAGCGAGTGTTACCTTGTATTAATTTTCCTTCGCCTCATTAGTCTAATGCCACTAAGCGTGACTACTATGCTAGTAGTCCTGGGTTCGATTCCCAGGTAGAGCAAAGTGTTATTGGGTTATTCTATAAAGTCCTCAGTAGTAGGAGTTCGGCATTTGTGTGAGTACGCCTCAGCCTAAACTTTCGAGGAATACAGGCGTGATTGTATGTCGGAATAATGCAGGTATCGCCGGATAACTTTATGTAATCCGGCGCTGCTGTCCGGTGCCTGACGTCTGAGGGTGCGGTGACGCCTGATCCCTGACGCCTGAGTATTGTTATAGATCACTAAAGCATATCATTTCTAAAGCCAATTAGGGACCGATACAAAACGAGTTTTAGTAAATTTTAATTTCGTAACAAACAGTCACCAGGTCGCGAGTCCACGCCAACATATCGTACGTTATACGTTTTATCAGAAACCGTAAGAGTATTTAAAACTAATTCCGAATTAAATTCGTGTCGACGCCATTAACTGTCAACTATATCAGGATTATTGACTATTTGGAATTTTCACGACAACCTTTGGCTTAACGAATAGGCAGCAACCATTTCAGATGAGCCATTAAAATAAGTCGTAAATCGTATTTATAGTTATTAGTTTATTTATCTGCAATAAGATTTTGTTTTATGCAAATTTCCAAATGGACTGAGGCCGAAATTTCACGGTTGAAAATTACCGTTCGTTAATCTTTGAGGAGAATCTCCGGCGTTCCATCAGGGGAATAAAAAGTAGTTAAGTTGTGTTGGTCGCTGGGTGCTCGTACCTACCGGCCGGCTAATAAGTGTTCCGGATAAAACGTCGTGACCACAATTACGGTTTTATATTCCGACCATGAAAGGGTGTCCGAGGCTCCGCTGTATTGATAGCGTATATTTATCATAGACAATTTAGGAACACCTGCTGTTAGTTCGGATGAGCGGTATATGTCAAATTAATACGGCTCCTCGGCGAGGGTTTATAGTTTGTTGGCTTTTGACGCCGCTAATGTTTTATTTGTTCTGCTCGGGACCGATTGATGGCTCTCAAATAGATTCCTGAGTGAGCCTGTTTTGTTTTCTTGCGTATTTTTATCTTTTTATGGTTGGAAGAAGGTAATCGATTCCATTGTTTGCTAATTGCTGCTTTGAAAAGAAATCTTTTGTACATTTTATCTACACGTTTTTTGTGAAATCTCGTACCCTTTCTTTCTTGTAAATATTAGGACACTAAAGTTATTATAATTTCGTAATACGTATGTTTGGGTAGAGTCGTTTCCGGTTGATAGATTATCATAGGATCTGTACCGTCCTTGTCGTTTATGCTGTGCTCAGCTTTTAGGCAATTTACAGCTGATTGTTTATTTTTATACAAAACCACACCTACCTCACCTCTGCAACTGAACTAGAGGTAATTGTAGATATCATTATATTAAATCATTATTTCTAGCTACAGTTAAATCAATTAATCAACGATTATAGTTTTCAATGATTATAGTTTTCCACATTTAGCTATCATAATGTTTGTCATCAACATCAATTTCCTTATGGCGCACTGGTAAGTATCGTCATTGGCGGGTAAAAATAGTGTGGTAGCAGGCGGCCTTGCCCCGCCCGCGCCGCGCCGCGCATGCGCCACTCGAATGCCGCGCCGCCTCGCGCCTGCCCGCGCGCATCAAGTCGCGCTAGCACGGCGGCGGCGGCTGCCTGCTGCACTCACTAGTATTAGTAACATACCTAGTGCTTGATGTATACGTATCAACGTGAAAGTTTTACATACATAAGCTCGTTTGATTACGTTTATCTAGATTGATAAAAACGTTAAACTGAACTCTTGTAGCTGAACTGCTTCGACCTACTTCCTCCTTCAAGGGACGTATTGGGAGCTATTGTAAAGGGAATCATAAAGACGTGTCTTATGTGACTGGTCGTGTTTCGTGGCTATATTGATTGATGTGAATGGCACACACTCCCATGACATTATAGGTATAAGAAATAATCATAAGAGCTTTATGTAAGTATCGTTAGCGCAAGTAACAAGAGAATTTAGTTCCGCTGCAACTTTTTTTTTATACCACAAAGGTGGCAAACAATCATACGGCCCGCCTGGTAAGCTGTCACCGTAGCCTATGGACGCTTGTAACACCAGGGGTATCACTCGCGCGTTGCCGACCCTGTCAGCATAGGAGATATTCTGCCATGCATGACAGCGGCGGTAACAAAACACCACCGGTCCCCCACACTGCCAACACAACGCTTCTTCGCGGAGCTCTGGCGACCTTGCTCACCGTTAGGAACACAACGTAGCACGGAGCTATGTTATTTGGCTACGATTTTCTGCAAGGTGGAGGTACTTCCCCAGTCGAGGAGCTCCAATTATGAATGTGGAATTATTGAAGTCTACTATGCCCTACTCTCTAAAACTCTTATTTATGTAGGTAAGCAGATCACCAAGTGTGATTGTCTAATCAACGGCCATTTCCACAATATGCTTAGCGATCAATTAACTGTACCTAATTAATTGCCTTCAGTCACAGATATTTTGATTTACGTGCAACCTTTGTTTGTAACCGGAATCGTGTAGCTGGCAGATGCGTGCGCGCAGGTGACCGAGCACCTTATCGTAGCACAAAAACGCCGTATCGGTTTCAACGCCTACGATGTATGTACGGAGTAAATTCGCGTAACTATGTGTGACCTGATTAATGAATTTATTTAGTGTAAAGTAATGCTAATGATGTTTCTTTTTCGGACAAATTGTAACAAATTTAAAACAAGAATGGCATTATTAGATACCTAACTATGTAAATTGCAGAAAAGCTATGTGAAGTGAAAATTTTTATATAGATATAGATAATAGATAATTAGCTAAGTATCTCAATATTCATGGATGGCCACTACTCACTCAGTACCTCAATTATAATTAAAAATAGATATCTTTTATTTTATAAAAAAGGTAATACCTACTTTCACATTTGTACTGGCCATCCACAGAGAATTGATTTTAAAGAAGGACAAGCTTTACACACACGTTCAAATTATTGGTTAGGTACTGAAGCCTCACAGGGGGTTGTTATATACGAATGCTCCAAAAAGGCAAACAATAAACTTAGTTATTAGACCGGTGTTTCGGCAAATTCGGTATCCCGAAACTTATAACTCAAATTACGGTGGTAGTGCACGCGAGCTTTGCAGCGCAGACGCCGCCGCGGACAGCGCCACTCGTATGTCCCGAGCATGCGCCATCAAATCGCTATTTACACAAATTCACGCTTATTTAAATGCTGTCAGTGATTGCTTTCTTGTTTATCTTGCGCTCCTGTAAGTGTTCACAGAGCAGTAGGTACCCAATTGCTTTTTTAAATTGTAAGTAAGTACATAATTACATATACCGAGAGTTATCTTTAGCTTCTGTTCTGAATCTGTTGTATCTGTATCGTGGTTGCTTTTACAAACACAAATTCTCACATACCTACACAAACGCCCAAATCCGGAACACCTATCATACAAATATTTGCTCCGTGTGGGGATCGAACCCACAACACGTGAGTTCACGTGACGCAGAAGCCAATCGCTCAGCCGCTACGCCAAACGTGTCGTCAAACATTAGGTATATGTCTTTTAGGATACGTACATTTTATCTTACGTGGGACAGCCATGCTTCGGCACGAATCGACCGGCTCGACCGGAGTACCACCACAGCCTCACATAAAACCGGCGTTAAACAACGGTTACGTTGTGTTTCGCCGAGTGAGTAAGGTTACCGAAGGCCCAATCCCCTTTTAAAAACCCGGCAACGCACCTGTGACTCCTATGGTGGGGTGTCCATGGGCGGCGGTAATCGCTTACCATCAGGCGAACCATCAACTCGTTTGCCCTCCTATCCCATAAAAAAAACATGGCAAATTATACCTAGAAAATTTTTAAAAAAGTAACTACCTACATCTAAAGTATTTGTGCATTTAGTTATAGAAATATATAAATTTAATAATAATTAAATACCTCATTTGTGCTATTAGCCCGCGGTGCTCGGTGCGCCATGTGTGCGCGGGCGCACTATCAATTTCGGTTATTGATCGCCGCCGGCACGAGATTTATCGCCTTTATTTATATGGAGCCGGTGCAATCCGCTGCGCCACTAATTTGCAAACATATTTTGTCCGAGCCGAGCTCATACAGTGAGTCAGGGAGCTAGACGCAGGGCTCCGACTCAAATACATTCAAAAACTCAATTCTATTGTTAGAGCGCTAGAATATATCATGTACAACATTTTACTTATTAAAGTACTTACTACTAAATTATTAATCTAACGAGAGCTGTGATAAAACTTTAATAATTTGATTTATTATATTTATATTTATTTTATTTGCCTCGTTAGTCTAGTTGTCTTAAGCGCGACTGCTACGCTAGAGGTCTTGGGTTCGATCCCCAGGTCGAGCAGTGTTATTGGGTTTTTCTATGAAATTCTCAGTAGCAACTCGGAGTCTGGATTTGTGCCCGGTTACTGGCAATAGGCTCCCCTCTATTACACGGGACCTAAACATACCGGCGACTTGTGATCGGTACATTAGTACATCTCTGCCTAACCCTTCGGGGAATACCGGCGTGGTGGCATGTTATGTTATTTTTCTCCATATATTTACCTCGGCAGGCGTAATGGTATGGTATATTTATTTTAATAATTTGATCACGATGGTTAGTATTAATATGTACCTATAAGATTTCACTAATTAATATTTTATACATATGTACAGGATGATTTAGGCACTCGAGTGGTATATTCCCCAGTTGTATCGGAGCAGCGCGGGTAAAACCGCAGGCGGGTCCTGCGGTTTTACCCGCGCTGCTCCGATACACTAGTGATTAATATAAGTAGAATATTTTAATGTCGTTTTATCGGAGGACTACTCATGTGCTCGTCAAAATGCATCGTTTGAGTACAAACACAACGTAGATGCCGTACATCGTTGCGGAGTTCTTCTGACGAGTTGGGTACGCTGCAGGATTTTGTAATATCATTGACAAGTGACAGGATTTCAAATGTTGAATTAATTAGACCTGTGGATGTTGTTTATACCTGATTTTCAAACGACTGAGCAGATTTTTTAAAACATAGCTAAGATCACTCTCGACTAACGCACCTTACAAACAAAAAAAAAATCAAAATTGGTTCACCCGCTCAGGCGCTACAATGCAACAGACAGACACACAGATACTCCAAACTTAGAACACTCCTTCTTTTTCGCCAGGGGTTAGTAAATAAAACTTACCAGGACGGTCTGTAGTAGGTACATCGGTGGGCGGACCTTCTGCCAATGGTGAAAAGTAAGTACTAAGGTCTACTCCCGAAGTCCTACCAACTAGCAGCTTTTGCATTCAACTCATACTCGCGAGCAATCAAATATTGTGCACCCCTTAGAAAAATTGTGATTCGTCTAAGTTGCTGCTATATCAACAAATACCTACATGGTCATAATATTTTATTCGCCGAACTTCTCATTCACATACTAATGGACAGCTAATTACCACGCACTTTATAGAGTGAAGCTTCTGTGCCATCTATAGTGAGTCACGTGCGCATGCGCAGGTGCTGGGCGAGATTCCAGTGGCTACCTACACGCGCCGCCCTCACCAGGCACAATTACTTTGCAAGTAGGGTATACCTACATGTACATAGTTATTGTGATTTATTAGCAGGCGTAGCAGCTCTGCGAATCTACTTATAGTAAATAAGTATTCGGAAGTAAATATAAGAGAAGCTCAAATAAATTATTTACTTACCTACATAAAAAATAATTACATAAACTCGTAGTTAATTGCATAGTATTTACTTAATCAATGTTTGGAGGTGAGCTTTACATATACTTACTTACTTTGAATATCGAAACTAGTTTATTATGGATCTCAACAATCGTACTTACATTAAAGCGGACCGGAACAATAATTTTGATGTCAACAGCAACAAATTACCGTCGCGTAGGCCGAACCCGCTCGCGCTCGGCCGGCGCGCGCAACTGTCTCGGGCGGCGCGGCTGTCGCCCGCGCGTCGCCCGCCTGTCGCTCGCCAGCCTCGCCGTACAGGAAGCTAGACTGACACTGTAGTTCCGCCTCGGTTATTTATTATTGGTGACTTGTTCCGCAGGCTTTGTGGGCAGTTTGATAAGCGCTTCCTTCAAGACCCGAGTAACGCATATGACTTTACACAGACTCTCTGAATAGACTATAGGTATAGATACTAATAAAAATACATTTTTAGATACTATTATAACTTTGACTTTGAAACTTATTGATAGTAGATTTAAGAAAATTAAACACATTTTAATTGAAGCGAGCATTTATTGTTGAATTGCCTTATCGCGGCAAGTGTACCTACTGAAACGTTCCACATAGACTTAGTTCAGGCTTATCAGTTCAAACTATTTACTCGGAACATTAAAACCGCTGTGAAACAAAAGTGTGACGCGCGAAGGACATGTCGCATGTCGTCAAAATTAAAGGCCGTGACAGCAGCGCGTTATCGCGATCGCACGCGCAGGCGGCCTACACACCTGCCGACTTGTCGCGGACAATGATGTAATGCCTTTATTCAATTTTATGCCTTTTTGTTATTGATATTGTTGTCCCCTTTGTGTTTACGGAGAACTCGTTACGTACATTCTTAGTGCACATATTTTGATGAATTAATACAGCGCACGTCTTTATTGGGTTCTTAGCGTAACCACTTGACAACATAAATGATACAGTGTTCATTAGAACAATAATTTTTAAGCAATTGACATCGCACCTTCAATAAAACCAGTTAAGCAAACGAAAATTGTTTTATTTCATAACACATTCAGCTAAGTATGTTTATTTTAAAACTAAACGACAAACCAACAAAAACCTTTCTAACGGAAAAAGTCATTATAGAAGTATTTTCCGTAAAAACACAAAAGATGTTAATACTCACGAAGTTCTCTGAAACAACACATACTGGAGGTGACATTACGTGTAATGTGGCACGAACATGGAACAAAGGAAGTGGTGGAGTGACCTCCAAACCTCCCCGCAGCCGCACACCTACAGGTAGGTACGAGGCGAGCGACCGCGGGCCATACATCACGCGTATCTGCCACCGGCTTCTTTCGTGTGCGCTAATATTCTGCACTCGCTAAAATTTCATTATATTTTAATATGTATTAATAATTTAGTTTTCTTGTAAGAAATTAGTAGCACTTTATGCAGATTGCAAAATGTAACGTCTCATTTATTGCCGTCAACAGTAAATTGCATAGCAGCACGAAATAAATATTAATTTTGTGATAGCGGATTGTTACACGATCATTTCGACAAAGTGCGTAGGATATTACTGCGAGTTTGAATAACGGCCTCTGCGACCTACTCTGAGTCCTCAAGAATGGGTAGCCAGCTTTTAATGTTATTTATAATCTCTTTGATAGTACCTACTCCGCTCTCCGAAGCCCTCTAAGTAATTAGTCGTCGTGGCGTCCACGGCACCTTTCTCAGTCCTGTGCTGTCTCGTCATCCCCCGTGTAGACTGTACTACGAGGGCTATCTGTCTCTGACTCTTATAACAAACAAATGTCCGGTTCCGTCACCTACGCCAATATAATGTAATGATTTTACTTAGCCAATGCATTTTACTGGGAGTGAGTACTTGCATATAACAGATGCGAGCGTGACTGAAGGTTGTCCTGCGGAAACGGAAATACTGTCACCTCTATACAACTGACGTTGTCGCCGTATGCGTACACGTGTTTGCGTGTGCATTGTAGGGATATGTGTGTGTGTGCCCTGCTGTTCTCGTGTGTAATTGACTCTATGTCATTTGCCACCTGTAATAAAATTATAAGACCTAGGATTATTTATTCATTTTATTTTTTTATACCACTGAGGTGGCAAACAAGCTTCCGGCCCTCCTGATGGTAAGCAGTTACCGTAGCCTATGCACGTTAGCAACACCAGCTGTCGCTCGCTCGTTGCCGATCCTGTAAAAACCTTTTCACTTATTTTTTGAAGGACCCCATGCTGTAGGCTTTATTACTTTATTGATCATACAGGCTATCTATGTATACCTACTTACAAAGATACTTACGATTGAATTCCATGAAAGCGTCCAATACTTACAAAATGCTGACAATGCTCACTAGGAATATTAACTTTTATGACACGGATGTAGGAATACAGTGTAGTATTTTTCAGGGTTCTTTATATCGAGGACTGCCTCATTAGTCTACTGGTCCCAAGCGCGACTGCTACGCTAGAGGTCCTGGGTTCAATCCCCAGGTCGAGCTAAGTGTTATTGGGTTTTTCTATGAAATTCTCAGAAGCAGCTCAGAGTCTGGATTTGTGCCCGATTAATGACAATAGGCTCGCCCTCTATTACATGGGAACTAAAACATACCCGGCGAACTGTGAGTATACACCAGTACCTACACCTCTGCCTAACTCTTTGAGGAATACGGGCGTGATGGTATGGTATGTTCTTTATATCAACTTGTCTGGATTCAAAAACGCCAGGTAGCAATTAGTGTTCTTCACCACAACGCTACAACGTTATGGCGCCAACTAATTTATGTTCATGTGCGACACACATACTCACATTTCTCTTAGTAATGTTTATAATAGGTGTGTATGTACAAGTATGACCCATTTATTTGTAGCGTGCAAATGTGGGGCCACCCGCGTGCGGCCGCAGGACTCCGCCTAGCTCAGAGACCGACTACTGTAAAATGGTATGTAAGTAAGAAGTTGTTGAGAATATTTGGCGAAGTCTGTGAGTTGTGCTTGCACGTTCATTCAATGAAGCATAAAATAGTTAATCGTTCTAGTTTTCAGTCGCACGCCGTCACCGGCCTAGTTCAATCCTGTGCTGTGTACATGTTAATTTTGTTTCGCTAATTACGCCTAATTAAAGTCTAAATCAATCCATAAACTGTGTTTCGATTCACGCCCTAATAGAAGTGTAAAAAGTATCTATATAAGATAAAAATCTCACATTAGTATCATTCACATCTGGTCAGTATTTGCAGAACAGACACGATTTATGTGATATCATAATTTATTTACGTACCTTGCATAGGTACCGGAGTTAAATTTGATATTCAAGATTTTATTTGTAGAAATCTCCTCCATGTAAAATTTGCTTGCCTTTGTACTGTACGTTTGATCAAATACGACAATACTGAGTTAGCGTTATCGCTAACGTTACTTGCCAGCAATTTGCCGCAACGTGTGCTTCCAGTCAGTTTGTTATGTTTTTGTAATGACCACGTTATTATACTCGTACCTGCTGCGGTAATTAAGCCGTTTTCATTCATTTATGGAGATTGAATTGGAGTTATTATTTTATACATTATTGTTGGTGTTGTATTTATAGTGTTGAGGAAATTGCTGGAAAGCTGTTGTTGAAGGAAGCGATACTTTAGAGTGCGGAGAGGTAGCTCGATCAGCTATGATTGAAAGCTCGGAACTGCCACTATTTCTTGTAGACATGAGAGGAAATTGAAAGTCCAGTCAAGCTATATGGTCTATAGACATACATTTTCTGAAAGATAATAGAACAGTACCAGTTAATTAATTAGTTTATATATCTACCTATACTCGTATACCTAATTAAATATAATAGTTACCTAACTACGTACCTAAACATTTTTTTTTATTTAAATATAAACGTTGCCCCACCCTAGGATTTTCTCCTGTATCGTGGGTGCGTTTACAAACACAAATTCTCACATACACAAACGCCCAGACCCGGAACAACTACCTGTAGATCATACAAATATTTGCTCCGTGTGGGGATCGAACCCACAACACGTGACGCAGAAGCCGATCGCTCAGGCGCTATGCCAACGTCGTTCATCACGACGACACGTTTGAAACATGATTTTTCACCTGCCTACTCAACCTAATTTTTAAATTTAGGTATAACAAAACGTCATGCAATTGTAATCCTCTCTATCATAGCCACAGCAGCCAACACAAGCATCACAAAAAACTTGACGGCCGAGCCCGAGCCACCTGCGAGTTGCGTCACTTTACAAGTTAGCCGACGGGAGGGACCTCTAGTACTTAATACATAGTTTTCTAGTTAGATTTACTCAAGGTACAGTCAATGTAGTGTTGCGGATGTCGATCGCTTCCTAAACATCAGGGTCCCGGGTTCTACACATAGCAAATAATAACATACTATAAGTGTACAACATCTAATGGCATGAGCAGTCGAAATAGTAAACTCGCGATAATGCTGACTCCTAAATGAAATGATTTTGATGAGAAATGAGCTTAGGATCCTTATAATTTTTAAACTATAGCGTTGCGTGATAATATTACTATAGATCCTGCTTGACGTTCGGACCAGGTTACACTTATCGTGGTCACAAGCAGAGTTTACGGTGTCGAGAGTCGGGTATCTGAAAAATTTAATTATATTTATTCATGGAAGCTTAATCTATCCCTCTCTTCTAAATCTGGGTCTATCATCTGTCAACTTAAATTCATTTTGGGGGGATAAGGGGGTGAAGTATATATAGTCCTCCCTTAGTTTATATGTACTGTGAACATTCGAGGTTCTGCCGTGTTTCGGCATTGAGCGTAGCACGTAGGAGTTAATTAAGAGAACCGGTCGCTACTCCTTCCGCGTCCGTAATTAACTAGCCAAGCTGATATGTGCAACTGAACACACAAACCTTGTAGCATATAATGCATGACACCCATCAGACACACATAGCTATGTCTAGTACCTACTTTGTATATATACATATGTTTAGCTGAAATGAAACATGAAATACAATGCAACAGACGCTAAATAAAATTGTCAACGTTTTAACTATGTCAAGACATGTTTCGCGGTGGCTTAGAGGTCAGAGCGTCTGGTATATCAAACCAGAAGACGCAGGTTCGAATCCTGCCCGCGATTGAATTTTTTCCTTTACTAAAAATAACTATGTCAAGACAATTAGGTAAAATGCCATTTCAGTAGAGGGTGCTGATTATAATTCAATTTTAAAAATATACATATGTGCAGTATGTAGTAGGTATATAACACTGCACCACTCTTTTGGCGTACCTAGCTAACTTTGAGTATTAAAGTGGGTTTCATTAGGAAACGTGATCAGTTTAGTTTCATTTTATTAATAAATACTTTCTCTCATAATACAGATTTCAAGACGCACGCTACGAGACCTCTCCGTGCACCTCAGTCCCGGTTGTCATACGCACACCTATGACGATAATTTTCATTTTTGTCATTAGCCGGAAAATCCCCACTACCAGGCTTATATCCGTAGGATATCGGCATTACTCAGAAATTATCGCTTTGTGTAAAACATTGATATTCATTTCCATCTGGTTAGACAACATAGTTGGGAAAACTAAACAAAACAGGGATAAAGGTTAGAGATTAGCCAACCTGCACCGGCACTAAAACAAAAACCTAACGTATTTGATGTACAGAAGCTGTAAGGTAGGCTGTAAGGTAGATAGCAGGCAATGAATTTAGGTACCTACTATCAACTATTCTATTTTAGACGTCCTATATTATAATATGGTAATCAAACTGATCTACGAATTATTGTCACGCAAATCTTTTGATAGTAGCTATTATTATATGATACAGCTGTGCTATTATACTGAGCTGTTGTTTTGTGAATGCATTTTATTAGGTCGTTAATAATAATAATACATGATAACTTTATTGTTGCATATACATATGTATAAACAAACTTTATAGTCTAAAAATAAATATAATTCAGTTATTAATTTTATGTTATATAATAAGGACTGAAGTAAAGTAATTACTACTATCTACTTACAATGATTTATTATTAATTTGTACCTTGTGTTACTCGGTCTATTATATTATACCTATCACCATGCACTTTTTATATAGGTACATACACACACATTATTTACATAAGTATAAAAAAGTTTCCATGGTTATTATAATGTTCCGCACTAATCAAATGTATAATATACATCACTAATGATAACTTATAACCTACTCTACCTATTTCCGTCACTGTGACTCCTTCATATCTACTCACACATAGACTTACCCACATTTATAGTATATGTTACATGACCAAACTGCATGTACCTAAGTGTCACTCACACATTAGCAGTGCGCGGTCACGACAGCCGTGCATATCGATCACATAATTAATCGATTACTGCCGCGCGCTCCACAATATATCAAAAGTGTTGAATTTATTAAATTAATTATGTTAATACCTCCGTAATGTTTACATGTGAAGCGCAGTCAAGACACCGGTGCGCCAAATATCTAATAATAAACAGCATTAGTCGCTAATGGCTGCGTCAATTCGGATTATACTATATCTGTGCTTATAATCATAAATACAATTATTCATTAATATTTAACGTCTAGAAATATACATTTTCGAAGAGGTATTTTTAAAGCCAATAGAATTTAGAAAAATAACAACATACCATCATGCCTGGGTTCCACCAAAGGTAAGGCACAGTTCGCCGGTATGTTCAGCTCCCATAGAAGTATTTTTTTTAATTCGTGATAGTCTTACGCTTGACCGCCACTTTGCCTGATGTTAAGCCAGGACCCTTAGCGTTACCTTTCTTCATGACCACTAGACTAATGAGAAAAATAAATAACCAAATTACGTTTATAAATGACAATTAGACATATTAAATAAGCACGACAACTAAAACAATGGAGCATGATTGATATGAATTGAATTTACAACTTCCTATGGCATTACAGTTTGATGCATCGCAATCGATTCGCGACTCGAACTGATCCAATTACCGTGGCGACTCCGAGCTCCGTTAGCTCACATTAAGATCCGCCGCCTGTATCGTCGTGAAGCACTCGTAATACACAACTAGTTTATTTGCATCCACTAACAATGTCATTATGTTAATCATACCACGAGCTACTCGATCGAGACCGAGAGTGTATCGAGATCGACGTATGATCGGTTAATTACTAACCGATTTTGTATCGAGTCGGCAATAATCGATGGGTAGCATTAAAGTAATGGTTTATATTAATTGGCGCGGCGGCCGGTAGCTCGTATGGTAATGCTGGATGGTCATTATGGTGTAATTGTAGACCGCCTTGTATTTGTTTAGAATGCTACTGGCATCTGTTGTAATGTTAAATAACATGTCATGTCGGTATTTTTGGGAGTGGCTAGAGATGTGTTACTTAATTGTGTTAAGATTAAGATCAATAATTTTGAATAGGTATTATTTATCACAATAATTTAACTATACTTTAGTAAATATCGTTAATTAAAAAAAGCATGCGCTTGTTTACCTTCATTCAATAAATCGAAAATCCGTTAGGCAACGAACATTTAAATTTGTATATGTATCTATATAGGTACATGTAGGGACAGTGGGACGACGTTTAATATAAATAGTAGTCGCAGTAGGATCAATATCAAGATACTAGTCAAAACACAAACATACATTCACAAATTAAATACTCTGGTTACTCAAGTCTCGCTACTCTCGAGAAACGTTAGGTATATCAGACGATATCTCTACAGTGACCAACAGTTTAAAGTGGTCCTGTCACACTACTAGGAGCAGTGGAGGTGCAGTTAGGTGCCCCATCTCGTGTCGCGTCGTCTAGACGCTCAATTGCAGGACATGTCCGGCGACTATCAATCACAATCACACCAACGGACGGCTTTTAACGGACGGCGGATTACTGGGTGACCCGCGCCGACAACACAGCTTCTTCGAGCCTAGGTACCTCGGCACCCACTTATACATTGAGATACAATAAAAAAAATAGCTTTAAGTAAATAATAAATAAAGAAGCCTAAAGTTTCACTAACTTGTGCCTGCAACTTTGTCTGTGTAGACTTCAGAATTGGGTCCGACCTGGATAAAAAGTAGCCTTTGTGTTATTCCAGACCAGTCCAGACCAGTCATTACTTTGTTTCAAAATTCTAATTCTCAAAGTCAGAGTTAAAATGTTTTATTTCAATTAGACCATTAAAATAGGTACTTTTGAAAAGTCAAATCTTCAAAGTCGGCTCTCAAAAGTGGGTCTTATGGAGAAGAGCCGGCAAGAAACTCCATAGATACATTAATATCTATTAAAATATAAAACTAGCAAAATGTGAGTAGGTATAATATGTTTTATGTTATTGGTTCACTGGCTGTGTCACGTGTGTCACTAGTCTAATGTCTCTAGTAGTCACAAACGCGGCTGCTGAGCGTAAAGTCCAAAGTGTTTGATTCCCAAGTGGAGCTATTTATTAAGAAAGTTTAAGTAACATCTCAGAGTTAGGATCCTTCTGTTCGGTAAATGGTCATAGTCCCTGTTAGATATCTATGTTATGTTACACTCATACTAGTGACGACTTTTCAATCATATCACCAAAAAAATTCCGGCTTTTCGGGCCAACACACGGCCAATAACTATAATTTTCATAATAAATTCCCTAATAATTACAGTAATTAGGCCTGTCAAATAATTTATTTCATTGTCATAATTATCTCATAATTACTCGCAAATTTTGGTAATTATTTTCATTTTCATTGATTAAAAATCTTTAAAATACCGCCTTCGTATCAAATGATACGAAGGCGGTATTAAGATGTTAATTATGTACGAAAATCTTAACTTCAGTACTAATAATTGTCTGTTTACATTAACGTAGGTACTAGAATCGTCCTAAGCCCTAAATACTTTTTTCCAACCTAATTCTTTACAATGCATGTTGTTAAATAAATGGAGGAAAAAGATAAGTACGAACATGTTTATCATATAGAAGATACGATTTTAGAAAAATATGTGTAGGTACCTACAGGAAAATTTATTGATTATCTTTCAAGAGAGAATGCTACTCTAGAGTTGATTACTGAGTAAGTACCTGAACTTCAATGCAGAGTACGATCGCAATGCATTCATTATGTCAAGCACTGCAGCACGTCATAACTATGTACTTAATTATGTAACATCAGAGCTCTTCAACAGCTTATCAGAACGATCATCTGTGTAAAGAAGTTTTGTCCTGTCTTGTTGTGAAAATTATTATTGTATAATTATAGTTTTTCAGTTATTAGCCAATCACATAAAATAAGCGTGCTTTTAACGCGAATTGGTCAATGTTTGAATTTATTAGTGAACTGGCATCTGCCCGCGACATCGTCTGCGTGGATTTCAGAATTGGATCGGACTTGGATAAAAAGTAGCTTAAGTGCTATTCCAGATCTATCAGATCCGTTCAGCCGTTGTGACGCGACTGAGTAACAAACATCCATACATCCTCACAAACTTTTACGTTTAGGTATAATTATATTATACTAGTAATTTATATTTGATTCAACTTAAGAGTAACATAATTATAATAATGCTGGGTGCCACCACTACGGCTGTCAGCTAGATCGTGATAATGAATTAGCGCGCGCTCATTAACTAAAAAACTGTTAATAGAGTGGCTCTATAAACTCCGCACTCAACCATTGTAGCTTATACTCCCGTAGTCTGAAACCTGTTTAATTGAGTCCACATTTTGAACACAACATTTATTTGATTACAAAAAATATAAGTAACTTCGATAGCTAAGTGTAAAAATAAAAGCCTTAAAGCTTTGTGAGAATCAAAAACAAGAGACAAAAAGTATCTAAGTACTACCAACTAGGTAGTACTTGGATACTTTTAAAAAGTTTGCTTTATAAAATCATCAAATTGTAACATGAATCATATATCATATATAGAATAATCATATATAGAATTAAATAGCTTTTGATAATTATCCGATTAGATATTTAGTTAATCCGTAGTATTATAACTATCTACCCACGGCTACTAGGTAATGAAATGCGAAATCGTTTTAATCAGTAATTATCTATGTAAGTCAATACCTGTACCTAAGTATTAGCCGCTTTATTCATATTCATGCTCTAACATTGTAATCTTTTTTCTGACATAATAGCTTCATGTAAGTAGGTACATAATATTATCTAAAGTAAACAATCACATCGACGCTACAAAGTGTGCAGTTTACAGACATGATATTTAAATGCTGAACCTGAAATTTCGCATGTCAACTATTCATAACGGCGACTTATAAAAACATTAATACTATGAAGTTTTACGTCACTGTTGTTTTGTTTAGGATTCATACATTACGGACTTAGTACCATAAAGTTAAACGGGGCTAGTAAAAAGTACACTATGTTTAGTGCTGAGATCGAAGGAGTCGCGAGTCGCCGCTACATTTTAGTGTGTAATATGACGTGTGTAGTTATGTAGGTAGTGATGTTGTGTGAGATATGTATTTCAGCGGTGATTGGTCGGCAGTGGGGGGAGGCGGGGGTGGCGGCTCCATCTAGCGACGCCCGCGGGAACCACAGCCATCTGTTGTAATGGCTCCCGCGCTATGATACGTCGCGACGCATTTGTTCCAACGTGTTTCGTATACGTCGCACTCAAGTACACGATAACTAATAAGATCTGCTTGAATAGTGACAGCAAATCAGTTCTACAAACTACAATACGGCGTAGTTTCAGGCATTATTTTTTTCAGGTAGGTAAGTAAATGTATGGACAACGGATTCATTGAGATGTATCACCGTAAGGGCGATAATTTCATGGAATATTGAAGAATGTGTTACTTCAGTACAATACTAAATTACAATGAACATTAACTTTTAATAACAGATAGACAACAGGCACGTGATGACCCTGACAAACATATGCTGAAACCCTAAACGAAATACCTATCTACTTACTTGACACACAGCCATGAGAGAATGATGCGTCTTATTCCAGACGCATCATTTATATATTTCGCGTATTTCATTCAACCAGAGGTGACTGCATATTAATATTAATGTATAAATATTACTAGTTTGTTTTAAAGTCATAATAATATGAAGTACTTATAGTGCGGCGCTCTGCCTCGTTAGTCTAGTGGTCTCAAGCGCGACTTCTACGCTAGAGGTCCCGGGTTCGAATCACAGGTCGACTAATGTTAATACTGGAACTAAACATTCCGGCTAACTGTGGGTGTGAACGAGGCGCAAAGAAATTGCCATCAGTTCTTAAGTATCTATAGAAAAATGGAAGAACTAATATTAAATTATAATATTACCTATATAAACAAACACGACCGACTGAATGAAATATGTAGGTACTTTCTTAGTTCTTAACGCTTCATATTAAATAAGCACTTTATAAATATCAATTAGTAGGTACTGCTCACCTAACCAGTATACGTTAGAACAAATAGGTGCTAGCTAATTAACTGCACGCTCATTAATTAGATAATCATGTTAAACACAGTGCGTGTAACATGAGTGTTCTTATATTTTTAGTCAACAAGACAATATCGAAACGTTGTTTCATTGAGCCTACACAAGTCATCCATCACGCTTAACTTCACCCAGAAAGTTTATAGCGTCGGCATTTTGTAGGTACAACATTGTGTATTGATGGTAATAATCAATAATTATCTGTAATCCAAACTTGATATACCTTACCATATTTATATCTTATTTCAGGTAACACAATGACTTGTTGCTCGTACTAGGAATCGAACCCGGTCAACCAAATCGCAGCCAATATGGCGACTAGTGAGCTACCTCAGCGCACATTGATCACAAGTAAGTCTTAGTCTCCAGTTAATACGCATTTTGAGCGCATCAAATTTAGTAGTCGTTTTAGCAAGCTCATCATATGTCAGGCTTTCCACCAACACTGGCACTACGTAATGCGTGATGCGTGCTGTGGCCACAAGGCGCACGCTAAGCGTTATTGATGGGGATCGACTCCCGCGCGGTCAAGGCTGGTGATTAGCGCACGGCTGATACTCACCACCGCTGTCAACGACGACACCGCGCCGCGCCGCGCCGCACCGCGCCTTGCTATTTGTCAAGTATGTGGAAAATTAACAGTTGGGTGCGTAGCGACACCTCTGCGTCGCATCAATGGCGTTGAATAAAATTGAGAACTGTTACCAATTAAGTTCAATGTACCTATCTAAGACGTGATGATGTCTCGTTGTTTACGGAAATTATTATATTTCTAGTGATAGTCCGTATCAGTAGATATCATTATTAGGTATATTTTTTGCTTGACTTTTGAGAAAGCCTTTAATCACCGACAAGCCACAGATTTAAAAGTTCTAATATCTCTTTCAAAGCCACAAAAAGAGGTGTGTATATGGTTTATAGTAGCAATGTATCATAATACTACATTATTTTGTTACATCGTTTTATTTGTTGCTTCTGTGAATGGACTCATTTATACTCGCCATGCAAACGCAAAAAATATTAAATTATATTGCACGTCTTTGCTTCTGTTGTTTACAACACCGTGCATATAATTAATGAGTGTACACTGCGTTTTGTTAACTATCCATATAGATGACATATGACTTTAAACCCTCATCTTACGTATTAGAACACCGTGGCGCTTCTGTACGCGTGTCGTATGCCTTTACAATTTAGATCGACAATGTGTGACGTGACCTAAGTAGTACGAATGGTATAAAGCATAAAAAATTCCTCCATTAAAAGTTTTGAAAACAACTAAGAACATGAATGATCAAGTACTGCATAATTTGTAAACAGCAAAGAAGGCCAAAAGTGTAATAATTAGTGCAGCAAAGTTATAGGTACTAACAAGTTGTGAATAATGCTAATTCTTCCTCAGTGCAAATATTCTCACATTCACTCCGAGTAAATCTTCAAAGATATTGTCTAGATAAAATTATCTAGTAGAAATATTCGCAGCAAGTGGACAATGGTTCATGGAGTGCCGGTTCATGGAGGTGTTCGCGTCTACCTGTGACGATGATGTGGTCACCGGAGTGACCCTCACATGCGTAGGTAACGCTGGGGCTATGTATGGCACACATAGTTAACTAGTTACAATGATTACATGAAGACTTTCAAAATACTTCAAGATTGTTTAGGGCTTAGTACGTTTACTGCAAGAAGATGCTTAGCGTAAGGCTTACATTAAGACCAATACTAGGTTTATATTAAGACTAATATTAGTAGCAAATAATAATAATAATATCTATCTCGTTTCAGTCCTAGTAGGTATTTGATAACGAACAAACTTTCAACTGCAATGGCTGAAAAAAATATAAGTAACAATATTCACCTCAAATTAACGAAATCACAAATAAAAACTTTCGTAGCAAGTGGCTACGCCGTAGCAACAAATTCAACAAAAATGCATTTTTCGAGAAACAATATACTTAATAGTTTTTGTAAGTGTAATATTGATCGTATTAGAAGGGATACGCTTGCCCCGCTTGACCATCACTGTTTTTCATTGGATAACTTTTTTCTCTGGCTACCCCAGTGTCAGCCAGCGTGAAGAACGTATACATGACATTCAAGTTCATAAGCTAGTGGTATTAATGGTAGCCTATAGGTACTTGAGCTTAACTTTCGAGGGGTTAAGTAGAGTCAAAGGAAATGACGTCAGACGTAGAAGGAATGTAAGTAACTCTTCCTTTGTATTGTTAATTTAGTATTCATATTATCATTATGTTCATGCACTAGTCGTTCATGGTAAAGACTTTTGCTTTTTGATTTATTTGGTCCCACTACTGGGCATAGGCCTATCTCAAATTGTACCCTATATTGCTATAGACATACGTAAGTGTGAGAACATATCAGCAACATATACATAGATACGCATCTACGTTGTGCGCTCGTTTAATTCCCAGAAGTATCTAAACAATGCCAAATTAAAATTGAACTTGATACTCGGATGAAATAATTTTCACATAAAGAGGCAATGTGGAGCCGATAAAATAAGTAGTTCAATGACCCGCCCACTGGTACAGACAACACCTAAATTAAAAGCAATGCAATAACATTTAATGTAAACTGGCGATTTCTATTTATTTGATCACTTGTTTAACTAGTTTTAATTACTCGTATTTGTGAGTTTTAGATTTTATGGTGTTTGTAATGAAAGCTGTCGGTGGAATGTCGAGAATGCCGTTGATATAATTTTGACAATCACTGTAAGTTTTATTTGATTTTTTAGTAAGTTGTATCGAATTACACTCGACCTCTAAAATTATTCGATTGAATAATTCTTAATTTTCTTGCAAATTGTAACACATGTTACGTATATATTATAATCTTTGTATTTATGTAAATATACCTGCATAATATTGTGCGAAAATATATACTTATATTGCTTCTAGAGGAAAGATCGACGGGTAACGCACACTAAAACAATAGGAACGCAAATAAAACTTGTTTACGTCACATGAGATTTGTTGTGGTAAGTAAATAATATCGAGACGAAATCGGACTTTATAATCTTGGAGACAAGTTACTTTCTATTACCTATAGGTATATTATGTTTATGAAAACTATGAAAATGTAGGTATGCGATGACAAATATTAATCTTATTTTTCGCTTTAGAGTAAGTATCAAACTAAGTGACCAATATCGATGTTGTAAGAGCCTTACACCAAGTTCTCCCTGTATTCAAACAGTTATTTGATATTCTATCATTAATCAGATAAAAACGATGTTTTCTTAAGATGTGCCCAGCATCAGTACAGGAGTTGATCATGTCGGCAGGGTCGCAGGGTCGCCCCACTGACCGACGCGACTAATTACTGCTCAATTGACCGACACACTTGACCGACACAATCACTGACAGATCACTCGGCTTCCAGTGCTCTTAATTGTGTATTTATGCTTCTGATTTGACCAGTTCAATAAATTACTTTAAAAGGATGTTAAGAATTGCAGATATTATGCTAACTACTACCTATATCTATGTAAGCTATGAAACAGCAATAGGTAAATTATGTTATAAAATATATAGTTTGAAATATATAGTTTTATTTTAAACTGTTTTTGTTGCCTTTAGTTTCTACTTGTAGATGGAATGGATTATTCTTGTTGATGGAATTAAGCCTAATATCACCACTCACAGCAAAGCTTTGGCATAAACAATTCACATTCTTTTTTATTTTTTATCGTGTTATTTTTACATATAATACTGGAATAGCTAAATGTTTGTGATACATAAACATTGACGTAGCCACGCTGGTGCTGGTGCCGGTGGCGGCGCATGCGGGCGCGCACATGCTTCCCGTGTTAATGGCTTCAGTTATGTAACAAGCGGAAACTGTTTTACCTACCTACATACATACTGCTATCTTAACGTTTGTGTCATTAAGTATAAAAAATTCGCTTCAATAGAGTGGTAATGTTGCCAATTAGAACAATGTAATGCAATAATTACACGCATTTGCAGATCAAAACGGAAACATTAACTTTATCCAAAATTTAATAAACGTCAGTCAGTGAATACAAGTAAAAAATCTCAATTGAGTGGCATACTTAGTAAAAGCTTAGCTTTAGATTTAAATATCAGCATAACTGTAGGTTCCATAAGTTACTCTATATAACTTACCTAGTTATATAGAGTAACTTATGGAACAGACTAAAATATGGTTATTATTTATTTTTTAACCTACATAATTTAGCAGTTCCCAGTTTCTTTTTTTATGTTAGAATAACAGAAGTCCAAATATCTCCCCAATGCTTACGTAGACTGAATTATCAGAAGTTTATTGATTTTTTTATACAATGACGATACATTATTGTATGAAAAAGCGCGCCCAAACAGAAGACCTGCATTGTACGTTTTGTAAGTACATGCATGTTACATAACACAATAATATAGACAACTTCAGATAACATAAACATCATAACAGCATAAGTGTATGGTTAGATTAATAACCCGAACACTCAAACAAAACGAAATCCATCAAACGATAATAATTTTCGCTAAAAAAAACTTTTGAATGATGGTCTCTCCAAATAGTATCAAAATTTTAGTTCAGTTATCGCTGATCATACCGACGAATTGATTAGGAGTTAGGAGCACGTGCAGTAAGCACGGTTTATTTACTGCTTAAATTATTTTGTTATGATGTTAATGCTTACATGTATTAACATTAATTATTGTAAATGTCCAGAACAAAAGTGCAAGTGTTTGTAAATATTGCTTTTTATTGAAATTTACTGAATGATTACTGGATTTACTAAATCTTAAATCTTTATAGTTCCTAGTTATGTCTTCTTTCATAATTAGGATTGTGTGCAGCAGCAATCTAGAAGAATCCGATTCACTCGTGATTTAAAGACAGCCAGATTATATCTATCAGGGAAGACCCACTCGGAAAGTGCATTCCATATTTTAGCGGTACGCATGATAAAAGTGGATTTAAAGCGTTTCGTTCGGGTTTTTGGACTGTCCACCATTAATCGATGACGCTTTTTCGTGCTTCTGGTCGTCCGATACTGGAAAGGGCTAGGGGGAATAAAATCGTGGAGATGTGATGCACACTCTCCGAAATGTTTCCGATAAAAAACAGTTCAATTTTCCATGAAAGCTTGGCTGAAGATAGTGACATGATAATAAAATAACAGTTATTTCATTGAAGGAAAAATTCAATCGCGGGCAGGATTCGAACCTGCGTCTTCTGGTTTTTGTCTTCTGAATTAACGTCACCTTATGACTTAAATTCAGAATGTGAAGGCAAATTTCGATCAAGCGGGTGGGACTCGCGGTGGCTTAGAGGTCAGAGCGTCTGGTGTATCTAACCAGAAGACGCGGGCAAAAAGATACATAACAGCCTATTTTGAGAACCTATAGGTATAGAAAATCATTATTTTGCAATTTTTAACACAAGTAGTATCGAAAATATGTTAGTCTTGCAGGTTAGCCTGTACTTAGGTACCTACTTACTACCTATATTTTCACAATAATGTGAATTATACTTTTTCTAAGCATACAAAAAATTAATGCACTTCAACAAATTATAAGTATTTCAATAAATCTTAGCTGTTTCCGACAAGTTTCTAAATGAAAACGGAATATTAAAGTAAGTATTATCTTTTCTAAAATTTTCCCCGTGATCTGTGTCACCTCGGTTGCGCAACCAGCGGCCTTAGAAAACAGTCGCTATTAGTGACGGCGTCACACGAACACTCGGCGATCGACGACCGACGACCGCCCCGACAACCAAGGACTCAGTATAGATACGAATGTCTTCCTTCAGCCAGGTGCTCGTGTAAGTAACAAGCTGCCTACTTCGTTTCGTGCACATTGGCGTAACACCTGATAAAAACCAATAAACAACGCTTAGTGTACCTACATGATACTATAATACAAAATAGTTTTACTTATCTCGTTACGGAGTTTGAAACTAGTGAATTCAAAAATTAGCCAAACATACTTATACGTTGTGAAGTAGGTAGGTAAGTATCTACCTACTGATCAGCAATATGTAAGACTCTTATTTTGTTAAATAGAGTAGATTGCTTAATTTAGGAAAGTACCTAAAAATACCATATAGATTGACGAATAGCTCTCAAATCTCTGCGTTCTCGAACATCGTAACATTGTAACGTGGAAATTGACATATTCGATTTTTTTTCAAATTTGTAAAAAGGACCTACTTATTATGTGCATGAATGAAGCTTTCCCCGGTAAAAACATTATGTACAGAGAACACTTTGTTCGCACACCTAAGTGTTTTGTGAATAGTGTGATGATATGGGCATCACATACGTGTGCAATGATAGAGTGTGATGTGTTCTGTTCACCGTCGGTCGCATTGCGCCTACGCTGGAAAAATAATACGAAGGGCGAGATAGTGTGGCGCGGGACCGCTCGCGGCGCTACCAAAACCGAAGAGACTATAAATTGAGTAGAACATGGCCGCTGATAAAGGTGGCCTCGCCGCCGCGCCGCACCTGCCACGGACCCGCCGTTTTTTAAATACATATTTTACGACAAAACGCAGAAAAACTGACAGGTAAGTTGGTACGAGCGCTCGTTTGCGCGACAATGTCGCCGCGCACCGTTTTTGTCGCGAGACATTCTGACACAATTGAAATACAGATGTGAACTCACATATTAATAGCCATGTTAAGTAACTCTTTTATTTAAATAATTCTTTATTTAGATTCACGGAAACAGGAACACATGTGAAATTCACGAATTTGGTTACCATTACAGTATTAATTTTAAAGCGTATCTTCGCTAGAACCCTGCTACTATCTATCAGAAACATCTCTTGTGATTTACCGCTCAAATTGGTTGAAAAATTTATTCACGTAGGCAGGTAGATACCTGCCTACCGTATATCTCTGTAATTAGGTATTAAAATGTTATTCATAAGTTTGTTAAAAACGCGCACGGCGCGATGCCCCTTGGTGTCGGCACCATTGTTTTGCACATTTTTTGCCATTCTCCTATTCGACATGTGTCAACACCTTCAACTCTTACGTCAATAACACAACATATTTCGTGGGTAATACCTGCCCAAAGTCCATGAAATACCTAATGTATTTAGTTTGTAATATTAATCATTGACGTCTTAGTAGGGAATTTTAAGCATAATTTATTTTAAATCAAAATAAGCAGCTGAAGAAACAGTAACTTTTCTACAAAAAGATTGCACAAGATGAAAATGTCAGGCGAAAATATACTTATAAAAAATATGTAGGTACTTATACAGTAATAAGTGTATTAATAGTTAAATAGTGAGTGTAAGTGTGTGTTCTGGTGTTAATGTACCGTTTCTAGCAGCAGATAAGTGAACAGATCGAAGTGGGTTAATGTAGGTCGTAGATGTGTTTCAGCTAGCTACGTGCATTAGTGCCGCTCGTGTAGGATTATGAACGAAGGCCGAACAACGATCGGTACGTATTTATGTCGCCACAGTGAGCCGAATGCCGAGCGCCGAGCGCAGAGCCTTGAGCGATGCTAACACCCAGAACGTCTTGCCCACATTATAATTATCTGCATTCAACTTCATTGTTTAAAAATTACAGAAACTATTTGCGCCAACAATTTTGTCAAAGAACTGCAAAAGTTATATTAAAAAATATAAGTTGTTCATATACTTAATTAGTAAAATACTACTTGATTAAAATAATTTAATTTTGAATGCCAATTAGCAGCTGTCTAGGCAGAGATCGCTATCATTATTATAGTTTTAAAAGGTAAAAACTTTTTATCGCCCGTTAGAAAAAATGACATATCAAAGTCAATTATATAATTATAACCTAGTAACGAAATTACTAGTTTGACCTACATAGTAATAAGATAGCATACCTATAAAGGAACAACTCGCCGACAACATGACAAATATATAGATACAATATTTAAATTTAAATGATGTAGAGTCCTTTAAGCAAGAATGTCGCGTTCAAACTATTATTTGATAACAATGGTTAGAATCAGATACGACGTGCGCTTTTTTGTGCAACATTCTTGTTCGGTGGCGACGCAAACAGTTTTGGGGTTAACAAGTGGAAACAAACGAGCTATTGTCGTTTTAACCCTATAAAAATAATCTCTCAAAGAGTATCACTATGACCCTACATCGCTTGAGTAACACAAAACACCTTATTTATTAATAACCTGCCTACTTTTTGCAAAATACGAGTTAAATATTTTTTTGAGTTACTGTTATCCATTTTAAACGGTTTTTCTTTTGGTTAAGTAGGTACTTTACTACCTACTAATTTAATTATTATTTACTTGAATTAGTCCTACATACTCGTAGTATTTTTTAACGCATAACAGAATAAAAATAATTTAATACAATAATAGGATTTTTACAGTACCTACCCGCGAGATAACAACGCGCGTCTCACAAGATATCCGCAAGTGGTCTCGCCGTGGTCAATATTAATATTTAAACTCAGTGTTGAGACAGTTGCGGTCATAATTGTTTCGAATTCGTCAATATTGTCCTTACTAATGTCGATATTTTAGCATAAGAACACTCAATTAAGTTATTTGAGCCGTACAGGTGTTCGCAACGCCTACCTTCATACGTGCGTTGTTATCTCGGGGCTACTGTATTACAGTAGGCACATAACCCGATATCTATAAAGTTAGTCGTGTATGCACCTATTTATCATTTCAAGCTTCCCACTAGATTACTTTAAAATTTATATTAAGCTTCTAAATTTTCGTCGTTTTAGTCATCGGTCAAATAAAAATGCTCGATGAAGCATGCTCAGTATGCACAAGCGAGGTTTCCTGAAACAGTAGCGCGTGTAGGTGGTGGCGCGAGGTGTTCAGCGCGCTGGGGAGGTTTCACTGCGAGCGCGCTTCATTACACACACGGAATGCCATCGGGTGTACTGTCGATGGCCGGTGCGGCGCGACCGCGACGACGCCTATGCTCAGTGTTAGCGACCAGCCGCACCGCACCGCGCGAGTGCGACTATCGCCAACATCCAGTCCTTAACATTTTTGTGAGCGTCACTATTGACAGGAGAAAGCTATCGAACACACACGTTAAAGCGAAAACGTTTTTTATTTGCCTTTGGCCGAAGAAACAATTTTAGTTTAATTGCCCCGAGTTTATTCGACGAGCCGCAAATATACTTGTTTAAGTGAAAACCTGTCTACCGCTAGATATAATTATTCATTAGAGGGTAATTAAATTAACTTAAGATTGTAGCAGTAAAATGCTTTAAGCGTTACAAACGTTATACTTTATATAAATACCAACACGGGTACCTAACTGTGGTGCAGTATTCAGGGGTGCAGTTGATCCGCGAATGCAGTGAGTGTCGATCAATAACAAATACTTGTTTTTATGTTGAGACTATTTTATTTAAGTCATTTAACAAAATTTCATAACCGATTCAATTGATTTAGAAATTATTAAGTACAAATATATTAAACAATTTATAGTTATAATTAAGTTACCTTTATTGCTTTAAATAATAATTTTATTACAAAGTCCATTGAAAACTAGAAAACAAAAATAAATCAAAGAATTAATTACTTTAGTAAGACAAGGTGCAATTATTGTAACTGATTCTGTATAAGATAGCAGATGATATGAGATAAAACAAATGATTAGTCAAAACAGAAAAAAATATACCTAGGTAAGCAGTGTGTTGTTAACTCCACCTTAATCAATAAAGAAGTGATCTTGTATTAAGTTGAGTGTTGTAGTTATGTTGGTAGATTAACGTGTGGAGAACCTAGTGTCAGAAGTTCCGAACAATTGTTAGATAGGCATAACAAATACCTCGGTAGGTATTGCCATTATTCAAATCGATGAACAACCATAAAACAAATGTGATGTCCAAATGTTATGTCACTAAGTTTAATTCATCTAACAAATAAATCGTCAGAAACGTCAAGCGATAACACTAACTGCAATCAATTGATGTGGTAAGTGAGTCAGGTGTAGTGCCCACTGGAAATACACGCACGCAGGCATTACGATGAAATATAAAATGGGTGATTTGGTTATCGACATGATTACGATCTGCGTGTAAGTAGGTACTTTGTTGTATCAAATCTTTGATATTTGTTGTGTTGTTGTGAGCCGGCGGCGGCGGCCGACGGCAGCGGTATCTGTGACGATACCGCTCTACCTGCGCCACTGCTGGTACCCTCATAAATAAAACAGGCAACACTAAGCCGACTCACATTTTTTCATGTTATAATTATGACCTACTGACCGGGATTTATCAATAATACTCTTTAGTAAAATATTTACTCTGTTTTATTAAATACTTAGACGATAATATAAAATATCATATCACTAAGTAATATTTACTCACTATGTAGACTGCATACCTAACTCCATCGTGATGCGATTATTTATTTACATTATTCATCTAATTCAATTTCAACAAAAACATTTCACAAGTGTTACTGAGCTTTTTTTCGTTAATAGTAAAACTATGCAAACAGTCCTCCCTAAAACTAAACATTCGTAGTGTCGGACACACTGGCGCGACACGCGACACGCGCTACACTAGTGTCCGGCAGTGTGCCGCTATCATAACAATTACATCATGTAAACAAACAAACGTCTGTCGATGCAGAGAGAATATCAGGACATGGTGAATAAAAGTCATTTCCATATTTCAATTTCTATAAAGAACTTTTTTAATATATATCATCATATACGTCGTAGGTACATTATTTTATATAGAAAAAATACCTATTTTTACAAGTATTAAGTACCAAGGTTGGCCACAAATACATACAAACGAAAAAAACAACAAAACAAGTAAAAAACAGGAATAAAACCATTTTGGCATCGTGTCTGCATCCTTTTAATAATAATTTTTAATAAATTATAAAGTGGGAGCTAGGTGTGCATCGAGTGCGTGTCGGCGCAGTAGGCGCGGGTGGCACGGCTGGCGACGGCGACGGCGGCGGCGGCAGCGGCGTGGTCGACGCACTCGCAACACCAACAGAGCGCGCGCCGCGACGCCGCCGCCGCCGCCGCCGCAGCTAGCCGCCACTCTCATGACTACATACATGATTGCTCTCACACTCGGACCGTTTCATTAAACACTTAAAATAAAAATTGCACCTATTGACTCACTCGTATTCCCTTACAAAACGAAGCTTCGACCCGATTCATATTTTTTACTCTCGTCCTCATCACTAATCATAAATTTACAGTAATAGCAACAATTTAAATTTATTCCACACCACAATGACTCCCTACTGACAGGTAGGCATTTATGAACATCGTTAATTTGTAATATCTATAAATAAATTCGATGAAATCGTCCTTTACAAAACTGAATAGTGCTACGCACTCCTCGCCGCGGCCGAGCGGTCGCGCGCGACTCGCAGGTCGCGTCTACGTGTGCGTCAAGTACGCGTTAGCTATGCGCTCGGTATGCGCTCGGTACTGTGCTACTCATGAGTGTGTAATGTCGCCGTACTTACCGCACGACGTCTGATGCGGCCGCGGCCGCACGGCGAGGGTGCGAGCGACGCCGGGATCCACCTCCGATTTAAGCTCTTATTTATCAATTAGACTATCTAGCTAAACGTATCGGCGATCACTCCGAACCTCGGCGTTTTGATAAAGTATAAACGATTACTGGCTTCGATCTTAACATTACTCACATAATTAATCAATGACTTCACTGAAATTATAAAGAACAACTTAAACGTAGCGTTCGGTCCGTGGACGGGGCTCGCGCGGAGGTATGTACAGAGGCGCGGGCCCGTCGCTCACTGTGCGCCGCGGGCACGTCCGGGCGCGCGGCGCGTATATACACGGTCAGGTATCCCGCGGGCGCGGCGTCTAGTCGGCGCTAGTGAGGCTCCGAGTAGTAGGGCCGCGGCGGCGCCCACGGGGCGAACTGTTAGTGCGCGGCCAACGTGTGCGCGCCCGCCGGCAGCCCGTGCTGCGGCGACAGCCCTGGTGGCGAGTGCGAGTGCTGCAGGGGCGAGCCGTGCACCTCGCCGTGCCCGTAGTGCCCGTGGCCCATGCCCTCCATCATCTCGTTGCCGAGCGTGTTGGGCGGCGTCATTCGCTTCTCCTTCTGCCGTCGGTTGCAGAACCACACGCGCACCACTTCTTTCTCTAGCTGTAGGCTGTCGGCCAGCGATGTGATCTCCTGTGCTGACGGCTTTGGCTGCTTGTGAAAATGTTGTTCGAGCGCACCTTTCACTGACACTTCTATCGACGTGCGCTTCTTTCTTTTTCTTCCTTGTGCAGCTATTTTGTCAATACTGGTAGGGCTCCCTGTGGTGGAGTCGGCCTCCTCGAGCCACTTCTGAAGCAGCGGTTTCAACTTGCACATGTTTTTAAAACTGAGTTGTAACGCTTCAAACCTGCAGATAGTTGTTTGTGAAAACACATTTCCGTAGAGGGTGCCGAGCGCGAGGCCCACGTCCGCCTGCGTGAAGCCGAGCTTGATGCGGCGCTGTTTGAACTGCTTGGCGAAGGCCTCGAGGTCGTCGCTAGTGGGCGTGTCCTCCTCGGGTGGGTCTCGCTCCATGGCATGGTGGTGCAGCGGATGTGGTGAAGGCTGGATGTCACGCAACATATGGTGTTGGTGCATGGGCATCGGGTAGCCTCCATGCAGCGCTACAGGCGAGCCGGCGCCGTAGTGCGGTGACACGACGGGTGCGTGCCAGCCGCCGTGCTGCAGGTGGCGGTGCTCGTGTGGCGCAGGCGGAGGCTTAACGTCCGGCTGGTGAGCGTGTGCGTGATGCTGGTGCATGGCCCACGGGTCCGCCGGCGGCAGCGACGTCCACGGGTTTAGCACGGGCGCGCCCGGGGACGGCGAGCCGCCCGCGTGCAGGCCGTGCTGATACTTCATGTCGGCGGGCTCAGCACTGCGCGGCGACGCAGCATGGTACCCGCCGATGTTGCCCAAGTCCATGTCGGCGGGCATGTATGTGGTCGCCGCCATGGCGCCGTACCTCAAATCCACGGTGGACGGCGTCTTGCCGGCTCGAAGGCTCTTGAGCCTTCAACTGGCTTACTAAGTCGCGAAAAAAGCGCGTTAGTCGCGCGGCGCTGCGGCAGCGGCGGGGGCCACCTCACATCACCGGGTACAACAGCGAGCGACATGCGCGTGCGTGCGCGACGGCAGCACGGAGCGGACTGGAGCGCTCGGCGGTGCTGCGCGCGCCCGCAGAGGTAGAGGGGCGGCCCCGCCCAGGCCGCCGCCCGCTAATGACGATGTAATTACTGCGCCCCGCCCCCCGCGCGCGCCCCCCTCCCTCCCGCCGCGCCCGCAACCCGCACGCCTCAATGCCCCGCGCTCAGGAAAATTGTGCGTCGCGTCGCTACACTCTCCGCAACCGCTGTACCGACGCCGACGGACAGCGGTCACGTACAAATCACGGTCAACACTTATGATAACTGATACTATTCATTGACAGTTATCTCAAAATAAATATTTTAATCATAATAAATTAGTTAGTAGATAATATTAATTTTTTACGTCCTCCGTAAAATTAATAAATTAATTGACTAGATTATAACCGCAGATAGATGTACTTTAATTGTTGATAAATTATGGATTGATTTTGTCTTCCAAGTATAAAATAAGTGAGTTATTTTACACAGTGTTTTATTTGTTGTCTCTATGAAATTAGTTATTAATTAGAATTTAATATTTTTTTTAATTTCTACAAATAAAATGTAATGTTTCTATGTTATGAAATGACGATAAAATACCTACTCACCTACATAAAATTACAAATTAGCGATAGAGATAGATTTTGATATCTAGTAGCCCCACATGTCTTAATCATGAGACACCTAGGTACCTAAATTTAATTCTGTTTGTTCTTTATTTAAGCCACTTTTCGTTTCTTTATTTATATTTTTACTTCTTCTAATTTTTGTAATTGGTCTCATGCTGTGGTTTTCCACATAAACGTTTTTGCTTTCTTTCTTAATATAGGTACCAACCTACCTACTTACTGATGTTTGTGCTTGTTTGCTAGTGTATCTGCGCTACAAATGATAAAATTAGCTAAGATGTAATAACTATGTTTTGTCTCTATCAATAGGTTATTAAAATTTTGTAAGCGCTACCTTGAACGATGTCGAGACACCTGGTTACAAAAAAGTTAAAGGAATATACAAAATAGGTAGGTTATCTACTTATCATTTTTTTACATTCGTTTCCAAAAACCTTGGTATGTAAACTAAGATAATTTTTAAGTACCTATAACTACTGTTGTATACATTAGTAGGTACTGTGGATGTACATTAGTACGCCTCTGCCTAACCCTTCGGGGAATACAGGCGTGATGGTATGTTTTGTTATGTTAATATTTCAATAAATTCAATATCGATTCCAAAGAGGTTATTTTTTGTCAAAGGAAATTAGTCTCTATCACAATCACGGTGAGCCGCGATCGCGACTCTACACAGTACCACCAACCACTACCTACCTACCACTAACCACTTATTGTTAAGTATGTAATTAGAACAAAGTTAAATAACTTGTCAATTTATTTTTATTAAATAAGTAGTCTTTGCGTGATAGTGCACACAACGGCGCGCCTAGCCGCCTTGCCGCGCGTACACCTAGTAGGAATTAAGTAGGTACCTACTATTGCTTTTACAACAAAATAGTAACAAATAATCAATTATTGAAATGAGACATTTAGACGCAAATGAATTATTTGATACCTAATGTAATAACTAAAAATTGCATGTTTTAAAAAAATATTATTATTTTATTATTTAGGTAGATAGGTAAGTTCCTAGGTATACAAAATATAAATTACCTATGAGAATAAAATAAGATTTGCAGGTATCTGACATCTGACAAAAAAATATCTGATTCACTTATACGTAATCGTCAGCAGTATTTTTTTGGTATAAGAACACGAACAGCCATGCGGCCACACGATCCTACTAGCGACATCTGTTATCGAATAGTAACACTAAATATAAAACAAATTTTACTGATATTATTTATGTAGGTATTTTAATTTTTTATTCACTATTCTGTTATTTTCTTATAAAATAACGTTTAAAGTTTAGTTTCTCAAAAGGTAATAGGTACTACGTAGGTACTTACTCCCAAACAACGTTGGTGTATTGAAATAAAACTACTTTTTACGAATTTTATCGCGTTGTATTAATATTATTTTAATTTAATTTAAGGTTGGTATAAGTAGTTAAAATAGTACCTAGGTCATTTTTAAAGCCATCAACATTGTTGTTAATAAAAAATACACTATTACTCAAATATTTCGTTTATCCGTTTAGTTTAGTTTTTTATTTACCTAGGACAACTGAACTATTTTCTGTAAGAAAAAACTAGAGACGTAATCAGAGCTTTCTATCGGCGGGTAGCAGAACTGTGTGCTACCCGCCATGGAGGGTTGTTACCAGTGAGAGTGAGGGCGCACCGTTACACGGAGGGAAGCTTTTGTACTGAGACGAAACACAGTAGCGCCACACCTTTTAAGTCACGCACGTACGTAGGTACCTAAAAATAAAAATATAATATTTATTTTTAAATAAATTAAGAAATATTTTACTTACTAACATTTTTCGAAATCACACCGGGTAAATCTATGAATTATGATGAGATTGAAATTTCTAAAAGACTTGTCGACTATTCGCGTGACCAGAGGGCTGGATTATTGTTGGCTCAAAGAATTAGTAGGCAATTCAACGTGGCAATGCTGCTAGTCTTCTGGGTAGGTACTTACGTTACCAGATGACAGTGATGTGGAAGAGTAGGTACTTTGACGTGACAATTTTTCTCTATCTTTATCATTATTTATGTTATATGTTTTTAGTTCTTATTCTACATTATGCTGTAAATGTTATATTTATAAAAGGCTTAGTTTTAACTAACCACCAGATCTAGTAAAATGTAACGGCAAAAATTAACTTTATATTGCCAAAAATAGTAAATGATCACCAAAATAAATCCCCATTTTAGCGTGACATTAGAACCAATAATTTTACAACTTGCGATCCTACTTAAAGCAACCAACTCCAAATTATGATTGTCTAATCCAAAAAAATGCAAATACATTCACCAACAAAGTATAATACGTGTTATGGGTTCGATCTCACAGATAGTTATTCCGGGTCTGCGCGTTTATATATGTGAGAATTTGTGTTTGTAACACACCCACGATACAGGAGAAAAACCTAGTGTGGGGTAACTTTAAAAAAAAAAATGCTAGAATTCGGCAGTTCGAACCTAACCTAAAACTTTTGGTGACCATTTCATTCATTTTGGTGATCAGTTTACCAAAGAATCAATTGACTATTTATCAAATTAGGTGGTCATTATATTTACCCCCTTTATAAAAGCTGTACTGATTTACTGTCGAGAAAATCTCTCAGACATGCAGGTTTCCTCACGATGTTTCGCTTCACCGTTTAAACGCGTGATAATTGACTATTTTTAAGCAAATGACTACGAAAAGTCAGAGATGCGTGCCTTGGATACGAACTTGAAAGATACCTTTATAATAAACTTAAAGCCGTTAATTATATTCGCCACTTAACATTAAGAAATAAATTATACTTATGTACAAAACAGTTTCGGAAGATGCTGCTTTTGATTTGGTTAGATCTTTTGCTCATAAGTTTCTGAGTTATGTTATTTTCAATTTAATTTTCAATTCAAAGGTAGAAGAAGTGTTAATAAAAGTGGTAATGAAATGTGATTTACATAACGAAAGTATGCTCTTGTATTCTTGTCAATAGTTATTATATTTGATTTAGCTAAAACGAGTTGATCTATTTATAATGAATACAATCAAATACCTATTTAATAAAAATTTTGTATCTTATTGGAAATAACTCGGAATGATAGATTGAGGAACAGTGTGATAAGACAACATTGCGGAAAGACGATGTAGTGACACGTATTGAAAGGAATATGCTGAGATGATTTGGACATGTTAAGAGATTGAATGAAAAGAATTTATGAGACGAATGTCAGCGACAGTTGAATAGGTCGCCCTGGAAGGACATACGCCGATCTTATTGACGAGGTCCTTCAAAAGGGCCAGGTGTATAGTACTCGCAACCGGTGCGTGTATGAGAAGATGTTATGAACGTTGAAAAACATAAGAAGAATGCAAGAATCGTGGCAAGTGGCGGTTTGTACTTTCTTCCCACCCCTGTGGACGAAAGGCATGAAGCGGTGTGTAAGTTTATCTAGGTATGTGGAAATAAATTAAGAATATTATTTGAAATTCCACTTGCTCGTAGCTTTACGATGACGAACGGCGTCCTATTCAAATATTGGCACCATCAGCTACCGCCACGGGAAGTGAAAATCTTCTGTTGTCATCATCATCAAATCATTGTAATTCCTACAAATATTCGGAAAAAAGTTTTGTACTTTTTACTACCTATGCAGCAGCAGAAGCAAGAATTAACAAACATATAGAAAACTAGTGACAAGCAGCAATGTTTGGATTAAGATAAAAATGTTAGCGACGGAAAGAACGCAAGTCCTGAGATCGAATTTTTCATTTGCTAAAATGTAAATTACCTACACCTACATCTTTAAAAATATTTAGGATGCTTTAATGTCAGATTTATAGAATATATATTTAAAGTAGTTGTTGCGAGCAAACGTACCGTATTCTTATTGGGCCGTATCGTGATAGTCCTACAAGAGCATGGGGTGACGACAGCGCACACAGGGGATGTTGGACAAACATATTAGTTGCAGGTCGGAAGAGCACCACACACACAATATTATTGACTCAACACTTGAACGACACTTATTGTGACCCAGTATGCAATTTGCGTCACTACTAATGTCATTGAAATCACAAAAAACTAAAACAAAGAGAGATAGTAATTCCAATTGCATCTAGTAAGATCTTTACTTATAACATTCTTGTTCTTTAGTGAAACTCTTATGCGCATAACACATTGACGGCTATTAAAGCCTATTGTCTCTGTCTCTGGCTGCCCCTAACGAAATTAAATCTTCGAGTATTATGACGCGCGCGAGGCCATTCTGTAAATCATTTTCCAATACAAAATTGTTCCATGGCAGTGAGAATAATATGTAAATTTGGGCAGTTTGGGTAATTTTTTATGTTTTGATTTATCTAGCAGCCTGTATTGTCCCACTCCTGAAAAAAAAACACTCCAGAAAAATATCCAGATCAAAATGTCATCTCCTCTGTGGTATGCCGCGTCTCCGGTCATCTGTTTCAGGCCCACAGTTCAACTTGCGGCAGACATGGTATACCCAGTCTCATTTAAGCTCCGCAGCCTTTCGAGCTACGTCAGTAATTTGAATTTTTGGATCGCAGTAGATACTTAGTTCCGGACTCGATTTGTTATTTTGACGCCACGTAGATACCTATTGCGCTCCATAGCCCATTGTCATTACTTACGTTTTCATTGTAATTCTTTATGGTTCGTGGTCATTTCATTGTAACACCATAATATTAGTATTACACGTTATTTAGCCTTTACATCATAGGTAATGTAAGTGTGAACCTATGTAATAAGCCTACTTTATTCAATCATCAGTATAGGTACTATTACAGAGTTTTTATTAAATTGGCTAAACGTAGCCGCATTATATCATTATCTTGCAAGGCCTTCGGCTAATGGATGCAGTTTCTAAGAAAACATACTTTGTATTCTCATAAAAAATGGTATCCGGCAGCGGTCACCGTCCCGCTCCGGGCTCGCGGGGGATAGGCATCGCTTGAGGGATGTCCGGGATCATAACGCTTTATTGTAGGAACGTATGATAGGATACTATACGTCATAGCAAACTAATCATAGGAATAATTAATCTGAAATGTCAATCAGTGAATCCTAAAACACCGCTAGTGTCAAAGTTGTAAATTATTGAAGTCACTAATAAAACAATTATTTAGCTAACAGCCGTGCTATTCCTATAACATATCTAATAAAGGCAATAACTAGATAGACCACATGGTAGGTACCTAATAACATATTTAGTTGAGATCAGGCTTACATGCCAATGATATTATAAATTATAAGCTATAGATACCTATTTACATCCGTGGGTTTATATTTAACACAAACAGTAACAGTTAAATAACCAAAGCACGTGGGTCCTGCGGTCTTGACAGAATATAGTGTCGTGGGCGCCGACAAATTCTAGTACCTATTCTATAATTCGTACCTACTTACATATTTTTAAATCACTAGTTGAACACTGATTCTATAATGATCACAAATGTAATAATTTCATTAGCTAATTGAACTTCCTTATTGCTCAAATATTATAGTTTGAAGTTGTTAATATGTGTTCGGTTAATGGCAATAGGCGTGGAACCCAAAAATATATCAAAAACCCGTGGGTCACCCCTGTCTCTGCCTAATCTTCTACCTAAGTCGGTATATTGATTGATTGCTGATGGTTGGATATTTTTCGGGGTTGGTATTGACACCTATAGTCGTGAACAGACTTCTATTAAGAGTAGGTAGGTGTTATCTGTTACAATCACGCGACTAAGAGTCAATTTGGAAAGAATATCTACATCATATACCTATGCATATACATTTTTCTATAGAGGAAGTAGTTATTATAATTATTTTTAATTGTAGGTATACTTAGGTAGGTAGTTACTAATTTATTTCGTTTGCAACTCACATCACTTTTTTGTATTCTGCACTGAATAGCCTGCAGGTGTGATACCACCAGAAAACATGTAGGTACTAATGTGAAACATTAGCGGCTGGTGGTTGTGTAAGTATTTTCAATTTACGCGGCAGTGGTGCGCGGGCGCGGCCGTGGCGGATCGATCCGTTCCGTCGCGGCCGCCGCGCGCGCAACTCTGATACTATCTCAGAATATGGATAGATTTTTATGAAATCGAACTTTTTGGTTACTAAATATTATTTAATATGAAATTACTGTAACTTTATGTAGATATACCTACTTTTTCTTTATTGAGAAACCATATAATTAACAGTATCTACGTAAGTAACATAGATTACATACATGGTGCTGTTAAATTGTATCGTCTTATTTACAAACTAATTAAGTGTCTCTTAGTTTTATTCAGTGTGTTCAAATAGATATTTCTAATAGGTATTATATAATACTTTTTCATAGTGACTGACTACATGACTAAAGTCATTACAAATAGCCACACAAACCACACAAAAACAAAAAAACAGTACAAAAACTTCATTTTTGGGGCTAAATTATCAAAAAATATCTAGAATCGTTTACGGCTCAGCCGGACCCTTAACTTAGGTACTTACCTGCCGACTAACAAATTTAGGAAAAGGCGAACACGATTGTTTTTCGTTTGTAAGGGACATACCTATTAAGTACCTACCTATTAATTTATTAGGGACCTACTACCTATTTCTTTCTGCGTATTTTTTGTCCCTGCACAAATAGCTCCTACACCTATTACTCATTACATATTTACATAATTATATGCAATAGGTAGTATTTTTATCAATAAAACGTGGTGTTCTGAAAGCCCTTATTATTTTATTGAATTAATTACAAAAACTTATATCAAAAACAGTGATTATTAAATAAGGGACTATTTTTTGAAGTACGTAGGTATACATCGTCCTAAATCTAAAAAAAAACAGAACATAAACAATTTTTACATAAAATCTTATAAAAAACATTATGATATTACCAGGAGTGGGTTCCGTTCGGTAGTACAAGGGGTGGGGTTCGAACCGGCAACCACATGATCGCAAATCCGACGCCTAACCATTAGGCTACCGCCGCTTCTAAATATAATTCTATACTTTAATAGTATTTATTTAAAATGCTATACTTTAATAATTCTTAAAATAACTTTTTTTTTTATTATTACTACCCACTGAAAAAGTCTAAAACAATGGTTCTGAACCTGTTGGTGAAGAGGGACCATTTAATAGAACCACTGGTCTAAAAGAATCTGAACGTGTTAAGTAGGTACTCATTTTTGAAGATCATACTTCAAAAGGTTATTGCTGTTATGATCCTCGTAATACTCGTATGAGTGATGTCATCGAATTTTAATAATAGGTCGTAAACTCGCAATAACGGTGCGTGTTGTAAGCTGGTCGATGGACAACGTCATGCGCAGGCCGCGTCGCCCGCCGCCGACGCCGCCGCCGCCGCCGCCGCCGCCACGAGCGCAGCGCGAATCGATTCAATACTACGAACCGGACCCGACATTAATTTCGACACACGACAAATACCAATCTAGTTAGTAAGTAATCTAGCTAGTAGTTGGCAATTTTTTTTATTTAGTATTGTAGTGTTGTGTAGCATTAGCCTCGGTTGTCGTTGTCAGTGACCACGCGCTATAACAAGTTTACCCATAAGAACGAAACCTAAAGGTAACAATATTTTTGTGCACCCCTGACCCATCAGGACAGGGCGTATGTATGACGTTAAACCATATTATATTATGTCTGGTCGCTGAGGTCGAGGTCTAGGGTCGCGGCGGCGGCGCGCTGGTCACGGGAATCAATTCGGCGAGGAACCGCGCGGCGCTCGCGGCGGTGCCCGCCCGGCCCCACACGATGCTCTAACATTATGTTACTAGGTACCAATGATTTTATTCCTAACCTACATGTTTCACCTGTATACGCGAATAAATACGGGTTCTAAATAATAAAACATCTGCTCTACCTACACAATTTATGGATGCCATTGCCATTGCTGTGCAGTCCTACTCTCATAGCAAATCTTTTTCGTGACGATTTTCAGTACAGTACTTACAATTATATTAATTATTATTTTATTGTTAGGTAGAAAATGTTGACTGCCTTATTAGTCTAGTGGTCCCAAGCACGACTGCTATCTTAGAGGTCCTGGGTTCGATCCCCAGGTCGAGCAAAGTGTTATTGAGTTTTTCTATGAAATTGTCAGTAGCAGCTCGGAGTCTGGATTTGTGCCCGATTAATGGCAATAGGCTCGCCCCCTATTACAAGTTCCCTATTACATGGGACCTAAACATACCGGCGAACTGTGGGTGTACATTAGTACGCCTCTGCCTAACCCTTCGGGGAATAAAGGCGTGATGGTATGTTATGTTATGTATAAAATTTTGTTGACCTAAATTTGGCCCAATATGAAAATCTTTTAAAATCGAACAACACGCACTAGAGCATCACAAAACTCTGTGCGTTTATAGAGACCTTACAATTGATACTAATCTATGCGTGTATTTGAGAACTCAGAGGATTTGAAGTCTGATTATCGTGTACAAAAAATAAATTAAACTGTTAGGCTATTAACTAGTGTTGCACAGCTTCGTTCCATTGTCTACCTCGCTACAATGTTCTTATAGACCTAAATGGTCATCGTGGGCTGCATTAGTCGTCGGTCGAGGTCTGGGGTCGCGAATCAATTCGGCAGGCGCGAGCGGTGCGCGCGCGCCGGGCACCGCTCGTGGCGATGTGTTCCCACGCGAGCACAACGTGTTATTAGCTAAGATACCTAAGTATCTATCGCTAAAGGTTGCGTGACATCATCTGTACTATGTAGATAGTGTAGCTGATTATCTACAGGCAAAATCATGTTCCTGTCCATTATCATACCACTTTGAAAATCACATAATGTGTAATGCAGTTTCAAATTAAAGAAAGACTATTAAAGAAGATCTTGTTTTTATATTTAACTAGCGGTAGTGCCCCGACCAGTGTACTCCTACAGTTTATTTAAAAAAAAAGATTCTTTCATACAAACCTTGTCACATAACATACCATTACGCCTGTAATCCCTGTAGGGTTAGGCAGAGGTGTACCTACTAGAGTACACCCACATTTCGCTGGTATTTTTCGTTCCCATGAAATAGGGGGTGAGCCTATTGCCTTTAACCGGACACAAAGTCTAAAATCCGAGCTGCTACTGAGAATTTCATAGAAAAACCCAATAACACATTGCTCGACTTGGTAGTCGAACCCAGGATCTCCTGCGTAGCGGACGCGCTCAGGAGCACTAGGCTAATGATGCAATACATAAATTTTACTAAATTAACTGTAATTGCACGCATCTCGTTCACCCACAACTGAAAGCTTTGCATAGAGATCCAATGAAACTTGCACCTTCGTAATCGTAACCCACTAGGGCACGACGCGCTATAATACTGATACCTAGTGTTGTATATTATCTCATAGTACAGATAATGACGTGTATGCAGTGCTGGTGGGTGCGCGACACAATCGCAAGATGGATGTCGTGTGGGCGGCGCAGGCCCCGCCCCGGCGCGCGCGCACTCGCGCCGCGCCGCGCCCGTGCTGTACTACAGCCTGCATCCAGCACTTAGCTGTGAATAACTAACTCATGTAACACCCTAAGAACTTCACGTTTACACCAAAATCTGTATGACTTGTTCCTGACCCTATAGACGGACTGCGGTGTACGAAACATTTGCAGCAGTTCATTTACGTGTTAAATTGTTATATTGATTGTTTATTACGTTTTAAACCTACGTACTGATCTAAAGTCACATTAGCCGTAGTAGGCAGGTGTGAGGTGTCTACTTAGTGTGGGGCTTCTGTTGTCTCAACAATAGTGCATAGATGGGTTGCCTGTTCACATAATTGAATCTAAATATAATATATTGATGGCACGTTTGGTGTAGTGGCTGAGTGATCAGCTTCTAGGCTGCGTGTTGTGGGTTCGATCCCCGTACGGAACAAATATTTGTATGACCTTCCAGGTATTTATTCCGGGTTTGAGTGTTTGTGTATGTGATCATTTGTGTTTGTAAACGCACCCACGAGAGGTAAGTATATGAGAAATCCGAAGCGAAATGTGGGTGTACTCTAGTACACCTCTGCCTAACTCTACTGGGAATACAGGTGTTATGGTACCTATGTTATGTGTAAATGTGTAGTGCATTACACATAGAAGTATTTACAAGTAAGTAACTGATAATAATAATATAAAATTATGTTTTTTTTTGTTGTCCCAGATGTTGTATATTGTATGTGATCTTATTTTGGTCGCGTTTATTCTATTAATTTGATTGACATTTCTTATTTTATTATTATTACTCAGTTGACATTATAGTATCAGACAATTAACTTTCAATTGACATTATTATCCTCTTTTTTTATTTCTTTCTTACATAAGTACTTGTCATAAATGTAAAAGTGAGTACCTACTGTGTAGGCTAATTTAGATACGATTAAATCGATATTAACGTTTTCTGACAGCTTTGGGTATTTTATATGACCTACGCAAATGTCTTGCTGATCTGGTATTGTCGTGCGACAGGTTGTTCAGCTCCCTAAATAATGGTTGAGCTACACGATGACTGATGTATCCGTGCCGTCAGTTAGGACAGGTCTACTCAAAGCTGCTATGGCTCGTTCTTCAAAAGGCCTGTTGATATAATAATTGCCCTACATCGTAACACTCACATCATATCTGATAATAAGAAAGAAAATGGATTTATTGGCACACACAACAGTACATATAATTATGTTGTACTTAATAATAATAATTAAAACAAAACAAGAGCTTAATGTCTGTCTGTGCCAAAGGGCCATCAGCTCAGCATTATGTCAAGTGGCAGTATCTGCCACCAGACGCTGGTTTTCAGCTGCAAGCCCACGAGTGCTATACGCTCGAAAGGCAACTAACACTACTACTACTGTCTGGACTTTAAAAGAGACCATGGATTTCTGAGTTTGTTTCGGTATTTCTTCTCAAAGGTCGTCAGTTGCCTTTAATGCTGTAAATGCCGGCGCCATGAAGTTAAAAAATATTAAAACATTAACTTGCAAAAGTGTCCTTAAAGGATCTATTTACAGAAATAAATATAATTTCGTATATATTAAATTTCACTGCTGTACGAATAAGCTCTCCACATTTGATGATAACAAAAAATCTAAGAACAATCAAATTACATAGGTATCTTGATAGTAGTGCAAGTAACAAAGAGATGGCATTAGAGAAATCATTGAATTATTTTCCTGTCCAATCTTAAAAAAATATGTTTATTTGTGCGACAGTTATCGTTATGATTGACTTTTAATAGTCTATAGTAGCGCTCTATGTTGACACTGACTCTAATATTACTGTAAACCGATAGGTGAGTACCATTTTTATCCCTTATCTTATTTCGTAGTGGTAATTTCCCGCTCATTATGAACAGGGGCTCCGAGATCTCCGAGAGAACGCTGCGACTAGCCCTCCTGCAACTTATAACTAAAGTGAACTTAGTTATATATGTGCTGCATGTATCGATCTAGTCGTTGCATCTAAATATAGCTCTGCTCAAGTCTCCAGCTATATTTAAGTGCGCAGGCGCCGCGCTACCAACAGCGGTGGCATTGGCGTAGAATCATAAGTTATTTCTTTGCATCCGCGCCCGGCGTCACTCGTGACATATGTAACATAAAGATGTTCATGTGCGCTGTTCGCAGATGCAACCTCCACAATTTCCTCTAACTTCTTAATAATAATAAACTTTATTTTTCAAAAATATGGATACAAATATACATGGAGCATGGAGCCTCCACACTAGGATACCCTGTGTCGTGGAGAAGGAATTCGAAAACAAGTTAATGTAGTTACTTAAAATTATTATTATTATTAATTATAGTCTTTGCCAGACAAGAATCTAATGATTTGCATCTTGCATTTGGATTTAGTGAGCGGGAGTAGATTGTGTTCTTTATTTAGTCTACTGTATATAAATGGTCCCATATAAAGAAAGCGTCTGTTGCCAAAGTGAAGTCTGCATCCAGGTTTGCGCCATTTATTTATTCTTCTTTGGGGGTGCTGGGAATTTATCATAATATTATTATGTGCATTTTTGTGAAATTTTAATGCAACCGCCAAGATGCAGAGTGCAAACGAAATATGTGTAACGCAAACACAATAAAGCCACCTTTATTCTCTTTGCTGTAACATGCCTCCTATATGATTATGTTCGATACTTATGTATAGGGATAGACAGAGATGCAACTCGTCAGCGTCTCATCGGTATATGATCCCCACAAGTGCGCGGAAGTAGTTGGGCCAGTTTTACATTATTAGTTAATTTATAATCCCTAGGACAATCGTAATTCAAAATCTCATAATAACTGTGAACCAGTTGTTGTTGTTGTTTATTTATCTAAAACTACTCATAAATCATGCAGGTGTACCTACGTCAATCATTAAAATGCACTCGCGTATGTTGTAGTTCGTAATCCATATCGTTTATCGTCTATATCTCACGGACTATGGGATTGTTGAGTTGAAAAAGCTATGTAGTTGCCCAGAGGAATGTCGTCACTCCTACACTTTATATTAGTATCATAATGAGGAGGCCATACTGATCTTATCGTAGGAAAATTTTCTTCAGCGTAATTGCAGCCAGGCTTGTGGTCGCATAGTTGCTGATTATAATTAAGCGAACTCTGTATGTGCGTCTCTCGCGCCATTAGTGGCCTCTAATCAGCCGCCGCCTGCTGTAGGATGTGCGCTTGCGCCGCTATGTGATACCAGTACCAATGATTTATGTTCGACATTCGACAGTGACTTCGTTAACATCTGATTCGGAGACACGTGAGACGGCTATATCCCAGACATCTGTCTCTTTTATAATTGTGCAGCCTAGTACTTGTTCCTTCACACCACGTACTTCCAAACCAAATAATTTGCTGCATAAAAATGAAGCCCAAAATAGACACACAACGAGAGTAAATCGCCCCGGTTGTCTGCAAGCGGTAAAGCCAGAATGCAAAGCATGTTGTTCGCATCCGACAAGTTTATTTTGAAAAATATATCGACTGACAGTGTCGTGACGCAATCGTTTTCCGTGGAGACATTTTTAACAATTTGTAACCACAACAGTAGTCGTGTGCCAATGTTGCATTATAATCGAATGTGAAATGATCTGCCATGCCCGTCGGTGACTCGCGTGTTTGTGGAGATGTCATATGTATTATAGATTATGTGATGACTTACTCAATCTTTAACAATTCTACCGAAGGTTTGTTCGGTAATAGAATATCAATATAAGTTGCGATGAGAGAGTCACTGGTTTGACGCAACTGCCTCACCGATGAATGAGTGACTATGTTGTAATATAACGACGACACATATAATTGTTGGAATAAAAGATAAATTTTATTTATTCCTGATGAACATAACAGGAGTTATTGAAACAGGAACGTTCCAAGAAATATACAAACATGCCATGTTTTAACAGGTGTTTGGTAAAGCTTATAGGTAGGTAAGTAAGTTAAGTATCGGCGCATGACATTACAACTGATGCCTATTCAGTGACATAAATTACAATGAGTACTTATGTACATTTTCACTGTTTACATTACATGTATTAGTGTATTTCACGAATCTCACTAGCTTTTCATGTTACTGTCTGTAAAACATTATTTTAATTTACCTTCTACGTTGACAGCTGTTGGCTGGACTTCTTATGAGATTATCTATTTGGAAGATCCTACAAGGTGTTATACTGTGTGGCTTTTTGTTTGTTTGACTTGTATCGTCGATTTCAGATGTTCAATTATGTATCATGTCGGTCTGAGTGATATTAGTTTCCCAGGTATAATCTGTGTTGTTACTTGTTCCTATCACCTATTTATTACCACAAAACAGTTTATGAAGAAATCGTAGCTAAGTAACACTGCAATGAAGAGTTGCACTGACGGCACTCGGCCTATGGATGGGTGACCATTTTTACCTCGGAAACCGCTCCGTATCTCGTATTGTACATTATGATGCCCATCCCAGTTACTATACGAGCTACCTATAGCACTTTTTACCATTTTAGCCTTAGAATTTTGGTATCCCGCAGTAATTGAGCTGCGGAGGTCTAATAGCAGTTACACCATGTATAATACTGATATTCAGCCACAGATAGTTTTTACCTATATTGAAAGGAGACCAACGCAGTTCAGAAAATAGAAGAATAGTGGTGAGCTTATTAAGAAATGCAATTGAATCTCCGAAGACTACAGTATCTTTTAGTTATTATGCAACTAATATGTTAAGATTTTATGAAGGTAATAAATAAATTAAATACTTAATTAGTATACTTACTATTTCACTATCGCATGTTAATTTTACTAATTCATCATTAAAATGTCCGTCATGTGCAACGGCGTTGTCACAAGCAGCACGTTGGGTACCAACGTACCTAAGTGTCTGAAAAGCAAGAGTTTTGATCACAGGTCAAGGCGCCAAGGCGATAACTTTGACCTCATCTCGGCAGACACGTCCGTCATTACCTACCTGTGAATCCGTGAAATATCATTAATAGAAAATTATCGTAGATTAACATTAGCGAGGGAATTGTTACACAGGTTGTTGGTATTCGTCACTGAGTTCATTTCAAACAATAACTAAGTACAAAGTGTATAATTGTTTCGAGTGTGAGTGTAATTTATGTCCGTTTATTGTATGTTTGTGAAGTCCTCCGCGACACAGGACATGTTTCATAGTGCGGGAGGTATCTTTAAAAAAATGTTGTTGCATACTGATATACATTTGTCAGTTCTAACGTATAGAATATATTTATACACTTCAGAACTGACAAGTTATTATTATGGCGACATCTGCCGCCAACTATAACGAAAAAATGAATATTTGCAGACTAGAATAATAGAATAATTTCGCTTTATCACGGCAATTTCTATTGCATTTACTTGTTTGATTTTCGTCAATCAACACATTATAGTCTCACGCTTTAAGATTCATTAACAATGACATAGGTATGCACTTGTTACATTTATATTTATTTTTTTACTTTTAATTCAATGTCGGATATAATATGATTCGTATATAATTTAAGATCCACACCACAACTCATATACCTAACAGACAGCATTTCCTATTTCCGTTTTGGTGTGACTGGAAGTGCCTGAAAAACATGACAACTATCGAGCATCATCACTATATTAGAGTTCTACTAACTCAGTTATACTGGAATAATAACCGCCATAATTTTGTAAGTACTAAAATAATACATTGACTGTCTCATTAGTCTAGTGGCCCCAAGCGCGACTACAACGCTAGAGGTCTTGGGTTCGATCCCCAGGTAGAGCAAAGTGTTATTGGGGTTTTCTATGAAATTCTCAGTCCTTGGAGACCGGTTTTGTGCCCGGTTAATAGCAATAGGGTCGCCCCCTATTACATGGGACCTTAACACATCGGCGAACCGTGAGTGTACATTAGTACACCTCTGCCTAATCCTTCGGGGAATACGGGTGTGATAGTATGTTATGTAAAATAATACAATGATCCCTCGGTGAACTGCTGTGTTCATATTTAATTAGACAGCTGCGCTTCCACTACAGGTTAGTCCCTTTACTGAGACCTCACAACGGCTTGTTAAGAAATAATACGTTCTCCGTATAAAAGAATCGCCTTAAGCCAACAGAACCCAATAAATTGTGCTTCCAACACTATTACTTCACGAGTCCGTCTTGATGCCTGTCGTCTGAAGAGGGGCGGAGTCCTCGATATGACAAAGCGAACTTTTGTTGTATTCCTACTTTGAACACAGCGGCAAGTCTTGGAAATATTCTGTTCCAACTCTCGACACTGTGTTTCTGTGTGTAGTGAGGTTGTTAGGAAGTCTGGTATCAGATGGAGCGGCTAATGCAATACATATTGGCCATTAATATCGCGCATCGACGCGTCACGATTAATGTCCGCCATTTTGCAGTGTCGAGCCGTAGCTATAGCATGTGTGTAGCCATGCTACTCATGTATGTTGTACAGTTGAGAATGTACGCGTTTTGTATACAGTTATATTTAGCCTGTCATCGACCATCTATCATTAAACTTTGTAAAGACGGCATTCTTGGCTGTCGCGCAATAAGTCTTAGATAGATTTTCAGATGGACCTTAGGCAAACTTTAAACGTTCCTAATCTACACACAATTCATCTGATATTTATTTATTAAAGTATTCCCTCAGCTTATTTAACATGTTCGTAGTAGCCTCCGTCTTATACATGTCACCATGTCACCGTATACTTACCTAATTGTAAACACCACTGTTTGCAAACAATCAAGCGCGATTGCAAACTGATGAATAACTTTAAACAGGCAATCAAAATTATTACAATAATTTATTATCTAATTATTGGCCGTCAGGTTTAGAACCGAATGTATTGTGCAAGAATTGTTTTGTTTTGTCGCTGAATTTATTATAAAGTAACGATATTTTAAAAAATCTGGTGACGTAGGTACCTACTGTAGAGGTACTGTAAAGGTGTCCGCAAAGAGACGACATCACCACGGGCTGGTTGGTTTGATATTCAATAAAAGGAATAAACTGCTCATTTAAATAATCAATAGAATGTGTTGAAAAGTGAAGACAAAACTTGTATTCATTCGTGAATTGGTTTTCTGCTGGAATACAGAAAGTTTAATCTAATAGTGAATTTTACTTCAAAGTAACCTATAGAAATCCTGTTGCTCCTATAGTACACAAGCCAATTAGTGTCCAACCAACATTCATATAAGAGGTGTGATGAGGTGTGATGAGATGTAGTTCATAACATACCATCACGCCTGTGTTCCCCGAAGGGGTTGGCAGAGGCGTACTATTGTACACCCACAGTTCGGCGGTATATTTAGGTCCCATGTAATAGGGGGCGAGCCTATTGCCATTAAACGGCCACAAATCCAGACTCCGAGCTGCTATTGAGAATTTCTTAAAGACCCTCAATAACACTGCTCGACCTGGGGATCGAATCCTGGACCTCTAGCGTAGCAGTCGCGCTTGGGACCACTAGACTAATGAGGCAGTCAAGAATAGTTCAATACATTTCTAAATGACGGACTTATAGATATAGGTATAGGAATATCAGTTTTCACAATGAGCAAGATGCCCCGTGTTCGAGTTGTAATATATTATAACAGTGCATTGATTATAAACATCATGAGGAGTTGCACAAAGTAGGTAGAGCTGTATTAGACGCGATCATGTTCGAATGGAACACATCTGCGGAATCCTGCCTGCGCCACTTGTTATGCAGCTACTGTATCATATCACGCCGACTACGCTAAAATCTTTTTAAACTGCTGTAACTGAAAACACTACACTATTATATGGCCATCAAAGTTGAAATTATCTTGATAACGATTTTAAGTTGTGTCGTTTGTGTTTGAAGCACTTTCGAGTTAAATGCAGAGTTTATTTCGTAAAAATATAATTAGTGGGTGGAGTTCAATCAAATAGTTGTTGTAGCGGCTGCCGACCGCGAAATAAATCGAGTGCCGCCGGCCCGCCACCGACCCACAGGAACCGACATGTGCACACACACATTATAAACATTTTATTATTATATTAATATGTAAAGATGCAAATATTTCTGAATAAGATTTTTGATATTTATATAAAATTGAACGTGTTTTTATAACTAGTAAATGTAGCACGAAATACTTCCAATCAAATCAAATCATTTATTTGCCTGAATATGGGTATACATGAGGTGATACATAGTTATAACAAAGTTCTTAATACCATATCCTACCTTAAAAGGTGTGCAAATATGTAGTTGTGATTAGAAATTGTCATATTGGGCCTACACTTATCTATTACAAATATTAGAATCACCATTATTATGAAATATATTAATTATTGTACAATTTTATTAAGACTTGCTAATTAATTACATTTATCATTTAAGTAATCTTGAATTGAGTAATAAGTTTTATTAATCAAGTAAATATTTAATTAATTTTTAAAGGAAATAATATTCTTTGCTTCTTTAACATTCTTTGGTAGTTTATTATATATTCGAAATACTTAAATATCTAACTTAAAATTGTGTGAATGAGGGATTTCATAAAAGGTTCGAGAAAATCAGAGGCATGCTATTTAGCGCAACAGTTCCATATACATACCTAGGTAGGTAGCACACCTACGTGGTGCTCGAGCTGTGCTGTGGACCTGTGCACCTGTCACGTAAGGAGCAACAGCTTAGGTATACTAACACTGCTGTATACAAGAACCTTACATATATACCTACTTATTAAATGTCATTGTAACACTAACACACCATCGCCTGTGTATGTAGGTACCTAATCCTTATCCGTAGCTTGATTATCTACGATTATAATAAATCACCCACAATAGGTATCAATTACCGCAATATGCAGTTAAGATTACTGGGTAATTGAGTGCCGTCGCCGTCAGTGCAATAAGCTTGCACATGTTTATACCTAGTGTCTACCTAGCTACAGTATGCCAAACAACAGGCATGCACATTAGTAATGAAGTTATGAGAAAAATATAGTAAGTACCTACCTAGTAATATTAAGTCTTCCAGACATTCATAGTATCCATCGATAATAAGTTAAAATCGCTCCATTTATCCCCTCAGAAGGGCGCACAGCGGCAGCGGTGAGGGCGGCGCGGCGGACGGGCGCGGGAGGGCCGGAGGGATACGACAGGAGGTAATCGCCGGTTCATTATGGGCGCTGGTCGCGAGCATGTCGCGCTAAATTGGTCCGCTACCCGTCTTACCCGCACTATGATTTACGAATATTAAGGCTCATCCCACGCACCGCGTAATTGCAATGCGACACGACGACGACACGACGCCAACAATTACGTCGCGTTGCGTTTACACGTTTGGTACAGTTTTTGTTGCAAATCATTATCTATCATTTGTAATGGAACTGCATGAACAATGGAATGAATAGCTCATTACAGTGCGCCGCATCCGGCCGCCATGCGCCAGGCTTTTGTTAATGGCACCACAGTAATAAAACATCCGACACTCGTATGTATTACAAGTAGGTTGGCACTCGAGAAGGTCGCGGCTCGCGGCGTTATTGAAATGATCGTGTTTGCGCATTGATTGTGCTGTGCAGTTGTGCACAACGCTGGCCACAATCGGCTTGGCTATCAGCTGCCCCAGCTGAGACCACAATGAAACAAATGCATGATACCAATGTCAACATACTAATAATTCAACTCTTAACTTCTATGAAAATACAATGTTCAAAGACATTTGAAAGAAAGAAGATTGACAAAAATGATATGATATTTGACTTAAACATACTAAATGACGTTAATAAATTCAAGATAACTAATCTTAAACAGCGTAAGTTTTTTATAAGGGATCTCTATGGCAACTACCTTGACCGAAATAGATGTTTGTTTTATCAATATCATATAGATATATGAAAATATGTATAGGTAATAATATATAAATATGTTCTGTTTGCCATATCCCGTGCAGCACTAGCCACTAGCGACGGAAGCGTGAGTGGGTATATATAGTACACATATCTGCTAGGTACCTGTTATCTATTAGCGCGGCAAAAAAACTACGGAGTTATGTCCCGCATGTAATCGCACCATGTATCGTTTGAGTCGCAGCTGGAATTCGGCGCAGGCGCGCATTGCCACATGTCGCAAACTGTAGGGATGGCTGACTTGCATTGTCGACAACTATATATTTGATAAATCTACATGTTCCACCAGTCACTTACCATTCACTTTATTCATAACAATAGTATCCTCTCTATCATTAAGAATCGAAATACATAGAAGTAAATAGGATCCCAGGAAAACATAAAATGTACAAAAATCTCTCAACACCATTCTTCTTTGTACCGTAAAAAGTTGTGATCTCATGTAGAGCCAAGGTCACGTTCTATTGCCGCGCTCACGTTCAATGGTCTCCTGTAGTTCAGCAAAAATCAAGCAAACTTATTATGAGTAACTGCAAATTAAATTTAAAATAATCCTTAAATATCGACGTTGTCACCATTACTAGCCCGTGTTTGTCGGTCGCAAATACCGCGCACGGATCGGAGCGGCGCGCTAGACGCGCCTGCGCCGCGTGTTACCACATATGACCGCCGGCTGATGTATTGCTTTATCTGTGTGTTTACTATTACATACTTAGCCTTACATGCTGAATCCATACTATTATGCCGATGTAGTACACGCGGGTCAACTGCCTTCAACATAACAGGCTCCAACATAACAGAGAACCCTTATCAAGTGAGAGAAGTGACATCACCTTAGCGAAAACAGAACCTTAAGTAATTCTAACACGAACAATATAGGATTTTTTTAAATTATTATACGTTATTGGTGTTTATGTAATAGTGTTGTAATGTAACGGTAATTCCCCTTTATATAATAATTATACGGCAGAAATCAATAACCTATCTCTGGATTGGGAGACAATCCAGAGGTGGTTTTTTAATTTCGGCCGTAAGAAGGGAATTATCCTAATCTTTTGTTATCTTTCACATCAAACTGCATAATAGTCGCATTCATAGAGCGGGACTTATAAATAGAAAAAAAAACAGTGAATTTTTTTTTTTCATATATAGCATTTTATTTCAGTACAGACTTGTAACTTTCACCAATATCTTTTCTTTTAAACATTGCCCCACACTAAGATTTTCTCCTGTATCGTGGGTGCGTTTACAAACCCAAATTCTCACATTCACAAACGCCCAGACTCAGAACAACTATTTGTAGATCTTACAAATATTTGTGTGGGGATTGAACCCGTAACACGTGGCGCAGAAGCCGATAGCTCAATCGCTACGCCATAAGTGTCGTCGAAATAGCACTACATACTGAAGTTTAAATGCTACGACAAACATCGAAAATCGCTCTAAACAAAATATAAGTTGAATTGAAAGACAAAGTCAACAGATTGTTGAAAAATGGTCTCCCATTACATCGCAAACACCGATGCTATGGAGAACATTTTAACGATCATTTTCCCAACCCCAAACAGTTATAGCTAAGTTTCTAATAACAATAGGTTATATGCCTAACTATATAATACGAGTATAATTACATTTTTTTCGATAAGGTCACGGCGCTGCTCTGCCCAAACTAAGTATACCTCCAGCGTGTGCTGCACCGTGTCCTCAGGCACTCCACGCAACTTCCCAAAATACATGTTTAATTGATTGTTTGTTTGGACATTTTTTTCAATTCTTTCTTTTCAAAATTAGTTATTATTTTAGCTTAATTATGACTAATATAAAGGTTAATTATTTTCTCGTCGGCTTAATAATGTTTTGATTCATAGTAGACATCTCTTATAATCTCACCTACGTTTGGTTTTTAATCTTAGTCTAATATATTATCATAACATAAAAATCCTCATGTAAAATATCTAAACAGATGGTGTATTATAATCGGTACATGATTACCCTAAAAATGAATCACCGTGGACATGGAACAAACAAAAATTAGCCAATAATGACGTGATTACGTATCGAGGCACATCGAGACGAGCGCGGTGCCCGCTCCCGGTCGCTCCCGGTCGCTCCTATTACGCGGCTCGCTTCGAAAATTGATAGGAATTATAAAACGGCGGAATGTGGCCGCGATTAGCGATGCATCGCAATATTACAACGAACTAAGTATACATAGTGAAGAAGTGCCCATAAGTCTTTAAAATATTTAGAAATATCTAGATAAACTGTTAGATTAAACAGAGGTAGAAAGTAACTGCGGTACCTATTAGGTAGTTAAAGCGTCAGTGAGTATCAACTAATCGAAATCTCACTGTAGGCACTGATTGGCAGAGCTAACGAACAAACAACTTTAACGAGTACCCTAAATGTCCAATGCTGGACAGAGATCTCCAGTCACTCCATCGCCAAAACCTTGTATATTTACTACATATATTATTATGTCCCAGGCATAACGTAACGATAAAGCTCTTCTTGGTAAATCGCTACTATGAGTAATGATATAAGGACGCAAATCAAAACTCCGAGCAGCTACTGAGAATTTCATAGAAAACCCAAAATATACTTTACTCGATCTTGGATTCGATTCCCTTGTCGAGCAAAGTGTTATTGGGTTGTTGTGGCCTGTTAATGGCAACAGGCTCGCCCCCTATTACATGGGACCAAAACATGCCTTAGTACTTACATCTCTGCTTAACCCTTTGGGTTAACAGGTGTGATGTTATGCCAAATTATATTACCATTATGCCTATACTACCCCCAAAGGGTAGACAGAGGAGTAGGTTCATTAATCTATTTACAGTACCCGCACACACAGTCCGCTGGTATGTGTGAGGTCCCAGCTCGGAGCTCGTATTGAAAATTGCATTAAAAGGGAAAAATCCAGGAACACTGTTCGACCTGGAATTCATACCTGCCGCTCAGCAACTGCGATTGTAACCAATAGTGTTTTCTTTGACTAAACAACAGAATGGTTAACTCTGGTACCTACTTAAAAAACTTTCAAATATAATTCCAATCTAAATTCGAATGTATCATATAAATGTCCATAAAACTAGTTTTCTCGTGCACATACCAGGGAGATTTGGACGAAAATATAGTCTACGCAATATTTAATGTGTAACGTCACGAGACATGATCGTGGTTCTCACAACAGATCATGATGCGCGTGCGCCGGCAGGTACCGACTCACTAACTGCCACAGCAGGCAGCCGGCACGTACTCACCACATACATCACTCATGTCAAATTAAATGGAATCTAGCTACCGTCGAGCCATGTACTCACATGACGACTACAATTCCCTCGCAGAAATACGACCACGGCTCCATTAGGTTCTTGAAGGTTTTTAAAGTCCTTAAACCGATACTAGGCCAGCGTGGTGGACTATCTTAACATACGTCTGTATTCCCCGAAGGGTTAGGCCGAGGTGCACTAATGTACACCCACAGTTCACCGCTATCTTTAGGTCCCATGTAATATGGGACGAACCGCGCACAATTCTAAACTCCGAGATGCTATTGATAATTTCATAGAAAATCTCAATACTTTGCTCGACCTGGGAATCGAAGCCAGGACCTTTAGTGTAGCAGTCGCTCTTGGGACCACTAGACTAACGAGGCAGTTGGTGGACTATCTTCTAAAATTAAAAGTATAATCTCTCAATCTTAAAGGAGGCCCATGCTCGGAAGAGAAAGAAAATTGACTGAAATATGAGTTAAAAAATATATCTAGAATAAGAGGCGTAATAGATGGTTTGTATGTAACATGCCATACGTGTCTACAGGTACTACTTAGGTACGCCTACTTTTATCTACCTACGGGACATAATTACTCCCGTCAAGATCGTAGCGAATGTCACGAACACCATGCTCGTGAGTGACTACATAACGGATTTTTACTTCGCCTACTCTAGGCAAGACAATTTGTAGAAAAACCTATGAGGTACCTACAGCTTAATTCTTAATTCATTAACACTCTTATTTACCCTAACTACCTACTTGTATCTGGTGTAGATTTGGTCTTATAAAATCGGAATTAGAAGTAAATCAATAATTTCAGATATTTTCGATGAGTGACATTGTTGATTATTTCATTTTCAGCTTTAATGCCATTACAAATACGAGTCAGTGTTCAACCGCTAATAGTAATTATTTAAATAGGACAATTATTGTTTTGGCAAATTTTAATACGTTTATGATTTTTTAATTAGATAATTATTTTATAGAGGTAGGTTAACCTAATTATACTAATTAACCACCCTGTGGAGTGTAAGACATCAACGCGCTGTATAGCACCTACGTTAACGTCTCAAAGGAGATGTTTCATCTTGGGCCAACACCATGTACACTATATAGATAAATAGAGAAAAAATAGAGGAATTTTATAAAAATACACACAAATCCATTTAAAGAAGAGTACAGTTGTACAAAATTGTTTAATATGGAGATTTTTTAATAAGATAACCCTACTTTTATGGCATCCATGACAGTTGTTGGCATGACGTTTGACGACAATGACGACTTTGACAGTTGTCTTGTTTGTGTTCGTGCTTGTTGGGATTATTGTTTTATTATTTTAATTCGGAATTTTAATAGTCCAGTTTACTACTGCGAACATTAATTGATTGTTTATTGACCGTGGCGCGCTGCCTACAGTGCACTTTTGTATTAGGTGAACATGAACAATAATATTACGATGACCTGATGTGGACGGTGAAATGAGACCCGAAATAATTTCGCTTCGGCGATTAAGCAGCATCTTGGCCATCAGGTTAAAATATTTTGATTCATTTCTATACTGTAAAGTTTTATAACCATGAATACTTACCTCTTTTTTGTTTTATTTTAGGTTGATGAAAAAAAAGAGTAGCTTTTTCTCTGTGGGTAGTTGAAATAATAACACTGACTAAAAATAGCTCCTGAAATAAAATTAAATATTATTTGAAAAACTTGATTTTAATATAGTAAATTAATGATAGAAATATAATATAACCCAGTCTACCTGCTGGTAAAGTGTTTTCTTCATTATATTATAATTCACTTCACTTAAAATAACTAGTACATTTTTTGCTTCTTAAACTGCATCAAACATGGATCCCATCCAAAATACACTGACTCAGCTGATGGACATGTTCAACAAAAGGATGTCTGACTTCGAGGCACAGTTGCAGAAAGCACCATCAGGTTCTACAAGCTCCTCAGATTTGGTCTCTGACTTCGCTGCCTTCAAACTGTTTGTAACACAGGCACTTGGGAGCCTACAGCAGCAGGTTCAACTTCTTGCTCGAAACCTTGACAGCATAGAGATGCGTGGGCGAAGGCAAATTCTGCTGCTTCATGGTGTTCCTGAGGCCAAGAATGAAGACACAGCTCAAGTAGTGGCCAATGTCATTAAGGACCGCATCATAAACAGTGGATTCACTAGCAGTGACATTAAGCGTTGTCACCGAATGGGACGAACTGCAGCTTCACATAAGACCCGGCCAATTTTGTTCAAACTGCATGATGTAGCGATCCGCAATAAAATATGGTATGACAAGACCAAGTTAAAGGGATCAGGCATAACTGTGTCAGAGTTTCTGACCAAGACGCGGCATGACCTCTTCATGGCAGCACGACAAAAGTTGGGTGTAACCAGATGCTGGACAAGAGACGGCATTGTGTACATTATTCGACCAGACGGAACGCGGCAACGGGTCATGTCTATCTCGGACTTGGATGGAAAGGAGCAGCAGGATAATACTGCGACTGCCACCATTGCTACACTGGAGAAGCCTTTGAATAGCAGATCCAAGCGTGAACGTCCTGTAGTTAGCAAGAAGTGAAATTATTTTCTTCAATTCTGAGAAGTCCGGGTAGTATACATGTTGCGTATTGTATTATATTTATTACGTACCCACTTTTAATTCTATTTTATTCGTAAAAATTATATTAGTATCTACCTTATTTATTATAATATTCATTGTATTCGTCTAAAATTATCCTTTTCACTTCTAAGTTCTATTTTCCAATACATGACAGTGTCATGTCTTATTGACATCTGGCAATGACATCTGTCAAACAACACAATACGACGTTTTGTTTTTACTATACTTAATTATATTGTATTGCGCATAGTTCTCCATTCCAAATTATTTGTTTAAGTAACTATTATTACATATGGTTTCTTTTAATTACTTCAATTTATCTCTACTCGGACTATGAAATTTTCTAGTTTTTAAAATTATTTTACGAATTAAAACACAACCGGCGGGTGGACAAAGGTGTTTACTGTTTGTCAATTGTTTACATAATTAATATAATATATTATATAATATAAGAGTGGTAATTTTATGTCTATACTCGATATTAGTAATAATTCTGATTCTGAATCTTTCTTTTCAGCCAATAGCGGTGATGACAGTTTCACCAGTATTCCTTCATTGGCAGAAACACTTGTGTCACAGTTTTCTGATGTTTCTAGGAATTTCAATGTCGTCCACATCAATGCCCAAAGTATTCCGGCTCATTTCTCCGATATGCTGGCAACTTTTGACTGTAAGAATATTCATGCCATTCTAGTTTCCGAATCTTGGCTCAAACCTTCTCTTCCCTCATCTGCCTTCTCTCTACCAGGTTTCCAGTTAGTCAGAAATGACCGCGCAAACGGCGGAGGTGGAGGTGTTGCCATATATCTCCGATCACATATTTCTTTTTCAATTATAAGTGTGTCATCACAACCACCTCCGTCAGACGCTGGTGAGCATCTTTTCCTGGAAATTGTGCTTCACCATTCGAAAATTCTTCTTGGCGTCTATTACTCTCCATCACTGCGTATAAATTTCTTTTCTTCTCTAGAAAACATTTTGGAAAACCTAGTTGCCTCTTACAGTCATACTATTATCATGGGTGATTTTAACACTTGCCTTCTTAAAAAAGATTCTCGTTCCTCTTCTCTTCAATCTATCATAGAATCTAGTAATTTATTCATTCTACCTTTAAACGCGACTCATCATTTTCCTAACTCTGTCCCATCACTTCTTGACTTAATTTTCGTCTCTTCTCGTGACCTTGTTGCCAAACATGGACAGTGCTTGGCCGAGGCCTTTTCTTATCACGATCTTATTTTTCTTTCTTATAAAATTCGTCCTCCAAAGGCAAAGCCAAAAATTCTCTTGCAACGCAATTTTGGTGGTATGGATACTGAACTTCTTCGCGAAGCTGTTAAAAAAATTGATTGGACACCTTTAATTACATCAGAGTCAATGAACGAAAAAATTACGACTTTCACCACTAATCTTATTGAACTCTATGACATCCATGCTCCTATCAGATCTATAAGGGTAAAGCACGTGCCGTCTCCGTGGTTAACTGATGACATCAAAAAAATTATGTTAAAAAAAGTTGTCGCTAAGTCCAAGTACAAATGTAATCCATCTCCTGCAACATTGGAGAAGTATGTAAATATTAGAAATCACTGCAATAAGGTGTGTAGGAATGCTCAACGCCAACACATTCACAGTTCGATTGAAAATGGAGATCCAGCGAAAGTTTGGAAATTTCTGAGATCAATGGGAATCGGAAAATCGCGTCAAGATACAATTCCTAACAATCTAGATATTAATTTATTAAATAAACATTTCTCTGCTTCGTCCAATTTCGATAGGACAACTAAAGCTAAAACACTTTATAATCTTTCAAATCTTCCGACTCCCGATTATGCCCCGTTCGTCTTTAATCAATTCTCTGATTGTGATGTTAAGAAGAGCATTTTATCCATTACTTCTAACGCAGTTGGAAGCGACTTAGTCAGCCGTAATATGATCCTTCCTATCCTTGACGAAATCCTTCCTATCATTTGTCACATCCTGAATCATTCGATATCCAGCGGTATTTTTCCAAGTGCTTGGAAAGACGCCCAGATTACTCCGTTACCGAAAAAATCTAATCCCTCATCCTTTGCTGAATATCGTCCTATCTCCATATTACCATTTTTATCTAAAGTCTTGGAACGTCTTATTCACAAACAATTAAGTTCATTTCTTTGCAACAATAGACTTCTCAATCCCTACCAATCTGGTTTTCGTCCTGGTCATAGTACTGTTACAGCCCTGGTTAATATTACGGATGACATTCGGCTAGGCATGGAAAATGGTAAGTTGACGGTACTTGCACTGCTAGATTTTAGTAATGCTTTCAATACCGTTGACTTTGACATTTTACTTGCCATACTCAGCTCTCTTAACGTATCTCCAACGGTAATTGATTGGTTTCGTAGTTACCTGACTGGCCGTCGGCAGCGTATCCGCATTGACGATACATTCTCTTCATGGTGTGATACTACAGCTGGCGTGCCTCAGGGTGGCGTTTTGTCCCCATTACTCTTCGCAATATTTATTAATTCAATTTCTGATCAACTTCTTTCATCTTACCACCTATATGCAGATGATCTTCAAATTTACTCGCAAGCTCCACTAGAACAATTATCGGAAGCTATCAGCATTGTCAACAAAGATTTTGCCAAAATATCTGAGTGGAGCAAATACTATGGACTTAGTGTTAACCCATCTAAGACACAGGTCATCGTTATAGGTAGCTCGCGAATGGTATCCAAGATTGATTGGTTCCACCTCCCCCAATTTATCTTTGAAGGAATCCAAATTCCTTTGAGTGATAAAGTTAAAAATCTGGGAATAATCATGGACAAAACCTTATCGTGGGGTCCACAGCTGCAGGAAACTAGCCGTCGGATGTTTGCGTCAGCCGGGTCCTTGAGACGATTACGCAACTTTCTTCCAACTGCCACTAAGATTGCGCTTGCACAATCTCTTCTCTTGCCTGTTCTTGACTATGCCGATGCCAGCTATCTTGATCTCACTGAGGACCAACTTAATAAACTTGAGCGTCTCCAAAATTTTTGTATAAGATTCATATTTGGTTTACGCAAATATGACCATGTGTCACAATTTCGCGCTAAGCTCAAGTGGCTCCCAATACGTCTTCGTCGGAATACTCACATCCTTTCGTTACTTTACGGTATTCTTTTCAACCCTACAACGCCCGCCTACCTTAAAACTCGCTTTGAGTTCGTCTGTGATACACATATGCGATCCTTACGTTCATCAGAAAACTTAAAGCTAAAGATGCCAATGCACACCACAAAGTTTTTTGACCAGTCTTTTACTGTTCAGGCCACTCGTCTGTGGAATGCACTGCCGGTTTCCGTGAGACGTGCACAAACTTTGGCATCATTTAAAATAATGGTGAAGCAGCATTGCTTGGCCTCTTGTACCTAAATGGTTACTATATTATTGTATTATAAATTTTAAGTAATATATTATGTATAGTATAATATTTTTATTTATTGCATGTATGTTTATTTATTCAATCTACGTATTTATTTATTTATTATGTACCTATGTACACCTGCAACCGCCCATTGTCTTTTCTACTCAACTCTTGTCCATCCAATGGTTGTCTGTAAGAAATTGCATTTAGCGATAAGACCGCCAATTGTACCTACTCATGTAAAATTTGTGTATTTTCGCTCTGTCTTTTGGTGTACAATAAAGAATACTCTATCTATCTATCTATCTATCTACATAATGTGTTCACAATGCTTTGACATTATAATCCAAGAAATGTCGACTGCTATTGCTACAGCACATGAAAATCGCGACCTCCAGCACCACCATGTTAGCAATGTTTGCTATGCATAAAACATCTTCATTTTGAGGCATGCTCACTCTAGTGTGCCGAAAGAATGCTAAAACAATTGCCAATTCCAAGAGAGGTAAGCATCTCTTTTGTTTTTTTTTATTGAAGGCATAAAATATATAGTACCCTTGTAGGATTTTCTTAATTCTGTTACAGAATACTACAGTTACAAGAACAAAAATAATAGATAAGAAGAGTTGTCCATATAACTACCTATATCCTATATTATCTAAAATCACTATTTATTAAACTGCAATAAGAGACTAATTAATATTATAGGTATATACCTTTTACTTTATCTTAATTTCATGTTATTTGTTCCAGGATGATGATACAAATCAATTTAATTTTGATACCTACATAATTTCATAAGTATTGATAGACAGGCTTATATTTTGGATGGGAGACACAAAAGACAATGTTATAGAGAACTGAACTTATTAGAAATATATCTTATATCTTATAGTGGGGGAAGGATCAGGGTGGGATGTTAAAATCATCAGTTATTATTGTAGTCATATCTCTGGACAACGGACAGCAGGTTGCTGTGCTCACATGACATTAGTGTGGTATTTAGGTCAGGCTCAGCACTATGAAAGCATAGAAGGGATGATGTGGAAAATTAATAAAATCATAATCACAATCAAGTTGTTTTATTTATATTAGGTATACGTATATAACCTATGCATCATGACTGATTTCTTATTTCATTCCTCTATCGCTAATAAAATGGAACTGTATAGTTGGACTAAAATATTTGCATTTCTGTAATGGGATAGGTAAGCACTTTAACAATAACTTGTAGTTATCAGGTACTGCACATTTCACTGCTTTCCTATGAATTATCGAACTCCAGGGTATATTGATAGTCACCAAAGAATTAAACTGCAGTAATAGTCTGATTAACAAGATCACATTCGAGGCTCCGGTTCTTATTCTTCTTGACACCGAGGTATCCAGTCCCTAAAGTCCCTTGCTGATCCAATAGGTAAATCATGTGTTGACGCAATTGAGTAGAACATTCTGTAGTCCTTTCGCTTCCTTGTGGTAATTGAGTCGATGGCGACTATTTTCCCAATGGTATGGTAGTTCTATTTTATTTATTGAAGCTTAACCAAATATTTTCGTACTCGCGTTGCATTTTTAGACTGACAACAAACAATGTCAGTGTCATTTATTTTGACAAATTGATTTCAAATACGATCCGCCATATTGTATTTTTAATGTGTTGTGTTGCTCTCCTTGACCAAGATATTTTAAATGTACAAGAAAACGAAGTGAAATTAAAATGAATTAACAATAAAAATCAGTTTCTATATTTTAAACCTATATTTACGTATAGTGTACATGGAGCTGGCCCAGGCTCCATACATTCCTAAAACAACTCCTTTTGAATATTTTGATATTATCCTCTCACATAAGGTGAAATAAAAAGAACTGTATCTACATAATTAGTGGGAGCATACTCGTACATGATTAGCCGCGTGTAGTAACAACTGCAAGGCCGGCCTAAAAATTCACTAAAAATATCTTTTCGTATTTTTTTGCATTTTTCATGCTAAGATTATAAAGGTATTTTCCTTCACTAAAATAAGTCGGTAAAACCTGTTAAAAATTTAAGTATCGTGAATTTGTCATGTCACTTTCTCGTAAAACAATGATTTTAAGTAGATGCATTACTTATTTTTCATATTATAAGTATTCTTATATTATTATCATTGACCTATTTTCTATCCCACTGCTGGGCTCTCAAAATTAAAAGAGGGAGACTTTATCACGCTGACCCAGTGTGGGTTTTGTGTTAATTTTTAGGGTTCTGTGCCCCAAAAGGTACGGCTGTCTGTCTGTTAAGACCCCTTTCCTCAGGATTGCGGGGAGTTATCAAGTCCCTTGGAGCAGTAAGAAAATAAAAGCTTCGAAGTCAGTGAACGCAACAAAAACAATCCAGCCATTTAGGTATGCATCATATTTCGACGATGTGAGACCTTGCTGCATGCCTCCATAGGCATGCAGCAACGATGATAAATAAGGGTTTTTTTGTGATTACACACTTACATTTGCTGTTAGAATAAACCGAGACCGTGACGTATATCGATGTAAGGGAATTTATTATTTTAACTACAAAGTTAGGTTGATCCTTCAATCCTGCTTACTTTTTCATTAGAACGTTCTACTTAATGTTCACTACTTTCATTGCATATTTTTATTGTAAGTATTTAATATTGTATCAGAATAGATTTCATTTACACCTAGAGGATCGATTATTACAGTTTCTCTCTACGTGGATGAAATATTGTGTTCTGGGTTTTATGTAGAGCTTAGGTGATCGCAGATTTGCAGGTGATCGTTGTAATACGTAAGAACGGGTTAACTCGGTCGGGCCCTGGACGGAGTGCGGTGTGTCCGCGCCGCCGCCGGCTCTATTTGATTGCCCCGCGGTTCCTCGCTCGCAACGGTTATTACGGTATTAAAAAAATCATATTTTTCTACTGGTTGTTTTGCAGCGCCGGCGCGCCATCGCCATGCCACTGCCCTTTTTTATTATTTATGAACTTAATTAACGGTTGACTATACCGACACGACATGCAGCTTATTTCTCGTCGCGATTAAACTTTGTAAGCATGTGAGCGCACCCGACACCACTCTCGCTAACGTTGGTGTTACTGTAACAAGCTTACATTGAACATTATAATAACAATCCATATTGAACAACATCGACCTAAATGTTCAAAAGCCAAATTACTAAGAACAATCAAATTAGCGAGCTTGTAATCTCATCAGATGCAATTGGGGCAGCAGTTGTGCGGCATTAAGTGGCGGCGAACATTCGCGAGCGAAACGAGCCGAGCAATATTATACCGACACGATACATATCGAGCGAATGCTACCGCGCCGACGACGCCGAGCCACGCAAACACAAAACGTCGATAGCACCAACTGCGTGCACAGAACTTACGACCTTCTGCCACCGAACTACATGAATAATTTAACTCGAGCACAGCCCGGTAATCTGGCGGATCACGGAGAAATGTGCAGGCGCTCGCCGCACGCGAATTTATTGTTTATGAAATTGTTTTTGCATGTTCCAGATTAACTCAGGTTAATATAACATTGTGTGGCAAAGCTACGCCAACTACATCTGAAACGATTGCTGTTGCTAAGTCAACCTTACAAGAATTGTAGATCGCTATGCGAAAATGTGAATAACAACAAATATAAGGTTATAAGTATTAATAATATAGGAAACCAACTAAATTGCTGCCAAACTGTTTTCTCTCTCCTAACTTTTGCTGTGCCCGACGGGTCCATATAATGATCAATTTTAAAGACCACCTTTGTAATAAATACATTATGGAATGTAATAAAATATTAAGCAGGTATTGAAAAAAAAAGTTGTAAAAACATGTTAGCTACGTACCAGAGTAACGAGTGTCACCGTGACCCCAGGACCGCCATCGCAATACACCACAAAACATACAAACATACGCACTTTACGTTATAACAAGTAAAGTATTATATAAAAGGCGGTGCATCATGTAGTAAAAATTATGATTTTTTCGCAATAATTATAAAAATCGTTTGTACGGAGAATAAACTACAATGATTAATTGCTAACGTCTCAGAGATATGTACGATAGTGCGCGTATGTGAAGAGAACGCAAAAACAAATGAGAGCGTGTGACGTGCCCGGAGCCGGTGTTGTTTGAGGTAAATAAGAAATGCAAAACAGCGTAAACAAGCGCCGCGGTCAGCACAAAGCCGAGGACGCGGATATACGATCACGTACGGCTCAATTACGTGAAGCGCTATAAAAATAGTATTTGCATGAAGCATAGCAGTGCGGCGGCCGCGGACGCCGAGATGTGCAGCGATAACCCGCGCACACCGCGACGTGACTCGCTCACAACACTACACACCACGCGTACTCGCACCACTCACTAACGTTCACTGTAGAGCCTATAGGTACCTACTTACTGTCGAATACAATGAAGACCAGAGGACCAACTGAAACCCACCTAAATTGCTTTCAACAAGAAAGTCCCCATAAATTAAGGATAAACGTTACCCTAAGTTATGTTAGCTGTGGTTCCTTCCTCAAAAGCCCGTTTCAGATATTGTCCTGCATATGACAGTTACTTACATGATATGTTCTAGATAATATAACACCATCACGCTTGTATTCCCCGAAGGGTTAGGCAGATGTGTACTATTAATATACACCCACAGTTCGCCGCTGACTTATTGTCATTAACCGGGCACAAATCCAAACCCCGAGCTGCATTAAGAACCTCCTGATACCTCCAGCGTAGCCGTCGCGCTTGGGACTACTAGACTAACGAGGCAGTTTCAACATGTCTGGACTTTAAAAGAGACCAAGATTCTCTGAGTTTGTTTTGGTATTTCTTCTCAGAGGTCGTCAGTTAGGAAATGCCGGCACTATCTACCAGGTCACCGAGCGTTCATAGCAGCAACCCTAAGCGGGTTCCGATGCATGCACACTCTTCGGCCTCCTACTTGGCCCTATACTTTTCTGGGTGGCAACTAGCTACCGTGTGTTCACAAGGAGCTAAAGTTGCGGATATATTAGTATTTAGCACTGCTTGCATTTCCAGTAGAAAATTACTGTTAAATTCTTATAAATAAGACAAAGGAAAATCCAGCCACTTGATACGCACGCACAAGCCTGTCTGTCAATCATCGCTGCCGATGGGAATCGACCACGTGAGACAGCATTGCGTCCATTCTAATTCCAGCAACGCGCATGATCCGCCACCGCGCTGCGCCCGCATAGTTCCTAGGTGACCTACTGTCTATGTCTTGTACAGTGACATTACACATAACTACACACATGCGCGCAATACCTATGTATCCGTTGTAGTTACTTATTATAACGACATATTCACCAGATTATGTTATCAACATTTTGTTACGTTATATTAAGTTCCTTCTTTATTATTCATTGCACTTTTCCTCCTTCGTTTATTTTTAAAATAGTAGGTTTTTTTTAGACATAGGTAGACCTATGTCTAAAAAAAACATACAACAATATTCTGCGGAGGGCGTAGTAAAGTACACCTACACAGTTCGCTATGTTTAGGTCCCATGTAATAGAGGGCGAACCTATTGTCATCAACCGGGCACAAATTCTAAACGTCGAGACTGAGACGAACTGGTATTGAGAAATTCATAGAAAAACCCAATAACGCTTTGTTCGACCTGGGAATCCACCTGAAGACCTGTAGCTTAGTCAGTCGTGCTTAGGACCACGCTAATGATCAGTACTAATGTCGCAATCTTTCTTCGTTCTTTTTTTTCAGTCAAAGGGTGAATACTATCAATAATTCCTCTTCATCCCGCCTTGGCCTGGAGGACCAGTAAAGTGTCGGGCTAAGTTGTCCACTCGTTAAGCAAACATTGAAGGCTTTATGAACATTGATATTCAGCAGCATCAAGCCTGGAAGCTGACACTAAAATACATAGTTCCGAAAATTATGATACCTAGGTAGGTCTCAACTCAACAGGACATTAGTTAACCTATAGTATGTCCTCTTGAGTTGTTGACTGACTGAAACAATGCTGAAAACATTGGTATATGTACCTTCGCTTGGTGTAGCCAGTAATCACTGCTACAGCATATGAGCCGACTGTCCAGTCTATCAGCAAAATATATAGTTTGGATGCTTTCCATTCTGTACACAAACAATACTAATTTAGTTAGCTCAAGTAGTAATTGTTATTATTGTTTGGCTCAGGACTGCACCAAGTCATCCACTACCCTACATATCATTTATCATTGACTTGGTTTACTTTTGCATAGACTGATTAAAAAGTTTCTTGCTGTATTGTTTTCAGGGCCCATAAGTCTTATAAATTCAGGATTGAGGAGACTTTTACATATTAACCAAGATAAAAGTACTTAAGTAATTTGTGTAAAATAGAACCTAATTAACTGGTAATTTGAACGGAAATTAGTCCGTGGAAGCGTTTCTTATAATAGGAATCCCAGAATTTACAATAAAATCGCGTACTATTCCAGCATACAATTATTGTATAAACGTGAAATTTCGTGAGTATGGATGTATGGATGTTTGTAACTGTCACGCCAGAACGGCTGAACGGATCTGGTTAAAATTCGGTACAGAGATAGATTATAGTCTGGATTAACACATAGGCTACTTTTTATCCAGGTCGGACCCAATTCTGAAGTCCACGCAGACAAAGTCGCGAGCAGAAGCTAGTATTAAATAATTCAAATATTCAAACTCCTGTATAAGAACAGCAAAGCAGTGGCAAAACTTGAATTATTCTAGTTAATTGGCTAGATGACTAAAAAAATTTGTTTTATTCGTCATTTAAATTATTAAAAAAAATGTACATTGCTTTTGTTTAACAAACAAAAAATTACAATTTTTACGAAATGGTAACATCACAATCTTCCATTCCGGAACTTTGATGCTCTTTACTTTTGTCAATTCTTATTAATTTGATAAAGCAAAAAATACGTGTCCGTTAATCTATCTGACGGACCGAATATGATGATATTTTTGTAATGCAGTCACCATTCCTATTGAACTACGTTTTTCTAGTTTTAATTTCATTAGTTTTATTAACATACGTACTAGGTATGTGCACTCAGAATCGAATGGACATTGTTTCAGCTGTTTTGACACAAAGATCCAAAGTTACACATTTTTAATAAAATCGTAATGAGTGCGTTGAAATAATACCTCAGTCGGTACCTGAAACCGTATTGTGTTGAATATAATTTCAGAACTGGAGTAGCAACAGTGAAGTGCTCAGTGGTCGGTGTCCGCCGATGAGTAGGTACATGTAGTACATACGCGCACGTATGTACGGGAGCGAGGCACGTACAAACAGAGTTTTCTAACATTGTGAAGCCTCACGGAGGCACTAAAGCGTCCAGCTGTTATGTATGCAGTGCGCGCGCGCATGCCCGCGGAATCACAATCGACGCTCGCGGTAATAACTCGTCGAACGAAGCCGCGCCGGAATCAACAAGCAGCCGGCGGCTGACGCTGCCGTACACCACCAGCTAGCGCTTTGTTCAGCAGGACCTTGGATATGAAGGTCACAGATGCTGGACATTACCAACTAACTCAGTGCTCACTAGTGTATATTATAATTATGACCGTGTCGTGGTGGCAATTATTAAAAAACTTCATAAAGTAGCGAATAAAGTTTTTGTCCGCGCCATCATGGATATGTGTATATACCAGTTACCATGGATATGTAGTATTTTAAGAGATATGGTTTGATATTCTAAGGGAACAGGTAGAAATTGCATTTAAAACCCAAACAAGTTTTATAAGATTAATTAAATTTTACCGTTAAATTAACTGACACCTGTAAACTACAGAAAAAAACTACATATAAAAATAAAAATAAATCGCAAAATTTTTTGCTAAGCGCTAAACTCGATGACGGCTGGACCAATTCGGGTATTTTTTTTTATTTATTCTTTCTATCTCTGAGGAAGGTTTAGTAATAATGATAAAGTATTTAATAATAATAATGGTTTTTACATTCACAAGGTAATCCTAGTAAGCGTAAAGATAAAATGATACGTATACTTCATAAAAATAAAGAGTAGGTATTACTTGAACCACCGAACTAGAAACATAAGCTTAGCTAGCATTATCTACATAAAAATGTTGAGTTTTTCCAAAAGTAACCAAATGCAGAGCAGGGTGATTTCAACTGATTATGCTGACCATTCTGATACTTTCCTCTATCGCTATTTCTGAAATCAAAGCAATATATTATTCGTTACATTGACACAAAATTAATGACAATTATAATGGCGTTTCTTGCAAATGGTGTCTAAAAAGTTAAACAAAAACAAGACGAACAAACATCGTTTGATATTCATGCGATTCATGGAAATGTTCGGCAGGCGACGCGCATTATTCAGATGCGATCGAACGCGTCAATCATTCCTCACCTCGGACCAGAGATCCATCACGCGGCAGCAGCCACGCACGCTAATACCGACCTTAATTACTTAGCGTAAGATACATATTTATAATGTAAACATAATTCGGATGTAAAGACGAAAGGTAATATTTAATAGGTCCATAGTGATGAGGCAGCCGGTGACGAAGGAAACTCCGCATGTATTTATTTAAATTTATGAGAATTGGTATAAATGTGGCCCGTGTTCACACTGCCGATGCCGACGGCGAAGTCGTGGTGACACTATATTACCTCAAATCTACCAGAGTAAGACTACCATCCAACTAGGCTGTTCAACTGAATGCCATTTACTACTACAAAGTTCTATTTGACTTCATTGGTCTACTGGCAAAGCAGCTGCTAAGCTTGAAATCATTACTTTGATTCCCAGGTTTTTACGTAATAGTTCTAGCAGCTCGACGTTTAGATTTCAAATTGTCAAGTGCTCTTTAAATAACTAGACTCTCTGCCTGCGAGTCATGGGACCTAAACCATACCAACGAATTTCGGGTTAACTAATTTTTTTAAACGCATTGATATATATATATAAGAACGTCTTCGGGTCATCCTTCTCGTGGCCTTTTCCGAACTATAATATTAGTTTGGGGAATAAGTCTTTTCGCATTTAGTATGTAGGTAAATACTTTTAATAAAAAATCTTTGGCTGTATTGCTTTGCTATTTTTATCTGGCTGATTTTGATACATTAAAAAAGTTACACTTTAAAAAAAGAAACCAATTAGTAAAAATTTGTTTCCCGCTATTTTTCATTTGTTGTTCTTTCGGTCAAAATGAGTGAATATAATGAAGAAATTCGATACACTTTAAAGTTTTATTACAAAAAGGGGAAAGATGCAACGCAAGCCGCGAAAAAAATTTGTTTATGGACCTAATGCAGTGTCAGCAAGAGTAGCACAAACCTGGTTTAAGCGTTTTCAATCCAGGAATTTTCATGTTAAAGATGCACCTCGCTCTGGTCGCCCAGTTACAGATAAAATTGACGCAATTTTTGAAAAAGTGGAGCATGATCGGCATATCAGTAGTTACGACGTAGCTGAAGAACTGGGGATTGACCACAAAACAGTTTTGACCCATTTGAAAAAAGCTGGGTTTACAAAAAAGCTCGATATTTGGGTGCCACACGAGCTCACTGAAAGAAACCTAATGAACCGTGTACGCATTTGCGATTCTTTATTGAGACGTAATGAAACTGAAACGTTTTTAAAGAGATTGATAACTGGTGATGAAAAGTGGATCACGTACGACAAGAACTTGCGAAAAAGGTCGTGGTCAAAGGACGGTCAGGCTTCACAGACTGGCAAAACCCGGGTTAACTCGCAATAAGGTGATGCTGTGTGTATGGTGGGATTGGAAGGGCATTGTTCATTATGAGCTTTTACCGCCAGGCAGAACCATCGATTCGGATCTTTACTGCCAACAACTGATGAGATTAAAGCAAGAAATTGAGAGAAAGCGGCCGGAATTGATCAATAGAAAGGGTGTGGTCTTTCATCACGATAACGCTAGACCACACACATCTTTGGCCACTCAGCAAAAATTAAGAGAGTTTGGCTGGGAGGTGTTAATGCATCCGCCATATAGCCCTGACCTTGCACCTTCCGATTTCCTACTAAAAACTACTAGTCACGTTTTTTTGATCAGAAGTCCCAAACTTTCTACAACAATGGGATCATGTCACTACCCACAAGATGGCAAAAAGTCGTTGAGCAAAATGGTACATATATATTAAAATTAAATGTAAATTAACTTTGAAAAAAAAATGTCTTGAGTTTTCATATTAAATGCGAAGAAACTTTTTCCCCCACCTATTATGTCGGGATTGGCTTCCAGTCCAACCAGATGCGGCTGTATTCAGCTGCATTCTACCAGTATTTTAAAGGTAATGGTCGACTGCCATCACATATCCGCAATTTTTTTATTCTAATTTCTGGATAATACCCTAAGAATAAACTTGGCAGCTCGATTACTGCAGTAAAGGAGAAATTACCTTTATGTAGGCCATACCAATATTTGTGAGTAATTGTGTTTATGAACGCACCCATGATACACATGAACACAAGTGTAGACATTAGTGCAAGGTTGTCAGGTATTGCGGGCTTATGCCTATGCACTAACGATTGTCATAGGTGTTTGTATGACAACCAGGATAGCTGATGCTTACACATTGAAGCGTGGCATAGCCTGACTGCGGTAAGCGCAGCTTAACCTTGCAGATAGATGGATCTGCATAGTTATTACGAGCCTATCTAAAAGTCATATCTAAAATACACATTTATCAAGCATTTCCTTCCTCAGCAGGTCATCATTCATCTTTACTTATATTTTTCATTACGTAGGTAAAGGATTAGTTTTAGTTAAGTTCAGCTACCTAGTAGGTAGTAATGTGTTTACATTCCAATCGATCTATTAAATATAACATGAACTGTATTTAGCATAAAAAAATATTGTCTTTAAGTAGCTAAGTAATAATTGTTAATGAATACAGATAATTATCTAAATTGTAACAAAAACCCTCGCAGTGTGTACGCAGGTTTGGCAACTCTCCCGCAGCACCCAGTGATCGTGCGCGCGCACGTACTACCTACGCTACATAATTCATTAATTTACGTCGTTATCACTCAGATTATGTATGTTTTGTTGTAGTTACGGTTTCGGAGGCTGCCACCTCTTGCATATTGCTACATCACAATATAATGATGTATCCAAGTGTTGACGCAAAACGTCATAAGGTAATAAAAAAGTGATCATCATCATCACCCTAGTCTTTTGCAAGTATGGAAGTCAACAACTATCAATAACTCTCAGATGAGGCTTTCGAGCTTCAGACTTTATGTCACGGTGAGTCAAGAATAGTAGGTGAACGTCTAATAATGGTATGAATGTAGTCTGTCAGATTTTAGAGGCTTGGGAGAGGTCACAATATGATATAGATATCTTCTGTGATTTTTCTAAAACTTTCGACTGCGTTAACCACAATACGCTTATCCATAAATTGAACTACTACGGTATAGCAAGGCTATCTTTAGATCATGTATCTTCCTATCTTTCTGATAGGCGACAAAAAGTGAGCATAAACAGAGTCACATCTTCCGGGTCTGTAGATAAGATTGGTGTTTCACAGGGCTCTATTTTAGGCCCTTTTCTTGATTTATCGTACATAAATGACCTTCCTTATATAATGTCTGAGTTATGAAATATAGTATTATTTGCTGACGATATATCACTCATATTCAAAATCGATAAAAATGATAGCAATCTCTTTAATATAAATGAGCATCTAAAATCACTTTGTTTTTGAAAATGACATCGGAGTTCTCAAATGCTGGGAACGTTCTTTCAATATTATCGACTTCGGCCCAACTTTGACATTAACGCAGGTCGAATGTCGCAAGTCGAATATCCACACAAACTGTTATTACAATATTGATACCAATACCAGTGAAGAATGTAACACTATTTTTAACAAAATACAGTCATCAGTTATTTTTTGGTTCAAATAGCCTAATAGTTTATCTCTCAATTGCTACATGAACCTTAAATATTTATCTGGGTCAAAAAACCCGGTTCTAGTACAATCAAAAGTTTCCTAGTAGGTGAAGTAGGTATACAATACATGATGTTTCAAACATGTAGCCCACGTACCACTTAATCATCACACCGAATATTAAAATAAGTAGCAAAAAAGTAAACAATGTTTTCAAAGTTATAATAACTGGATATACATAAGTGTTTCCTCATATTAGTTCGCGGCTCGGAACATTATCCCATTTATATGCATCACGGATTCTGTATTTCCGACTGCGCCGCTCCGTGGGAGCATCGTTTTGTTACAAAAACTCCTGTTTATGTTTCCCTTTGGTACATTAGTCGGAGACGATAATAACACAATGTTTGACTGCTGTTACCATGTATCATCATCTCTTTGGATTGTCTAACTAGATATATCTAATATCGTCCAATCTCTTATAGGAAACAAAGAAAGCTGGCTTATTCAAATAAGTAATAGAATAATATTTATCTGGTCTTAAATCTATGATTATACGAGTAACAACATACCATCACGCCTGTATTCCCCGAAGGGTTAGGCAGAGGCGTACTTAATGTACACCCACAGTTCGCCGGTTAAACATACCGGCGAACTGTGGGTCCCATGTTATAGGGGGCGAGCCTATAGCCATTCACCGGGCACAAATCCAGACTCCGAGCTGCTACTGACTATTTCATAGAAAAACTCAATAACACTTTGCTCGACCTGGGGATCGAACCCAGGACCTCTAGTGTAGCAGTCGCGCTTGGGACCACTAGACCAATGAGGCAGTCTTACAGACTATACGAGTAATGTAACATTATTATGCTACCGAAATTCTTACACTGTAGGTAAGTATTTTAGAGACTTTAATACTACTCAATTACGAGTAGGATTAATAAAACTTCTTAGTTATTATTTCTTTAAACATTGAAAAAGCGTTAATTCTACTTGCGATATTGGATAATGATTTTTATTTGAAAACGTTAGCATTCTTAATTCACGAGATACCTATTACGGTTTCCTTATTACTTACGTAGTGTAGTGAAGTTCTGGTAAAAAAACTTGGTTATATCTGAACCATATAATCAATGTTTTATATATAATTATAATCTATTCATATAATAAGTCTGTAGAACAGTCGTGTCTGTGATTGGAAAATAATAATTTAAAAAAAATCATCACGCAAAAAGAAGGATAGTTTTTTTTCCATAATTTTCATAGAAAATACTGAAAGTTCTGCCTCATTAACCTAGTGGTCCTGAGTGCGACTACTACGTTTGAAATCCTAGGTTCGATTCCCAGATATTGGGGTTTTCTATGAAATTTTCAGTAGCAGCTCGGAGTTTGGAATTTGTGCCAGGTTAATGGCAATAGGCTCGCTCCCGATTACATGGGACCTAAACATAGCGGCGACCTGTGAGTGTACATTAGTACTCCTCTGCCTAACCCTCGGGGGAATACAGGTGTGATGGTATTTGATAAACATACTAAATCGTTCAGAGAAATTGGAATAGAATGCATAGACATGGAAGGAACGCAACGTTTAGGTTTAAATGGTTTAATTTCAGTAAAATTGGTGCACTGACTCAATGATTCTGTTCAATTATTTTAAAAAATCCTTCAACTATAGAAAGCTTCGTTATCAGTGAGTAACATAGCCTGCATTTTTTTTAATTAGAGGTCCCTACGATTTTTACAATAACGTAACCCAAGGTATCAAAAAGTTGTCTATAGGTAAACTTATTTTTTATCTCAGATGGTGCAAATTAAGCTTTTGTCTTCAGGTAGGCATGAATTAGCGGTATTTAACTAAAAAAAAACATAAATAAATAATTTCAAGCAATTATCATAATATTCGCACGACGCGCCCGATTAATTAATTATGCAGATAGTTCCTTACGTGAAGTCGTAACTTTTAAACTATCGCGTTGCATATTAATATAGAACGAACAGGTATTCTCTTCTCTTCTCGTCGATCGTTGTCGATCAGTGTAACCTGGTCGAAATGTTGCTATAGAGCGCGTTAATAGGTATCTGTTCGTTCTATATTTACGTGAAGTATTAACGCTTTATGAGAATAGTTGCCAAACTCTCTACAACACAAAAAAAGTATAATTTTAAATATTTTTTTTTGTTACACATACAATCATAATTATACTATTAATTTGTCGCGGCTATTCAATTTCACCCTAATAATAACGTATTTCAGGGATTTTGGTTTACCATATTTTAAGCGAAGGGGGGGGGGGGGGGGGGATTAATGTTTGTTCGGGATAATCGATGTTTTCAAAGATAGAAACTTGAAAATAGGAAAGTAATCTGCTGAAAATGTGTCCAGACAACTTGAATTGCTGCTTGTTTTGCTTGAATCGAATTTTTCTTAGTCATCATGTCCTACAGAAAGCGTTATATTTCATACGTACCCTAGCGTAGACCATGCCCGTTGCGCAAGCGCAGTGACACGGATGACACGGTGTATGCGCAGGAAACCACGTCGCAGCCGGTGGACGTGCCGCGTCCTCGCGACACAGCGCCGCCTGCAGGAAGGAACAACCAACCGAGAACACCACTTACTAACTGTCGCTCAAAACATTTTTGTACGTACAAATAATATAGCTGCCTAATTAGTCTAATGGTCCTACGCTAGAGGTCTTGGGTTCTATGCCCAGGTCGAGCAGTGTTATTGAGCTTTTCTATGACATTCTCGGACAAACCACCCGTTGCGCCGACTACAGGCCCTCTCAGATCTGGAGTATTCACCTTCCAAGGCGTGAACTGACTTACCCATCCTACAGTGACCCGAGGATCCCATCACCGCGCTCCTGGAAGTGGGCACTGGTACTGGCATAGTATTATTTTTTAGATAAAATAGGAAGATCAATGTAATAGATTTCAAGATGTTGTTATGATTTTTTTTCCTATTTTAAATGAATTAATTATGAGGTAAGAATGTCTTTGGCTACTAGCTGAGCTTTTTGACCTAGTCGAAAATATACAAATCTACTGTTTAATTAAGGCCCTTATCCAGATTCATTTCCAAACACGTGTAACCACCACGTATAACTACTATGAGCCGGCGCGGCTGCGCACGTCCCGTGCGTCGACGCCGTAAAATTGTGACTTCCGGTGGCGCGGGCGTGACGCGGCGACGCAAGGGTTGCGCACCCCCCCCCCCCTCGCCCCCCCCCGCACACACCGCATCGCACTACCAGACTGGGTATGGTAGCGTCACACACACAATGCTACAAAGCTAGGGCTACCTATATCGCGCGAGGAATTGGAGCCAGCCGTGGGTCATGGAGCCAATACGATGGTGTCACATGCCTTTGACCTACGATCTATAACATTGTTATATACTTGACGGTGAAAAAGCCATATGTAATAGGCATTTCACGTCTGTATACCATGAAAGGCTAACACTGAGGTGCACTGAAGTAAGTACACTCACAGTTCGCTGGTATGTTTTGGTCGACCTTATTGCGATTAATCGGGCGGTAAGAATTTAATTGGAACCCATTAATAATTTACTTGAACTGGCGAATCGAACCCCTGACCTTCACGCTTAGCAACCGCACTTTTGGCAACTACATCATTAAGGTGGCATCTTTACTTTAAACAGCTACTTACTACTACACGCAAGGTATTATTTTCTCTATGCTAAATGTGGTGTTTAATAATGACTGTATACATAGTATTATGTTATTCAGGATTTTCTATAGCTGATTAGCTGATTAATGATATTGGGTAGGTAGTAGGTACCATTCGTCTATTAAGCCGGGAATTCTATGCGGCGGTTATAGTATTCAAAGTTTGTGTTTTGCCTATAAAATAGTACGTAAAAATTTTAAGTAAAGTAATAAACCAGTTTTCCATGGATCAGGAGAACGAACTCAACATACATATCGAGTTATATCGTGACGCGTCCAGCGGTGAGCGGTGAGCGGAGCGGGCGGGACGCGTGCATTAGCATCACATTCTTATTGAAACACCACCCCGCCCACCCTGACCAACACTTTAATTAGACAATTTGCGTATCCACTTCCAGACGCTTGACCTGAAGGGCGTCCTAAGTAGTAAGGGTAATGCCACCGCGAACACGCATCAATGGCGATCATCTTAGAGCAGAGAGTCGCACGGATTTGGCAAGTTCTTGACAGTAGCATCCAAGACATCGGCGGAATGACTGATTTCTATTGTAATGTATGCTAAACGGGTGTGACCGCGACAATTAGGGTAGGATGTGCGGGCCACGGCCGCGGTCGTGTCTCTACACCGTCACGCTGAATTGCGATCAGCAATTACTGGCTCATCGCTGCATCAGTTACGTGTTTATTTAATCACGAGCGCATATGTAATGTGAGCCGCAGACGAATCAACGCATCGCCGCGAATACCAAGCACAGCAGCACGGAGGAGACGTGGGACTGTGCCACATGACACTGCTGAGTACTGCTCGCTAATCACAGTCTCTGCTGATGGTGAGGGAGCGACGTGTTTCAGAAGTCCGCCGCTCATGTCGCGATATTTACTGAATCTCCAATTCAAACCACGTTATTAATAAGGAGAGAGGTCGGGGCTCGTGATCGGCTGGCTCCTACGCTGCGCAGCCGCCGCGCCGCGACACGACCAAAATAGTCGAAAAAGGTAAGCGCGCAGTCGTGACGGGAATGTCGCTGATGTTATGTATTTCAGGTCGCACTCATTGTATTTTAAACCACTATTGTTTCGTATTTCGCGCCTGCGCACAGAATGTTGCGCTTGCGCCGCGACTCGCGTTGTTTTTCACAGCGCGACGTCACTCACTCGCAATTTACTCTATACGTAGCAGTTCTTCTAAAGCAACGTTCACCAATCTACCTTATTGTTCTGGTAGTCCCAAGTATAACTTCTAAGATTGCGATCTTAGATTTTATTCCTAAAAATCAATGCTCGAAAATGCTCGGCTTGGAAGTGTGAATGTCGTTATAATTATGTAGTCATTGTGACTGTGACTGTCACTTGTCAGTGTGCCAGGAATGGTCACATTTGGCATGAGCACATGCGCAGTGCGCGCGGGCACAGCAGGCGCACGTGGCGCACTGCTCCCACGGTCGCCGATTGATTAACGGTGCGGTTCGCACTAACCGCCGCCGACGACGTGAGAATGCTTGCGCTAATGTGCCCACGCAACATTCGGGCCGTGTCGCCGCCGCGTGACAGAATTGCAAGCGAAGCCACCGCTCGACCACGGCATGGGGCACCGCGAATACTACGCAAATACAGCTACGATCCTATTCATAGCGAGGCACGCTCACTGCGCATAACGTCTTCTTACTTGCCATTTGACAGTCACGATATTAACGCTTAGGTTCATTAGAATTGACAAGGCGTTCATTAACGAGTGATGATAGCTCAGTTTGCGGTTTACCATCATTTAATACTGAAAATTGAAACCAAAGTGAGTTCCAGTAGGTACATTAAAAGGCCTCCTTGAGTTAGGGCATTATGTCATATAGTCGTACAGCGCGCCAATGGCTGTCACCCCTCGCTATCTTCTTATTGACTAGCTGTGTTCGACCATGTTGGTATCGTATGGCAGGATATAGCGGGTATACTCCGCAACTCCACGACGGTTGCGTGCGGGTGGGAAAGATTAGTTAATCGAGTGGGTTGATGAGCTCCTTATAATATGGTTGAGCTACATAATGACTGATGTATGTGCGCAGTCGGCCGGGATTGGTTTACTCAATGCCGCTGTGGATTTTTTCAATAAGCTATTTCAGATATTGTGACACTTGCATATTTTGATACTATTGTGTTTAAACTTTAAAAGAGACCATGATTCTCAGAGTTTGTTTCGGCGTTTCTTCTCAGAAGTCGTCAACTAACAAATGCCGGCGCCGTCTCTTATCAAAAACAATAGCGTTAACTTGTAAAAGTGTCCTTGTAAAAGATTAGATTAGTCTTTGTACTATTTACAGAAATAAATTTATTGTCATTTCGAGCCACTCCAACACCTCAAGAAAGGCCCGCAAACGACTAATGTAGTTGAGTAGGTATCTCTCGGAGAGTACTGAGTTACTTTTCCCCGTATGCCTTCAATTTCCGACATTCCCTGTCTCGTCGTCCTCAAGCTGTTTATGCAACTGTGACACCTATAACAGAGAGATGTTTGTTGAAATAACCATGGCCATTTTTACCATGCTATGAACTATCCAGTTAATCTAGATTGCCGATCAATAGAACAAGAAATCAGAGCTATTGATGGGCTTAGTGATCATTATCTCTTATAGATAGTTATCGTCATCTATTGTCGTACAACTACAGCCGCTGCGTCGCGTCGGGGTGGCAGCGGCACAGCGCGGCGCGACGCGGCGGCGATGCGAGCGCGATAGCGCACGCCCGCCTGGGAACCGATAGCAGTGCCGAGCGCCGCACCATTACACCGGTATACGCACTCCGACGAATCACAGCACGAACTTGTCTACGTAGGGACCTATACAGTCTCTATTGCTATCCATATGGCTCTTATGTTCACGCAGAGGTGAGTGCACTTTGAACGATGCCCATCCACGCTAATCACTTGTGTGTATAATTATATACTGCCTCATTAATTTACGACTGCTACGCTACATGGTTCGATTCCTAGGTCGGGCAGTGTTATTGGGTTTTTCTATGAAATTTTCAGTAGCAGCTTGGAGTTTAGGATTTGTGCCCGGTTCATGGGAATAGACTCGACCCCTATTACATGGGACCTAATTATACCAGCGGAATATAGCATACATAATACTAAACTTTATCGTAGATCTCAAACATGATAGTGTCAAAGTCAAAGATCTTTATTTATTGTGAGACAGTGGTTACAGAGCTGTTATTGCGTTATTTTGGTGTGCTTTTGCGCTGCTCGACCATGTTAGGCATTCAATAGTTTGAACAAATTGTGTTATCTTAGACGTGAGTTTAAGTGATGTATATCTAAATAGACATTTTAATTGAAATACTGATAATATATATTTTGCATCAAAACAAAAAAATAGTTTGGGACTAAGTCATCACAAATCTGTCGGATAAAAATTCATATACTGTATAATATTTGTCTATTTACCAAGAATTCCATTAATTTTAATGTTTCCAATTTCTCTTATTTGTTTTGGGAAGCTTATTATAAATTCATGAAGACATTCCAAAGAAACTTTTAGAAAGTAGGGCTATTTTTGATATTTGCTATTTTGTCGGCATGTCGATAGGAGGACAGGATTCCAAATTTTTCCTTATTAGTTTTTACTAACGTAACGACCTCATAGATGTAGAAGGCAGGAAAGGTTAAAATCTTAAGCTTTTTAAAATATGCCATATAGCTATCCGGGGCACGTTTGCCACAAACAGCTCTAAGACATTTTTTTGCGCCCTAATAGCGAGTTCCCTATCTGTAGCATTCCCCCCATAAATTAGTCCATATCTAAGCGTAGACGTTACATATGCATGATAAGCGGTTAATACTGCTGCTTGATTTACAATCTTAGATATTCTGTATAGAGCGTAGGAAATTTTATTTAGTTTTTTACAAACCGTATCAATATTGCGTTTTTTATGACATATTTTTGTCAATCCATAGTCCTAAGAATGTGATGGTATCTGTTTCCTTATTTAATTTTTTCCATTTCATAATTTACAATTAATGTCAAAGGGGTTTTACTTTGGGAATAACGTTAAGTAACCCACTATCAATAGAGCCATTGTATTACATAAATCCATGGCTAATATAGGTAGTACATTCACAATAAGAGTTTATTTTTGTGAGTAACTCAGCGCTTGAGAACAAGCCCCGGAATACACAAATATTCATCTCGGTTGGGAATCGGACCTATGACTCGCCCGTATTAACCGCTACAAAATTCTTCGAGTTCGGAGTTGTGCTTTGTCACTGGGTCCGGATCATGTGACAATTATAACTCCGCCACTGACTGCCTGGTGTTACGGTAGCGGTGGCGGTGGCTACGACGGCATATGCCACGTGTTCACGTGCTAATGAATCATAACGCGCGTAATTGCCGATGCGGCCGCACTGATAGCGACACGCGACCCGCACAGCAACGCGCTGCACCAGCACAGCACTGCACAGAGCTAGCGTAAGATGGTCTCTGTATAAGGCGCCTGACGTGTCACACTGACCGCATCCTCGTCAGTAAATAAAACCGGGGCAATTATTATATAAGATATATATACTTATACCTGTGATGTGTGGGTATACAGGGGTGATGTTGGTTATGTTAGCTATATTGCGGTTTTTATGAACCAAATTGTATTTTGCGGCCCATTTTATGGTGGTCATAAAATGTGGTCATCCTTCGCGGAACGTCTGTTTTTATTCGGAGTTTCTATTAAAAATTCTCTATAGCATCCCGAAATTGAGATAGTGGATTTTTTTCAATACAAAATTCTCAGAACTCGCTCACGCACTAACAAAAAGACCTTATACATAATAGTTTTGATTGTATATTGTCTACCCAGATACTTGAAAGTTGGGTTTGTTGCAAGGGAATGCTGTATGGAAGGGGACCCCAGTCTCTAGCATACCTACAAATAATTATATAATATTAACATTATCTAAACACATATGTCACTGCTACACTGTGGCTACTTATTTGCAGCGCGAATCGCGATGTAATTTGAGAGCGGTGCGCACAGCTGAATGTGTTAACAAGTGAACTACTTCAGATTCCATTCACACTCGTTGCTCTCGTGGCGATAAACTGTAAGCACTTAATTAATATTACTTTTGAGCGACACGAAATTGCGACTCTACTCCATTTCATATGCATAGCTCCCGCCTGATGCAGACGAGTAAACGAATGGTATTTCGTGCGCGTTACAAGATATGGGTAAAAACCGCGTCATCGTTCATTGGCTTATAAGTAGCGTTTGGCAGCGCGAATACCTCAAGGTCAAGCACCAGTTCAAGTTTTTTTTTTTTTTTTTTTTTTTTTTTTTTTTTTTTTTAAAAAACGTTGCCCCACACTAGGATTTTCTCCTGTGTCGTGGGTGCGTTTACAAACACAAATTCTCACATACACAAACGCCCAGACCCGGAACAACTACCTGTAGATCATACAAATATTTGCTCCGTGTGGGGATCGAACCCACAACACGTGGCGCAGAAGCCGATCGCTCAACCGCTACGCCAATCGTGTCGTCAAAGTTCAAAGTTTTTATTTTAAATAAGTCTTTCCAAGCTTATAAAACGTTCATGTCAAATGTAAGCTCTGTTATGAAAACCTCCGTGCGATACATAAGGACATGTGGATACGCTCCGTGTAAATAATATATTACAATGTTCAGCAGTTTGATTTCAAAGTTTAAGCATGTTTCATTGCTCTTTAGTACTGAATAGGCGTGTTGGGCTGGAAGGCATCTTATCACGTGGCCGGTGCAGTGTGACGTCACACGAGCACCACGCCTATCTGCAGTGATTAGGGAAAGCCTGCGTCTAGTCTCCGCTGAATAATGATGAACACGCTTTCAAATTACTTTCTTCACTGGTGGGCACATACTCAAAGAGAAATGCTACAATAGGTATAATGTTGCATGTAGGTAGGTACTCGCACGGCCATAGAAAGTCAAAAAATAACACATTCTTCAGCTTTGTTATCTTACTTTATAGTTCTGCGGGTATAATATCAGCTGGTAATTATATACTTACACTAATTAGTAAGACTTATAGGATGGATCACTACGTGTTGCTGGTGCTTTCCTACCTTAATATTCAAACGTAGCCACAAGGCCTAATACTGGCCATCGTAGATCATCCTCACCATCATATATCTTAATAATATCAATTCAGCAAAACCCGCAAGTTCGCAGTACAACACAATAGATTCTGCATTGTGTCTGTAATTGGTTACTTGAAGGGCTAACAGGACATAATGGATCATACATAGGTACCTAATGGTTTACTCCAGAAAAAAACAGAAAAGGATCACTAATGCTGAGGACATAAGCACGAATCCTCAAAGCAATGCCGGACAACTACATACTTTTATAGGTAAGTATACATGTAGCTACAATATCAAACATATGTTTTTTCTTAGGATAATGTTGCTCCACACTGGAATTAGATACTGTATCGTGTACCCACGCATTTACAAAATTAGGTCCTTAAAAAGATGAAACTACATATTTACTACAGAAATAAATAACATTTATCATTTAACACAAATTGTTGCACTTACAACTGGAGCAATTATCTGTAGGCCATACAAATATTTATTATATGCGGGAATCTAACCCGCGACCTGTAGTGCCAGAGCCGATCGCCAAACAACTGCGCTAAACTGTAACCTCAATATTTGTGTTATAAGGTAAACATCCATAACCAACTTAGTTGTTATCTGCAGAGAAGATAACACTTAACAACAGTGAATTACAGACGTATGCAGCGTAACATCACTTAATAGAGTGGTACCAAAATTACGGACGACTGCCATAAAAATAACGGTAAGGCGACCTCTAGCGTCACTAGTGAACCTCAAGACATGTGCAGGGAGCTTTAGGAACACATCAGACGGTTCACTCCTAACAATATTGTATACAGACGTAAAATAAACAGTTACCAGTCTGCTCTGTGGTACGTAGCCATTATTTTACTAGCGCCAGCGTAGTAGCTATGCACGAAATGTTATGTTTGCGAATATTTTGAAAACATTCTGTATTGTCGCCTTAAAGCGCGAGCACCATTAGTTATTTGTATTTAATTTATTTCTACACGCGACGGTACGGAGAAGTAGTATACGTTTAGGGTGATAGGGTGTTTGTTAGTTTGTGCCGTCGAATGTCGCCATTTATCCAAAACGGTTTGGCCGATTGAGACGTGGTTTTTTGTAAAGGGTTTATGATACATCAGCGATTGTCCATAGATAGACATTTTTCTCCTGTAAAATGAGTATTTTTTGTAAATGATTTTTGATTCATGAGTATTCATGACAGAACGGAGAAGTTGTAGGAATGCGTTTAGGGTGAAAGGTTGTTTGTTTGTATGCGCAAATTATCCCGTAAACCGTTTGTCCCATTTAAATAGGTACGATTTTCTGTAAATGTTTTGTTATTTATGATGTAATGTATTATTGATGATGATTATTACGAAATTATAATTAGGACACGCCAGGGGGGCCTGCAATAGATAGGTACATAAAATAATAATAAGTAATAAATACAATATTTCTCGTTTACATTATTCGTTATTTCGTTAAATTTTGACTGATTTATTTGCCTGAAAAGACAGATATTTAGAGAGAAACGAAGAAATTATCTAAAAAGTGCAAAAACAATATGTGCATATGTGATTGAAAAGGGATTAAATAATAGTTTGAAAACTCGCAACTACAATACCTACTACACATTTAAATCAAACTTTTGAAAAGATTTGGGTTGTACGTAGATACTCGGAAATACAGACGCATTCTGTGTGCATTATAAAAGATTATTTAGGTTTTATTTATATAATCCTTTTCACTTTACGAGTAAATAAGAAATACCTACCCCTACATTTTTTTATAAAACGAAGATGAAGAAAGAAGCGTCAGTGACATCGTCGTACGTACGACGTACTATGTACAGTACTTAGGGCATTCATTGACGATGCTAGTTTTTAACACAATAAAAAAAATCGCTAGTTTTAGAGAAATATTTTTTACAAACTCCAAAATGCCATAACAAACTTAAAAAAACATGGTCTCTTTCCCAACATTGAACACTTAGGTAGGTATACATATGTTAGTGACACAATGTAGGGCAGTCTGAAACTTTGAGAAAAGAACCATAGCAGCTTTGAGTAGACTAGTCCCCACTGACGGCACTCATACCGTTGTCGTGGCACTCATCGTGTAGCTCAGCCATAATTTAGGGAGCTCAACGACTCGTCGCATGATGATATCTGATCGGCAGAACATTTATTTATTTATTTTATCTATTTATTTATTTGTTACATATATCTTATTGCTAACAGAGCATACCTTACGCAACAAGTGATTACGATAATTTTACAATTTAAATCAGTATAACTACAATGTAAAGTATAATAATATAAAGTGTATAAAAAAAAACTAGTGTAAAAATTCCTGTTAAAAAAGAATGCAAAAGATGTGACATGTAGAATATTAAAGTAAATTGTATAATTGAATAATATTAAGTTTAAAATATTAGTTTATAAAAGATGAGTTACAATCAATCTAGGTAATCAATTAATCTAAGAATTGTATCATTAAACAGAAAAAAATATTCATATGCAGGACAAGGATTATGGTATAGTATTAGCAATTGTCAACGTCTCCAGATACCGCCCAGCTACTGTAAGAAACGCTTTCTCGGTGCATGAGAATAAATCAATTGTTGAGTCATAAGCTAACATTTCATTAATATAACGATGAGCACGGGACAAGGGCGCGAATCGAGCCAGGTTAGTGCGCGCGGCCGGCACTGCCAGCGGACGGTGGCGGTGTTCACGCACAGCATGCGCGCCCAGCCGCGGGACATGGAAGTTTACTTGCGCTAATAGTGCCGAGTTATAAGTATAACCACGTATAAGTCGGAAAAAGTATGTAACAATAGTGATGTTACGACGCACTGCCAACATCTGATAGTCTACCATACCAACTATGTATAGTGTCGGATATAAATATGGATAATAAATATATTGCTTTTTAAATAGGTATCTAACAAACGATTTCCGAATTTTTTCGACATTCTGTATATAATGCAGTTGGTATGGATTCCATATCAGCGCATTGGTTTCAAGAGTACTTCTGACATATGCATTGTATCGTTAATCGGTTATTAAAACACCTTGACTGACGCAGAACCAATCCTAGACTCTTTCGGCATTTATCACATATTTGCGGTAATATTTCCGTTAAAAATTAATTGGCCATCGAACCATGTTCCCAAATCCTTGACAATAGATACGCGTTGCAATGTGGTGTTGAATATTGTATAATCCCCACAGATTGGTGCACACGCACAGCTGTAGGACATAATTACGCACTTGTTAATATTTAGATTTAGGCTATTGTCGTTTGACCATTTCAGCACACTATTAATGTCACTCTGGAGTAACGCACAATCAGATAGTGAAGTTATTGAAGAAGCCAAATTTACGTCATCTGCGAACATCAAACAGGTACTGTGTTTTATCATACACGGTAGGTCGTTCATAAGTATTAAAAACAATAACGGACCAAGACAACTACCTTGTCCAACGCCAGAATTAACTATATATTGCTCGGATTTGCAATTTTCGTATAAAACGTATTGCTTACGATCTGCTAAATAGCTGGAAAAAAAGTGGATAAGGTTTTTTGAGAAACCTATGCTTGCCATCTTGCGAAGAAGCACATCACTATTCACTTGGTCAAATGCCTTTATACATACTTTACATTTTGTACCTATAGGTCAAATTCCCAAAGCTGCCAGCCTAAAAGCTTGTATAATTATCATGTTACTACCTACAGCCTACAGGGTAGGTACCTATATGTATTAATATGTTTGTGAGACTGAAATATAAATGTCATTGTTATATTGGATGTCAACATTCAAAATCAAACAGTATATGTTATGACACCGCAACATACCTACTACGGACAGGTAGGGGGTAGTGCACATTGTTGTAGCAAGTCTATTATTTCATTGATGATAACGTCACCGCTAGCAACGTACCGCGCACCGCCAGCTCTCAACTCTGCCGGGAACATAGCGTGACACCTCGAGACAACTGACGACGAATAAAATAACGTCGTCCGCCTCGCGACATTAACATATAGCTAGGCGCGAGCGCATGCCATGTTGACTTACGGCCACTTTGACTACGACAAATAGCGGTTAAACAAAGCTCTTCATATTAAAACAAGAAGTGAACAAACACACGATTCCCGGTATCAGCACCCGAAGCCGCCACCGTACAGCCCACATCCATCGCCACCGCCGCCTGGTAGCACAATACACCGCCGCCGCCGTGTTTGCTACATGCTTAACAAACTAGGTAACTAGTTACCAACGTCTGAAAGGACGAAGCAGTAAAGTAAAACACTCATAAATTGAGAAATAAACATAGAAATAAGTCATACAGGGTGTGTTTGAAAACATGCGACAAATTGAAAGGGGAGTTTCAGTACCTTATAATTACCTATTAGTTAAAAAAAATTAAAATTACATTTTCAAATGTAATTTAAATAGTGTAAATTGTCCAAAAAATAATCATATTATTTATCTTAGATGGTGCAAACTGAGCTATTGTGGTAGGCATGGAAATAAATTGTATATAGGTACATAGTCTCATTTCATTCCTGTATACATAGGCCGCGCACTAATTATGGTAAGACAATGATTTATGTTTGAGCACAGTTGTATAATAAATTACCGAACTACTTGAAAGAATATGATAATATTAACATCTTTAAAACGAAATTAAACTAATACATATTTAAGTGTGTAATGTTACAACTGAGTGCTCTCTTATTTATATTATTATCCTATTATTTAATTTAAGAAATAATTAATTTGAATGTGTTATTCGTCTCGTAATTTTGGATTATTTAATTTACAAATATTTAATTAATTATTATGAATGTTATAATATTATTTTCAATTAAATTATATAACCAATCCAGCATGCCAGAGCTAATGAAACATATTATTGTTATCAAATATAATTAGCCTAATCTTATCGTATAAAAAAAACTGTACAGTTTTTATAAGAAACTTGCGACCCGCCTGCTGTTTTACCCGCTCTACTCCTATTGGTCGTAGCGTAATGTTATATAGCCTATAACCTTTCTCGATAAATGGACTATCTAAGACAAAAATAATTTTTCAACCAGTAGTTCCTGAGATTAGAGCGTTCAAACAAACAAACAAACTCTTCAGCTTTATTATATTAGTATAGATAAATTCTCTTTAAACCGAAAACCATTCGAATATTTTAAGTATCAAACATCTCGTTGCCTAACCTCCAAGTTTTTTTAAAACAAACGGTGAGTCACTATAATAAATTAGATGTATGAGGGACGATTTTATCTCCTAAAGACACATTTAATGTTATATAGCGGGCGCAGATCCTCAAAAAATATTCGCGACAGCGGGAACGACGAAAACAAAAGTCGTCCGGACTCATCATTTAAGGACAGGACAGACGAATCGTATCAATACGTTGATGGAACTTTTAGGGACGTATAAAATACGAAGTCATTGTCTTTTTTGCGAGTTCGGTTTGCGCGGGCGATGCGGCCGCGGAATACCAACAAGGTGCGCCGGCGCAATGGAATGCGCTGCCGCCATTCGCGGGACGCCTGTCACACGTCGCTCGCATCGCGACGCCAAACGCACACGGTTACAACCCTCGCGTGGACTGACGTGAGCGCACACTTTCCAAAACTAACGCGAACCTCAAGAAAAAACTGTCATTCAAAACGACATCAAGCGCCACCAACTTCAACTTTAGTCTTTAACGTAGTACTCGTAAAGTCCGGTTCAAATCGGCGGTGGTGCTGTCAATTGTGAATGCTGATGGTCTGTGTACGAGCTTCGGACATGGATTTGCTTAGATAACAATCGCGCTCGGAGACAATCTGAAATGTTGATTTCTTTATCAATTTCTTTTTTGTTTGAATAGTTGTCGAGATCTCAACGTATAATTCTAATGTAATGCCCCGCGATTGTATCACGACTAATTAGTTTATTTCATTAATGTTAAAGGGATTTTATTGGTAATGTTCCTTTAAAAATATTGTTTATGTGAATGTAACAGGTCTTCGTTCCTACCAATTCGGTTACAGTCAAAGAGAGAGAAGTTATATCTATACTTATAAAATAGTTTGTTTTTTTTATGGGATAGGAGGGCAAACGAGCTGATGGATCGCCTGCTGGACATCCGATTGGGCATCCGGTAACCTCACCCACTCGGCAAAACACAACGTAAGCGTTGTTTTGTGAAACCGGTGTTGTCCTGAATAATTGACTGATCTATCAACGCACAGCCAAAACTACAAAGACTAGCAAGCTGAAATTTGGAACCTAAGTTTATTTTATAATGTAAGCATCTAAGCTAAGAAAGGGCATTTGGAAATTTCAACTTTAAGGGGGTTAAATGGAGGGGAGAAATTTGTAATCGAAGAAGTCGAAATTTTGAATTAGGTACAGTACCTACTGAGAATAAATAAATAATAACGTGTTTCATGATTATTCGATTTTCACATTTTAAGGGAGGAAGACGGGGTGTGAAAGTTTGTATGGGATAGTCGGTTTTTGTAAAAATACGATTTTAAACATTAGGATTGTAGCTAGTCATCATTAATAAATGAAGACGTGTTTCCGGGTTTTTGGACTTTCACATTTTAAGAGGCTAGATGTTTGTAAGGGACTAGGAGGTATTGTTAAAGAAGGAACCTGAAAATTGGAATGGTCGTTAATCATACATAACATCACGCCTGTATTTCCCATTCATTCCTTGTTCTTTTTTTCGTATACATGACCGTAGGTGGGTGGGCTCAGTTACAGTTACAGTTTATCAAGAATATCATGGAGTGCTTTTGCTATCCACATAACCAATGAAGACTGTTGAGCGGGTCAGTCTTACCCGGAGGGTGGCGACCTCACTAGGCTGTCAGTTGCGTCGGCGCCTGCTCGTGCACGTTTGCAATAAACTGAATACATTTTACAACGCGAAGACGTAAATTAGACTGGAAAGTTTGAGGCTCGTTCGGCAACAAGAAAATGTACGCCCTCATTACTTATTCTGAACTCGTCTATACAATATTTATGTCACTCACTCGTATTTTTAGAGTTGTGTCGTTGCTCACACGCACGCTCACTCACACACACACACACACACACACTCGCAGTGCAGCAGTTACCTCAGGTTGAGTGCTCGGTTGAGCTTGTGCTCGCGGATCTTTTAAATAAAATTTGTTCATTGCTATTGATATAGCCTAAGATTTTTTCCTTGCTTTATTTTTGATAGCAAGGCACATTTAGACTTATGAGAACAATGACCATTTTGTACTACAAAAATCTAAAATTGTTACCGAAATGAAATTTTCACCAAACTGAAGTAAATCAGCCGGCGAAAGTATACCTACGTACTCTACTCGAACACTGGGCAAATATTTAGATTTACCGTTAGTAGACTGTAAATCGAGTATATAAGCTAGATTGAATTAAATGCATTAAGATAAATATTAACTTAATAAAATTAAAAAAAAAGGGAAAACTGGTAAACTGTTTTAGTAATACATAGGCAGTTAAAATATTGGTTAACTGAAATGCTTTGTTTGTACAGTTTGATTATGAAGTGTCAGTGAGACTTCAGGTGGGGTTTCACATGATGTAGGCAGGAATAGCCTACTTATACACTACGTTAAAAAAAAAACTCTGTCCGATCTGGAAGAGATAGGTATGGATCCCAATTACATTACCAAATAAAATAAGGCACATCAAATATTCATGACAGTAAACATATTAACTATTCTAAAATTCACGAATGTGAAATGAAACTTCACTTGCGCGATTCAGGACTTGTCCAGTTTGTATGTAGCGCGGTAGATGTCGCTACATATGTTTGTTTAAGAATGACCTTTAATTTGTTTTCTTTAAAATTTGTTTTAATATCTACATATTCAACAAATTTTAAGGATTTAAAGATAGGTATTATCTACATAATACCTATCTTTTTGTGATTTTTTTGCATTTTCCATGCTATAATTATAAAGTTATTTTAGTGAAGCAAAAAATCAATCGCGGGCAGGATTCGAACCTGCGTCTTTTGGTTAGATACACCAGATGCTCTGACCTCTAAGCGAGTCTCACCGCTAGATCGAAATTTGCCTTCACATTATGAATTTACGTCATAAAGTGACGTTGGTGACATATATTGAAAAGCAAGTTACTTTGCCTCTCAACCGACACGACTTACTTTATAGTTAGTTCGATGTCGTATGATGCCAACTTACCTTTTAACTATCTTTTTTGTATTTTTTGCATTTTCCATGCTAAGATTATAAAGTTATTTTAGGGAAGGAAAAATTCAACGTATTACCTATTTTATTATTTTGGCACACTTCTGTCTACATTTCTTACTTTAAATTATCTCACAGATCTGCTAGAAGAGATTTCTTTAGAAATAAGTAGTACCTTTGTACTTAGTAGTCCTTAATTTTTTTTTTACTTTGTAGTGTGTTTTAAACACAAAAAAAACGATTGTAATCGTAAAATGATTAAATAACATTTCCGATACCCCCGACTAAATGACTACCTACTACAAGAAAATCCTTCGTAGGTTTTTTCACAATTTTTAATTTTGAGTTTTATTTTAAACTTTTTAGAGAATTCATTTGGAAAATCCACTCTTCTGTAAATTAGTTCTGATAACCAAAGTTGAAATTGTAATGATTTTGTATGTTTTAATAGATTCTTTTAGAAATTATTGTAAACTTTATTGTAAACTGTGCGCACTGCATTTACACCATGAAGGTTTTACATCATAAAATGAGTTCCTTGATGAGTTCAGTAGGTATACAGTACCTACTCAGTCCTACGTCACAAAGAAAAAGGAAAAATTTGTCAAAATTGGCAACTAATCAGTAATCAGTGAATGACATGATTGACAGCTGTAGTAATCATTGAGGTAATAAAAACGAGGCATTAGTGTTCAGAGAAAAATTTGTACCCCAATCTAAAATTTCATTTTTACTCAGCCGAGACCCGTCAAATAAGTTCCGTGACATCATTTTTATGTTAGAATAACTGCACTCATACAAATATAGTTATTATCTGTACCTACCTATATTCCTTGACACAATAATGTTTGATGATTTATCTTTTTTTTACTTATTTTATCATATTTAGTAAGTATATTTTTAAATCGTATTACATCAAATTTTTATATTTTTTGATAATACTATTTTTAACAATATAATGTCATTGTCATCAATGTAATATTTTTCGGATAAAAGGTTAAAATTGTAATATGATATTTTTGCTATTAATGTTTTATCTACGAACAATCGCTTATAAATTACGAACCCTTTACGAAAAAACGCGTCTCAATCGGTCAAACCGTTCTGGAGATATATGGCAACATTCATTGGCACACACAAACAAACAAACAAAAGACCCCCTTTCACCCTAAACGCATATACCGTCTCCGTTCCGTCGTGGGTAAAAAATAATTAAGTAATAATAAAATATAATCCTCCTTCCTACTATCATAAATGTCTATTAACATTATCTAATCTGCGGTATTGTGGTGTGGCAAACATTAATTCAATATGAAATACAAAATTAGGGTAGTATAACTACTGAAATCGCGGCATATTATTATAAGTATCATGTGGTTGTACTACTTAATAAATAAAAAATAAAATAACGTCATAAAATTATCCACAATCTTTTTTACATGACCAATGATATTTTAACTATATAATGTCATTGTACATGACAATTATAATGTTGAATACCTATTTATTATATATATTATATATAATTAGTGATTTCTGGCGTAGGTAATTGACAATATTTTAACATTATTAAGCCACCAAAACAAAAATACAGTTTCTTTGTTTTCCTATGAAATGAAATGAAATGAAACTATTTATTTCAGACCAAGAACACAATAATTGATACTAGTCCATATTTTGTTAGTAGGTATGTACTTATATCTATGTTAGTAAAATTTAAAATTTTTATTATTATTTTGGACATGCATGTGCGACCAATGCTTCAGGATTTGGCTATCCACTCTGACCGATACCACGTTCAGAAGCGTGTTGGTGCTTTCCTTTACCCGCGACCACAGGGAGGCCGTTCTTTTGCGAAGCACCGCTTGGAAACCGTCCGTCCTATCCTGAGTTCCAAAATTTTTTTATTAATTGTTTTATACTTCTTCATTTCGGCGAAAAAAATCAAAAAACATGTGATGACGTCACGTATACGGCGGAAATTGAGAAAATTGAAATTCTGTCGAAATAATAGTAAATCAACAACGAAATAGGTAATGTAAGGTTATGAATACGTATAATACATGACATAAAACAATTATTGAATGGTCAGAAAAATTACATCATGTCACTGTTTAACCCATTGAATCGTACAAATGACGTCATTTGGCACTTACGTCTGTTTAGAATAGAAAGACCTCCAAAGTCGAAAATAAAAATGAATGATTGGTTTTCAGGAAAATAAAATAAACCGGTACATATCCTATTTTAGATCTAGAAATGTTGTCAATTGTGTAGATACAGCAACTTATTCCGTATTGGTGTTATGCAATTTATGGCAAAGTAATTGTTTTGAAATCTAAAGTCATCCATTCAAAAAAAATCTCTAATTTATGGACAGTTTTAGTGTTCCGTAGTTTTGTCAATTTAAATCTGTTCATGGACTTTAGTTGCTGACTGTACCTACTTAAATAATTATGTTAGGTAGGTACGTGTTTTAGTTTTTCCATGAATCTTCACCAATTCCGCGAACCGTACGGTATTACTACAGATTACCTGTTAATGTAACTAAATTATTAGCTACTAAAATTGATGTTGTCCCAATACCAGGAAACATGAAAACCAAGAAAACTGTGCATTATATCATAAAAGACTATTTTTCAACAAAAGGAATGACTATGGTATGAGCTTCTATCTAATAGTTGTTACAGTTAATACTTAAGAGGTTAGACAAGGTAGGCATCCGGCTTGTCAGCGACAGATCGCGTCGAGCCCGCCACCTATTGTGGTCATGACAAAACATCACGCACACAGCCGCACGCTCATCAATCCGTCCATCCCACACTAGCGTGTCACTCTGTGACATCACTTAACTTTCAATGTATACGTACATACATTGAATAAGATCGACTGTTAGACGACCATAATGTGAAGACCTCCTGCGCCTCTCAGACACCAACAGAAGAGGCCCTGCGCGGGGGCGAGTCGTATCTACTCGGAGGTCACATTACAGTAGGCCGCGCACAATGAGCGAGCTCGAGTGCTGCCAGTGCAAGTGAGTGCCATTGTTTTTCATATGGCGCATTTTTTCCTTGTGTTTCGGCGGCAAACGTCGCCCAATAGCAAGCACGGGTTGTGCTCATTGGCTGAACGCGCGTGGGCGGGACGCGCTCGCAAAATCTTCGCGACTTTTCGCGGTACGCTCGCGATCGCGACGTTTCACTATTTGTTGTAAAGATGCATCCCGTTTTCAAAAATGTCTTTGCGTTCCATTACCCTCTCATCATACTCAAAGTAAAAGTCGAGCAGTATTATTAGGTTTTTCTATGAAATACTCAATAGCAGCTCGGAGTTTGGATTTGTGCCAGGTTAATGGCAATAGGCTATTACATGGGACACATACCGGCGAACTGTGGGTCTACATTAGTACCCCTCTGCCTAACCCTTCGAGGAATACAGGCGTGATGGTATATTATGTTCTCAGTAACAGCTCGAAGTTTGGGATTTGTGGCCAGTTGATGGCAATAGGCTCGCCCCCTAGCTATTACATGGGACCTAAACATACCGGCGAACTGTGGGTGTCCCTACATTAATACACACCTCTGCCTTACCCCTCGGGGAACACATTCGGATGATATGTATCATACTCAAAATGCAATTCACTCAACTAATTAGGTACCTACCTATCTTTAGTACTTATCTAAATCAAATTGTTCAAGTTGCAATAACATCCTTATATCTACCTGCTAACATACTATACTTAGGTAGGTATAGGTACTTAGGTATATAAATAGGTATAACGTATTATATTACTAGCGGCCCGCCCGCGGTTTCACCCGCGTTGCCCCATTCCTAAGAGCCATAGGGTAATGTTAAATAGCTTAGAACCTTCCCCTTGAATCACTCTATCTATTAAAAAAACCGCTTCAAAATCCGTTGCGTAGTTTTAAAGATTTAAGCATACATAGGGACGGACAGACAGCGACAGCGACTTTGTTTTATACTATGTAGTGATTATCCATTTCCGTGATTTTTTTAGATTATTTTATAGTCTATCTAATTTTCGAATGATGTTGCATGGACACCGTTATTTTTTTAAGTAATTAGGTAATTTATTTATGAATGTAGGTAAAATTAAATAAGTAGATGGATAATAAGCATTTTGCATTTATAACATGTCAGGCAATAATTTGAATCGAGCTTTATTTACACTTTCATTTACCAATGTATTGTTTCGTGATATACACAATTATTTATTTATTATTCAGCCCTTGTCGTCCCACTGCAGGACAAAGGCCTCCCTACCCCCTTTCCATTCCTCATGGCTCAAGGCTATTTTGGGGCAATCTTTCCAGAAGAAGCCAAGTTCATTCCGCCATCTTCGCCTAGGGCTGCCGCGCTGTCTGCCAATTTGTGGGACCCATTCTGTAGGTACTTTGTTTAGCCCACAGCTCGGTTGACATGCGGCAGACACTGTGTTATAAACCCTGTCCGATCCGAAAGGGGCATAGATATCACATCACCAAATAAAATAAAAAACATTAAATTTACATGAGAGAAATATATTAATGAAGTTTTAAATTCACGATTGTCGTGCCCAACTCGTATGGGGTAGGTACCTCAAAATGCAGTTTGTAAAATGTTATTTGATCTAGCTACCTAGGTAATCATCATAGGTCTTAGTATGTTTAGCACCCTGGGACGGTATTGCTGCCACTATATTTGCAATTCAGTTTCTACCATTTCAATTTCCTCGTTTTATAATATTTTTTTCAAGGTAACTACTTATTTGTTACTTGTAAAGTGAAAGCTATCATAATAATAATAATATATTTTTATTATTAATATATACGCTATCATATAAATACAACCGGATCTCGATACCTTACAATACCTTCACGGATCGGACAGGGTTCCCATTTACATAGGTAATAGATTAAGTAATAAATAACAATAACATCATTGAATTGAATCTACGATCTGATTCGTGGGTACTTTCACACATTATATGTAGGTTTCACACGGCGGCGGCGTAGATACCTACTTAATATGTTTTAGTATTTCTATTAATACCTTTCCTATTCAGTTTATCTAAAACAGCTCTTTGTTCCTGCTTACAACATACTCCCGCGCCCCACAGTGGCGTTTCTACGTCACTTTGGGAAACTGGAGACCACACGCGTGACCATGCGGACAGGAAGCGCACTCGCGAGATGCGATCCGCCATAAAGATAGGTGTACTCAGCGGAACTAGTGGAGATCGTGGTGATGTAAGGTACGCCGGCCGCACGACTTGCCACAGGGCGGTGGTGGTGTGGCACGCTCGCTACCCGCTGAGGATCGAGGTGACGTGTCCTGGAACATGCGTAATGTGCACTCACAAGCACTTGTGCACTAGAAGTCGGCAGCAACTATAATATCATTTGACAACTACTAAAACTTAATATTAAAAACTGCAATCACATTCGGATCTTTTTGTATCATCGGTGTCCTCAGAAACTTTGTATTGATAGGTGGAATTTTTTATCGTTTTAAGTATATTTTTATAGCGTTTTTTCTACTTTTACAATATTATTTTTACGGAAAAGGCGATGCAATACAGAAAACAATGTTTTATATACCTAGACATTGCAATAAAAATCCCCGACAAACTTCAACGGAAAACGTTCTAAAGTTAAAAAGTTATCAGATCTCATTTAGAGCCTATCTCCAAACTATAGGTACAAGCCTGACTCTGCAAACTCTATAGTCTTGATCGTCGAGTAAGTAGGATGGCTCAGCCGCTTCGGGGCCATCGCACAGATACTCCCATAGATTTCATCTTCATCAGTGGTACTTAGCTATTATCCAATTACCTATATTCAACTAGAGTTGACTGTTGTTTTTTGTACGGTAGCATTTCCTTTCTTTATAGCTCATTTTCTTTTTTGTTGTTTATGTACTCATTTATATTTCACATAATATCTACAATTTTAGCTTTCTACGACAGTTAGAAGGTACTTATATGAGTTTAATGTTGTGTAATGTTGCGCCGTATTTCCCACCTCTGTGAAGTGACACCAAAACATATTCATACAAACATGGTCTCTTTTAATATCCAGACATAGAAGAACGTATATGTGTATGAAGAATGAAGAACAGTATGTAGCGCAATGTCTGAAATGAACCTTTGAAAAGAGCCATAGCCTCTACATTCAAAAGCAAGCTAAAATGTGAAGATGGGGTGTCAATGGGCACACGGCGATCAGCGGCCTCTTTAAAGATAATGACTATTGTTTACAGCGGGCACAGGCGGGGTACAAATTAAACTAACACCTCTAGTGCTACACCCCCGCGCCCACCCCATACCTACCTAACAGAGCTGCCACCATCAAGCCAGATCCTAAACATAAGTCTAACAGATACCTAGCTCAAGTCATTTGAATCTCTCACCAGACACCGCTAAATTGACGAACGATCCAATGGAACCCAATCTTTGGAATTTATGTCACTCGAATGACTACAAAAGAGAAATTGTCAGCCCTTGTGTACACAGAAGTACCTACATGACGTTCTTTCGCATTTAAATAAGCGTCGCCCTTCTCGACACAAAACAAACTTAATATCGGGCGAGTGTACTCAGCACGCTACCCTTCAAAGCACTCTGGAGGACAGGGAAAGAGGGGTGGTGGGGGACGGGCTCGCTCATTATCCGCACAAAATCTGTGCAGGCGGATGCGAGCCACTTGACACCTGTACTGTACCGTGTAATTGTCTCGTTTGCACCACTCCACCACCGCCCGGCTTCGTCCTGTGTCCGCACTCAGCACAAAGACATTCGCAAATTAATGACTCAAATACTTAGCAGTTTTTGTAAGGCTTTATTAAGGATGTATTTAAGACTAGCTTCCGCCAGCGGCTACGCCCACTGTCCGACGAACGACCCATGTCACTTCCCAGAACAAAATAATCAAATAATTTTCCCGTTTTTGCAACATTTTTTAATTGTGCTCCGCTCCTATTGATCGTAGCGTGATGAAAAGTATACTATAACCTGCCCAGGAGAATGAAGAACAATTGTACCAAGTTTCGTTGAAATCCGTCGAGTGGTTTTTGTTTCTATAACGAACATACAGACAGACAGACAAAAATTTTACTGATTGCATTTTTGGCGTCAGTATCGATCACTAATCACCCGCTGATAGTTATTTTGGAAATATATTTCATGTACAGAATTGACCTCTCTACAGATTTATTATAAGTATAGATATAGATAGAAGAAGATAACAGTAACACTGCTGCTTACATCAAAGAGCACCGCCACGGCCAAACCACTCGCTGTATCCACAATGCATCGAATTCATATCTAATTATTCGTTTTTAGTATTCGATATATCGTCGTGTGTATAATTATAACTGCCTTGTCAGCCTATTGGTACTTAGTGCGACTGATACGCAAGAGATTCTCGATCCGATTCCCAGGTCGAGCAGTGTTAATGTGTTTTTTCATGAAATTCTCAGTAGCAGCTCGGAGTTTGGGATTTGTGCCCGGTTAATGGTAATATGCTGGCTCCCTATTACATGGAACCTAAACAAACGAACTGTGGGTGTATATTAGTAGACCTCTAACCCTTCGGCGCATGCAGGTGTAATAGTATGTGTCTGTAATATTCTATAGTTATTGAAAACCCACATTAATTATTAGGTAAATCGCCATTTTTACCCGATTGCGCCAGAAGGAGGGTTATGTTTTTCGAGTATGTGTATATTACATATGTGTATATTTCTTTGTCACAGTCTACAGCCTATACGGCTTGATGGATTTTAGCTTGAAAGACGTCGTTAGATTCGTCTCAATTGTGACATTGACACTGGGTACCTATATCAAAATTATGAAAACTAAAATGGCCAATTTTCGACACTATATTATATGTCTTGAAAAAAATTGTTTTCCTCAAAACCTATCGAGTGGGGTATTTTAAAGGGTTTTATAAATATCTTACAAAAATATATGCAACTTATATGTATGTAATTTGGAATGAAAAATGTTAATTTTTTTTATGAAAAAGAAAATTGCTACCTAACTAAAGAATGTAAAATAAAAAAGTTTGTCTTTTTGTATTTAAATTAATTGCAGTTGCTTAGTTGGTCATAGAGTCTGGTGTGTTGAACCAGAAGACGCAGAATTGAATACTGCCCGCAGTCGAATTTCTTCTTCACCAAAAAAACAAAAGTAACTTACATAATGATTTCAGTTTTCAAAGGAATTCTCTAAAAAGTTTTAATGTAGTCAATTCAGAATTTTGAAAAAACCCACGATGAATGTACATATAGTTACATTCATCATACATATATTTAATACCTAGTAAAAATATTAAAATAACATTTTCGAAACCCCAGACTAAATAACGATTACACATACCCACTTACTTACTACAAGAAGTTTAATAAAAAAATACTTAGTGTAGTATAATACTCAAAATTTAAAATTTTGAAATAGCCGCTCAAAATCCGCCGGTGGTTGCATTCAGAACAGAGATAGGAATGGCAGCCCCGGCGGATTTTCGTGCAATTTTTATTAAACTAAGTTCTTTACTTTATTCAACGAATGAGGATATTGCAGACCAATAAATTAACAGAAACCAGAGATCAATATCAACTTACACCGCGACATAAACAAAGATCTTCGATTAAAATATTTCCAATAAACAATAACATTGCTGGGGTGCCTAGACGTGTCAATCAATCGAACGTTGCGCAGCGGCCGCCGCGTCGCGTGTCGCTCTAATGAATTGTTTGTCAATACCATTGAACACCATCAACAAACCCCGTGTTGCACTAATAACGAACTAGCAGAAGGCCCACTACCAAAAACACAGGAAGTTATCACAATATGGTGTATACCGAAATGAGTATAAAACCCAAAACTATGTGCAGGGTGCAGATGTAGAACTAGGTTGCAAACCTCCTATCCTGTCTTTTCTACCCTAAAACCTGCAAACAGCGACCTCTGCGCTGCCACTGTCGACGTCGTACAAGTGGCAAAGTTTTGAGACAAAAAAAAAATATATCGTAGGTACTATCGACACGAAGGAAAAAAACAGAATGCAGTGGATACTTAAAATTATATTATAGGCAGGTATTAGACCTGAGCATAAATGCCCGTGGCCACATTAGGTATGTACTGAAAATGACTAAAAACCAGCTTTTGTTGTGTGCAACTAAGTGAACACAGTCTTGTCGTGGTCGGCCTCAAAAGCGAGCTAATGAAGCTATCAGTTTATGGAACTTACCTACTCTTACTACCTAGTAACAGCAGCGTGGTGTGATGGTGTGCGCGCGCTGCTACGGTATTGCTCGCTCGGCAGTTAACATATTGTATCGTGGGAGCGATGCCGCCACAAAGCCGCGGCGGGAGGTGCACAGACCCATAGAGCCGCGAGCAGGCTCAATGGGTCTGTGCCATTAAAACGATGCCCTAATGATCCGTTATACGTCACCGCTTATAAAAGACCGCAGAGATTAGGCGTTCGGGATTCGGCGATCGCATTGATTTGCCAATTTTATTTTTATACTAGCTTTTGCCAGCGACTTCGTCCGCGTGGAATAGTTACTTTGTTCCCTAGTTCTTCGCCCGTGGTTTCACCTGCGTTGCCCCGTTCCTAAGGGTTGTAGCGTGATGATATATACATTGATAGCTTGAAACCTTTCCCATGAATCACTCATTTTCCCAACATTTCCCTTCACTGCTCTGCTCCTATTGATCGTAGCGTGATGAAAAGTATACTATAACCTGTGGTTTGGGCTGTGCGTTGATAGATCACTAAGTCAGTCAGTCAGTCACCTAACGTAAGAGTAGACAAATATAATCTGAAAGCTCCGAACTGCTAAGCTATCGGGAGTTACACGTGTTATTGTGAGTCAACCATAAAAGATAGACATTTGCTGTCGTGGAATATTTTTTATATAATTTTAAGGAGAACATTTCCGTCATACATGATTTCTGTGTAGTTTTAACCATTAAGGCTGCACACGCGACGGAAGCTTAAAAAATGGAGTAAGTTCTCCTGTTTTCCCAACATTTCCCTTCACTGCTCTGCTCCTATTGATCGTAGCGTGATGAAAAGTATACTATAACCTGCCCAGGAGTATGAAGAACAATTGTACCAAGTTTCGTTGAAATCCGTCGAGTGGTTTTTGTTTCTATAAAGAACATACAGACAGACAGACAGACAGACAGACAGACAGACAGACAGACAGACAGACAGACAAAAATTTTACTGATTGCATTTTTGGCATCAGTATCGATCACTAATCACCCGCTGATAGTTATTTTGGAAATATATTTCATGTACAGAATTGACCTCTCTACAGATTTATTATAAGTATAGAAGATAATCGTAATAGGTAAACAAGAAACATTTCTTAAAAGATGATTGTATCTTCACTTTCCATATCCAGCGATTTTTTCACAAGATTACACCTAATGCCTTAACCGCCAAAATCATACCATCACGCCTGTATTCCCCGAAGGGTTAGGCAGAGGCGTACTTAATGTACACCCACAGTTCGCCGGTATGTTTAGGTCCCATGTTATAGGGGGCGAGCCTATAGCCATTAACCGGGCACAAATCCAGACTCCGAGCTGCTACTGAGAATTTCATAGAAAAACCCAATAACACTGCTCGACCTGGGGATCAAACCCAGGACCTCTAATGTAGCAGTCGCGCTTGGGACCACTAGACTAATGAGGCAGTCAAAATCAAAATAAATATAATTCAAGCTGAGTAAAGCTTGATGTACCTATTACTACCTACCTACTGGGATTTATATTTTATAATTAACTTTATATCTTTTTATTTACATTTCATTACTTTTGCAAAATAACGTACCTACGTTATTTTACGGCAAAAGTACCCAATGAAAAACAAAATGTCTTTTTGATAATATAGTTTTAGAATCCTAATACGTACAGTTGCTAAATGTACTTAGAATGCACTACAAGTTAGTGATTGTCGTCGCGGCATATCGCCTTAGTTTTTAATTTGTCCGGTACAACCCTCCCAGTGGGGGACGGCGGGTAGGTAATCCGGACCGGCAATAAGCCCGGATCAACGGCTCTAATGAAAACTGTCGCCCGGCAAACAAGGCCGATAGATGTCACCGCTAAATTAAACTATTTCGCGAATATATTAACAGAGCCCGCAGTTTGGACAAGCGCCTCCGTCTCAGATAGACTTTAATTACTGCCAGCCCGACTGACAATACCTACTGACATGTCTGGCCTTTTATTTTATCTCTGATTTGTTTTCATAACTGCAATTACAACCGAGATTTATTGTCGGATTATGCTCTCCGAGACACGGAGAAGTCGACGTATAATGATATGCACTACAGTGAGACTATCGATGCAGCCAGCAACGTTAGGAGGCACATCTCAACAAGAAAGGGAAACTTACATAATCATACAATTATTGCTTTCAGGAAATGGATACCTAAACAATTGCTCGTAGCTCGTACAATTGCCCAAGGTAACATAAAGTGAAAGGACAAAAAAAATAGAAAATTTTCTTATTTTATACTTCTCAGTTGATTTTTTCATAGTCGGATTTTAGTTTTTAAGCTTTCGTTTTATTTTACTCGTTTTGGTGGCTCATGCTAACTTTATTCACTATTAGGATGCAAGTTTCACACACTATTTCATTTCAATCGGTTATGGAATAAACATAAATTCGTCGTTATACAGAGATGGCGCTAGTAGTGAGAGTCCCAGTGGGTACACTTTTCATTCATCCAGTGTTTACTATATTGGATTTCCTGTAATACCATGTACCGCACGATACTCTGGGGATAAAGACAAATCATAAGACACCTCATTTGTTAAAATCGAGTAATTTTTTTTTCTGTCCCCTTTTTTGTGTGTTGCCGGCTATATTATCATGTTTTAAAAAAAATCATAGCCTATGACCCTCTTATTGCAAAGACGAATCAATCATCAATCATTTGTTAAAACCTGATGAGTAGTTTTTAGCTAGAATCGAACATCCATACGATACATACACATACATACATATACAGTTAAACTCATTACCCTTCCTTTTTTCGTAGTCGGGTAAAAAGAGCTCTGTGACGGCGAACGACTTACCTACTTAGAACGTACAAACCATGTTTTATCTCAGGAGCACTGGGAGCTAGTAATAATATTTTGCGTGTGTATGGAGACGTGATTACAGATAATTGAGAGACAACCATTGACACGCGGCAGGCGCGCCGGGAGCCGTGCGCGCTCGCGACTCGCGACGCTCGCTGTAATTAAAACGCGGCCATGCGCGAAAGCTGCGACCCTCGACGTCACACACACACACACGCGCGCGTGACGCACTAACCACCCGTAATGACCGTCTCGACGCCTCCACGCCTCGCATTCAACAAACTCTTTTGTCAATTACTAATAAAACATTTAGGTAGATATACCCCTGTCATTTGCTTTTTTTATCCAACATTTGTATACAGGAGTAGCTTCTGCCCACGACTGTCTGCGTGGACTTCAGAATTGGGTCAAAAGTAGCCTATGTGTTATTCTAGACTATAATCTATCTTTGTGCCAAATTTCATCCAGATCCGTTCAGCCGTTCTGGCGCGAAAAAAGTAAAAAACTTCCATACAACCGTACTCACAAACTTTTATCACATCTCAAGATAACATCGCGCGAGTTTTTATCAAGCGGGCCTTAGTATCTAGATATTATAAAAGATGTTTACATAGAAAACACAACTTCTTGGCTTTTTCGTTCTCTTGATCGGAACATAGTGGTCTCGCATTGATTATCTAGTCGTTTTTAATCGCCACTCGCTACTGAAGTACTAATGTCTTGGATATGCACAATGATCGAGCGCTAGACGACAAACCAAGAAATTAACTAGTCCTATGGGAGAGCAATAAATTCAGGAGGATGACTTAAACTTGGATCAACACCGTGGTGAATTTTATAATTTTAACAAAAAGTCACAAACGGTCATAGAGATCCTTATCCTCATTTCTAGTAAATCAAGGGATCGTTCGTAATGCGTGAGAGTGCGATGACGCACGTATGCGATAAATCTGCGCAGTGGCACCCACACACGGACACACTCGTCACACGTGTTAACAAATATCGAACGACAACACCCCGAGATTGTATCAGTTCTATAGAAATGGAACGGTCGCGGTTCATAAAGACGTGCACCTGTGTCTTTGTATGTCACCCTAAATCATAATATCTACCAGAGAAACCCTTTGCTCGATTCTCCACGGACGCCAGCGCGCGACAGCACACCTTATGCCCTGCACCGGTTCTTAACATTGTCCTGATGAAATATGTGGGACTTTACTGATATCGTGTTCAAACACTGTCACGGTGTTAATTAAAGTTCCAAGTTTCCAACTAACGTTCATCTGGTGATCATGTGCCACGATTGATTCACACTTGATTTGCTTTAAATATTGGGTCTGAGTTTAACTAGGTTTCAGCTTACGTTGTGCGCGAAATATACTTATTTCAATCAAAATAATTCTTAGTCTTGTACATTTTGTGTATTAATTTCTAGCCACAGTTTAATAGAGTTCTTCAGTCAGATATCTTCACATGATTCAGTCACTTTCTTACTATTTCAGTAGCTAAGTCACATGTTGTCACAAAAAAAAAAGAAATTCATGAACTGATGGTCTCTATAGATGCTTAACGGTACTGTATGGTAGAGGGGTGTTCATCTTGATGCGGTGGTCTATCTCTATCTAAATAATTTTCCCGCAGAATTTTTTTGATACAGTCTTACCTACTCGATATCTTGACATTATACTTCACCATTTTTTTTTTGGAATAACAAGCGAACAATTTTGTCCAGACAGAACATTTAGAGAACATGGGACATTTGGGTCGTGCTTTATAGTCAACTGAACACGAATACCTATAACCATACATCTCCTGGAGGATTACAAATACTTATAATAATAGGTGGGGGAAAAAGTTTCTTCGCATTTAATATGAAAACTCAAGATTTTTTTTTTTTCAAAGTTAATTTACATTTAATTATAATATATATGTACTATTTTGCTCAACGACTTTTTGCCATCTTGTGGGCAGTGACATGATCCCATTGTTGTAAAAATTTTGGGACTTCTGATCAAAAAAACGTGACAAGTAGTTTTGGCAGTCCTCTCTTGATGTTAACCTGACACTGCCTAAAGAATTCTGAAGAGATCGAAACAGGTGGAAATCGGAAGGTGCAAGCTCAGGGCTATATGGCGGATGCATTATGGTAGTCTAGTATGTAAGGTGTTTTAATTTATTAGTCTATAGTAAGTACTAACCTTAGTTAAGTCTTCGCAACTACTAACAACTCATTGTATGGATCCTTGATATCCGAAATAAATAGTTTTATTAAGTCTGTGAAGCCTGACCGACCTTTGACCACAACCTTTTTCGCAAGTTCTTGTCGTACGTGATCCATTTTTCATCACCAGTTATCAATCTCTTTAAAAACGTTTCAGTTTCATTACGTCTCAATAAAGAATCGCAAATGAGTACACGGTTCATTAGGTTTCTATCAGCCAATCTTGCTCCACTTTTTCAAAAATGGCGTCAATTTTATCTGTAACAGGGCGACCAGAGCGAGGTGCATCTTTAACATCAAAATTCCCGGATTGAAAACGCTTAGACCAACTTTGTGCTACTCTTGCTGACACTGCATTAGGTCCATAAACGTCACAAATTTTTTTCGCGGCTTGCGTTGCATTTTTCCCCTTTTTGTAATAAAACTTTAAAATGTATCGAATTTTTTCATTAGATTCACTCATTTTGACAAAAAGAAAAACAAATTAAAAATAGCGGGAAACAAATTTTTACTAATTTGTTTCTTTTTTTTAAATGTAACTTTTTTATTGTTATCAAAATCAGCCAGATAAAAGTGGTACCGCCAAAGATTTTTTATTAAAAGTATTTACATACTAAATGCGTAAAGACTTATTCCCCAACCTAATATTTTAATTAACCCTTAAACCTACCCTCCTACAGCCGGACACGGCCAGAACCTCCACCGCGTCGACCTAATTCATTTATATAGTTTAAGCTAGTGATAAATTAATTGCTAAATATAGACCTATGCACATATATATTCTATGTTTAAAAAAAGCTACGAAAATTCCTAATAAGTTAAGCATATAAGTGACTTTTTAATGAAGAAAACTATTTGCTAAATATCTTTTTGTGATTTTGTTTTTTGCATTTTCCATGCTAAGTTTATAACGTTATTTTAGTGAAGGAAAAATTCAATCGCGGGCAGGATTCGAACCTACGTCTTCTGGTTAGATACACCAGACGCTCTGACAACTAAGCCACCGCGAGTCCTACCCGCTTGATCGAAATTTGCCTTCACATTCTGAATTATAAGGTGACGTTCTGATGAACGATCTGCTGTATCTAACCAGAAGTCGCAGGTTCGAATCCTGCCCGTGGTTGAATTTTTCCTTCACTAAAATAACTATTCGCTAAATGTTAACAATTAATTGTAATATTATGGATAAGTAGAATTTAAGAATAACAATTTAACTACTTATAAATTTTATCTAATTATGTTCTATGTTAACACATTGTGATTTTTTTGTATGATTGCTTATTATAAAATATGGCTGAACCTGTATTAATCTTTGTTTCCACATTTTCTGTGTATAACCCGTATTTGCAAGATAAATATCTTTTATCTTTATCTGGACGCCTTCACCGTGACTTAGCAGCTCAGAACTCATATCACAGCTTTTTTTATTGATACAAATTAATTGGAGCATTCTACCTATTAGTTTACCGAACCCTATTAAGTGAGAATGCCAGTGAATCCGGGGGCTGACATACTCACGGTACCTACACGTATTAAACAAAAATTACCCCGAATTATAGCGATAAGACATTCCGAGTCAAGTCAAGATTCCACGAGAGCTGTATTCTATATATAACGTCTTCCATGCAGATGTTAGGTAATCTGCATAAAAAATAACATAGCTTTTTATTTGGTTTGGATATCAGAAGAGACAAAATATAGAAATAGATTGTATTTCTCTTGCATCAAACTCAGAACAAATACTAAGTACCCACTACTACTACTATTTGATGGGATTGGTGTTCTGATTACTTCTCAGTACTTACCTGCTTAATTATATGTTTATAAAGTTGAAAATAACTGTTATTACATAAACTAATCCTTATGTCATTGACGCTTCGACGCTGTGCGGATTCGGAGAAGCACCGACCTTCAAGTGAGTGTCGAAAAAACGTGAGCCCAGTCTCACAATGTTCAGCACCCGCTACCTACATCTACAGCGGCTACCTGAGCCAGACTCCGCACCATACGTGGCCATCTGATTAATCGCCGCCCAAACTACACGTGTTATCTGATGTACCTCATAAACATTTTTTTTTCAATTGATACAAAACTCACTCAATTGATGAGTTTTTTGCTAAGGTAAGCTACCGTTACTTTGTTCTGTGTTCATTTAATATACTCGTAGGTAGGTATAGCACCCAGTTGAGTACCTACTCCTCTCGCACACTCACATAGGTGATTAAAATAATCATCATCCATGGGCAACTTGATTAATATCGTCCTTTTAAAAATAATTGTATCTTAAATAATGACTGAATGGTGTGGTGTTGTGCAGACAGCACGCAGCAGCGCGGCAGTGGCGCGGCGCAGCGCACAAAGCAACCTGCACAATAGCTGATCCGACCTCATATCACGCTACTTCAAAAAAATCAAGCAATGAATTAAAATGTGGCAAAAAAAATAGATATATGTGACAGGAGCAATATCTTTAAATTGTCTATAAGAAAAGAACGCAGCGTGATATATGGCGGCCGCGTCCGTCGCGGTCTGATTTATACAGCGCGCAATACCACCGGTGCACTTCATAACTGAGGTTGATAAAGTGACGGCTCTATAGTGGACTCTCCTTTCCTCGGAGTCTCGCCTGTCTCTACTTTTTCACAATACAAAGCTTGCCACTGGGATGTTAGTTCGGTCGGCGACCGACCACAATCGACTCTTTTAACGTAGGTACTTATATTAATGAGTCAGCTTCTCATCGCCAACTATGAGCTGCTCCCAGTTTGGAGGTCTTATGTCAAGCACGTTGCACGCCCCAGATAGACAGTAGGTATCACAGCGTTCTGAGCTGAGGACGGTCCGCTACTGTGGCTACTCAGCTGAAGTAATCTGATATGATTAGTTAGGCAACTGCATATAATAATCATGCAGCAATAACTGGCAGATCACTGATCAGACATAATCACTGGCATGATGGTACATATGTTGGTACGTGCGTGCTTAATATATAGCTGTGTTATGATTAAGCGGGATCCAGTAAATCATTGTTGTCTTACTTACGTATTGCTCCTTGATCCGTGATTACATTAGTCGGACATTTACGGAGTGGGTGACACCACCGTATCGCATCAGCTAAACTTAGTAGGTAGTAAGTAGGTTGGAAATACGATGGTAACGCAAATAATGATTCAGTTAAATTGAGTAAGTGAATAATTTCTGAAAAATAATTTAATATTGTTATAAACTGATACGACAACTTACGGTTTGAAAGATTCTGTAGTTACACAAATTATGAAGAATATGCCCAGATGGTTTATCATGTCGAGAGAATGAGTGAAAGATTATCAAAAAAGGAATTTATAGAGAAGGCCTAAAGCGAATGTGCGGCAGCGGCAGTGTCGGGACTCTGGAGAAGTGGTTCTCTTTATTGATGACTCGCAACCGGTGCGTTGCGTGTTTATCGTTGTGTAATCTATTTGGTACATTTTCTTACTCACACCTGCCCATTTTCAAGTAGAAGCAATAAATTACTAAGGTTAATCCTTCTATAATGATAAGTCGAATTCGATTCCAGGGAAACCAATGCTACGAGCGTATCTCCTTTACCAAGCCCAAGAACACAAGTTGTATCGTCTCGAGCGAGTTCCGCAGTGTCGTCGCACGCGCGGTAGTTAGCCGGAGCCCGTATCACATCTGTCATCCGCGCGACGCGGTGCGCTTCTGTGAGGGAGTTAGTTACTACTGCATAACCAACTATAAATTACAAGGACACCAATTAAGATAACACCAAGTGCGCACACCGCACCACACTACAATATACAACTAGAAATGACCTCAGATTCGTGAGCCACAGGTTCATGAGTTTGAGTTAGACCTGACTTAAAGAAAGAAAATGGCAATGTAAGAAATTTATAAAATGGGTACCTGCATATTTATAACTAGAAATGTCCTCTCGCCTGCATACAGCTTCATGAGTCATTTAGAGATAGAGCTAACAGTACAAGTATACCTAATTGTATAGGTACCTAGCTAATAGCTACTTAGCACGAAAGGGACGTCGATACCCCCGCCGCGTAGAAGTTAAAATATTTCCTCGTAAGGTATGAGTGAACAATCGACAATACCTTGGATTTAAAACAAAAACATGAGTTATATGAACAAAACGGTCGGCGTTCATTGTGCGGGTGGTTTGGGAGCCATAAGTTACATGCGTATGAGCGGCCCCGCACCGTCGTTATAGGAAATAAAAGAGAAGCGGCGGAACAATAGCGCGGTCAATACGGTAGCGCAGATTTGCATATCGCGCATCGACTCCTGCGCCGCACCGCCGCGCCGCGCGCCGCACACTCGCGCACCGCACTGCCGCTACCGCGCCGCCGCCGCCGCGCGCGCTCCTTACCGCAGGGCTGCTGCCTGCATCGCATGACATGTTTAAGTTTCTCAAACACTATTCAGTAACTTATTTAGACACGGCTCCATGTTTTATTATGTAGGTAGGTAGGTATACGAAACCTAATATATTTTTAATAAATAAATTGCATGACTGCAACTAAAAATATAAAAAAATATCATGTACTTATTAGGATTAAAAAATATACTTACAGGTCCTAAATAAGATAAAGTAATAAAATAAAACTGAAAAATTAGGAAACATTATCATGACCAGACATTGATAACTTCATTCAATTGAATACAGTAATTCTAACTGTACATTAATTGACCATTACGATTCATACATAGGATTAATTCAACATCCCGACCAGTGTAAAAACAAATCAAAGGCACTGACATCCGAAACTGTTACGCACTTAACATTATTTTTTTATGTTTTTGAACTGCGGTTTTACTTTTTCTTAAAAGTTATTTTATAACACACTGCGTACGGCTACTTAAGTTATCCCCAGAACGAAAGCTATCCAAAGCGACCCCCCTCACTATGACACATTCTAACTTCGAAACAAGAGTGGGTATACATACATACATACAATTTCTGCATACGATTTATATTTGGATTGCGCAATTATGATCATGTTTCTGAATTTCGAGCAAAACTTAAGTGGCTTCTAATACGCCTTCGCCGGAATTCCCATAAATTGTCCCTTTTCTACAGTGTTCTGTTTAACCCTTAAACTCCTTCTCATCTTAAAGAACGTTCCTCCAGTTCCTTCACTTCCTCCATGACACACATATTAGATATCAAAGATCATCGTAAATATGGAACGTTGGAGAGCCATGCTTCGGCACGAATGGGTCGGCTCGACCGGAGTGATACTACGGCCTCACAGAAAACCGTTACCGGAGGCCCAATCCTCTTTTAAAAGGTGGGCAACGCACTTGTGAGTCCTCTGGTGTTGCGAGTGTCCATGGGCTTACCATCAGGCGATCCGTCTGCTCGTTTGACCCCCTATCACATAAAAATAACCGGAAAATTTGAGGGTTGAGATGCCAATGCACTTCACCATATTCCCCGACTACTCTTTTTCTGTACAGACTGTACGGCTTTGGAATGCCTTGCCCGTTTCAGTGAGGCGAGAACAATCACTGCCGATATTTTAAAAAATGGTGAAGGACCACTATCTGTCGCTATAACTGACATATTCTCTTTCGCAACGCATCTGTTATAATCATTTTATGATAAATTGTATCTTACATTAATTTATGTATATCTATATTTATATACATTGTATTTATACCACAGATATACATGTATAATTATTAAGTATATTGTGTATTTACAATGTCACAATTTGTATATGATTTAAGTGTTTTAAGTAGTTTTTTCTTGTGTACGCCAGACTACCTATTTTTCGCCTTTCCTCTCTCTCGAGTCCATCCAAAGGTTGTCTGTAAGAGATCGCTTTTAGCGATAAGACCGCCCATTGTACCCTTTTATCTAGTCATATAATAAGTCTGTAGAAATGTCGTGTCTGTAATTGCAAGATAATTGAAAAAAAATAGGTGGAGAAGACTAATTAAGCGATACTGAACCCGAATTAATGGTTTTTGGCAAAAAGTCTGTCGGTATGTATGTATGTATTTCTCTATGTTCGTTTATAACTCAAGATCTACTTGACGGATTTTTACGAAATCTGGTGTATGCGTAGATTATGAACCTGGTCAATATTTAGGGTACTTTTTATCCGACTAGAACTGCTCAAAAAAGAGGGATACTGTTTTTTCCATAGTTTTCTTAGAACATCCATAATCAGTCAGAGAAATTGGAAAGAAATAAATGAGCAGTATTGGCATTATCATAAGGAAACTTTTGTAAAGAAGTTAAGAGACATTACAGGTGTCATTTAAGTTGACATGACAATTATTTTCTTCCTTTGAAGGAACGTAGACAAAGTCATTTTATAACGTGAAACCTACACGGCGTAGAAGCAGTACCTATATACTCGTATTTAGAACCGAAATAATTGCCATTCATTCCATCGTAATATTAATACTTACGCGTTGTATTGATATTCAAGAAAAAAAGGATCCAGCAAAATAGTGTAAATGCGAAACTAACTCTCCTTTTATTTGTTTTCTGTCACCTTTTACTGCCCTAACCGCTGAACAGATTTCGATAAAATCAAGCAAGGAGAAAGGTTTCATTCTGGGGAAGGACATAGGTCTAGACCTTTAGTCTCAAGCAGTCGTTTTGGGATGCGAGTGAAACCGCGGGCTGCGGCTAGTGACTTATAAATTTGTACTTAACATTATTTTTTTGGTGTGCAATAAAGAATATTCTATTCCATTCTATTGTATTCTCAGAGACAGTATCAAAGGCCATTGATAAATCCAAAACAAACCAATACAATTCTGCATACTGTGTCCATCTTTTCAACTATAGAGTGGGTAAGGCTGACAGTAACATCGTCGGTAAAGAAACCTGTTCGAAAACAACGAAATAAGAAAAATTACCTAAGCTGTTTTAAAATTAATTTAAAACTCTTTTTATTCTTTTGGAGAGCCTTGAAAGAATAGATATAGGCCTGTAATTGTGCTGTCCCAGCTTCCACTGTTGTGTACAGGGCTGAATACTGCTTTTTAGTAAAAGCAGTATTCACTCCTCCGGTGAATTCTGCATTCTCCGGTCTCGGATATATAAAATAAGTCTAGTGACTTATTTTATATATCCTTCTCGGAGATATTTCTCTACTCTATATATGCTGAACGCGCCCGCAATGACTGTCGAATATTTTTATTCCAATACATTGATGCTCTCCCGGAAGTTTATCCGCTCCTTTTCAATTTCTTTAATTTCGCTTGTTAATTCATCATAATTATTTGTTGCTGGAGAATTTGGCGTTTTTCTCTATTTCTCAGTTTGTTTTTTTGCATCTCGAAACGAATTGCATCTTCATTAGGGGCCCGTTTAGAGTGAATAGTATCATGTCCAGCCTTTAAATTTTTCAACATTTGTGTTATTAATTATAGCAGTGATAACCTAGTGGTATGACCGTTGGACTGCCAAGTCAAAGGTCTCGAGTTCGAACTCAAGGCAAGAACCTCTGACTTTTTAAAATCATGTGCGTATTTGACGACACGATTGGCGTAGCGGTTGAGCGATGGGCTTCTGCGCCACGTGTTGTGGGTTCGATCTCCACACGGAGCAAATATTTGTATGATCTACAGGTAGTTGTTCCGGGTCTGGGCGTTTGTGTATGTGAGAATTTGTGTTTGTAAACGCACCCACGATACAGGAGAAAATTCTAGTGTGGGGCAACGTTTTGAAAAAAAAAAAGTTCGCTTAAACGGTGAAGGAAAACATCGTGAGGCAACCTGCATGCCTGACAGATTTTCTCGATGGCGTGTGAAGTCTGCCAACCCGCACTAGGCCAGCGTGGTGGACTATAGCCTAATCCCTATCATTCTGAGAGGAGACTCGTGCCCAGCAGTGAGACAGCATAATGGGTTGAGTATGTTATGTTATGTGTTATTAATAAAGTGATAATGAAGCTAAAACTATAAATAGAGTAGTCCACAATAAATACTTGCACCCGCGTTAGAAAGGATACCTACTGATGCCGACACAGTTATTTGAGATTTTTAAAGTTAAACAAATATACTGTTTAACTTCCCAAGTTTTACGCTCATACGGCAGAACAAATTTTTGAAATTTTAACAATATAGGTAAAATTAATCACTCAGAAATAAGGTCTAAAGTGGGGAGTACATATTTAAAATATGGAAAAATAGAATCCTTTTCAACAACATTGTTCAAGGTATTTATTAAGTAAAATTTGGGCAGGACAACGTCTGTTGGGTCAGCTAGTTATGAATATTTGCAAATAATGTGTTAGTATAAATGAGTTACTCGTAGCACCCTGGAATGCGACGGAGTAAAATAAACGGTAGCCAATGTAGTAGATACGCGGCAGCCCTGGCGGTACCCGCGCCGCCGCGCCGCCACGCCGCCGCGCCGCCGCTTCACCCAGCGCGTTGCTTATCGTAGCAGCGCACACGATATTCTCACTAACTTCTATATTTTGCAAACTTAAAGTAGAGCTTTTTATTAAGCTCAGTAACTCCAACTAAATATAAAAGGATGTATTTTACCGATTCTTCAAAAAAGAAATTATCTGCCAATATTTAGGCCAATATTTATTTTATCTACGTGCATAATTTATTTGTTTTTATTCTGATCAGACAAATGGTTATCTGATCATAACATAATATACTATCACGCCTGATTCTAATGTACATCCACAGTTCGCTGATATGTTTAGGTCCCACGTTATACGGGGAGAGCCTATTACTATTCTTCAAGCACAATATCAAACTCTGAACTGCTAGGGTTAAACGCAATATAACGATGTTACTTAAAATACTTTGCATTTTTTTACAGTATGATTGGTACTTTTCCTGAAACTATTTACAACCCTTGATGATTTTCTTAAATATCTATGGGGAGCAGTATCTCACCTGATGGTACGTGATCGCCGCCGACAATCGCTGGGGTAAATGAGTTCCTGAGTGGACACCACTTCTAAGCAAACGTAGTGTAGGACACCCACTGGACATGCGGAATGTCGATTAGACGACTAAAAGAATGTGCCTGACGTTATTATGATGATGTAATAACACGTAAGTATTTTGTGGATCTCTTGTGATAGCTGAGGGTGATAGGTACCGACGCCAGCCAGGTGTCAATAAAAAGTTACGCGTGTTTCTGTCACGTGCGTCAACGTGACACATTACCATCCATTTGAATTGAATGACAGCAGCCGGAGATTTTCCAGAATAATCCATTATTTTCCATACACATGAGCCGAGTCCTTCAAATACCCGCTACGTGCCCTACTTGTAGGGTGCCCACCTCCGCCACGTGATAAACAACACGTGACCTCTGCACCTACAGGTTTCAGAGTTAACAAAATTAACTTATTAAATTATTGAGCTACACCTGGCTACACCGTAATAATTTATTGGATAGATTGGAAACAGAAACTTGTAAACCGAGAGAAATCGAAGAAAGCTATGGGAAGCCTTTGTGCATGTGGGATACTAGGTAACTACCTATGTAGGGCGATAATCGCTAAATTACATATAGGTACGAATATTATGCGAATTTCAACAATATTACAAAGTCAAAGTCAAAGTCAAAATTATTTATTTCAATTAGACCATTAAAAAGGTACTTTTGAAAAGTCAAACTAATTGCACGGTTCCAAAAAGTGGGTCTTATGGAGAAGAGCCGGCAAGAAACTCCATAGATACTCTTTTAAACATGATTACAATATTAATCTTTACAACTTTGTTTTAAATAGTTTGACAATTATGCAGTTTGATGTGTATGATGATTTATTCAGTATAAGTAAGCGTTATATTTAGTAATTATATAGAAAGAAAGGGATTGCCACAGCAAGTAAGAGCTGACCAGTCCCGACAGACAGCACCCGTTCACGAGCATGACGTGTGTATCGGCGCGGTTCGACTCAACCATATTGTAGGGAATAAAACGACCCGACACACAACGCCACCATCAGCAGGACATTTAAGTGAGCATGACAAGCTCAGACCGTGGGCACAATATTCCTATAGATAAATATACTAACACAATTGTTACATCAATATCTGCACGATCCCCACACTTTACAGTAGGTATACTAATTAGGAAATTATACCATACTAGTTCAATCAATATGTACATCAAATTGTTATCATAATGTATACTCGTATATTGTATGGTATATTCAATTAAATAATTATGCTGACAAATGGTAATAGAAAATAAATATTAATATAATGTCATCAAATATAATATTGCCAATTGGGTATGTCAAATTGTATAGTCTACATTAAAATTATCCATGACATCATCCTGTGGAGCTGGACCAGCAATTTGCCAAACATTTTTATCTAAAAGATAATCTTCCAATTTATAGTAAGCTTGCCTACACAGAGTAAACTTAATAATTTTTTTGAATTTGTTTTCTGGGAATTTTAAAATGAATTCCGGAATTTTATTATAAAATCTTACACAGTATCCCATAAAAGAAGTATGGACTTTAGCGAGACGAAACTGCGGCTGCATTAGTTTTGATTTATGTCTCGTATTATAACTATGCAGTTCACATTTTTTTTTTTACCTACATCAATACGGGTCGATAACCTCCTTTCATGAAATTGATTAATAAAAAATAATCCGTAACTGTTTCTACCTATTCAATACTTGAGTTAGGATTAGTTCCGCGAGAGGTTAGGGACGTTCACGTCCAAAGACCCAAAACTCAAACTGGTCAACATTTCGCGTGACAAGAGGGCTGGCTTGTTTCTAGGAGCTTATAGCTTGTATGAGGCTTATACGCTATAAACATTGCCATTAAACATGGCAATATTTACTGCCTTATTAGTCTAGTCCTACCGTAGAGATTCTGGGTTCGATCCCAGGTCGAGCAGTGTTAATGGGTTATTCCATGAAATTCTCAGTAGCAGCGCGGGGATCTGGATTTGTTCCTAAACATACCGGCGAACTGTGGGTGTACAATGTACATTAGTACACCTCTGCCTAACCCTTCGGGGAATATGGACGTGATAGCGTGTATGTAAGTATAATAATGACATAAATAACAATAAATATAGTTTGTGGCTTCACGATTAAGTATTCATTAATAAAAGCGTCGACGTTGTTATAGAGTTTAGAAAAACAGTGAATCTTGGGGAGAGTCTTCGCACGGAAGGTTTTTGCCGCACCATATCCCCGAGTAATTCCCAAAATGGCCCCACTCTAATGTATAATTCAATCGATTTCATTAGTCGGAGTTTTTCAACGTCGCCGGGTCACCATAACAATACATACATATGTATGCCCCGCTCTAATAAATTGGTCGGAGCCGAGTTTTTAGCGCGTCTCGTCCGCACATCGCATCGGACCCCGCCCCCGCATCGCACCCCTACGAACTGGTGCCAGTCGTAAGTCCAGTGAGACCTTCCGACAATTAGCATCGTGCCTGACATTAATTAGCACACGACCAAACAACACACATACACAGCACATCTACTTGTGCATGTTTTTTTAAACTATAGGAGATGCCAATAGTATCTATTGAATCAGCTTTTGGTGAGAAACCTTTCTAAGGTGGTGGTACTATTCAAATACTTAATCACTGCACGATTTTTATTCACTGCATTTTATTCCATTTTCAAAAATTGTCACTAAGTAAGTACTTGTTCCAAAACGAATACGACGAAGACGAAGACAATGAAAAACGAATAAAATGTTATACCATTACTATTGAATAGTATAACTTTAAAATCTGTTAAATGAGGGTAGTCTAGTACATCTATCTTAGGTGGGTAAGTTAATAAATTTTAAATTAGTATGCTGCATAAACCAATATTCAATTGATACAATACAATACAAAACAATAGGTATTACTTGCTAATGATGTCTATATTTATCATAGCGATTTCTAATAATAAAAATAGGTACCCGCAAAACTGAGTTCATTGGTTGAAGATATTCTGCTGTACTAACATCGTTGTCAACAACGACAATTTAAAAAAAAAAGCTTACTAGCAATGTGGGTCGCACATTACTAGTAATCTTGTCAACCCCTCGTGCTAAGCTAAAATGCTTGTGTTACAAATGGGTACACATCGTTAGTGCAATGGGTAGGTTTCGAACCGGCAACCACATGATCGCCAGTCCAACGCCTTAGCCTAATGGCAGCGGCGGTAGCCTAATGGCTGCCGCCGCTTCAAAATTGATTGTCCCTAAACTCGACATTTAATGTAGTTATATGACAATAAAACTGTTTTGATTTGATTTGTCTGTAAAATCCGTAACTCATACATAAATATCATTGACTGTTTAACACTGAGTACCTAAATGAATCAGTAATAAAAACCAGTAGTCATTGAATAGAGCCATGTACACACATGTATCAAGACAATGATATAAATGTGATCTAGGAGGTGTCACAGCTATTATCAGTTGGTCCGGTCGGCAGCCACGCGTGCCGGATGTCATCTGAGCTTCTTCACACACCAATAAATTTGAATGGGATTTCTATTTCCCCGCAACTTCTCGTAAGTTTTGTCTCTTACTTATCTATGTTCTTATCTTACTTGTACATTATACACTATCTACTATAAATACATAGCATTTGGATAGAAAACTCACATAATACGAACATTAAGAACTCCCCGAACGGAAAACAGCAATCCGAGTCACGCGGCCGACGACTGATGATCCGGCGACTTTTTTACGACAACAAAACATTGCGGAAGTTATGTTTCAAGGGCATTACGCACAGATCATTAAACTCCATTCTTCTCTCCTAAGTCAAACGTGACTATTTATTACTGTACGCTTTGACAACCCTGTCCGGCAGCGGTAGGCAGTGCAGTGGAGGGACTCCCCTGTGGCGGGCGGCGCCAATAATACTAGTCCTAATTTCACTGATCTAAAGTTGCTTCTACGTTGTCGTCGGCAACGTCGCTGAGACGCATTCATGGAGGGTTGTCAGCAAAGAGAATTATCTCGTGAAAAGTTATACTCTCATTATTTTATGACGACTTCATTGAGGGTCACATTGGTCACGGCGCGCGCGCCAACGGATCCGAAACTTGTAAATTCATACTAGAGTGGTTTCAAAAAGGGCAGAACGCAGTTATTGTTTGTTCTGTCGAGTAGTTGCCATAACATAAATTAATGCTCCTGAGCTAACATACTTATAATAATTCCAGTTTTAATATTGGAAATATTAAAATTACTACATTAAAAATTAAAGTAGTTAATAATTTTAATACGAGGATGATAACTTCGGGTAAATTCGTTGATCCCAGAGTTACAAACGTGTATGGAGATAGAACTTTAAGAAAACGTATTCCTTATATACTGTGCAGTTTACCCTCTAACATCAGAATCGAACCTAATAAAAATGAAAATAAAAAAGTAATACCTTATAGATAGATACCGTACCGTAAAATATTAGTTGTGCGCTCCATATACCTAAGTAGGTACCTACTTAGGTACCCAGGTAGGTACCTAAATATTGATTAAATTATATTTATTATATTATTGATGCCACAGTTAAAATGTTTTTACAGTTTTTTGGGGCTCTGTATACTTTCATAAGACGTACTATGTACCTCATAAAAATAAAATAAATTAAATACCAACATTATAATTGCGAAAATAACTTTGTTATCTGTAAACTTTTTATGTCAACACCGAAAAAAATTGGCAAGATAATAGATTGTATCCTAAATCATATTTCATTGCTAGCCTCTTAAAAAATAATAAAATAGTATTTTTGGGGCGCGAGTGAAACCCAGGGCAACAGCTAGTTTGAATATAAAGGAATGAGCTCTATAACTATTGAATTCGTTATTACAAGTATTTTTGTGAAGATGCACATAATCATTCCGTTCAAAATCAGATAGCTACAGGATTAGGACGGTAAGTATAGGTATGTTACAGCGAAAGTAATAAATCTGGGTCTTATGTCATTATACTCTCGAACCATTAGGTATATAGGTACTCATATAATATCTACTCAATTTAAACATATTGATAATTGACACAGAATCCAGAGTTCCTGAGGTATCGATCGATACGAGTCGTCATTGATGGTTGCTCGTCCGATCGAATGGATATTAATGGTTGGTACTCTCTGCGACACTCTTCCTGCTTCACATTGATGGTCTGCTGAAGACCGGTATCCTTTAGTACGCAGACGACAGCACCGTTGTGACAACACATCCAACGCACGCACAACCCGCGGGTCGGAAATCCATTCTCTCAGAGAGGCTAAACCACCAGAAACCGCGTGAAACGTGACACAGTCGAGCGCCTACCTGTTGTATTACCATATGTTAAAAGAGTCACAGACTTGAAGTGTGCTTCAATCAAAACTTATTTCAATCCGCTGAAGAAGATCAGTTAGTTCCTACCACCTGTCAAGTGCCTCTACAAGATGCAGGAGTGTACCAAGCTTGATTGTGAAAAGAACACATCGCCGATGTCAAACACCGCCGTTCCAAGAAGTCAGCAGTTTGTGAACATACTCTTGACAAGACACTACATCAGATTTGATAAACAACAAGTCCTCGCAAAAGAAAACCGATTTCTTCCCAGGATGATTCGCGAGGCTATTGAAATTAAAAAAAAGAAATAAAAGATAATATCTTACTTCCATTCACACACATTCTCAACCTCAGTTTAAGCACTGGAATATTTCCCGATAAATGGAACGACGCTACGGTAGTCCCAATTTAAATTTAAAAGTGGTTCTAAACAGGAACCTAGAAACTATAGGCCTATTTCTCTACTAGGGCCTTTTTCTAAAGTTTGTTAGTAGACGCTTAACTGCTTATTTAAATACACATAAATTAATCTCTGACAATCAGTCGACGGAGGATGCAATTAGTCTACTTACAAATACTGTCTCGTGTCACCTCGATATTAATGAGAGCTGTATAGGTATTTTTCTGGACGAAACGAAAGTATTTGACACTGTTGCAATTTCCATTCTCTTAAAAAAGCTAGAATCAATAGGTATCCGTGGCCTACCACTCAACTGGTTTCAAAGATACTTACAAAATAGGTATCAACGTTTGAGAGTTGGGGATTGCATCAGTAGTCGTTTGCCGATTGATTTTGGAGTTCCACAGGGCAGTGTGCTTGGCCCTTGTTGGCTTGAACAGTGTAGTTCATAATCTATATGAATGATATCCATGACATTCCAATTGATAATTCCAAAATCATCTGTTACGCCGATGACACTGTGGTTCTTTTTTACAATAATTCATGGAAAATAGTTTTTGAAACTGCACAATATGGCATGAACAATATCAAATACTGGTTAAACTCGAATCTCCTATCTTTAAATGCAGAAAAAACCAGCTACATCTGCTTTCACAAAACTAAAGCATCAGCGCCAATACCAACACTTTCTCTCAAGATTCATACAGCTGCTTGCCTTTATTCGGCTTCCTGTTCCTGTACCTTCAAAAACTAGACAAAATAAAATACCTTGGTTTAATAATTGACAATAGACTCTGTTTCAAACCTTAAATAACGTTAGTGGCAAAAAGAATTAGTAAACTAAAGCTCTGTACTTAAGGTTATGCTTAGGAGGCCTTTTCGATATCCCACCATTCAATTATATAATGAAGCCGCTGTACTGACTGTACGCCAGCTGTATATTTTAAAATCAGTTCTTAAACAACACATTGAAGTACTCCAGTCAACAGATTATTAAATATTACTTAAACGTCGCGTGTTCAAAATACAACAAGTGAGAGTTAATTCAACGTTTGCTCAACACATGCAGAAATTCATGCAACCGTTTCTATATAACAAAATTGTAAAATTTTATAATATTAAAGAATGCTCCACTAAAAAAGCTAAAAAAATTGTCCACAAATGGCTTCTTACTCTCTGTTACGCTGAAACAGAAAATATCGTTATCGTGATGTAATTCATTTCCACAAACACATACACACACACTTACATTCACGCATATACGCACACACGCACGCACACACGCACGCATACACACACACGAGCACAAAACTACATACACACACAATTTACATATTTTACAAAAAAAAATATTCTAAACTAGATCTAAATTTTCGTTCTGTACGAAATTTATAAGTTACAAAGACATGGCCTCCACGAGACAGGCCTGAAATCAAGGGGGTGGCGACACCTATATTCGATTTTTTTTCTCACTATATGGTCATGGACCACCCTACTGAGTATTCTTTCGAAAGTGCGTCGTTACTTCGCGCCGGAACAATTGCTCACATTTTTAACACTGATCATGCTGCTCTCTGTGACTACCACAAATTTTATAAAGAAAATATTGGACCACCAATGCGCCAAAAACTCTCCATTCCATGGCGAAATTACAACGCGGCAGCTAACCCATCGCGACTAGTTGATCTGAAATATCTAAATTTAAAAAATATTTATTTATATTATAACATACCATCGCGCCTGTTTTCATAGAAAAACTTAATAACACTTTGCTCGACTTGGGAGTCGAATCCAGGACCTGTAGCGTAGCAGTCGCGCTGGGAACCACTACACTAACGAGGCAGACGTTACCTACTTAATATTGATTTTGTAATAATGTCGTTGATGTTTGCATGATTTAGCCTCTTCTGAAACATTTTCTTTTAATTTATGATCTTTACCTATGAAATTGAGGTTCAGGCAGGTTTTACAGTGTTTTGAAAAACATCTTGTGAAGCACAAGAAAGTCTTCTGCGCTTCCATTGTCTTAGAGAAAGCTTATTATGACAGTGTGTGGAGGGATAATTTCGCCCTCGTATGCAGTATTTGCAAAATGGCGGTTTTAATCACAGCTATTTATGCTTCTTTGGAGGAGGCCTTCACCCGTAGAGGGGTTCGAGCAGAATGATATAGCATAAGTGATATAGTAGGATTAAGATCACTAGTTTGTAATTTTACATGAAAATAAAAGGCTTTTTATTATTTAAGCACATACTACACCAACGATAGCTGTTGGTATAACAATAAATAAATAATCATTATTTATGCCATCTTTCGCTACATTACTGAACTATGCATGTACGTACTACACCAACGCCACCGTGCGCTCACATTAAACTTGCACTGGACGACCATGTTCTGACTAAAATAAATAGAGGGCGCTAGTTTTGAAAAGTGAAGTGAAGCTTTGCAAAATAACATTTTTGTTCTTCAAATCCAAGAATATGTTAGTTCAAGTTCAAATGTTTTTATTTCAAATAAGCTTTTACAAACGTTTAAGAAACTCTATGATTCTAGTTGCACGGTTCCAAAAGGTTGATACTATGGAGAAGAATCCGGCAATAAACCCCTTGAACACTCTTTTAAAATAAACTAAGTGAACCTTGTCCGACCCATGTAGGCATTGCTAAGTTATGAGATCCGGTTCTAGTGTATTGTAGTCTTTTTCGCTTTACAAGTTAAAAAAAGGTACATCAATTCATGGTGGACTTTAACCGACTTCAAAATAAAATAACTTTTAACAAAAAGTAAAATCGCCTTCAAAAGCAAAAATAATGTTAAGTGCACAATAAAACATAAAAAATACAGTCGAATTGAGAACCTCCTCGTTTTTCAACCGACTTCAAAAAGGAGGAGGTTCTCAATTCCACTGTATTTTTTTTATTTATTTATTTATTTATTTATTTAATTAAAAACTCTTAAACTATCATTACAGGTTTAGGAACCTAATGCGATAGCTAAGCCTACTTATAATATTATTTTATGTTTGTTAGCTCAGAACTTTCGACTGAACCGATTTTGATTGTTCTTTTTTTATTTGAAAGCTGATGCTTCTCGTGTGGTCCTATTTTTATATATGATATAACGCACCAGATTTTAAGTTACACCTCTAGCAATACATTGATGAAAACTGCTTTCAATTCGATGCAGTAGTTTTTGCGTGATGCGCGTACAATTTTCAATCTTTTACGTGGGAGAGACATGCTTCGGCACGAATAGGCCGGCTCGACCAGAGTGATACCACGGCCTCACAGAAAACCGGCGTTAAACAACGCTTACGTTGTGTTTCGCCGAGTGAGATTACCGGACGCCCAATCCCCTTTTAAAAGGTCGGCAACGCACTCGTGAGTCCTCTGGTGTTGCGGATGTCCATGGGCGGCGGTAATCGCTTACCATCAGGCGATCCGTCTGCTTGTATATTTGTTGTATATTGTTAAATGTTGACATAATTGTAATAATTGTATGCCCAAAGGGCGGGACATAGCCGAACGCAAAACTTTGAATAACATCTGTATTATGTACCTATGATCCACAATAAAGAATTTTGAATTTGAATTTGAAATTTGTTTGCCCTCGTATCCCATAAAAAAAACAAACATACAGACAGAAAAAAAATCTAAAAATTGTTATTTTGGCTTCTGTTGCTTTAATAAAGACACCCACATTAGTTTATCTTTAATATCTATAATGTACAATCAACGATCTGTTACAATTTTATTATAAATAAATAAATAAAATAAAAACATTTATTTGCATAAATAAGGTACAAAAAGTTCTTATTAAGATAATTGGTAGGTATCTCTTATTCTGCCTTTAATTTCGGCGTGCAAATTTGACACTATTTATCAGTTTATTAACTTACAATACTACAATAGGTATAGATATAGATATTTTCTATTCCGGTTTGATCCGCTATGCAAGGTATCAAAAATTCCGGTCGGATACCCTAGTTAGGTATCTATCAACAGATTTTTGGGACAATCAACAACAAAATTTACGTAATACTTATCGTAATGAAAACTTGTAGGAACAACGACTCTACATTTCTGCGCCTTAAGTCGGTCAACCGCATAAGTGACACTACAAATTACACGTTGCCCACGAAACAATATTCGTATTTGAAGGATGATAACGTGTCTACCTCTATTTAACTATATAATATCATTGAAGCAGAGGATCAGATCAGGGGATCCGACCGGAATAACTCATTCAATATACTAGTAGTATCGCTCCTGCTAAAAGCGACCCTCTGTGCATGTGCAGCTTGAAACGGCTTTGGGTTATAAAATCAAAAATATGAACCGACGGATGCCTTCGGGGTCTCAGGAGAATCCTTTCATTGAAGACAATATTACGCAATCTGATTTATATCAATATCTATTTAGAATCGGTACATAGTCCACTACAAATTTTGACGTTAAATTATTCGTGGCAAAATCGGAAGCATTCATACCACCGATACCCTGTTACCATCTATAAACAAGTGTGTCTTAGTCATGAAACTCATGAAGCGCATGGAGAGAAAGCAACGTTTGCAATGACTTGAGAATGACGTGTGATCTGCCCTACTTTAGTTTATCAAGAACCTCGATCTCCTAGTATATTACCGAGTAATTACCTATTGAGCCTATTTCTAGAAATACCTGAGATGCAGCTCTCTTTCCATAACCATTTTCTAAACCATAGGTAAGTAGGTACCTAACATCCGGTATCGCTTTGATATCGGTGGTATTTTGCATACCTAATACTTTTACTTAAAATAAGCAGACGGAAATCGAAGTAAATTAGCAAACTGCCAAGTGTTTGCTGAGATCACACGATCGCACTGACCGATGAAACAATATTACCTATAGAGGGCACGAAAGGTACCTATCTAATCTATTTTTTTTTGTAAACATCACTCATCTCATCATATATTTTTCTCCTTATTCATTGCGTTCCACACATCACACACAAGCTCCACGAGTGAGGTCCTCCAGTTATAAAAAGATAGATACGAAAGGTGATTTACAACAAATTGACCCCGTCAACCAGGTGTCTAAAATGAACGGTTACTTTATAACATTTAAATATATTTTCCCATTGCCGAGCTCATGTTTTTATCACTTGTCAAGCTTGTCAAGGTCAGTTCCCATGGCAACGAGGTTACAGGACAACGACTTGTCAACATTCGATGACCGGAAACGTATGTTTATTGTGTCACCATAGCAACCACTACTTGATAGAGCATTGGATGAAAAATAAAAACAGTTGTGATGGAACAGGACAGCGGCATCGTCCGCTTTGCGCCCCGTGTCTGTATCGTGGGCAACTAGATCACGCCTCCGTGTACGTCGTACAGGAATAAAGTGGTGGACGGGTGCAGCGCTGGCCTGGCGCGGGGGTGACAGTTCCATATTCAAATGTGTGTGTGTTCAGTGGCGGTCGGTGTTTGTGTGGAGTGTGGAAGCTGCTGCAAGCGCGCATGTGTTGCATGCTGCTGGCCGCCTGCGAGGAGTGCTACTTCCTCGTGGTGAGCGCACTGACGCACCACACGCACACGCACAGCGCGCGACATGAGCGTGTCGGTGCGATCGGTTTTGGTGGAAGGGCCTCAGATTACAAAAAACAAGGGGCCGTTTACATATGCTAATACCCCAAGGGCACTCTACAACAATGCGAAACTCAAGACGAATCCCTCCTGGTAAGTGCTGCTCTGTCGTTTTTGTTATTACCAAAAAATCTTGATTTTGTTGCATTGTTGCATTTTTGACGTTTACTTATGTGACAGAACAAGGACTAACAATAAAATAGATAAAAACGTTAATGGAGAATTTTCATCATCATCAGTTGCTATAAAAGATGGATAACGTCTTGTTATTGTTATTGTGGTTGTTCTTTGGATACACAATGCAGCTACTGCAGGAGCTTATTCATTGTCAAACTGACAGGATAAAAGCTTGCTACGCATATTGTAGCGCGTAATTGCCAGCTTCTTGACCGGTAGGTAGGTACTCGTACAGCAAGCTCGGTGAGCGAATATGTTCTTCGACAGTGTAGCGCAATGTTGTGATAGTTTAGTCCGCTCACGTCACTCATGCATGGCCAACGGATGGCGTGCAGATAGTCAACATTGCTTTTGAACTAGATAATACCTATCCGAATACCTACGTCCTACCGTGAAATGATAAATTTTATTCGAATATAAGTTTAACATTAATCAACTTTACGGCACGGTTTCGTCGACTTTGATTCTCTTTCTGATTATAAACAAGAGTGACTTATTCAAAAATTACAAACAAATAAGTTTATTGCCTTCATATATGTTTGTTGTTTTAAAAATGAATCTACACACTCTATAAGTAACTACTTACATTGGTAAACAAGCTAGAGTACGTATGTGGGGAAATCTTTTTGTGTATATTATGTCGCAGTGATTTATATAGATGATCTAGCAGACATTCAATTAAAGTGAATATGTAGAGATAACATAATAGTTTAAAATAGCTTTGTCATCTACAATCCACTACTAACTGCTACGTTCATTATAATAGCGTCAATTAGTAAGACACCTACATTAGTGAGCCAACTAATGACTGTTGTAATAGATTTATTTATAAATTAAAAATCCACATGTACTTACCTATAATCTTGTTTTCGATCAAATTCCATACGGCTTACCTCTATACAGGTAAGTACTAATAACGTGGCGTTGTCGTGTTATTAGTTTTAGTCGCATTGAAACATAATACTTGGAAATAAATTATTTTCATCAGGCGTACCTATTCTTGTACTTAACAAAATTGAACCTACAGTTAAACCGGTATACAAACACAATGTTCACAAACACCAAAATTATACAGATATACAACTGGAGCAGAAAACGCCAGTGGTTCAGGAAACATCAAATTTTATAACAGGTGAACGAGCTCCTCCGATTCTTCAAAACGCTTTCAATCTGACTAGAGCCCTACATCTCCACACAAATTATTGCTGCATAATAACGGTCCAGATGGGCTACCAGATATTTATTATATTTAACACAAAAGAACTGCCTATTGGCTACCTAGGCTAAGAACCTAGTTAGTACCTATATTAGGTATTTAGTGTTGTGTAGTACCTTTTTTACAACAAAAACGCAAGTCCAGGCAGGCAGTCCACGCAAGGGTGACAACCGAGCGTTGAGTCCCGGTATGCGACACATGTACTTCACGAAACACCCGTGCCCCAAGGGTATCTGTGTCAGCCGGAACCTGAGGGCACCATGGCGCCTTATGAGCCATTCCTTCATGACCGGAATTACCGGCACTGTCGTGGCGTGCCCTGCGCTCGGATATGCAAATCACTTTAGGTTTCTTTAATAATTTTTCATTTTGAAAGACCGTTTATCTATAACGATTTAAACTTGCTTAGCAACCGTTCTCACTTATTTTTTTTATTTTTTCATACTTATTATGGTGATAGATCGAATTATTGTGAAAAATCATAATTATTATAAGTAATATAATATATTATTTAGGAAAAACATCTGAATATTATTATATATTCCTGACTAAAGTGTAAACTAAAGTTAATTTAAATAATCAAAAAACCCTACTGCCAAAAAAAGTTGAAATAAGATGACAAATCGCATGCAGTCGGAGGCATCGTCTTAAATTCAACTCCAAAGACCTCTTGGCTTTGACTGCATCGATCATGCCTTCGACCTAATGCCTCGTCATCTTGTTTCCATCTTTTTGGCAGTCAGGTTTTTAGTTTCTCTTTTGAAATGCAATTGATCTTAATCTATAAAATTTATTATTATAATGTACAAACATGTAACAAAAAATGAAAAAATATCAATTTTTATCTATAGGTATTTTTAAATTTTATGTAATTTTTATTTTAAGGAGTTTCTTGTTGGTTCTTAAAGGAGTCTACCCACTACACCGTCTCATACTATGACCGTGCAATGAACATATTTAGTACGGAAACAAGCACAACACGAATTACTATTCCCATTAGAACACGGTATCACTAGCGTGTCATACCCGTGCATAACGGTGTTAGTGACAGTAGTAGCCGCGTATCATTCGCGTTTATACCCATATGGTTTCCGTTCCATCAGTTATGGTACTCAGTTCACCTGTACTGGGTATAGAACGGTCATCATAGGCGGTTACACCTATGATGTGTACAGGCACCGGCAAAATATCGGTGACGCAACGGTCTAGTGGGTATAGTTTCATACTTTTCAATACAAAGAATATTTTTTGTCTGATACGTTCCTAGTAGTCAGGGTATGCGACGGTGTAGTTGGCAGACTCCTTAAAACCCATTGTTTGGAACCTCGTACATTCATTCTTTCAAAACATTTGACAATTTGGTGAGTGGTTGTGTGCGCGTATAGGAAGGTTTATAACAGAAGAAGAGATAAATAAAGGGGCGTTGCAAATTTGCAACGGTTCATGCTAGTAGGTATTATAAAATTCTAAAAACTTTAACTTTCTGATGGTTCGTTGTATTTTCAAGCCTAAACTGCCTGAATTTTAATACATTTTAGTAGTATAAATATTGAAATATATTGACTCTTGTGGAAGGACATAAGCTACTTTTTGTCTCGAAAAGTCCTTTGGGATGCGAATGAAACCGCGGGCAACAGCTAGTATAATATAATTTTTTTTTTCATCATCGTCAACCCATTTACCTGTACACTGATAGGTTAGGCCGTCGGGTCTCCTCTCAGAATAAGAGACGTTAGTAATTTAATATTATTTCCCACAGGGCTCCGCCGAACAATCTCGCATGATTATTAGTCATGTCTGAGGTAAAACTTAAGATTAATCAAGTGAATTCTGATAAAGGTCCTATCACATTTAGGCTTTAAACTTAGAGGCTTTGGTAAACCTTAAGCTTTTGGAAGATTTTCGAATTTACCGATGTTCGAGCTTTACCAGTAACATATTATTCTATATTTTTCTTTAGTATTTATAAAATCGCATATACTCTTATCGTAGCAGTTTGTGAACAGTAACTATCAGTGATCGGAAAAAGGTTAGCTAATTTACCTAAACTTCGAGGAACAGAAACGAAAAGTGGAGACTGCCTTAGGTCAATTTTTTTTCTGGGTCGAAATTTATCCCGAGTTTTGGGACATCATTCAATTACTTATTCTATTATTAATGTTATTTATACAGTAAAATAATAGAATACAATCTAACTTGGGAGAGCCATGCTTCGAGTGATACGGCCTCACAGAAAACCGGCGTCAAACAACGCTTACGTTTTGTTTCGCGCAAGTGAGTGAGGTTCCCGGAGGCCCAATCCCCTTTTAAAACGTGTTGCGAGTGTCCATGGGCGGCGGTAATCGCTTGCCATCAGGTCATTCGTCTGCTCGATTGTCCCCCTATCCCAAAAGAAAAAAAGGTTTTTTTATTGAAAAAAAATAAATTAACTCACCTTTTTCCGATCAGTGGTAATCATCCACTGGCACGTTGGAAACTGTATCTAATAAGTTTGCTGTGTCGTCTGTTGTCAATTTGATATTTTTTCGTATAAATTACTAACATGATATGATAAGACTGCGGTTGATTTTTGTCATCATTAACGATGTATTAATTAAATAACCCAAATTAAACAAAAGATTGTTTTCATCTAGAATAATCGATGATACTATTAACGACTTATAAAATGTAAGCCAACAGCTCCCCGTCAATCACTAATTTCTTCAGCTGAACCATGGCTACACACGTAAGTAACTGATATATTATATTCTTCCATTAAAACTATATTCTATTACAATTTTATTGTTAACTATATTTCAAAAACAATAATAATAAAGTCTGGCAACATACTGCGCTGAGATGTTTTGTCATTATTGAAAGGTGCAAGTGCAATAAAGTAGTGACACAATGTTGCATATCGGGCTACTAATTATATGTGATTATTATCAAACAAATACCTATTTATTTATTCTAAAAGCTAAACAACATATGTAGACTGTTTCTCTTGAAGTTTACAAATTATATTCTCTTTATTAGCAGTGGCTTGTTTCATAATCTTATGTTGTTATATCCATACGCACACAATTCATATTTATTATACTTAACTAGGACTCCTGCATTTTTCCTTAAATCTTAGTACTTCAGTTTGAAAAAGTAGCGGGAGAACATAAACCGTACAAGATAATTACTTAACGAACAATATTATTTTTGTCACCAACTCGTCGCATCGATAGATGCCCCAATTGTATTTTATTTTGTTAAATTTGTTGTGTACATTGCAGGCGGAATTAGTATTACTGTTGGTGATGGCAATGTTATGGAGCTCGACGTTGGCTCTGCCCTATCTCGGCCTGGGCTTCGGGGTCGGCCAAGGTGGCCGCTACGGCGGCTACGGCGGCTACGGCGGTTACGGTGGCTACGGGAGCTACGGCAGTGGCGGCTACGGAGGCTACGGAGGCTACGGCTATTACCCCAGATACGGACTCTACTATTAATGTCTAATAACAAAAATCATGATGATCATCTAATATATTTACCGAATTACTGATGTTCTTCTTAGTGATATGAAACTAATAGAGTTAAAATATTTCAAGGTTGGAGTGATTGTAATTTTTATTCAAGTTCGTATAATTTTATTTTTATTTAACTAGTAAGTTATCAGATTCAGACTTGCTAGTGGTGTGGTGCTTGATAAGCATCGCAGGGTGCAGGGGCAGTGCCCGTGCCCCCTCCTGCCCACCCCGCGCCGCTCCGCCACGCGACAACTCGCGTTTTCTGCCTCAAAACTTTGTAGATGATTTAATCTCACCACACCCCCGTCTATTAAATGCATAGAAATACAACATTTTTCAAAATATTAACTAAATCTTTCACTCGCAGTGAATCGGTCAGGTCTCGAATCCTTACTCTTAGAGCTTTTGATACATAATTATGTAATTGAATCATAATGTTCGTTATTGGTATCTTATACTCGTACAGATTTGACTTGGCCAGTTAACATACACATTACCTTATATTTGGTTATTCAACTATTTTCTTTAGGTTATACGCAAGATCCTATATTATATTCGGAGGTCAACTTATTTTACTCTTCTATAAATTTGGTTTGTTGGTAGAAACTAGCCAAGTGACATCTTTAGCAGATTTATCTACAAAACTTGGCACCTATTTAGGTCTCAATTCTTTTGTCGGCGAAGTCGACAACCACGCCTACTCTAACTATTGAACTTGGCACCCATTTTCTCATTTATGTTTTGATGAGGTACACCTAAACCCTAATGCATCCACACCACGGAAAAGAAAGAGAGAATATTTTTACAAGATCTGTTTACATGATTAAAGATGGGCAAAAAAAGGATGAAAAAAGTATTGCAAAACAGCACTCAGGAAAAATTTTAACATACCACCACGCCTGTGTTCCCTGAAGGATTAGACAGAGGTATACTAATGTTCACCCACGGTTTGCCAGTATATTTTAGAGGGCCAGTTTAATTTTTTAGTCCTGGTGTGTTCGCATCTTTCACAATGTAAATAATTAGTCAAATAGATTTTGAGAGTTTTTCTATGATTTCTCAGTAGCAACTGGTGCCTATTACGTTTTTATAGGCTATTCGGTCCGCCGGACCCTAAGGGGGTGTAGAAGCTTAGCTTTAGCAAAGGGAGCAACGAACCTAACCTTGAGTGCACGAGGCGGGCACTGTGGCCGCCAACGGCACGCCGAATGCAGTAGGACCACCACGAACAAAAACTTAACATCACTCACACCACACATAACATCTACATGCATTACAAACAGAAGCCCGGTCTAGGACTGCTACGACGGCGACGGGTCAGTTTACATTACTTAGACAGAATATGTACCATAACCATAACAATCAACTAAATCATTTTACCCAGACCTCCAATAAATTCGAGCCGTACACAGTAAGTAGCAATGGTTACCACAATTATTTATTTAATTTGCCTGGAAGACTTACAGCTAAACAAGTCGATATACTCGTATGATAGCAGTTAGTAAGAAAACAGAAAGCCAATAATAAGTTTTCACTTTTAAAATCAGTGAAGGAAATAGTGAACATGCATAATAATCATTCCCTTAGTGCTATTTGAAATGAAATGATATTTATTCTGCAAGTAGATCTTTAGAGATACTTTTACATGTCAATGGTTTGTTTTTTTTATAGCTAGATTCCTAACTGACGACCTCTGAGAAGAAACACCGAAACAAACTCAAAGAATCATGGTCTCTTTTAAAGTCCAGACATGGAAGAACACTTATATGTGAATGGCACGATGTAGGGTAATGTCTGAAATGGCCTTTTGAGGAAAGAACCATAGCAGCTTTGAGTAGACCAGCCCCTAATAACTCTACTTATAACCTCTATGCATGAATTCCTAAATATACACAGTAGCTAATTAAGGCGGATCGTTCAGCTGAGCCCGCGAAATTCAAATTGCAAGTGATTTTTCGCAGTTTGTAGGTCTAAAATAAGTTCTGCATTCATGGTAATGGTAATTGCGACATTAAATATACAAAATACACAATTTTTATCTGAAACCATTGCTTAAAAATCATTATTGTAGCTAAAAGTAGTGTAAAATGTCAATTTTGACCAATTACACAGATTGCGCCAAGTTTTTGGCTTGATAAGGATTTATAAGTAAAGGTTTTAGTTCTCAGTTGTGAATTTTGTATAGTTAATGTCGCAATTACAACTGCCATGAATCTAGAACTTGTTATACACCTACAAACTGCGAAAAATCACTTGAAATTTGAATTTCGCGGGTTCAGCTGAACGATCCGCCTTAAACCAATAGACACACACATTATTACAGTAGGTGCTCATATCTATTGTTAAATCTTCTTAAAAGATGTTTGAACTTGTACTAAAGAAATGAAAATCGTATTGTTTAATTAATTTATTGAAATTTCTACTTCTACGCACGATAAGGGATTTATATAGTTAATATTCCAATATTAATCCCGGGATACGGGTTGTGGTGAGACGGCTTAACATTTTTTGAATGAAATTCGGTGCACATAAGTACACTCTTTGTTTGAGACTAGCGTTAGCATTATAGAGAACGTAAGATCCCGGAACAAAACGGATTTCTCGGGTTTTTCTTCGGAACAGATTCCCGGGATTTTCAGCATGTAGGTATGCTGAAAATCCCGAGAAACTGGATCGATAATAATAGGACAATAATATAAGTTTTTTTAAAGCTTAGTAGTAATGTGGGTCGCACATGACTACATGCTTGTTAACCTCTCGTGCTAAGCCAAATACTTGTGTAACGATTGGGTTCACGGCGATAGTGCGATGGGTGGATTTTGAACCGGCAACCACATGATCGCAAGCCCGAAGCCCTAGCCATTAGGCTACCGCCGCATTAAAAACGTTTTGTTACTTAATAGATCAGTTAAACGACTCAATTAGTTACGGCATTTTTTAAAAGCCGGGTTCCCAGTCGTTGTAAAAATTTAGCAGATTTTTATGAAAGTCATTCTACAAATACCTATATATGTACAGGCTGAATAATCTAATCACCCCTTTAACGTTTGCGGGTGACTAAATCGGCCCCCTGTATATATGTTGTATACCGTATTGTGACTACTACTGACGTGTAAAGTATTTCTTATACTGGCAATGCGAATCCCTATTATAAAAACCTGAAATTCCCATAAAAAATGGTTTACCTCAAACTTGGTTTATTTTATTGACAATGGCCCCAACTCTGCTATATCGACGACGCGACTAGGCGAACTTTTGTTGAGCGGTGGGCCTTCTGTGTGGACAGGTGCTCCGCCCGCTGCCCGCTGCCCGCCGCCCGCCGCCCGCCGCGCCGCCAGCCGTTGGTCGCAGTTGTCGCCCGGCAACCGCTTCCTTAACATCCGCAGCTCAGTTATAATACCGTAGCTCTAGCCAACAAAGTACATCCATTTATTTTATAACTAACTTTTACCCACAATTACTATTATATTATATTTATTTTATAAATAACTTACGGGTAAAAGTTAATTATCAATACACCTTTTGTGGAATTGGTCCCACGGCCATAAGAGGACAATCAAACATTTAGATAACTTGATACGTAGGTATATGTAGGTACAAAAATGCAATAACTTTTAACCTTTTTCTAATAAGAACACCCGGTATAAAAAGTACTTTACCTGCACCCTACATTTTTCCGGGATCTTAAGTAGGGTAAACTCGCATAATTATGTGACTCACTTAATTCGGTGATATGACATTTGGATCCTTCCACATCCAAACGTCGTATCACCGATTTAAGTGAGTCATATAATTATGCGAGTTTACTATACTCCTGTTATTGTTGGTTACAAAATATATGTTTATGAATTTTAGTGAAAGAAAAATCGATCTCAGGCAGGATTCGAATCTGCGTCCCTCCGGTTAAGTACACTGTACGAATGTTTATTCTGTTCAAATATGTGTGTGTTTCATTGGAAACTGTATGATCACCTGGTCCTGCCCTTATCTCAATATACTTGGGTCGGCACTCGGCACTCGATACGTCCACGGTAAAAGATACCCCATAAATAAGGATTACAATTACTGGATCCAACAATCCAGCTGGATCCAGCGCGTTACAGCACATTAAATATTGGACGATGAATAGTGATGTTGCCCCTCGACACGGCAACGCCTCCTCCACCGAAAGAGAAGAGACTGTCCAGCTGGCTAGATAGTCTTCGTGCTTTATAATTCTGTACACCGTATTAAGTATATTCTCTACAACGCCGCTGTAAAGAATATACTCAATACTTTATTGCATTCCATAATGTACAGACAATGGCATGCATAATGTATAGGTTAATTAATTACCTACAGGTAATTAAATAACAGTTGTGGACCCTCTCAGGCACAGCAAGATCCGACCTAATCGATGCACGTAACATTATTTTTTATGTTTTTGTAGGCGGCTTCACTTTTTGTTATAGTTATTTTATATGAACCTGTTCCATGTCTGTCTTTACATTCTGAAATGTAAACAGCAACAATTAAGTGCCGGGGTATGTAGTGCGTTAGCAGTAAAGCCGCAGTTAGCGCATTTTCGGATGTAGATAAAGCCAAGGACGTGCAAGAAGGTCGATGCTATACAAGAGCCCTCAGCCGTCAGAACGCCCACTCACTCGCACTTCGTCTTACCTTACGTACTTCGTCACGAAACTCACGCATTACTTAGTATTCATGTACCTTCTTACCAATTATAACTAATATTATTCTATTTTCAATTATATGTATATTTACGGACTGGCTGGGAGTCTGCAAGTTATGAGTGAATCTGGGTACTTTAGGACAAACGTGCCTCATGCCTGCATTCATCCGCCCCTCATCTGTTATTGAGAGATTGATGGATTTGGATAGTTATTTCAATATAATATCTATTTTCAAATGTTTTTTTTTATGGGATAGGGGGACAAACGAGCTGACGGATCGCCTGATGGTAAGCGATTACCGCCGCCCATGGACACCCGCAACACCAGAGCAGTCACAAGTGCGTTGCTCGCCTTTCAAAAGGGGATTGGGCCTGCGGTAACCTCACTCACTCGGCGAAACACAACGTAAGCGTTGTTTGACGCCGGTTTTCTGTGAGGCCGCGGTATCACTCCGGCCGAGTCGGCCCATTCGCGCCGAAGCATGGCTCTCCCACGTTAAATGTGTGACACCACATTTAAAATTTCAGGGATATCTATATTCAACAATCGAAGTCGACACTAACAATATTTGCTTTTACGTACTCAATTCTAGATTCCGTCAGGTACAAATGGTTGAGTATTTAAGAAAGAAAGAATGAAAAGGATATTCAAGGCATAAATAAAAGAATATTGCAACACCCAGTACACCACCATCACGCGTATATTTACGAGTTGCGATGAGTTGTGCTGCATACTAACATTTACCAGTATGTTTTAGATCTCATGTAATATTTCGTAAAATTGAAAAGAAAAAGCTAGCTAGCCTTAAAATATTTACAATAACTGAATTTTACTTACATACGTGCAATAATTAGAATCTCTCTCGAAGTGATTTCAAATTCTCAGTGTGTTGTTTGTAAGCGGCACGCGTAACAGTTTTGCGTAGCAGTTATCGCGCTACGAATCTACGACTATAATAATTATGATGGTAGAGGTTTTGTGACGCACGTCCTGAGCACAAACGGCTGTTAACTATATGCTAGCTCAAGGTCGACCCTCTGAAGTGAGGTTTAATATTCACGACATTAAATTCTTGAAAAAATATAGTTATGTAAGTTGACCACACGCACATCTAATTAATGTACGTTTATAACTTTCTTGGTATGTAATGTGTACACGAAACTGTTCAACTGGACATCTAAATTGTTAACGGTGGGTAGTTCAATTGTTCTAACGATTCAATCAGTAATCTCACGTGCAGCATTAGTAATGAATATAATATTATTAAACTGTCCTGACTTGGCGAGTACATTGTCGTAGGTTAAACGTCGGTGCTTCATGAAACAACGTGATTGTTAAGTGCAGCCCACTCGCCTTGTACCGTTGTACGGTCAGCTTTGAAGTTACGGTGCACTTGTATCGACTACGACTACAGAACAGAACCTACGTTACGTTAAGAGCACTGCGCTGTCCCACCCGTATCCGGTCCATTCTCTGACACTCGACACTTCGAGCACCTCTAGACCTCAGCAACTTTATATACATTGCTGTAACAGTACACAGATGCAACCTGAAGCCGCTACAGGGGCCAGCCGCTGCGCGGTCTGACCAATAGTGGCTATCGGTGACGGTGACCGACGTTGACCTGACCATAAAGCAACGGAACTATATCAAAAATAATTCAATCAGATAAAATAACTATTGTAGGACTGTAGGCAATGATTGAATTACATAACAGGTGCTAAAATCATGCGCGCTCCAACAAGCTCGCGTACCGGGACACGTGAATAGGTTGTATTTAACAACTTGACTCTGGAGGTCACCGGACGAAGGGGTAACTTTTACAATTTAAATTATGAAATTAAAACCTAGTTCGATAATTAGGTTGAGGTATTAAAGTTTATTCTGAAAGAGTTACAACGTGACACAACTACTTATTGATTGCCATACGTGAGTGGTGACCCGCTATTACAGCGCGTCATGACTCGCCATTCAAATCGAACAACAGTTCTGTACAAGTCGCACTCTGAAAACGTTTCCTCGAAGACAGACCACTGTTTACCCTCTTTGTCGTACATGAGGCGCTTGCGCGATGACGTACCGCAGTAGTGGCGAGCGTGGACTAAACGACGTTGGTGTGTGGACTCGCACGGCGCTTACGACCTGTGGCCGCGCGCGACGTCGCGCCGGCCGGCACTGACCACCGGCCGACACGCGGCTCAGTGATCGTTAGTCGTCGACCGGACCGGCCGCGCCGCCGCGCCGCGACCCGCCTGCCACGCGACCCGTGACCACGCAACTTGCCACACGCCTCGCGACCGACATCAACGCTAACCGACACAGAAGGCGCGACTCACAAGTTCACAACATGTAACACACCGCCATGCCACCGGCGCCCACCGAAGACGCGAGTGCCTTTACGGTTATCAACAATGGAGAGGGCGCAGCGGACGAGCTGGAGCCCGCGGCAGGCGAGGCGCCGCCGCTGCCGCGCAACGTGAACGTGGTGAAGCCGATGCAGCACGCGCCCGACACGCGCGCACACCTCAGCAGCGCTGCACCGCACGCGCCGCCACCTGTCATGGGCGCGCCACCCGCCGCACACACTTTACTTGATCCCAAGTTCTCGCGGGCTCTTGATTTTAAGCTTCGACGACTGAAAGAAAAAGAAATCCTGCAAGCTAACCTCCGACGGCCCACGCGGTACCGTTCTAAGAACGACACCCTCGCTGCGTCTAACCCTAACGTTAGCTCGAGGGAGCATGCACTCCCCAAGATCCTGAGTCAATCGCATCCACGCATCAATATCATTGCGCCGGAGAACGAACAAAAATTTATAAGTCTCAAAATGGATAAGTCCCCGTCACCGGGGCGCAAACTACGATCTCGAAACGCGCCGTCCATGGATGGAGACAAGCCACGTTTCGTCACAACAGTAAAGAGCGGCCAGTTTTTACTGCCACCGCCTGAGCTCGCGCGGATCCTGGGGCTGGAGACACTGTACCCGGATAAGGAGAAAGACAAGATTGTGTATTCGTACTCGAATAAACCGAAAGCAGTAGCTCCACGAACCAAGCGATCAATTCCGGAAAAGAAAGAGAACATAACGCCGAATGGCGATGTGATCCAGGACAAGCGGCGTGTGCACGCCGGCGCGGGCGCGCTGTTCAGTGGCGTGCGCGCACTCGTGGCTGGCGTGGTGGGACTGCGCCCTGCCGTGCCTCCGCACACGTATGTCCAACTATCCCGTTCCCCGTAATTCACTGTTACGTGACTGCCTCACCATCCTTGCACTTAACACTGTAACTTATAGGCCGCGGCACGCACACTGCCGCCGCCGCCGCCGCCGCGTTGTTCGTCAGCACTCTCATGTGGCTATTAGCGGTGTGTATAAGAATGGGTGGTGTTCTGGCCCAGTGGGAGGGGGCGGCGCCCGCCACGGCCACCGAGGTCAACAACATCGCTCGGCTTCCGCTCCACTCCGTTCTGTTATCTTATCTCACCTTCGATTTGTTTTCATTATACCCAACTTATTAAAATGATTTATTTAATTTTGAGTTATATAAATCAAATTATTTCAATATTTTTTTCACCGATGCAATTTTTATCAAATATAAAAGCTCAAAATTTCACGTCAACGTAATAGTCGTTGTACCAGATACAACAGCATTACATACTGACGGACATCGTAGGCTCCACATAGGTAAGGGACAAGGGTTCCTTTTTTAGGATAAAGTCTTAAGACGTATAAAAGACAAAGACGTAAGTGTCAGAAACCTGTATAAAGACTTAGCTACAATAATTTGGTTTGTTACAGCGGCAGCATGGGCACGACGCAGTACGCCAACGTGATGCACGAAAAGCGCGTCGTGCGCGGGAGCACCTTCACGTCGCACCCGCATGCCGCGGTCAGTAGTATAACTTTTTTGCGTAATCTAATTTCCTCAAGTCGAGCAAAATATGGGCCGGCCGTAACACACTCACCAATCCTCAAAAGTCTAAGGTACTTCTAGCAGACCAACGTACTCGAAATTTTTACATGCGGTAAGTGCGATAGAACAAAAAATATAAAATATTATTTAAGCTGCATCTATAAATTTGTATTTTTGAATTAACAGTGACTTGATAACTTCGATATGAACATAATGAACTTGAAAAGTACCATTGAAGTAAATTTCCTAATGTGATAGTTTTATACTGGACTACACAGGTTAACATATATTACAAAATCAAATAAGTATCACCTTCCTTCTTCTTCAACATTAAAAAACCTACAGATACTAAATAAGATAAAGTAAGAAAATAAAACTGATAAATCAGAAAACGTTATTGTAACAAAGAGTTCATAACTTCATTCACATTAGTAACATAACATAATCAACCCATTATACTGTCCCACTGCTGGGCACGGGTCTCCTCTCAAAATGAGAGGGATTAGGCTATAGTCCACCACGCTGGCCTAGTGCGGGTTGGCAGACTTCACACGCCATCGAGAAAATCTCTCAGGCATGCAGGTTTCCTCACGATGTTTTCCTTCACCGTTTAAGCGCGTGATAATTAACAATTTAATACGCACATGACTTCGAAAAGTCAGAGGTGCGTGCCTTGGGTTCGAACTCGAGACCTTTGACTTGGCAGTCCAACGGTCATACCACTAGGCTATCACTGCTTGGCCTAGCTTGGCTTGCGATGACCGGTACCCTGGTAGGATCGCGCTAATGGCTGAACGTTTCTTTTCGCGGAACATCCATCGTGCATCCTGTCGTGGTGCGCTGCCGCTTACAATTCGGGTTCTAACTCCGAGCAGTTAAGCTCAGACTGACAAACCGAACCTTGACGCAAAGCCACGATACGTGACCACGTCACTTAGCACGACGCGGAAAGACAGAACTCCCACAACCTAGATACGCGCAGGTGGAAGTGTTGTCGTGGAATGTCGGTTTTTCGTGAACACGCACACTCTCGCACTACACTCGTCTATCTGTCGTGAAACTGTCAGACATGTGAGAGTGTATTAAGTAACCACGGGTTGTAGGTTCGATCCCCGCCGTGGAGTCTGGCAGTTTGTGTATGTTGTAATTGGTGTTTGTAAAACATCACGATTCATGAGAAAATCACATAGGGTCAACTTTAAAAAAAAAACACTTGATTCTGACACTTACGCGAATATTAGACATTGAAATAATACTACTTATAACGAATTTTATTCCGTTGTATTGATATTATTTAATGCCCGACGCTTTGGATCCACTACCTACAGCAACCATGGTCACGGTAGACTGAGGTGTTGGAACATCTTAATATCAAAATTACTAACACCTGCGGGAGCAACCGCAAACCGTAGCGCCCGTAGCGGCCACGTTGCAGCCATAGCTGCCACTTAGCGGCTGTAGCTGCGACGTAGCGACATCTGAACCAAATGCTGAACAGACCAATAAATATTAAAAACGTGAAAGTTTGTGAGTATGGATGTATCGATGTTTGTTACTCTTTCACGCCAGAACGGCTGAACGGATCTGGATAAAACTTGGCACACAGATAGATTATAGCCTGGATTAACACATAGGCTACTTTTTATCTAGGTCGGGCCCAATCCTGAAATCCACGCAGACAAAGTCGCGGGCAGAAACTAGTCGCTCATAAATGTGAGAGATGCTGCCAAATTATTTGCACAATTACTGTAAATTAAATGTATAAATTCTCTAGTATTGTATCTTCCCAAAATCTCCATTAAATAAGCATGTTTTTAACAGTGTATATGTAGCAACATGTATCGCGCTTCGTACTAAAGTCAACAATACAAATCCTGGATCGCAAAATAGTCGCCGCGTCTGAAACTGGCTCTGTTAGTGCCAAGATTTGACGACACGTTCACGTTTGGCTTAGCGGCTGAGCGATCGGCTTCTGCGCAACGTGTTGTGGGTTCGATCCCCACACGGAGAAATTATTTGTATGATGATTATCTTCAGGTAGTTGTTCCGGGTCTGGGTGTTGGTGTTTGTGAGAATTTGTGTTTGTAAACGCACCCACGATACAGGAGAAAATCCTAGTGTGGGGGTAAAAAAAAAAAAAGATTAGCGTAAGAAGGTAACTGTCACAAGGTCAGGCGTGTACACATACACACATATACATATATGCAAGGTGCGTTGCGAATGTCACGCGTGATTCAGGACATGCTACGCGATTCGTCGTAGTTCTTATGTAGCGCAATAGATGTCGCTACATCACTCTCTCCAAGCCCGGACGTCGGTGATCGTGATGATGAGTACGTACGTCTGCGTTCAGTACGTAAGAACTTGCCAGGGCAAGTGGATTGAGTGCCAGTGATTCGAGACAGGATGCGGCGTAATCCACGGTGAGTGCGTTAAGTAGCTCAGTGATTCAGGTGTTAAATATTGGCTGGCTGCTGGGTCGACCAGGAAAGATTACCTCTGTTTGCTGACTATGCTGAATGTTACTTGCGCGATTCAGAGTGTGCTCCGTCATAGTAGCGCGATAGATATCGCTAGCGTCTTAAGACGACAGGATTTTCTCTTTTCGTTGGCTTGATTACAAACACAAATCTTGCATGCATTTAAAAACAAGCAACCTGATTTCAGGGCGACGGCATTGAGAGCGCGGCGGCGCGAGCGGCGCGCACGCGGCGGCGCGCGCTGGCGAGGCGAGCGGCCGCCGCGCGCCTGCGGCCCGGCACGCCGCCGCCCGCGCCCGGCCGCCGCCACCACCCAATACAAACCGAGTACTACCTCGAAGAGGTAATGTTCTTAATATTATAATTATAAAAACTCTAGGTCTCTCGTGTCGTGTCATTTAATTATATATTTTGTGATTGCTTTTACATTCTGCGTGAATTTAATCAAAATTTTTAATTTTGTATTTTATTTTCATAATGTAGTTCGCGAAATATAGTTAATATCGAAGTACCGTACCTGAAAATAAATATTATGCGAACAAAATCCTTGCGAAGCAAACGAAAATGAATTTATAAGGACAATAGTACTACTGCTAAAGGGTGCTTTGGTTAAAAATGACCAAATTCTGACGTCCTAGAGCAATTCTGTTGCCGGATTTAGATTTAGCGTCAAAAATCAACAAGAAAATTGTGTCTCACTCTGTGTAACTACTTGTGTGATTTGTGTCGATAATAATTTTGCTGATATGAAAAACCTTCAGTCTGAACAACTTTTTGAATATCAGTACCTATACAGTACCTATACAGGGGCACACTGGCCCCTGTTGTCAAAGCTAAGTAGTCGCAATCTCTTCTGTCGTAGCTGTTCGACAAGGGCGTGGAGATGGAGGTGGGCGTGCAGACGGACCTGTTCGTGGACCGGCCCGCCACGCCCGTGTACGTGCCCGCCAAGACCGGCGCCGACGCCTTCACACAGATATACCCCGGAGACGTGAGTCAGACTAAATAACACACACACACCGTTCATTTCAACCGACTTCAAAAAGGAGGAGGTTCTCAATTCGACTTTTTTTTTTAATTTTGTTACCTCAGAACTTTCGACTGAGTGAACCGATTTTGATATTTCTTTTTTGTTTGAAAGCTGGTGCAATTTAGTCCTGTTCTGACAATGCTATCCATGAGAAAACCATTTATGTCTTAAATTTGCATTAAGTATGTGCGCGACAAATAAACAAATATATAACGATACGGATTTTGATGATTCTTTTTTTGATCGATAGGTCATACTTTCTGAAAAATAATACAAAATTATTATTGTTATTATTTATTATTTATTTTTAAAATGTGGTCAAGATCTGATCACAAAATTTAAAACAAAATGTACAATAACACGTAAATGAAAAAATGATAACGTCGTTTAGGTATGCGTAAAATCTTACTCGCTACTAAAAATGTCGAAATATAATAAATTTTAACAAAAAGTAAAACCGTCTTCAAACACATAAAAATAATGTTAGGTGCACAGCAATTTCGGGTGTCGGTGGCGAAAACAAAAGTTCAAACCAAATCGAATGCACCGATTTCCGAAACTGTTGTGCACCTATCATTATTTTTGTCTTTAAAGGCGATTTTACTTTTTGTTAATATTACTCTGGAGTTGTGGATATATTCTTAAAAATTGCTAGTTCTCTAAGTACCAGTAACTTCTACCTCATGTTAACAGATGTTAATAAAGTCAACCATGCTATGTTTAGTTGTTCGACTTCGACCTGGAAGTGCAGCCGATCTTGGAGGTGCTGGTGGGTAAGACGACGGAGCAGGCGCTGGCGGAGGTAGCGCAAGAGGAGGAGCTGGCCACGCTGCGAGAGCAGCAGCGCCGCTACTGCGAGCTGCGCGACGCCGAGCTCGCCGAGCGGCAGCGCCTCGCCGCGCACGACCTGCGCCTGCACCGAGAGAAGGTACGTACACACACTAACACACAAGGCTCGTCTTACATCTACATAGTACTTTAGTTCTGATATCTATACAATGTGTTATAAAAACCCTGTCCAGCTCGTGAATGTATTGTTAGGTATCGATATACAGTTTAAATTATATACCTAAGCATTTTCACTTTACAAGTAAAATAAAAATAGTCCGAAAAAATTTTAATCGACTTCAAAAAGGTGGAGGTTCTTAATTCGACCGTAACTGTTTTTTTTATTTGTAAGTTTGTTACGCGATTATTCGGTCAATTATGAATCGATTTTGATGATTCTTTTTTGATCGATAGGTACTTCATACTTCAGAGGTGGTCCTATAAAAATTTGGTCAAGAGGTGATCACAAAATTTAGAATAAAATTACAATAACACGTAACGACCAATAAAATGATAACGTCGTCTAGGTATACGTAAAATTGTAACTCTACTCAAAATGTTGAAATAAAATAAATTTTAAGAAAAAGTAAAAGTAAAACATATAAAATAATGCTATGTGCGAAACAGTTTCGGAAGTCGGTGGCAAAATCAAATGATCCGATCAAATCAAAGGCACCGACTTCCGAAACTGTTTCGCACATAAAATAGTGTATCTGAAGGTGGTTTTACTTTATCTTAAAAGTTGTTATTTTTTTTAAAACGATGTATCTCAAATGGTAATACTTATGGTGGTAGCGACACCGGTCCTGGGTGCCAAACATACTGAGTAGGGCTTCCATCCCGAGAGTCTTTGTATTAGAAATTTCGATACTCTTGACGATTTTTTGGTAAATTTGAGGCTGATAGTACTACGAACCACTACACGTGACGCAGAAGCCGATCGCTTAGCCGCTACGCCAAACGTGTCGTCTGTAAGAATTTGTTTGTAAACTCTAATGAAGAAATTCGATACATTTTAAAGTTTTATTACAAAAAGGGGAAAAATGCAACGCAAGCCGCGAAAAAAATTTGTGACGTTTATGGACCTAATGCAGTGTCAGTAAGAGTAGCACAAAGTTGGTTTAAGCGTTTTCAATCCGGGAATTTTGATGTTAAAGATGCACCTCGCTCTCATCGCCCTGTTACAGATAAAATTGACGCAATTTTTGAAAAAGTGGAGCAAGATCGGCATATCAGTAGTTACGACGTAGCTGAAGAACTGGGGATTGACCACAAAACAGTTTTGACCTATTTGAAAAAAGCTGGGTTTACAAAAAAGCTCGATATTTGGGTGCCACACGAGCTCACTGAAAGAAACCTAATGAACCGTGTACTGATTTGCGATTCTTTATTGAGACGTAATGAAACTGAACCGTTTTTAAAGAGATTGATAACTGGTGATGAAAAGTGGATCACGTACGACAAGAACGTGTCAAAAAGATCGTGGTCAAAGGTCGGTCAGGCTTCACAGGCTGTGGCAAAACCCGGGTTAACTCGCAATAAGGTGATGAGATGAGATGCTGTGTGTATGGTGGGATTGGAAGGGCATTGTTCATTATGAGCTTTTACCGCCAGGCAGAACCATCGATTCGGATCTTTACTGCCAACAACTGATGAGATTAAAGCAAGAAATTGGGAGAAAGCGGCCGGAATTGATCAATAGAAAGGGTGTGGTCTTTCATTACGATAGCGCTAGACCACACACATCTTTGGCCACTCAGCAAAAATTAAGGCTGGGAGGTGTTAATGCATCCGCCATATAGCTCTGACCTTGCACCTTCAGATTTCCACCTGTTTCGATCTCTTCAGAATTCTTTAGGCAGTGTCAGGTTAACATCAAGAGAGAGGACTGCCAAAACTACTTGTCACGTTTTTTTGATCAGAAGTCCCAAAATTTCTACAACAATGGGATTATGTCACTACCCACAAGATGGCAAAAAGTCGTTGAGCAAAATGGTACATATATATAAAAAATGTCTTGAGTTTTCATATTAAATGCGAAGAAACTTTTTCCCCCACCTATTATAATGTTATTTTAGTAAAGAATCCGCGAACCCTACCCGCCTGATTGAAATTTTGCCTTCACATTCTGAATTTACGTCACAATGTGACGTTGGTGACATCTATGAAAGGCAAGTTTACGCGGTGGCTTAGAGGTCAGAGCGTCTGGTGTATCCAACCAGGAGACGCAGGTTTGAATCCTGCCCGCGATTGAATTTTTCCTTTACTAAAATAACTCATTTTCAATGCTAAGATTAGCATGGAAAATGAGAAAAAAAATCATAAAAAGATTATTACTGTTCTATAATGCTTACACAATATTTAATTCAAGGTATGACGGCATTTTATTTATAATTCTACCGTAAACTTGACAAATGGCGTTTGGCAGGAGAGGCGCGTGGCGGAGGCGCGCGTGGCGCAGGTGGCGGCGACGGAGGCGCGCGAGCGGGCCGCCGCCGCCGTGCTGGTGCAGGGCTACGTGGCCGAGCTGTTGCCCGCCGTGCTGGCCGGCCTGCGCGACCAGGGCTACCTCATGGAGAGGATCGAGCGCGGTACGCCAGCGCCCCACACCACCGCCCCGCACGGGCGTGCACACATAAGAAGCATAATATTTTAAAATGTTTGACCATATATCATAGAATTAACGTTGAAAACGGTTCCACATTCGCAGGTATCGACGAGGAGTTCATGCCGTGGCTCGTGGAGGAGGTGTCCAAAGAAATAGAGTCCATCATCACGAGCCGGGATGTCATTATAGGTAAGCGACCGTCTGTCAGCCAGGCCGAGTCAGTGCGGCGTGAGACTCGAAGTCCGTGACGTGAGCGTTTGTTGCAGAGATTGTGCGCGACGTGGTGGAGGCGCGCGGCGAGCTGTACCGTGCGGCCGGCGAGCGCGACGCCGAGAGAGGCCCGCGCGACGAGTCCGTCACGCCGCCCAGCCTGCCGCCCGGCGAGCACGAGGAGGAGCGTCAGTACTGACACACACCAACACACACACACACATGCGCGACGAGTCCGTCACGCCGCCCAGCCTGCCGCCCGGCGAGCACGAGGAGGAGCGTCAGTACTGACACACACCAACACACACACACACATGCGCGACGAGTCCGTCACGCCGCCCAGCCTGCCGCCCGGCGAGCACGAGGAGGAGCGTCAGTACTGACACACACCAACACACACACACACATGCGCGACGAGTCCGTCACGCCGCCCAGCCTGCCGCCCGGCGAGCACGAGGAGGAGCGTCAGTACTGACACACACCAACACACACACACACATGCGCGACGAGTCCGTCACGCCGCCCAGCCTGCCGCCCGGCGAGCACGAGGAGGAGCGTCAGTACTGACACACACCAACACACACACACACACATGCGCGACGAGTCCGTCACGCCGCCCAGCCTGCCGCCCGGCGAGCACGAGGAGGAGCGTCAGTACTGACACACACCAACACACACACACACATGCGCGACGAGTCCGTCACGCCGCCCAGCCTGCCGCCCGGCGAGCACGAGGAGGAGCGTCAGTACTGACACACACCAACACACACACACACATGCGCGACGAGTCCGTCACGCCGCCCAGCCTGCCGCCCGGCGAGCACGAGGAGGAGCGTCAGTACTGACACACACCAACACACACACACACATGCGCGACGAGTCCGTCACGCCGCCCAGCCTGCCGCCCGGCGAGCACGAGGAGGAGCGTCAGTACTGACACACACCAACACACACACACACATGCGCGACGAGTCCGTCACGCCGCCCAGTCTGCCCCCCGGCGAGCACGAGGAGGAGCGTCAGTACTGACACACACCAACACACACACACACATGCGCGACGAGTCCGTCACGCCGCCCAGTCTGCCCCCCGGCGAGCACGAGGAGGAGCGTCAGTACTGACACACACCAACACACACACACACATGCGCGACGAGTCCGTCACGCCGCCCAGCCTGCCGCCCGGCGAGCACGAGGAGGAGCGTCAGTACTGACACACACCAACACACACACACACACATGCGCGACGAGTCCGTCACGCCGCCCAGCCTGCCGCCCGGCGAGCACGAGGAGGAGCGTCAGTACTGACACACACCAACACACACACACACACATGCGCGACGAGTCCGTCACGCCGCCCAGCCTGCCGCCCGGCGAGCACGAGGAGGAGCGTCAGTACTGACACACACCAACACACACACACACACATGCGCGACGAGTCCGTCACGCCGCCCAGCCTGCCGCCCGGCGAGCACGAGGAGGAGCGTCAGTACTGACACACACCAACACACACACACACATGCGTGACGAGTCCGTCACGCCGCCCAGCCTGCCGCCCGGCGAGCACGAGGAGGAGCGTCAGTACTGACACACACCAACACACACACACACATGCGCGACGAGTCCGTCACGCCGCCCAGCCTGCCGCCCGGCGAGCACGAGGAGGAGCGTCAGTACTGACACACACCAACACACACACACACATGCGCGACGAGTCCGTCACGCCGCCCAGCCTGCCGCCCGGCGAGCACGAGGAGGAGCGTCAGTACTGACACACACCAACACACACACACAACGTGTATCTTGATACTCTCTAGGAAATCAAAATGTAGAGGGTATTTTCCGTTGACCTAGAACTATGAAATTTAATTTGGCAAGTAATACCTTCTTATACTACAAGTATAGGGAAAAATCTGAAAACTATACATTTGTTATTTATTATAATATGTACCTACAAATTTATACGGAACCCTCGGTGGGCGAGTCCGACTCGCGCTTGTCCTGTTTTTAACGGATACATTTCGGAGGGTGTGCATCAGATCCTCACGAACTTACTTGTGGATCTTCCCCGATAGATATAATCTGGGTGTCTTTAAATCACGAGTCTCAGAACTGGCGGTCAAGGGTAAATCGTGAATAAAAAAAAAAGACATCCACACCCATGCACACACACACACCTTCAAGCTGCTCTATCGTAGATGCATTGTAATAATGTGCTTTTTTAGATTCGATTTATTGTACATGTTGTACAGTTAACCACATTAATTACGGTTTACAAGCATAGAGAGATTCTAACGGACGGTACAGGCAATAGCATCTTATAATACAGGCTATGTACATTGAAGCAATATGATGCAATATTTTAGACATCAAAATTATGGAATCCTCGTAAGTTCAAAACAAAGTAGAGGAACTATTTTCGTTTTGCTGTTCTTTTATATAAATTAAATAAAAAAGGCAAGAGTTTTTTCAAATAAATCTAAATTAAAATATGTATTTCATAAACTCATCAAGGGTGAATTATCTGATACAATGTATAATGTACTCCTACGGCGTTTTCACCTACAGCAGGGACGGTACATGGAGTAAAAAAGAATTACTGGAGTTTTCTCTAGACTCCTAGAGGAATTAAGTACTTAGGTCCCTACGACATGATTCGGTACTTAGAGGATCGTATCGAACAATTCCGATAGAATCGAATCGCATATGCTAGTATCGTGCATCCCTCACAAGCATCCTGCGCTCGTGCAGACGCGGCGCAACCTGTCGCGCGATTCGCGCCACCGCGCACGTGCGCGCCATCCGATATGGTGTCCCCACCGCCACCGTCATTACAATACTATGCTATTACTATTAACTCATTTGCCACGTAACTTCTAACCCTAAATTCGACTCTTAAAGATTAAACTCGAATAACACTCTACTTAATTTAGATTCAAACAATTGTCAACTTTATCGTTTAGGTGATAAAGACTTCATGAAGTATCTGGACGATTCACTCCGGTGCACTATGGTGAATAGTGCTAGGGGATGTAAATAATGAGTTTAGAGTCGCGGTCGGTAACAATTAAGATTGATACGGTGTGATGACATTATAATATCGTTTTGATGCGGGGCGCGTTTCTATGAGTTAGTTAAGAGCATTAGTTGTTTTATTTGCTACAAGCAATACAATACTAAGCGCGGACAAGTGGGTGCAGTGGTCGCACTCGCACGTGCCGCGGCGACACGTGCGCTCTGTCGCCTGTCAAACGATTGCCATAATAAACTGTCACTCGCGCAGTGCTTTAAATACTTTACTTGACGAGGAAAATCCATCCAGGAAAATCGTTGAATATGCTAATTAGGTACCTATATCTCTGCTCTGCACATATCACACCCTCCCTCTAAGTAAGCCAGGGAAGTAATTTAGGACCATTAGAATTTATTATAATGATAAATGGAACTTATACAAAATGCTAGGTGATTGCTTACTTTTTACGGACGAACTTATATTGTTTCTGCAAGTTACTAAAGAGTCAGATTGCGTAAAATTGCAACGAGACATTAACCGAGTACCTAATAGAATGAAGTAAGTAATGACAATATCCTACTCTTCAATGTGTCGAAGTGCAATGTCATGTCCTTGACGCGTGCTAAGGTACCGAGAATAGAGTCGGTACTAGTACAGCATGGAGGGGCAGGTAATTTCACGGCTTGCATCAGTGCGAGATCTCGGCGGCTAATTCTCTGAGGACTTATCGTTCCACACTCATACCTATAGTATATGTAGTAAAAAAACTTTTAAAAATCTTGTTTTTATAATGCGGGATACTCGAGATTTTAATATCACTGCAGTTGAGAAGTCGCTTTATAATGCGTTAGTCCCTACGAAGCAATTTAGAAACTAGTGCTATTATCTGAAGTCCTTATGAAATTAAATATTGTCTCATGGTGGAGAATAAATTTACCTGAAACAGTATAGAGTCTAAACATTAGGGGATGGTTGGACATCATAGGTTGGAGGTTAGACGAATTAACGCGCTAGTAAAATATACCTTATAAATTTTTCGTGGTAATTAAATAATCCATAAATTTTTGGATCATTGAGGATGCTCATTCACAAAAGAATATTACACAGCATCGCGCAAAGAATACATCTTTCACTTGTTCTTTGGCGGAATTCGAGGTGACATTAGATGTTTTGGTGCCTACCTTTATATGAGTGAAATGATTATATAAATAAATAAGTAAGTAAATATTCTTTTACTGAAACCTCTAATACCCATAGATCGCAAAATAAATAATTTCAACTTCAATTGAAATAACAAATTTAGAGTCTATATCAAAGAGAACTGAATCTATCAATTATGAAAACTAAAAGAAACAACAAAACTTTTGTGAATGAGAACGATAGGTACATATATATACTTAATCGATAATATAATATATAGATATACTTAATCGATAACTCAGTACATGTTCACTTTAGATTTAGTATAGAATGAACTAATAGACACGTGTTTGAATTTTCATCAATCGTCTTCATTCGTCCAACTAAACTACCCTTAAATTGAATATGGACGAGATGATACTTAAGATAGGTAGGTACATTAATTTTGTTTAGTGCTACAGCAATCTGTGAAATATATCGGTGTTGCTCAACGCACGTGGTCTGATCGAGTGCGCGATTATGCACTATGAGCAGTGATGCGAGCTCCGCGCTGATGCCAACACAATAACACGTGATAACGCGCTGATCCACCCACTCGCGCTGATTAACCGACCAATTGATTCGATGGTACAAATGAAAAACATAATTAAGTCTAATTGAAGATTATTGGTGAAATCAGCAAAGGTTTAGTTTTACAACTTTTACAAGGGATGTAAAGAGTATCGTATCGGTATCGCGTAAGGAAGAACTCGATGAAAACGTTATAATTTATGTAGGTATTAGGTGGCAAACGCGGGCGATCGCCCAGGTTTGGACATCCTCGAGGGGACAGTCGTTGTAACATAGTCAATATTGTCGTAGTGTGGACACATTAGCGCGGCTCTTAAATAACAAATTAAGTACAAGCGGTACGCGCCACCCTTCGCGCCAAGCCCGCTGCGATGTGTCTGCGTTAAGAATTATGGTATAGACCAGTGTCGTTCTCGGTCTCAATATTGAACTCTCCGCGTACCGACACAGGATTTGTTATGCTTTGAGCTCGCTCGATGTTTGTGCAGCTGCGCTCGTTGCAAGTACAGCGTTGCTCACTCTCTGTACTCGCCTCCGTACAATACAATAGGTAATAATGTAAAGCTTAAATGTTACAATTTAAAGCACTCAAGGTACCTATAATTCGTAAATTATACGGAGATATTTTTTTAATATTTAAAAAAAAAAATATAAAAATAAATTCAGACTAAGATTTGTCCATAAATGTGTGTTAGTTATAGAGGTCTTAAAACTATGTTAGTATTAAGCTATTTTAGTGAAGGACTGCGATTTAGATTTACCCAGACTAGACGCTATAGACGCTATAATCAACTACTAATCTAGTTATTTAATAGTAAAGGAAAAAATTCAATCGCGGGCAGGATTCGAACCTGCGTCTTCTGGTTTGATATACCAGACGCTCTGACCTCTAAGCCACCGCGATTCCTTTACTATTAAATAACTTAATAATCTTAGCATGGAAAATGCAAAAAAATCACAAAAAGATAGTTAAAAGGTAGGGTGGCATCGTACGACACTGAACTGACTGTAAAGTAAGTCGTGTCGGCTGAGAGGTAAGGTAACTTGCCTCTCATAGATGTCACCAAAACGTCACCTTATGACGTAAATTCAGAATGTGAAGGCGAAATTTCAATCATGCGGGTAGGGTTCGCGGTGGCTTAGAGGTCAGAGCGTCTGGTATATCAAACCAGAAGACGCAGGTTCGAATCCTGCCCGCGATTGAATTTTTTCCTTTACTATTAAATAACTTAATAATCTTAGCATGGAAAATGCAAAAAAATCACAAAAAGATACTAATCTAGTTTGTCATAGCGTCTGGTGTATCTAACCAGAAGACGCAGCCTCAAATCCTGCCCGCAGTCCATTGTTTTCATCACTAAAATATGTTATCTTAGCATGGAAAATGCAAAAAAATATAAACAGATATGTTAGTATTTCTCACACACACACACACACACTGCAATAATAAATAATATCAATAATTATAGTCTACCAATCCGTAATATTCTGTTTACTCCAAAGGTTTTCCCTTTTGCCTGGGGCCTGTTATCCCTTACTACAGGTTAATACCCTATCACGGGTGACAGAACCTCGTACACTAGATTTTTGTCTGTTATTAATCAAATCAAAATCATTTATCGTCTATGGCCCATAGATAAGTATATACCTTACACACTAACGTATATAAAATAAATAACAATTGATGTTAGTATATAAACATAACCTATGTTAGTAAATCACTTCACTTGGTACTAGTCACCGACTCACCGTCACAGTACGTTCTTGTGGTACTTGTCCGCGGAAGCGACGGAACACCACGACCTGCGGCCAGAAGTCCTCTTCCATGACGAGGTGCAAATAAAATAAGTTGGTACTCGCACTACAAACGCCTTAAAGTTGACGTTGCCGTGCGACTCCAACAACTGCACTCTCGGCGTGTAATTAATAAATGTATTACCTACCTACCATGTCATAAACTCATAACACCTGTAACTACAATAATTTCTTTTATCAAATAAATCATTATTTATTTATTTATTTATACATACACTCGCGCCTTTCTCCCACAGGGGTAGGCAGAAACTATAGACAGCCACTTGCGATTTTTGCATATCTACTTCTTTTGCTTCTTCCACATTCATACATCTTCTCATACATACATACATACGCGCCGGTTGCGAGTGTTACGCACCTGACCATTTTGAAGGATTTCGCCAATAATATCGGCGTATGTCCTTCTAGGGCGACCTCTACCGACGCTGCCGCTGACGTTCGCCTTATAGATTCCTTTCGTTAATCGTCTTTCATTAATTCTTTCAACATGTCCAAACCATCTCAGTATATTCTTTTCAATACGTGACATCATCTTTATCATCATCATTATTAAACAACAAGTCACCCATAAATAAGTAGTCGTCGACAATTTCGACAACAATTTTAGCAACAATTTAACAATGTGTTTTGTCGCCTTGGCTTATCTACGTTAATCTAATTTTATTACTAAAATATATATATTAAATAGCCTTCCGTTGTTCTAATATTAGTTTTTAAAGACGCCCTATATCAGATTTTCTTTAATATCTATAATGTACAGAGATCAGCCTGTTTTATGTGTCGATGTCCCTTCCACCGCGGCTCCGTGTATTATGTATGTACAGATATAAGCGTGTGTCCGTTCACTGAAGCGATGCGGCGGGCACAGGTTTAATCACTAGCAATCTTAGCTAATTTATGCTATAGCTTTGATAAAGTATTAATTTTTAAATATTAATTAAGTAATTAGTAATTACCAACTGTAATAACAGCTAGTACTTACTGCTAACAATTTCTTTTTTAGCTGAAGAATAACCAGCCTGCTTGTGATGGCGGCGTGCGGTCAACACGGAGCACGCCTCCGCCGCACCTGGCCTGTGTGATACTGACACCAGCTTGTGAACTATGGACTCGTTTGTTCCAAGAACAAATTGTATGTGAATCATCTCCCCTAAATCACCGAAGCTTCTGCACTATCCGTGGACAACACCTGACTACTTGGCGTCACTCGTTCTGTGCTTAGTATTTGGTCCAATTGGATATTAATCTATATTTTATAAATACAATGTGTCAAGAAAACCCTGTTCGACCCGTGAAGGCATGGTTAGCTATTGTGATCCGGTTTTAATTATCATATAATCGTTTTCACTTTACGAGTAAACAATAATACCCCAAATAAAAGCGCATCTATAGTAAAGGAATGGTTTAATAAGCAGATTTCTTAAATTAAAGGTGTAGGGTTTTTAGGGACATAAATATTGGTAAAGTTGCCAAGAAAATTGGAAAATCTAGGGAGATACTGATAGTACTAGTATTCATGATGTATTGAAATTAGCCACTTCTGTCGAGTCAGTTTACAATTTTAATTTACCTCCCTACCCATAATAAATGTTAAGGTCTAAGGACTCTTACATTTTGCAATTAAGGGGCGATTTTTCCATCGCCAGATAACTTTTTAAGTGAGGAATAAAATTGACGTTTGACAGATTTTGTATAGAAAAAATTCGAATATATCCCTTCGATTTGCCTCCGATAAAGTTACCTGGCTATAGAAAAATCGGCCCTTAATATAACATATCCGACATTTATTTAACTAGGAACCACCTGAACAAAATTACGTACAAAGAATGATTAATCCCATAAAATTTTAAGATGGTGTTTCCCTCTTCCGTGATGTGTAGAATGTGAAAAGTTCCTTTATATTTGTATCTCAATTAATAGGGAGGTGCACTAATTTTATTACTTAGGTAGATATACGTATGTGTACCTAATGTCACCCGGAGAGCGAAAATTATAAAATGCTAATGGGAATAAATCACATCACTTATTTCTATATACCTATTCTTGAAAAAGAGCACGCTAAGAAAATGTAATATCGTATCTGTGTAATGTAGCTGTCTCGGCCCATCCCTCTCTCTTGCTTCTCTCAGGTTTCATGAATTCGTCGAGGCGTATGTGACATCATTTTCCAGGCTTTATGTTACATAACAACTGCCTTTTCTCATTTATAAAGAGAACCTCCAACCTCAATACAGAGCTATGGAAAGTGCTGCACCGACAAGAGCCAACTTCTTCTTCAATAGAAGAAGAAGAAGAATATATCCTATACTTATTTCCTAATTTCCCTAAAACAAAGCCGCTCGAATCTTCCAAGAATCAGCTTAAAACCACATAACCACATTGCATTTTTCTTTTAAAGTAATTTGAGTTATTGCAGAAATGCAACGAGAAGTTATTGTACTACTCTTGGCGATAGCCCTTGGCTTTTTTATATAGTAGATAGTTACGGAAAATCCTCATGGTTCGTCTGCCACCGAGAGAAGGGGCAGATATGGCGGACTCTTACCGACTAAAAACCGTAAGTACTTGTCTTCCTTTGGCCTATCGTCACGGCCATGGGATTCGTGAAATTCACCGTGACCATGCATGCGCATGCGCACGTGTGCTCAGAGCGCGTCACCTACCTACTGGGGCCACATTGTCTGCTCAGGCGACGGACTCGGTTGTTGGGGATAGGTACCTTCTTAATTATTACAAACATACCTATTTACTTACAGTATTAGAATTTATTATATACAAGGAGAGTGGCTGCTAGGTGAAGATCAAGTGCGTGCGCACGGTTGGAGTAGCGGAGGTATTTTTTAATGGTGACAGGGTGACGGCGACTGCTCGCGGCCGTATTTTGTACATTGTTACGTATTTTTAGGCTAATTTGTTTTGTTTAATCTCCGAAACATTTACTGTACGTATTTAGTTAGTACTTATTTAGAACTTTTAGAATAAACATAGTTACTTACTATATCTTTTTTATCCTCAATTAGTTATGCAAACCCTTATTTAACGTTTTTTTTGCGTAATTCGATGAATGGTATAGGACAAACGAACAAACAAGTCTATAAGTCTGAGATTTTTATAATACTGATATTAAAATATTGCCTATCGACACCTATAGGTAAATACCTACTTACCTAATGTATTTTAACACTAGGTATAGTAGTTATTTTAGTAAAGGAAAAATTCAATCGCGGGCAGGATGCGAACCTGCGTCTCCTGGTTGGATACACCAGACGCTCTGACCTCTAAGCCACCGCGAACCCCACCCGCCTGATTGAAATTTTGCCTTCACATTCTGAATTTACGTCATAAGGTGACTTTATAATCTTACCATGGAAAATGAAAAAATATCACAAAAAGACTAGGTATCTGAACTAAACTGTGGTCGACGCTCCCGATTCGAATAACCAAACAAGTTAATACATCAAAAAAAGTCTCAAAGGGACCTACTCCTTATTTACGGTTTGCCAGATAATTATCTTCCTTTCTACCTACTTATAAACGAGCATATATACGACAGCATTCTTCAAAAGACTTTGTCCACATAGTACCTACACCATGTCACCGCAGTTGCGTGTTTTTTAATGTAACCACAGCTACAATAACAATAGTATAATCACAGAACGATTTACGGAGGGCGTTCCAGAGACTTTGGAGATAGGGAGTGGGCCAACCCTCCGCCCTCCGAGGTCGGGGGTGCGTGCATATATAACTTCAAAGAACTAAGCAGTGGGCGACAGTCCTCTGCTAAAACTGCGCCTACACACCTCAACACTGAGTTGCAAGTGTCGCTCGAGCTGCAGGTGGCGGCATGTCGCGAGTGTTGTGCCGGCGCGGAGTGGCGCGCGGCGCCGTGTCGTGCGGGTTCACCGCCGAACATCTGTTCGACGCATTGAAAGGAGACCAGACTGAACATGTAAGTAATAATTAACATCTACCCAAAGTCGAAGTCTAATGTTTTATTTCTATTAAAACATTGACTACTACGTGCTACTTTTAAATTTAGGTACCTACCTGTAATAATGTTCTAATTAATGGGTCTAATGGAAAAGAACCCGCCAGAAACTCCATGGATAATACTCTTTTCATTAATAATAGGTTAGGTACACAATTTTTGTTTACAATATTTTATTCTGTTTACAATTTTGTTTTAACAAGGTGCGGTGTATCAGTGTTGCTCGACTCAATCAATCAGTACCGTGTATACCGTGTATATAAGGGCACACGAGGCACGGACCGAAAACCCAGTGTATTCGCGTTTATAATAAATTCTATTTTTGATTGATAAAGGTAATTCAACAAAAATATTTTAATACAGAGTAAATGAAGTTTTTCTCGATTGTCTGGCAGCACTCAACGGTAACAATAATAGTCAGTTTTATTACATAATAATAACAAACATACCATCACGCCTGTATTCCCCGAAAGGTTAGGCAGAAACTTAATGTGTACATCCACAGTTCGCCAGTATGTTTAGGTCCCATGTTATACTCGTAGGGGGGGGAGCCATGTTATAGCCATCTCCGAACATAATTATTATGTACTTAGTTTTATATTTCGCTACCATTTAGGCTTTTTTGTTGGGCTGTCTACTAAAAAAATAAGAAATAGGCCAGATTTTTTCCATGACTGCCTCATTAGTCTAGTGGCACGACTGCTATGGTGGAGGTCCTGGGTTCGATCCTCAGGTCGAGCAAAGTATTATTGTGTTTTTCTATGAAATTAAGTAGCAGCTCGGAGTCTGGATTTGTGCCCGGTTAATAGCAATAGGCTCGCCCCCTATTACATGGGACCCAGACATACCGGCGAACTGTGGGTGTACATTAGTACACCTGTGCCTGTGTAACCCTTCGGGGAATACAAGGGTGATAGTAGGTATGTTTTTCCAAAATAAAAATTGTGAACTCCAAAATTTCTGCAAGTTTTCCAGATTCAAGCGGTTAAATAAAAATCATCATCATCATCATTGCTGCCCGGGTAAAACCAGAAGTCTGAAATTTCATTTAATGCCAATGCCAAGAATACTTATTGAAATTACGTCAACCCCCCAAATTTAAAGGGTGTCAATTCGTACTTAATAAAATATTATTACACCGTGTAATAATATTTTAATAAGTACGAATTTTGTCACTAACGTGGGTGATCGCAACGCATCGCACCGCATCCGCAAACGCGGATATTTCGCATTCATTCAGACATCTGCATCCGTATTGGCATCAATCGATGCGGAGCTTTTACGGATGCGGATTTATAGGTTTATTATTATTTATAATTATTTTTTTCCCGTATGGGAATGGGTCAGAATACTGGTCCTCACTGCCACCCAGATAGACAGGCATCTCGTAAGAGGCGAGAAAATATCTGACTCGCCCGGTTGTTAGAACTTCTTGGGATCTGACTGACCGGCGACTACTCTTAGGTACGTCGGATTCTGTCCTATAGCACATCGGTGTGTGTTTCGACTCAGTTCAGTTCCTCCTCGGTTGCTTGCACATCAGATACTCCTCTAGTGTTGCAGGTGTCCATCGGTGACGATGACTACTTACCACCAGGTGGTCAGCTCGGTTTATTCCCACTAGTTCTACTAAACTGTTCTATCGTAGAACTAATGGGACTTTCTTTTCTCAATAGTCCTACGATACATATTAGGTGTTACAAATAGTAAAACTAATGGGAGTGTTTATTCCCACTTGTTCTACTGTTCCATTCCCCAGTTTTACGGTAGAACTAATGGGAGTTTTGGTTCTCACTCACTAGTACTACGTTTCGATTTATTCCCGAATAGTAGAACTAGTGAAACATTATTTCCAAGTAGTTCTACTATAAAGACATTTAATACACACTATAAATATGTATATACTAATACATACCTACTATAAATATATACCTATAATAAATATGTAGAGAGTTTACATGAAATATATTTCCAAAATAACTATCAGCGTGTGATTAGTGATCGATACTGACGCCAAAAATGCAATCAGTAAAATTTTTGTCTGTCTGTCTGTCTGTCTGTCTGTATGTTCGTTATAGAAACAAAAACCACTCGCCGGATTTCAACGAAACTTGGTACAATTGTTCTTCATACTCCTGGGCAGGTTATAGTATACTTTTCATCACGCTACGATCAATAGGAGCAGAGCAGTGAAGGGAAATGTTGGGAAAATGAGTGATTCATGAGAAAGGTTTCAAGCTATAAAACATCACGCTACAACCCTTAGGAACGGGGCAACGCAGGTGAAACCGCGGGCGAAGAACTAGGGAACAAAGTAACTATTCCACGCGGACGAAGTCGCTGGCAAAAACTAGTATATACTAATTTTCTTACTTTACTCCCTTATCCTTTGGGCTCTTCCGAGGCGCTGGATTGGTTTTCTTCATATCTTCTGGAACGCCAGCAGTCAGTGCGGGTTGACGATAATTCGTCAAACTGGTGCCCACTTGATGCTGGAGTCCCACAAGGCTGTATTCTTTCATCACTTTTGTTATCTATCTTTATAAATCTCTTAACTCCTGAACTTCACTGTGCGTATCATCTGTATGCCGATGACCTACAGCTTTACTTTTTATAATAATCAATTTAGTGTTATTGACATTAACAATTATGTTAGCAAAAATTTATTTTTCACAAAAGATATTTACTATCTTACATCTCATAATAAAAGACAAGTAGCTGCATCGCTATCATATTTTATTGATATTTCAGCCAAAAATTTGGCTGATAGTTTTTTAGATGTTGCTTCTATTGAGCAGCTTTCTGACATTTCTATTGACATTACTAGTAATTTAAATTAAATGATGAGACAATAGAGGCAACCTCTTGCTTAAATACTATGAAAATTAAACCTATTTGTAGTAATGTTTGTAAGGTCCATAACACAATCAATCTGGTTCATCAAAATATTCAAGGCATGTCAAACAAAGACCTAGAAATTGAGTTATTCATGAACTGCAACAATATTGACTTTCTATGCATTACTGAACATTGGCTCAAAAGCCACCAGTTCATGTTTAACTTCAGTAATCACCAGGTTGGTAGTGCATATAGCAGAGAACACGCAATACATGGCGGCTCACTAATTTTAATTAATAAACAATTTAAATTTAAAGAACGTAAAGACATAGTGGCCAAAAAAAAAGCCTCTCTGTTGAACGGACAATTGAAATAGCCTGTGTGGAATTGGAGCGACTTGTTGTATTGAGCGTGTACAGGCCACCATCATCATTATATGATTGTTTTGAGAGAGTCATGGATGATGTGTTGCAAAAATTATGCAAGTTAAGTAAAAACATAATTGTATGTGGTGACTTTAATGTTAACCTTTTGGAGGATACCACAGTGTGTCTAAAAGTTAAAAACTTATTTCAATCCTATAATCTTGATAATCTTTTTTTGGAGCCTACTAGAATCACTGCCACAACGGCCACATGTATTGATAATATATTTACCAACATTGTCCCAGATAAAAAAGAAATTATTAATTTACTTGACTCTGATCACTGTGGACAATTAATGACATTTCTCAAGCAGACTAAACATTTGACAAAGAAAGATATTATTGTGTTACCTAAAACTGCAGGTCGCTTGGAGGTTTTTAAAAATAAACTTATTAGTAAAATGTATTATTTAAATTTCAGTGAAGATCCAAATCAAATGTATAATTCTTTTTTTTCTTTATATTGTACGGAATTCAGTTCAACGTTTATCCCCAAGAAGATCTCGGTTAAAGGTACGGCAACTTTCAGTGAATGGGCTACTATTGGTATACATAGAAGTAGGAAAAGACTATATGAGTTATATGCAGAAAAAAAATGTAACAAAAGTGAAGAATTTAATCTATATGTCAAAAATTATTCAAAATTATTTAAGAAAATCTGTAAAGTAGCCAAGATTAATTATTTGAGTTCTAAGATTAAGACTAGTTATAATAAAATTCAAATGACCTGGAATATTATTAACAATGAGTCTGGAAGAGTTGCAAATCGAGATAGCGACTATAGCCTTAACTTTGAAAATACTATAGTTAAAAAAGATGAAGAAGTTGCCTCAGTTTTTGAAAAATTCTTTACAGACATTCCAGTCTGTCTCGAAGCAGTTGTTCGGCGGAGTAGGGTATCAGCGGCCGACTAGTAGCTCGTCTTCCCGCCACTTGTGTCAGGCCGTAGATAGGTAGGTAGGCAGAATGACCAAGGTGTAAGAAGAACCTGGAAACCACCGTTCCATTGTGTTAAAATTAGGCCTGATATCCTCCGTGCTGGGGTATCACCAACGGCAACAAGCAGAAATTTGGAGAAAGTACCTATTTATTTGTAGTAGTGTTGCTGTGGTGATACTTACCAGAACGGAGTTTACATTAACCAAGCTAGGCAGCAAAAGAAAAGAAAGAACCAAATAAAAAAAAATAAACGTTAACGGTTCGTTACAAATTCAAATTTGAATTTATATAACAGAAAAAGGAAGTTGCTAGAAAAGGACAGCATGATGCAATATTAAATTATGGATAATTGTGTACAATGGTGCGTATTTCTGAATGTATAAAGCTGGAAATGAACATATGATTATTTACGTTTCATACTAAGGATGGTAATTAGCAAAGACATGGAAAAATACTGATGGGTGTGGTTTGTGTGCTATTCAAAACTTACCCTAATGCGGGATCACAAATACACACAAGATGCACAAAACTACGTATTTTAAAACAACTGTATGCGAGTATAATATGTTACGCTAATGTCTGCTAGGGCGCCCGACAAGACGCAAAGCGATACGTTCACTCTCACATCAGCCTAGAAGCGACTGCCTTGTCATCGCGAGCTGCGCGAGCGCACTCGTATCCGAGCACTCCCCTTGCCCCACTCGCCCTCGCCACAACCGCGTTCAAAAAGATGCATACAATCAATGAACGAAATAATAGTTTAATGTAATCTCTTTTTTATATTTGTTTTATTTAAGTATTTGTTGTAATTGATATTATTTCGTTGTATTATAATTTAGATTAACATGTTTTTATATAATTTTAATAGAAATGCAAATAATCATGTAACGTTTCGTTACAACCAATAAGTCTTTAAATTCTTCACCCACGGTCGCAGAGTCATTATTAAAACAAAATGTAATCTCTTGTGAGAATGATTTCACTTTTCATTATGTAAATGCCAGAGACATTGTTAAAACCTTTAATACATTTAATGTGAAAAAAACGGCTGACCTATGGGGAAATTCAGTAGAGGTTACAAAATCAGTTATTAATATAGTAGCCTCCGAATTAGCAGTAATATTTAATCAATGTATTGACTGTGGTGTATTTCCTGATCTTATGAAGAGTAGTAAAATAATTCCATTATTTAAATCAGGTAGCACTTCAGATCCCACGAACTTTAGACCAATTTCCGTGCTACCCACCTTTAGTAAAATATTTGAGAAATTAATATTAGACCAATTGCTAAGTCATTTCAACAGGAATCATTTGTTGAGTAGGAAACAGTTCGGATTCACTAAGGGCCGCTCGACGACCGATGCAGGTGTTGAGCTTCTTGAACATATATTCGATGCCTGGGAGGATTCACGTGATGCCTTAGGCGTCTTCTGTGACTTGTCAAAGGCATTTGATTGCGTTTTTCATGAGACGTTGATCAGGAAATTGCACCACTATGGAGTTAGGAACATTGCTTTGGATCTTCTTATTTCTTACTTGGATAACAGGATCCAAAGGGTGGAAGTTAACGGAAAGAGATCTCCGGGGTCTGTGGTAACTATGGGAGTTCCGCAGGGCTCAATTCTTGGCCCGTTCCTTTTTTTAGTATATATTAATGATTTACCTTACCTTGTAAAAGATGGCCATGAAATAGTGTTATTTGCAGATGATACATCACTTTTATTTAAGCTCAAACGGCAACAGCCAATTACAGACGATGTAAATAACGCTCTTTCTAAAGTAGTGCACTGGTTTAGTGTTAATAACTTACTTCTTAATGAGAAAAAAACTAAATGCATCAGATTTTTAACACCTAACGTTAGGCAGGTGCAAACCAGTGTACTGATAAACGGGGAAGAGTTGGATCTAGTAGACACCACATCATTTCTGGGTATTACATTAGACTCAAAGATACAGTGGGGCCCACATATAAATAAATTATCGAAAAGACTCAGCTCTGCAGCTTACGCAGTTTTCAAAATACGCCAGTTGACTGATGAAGAACGAAGTGTACAAGATATATAAATATATATTAAACAATAAACATACATAAAAATAGTACATACAATACCGATAATAATATTAAATATATACAATTTAAACATACATACACTACATTACTTACGTTGAAAGGAAAAGCTCTCTGATTCTTCCTCTGAAAACGTCCAGCGAAGGGCTTTCCCGTAAGTAATGAGGAATAATAAGGAATGAATGAGCGAGTTTCAGAGGCGCACAGCACGAATAGTGAATGGATACCAGATCTTTCCTTCGCCTATCTAGAGGAACCAAGTCAAAAGGTAGTTCTGCGTGTTGGTGTCGAATGATGTCCAGAATAAATAATTGACGAACTGTTAGTACCTTACATTCCGGGTAAAGCTGGTGTGTGGGAAATCTAAAAGGGCGATAAGTTGCTACCGTTAGAATTTCTCTTTCAGCACGTTTTAAAGGGAGCAAAATTGATTTGGCAGCCCCACCCCAGGAAGTAATATAGTACGTAAGAATGGGTTGACACAATGCTAAGTAAACCTGTTTAATTAATTTAAAGTCAGCTATATTACGTAGTAATATATATAGTATATATATATATATATATATATATATATATATATATTACTACTATATATATATATATATATATATATATATATATATCTCTCTCTCTCTCTCTCTCTCTCTCTCTCTAATAATATCATCATCATCAGAATCAGCTCTTGATTTTGCCGAGAACAAAAGAGCTTGGTTCATCAGCATAGGTCATTATAACCCCATTTTGAATAGTTAAGTTGCACATGCACAGGTCATTTATACATATACATAAATTAAAAATAGAGTAGAGCCGATAATACTACCCTGTGGAATGCCATAACAGCTATTTTTAATATCAGGACTTGTATAGCGACCAATTTTCACACATTGACGACGATCACTAAGATAATCGGAAAATAGTAAAAGTTGTGGCCCCGTTATCCCGACTGTTTCCAGCTTACGCAATAGTATCGAACTAGAAATAGTATCGAAAGCTTTAGCAAGATCTAGAAAGATCCCTACAGTGTGCATGCCAGTATCTAGATTAGTGCTTATGTAATGTGTGACTTGGTGTACTGTTTGGCTAGTTAATCTTTTGGGCCTAAATCCAAATTGACTATCTGAAAGTAATTTGCGATCTTCAAGATATCTTATTAATCTATTGTTGATATTTTTTTCTAGTTACAATCTTTGAAATGCCTGTTAATACTGAAATGGCCCTATACTTATTAATACAGTTTTTGTCTCCAGATTTGAACACAGGGGTGACCACAGCCTTCTTAAGTAAATTAGGAAATACTCCTTTAGATAGACATATCTGAAATGTGAGTTAACGGAGGGGAAAGTATTAATTTTTTTTTTTTTAATTATATCATTCGGAATGTCATCCCACCCAACGGTACAGACTTCCTTTATTAAGGCGGATCGTTTCGCTGTGCCCGCGAAATTCAAATTTCGAGTGGTTTTTCGCAGTTTGTAGGTCTATAACAAGTTCTAGATTCATGGTAGTTGTAATTGCGACTTGGCGCAATGTGTAATTGGTCAAAATTGACATTTTACACTACTTTTAGCTCCAATAATGATTTTTAAGCAATAGTTTTAGATAAAAATTGTGAATTTTGCTTGGTTAATGTCGCAATTACCATTACCATGAATGCAGAACTTATTATAGACCTACAAACTGCGAAAAACCACTCGAAATTTGAATTTCGCGGGCACAGCGAAACGATCCGCCTTAATAAAACAAAGGAATTTTGTGAAGATATTATATAGATAGGGGTACTTCTGGAATTTAAGGTCTTTTCTGCCAAAGTTTTTCCAACGTTAGAAAAAAAGTTGTTTACTTTATTTGTTGCTTCCAATGGGTTTATCTCCGCTAATATTAAGTCAAGTGGAGGTTCGGCATTCCGTGATCTAAATGTATTAGTTTTTATAATTTTCCATATCATGTTTAGTGTTTTTTCCTGCCTATTTCGGTTTTCAATTTTTGTCCTCTATTTAATTATATAATGTCATTGACCCTGACCTATTTGAAACAGCTACACACGTTTCCTAGAAGCACAAGGAATCGAAATAGAATTGTTTTGATAAATACACCGAAGACAACAATTTATTTTTTAAAGTAATATGTGGACGTATAATTATATAATGCTATTCCCATGAAGATCAATGAACTACCCTCAAATATATTTAGAAAACAGCTGAAAATGTGGCTAATACAGAAATGCTTTTATACAGTATCAGAATTATTCAAAGTAAAATTATAAATTTGTAAGGTAGGTATGCGTAAATTATTTGAAAGTAGGTACTAACATAAAAATATTTGCAAGTCGTAATGCGACAAACTGTATACGGGACTGCTTGTAATGTATGACTATTCATCTTTAATGTAACCTACATTTTATGCAAATAAACTACTCTATTCTATTATATTAGTAAGGAGGTAAGGATGTATACTTAAAACTTGGGTGGTATAATAAAAAATGTGTTTATCCATCTCTATTTAATTATTGCGTTTATTTTAGTTGGCCGGCAAAAAAAAATTGGCCCAAACTGGGTGATCTCCTTTATAGGTTTCTCATCGAGATGGCAAAATGCCATTTAGAACTGAAGCAGGCGGCAGGCCCGTTTTTTCGTGGGAGAGCCATGCTTCGGCACAAATGGGCTGGCTCGACCGGAGTGATACCACGGCCTCACGGAAAACCGGCGTCAAACAACGCTTACGTTGTGTTTTGCTGAGTGAGTGAGGTTACCGGAGGCCCAATTTCCTTTTAAATGGCGGGCAACGCACTTGTGACTCCTCTGGTGTTGCGGGTGTTCATGGGCGGCGGTAATCGCTTACCATCAAGCGATCCGTCTGCTCGCTTGTCCCTCTATCCCATAAAAAAAACTTGGGGGCACTAACCGGACATTTCGGGACTAACGCTCTCCTACAAAAGATGAGTCTGACAGAGACATCAGCCTGCAGGTCCTGCAAAAGGGAAATTGAGAACATGGAACACCTTCTGTGTACATGTGATGCAATGGCTAGAAAGCGAATGCTCCTCTTGGGGCAGGGTTATCCAAGATCAGAGGTCTAGACTCATACCCCCAGGCCTCATTATAAAGCTTATGGAAGAGCTGTTTGAGGAACTGGGTGATAATGAGTTATAGGTATTTAGGGAAAGATCAAAAGATCCCATTGGGTCGTAGTGCACTGAGGCCTTGCTGCCTCGGCCCTATTAAATATAAGTTAAGATACTGAATTCAAAATAAATCACACGAAAACTGTGACCGACATGATTAGGCAGTGGACGCGGCAAAATGTCTTCGTCGCTTGAATGGAATTTACCACGCCGAACATGACCGAGTATCGTGCGAGAACTCCCGAATGCATTTTCGGTTTCGGTCGTAGTTTCGGCAGGTTTGCCGCCGAAACCGAAACACGTTTTTTGCCGAAAGTAGACCGAGATCAAAACCGGTCGGACACTACTTGGCTGTACATGAAATCTTACAAGTAATGTTTCTTGTAATTAAAAAAATACAGTTGTACTGTTTGTCTAAATAGGTGTACATGGAGCTGGACAGCGGCGGCAGACTCACAGCCCACGGCGGCCGCGGACCCGCCGCGCTCGCCGTCGCCGCGCGCCTCGCGCCCAGCGTGCCCGCCGCCGCCGCGCTGCTGCATCTGACGCCGCACCCCGCCCGGCCGGGCCCGCACCCCGCCCGGCCGGCCCCGCACCCCGCCCGGCCGGCCCCGCACCCCGCCCGGCCGGCCCCGCACCCCCCCCGGCCGGCCCCGCACCCCGCCCGGCTAGCGCTGCGCCTCACCGCGCCGCTGCCTCCACACGCAGAGCTGCTCGTGTGGTTCGCAGACGACGCATTAGCAGCGCTGGACATGCCGTTCCTAACGCTGCGCAACATCGGCGCGCGCCGCGACTACACGTGCCACCGCTGCGGCGCCGCGTTCGACGACCCCAACCCCCTCAAGGTGCACCTGTTCCTATCGTGCGCGCCCTACGAACGTCGCGCGTTTTGGACGAGCGCGGCGGCGCGCCTGAGCCGTGCCGCCCCCGCCGCCGACACGGCGCCAGCCCCCGCCCCCGCCCCCGACCCCGCGGCGCTGGAGGCGCTGGCCACGGCGTGGGGGCGTGCGCGAGGCGGCCACGTGTGCGTGTTCTGCGGCAAGCTGTACTCGCGGCGCTACGGACTCAAGATCCACCTGCGCACGCACACGGGCTACCGGCCGCTGCGCTGTCGCTACTGCCTGCGCGCGTTCGGCGACCCTAGCAACCTCAACAAGCACGTCCGGCTGCACGGCCGCGGCGCGGGGCGGCCGGCGGCCGGCGCGGGGCGGCTGGCGGCCGGCGCGGGGCGGCCGGCGGCCGGCCCGGTGCGACACTGGCACATGGAGAATCTCCTGCTCACGGACGGCACTGACACGGGCGGCACTGACGCCAGCAGCACTGACGCCAGCAGCACTGACGCCAGCAGCACTGACGCGGCCGGCACCGATGCCAGCGGCACTGACGCGGGCAGTACGGACGCGGCTGTGACATGCTCACGCACGCTCTGGTCATTAGAAACGAGCGAACGATGACAACAATAAAACGCATGCATAGCTTTTAGTAGTTTATTAACTTATAACGACTATTGGCCGGCCACCTTGGCAGCGATACGCTTGTCGCGTTCCTCGGCGATGGTGAGGCGCACGCCCTTACCGCGCGGAAGGGAGATGTACGCCTTCGTGCCCTTTCCGATGATGAACACGTTATTTAACCTGTAACCAAAAAAAACGCAGTTGAAACAAAAAATGTTACAAATATCACCAACCCACAAAATTTATTCGCGTTTAGCGTTATTTTTAAGTTTATGAGAATCTTGACGTTCTCAAAACGAGACTAAATCGAAGTTATATTTGAACATTTTAGTCAATTGGTTTACTTATACGAGTATCGCCACAGTGAAATACTTACAAACTGTAATAATAGTTGCCTTGAATCTGGCTATTTCTGACCCTCTGAAAATGGCTTGAGTGAGCTCAATTTTTAAATCTGGTAAAAGAACAGGTCCAAGTAATTACCGCCCCATCTCTGTATTGCCGGTTATATAAAATTTTTTTGAAAAAAATGTCTAACCGCCTAGACAAATTTCTAAACACGAATAACATTCTTTATGAAAAGCAATATAGCAATATAGCTTTCGTTCCAAATCAAATACACTGTTAACCTGTATAGACCTTGTCACTCATCTTAAATTTAAAATGGACAATAAACAAATAGCTCATGGAATATTTATAGATTTAAAAAGGCGTTTGACACAATCAGCCACAAGCTCCTCCTTCAGAAATTGCTTAACTTTAGCATTATTGAGTCGGCACATAAAATGATACAGTCATACTCGTACCTCATCAATAGATATCAGGTAGTTAGAATAGGCGAAACTAAAAGTATTCGTGAACTAATAACTTACGGCGTGCCCCAAGGTTCCATTCTTGGACCTCTACTCTTTCTAATTTATATTAATAATATAAAAGACCTAGTGCTTGCTGTAGATGTAACCCTATAAGCCGATGACACCTACACCTACCAAAGTAAAGATCACCTACCTTTAAGTGCCTTTTTTTACTTTGGGAATGAAATTCGAACCATTTTTGAAGAAGCCCAAAAGAACCTTAACACTGCATACATGGTTTCAATATGACTAATACTAATGATAAATGTGGCCAAGACTAATTTTGTGATATTCAGTGCGATGAACAAACAAAATAATCCTAATTTAATCATTTATACGTAAATAATAATCCTCTACCAAGAGTTGATTCTGAAAAAATATCTTGGGTCTTATACTAGATACCTAACTTGGAAACCTCATTTAGAAAAATTACGCTCAAAATTATCTTCACTGATGTAAATGTTACGAGGCTCAGTGCGCTGCTTGCCTATAACTGTTAGATATATATTATATAATTCCCTTATCAAATCTCCTCTCGACTTACTTAATCGAAGCATGGGGCTCGGCCGCTAAAAGCAAATTGATGTAAAATTACCCAAAATAAAACCATTAAAACTACTTTTTCATCTCAACTATTTACCGCCAACACTTTGGTGTTGCCTAAAATACTGTCGAATCAAAAAACTAAACTAATGACGCTTACCCAATTGTACAAATTTCATACCTGCCTATTGATCAGAAAAATACTAACAAAACATATACATTGTCAAATAGTTTTTATAAAGCACCAGCTCAAACCCGAAAAATGAGAAATGCTATGATACAGATATTATTAGTAATATCTGTTTACTCAAACCACGAACCAACCACGGAATATCAGGTATGAGGACGCTAAAATATATATCAGCCTACCAAAAGATATCAAAGAAATAAATATTTTCCTCTACTTAAAAAGAAATTAAAATTCTATTTTACCAAAAATAATTAATATCAGCTCTCTAGAATAGCTGTGATAGGAATTGTTTTCCGATACGTAATCTCTACACTCATTTAGTTATTAACCGCTTCGCACAGATTTTTTTCAGATTACCTACATGCATGCAATAAAAAACAAAAAACATACCCATTTTTTTTTAAGAATAAGAATGTAGTAATAACAGTAGTCATACTTTTGAAATAAGATTAATCACTAACAATATAAGTTACGATTTGTGGTCTGTTTCTCGCTCAGTACGATCAACCACTTAATAGCAATAACTATCTTGAGTTTCTCAATGTAAGTGAATTATTGTATTCTGTTTTGAGAAATAAATGTCTTAAACCGTAAGTAAAATAAGGTAACGAGCAATACCTAGTAGCGAAGGTATGTCCCGTGGAGTCCTTGATGTGAACAATATCGAAGGAACCGGGATGTCTCTCGCGCGACACGATGGTGCCGACTCGCCCCAAGTTTCTTCCGCCTGTGATCATGCACAAATTACCTGTAAACAAAAACATCACATAGATTATATATGTATAGATTATGGCTAGTTTCTAAAATATCCTCAATTCATCTGTCTTGAACAAACCAACATTTAAATATTTTAATTGTTATATATGTATATTGTATAATGGTGGCACTTCACATGGCTATTTGTATTGGCACATTTGGCATATTTGGGAAACAATTACCATGTGTGGATAGTATATTTGACAAAGTATTTGCCATAATTGCCTATTTGACAAATAAGGCTAATAACAAATACGCGTTACCGTGCGCTTGTCGGTTTCTCGACGCACATCAAAGGGGTCAAATAGGCACAAGCAAATACTCAGATAAACCGTCCACTCAATGTGATGATGTTTGTGATGGTCGTATTTGCCTGTATTTGCATGTTGGCCTGTACATCATATATTTTGCCAAATACAACAAGCACCCAATAGCGAACACAAATAGCCATGTGAAGTGCCACCATAAGAATATTAAGAATAAATGTTATTATAGTAGAAAATGTTTGATATCCAGACCTAATGCAATTTATATATTATAATTGCTCACAACCAAAGAAAGATTGAAAAAAGAAGAAAATATTTTTGTACTTGCGAGATTTAAGTACTCGTATTTAAATATTTTGATTTTTTTTTAATTAACATCAAGCAGATCAAGTTATTTAATGTACTTGTTTATCTACACAAGTAAATCTCGCGACAAGCTCGTATATCATACTAGCTTTTACCGCCCACGACTTCACCTGCGTGGACTTCAGAATTAGATTGAACCTGGATTAAGTAGCTTATGTGCTAGGAATAGCATTATTAATCTCTTTGATACTTTATTTGACACGGATCTTGAGGAAATTTGGTACAGAGATAGATTATAGTCTTTCCAAATTTACCAAATTTCAAATAAAGTATCAAAGAGATCTTCATAGTAACCTCAATTTTCCAACAAATAAAATGACAGAACACGTCAAGTAATGTCATTTATAGACAAATTTTTGATATGTTGAGTTCATAAATTAAAAAAATACAGCCTATGTTACTCGCTGATGTAGCTTTCTACTGGTGAAAGAATTTTAAACATTGCTTTAGTGTTTTGGTTTAGGCATGAAACGTTACTATGTAGGTAACAAAATTATTAGATTGTGTAAGTACCGCCATCTATGTTTCACTTGATGTCCCTCGTCAATAAAAATGTCAGTCTATTACGCAAAGTTTACGTGTTTTAATGGGTTATAGGCATTTTTTTTTATATGTGATAGGCTTACGCTTGGCCACCAGTTCGCCTGATGTTAAGCGATACTGCGATCTTCGACGGAGCGCGCTTGCCTAGAAGAAACCGATTCACTCGTGATTTAAAGACACCCAGATTATAACTATCGGGATAATATCAGATTATAACAAGACCCACTCGGGAAGCGCATTCCACATTTCAGCGGTACGCATGATAAAAGTGGACTTAAAGCGTTTCGTTCGGGTTTTCGGAATGTCCACTATGAATCTATGTCGAATTTTCGTGCTTCTGACCTTCCGATAGTAGAAAGGGCTAGCGGAAATACGATCGTGGAGTTCTTTTGCACCCTCTCCGATAAAAAACCGAAAAGCTTGCAACTTTGCGGCGATGTTCCAGACTTTGGAGTTTAGCCCGAACAAGGGTCGTTGCCAATGAGCTTCTTGGCACGTTTCTCGACGGATTCTAACGCCTCGAGCTGGTACTTAGCCGATCCATCCCAAAAATGCGAACAGTACTCCATGCACGACCGAACTTGTGCTTTATACAATATGAGCAATTGTTCCGGCGTGAAGTAACGACGACCTTCGAGAGAATACCCAGCTTTCTGGCAGCTACTTGAGCCTTGGATTCTATATAGGAGCCAAAGTTGACGTCAGAGTAACGCCCAAGAGTTCAGGGTGGTCAGTTATCGGCACAGATACACAAAATAGGAGCCAGTTGGAATGGGCTCTTTTTGGCGAAAAACAAACACGCATGGGTCTTGGCAGCGTTGAATTTGACTAAGTTGGCATCGCCCAATTTGGAGATTGCCTGAAGAGACAAATTCAGCCGCACAACCATGGCCTCTCTTAGAGACTGGATTTCCGGTCTACTGGTCCGTGCGTTGGTTGTGTAACTCTCTACAACGGTGCTGTCGTCTGCGTACCTAAAGACAACGGGCTTCAGCAGACCATCGATGTGGAGCAGGAAGAGCGTTGCAGAGAGTACCGCCTCCTGGGGAACACCGGCATTCATATCCATTCGATCGGACGAGTAGCCATCAATGACAACTCGTATCGATCGATTCCTCAGAAAATGCGATATCCAAGCAATGAAATCAGTGGGCAAGGCATACGATGAAAGCTTGCTAATAAGGCTATCATGCCAGACCCTGTCGAAAGCCTTGGAGATGTCAAGAGAGACACCAAGCGCCTCCCCGTGTTTCTCGATAGCCCTACTCCAATTATGCGTGACGTACGCTAGAAGGTCCCCAGTAGACCGCTTCCGGCGAAATTCGTATTGTCGGTCACTGACGAGATCATTTGCTTCTAGGTACGCCAGGAGCCTATTGTTAAGGACACGTTCCAGTCAGAGGACGGACGTATCCGAAATAAATATCCAACCGAAACAAATATCATTATTTCGATTTTATAGTGTAAATTCACAAAAAAAAAATTCGAAAGTTGTTAACTTTTCGTTTAAACATGGCAGTGAACTATATTCAAAGTATTCCGAAGCTGAAAGGACAGTCAAGTCCAAACCAGTCCGGTTGAGGCAAAACCATCAGATGATGCAAAAGCTAAGGCGAATCCAGTCTTGACCATAGACCCCGGAATGTGTGTCAAGGAAGCCAAAACATCTTTGGAGTAAAGCTTTAACAAAAAATATTACATCAATCCAATGCTTTTAGTGTGGTATTTTTAAGCAGAGAATATAGTAAAAACTAATGGTACGTATATAGTGGCGCAAGTGCACATATGACGGCAAACAAGGAATGGATAATACTTGCAAATGTAACACCGTGTTTATCAGCGATAACCGTTGCCAACGACGTAAAAGTGCCAGTTTTGTGTTCCGGAGACATACAAATATCTACTAATTATAACTACGACATCATAGTTAAAAATGTGCTATGTGTACTAAGCTTAACAACGAGATTGTTGTCAGTGAGATGATTAAAAATGGAAACAGGGTTGTTTTCGAAGCAAATCAATGTTATATTCGCAACAATAAGAATGCGTTGGTGGCTACAGCAGTGTCAACAAATAGAGTATACAAGCTAAATATTAAAGTAGCAGATTGTATGCTGACAACATCTGCTGTAGCAAGTGCAGAGCTTTGGCACAGGTGGTTACAATATTAACAGCAATTATTTGAACCAGATACTAGTGATATGACGAAGGCTAAATGTGTGACGTGTTGCGAAGGTAAACAGATGAGGTTAGCATTTTCTCATTTTGGACAAAGGAATACAGAAACACTACAGATAGTGTTCATACGACTGATGTATGATGTCCTATGGAAACAAAGTCCATTGCTGGCTCTCGGTATTTTGTCTTGTTCATTGATGATTACAGTTGTATGACTTATTTACTTTCATAAGCAAAAAAACGAAGTATTCAAGATATTCAAAAATTTCAAAGCAATGGTTGAAAACCAGCAAATATAAAAATAAAAATACTGCTACAGACAACGGTGGTGAGTTTTGTAATGGAGAGATGGAAAATTACTTAATCAAAGAAGGGATTATCCAGCCAATGACATTACTCGCTTGCTGGCTTTTCTTGAGGAGTTGGGGTGGCTCGAGTAACAAATCTTTTCCACCCGCACGCAAAATACGCGTTTTGTCGTGGAGTTGCGGAAAACAGCCCGCTATACCATACCAAGGGATTTTCCACCAGAAGACAAATGCATACACACCAGAACAAAACGGTGTTTGTGAACGGGCTAACAAAACTGTGTCGAAAACGTTTTGATGCCAAACTTGAAAAGAAGTTCTGGGCTGAAGCAGCTAATACAGCAGTGTACTTGAAGAACCGGTCTGTAAATTGTAATGTTTGGAAAATAAGACACCCTACGAAGCACGGTTTAAAAGGAAACCAGACTTAAGTCACATACGTCTTTTTGGAAGCCCTGTGATGGTTCACATACCTAAAGAAAAGGGATTAAATGGGACAGAAATGCTGAAATGCTTGTAAGATTTTAAGAAACAAGTAAAAGAGTATTGTTTATATGATCCTAATAAAAATATTGTAACTGTAATGAGAGATGTCATAGTGATGAAAGTAAAAACGAATGCATCGCAAAGCAATAAAGAAGAAACTGCCGGATGCATACAGGGATGATGTTGAAACTGAAGCATGTGTCGCCAGCAACAACTGTAGATGGCAGAGATTCAGTTCATTCATTTATTTAGTTATTTAACCACATAGTTCATTTATTTTCTTATAATGACATCGATTTCTCAAACACTGAGAACCTTCTAGAAATTATCGACTTTGGTCCAACTTTGACATTCAATGTTCACACATCCTCATATCGCAATATTGTTTGCCGGATTCTTCTCCATAGAATCAACCTTTTCGAACCGTGCCACTAGAATCATAACGTTTCATAAAGGCTTGTAAAAGCTTATTTGAAATAAAAACATTTGAACTTGAACAGTGGAGGGGTTTCAATGAATAAATCTCTTCATGATTCAAATTCAAATACATCTGTATATATGATCCATCTAGTAAAAACGACGATAACACTAACTCAAACATAGACGAAGATATCTCAGACAGCGAGGTACAACCATTTACGGAACTTGTACAGGACAAGAGAATGTGGAGACCTCCTGAACGATTTGGGTTTGGTAATATCGGTGTCCCCAGTTCTAGTCCAGAAGTCGAACAGATAGATTTCTCAGAACCGCTGAATGGCCCTGAAGTCGATCAGTGGAGACAGGCTATGCCAGAGGAGCTTCAGTCGTCCGAGGACAATGACGCGTGGGAGATTTTTGATAAGCCAAGTGTTGGTCAATTGTGCAGTGCAAGAAATAAAAAACTAAATGTAAATGATAAAGTGCGGTATCGTGCCAGACTTGTGGCTAAAGGCACAACTACATGTTATCGATTATGAGGACACTATTTCTCCTCTCTACCAATCTTCTTTGATTTGGTATAAAAAAGTGAAAGACTGTTTGCTTAATTTTGGTTGTATAATGTAAAACTATAACGGTAGGTCAACAGGAAAATATAGAGCAATTGATAACTAAGTTTGAAATGTCAAATTGCAGAACTATAGATAGTCCTATTGAAAGTAAATTGAACATAAAAAAGGCTGAAAATTGTGCAATAAATATTCCATACCAGATGTATTTGGCTATTTTAACCAGGCCTGACTTAATTTCATTTAATTTCATTTCATTACCTATGGTGCACTGTTTGTCAGCTTTCGCGCGAGGCTAATTTAATGGAACTTACACGAAAATTTAATTTAACATTCATGTTTTAATCACTACAATTTTCATTTATCATTTCGTTTAGCATTTCAGAAACTATTTGAGATTAACTTTCAGACTGACAGATTAAAATTTCTAAAATCATTGATTTTGATAACCCAAGTCTGATGTGTTTTTTCTAGCAATGTGGGTCGCACATTACTAGTATTCTTGTTAAACAGCAGGTAAAATTGTTGTTATGGTGTATGCTTTGCTTAGGTATAGATTCAACTCACAAAATATCATAAGTTTAGTAGGTAATCACTCAAGCTGCTGCATTATTCTGTGGCATAAAAATCCATTACTGCAGGTTTAAACATGTATTTAGATGAACATACCAGACTCGAACTTGATGAAGTCCATAATCTTGGAGGTGGCAATGTCAAGCTGCACGGAGTCATTGACCTTGATGAGTGGGTCGGGGTAGCGCAGCGTGCGGCCGTCGTGCGTCACCAGGAACGGCACGTTCTTGGGGCCCGTCGATACGCGCTTCACCTTGCACAGCTTGTACTGATACACAAACATACATTACTGACCAACCTCTTGTTCACATAATTATCAATACATCAAAACTAATATTATAAAGAGGAAAGATTTGTTTGTTTGTGCGTATTTGCATGAAAAACTACTGGACCGATTTTAAAAATTCTTTCACCTTTAGAAAGCTACATCTTCGCCGAGTAACATAGGCTATATTTATTTCCACAAATAAATTGGAATCCCTACTAAAACTTAATGTAACCCAAGGTGTAAAAAAATGGTCATAAAATGTCTTTCGTTGCATGCGCTGCGAGAACTATTGATATCATCAATAGTTTTCGCAGCGAAATAATTTACAATATTAAAGAACATCAATATCTATAAAAAAAGTGCGCGATAGCATATTCCTATCTCCGACGGATAACTCCCAATAACGGCCTGGCCAAGGGAACCGGCGGCGCGAACGGCGGGCGGTGCGGCACAGTTTGGAGTCGCCACGGGTACTTGCCGGTTTACAGGTCTGCCGCGACCAGTATGACTCGATCAGTACGAGAGCGAGATGTCTTCATCAAACTTGTCTCGACATAGTTTGGAGAGTAGTAGATTTTTTATTATAGATATTATAATGTTTGGAAGAAATTGTGGGAGTTCATGATTTAAATAAAAATTGGGATATTTAAACGGAGAATTCCACAACAAATAGGTACGAGCAATACAGATGATAGGTATGCAGAATTTTTTTTAATATACCCGAATGCGTGTCGAAACCTTCGATTGTATTCTTGTAAATATTCAACCACAACTGGAGAAAAAGGTAAATGCAGATAGGATTTACCTAAATACACAATCTAGAAATTTTATTTTTATTTCATCCGACAATCTCTTTCTTCACTAGGTACATGTTTATGTTTATGTTGTGGACGACCAGACTTCCAATAAGATAATCCAATAATTGCAATAAGTTGGGGCGCTCAATAATTTGCGGCGAATACGACTAAACGGTTTTGGTTTTTACACTATTCGCCGCGTCTGCCACCGGATGCCGTGGCATGCGCCGTACGGTTTCATACATTTATTTGCGTCGCCCACCGCGCCGCCACACCCTCGCGCGATTCGAGCAGAAAGTTTCAATACATTTGTTTTAGTCGCAAGACGCTCCGCCGTTCGCACCGCGCGAATTTTCACCGCAAATTTATTTTAATATTTTAGATTAAAAAGAATTAATTTTTGCGACGCGTATTTAACCCATATGGTATTAATCTACACTCCCGGACACCTAAATCGAGCCACCTAGCATAATGAGTTTGTATCGTCCATAACTTTAAACAAATATATTAATTATCAAAAAGTTTTAATGCAGTTTTGTAGCTGGCATATTCAACATTAAGCTCATGTACTGTTGTTGTTCTGGATCTGGACCGAAGTTAGGTGACGATTTCTCAAACTGGTCGTTACCATAATACGATCCTGTCGTTTTGTTGTTACCCGAAATCGTAGTCCACGTAAACGACGAACATATCCCCCCAGTCTCTAGGAACCTGTGGTACCTACACTCTTTGAACAGCTGATCGACTTATGTAGAGTTGTGTATTCACGTTTCTCTGGCTTAAACCAGACTGAAGAAGAGCCACAGCTTGAGCCGCTACTTCAGGCGAAGTATCCATAATTTCAACCCAGAAACGGTTTAAACATTAACAAAAACAATTGAGGAACTTTTTCAATCCGTAGATACGAAAAAATCAATAATCAAAGCTCTAATTTACAGTTTCTGTATAGTTCAGGTTTCTAAAAAAATTAACAACTGCAGCTCTTCATTTGTTTTTCGAGATTACAAATTTAAATAGAACCAAATGCATGTCAACTAAGCGACAAATATGCCAGCTACAAAACTGCATAAAAACTCATTCATATAATTTTTTAAAGTTATGAACGATACTAACTCATTATGCTAGAAGAAAAAAAAAATTAAAATCGGTCCAGTAGTTTTTGATGCAAATACGAACAAACAAACAAAAAAATCTTTCGTCTTTATAATACTAGTTTAGATTAGCTATTTATTTTTAAATGAAATGTTCTTATGATTTTAATCATAAGAACATTTCACACCATTTTCTAGAATTAATTTGGGCAACGATCACCAATACAGACAACACTTAACCAGTGTAATATGATCTACTACTAGCTTATTCTACTTGAGAATTGGGTCCCACCTGGGTAAAAAGTAGCATATGTGTTATTCCAGACTATAATCTACCTTTGTGCTTAATTTCATACAGATCCGTTGAGCCATTCTAGCGTGAAAGAGTGAAAGAGACTTTCACGTTTATAAAATTAATAAGGATACATGCAATCGAAAAATTGACATCTTTGGTGATTCATTTCACAAATTCAAAATTCAATTAAAAAAATTGTTCAGTAGTAGCTCAAGCAAGTAGTTGTACCTATATGCCAATTATATTTTTTTAAGTTGAATTTGAATACCTATATAGTTAATGATTATATGTATTACACATTACTAATCAACTGGCTACTAATTCAAAATATGTCACTATTTACTGGTTTCTGACACTTCGCGAAGATTAGACATTGAAATAAAACTACTTTTTACTTTTTTTGTGATTTTTTTGCATTTTCCATGCTAAGATTATAAATTTATTTTAGTAAAGGAAAAATTCAATCGCGGGCAGGGTTCTGGACCCTGCGTCTCCTGGTTAGATACACTTCTGGTGTATTTGTGTTCTTGGTTAGATACACTTCTGGTGTATTTGTGTTGTGTTCTGCTCTGACCGCTAAGCCACCGCGAGTCCCACCCGCTTGATCGAAATTTGCCTTCACATTCTGAATTTACGTCATAAGGTGACGTTGGCAACATCTATTGAAAAGCAAGATACCTTGTTCGTCAACCGATGTGACTTACTTTACAGTTATTTCGATATCGTACGATGCCACCTAACCTTTTAACTATCTTTTTGTGATTTTTTTGCATTTTCCATGCTAAGATTACAAAGTTATTTTAGTAAAGGAAAAAAATCAATCGCGGGCAGGATTCGAATCTGCGTCTCCTGGTTAGATACACCAGACGCTCTGACCGCTAAGCCACCGCGAGTCCCAGGCTTTTTTACGCAAGCTCGAATCCTGCCCGCGATTGAATTTATCCTTTACTTTTTACGAATTTGATTTATTCGATTCCCGACGTTTCGGATCCTTTACAGCATCCATGGTCACAGGTGGACTGAGGTGTTGGACGCCAAAAGAATGATGTCAAACATAATTCCAGAAAGTCTGCAGTTTGTGAACACACTCTTAACAAGGCCCAGCATTACATCAAATTTGATAAACCACATGTCCTCTCAAAAGAAAAACGATTCCTGCCCAGGATGATTTGTGAGGCTATTGAAAAAAAAAACACCCTAATTTGAATAGAGAAGATCACCATTAGAGAAGATTACCATCTGCTTGGAACCCCATTATAGGTTCTATAAAATCTAAATCCAAGCCCAAAACTGCAAGAAAGGACATGGTGAGCTTATTCTTCATGAATCGGATTGCCAATCATTAACAAAAAATGTAAGGTAGCTGTTAGTAAATTTAACATTAAGAGTCCAGCGGACCGAATTTCTCTTACAAACATAATACCAAAATAAATTGTAATTCAAACACAATTTAATCAAATTCTGTTATTATTCAGATTCCGATACCATTAATCTAGGTTCCTACATTACCATTTCATTCGAAATATTTCACTGGTAAGCGAATGCAATTTCTGATAACTTTACCAAGTTTGGAGCGATTTTCCAGTCTTTTATTTCCTGTGAAGAAGTAATAGACAAAATAGTATCGTAGGAACCTAGATTAACGGTATCCAAATCAGAATAATAACATAATTTAATAGAATATTGTCTGGATTACGATTTATTTCGGTATTACGTTTTTGTGAGCAATTCAAGCTCCGCTGGACCCTTAAGACATCCATCACCTCAGTCTACCCATGATCATGGATGCTGTAAAGAATCTGAAATGTCGAAAATCAAATAATATTAATATAACACAATAAAATCTGTAAAAAGTAGTTTTATTTTAATGAACACTAAAATCTCTCTATGAAGATTCCAGTGCATGTGTCAGGATAAATGGGACCTACACAGAATGGTTCAGCATCGACAAGGGTGTTAGACAGGTGTGTAGCATCACCATGGCTGTTCAATTTATTTATGGACAGTTGACTGAAAGATTTGAGAGACAGTGAATGTGGTTTAAAAATGAATGAGTTACTTGTCAAATGTCTCCTCTATGCCGATGATCAAGTGATCCTTGCATCGTTGGAGGGGGAGTTACAGAAGATGGTAACAATTATAATATGAAATATAATGATGGTAATAATTATGGATGGCGCTTTAAGGAGAAAGGGAATGAAAGTGAATGTAAGTAAGACGAAAGCTATGGTTTTTGAAAGGGAAGAAACTATGACAGTGTAATATTTTGATAGGTGGTATAAGAGTGGAACAAGTGAAAAGAGTTTGTATGTCTGGGTTCTATGTTTACTAGAGATGGTAAGCATGAGAGCGACATTGAAAGGAGAGTGAGTGCCGGTAATCAGTTGAATGGGGCGCTACACACCTTCATGAATAGCCGTAAAGATTCCGAAAAGGCGCGGCGGGCTGTAATTGGAGGAGTGCTGGCGCCGACATTAATGTAGTGAAAGTTGGGTATGGCAGAAGAAACATGAAAGTAGAATAAATGCCATAGAGATGAGAGCTTTGAGAAGTATGTGTGGGGTAACCTTGAAAGATACGAGTGAGGAACAGCGTAATAAGGGAGCTATGTGGTGTGAAAGAACATGTAGTAACAAATATTGAGAAAGGTATGTTAAGATGGTTTGGGCATGTAGAGAGGATGGATGAATGAAGATTGACGAACCAAGTATACATGGCCAATTTGGATGGAAGAGTTAGAAGGGGCCGACCTCGGCGAATGTACCACAATCAAATTGCAGACATTCTCAAAAAAGGTCAGGTTCAAAGCACCTTAAACCGATGATCATGCATGAGGAGATTAATGAACATGGATTAAGCGAAAGGTCTGTGCCAGGATCATAGTAAGTGGAAATCTATAGTCTCTGCCTACCCCAATGGAAGACAGGCGTGAAAATATGTATGTATGTTATTTCAATGTCATTATTTTATATCATCCAGATGAATAATTCACTGATAGCAATAGCATAGCAGCAATTTAGTATGCACAACACAGTATTTGTAACCAACCTTGGCTTCTTCAGGAGTGATACGGTGAACTGTGAAGCGTCCTTTTACATCATAGATGAGGCGGAAAAGCTCATTAGTCTTCTCAATAGAAACAACATCTGAAACACGTAACAAAATACCAACTGTAAATGACGATGATGATTCATAAATTTGGTAGGATTTATCAACAATTCATATTGAGTTTTTCTAGTAGTATTGAAGCCTTTTTTAATGTCGACAAATATGCCAATTGCCAGCTTCATCATAATTTGTGTAACATTAAATCTATTGTTGCCAATAATGTATTACTTTATGATGGAAAACCATATTGTCAGTCATAGAGAAAGTTTGTTTGTTAGACCCTATCTCAGGGTCACTTCTAAGTCTTAGGGGAGGAGTGAGCTTGCAGTGCAGCATACTCACCCATGAAGCCAGCTGGGTATGTAGGGTCCGTCCTCACTTTGCCGTCTACCTTGATGAGACGCTGCTTCACAATCTTGAGCACCTCATTGCCAGTGAGCGCATACTTGAGCCGGTTACGCAGGAAGATGACCAGTGGCAGGCACTCACGCAATTTGTGGGGACCAGTCGACGGCCTCGGCGCGTACACGCCACCCAACTTGTCCAACATCCATGCTTTGGGAGCGTTTAAACGCTTCAGATGCTTTTTCGGTCCGCGAGCCTACACACCACATCAAAACAAGTTAGCGTAAGTACTAGGTACAATAAACAGATAGGTCTCACGTTTACTTCGTTCACATCAATTATAACCTGCAGTTGACTAGTAGTAAGAATATAATATTATAAATGACAAAACGATTATAATCATGAATCCTGTTCAAACATCGACAAATATCATTACCTATGCTTAATTTAGTATTGGGAAGTAAAATAAAATAATATCATCAGTAATGTATTTCGAGCCTGAGCTACCGAGGCGCACTATTTAATTTAGTAAATTACTCAACAAACACATGATTTAAATGGATTTTATTAAATATTTTACACTAGAACTCACCATGTTGGACACAAATTAAAGCAAGAAAAGAAAGAAACGTCAACTGTCAAGATGATTAAATGAAGCTTGAAGCGTACAAAACACAGCAGTGTTGCCAGTGACAAATAGATAGATATAACATGGGACATGGGTCAGCTCAAAAAGTTACATTTTCACAAAAAAAGTAACATTACCTACCTAATTTTATGTGAAAATGACTGTAATACTATAATATGGCACTTTATTACACAAAAATAGAAAGGCTTTCAGTCCTATTAGTTAGGCTTCGAAAGAATCGAAATAATAGTTGATCGAATAATTGACTGATGATCCTGAAAAAACTAAAAAACTGACGCCACTAAAGCTCGCCCCCTCTCACTTATAATAGTCATAGCGAGTGAGACGACCTTATTCTGTTGTACTCTGGGTGAATTCACAAGGAATGCTTTGTTTGTAATTAGTTTTAGGTATTAGTTATAAGTAACAATTAAGTATTAATTAAGGCGCATTTATTTATTTAAATAAATTTTCCATGTAAGGATAACTTTTATTAACTACAGTTGGCAGTGATTGAGTTTACTCGGTGCACCGAGTTTACTTGCCAACTCGAGTTCAAACAAGCTTGAGTCAACAATTTTTGAAAGTTACTAAATTATAAACGTAATAAAGCTTTTTGATATGTAAACTCGTTTTTTACATATACGCACAGATTCATATCTAAGGGTCAATTTATACTAGCGCAGAGTCGAAGCGCATCGAAGCGTCAAATTCTTTATAACTAAAGCAAAGCCGCACGAATGCGCGCGTATTCGCCAGAATTCGCCAGAATACGCGCGCACTCTTTTACGTGTAGTAATAGGCATCAACAGCAGTGCTATTAAATCACTTGCCAGTTGACTCTCGAGCTGAAACGTGTGAAAAATGGTTGACATTGATCTTGCTATGATATTACTTATATCGGAAGTTGAAGAAGAAGAAAACGAAGAAAGAAGAAAAAGAAAGCGGAATTATAGTGTTCACAACTTGTGGAAGAAAAGACGTATTTGTGGTGAATTTACTACTTTTTGCGTTGACTTATATAGATACCCGAGTTTTTTTTACGACTACTATAAAATGGACTACGATCAATTTATAAACTTAGTCAATATTTTGAGACCACACATTGAGAAACAAGAAACAAATTTAATGATACCCATTACCGTTGAAGAGCGAATATCAGTCTGCTTAAGGTAAGTTTTACGCTTTCTTACGATTGTAGCACTTTGATTAACTTACGCACAAGGTGTTAAATACTTCTAGGTTGTTCAACATAAATTTTTCAATTATCAACCCTTAGATATAATAGCATAATTAAACGAGCTTGTATTTCAAGACTCTTTATTTAAAAATTAGAAATAAGTAATTATTCACCATCTAAAATCACAATTATTAAGGTCATTATTATCAGTCATTCATTATAAGTAAATTCTTCGAATTCGTCAAATTTCGATTGCCGCTGTTGCTGTGTTCTCGAAATAGGTTGTGGTATGTAAGGTGATGGTGGAGCAGAAGATGCTGTTGTGTTGGATGTATGGTTGGGTGGCGTGGTTGAAGTGGTTGAAGTTGGTGGTGGACAATAAGTAGTGGGTGGGATGTAAGTTGAAGTTGAAGGTGAGGAATAAATTTGCTGTTGTTGTGTTCCACAGCAGTTAATCATTGATGATGGAGTATCGATACTTTCCTCGGTGGCAAGTTTTACTTCTGCGTCAGTAACCAGGCCAAGTATTGCCCGTTTTAATTCAGCTTGAATTCGTATGGGCATCTTTTTTACTGATTTACTCATTGATGGAAAAAACGCATCTAATGGATCTTCTTCCTTTCCTTTGGCCTCGACATATTGTCTGAATAATTTCTGCGATAGAGGTAGTGTTTTATTTCTGATAGTATGATTTGATAATGCCGAATCAGAGCGTGAACTTTCCCCGACGTCAGATGTTTGTGACTCTATAATTGAGATGTCTTCCGTGTCTACGTCTAAACTATTATCAGAACAATCAAGGTTTGATGTCTGTGATCTGTCCTGTAGGTGTGGCTTTAAAAATTCTAACTCCTTCTCAAATTTAATTGGTTTTTCAGTTTTTCGCGCAGAACTTAAACTATTAACGTTCTTTGAATAGGAATTTGAGAAAGAAACAGCCTATGTATAGAAAATATCGATGTATTTTTGAAATATCGATATAAAGTCCTCGCCACGACTCAAGTCCGACGCAAATCCGCAAAAACTAGAATTAAGGCGGATCGTTTCGCTGTGCCCGCGAAATTCAAATTTCGAGTGGTTTTTCGCAGTTTGTAGGTCTATAATAAGTTCTGCATTCATGGTAATGGTAGTTGCGACATTAACTATACAAAATTCACAATTTTTATCTAAAACCATTGCTTAAAAATCATTATTGGAGCTAAAAGTAGTGTAAAATGTCAATTTTGACCAATTACACAGATTGCGCCAAGTTTTTGGCTTGATAAGGATATAATAGTAAAGGTTTTAGTTCTCAGTTGTGAATGTTGTATAGTTGATGTCGCAATTACAACTACCATGAATCTAGAACTTGTTAAAGACCTACAAACTGCGAAAAACCACTTGAAATTTGAATTTCGCGGGCTCAGCGAAACGATCCGCCTTAAATTAGACAAGCGCGCCATGGCAACGTGGCAACACTGCTTGCAAGGATACTAGCTTATCAATATTAATATACAGTACGCGCGGCACAAGTTGGCCGGAGTGAAGTTCGCCGTTTTAATGCGCAGTGGATTGTTTACGTTAAAAATTGTGTACTGCGCAACCAAAAACTGACAAACAGCTAACTTCAGTCCGGCCAAGTTATGTCGCGCGTACTGTACTGTTCTTTGGCTATGGATACTAGTATCTCTCTCCTAAGTAGTCTGTGTTGCAAGGCACTGTCTTGTCCCCCCCGTCTCTAAATTTTTTAATCAAGTCTAGTTCATTTCACTCTATTTCACTTGAAGTTGTAAAAAAAATTGTGACAACTGTGAGAATTACGAACAAAATGAATGGAATCGTCTTCTGAGAATAGTTTTGTTTGGACGGATACTTCTAGTGATAGCACCTCAATGTAAGTAATAACTGAGGTATAAGGTACACCATGTGCCATTCATTTCATTTTATGCGACGACACAGGACAGGGGGAAGTGGTGACAGACTGGCAGCTCTTGAAAACCCCATAAACCAGGCGGGTGCCTAGCCTGCCTTAAAACAACATGTCCCATTATATTGGGTCCGACCTGGATAAAAAGTAGCCTATTTGTTATTTCAGGCTATAATCTATCTGTGTGCCAAATTTCATCCAGACCCATTCAGCCGTTCTGGCGTGAGTTTGTGACTATGATAAATGTATGGATGTTTGTTACTCTTAACAAACATCCATACATTCATCATACTCACAAACTTTCACGTTTATAGTATTAGTAAGGATTATTAACACAAACTATACTTTATTGCTATTCAATTTTTTTTTATGGGATAGGAGGGCAAACAAGCAGACGGATCACCTGATGGTAAGCGATTACCGCCGCCCATGGACTCCCGCAACACCAGAGGAGTCACGAGTGCGTTGCCGACCTTTTAAAAGGGGATTGGGCCTCCAGTAACCTCACTCACTCGGCGAAACATCGTAAGCTTTGTTTAACGCCGGTTTTCTGTGAGGCTGTGGTATCACTCCGGTCTAGCCGGCCCATTCGTGCCGAAGCATGGCTCTCCCACATAAAAAGAATCTATAACTAACATCAAACTATTAACTTGACAAGCATTCAGTTCAATATCTTTCTTTTTTAATGTTGCCCCACACTAGGATTTTCTCCTGTATTGTGGGTGTGTTTACAAACACAAATGCTCACATACACAAACACCCAGACCCGGAACAACTATCTGTAGATCATACAAATATTTGCTCTGTGTGGGGATCGAACCCATAACACATGTGCCAAAGCCGATCGTTCAGCCACTACGCCAAACATGTCGTCGAAATATAGGTATATACACTGTAAAAAAACACACCACTCTGGCCCAAAAAATGCATATAGGTATCCCAATGACATAACAAAATTAAAAAGAGGTTTATAAAAAAAATTATGGAGGAGTATTTTCTGGGGGGGATGGTAGTGACCCCAGAAAAGCTTCTCAAAGCCATTCAGAGCACTTTGTCCCCCTATAAATTCTTTGTGGATAAAGCTAATGTATTGACATTTTAGTGACAAAGAGTGCTTACTGTAGCTATATTGCCACTGACTGACAGACTCCCTGACGTTTGACACACTGATTATCAGAATTGTGAGGTACTTCTAGTAGACATACAAACTTCAAATTTTAGATTCAGTTAGTGTTTTGACCACAAAAGATACTGATCCAATGTGTTAGTTGGGACCATGCAAATAAAAAATTAAAGTGCTATATAGAGTATCTTTTTGTGAAATATTTTTCATTTTCCATGCTAAAATTATAAAGTTATTTTAGTGAAGGAAATATTCAATCGCGGGCAGGATTCGAACCTGCGTCTTCTGGTTAGATAGACCAGACGGTCTGACCTCTAAGCCACCGCAAGTCCGACCTATTAGATCATGGAAAATGTAAAAATATCACAAAAAGATAGTTAAAAGGTAAGGTGGCATCATACGACATCGAACTAACTGTAAAGTAAGTCATGTTGGTTGAGAAGTAAAGTAACTTGCTTTTCAATAGATGTCGCCAACGTCACCTTATGACGTAAATTCAGAATGTGAAGGCAAATTTCGATCTAGCGGGTGGGACTCGCGGTGGCTTAGAGGTCAGGGTGTCTGGTGTATCTAACCAAAAGATGCAGGTTCGAATCCTGCCCGCGATTGAATCTTTTCTTCCCTAAAATAATGCTATATAGAGTGTTGAAATCCATTATGGATGGCATGTTTGGTGTAGGGGCTGAGTGATTGGCTTCTACACGACATATTTGTATGATCTACAGATAATTGTTCTGGGTCTGGGTGTTTGTGTGTGATAATTTATGTTTGTAAATACACCCACAATATAGAGGAGAAAAAAATAGTAGGTCACATTAGGGCGTGGCATCTAAATCAAAGAAAGAGACAAAAAGAAAAGACATCCCATCAAAAATATCAAAAGTAAAATAATGCCAAGTTTCACATTGCAATTCTTTCCCTGTAAAAAGTAGTGAGATCTTTTGTAAAGCCAAGTCGGATATTGTAGTTACTAGTTTTGTAATAAATTAATTCCTTACTAGTATCTAAATATAGATAAAACTCAAAGGTGACTGACTGACATAGCGATCTATCAACATACAGCCTAAACCACTGGAGGGATCGGGCTGAAATTTGGCAAGAAAGGATTTTGATAAATTCTACCCCCAAGGGGATAAAATAGGGGATGAAAGTTGTATGAAACTTTGTCAATTTTAACCGATTGGGCTGAGACTTTGCATGCATATAGCTACTATGAAGTAGGCATCCCCTAAGAAAGGATTTTGATAAATTTCGACCTATGTAGGGGTGAAATAGGGGATGAAAGTTCATATGGAACAAAGTAACTATTCCACGCGGACGAAGTCGCGGGAAAAAAGTCCTATATAAATTTGTAATATATCCTAGGTAAATTTGTAGTAACTGCATCTATTTATATTACATAGCTTTATTTTTGTAATAAAAATTTACTGTAATATCTGGAATACCTACTTGTAGGTCATAAACAGGGATTATTCGCCAGTGTGGGTGTCGTCTTTTTACAATTTAGTTTAAGACCAGCTTCAAGATTAATTTATCATAACATACCATCACATATTATTTATGTATTCCCCGAAAGGTTAGGCAGAGGCGTGCTAATGTACACCTTCAGTTCGCCGGTATGTTTAGGTCCCATGTAATAGGGGGCGAGCCTATTGCCATTAACTGGGCACAAATCCAGACTCCGCTGCTACTGGGAATGTCATAGAAAAACCCAACAAAAATGCTCGACCAGGATCGAAATCAGGACCTCTAGCGTAGCAGTTGCGCTTGGGACCACAAGACTAATGAGACAGTCAACATTAATTTTCCTGTTGTATACTAAACCTCCATCATGATTAGACCATTAATTATGTGCTTTTATGTGCATAGGACCCAGTGATGGTATTTTTGTAACAAAATTATAGATACAATACAAAACACATTTTTCTTGGGTGCTGAATCCCTTATGTGATTTACTGAATTAATACAAAAGCCTAATAAATAACTGCTTTTAAAAACTTATTTTTCAGGGCTACAGATGATACCAATGACAAGTCAGATGAAAATTGTGACTTTGACAATGGCAGGAAAAGGAATAAAAAGATATCTCTAACTAGGAAACTAGGTAATTCTGAACAACTTAAAAAAGGTGAAGAGCATATCAAGGGAGAACAATACAATAATTGTAGTCAGCCTCAAAATAACTTAAGTGCAAATAAAAAGATGGTTAAGTTAGAACCAGAAAGTGATTATGATCTACCTAAAAAGAAAAAGAAAATCAAAAACAGTGAATCTAATGAGAATCAAAGTTATTTACAAGAATCAATGTCTTATGATTTGACTTATCTTAACATGAAGGTGAAAGAAGAAGGATTGGATGTTTCATCATCTACCAAACATAAATATAAAAAACAAAAACAACAATCAAGAACTGATTCAAAAATTCAGTTAACCAGAAAAGAAAAATATCAAAATGAGTCTACCAATGAAAATATTCAAGAATCTGAATATGACCCTCAAATAACAAATTCTAAGAAAAAGAAAAAAAAATCCAAAAGAAGACATGATAGTGGGGATCTTAATATAGAGATAGAAAGCAAAATGGACATAGAGGAAATACTTTTAAATAAACAAGACAATTTTGAAGAAGAAAATGAAACATTTAATGAAGAAAGTGGTTGTGACGAAATATCTGCAATAAAATGTGATGATGAACATAATCTTCATTCCATTTCTATAATCAACAAAAGTTTAGAAGATATCACTAAAACGAAAATAGATAATAGTTTGAATGTAACAACTCATCAACTGAAAAGCTCATCAGAGCATGATAGCGAGAAGTCAGAACCACCACTGCATAGAACACAGAGGATATCAGATAGAATCCGTTTTGAGGATGATGATGATGATGATATTAATGATAGTACACATAAGAATGAACATAGAAATGAAAATAGTAAAAAATCAGCAAAATTAGAACAATTTGTCAGAACAAATTCTGATTTGAGGCTGCTTTCACAAACACTTGACAAAAGTACAAGACTTAGTTCGGATGATGAAATATGGATTATAAAATGTCCAAAAGAAATTGACATAAAAGATTTAAAAAGTACAACTTTAAATATCCATAGTAAATGCAAAATTAAAGTTACTGGTCAAACTTATGATGGTAGTGCTGAAGAACAATCGGGCACTGTACCATTGTTAACTATAGAGGGTACCAAATATAAAATCAGGAATTTACCATTAAGTGGTATTGTAAATTTGCGTAAGAGAATCCCTAAAGCACACTACTGCGACGACAATGTTATGGTAAATAATCAGACTAATTTTATACCACTACCTGACACTAAATGTCGGCATCCTCTTTTTGGATCTAATTATAAGAAAGCTTTGAAAATACCTACAGCAATAGCAGAACGTTTGAATGTGCAGGATGGACAAGAATATTTAATAAAGGCTGAAAGGAGAAAGAAGAAGAAAGACAAAAAGGACAGAAACAAGGCAAATACAGTAGAACAAGTTAATCCACAAGAACAACATGACCTCATTATTAAGATAGTGAAGGAATCAGATGCTTCTGTAGAAATTACTGAGAAGAAAAAAAAGAAACGCAAAGTTATAGATGATGATGGTCCACCAAAAAAGATGAAGCGAATTAAACATGATCTAGAATCAGCAGAGGCATGGGAGTCTGAAAAAGCAATAGAAGAAAATCTTTTTAACTTTTAAATAAATTTGTGAATGTGTTTTAACCTCTTTTCATATTTAAATTTAATTTACCATGGCAAACCATCCAAAATAATAACACATTTTATTCAAACGTTTTTTTTTATTAGTTTTAAGGCGGATCGTTCACCTGAGCCCGCCAAATTTAAATTTCGAGTGGTTTTTCGCTGTTTGAAGGTCTATAATAATTTCTACATTCATGGCAATGGTAATTGCGACATTATCTATACAAAATTCGCAATGTTTAACTAAAACCATTGCTTAAAAATCATTATTGTAGCTAAAAGTAGTGCAAATAAATTTTGACCAATTACACAGTTTTCGGCAAGTTTCTGGCTTAATAAGGATTTATAAGTAAAGGTTTAGTTCTCAGTTGTGAATGGTGTATAGTTAGCCATGAATCTAGAACTTGTTATAGATCTACAAACTACGAAAAATCACTTGAAATTTGAATTTCGCGGTCTCAGGTGAACGATCCGCCTTAAGCTAATTCTGTAAGTACAGTGGAAATGCGTTCCTTGCGAAATATGTGTGGTGGTACTCGGATTGAGGAACAGTGTGATAAGACAACGTTGCGGGCTGAAAGACGATGTAGTGACACGTATTGAAAGGAATATGCTGAGATGGTTTGGACATGTTGAAAGAATCAATGAAAGACGGTTAACGAAAGGAATTTATAAGGCGAATGTAAGCGGCAGCGTCGGTAGAGGTCGCCCTAGAAGGACACGCCGATCGTTTTGTAGAAATCCTTCAAAAAGGTCAGGTGCGTAGCACTCGCAACCGGCGTGTATGTATGAGTAGATGTGTGAATGTAGAAGAAGCAAAAGAAGTATGCAGGAATCGTAGCAAGTGGCAGTCTATAGTTTCTGCCTACCCCTGTGGGTTCTCCCACGGTGTGAGTGTATGTAATATGTATGTTCTAAGTACTTAGGCCCTTAAAATATAAATTTTAATAAAAGGCGTTAGGATTAAAATAGCATATCGGAATTACGTCGACATTATCTTTGAGTCGTGTAACTCCCCATTGTAGAAGAAGACATGTCTATTCTGCCGCACTGTCCTCCGTAATACTATCATTACAATATTAGGACTCTGTTAGCCAAGCTAACTGTACAAACCTTAGCTTCACAAACTTTACACCTTAGTCAAGTTATGTGGCCCTACCACATGGGACCTAACCATACCTGCGAACTGTTAATACACCTCGTAACCCTTCGGGGAACACAGATGTGATGGTCCATCTCAGTTATCTATCTAACCTATCTCATAATTTAAGTATGTACCTTAAAATAAGTTATGCTATAAGGACGTGTATCCAGGGCCGTAAAATAAATTAACACAAACAACAATAGGTACGTCTTACGTAGAGTTTTGAAGAATTTGAAGGTCGTTTTGAGGAGAATAATGTCGAGAACTCGGACACTCGGATCAGTTATAGTCAAAACAACCAACAATTTTATTACTACATATTTCTGAAGTTAGGACTCGAAACTGAAATGAAATTTTAAATTATACTTTTGTTATAAGATATCGGTGTAGTCTGAAATCAGTGTGTAATACCGAATGCAATCTAATTGCTTTCAACTGTAACAATAATAATTAGGTGAGAATGTTTCCTTTATTTGAAAGTGTTTTCTTTATTCGGAGCTCGAAAAATAGGTTTATACTTATTATATTAGGTACCTAGTTGGTAAAAACAGTTTGTGATTGTAATAGTATAAGTAGTTGATATATTATTATGTACTAGACGTAAGTAGTTACACCTCCTCAGATGGGACCAAATTCAGGAGGATATTTCGCACAACCAAAAAAGTAAAGTTATTGATAAAGAAAAATAACATAACATAAATTAATAAATAATGGTTAAACGCTATCTTGTAGGTCCAGCCAGGATTTTCATCTACAACTTGCCCTGAAATACATTTTGCACACACATTTAAGTGCCTGATCCAGTTCTCAAAATGACCATGTCACCTTGGATCATTACCTGGGATCGATCTATTATCAATATTACAGACAGGCCTAATAAAAAAAAACAGTGTCAATATAGTGGTGAAGTGGTGATAGAACAACCAGTAGGTAACTACATCGCACAATGATTGTTGATATCACCATCTCACATGATTAAATGTAGTGAAAGCCGAGAAAGATAAGTATGTGGAATGTGGTTCCAGCAGTCATTTTGTTGACAGTTGTTTTGTTCAGCTAATGGCTTAATAGCCTAGAACCTCTACGGAGAATTTACAACTACGGAGGTTCTTGTTATGCAGCTGGGCTAAGGGTTTGATACGGACAGCAGTACTCCTAGACACGGCACATATTGTCAAGGGGTTCCCTCACCAGAGCCCTAAGCACCGGTAGCATGGAGCCAGTTCTTGATACTGGTGAACTAAATATTTCTAATTCTGTTGTTACTGTTCTCTTTTGTTCTTTTTGTAAAATAATTGAAAATATATTATATAAATTAATGCAATAATTTAGTTCGTCTTACAACTACGTAACCCACCCCATGTCTGTTATTATCTGACACTCAGTTTTTTTTTAAAGTGTAATTTAATATAATTAATTAACCATCCATAACAGTAATTTAATAGCTCATTCATATCATACCTCACCAGTTGTAAGACTTCTTCTATTACATTCCATTCCAACAGATTGGCCATTTAATATAGTACTTTAAATGATAGATATATTCTAACTACTACTAATAACTACTTTAACAATATCTAGAATTCATATCAATTTTATCTAATTGGTGTAACCTAATACAAACATGATAAAATAAATTAACAGTAAAAAATATATATAAATCCATCCATTTTTTTTTATACTTTGCTCCACACTAGGATTTTCTCCTGCATCGTGGGTGCGTTTACAAACAAATTCTCACATACACAAACACCCAGACCCGGAACAACTACTTGTAGATAATACAAATATTTGCTTTGTGTGGAGATCGACCCCAAAACACGTGGAGCAGAAGCTGATTGCTCAACCGCTACACCAATCGTGTCGTCGAATTATTAGATTATTCAATATGTGGTTTATAAGGTTGTCACAAGATTTACATGACGTGTAAATTTATTTTATGTTTTTTTTTTCCCTAGAATTAGTTGTGTTAAGGGTCCATGGAGCCTGAATTGCCCACTAAAATGTAATACCAAAATAAATCGTAATCCAAAGAATATTTAATCAAATTATGTTATTAATCGGACTCGGATACTATTAATGTAGTTTCCATCCTACCATACCATTTTGTCCACTAATAGGTACTTATCTGGAAAAAAAGAACCGGAAAATCGTTCCAAATTTGGTAAAGTTATTGTTATAGAGAATAGCTTAAATTAATTTCCAGTGAAGTATTTTGGCCGAAATGGTAGAGCAGGAACCTAGATTAACGGTATTGGAATCCGAAAATCCGAATAATAACACAATTTGATTAAATTTTTTGAAGCAGCGGTAGCCTAATGGCTAGAGCGTCGGACTTGCGATCATGCGGTTGCCGGTTCGAAACCCACCCATTGCACTACCGACGTGAACCCACTCGTAACACAAGCATTTCAGCTTATCACGAGGCGTTATAACAAGAATACTATACTCCATTTGGTGAGGTACCATAACGAAAGGTAAACAATAAAAATGGCGGCGTGCAGGGCTATTCAACCTTTTATTACAATAATATCTTATGAATTGGGAGTGAAATGTATATTCCTTTTAATTGACTTATAAGTTCTAATCTGAATCAGATGAAAAACAATCACCAACACGAATATTAAAACGATCACAGGTGTCACCTAGTACCCGGCTCGGGATCACTTATTTTAACGATTTAAATTAATAACAACACATCTAACAATCAATAAAAACAACGAACAAGAAGAACAATAACTAATTAACACAATTTACGGTAAAATAAACACAAAAACGAACGAAAGTAAAGTAAACACAAACTGTCACGAATGGAGTCTGGTTATCCGACTAAGTGCAATATCGGTTAAATATTTTGCTGCGCTTACAGTACGCGCGGCATAAGTTGGCCGGAGTGAAGTTCGCCGTTTTAATGCGCAGTGGATTGTTTACGTTAAAAATTGTTTACTGCGCAACCAAAAACTGACAAACAGCTAACTTCAGTCCGGCCAATTTATGTCGCGCGCGGCGTACTGTACTCGCACTACTTCTCAATTTTTTCGAATTATCAAAGTCTATTACGTAGAAAAATGTTTTGCATACCTGTCTTTTTAGTTTCTTTTTAGTAGGCACATTGCAATACTTTCTGACATGATTATACATTTTAATTTAATTAATTGTTTGCAAGCTTAAGAATTACTAATTACCATTTAATATTAAACGAATTATTTAAATATGCTAGTGCATAAAAAGAAAATGCGATTTTAAATGATTAAATAATTTATTTTAGTTACGTTTTATTTCGAGATGAAAAATGGACCTATAATAGAACCTTTTTTATGATTTATTTCCCTTTAGGTACATATCCAAATGGAGTATAGTAATGTGCGACCCACGTTGCCTAGTATACGTTTTTTTTCGTATTACATTTGTATGGGAAATTCGTTTGGTGTCGATTCCTCACTTCTGTGTGCGCGCGTGTGTGTCATCGTAGCTCCCTAACGATTTTGATTTTGTACCCTATAGGTTTTTATTCTTTTGCGAATGTCGAAAAATGCTGCATAACCGGATCCGTACATATTCCTGTACAATTGTCTTGAGAAGACGAGACTATATAGCTCCCACTGTCAATAAGTTATCAGATCTTATGTAGAGCTAACCGTCTAACTCAACACGCCCTAACTCTACAAGCCCTAACTTCACAAACTCTACACCTTAGTCCTATAAATATTAGCCACATATTTTAAATATTATTTTTGGTGGGATTCTCACTCATTCGGCGGAACTTTCACTCACGCTGGTTTTCTGTGAGGCTGTGGTATCATTCCGGTCGAGACGTCCCATTACCCCACAGTAAATGCTGTTGATGCATGTATGATTTTGTATTTATTGTTTACCTATAGTTAAAATGTGTGTCAAGCCTGCCGGCTGCCTGGTAGTCAAAGCTTGCCATGCTTACTAATAAGTCTTGCTTGGTGACGTTGTGTGTCGGGTCGTTTTATTCCCTATATACAACGGTAGAGTCAGAAGACGCCGACACACAGGTCATGGTCGTAAACCGGTGCCGTCTGTCGAGACTCGATCGGCTTTTACATGCTATGGCATTCACTTTATTATTTTTTTTGGAGGCAAGCGATCGTCGCCTATTAAATTTATTCATATTTTCACACCTGTCTCCCATTGGGGTAGGCAGAGACTATAAGTTTCCACTTGTTACGATCCTGGCACACCACTTTCGTTTCATCTACGTTCATTAACCTCATCATGTATGATCGTCGGTTTAGGGTGCTCCCAACCAGATTTTTCTTGAGAACGTCCGCAGTTTGGTTGTGGTACGTTCGCCGAGATCGGCCCCTTCCAACTCTCATTCATACTCGCCATGTATACTCGTTTCGTTAATCTCCGTTCATCCATTATTACCCCGGGTTAGAATACTATTCGTCACTGCCTTTCAGATAGGCATTCCGTAAGAGGCGTGAAAATATCTGTCTTGCTCTTGTGGTGGTGGACCTCTTGGGGTTTGACTGGCTAGCGACAATCCTTACGTCGAAGTCTGTCGTAAAGCACCTCTGGGTGTGTTTCAACTTTTGCACGTAAGAGCCAGTTCCCTTCGGTTGCTACGGCTCAGGCAGTCTGCAGTCCGTAAGGGCTCTTAAAGATCGGCAACGTATCAGCAAGTCCTCTGGTGTTGCAGGTATCCATGGGCGACGATGACTACTTACCACCAAGTGGCTCATCAGCACGTTTGCAGACTTAATCCATACAAAAAAAAATCCATCCTCTCTACATGCTCAAACCACCTTAAATTACCTTTCTTAATCATTGTTACTATTATCTTGTCTTATCTACAACACACCGTCCCTTATCACGCTATTCCTCAATCTACATTTATTATATTATTATTTTATCCACATATACTCCTCAAAGCCATTCTACTTTCATATATCTTCTGCCACACTCAACTTTCACTGTCATACATTAGTGTCGGCGCCAGCACTCCTCCAATTACAGTCCGCCGCGCCTTTTTGGACACTTTTGCTATTCTTGAAGGTGTGTAGCGCTCCATTCACTGGATTACCGGCACTCACTCCTTTCAATGTCGCTATCATGGTTACCATATCTAGTAAACATAGAACCTAGATTATACAAAATCTTACACTTGTTCCACTCTTAAACCACCTATCGAAATTTTGCACACTGTCATAGTTTCTTCCCTTTCAAAAACCATACCTAACTTTCGTTTTACTCAATTTCATTCCCGTTCTCCTAAGCGCCATCCATAATTGTTATCATTTTCTGTAACTCCCCCTCCGACGATAACTTGATCATCGGCATAGAGGGGGAGACATTTGACAAGTAACTCATTCATTCTTAAACTACATTCACTGTCTTTCAAATCTTTCAGACACTGTCCATGAATAAGTGGAAGAGCCACGGTGACGCTACACATCCTAACAATGCTGAACCATTGTCGATGCTGAACCATTAAATGTAGGTCCCGTTTATACTGTCACATGCTGTATTAGGAGGCTATCCACCTCATATATAGACAGTACTGAACACAATTCATTCCTAATCACTCTATCGTAGGCCTTTTCTAAATTCACGAATGCACAATAGACTTTTTGGCCTTTGGCCAAACACTCGCATATAACTTACCAAACACTTTTGCATATAATTTATCAACCACGTTAATTCCTCGCTAATTTTTACAGTCTTTTCTCAGTTTAAAGGGGTTTGAAGATTTATGTATGGAACGTGGCTTTCCTCCCGGGCGCCATTTTGAAAAAACTTGTGGCTAACGGTCACTCATAAAAACTTAAAAAAACATCAATACCAACAAGAAATGTCTCTATACAAAATCTTGTAAAGCATCAAGTTTCCAAGATTTAGGCAATCAAAGTTTGAAAACATTTGGAACATTTTAGAAAAAATAATTATGTACATCGTTGTATTCGGAATTTTACACTCTCTGGACTGGTATACATGAAATTATCGTTATAAAACTGTCCTTATGGTATATATTTTCGAACTACCAAGGATAATTTTTGGCAAAATATATAATTAATCGACTTATACCTAATATTTTTCCTTCTAAATATAATAAAGTAAGTCATTTTCGTAAATAATTTAGACTTGCAAGACTTTCAAAACAACAGTAACAGTACAACTTTATAGATAGATTTATCTTCTATCAAGATTATAGATAGCGTTTATCTTGGAAACGTGACGTTTTGCAAAAAAATGTATCAGACATTTTTTGTTTATTTATAATATATTTATGTCAGCTATCAAATAATAGATCAAATTAGTGGCTGCATTTGTCTAAAAAAGTTAAAATAGCTGACGTCACATAAGGCCAAACTCTTCAAACCCCAAATTATCCATTTTTCTAATGGATAATTTGGGGTTTGATTAATTCAATTTGATGCCTCTAGGCGTTCCTGAGAAAAGAGGTCTTGATAGACCGACATACAGACAGGCAGACGGACAAGAAAGAGACCCCATAAGGGTCCATTTTCCTTTTGAATTATGAAAGACTAGAAAAGGGTTAGTGTTTGATTTTTCATCTAGGTACTGAATTTTCTTTCTCCTGTGAATCGATTTGCTTGAATCTTGGTACATATAAGTAGTTCTGATGACACCACAACTTAATGGAGCTGAACTATAGCGGATCTGATAAAACGACAGAAGACAGTCGAAGGTGCTCAACGGTTTATGGTAGCTACCACGTGTATGGGTTTTTGAGCTTACGTATTTTATTTATTTTGATGATAAATTTAGACCTAGCTATAGTTAAATTAAGGTTATATTTATTACAAAAAAAAGATAACTTTTGTCGGTTTAGTTTTTTGTATAAGTAGCTGTACCTAATTATACAATCTTCCGAAAACCCGAAACGCTTTAAGTCCACTTTTATCATGCGTACCGCTGAAATGCGGAATGCGGTTCCCGAGTGAGTCTTAATTTTTTCCTAGGCTAGCGCGCTTCATCGTAGATCACGGTATCGCAATTGGCGGTTAAGCGAAAGTCTATTTATATACCTATAATAAAATTGTAACGGGCCGATGTCTGTAGGTACATAATAGATATTAAAGAAAAACTAATATGGAGACCCCCCATATTAGTTTTTCTTTAATATCTATTATGTACCTAACTTTAACTAACTGTAAAGTAAGTCATGTCGGTTGAGAAGCAAGGTAACTTGTTTTTCATAGATGTCGCCAACGTCACCTTCTGACGTAAATTCAGAATGTGAAGGCAAAATTTCCATCAGGTGGGTGGGGTTCGCGGTGGCTTAGAGGTCAGAGCGTCTGGTGTTGGTTACACCAGGAGACGCAGGTTCGAATCCTGCCCGCGATTGAATTTTTCCTTTACTAAAATAACTTTAGGTATAATCTTAGCATGGAAAATGCAAAAAAAATCACAAAAAGATTGTTTATTATTGTTTTGTCTATAGTTTCTGCCTATCCCTGTGGGAAAAAGGCGTGAGTATGTATGTTTCACACTTTCAAATGTTTAGCTTTAAAACTAATTGAATGAAATATAAAAAGAACGCTCACTAAATATTGTACAAAAAAATTTGGTTAGGTTAGGTTACCACTGCGACCCCCTACTCATGATTCCCTAGCTCTTGGAGCAGATGGTCACCTTACTTGTTCTTGTTTTCTAAATTCTACATGAAGATTCTTCTGATTGATTTATTTTTGCCGCACGGGCCAACGGGCCGGGTTTTAGACAGGTTAAATTGACGGTAAATAAAGAGTAAGAAGAATGAAAAAAAATGTTGAAATCTAATCTCAAAAATATAATGAACATGAACTGTTGCATAAATGTGACAGAAAAATGTAAAATAAATAAAGAAAAAATAGGAAATATAAATAAAACTTATTTTTTATTATTATTTGAATTGCTTTTTGTTTATGAAGCTCTCATTTATTGTTTTTAAAAGTGCATCTAAAATATCTGATGCATAACTACTTAATTTATTTACGTGGGAGAGCCATGCTTCGGCACGAATGGGCCGGCTCGACCAGAGTGATACCTCGGTCTCACAGAAAACGGCGTTAAACAACGCTTACGTTGTGTTTCGCCGAGTGAGTGAGGTTACCGGAGGCCCAATTCCCTTTTAAAAGGTCGGCAACGCGCTCGTGACTTCTCTGGTGGTGCGGGTGTCCATGGGCGGCGGTAATCGCTTACCATCAGGCGATCCGTCTGCTCGATTGCCCTCATATCACATAAAAAAAATTGAATAGTGAGCTGACTGCCGATATTTGAACTTCATTTCGCAATAATTTTGTACATTTAAATATGTCAAAGGGATGTCCATAGTAAGCATTTTCCAATTAGAGTATATTAAGGCGGATCGTTCACCTGAGCCCGCCAAATTCAAATGTCGAGTGGTTTTTCGCAGTTTGTAGGTCTATAATAAGTTCTACATTCATGACAATGGTAATTGCGACATTAACTATACAAAATTCACAATGTATAACTAAAATCATTGCTTAAAAATCATTATTGTAGCTAAAAGTAGTGTAAAATGTCAATTTTGACCAATTACACAGTTTTCCCTAAGTTTCTGGCTTGATAAGGATTTATAAGTGAAGGTTTTAGTTCTCAGTTGTTAATGTTGTATAGTTAATGTCGCAATGACAACTGCCATGAATCTAGAACTTGTTATAGACCTACAAACTGCGAAAAATCACTTGAAATTTGAATTTCGCGGGCTCAGGTGAACGATCCGCCTTAAATACTCTTTGGTAAGCATTTCCACAGTAACCATCTCCATGTGTATGGTAGGTGGTATATAACAATCTTCATAGTAAATTTGCTAAGAAATAACAAACTGGCAGCGCACGTCAAATAATGAGTTTTATTGGCAAATTTTTGATACCTTGGGTTACATTGTAATTTTCGTAGGGATCTTAATTAAGAAAAAATAAAAATACAGCCTATTTTGCTCGCTGATATATATAGCTTTCTATTGATGAAATAATTTATAATCTATTTAGTGGTTTAAGTGTGAAAGTGTAACAAACAAACAAACTCACTTTCGCATTAATAATATTAGTTAGGATAGTTTAGCTGGACCATTATGGTTCTGACTCAGGTGTTCCAGATCTTCGATTTTTATACCTCAACAGAAAATGCCCATCACGCTGAACTACTTTTGTTAAGGCTTAATTTCTATATTTCTTATAGTTTAGTTGGACCATTATGGTCCTGCATCAGTAATATCATATTCCAGTTTCCAAAATCAATTGTACACTATATGTTGCCCAAGCTTAATAGCTTTAAAACAAAAAAGTTTCACTCAAATCCATCTAGTATTTCCGGAGATTAGCGTGTACAAACAGACAGATTAAAAAGAAATATTACTCTACTATATCTCCATCGCCCAATTTTTTTTTTGTAAAAATATTCATTGTACTGACATATTTTTACTGTTTTATTATAATTAATAATTATGTATAGATTATCTTTTTGTTTTTTTTTTTAATAAGAAAAGAAGATCTAAGATTATAAAGTTATTTCAGTGAAGGAAAAATTCGACCGCGGGCAGGATTCGAACCTGCGTCTTCTGGTTAGATACACCAAACGCTATGATCTCTGTAGCGTAGCACACATACGCAAGAGTACTTTCGTGTTAATAATATTAGCACCAACTGAGTACGTAGGTACATGAATTTATCTTTGGTTGCGTACCTACCTTCATAGAATGCATGACGTTGCATCTGGTATTCCTGGTGCCTATTGTCACAGTAATGCGATTTTATTACGCTCTTTTTGATTACATTTCTTGTGGAGCGTTACCATTTTAATAGGAATTTAGATTAGAACATATTATTACTAGCTAGTGCTTTTTGTTCAGCTTTATTGTTATTTGAGTGTCGATGTTAATAACAGCATGTGAATTGGTAGTGAAAATGTTTTGTTGTTTGTCAAGACTTACGTTTCGACAAAGAGAGGTGACTATTTCTGTAATCTTAAGTGGAAGCTGCCTTTTTGTTAACATGGCATTTAATTCACATTTGCGCGAAAGAACTTAGGTATACCTACATAAATTAAAAAATCTAAAATCAATGAAAATATTTCTATCATATGTGACTTTTTAATAGTCAATCTTATACCTATTTAAAACAAAGTCGTGTTTATAACTAAAAATCCGCTAGATTTTTATGATCTAGCTGACCCAACAAACGTTGTTCCGTCCAAAATTCAATAATTACCTAAGCTAAGTATTATTATTATATACTTTATTGTGCCCTTAATTAAACATAGTACAGGACATAGTCAGACAAATGCCGAACAAGCTCTAAATGTGAGGGTAGGGAGGCCGCTGATAGCGGACACCGCTACTTAATTATAATCATAATTAAATTCCCAGCTTTCTAGCTGGGAACGCCCTAACGGGGAAGAAGATACATGAGACTCATAGATGTTCTAGACGAATTCTATCTGACCGACTGGAGATGGATATCATGGGAGATAAATCAAGTCGTATGGGGACCTATTTGGTGAAAGAAATTCAGCAGACAACGAATGTCGCCTGTGGTTCCCGTTACCAATAGTACAGCTGATCTAAGCCATCAGTGGTCGCCAATATACATACATACATACACTCACGCCAAATATAAATATATAAAAAGGAAATTACTAAGCTGACCTATTGGCATAGCCTTAATCTATACTCCACTAGCAAAAGTGAAAAAAGTAGGTACACCCGCTAGATGCTAAAGCTGGTATTACGACACGAGGCATCTAACCAACTAAAAGCGAACGCCCCTTAACAGACCTCCAACTCTCAATCCTTCTCGTCAATACTGAGTTCCAGTCAAAAGCACTCTCACAGCCCCGACGAAAGGCTGCATTCACACGCCAAGCAGCTTAAAACACCTGAACATGTTGTCAGCCTATATGAAACAAAAAAGTTAGATTCTAGAAAAACTGTGTCAACTCTCCCATGGTCAGAAAGAGAACCTCAAACAGCTTATTGATAAAATCGATTACCAAAGAACACCACTGCAACAGGAGAGTTTAAATTCCTTCTACCAGGAAGAAAGTTAAGTAAAGTTAAGTACGCATTGAGAACCCACTTATAGAAACAGAAGATAAAATCATGGCCCATGAATCTGTAGAAGATGTTTTAAACTTCGTACCAGACACGTAAAGAAACGGAAGCCAAAATAGCAACCGCCCAAAAAGCGCTGGTAGTGGTAAACCAAGGTACGCATTGCCAAATATTTGGACAAGACGAATGGAAAAAAATAAAATATGCTGACTGTTTAACTTGTCCGAATGGAAATTCGACCTCAACTGGGTATTCCCTCCTCCGTCACTAATACCGATAGTCCACCTGGAAAAAAGCTCGAGACTTATCTCCTTGTAGCCCAGTAGTGGGAACGCACTTTCTGACCGATGAAGACAGAACAGACCCAACGTGCATTGAAACCACCGCTAATGATTACCAATCTACACAAACACCTCATAGATCTAACAACACAATCTTATTCGTGATAGGCTTGACCGCCAGTTCGTCTGATGTTAAGCGATACTGTGATCTACGATGGAGCGCACTTGCCTAGAAGAAACCGATTCACTCGTGATTTAAAAACACCCGGATTATATCTATCAGGGAAGACCCATTCGGGAAGCATTCGGTACTCGGGGTGTAGTGCAGTATGCGACCTGTCAAATTACTATTTCTTTCTCTTTCTAATGAGAAATAGAAATAGAAATCTTTATTTGCAATAAAAATGTGGTAGGTACATAAGGTGATACAACTGGTAGTAGAGACTCACACATCTTTGTCATATTATTGACATGCAAATAGTATACAAATTATATAATGGGGCAGTACTGCTCCCACCCTGACTTATACTTACAATCAACTGTAATCTTTTCAAAAACATAATATGATTAACTAATTAAAGGTAAGTATTTAAGGTAATTAACACGGCAAATAAAATATCATACATAAAATAAATAATTTACAATAATGCCTTACAACTAATAAGCACGCACAGTCACTGTCTGGTTCACTGGTTATAGCGTCACTATCACTTTATTATCAATGTTATCACTCACTATCACTACTCAGAGTTCACTTTACAATCGTCACCAACACGGTTATTCCGTCAAATAATGAACCAATTTTGATGATTCTATTTTGATCGGTACATTCAGAGGTGTTCCTTCCCATAAAAATTTGGTCAAAATTTAGAACAAACCGACAACACACGTAACGACCGAGTAATGATAAAATGATACCGTCGTCTAGTTACATACGTCAACATTTTACTCGCTACTAAATAGGATATTTGACTAATGTTTGAATAATTAAAAATACCAAGCTGGGTGAAAAATGAAATTAAATACAAATCGTATTCTGAAAAATAAATTAAATCTGTTAATAAAGTTCAAAGATTTAAGCATTTAAAATTTTTGTTGGGGATTGAGAGGGGATGCTTTGTCCCTTTCCCCCAAATGAGTGTTAGTATAGATAGGATTTGTATGACACATTGGTTTGTGACGTCATAAACAAGTATAGTGCATTCTCTGTCTAGCATAAAATTAAAATGCTTGTAACTTCCTTATTTTTGAGCCGATTATAATTTTGTTTTCGTTGATGAGTTCTATATAAATAATAAAATAATCAGTCAAAATATAGCCTATTTTTAGCAAATCGCAGCATTTGCAATAATACAATTATTAGGTACCTACTCACAATGCAGCCTAAGTAGGTATACCTACTGCTGGTGTAGATATAGGTAGGTTACATTTCTACTAAGTACCTATTATGTTATGAACACATCTAGAAATAGACAAAGGCGTGAAACCCAATACAACATATTGTTATTGTGAGGCAGCCGCGGATCCGACGCGCCGCGCCGGAGTAGGAGCCGTCACGCATCACGCTCCTCGCGCGTCGCGTTTATTTAAGCGAGCGCAAGACGGCGCGTGCGCTCAAACCTAATGTGCTCGTACATGGTGACTACTCGACATGCCTAAAATGGTGACTCGCGAGAAAAGCGATTATGGAAGGAAGGTTCAGGAGAAGGCTGTCATCGAAAAGGTCATCTATTGTTATTAAAATATATTTCGCTTTCTACGACAGAGTGTAGCTCTCGAAATGGAGGCAACGTCGAAAGTCATCGAACTTTTAGTATCGAAAATCGCCGGTTACATATTTTCGATAGTGGCGGTACAAATATATTTTTCACTAAAGCATGTTTGCATTTCCTGGTACGCGGACTTCAGAAGCGGTGTACGTCTAGGACCGTGGTAAGGCTAACGTATAATGTTATATGCAGAGGCAGATGGCGATCGAACGCTGTGCAGCGGGGGCGACGAGCGAGCGGGCCGCCAGCCCGACGGGCGCGGGCGGCATAGGGGGCGGCCTAGGGGGCGGCGCAGGGGGCGGCGGCGCGGACGGGGTGGCGCCTGCCCTCACGCATACGCGCGTGCTCACGCTCGAACACGGCGAGCACCACGACTCTACGCTCTATCGGTAAAGGCAATAGGTTATTACCGCTTTCTTTCTTTGTCGCTCATACGACTACATGCGCGTTTTTTTTTCAGATTTGAAAAAGGCTACTATTTACAATTCTACCCTGGTCCTTCTTTACTCGGTCGGAAAGTATTTCTCTACACCAATTATGTGGTATCTGATAATCGTAAGTACAAAGACAAACTAATAATCAACACATCAATTAATGACTAATCTAATACATAACTATAATTAATAGTTGTAGTTTCAAATCAATTAAAAAAATAAAATCGGTTCAGCCGTTCTTGAGTATTGTAAATGGTGTAACTAACCCGACTTTTATTAACAACTTAATTACTAATTCTTAAAATTATTCGGTATATTTTATTTATTTGATCATTTAATATATTTGTGTCAAAAATGTTTAATCGCTACTTCGCTACAAATTAAGCCTAACCCGAGTACTCTTGGTCTATTAGTTGCGGAGGTACAGCTACTCAAATAGAGGCATTTTTTTTCAAAATGTGAAAACTGAATGGTAGGTACATTTTTCTAGACACTCACTAGCTCCTAGACAAAAGTATGACGCAAGAATTTGTATTAATAGTAATAGTAATTTGTCACGTTTATAATATTAGTAAGGATTAATATATTTTCAAACTTTCACTAAGCCTTCTAACGCCAGGCAATCACCCATTTCGTGCAACAGTTCTTGCGTGATGCGCGTATAAATATAATATATACAGATAGACATACATAAATACCTACTAAGGATAATTGTTTTGTGTTTTTAACAAATTATCTTTCTTTTACAACTTAGTGAACTGAACCTAATAGATACTAATAAAAAAAAATTGTAAATGGTCGGTGTCTGTATGCACATCCGGCTTCAACAGTTGCGTACAGACATCAGCAATTTTCGTAGACTGAAGTGAAAGTATTGGTCGTGTATAAGTAGAGGAAGACAAGTGCGGCGAGCAGGCGGAGTTCATCCGCAACCAGTACTACGGGCTGGAGTGGCAGCGCGCGGCCGGCGACGAGCAGCCCGCCGCGGCGCTCGGCACCGGCCTGCTCGGCACCGAGCTGCTCGGCACCGGCCTGCTCGTCACCGACCCCGACGTCTACTGCCAGCTGCGCCTCGCGCGCGCCGGTTCCTTCCACTACTACTTCGTATATGACAACGCGTCGGTATCGCTCCCGCCTACTCGCTCCCTCTGCGCAGGGCCGCGCGGAGCCTGACGTGCCGCCTGTTGCAGGGAGTCGGCCGTGGGGCCGCAGGGCTCGGGCTGGTTCCACGTGGCGCCGACGCTGCGCGTGGGCGCCGGCGGCCGCCACGAGCTGCCGCTGGACGCCATCATGTGCCAGACCGTGCTGGCCAAGTGCCTCGGCCCGCTGCCGCGCTGGGAGCCCGTGCTGCGCGTAGCGCGCGAGTGCGGCTACAACATGATCCACTTCACGCCCGTGCAGGAGCTCGGCGCCTCGCGCTCCAGCTACAGCATCGCCAACCAGCTGCGGCTCAATCCGCAGTTCAGCGCGGACGCCGGCCGCGAGGCCACCTTCGCCGACGTCGAGAACGTCGTCTCGAAGATGAGGACCGACTGGAAGGTTCTCGCATCTTTACGCTTGTGCTTGCAGTTACATAAATAGGAAAACGAAATTTATTCGATTCGTAAACAGATGCTGTCCATCTGCGACATCGTATTAAACCACACGGCAAACGAAACGCCGTGGCTGTCGGAGCACCCGGAGGCGACGTACAACTGCAGCAACTGCCCGCACCTGCGGCCCGCCGCGCTGCTGGACGCGCTGCTGGCGCGCCTCACGGCCGACGTGGCGCGCGGCGACCACGAGCCGCGGGGCGTGCCGCGCCGCGTCACCGCGCACGACCACCTCGAGGTGAGGCGCCCCGCCCGCCCCGCCCCGCCCCGCCCCGCCCCGCCCCGCCCCGCACCCCGTGCCCAGCGCTCACACTCCTCTGTCCGCAGGCCATCAAGCACCTGCTGCTGACCCAGCTGCTGCCGGAGGCGCGCCTGCACGAGATGTACATGTGCAACGCCGCCGAGCTGGTGCAGGAGTTCTATTTCTTGGCGCGCAATAAGTGAGTAGACCGGCTGGCGGTGGGCGGGGCCCGGATGGCCGGGAGCCGGCCGCCGCTGACCACGCGTTGCGCAGGGTGCCGGCGCCGAGCACGGGCACGGCGGGGCCGGACGCGGGCGCGGCGGGGCCGGAAGCGGGCGCGGCGGGGCCGGACCCGGCGGCGCTGCGCCTGCTGCCTGATCCGCAGCATCGCCGCTTGCGCGCCACCGTCGACATGGACCTCGCGCTGCAACTCTACAACGTTTACAGGTCACACTTCATGCACACATTACACATATTTGTTTAATAGCGCTTCTTTCTTAATACACATAAATTCGCTGTCGTCGTTATTAATTGCAGAGCGGAATGTTACGACGAGGAATCGAGACTGAAGAAATGTTGCGAGGAGATGAAACGGAAGCTGGAACAGCTTAACGAGGTTGCGGCTGACACCCTGCGCGAGCACCTCCGCGCCGCCGTGGATAACGTCATCGCCGGCATGAGGTACCTACTCGCGCTCGTTCACTTTCGTCACGAAAGCTGCAACGCGAACATAACTACTCACGCATGAATGTCGACTAATTTCCAGATATTTCCGGCTTCAATCAGACGGGCCGAAGATCGAGGAGGTGAGCGCCAAGCATCCGCTGGTGCCGAGGTGAGCTGCGCGCGTGCGCCGGGCCGCGGCCGGGGAGGGGGAGGGGGTGAGTCAGGGGAGGGGGAGGGGCCGACACTGACGCGTTCGTGTCATGGCCGCAGGTACTTCACGTGGGCGTGCGCCGTGGAGAGCAGCTCGCTGGCCGAGGTGGAGGCGGTGCTGTACTCGGACGCGGGCCGCCTGTGCATGGCGCACAACGGCTGGGTCATGAACGCCGACCCGCTGCAGGACTTCGCGGCGCGGCCGGCCGGCGCGCGCGTCTACCTGCGCCGCGAGCTCATCGCGTGGGGCGACAGCGTCAAGCTGAGGTGAGCCGCCCCGCTCCGCCCCGCCCCGCCCCGCCCCGCCCGGCTCCGCCCCGCCCCGCCGCTGACGCCGCTCTGCCGCAGGTACGGGGACAAGCCGGAGGACAGCCCGTTCCTGTGGGCGCACATGCGCGAGTACGTGGAGCTGACGGCCGAGGTGTTCGACGGCGTGCGGCTGGACAACTGCCACTCGACGCCGCTGCACGTGGCGGAGTACTTGCTGGACTGCGCGCGCAACGTCAAGCCCGACCTGTACGTGGTGGCCGAGCTCTTCACCAACTCCGATCACGTCGACAACATCTTCGTGAATCGTCTGGGTATCACGTCGCTCATTCGCGGTATGATCGATTACCTTATTAGCTTTTGGTCGCAGCTTAGCTACAATTCTAATGTTTGCCTGCTTTTTTTAAAAAAAAAAACATTACCCCACCCTTGGATTTTTTCCTGTATCGTGGGTGCGTTTACAAACAAAAATTCTCACATACACAAACACTCAATAAACACCCATACCATCATAACATACCATCACGCCTGTAGTCCCCGAAGGGCTAGCCAGAGGTGTATTAGTGTACACCCACAGTTCGCCGATAATTATAATCTGTATTTCTATCATTGACACGAATCACAAAATCTAAGCGATTTGGCATGCTTGAAATCAGTTCATCAAAGTCACTTTGAGGACATCAGGGGCAATGCTTTATCTTCAGATATCCTGATCTGAATACCGGCCCAAACCAAATTATTGTCATCCAGAGGTCCTCCAATATCTAGAGGTGCGTCTTGTATCTGGCCTCATACCTAAAACCAAAAACAACGCTAGTCTTCTTCCTCCCAATATCTGTGTTTGGGAGCCCATTGTAGACGGGCCCTACGATTGTGGGATCCCGCAACTCCCGGACTCTCAGCGGCCTTCGGGAACGCAGACCCACTTCACGTAAACGATTTCGGATGGTTAGGTAGCTTAGCCTCCTGTAACATTTTTAGTGTCTCATAAACACATCATCCGTTTCCGATACTTAACCTTTGTGTAGCAAAATTTAATAAAAAAAAAACAAGTAGTATAATTTGTTATAATGTCGCAGAGGCGCAGAGCGCGTGGGACTCGCACGAGCTGGGCCGGCTCGTGCACCGGTTCGGGGGCCGGCCCGTGGCCGCCTTCCTGTCGCCCCCGCGCCGCCCCGCCGCGCCCCGCGTCGCGCACGCGCTGCTCATGGACCTCACGCACGACAACCCCTCGCCGCTGCAGCGCCGCTGCGTGTTCGACGCGCTGCCCGCCGCCGCGCTCGTGGCCATGGCCAGCTGCGCCACCGGCAGCACGCGCGGCCTGGACGAGCTCGTACCGCACCACGTGCACGTCGTGGACGAGGAGCGCCTCTACGCCGAGTGGGCCGAGCCGCCCGCCGCGCCCGCGCCCGTCCCCGTGCCCGCGTCCGCGTCCGCCCCCGCCCCCGCCGTCACGCTCGCCAGTGGCATCGTGGCTGCCAAGCGCGCGCTCAACGACCTGCACTGCGAGCTCGCCGAGGCCGGATACGATGAGGTCGTCGTCCCGCCGTCCTAACATGTTGTCGGCCCGCCTCTTTCGTGTACCGATTTGCATCCGTCGCTTGTATTGTTGCAGGTGTACGTCGACCAGATGGACGCCGACGTGGTAGCGGTGACGAGGCACGAGCCGCGCTCGAGACGGGTGAGTCCGGCGACGCGGCGGCGGCGGGCCGCGGGCCGCGGGGGCCGGCGCTCCTACAGTAATGCGTGTGTTTGTGCCGCAGTCGGTGATCCTGGTGGCGTTCACGGCGTTCAGCGCGCCGGACCCGGCGTCCTCCGGCCGTTACGTCAAGCCGTTGCGCTTCGAGGGCGAACTCGAAGAGATTTTGCTAGAAGCCTGCGTCCGCCACGTGGACTACCGGTAAGAGACGAAGTATTTTCATCTAACAACAATAAATAGTGCAATCACATTTATTTGATGTAATTGATAGCACGGAGGGGCACGCGCTGCGCGCGCCGGGCCCGTTCGCGCAGCACGCGCGCTACATCACCGGCCTCACCGAGTACGAGTGCAGCGTGCGGCGCGCCGTGCCGCTGGCGCAGTCCGGCGTGTTCGCGGGCGCGCGCGACGAGGGCGCGCACTGCGTGCTGGAGTTCCGGCCGCTGCTGGCCGGCACCGTGCTGGCCGTGCGCGTGGCGCCGCGGGGCCCGCACCGCGCCGCGCTGGCCGCGCTGCAGCGCCGCGTGGACGCGCTGCACGCCGCGCCCGCGCGCGACCCGCTCGCGCTGCGCCCCGCGCTGGCCGACCTCGACCTGGCCGACTTCAACGCGCTGCTGTACCGCTGCGACGCCGAGGAGCGCGAGGCGGGCGCGGGCGGCGTGTACGACGTGCCGGGCGCGGGCCCGCTGCCCTACGCCGGGCTGCAGGGCGTGGCCTCGCTGCTGGCCGAGGTGACGCCGGCCGACGCGCTCGGCCACCCGCTGTGCGACAACCTGCGCGCCGGCGACTGGCTCGTGGAGTACACGTGGCGCCGCCTGGAGCGCGAGCCGCGGCTGGCGGCCGTGGCGGCGCGCTACCGCGACGTGCTGGCGCCCGTGACGGCGCTGCCGCGCTTCCTGGTGCCCGCGTACTTCGCGGCGCTGGTGCTGGGGCTGCACGGCGGCGTGGCGCGCGCGGCGCTGGCGCGGCTGAGCGAGGCGGCGCGCGCGGACTCGCTGGCGCGCGCGCTGGCGCTCACCAGCGTGCAGCTGCTGGGCGCGGTGCCGTCGGCGTGGCTGCCGCCGCCGTCGCCGGCGCTGGCGCCGCCGCGGCCGGCGCGCGCGGTGACGCTGTCGGCGGGGCTGCCGCACTTCGCGTCGGGCTACATGCGCGTGTGGGGCCGCGACACGCTGGTGGCGCTGCGCGGGCTGCTGCTGGTGACGGGGCGGTACCAGGACGCTCGCCTGCATATCCTCGGCTTCGCCGCCTGCCTGCGCCACGGCCTCATCCCCAACCTGTTGGACGGCGGCCGCAACGCTCGGTACAACTGCCGCGACGCCGTCTGGTGGTGGCTTCAGAGCATCAAACAGGTTAGGAGACTTTCCTCGTCGACACCGCTGTAACTCACCCGCAATTACTTCACCCTAACATTAATTAACGTAACGTATCGACAGTATTGCACTGAAGCACCGCAAGGTATGGCGTTGCTGACGGAGCCAGTGTCTCGACTGTTCCCCAAGGACGACAGCGAGCCCGCACCGCCCGGCGCCGCCGACCAGCCGCTGCACGACGTCATGCAGGAGGCGCTGGACGTCCACTTCCAGGTGAGTTGCGGTCCCTTCCCGCCGCGCCCCCTGTCGCCGCCCCGCGTCCGTCTTCGCTTCACTTCGCTTCTCGTCGTCCACAGGGTCTAGTGTTCCGCGAGCGCAACGCCGGTCGCACCATCGACGCGCAAATGTCGGACAAGGGCTTCAACATTCAGATCGGAGTCGACCCCGAGACGGGTTTTCCCTTCGGCGGCAACGACGCCAACTGCGGCACGTGGATGGACAAGATGGGCTCGTCGGACGCGGCCGGCAACCGCGGCAAGCCGGCCAGCCCGCGCGACGGCTCGGCCGTGGAGCTGGTGGGGCTGGCCTACAGCGCGCTGGCCTGGCTGGCGGCGCAGCACCGCGCCGGCCGCTACCCCTACCCCGGCGTGGTGCGGCGCCACCGCGACGGCAGCCTCACCTCGTGGAGCTTCGCGCAGTGGGCCGAGCGCATCCGCCACAACTTCGAGCGTTACTTCTGGGTGCCGGCCGCGCCCTCCGCCGCCGACCTGCGCCCCGACCTCGTACACCGCCGCGCCATCTACAAAGACAGCCATGGCGCCTCGCAGCCCTGGGCCGACTACCAGCTGCGCTGCAACTTTCCCATCGCCATGGCCGTGGCGCCCGAGCTGTTCGACCCCAAGCACGCGTGGCTCGCGCTGGACGCCGTCGAGCGGCTGCTGCTGGGCCCGCTCGGCGTCAAGACGCTGGACCCCGCCGACTGGGCGTACCGCGGCGACTACGACAACTCCAACAACAGCGACGACCCCAGCGTGGCGCACGGCTTCAACTACCACCAGGGGCCCGAGTGGCTGTGGCCGCTCGGCTTCTACCTGCGCGCGCGCCTGGCCTTCGCGCAGCCCTGCGGCCGCCACGCGCGCACCGTGGCCGCCGCCTACGCCGCGCTCGGCCCGCTGCTGGTCGAGCTGCGCACCTCGCCGTGGCGCGGCCTGCCCGAGCTCACCAACGCGGGCGGCGCCTACTGCGCCGACTCGTGCCGCACGCAGGCGTGGAGCTCCGCCGTCGTGCTCGAGGTGCTGCACGACCTGCGCGAGGCGCGCCGCGCCCGCCCGCTCGAATGACGCGCGCGCCCGCGCCGCGTGCGCCACGCCGCCGCCGCCGCGCCGCCGCGCCGCCTCTACAGCGAGCCCTACGCCGAGCTCTACGGGCACCGCGCCGGCCCCGCGCCCCGGCCCGCGCCGCGCCGCCCGCTGCGGGCGCTGCGCCGCCTGCTGCGCCGCGCGCGTCCCGCGCCCTCGCTGCGTCGCTCCATCTACAACCTGCTGCAGGGCCGCGCCGGCGAGCTCGCCACCGTCGTGTACAGCGACCGCTACTTCCGTTACGGCCTGCCGCTGCACGCGCGCCACGTGATGTTGCGCCACCTCGTGGCCGACGAGCTCGGCGGCGGCGCGCCCACCGAGAGCCGCGCCGCCGCGCGCCGCGCGCACGTGATGCCGCTGCGATGCGCGGCTCCGGCGCTGGCGCCGCGCGCCGGCGTGCTGCTGGACGCGGGCGCGCGCGTTGTGGCGCCGCCGCGCTACGTGCCGCCGCGCCGGTCGCGCTCGCCGCCGCCTCGGCTGCTGCGCGTGCCCAGCGAGGCACGCTTCGAAGACTTCGCGCCGCAGTGGGAGGCGCCCCGCGTGCGGCGCGCGCTCGGCTGGCGCCAGGCGGCGGGGGGCGTGGCGCCGCACGCGGGGGCGGCGGGGGCCAGCCGGGGGCGGGCGGGGCTGGTCCCGGCGCGGGCGGGGGCGGTCCTCGCGGCGGCGGAGAGCGCGCCGCGGCCGCAGTTCGCGCTGGCGGAGGAGGCGTCCCCGCCGCCGTCGGCGTCGGCGGACGGGTCGGACTCGTACTCGCTGTCGTACGGCGCGCTGGCGAAGGCGCCGACACGGCTGAGCGCAGTCAACATATCGGGCAGTGCGGACAAAGCGCTCGCGCGTAAAGTGCTGAACACGGAGCGCTTCAACAACGGCGCGCAGGCGGTGCTGTACCGGCGAGACTCGCGGGGCTCGCGGGGCTCGCGGGGCTCGCGGGGCTCGTGGGGCTCGCGGGGCTCCGGCGGAGTGCGCGCCACGATCCGCGCCATGTTGGCGTTCAGCGGGTTGTTCTACGCGATGTCGTTCCTCGCCTTCTACTTCCTGAGCCTGCCGTAGACTACGCTAGCCGACGATGCTGTTCTCGATTTGAGTGCCATAATATTTAATGTTAAGCTTTCATAAATTAATTTTAAGAATAATTTCTTGCTCATGTAATATGATTATGATGTAGTGTACAATTAAGTATGTATGTTGAAAAATTTTATAAAACGTTAAATTTTTTATTTGTTATTATTTGTTTATTATGTTTAGTTATCTTGTAGAGATTCCTACACTTCTTACTGAAATGATGATAGGTCGATTCTATTAGGATGAATAAATAAAACCGGCCACTTTGAATGTTACATTAACACTGAATTTATTTTTAATATATTTGTACATATTTGCAATATTACATACTAATGCTAACGTTTGCAGAATGCACGACGCGCAAATCGTTAAAGTAATGTACGGATGTAGAGCCACGAACCACGCCACCTAAATCTGGTGATTGATATGACGTACCAGGCAGGGTACTATGTTCGAGGTAGTTAATCCATTTCGGACCCTGTCACCACAACGGATGATATAGGCAGTCGTCAAGCGACTAATTATCGTCTATTTTCTCGCTCAAGAAACGTACAATAGATCTACATTCCGTGTAAACAAAAGAGATGAATATATGAATAGTTGATAGCTGACTGTTTATAGCGCGGGCAGGGAGTCGCTCCACTACTTTGTCGCTGAGCGACAAGGCCTATCAAAGATAGCGTACACAATACTATCAGACCTCTAGTGGCACAATCTGCAGTATTCTCCTCTGACCTTACATGATGCCAATATGAAGGTAGAATGATACTAGTGATTTCGATATTTCAATTTCATCTATTAAAGAAAAACATCATAGCTACTCGTATTGTCCACCAAATCAACCACTCAAGATGCATTAGACAGTATAAATAAGTATTTCGCTAATGTGGGTAATAACCTGGCAAATACAATTTTGTCGAGGACTAGAACAAGTGAGTTAAACCTTTGCAAATATAAATAAAAAAAACTAGTAGGTAATTGGTTTAAAATCTAAGAGTTCCTCGGGATGGGTTGAAATCTCTACGATATTCATTAAAAAGTAGCAAATATGCCCTTGTTGCGTCTCAGGGACGCAATGAGGATCCAAAATAAAACTTGTCTAGATATTTCAGACTGTTAAGGCCAGGGTCGGGCGGATGAACTGATAAACCTACAGGGCACTTAATAAAACACCTGGTAGTTTATCACTGAACTATAATCGCTGCAAGGAGTGTACTTATTAATACTAGTTAAGATACCAACTTCCTTAGCTAATTAATTTTAACACAATGTATGGACCGAGGTCATTAACTGTCGGAGACTCTTAACACCGCGATCTAGAAAATGTTAGAAAATGAACAACGCCATCTATCGAGCCGCGACTCAACTATTTTTACTTAGCAAAAACTATAAACATACCGCCCACCAAGGACATTATTGAGAAAATAATGTCCTTCAAAAGGAACTAGAGGACTAAATAATTGAAGAAATGACGACTAATAGTGACGACTGGAGAGATGGCACTGTCAAGTAGCACTAACAAGAACTTATACTAACATTTCTATAGAACTTATAAACTAAGCTGCCACAAACCTTTAATAAATTTACATAAAGTTCTTACAGACTAAACAAAGATATGGCAAATCTTAATTCTGATAAAGTCTAATGCTCTGCAAAATAAAATTGTACAAACTAATTATAACAGGATTTTGGATTTGGACTCGTAACGCAAACAACAACTCGTCGAGTTTTATGTTAAAAATAATGCAAAACTGTGAAAATTCCGAGTATTTTAAGTAAAAAAGTGTTAACTTCCCTTAATTAAACACTGATTAACATTTGCTCATAAAAATATACAGTGATAATAAGTGCTAAATACTATATAATCCATAACAAAACTTTTGTGCAAAAGTAATTGTGCCCGTTCAAAAGTGCATGACAAATACGCGTAAGTACGCCAAATAGCGCGCACTTAAGCCCTTCTTTCCGCGAGCTTGCAAATTATCCGTTTGAGGTAAACAAATTTGAATCTACCTGTTCTCTACTGACTGTTTTCTACTATTTGTTAATATTTACGCAAATCATACTCAAAATGGATTCGTGTGAAAGAAATATCACACTACGTAGGAAAATAAAATACCATGATGCTGGTTCCTCTAGCAGTTGCTACGAAGACACACTAAATACCTCCCTCTCGCCAAATTATCTAAATTCAGGACAAAGTTTACCAGATTTATCCAGAATGCTATTAAATAATGAAGTTGAGGAACTGAGGAACGAATTAATGAAAATAACAATGATGCTAGAAAAAACTCAAAATGAGGTTGTGAGTCTAAAAGCCGAAAACGATTTATTACAGAAAATGGTCTCAAGTCAACATGTAAAAATTGACCAGTTAGTAACTTTATGCGAAACGAATAGTCCTAGTACTCCTAGTGCCACAAACTTGCCAACAAGTCATAAGAAACGACCTCAAACCGAGTCATTAACCCTAACAGCTCTAAATAGCACTTCTATCGAAAATATAAACGACACTTTAACAAATAACTACTTAGACACACCGCAGCAGCAACATCAAAATTATGTGTCCTCGAATCAAGAAGATATCATGCAGCCATGCCAATCAAATTGCAATAGTCGGGAAAAAAATCCAGGCGAACAGCATAACACTTATAAAAACAAGGTATCACAATCAGAAAACCACACTAAGGAAAAAGTAAAAAGGATTGCCATATTAACTGATTGTCATAGCTCGAATTTAAGAAATTTACTCCAAAATCTGGCTGGACCTACATACTTCGTGACATGTTTAAGTAAACCTGGAGCTACCAGTGATAAATTATTGGAATCTTGTCTGGTTATGTGTACTGACTTTAATAAATTTGACTTTGTGATCATGATGTGTGGGAATCATGATAAAAATCCGTTTCAAACGCAATCTGCTCTATACTATTTTATAAACAAGCTTGAGCACACTAACGTTATAGTTTGTAATATTAAACGAAATAGGTTTCTAAACGAAGAAAAACTAAACGAGTTATACAAGTACATATGTTCTCAATTTGCTCATAGCACTTTTGTTAACTTAGATTATCCAGTCTCCTTTAAGTCCTATAATTACACTATCTCGAAATATATAATAAGAAACATACTACACCTACATTATAGATTTAAATATCAACAATACATGTCTGTTAAAGCAAACTCGACTGGAATATGCTTACAGACAAACATGACTTCAATAAGTACACAAACTGAAACACCCAATAAATTCAATGTCTCCATCCAAACTGAAACTCATTGTTTTCGAAACCAATAATACATTCTCCATTCTACATCATAATGTCCAAGGTTTAAGATCTAAATTAGGTGAACTGGAAATTTTGTTACATTCCATGAATATTGATGTCTTTTGTGCTAGTGAAACCTTTTTCCAAGATATAAATGCGGAAATACTGCAACTGCCTGGGTATAAGATAGGTAATTACTTCTCAAGAAAAAACAAACGAAGAGGTGGAGTCTGTATCTATGTAAAAAATTGTATAAGCTTTAATAAATTAGATTGGATAGCTGAAATATCAGTAGAATTACACTTTGAGTGTTGTGGTATTTTTATTCCAGAGACAGATTGGTATATTTTATGTCTTTATAGAACACCAAATAGTAATTTTGAATTATTTATTGACAAACTTGAATTATTACTATATAAGCTAACAATTCGTTCAAGAAGCATGAGTAAAAACATTTTTATTTTAGGTGATTTTAATATAGACACTCTTTCCGTGAGTAAAAAAAGCAATCATTTTATTAACACTTTGAAAAAATTTAATTTAAAATTAACAATAGAGAAACCCACTAGGATAACTTCACATTCTGCTACTTGTATTGACAACATAATTACAAATCATAAAAAAAGTAAAACAGACATTTTGGATCTAGGATTATCAGATCACACGGGACAAATTATTAAGATACCCTGTAGTTTAAGTTTTAAAGAGGAATTCTGGTTCATAAACAAAAGAAACATTATAAGAAATAAAGAAATATTTCTAAAATATATATCCCAAATCTCATTTAGTGAAGTTTACCAGGAAACTGATGCATGTTCAGCTTATAACAAATTTATGGAATTATTTTCTTTAATTTTTAACCTATGTTTTCCTATTAATAAAATTAAAATAAGCCATAAAAGAAGAAAAACATGGAAAACTAAAGGTATAGTTACTTCGAGTAGAAATAAAAGGATTATGTACTTACAAACTAAAAAAATACATTGTACTAAAAATAATAAGAAATACAACAAATATTGTAGTATTATGAAAAGAGTTATAAAGGAATCTAGGAAAAATTCAAATATAAAATATATAAATAGCAGCGACAATACAACAAAAGCTACATGGTCATTAATAAAATATGAAACTCGACCTACTAACTCTATAAAACCTACTATTGACTATTTAATTCATAATAACAAAGCAATAAATTCGCCCATTGATATTGTAAACTCTTTTAACAACTTTTATATTACACAAAATTATAGTCCTTTGATACATCAACACAATATAGTTAAAAATAAAAATCCTAATTCAATCTTTCTTTTTCCCACCGATAATTGTGAAATAATAAATATTTCAAAAAATCTAAAAAATAAGATGAGTTGTGGGTTTGATAATATACCTGTAAATATTGTAAAAGAAAGTATTATCTATACTGCAGATGCCTTAGTTCATATTATTAACCTTATGTTGGAAACTGGTATCTTTCCACAAAATTTAAAAACAGCTATTATTAAACCATTATTTAAAAAAGGAACTAGACACGATATTAATAATTATAGACCCATTGCGCTATTACCGAGTTTTTCCAAAATATTCGAGAAAATTATTCATACTAGATTAACTAAATTTCTAGATAGATACAATATTCTAAACACTAGTCAATTTGGATTCCAGAAAAGGAAAACTACATCGTTAGCAATCTTCAAACTTTTTAAAAACATTTGGGAAAACATGAACAAAAAAAAGAGATGTACAGCGCTGTTTCTTGATATGTCAAAAGCTTTTGACTGTGTTAATTTTGATATACTTTTGGATCAATTAGAAAAAATCGGTATCAGAGGTACAGGCCAGGAACTAATAAAATCTTATCTAAATAATAGGATGCAAGCCACAGTCATTGAGACTTATGACAAATCTAATAAAACGATTGTTTCAGTTCAATCAAGCTTCGAGAAAGTATTATTAGGTGTTCCGCAAGGAAGCATACTAGGCCCATTATTATTTTTAATTTATGTGAATGACCTTCCGAACATAACTAGTCATCCATGTGTTATGTACGCTGATGATGCTACCATTTTTATATGCAAAGATGATTTAAACGAATCTGAATATAGAACTGAAATAAATAACACATTAACAAACATAAGTAATTTTCTAAAATCCATAAATCTAAAAATAAACCTTACAAAAACAAAATTAATTCAGTTCAGAAATTATAAAAATAAACCGCCACAACTTAATATATATCAATCAAACACAAAAATCGAAGAGGTAGAACAAATTAATTTTCTTGGTGTAACAATGGATCAACACTTAAATTGGAAAAGCCACATAGAAAAAATAAATAAAAAAATGTCAAGTTATTGTTATGCTCTATCCATTCTAGTTGAAACAACTTCAACTCAAATTGCGAAATCTGCATATTTTGGTTACGTGTACCCCCTTCTAAATTATGGTGTCATATATTGGGGAAATTCCTGCGAGGTTCAGTCCACATTCATACTTCAAAAGAAATGCCTACGCGTTATCTATAACATACAAAACACCGAATCGTTGAGGTCCATTTTTTGTGAAAAGGGTTTCCTCACATTAACCGGTATATATATCTTAGAGCTATGTTTATTTGTCAAGCACAATATCCACTCCTTTAGTCCTAAGTGCTTATCTAAACTAAACGTACGTAATAAATATAAATATGATTTAAACTTACCAAATATACACAACATGATTTATTATAAAAGTACATATATCACTGCCATACGAGTATATAACCACTTACCTGTAGATGTAAAAAAACTTGATGGTAAATTATTTAAGCGAGTTTTAAAACAGTGGTTAATTAAAAATGTATTTTACAACTTAAATGAATATTTTGCCAAAAAATAATTATTGTTATTGTTTATAAGATTTTTAGCACAGACATACCTACCTTAATAAATTTTAACATTTTATTATTGCTACACCCGATTGGGTAGACTGTTGAAACCTACTAAAAAATTGTTAAACACCATATGTACACAGTTTTAAGCAATAAATATCTTTGACTTTGACTTTGACTTTAACATTAATTTATGCGATCTCATGAACTAGATCATAGTAAAAGTATGCAAACGTAACACAAATGATGAGATTTCATGAATTAGCAAAAACATTCTATTTTATTCGTTAACGGGCAGAACACATAATTTTGATGTAGGTCGTTTCAAGATACCTGTTTTAGTGCGTAATGTGACCACGCGGGTGATGTTATCAGCACCGGGATGTTTATCGATTATTCGACCAAGCAACCAGCGAGCAGGAGGTAAGTCGGACTCTTTCACTAAGACCACATCGCCTATATCCGGTTCTGGCGTTTTAAATGACCATTTATATCTATGAACCAGATTACTTAAATATTCGGTGGACCAACGCCGCCAAAAATTTTGCAACATTTTTTGTAAAAGTTGCCACCGAGACAGAGAACTTATATTCGAACACTCATAGTTGGCATCAGGAACAGTGATTAGCGGTTCACCAACTAGAAAATGACCTGGAGTCAATGGCATTGGTTCGTCTAGATCTTCCCCATTGATTACAGTCATTGGTCTAGAATTTAGACAAGCTTCTACTTGAGTGAGCAAAGTGCTCATCTCCTCGTAAGTGAGGGTTGTATCCCCTATTACTCGCTTTATGTGAAATTTAGTTGACCTCACAGCTGCCTCCCACAACCCTCCAAAATTTGGGGCGTGAGGCGGTATAAAATGCCAAAGAGTGCCATGTGTCCCTAAATCAGCTGCAATACTCTGTTGTATAGCAGACAATTCTATTAGCTCTCTAGCAGCTCCAACGAAGTTTGTTCCGTTGTCGCTCCATATTTGAGCACAATGTCCACGTCTAGATACGAATCTTCGGAACGCTGCTAGGAAACCTTGCGTACTCATGTCGCTCACTACCTCTAAATGTATGGCCCGAGTTGCCATACAAACGAATACACAAATATAACCTTTGTATGCGCGATGACCTCGACCTTTTGTCGTTCGAATGTTGACTGGACCTGCATAGTCAACTCCACTATGCAGGAACGGTCTTGTTGGACTACACCGTGCTGAAGGAAGTGATCCCATTAATTGAGAGTGAACCCTAGCCTTATGCTTCACACACGTCACACATTTGCGCACGTAATGCTTAACCAGGCCTTTCACTCCAATTATCCAGTAAGCAGATCTTAGAAAGTTTATCATCAATTGAGGACCACCATGCAAAGTCTGATCATGAGCATCTGCTATCAATAACTTCGTAAGATACGCGTGATGTGGTAGAATTATAGGATGCTTTTCCAGGTCTGACAAAGAAGATTGTTGCAATCTGCCATCCACTCGCATTATATCATCTTTGTCCACAAAAGGGCATAGAGATCTAAGTTTACTGGACTTTTCCTTAATTGATGATGTATTTTTAATCTGTGTGTATTCTTCATTGAACTCCTTTTTCTGACACTGCCTAATACAACACATTAATGCTTCATCCAACTCTGTTTTATGAATATACTTAGGTATGTCCTGCTTAATTTTGCAATAATTATATATAAATCTTCTACACAATGCCACTATTCTCAGCAATTTTTTTAAAGTACCGTATCTGGTCCATGGCAATTTTTCCTCAACAACAGCAAAATGAGATTTAATAGACTCTTCTAGATTAATATCAACATTAATTGGTCGATTATAACTAATATTTACATTATATAAGAACTGTGGCCCTTCAAACCAAAGTTTGTTTGCCGATAATAAAGTTGGTTGAACTCCTCTTGACGCACAGTCTGCAGGATTATCCTTAGAAGATACGTGCGCCCATTGGTCTGCATCCAGTGTGGTTAATATCTCTGAAACTCGATTTGCCACAAAAGTTTTCCACCGATTAGGGTGACTATTTAGCCACGCCAAAACTACTGTTGAATCCGTCCAGGCACGTACCTTATCCTTGGAAATATTCATGGCCTTTGCCACATCAGCCAACAATCGTGCTAATATCAATGCCCCACACAACTCTAGGCGAGGAATGCTGATCTGTTTTAAAGGTGCGACCTTTGTTTTGGCAATCAGAAGGGAAACATTAATATTTCCAGAACTATCAATATACCGAGTATACACGACCGCTGCATATGCCGCCTTGGATGCATCGCTGAATCCGTGTAACTCAAGTGAACTATCAATTTCGGTTACTCCAAGCCATCTGGGAACGCGTACATTGAACAGCTGTAACAAATCCTCTCGGTAAGTATCCCATTCTTGTCTTAATGTATTTGGCACGTCATCATCCCAATCTACACCTGCTAACCAAAGCTTCTGTATAAGTATCTTGGCTAAAATTATACTGGGCGCAATCCAACCTAACGGATCAAACAACCGCGCGATATCCGATATAATACTGCGTTTGGTTACCTTTTCAGATCTTGAGGGGAGTTGCACGGTGTACCTGAATTCGTCTGTACTACGGCACCAGGTAAGTCCTAATATTTTTGTATTATCGAATACTTCCCTTTCCTCCCCATCTGCACACAACTCCTCCTTCCTCTCTCCTATGTCTTGTCTTCCGTTTTCATAGCACTCTATCTCCTTTAGAATTTCTTTACTATTGCTGTCCCATTTCTGTAACTCAAATCCAGCCCCTTTTAATAACTCTTTCATTTCCTTACACAGACCTTTTCCTTCTTCTACTGTTGAGCAACTAATCATTAAATCATCCATATAATAACTACTTTGGACCTTTTCAGCTGCTGTTGGAAAATCTTTACCATCATCCAATGCGACCTGATTCAATGCTTTCACCGCCAAGTAAGGAGCCGAAGCTGTACCAAACGTGACTGTTAGCAACTCGTAATCCTGTATTTCCTCATCAGTATTGTTTCTCCATACTATTCTTTGGTATACAACATCTTTCTCTGCTACTCTAACTTGGCGGTACATCTTAATTATATCTGCCACTATAGCTATACGATGGATTCTCCAACGAAGAACTATGTGGCGTAGATCTGACTGTAAGGTAGGACCTACCATTAATGTATCATTAAGTGATACACCATTTTCATTTTTGCAGGATGCATCGAACACTACTCGTATCTTTGTGGTAGACTTGTCTTCTCTGATCACTGCGTGATGGGGTAAGTAAACAGCTTTATAAGCATTATTATCTGGTTTATGTACTATTCTCATATGATCTAGTTCTAAATATTCATTTATAACTCTTGTGTACTTTTCTTTCAGATCTTGATCTCTTGTGAACTTTCTCTCCAATGCTATAAATCTTTTTATTGCTATTTCTCTATTGTTACCCCCTATACATGCAGGATTATCTTCTTTGAACGGTAACCTTACCACATATCTACCATCCGCGGCTCTTGTGGTCGTAGACGTAAATAACTCTTCGCATCTTTTCTCATGGTCTGTAAGTATTTCAGAGTGTGGGAATTGGTCTTCAATTTCCCAAAATTTCTTAAGCATGTCATTTTCATGTAGTTGGACATACATTGCAGTGACCTTATTTGTACTGATATCTTTTCTTTTCAGGTGGGCCGCCCCAGAAAGAATCCAGCCCAAACTGGAACATTGTGCCACTAATGTTCCAGTTGGATCTTTCTTGACGCCCTCTTTTATTACGGCACTATACACATCAGCACCTAACAAAATATCGATTCTGTTTGGTGCGCTAAAATGTGGATCAGCTAATACTAGATGCTCTAAAACAGACCATCTTATTGGTTCCAGTTCCTTTTCCGGGAGATACGACGTGATACTTTTTAAAACATACGCTTCCACCTTCATTTCAAACTCAGGCTCTGCCACAGATTGTAAAACTAAGGTAACCATATAGTCTGCTACTACTGTCTTATTGTCCCCAAGACTCGAAACTATGCCTCTGATTGCTCTTCTCTTTAATCCTAATAGCTGAACTGTAGCTTCAGTTATAAATGAAGCTTGTGAGCCCTGGTCTAACAATGCTCGAACTAGTTGGAATTCATGCGCCGCCGTCTGAGCTTTTACTAATGCAGTGGCTAGTAAAACTTGACCTGGCCTGGCATGTTTGTTGGTTGAAAGGCAGGAAACAAGAGGTGACGCGTTATCATTAGATGTTTTGGTATCCTCTGCTATGAGATCCTGTTTCCTTTCTTGATCTTTGTGCTCCTTGGGAGAGGCGCTGTCTGTATGCAATAGCGTATGGTGTCTCTTCCTACACAAACGACAACTCGTTGTGATCCTACACTGACTCACCATGTGATTTCCGCCAAGACAGTTAAAACATATTTTATTACTCTGAACAAACTGTCTTCTTTGGTCAATATCTAACTTGGCGAACTTTGCACAAAAGCACAACTTGTGACCTTCACCACAATGCTCACATCGCATTGTGATTTGACCTGCCTGAACCGGGTTAGTATTACGCGTAGTAAATACCTTATAATTATTAGAGCGATCTATCCGTGAACTACTATGCTGTCCTGATGCCCTTTGAGGCTCTATGAATTCAAGAGCCCTGTATCGACTTTCAATAAATGTTTTAAAATTCTCTAAACTGGGCAGCTCAGTCGGATTATCTGTCGATACCTTCAACTCCCACTGCTTGCGCGTTTCCTGGTCCAACTTAGACGCAACTATGTGAATGACTATTATGTCCCAGGTGGACACATTAATACCTAGGTTGGTTAATGCACTCATACAGTCGGATGTAGTATCCAATAAATGTTTTAAAGTCACCGCTGACTCTGAACTGACACGTTTCTGCCCAAACAAACGTTGTAAAATAGAATTCGCTAATTGACGTTTATTATTATACCTGTGTTCTAATTGATCCCAACACACCGAATAATTAGCAGCCGTAACAGGTATTTGACGAAGTAACTGTTCAGCTTCGCCAGATAAACATCCTTTTAAATAATGCAACCTTTGGACATCATCTAACCCTTTATTAAAATGAACTAGTGACATAAAGAGGTCACGGAAACTTGTCCATTCGTTGTAATTTCCAGCAAAAGAAGGGATATTTATTTTAGGCAATCTAACATTAAACATTTTGCTATCATTACCACTACCAGATGGTTGCTCACGAGATTCCTTCACCACAAATTTTACTTGACAGTCTTTCAATTCCGATTTATACGTTATATATGTTTCTTCCGTATTATCATAAATTTCTGAACTAAAATATACACCCTTCATATCCTCTACTGTAGCCTTCTCAATTATTTTTCTATGCGTGTCATTAAATCTTTTCCATTGATCTTCTAATGTTTCCAACCTAGTTTCTAAATATCCTTGCGTTATTCTATCTTTTGGTGATTTTTTAAAGTTCGTTCTCCCCCTCTCAATAATATTTTTGTTGTCTATTTGCAGTTTAAGTAATGACTCCATGTTCAATTATTGAAAAGACCACAGCAAATTAATATAACAACTAAATAGTATTAAATGCACTGAGAATAATAAATTATCTATCCATAAAATTAGCTATCCATAAAATATGTACAAAGTCCTGAAGTAACACAAATAAATAAGTGTTTAAACACAAACCAACTTATAACATATTAAACATAGATGCCGTAATTGCCTTTTTTAACAAATTATTCTAAGTCCATGTAAACAAGAACAAAACTTCAAAGTCAATAAATTAAGTTGAAAATTTTACAAGTGTTTGGGAACATATAAAATTTTATAAAAATCGGGCATAGGTTCCCCGTAGTAGCACTTTTTCTTAAATTATTCTAAGTCTAAATCTAAAAATTTTACTCTAAGTCCAAAATGCACAGATTTGCTCTAAGTTCAACAATGTAAATTATTACAAGTTCTTGGATCTCTTCAAAATTTTCTAAGTTAATAATTCAAAAGTACTCACAATTTCTTCACTGCACTCACACTGACGACACTCGCTCGTGTCCACAACTCCTTGAAACCGCTCCGCTTATGAATCCGCTCCGTTCGTGAATCCGCTTCAGCTCGTTGCATCGCCCACCATGTGACTGGAGCGCAACTGATGATCTGGAAACCGCTCCCGCTCTGGAACCCGCTTCCGCCTCTGGATTCGCCGACGGTTTGACCTCGACCTCTTGAACTGGGTATCACCACACCCTCGTGCCTCACTAGCACATAGACGCCATCAGCAGCAATCCACCACTGTGTCGACGTCTACTCCGAAGAATCCGGCTCGAAGGACCATTGTTAAGGCCAGGGTCGGGCGGATGAACTGATAAACCTACAGGGCACTTAATAAAACACCTGGTAGTTTATCACTGAACTATAATCGCTGCAAGGAGTGTACTTATTAATACTAGTTAAGATACCAACTTCCTTAGCTAATTAATTTTAACACAATGTATGGACCGAGGTCATTAACTGTCGGAGACTCTTAACACCGCGATCTAGAAAATGTTAGAAAATGAACAACGCCATCTATCGAGCCGCGACTCAACTATTTTTACTTAGCAAAAACTATAAACACAGACCCTTATATTTTAAATTTACAAACTGGTAAAATTTTGTAGAACAATCTAGATAAAATAGTTAAGACTAGTGACTCGACCTGCCGAGCTGATGGCAAGGGATGGAATATTCAATTTAGTTCATTGAACTTGATTGAAGCTAGGATTGAAGAACGAATGTTAATGACCAATGACGACATACAATGACAATATAAGATTTAACAAATATAAAGCTAGTATTTGTCGACTTGTGGCTTGTTGTCTTTTGTAAATGCGTAGGCGCTAACAGCCCTTAACTCTATTTAAAAGCTGTTTCTCAAAGAAAATCTTTCCAGATGCATTTAAAAAGGCAACTACTGTTCCTATTTAGGTACACGCTGAAATAGAATGGCTTTACTATACAGAAATTAATTTGCATTATATTGTAGCGACACCTACCGTGCTACATACAAATTATACGGACAAGTCCTGAATCGCGCAAGTGAAGTTTGCATCGCAACCTGCATATATACAACTGCCCGACATCAACCGTTGGGCCGTGGCCCGCCAGGCACAACACCCGCCTGGTCGGAGGATCCTCCCTTGGGTGAGAGGGGCAACATACCTCGCCCCTCCACAATATTTTAATACGATTTTTGATGTTCTAAGTATTCGCAAAAAATTTGCAATCCGCAACCCTAAATCAACTGTTTTTCTGAACTCTCTTTGACCTAATAAAGCTGAATAACGTAGATGTGACACAACATCAAATTATAGTAAAATGCCTAACTTTTCATTGCAGCTCTGAGGCAAATTGTGTTACAATTTACGGTAAAAAAAATATGTTAAGTCTTATGTTAACCACGTTATCATAATATCATGCGAACTGGGGATTGACCACAAAACAGTTTTGACCCATTGTCAATATCGTATGCATTAGCCCTTGATCAAGAGTAGGGTAGGTTTTTAAATGATACACCACACACTCAGAACGTAAACATATATAATAAATAAAATTCCAAAGTATTATAATATTTGCGGTAACGAAACCATAGCGCGATTCAGGAATCATGCACTTTTGGTCAACGCCATCTAGAGTACAAAAAGGAAACTTGTTCTGTGAAAACATCTTATTTTATACAGTGATCTTAACATTCCGCCCACCAAGGACCTAGTCCTTCCAAACGGCCTACCATGATATTACCAGAAATTATTGAAACCAAAGCCTGAAATGGTAATTCCCTGGTGGTTGAAATTTACAAAATATCCTCATTTTAGGATTGAATAATAAAATACGAAAATAATTTTCATTTGGCTTCGTTACCTCATGTTCAGATACAAGTCTTTACTTTGTTTCATAATACAATGGCACTTCCTAAATTGAATCTAAATTAATACCTTTAAAAACAAATGTATAAGTGGAGTATATAAATTGAATTCGAAATTAAAATGAATCTTGACATAAATTAATTACAAACATTGTAACTCGTGGGTAAAATACATAGTTTCGCAGTTGGACGTTTGATTTTAGATAGAAGTTACAACTCTGACTAAATGATCCTTACCTGGAAGCAACTTAATAACTCTACCGTACAACCATTTTGCCGGCGGCAAATTATCCTTTTTCACAAGGACTACATCCCCAACCTTCGGATTACATATTCGTGTAGCCCACTTGTGTTGTTGAAAGAAAGTACTCAAATATTCATGAGACCAAAGTCTCAAGAATGATTGAATCATTTTCTGAGTTAGCTGTCAACATCTTAAACTACTCAACCCGGTGTAACCAGTGGTTGCCCTACAAGAAAATGTCCTGGAGTTAGTGGTGATGAGTCCGTGGGATTAACATTTAGCTAAGAGATAGAGGTCTGAAATTCAGACAGGATTATACTACGACGTCACATCCTCCAGATTTATTATTCTCACTTGGTAGTCCACTTCCTAATGTACTAGGCATCGCACAATATTTAGAGCTAAAAAATAAAAATATATAAAAAGTAAGTCAATTGACTACGTACTATCGGCCAACGCCATATCTAGCCACCGTAAGGACTATATTTGCTTGCAGCCTCTACTGCTATTCCAGTCCTTACCTACGCTTATCAACCAATAGCATCGTCCTTTTTATGAAGTCAAAATCGTATCTCTAATCGTATAAACAAAAAAGATATTGAAATGAAAGTACTTTTTATGGATTTCATCCTGTTATATTTATATTATTTAATTCCTAAAAGCCAACATTACCGTGTGCACGGGATTTTGTTTTCAAAATGGCTAGATATGGAGTTGGCTGATAGTACCTTCCCCCACTATGTTACCTGGGTCCGTGCCGCCATAGCTCTTGTCATTCGCTTTCTTTGTGCGGGCATCGCAACATCTCTGTTAATATTCCGTGTGCAACTAGTGCGTCATTTAGTATAGATACCTGTGTTTCCAAGTTTACTATAATGGGTAAGCGAAAACACCAAGATAAGGAATCGCGCATTCGGAAGAAAATAAAAAGGTTACAAAGACAACTCGACAATTTCTCGGAAACGAGCGAGGGTGAGTCATATTATGCTTACATTGTTCAGAATTATCTCTCATACCATTTACACACGATTCACAAATGTAATACATCGAAAAATACCAGATGTTTAAAAATCATGTAAAAAAAAAAACGGTTTTACCCACTTTATTTTTTCATTGTAAGTTAATCCTATTATTTAGTACCTACCTAGTTAACGTTTTTACAAGTCTTTGACACTTCACTATTTTTCAAGGAAATTGTACTCAGTTTTAGTTCCACATTTTACCACTTCATAAACACTTGACTTACAGTTTGCTCTGAAATCGCTTTGTTCCTTTGCGACCTTACTCCTCCGCACCACATGGACCACGTTCAGCTCCTTACTTGGTATATTTATCCAACTTCAATTCAGCAGAACAGAATTACCACCACCACTACCTTGATCTTGTTGGGCTTGTCTTTAAGCCGTAGCTCCAAAAAACGTTCCGGATCGTAAGGACCTAATGGTAATATCGTATGCATTAGCCCTTGATCAAGAGTAGGGTAGGTTTTTAAATGATACACCACATACTGAGAACGTAGACATATAATAAATAAAATTCCAAAGTAATATAATATTTGCGGTAACGAAACCATAGCGAAATCGATCGATCGATCGATTCAGGAATCATGCACTTTTGGTCAACGGCATCTAGAGTACAAAAAGGAAACTTTTGTTCTGTGAAAACATCTTATTTTATACAGTGATCTTAACACCCATTTAAAAAAAGCTGGGTTTACAAAAAAGCTCGATATTTGGGTGCCACACGAGCTCACTGAAAGAAACCTAATGAACCGTGTACTCATTTGCGATTCCTTATTGAGACGTAATGAAACTGAACCGTTTTTAAAGAGATTGATAACTGGTGATGAGAAGTGGATCACGTACGACAAGAACGTGTCAAAAAAAGGTCGTGGTCAAAGGTCGGTCAGGCTTCACAGACTGTGCCAAAACCCGGGTTAACTCGCAATAAGGTGATGTTGTGTGTATGGTGGGATTGGAAGGGCATTATTTATTATGAGCTTTTACCGCCAGGCAGAACCATCGATTCCGATCTTTACTGCCAACAACTGATGAGATTAAAGCAAGAAATTGGGAGAAAGCGGCCGGAATTGATCAATAGAAAGGGTGAGGTCTTTCATCACGATAACGCTAGACCACACACATCTTTGGCCACTCAGCAAAAATTAAGAGAGTTTGGCTGGGAGGTATTAATGCATCCGCCATATAGCCCTGACCTTGCACCTTCAGATTTCCACCTGTTTCGATCTCTTCAGAATTCTTTACGCAGTGTCAGGTTAACATCAAGAGAGGACTGCCAAAACTACTTGTCACGTTTTTTTGATCAGAAGTCCCAAAATTTCTACAACAATGGGATCATGTCACTACCCACAAGATGGCAAAAAGTCGTTGAGCAAAATGGTACATTTAACTTTGAAAAAAAAAATGTGTTGAGTTTTCATACATATTAAATGCGAAGAAACTTTTTCCCCCACCTATTAGGTATTTAGAACCGAAATAATTTCTATTTCCATTCTAATAATAATACTTACGCGTTGTATTGATATTCAAGAAAAAAAATGATCCTGCAAATGGAACCGGGAGCAACAGCTATTCCCAATATTGTAAATGCGAAACTAACTCTCTTTTTGTTTTCTGTAACCTTTTAATGACGCTCAACATATTTCGATAAAATCAGGCAAGGAGAAAGGTGGCATTCTGGGGAAGGACATAGGACCTTTTGTCTCAAGAAGTCGTTTTAGGATGCGAGTGAAACCGCGGGCTGCAGCTAGTATTATAATAAGTAGGTATAGGAATAATAAGCTCCTATTATGAAACTACTCCTCACGGATAAATTTAGTTAAAAATGTCTGTATGTATGTATGTATTTCTGTTCTTTGACCGTCCCTGTGTCAAAAATAAGTAGGTAGTTATGTAAACCTGCAGAACGTCATTATGAGGCGTTATTTTTGTACTTTCGAACCAATTTCGAACCTTCAATGATTGCCATTCGTTCCTTGTTTTTTCATACTGTTACGCAATAAAGAGATGTAAGTTATTGTAACTGTAGGTGAAAGACATAAACACAAGACACTCGTATGCCTATCGTGCGAAATCTAAACACACAAGCGCCGCCCGCGTCGCTGTATTATCCGCTCTTGTATGGTTCAGTCTAGTGTGCATACATCTTAACCATAATCGTAATTTCAAAGGATACCTATTTACCGATTTACCGAAATAAATAAAATAAATTTGGTCGCTCTCCTGCTCCCATACTTGTCAGTTCATCGCGATGGACTATTTGGATTGTGTGTGATTGATACAGTGACTTCTGTGTGGTAATTATGGCAGATTATGGAAACTATGAATATTATGACGTGATATTGTGTGTCGCTGCGGTGCGCGAATTGTGCCACCGTCGGTACCGGAATAGGAGACTTCCATCATATGCCTGTTTCCGAAGGTTGCTGCATAGGTTGCACTCAACCGGGTCGTTCCACAGCTCCGACCGTGGTGGAAGACACGGTCTCCCTACAAATGCTCCGAATTGTAACGCGGTCCGTGGCTCGCCGAGCAGAATTATGTATTGGTAAGGGAAGGAAGTCATAATGAAAAAATATCCACTATCGACGCACTACATGAATTAACATCTTATATAGTTGAGAATCTAGATAGAGGACAGAAAACTCTTGGTATTTTCCTTGACCTAGCAAAAGCTTTCGATACCGTCTCTGTTCCCATCCTTCTACACAACTTGAGAGCATTCGTGAAATACCAATACAACTCTTTCGCGATTACTTTTCCAACCGGAAACAAGTGGTAAAAATTAATGACACCTTAAGGGTCCGGCGGAGCTTAAATTGCCCACAAAAACGTAATACCGAAATAAATCGTAATCCAATGTTCTATCAAATTATGTTATTATTCGGATTTGGAGACCTATGATCTAGATTCCTACTAAGTATTATGCTTCATGCTTCGTCCTCAAGATTAGCATTTTAGACACATGTAGTAACGCGTAGCACACACCATTCCACACTATTTTGAGATTTTTTTTTTGAGGGTAGTCGTAGGTTACTCTATCTCTGCGTTCGCATTCTGCCTCATTCGCTTTTTAATTTTCAATCTCGTGACCGTTATTATTCAGATGACTCAGTGTTATCGGTATCATCCAATTTGTCCCGCCGTTCACCGTTGAATTATCAAGGTAAGGTTTTTTGGAAATATAATAATTTTGTCGGTAATGTGTGACCTACTTGCATAATAAATACTTTTTTCATTATTTACGTTAATAGGTATTTGACAAGACTTAATTTCTAAATAAGTTGTTGTTTAAAGTTCATGTTAACTCTTCTTAACATACCTACATACATTTTTATTATACTTTATAGTTACTTCTGCTCGAGACATTAGTGTTACGGACAATTCATTGGGATTGTTTTTTCACTAATACGAGTCAGATACAACAAGATGTAATAATTCTTTTGGAAATATACAGTTTGCGGACAGTACTTGGTGGCATTGGAACTGTTTCTTACTGTTAATTCCATAACCAGTATTTTACATTAAAATCATTAAGATTTTAACATAATGATCAACTTGTTACGAGTACCTTATCGGTGATGATGCAGTCATATCCCGGCCCACCGGGCAGTACAATGGGACTGTCTCATGGTGCCTGATAAATTTGTTTGCGGACAGTACGGTTATTATAACTTGGGACTGTCTCTTACAATAATAAATTGACTCGCATAAACGGGCTACAAGGGATCTTACGTCTCCTTTTCGGACGAAGAATATATGGAGTTATCTAACAATTGTTAGCAATCAATAAGTTAGTTATAGATCGTACTTTGTTACATTTTCATATTGTGTATCGCAATCTCGGTCAAACCATCACTCGGAACAAGAGCGGGTAGTTGTAAAACGAATGAATATAAAAACCGGCCGCCATCTTGTTTTAAAAACTTATATAAGTCGATGTCACTACAATTCTGATTGGATTCCCTATTTGACGGCCGGACAGTAAACATCTCGTGCGCTGTATCCATAAGGAAGTATTTATCTCGATTTATATAAGAGTAAGTGTCAATCTATTTTATGTATACATTTTTAGTTACCTATTAATATAATCCATATTACTTTTGTCTATCATTATAGTTATTAAACAAAGCAAAAAAAAAATGCGTCACAAAGACGCATATTTTATTTTATTAATCTCACTGTTTCCAATACAAGAGTCTTATTTCCAACACAATGAACCAGTCATATTAGATCGAGACCTGCCGTCTCCCGAGCTACACGCAGATGAAGACCTAGCGCATCCCGAGATAGAGCCGGAACTAGAACCAATCCCTAGTACATCACGCGTTGAGAACGCTGTGCAGTTTCCTATGTCGTGGCAGTTTCCCTGAATTCTGCGGACCTTTCATCGTCAGTAGTCCCAGAGCCCGTTTCGCTAGCAGAGTCGGCATTACCTGTAACGGAAGACTTAGTACTTGATAGTGAGCTACTGGATATATTGGGCACAGATCCTACATCAGATAAAAAATATGGTAAGAATATAAAAAATGATTTGTCGATTCGATTTCAACATTGGACTACGACGGGGATAACAAAATAGTTACGCAAGGAGCTTAAAGAAAATTATTTAACTCCTGAAAATGCTAAATTGATTGATCCTCCAGGACTGAACGCTGAAATTAAAGCCGCAATTTCAGAAATCATTGCTAAACGATTATGAAAAAGTTGTGAATATACCAAACTCGTTAAAACCAGACTTTGAATGGTGGAATCATATTATTGACCATTCAGCTTGTAAAATCAAAACTGATAATTATGAACTTGAAATTTTCTCTGATGTCTCAACAACGGGATGGGGAATAGCTTGTGGTGATCAGAGGGCTAGTGGCTTGTGGGGAAACGATGAACTCAGTCGACATATTAATTATCTAGAAATTCTGGCTGCATATATTGGCCTTAAAATATTTGCAAAACATTTATCTAACTTCCAAATTCTTCTGCATATCGACAATACCACCGCCATTTCCTACGTCAACAGAATGGGCGGTATCCAGTTCCCACATTTGACAGGTGTTATGAGGCAACTTTGGCAATGATGTGAAAATAGAAAGCTGTATGTTTTCGCTTCATATATTAGTTCTTCGGATAACTTTGAAGCAGATCAGGAGTCAAGACGTACACATTCGGATATTGAGTGGCAGCTTGCAGACTATGCCTATCAAAGAATAATAACCAAATTTGGTTCCCCAAACATAGACTTATTCGCCAGTCGATTAAATTATTAATGCCCGAGATATGTATCCTGGCATAGAGATCCGGATGCGTACATTGTAAATGCTTTTACAATTTCATGGTCAGACTTTTACTTTTACGCGTTTCCTCCGTTTACCATGATACTGAAATCATTACGTAAAATTCAATCGGATAACGCCAAGGGTATAATGGTTGTCCCACACTGGCCAACACAGCGGTGGTACCCACTATTTAAAAGACTTTTAGTATCAGAATTGGTAATATTTCAGGCTAATGAAAATTTAATCTTGTCAACTGATTTCAGTCGAAGCCACGTGCGCAACAACATTATCCTGGTGGCAGGGATCTTATCCGAGAGGCGATGATAAGAAGAGGTATCCCACTTTCAGCTATGGATATAGTCCTCAACTCTCTCTCGGAGAACTCTTATAAACAATACGAAGGGTGCTATAAAAAGTGGTTCATTTATTGTAATGAGAATAAATTGAACATGTAGGTACGAAGTATCAATTCCCAATATTATTAATTTCCTAACGATTGCTTATAATGATGGTGCCCAATACGGAACATTAAATTCATACAGGTCGGCTCTAAGTCTCATTGCCAAAGATAATATTTCTGGAAATGAAGATATTAAAAGGTTCTTTCTCACCACCCACTCTGCCCCGTCATAATTTGAGTGGTTACTTGACTTGTTTCTATCTTGCGGATTATCCTGCATGCCGCAACTGCATCCGGGAAGAACACCCTGATTACTGAGGCCGTCCGACCCGAGGTGTACCTACGATTCCATTCATCAAACATTCGCACACGAATGTGTCGCTTGATTAATGAGATCGGGCACAGGTCGTATTCGGACTTTCTCTTGCTGTCCATGGCGGCCTCCTTAGCCAGCAGATCCGCCCTTTCAGTGCCCTCAAACCCTGCGTGTGCCTTTATCCAGAACAAGTATACTACCTTGTTCTGGTGGGATATTGATGTTAGATTATCTCTGGCTTCCACGGTGAAGGCAGCTGTGGTATTTCACTGTCTGGAGAGTCGCCATGGACCGAAGCCGGCCGCCGATTGCTTCCGAATCACCCTGGTTGCCCGGATAGGGAGGTGGAGCGTATGGCACCCACAATTGTGGGTGGGTCATCCTTGCCTCTCTGATCCTCTCGACGATGGTAATCATTGTCGTCGCTATGGAGGTCCTCCGGTTAAAAGGTTTCCGTGATCCACTTCACGGCGCTCTTCGCGTTCATCGCTTCCCCATCCCTCACCATAGGTGCATCCTCTTCCCTACGCGTAGTCGACCCTATAACCCTATATATCCCCTCCCAAACCCCCTCTCTGTCCTGCTTGCAACAAAACTCTTTCCAGCTTTCTGTTTGGGCTTTTGCTGCTTCTAGTTCATATTCTTTTTTCTGTTTCAGGTACTCTCCAACGACCTTCGATCTTCGGGCGGGAGCTGCACATTTGATTCTTCGTTTCTTCGTGGTGACTTCCTTCTTCAGCCTCCCAAGTTTCTCCGACCACCAAGGTAAGGTAAGTAACTTTTTAGTTTTCTTTATAGGCATCGCTAACTTACATGCTTCTTTGATGATCCTGGTTAGTTTGGTTGTTATTGCGTCTAGCTCTGTAACGTTGTTGATTTTTTTCTATTTCTAGCTTAGTTACTTTGTGCTCAGTTGACAATTGGATCAGTCTCATGAAACATTGGCCAATTTGCTTTTTGGTATTATAAGTCCTGGGTATCCTCTCGACTCTTACGCCTTTAAATTTTTTCAGCCGGATGTTTAATGTTATCCCATTGTGATCGGAGCTTGTGAGGTCTTCCAGTTGTCAACCAACCCTAAAATATCCTCTGTGCAAGCTGTGCTTCCCTCTGTGCGCTTCCCTCATCTGATCATGTCAAAGGTCGGGATTTCCCTTGCGTTGAGAATATGAAGTGTCCTAGCTCTCCAAGTGTACTGCACACATGTTCTTCTCTGTTGTCTATAACTAGACTTCCCCACTATCTGCTTTTCGTCGAACGATCAACGTTTTGGTTCCATTTGCCATCTTTATCTTCTTTAGATGTTCTAAATACGTATAATACGTATATATACGAGTATATATAATAATAATATAATTCTCTATCTGCTTATATGGTTCAAGGTAGACAGAAACAAGTGTGATCTCCCAAGCGCTGATTGTGCTTCGTTCTTTCGCTTTGAGTTTCGATTTGCCACCATTAGCTCCTCCATCTGTTTGCTGTTCTCCAGCAACGGTTTGGAGTGCTCAGCAATTCTCGCCATAAGCTGGCTCGTGTCTTGGTTCGTGGTTTGCGCTACTGGAGCTCCACTCCCTTTCCCTTTTCTGTCTCTCTCGTATCCTTCACGCTTTCTTTCTTTTTTGCTACGGTCTCACTCTCTCTTAACAGTTGGTAAAATCGCTCAGAGGCTGAGACTGACTGCAGGCTGACTGGCCACGACTGTTGTTTTTATTTCCTTTATTAGGTTTATTGACCTTGAGGTATTTTTTCTCACCTTCGTTATGAAAGCTGTTGCCTCCTTTGTTCTCACGTAAGAGCTTACTGTGAGTGGACAGTCCGTCAACACTCTACGGAATCCAGCAGTGGTCAAAGCACTACTTTGGGGCTTAGTTTCCGGTTCCGCATTTGGTGTCCGTGTCGGTAGAACTCCGGTGGCACTCAGGGAACTTCGCGGCATACCGTTTGATGTATAAAAATGTATGTGTCGTAGCGACCAATCCGCCTAGATTTTTTTTATAGCGAGGATAGGAGCGAGGTTAATTCGTTCGACGACACGTTTGGCGTAGCGGCTCAGCAATCGGCTTCTGCGCAACGTGTTGTGGGTTCGATCCCCACACGGAGCAAATATTTGTATGATCTGCAGGTAGTTGTTCCGGGTCTGGGTGTTTGTGTTTGTGAGAATTTGTGTTTGTAAACGCACCCACGATACAAGGGGAAAATCCTAGTGTGGGGCAACGTTATAAAAAGAAAAAAAGAGAGAGAGTTCCAGGCATTGGTTAAGCTAGTCTGGTCAGGTTAAGTTCGCTCAGGTCCTTCCTACTGGCGGAGTGGCAGACGCGCTTAGCGCAACCCACGGCGGGGCATGCCGCTGTAGCGGCTGTAAGGCCCGTTCTAGAGGAGTGGCTCAAGAGGAGCCACGGCACCCTCAGCTTCCGGCTGACGCAGGTGCTTACCGGACACGGGTGTTTCGGGAGGTACCTGTGTCGCATAGGCCAGGAGCCGACGTCCCAGTGCCACCATTGGTTGGCATGAGGTACCTCGGGCTCATATTGGACGGCCGCTGGCGCTTTGAAACTCACATCCAGCGCCTGGCGCCGCGATTGATGGGTGTGGCCGGCGCTTTAGGTCGGCTATTGCCGAATCTCGGTGACCCAAGCAGCAGCTGTAGGCGGCTATGTTTAGGGGTCATCCGCTCCATGGCCCTCTACGGTGCCCCTGTGTGGGCCCCCGAATTGACGAGCCGAGGCGCCGCTATGTTGCGGCGGCCGCAGCGTGCGATATCCGTACGGGTCATCCGCGGGTATCGCACAATTTCGGTGGAGGCGGCATGTGCTCTGGCCTCCCTCCCTTGGGACGCCCGGATCTTTGCGTCACTCTATACATGGCGCAAGGATGCGCGGGATCGTGGCGAGATGGTGGACCCGAGGGAGGTGAACCAATGCAGAGCACATCTGCGGCAAGCGGCGGTCGCAGAATGGGCGGATTAGCTTGAACGGCCAGGAGCCGATATTCGGACGGCAGAAGCCCTCCGTCCCGTTCTGAAAGAGTGGGTGGACAGGCGTCACGGCGTACTAACCTTCCGGCTGACACAGGTGCTGTCGGGGCACGGGTGCTTCGGCAAGTACCTGTGCCAAATCGCCGGAAGAGAGCCGGATACCCGTTGCCACCACTGTGGAAGCCTCGAGGACACGGCGCAGCACACGCTCGCCGAGTGCACTGCATGGGCAGAGCAGCGCCGTGTCCTTAACGCAGAGTTAGGTGGAGTCCTCTCGCTCCCGGTCGTCGTCTCATGTATGGTCGGGAGCGAGAACGCGTGGCGAGCGGTGGCCTCCTTCTGCGAGGAGGTCATCGGCGCGAAGGAGGTCGCAGAGAGGGAGAGGGAGACTGCCTCTAATCACGCCCGCCAAACGGGGTGCAGGAACAGGGCAGATAACGCCCTGTTTCAACCACCTTAAAACGGCCACGAGCGGCGGACTTGGGGAAGTCCGTCCGCCCATCACACAAGGCAGGAGATGGCGGCACGGTAGGTGTTGCCGCGCCCCACTCAAGTGGATTGGCAGGTGGGGGATCACAACAGTCCCCCTCAACTGCGCTGGAGACCGCAAAGGCGGTTTGCCACTGCTGGGGTCGCGGAGGAATGTTTCTCGCTCCCCAACAAAAAAAAAAAAAAAAAAAAAAAAAAGTGGTGAGGCGAAACACCCGTGCGGTTTTAGTCGGTAGGTCACCCCTTCTGGGTGGAGTCCGAAACGCCCCGTCGCCTTCCCCGGGCGGCGGAAGTCCATGAGGATTTCCACACGCTCAAAAAAAAAAAAAAAAAGTTAGGTTCGCTCAGGTTAGGTTCGCTCAGGTTAGGTTAGGTTAGGTTAGGTTTCCCTCCCTTGGGACCTAGACGCCCGGATCCTTGCGTCACTCTATACATGGCGCAAGGATGCGCGGGATCGTGGCGAGATGGTGGACCCGAGGGAGGTGGACCAATGCAGAGCACATCTGCGGCAAGCGGCGGTCGCAGAATGGGCGGAGCGGCTTGAACGGCCAGGAGCCGGTATTCGGACGGCAGAAGCCCTCCATCCCGTTCTGAAAGAGTGGGTGGACAGGCGTCACGGTGTATTAACCTTCCGGCTGACGCAGGTGCTGTCGGGGCACGGGTGCTTCGGCAAGTACCTGTGTCGAATCGCTGGAAGAGAGCCGGACGCCCGTTGCCACCACTGTGGAGGCCTCGAGGACACGGCGCAGCACACGCTTGCCGAGTGCACTGCATGGGCAGAGCAGCGCCGTGTCCTTAACGGTGAGATAGGAGGAGATCTCTCGCTCCCGGCCGTCGTCTCAAGTATGGTCAGGAGCGAGAGCGCGTGGCAAGCGGTGGCCTCCTTTTGCGAGGAGGTCATCGCCACAAAGGAGGCCGCAGAGAGGGAGAGGGAAACTGCCTCCGTCCTGTCAATCCGCGCCCGCCGAACAGGGCGCAGGAACAGGGCAGATAACGCCCTGTTCCAACCACCATAAAACGGCCACGGGCGGCGGACTTGGGGAAGTCCGACCGCCCATACACAAGGCCCGAGATGGCGGCGCGGTAGGTGTTGCCGCGCCCCACTCAAGTGGATTGGCAGGCGGGGGATAACAACAGTCCCCTTAATCGCGCTGGAGACCGCAAGGCGGTCTGCCACTGCTGGGGTCGCGGAGGAATGTCTCTCGCTCCCGTAACCCCAGCAAGTAGTGGTGAGGCGAAACACCCGTGTGGTTTTAGTCGGTAGGTCACCCCCCTTTTGGGTGGAGTCCGACACGCCCCGTCGCCTTCCCCGGGCGGCGGAAGTCCATGAGGATTTCCACACGCACAAAAAAAAAAAAAAAAAAGGTTAGGTTAGGTTAGGTTAGGTTTTTTTTTTTTTTTTTTTTTTTTTAAATTCTACTTCCTCTGACACATTATCAGAGCCTATGTTATCTTAAGCTACTCTTTCATTCCAGTTCTATCAAGTATTCCTCTCGCACTTTTATTCTGCATACTTTATCTTTCTTTCTTGCTATCTCTGTCATGCAATTTCCCGGTGGGATTCCGGTCTGATATTTCTTTCTACTCTATCTACGTTAACTATAATGTTTCTTTATTTAAGATATCGGGTTTACAACATACACAGTTTCTTTATTAAATTAGTGAACAACAGGCATTTGGCAGTTTTTATTCTTAATTATCTAGTTTACAGTTTTACTTATATGTTATCTTATCCTACTGCTTATAATTAGTTTATATCTATTTTACATATTTATTGTTATGGGATTTCGGGTTTACAATACCCACCATTTACTTGAGCTTCCTTTAGCCCGGTATTATTATATTCTTCTACACAATTTTCTTGCATACTTTAGATTGTTACTTATTTCTTAATTAGACTAAGCTTATTCCTACTTTTTAATTATACAGTTCCTTAATAATTTCCGTGTATGATGTACAATATATTTCATAATATATAGGCATCATACATTTGTTACTTGTTTCTCTTTACGACTGTTTCCACTATTTTTAGGCAATAGTCCATGAATTTTTTCCTTTTCCTGTCCATCATAATAAATTTAATACTTTCCGTTGTAAGTTTTGTGTCTAGGATCTGCTCAATTTTATATCTTTCATAACCGAACACTGGGCATTCCAAGATAATGTGTGGGACGGACTCTTTTTTACTTGGGTCACATGTGCATGAGGAACTCTCCTTGCACTTGAATCGACATAAGTATTCGGAGAATCCCCCATGGCCGGTCAACAGTTGAGTGCTTAGGCATGTCGGTTCGAACTTACGGATCACACTATATGCGGCGATCGCATCCGGAAAGAAGAGTTTCGTGATTCCGGCCACTTCACCTGACTTATATCTTTCGTCCCATTCGCGAATCGACTCCTGCCGGAGCTGTCGCTTCGCAAGTGAGACGGGAAACCATTCGTAGTCCGGTTTTCTCTTGCTAGATGCTGCAGCGGCTTCCTTGGCAAGCTGATCTGCTCTTTCGTTTCCCTCCAATCCTGCGTGTGCCTTTATCCAGAACAGAGACACTACTTTGTTCTGTCGAGATATTGCTGATAGGTTCTCACGGGTTTCTACAGCTAGTGGATGGAGGGAGCCGAGGTTAGTGATCGTTTGTAATGCTGCCATTGAGTCGCTGTAAATGCCGAATGTGATTGCGTTGTGTACCTTGATCCGCCTCGTGGCCTCGCAGACTGCTAGTAATTCTGCCTGGTAGACTGTGCAGTAAGACGGCAAGCAAAGTTTGACGGTCCGAGTCTCCGCCGCGCCCTCCCACATGGACAGCGCTGCGCCAACCCGCCCCCCGATCTTGCTGCCGTCTGTGAATATTCTAACTGCACAGCCACCATTTGCGTCCACGTCATCCTGGTTTCTGAGGCATATCAGCTCAAGGTCCGTGACTGTTGCAGGGTGTGGCGCTTCTATTGCTGGCATTGGTCGCTCGATCTCTCTGTCCCCTAGCCCCGGCAGGGCAGCCCCTTTCTTGATCCTGTATAGCGAGGCTACCTCGCGTACACGAAGATCAAGCGGAAGCACTCCCGCGAGGACCAGCGCTGAGTTCAGGGAGACCGTGCGATAAGCCTTACACATTTTTTGTGCGAAGCCCCTCTGCAGAGCTCCAAGCTGTTTTTGCACTCCTAATTTTTTGGCGGCCGGTGCCCAAACGCTCGCCGCATACAAAATGATGGGTTCGATGGTCGCTGTGTAAATTGTGCGTATCACTTCGGGGTTTAGGCCCCAACTCGACTTCGCTGCTCTTGCAAGCTGTTGGTAGATATTTATGGCCTTCCTACAGACATTTGACACGTGTGCTTTAAAGGTGAGCTTTTCGTCAAACGTCACACCCAACATCTTTATATCTTTGGACATGCCAATGTCCACCCCGCCCATGCTCAAGTGTGGAGTGTCGAATTTAAGCTTGCGCGTGATTACCATTGCATTGGTCTTATGAGGCGCAAATTTGAGCTTATTTTCGACGCCCCACACCCGAACAAGCTCGAGGGCGGCATTGGCTTGTCTTTGCACCTCTTGTGCAGTCTGGCCATCGAACACCATGACGACGTCGTCGGCAAACGCCTGCACATAGTGACCTGCGGATTCAAGGGTATTCAGCAGGGGATCCAGTAGTACGTTCCATAGGATGGGCCCTCCAATAGATCCTTGGACGCACCCTTTGTTGGTCGCCTTTGTGTAGGTTTCCCCATTATACCTCACCGTAACCTTCCTTTGATCGAGGTAGCTGTCGAACACTTTTCTGATGTTGAGGGGGCAGTTCGCATTTGCCAGTTGGACTCTGATCGCTGGCCACCATGCGCTGTCGAAGGCGCCCTCTATATCCAATGACACGACGGTTATGATTTTCTTCTCGTCCAGTTTAGTTTTTACATATTGCATGAACTTATAGAGGGCGTCTTCGCAGCTCTTTTGGGGCATGAATCCGAACTGGTTGGGGTTTAATTTTGGTAACAGGTGGTGTTTGAGTCTGGCGACCAGCATTTTTTCATAAACTTTACCCAGTACCGGCAAGAGTCCTATGGGGCGGTAGGATTTGGGAGTTGCATACGATTCTTTTCCTGGTTTCCTCAGCACTATCACCGTGGCTTCCTTCCAGATGACTGGGAAATAATGGAGCTCTAGACATTTGTTTAGTACTTCCAGGAAAAGTTTGGGGTCGCTCCTTATGGCGTGGCTACATATGTCGGCAGTGAATCCGTCGGCACCAGGCGCTTTCTTCGGATTCAGGGAATCCAGTGCGGTGAGCATTTCCGTGATCGTAAACGGAGGATCGTTCTGTCCCTCTTGTTTTTGTAGGTTCACTGCTGTTGCTCGGTTCCTTGTTTCTTGATGCGTCTGGTTGTCATTCTCCCTTAGATCTTCCGGGTAGAATGTTTTAGCCAACAACTCCACCGAGCCTTTTGCATCAAGAGCGATGCCACCTTCTTCTAAGGGTATGTCCTCTTCCCTCTTTGCTGTTCTCCCTATCACTCGGTAGATACCCTCCCACAAACTCTCTCTGTCCTGTTTGTTACAAAATTCTTTCCAGCTTCCGATCTGGGCCTCCATTGCTTTGGCTTCGTATTTGTCTCTGGCGATTTTATAAGCGTCCACTACACTTTGTTTTCGAATCGGTGCGGCATTCTTGATTCTGCGTTTCCTAGTGGTGACTTCCTGTTTCATCTTCGCGAGCTCCTCTGACCACCATGGCAGGGTAAGTGTCTCTGTATTCTTTTTAAGTGGAATTGAGTTTTTGCTAGATTCTGTAATAATTTTGTTATAATTTTTTGTGATTAGTTCTAGTTCCTCTACTGTATTAATAGTACGAATTTTTTCAGTTTCTAAGCTGTATTCTAATTTTAATTGTTTGAATTTATCATGAAATGTTTCCCAATTTGCTTTCTTTGTGTTATAAAGTCTTGTTGTTCTTTTGACACTTACCCCAACTGATTTTTTAAGCTTGATGTTAAAGCTAATACCATTGTGGTCGGCGCACGTGAGATTCTCAACAACTTTCCAGTCCTCCACTAGGTCCAGCAAATCAATAGTGCAGGCCGTCACGTCAACAAAACTGCTGTAGCGTTTTCCGCCACGAATGGTATCAAATGTCGGGGTGTCGCCTTTATTGAGAACATGAAGATCCATCTCGTGAAGCGTGCCGGCCACATCATCCCCCCTGTGGTCGATTTCGGGGCTTCCCCACCAAGTGCTCTTTGCATTGGAGTCGCCTCCTATAATGAGTCTCTGTGATATGGCTGTTGCAATCTTTTTGATGTGATCCAGGTACGAATCTATGGGTGAGTCGGGTTCAAAATAATATGAAACCAGTGTTAACCTCCATTGTTTGGTGCTAACGCTCACCACTACGATGTTGTTGGTGGTGAGCTCCGGGTGTTGCGTGACGTCGAGATCAGGGTCAAATACGGCGACAGCTGCTTTAACCGTGCCTCCTCTGGTGCTCTGGTATATTCTGACACCACGGTAAGATTTCATATTATCCGACCCACCCACGTAAGGTTCCTGGATCAGCGCTACAGCCACTTTTCTTTCGGTTGCTTCAATCATTAGCTCGTCTGTTGCTAGCTTCCTTCGTTGGAGGTTGCATTGGAGCACCCGGTACAGGTGTTTGTCCACTTGGGCGCCTTTAGCAATACGCTATAGACATACGAGCTATAACGTCGCGCTTTCTGCGTATGGGACACTCTTTGCTAAAGGCGTTGTGGTCATTGCGATCGAGCTTGGCCGCTGTGCAGTTTCTGCATGATGGTTCACCTCCTGCCAGCCACTCTGGGCATTGCGCCTTAAGGTGCGGTCCTCCGCAATGGCTGCAGAGGTCTGCTAGATCTACGCAGAATCTCTTGCTGTGACCATAGCCAAGACATCTCGAGCACTGTACCAGCGGTGACTGGTCCAGCACCCGGACACGTTGTAGGTCGATATAAACTGCTCCAGCGTCCGTCGCTCTTTTCCATATTGCCGGGGATACGCTGAGGACGATGTGGCTGGTGTGTGGATTACGGGCTTTCCTTTTATATTTGATTTCGAGCCTGTCTTCGCCTTCCTTGAGGTCTTGGAAAATGCCCCGGTTTTGCTTCCTGAAAGCACTTAGGACCTCCTCATCGGTATTAACCGAGAGAACGTCCGCGAGTCTCAGGAGAGGATCTCTATTTTTAACCTCTTCTACGAGCAAGTTCTTCCCGGAGTTTTCCAACCTCTGCTTCACTTTCTGTCTGTCTTCGGCTGTGTTACAGCTCATAATTACTTTCCTATCCTTGCCTTTCCGAGTCCTTTCTACCCGGATCCACCCTTCCTTAGCATTCACCGCCTCTCTGACTTTCGTTAGGACTTGGTCGCCAGTGTCATTTTCGTCCTGGGACGTAACAACTACCGAGTGCAGTGCGTTCTGTGGGGGTGTGTGCAAGGGGGATCGGACTACTGTTGCCTCTGCATAGGTTTTTGTGCTTATGAGTTGGTGCTGTTGTTCCATCTTATCCTTTAGTTCGTCCATTTTTCTGCTGTTTTCGGTGAGTAGCCGCCTTTGCTCCTTTAGCTGTTCGATAATCTGGCTATTTCTTTCATCGGACTCTTTTTGGGACTTTTCAGGTATTGTCTGGGAGTCATTTATATTTCCGGGTGCAGGTGTCTCTCCAGTCCTTTGGAGTCTTTTAATTTCGTTGTCCGCCTCTTTTATTATTTGAAATAATTTATCAACGGCTTCCAGTACATTCGCTTTGATGTCTGTCCTTATGTTGCGTGAGTTGTTTATGTTCGTCTTTGCCTTTATGACGTTGGATTTCGCTTCAGCTAGACGGGTTAGTCGAGTGGGCAGAACCTGTCTTGGTGAGACATGTGTTTCTGTCTTGCCGGTAGCTGGAGTCAAGTGGAGTGATGCTGACGCTGCAGCTTCCAAGTTCTCGACGCTACGTCTGACGTTGGACGAGAGCGTTTGCGTCCGTGGTGGAGAACTTTTGGATGCGAGCGTTTGTATTCTAGGAGGAGATTTTTGTTTATCCATTTCGTCGGTGGCTTTTACTGGTGTTCTTGCCGTCATAGTCAGAGGAATGCGTCAGTGAAAATGTAAAATAAAATATAGAAGATAAAAATAAAGAAAAACACAATAGTGTATGTGATGTCAGAAGTGGTTTGCACAGGTGTAAAAATGTGTGCAGTCTAAATCCAAAATAAAATAAAGTATAATAATGGTAAAAGCAAATACACGAAACAAATAAAAAATAGTAATGGCAATAAAACAACCAAAGAATTTGGGTATAGGTTTTGTCAACAGTCGCAATGAGAAACAAGTTGCTATCGGGCTCAATAAAGCCTTCGTGTTCACGCTTAACGTCTGTCCTTGGCGGCTCTATTAATTTTTTCTTTTTCCTTTTTCAGGTGGCGTGTTGGCGTGTGGGCGTACGCGGCCGGGAAGTAAAACAAGCGTGCTCCGGGGAGTCTACGTAAGTGTCCGGTAAGTACTGTAGGGTAGTGTAATTGAATCCCTCAGGATGGTCCCACTGATCCTTAGGTAGTATGCCAAAATCAGGTTAGGGAGTAGGAGTAGTAACGAGGGTTATGGTGTCGTTTAATAGTGTGTTACGCCAAGTGTGGCCACGTTCCAGACGTGTAGCTGTTATTTTCAATAAATCGAAATTCTAACCCAACTTAAAACTATTGTAGAGCCTGGCTCTGTCCTTAAAGCTAAATTCCAAAGGTGGATCTGGCCTCCAAGAGCTCTCGGGTACCTGGCCTGTCAAAATTTTCGTCAAAAGTAGAGTCAAAATTTTTTGACTCTACGTAGAGCCTGTCTGTTCTGCTCGCGAGATAGGTCTCCTCGAGCCTTCCCCAAAGAACCCAAACACGGCCGGTCTAGGACCAAGGGTTCAGAAGATATCACGTTCCGAAGTTCTGGTTGCTAGCAACCAGGACCTGGTTTTTCGCGGTTATCTTCCAAACCGCTCACCCAAATACCACCGTGCGTGGACTTCCCAGAATGGGCTCGTCGAGCTCTATCGACTGGAGTGGTTTTCAGCCTAGAAAAATGTCAGGTCCCGAAAACTCCTGAAAGTGGGATAACAAGGAAGAGGAAGGCCAGGCGATGTCCCCAGTGAAAACCCGGGCCCCCTACGACGTCCGGTTCGGAAGCTATCCGTGTTTGAAATCTCGTTTGACAGTTCAAGTACTGTCAAAGTTGAATTTCAAACCGGTATAACTCCTTCACCAGTGGCCGCAGAACACCCGCGTTTGGACTTTTCTGGCTCAGCTCGACCTGTACTGTCGCGCGGTGTGGCTTACAGCCGTCCAAAAAATTTCAGCGCCGATTTGCCCGAAACTAAGTGGACACGACAGAGAAAGTCGCCCCAAGCACAACCGCGAAAACGGCAACCCCGTACGACCACCGGATGCGGAGCTAGAAGGGCCCAAAGTTGAACAAGATGGCCGCCCAGCTGTCAAAAGACAACTTTGAATGGCTATATCTCCGCAACCGTTTGCCGCAGAGAGATGCGGTCTCGAACGTGGTGCACGGCTCGACCCCCCCTATCGATCCTCACCGGTTTCAGCGCCGAAAATTTTCAGGCCTGAAAACCGCCTGAAAGGGTAACAATAATTTTCCTGTGTTATTTCCACAATGATCTGTGGAAACCCGAGCTCTCTACGACCAATAGCCCCCAAGATATTCGCAGTTTTGTTCGGCAACCTAAGAAACCAAAATGGCTGAAAAAGTCTAAAACCGTGGTTTTAAAGGCTATTGGTCGCGAATTTCGGCTTAAACTATGTGCGGTTTATGGTCTGAAACCAACCCGGGGGTCAAAATTATATTTTAGCTATTTATTTTAATTTTATATAGAAAAAACACTAAAAATTGTATAACTTTGGAACTATAATAGCTAAAAAATTTCTGAAAACACTAAAATTTTTCTTAAATAAAGGCCTAAACGGTAATATTAAAAGAATTTAAGATTTTAAAATTTCCTTAAGGAAAATTTCGGGAAAACTGAAATTTTTGGAAAAGCTTAATTAACTATGAAACTATTACATCTAAAAATCTTAACTTAGTGCAGTCCTCTTCTGCTGGTGAGCGCGCAGCAGGATCCGCCGGAAAAAATGGGGGTCCCGCCTGCCGATTTCGCAGGAGGACGCGTCAAAGTTTGGTTTTTCAAATTGAATTTTCTCCACTCCGGGTGGCGTTAAAAACAAACCGCAAACGGTTTTGAGATTGCCTTTATACCGCCCATCAGCTGTAAAATTTTCAGATCCGTGGCAGGTCTGGTTCAATTTTCATGTGTCCGATTTGGAGGTTATAATTTCGAGTTTTTGTCCTATATCTCCGGTGTTCCGCTATATTTCCTCGAAGTTGGCGTGTCGTCAGATGCGTCTCGGCGGCCTCCACAAAATGGTGCCGGAAAATCAGGTGGTCAATGATGTGACCGCAGAGTTATGACGGGTTTTAAGTGCGAGCACGTGTCCAAAATAGCACTTTTTCTGGAATAACTTTTCCGGGACAATTTTCCGGGAAACAAGGATGTCACTATCACATGCACTGCACGATCCCGCGTGTTTTGGTGTATAGCACGTCACTATATTGCGTGGAAAACCCACTCAAATAAATTTTATAAACCGGAGAAATTAAAAATCGTGGCCTACGCAAGCGTGGCTAAGCTCGGACTGGGTTAGGTTAGGTTAGGTTAGGTTAGGTTAGGTTGGGGGACCCCCTCACAGTGCTTGCGTCCACGTCGCGTCCCCTGGAAACAGCCCAGTACTGACCACCGTAACGGAGTGGCAGTCTGGGTTGGCCAAAGTGCACTGTGCTTTCGTAGCCATCTCTGCTTTGTGTGTTACGATCCTGCGGAACTATGTCCAAGCCTTCGCGGGACGCCTGCGGGCGGTTTTTGAAACAAAAAGGCCCTTCTCAGGGCCAACCCAAAGGCCCTTCTCAGGGCCAACCCAAAGGCCCTTCTCAGGGCCAACCAAAAGGCCCTTCTCAGGGCCACTCCGACGCTTCGGCGTCAGAGGGTAGCCGCGCGCCATCTGCGGCTAGTTTCTTTGGAGGGGCGGACGAGTCGTCTGACGACTCGATGGTGAGTGTGTCGGACGCAGCCGACTCTGGGTCGCGAAAGCGAGCACACCGGAGCGGTGGGTCCGAGGGCTCCTCGGCGTCGAGGTCGACGAGGTTGCCGAAGGCAAAAAAGCCGACGGTGGCCGCAGAGACCCATGTCGTTGGGCTCGCAGACGCCCAACGCAAGTTGGATCTAGCTCAGCGGGGTCGGCTGCAGCAAGAGCTGGAGGAGCGAGTAGCGGCCAAGGAGAGGCGGGCGCTCGCCGCCCGGGCCAAGTCAGGTTACGGGGCGTCCCGCGTTCTATACGCGGACTACTCGCTGGCCGAGCTAGAGAGGATGGCGGAGGAGGACGAGGAGGAGATCGTGGAGGTCGCCTCTAAGTCCTCCAACTTAAAGGGGACCTTGCAAAAGGCCCTAAAATGCAGGGCCGCGAGTATGCGGGGCGTCGTCGCGGAGCTCGTGCAGCGCAAGGCGACCGACGAGACGCGGCAACTGCAGGCGAAGGTGGATCGCCTGCAGTCGGAGGTCAGCCAGCTTCATCAGAAGCTGGCTGAAGCCACGGCCCGGCCACAACAGGCCAAGACGAGCCCTGCGGCAGAGGGCCCCGCCTCCTCCAACCTTGAGGATATCATCCGCAAGGTTGTAATGGAGGAGAGGGCCTTCACGAGAGCCTGCTTAGCAGGCATCGAGGACCGGCTCCTGCCGGAGAAACGCCTCCGACCGCCGCTTGCGGCGGATAAGAGGCAGAGTGAGCCGGGGCCGTCCTTGTCCCCGCCCGAGCCCCAGTTGGAGGATGCCCTTCTCCCTTCGACAACCCCGTCCAACGAGTGGACGGAAGTTGTACGCAAGGGGAAGGCCAAAAAGTCGGCGACGGCCGCCCCTGTCGTCCCCGCCGCCACCGCCGCCGCCGCCCCTAGCCAACCGCAGACCGGCAGGGGAAAGCGGAAGCGGAAGCGAAAGGGGAAAGGGAGGGGAAAGGGACAGCTGGTCCCCCCAAAAACCGCGGCTGTCGTTGTTACGCTCACCGCGGAGGCTGCGGAGCGAGGGGAGAGCTACGCGTCCATTTTAGTGCGGGCGCGTGCCACTGCCGACCCTACCCAACTGGGGATCGGCAGCGTGTCTTGCCGGCGGACCCAGGCCGGGGCACGAATTTTTGAGTTCCCGGGAGCAGAGGGGAGTGCCCATGCGGACCTCTTTGCAGCCAAGCTGCAGGAGGTCATCGCGGACTCGGCCAAGGTGGCCCGACCCGTCAAGTCGGCGGCCATAGAGGTCACCGACCTCGACGACTCCGTCACCAAGGAGGAGGTGGCGGCGGCGGTCGCAGCCATAGGAGGCTGCGATGTCAAGGCGGTCCAAGGCCGGAACATAAGGCCCGGCCGTGGTGGCATGGGCACCATCCGCCTCGAGTGCCCGGTCGTAGCTGCTAAAGCCGTCCTTGCCAAGGGACGGCTCACAGTCGGGTATAGCTCGGCTGCAGTCCGGGCGCTCGAGGACCAGCCTCTGCGGTGCTTCCGGTGCTTGGGCATCGGGCACACCCGGTCCCTGTGTCCGTCCACGGTGGACAGGACGGACACGTGCTACCGCTGCGGCAAGGAGGGCCATAAATCCGCAGCCTGCAAGGCCGCCACGCCGCACTGCGCGGTGTGTGCCGCCAGTGGCCGCCCGGCGGGCCACGTTATGAGGGGGAGGAACTGCAATCCTCCCCCTAAGCGGGGCAAAGCGCAAGCGCCGAAAGGGCCTGCTGCTGCCGCTGGCACCGTCGTTCCTGCGGCGGCTGCGGAGGGGGGTGCGATGTCCGAGTGATGGATAGGGTCGAACATCGCATCCTTCAGGCGAACACCAACCACTGCAGGGCAGCCCAGGATCTGCTGATGCAGACCATGGCTGAGTGGTTGGTGGACTTGGCGGTGGTCGCCGAACCTTACTCGGTCCCTGGCCGTTGGCTGGGCGACCGAGACGGCTTGGTGGCGTTGGTGTCGCGGTCTTCCACGGACTCCCCTCCCCTCTCGCTCTTAGAGAGGGGACCGGGATACGTGGCCGCCGCGTGGGGAGACATGGCCCTGGTGGGGGTCTATTTCTCCCCAAACCGCTCTCTCTCGGACTTTGAGGATTTCCTAGAGATCCTCACCTCTGTCGTAGGGAGGGCGGCGCCACGCCAGGTCGTGGTGTTGGGCGACCTGAACGCCAAGTCGACGGCCTGGGGTAACCCGGCTGCGGGTTGCAATGTCCGGGGACGCGCCGTCGAGTTCTGGGCAACCTCGTGCGGTGTGTCCCTCCTAAACAGGGGGGCGGTCCACACGTGCGTGCGGCGGCAGGGTGGGTCGGTGGTCGACGTCTCGTTTGCCACCCCCGCGCTGGCCGCCCGCGTCGTCAACTGGCGGGTAGAGATGGTGGAGACCTTGTCGGACCACCGTTATGTGCGGTTCGACATCTCCACCCAGCGGGGAGGGGGGATGGCCCGCGCTGGGCAATCTCCCTTCCCGCGGTGGGCACTCACCCGCCTGGACCGGGAGGCAGCCAAGGAGGCGGCCTTCCTCCAGGACTGGCTGTCGCCCCCTGTCGAGGAGGTCCTGGACGTGGACGCCGCAGCGGTCCAGCTCAGGGGGTCCCTGACCGAGGTGTGCAACTCCAGCATGCCTCGGTCTCGCCGTCCGCCCCCCCATCGTGCCGTCTACTGGTGGACGGAGGAGCTGGCGGAGCTCAGGGCCACCTGCGTGGCGGCCAGAAGGGCCTACGCGCGGAGCCGAAGGCGCAGCGCCCTAAACCGAGACCGGGCAGAGGAGGACCGCCTATACGCCTCTTACCGAGAGGCGACGACGGTCCTCAAGTCTGCAATGGGCGCTGCGAGAGACTCGGCGTGGGCCGAGATGCTGGAGGGTCTCGACAGGGATCCCTATGGGAGGCCATACAAGGCGGCGCGGAACCAGCTCCGCCCGTATGGTCCCCCACTGACGGAGACCCTCGAGCCATCGTTGTTGGATGGGGTGGTCCGGTCCCTGTTTCCGCGCAGGACCGACTTCACCCCACCAGCGATGGATCCCCCGCGGGGGGTGGCTCCGCCGGATGAGGAGGAGGTCCCCCCGGTAACGGTGGTGGAGTTTCGCGCGGGGGTTCTCAACCTCCGCGCGAAGAAGACGGCCCCCGGGCCAGACGGCGTCCCTGCACGGGTGCTGGCGATCGCCGCCCCCGAAATGGAGGACAGGATTCGGGACCTCTTCAGCGCGTGTTTTGCGGCTGGGAGGTTCCCGAAACTGTGGAAGGAGGGGCGGCTATGCCTGCTCCGAAAGGAGGGACGCCCGTCGGACTCCCCCTCGGCATACCGGCCCATCGTCCTGCTCGATGAGGTCGGTAAATTGTTCGAGGGGATCGTCGCCTCCCGGCTGGATAGCGTTTTGCGAGGGGTAGGGCCGGATCTGTCGGACGCCCAGTTCGGATTCCGTCGAGGGCGTTCGACGATCGACGCGCTGGCCCTACTCAAGGGCCAGGTGAGGGAAGCGGTGGAGGCGGGGGACGGAGTGCTGGCGGTGTCATTCGACATTGCCAACGCCTTCAACTCCGTCCCCCACTCGACGATATTGGAGGCGCTCCGGTATCACGGAGTGCCCCAATACTTGCGGAACCTCCTGGCCAGTTACTTGGGGGACCGGGAGGTTGTCCTCGCGGACAGGTCAGGTACGGTGAGGCGGTACAGCGCAGAGTCCGGTGTTCCGCAGGGGTCCGTGTTGGGGCCCCCCCTGTGGAACATCGGATTCGACTGGCTCCTGCGGGGAGCCCTCCTCCAGGGCACGAGTGTCATCTGCTACGCGGATGACACTCTCCTCACTGCCCGGGGGAGGAACTTCAGGGAGGCGGCCTGTCTGGCCTCGGCTGGCGGATCCTTGGTTGCAGAGAGGATCCGCCGCCTCGGATTGAGGGTGGCGCTGCAAAAGACCGAGGCCGTGTTCTTTCGCGGGCCTCGGCAGCGCTGCCCTCCCGATGCCCACATCGTCGTGGAGGGCGTCCGGATAGGGGTCCAGCCCCAGATGAAGTATCTGGGCCTGGTGCTGGACGACAGGTGGCGCTTCGGCCCGCATTTCAGCGGGTTGTCGACGCGCCTGTTGAAGGCCGCGGACGCCCTCTCGTGGCTCCTCCCGAACCTGGGGGGGCCCAAGGCGAAATGCCGGCGCCTCTATGCCGGCATTTTGAAGAGCATGGCCCTGTACGGGGCCCCCATCTGGGCGGACTCCCTCCATAGGAGGGAGAATGCAACCGCCATCCGCAAGCCCCAAAGGGCTATTGCACTGCGGGTGGCGAGGGCCTACCGCTCGGTGGGCTTCTCGGCGGCGTGCGCTCTGGCCGGCACCCCTCCTTGGGAGTTGGAGGCGTGGGTGCTCGCCAGAGTGTACGAGTGGACGGCGCGCCGGAAGGCGCTCGGGGAGTGCCCCGTCCCCGAGGAGCGGGAGGCCGTGCGGCGGGAGGCGAGGGACGCAATCGTCCTTCACTGGACGGAGGACCTCGCCACCGCCGCCTTTGGCCGCCGGACCTTGGACGCGCTCGGTCCGGTCCTGCGGAGCTGGCTCGAGCGGGCCTACGGGTTTGTCTCTTTCCGTCTGGTGCAGGTGTTGTCCGGCCATGGCTGTTTCGGAAAGCACCTGCACCGGATCGGGAGGGAGGAAACGCCGGCGTGCCACGAATGCGGGGCCCCGGAGGACACGGCGCAGCACACCCTCGAGGTGTGCCCGGCTTGGTCCGAGCTGCGCCGTGGCCTGACCGCGGTGGTCGGCCAGGACCTCTCGCTTCCCAGCGTGATCAACGCCATGCTGGGGAGCGAGGAGGCCTGGGCTGCGGTTGCCTCCTTTTGCGAGGACGTTATCTCGCAAAAGGAGGAGGCGGAGCGCGCGCGGGAGGACGACCCTCTCGCTGCGCCGCTCCGCAGACGAAGAAGGGGTCGGAGAAGGGGCGCAGGTCCTCTCCGTCCTCTTGGTGGTGATGGGCGGGTGACAGGCGCGGGGGTGCCTTCGCCCGCATTGCAGCCGTCACCACCTTCGTCGGTCACTCCCGGGCCCGTCCCCCTCCCCACGGGGAGGGCGTGAGGGGCCCGCATCGCAGGGTAATCGTCGGCGGGGACTGGACGTAAAGGCTGTGCCGGTTTCCCAGTCCCCGCCACTAGGACGAAGCGGGAGTGCCGCTGGGTTGTTTTAGTGGGTATACCGGGTCAGACCGGGGAGTCCCACATAACCCCCCCATCCCCCGATGGGAGGGCATGCGTAATGCATTTTTTCCCAGCGCAAACAAAAAAAAAAAAAAAAAAAAAAAAAAGGTTAGGTTAGGTTGGGGGACCCCCTCACAGTGCTTGCGTCCACGTCGCGTCCCCTGGAAACAGCCCAGTACTGACCACCGTAACGGAGTGGCAGTCTGGGTTGGCCAAAGTGCACTGTGCTTTCGTAGCCATCTTGCCTTGTGACTACGAATTGTTGTCGGAAATGTCTACACCTTCGCGGGACGCCTGCGGGCGATTTATGAAACAAAAAGGCCCTTCTCAGGGCCAACCCAAAGGCCCTTCTCAGGGCCAACCCAAAGGCCCTTCTCAGGGCCAACCAAAAGGCCCTTCTCAGGGCCACTCCGACGCTTCGGCGTCAGAGGGTAGCCGCGCGCCGTCTGCGGCTAGCTTCTTTGGAGGGGCGGACGAGTCGTCTGACGACTCAATGGTGAGTGTGTCGGACGCGGCCGACTCTGGGTCGCGAAAGCGAGCACACCGGAGCGGTGGGTCCGAGGGCTCCTCGGCGTCGACGAGGTTGCCGAAGGCAAAAAAGCCGACGGTGGCCGCGGAGACACATGTCGTTGGGCTCGCAGACGCCCAACGCAAGTTGGATCTGGCTCGGCGGGGCCTGCTCCAGCAAGAGCTGGAGGAGCGGGTAGCGGCCAAGGAGAGACGGGCGCTCGCCGCCCGGGCCAAGTCCGGGTACGGAGCGTCCCGCGTTCTGTACGCGGACTACTCTCTGGCCGAGCTCGAGAGGATGGCGGAGGAGGACGAGGAGGAGATTTTGGAGGTCGCCTCTAAGTCCTCCAACCTGAAGGGGACCCTGCAGAAGGCCCTAAAATGCAGGGCCGCAAGTATGCGTGGCGTCGTCGCGGAGCTGGTCCAGCGGAAGGCCACCGACGAGACGCGGCAACTGCAGGCGAAGGTAGATCGCCTGCAGTTGGAGGTCAGCCAGCTTCATCAGAAGCTGGCCGAAGCCACGGCCCGGCCACAACAGGCCAAGACGAGCCCTGCGGCAGAGGGCCCCGCCTCCTCCAACCTTGAGGATATCATCCGCAAGGTTGTGATGGAGGAGAGGGCCTTCACGAGAGCCTGCTTTGCAGGAATAGAGGACCGGCTCCTGCCGGAGAAACGCCTCCGACCGCCGCTTGCGGCGGATAAGAGGCAGAGCGAGCCGGGGCCGTCCTTGTCCCCGCCCGAGCCCCAGTCGGAGGATGCCCTTCTCCCTTCGACAACCCCGTCCAACGAGTGGACGGAAGTGGTTCGCAAGGGGAAGGGCAAAAAGTCGGCGACGGCCGCCCCTGCCGTCCCCGCCGCCACCGCCGCCACCGCCGCCGCCGCCCCTAGCCAACAGCAGACTGGCAAGGGAAAGCGGAAGAGGAAGCGAAAGGGGAAAGGGAAAGGGAGGGGAAAGGGGCAGCTAGTCCCCCCAAAAACCGCGGCCGTCGTAGTGACGCTCACCGCGGAGGCTGCGGAGCGAGGAGAGACGTACGCGTCCATTTTGGTGCGGGCGCGTACAACTGCCGATCCTACCCAACTAGGGATCGGCAGCGTGTCTTGCCGGCGGACCCAAACCGGGGCTCGAATCTTCGAGTTCCCGGGGGCAGAGGGGAGTGCCCACGCGGACCTCTTTGCAGCCAAGCTGCAGGAGGTCATCGCCGACTCGGCCAAGGTGGCCCGACCGGTAAAGTCCGCAGCCATAGAGGTGACCGACCTCGACGACTCCGTCACCAAGGAGGAGGTGGCGGTGGCGGTCGCGAGGATAGGGGGCTGCGACGTCAAGGCGGTCCAAGGCCGGGACATAAGGCCCGGCCGTGGCGGCATGGGCACCATCCGCCTCGAGTGCCCGGTCGTTGCTGCTAAAGCCGTCCTTGCCAAGGGACGGCTCACAGTCGGGTACAGCTCGGCTGCAGTCCGGGCACTCGAGGACCAGCCTCTGCGGTGCTTCCGGTGCTTAGGCATCGGACACACCCGGTCCCTGTGTCCGTCCACGGTGGACAGGACGGACACGTGCTACCGCTGCGGCAAGGAGGGCCATAAATCCGCAGCCTGCAAGGCCGCCACGCCGCACTGCGCGGTGTGTGCCGCCAGTGGCCGCCCGGCGGACCACGTTATGAGGGGGAGGAACTGCAATCCTCCCCCTAAGCGGGGCAAAGCGCAAGCGCCGAAAGGGCCTGCTGCTGCCGCTGGCACCGTCGTTCCTGCGGCGGCTGCGGAGGGGGGTGCGATGTCCGAGTGATGGATAGGGCCGAACATCGCATCCTTCAGGCGAACACCAACCACTGCAGGGCAGCCCAGGATCTGCTGACGCAGACCATGGCTGAGTGGTTGGTGGACTTGGCGGTGGTCGCCGAACCTTACTCGGTCCCTGGCCGTTGGCTGGGCGACCGAGACGGCTTGGTGGCGTTGGTGTCGCGGCCTTCCACGGACTCCCCTCCCCTCTCGCTCTTAGAGAGGGGACCGGGATACGTGGCCGCCGCGTGGGGAGACATGGCCCTGGTGGGGGTCTATTTCTCCCCAAACCGCTCTCTCTCGGACTTTGAGGATTTCCTCGAGGTCCTCACCGCGGTCATAGGGAGGGCGGCGCCACGCCAGGTCGTGGTGTTGGGCGACCTGAACGCCAAGTCGGCGGCCTGGGGCAATCCGGCCGGCGGTTGCAACGTCCGGGGGCGCGCCGTCGAGTATTGGGCGGCCTCGTGCGGTGTGTCCCTTCTGAACAGGGGGGCGGTCCACACGTGCGTGCGGCGGCAGGGTGGGTCGGTGGTCGACGTCTCGTTTGCCACCCCCGCGCTGGCCGCCCGCGTCGTCGACTGGCGGGTGGAGATGGTGGAGACCTTGTCGGACCACCGATATGTGCGGTTCGACATCTCCACCCAGCAGCGGGGAGGGGGGATGGCCCGCGCTGGGCAATCTCCCTTCCCGCGGTGGGCACTCACCCGCCTGGACCGGGAGGCAGCCAAGGAGGCGGCCTTTCTGCAGGACTGGCTGTCGCCCCCTGTCGAGGAGGCCCCGGACGTGGACGCCGCAGCGGTCCGGCTCAGGGAGTCTCTGACCGAGGTGTGCAACTCCAGCATGCCTCGGTCTCGCCGTCCGCCTCCCCATCGTGCCGTCTACTGGTGGACGGAGGAGCTGGAGGAGCTCAGGGCCACCTGCGTGGCGGCCAGAAGGGCCTACGCGCGGAGCCGAAGGCGCAGCGCCCAAAACCGAGACCGGGCAGAGGAGGACCGCCTATACGCCTCTTACCGAGAGGCGACGACGGTCCTCAAGTCTGCAATGGGCGCTGCAAAGGACTCGGCGTGGGACGAGATGCTGGAGGGTCTCGACAGAGATCCTTATGGGAGACCATACAAGGCGGCGCGGAACCAGCTCCGCCCGTATGGTCCCCCTCTGACGGAGACCCTCGAGCCATCGTTGCTGGATGGGGTGGTTCGGTCCCTGTTTCCGCGCAGGACCGACTTCACCCCACCAACGATGGATCCCCCGCGGGTGGCGGCTGCGGCGGCGGATGAGGAGGAGGTCCCCCCGGTGACGGTGGCGGAGTTTCGCGCGGGGGTTCTTGGCCTCCGCGCGAAGAAGACGGCTCCCGGGCCAGACGGCGTCCCTGCACGGGTGCTGGCGATCGCCGCCCCCGAAATGGAGGACAGGATTCGGGACCTCTTCAGCGCGTGTTTTGCGGCTGGGAGGTTCCCGAAACTGTGGAAGGAGGGGCGGCTATGCCTGCTCCGAAAGGAGGGACGCCCGGTGGACTCCCCCTCGGCATACCGGCCCATCGTCCTGCTCGATGAGGTCGGTAAATTGTTCGAGGGGATTGTCGCCTCCCGGCTGGGTAGCATTTTGCGGGGGGTAGGGCCGGATCTGTCGGACGCCCAGTTCGGTTTCCGTCGAGGGCGTTCGACGATCGACGCGCTGGCCCTACTCAAGGGCCAGGTGAGGGAAGCGGTGGAGGCGGGGGACGGAGTGCTGGCGGTGTCATTCGACATTGCCAACGCCTTCAACTCCGTCCCCCACTCGACGATATTGGAGGCGCTCCGGTATCACGGAGTGCCCCAATACCTGCGGAACCTCCTGGCCAGCTACCTGGGGGACCGGGTGGTCGTCTTGGCCGACAAGACGGCAACGATTCGGCGGTACAGCGCAGAGTCCGGTGTTCCGCAGGGGTCCGTGTTGGGGCCCCCCCTGTGGAACATCGGATTCGACTGGCTCCTGCGGGGAGCCCTCCTCCAGGGCACGAGTGTCATCTGCTACGCGGATGACACTCTCCTCACTGCCCGGGGGAGGAACTTCGGGGAGGCGGCCTGTCTGGCCTCGGCTGGCGGATCCTTGGTTGCGGAGAGGATCCGCCGCCTCGGATTGAGGGTGGCGCTGCAAAAGACCGAGGCCGTGTTCTTTCGCGGGCCTCGGCAGCGCTGCCCTCCCGACGCACACATCGTCGTGGAGGGCGTCCGGATAGGGGTCCAGCCCCAGATGAAGTATCTGGGCCTGGTGCTGGACGACAGGTGGCGGTTCGGCCCGCATTTCAGCGGGCTGTCGACGCGCCTGTTGAAGGCCGCGGACGCCCTCTCGTGGCTCCTCCCGAACCTGGGGGGGCCCAAGGCGAAATGCCGGCGCCTCTATGCCGGCATTTTAAGGAGTATGGCCCTATACGGGGCACCCATCTGGGCGGATTCCCTCCATAGGAGGGAAAATGCAACCGCCATCCGCAAGCCCCAAAGGGCTATTGCACTGCGGGTGGCGAGGGCCTACCGCTCGGTGGGCTTTTCGGCGGCGTGCGCTCTGGCCGGCACCCCTCCTTGGGAGTTGGAGGCGTGGGTGCTCGCCAGAGTGTACGAGTGGACGGCGCGCCGGAAGGCGCTCGGGGAGTGCCCCGTCCCCGAGGAGCGGGAGGCCGTGCGGCGGGAGGCGAGGGACGCAATCGTCCTCCACTGGACAGAGGACCTCGCCACCGCCGCCTTTGGCCGCCGGACCTTGGACGCGCTCGGTCCGGTCCTGCGGAGCTGGCTCGAGCGGTCCCACGGTTTCCTCTCGTTCCGTCTGGTTCAGGTGTTGTCCGGGCATGGCTGTTTCGGAAGGCACCTGCACCGGATCGGGAGGGAGGAAACCCCGGCGTGCCACGACTGCGGCGCCCCGGAGGACACGGCGCAGCACACCCTCGAGGTGTGCCCGGCTTGGTCGGGGCTGCGCCGTGGCCTGACCGCGGTGGTTGGCCGGGACCTCTCGCTTCCCAGCGTGATCAACGCCATGCTGGGGAGCGAGGAGGCCTGGGCAGCGGTTGCCTCCTTTTGCGAGGACGTAATCTCGCAAAAGGAGGAGGCGGAGCGCGCGCGGGAGGACGACCCTCTCGCTGCGCCGCTCCGCAGACGAAGAAGAGGTCGGAGAAGGCGCGCAGGTGCTCTCCCTCCTCTCGGTGGTGATGGGCGGGTGACAGGCGCGGGGGTGCCTTCGCCCGCATTGCAGCCGTCACCACCTTCGTCGGTCACTCCCGGGCCCGTCCCCCTCCCCACGGGGAGGTGGTGAAGGGTCCGATAGGCAGGGCATTCGTCGGCGGGGACTGGACGTAAAGGCTGTGCCGGTTTCCCAGTCCTCGCCACTAGGACGAAGCGGGAGTGCCGCTGGGTTGTTTTAGTGGGTATACCGGGTCAGACCGGGGAGTCCCACATAACCCCCCCATCCCCCGATGGGGGGGCATGCGTAATGCATTTTTTCCCAGCGCAAACAAAAAAAAAAAAAAAAAAAAAAAAGGTTAGGTTAGGTTAGGTTAGGTTGGGGGGGGGGACCCCCTCACAGTGCTTGCGTCCACGTCGCGTCCCCTGGAAACAGCCCAGTACTGACCACCGTAACGGAGTGGCAGTCTGGGTTGGCCAAAGTGCACTGTGCTTTCGTAGCCATCTTTGCCTTGTGTGTTACGATCCTGCGGAACTATGTCCAAACCTTCGCGGGACGCCTGCGGGCGGTTTTTGAAAAAAGGCCCTTCTCAGGGCCAACCCAAAGGCCCTTCTCAGGGCCAACCCAAAGGCCCTTCTCAGGGCCAACCAAAAGGCCCTTCTCAGGGCCACTCCGACGCTTCGGCGTCAGAGGCTAGCCGCGCGCCGTCTGCGGCTAGCTTCTTCGGAGGAGCGGAGTCGTCTGACGACTCGATGGTTACTGTGTCGGACGCGGCCGACTCTGGGTCGCGAAAGCGAGTATACCGGAGCGGTGGGTCCGAGGGCTCCTCGACCTCGAGGTCGAGGTTGCCGAAGGCTAAAAAGCCGACGGTGGCCGCGGAGACCCACATCGTTGGGCTCGCGGACGCCGAACGCCAGTTGAAGCTGTCTCGGCGGGGTCTGCTCCAGCAAGAGCTGGAGGAGCGGGTAGCGGCCAAGGAGAGGCGGGCGCTCGCCGCCCGGGCCAAGTCCGGGTACGGGGCGTCCCGCGTTCTATACGCGGACTACTCGCTGGCCGAGCTCGAAAAGATGGCGGAGGAGGACGAGGAGGAGATCGTGGAGGTCGCCTCTAAGTCCTCCAACTTAAAGGGGACCTTGCAAAAGGCCCTGAAGTGCAGGGCCGCGAGCATGCGTGGCGTCGTCGCGGAGCTGGTCCAGCGCAAGGCCACCGATGAGACGCGGCAACTGCAGGCGAAGGTGGATCGCCTGCAGTCGGAGGTCAGCCAGCTTCATCAGAAGCTGGCCGAAGCCACGGCCCGGCCACAACAGGCCAAAACGAGCCCTGCGGCAGAGGGCCCAACCTCCTCCAACCTTGAGGATATCATCCGCAAGGTTGTAATGGAGGAGAGGGCCTTCACGAGAGCCTGCTTTGCAGGTATAGAGGACCGGCTCCTGCCGGAGAAACGCCTCCGGCCGCCGCTTGCGGCGGATAAGAGGCAGAGCGAGCCGGGGCCGTCCTTGTCCCCGCCCGAGCCCCAGTCGGAGGATGCCCTTCTCCCTTCCACAACCCCGTCCAACGAGTGGACGGAGGTGGTACGCAAGGGGAAGGGCCAAGGAAAAAAGTCGGCGACGGCCGCCCCTGCCGTCCCTGCCGCCACCGCCGCCCCCAGCCAGCCGCAGACGACCGGCAAGGGAAAGCGGAAGAGGAAGCGGAAGGGGAAAGGGAAAGGGAGGGGAAAGGGACAGCTAGTCCCCCCAAAAACCGCGGCCGTCGTGGTGACGCTCACCGCGGAGGCTGCGGAGCGGGGGGAGAGCTACGCGTCCATTTTGGTGCGGGCGCGTGCCAATGCTGATCCCACCCAACTAGGGATCGGCAGCGTCTCTTGCCGGCGGACCCAAACCGGGGCTCGAATTTTCGAGTTCCCGGGGGCAGAGGGGGGTGCCCACGCGGACCTCTTTGCAGCCAAGCTGCAGGAGGTCATCGCCGACTCGGCCAAGGTGGCCCGACCCGTCAAGTCGGCGGCCATAGAGGTGACGGACCTCGATGACTCCGTCACCAAGGAGGAGGTGGCGGTGGCGGTCGCGAGGATAGGGGGCTGCGACGTCGCGGCGGTCCAAGGCCGGGACATAAGGCCCGGCCGTGGCGGCATGGGCACCATTCGCCTCGAGTGCCCGGTCGCCGCGGCAAAAGCCGTCCTTGCCAAGGGACGGCTCACTGTCGGGTACAGCTCGGCTGCAGTCCGGGCACTCGAGGACCAGCCTCTGCGGTGCTTCCGGTGCTTAGGCATCGGACACACCCGGTCCCTGTGTCCGTCCACGGTGGACAGGACGGACACGTGCTACCGCTGCGGCAAGGAGGGGCACAAATCCGCTGCCTGCAAGGCCGCCACGCCGCACTGCGCGGTGTGTGCCGCCAGTGGCCGCCCGGCGGGCCACATTATGAGGGGGAGGAACTGCAATCCTCCCCCTAAGCGGGGCAAAGCACAGGCGCCGAACAGGCCTGCTGCTGCCGCTGGCTGCACCGTCGTTCCTGCGGCGGCTGCGGAGGGGGGTGCGATGTCCGAGTGATGGATAGGGTGGAGCATCGCATCCTTCAGGCGAACACCAACCACTGCAGGGCAGCCCAGGATCTGCTGACGCAGACCATGGCTGAGTGGTTGGTGGACTTGGCGGTGGTCGCCGAACCTTACTCGGTCCCTGGCCGTTGGCTGGGCGACCGAGACGGCTTGGTGGCGTTGGTGTCGCGGTCTTCCACGGACTCCCCTCCCCTCTCGCTCTTAGAGAGGGGACCGGGATACGTGGCCGCCGCGTGGGGAGACATGGCCCTGGTGGGGGTCTATTTCTCCCCAAACCGCCCTCTCTCGGACTTTGAGGATTTCCTAGAGATCCTCACCGCAGTCGTAGGGAGGGCGGCGCCGCGCCAGGTCGTGGTGTTGGGCGACCTGAACGCCAAGTCGGCGGCCTGGGGCAACACGGCCGCCGGTTGCAACGTCCGGGGACGCGCCGTCGAGTTCTGGGCAACCTCGTGCGGTGTGTCCCTCCTAAACAGGGGGGCGGTCCACACGTGCGTGCGGCGGCAGGGTGGGTCGGTGGTCGACGTCTCGTTTGCCACCCCCGCGCTGGCCGCCCGCGTCGTCGACTGGCGGGTAGAGATGGTGGAGACCTTGTCGGACCACCGTTATGTGCGGTTCGACATCTCCACCCAGCAGCGGGGAGGGGGGATGGCCCGCGCTGGGCAATCCCCCTTCCCGCGGTGGGCACTCACCCGCCTGGACCGGGAGGCAGCCAAGGAGGCGGCCTTTCTCCAGGACTGGCTGTCGCCCCCTGTCGAGGAGGTCCTGGACGTAGACGCCGCAGCGGTCCAGCTCAGGGGGTCCCTGACCGAGGTGTGCAACTCCAGCATGCCTCGGTCTCGTCATCCGCCCCCCCATCGTGCCGTGTATTGGTGGACGGAGGAGCTGGCGGAGCTCAGGGCCACCTGCGTGGCGGCCAGAAGGGCCTACGCGAGGAGCCGACGGCGCAGCGCCCTAAACCGAAACCGGGCAGAGGAGGACCTCCTATACGCCTCTTACCAAGAGGCGACGACGGTCCTCAAGTCTGCGATGGGCGCTGCTAAAGACTCGGCGTGGGCCGAGATGCTGGAGGGTCTCGACCGGGATCCCTATGGGAGACCATACAAGGCGGCGCGGAACCAGCTCCGCCCGTATGGTCCCCCACTGACGGAGACCCTCGAGCCATCGTTGCTGGATGGGGTGGTCCGGTCCCTGTTTCCGCGCAGGACCGACTTCGCCCCACCAACGATGGATCCCCCGCGGGTGGCGGCTGCGGCGGCGGATGAGGAGGAGGTCCCCCCGGTGACGGTGGCGGAGTTTCGCGCGGGGGTTCTCGGCCTCCGCGCGAAGAAGACGGCTCCCGGGCCAGACGGCGTCCCTGCACGGGTGCTGGCGATCGCCGCCCCCGAAATGGAGGACAGGATTCGGGACCTCTTCAGCGCGTGTTTTGCGGCTGGGAGGTTCCCGAAACTGTGGAAGGAGGGGCGGCTATGCCTGCTCCGAAAGGAGGGACGCCCGGTGGACTCCCCCTCGGCATACCGGCCCATCGTCCTGCTCGATGAGGTCGGTAAACTGTTCGAGGGGATTGTCGCCTCCCGGCTCAATAGCCTTTTGCAGGGGGTAGGGCCGGATCTGTCGGACGCCCAGTTCGGTTTCCGTCGAGGGCGTTCGACGATCGACGCGCTGGCCCTACTCAAGGGCCAGGTGAGGGAAGCGGTGGAGGCGGGGGACGGAGTGCTGGCGGTGTCATTCGACATTGCCAACGCCTTCAACTCTGTCCCCCACTCGACGATATTGGAGGCGCTCCGGTATCACGGAGTGCCCCAATATCTGCGGAACCTCCTCGCCAGCTACCTGGAGGACCGGGAGGTCGTCCTCGCGGATAGGTCGGGCATCGTGAGGCGGTACGGCGCAGAGTCCGGTGTTCCGCAGGGGTCGGTGTTGGGGCCTCCCCTGTGGAACATTGGGTTCGACTGGCTCCTGCGGGGAGCCCTCCTCCAGGGCACGAGTGTCATCTGTTACGCGGATGACACTCTCCTCACTGCCCGGGGGAGAAACTTCGGAGAGGCGGCCTGTCTGGCCTCGGCTGGCGGATCCTTGGTTGCGGAGAGGATCCGCCGCCTCGGATTGAGGGTGGCGCTGCAAAAGACCGAGGCCGTGTTCTTCCGCGGGCCTCGGCAGCGCTGCCCTCCCGACGCACACATCGTCGTGGAGGGCGTCCGGATAGGGGTCCAGCCCCAGATGAAGTATCTGGGCCTGGTGCTGGACGACAGGTGGCGCTTCGGCCCGCATTTCAGCGGGCTGTCGACGCGCCTGTTGAAGGCCGCGGACGCCCTCTCGTGGCTCCTCCCGAACCTGGGGGGGCCCAAGGCCAAATGCCGGCGCCTCTATGCCGGCATTCTCAGGAGCATGGCCCTGTACGGGGCCCCCATCTGGGCGGACTGCCTCCACCGAAGGGAAAATGCAACCGCCATCCGCAAGCCCCAAAGGGCTATTGCACTGCGGGTGGCGAGGGCCTACCGCTCGGTGGGCTTTTCGGCGGCGTGCGCTCTGGCCGGCACCCCTCCTTGGGAGTTGGAGGCGTGGGTGCTCGCCAGAGTGTACGAGTGGACGGCGCGCCGGAAGGCGCTCGGGGAATGCCCCGTCCCCGAGGAGCGGGAGGCCGTGCGGCGGGAGGCGAGGGACGCAATCGTCCTCCACTGGACAGAGGACCTCGCCACCGCCGCCTTTGGCCGCCGGACCTTGGACGCGCTCGGTCCGGTCCTGCGGAGCTGGCTCGAGCGGTCCCACGGTTTCCTCTCGTTCCGTCTGGTTCAGGTGTTGTCCGGGCATGGCTGTTTCGGAAGGCACCTGCACCGGATCGGGAGGGAGGAAACCCCGGCGTGCCACGACTGCGGCGCCCCGGAGGACACGGCGCAGCACACCCTCGAGGTGTGCCCGGCTTGGTCGGGGCTGCGCCGTGGCCTGACCGCGGTGGTTGGCCGGGACCTCTCGCTTCCCAGCGTGATCAACGCCATGCTGGGGAGCGAGGAGGCCTGGGCAGCGGTTGCCTCCTTTTGCGAGGACGTAATCTCGCAAAAGGAGGAGGCGGAGCGCGCGCGGGAGGACGACCCTCTCGCTGCGCCGCTCCGCAGACGAAGAAGGGGTCGGAGAAGGCGCGCAGGTGCTCTCCCTCCTCTCGGTGGTGATGGGCGGGCGATAGGCGCGGGGGTGCCTTCGCCCGCATTGCAGCCGTCACCACCTTCGTCGGTCACTCCCGGGCCCGTGCCCCTCCCCACGGGGAGGGCGTGAGGGGCCCGCCATGCAGGGATAATCGTCGGCGGGGACTGGACGTAAAGGCTGTGCCGGTTTCCCAGTCCTCGCCACTAGGACGAAGCGGGAGTGCCGCTGGGTTGTTTTAGTGGGTATACCGGGTCAGACCGGGGAGTCCCACATAACCCCCCCATCCCCCGATGGGGGGGCATGCGTAATGCATTTTTTCCCAGCGCAAACAAAAAAAAAAAAAAAAAAAAAAAAGGTTAGGTTGGGGGACCCCCTCACAGTGCTTGCGTCCACGTCGCGTCCCCTGGAAACAGCCCAGTACTGACCACCGTAACGGAGTGGCAGTCTGGGTTGGCCAAAGTGCACTGTGCTTTCGTAGCCATCTTGCCTTGCGACTACGAACCTGCTATGTCAAAACCTTCGCGGGACGCCTGCGGGCGATTTATTAAACAAAAAGGCCCTTCTCAGGGCCAACCCAAAGGCCCTTCTCAGGGCCAACCCAAAGGCCCTTCTCAGGGCCAACCAAAAGGCCCTTCTCAGGGCCACTCCGACGCTTCGGCGTCAGAGGGTAGCCGCGCGCCGTCTGCGGCTAGCTTCTTTGGAGGGGCGGACGAGTCGTCTGACGACTCAATGGTGAGTGTGTCGGACGCGGCCGACTCTGGGTCGCGCAAGCGAGCACACCGGAGCGGTGGGTCCGAAGGCTCCTCGGCCTCAACGAGGTTGCCGAAGGCTAAAAAGCCGACGGTGGCCAAGGAGACCCATGTCGTTGGGCTTGTGGACGCTCAACGCCAGTTGGATCTGGCTCGGCGGGGCCTGCTCCAGCAAGAGCTGGAGGAGCGGGTAGCGGCCAAAGAGAAACGGGCGCTCGCCGCCCGGGCCAAATCCGGGTATGGAGCGTCCCGCGTTCTTTACGCGGACTTCTCATTGGCCGAGCTCGAGAGGATGGCGGAGGAGGACGAGGAGGAGATTTTGGAGGTCGCCTCTAAGTCGTCAAACCTCAAGGGGACCTTGCAGAAGGCCCTGAAATGCCGGGCTGCGAGTATGCGTGGCGTCGTCGCGGAGCTGGTCCAGCGCAAGGCCACGGACGAGACGCGGCAACTGCAGGCGAAGGTGGATCGCCTGCAGTCGGAGGTCAGCCAGCTTCATCAGAAGCTGGCCGAAGCCACGGCCCGGCCACAACAACAGGCCAAGACGAGCCCTGCGGCAGAGGGCCCCGCCTCCTCCAACCTTGAGGATATCATCCGCAAGGTTGTAATGGAGGAGAGGGCCTTCACGAGATCCTGCTTTGCAGGAATCGAGGACCGGCTCCTGCCGGAGAAACGCCTCCGGCCGCCGCTTGCGGCGGATAAGAGGCAGAGCGAGCCGGGGCCGTCCTCGTCCCCGCCCGAGCCCCAGTCGGAGGATGCCCTTCTCCCTTCGACAACCCCGTCCAACGAGTGGACGGAAGTGGTCCGCAAGGGGAAGGGCAAAAAGCCGGCGACGGCCGCCCCTGCCGTACCCGCCGCCACCGCCGCCACCGCCGCCGCCGCCCCTAGCCAACCGCAGACCGGCAAGGGAAAGCGGAAGAGGAAGCGGAAGGGTAAAGGGAAAGGGAGGGGAAAGGGACAGCTAGTCCCCCCAAAAACCGCGGCCGTCGTGGTGACGCTCACCGCGGAGGCTGCGGAGCGGGGGGAGAGCTACGCGTCCATTTTGGTGCGGGCGCGTGCCACTGCCGATCCGATCCAACTAGGGATCGGCAGCGTCTCTTGCCGGCGGACCCAAACCGGGGCTCGAATTTTCGAGTTCCCGGGGGCAGAGGGGGGTGCCCACGCGGACCTCTTTGCCGCCAAGCTGCAGGAGGTCATCTCCGACTCGGCCAAGGTGGCCCGACCGGTCAAGTCGGCGGCCATAGAGGTCACCGACCTTGACGACTCCGTCACCAAGGAGGAGGTGGCGGCGGCGGTCGCAGCCATAGGGGGCTGTGATGTCAAGGCGGTCCGAGGCCGGGACATAAGGCCCGGCCGTGGTGGCATGGGCACCATCCGCCTCGAGTGCCCGGTCGTCGCTGCTAAAGCCGTCCTTGCCAAGGGACGGCTCACAGTCGGGTACAGCTCGGCTGCAGTCCGGGCACTCGAGGACCAGCCTCTGCGGTGCTTCCGGTGCTTAGGCATCGGACACACCCGGTCCCTGTGTCCGTCCACGGTGGACAGGACGGACACGTGCTACCGCTGCGGCAAAGAGGGACACAAATCCGCTGCCTGCAAGGCCGCCACGCCGCACTGCGCGGTGTGTGCCGCCAGCGGCCGCCCGGCGGGCCATATTATGAGGGGGAGGAACTGCAATCCTCCCCCTAAGCGGGGCAAAGCGCAGGCGGCGAACGGACCTGCTGGTGCCGCTGGCACCGTCGTTCCTGCGGCGGCTGCGGAGGGGGGTGCGATGTCCGAGTGATGGATAGGGTCGAACATCGCATCCTTCAGGCGAACACCAACCACTGCAGGGCAGCCCAGGATCTGCTGACGCAGACCATGGCTGAGTGGTTGGTGGACTTGGCGGTGGTCGCCGAGCCTTACTCGGTCCCTGGCCGTTGGCTGGGCGACCGGGACGGACTGGTGGCGTTGGTGTCGCGGCCTTCCACGGACTCCCCTCCCCTCTCGCTCTTAGAGAGAGGACCGGGATACGTGGCCGCCGCGTGGGGAGACATGGCCCTGGTGGGGGTCTATTTCTCCCCAAACCGCTCTCTCTCAGACTTTGAGGATTTCCTGGAGATCCTCACCGCTGTCGTAGGGAGGGCGGCGCCACGCCAGGTCGTGGTGTTGGGCGACCTGAACGCCAAGTCGGTGGCCTGGGGCAATCCGGCCGGCGGTTGCAACGTCCGGGGGCGCGCCGTCGAGTATTGGGCGGCCTCGTGCGGTGTGTCCCTTCTGAACAGGGGGGCGGTCCACACGTGCGTGCGGCGGCAGGGTGGGTCGGTGGTCGACGTCTCGTTTGCCACCCCCGCGCTGGCCGCCCGCGTCGTCGACTGGCGGGTGGAGATGGTGGAGACCTTGTCGGACCACCGATATGTGCGGTTCGACATCTCCACCCAGCAGCGGGGAGGGGGGATGGCCCGCGCTGGGCAATCCCCCTTCCCGCGGTGGGCACTCACCCGCCTGGACCGGGAGGCAGCCAAGGAGGCGGCCTTTCTCCAGGACTGGCTGTCGCCCCCTGTCGAGGAGGTCCTGGACGTAGACGCCGCAGCGGTCCAGCTCAGGGAGTCTCTGACCGAGGTGTGCAACTCCAGCATGCCTCGGTCTCGCCGTCCGCCCCCCCATCGTGCCGTCTACTGGTGGACGGAGGAGCTGGAGGAGCTCAGGGCCACCTGCGTGGCGGCCAGAAGGGCCTACGCGCGGAGCCGAAGGCGCAGCGCCCAAAACCGAAACCGGGCAGAGGAGGACCGCCTATACGCCTCTTACCGAGAGGCGACGACGGTCCTCAAGTCTGCAATGGGCGCTGCGAAAGACTCGGCGTGGGCCGAGATGCTGGAGGGTCTCGACAGGGATCCCTATGGGAGACCATACAAGGCGGCGCGGAACCAGCTCCGCCCCTATGGTCCCCCACTGACGGAGACCCTCGAGCCGGCGTTGTTGGATGGGGTGGTCCGGTCCTTGTTTCCGCGCAGGACCGACTTCGCCCCACCAACGATGGATCCCCCGCGGGGGGTGGCTTCGGCGGCGGATGAGGAGGAGGTCCCCCCGGTGACGGTGGCGGAGTTTCGCGCGGGGGTTCTCGGCCTGCGCGCGAAGAAGACGGCCCCCGGGCCAGACGGCGTCCCTGCACGGGTGCTGGCGATCGCCGCCCCCGAAATGGAGGACAGGATTCGGGACCTCTTCAGCGCGTGTTTTGCGGCTGGGAGGTTCCCGAAACTGTGGAAGGAGGGGCGGCTATGCCTACTCCGAAAGGAGGGACGCCCGGTGGACTCCCCCTCGGCATACCGGCCCATCGTCCTACTCGATGAGGTCGGTAAATTGTTCGAGGGGATTGTCGCCTCCCGGCTGGGTAGCCATTTGCGGGGGGTAGGGCCAGATCTGTCGGACGCCCAGTTCGGTTTCCGTCGAGGGCGTTCGACGATCGACGCGCTGGCCCTACTCAAGGGCCAGGTGAGGGAAGCGGTGGAGGCGGGGGACGGAGTGCTGGCGGTGTCATTCGACATTGCCAACGCCTTCAACTCCGTCCCCCACTCGACGATATTGGAGGCGCTCCGGTATCACGGAGTGCCCCAATATCTGCGGAACCTCCTGGCCAGCTACCTGGGGGACCGGGAGGTCGTCCTCGCCGACAGGACGGCCACGATACGGCGGTACAGCGCAGAGTCCGGTGTTCCGCAGGGGTCCGTGTTGGGGCCCCCCCTGTGGAACATCGGTTTCGACTGGCTCCTGCGGGGAGCCCTCCTCCAGGGCACGAGTGTCATCTGCTACGCGGATGACACTCTCCTCACTGCCCGGGGGAGGAACTTCGGGGAGGCGGCCTGTCTGGCCTCGGCTGGCGGATCCTTGGTTGCAGAGAGGATCCGCCGCCTCGGATTGAGGGTGGCGCTGCAAAAGACCGAGGCCGTGTTCTTTCGCGGGCCTCGGCAGCGCTGCCCTCCCGATGCCCACATCGTCGTGGAGGGCGTCCGGATAGGGGTCCAGCCCCAGATGAAGTATCTGGGCCTGGTGCTGGACGACAGGTGGCGCTTCGGCCCGCATTTCAGCGGGTTGTCGACGCGCCTGTTGAAGGCCGCGGACGCCCTCTCGTGGCTCCTCCCGAACCTGGGGGGGCCCAAGGCGAAATGCCGGCGCCTCTATGCCGGCATTTTGAAGAGCATGGCCCTGTACGGGGCCCCCATCTGGGCGGACTCCCTCCATAGGAGGGAGAATGCAACCGCCATCCGCAAGCCCCAAAGGGCTATTGCACTGCGGGTGGCGAGGGCCTACCGCTCGGTGGGCTTCTCGGCGGCGTGCGCTCTGGCCGGCACCCCTCCTTGGGAGTTGGAGGCGTGGGTGCTCGCCAGAGTGTACGAGTGGACGGCGCGCCGGAAGGCGCTCGGGGAATGCCCCGTCCCCGAGGAGCGGGAGGCCGTGCGGCGGGAGGCGAGGGACGCAATCGTCCTTCACTGGACGGAGGACCTCGCCACCGCCGCCTTTGGCCGCCGGACGTTGGACGCGCTCGGTCCGGTCCTGCGGAGCTGGCTCGAGCGGTCGCACGGTTTCCTCTCGTTCCGTCTGGTGCAGGTGTTGTCCGGCCATGGCTGTTTCGGAAGGCACCTGCACCGGATCGGAAGGGAGGAAACGCCGGCGTGCCACGAATGCGGGGCCCCGGAGGACACGGCGCAGCACACCCTCGAGGTGTGCCCGGCTTGGTCGGGGCTGCGCCGTGGCCTGACCGCGGTGGTTGGCCGGGACCTCTCGCTTCCCAGCGTGATCAACGCCATGCTGGGGAGCGAGGAGGCCTGGGCAGCGGTTGCCTCCTTTTGCGAGGACGTAATCTCGCAAAAGGAGGAGGCGGAGCGCGCGCGGGAGGACGACCCTCTCGCTGCGCCGCTCCGCAGACGAAGAAGGGGTCGGAGAAGGCGCGCAGGTGCTCTCCCTCCTCTCGGTGGTGATGGGCGGGTGACAGGCGCGGGGGTGCCTTCGCCCGCATTGCAGCCGTCACCACCTTCGTCGGTCACTCCCGGGCCCGTCCCCCTCCCCACGGGGAGGGCGTGAGGGGCCCGCATCGCAGGGTAATCGTCGGCGGGGACTGGAAGTAAAGGCTGTGCCGGTTTCCCAGTCCCCGCCACTCGGACGAAGCGGGAGTGCCGCTGGGTTGTTTTAGTGGGTATACCGGGTCAGACCGGGGAGTCCCACATAACCCCCCCATCCCCCGATGGGAGGGCATGCGTAATGCATTTTTTTTTTTTTTTTTTTTTTTTTTTTTTTTTTTCCCAGCGCAAACAAAAAAAAAAAAAAAAAAAAAAAAAAAAAAAAGGTTAGGTTAGGTTAGGTTAGGTTGGGGTGCTGGGCCAGACAACCTCCTCGTGTGCTCCCGGCTGCTGGTCCCGCCTGGATACGTCCGGGGGGAACAGCAGTCGTTCGTTATGGAGCCGGTGCACCCTGGGCACGAGTAATAACTCTCTCCAGTTGGGGATTCTCATTGCTCGTGGCTAATAGTCTGGCGTGGGTGGGGCCATCACTGGCCATGGGGGCGTTGCTCCACGTGTCCCTCTGACCTAGCAGAGGGCACAGTGGAGGAGCAAGGACGGGCTCGGCGTGTATTAACCTACCGCCGAGCGGGCAGTGGGAGTGTGTCTTCCCTGCCTCCGTCGTTAAATCGGAGGGTACTCTTACACATGCTGGGTGTCGTGGTTATGTCTCGCGGCTCAGCGTAAGGTACCTTCCGTCGGTCTTGGCTTGATCGCCCGGACCGCGGGGAAGAAAACCTCGAGAACAAATCACCCCGAATCCTAAGCGGCGGCGCACCGCGAGAGGATGTGTGGCTGGCGGGGCTCTTCGGAGCATCCAGTCACTAGTGCGACCCCCTCCAGGGTACCTGCGGACCCCCTGGTTGGGTGACAAACTACGCTTACCCGGGTACAGGGGGCACTGCCCGGGTGGACTGTTATTTCCCCCATACTCGTGGGATTCAAATGGAGAAACATAATAATTTAAAAAAGCCATTAGACGATGGGAGCCAAGGAGGCTCACGTCCCTCTGGGGACCATGTCCTCTCCGACCAAGGGTCGTCGAGGGGAGGATGTCGGCGACAAAAGCGTCCGTACGGCGAGGTCGTGTCGGAGGCCGGGACGGGCCTCTCCTCTAGTGAGGAGAACTTGTCGGTCGCCAAAGTGCCGACAGCTAGAAGAGGTCGGGCGTCTAGCTCGTCGCTGTCGCGTGACGCCCGGGGTCGCTTCATTAGGCGCCCTAACACGCCGATGCGCAGCGAGGAAAGCGACGCCAGTGCAACCCAGACGCAGCATAAAGCTGTGCTGGTGAGCACTAAGGCGGATCTCCAAGCTGCGAGGCGGGAGGAGAGACGGGCGATGGCGACCGATGAGGTCACCGAAATGGCACGTCAGGCCAGAGAAAGGCGGTCCGCTCTTGCGACCGCCGCGGAGGGCCTGACATCGGCGGCCTTAAGCCGCCAGGTGACGGATGGCGTGGACGTCATCCTGAAGGTAGCCACGAAATCTGGCAACCTGAAGGGGACGTTCACGCGGGCCCTGAAAGAGGCGGCTGAAGGCATTGAGGAGGCGATGGGGGTCCTCCTCAATCGCACAGCATCGGAGGAGACGGCGAAGCTTCTGGAGGAGAACGGCCGTCTCCAAAGAAAAGTGGAGGCCCTCGAGAGGGATATGGCCGCCCTAAGGGCCGACTTCGGTCGGCAACAGGAGCGCCCATCATACGCCGCCGCCGCCTCCACCACGACACCTGGGCCGCCGAGGTCGACCCAGGTCGAAGAAATTGTGCGGGCCGTCCTGCTCCAAGTCGGGGGCATGATAAATGCCCGCCTTGAGGCTCTGGAGCCGAGGCTGCTCCCCAAACAAACCCTCCGGCCGCCGCTAGCGGCGGATAAACGGAGGGCGGAGGAGCCCCCAAAGACAAGGCCCGCACAGGGGGCCCAAAAAGCCGGGGAGGCGGCCAAAAAGCCCGCGGAGGGGGCCAAAAAGCCCGCGGAGGGTGAGAAGCCCGTGGAGGGAGCCCCCCGCAAAGCCGCGCAGCAGCCCGTGGAGGGTAAGGCGAAGCCCGTGGAGGGGGCTGCGCAGGCTGCGACCGTGGTCGGACAAGACCCCGAGGGGTGGACCACGGTCACTAAAAAGAAGCGCCGACGCCGAGGAGGGCGCAAGGCCAAATCGGGCCCGGCGACCGGGGCCGCACAGGGCGGCAAGAAGACGCCCAGAATTGACGTCCCGCGCTCCGCGGCTGTAGTAATTACACTGCAGCCGGAAGCTGTGCAGCGGGGCGTCACATACAGGGATGTCCTGACGGAGGCGAGAGCTAAGGTCAAGCTCGACGACCTGGGCATCCAAACTGGCCTCCGCTTCAGGACGGCGGCCACGGGTGCCCGGATTCTCGAGCTGCCGGGGGCCGCAAGCGGCGAAAAGGCGAACGCCCTAGCCGCCAAACTGCGCGAGGTCCTCAAGCCTGAGGACGCGCGGGTGCACCAGCCCATAAAATCCGCAGAGATCTGCGTCGAGGGGCTGGAGGACTCCGTGTCCTCGGAGGAGCTCGTGCTGGCCATCGCTCGGGGCGGCGGGTGTTCGCCTGAGAGTGTGACCGCTGGGGAGATAGCGTGTCGGCGCGGCGCGCGCAGGCTCGGCACGGCCTGGGTGAGGTGCCCGGCGGCGGCAGCCAAGAAAGTCGCTGACGCCGGGCAGTTGCTGGTGGGATGGGGTTCTGCGAGGGTCAAACTCGTAGAACCCAGGGTCATGCGGTGCTACCGATGCCTTGAGGTAGGGCACGTCAGGGCTCAGTGCACCGCCGAAACGGACCGCAGCGAGTTGTGCCTTCGCTGCAGTCGACCCGGCCATAAGGCATCCCAGTGCTCCGCGGAGGCAAACTGCTGCATCTGTGCAGCAGCGGGAAAGCCCGCGGAGCACAGGATGGGAGGAAAAGCCTGCGGCAAGACTCCCACCAGCGGGAAAAAGAAAAAGAAGGCGGGGAACAAGGCTGCCGGGGGACCCACACCCCCCCCGCAGCCTGTTTGCACTTCGGCCGACTCCCGGCCCAGTGAAGGAGGGGTTGCCGAGGAGATGGAGTGTTAACGATGGCGCACTACCATTTCCTCCAGGGCAACATCAACCACTGCGCCAGAGCTCAGGATCTTCTCCTTCAGAGCATGGCGGAGTGGTCGATCCATGTGGCCGTGGTCGCCGAGCCATATTTCGTCCCCGACCGGGATAACTGGGTCGGTGACTTGAGTGGCTCGGTGGCCATCATCGGCGGGACTCTTGTTAACGCGTCCCGAGGTCGCGGCTGGGTGGCCGCCCTCGTGGACGACATAGTCACGATTGGGGCATACTTCTCGCCCAACAGGAGTCTCGCCGACTTCGAGAGCTTCCTTGTCGAGCTAGGGGCCGTCGTGGCCCGGCACCACCCTCGCCCCGTGTTGCTACTCGGGGACCTCAACGCCAAGTCTGCGGCGTGGGGATCCCCGGTCACGGACCCCAGGGGCGAGGTGTTGGAAGAGTGGGCACTAGAGGCGGGCCTGGTCGTCCTGAACCGGGGCTCGGTTTTCACGTGTGTGCGGCAGCGGGGCGGGTCCATCGTGGACGTCTCGTTCGCCAGCCCCGCTGTAGCGCACCGTGTCCGCGAGTGGCGCGTCGCCCGGGAGGTGGAGACGTTGTCGGACCACCGCTACATCCGGTTCGACCTCTCCGCCCAGACCGCGGGCGGCCGCAGCCTATCGGCTCCGCGGAGGGACGGCCCACGCTGGGCGCTTACGCGCATGGACAAGGAAGCTCTTGAGGAGGCGGCCATTATCCAGGCCTGGATAAGGGAGTCGGCCGACGGACCCGTCGACGTCGAACGAGAGGCGCAGTGGTTCCGCGGGGCGATGACGCAGATCTGCGACGCGTCCATGCCCCGGGTTCGCACGCAGTCCTCGAGGCGCCAGGTGTACTGGTGGTCTGCCGAGATCGCGCAGCTGCGCGTCACGTGCGTAGCGGTCAGGCGCCGGTACACTCGGTACCGAAGACGACGTCGACGGACCCGCGAAGAGGAGGCCGCGCTGTATGAGGCGTACAGCGCGGCGAAGGAGGCTCTGTGGCTGGCCATCGAGCGTTCCAAGACGCGGTCCAGGGAGGAGATGCTGGAGACCTTGGATGGGGATCCGTGGGGGCGCCCGTATCGCATGGTCCGGGGCAAGCTCCGTGCCTCGGGCCCCCCACTCACCGAGAGTCTCCAGCCACAGCTGCTGCAGAATGTGGTGGCAGCTCTCTTCCCTGAGCGTGGAGCATACGCTCCGCCGCCGATGGCACCGCCCTCAGCCGCAGAGCCTGAAGGCGAGATTGTCGTCAGCGTCCCCGAGGTGACACGACCAGAGATGGGAGCAGCCGTGGCACGGCTCCGGGCGAAAAATACCGCCCCGGGGCCCGATGGAGTGCCGGGCCGTGCTCTCGTCTTAGCTCTGGAGGAGCTAGGGCCCCAACTAAGAGGACTCTTCTCGGCGTGCCTAGAGCAGGGCCAATTTCCGTCCTTGTGGAAGACGGGTCGCCTGGTCCTGCTCAGGAAGGCAGGGCGCCCTGCCGACTCGCCGTCCGGGTATCGGCCCATAGTGCTGCTGGACGAGGTGGGCAAGCTGTTCGAGCGAATAGTTGCAGACCGCCTCGTCAGCCACTTGTTCACAGAGGGGCCGGACTTGGACGACAGCCAGTTCGGTTTTCGGCGTGGGCGCTCCACAGTGGACGCCATAATGCGAGTGAGAGTCCTGGCGGAGGATGCGGTGTCCCGGGGCGGGGTAGCGCTGGCGGTGTCCTTGGACATCACCAACGCCTTCAACACCCTGCCCTGGAGTTGTATCAGGGAGGCCCTGCGGTACCACAGGGTACCTCCCTACCTCCGCCGCGTGGTTGGGGCCTATTTGGCGGATAGGTGTGTCACCTGCGGGGGACGCGACGGCACGGTACAGCGCGCCATGTCGTGCGGTGTTCCACAGGGCTCGGTGTTGGGCCCACTCCTGTGGAACATCGGGTACGACTGGGTGCTGAGAGGCGAGCTCGCACCGGGGGTGGACCTGACGTGTTACGCGGACGACACGCTGGTCACCGCCCGGGGGAGCTCGCACAGGGAGGCAGCGTTGCTAGCTACGGGTGCGGTCTCACAGGTGGTGGGCCGCATACGGCGCCTGGGCCTGGAGGTGGCCCTCAACAAGTCGGAGGCCATCGCTTTCCATGGCCCCCGACGGGCGCCGCCGCCGGGATTACACATTGAGGTGGGGGGGGCCCGGATTGCTGTCGAGTCCACCATGAAGTACCTAGGATTGGTGCTCGACAGCCGGTGGGACTTCGGGCCCCACTTCCTGCGGCTGGCGCCGAAGTTGATGGGCGCGGCGGGCGCGCTGTCAACGCTGCTTCCCAATTTGGGAGGCCCGAGCACCGCCTGTAGGCGGTTGTACGTGGGGGTCGTGCGGTCCATGGCCCTGTATGGGGCCCCGGTGTGGGCGGCCGACCTGACGGCCCGCAGCATCGCCGTGCTGCGAAAACCGCAAAGGGCGATGACTTCGCCCCACCAACGATGGATCCCCCGCGGGGGGCGGCTTCGGCGGCGGATGAGGAGGAGGTCCCCCCGGTGACGGTGGCGGAGTTTCGCGCGGGGGTTCTCGGCCTCCGCGCGAAGAAGACGGCCCCCGGGCCAGACGGCGTCCCTGCACGGGTGCTGGCGATCGCCGCCCCCGAAATGGAGGACAGGATTCGGGACCTCTTCAGCGCGTGTTTTGCGGCTGGGAGGTTCCCGAAACTGTGGAAGGAGGGGCGGCTATGCCTGCTCCGAAAGGAGGGACGCCCGGTGGACTCCCCCTCGGCATACCGGCCCATCGTCCTGCTCGATGAGGTCGGTAAATTGTTCGAGGGGATTGTCGCCTCCCGGCTGGGTAGCCATTTGCGGGGGGTAGGGCCAGATCTGTCGGACGCCCAGTTCGGTTTCCGTCGAGGGCGTTCGACGATCGACGCGCTGGCCCTACTCAAGGGCCAGGTGAGGGAAGCGGTGGAGGCGGGGGACGGAGTGCTGGCGGTGTCATTCGACATTGCCAACGCCTTCAACTCCGTCCCCCACTTGACGATATTGGAGGCGCTCCGGTATCACGGAGTGCCCCAATACCTGCGGAACCTCCTGGCCAGCTACCTGGGGGACCGGGAGGTCATCCTCGCCGACAAGACGGCAACGATTCGGCGGTACGGCGCAGAGTCCGGTGTTCCACAGGGGTCGGTGTTGGGCCCCCCCCTGTGGAACATCGGGTTCGACTGGCTCCTGCGGGGAGCCCTCCTCCAGGGCACGAGTGTCATCTGCTATGCGGATGACACTCTCCTCACTGCCCGGGGGAGGAACTTCGGCGAGGCGGCCTGTCTGGCCTCGGCTGGCGGATCCTTGGTTGCAGAGAGGATCCGCCGCCTCGGATTGAGGGTGGCGCTGCAAAAGACCGAGGCCGTGTTCTTTCGCGGGCCTCGGCAGCGCTGCCCTCCCGACGCACACATCGTCGTAGAGGGCGTCCGGATAGGGGTCCAGCCCCAGATGAAGTATCTGGGCCTGGTGCTGGACGACAGGTGGCGATTCGGCCCGCATTTCAGCGGGCTGTCGACGCGCCTGTTGAAGGCCGCGGACGCCCTCTCGTGGCTCCTCCCGAACCTGGGGGGGCCCAAGGCGAAATGCCGGCGCCTCTATGCCGGCATTTTGAAGAGCATGGCCCTGTACGGGGCACCCATCTGGGCGGACTCCCTCCATAGGAGGGAGAATGCAACGGCCATCCGCAAGCCCCAAAGGGCTATTGCACTGCGGGTGGCGAGGGCCTACCGCTCGGTGGGCTTCTCGGCGGCGTGCGCTCTGGCCGGCACCCCTCCTTGGGAGTTGGAGGCGTGGGTGCTCGCCAGAGTGTACGAGTGGACGGCGCGCCGGAAGGCGCTCGGGGAATGCCCCGTCCCCGAGGAGCGGGAGGCCGTGCGGCGGGAGGCGAGGGACGCAATCGTCCTTCACTGGACGGAGGACCTCGCCACCGCCGCCTTTGGCCGCCGGACGTTGGACGCGCTCGGTCCGGTACTGCGGAGCTGGCTCGAGCGGTCCCACGGTTTCCTCTCTTTCCGTCTGGTGCAGGTGTTGTCCGGCCATGGCTGTTTCGGAAAGCACCTGCACCGGATCGGGAGGGAGGAAACGCCGGCGTGCCACCACTGCGGCGCCCCGGAGGACACGGCGCAGCACACCCTCGAGGTGTGCCCGGCTTGGTCGGGGCTGCGCCGTGGCCTGACTGCGGTAGTTGGCCGGGACCTCTCGCTTCCCGGCGTGATCAACGCCATGCTGGGGAGCGAGGAGGCCTGGGCAGCGGTTGCCTCCTTTTGCGAGGACGTAATCTCGCAAAAGGAGGAGGCGGAGCGCGCGCGGGAGGACGACCCTCTCGCTGCGCCGCTCCGCAGACGAAGAAGGGGTCGGAGAAGGCGCGCAGGTGCTCTCCCTCCTCTCGGTGGTGATGGGCGGGCGACAGGCGCGGGGGTGCCTTCGCCCGCATTGCAGCCGTCACCACCTTCGTCGGTCACTCCCGGGCCCGTCCCCCTCCCCACGGGGAGGTGGTGAAGGGTCCGATAGGCTGGGCATTCGTCGGCGGGGACTGGACGTAAAGGCTGTGCCGGTTTCCCAGTCCTCGCCACTAGGACGAAGCGGGAGTGCCGCTGGGTTATTTTAGTGGGTATACCGGGTCAGACCGGGGAGTCCCACATAACCCCCCCATCCCCCGATGGGGGGGCATGCGTAATGCATTTTTTCCCAGCGCAAACAAAAAAAAAAAAAAAAAAAAAAAAAGGTTAGGTTGGGGTGGCGGTCTGCGCTCCGATGGCGCCGGGAACGGTCGAACTTTAACTCGCGCGTGTCTGAAAAATTCGCGAAAGTGGCTATTTTTGTCGGATTGTCATGGTTTTGGTGTCAAAAGTTGCGTAACTGTGCCGCGGAAGTGACAGTGCTGTGTTGGTGACTCGCAGGTGTTCGCCTGAAGTAGGATCACGGAATACCTACTTCGGGCAACGCCCTAAAACAGTTTTTCGACCGGCGCTCGAAATCTGAAGCGGTAACATGTGCTTTATTATATATCATTAGAATCGTCTAATCGCCCCCCACCTTCTGTATAAGTTTGCCTTCCATCGCCATGTAAACGGCTGAGATATGCCCACTTTTCTGAAATGATGTAACCGGCTATCTCGTTTTTGGAGATAGTTACGTAAATTCTGACAACGGATTTGGATTCGTCTCATGGTCCTTTACCATAAACCAGTTCATCCGCTTCAGGTTTCGAGGGTCTTGGACCCCAAAACCACCATAAACTTTTCATACTGAACATTCTTGGACTTTACAGCCACTTTTGGGGACCTTGCTATCGGGTAAGGTCCTATTTTGACTCTTGTGTTCTAGAGACAATCTAACGGACTATTTAAGGCTTTTTAGTTTATAATTTTCCGTGTTATAGTTCCTAAGATATTCAACTTTTTGTAACACAGTACATTTTTGACGTTTGCGCCAGACTCCGTCACCTTTGGCCATCGATACGTGCTCCCACAGGCACGACGCACTAATTTCTATTTATCACCTTTATAGACTATACCTTGAGCTATAAATACAGACTTTCACCACAATTGTATCTATCAGGGTTACGGAGTTAGGCGCTTCGTTCTTGAGCGCGAATTTGTGCCTGGCCGTTATTACTTGCCCACTTCTGCCCCCCTTTTCTTCTCTTTTGTTTAGAGACGGGTGGTATTTGTATTCGTAGTTTAATAGTATATATTCTCCCCTACACATTTCACTTTTTATTTTAGTTTTAGCCCCATAAATAACATAGTTACGTCACTTTTTCCCCAAACATTTAATTCAGTACCTATTTTTTCAAACTCCAGTCCAGTCCAGTAGGTTTTTACTATTTCATTTTGTAGCGCACACCTTTAGTTACACATACCACTACTTACTATCATTGTACCTGCTCGGGTTACGGAGATAGACGCCCCAGACCGCTACGTGAATTTGCACCTAGCGGTCAAAAACTGCCCCACTTTGGCCCCCTGTTTCTGCCCTGCGGAGCTGAGACGGGCGGGATCTAAATATATACTTAGAAAGAACATATCCTCCCCTTCATTTCTCACTTTTTACCATATTTTTAGCTCTGATATTACCGGAGTAAATCCATTTTATATAACTTGATAATTTTTAGCCGACTTCAAAAAGAAGTATTTTATTTAACTCAATATAACTTTTAACTAGTACAGCCTTGGCAGTGACTTCGCTGCTTTTGAATAGTAGACTTCTTCTACTATCAGGCCCATCTCATCCGGAGTCCGAACTCCTGGATTCCGGTGCACCACCAGGCACTTTTTCGCGTATTTCATATAAACTTCAACTTTTTACACTGTAACCGTATACCTTGTTCTTTGTTAAACTCATTTCGTTAGTTTAAGTTTAAATGCCGGCGCCTCTATGCCGGCACTCTGGGGAGTATGGCCCTGTATGGGGCTCCAATCTGGGCGGACTCCCTCCACGGGGGGGGGATGCAGCCACACCCGCATCCGCGGGCCCCAGGGGGCTGTTGCACTGCGGGTGGCGGGGGCCTGCCGCTCGGTGGGCTTTTCGGCGGCGTGCGCTCTGGCCGGCGCCCCTCCTTGGGAGTTGGAGGCGTGGGTGCTAGCCGGAGTGTGCGAGTGGACGGTGCGCCGGAGGGCGCTCGGGGAGTGCCCCGTCCCCCCAGGGGCGGGGGGCGGTGCGGCGCTGGCTCGAGCGGTCCCACGGTTTCCTCTCGTTCCGTCTGGTGCAGGTGTTGTCCGGCCACGGCTGTTTCGGAAGGCACCGGCACCGGATCGGGAGGGAGGAAACGCCGGCGTGCCACGAATGCGGGGGCTTTTCGGCGGCGTGCGCTCTGGCCGGCGCCCCTCCTTGGGAGTTGGAGGCGTGGGTGCTAGCCGGAGTGTGCGAGTGGACGGTGCGCCGGAGGGCGCTCGGGGGGTGCCCCGTCCCCCAGGGGCGGGGGGCGGTGCGGCGCTGGCTTGAGCGGTCCCACGGTTATCTCTCGTTCCGTCTGGTGCAGGTGTTGTCCGGCCACGGCTGTTTCGGAAGGCACCGGCACCGGATCGGGAGGGAGGAAACGCCGGCGTGCCACGAATGCGGGGGCTTTTCGGCGGCGTGCGCTCTGGCCGGCGCCCCTCCTTGGGAGTTGGAGGCGTGGGTGCTAGCCGGAGTGTGCGAGTGGACGGTGCGCCGGAGGGCGCTCGGGGAGTGCCCCGTCCCCCAGGGGTGGGGGGCGGTGCGGCGCTGGCTCGAGCGGTCCCACGGTTTCCTCTCGTTCCGTCTGGTGCAGGTGTTGTCCGGCCACGGCTGTTTCGGAAGGCACCGGCACCGGATCGGGAGGGAGGAAGCGCCGGCGTGCTACGAATGCGGGGGCTTTTCGGCGGCGTGCGCTCTGGCCGGCGCCCCTCCTTGGGAGTTGGAGGCGTGGGTGCTAGCCGGAGTGTGCGAGTGGACGGTGCGCCGGAGGGCGCTCGGGGGGTGCCCCGTCCCCCAGGGGCGGGGGGCGGTGCGGCGCTGGCTCGAGCGGTCCCACGGTTTCCTCTCGTTCCGTCTGGTGCAGGTGTTGTCCGGCCACGGCTGTTTCGGGGGGCACCGGCACCGGATCGGGAGGGAGGAAACGCCGGCGTGCCACGAATGCGGGGGCTTTTCAGCGGCGTGCGCTCTGGCCGGCGCCCCTCCTTGGGAGTTGGAGGCGTGGGTGCTAGCCGGAGTGTGCAAGTGGTCGCGGTGGTTGGCCGGGGCCTCTCGCTTCCCGGCGTGATCAGCGCCATGCTGGGGAGCGAGGAGGCCTGGGCAGCGGTTGCCTCCTTTTGCGAGGATGTAATCTCGCAAAAGGAGGAGGCGGAGCGCGCGCGGGAGGACGACCCTCTCGCTGCGCCGCTCCGCAGACGAAGAAGGGGTCGGAGAGGGCGCGTAGGTCCTCTCCCTCCTCTTGGTGGTGATGGGCGGGCGACAGGCGCGGGGGAGCCTTCGCCCGCATTGCAGCCGTCACCATCCTCGCCGGTCACTCCCGGGCCCTTGCCCCTCCCCACGGGGAGGGTGTGAGGGGCCCGCTATGCGGGGTAATCGTCGGCGGGGACTGGAAGTAAAGGCTGTGCCGGTTTCCCAGTCCCCGCCACTCGGACGAAGCGGGAGTGCCGCTGGGTTGTTTTAGTGGGTATACCGGGTCAGACCGGGGAGTCCCACATAACCCCCCCATCCCCCGATGGGAGGGCATGCATAAAGCATTTTTTCCCAGCGCAAACAAAAAAAAAAAAAAGGTTAGGTTGGGGTGCTGGGCCAGACAACCTCCTCGTGTGCTCCCGGCTGCTGGTCCCGCTTGGATACGTCCGAGGGGAACAGCAGTCGTTCGTTATGGAGCCGGTGCACCCTGGGCACGAGTAATAACTTTCCCCAGTTGGGGACTCTTATTGCTCGTGGCAGATAGTCTGGCATGGGGGGGCCTTGGGGCGTTGCTCCGCGTGTCCCTCTGATTTAGCAGAGGGCACAGTGGAGGAGCAAGGGCGGGCTCAGGGGAGCAGGTGGCGGGAGATTTATCCCTCGCTGCCCCCGCCTCTTATCTGGGATGGATTCCCTACACGGGAAAAAAAAAAAAAAAAAAAAAACCAAAAAAAAAGCGATGTGGGAGATAGGGACCTCACCCTTAAAAGGAAAATATGAAAATGGCAAGCAAAAGAGAGATTTTACCCCAGGGCGGTACCGGCTGCGCCGCAGCCGGAGAATCCGCCACGGAACCTTCCGGTTCCGTCTGCCCCGCGTATTCTGGGGGGGGCAATGATTGCCATCCACTTGCCGGCAACGGCAACGAGAGCCGAGGAGGCTCACGCTCGCAGGTATCCGGGCCTGCGAGCGTTACATTGGTGACCGACGGATGCGCAGGGGTAGGCGACCAGGCCCCTGTTGCGGAAATGGATACTGGAAGTAGTGGAAACCGGTCGCGTGGGACGTCTTCCGTCAGGAAACGTCCAGTATGCCGGTCCTCAGACGAGGAAGGCCTGCCGGCCCCCAAGTTGCCGACTTCGAGGAGGGGTCGGCAACCATCGAGAGGAGTGAGTGCTTCGCAGCCGCGGAGGGATAAGCACGGACGATTCGTGCGGTCCAATACCTCGGCGGCTAGCGAAGCTGAGAGTGACATGGGGGTCACAACGGAGGACCCTGGCGATGGCGGTGAAAGTTGTGCCTCGCTGGGGAGCTCAAAGGCGGAGCTTAACGCCGCCAAAAGAGACCAGCGCAAAGCCGTCGCGGCCGACGAAGTGTCGGAGATGGCCCGACGCGCTCGCGAGCGACGAGCTGCTCTGGCGGCGGAAGGGGGAGAGCCGTCTGCGGTGGCCTTGAGCCAGCTGGCTCTGGATGGGGTGGACTTAGTCCTGAAGGTTGCCACCAAGTCCGGCAGCCTGAAGGGCACTTTCACCCGCGGCCTAAAAGAGGCTGCCGCGGATATCAGGGAGGCGGTTGGTATCCTCCTCAACAGGACGACCTCTGATGAGGTCGCAAAGTTACAGGAGGAGAACAGCCGCCTCCGAAATGACCTGGAGGACCTCCGGCGGCAAGTCGCTGCTCTGAGCGAGCAGCAGCAGCGACGCAAGTCCACTGATGCCGCACCCGTAGTGGCCCCGACTCCCGCACCGCGACCGGCAAGCCCTCGTACCGACGAAGAGGTCGAGCGCATTGTCCGGCTCTGCATGCTCCAGTGCGGGAGCATGGTTAACGCTCGGTTGGAGGCGATTTCTCGGCGTCTCCCGGCGGAAATCCTCCGTCCGCCTCTAGCGGCTGACACGCGGAGGACTGAGGAGCCGCCGAGACTTGCGCCTCAAGAGGGGAAGCCCGCGGAGGGTAATAAAAAGCCCGCGGAGGGAGCTCCTCCGAGCGACCAGCCCACGACTGCCGGGTCTGAGGGTGAGACCTGGGCGAAAGTCGTGGGCCGCAAGAAGGCCCGCAAAGCCACCAAGAAGGCCGCAGCAGCTGCAAGCGCCCCCGGTGGAGCCGCAAAGGCGGTTGCGCAGCCTGCGCAACGGACTGCCAAAGGCGGTCGCAAAGGACCGGCGATACGTGCCCCGCGTTCCGAGGCTGTGACGCTCACGCTACAGCCTGGAGCTGCGGAGCGCGGCGTATCGTACCAGTCGGTCATTGCCGAGGCCAAGGCCAAGATCAAATTATCAGATCTTGGCCTCCAGTCCGTCACCCTCAGGCAGGCTGCCACGGGGGCGCGGCTGTTCGAGGTGGCTGGCGCTGCGAGCGGCAACGCCGAAAAGGCGGACGCTCTGGCCGCCAAGATGAGGGAGGTCCTCAACCCTGAGGACGTCCGGGTCTCCAGGCCAACGAAAACCGCAGAGTTGCGGGTTGCTGGTCTGGACGACTCCGTGACCTCTGAGGAGGTAGTGGCGGCCGTTGCCCGAAGCGGAGAGTGTCCGCCGGACAAGGTGCGGGCCGGCGATATACGCGCCGACGCCACTGGACTCAGCGTAGTCTGGGTTCAGTGCCCTGTGGCGTCGGCGAAGAAGATCGCCGACAGCGGCAGATTGCTGGTTGGCTGGGTTGCAGCGAGGGTGAAACTCCTGCAGCCCCGGGCTTTGCGGTGCTTCCGGTGCCTGGAGAAGGGGCACGTCCGGGCAAAGTGCACCGCCGAGATTGACCGTAGTGATCTCTGTTATCGCTGCGGTCAGCCCGGCCACAAGGCGGCCCAGTGTTCCGCGGCGCTCAACTGCAGCTTATGTTCGGCTGCGGGGAAGCCAGCGGGACACAAAGTGGGCGGAGGGGCCTGTGGCGCGCCTGCCAGCAAGGCCAAGAAGAAAAGGAAGAGAAAAAAGAAGAGGAGCTCTAAACCTGCCGGGGAAACCTCGCCACCCCCGCAGGCTAGTAGCTCCGCGGCCGACTCCCGGCCCAGGACCGTTGCCGAGGGAATGGAGTGTCAATAATGGCACAATTCCATTTCCTCCAGGGCAACATCAACCACTGTGCCAGAGCTCAGGATCTCCTACTCCAGAGCATGGCAGAGTGGTCGATTCACGTGGCTGTGGTCGCCGAACCGTACTTCGTTCCCGCCCGGGACAACTGGCTGGGATGCGCTGACGGTTTGGTGGCCATTATTGGCGGGACTCTTATCGACCCGTCTCGGGGCCGCGGCTGGGTTGCTGCGGTCTCAGGCGGCGTTGTCATTGTGGGGGCGTATTTCTCCCCCAACAAGAGTCTCGCCGACTTTGAGGGTTTCCTTGTCGAGTTGGGCGCCGTCGTGAGCCGCTATCACCCTCGTCCCGTTCTGGTGCTCGGGGATCTCAACGCCAAGTCATCGGCGTGGGGATCTCCGGTCACTGACCCTCGGGGCGAGGTGCTAGAAGAGTGGGCGGTGACGACCGGTCTGGTCGTCCTGAATCGGGGTTCGGAATATACGTGCGTGCGGCAGCGGGGTGGGTCGATAGTGGACGTCTCGTTCGCTAGCCCCTCTGTCGCCAACCGAGTCCGCGACTGGCGTGTCGCCGTGGAGGTGGAGACGCTGTCGGACCATCGGTATATCCGGTTCGACGTCTCTGCCCAGACCGCGAGCGGCCGCCATCCAACAACCCCGATTAACGACGGCCCGCGTTGGGCGCTTAAGCGCATCGACAGGGAACTACTCGAGGAAGCTGCCTTAGTCCAGTCCTGGATCTGGGAGTCGACGACGGACGGCCCCGTTGACGTCGAGGTGATGGCGCTGTGGTTTCGCGGGGCGATGACGCAGATCTGCGACGCGTCCATGCCCCGTGTCCACCAACAGTCCGCAAGGCGCCAGGTGTACTGGTGGACTGCCGAGATCGCGCAATTGCGCGTAGCGTGCGTTGCGGCTCGTCGCCAGTACACCCGATACCGGAGACGGCGTCGACGGGATTCCGCCGAGGAGGACGCGCTGTATGAGGTGTACCGCGCGTCTAAGGAGACTCTGTGGCTGGCCATCGGCGACTCAAAGTCGCGTGCCGGGGAGGAGCTGCTGGGGTCCCTAGATCGGGATCCGTGGGGGCGCCCCTACCGTTGGGTACGGGGCAAGTTGCGTCCCTGGGCGCCCCCACTAGCGCTGAGTATGGAACCCCAGTTGTTAGAGGCGGTGGTGTCGGCCCTCTTCCCGGAGCGTGCGGAACACGTTCCCCCGACGATGGCTTCGCCCTCAGCCACAGACTCTCCAGAAGAGGAGAGCACCGATGTCCCCGAGGTGACGCAAGCAGAGACGAGAGCGGCCGTGTCGCGACTCCGGGCTAAGAACACAGCGCCCGGACCCGACGGAGTTCCTGGTCGAGCTCTCGTCCTGGCTCTGAAGGAGCTAGAGCCCCAGCTGAGGGGGCTCTTCACGGCATGTCTCGAGCGGGGTCAGTTTCCCAGTGTGTGGAAGGAGGGGAGGCTGGTCCTGCTCAGGAAGGAGGGGCGCCCCGCGGACTCGCCGTCCGCGTATCGGCCCATAGTGCTGCTCGACGAGGCGGGCAAACTTTTTGAGCGAATTATCGCAGATCGCCTCGTCGGCCACTTGTGCAGAGAGGGGCCGAACCTGGACGACAACCAATTTAGTTTTCGTCGGGGGCGCTCCACCATAGACGCCATCATGCGCGTGAGGGCCCTGGCGGAGGAGACGGTGTCCCGGGGTGGGGTGGTGCTGGCGGTGTCTTTAGACATCTCCAACGCATTCAACACCCTACCCTGGAGTTGTATTCGGGAGGCACTGAAATACCATCGCGTGCCTCCCTACCTCCGCCGTACAGTAGGGGCTTACCTGGAGGATAGATGTGTCACCTATCGGGGACGTGACGGTGCCGGTCGGCACCTCATGTCGTGCGGTGTTCCGCAGGGTTCGGTCTTGGGACCGCTCCTGTGGAACATCGGCTACGACTGGGTGCTGAGAGGCGAGCTCCCGTCGGGCGCCGACTTGACGTGTTATGCGGACGACACGCTCGTAATTGCCCGGGGGAGCTCGCACAGGGAAGCGACGTTGATAGCCACGGCTGCGGTGTCACAGGTGGTGAACCGCATCCGGCGCCTGGGCCTGGAGGTGGCCCTAAACAAGTCGGAGGCCATGGTGTTTCATGGCCCCCGACGTGCGCCGGCGCCGGGATCACACATCGTGGTCAGCGGGGCCCGGATAGCTGTCGAGTCCACCATGAAGTATCTGGGATTGGTGCTCGACAGCCGATGGGATTTCGGGCCCCACTTTCGGCGGCTGGCGCCCAAGCTGATGGGCGCAGCGGGCGCGCTTTCAACGTTGCTTCCCAACTTGGGGGGCCCGAGCGCCGCCTGTAGGCGGTTGTACGTGGGAATCGTGCGGTCCATGGCCCTATATGGGGCCCCTGTGTGGGCGATGGACATGACGGCCAGCACTCTCGCCATTCTGCGCAAACCGCAGAGGGCGATGGCCGTCAGAGTCGTCCGCGGGTATCGCACGATTTCCTTCCTAGGAGCAAGGGCGGACTCAGGGGAGTAGGTGGCGGGAGATTTATCCCTCGCTGCCCCCGCCTCTTAACGGAGGGTACTCCGGGGATGGGTTCCCTGAAAGGGGAGAAAAAAAAAAAAAAAAAAAAAAAAAAAAAAAAAAAAGGATGTGGGAGACAGGGACCTCACCCTTAAAAGGAAAATCAATGATATGGCAAGCATACAAGATAGTTTACCCCAGGGCGGTACCGGCTGCGCCGCAGTCGGAGAATCCGCCACGGAACCTCAGGGTTCCGTCTGCCCCGCGTATTCTGGGGGGGGCAATGATTGCCATCCACTTGCCGGCAACGGCAACGAGAGCCGAGGAGGCTCACGCTCGCAGGTATCCGGGCCTGCGAGTGGTACACTGGTGACCGACGGATGCGCAGGGGTAGGCGACCAGGCCCCTGTAGCGGATATGGATACTGGAAGTAGTGGAAACCGGTCGCGTGGGACGTCTTCCGTTAGGAAACGTCCCGTGTGCCGGTCCTCTGACGAGGAAGGCCTGCCGGCCCCCAAGTTGCCGACTTCGAGGAGGGGTCGGCAGACACCGAGAGGGACGAGTGCTTCGCAGCCGCGGAGGGATAAGCACGGACGCTTCGTGCGCTCCAATACCTCGGCGGCTAGCGAAGCTGAAAGTGACATGGGGGTCACTACAGAGGACCCTGGCGATGGCGGTGAAAGCTGTGCCTCGCTGGGGAGCTCAAAGGCGGAGCTCAACGCCGCCAAGAGAGACCAGCGCAAAGCCGTCGCGGCCGACGAAGTGTCAGAAATGGCTCGACGCGCTCGCGAGCGACGAGCTGCTCTGGCGGCGGAAGGGGGAGAGCCATCTGCGGTGGCCTTGAGCCAACTGGCTCTGGATGGGGTGGACTTAGTCCTGAAGGTTGCCACCAAGTCCGGCAGCCTGAAGGGCACTTTCACCCGCGGCCTAAAAGAGGCTGCCGCAGATATCAGGGAGGCGGTTGGCATCCTCCTCAACAGGACGACCTCTGATGAGGTCGCAAAGTTGCAGGAGGAAAACAGCCGCCTCCGAAATGACCTCGAGGACCTCCGGCGGCAAGTCGCTGCTCTAAGCGAGCAGCAGCAGCGACGCACGTCCACCGATGCCGCACCTGTAGTGGCCCCGACTCCCGCACCGCGACCGGCAAGCCCTCGTACCGACGAAGAGGTCGAGCGCATTGTCCGGCTCTGCATGCTCCAGTGCGGGAGCATGGTTAACGCTCGGTTGGAGGCGATTTCTCGGCGTCTCCCGGCGGAAATCCTCCGTCCGCCTCTAGCGGCTGACACGCGGAGAACTGAGGAGCCGCCGAGACTTGCGCCTCAAAAGGGGAAGCCCGCGGAGGGGAACAAAAAGCCCGCGGAGGGAGCTCCTCCGAGCGACCAGCCCACGACTGCCGGGTCTGAGGGTGAGACCTGGGCGAAAGTCGTGGGCCGCAAGAAGGCCCGCAGAGCCACCAAGAAGGCCGCAGCAGCTGCAACCGCCCCCGGTGGCACCGCAAAGGCGGTTGCGCAGCCTGCGCAACGGACTGCCAACGGCGGTCGCAAAGGACCGGCGATACGTGCCCCGCGTTCCGAGGCTGTGACGCTCACGCTACAGCCTGGAGCTGCGGAGCGCGGCGTATCGTACCAGTCGGTCATTGCCGAGGCCAAGGCCAAGATCAAATTATCAGATCTTGGCCTCCAGTCCGTCACCCTCAGGCAGGCTGCCACGGGGGCGCGGCTGTTCGAGGTGGCTGGTGATGCGAGCGGCAATGCCGAAAAGGCGGACGCTCTGGCCGCCAAGATGAGGGAGGTCCTCAACCCTGAGGACGTCCGGGTCTCCAGGCCAATGAAAACCGCAGAGGTGCGGATTGCTGGTCTGGACGACTCCGTGACCTCTGAGGAGGTGGTGGCGGCCGTTGCCCGAAGCGGAGAGTGTCCGCCGGACAAGGTGCGGGCCGGCGATATACGCGCCGACGCCACTGGACTCAGCGTAGTCTGGGTTCAGTGCCCTGTGGCGTCGGCGAAGAAGATCGCCGACAGCGGCAGATTGCTGGTTGGCTGGGTTGCAGCGAGGGTGAAACTCCTGCAGCCCCGGGCTTTGCGGTGCTTCCGGTGCCTGGAGAAGGGGCACGTCCGGGCAAAGTGCACCGCCGAGATTGACCGTAGTGATCTCTGTTATCGCTGCGGTCAGCCCGGCCACAAGGCGGCCCAGTGTTCCGCGGCGCTCAACTGCAGCTTGTGTTCGGCTGCGGGGAAGCCAGCGGGACACAAAGTGGGCGGAGGGGCCTGTGGCGCGCCTGCCAGCAAGGCCAAGAAAAAGAGGAGCAGAAAAAAAAAGAAGAGGAGCTCTAAACCTGCCGGGGAAACCTCGCCACCCCCGCAGGCTAGTAGCTCCGCGGCCGACTCCCGGCCCAGGACCGTTGCCGAGGGAATGGAGTGTCAATAATGGCACAATTCCATTTCCTCCAGGGCAACATCAACCACTGTGCCAGAGCTCAGGATCTCCTACTCCAGAGCATGGCAGAGTGGTCGATTCACGTGGCTGTGGTCGCCGAACCGTACTTCGTTCCCGCCCGGGACAACTGGCTGGGATGCGCTGACGGTTTGGTGGCCATTATTGGCGGGACTCTTATCGACCCGTCTCGGGGCCGCGGCTGGGTTGCTGCGGTCTCAGGCGGCGTTGTCATTGTGGGGGCGTATTTCTCCCCCAACAAGAGTCTCGCCGACTTTGAGGGTTTCCTTGTCGAGTTGGGCGCCGTCGTGAGCCGCTATCACCCTCGTCCCATTCTGGTGCTCGGGGATCTCAACGCCAAGTCATCGGCGTGGGGATCTCCGGTCACTGACCCTCGGGGCGAGGTGCTAGAAGAGTGGGCGGTGACGACCGGTCTGGTCGTCCTGAATCGGGGTTCGGAATACACGTGCGTGCGGCAGCGGGGCGGGTCGATAGTGGACGTCTCGTTCGCTAGCCCCTCTGTCGCCAGCCGAGTCCGCGACTGGCGTGTCGCCGTGGAGGTGGAGACGCTGTCGGACCATCGGTATATCCGGTTCGACGTCTCTGCCCAGACCGCGAGCGGCCGCCATCCAACAACCCCGATTAACGACGGCCCGCGTTGGGCGCTCAAGCGCATCGACAGGGAACTACTCGAGGAAGCTGCCTTAGTCCAGTCCTGGATCTGGGAGTCGACGACGGACGGCCCCGTTGACGTCGAGGTGATGGCGCTGTGGTTTCGCGGGGCGATGACGCAGATCTGCGACGCGTCCATGCCCCGTGTCCACCAACAGTCCGCAAGGCGCCAGGTGTACTGGTGGACTGCCGAGATCGCGCAATTGCGCGTAGCGTGCGTTGCGGCTCGTCGCCAGTACACCCGATACCGGAGACGGCGTCGACGGGATTCCGCCGAGGAGGACGCGCTGTATGAGGTGTACCGCGCGTCCAAGGAGACTCTGTGGCTGGCCATCGGCGACTCAAAGTCGCGTGCCGGGGAGGAGCTGCTGGGGTCCCTAGATCGGGATCCGTGGGGGCGCCCCTACCGTTGGGTACGGGGCAAGTTGCGTCCCTGGGCGCCCCCACTAGCGCTGAGTATGGAACCCCAGTTGCTAGAGGCGGTGGTGTCGGCCCTCTTCCCGGAGCGAGCGGAACACGTTCCCCCGACGATGGCTTCGCCCTCAGCCACAGACTCTCCAGAAGAGGAGAGCACCGATGTCCCCGAGGTGACGCAAGCAGAGACGAGAGCGGCCGTGTCGCGACTCCGGGCTAAGAACACAGCGCCCGGACCCGACGGAGTTCCTGGTCGAGCTCTCGTCCTGGCTCTGAAGGAGCTAGAGCCCCAGCTGAGGGGGCTCTTCACGGCATGTCTCGAGCGGGGTCAGTTTCCCAGTGTGTGGAAGGAGGGGAGGCTGGTCCTGCTCAGGAAGGAGGGGCGCCCCGCGGACTCGCCGTCCGCGTATCGGCCCATAGTGCTGCTCGACGAGGCGGGCAAACT